>CM057348.1:493800088-496300088 GCA_030015575.1 Agapanthus africanus | reverse complement strand
TTTCAGTAGTGGCTCTGTGAAACCCGGGGATCCCAGAAATCTGTATTGTTCTGTGATGCTGTACATTTCTGTGATGTTGCATTTTATTCACGCCTTGAGCGAAATACTATATATTGGTATATATATTAGTAGATGTTGTATATGTTTTTCATCCGCGCTAGTCCAGTCCCCGCTCTGCCGTTAGTTAGCTAACCTAACGGGTGATGACGGGACCCAGTGGCGAATGCGGATGGCATATACGTACGTCAGTATATTTTCGTTCTTTGTGGTGTGATCAATTGATAGGACTGCGTTGATTCGGATCAATGCAAGTTAAAACAAACCTATTCTGATGTTGTTGGAACACTTTTCAAAAAGCTGTTATTGCAAGGACGTTCACTTTTGTTTTGCATCGTGGTATTCATTTGGAATATCCTGCTCCTCAGTCGACGAGGCAAGGGCCGAGATCCCTTCACCGGGAGTGACCCCTTGGACAGAAGTTTGCGTCAGGGCATTAACTTCAATATAGCCGATTACTTTTGCTTTGCACCGTGGTATTCAGTTGGAATATCCTGCACCTCATTCTACGGGGAAAGAGCCGAGATCCCTTCACCGGGAGTGACCTCTTTAGTAATGGTTTTCGTCACTATATTTTCTAAAAAGCTATCCGTTCCTTCAACGATATCAAGTTCATTACGTTAAAGGTTTTCGCCAGAAACCATTCGTAGCCCTCCGTCGTTTCATATGGATAGTCAATAGTATTCAAGCTGTGTATGTTGGCCAAAGTCAAGGCACAGTGTTTGGTAGCTGTTGGTTATTCATATGCAGCATAGATAGATGTGTTGGTTTGGGGCAGTCGTACTACCATTTTGGCATAAGTCAAGGGTATGTACGGGTGGGCTCAAATTAACCTGGAGAATGACGGGTTGAACTTGACATGTGACTTATGATATGTTGGCCAAAGTCAAGGTCATAAGAGCATGGGGTAAAAATCACATCGGGAGTTTCAAAAGAACTGAAACTTGCCAGATATGCACATACCTTCTGGAGTGTGATACCGTGGGCGGATTCCGTCACGTTATCATGCGATGATAGTTGGATCCCGATTCCCACTGATGAGTTGGTTTACTCCTCGGGTGACCCCGACTAATTCTTCTTTCAGGTTTGGAGGAGAATTTGAGGTACAGTGGGAGGTTTCCTGATTAGATAAATGGGTAACCATTCTGATCTAGGTTGGAGTGCACGCTGAGTGTTTCTTTTCTCTCTCTCTCTGGCAGCGACCATTGACCCGACCCTAGACTATGACTCAGTGACCAAGTTGACCGAACCTTCTTAACACTGGCTTTTGGATTGTCAGAGTTGCAGACCTCATTGCCACTCCTACTTTTACCCTTTTCTCCAGGACACCCCGTATTACTACGAACGTCCACTTCCATTGGACAAAACCATCGTATGGTTAGATACGAACTCGAAGGAATTATTCGAGGATGGTTTCTGGTTCTAGAGAAAACGGATAGGATTATTCAGTTGTCTTTTCCTTTTTCCTTCTCTCAGGTTGCGAGTACTCCTTGGTTTAGGGGATAGTACACCTATTACGCAAATTGGATAGTCTTCTTCCAAACCTTAGGCTGGTGCCGACCGGTAGGGAATGAAGAAAACCAATTAGCATAACGATGGTGTGCAGAAGGTATTAAGATTAAGACAAAGCAAGGGATTAGTAAGAGGGCAAAGTTAATTGCGACTGATATTCACGACCAAACCAAGTATTTCTTCGCCAATCCTAAATCACCTTTGTATTTCTCCAGGACACTCCGTATCACTACGAAGATCCACAGTTTATTGGATAATCCATCGTATGGTTATATACGAACTCGAAAGGAACTTGTTCCAGTTCGGGGATGGATTCTGGTCCAGGAGAAATAGGAATAAGGTTTATTCGGTTGTCTTTTATCTTCACCTTCTCTCGCATTGCGAGTGCTCCTAGGATCAGGACAGTACACCCATTATGCTTATTGGATAGTCTTCTTCCAAACCATAGGCTGGTGCCGAACGGTAGGGAAGGAAGAAAACCAATTGGCCTAAGGGGTGTGCAGAAGGTAATGACTAAAGACATATAAAGGGATTTGGAGAGGTGGCAAAGAATTATACGGTTATAGTTGTGAATCTGGTTAATGGTAGAGGCATTACTAGGAATACCAGGATACCCCATCGAAACATTTCAATGTTTCAGTTCAACTGTGTACTGTTAAAAGAAAACTGATTTCCTGATTAGACACTTGCTCCAGGGTATGTATTTACCAGGTTTGATTCTCACATCTGTATGGCTTTACAGATGATGAGTGGGAGTAAGTTATTGGGAATTGGGTGATCATCCTCATTATATCGGGATTCGTTGTAATCGGTGATATTTGAGGAGATCATCTGGGCTGTTTGCCGGTCGGCAAATGTTTGGTTTTGAATATCCGCTGTTGTGCACCAATTTCAAATTGATATATCTGTACGTCTATTTTCATAGAGTGAGATATACCTTTTGATATTATGTCGATGACATTTACCTATATCAGTGGATGGTTAGGTAAGGAGCATTACACAGCGGTGTAATTCTTCTTAACCATAAGTACAGTTTTCAACCTACGATACACAGTGAAAGAGTTGTCAGACTCAGCGGACTTATACAGAGTATTGTATGTTGTCCAGTGTCCATTAGGACAGAGGGGTTGGTCCTCATACTATATTCTGTTTACTTTTAACTTCTCTAGTTCTTAGACATGTGTTTCGTAGAAACACAGGGTTTAAGTTTTGAGGAGTTATAGGTATTTGAATAGAGTAGAGAACCAGGTGTAGCAAGTATCAGGATTCTTCAAAGTGATCGAAGATGTAGATACTTGTGTATGGTATTCAGTTGATAGTAATGATAAAGGGAAATTGCTTCTCTTTCAGGTTACTCATAATTGGAAGCATTCCTAAGTTGAGTAACGCTGATCGGCCTCCTTCCATTTAGTTGACATGCACTGGAGACAGCTGCATGATTTGAATCTGGTTCAATTAAATCAGTGCCTCTGGTTCTATATTGGATATAGTACAGTTCATATCTTAACATTGTTAAGGTACGGGGAGTTGTCCGGCTTATGATTAAAACCAGACTCTGGATAACTCAAGGCACGTTTCTGTAATGGCTATTTATGGGTTGACCCAGGCTATGACGAGGGTTAACTTTCTACCATAAGAAAGATCAATAGTGATATTGTTCTTGACTCGCCACAGTTTTAATAAAAATGGATTTTTCAGAAAACAGTAGTGGGAGTATGGTAGAACTGGAAGTGATTCCAGAACCGCAAACGATTACTGAAGATTTGATAAGGAACCTAAAGATTCAATCTGTTTTGACATTCCATTAGCCACTCCGCAGATAAGGTGGGTAACTTCAGGCACCCGAGAGGTACTCCGGTAGTCTCAAGGACGGTGACAGGGAAGTTCTTGTTTACCCACACTTGCCATTGTTGTTGTTCCAGGCTCCGAGACCCGGCAGGAGGATGAATATAGCGTCATTCTAAACTAGTTTTAGAAGTGCACGTCTATATGACTCTGCCAGAGGGTTGTCGTAGTCAGTGGGAGCAGTGGAAGCATTGGTGGACATCAGGCTTATGTCTATTTATAGACTAAAGCAGATGTAGCGGAGATAGATCATCTATTTCTGATGTGACAGTCATAGGTTTGACTTCATCAGAATAGGGGATGGATCTGTTGAGAAGGTAGTAGGGTGTGATATCCTGGTATTTGGATGACATACACAGAGTAGGAAGTGATATTCCTATACTACGATCGGTTATACTTTGGTCGTCACACGGTGGTTTCTCCACAAAGGACTTGGTCATTATATCAGACATACTGGTTAATAGATCTATGGTTTTAGATCTAGATTTGGGTGGTTTCCCAATCAGGGTACTTTGACAGCATTCTAAGAGTATTTAGAATGAACGACTCCTGGCACGGTAGTGTACCTGCAGGTGATGGAGTCACCCTCTCTAAAGGTGTCTTATAGACTAAAGTAGAGAGGGATGTGCATGATTGGCAGATCACTTGCTTAGGCAATTGAGTCAATCATGAGATGTCAAGTACCACACCAGATGTTGTTCTTGCACTAGATGCAATAAGTTGACATTGACCCAATCCTAGAGAAACAGTCGGAAGCAGTTTTAGAACATAAGTGGATGTTCTAGGGATATGATAACGACGGCCTCATTCGGGGGACAGTTATCATTCCAGGCTTCCAAGGTGACCTGGACGACAAGGAGGTTGTCAGAGTTATAGTTTTCCTTCTGACGAGGGGCAGTATTCTGGACAGGTGATCCAAGGCAATACTGAGGGAGGCATGGCGCAGGATACTGATTAAGCTCAGTTGACGATACAGTCTAAGAAGTTTGGATTTGGAGTTCATTTATGAGCTAGGTCCCATCAGACATCCAGACATTCTAAGACAGGTATTGCTCATTTCGGGAGATGGCTTTCTCCGCGAACTTGAGATATAGAGAGACATAGAAAGAAACTTCAAGGTGGATCCACTCACTGAGGCTATTCCTCGAACGCAAGAGTTTCGCAAACAGGCTTTATGAGACTGACTAGTAGAGGAGTTGGGTGTTCGGTATCACACGGGCTGTGAGTATGCGACATCGCAATAATTAGCCTTGAGTGCAAGTGGGAGATTGTTGGAGATAGTGCCCTCAGAGTCAATTATTGGATCACAGGCACGTGATTGCAATGATTGAGGGAGGACCTATCCCGGGACGACAGTCTTACTCGAGATGATAGTATGCTATCTGGTTTATCTTTATCATCGTGTACTGCTTTAGGTGACCTGACAGGTCCCTATTGCACGTTGATAGAGCCCCTAGGATTCTTGCTTGACCACCAGCAGTATGAGGGCGATCATATAAGTGAGAGCTGGAGTCTATAAGCACATCCTTAAAAGGTCCCTAGTCGTGGGAGTTTCGAGACAGGGCATCGATTCTCCAGAGTAGACTAGTGTATACAGTCGAGACCCCGACGAGGGGCGGTGGCCGGTCTCACAAGCCACTGGTGTCAGTTGGATCACCTAAGATGTATACAGGTGCTCATTGGGTTATGAGTACACCGGACAGGACTCGCCGGGAACATGCTAGTTGGTCTTATACCTGACGTCAGATAGCAGTTCCCAGGTGACATGTGTGCAGGTTAGTTCATCGACATGGGGATCGTCATTTGTCTCGTGTGAGTTCCCACTGTGCTTTGATTACTACCCTACCACGGCTCAAAGGAGTCGTGCAAACAGGTTTTAGTTGGGTACAGTCCCGAGCCATATGGAGGCAGTGAGCGGATCTTCAGGGGTTCGTCTCTCCCGGTATTGGGGGTGAGGTCGCGCTGTGTCTAGGAGAGCCATTACACAAAGTCCTTGGCCAAGGCAAGAGATTTACTGGTAGGTATTCCAGTAGTATCTCAGGGTGTTCTGGGCTACACTTCGACACGACTTGTACCGCTTTTGGGGGTCTGACTTTTACCAACCCCCTAGGCCCGACATGCGATGCTCATAGACGAACGGACCGGACTGTACGGATATTGTCACTGACAGGCTCAGTAGGGTGTCAGGATGAGTTCGCTCATCGACGTCCCTTTTAGTCAATAGCTGGTGGCCCGTCACGTATTGGCTTATACCTCTGACGTGCTAGTGGTTAAATCCACAGCCAAAGTATTGACGAGTCTTTAGAGTCCACCACACTTTCAGTTACTCAGACTTTCGGGCGAAACGCTGTAGAGGCCGTATGGAGATATGGCAGAGTCCGATCAGATACGTGCGGTATTGCACGGATCAGGATTGGACAGTTTGTACTAGTTGCCGTATGGATATATGGCAGGGTTCGATCAGATACGTGCGGTATTGCACGGATCAGGATCGAACGGATTTTACTAGCCGGCTTTGGTTTAAGCCGGATCCTAGTTTAGTACAGTGTAGATTTTGTCTCTTTGCATTTGTATCCGGACGGAATACAGATGCGGGTGTGTATGCACAGTATCGGGGTTTTCCTGTAATTTATTACGGGACCAGTTTTCTGGAGTTGCCAGTTTGCTTTCCGTTCCGGCCGGTTTTCCTTTGTTCTTTCCCGGCCGGACTTTTCCGATGGAGGGGGTTATTTGCAATTGTGCAAATAGCATTTGTGGAGGGGGTTTCTTGCAATTGTATTGATTATGATATCTTTCATCCATGATGGTGCATTTATGTGATTGGAAAGGATTTGATTTGGATATGGGTTTTGTTATCATGATGTCTTTGTATGTGGTCACCCCTTCACTTTACACTACCATCACCTCCCTCTTGTTCTTTGGTTCACCTCCACCATTTTGGAACAAAAAGGGGCCGGCCACTTCATTTTAGAGAGAGAGGTTCATTTGTGTGGAGATATATTTGATCATCTCATTTTCTTTGAAAAAGATTGATAGCTTCATTTCCCTCCAAAGCTCATTCTTCCTTCACCTCCATCAAAGGCAACATAACCCCAAAGTGAGACATAGCCTCTACCCTACACATTCTACAGCAAATCTTAGGTACGTCGACTTGCCAGCTTCGTGCCCGAGTTGCCTCGGTATTGAGGTGGGAGCCCGTAAAAGATGCAGGCGATGTGGTGCCCTTCCGGCAAGGAGGCGAGGACCGGAGTTTCCGCGGGAGATCGGGACTACGACGAGAAGACCGGAGGACTCGGATCGTTCGGTATATCTCTAACCCATCTTGTAGTTAGCTAGAACTAGTTTAATGGCCCGATCCGGGGTTTAGTGCGCGGTGGTGCCGTTTTGCTAAGTTCGCAAAATAAAAGTTTATCACCGTTTCCGCATTTGGCCGTCGGATTGACGACCGGGGCGCCGCCGTGCACTTACAGGGCATGGGTAGTCCATGAGTACATCCTTCAATGTTCCTAGTCGTGGGAATATCGAGACGGGGCATCGATATTCCAGAGTAGACTAGCGTATATCTTCTCGACCCATGTGATGGGCGATGGATGATCCCATATCCATTGGTGTTTGACATCAGAGATGGTATGCGGGTGCTCAGTGGATGACTGGGTACACTGAACGGACTCGCCGAGAACTCCCAGATGGTATTATACCTCACGTCAGATGGCAGTTCTCTGGTGACACTGGTACAGCTTAGTCTGTTGACCCGAGATCGTCATAGAGTCTTGTGTGTCTCCCACTGTGCTTTGATTTCCACCCTACCATGGCTCTACTGAGTCGTGCAAACAGGTGGTTTTTGGGTACAGTCCCGATTCACATGGAGGCAATGAGCGATAGGAGGGGATTCGTCTCTCCCGGTATTGGGGGTTGATGTGGCGCTATGCTCGACTGGCCATAACTGGAAATCCCTGGCCAGGGTTGCAGTGATTTACTGGTAAGAGTTATCAATAGTTTCATGCTTGTTATGGACCTTATATCGGCATGACTTATCAAGCTACTAGGGTCTGACGTTTACCACCCCTAGGCGAGATATGCGACATATCAGACGAACAGACCGGACTGAATGGTAAGTGCTGCTGGTTGGATTCACAGGAGTGTGAGCGGGCTTGCTCGTTGATCTTCTGATCGCTCAATACCCAGGTGGCCGTTACGTTTAGCAGACCGCTTGCGGCTTGTGGGTGTTTGATATGATCATCACCTGCTGCCGGCGTATTGACGAGTCTTTAGAGTCCTACACAGAGGTTTCCTGGCTCAAGCGAAACGAAATAGGAGCGTATATGAGATATGTGCGGGACCGAGAATAATACCATTATGTGATACTGTATTCTATTCTCACGATTTGTATCATTGGACGGTTATATATGATATAGCCGGGTTACCGAATCAAGTGTTGATTCGATACATTGATACACTTGATATTAGTCGGTTATATGCGATATGACCGAATCATTAAATCAAGTGTTGATTTAATGATTTGATGTATAATTATATATTTGATATATTACTTTACATTAACTAGTATTTGTTCACTTAAGATGGATTTTCTCACTTGATGTGCACAAGTAGTATATGTGATATATTTTTGTGCACTAGATTGTATCATGTTTGATGATACATGCAAACTTGGGTGTATGTTTGCTTTAAACCATCTTTAGGTTAATGGTTAGGTTTTAATTTGGATTTTATTTATTTTCTTTATTCATTTTGGCAAAAACAATTATGGTGGCTTTCTTTGTTTTATTCTTGAAGCTTCATGAAGCTTTGATAAGTCTTGCCATTTTGTCTTTTGCTTTAACCTAACCATTAAACCTAAACCCTAGTTTATTCTCTACATGTGTTAGCCTCACCCATGATTGCACTATGATAAGATCACTTGATTTATTATTATTGATTAATTCTTTTTCTATTCTTTTCTTCTTCTTCTTCTTCTTCTTGAGGAAGAAAAAGTAAGCTTGCTTGAAAATTATCAAGTGATGAATCCAAGTGAGAAATCCAAATCCAAAGTGAACCTACTTCCTATTTCTTCATCCTCTACCACTTGCCATGTTGTATAGGGTGTTTTCTTCACAAGGTTCATGACCAAGTGAAGATGGAGCTTGATCTTGAGTTGCCTCGACGTAGATCATCTTTGGCATCGAAGTCGACGACCTAGCCCGCCCATTTCTCCGATGAAACCGACGTTAGAGTCCGGGATTCCGATGATCGCAGCGGAGGGACGTCAACATGGAGCTAGAGAAGTGGAGGACCGGATCTACAAAGGTTGTAGTCACTTTCACTTGTAGCAAAGTAGTTTGCTTGTATGTTTTTTCGCCTTACCTCTAGTATCGATCTTGTTTAGGGTTTCTCGGCACATAGAAAATTTTGATTTTGGCATGGTTGATCTGTTGTAGAACCTCATGGGTGTGCCTAGTGAAAGGTTCCTAGGCATACTATAGAGGTCTCACAAGGCATCAACCATGCCAATTTTAAAATATATGAGTGCCGAGAAACCCTAATACGGATCAATGACTAGAAATCTAGGCGAAAAACGAATCTAGTTAACAATTTAACTAAAGATCAGAAGCTACAACCTTTGTAGATCCGGATATCCACTTCCTTAGCTCCACGTAGGCGTCCTCTCGCTGTCCTAGTCGGATCTCGGACTCTCGCATCGGCTTCATCGAAGAAATGAGCGGAATAGGTCGTCGGCTTCGTGCCGAAGATGATCTACGTCGAGGTTGCACAAGTTCAAGCTTCAACTTCACCAAGTTGTGAAACTTGTGAAGAAAACACCCAAAACAACTTGGCAAGAGGTAGAGGGTGAAGAAATAGGAGGTGGGTTCACTTTGGAATTGGATTTCTCACACTATAGCTCAAGTTGCCATTAATGGCATCAAGCTTTTTCTTTTGAAGATGATGAAGAAGATGAAGCTAGAATTATGATAAGTTATTTAAAATGTAAAAGAAATGAATACTTATCATAATATGAACCATAGTTAGGTGTAGAGAATTGACTAAGGTTAGATGAATGGTTAGGGTTAAGTGTGAAGACAAAATGGTCACAAAGTCAAAGCTTCATGAAGCTTCATCAAAGTTCAAGAATGAAAGCAACCATTTTGTATTCTTATGCCATCCTTTTTCCAAAATGAAAAATAAAAGAATGGATAATTAAAAACCCTAATCACTTTCTTAACCTAGGTTTAATTCTTTACACTTAACCAAATGAGCAAGCATCATCAAACATGATACAAAGATGTGCATAAAAGTATATCACATATACAACTTGCACATCAAGTGAGAAAATCCATTTAAAGTGAACCAATACTAGTTAATGCAAAGTAATATATCAAATATATAATTATACATTAAATCATTAAATCAACACTTGATTCAATGATCCGGTCATGTCGCACATAACCGACTAGTATACAATGTATCGATTTATCGAATCAATGATTCGACAACTAGGTTATATCGCATACAACCAATCGAAACATTCATCGCGAGAATGAAATACGGTATCACATACACGCATTATTCTCGGTCCCGCACATATCTCATATGCGCTCCTATTTCGTTTCGCTTGAGCCAGGAAACCTCTGTGTAGGACTCTAAAGACTCGTCGATACGCCGGTAGCAGATGATGATCATATCAAGCACCCACAAGCCGCAAGCGGTCTGCTAAACGTAATGGCCATCCAGGTATTGAGCGATCAGAAGATCGACGAGCTAGCCCGCTCACACTCCTGTGAATCCAACCAGTAACACTTACCGTACAGTCCGGTCTGTTCGTCTGATATGTTGCATATCAAGTCTAGGGGTGGTAAACGTCAGACCACAATAACCGATAAGTCGTGCCGATATGAGGCTCATAACGGGTCGAGAAACTACTGGTAACACTTACCAGCAAATCTCTGATCAGCCCTGGCCAGGGACTTCCCTGTTACGGCCAATCAAGCACTGTGCAACATCAACCCCCAATACCGGGAGAGACGAAACCCCTCCTATCGCTCATTGCCTCCATGTGACTCGGGACTGTACCCAAAGACCTCCGTTTTGCACGCCCTCATGGACGTGGTAAGGTGGAGATCAAAGCACAGTGGGAATCACACAAGACTCTATGACGATCTCGGGTCTACAGACTAACCTGCACAAGTGTCACCTGAGAACTGCCATCTGACATGAGGTATAATACCATCTGGGAGTTCTCGGTGAGTCCGTCCAGTGTACCCAGTCTCCACTGAGCACCCGTATACGATCTCTGATGTCAAACACCAATGGATATGGGATCATCCATCGCCCATCTCATGGGTCGAGAAGCGTATACGCTAGTCTACTCTGGTATATCGATGCCCCGTCTCGATACACCCACGACTAGGGACCTTGAAGGATGTACTTATGGACTACCATGTCCCCATTAGTATGATCTGCATCATAGTCCAGGTAGTCAAGTACACATCTTAAGGGCTTTACCAATATGTAACTATAAGACAGTATAAAGAGACTAGTATACATGTTAAGATAAAGAGCAACCAGATAGCATACTATCATATCGAGCAAGAAAGTCATCTCTATATATGTCCAAGCATCCAATATAATATACATCATCTGTACAATACTGGCCTCTAGGGCATACATACAACTAACAATCTCCCACTTGCACTAGGGCCAGCTGCTGTAGTATCGCATACCGAGCATCCCGAAGAGTCTCTCAAACTGTATTTGGGGAATGGCCTTCGTGAGTGGATCCGCCGTATTGTTCTTCGTGTCAACCCTCCTGACCTCGATCTCCCGGCGATCAACTATCTCCCGGATCAGGTGATACCGCCTCAGAATATGCCTGGATCGCTGATAGGACCTGGGTTCCTTGGCCAAAGCCACCGCTCCATTGTTATCGCAATACAAAGGTATTGGATGCTCAATGGATGGAACCACTCCAAGTTCAGCAATGAACTTCTTGATCCAGACAGCCTCTTTAGCAGCATCGTTGGCAGCGATGTATTCAGCCTCCATCGTCGAGTCTGCCACGGTTTCCTGCTTGGAACTCTTCCAGCTAACCGCCCCTCCGTAAAGGGTAAAGACAAATCCCGACTGTGACTTAGAGTCGTCCTTATCACTCTGGAAGCTGGAATCGGTAAAGGACTCCACTTGGAGTTCTCCGTTACCATACACCAAGAGCATCTCTTTAGTCCTTCGTAAGTACTTGAGAATGCTCTTCACAGCTGTTCAGTGACTCTCTCTAGGATCGGCTTGATACCTGCTCACTACACTTAGTGAGTATGCTACATCGGGTCTGGTACATAGCATCGCATACATGATAGAGCCTACAGCCGAAGCATAGGGTATCCCTTGCATGCGAGCTCTCTCCAAATCAGTCTTGGGAGACATCTCTTTGGAGAGAGTGACTCCAGAGATCGTGGGCAAGTTCCCACGCTTGGATTCTTCCATACTAAACCTCTTTAGTATGGTGTCAATGTACCTGGATTGGGACAATCCCAAAATCCGTTTGGATCTATCTCTATAGATCCTAATTCCCAATATGCAGGAGGCATCACCAAGATCTTTCATTGAGAATCTTTGTGATAAGAAGAGCTTGACCGATTGCAGCATAGGAATATCATTTCCTATCAAGAGTATGTCGTCCACGTACAATACGAGGAAGACAACCTTACTCTCTGCCACCTTCTTGTAAATACAAGGTTCATCTGGGTTTTTGACGAAATCAAACTCTTTGATAACGACGTCAAAGCAGATGTTCCAACTCTGCGATGCTTGCTTTAATCCATAAATGGATTTAAGCAGCTTGCACACCTTCCCGCTGCTCCCACTGTCTACGAAGCCCTCTGGCTGAGTCATGTACACGCACTCTTCTAAATCACCATTTAGAAAGGCGGTCTTAACATCCATTTGCCAGATTTCGTAATCATGATATGCAGCGATGGCAAGCATGATCCGGATGGATTTAAGCATAGCTACTGGAGAAAAGGTCTCGTCATAGTCCACACCTGGTCTTTGACGAAAACCTTTTGCAACAAGTCTAGCTTTGAAAGTCTCCACTTTCCCATCTACACCAAGTTTCTTCTTGAAGATCCACTTGCTCCCAATGGGTTTTACCCCTTCAGGAGCAACGTCCAAAGTCCATACTTTGTTGGTGTACATGGATTCCATCTCGGACCGCATAGCATCCAGCCATTTCACTGAGTCCTTACTCGTGATGGCCTGCTCGAAGCTAGTTGGGTCATCATCCTCCATGATGCAATCCTCGCTGCCACCATCCATGAGAAAACCGTAGTATCTCTCAGGTGGGTGAGGAACCCTACTAGATCGGCGGAGAGGCTGAGGTTCATCGGGAGCTACTGAATCCTCTGGTTCAACCAAATCTTCTGTTGTAGTCTTTATTGCTGGAACCTCTTCCAGTTCTACCTCCTTGCCACTAATCTCTTTTTCAAGAAATTCCTTTTCTAAAAAGGTGGCATGTCGAGAAACAAACACCTTTTGTTCCTCGGTGTGGTAGAAGATATACCCGCGCGAATGTTTGGGATATCCAATAAACTTACACAGAATGGACCTTGCCGCGAGTTTGTCCGGATTTTGCGTTTTTACATATGCCGGACAACCCCATATCTTAACATAATTAAGACATGGTCTCTTTCTTTTCCATATCTCATATGGAGTGGTTGGCACGGTTTTGGTGGGAACCATATTCAATAGATCTGCAGCTGTTTCCAGTGCATATCCCCAGAAGGAAATAGGTAACTCAGCTGTGCTCATCATAGAGCGCACCATATCCAATAGGGTGCGGTTCCTCCGTTCTGATACACCGTTGTGCTGTGGTGTATATGGAGGAGTCAGCTGAGAGAGAATCCCATTCTCTTTTAGGAAGTCCAGGAATTCATTGCTTAAGTATTCTCCTCCTCGATCAGATCGAAGGATTTTAATACTTTTTCCGGTTTGGTTCTCGACTTCTTGTTTATATTCTCTAAATTTCTGAAAAGCTTCTGATTTGTGTTTCATCAGGAACACATATCCGAATCTAGAGAGATCGTCAGTGAATGTAATGAAGTACGAAGAACCATCCCTGGCATGTGTAGACATGGGACCGCATACATCACTATGTATCAGTCCCAAGAGTTCGGTAACTCTTTCTCCGTGTCCCGTAAACGGAGTTTTGGTCATCTTGCCTTTGAGACATGATTGGCAAGTGTCATAAGATGAAAATTCAAATGGATTTAAATATCCATCCTTATGCAACTTAGCTAATCGTGTCGCATTGATGTGACCCAGTCTACAATGCCACAAGAAGGATTCGTTCAGTTCTGAACTCTTCCTCTTGTGTGTGTTTGTTATGCTCAGAACTGTTGATTGATTTAGAACATAAATGCCATTGCACAACGTGCCTGATCCAACCAACTTTTGGTTACGGAAAATGTTCATAACATTGTCCTGTAATACAAAATTATATCCCTCTTTACTCAATAAAGAAACCGATATAATGTTGCATATCAGGTTCGGCATGTAATAGCATTCGTTCAGAACCAATGTATTACCAGTCGGTAATACAAGGTGATATTCCCCGACAGTCTTAGCTGCAACAATTGCACCATTTCTAACTCTAATGTCTTTATCACCTTCTCCAAGTTCTCTACCTTTCCTAAGCCCATGTAACTGATTACATATATGGGATCCTGACCCGGTATCTAACACCCAGGACGTAGAGCAAATGGAGAAACAGTTCTCTGTAACGAACACACCCGAAGAAAATGCATCAACATATACTTTCTTCATTCGGGTGGCATGGGAATCCTGGTATTCCCCAATATCCTGTTCATTCCTATAACTCTTATAAGAAAGAACGGAACCAACGTTCCCCAGCACAGTATAACATGCGGGTTCGGTCAATACATCCATATTATTATCTTCATTAGGGCATGAAATGGTCGCTACCTAGAGAGAGAGAGAAGAAAACACTTTAGCGTATGCTCGTGCAAGATCAGATTGGTTATTATCTTATCTAATCAGGATGGCTCCCACTGGTTTTTATCAAATCTTCCTTCAAACCCTAAAAGGAAAGACTAACCGGGATTAATTACACACTACAAGTTCGCCAATCTTTCAGCCAGGCCAGTGTCGGTACTTTGAGGGAGGTCCCCCGTGCTTTTGCACGAACCTAATTAATGTAAACCTCGTTTTCCCAGAGGCGTAACCTCGTTGACACCTTTCTAGACACCTACTTGATCGGCTAATTGCAATGTGCAAAACTCTCCCAGGAGTAACTCTTACTCGCAGCGGGTATCGGGATCCAACTATCTCATAGAAGGTATGCAATCTCATTGCAAATTTCAACACTTGAAATTCCCGATAATATTTTGCCCCTAGCGTCCTATGACCTTGACGCAGGCCAACAAACCATAGTGCGCTAGTCAAGTTCAACCCGTCATTTCCTGATTGAATTAAACCCACCCGTACGACCCTTGACGCAGGCCAACAAAGTCGCACGACTACCCTAATCCAATCTGCATCATATGCATAAGCAGGTAAATACTAGTTAGCTACCGCACACTACGCCTTGACGCAGGCCAACAAACGTAGCACGAATACTAACTACTACTTATCTGAAATGACGGAGGGCTACGCAGGTTTTTCTGAAAACCATGAGCGTAATGAACTTGATATCGTTGTAGAATCAAATGAAGTTTTGAAAATGGAGTGATTTTGAGGCTTTTCTAGTTTTGCTAAAGGGGTCACTCCCGGTGAAGGGATCGTCGGCCCTTTCCTCGTCGAATGAGGTGCGGGATATATCATATATATCACTGTGCAAAGCAGAAACTATAGAAGCAATCAAAAGTCAAACCGAGTGTGTAGCATCTGCCAGTTATTGCTAAAGGAGTCACTCCCGGTGAAGGGATCTCGGTCCTTTCCTCATCGAATAAAGTGCAGGGTATATCATATATATCACTATGCAAAGCAATAACTGTAGCTACCTGTTTTGTTTAAAATTCGATTCTACAACATCTTAGGTTTCTTTTCTTTCATTAATCACATTAATGAAGTCCCATCATTTAAATACCTAAACATCACAGATAAATACGACGTACACTTATGCCATCCGCATTCGCCTGGATGTCCCCTCGTGCACCGTTAGGTTAGGTAACTAACGACAGAGCAGGGAAGGGCTAGTGCGGGTGCAAAACATAAGTAACGTCTATATAATATATCATATATACTATATACTGTATCCATCACAGAACATCACATGATCACATCACAGATATCGCAGCAGAAGAAACATATGAAATATTGGATATACTAGGACGTCCGTGTTTTCAATACGAGCCAATATAAAACACGGATTCCACGGTCGTGATGAATAGCCAATCCCACACCCCTAGACCCCTACGAGAGCGGCAAGCAACCCTACCAATTCTAGGGTTAGGAGACCCGGACTCGACTCCTCGAGTTGGTCTCCCACTAGACCCTAGAACCCGGTTACATGTGCTCCCCTCCTGGGTCTATCCTAATGCGGAAAAGTAAATAATATACAAAAGGTGACAACTTCCGCTACCTGGAAGTGCCCCAAATAAAAGAATATTACATACAAGTTTTTACATGAATGAAAATGAAAAACACTCATCTCACATAAAAACCCCCGGCTATTCAAACACGACGATCCAATATAACATATCCAGCAACACATAACATCACATGTGATTGGTGTGAAAATTGTGTGTTTGTAGTTAACCGCAATCAATAACGGTGTCGCACGTAGCTAGACCGAGATGAGTATGGGTCGTCCTCTGGAAAACGTGGAACCCCTTATTTTTACTTTAGATGTGTTGAGAAAGAGAGGAGGAATAAAGAATTTTATGAAAAGTTTCTAGATCTACTTTAAACAAGAATGTTAAATATAGATCTAGATTATTTTGGAGATTTAAATAATATAATAATAGGGCTTGTAGGGTTCGTTAGGATTTAGTAGTTATGGAAGATTAATTAAAAGTTACCCTTTTTATCCATTAATAGATTTAGAACTAGAACGACGGTGATGCGTGTAGATTAGGGTTTTTGGAGGGAAAAGGAATCCCACTCGTAACCCTTATCTCGACACGGACTCCGTTCATATCTAGCCTTTACCAAAACAATCATTAATCTAATCTCTAATCGCGGTCGGAACTAGCAAGGAATTGCTAGCGCGCCCGATTAGGATGTTAATGATTATTTTGATAAAGTTCCTAAACTTTATAGGACTTAAAAAGGGTTTAATTATTTTCATCCCCCATTAACCTACCCTAATCCTACGAACCCTAACAAGCGGAGAATTACTCGCGCATGTTAGGAGAAGAAGATGAAAAGAAAGAGATGGAAAACATAATGTAAAAGAAAACAAACAATTAAAAAAAACTACCTTTATTAATCAACTCCTTCAACTACACTTTTAATCCTTAGAAAATGATTACAAAACTTGATTTGCTTCTCGATCTTTCCTAGGGAGGTAGTCGAACAGTCGATGATCAGCCTGGATGCGTGAGCGTCTGGAGCTTCGTGATCTTTTCGGCTTGATAGCTTTTCCAAGAGGCTCTCGGTGCCTTTTTATAGTGCAAACCCAGAATCTTATTGTTGAGAAGTTGGTAAGATATTGCATAGATTCACCCCAAAAATCCTCTGCCCCTAACTCCCTGGAAGTGCGGCGGATCCGCGGCCCCAGGGTGGGTTTGGCCGCGGATCCGCGCTCAAGGGTTGGGATCGTTTGATCAATTTTCTTTGGCTCTCTGATGGTGACATTTGGCAATCCTAGGCACCTTCATATTTCAGAAATCTTCTCTCGGTTGCTTCCAGACTTGGTCTCCAAGTTTGCTTCTTAATTTGGCAAGATTTCTTCAACAAATTGATTTGTTTGATAAATTCTTCATAACAACTTGGAAATATTCTGCACAACAACTCAAATAAGATTTTAGTAGACTTTGTTCTACTAGGATTAGGCCAATAATATTATTTGCATACATTTTCATACCAAATGATAATTAAAATATATTAACACATGGAAAATAATGTTTTTACACATAAACCCTCATATGTATAATATATTATAATAAAGTCCTTTTTTTAATATAAAAATGGTAGGAAAAATGTACTACAAATGTGCAGTTTTATCGACTGAACAAATACCCCCAAACTTATCTTTGATCGTCCCGAGCAAACTAGTTTATTTTTAAGAGGAGAAAAAGAAAGGAGAAAACTAAGCACACTTTCGTAGGCAGACACGATTGCACTGAGCACGTGCAACAAGCCGTTAAACCTCTAGGTGTCCTTAGTAGGAGGAGTGTTGTCTCCTGAGGGTTTTCAGCGGATTACACCCACAAAATCCTATAACAAAAGAAAGATGGTGAAATTTACATATAAAGACAAGAACCATAAAAGAAATACTTTGAAAAGAAGAGTTTCCAACTATGCTAGCTTTTCAGTTGTCATGAGCCCTATCTTAATAGTCATGAAAAAATGTTAGAAATCACATTACCCCTCAATAAAACATCGTCTTTATTCTTCATTCCTACCTTTCTTCCAAACATTGATCATATAACCCCACGTGTGTGAAATGGACATCCCTACACTCGGAGAATTCAATTCAAGCTATCATACTCTTGTCCATCTACCTTAGTACTTTTTAATTTAATGAATATTAAGATTTGCTCACACATTTTCATGCGACCGTTAATACTTCTTGAGGTACTAACCAACCGATTACTCATGTGCTTGCTGATTAGGTGATAATATTTTCCTCGTCTTGCACCACCTAAGGCTTAGCAGTGACTCCCAGACCAGTTGGTCTTAGGGCACTAGGTGAAGAGGCACCCTCGCTATATTTTTTTTATTGCTGCCTTGGCGATACAAAACCAGTGTTCATTTTTTTTCTTTTCACCATTTTTATACTTCCTTCATACTTTGGCTTTTAGACAAGAGCATTTCAAGGTATCCTCTACTATCCCGAGTTTCAAGACGTGTGTAGGTGCATATAGTAGGGTATCAACATTCAAATGTTTGGCTTCCAGAATAGAAACTATTTTTCAGACTTATTTTTATCCTCAGATTAGTGACTTCCTCCATCTTACTAACCCTTGGGACAACAGCTCATAACTACTTATTACTAGTTCGTATAAGAAAACTTCTAATTTTCTTGGTTTTCTTAAACTATTCCTATCTTTTGGGTGTAATGTTTCACTTTCTATTCTTTTGTTATAAAATTTTTTTTTTTATTTTTTATTTTTATTTTTTAAATGCCCGGTGTCAAAGATAATTCAGTGAATACAAACCTCCCCCCCAAACCTGTTTTCAGCAGTGTCCTCACTGATGTAGCCTTTTGAGAACATGGACCTGTATACTAAGGGAGAGATACAAGGGGTAAAATAATAGTTAAGTGAAAAATTCCCCCAAACTTATTCTTTGACACGCACAGATATTCAATCAAATCATTTTTTACTCACCTCCATTTTTAAAATGAGAAAATGATATAAAAACACGGAGGTGAGGCGGAGGAAATTTTAGTTTTGATAAAGCGGCTCCTGTAAAAACAGGAGCTCCTCCGCGGGGTCAGCAGAAAAATACGGTATTAATCTATGCCCATTTACTTTAAAAATCGAACCGTTTTTCAAATTTTCGACTTCAACCGCCCCGTGCGGGTGTACATACCGCACCACAAAAGGTCCTTTCCAACGAGACTTAAGCTTACCCGGATGAAGATGGAGACGTGAATCATAAAGAAGGACTTGTTGCCCCGATGTGAAGTTTTTTCTAGAAAGATTTTTATCGTGAAACACTTTAGTCCTATTCTTTACTATCACCGCATTATCGTAAGCTTCATCACGGAGTTCGCTTAGCTCATTCAATTGCAGCTTCCGATAGCTGCCTGCATGATCAAGATCAAAATTAAGCTCTTTAATAGCCCACATTGCCTTATGTTCAATCTCGACAGGGAGGTGACATGCCTTCCCAAACACAAGGCGGTATGGAGACATACCAAGATCGGTCTTATAAGCGGTGCGGAATGCCCAAAGAGCATCCGTTAATTTGGTTGACCAATCCTTACGGTTTTTCGAAACCGTCTTCTCCAATATCTGTTTGATCTGCCTATTTGAGATCTCAGCCTGCCCGCTTGTTTGGGGGTGATAGGGCGTAGAAAGTTTGTGAGTGATTGAATATTTCCGCATCAAGGCCTCGAAAGACCTATTGCAGAAATGTGTCCCGTTGTCGCTAATGATAGCGCGAGGGTGTCCGAATCGCGAGAAGATGTTTTCTTTAAGGAACTTAATGACAACTTTGTTGTCATTAGTGCGACACGGTACAGCTTCCACCCACTTCGAGACATAATCAACCGCTAACAAGATATATAAATTCCCAAAGGAGTTGGGAAAGGGGCCCATAAAATCAATACCCCAAACATCAAATATTTCCACAACCAATATAGGTTGGAGAGGCATCTCGTTCCTACGTGAAATCCGACCCAAATGCTGACATCGCGGACAAGTTTTGCAATGTTCAAATGCATCTTTAAATAATGTTGGCCAATAAAAGCCACATTGCAAAACTTTCTCCGCCGTTTTTCGAGGTCCAAAGTGACCGCCGCATGCCTGATCATGACAAAATGATAACACGCTCTTGAATTCATCGTTAGGGACACACCTGCGAATGATCTGATCGGAACAATACTTGAATAGATATGGTTCATCCCAGTAAAAATATTTTACTTGGGATAAAAACCGAAGTTTGTCTTGTTTCGACCAATCGCTAGGTATAAGTCCTGTTGCAAGATAATTCACGATATCCACGAACCAAGGTTCGTAGGATACATTCAAGAGCTGTTCGTCGGGAAATGAGTCATTTATCGGCACGGCCACAGTTGGCGAAGAAGTGATGCGTGAAAGATGGTCGGCTACTACGTTTTCACATCCACTCTTGTCTTTGATAACAAGATCAAATTCTTGTAACAATAGGATCCAACGTATTAGCCTGGCCTTTGCATCCTTCTTCGTTAAAAGATGTCGTAGGGCGGAGTGATCTGTGTAAACCACAATAGGCGAGCCAATCAAGTAGGGCCTGAATTTCTCTAATGCAAATACAACTGCCAAGAGTTCTTTCTCGGTAGTTGTGTAATTTATTTGTGCATCATTCAAGGTCCT
The DNA here is from genome assembly GCA_030015575.1 of Agapanthus africanus. NCBI lineage: Eukaryota > Viridiplantae > Streptophyta > Magnoliopsida > Asparagales > Amaryllidaceae > Agapanthus > Agapanthus africanus. The sequence continues at coordinate 496,279,482 of CM057348.1, read as the reverse complement.
ACTTGCATAGTAAATTACATGTGGCATCTTATCAATATGCTGTCCTAAGACAGCACCAATAGCAAAATCTGATGCATCACACATAAGCTCGAACGGGTGGTTCCAATCCGGAGATGATAGAACGGGGGCTGTAGTGAGTGATTCTTTAAGCGATTCAAAAGCAGCCTCACAATCCGAATTGAAGTGAAAAGTAGTGTCCTTGGCCAATAGAAGGGTTAAGGGTCTAGCAATTTTGCTAAAGTCCTTAATAAATCTCCTATAAAATCCTGCATGACCAAGGAAGGATCGTATATCTTTGACGCAATTGGGACGAGGGAGGTTTTGAATGACATCTATTTTAGCTCTGTCAACCTCAATGCCTTTATGTGAGATTATATGTCCAAGTACAATACCTTCTTGGACCATAAAATGACATTTTTCCCAATTCAAAGTCAAGTTCTTATCCTTACAGCGGGTAAGAATAGCGTCAAGATTACGAAGGCAGTCCTCAAAGGAGTCCCCAAAAATGGAGAAATCGTCCATAAAAATTTCTAGAAAATTTTCCACCATATCTGAAAATATCCCCATCATACACCGCTGAAATGTAGCGGGAGCGTTGCATAACCCAAAGGGCATGCGTCTATAAGCAAAAGTTCCGAAAGGACAAGTAAAAGTGGTTTTATCTTGATCCTTTTCGGCGATGGGGACCTGGTTGTAACCAGAGTATCCGTCCAAGAAACAGTAGTATTCGTGTCCCGCTAATCGTTCTAACATCTGGTCAATGAAAGGTAGAGGGAAGTGATCTTTCCTCGTCGCGGCATTGAGTTTCCTGTAATCGATACATACGCGCCACCCAGTTTGGGTGCGTGTTTGGATTAACTCATTAACTTCGTTAGTGATGACCGTGATGCCAGACTTTTTAGGGACCACATGAATTGGACTTACCCATTGACTATCAGATATGGGGTAAATTATTCCACTATCAAGACACTTGACGATTTCTTTCTTTACCGCCTCCTTCATAACGGGATTTAACCGTCTTTGTGGGTCTCGGGTTGGTTTGGCTTCATCCATCAGATGTATGTGATGTTCAACAATTAAGGGACTAATCCCTTTGATGTCAGCCATTGTCCAACCAAATGCTTCCCGATTCGATCTCAACACCGCCAAAAGTGCATTCTCTTGCTCTAAGGCTAGAGAAGCGGAAATAATCACTGGCAAAGTCTCATTCTCTCCTAAATATGCATATTTAAGATGAGAAGGTAGTGGTTTGAGATCAAGAATTGGCGGAGAGACAATAGAAGGAGGGGTAACGGAATGATATTCGGACTCCTTAAGAGGTTCAAAACTTGCATAAGATATTGACTCGGAAAGTGCTGCTGACTTTTGTAACGAGTCAACGGGTTCAATCTCAAGGTCGGACTCATTGAACATATCCTCACTGTGAAGTGGTGCAAGATCAAACGATGTCTCATTAGTGTTGTCGAGAACATCAAAGCAAAGTTCCTCATCTATGCAGCTTTCGGGAGCTATCTCATGGATGGAACAAACATCCAGTAAATGAGCAGAAGGTTCTGATGGCTGACTTCCTAGCTTGTAAATATTAAGCTCAATTGTCATTTTCCCGAAGGATAAGTTCATAGAACCGTTACGACAATTAATCACAGCGTTAGAAGTTGCTAGGAAGGGTCGACCAAGTATCACCGGGATTTGATTGCGTGGGTTTGCCACAGGTTGTGTATCTAAAACAATAAAGTCCACAGGGAATATGAATTCCCCGACTTTGATTAACACATCCTCTAGCTCACCCCTAGGTTGGGTGATAGATCGATCGGCCATCTGAAGAGTGCAATGCGCCGGCTTTAACTCTCCGATTCCTAATTGCTCATAAACCGAATACGGAAGCAAGTTAACACTAGCACCTAGATCGAGTAGAGCACGATTAATATTTTTACCCCCAATGGAAATTGAAATTGTAGGACTTCCGGGGTCCTTTCGTTTCTTGGGTAGTTGTTGTGTAAAAGCAGTGCTCACATTACTCGCAAGGAAAACTTTTTTAGGTACTTGAACTTTTCTCTTCCTAGTGCACAAGTCCTTTAAGATTTTTGCATATGACGGAACTTGTTGAATAGCATCTAGGAGAGGAATGTTTATGTTAACTTGCTTAAAAATTTCCACAATCTTCTCCATTTGTGGACTTGGTCTGTTGCCCCTTAACCTGTTTGGATAAGGTGCTTGATCAATAAGTTTTGGGTCCAACGTTGGAGAGGATTGTGGGGACGGATTCGATCCCAAAACTGGAGTGGGAATCGACTTAGATAGATTTGGCGAAATGGGCGAAGGGTTCGAGCCTTGGGGAAAACGGAGAATAGGCTCGGGTGAAGGTGGAAGACTAGACGAATTAGGGGAAGAAGAAGAAGAAGAAGAAGAAGGGGTATCATTGGTGTCACTATCATCACACTGCTCACCCACTCGGTTATTCAGCACTTTTCCCGATCTCAACGTGGTAACAGCACTCACATTATAACTTTGTGAGTAGCCAGGATTAGGAATGGGTTGAGATGGGAGTTTCCCTTTCTCTCTCGCACTCATTGTGGCGTTTAACTGTGAGATTTGGTTTTCTATTGATTTAATACTCTCACTATGGGAGGCGGAGTTTTTCGTTAGGGCATCAATAGAAGACCTCATCTCAGCCGAATTTTGCATGGATTGTTTCATGAACATATCCAAAGTTTGTGCAAGTGAGTTGTCAGTACCGGCCACTTATGGTGTAGAAATGTTGGTCGGATTTTGAAAATTCTGTGACTGAAAGGGGGGCTGATTCTGTGGTTGTGGTTGCTGCGGAGGAGGTCTTTGAGAATTACTTTGTTGGTTTTGATTCCAAGCAAAGTTAGGATGATTCCTCCATCCTTGATTGTACGTGGAAGAATAAGGGTCGTTTCTAGGTCGCTGCTGAAAAGCAGCATTAGCTTGAAACGATGCATTCATAGGACATTCTTTCGTTAATTGTGAAGGATCCGAACAGCAACCACAGACGGTCTTAGGAAGCGTGACCTGATTTAGGGAGAAAGATGAGAATTTGTTTTCAATAGCGTCGAGTTTCTTTTGTATCGCTGCCATTTCGGCTTTTACTGCGATGGAAACGTCGAGCTGGTGAATACCTCCCTTAGTTGAAGGTGGTCTTACGCTTTCCCACTGCAAAGTGCTTTCTGCGAGATCTTCCAGATATTTCCAGGCTTCACCGTCATCTTTAGACATGAAATTGCATTGACACATTGTTTCAAGCATCTGCTTTGTCGCTGGATTAATGCCCTCATATATAATCCGACATAAATCCCATCTTTGTATTCCGTGATGGGGGCATTGGACAAGCAGATCTTTGAAACGTTCAAAGCACTTCCAAAATGGTTCATTGGGAAGCTGGGTGAACTGGTTAATCTCGCTCCTAACATGTGCAGTCTTATGATTTGGGTAAAACTTCTTAAGAAATGCTACGACGAATTCATCCCAATTAGTGATAGAGTGTGCGGCAGTATTATAAAGCCATTTTTCTGCCAAGTCGCACAATGTGAATGGGAGAAGACGTAAGCGCATAGCATCTAAAGTCAATTGTGAAGTACCCATCATTGCGCATACGTTTTCGAATTTGGTGATGAAAACGTACGCGTCTTCCGACTCAAGCCCGTGAAATTTGGGCAGCAGATTGATGTAGTGGGGTTTAATTTCGAAATTATCCCCGTTAGGTGGTGGAAGAGATAAACAAGTAGGAAGGGGACCACGAATAGGATAGCATCTCTCTTGGAGAGAGATGCGCGGTGGATTCTGCGCACCTGCGGGCGGTGGCAGCGTGGTGTTATAATTAGATGGAGTGTCGTCCATCACGATCGATGTGGTGTGTGGTGGGGGAAAAGAAGATGAAGAAGTACCGACTTCGGTGTCGATAGAAGGAACGCGGACAAGACGGGCACTAGGATTCCGTGTCCAGCCGAGCATGCACTAAGCGGGTTTAGTGCAAGTGGCAGCGTATGTGTGATTTAAAAATTGGCTTGTTTTGAAAAAGTGGGACTCAAGACAAATCACCCTATGATGCACAAGCAACCCTAGAACTATGGTTACCTAGGTCAGTCTCTAGACAGCTCCTAACTAAGGCTAGAAATAGGACCTCAAACCGCCTCTTCACGGACAAGTACGGCCAGGTAAGTGGGAAGGAACCACCACTACAGTGGGCCTAATTAAAAACCACTAGCCTAGACACCGCAATGTCAGTTAGGATAAACGGCCGATGCCTATACTAGTCTTTTTCCTATTGAGCTCGACAGTCCTTAGAGTCTGGTCTAGATATTTTTTAAATTAATGAAGGGTTGTTCTATATGCTCGGTTTGTGATTTGTGGGGCTTAGGAAGGGTGATGAAATCCCCACCTAATCTTGATTTGGTCTTTGCCCCTTAAAATCCGTATTAAATATGCAAAACAAAACCAAACACAAAACTTTTTGCAAAAAGATTTGTGAGCGGCGCAATTTTTGCAAAGAATCCTGCAGAAAATAGATTTTATTGGAGTTGAGGGGAGAGAGAAAGAGTTGAGAATCTTACCAGAGGAGTTTGAGCCCTTGATCCCCTTGTCAGGCCGCGTTTCCGCCGCAGATGCTCCTTTGTGCCGCGGTTCCGCCGCAAGGTGGATGGTTCAGTTGCTGAAAATTTTTCTGCGTCCCTCTGTGCTCCTCTGGATCTCTAAAAATGTCTCTGTTTCCTGTTTCTCTTAATTCTGTAACTCCAGATCTCCTTGCAAAATTCACGCACAAATCGTTAAATATGCAATTTGCAGTTTTGTGTTAATAATGATATAAATCGTCTAAGAATTCAACACAAATAGTAAAAATAAAAAATTACGCACGTATCCCCGGCAACGGCGCCATTTAATTGGTTCGAAAAAGTGTGTGTTTGTAGTTAACCGCAATCAATAACGGTGTCGCGCGTAGCTAGACCGAGATGAGTACGGGTCGTCCTCTGGGAAACGTGGAACCCCTTATTTTTACTTTAGATGTGTTGAGAAAGAGAGGAGGAATAAAGAATTTTATGAAAAGTTTCTAGATCTACTTTAAACAAGAATGTTAAATATAGATCTAGATTATTTTGGAGATTTAAATAATATAATAATAGGGCTTGTAGGGTTCGTTAGGATTTAGTAGTTATGGAAGATTAATTAAAAGTTACCCTTTTTATCCATTAATAGATTTAGAACTAGAACGACGGTGATGCGTGTAGATTAGGGTTTCTGGAGGGAAAAGGAATCCCACTCGTAACCCTTATCTCGACACGGACTCCGTTCATATCTAGCCTTTACCAAAACAATCATTAATCTAATCTCTAATCGCGGTCGGAACTAGCAAGGAATTGCTAGCGCGCCCGATTAGGATGTTAATGATTATTTTGATAAAGTTCCTAAACTTTATAGGACTTAAAAAGGGTTTAATTATTTTCATCCCGCATTAACCTACCCTAATCCTACGAACCCTAACAAGCGGAGAATTACTCGCGCATGTTAGGAGAAGAAGATGAAAAGAAAGAGATGGAAAACATAATGTAAAAGAAAACAAACAATTAAAAAAAAACTACCTTTATTAATCAACTCCTTCAACTACACTTTTAATCCTTAGAAAATGATTACAAAACTTGATTTGCTTCTCGATCTTTCCTAGGGAGGTAGTCGAACAGTCGATGATCAGCCTGGATGCGTGAGCGTCTGGAGCTTCGTGATCTCTTCGGCTTGATAGCTTTTCCAAGAGGCTCTCGGTGCCTTTTTATAGTGCAAACCCAGAATCTTATTGTTGAGAAGTTGGTAAGATATTGCATAGATTCACCCCAAAAATCCTCTGCCCCTAACTCCCTGGAAGTGCGGCGGATCCGCGGCCCCAGGGTGGGTTTGGCCGCGGATCCGCGCTCAAGGGTTGGGATCGTTTGATCAATTTTCTTTGGCTCTCTGATGGTGACATTTGGCAATCCTAGGCACCTTCATATTTCAGAAATCTTCTCTCGGTTGCTTCCAGACTTGGTCTCCAAGTTTGCTTCTTAATTTGGCAAGATTTCTTCAACAAATTGATTTGTTTGATAAATTCTTCATAACAACTTGGAAATATTCTGCACAACAACTCAAATAAGATTTTAGTAGACTTTGTTCTACTAGGATTAGGCCAATAATATTATTTGCATACATTTTCATACCAAATGATAATTAAAATATATTAACACATGGAAAATAATGTTTTTACACATAAACCCTCATATGTATAATATATTATAATAAAGTCCTTTTTTTAATATAAAAATGGTAGGAAAAATGTACTACAAATGTGCAGTTTTATCGACTGAACAACATGTCATCAACGTAAGTAAGTATGCATACCCCAATTGTCGTTGACGTATAGCAACGAAACCGGCGATATGAACATACTACACTTACGGTCACAGAAAAGAAAGTGTAAAACTACAACAGTTGGAATCCGCAACCTCTTTAGACATCACATGCCTAATCAAATGAAATACTTAGACATCACATGCCTAACAGTTATAAACCCCGCATTTTAGTCTCATTATCGAAAACTCTTTTCAATATCAAGTGAAACTAAACCGCTAGATTTATAACATTCATTCAGTTATCTCATAACTGTTTGTGAATTCCAATTATTGTATCACATTCCAGATAAACAGAAAATGTTAAACTTTCCGATTGAACAGTCGAATACCCAAGTTTTCCCGATACAGCTCAACACATGAAATAAGTCTAACAACATTCAGTTCGTGCCTCAGTACCAACGGTCCAGCCGTAGAAGGGTCAAGCCAACGCCTCACATGTGGCACGCCGTACTGCCCCAAACCCGAAGGTTCAAAGGGCAGTTCAAGACGGTCACATAATCGAGTTAAGGTTTGTTATCTTCTAGAGGGTCCATCGCGTTACTTGCACTACTTAGAACGTCGTTAAACTACGGAAAAATCCAACACTTGGAAATTTCCTGACAGGGGAAAAGTTGGGTATTTATATCCGGTCGAACTTTTTAACAAATTCAAAAATTATCCGGAAATACACAAAGACGAAATTTGATAATCCGGTCGAAACATCGAAGCTCTAAAACACCCCAGAAAATTCAACTCTGGAATAAATATTAAAAAAATACCCAGAGAACTCAGCACTGTTAAATAGGAATTACTGTGCAAATTGATAGGGATGACGTCATCAAGCTGCCGCGGAACCGCCGCCTAAGGCAGGCTTCTGCCGCGGCTTGCACTGTTCATGGGTTCAATTTTGCGCCGTAATTCTTAGAATTTCCTGCTGAGTTTTCTGCATATTTTTAATTTGGAAAAAACCCATTTTGTAAAAAATGTACAGAGAGCCGTTTTCGGGTTAGGGTTTTGGTTCGATCGGACTTCAAACGTCGTCTGGACTTCGCCTAAGGCTCTAGCTAGTCTCTGATACTAGTGAAAGGTTCCTAGACACACTATAGAGGTCTCACAAGGCATCAACCATGCCAATTTTAAAATATATGAGTGCCGAGAAACCCTAATACGGATCAATGACTAGAAATCTAGGCGAAAAACGAATCTAGTTAACAATTTAACTAAAGATCAGAAGCTACAACCTTTGTAGATCCGGATATCCACTTCCTTAGCTCCATGTAGGCGTCCTCTCGCTGTCCTAGTCGGATCTCGGACTCTCGCATCGGCTTCATCGAAGAAATGAGCCGAATAGGTCGTCGGCTTCGTGCCGAAGATGATCTACGTCGAGGTTGCACAAGTTCAAGCTCCAACTTCACCAAGTTGTGAAACTTGTGAAGAAAACACCCAAAACAACTTGGCAAGAGGTAGAGGGTGAAGAAATAGGAGGTGGGTTCACTTTGGAATTGGATTTCTCACACTATAGCTCAAGTTGCCATTAATGGCATCAAGCTTTTTCTTTTGAAGATGATGAAGAAGATGAAGCTAGAATTATGATAAGTTATTTAAAAATGTAAAAGAAATGAATACTTATCATAATATGAACCATAGTTAGGTGTAGAGAATTGACTAAGGTTAGATGAATGGTTAGGGTTAAGTGTGAAGACAAAATGGTCACAAAGTCAAAGCTTCATGAAGCTTCATCAAAGTTCAAGAATGAAAGCAACCATTTTGTATTCTTATGCCATCCTTTTTCCAAAATGAAAAATAAAAGAATGGATAATTAAAAACCCTAATCACTTTCTTAACCTAGGTTTAATTCTTTACACTTAACCAAATGAGCAAGCATCATCAAACATGATACAAAGATGTGCATAAAAGTATATCACATATACAACTTGCACATCAAGTGAGAAAATCCATTTAAAGTGAACCAATACTAGTTAATGCAAAGTAATATATCAAATATATAATTATACATTAAATCATTAAATCAACACTTGATTCAATGATCCGGTCATGTCGCACATAACCGACTAGTATACAATGTATCGATTTATCGAATCAATGATTCGACAACTAGGTTATATCGCATACAACCAATCGAAACATTCATCGCGAGAATGAAATACGGTATCACATACACGCATTATTCTCGGTCCCGCACATATCTCATATGCGCTCCTATTTCGTTTCGCTTGAGCCAGGAAACCTCTGTGTAGGACTCTAAAGACTCGTCGATACGCCGGTAGCAGATGATGATCATATCAAGCACCCACAAGCCGCAAGCGGTCTGCTAAACGTAACGGCCATCCAGGTATTGAGCGATCAGAAGATCGACGAGCTAGCCCGCTCACACTCCTGTGAATCCAACCAGTAACACTTACCGTACAGTCCGGTCTGTTCGTCTGATATGTTGCATATCAAGTCTAGGGGTGGTAAACGTCAGACCCCAATAACCGATAAGTCGTGCCGATATGAGGCTCATAACGGGTCGAGAAACTACTGGTAACACTTACCAGCAAATCTCTGATCAGCCCTGGCCAGGGACTTCCCTGTTACGGCCAATCGAGCACTGTGCAACATCAACCCCCAATACCGGGAGAGACGAAACCCCTCCTATCGCTCATTGCCTCCATGTGACTCGGGACTGTACCCAAAGACCGCCGTTTTGCACGCCCTCATGGACGTGGTAAGGTGGAGATCAAAGCACAGTGGGAATCACACAAGACTCTATGACGATCTCGGGTCTACAGACTAATCTGCACAAGTGTCACCTGAGAACTGCCATCTGACGTGAGGTATAATACCATGTGGGAGTTCTCGACGAGTCCGTCCAGTGTACCCAGTCTCCACTGAGCACCCGTATACGATCTCTGATGTCAAACACCAATGGATATGGGATCATCCATCGCCCATCTCATGGGTCGAGAAGCGTATACGCTAGTCTACTCTGGTATATCGATGCCCCGTCTCGATACACCCACGACTAGGGACCTTGAAGGATGTACTTATGGACTACCATGTCCCCACTAGTATGATCTGCATCATAGTCCAGGTAGTCAAGTACACATCCTAAGGGCTTTACCAACATGTAACTATAAGACAGTATAAAGAGACTAGTATACATGTTAAGATAAAGAGCAACCAGATAGCATACTATCATATCGAGCAAGAAAGTCATCTCTATATATGTCCAAGCATCCAATATAATATACATCATCTGTACACTACTGGCCTCTAGGGCATACATACAACTAACACCTAGGAACCCTACAGTGGTATCAGAGCCTAGCTAGAGCCTTAGGCGATGAGTAGACGAAATTAGAAACCCGATCGAACCCCGAAACCCTAAAAATAACCCTTCTCTGTACAATTTTTGAAACTGTGGATTTTTCCAGATTAAAAATGCTTAAAAAATTCAGCAGGAAGTTTTAAGAAATACGGTGCAAAACGACAAAAAGATGCGCCCAAAGCACCGCGGAACCGTGGCACAAGCTTGGCTTCTGCGGCGGTTCCGCGGCCATATGATGACGTAATCCCTTACTTTTTGCACAGTAATTTCTTTCTGTACATGCTGTATTTTATGGGAATTTTTAATTGATACTCAACAGTTGAGTTTTTCTGGGTTGATTTAGGGACTCGATGATTTGATCGGATTGTCTAATTTTGTCTATGTGTTTTTCCGGATAATTTAGAATGTGTTAAAAAGTTCGACCGGATATAAATACCCAATTTTTCCCCTGCCGAGAAATTTCCAACTGTTGGATTTTTCCGTAGTTTAATGACGTTCTGAGTAGTGCAAGTAACGCGATGGACCTTATAGAAGACAACAAACCTTAACTCGATTATGTGACCGTCTTGAACTGCCCTTTGAATCTTAGGGTTTGGGGCAGTACGGCGTGCCACATGTGAGGCGTTGGCTTGACTCTTCTACGGCTGGACCGTTGGTACTGTGCCATGAAGTGAATGTTCTTAAACCTATTTCATGTGTTGAGCTGTTTCGGGAAAACTTGGGTATTTGATTGTTCGATCGAAAACTTTAACATTTTCAATTTGTCTGGAATGTGATACAATATTTGGAATTCACAAGTAGTTATGAGATAACTAATATGAATGTTATAAACATAGCACTTTAGTCTCACTTGATCGGTTGCCACGGAATTTTGATGCGATCAAAAGTCCGTCGCAATCACGTAGCGTACGCGGATACTCGCCGGATAAACTTAATAGACAGCTACACCCCTTAGCCTCGACCAAGTGACTGTAGGAGAACCCCGTCGCCAAAAAGCATCCGTTCGGGTGCTCGCGGCAGCGGTGTTCCGCCTTGGTGCACTTCGTCGACGGTATCGGGGGTGCGGCCGTCTACTAAAGTTTGCGACGAGCGTTCATTTTGGATGTCGGGAATCTTGTTGAATTGCCCGACTTGATATTGAAAAGAGTTTTCGATAATGAGACTAAAATGCGGGGTTTATAATTGTTAGGCATGCGATGTCTAAGAAATTCATTTGGTTAGGCATGCGATATCTAAAGAGTTTGCGGATTCCAACTGTTGTAGTTTTACACTTTCTTTTCTGTGACCGTAAGTGTACTATGTGATATCACCGGTTTCGTTGCTATATGTCAACGACAATTGGGATGCGCATATTTACTTACGTTGATGACATGTGATGTTATGTGTTGCTGGATATGTTATATTGGATCGTCGTGTTTGAATAGCCGGGGGTTTTTATGTGAGATGAGTGTTTTTCATTTTCATTCATGTAAAAACTTGTATGTAATATTCTTTTATCAGGTTGCAGAAGATGTCACCGTTGATGTATGTTATTTACTTTTCCGCATTAGGATAGACCCAAGGAGGAGAGCACAAGTAACCGGGTTCTGGAGTCCAGTGGGAGACCAACTCGAGAAGTCGAGTGCGGGTCTCCTAACTCTAGAATTGGTAGGGTTGCTTGCCGCTCTCGTAGGTGTCTATGGGTATGGGATTGGCTATTCATCGCGACCGTGGAATCCGTGTTTTATACTGGCTCGTATTAAAAACACGGACGTCCTAGTATATCCAATATTTCATATGTTATTTTCTGCTGCGTTATCTATGATGTGATCATGTGATATGTTCAGATAGATATTGTATATAGTATATATGATATATTATATAAACGTTGCTTATGTTTTATACCCGCGCTAGCCCTGCCTCGCTCTGGCGTTAGTTACCTAACCTAACGGTGCAGACGGGACATCGAGGCGAATGCGGATGGCATAAGCGTACGTTATATTTATCTGTGATGTTTAGGTGGACTTAAATGATGGGACATTCATTAATGAGATTAATGAAAGAAAATAAACCTAAAAGATGTTGTGGAATCGAATTTCAAAATAAAACAGGTAGCTACAGTTCTTGCTTTATATCACGGTGTTCCTTGTAGAACATCCTGCACCTTATTCGATAAGGAAAGAACCGAGATCCCTTCACCGGGAGTGACTCCTTTAGCAATAACTGGCAGATGCTACAACCCTCGGTTTGTCTTTTGATTGCTTCTATAGTTTTTACTTTGCACAGCGGTATATATGATATATCATGCACCTTATTCGATGAGGAAAGGGCCAACGATCCCTTCACCAGGAGTGACCCCTTTAGCAAAACTAGAAAAGCCTCAAAAACACTCCATTTAAAAACCATTTGATTCCGCAACGAGATCAAGTTCAAAGCGTTAAAGGTTTTATTAAAAACCATTCGCAACCCTCCGTCATTTTAGGAAGTAGAGTACTTAGTATTCGTGCTGTGTTTGTTGACCATAGTCAAGGCACAGTGTACGGTAGCTAAGTGATGTCTTCCTACACCGCATATGATGCGATTAGTTAGGACAGTCGCGTGACTTTGTTGACCTTAGTTAAGGGTCATGTGGGTGGGTCTAATTAATCACGAAATGACGGGTAGAACTTGACTAGTACTTATGGTTTGTTGACCATAGTTAAGGTCATAAGTGCTAGGGGTAAAAACCTTTATCGGGAGTTTCAAGTGTTGAAATTTGCAATGAAATTGCATACCTTCTATATGATAGTTGGATCCCGATACCCACTGCGAGTAATTGTTACTCCTGGGAGAGTTTTGCACTTTACAATTAGCCGATCAAGTAGGTGTCTAGAAAGGTGTCAACGGGGTTACGCCTCTGGGAAAACGAGGTTTACTTTAATTAGGTCCGTGCGAAAGCACGGGGAACCTCCCTCAAAGTACCGACACTGACCTGGCTGAAAGATTGGCGAACTTGTAGAGTGTAATTAATCCCGGCTAGTCTTTCCTTTTAGGGTTTGAAGGAAGATTTGATAAAAACAGTGGGAGCCATCCTGATTAGATAAAATATATTACCAATCTAATCTTGCAAGAGCGCACGCAGAGTGTTTTCTTCACTCTCTCTCCAGGTAGCGACCATATCACGCCTTAATCAAGATAATAATATGGATGTATTGACCGAACCCGCTTGTTATACTGAGCTGGGAAACGTTGGTCCCGCTCTAACTTATAATTGTTATAAGACCGAGCAGGAAATAGGAGAATACCAGAATTCCTATGCCGCCCAAACGAAGAAAGTGCATATGATGTATCTCCTTCGGGTATGTTCATTATAAAAAACTGTTTCTCAGTGTCCTCTACATCCTAGGTATTAGATACCGGATCAGGATCCCAGATATGTAATCTGTTACATAGGGCTACAGAAAGGCAGAGAACTGAGAACGGGTGATAAGTTTCATGAGACAGAAAATGGTGCAAGTATTGCAGCCAAGTCTGTTGGTCACTGTCACCCTGTATTACCAGTACATTGATTCTGAACAAATGCTATTAGATACCGAACCTGATATACAAAATCATATCAGTTTCTTTATTACTAAAGAAGGATATAATTTTGTATTGTTGGATAATGTTTTGAACATTTCCTATATCAATAGTTGATCGGTTCAGGCACGTTATCTAAAAGCATTGACGTTCTAAATCAAATTACAGTTCCTAGTATACAGAACGCACACAAGAAGAAGAGTTCAGAAATAAACGGATCCTTCTTGAGGCATTGTAGACTAGGTCATATCAATGTGACCCGACTAGCTTAAGTTACATTTTAGATGCATATTTAAATCAATTTGAATTTACATCTTGTGAAACTTGCCAGTCATGTCACAAAGATTAGATGACCATAGCTCTGTTTATTGGAAACAGAGAAAGAGTTAGTAAACTCTTGGGACTGATACATAGTGATGTATGCAAGGTCCCATGTCTACACATGCCAGGACCGGTTCTTTGTACTTCATTACATTTTCTGATGATCTCTCAAGATTTAGCCATATGTTCCTGTTGAAACATAAGTCCGAAGTTTTTGAGATATTCACAGAATATAAGTTAGAAGTAGAGAACCAAGAACCGGGTAGAAGTATTATGTCTTATGATAAGATCAGGGAGGAGAATACTGGTGCATGGAATTCTTGGACTATTCTAAAGGAGAATGAGATTCTCTCTCGGTGTTACTCCTCTGAATACACCACAGCACAACGGTGTATCGGGGCGAAGCAATCGCACCATATTAGATATGGTGTGCTCTATGATGAGTATTACTGAGTTACCTGTTTCTTTTAGGGGGTTATGCACTTGAGAAGCTGCATACCTATTGAATTAGGTTCGAATCAAATCAATGCCTACCACTCCATATAAGATATGGTATGGGAAGAGCCCATCTTTTAAGTAAGTTAAGATTTGGGAATGTCCAGCCTATGTCAAAAGCAAAATCCGGACAAGATCGAGACAAGGTCAGTTCTGTAGAACTGGAAAGATTCCAGCTATACAAACTGCAGCTGATGATTTGACGGAACCAAAAGATTCAATAGTCCCCGATGAACCTCAGCCTCTCCGCCGATCTAGCAGGGTTCCTCATCCGCCTGAGAGATACTTCGGTTTCTCGATGACAGTGGGAGCGAGGAATGCATCATGAGATGATGACCCAACTAGTTTCGAGCAGGCCATCGAGAGTAGGGACTCTGTAAGAATGGCTGGATGCTTAGCGATCTGAAATGGAATCCATGTACACCAACAAAGTATGGACTTTGGTTGCTGTATCTGAAGGGTTAAATCCCCATCAGGAGCAAGTATATCTTGAGAAGATTACTTGGTGTAGATGGAAAAGTTGAGACTTTCAAAGCTAGACTTGTTAATGGTTTTCATCATCGACCAGGCGTAGATGATGATGAAACCTTTTTCCAGTGGCTATGCTTAAGTCCATCCGGATCCTACTTGCCACAGCTACATACCATAATTACGATATCTGGTGGTTGGGTGTTATGACTGCTTTTCTAAATAATGATTTAGAAGAGAACGTCTATAAGAACACAGCCAGGGGGCTTCGTAAACAGTGGGAGCAGCGGAAACGTGTGCAAGTTGCTTTGCAGAATAAAGCAGGCATCGCGGAGCTGGAACGTCTGTTTTGATGTGGTAGTCAAAGTGTTTGACTTCATCAAAATGGTAGATGAACCTTGTACATACAAAACGGTAGTAGAGAGTAAGGTGGTCATCCTCATATTGTACGTGGACAACATACTCTTGATAGGAAAAGAGTTTCCTATACTACACACGGTCAATCTCCTCTTATCACAAGGATTCTCCAATAGGATAAAGGTGATACCTCCTAAATCCTGGCTTTTGGATCTATGAGATAGATCTAAATGGATATTAGGATTCTCACTAGTTGTAGTGAGATGGTATCAGTTGATCCTGGGGAGAATCACTGGAAAGGTTCCAGGGTGATAAGGTCGACTGAATGTCAGTCGCAGGCATTGTCTTTACCCTCAGTGGAGGGACGATATGTTGGAAGTGTTCCAAGCTAGATACCGTGGCAGACTAGACGATAAAGGCTGGTAACATCGCTATTAAAGATACTACCAAAGAGGAAGTTTGGGTGTATATTGGTTCATGAGATGAACTAGGTTCCGACCATTGTGTGACAATGGAAGTGTGGCTTTGGCCCAGGAACCCCGATCCCATCAGTGACCCAGACATATTCTGAGGCAGCATCACCTGATCATGGAGATAGTTGATCTCCAGGGTGATCGAGGTTAGGAGAGTAGACTCAGAGAACAACACAGCGGATCCACTCATAAAGGCTTTTTCCCAGAGAGAGACTTATATGGGATGGTTGAGTATGTGATACTGCAACCACTGCTACAGATGGCCCTAGTGCAAGTGGGAGATTGTTAGTTATATGTATGCCCTAGAGGCCATTACTGTACATAGGATGTACATTGTAGTGGATGCTGGGACATATATAGGTAGGACTTTCTTGTTCGACATGATAGTACGCTATCTGGTTGCTCTTTATCTTAACATGTATACTTGCAGTCTCTCTATTACATGTTGATAAAGCCCTTAGGATGTGTACTCGACTTCCAGGACTATGATGTAGATCATACTAGTGAGGCATGGGTAGTCCATGAGTACATCCTTCAATGTTCCTAGTCGTGGGAATATCGAGACGGGGCATCGATATTCCAGAGTAGACTAGCGTATATCTTCTCGACCCATGTGATGGGCGATGGATGATCCCATATCCATTGGTGTTTGACATCAGAGATGGTATGCGGGTGCTCAGTGGATGACTGGGTACACTGAACGGACTCGCCGAGAACTCCCAGATGGTATTATACCTCACGTCAGATGGCAGTTCTCTGGTGACACTGGTACAGCTTAGTCTGTTGACCCGAGATCGTCATAGAGTCTTGTGTGTCTCCCACTGTGCTTTGATTTCCACCCTACCACGGCTCTACTGAGTCGTGAAAACATGTGGTTTTTGGGTACAGTCCCGATTCACATGGAGGCAATGAGCGATAGGAGGGGATTCGTCTCTCCCGGTATTGGGGGTTGATGTTGCGCTATGCTCGACTGGCCATAACTGGAAATCCCTGGCCAGGGTTGCAGTGATTTACTGGTAAGAGTTATCAGTAGTTTCACGCTTGTTATGGACCTTATATCGGCATGACTTATCAAGCTACTGGGGTCTGACGTTTACCACCCCTAGACGAGATATGCGACATATCAGACGAACAGACCGGACTGAACGGTAAGTGCTGCTGGTTGGATTCACAGGAGTGTGAGTGGGCAGACAACATCTTATGAGAAGGGCATGTAGCTCGAGACAATCTAAGGCCAGTTCCTTACTTGCGTACGAAGTTGCTCGTTGTTCTTCTGATCGCTCAATACCCGGGTGGCCGTTACGTTTAGCAGACCGCTTGCGGCTTGTGGGTGTTTGATATGATCATCACCTGCTGCCGGCATATTGACGAGTCTTTAGAGTCCTACACAGAGGTTTCCTGGCTCAAGCGAAATGAAATAGGAGCGCATATGAGATATGTGCGGGACCGAGAATAATACCAGTATGTGATACTGTATTCTATTCTCGCGATTTGTATCATTGGACGGTTATATATGATATAGCCGGGTTACCGAATCAAGTGTTGATTCGATACATTGATACACTTGATATTAGTCGGTTATATGCGATATGACCGGATCATTAAATCAAGTGTTGATTTAATGATTTGATGTATAATTATATATTTGATATATTACTTTACATTAACTAGTATTTGTTCACTTAAGATGGATTTTCTCACTTGATGTGCACAAGTAGTATATGTGATATATTTTTGTGCACTAGATTGTATCATGTTTGATGATACATGCAAACTTGGGTGTATGTTTGCTTTAAACCATCTTTAGGTTAATGGTTAGGTTTTAATTTGGATTTTATTTATTTTCTTTATTCATTTTGGCAAACACAAATATGGTGGCTTTCTTTGTTTTATTCTTGAAGCTTCGTGAAGCTTTGATAAGTCAAGCCATTTTGTCTTTTGCCTTAACCTAACCATTAAACCTAAACCCTAGTTTATTCTCTACATGTGTTAGCCTCACCCATGGTTGCATTATGATAAGATCACTTGATATATTATTATTGATTAATTCTTTTTCTATTCTTTTCTTCTTCTTCTTCTTCTTCTTGAGGAAGAAAAAGAAAGCTTGCTTGAAAATTATCAAGTGATGAATCCAAATGAGAAATCCAAATCCAAAGTGAACCCACTTCCTATTTCTTCATCCTCTACCACTTGCCATGTTGTATAGGGTGTTTTCTTCACAAGGTTCATGACCAAGTGAAGATGGAGCTTGATCTTGAGTTGCCTCGACGTAGATCATCTTCGGCATCGAAGTCGACGACCTAGCCCGCCCATTTCTCCGATGAAACCGACGCTAGAGTCCGGGATTCCGATGATCGCAGTGGAGGGACCTCAACATGGAGCTAGAGAAGTGGAGGACCGGATCTACAAAGGTTGTAGTCACTTTCACTTGTAGCAAAGTAGTTTGCTTGCATGTTTTTTCGCCTTACCTCTAGTATCGATTTTGTTTAGGGTTTCTCGGCACATAGAAAATTTTGATTTTGGCATAGTTGATCTGTTGTAGAACCTCATGGGTGTGCCTAGGAACCCTACATTAGGGCCACAGATTGTTGAGGAGACGACCGCAAAGATCCAGTTGATTCGTGATAGGATGAGAGCAGCCCAGAGTAGGCAGAGATCTTATGCGGACCGTCGTCGGCGCAGACTTGAGTTTTCTGTTGGTGATCATGTTTTCTTGAGGGTCTCCCCAATGAAAGGTGTGATGGGATTTGGGAAGAAGGGGAAGCTTAGTCCCAGATATGTGGGCCCCTTCTAGATCCTAGAGCGTGTTGGTGCAGTTGCGTATCGGTTAGCCCTTCCGCCCAGTTTTCCAGACGTGCACCCCGTATTTCACGTTTCAATGCTCCGCAAGTAGCTTCATGATCCTTCCCATGCGATTCAGCACCTGACGATCCAGCTTGAGCACGACCTTTCCTATGCAGAGCAGCTGGTGACCATCTTGGATCGACAAGTGAAGAAATTGAGATCGAAAGAGATACTGTCCGTCAAGGTACTTTGGCGTAGTCCGAGCAGCGAGGAGGTCACTTGGGAGACCGAGAGCAAGATGAAGAAGAATTATCCCCATCTCTTTGAAGGTACGTGTTGTTAGATTTTAAATTTGGGGACCGAATTTCTTTAAGGGGGGTAGATTGTAACGCCTTGAAATTCATTTAGGATGATTTCGTGTTAATTAGCAATTGTGCGTGTTTTTCATAAAAGCCCGAATATCGTATTTTCCTTCTTGGCTAGTGATAATTGTGTGGTGAAGTGCTTATATATATGTGTGTGTGTGTGTGTGTGTGTGTGTGTGTGTATGTATATATATATATATATTTATATATAATTATAGGGTTATTAATTATTTTGGTTGTGTTTAACCTAATTGGGAATTTTTGGGTTAAGTGCACACATGCACACTTAGCATTTTGTGACTTAGGTTTTAAGTGTAACATGTTAACCCTTTTACATTTCCTTGCATGGTTCTTTATCCCCACCATTTTAATCAAGTCAAAACCCATTTTATTATTCAAAATTCAAATAGAAAATGAGGTATGGGGGTTAGGTAAGAAATTTGACTTTTGTTGACCATTCCTTCTCTCTTCACTCTCTCTTCTCCTCATTTCAGAATTTCCTGCAGAAATCCCAGCAAAAACCACAGCTTTTTCTTCATTTTCCTCCTCTTTTCACTTCCCCTTTGATTCATGCTCACACTCTACACAAAAAACTCATTTTTCCTTCACACAAACCTTGGTTTAGTGGCTCTTTTGAGGTGTTTGGAGCAAATCTGCACACTTGAGGCTAAAGATGGAACTTGTGGTGTTTCTTAAGGTCTTTTAAAGGTATTAACTCACCCTTTGCACCCTTTTCCCATATCTTGTAGTATTTCTATCAAAATTTCACTTTTTTATGCAATTTTAGTGCTATTGAAGGGATTTAGTGATGATATGTTAAAATTAGCATTTTCATGGCTTAATTAGCTTGGTTATGAGTTGTTAGGGTGGTTTTAAACTGGGGTTTGCTTCAGGTTTCATGAAAATACCCTAATGTATCATATTAGTGTCAAAAATGTGGTTTTTAACTAGAATTGGGCTCTGTTGAATCTGCTGCTACCCGAGTTGCTTCAGATTGAAATTGTAATTACTGGGGCATACACAGTAGGTATGGAGTGCACACACAAAACCTGGGAGTCTATCTCCCTACCCAGGCCGCCTAAAAATACATTATGGCCGTAATTTGCGGCCAGATAGGAGAGTTGTGGGTTGGGGTTTGGGTGATGGGTGTCTTCTGCTATTTGTAGTATTATGGTATATATAGTTTTGTAATATCTTTTCTGTATAAAAATCTGGGATCTATTACCTTATTTCTCGTATTTTAAATCTTCGCGACACGCGTGATACGTGTGTGGGTTTGGGGTTTCTGCATATCGCGACGCGTCGGCTTAGTTTCAGGCGCGTAATCGCACGTTTTAGCGTATCGCGCACACGCGCGCTTGGTTTGCGACGTGGGTTTCTAGTTTGACCTTAAATGTCGTATTTGTATGGTTTTGAGCTTATGCGTGATATATTGTGTAATTCTAGGTTCGCAGGCGAGTACGACGGACGCGAAGAAGGGGAAGCAAGTCGTCGGCTATATGTAGCGCGAGACTACGGTGAGTAGATTTAACATCTACGGGGATATCGCCCGCATGGTGTTATGCGTCAGGGCTGATAGGACCTTATAGCTACATATTACATTCACCTACCTGATTACTGTTGTTGCATACCGCATTCCCTGCTATATGTATATAAACTAGAATTGATAGAACACCGCGCTATTACTGACGGTTCATGTTGCACGAGCACTAATCTGCATGTTACACACACATCGTTAGTAATTGCCATGACACTCACACTGTAGAATTGCATGATCATTATGCTGTAGCTCATCTTCTATGTAATTTGACATGATTTTGTTACTCGTGCACGTAACCATTGGCATATTTATACTCATGCATATATTACATCGCATGGATTACGCATTGGCTTGGTTTTCATATGATTTCTGGATTTGAGGACCGTGGGGTTATTTAAGAAAAGATGCACTGTTTTAAAAACCCGGTTCCTCTTGATATGATATTTCAGTGCGTCCACCATGTGTTTTTCTCGGTGCTAGAGTGACATATGAAACCCGATTCGAGGAGTGGACGAAGCCGATTGCGGGTACATGGTGGACCCGGTATGGTACCCCGGGGCGAGAATGGATCTGTCGTGCAGTAGACGATGAGCCTGGCAGTGGGACCACTACCTACCGGTGATTGGTTGGACCTGGCGGTTATCCGGAGGATACTGACCAGAGTCGATATATAGATGCGGGGTGACCCGTACTGCCGGGGCCGAGGGCCAATACCGCAGACGGAGCCCGTGGGCTCCCGGACTGACGGATGCCCGATATATGAGGATTTGAGTGTCGATGCTGGACACGAGTATTTATGATATTTGTGTGCCGATGTTGGGCATTCGTGATTCTCAGAGATTACAGGATTTGAGGGCCGATGGAAGTGCCGGCGTCTGAGTTGTTGGGATTTGGGTGCATTGGTGGGCACCGATTATCTTTCCACGTCGACATTCCGTGTAGATGTTATTTCATCCCATGCTCATCATTAATTATTTTGCATCTCATCCTGTAGTTGTTTTACTTGACAAGGCAATTGCATGATTATGCACATACTGCTTATTGCTTATAGACTTATCTGCTGGCATTTGATAGTGTAGCGCAGTACGTGCATGCTCGCGATTACCTTTATATGTTATCTCTATTCACGAGTTGGCAACTCACCCCCGTTGTGCCACAGTATTTGCAGGTCGCCCCTCAGAGTAGTCGCGGCAGGCTGCCTTCTTACATCTTTTTGGCTACAGATACCACTACAGTTGTTGCAAGAGCTGTTTTGCTTTTAGGTGGATTGTGGTATCTGGTTACTTCTATTGTACACACTTTTGTATCTAGTATTCTCCATCTACCTTATATGTACTTGACTTAGAGATAGTGTGAGGACGATGATGTATATTATTTGTATTCTGGTGTCGAGCTCGTGGGAGCCGACTTTATATATGCAGTTGTATTATTCTGTGATGTTTTACTTATTGCTCCCATTTGGGATGCTTATTTATATCCTGTATCATTGTCACTTATATCCTGTTTTTATACCCGACTTCGGGGTTAGTTTTACAAGGAAATGCTGCCAAAATTATTAAAATGATAACTTAACCTTAAAGAACTTCATAAAACTACTTAAGGTTTTCTAAATGTTTTAATCAAATGTTTCCAACACTCACTACTTTTAAATGGTTTTGATTTCTGGGTTCGGCTTACTTAGTCGCGTTATGCCTGTAGACGTTGCGTGGTTAAGTGCCGGTCACGAGTCGAATTTCGGGTCGTGACAGCCGGTATCTCTTTTATGCTCTTCGGTCGCACTTCTTTGCTCCCGCTGAGTTTTGCGTTTCATCCGTTTAAAACGTTGCCGGTGAGCGATATATCCCTGCCACCATCTTTTAAAAGCATTGCACTCCTCGGTGCGGTACGAAATCTTTCGATGATATGAGCAGTAGCTAGGATGCATCTCTGCTTCACCGGGAGTATTTTCTTCGGTGGACGGTAACTTCATTCCCATTGATATGGCTTTAGCAAACCTTTTCCTCATCTTGAATTTGTTTTTATCCGCAACGGATGTCTTTTGATTTAGCGGGAGTGTCTTGACTTTTTCGTCCAGTCGCCGATGTTTGGCTTTTTCAAATATGGCCGTCTCGCGTTTCCGATCAGCTTTACTTTTCAGGAGAGCTTCGTTGAGGAATGTGTCGATCATTTCAACTGACGGCCCCAAAAGTTCTGGTCCAGGGTCTGCCCTCAGTTTCTCTATGCAAGAAGTCTTTTCATCGTCTGTAAACGAGTGAGAGATCACATGACAACTTGCTACGTAATCCTCAGAGTCATCTAACGAGTCTTCTTCATCATCTTCGTCCTGAAGGACGTGGCTGAGGAACTCTTGAAGCGTGATTGGAGTCTGCGCCTTCTGGTTATATTCATCCAGCGCGTCAATCTGCTTCTGTAAGTCTGTGCGCTTGTCACCAGGCTTCACGGGCTTTTTGGATTTCTTCTTCTTCTTCTTTGAAGGTTTTAACGTCTGGGTATGAGTGCTTGGGCTATCACCACTAATCTTTGGAGTTGGGCATGGCTTCAGCATCCCTTCGATGATCTGGGGTTCCAGCGGGTTCTTCCACCTGATCGTTGGGCATGTCTGGAGATCATTCAGCATCCTTTTGGTTTTGGCTGAAAGCACAACCTCCCATGGAGCTTCTTCAACAAAAGAACAAGTTGCCCCCGGTGTGTCCGTCTTCTTAGGAGTGTGCGGCCGTGGTGGGTTTACTTTCCACTTCTCAGACAGCGCAAACTTGCCTTGTAGGTATTGATCCTCGATCCATCCCTTGAAGAAGAAGTAATCCTCGATCGATGGACTTACCGTTTGGTGGTAAGGGCAGTAATTTGGATTATTCACTTCGTTGGGCTGAGGCGGTCGCCTAGGATTCGGCAAATTGATAAGCCTATTGCGCATCGCCAGCTCAAACAGCCTCTTCGTCTTGTCCCGTGGGAATGAGTAAGGACGCTTCATTTTTTCATTATAATAGTGTCGTCTCTCCTCCATTTGATCCGCTAGCTTTGGAGCATTGGGCTGCTGTTGGGTGTTTGCAACGAAGGTCGCCTTCCCTTTACCCTTGTCGTTCCGCGGTTTCGGCTTCGGGGGAGACGGTCTGTGACCCATTTGATCCATCTGGGCTAGTTTATCAATTAACGCCTGGAACGTGGTCAGTTTAAAGAACATCATGAACTGTAAAATAGTTGCATGAGGGTCTAGGGTGCCCACGAACATGCCCACCGCTGGTGCTTCTTCGATGCGCTGCTCGCACTTCGACCACAGGTTCCGCCATTGGATTGCATATTGGACCCATGTCTCGCCCGGCTTCACCCTTGCATTGATCAAAGCTGTTATCGGGGTGCGTTCACTGGCGCTCGCAAATCGCTGAGTGAATAGCAACTCCATCTCTGCGAAAGTTTTGACAGAGCGTTTGGAAGCTCGTAGTACCACTCAAACGCCGTCTCCGATAAGCTGCCGACGAATTGGCGAAGCAAAAGCTTATCATCGCCGCCGGTGTTGCCACAAAGAGCCCTAAACTGGGCAACATGTTGATGGGGATTGCCTGTCCCCTTATAGACATGGAATTTCGGGATTATGTAGCCCGGCGGGTATTTGATCTGATCGTACCAGCTCGGATATGGTCGCCCTGTTTTGACAACTTGGTTGGCCGCCTCAGTTTCCTGGTGAACTCGTATTTGTTGAGCAATGTAGTCATCCAGGGCGGCCTTGGAAATTGTTTTCTCTTTAGCTGTTGACAGAGCTGGAGGTGGATTTGACGTTTCTCCTCTGTCATCTTCAAAGATAATCGGAGGATCTTCGGCTGGGGGATCCGACAGTATCATCATCCCGACCACGTCTTGAAACAGAAGAGTCATCTGCTTTATATTGGCCGCTTGTTCTACAGCCTCCTTGTCCTTCCTTTCAAGCATTCTATGAAGGAACTCCGCATCGGTTTCATGTTCGCGACGCTGCTCCGATGACGCCTCTGGGCTTTCTTTCAGTCCGGTGAGTGCGGCCATCGCAGTTAGCATCTTTTGGAGCTTCTGCTGCTGTTGTTCCTGGGCTCTTGTAATGGATCGAGTAAGCGGTCGGTGGCCCGTGGAAGCACGGCTATCTTCCTTCCCAGATGCCATGTAAACGGTGTGGACCACCATGCCCCCAGACCTAGGGCATTTGGGTTCAGTGCTTTTGACTTTTGTCGCCAGCACGGGGATCTTCTCCGGCCTTCTTTTCTTAGGAGCGGTCGAAGTTGAGGGGGCCGTAGAAGTAGGCACCCAGATGGCTTTTCGTGGCTTGGCAGGATGGCTTACTGATTGATAGAGTTTTTGCGTGCTTAGTTAATTACCGCAATCAGGACGGTTTCGCTTGTAGCTAGCCGGTTGAGTACGGGTCGTCCGTAGGGAGATGGGAATCTTTATCTATGTGCTTTAACGAGTTAAGTCCAAATGTCCAGGTTTGTTTTTATATTAACTTTGTGCTAAAATGGTATATAAAGAGAGCTTGTTAGGGTTAGGATTAGGTTAGTTTGAGTTAGGAGTCGCTCACTTTTTTCGTTGCCACTCTTAATATCGGTGTTACGGTAATCGACAACAACGGGGATTAGCACGACTAGGAAGGAACTTGCGAGTATAAGATAAGCTTTCCAACGCATAAGTTCTTCCTTTTGGTGCTTTTCCGTTCGTTCTTGGCTCTTAGCCTTAACCTCCGGTTAATTCAACCACAACCGGTCTCACTAAGGAATCACCGCTATCATGTAGGATAGGGTGCCGTAGGGAGCGGATTGTGGTTCAATTAACGGGAGTCCGAATTAAGATGCTGGGCAAGAAAAGAGTGAGAGAGATTTCCTTCTCTCAAATTTTCCTTATCCTACCCTAACAAGTATGAAAACTACTCACCCATTATAAGGAAAAGAAACTAAAACAAAGGAGGAAAATAGAAAGAAAGAGGTTAGAAAATTACAACTAGCTATTTGAGACCCCGCCTTGGCAAGGATCAAGCTTAAGCATCATAGTTGTTTTAAGGATAAAGAAAAAGAGAACAAGAAAGAAACAAACAACAAATAACAACAACTAGATTAGCAAATGAAAATTACAAGCAATTATAATTAATCAAAAGAACAAGACAAGCATGATAACAAAGAGAACTCTTTTATTCATTCTTCACTCACAAAAGCTCACTACAAGTTTTTAATGGAGAAGAGATGAGAAGAGGAAGAACAACAACACATGTATTCTAAAATCTAAATAAAAGAATATGGACCCTTGGCTTTGACAAGTTTTGGACTATTTATAGACAGGGAGCTGGAAACCTAGGTAACATTCTGATCCTTCATGAAAAGACCAAAATACCCCTAAAAGATAACATTCTGAGGAGGCCGTACGGCCGCGGTTCCGCAGCCTAAGCATGCTTATGCCGCGGAACCGCGGCCGTTTAGAGGAGTTGGATCCTCGGATTTTTTGGGGTCCCATGGCTTGATGTTGTCTGCTGTTTGGTATATGTTTTTTCTCAGAAACTCTTCACAATTTTTCCAGAATTCCAGCAGATCAAAGGTGATTTGATGTGGATCTTTTGTCATGATTTTTCTTGAGCTCCGCGTAGATATGTTGGATCTTGTGTTTCCATTGAGCTTTATGCATGAAAATGACACCGATTTGCCATTTTGTCCCTTAAACTGGTGTGCGGCAACATACGGATAGAGAGCGGAGACCCGTGTTTTATCTGTGGTTGGCAGTAATCCGGATTTTATCTTGCTTTTCCATAAATTTCACCGTTTAGAGCCAAGAACATGTATCCTGCAATTGACTAGCAAACACGGCTCAAGAGTACCTATCGATAAGCAATGTGATAAAAATTGGGCGATATAAAAATTCAAAAATCTGATATGAACAAATACCCCCAAACTTATCATTTGCTCGTCCCGAGCAAAGCCAATTTATTCACAAAAAAAATTTCCTAACCTCACTTTCGCAGGGAACGCGATTGCACTGAGCATGTGCAACAAGCCGTTAAACCTCTAAGTGTCCCTAGTAGGAGGAGTGTTGTCTCCTGAGGGTTTTCAGCGGATACTACCCACAAAATCCGGTCAAGCTAGTTTTTCAAAATAACTTCGATTCAAAACCCCTAAAGTTTTGTTTCAGAAAATAACAATTCTATTATCCTGAGTCTAGACTTTCGAACCTTAATTTTTCACACCTCGCTTCTTTTTTAACTTAAGATTTTATATGTCTTTACGTGCAGTGCAAATAGTGTCGTTAAGTTTCCAGAAGGATCGATTAAAGTCATCCTGTCACACAATAAAGCCCAAAAAAAATTTTTAAAAGGATCACATAAGTTTTATAAAGAGTTAAGCATTTTTCAAGTTTCGTTTTCCAGTAAGGTTTCAACTTCAGAATTTCTAACTTCCTTAACAGGAAACTAGGTCTTATTTTTCACTCCACCTTTTTCTTGTTTTCATTTCATACACACCTCTGTGAACGTGCAATAGTCTTTATCATAGAATAAAACCTTCATATCTCCGCTAGAAATATTTTTTATAAAAACCTGTCTTTTGTCAAGATTATTCTCACACAAAGAACCGTTAGGAATTTTAACTCGGAGAGAACACTTGCTTGACTTTGTTTTAATCTGGACTTTCTAGGCTTCTTAACGAGCTTTGGGCCAATGCACCCAAACCAGTTGGCTTTAGGGCATTACGTATAGAGACACCCCAGCGGACTTAATTACTCAAGTTACCTAGGTCCAAAAACAAAAGACAATTTAGCGTGAAAATCATGATGATTCAATACAAACGGAGATATAACCGGCAGTTCAATTATTTTTTTGGATAAAAGACGTGTTTAGTGGGTTCAGTGTGTAATCATTCTAATCAAGTTCCAGATGGGTTATTTTTCAGACTTAGTTCCAATTAAGGCATCAATAACATTCCTTCATATTCACTTCACTTCATAAACTATTCTTGATATTACTTATTTCAGAACAAACCTATTTGATCCTCAGAAAATCATTTATCCATTTAAAAGTTTTTAGACATAAAAGACTTGTCATCTAATATCCAAAACTCACGACACGTGTAGTGTGATGTAAAGACGTATATCAGCTATAGTTAACTTCAAAGGAGAGTTATCTTTCAGGTTTTCAAAATCTAAAAATAAGATTTAGTTATTCTTATCTTATCAAACAAAACCGTCGAAATGTTGAATCAGAGTTCTCCCACTAGCTAACTTGACAGAAAAGTTATTATATTTTTAGAAAATTTTCTGATTTTTATGGATTTTATGGATTTTAGTATGCAGATGCAAAATATACATATGAATGCAAAGGTTAGAAATGCGTACCGAGCGTACCCCCAAACTTAATCTGGACAGTGTCCTCACTGTCATTGCATGAAGATATCATTTGAAGGGTCAAAATTGTCGGTTAGATATACACAATTTTTTTTTGTTTATGTTTTTAAAGAGTAAAATGGAAAAGAATATCCACAAATAAATACAAAATGGTATATACATACCCCCAAACTTATTTGGAACAGTGTCCACTGTTCTTGGCTGGATAACCAAAGTTTGGTGGTAGGCAAAGGAAGATTATGTAGGGTAAACCGGCTCCTGTAAGACCAGGAGCTCCTCTGTTGGTTCGGCGCTAAGGTACGGTTTAAGTCGGTGTCCATTTACTTTGAAAAATGAACCGTCCTTTGGATTCTCCAAATCCACAGCGCCATGCGGATACACATTCCGCACAAAATACGGCCCTTTCCAGCGAGATCTGAGCTTTCCTGGATGGAAGTGTAGCCTGGTGTCGTAAAGCAGTACCTGTTGACCAGGAACGAAAGTTTTGCGCAAACGGTGTTTATCGTGAAACACCTTCGTTCAGTTTTTAACAACAACCGCGTTATCGTAAGCCTCATCCCTAAGCTCGCTCAATTCGTTCAACTGCAGCTTCCGATGGCTGCCCGCATCTTCAAGAGACAGATTCAATTCTTTTATCGCCCAAAATGCGCGATGCTCTATTTCGACAGGGAGGTGGCAAGCTTTTCCGTACACAATCCGATAGGGAGACATGCCAAGATCGGTCTTATAAGCCGTTCGAAATGCCCAAAGAGCATCAGTGAGTTTCAACGACCAATCTTTTCGGTTCTTGGAAACCGTCTTCTCCAGTATCTGCTTGATTTGCCGATTTGAAACTTCGGCTTGCCCACAGATTTGAGGGTGGTAGGGCGTAGATAGCTTATGATTAATGGAATATTTCTGCATCAAGGCCTCGAAAGTCTTATTGCAGAAATGAGTTCCATTGTAGCTAATGATCGCTCGGGGGTGCCCAAACTGGGAGAAAATGTTTTCTTTAAGAAACCTAACGACAACCTTGTTGTCGTTAGTCCGGCTGGGCACAACCTCGACCCACTTAGAGACGTAATCAACAGCGAGAAGGATGTACAGGTTCCCAAAAGAGCTGGGAAACGGCCCTATGAAATCTATCCCCCAAACGTCGAAAATCTCCATAACCAAGATTGGTTGGAGCGGCATCTCGTTCCTCCGGGATATCCGGCCCAAGTGTTGGCACCGGGAGCAAGTCTTGCAATAGTCATGAGCGTCTTTGAAGAGTTGTGGCCAGTAGAAACCACATTGCAAGATCTTCTCAGCTGTCTTTCTGGGGCCAAAATGCCAGCCACATGCTTGATCGTGGCAAAATGATAGCACACTCTTGAATTCATCGCCAGGGACACACCGACGAATAATCTGGTCGGGATAGTACTTGAACAGATAGGGTTCGTCCCAGTAAAAGTGTTTTACTTGGGATAAGAATCGAAGTCTGTCCCGACTTGACCATTCAGTCGGAAGTAACCATGTGGCCAAATAGTTCACAATATCTGCGAACCAGGGTTCGCGAGATACTGTCAAGAGTTGTTCATCCGGAAAAACGTCGTTGATCGGAAGTTGAGGCGACGGCGAAGAAGGAAGTCGTGAGAGATGGTCGGCGACCACACATCCTCTTTTGTCCTTAATGACAAGGTCAAACTCTTGAAGCAAGAGGATCCAACGTATTAGCCGAGATTTTGCATCTTTCTTCGTAAAAAGATGGCGCAGAGCATAATGGTCTGTGTAGACAATGACTGGAGAGCCGATGAGGTAGGGCCTGAACTTTTCTAAAGCAAATACAACAGCTAAGAATTCCTTCTCGGTTGTTGTATAATTATGTTGGGCGTCGTTCAGGGTTCGGCTAGCATAATAGATTACGTGCGGCATCTTGTTGATGTGTTGTCCAAGGACAGCACCAATGGCAAAGTTGGATGCATCGCACATAATCTCAAATGGGTGCGTCCAGTTAGGTGAAGAAAGAACGGGAGCAGAAGTGAGTGAGCTATTTAATGACTCGAACGCAGTCACACAGCTCGAGTTGAAGTCGAATGGCGTGTCCTTGGCCAGTAGAAGAGTCAAGGGCCTAGCAATCTTGCTAAAGTCCTTGATGAACCGTCTATAGAAACCGGCATGGCCAAGGAAGGCCCGGATGTCTCTGACGCATCTGGGAGGAGGGAGATTGGAAATGACCGCAATTTTCGCTTTGTCAACTTCTATGCCATTTTGCGAAATGATATGTCCTAAGACAATACCTTCGCGTACCACAAAGTGGCACTTCTCCCAATTCAAAGTGAGGTTCTTGTCCTTAATGTAGGGTTCCTAGGCACTCTAAGGAGGTCTCATAAGGCATCAACCATGCCAAATTCAAATTTTACAAGTGCCGAGAAACCCTAATGCGGATCGTTGACTAGAGTTTAAGGCGAAACATGCAACTAGTTAACAACTTAACTAAGAGTGAACTGAAAATACAACCTTTGTAGATCCGGTCCTCCACTTCCTAAGCTCCGTGTTGACGTCCCTTCGCTGCGATCACCACGATCCCGGACCCTAGCGATGGTTTCGTCGGAGAAATGATCGGGCTAGGTCGTTGACTTCGATGCCGAAGATGGTCTACGTCGAGGCAACTCTAACTCGAACTCCAACTTCACCAAGTCATGAAACTTGTGAAGAAAACACCCTATACTACTTGGCAAGTGGTAGAGGATGAAGAAATAGGATGTGGGTTCACTTTGGATTTGGATTTCTCACTTGGAATCATCACTTAGAATTTTCTAGCCATGGTTTCTTCTCTTCCTGAAGAAGATCAAGAAGATGAAAGAAGAAGAATTATCAATAATAGAAAAACAAGTGATGGTTATCATAATGCAACCATGGTTAAGTGTAGAGAATAAACTAGGGTTAGGTGAATGGTTAAGGTTAAGGAAAGAAACAAAATGGTCAAGCTTTCAAAGCTTCATGAAGCTTCAACAAAAAACAAAAGTAGCAACCATTTCATTTCTTGTCCAAATATAAATGAAAAGAAATAAATAAATAAGTAAATCAAACCCTAACCATTAACTTAATCATGGTTTAATCATACACACCCAAGTTTGCATGTATCATCAAACATGATACAAACTAGTGCACAAAACTATATCATATATACAATGTGCACATTCAAGTGAGAAAGTAATCTTAAGTGAAACAATATTAGTTAATGTAAAGTAATATATCAAATATATAATTATACATTAAATCATTAAATCAACACTTGATTTAACGATCCGGTCACATCGCATACGACCGACTAATATCCAATGTATCGACTTATCGAATCAATCCTCGATTCGATAACCAGGTTATATCGTATACAACCAATCGATACATTCATCGCGAGAATAGAATACGGTATCACATACACGCATTATTCTCGGTCCCGCACATATCTCATATGCGCTCCTATTTCGTTTCGCTTGAGCCAGGAAACCTATGTGTAGGACTCTAAAGACTCGTCAATACGCCGGCAGCAGGTGATGATCATATCAAACACCCACAAGCCGCAAGCGGTCTGCTAAACGTAATGGCCACCCGGGTATTGTGCGATCAGAAGATCGACGAGCAAGCCCGCTCACACTCCTGTGAATCCAACCAGTAACACTTACCGTACAGTCCGGTCTGATCGTCTGATATGTCGCATATCTCGTCTAGGAGTGGTAAACGTCAGACCCCAATAACTCGATAAGTTGTGTCGATATGAGGTCTATAACAGTTCAAGAAACTACTGGTAACACTTACCAGTAAATCTCAGCAACCCTGGCCAGGGATTTCCGGTTATAGCCAATTGAACACAGCGCAACATCAACTCCCTATACCGGGAGAGACGAATCCCCTCCTATCGCTCGTTGCCTCCATGCGATTCGGGACTGTACCCAAAAGCCACCATTTTGCACGCCCTCTTGGACGTGGTAAGGTAGAAATCAAAGCACGGTGGGAATCACACAAGACTCTATGACGATCTCGGGTCAACAGACTACTTTGTACCAGTGTCACCAGAGAACTGCCATCTGACGTAAGGTATAATACCATCTGAGAGTTCTCGGCGAGTCCGTCCAGTATACCCAGTCTCTATTGAGCACCCGTATATCATCTCTGATGTCAAACACCAATGGATATGGGATCATCCATCGCCCATCTGTATGGGTCGAGAAGGTATACGCTAGTCTACTCTGGTATATCGATGCCCCGTCTCGATACACCCACGACTAGGGACCTTAAAGGATGTACTTATGGACTACCATGTCCCCACTAGTATGATCCGCATCATAGTCCAGATAGTCAAGTACACATCCTAAGGGCTTTACCAACATGTAACAGAGAGACAATCAGTATACACGTTAACGTAAAGAGCAACCAGATAGCATACTATCATGTCGAGCAAGAAAGTCCTCCCTATATATGTCCCAGCATCCACTACAATATACATCCTATGTACAGTAATGGCCTCTAGGGCATACATATAACTAACAATCTCCCACTTGCACTAGGGCCATCTGTAGCAGTGGTTGTAGTATCTCATACTCAACCATCCCATATAAGTCTCTCTCTGGGAAAAAGCCTTTGTGAGTGGATCCGCCGTGTTATCCTCTGAGTCTACTTTCCTAACCTCGATCACCCTGGAGATCAACCATCTCCATGATCAGGTGACTCTGCCTAAGAATTATATCTGGATCACTGATGGGACGGGCGTTCCTTAGCATAAGCCACAACTCCATTGTCACACAATGGCAGGAACGAAGTTCATCTCTTAAACTAATATACATCCAGACTGCCTCTTTGGTAGCATCTTAAGTAGCGATGTATCCAGCCTTTATCGTCTAGTTTGCCACGGTATCTAGCTTGGAACTCTTCCAACATACCGTCCCTTTACTGAGGGTAAAGACAATGCCTGTGACTGACTTTCAGTCGTCCTTATCACCCTGGAACCTTTCCAGTGATTCTCCCCAGGATCAACTGATACCTTCTCACTACAACTAGTGAGTATCCTAACATCCAATTAGATCTATCTCATAGATCCAAAACCCAGGATTTAGGAGGTATCACTTTGATCCTATATGGAAAATCATTGTGACAAGCGGAGATTGACCGAGCGTAGCATAGGAAACTCCTTCCCTATCAAGGGTATGTCATCCACGTACTCTACGAGGATCACTACCATACTCCCTACTACCTTTTTGTTTATACAAGGTTCATCTACCATTTTGATGATGTCAAACTCTTTGACTAACACATCAAAACAGACGTTCCGACTCCGCGATGCCTGCTTTATCCTATAAAGCATCTTGTACACGTTTCCGCTGCTCCCACTGTCTACGAAGCCCTCTGACTGTGTACTTACAGACTCTCTTTTCTAAAACATCATTTTAGAAAATCAGTCATGACACCCAACCACCAGATATCGTAGTCATGGTATGTAGCCGTGGTAAGTAGGATCTGGATGGACTTAAGCATAGCTACTGGAAAAGGTTTCATCATTTTCCACGCCTGGTTGATGACGAAAACCTTTAACAAGTCTAGCTTCGAAAGTCTCAACTTTTCCATCTACACCAAGTAACCTTCTCAAGATATACTTGCTCCTGATGGGGATTTAACCCTTCAGATAAAGCAACTAAAGTCCATACTTTGTTGGTGTATAAGGATTCCATCTCAGATCGATTGACATCCAGCCATTCTTACAGAGTCCTACTCCTGATGGCCAGCTCGAAACTAGTTAGGTCATCATCCCATGATGCAATCCTCGCTCCCACTGTCATAGAGAAACAGAAGTATCTCTCAGGTGGGTGAGGAACCCTACTAGATCGGCGGAGAGGCTGAGGTTCGTTGGTAACTATTGAATCCTTTGGTTCTTCCAAATCATCAGCTGCAGTTTGTATATCTGAAACATTTCCAGTTCTACATAACAGATCTTACCTCGAGCTTGTTCGGATTTTTCTTTTTAGACATATGCTGGACAACCCCAAATCTTAACAAACTTAAGATATAGGTTCTTCCCATACCATATCTTATATGGAGTGGTAGGCACTGATTTGATTGGAACCCTATTCAATAGGTATGCAGCTTCTCAAGTGCACAACCCCAAAAAGAAATAGGTAACTTAGTAGCACTTATCATAGAGCGCACCATATCCAATATGGTGCGATTGCTCCGCCCCGATATACCATCATGCTATGGTGTATGCGGAGGAGTAATGCTGAGAGAGAATCTCATTTTCTTTTAGAATAATCCAAGAATTCCGTGCTCAAATATTCTCCTCCTCGATCACATCAAAGGACATAATACTTATACCCTATTTGGTTCTCTATTTCTAACTTACATTCTGTGAATATCTCAAAAGGTTCGGACTTGTGTTTCAACAGGAACACATGTCTGAATCTTGAGAGATTATCAGAGAATGTAATGAAGTACAAAAAACCGGTCTTGGCATGTGTAGACAGGGGACCTTCATACATCAGCATGTATCAATCCCAAGAGTTCACTAACTCTTTCTCTGTTTCCATTAAACAGAGCTATGGTCATCTTATCTTTGTGACATGACCGGCAAGTTTCACAAGATGTAAATTCAAACAAATTTAAATATGTATCTAAATGTAACTTAGCTAGTCGGGTCGCATTGATATGACCTAGTCTACAATACCTCAAGAAGGATTCGATCATTTCTGAACTCTTCCTCTTGTGTGTGTTCCGTATACTAAGAATTGTAGTTTGATTTAGAACGTCAATGCTTTTAGATAACGTGCCTGAACCGATCAACTTTTGATATAGGAAATGTTCAAAACATTATCCAACAATACAAAATTTTATCGTTTCTTTACTAATAAAGAGACTGATATGATTTTGTATATCAGGTTCGGTATCTAATAGCATTTGTTCAGAATCAATGTACTGATAATACAGGGTGACAGTGACCAACAGACTTGGCTGCAACACTTGCCCCGTTTTCTGTCTCATGAAACTTATCACCCGTTCTCAGTTCTCTACCTATCTGTAGCCCTATGTAACAGATTACATATCTAGGATCCTGATCCGGTATCAAATACCCAGGACGTAGAGGATACAGAGAAACAGTTCTTTGTAATGAACGCACCCGAAGAAGATGCATCATATGCACTTTCTTCGTTTGGGCGGCATAGGAATTCTGGCATTCCCCAATTTCCTGCTCTGTCTTATAACAATTATAAGTTGGAGCGGGACCAACGTTCCCCAGCTCAGTATAACAAGCGGGTTCGGTCAATATATCCGTTTTATTATCTTGATTAAGGCATGACATGGTCGCTACCTGGAGAGAGAAAGAAGAAAACACTCAGCGTATGCTCTTGCAAGATTAAATTGGTTATCTAATATATCTAATCAGGATGTCTCCCACTGTTTTAATCAAATCTTCCTTCAAACCTTAAAAGGAAAGACTAGCCAGGATTAATTACACGCTACAAGTTCGCCAATCTTTCAGCCAAGCCAGTGTCGGTACTTTGAGGGAGGTTCCCCGTGCTTTCGCACAGACCTAATTACAGTAAACCTCGTTTTCCCAGAGGCGTAACCCCGTCGACACCTTTCTAGACACCTACTTGATCGGCTAATTGTAATGTGTAAAACTCTCCCAGGAGTAACAATTACTCGCAGCGGGTATCGGGAACCAACTATCACATAGAAGGTATGCAATCTCATTGCAAATTTCAACACTTGAAATTCCCGATAATATTTTGCCCCTAGTGTTCTATGACCTTGACGAATGCCAAACAACCCATAGTCCACTAGTCAAGTTCAACCCGTACATTTCTTGATTGAATTAAACCCACCCGCACGACCCTTGACGAATGCCAAACAACGCAGTATGAATACCCTAATACAATCTGCATCATATGCATAAGCAGATAAATACTAGTTGGCTACCGTACACTACGCCTTGACGAATGCCAAACTACCACAGTACGAATACTAACTAGTACTTATCTGAAATGACGGAGGGCTATGACAGGTTTTTCTGAAAACCTATTGTGTAATGAACTTGATATCGTTGTAGAATCAAATGATTTTGAAATGGAGTGTTTTTTAGGCTTTTCTAGTTTTACTAAAGGGGTCACTCCCGGTGAAGGGATCGTCGGCCTTTTCCTCGTCGAATGAGGTGCGGGATATATCATATATATCATTGTGCAAAGTAGAAACTATAGAAGCAATCAAAAGACAAACCGAGTGTGTAGCATCTTCCAGTTATTGCTAAAGGGGTCACTCCTGGTGAAGGGATCTCGGCCCTTTCCTCGTCGAATGAGGTGCAGGATGTTCTACAAGGAACACCGCGATGGAAAGCAAGAACTGTAGCTATCTGTTTTTGAAAATTCGATTCCACAACATCTTTAGGTTTCTTTTTCTTTCATTAATCATATTAATGAAGTCCCATCATTTAAGCACCTAAACATCACAGATAAATACGACGTACACTTATGCCATCCGCATTCGCCTCGATGTCCCCTCTGCACCGTTAGGTTAGGTAACTAACGGCAGAGCGGGGCAGGGCTAGCGCGGGTGTAAAACATAAGTAACGCCTATATAATATATCATATATTCTATATACAGTATTTATCACAGAACATCAAATGATCACATCACAGATATCGCAGCAGAAGAAACATATGAAATATTAGATATACTAGGATGTCCGTGTTTTCAATACGAGCCAGTATAAAACACGGATTCCACGGTCGCGATGAATAGCCAAACCCACACCCCTAGACCCCTACGAGAGCGGCAAGCAACCCTACCAATTCTGGAGTTAGGAGACCCGGACTCGACTCCTCGAGTTGGTCTCCCACTGGACTCCAGAACCCGGTTACTTGTGCTCCCCTCCTTGGGTCTATCCTAGTGCGGAAAAGCAAATAATATACAAATGGTGACATCTTTCACAACCTAGAAGTGCCCCAATAAAAGAATATTACATACAGGTTTTTACATGAATGAAAATGAAAAACACTCATCTCACATAAAAAAAACCCCGGCTATTCAAACACGACGATCCAATATAACATATCCAGCAACACATAATATCACATGTCATCAACGTAAGTAAATATGCTCATCCCAATTGTCGTTAACATATAGCAACGAAACCGGCGATATCACATATTACACTTACGGTCACAGAAAAGAAAGTGTAAAACTACAACAGTTGGAATCCGCAACCTCCTTAGACATCGCATGCCTAACAATTGTAAACCCCGCATTTTAGTCTCATTATCAAAAACACTTTTCAATATCAAGTCGGGCAATTCAACAAGATTCCTGATATCCTGATCGAATGCTCGTCGCAAACTTTAGCAGGCGGCCACACCCCCGATACCGTCGACGAAGTGCACTAAGGCGGAACACCGCTGCCGCGAGCACCCGAACGGATGCTTTTGGTGACGGGATTCTCCTACAGTCACTTGGTCGGGGCTATGGGGTGTAGCTGTCTATTAAGTTTATCCGGCGAGTATCCGCGTACGCTAAGTGATTGCAACAGACTTTTGATCACATCAAAATTCCGTGGCAACCGATCAAGTGAGACTAAACCGCTAGATTTATAACATTCATTTAGTTATCTCATAACAACTTGTGAATTCCAATTGTTGCATCACGTTCCAGATAAACAAAAAATATTAAAATTTCCGATCGAACAGTCAAACACCCAAGTTTTCCCGAAACAGCTCAACACATGAAATAAGTTTAAAAACATCCAGTTCATGCCTCAGTACCAACGGTCCAGCCGTAGAAAGGTCAAGCCAACGCCTCACATGTGCCACGCCGTACTGCCCCAAACCCGAAAGTTCAAAGGGCAGTTCAAGACGGTCACATAATCGACTTAAGGTTTGTTGTCTTCTAGAGGGTCCATCGCGTCACTTGCACTACTTAGAACGTTATTAAACCACGGAAAGATCCAACACTTGGAAATTTCCCGACAGGGGAAAAAGTGGGTATTTATATCCGGTCGAACTTTTTAACATGTTCTTTAATACCCGGAAAACCATAAACGAGGTTAAAAATATCCGATCGAATCAATGAGTCCCCAATTCACCCCAGAAAACTCAACTGTTGAGTATAATTAAAAGTGCCCAGAAACTTCAGGAATCACATAAGGGGGAAACTGTATAAAATTGAAACCCTAACTCATCAATTTCGCCGCGGAACCGCCGCCAATGGCATGTCATTGCCGCGGTTCCGCGGCCGTTTAAGTGA
The DNA here is from genome assembly GCA_030015575.1 of Agapanthus africanus. NCBI lineage: Eukaryota > Viridiplantae > Streptophyta > Magnoliopsida > Asparagales > Amaryllidaceae > Agapanthus > Agapanthus africanus. Next base: position 496,241,857 of record CM057348.1, on the reverse strand, counting down.
GTTACAGTCTCGTTTTTTAAAGTTAGTCTTATATTTCTCTGCACTATTTTCTGAGCATTTTTAATTAGGAAAAATCCACAGTTTTGAAAATTATACAGAGAGGGGGTAAACTTGGACGTATCGGGTTCGATCGGGTTTCTAACATCGTCTACACATCGCCTAAGGCTCTAGCTAGGCTCTTATACCACTGTAGGGTTCCTAGGCACTCTAAGGAGGTCTCACAAGGTATCAACCATTCCAAATTCAATTTTTACAAGTGCCGAGAAACCCTAATACGGATCGTTGACTAGAGTTTAAGGCGAAACATGCAACTAGTTAACAACTTAACTAAGAGTGAACCGAAAATACAACCTTTGTAGATCCGGTCCTCCACTTCCTAAGCTCCGTGTTGACGTCCCTTCACTGCGATCACCACGATCCCGGACCCTAGCGATGGTTTCGTCGGAGAAATGATCGGGCTAGGTCGTTGACTTCGATGCCGAAGATGATCTACGTCGAGGCAACTCTAACTCGAACTCCAACTTCACCAAGTCATGAAACTTGTGAAGAAAACACCCTATACTACTTGGCAAGTGGTAGAGGATGAAGAAATAGGAAGTGGGTTCACTTTGGATTTGGATTTCTCACATGGAATCATCACTTAGAATTTTCTAGCCATGGTTTCTTCTCTTCATGAAGAAGATCAAGAAGATGAAAGAGAAAGAATTATCAATAATAGAAAAACAAGTGATGGTTATCATAATGAAACCATGGTTAAGTGTAGAGAATAAACTAGGGTTAGGTGAATGGTTAGGGTTAAGGAAAGAAACAAAATGGTCAAGCTTTCAAAGATTCATGAAGCTTCAACAAAAAACAAAAGTAGCAACCATTTCATTTCTTATCCAAATATAAATGAAAAGAAATAAATAAATAAGTAAATCAAACCCTAACCATTAACTTAATCATGGTTTAATCATACACACCCAAGTTTTCATGTATCATCAAACATGATACAAACTAGTGCACAAAACTATATCATATATACAATGTGCACATTCAAGTGAGAAAGTAATCTTAAGTGAACCAATATTAGTTAATGTAAAGTAATATATCAAATATATAATTATACATTAAATCATTAAATCAACACTTGATTTAACGATCTGGTCACATCGCATATGACCGACTAATATCCAATGTATCGACTTATCGAATCAATCTTCGATTCGATAACCAGGTTATATCGTATACAACTGATTGAAAAGAATTTTTGTTTGTGTAACTAAATCAAATGATCCCCGGCAACGGCGCCATTTGATTGAAAAGAATTCTTGTTTGTGTAAATCGAACAAAGCGAATGAGTTTCTTTGTGTCGGTAATTAGAATGTATAGAATCACAATCAAAGAATTGTTTGACCGCAATCAACTACGATGTCGGATGTAGATTGTAAGTGAGTGCGGATCGTCCACAGGGATTGTGCGATTCGTTTCTGTATTTAATATTGTTTGAATCGAAAAGTTAATTGAAAAGAAAAGAAAACATGATTCAAGAATTTATCAATTGATTCAGGTGTCACGATGTTTAATCAAGAATCAAGAAACTGATAAACAATCAAGAATTGGGTTTCGATGATATTTCCAACCAAAATGTCAAGAATCTAAATGAGGCTCGTAGGAATCGATCGGATCGATAGACGTGATGTAATCTAAAGATTTCGTGTTCTTGTCCTTCGAGGGATTGATACTAGATCGATGATGATCGACGAGAGTTAGGGCTATCTTGTGAAACTAGGGTTTCATCTTATCCCTTGTTCTTTTGTCGATATCATTCACATTCTAGCCTCTAGCAATTTCAAGAAACGATCGTAACTCCCCAATTTCGAGCGATATCATTCAAGAAAGCATCGTAACGAAATGGGTTGTCGGTTCTTGAACTTGCTAGGGTTTACAAAACTTGTAGGAATCAAGAATCGTTTTCAGATGCATTACATCATCATTCTATTGATCGTCTCGGCTCCTTCACGAGCGGAGTATTACTCAAACATCACAACAAGAATTACAACTAGAAATTTAGATTGAATCATGATGCAAGAATTTAAAGAAAACAAGATAAAAGAAAATCACATTTTATTTATATCGACAATTTGATTACAATCGCTCAAGAACTACAAGAGGAAGAACGAAATTGTCGATTTGGCGTCGCTAGGCTCCGTGAGTCGCGGATCGTTTGGACCACTTGCTCTGTTGAAGATCGGCTCGGCTCATAAAAGGTTGCAAGGCTTCTTGCTTGATGGGTACTCGGGATCTTGGCTTTTGGAGTTGGAATTAGGGTTAGGGTTTCACACAAGCCCTGTCACTAGACTTGTGGAAGAAGAAGATGAAGAGAGAGATAGAATGGCTCACAAATGAACTAGAATTGGGTTGATTCCCTCCTCCTTTACAAGTGAGCCTAGGGTCTTATTTATAGAGCACCCAAACCCTAGGTCTAGGTTTGAATTTACAATTCCCTCCAAAAGTTTGTTGAGGAGTTTCTAGAAAGAGTTTGTTAGGAATTAGCTTAGGGTTTAAGCTAGGATTAATTAAGCTTAGAAAACCCTAGTTTGCTGATCTGGCAGAAACCTCTGGAGTCTTCTAGAACTTGGAGTGTATTTCTGAACTTTAGGAGCTGAGACAGGAGTTTTGCACTAAAATTGAGGAGCTAATTCCTTGAACCCACCGCGGATCCGCGGCTCAAGCAGGCTCCTGCCGCGGATCCGCGGCAGTTTGTGGGTCTTGGGCCTTGATATTTCTGGTGTAGTCTTTGGATTCCATTTAGGGCTTTTTCTGATGTGTTGAATTGTATTTTGCCTTTTGGATTGCTACCAGAACTGAAACCATTGAGTTGGCGTAACGTTTTAGCTGCACCCTGTAAATTTTTGCCTTTCTGCTGGATTTTCCTGCACAGATCTCAGAACAAGTGTTGCACAAATGATGTGATGCCATGAAATGCGGTCAATTTCCTTTATAGTGTTGGTTTTAGAGTCTAATACATGCAATCTGATATTTTGCGACTGTTTTGCTAATATGTGAAATATGAATACCGTACACTTCTAAATGAGTGCAAATGATGAGGAAATTGCCGGCTAAAATATACAATATTTTCGACTAATCAAATTCCCCCAAACTTAATTTCGATCGTCTCGAGCGAACTTTTATTAAAAAGAGAAGGAGAAAATAAAGATAGAGAAAAACTAACTAGCACACTTTCGTAAGCAACACGATTGCACTGAGCATGTGCAACAAGCCTTTAAACCTCTAGGTGTCCCTAGTAGGAGGAGTGTTGTCTCCTGAGGGTTTTCAGCGGATTGCACCCACAAAATCCAATAATAAAAGGAAGATCATGAATATTACATTTAAAGAAAAGAATTGTAAAAGAAAGACTTTGAAAATTAGGGTTTCCAACTAAGCTAGCTTTTCGGTTGTCATGAGCCCTATCTTAATGGTCATGAAAAAATGTCAGAAATCACGTCCTCCCTCAATAAAACATCGTCTTATTCTTCATTCCTATCTTTCTTCCAAACATCGATCATATAACCCTGCATGTGTGTAAAGACATCCCTACACCCGGAGAATTCAATTCAAGCTATCATACTCTTGCCCATCAGCCTCAGTACTTTTTAATTAATGAATATTTAGATGAGATTGCTCACACACTTTCATGCGACCGTTAATACTTCTTGAGGTACTAACCGACCGATTACTCCTGTGCTTGCTTACTTGGTGTATTTTCCTCGTCTTGCACCACCTCAGGCATAGCAATGACTCCCAGACCAGTTGGCCTTAGGGCACTAGGTGAAGAGGTACCCTTACTATATATTTTTTTATTGCCCTTGGTGATAACAAAACCAGTGTCCATTTTTCTCACCACTTTATATATTTTTTTATTCACTTTTTTTTTTATTTCCTTCATACATCGGCTTTAAGACAAGAGCATTTCAAGGTATCCTCTACTATCCCAGGCTTCAAGACGTGTGTAAGTGCGAATAGCAGGGTAGCAACGTTCAAAATGTTTGGCTTCCAGAATAGAAACTATTTTTCAGACTTATTTTTATCCTCAGATTAGTGACGTCCTTCATCTTACTAACCCTTGGGACAACGGCTCATAACTACTTATTACTAGTTCGTATAAGAAAACTTCTAATTTTCTTAGTTTTCTTAAATTTTTCTAATCTCATGGATGTAATTTTTCACTATCTAAACTTTTATTATCTTATTTATGTACAAAAATATTTTTATCTTTTGAAAATTTTTAAATTTTTATAGGTTTTTTGAAAAATGTTTTGTGCTTATGCAAATGATGTGAAAATAAGCACAAACCTCCCCCAAACTTGTTTTCAATAGTGTCCTCACTGTTGCCATCTGCTAAATCTCGAAAAACCTGTAAGCTTGGGAGGAATTTATTAGTGGGGGCAAAATATTTAAGTGAAGAAGCTCCCCCAAACTTATTCTTGGCTCATCATTTTGTAAAAAAATTTCTTTTCAGGAGCCAGAAAATATACCCCCCAAAACTTGAGTTATGCAATGTTAATCTTTGAAAATCATATGAGGGGGTCAAAAATCAGTGGTCGATGCCAAGCTTTGCAAAGACCGAATATCAACACCAACCATTCAAAAAAAAATTCAATGCAGTGCTCGGGTTGGTGGAAGAAGAAGTGGGGAAAGGTTAAGTGGTGAAAGAGAGTGTGTGTGCGTCTCATTTTGGAAAGACGATGCAGTGTATGTGATGGATTACTCGCATTCTTTTTACAAGTTAGAAAAAGGGGTGGAGGTTCAATTTCAGTGAGTGGAACCTGATTCATCTCAACACCCGTGTTATTCAGAAATGCGAGTTCATCGGCGAAGATCTTCTCAAAAGTTTCATCTATACCCCGAAGAATAATGGCATCACAAAGTGCGGGGTGATCTTCAGACTCTAAAAGCAGTTCATAATCAGTGTTAATTGTTGACCCGAACATCTCGGTGGAAGAGTCCGTATGTGTATGATACAAAGTTGGGTCAAACAATAACGTATGAAAAGAGTCAAGATCGGTATCAGGAGGATCATTAAATTCGCTGCTGTCGACATCCATTAAGTCAACAGAACAGACCTGAGCAGTAGGTTCGGAGGGTACACTTCCTAACTTGTAAATGTTCATCTCAATTGTCCTCTTCCCGAAAGATAGGGTCATAGAACCGTTACGACAATTGATGATAGCATTGGAAGTGGCCAAAAAGGGGCGACCTAAAATCACCGGAATTTGATTCCGTGAGTTCGCTGCAGGCTGTGTATCAATTACAATAAAGTCTACAGGGAAGATAAATTCCCCGATTTTTATTAACACATCCTCTAGTTCACCCCTAGGTCTGGTGATTGATCGGTCAGCTATCTGGAGAGTGCAAGGAGATGGTTTCAACTCTCCGATCCCTAACTGTTCATAAACTGAGAAAGGAAGCAGGTTAACACTTGCTCCAAGATCTAGTAGAGCACGGTTATTGTGTTTCTCCCCAATAGAGATGGAAATAGTAGGATATCCAGGATCCTTACGTTTCCTCGGTAATTGCTGGGGGAAAGCTGTGTCTACTGTCTTTGCCATGAATATCTTCTTGGGCATTTGTTTCTTCCTCTTTCTAGTGCAAAAGTCTTTAAGAACTTTCGCATATGCAGGGACTTGTTGGATAGCATCTAGAAGAGGGATATTGATGTTAACCTGTTTAAACATCTCAGTGATCTTCTCCATATGTGGACTTGGTGTGTTAGCCCTTAACCGATTAGGATAAGGTGCTTTAGCAATAAGCGCTGGGTCCATCATAGGAGAAGGAAGTGTGTGTGGAACCGATCCCAGAATAGAAGTGGGTATCGTCCGTGGAGGGGTAAAAGAGGTGGGCTGTAGTGGCGAGCCTTTTGGGAAATAGAGAATAGGCTCGGAAGAAGGTGGTGGGGTAGAAGAACTGGGGTCAGAACTAGAAGTGTGTGTGTGAGGAAAGGTCTCAGCCGGGGTGTTGATAGGATTGTCAATATCATCAACTTCTTCCCCAACATGATTGTCAAGCACTCTTCCAGATCTCAATGTGGTGATTGCATTCACATGATGTGAATAGCCAGGATTGGGTAAGGGTTGAGCTGGAAGTTTCCCTTTCTCTCTTGCACTAATTTCGGCTTTTAATCGTGCAATTTCTTCTTCCATCGATTTAATACTCTCGTTTTGGGACGCAGAGTTTTTCTCAATTTTATCGACAGAAGACTTCATTTCAGCCGAAACTTGCATGATATTTGTTAAGACCAAATTCATGTATTGTGCAAAAGAAGAGGATTCATCAGTTCCGGTTAACTGTAAAGGACTAGACAGTGCAGGTGTGTTGATCTGATTTTGAAAATTATGTGCTTGAAAGGGGTGCTGACTTAATTGAAGTTGTGGTTGCTGTTGTGGTGGAGGGAGAGCCCTTTGAAAATTGTTTTGGTTTGGAACCGTGTTTTGTGATTGTGATTGGTTCCAAGCAAAATTAGGGTGATTCCTCCAACCCTGATTATATGTGGAAGAAAAAGGATCGTTCCTAGGTCTTTGAAATGCGGCATTGGTATGCTCACGACCTTGAAATGGACATTCTTCCGTCAAGTGAGACGGATCAGAACAGCAGCCACATACAGTTTTGGAAAGTGACATTTGATTAAGGGAGGCGGCTAAAAATTTGTTTTCCATAGTCTCGAGTTTCTTGTGTATGGCTGAAATGTCAGCTCTAACTCCTATGGAAACATCTGATTGGTTGTTGCCACTCCTAAATGATGGACTTTCCCACTGTAAAGACTTTTCAGCGAACTCTTCTAAATATCGCCAAGCTTCCCCATCATCCTTGGTCATGAAGGTACCTTGACACATGTTTTCAAGGCTCTGTTTAGTGTTAGGGTTACTGCCCTCATATATGATTCGGCAAAGCTCCCATCTCGGGATGGCGTGATGAGGACATTGAACCAATAGATCCTTGAAACGTTCAAAGCATTTAGAGAATGGTTCAGTAGGGAGCTGGGCAAATTGATTCAGTTCGCTACGGATTCGAGCTGTCTTTTGTATTGGGTAAAATTTCTTAAGGAATGCAGCGACGAATTCTTCCCAATTCGTAATAGAGTGTGCGGTAGTGTTACATAGACACTTCTCGGCTATATCGCACAAAGTAAATGGAAGAAGTCGTAGACGCATCGCATCCACTGAAAGTTGTGACACACCCATCATTGCGCATACGTTTTCAAATTTGGTAATGAAAACGTAAGCGTCCTCAGTCTCGAGTCCGTGGAATTTGGGTAAAAGATTGATATACTGGGGTTTAATCTCAAAGTTATCCCCCTTGGCTGGTGGTGTGGATAAGCAGGTCGAAAGAGGACCTCGAATAGGGTAGCACCTCTCCTGGAGAGAGATGCGGGGTGGATTCTGCGCACCAACGGACGGCGGCAGATTAGGGTTAAAGAAGTTTGATGGAGTCGGATCCATCGGTGTGGGTGTGGTAGTAGGTAAAGAAAAGGTAAATGGAGAAATATCGACTTCGGAGTCGATAAAAGGTACGCGGACTAAACGGGCACTAGAATCCCGTGTCCAGCCTATCTTGTACTAAAAAAGGGTTAGTACAAGTGGCAGCGTTGGCTTATAATTAGGGGTAAATGAATGCGATGTTTGCTTTTGAAAAAGGGACGGATTTTTGAAAAAATGATGCGACACAACAAATGCAGCACAAAAACCCTAGAATCTAGTGGTCACCTAGGTCCAGCTCTAGACCGCTCCTAACTGCCAAAAGACAAGTCACGGGATAGAATCCTCCACTGCCTCTTTGTTCCCCTGTGGCCGGATAAGTGCCAGGTAAGTGGGAAGGTACTCCACTACGTAAGTAGTGGGCCTAATTAAAAACCACTAGCCTTAGACACACTCGCCTTAGGTACCACAAGAAAACGCGGATAAGCAATGAATTACCCACGGCCTTCTCTTGTCCTAATTGAGCGCGACAGTCCTTAGAGTCTTCTCTAGATTTCTTTTAGTTAATGTGGGTCAATGCGGATGCAAGTTTTGTGGTTTTCGGGGCCTAGGAAGGGTAATGAAATCCCCACCTAATTTGGATTTGGCCGTGCCCCTTAATATCCGTATTTAGAATGCAAAACAACCAAGAAACAAAATCACACACAAATTTAATTTGCAATTTGCGAGCTGCGATTATTTGCAAAGAATCCTGTAGCAAAGTATTAGTTGGAGTTAAAAAGAGGAGAGAGGAGAAGGTAAGGAATCACCTGAGGAATTTTTGCACAGAGAAGCCGCGGAACCGCCGCGATTGGGCACTCCCACCGCGGAAACGCGGTTGAATGGTGAGATCACCCCACCAAAATTCTTCAGAGAGTCTCTGTAGACTCCCTCAGCTCTCTGGTATTTTCCAAAAAAAATTTCCAATTTCCAGCAAGCTCCAGATCTCCTTGCAATGAAACACAGCAAATTGTTTAGGGTTTGCACGAATTTTGATCTTAAAATAACAATGGAATAATTCTTTCAATTCAAACTATAATATGAAACGAATTAGCGCGCGAAATCCCCGGCAACGGCGCCATTTGATTGAAAAGAATTTTCGTTTGTGTAACTAAATCAAATGATCCCCGGCAACGGCGCCATTTGATTGAAAAGAATTCTTGTTTGTGTAAATCGAACAAAGCGAATGAGTTTCTTTGTGTCGGTAATTAGAATGTATAGAATCACAATCAAAGAATTGTTTGACCGCAATCAACTACTGTATCGGATGTAGATTGTAAGTGAGTGCGGATCGTCCACAGGAATTGTGCGATTCGTTTCTGTATTTAATATTGTTTGAATCGAAAAGTTAATTGAAAAGAAAAGAAAACATGATTCAAGAATTTATCAATTGATTCAGGTGTCACGATGTTTAATCAAGAATCAAGAAACTGATAAACAATCAAGAATTGGGTTTCGATGATATTTCCAACCAAAATGTCAAGAATCTAAATGAGGCTCGTAGGAATCGATCGGATCGATAGACGTGATGTAATCTAAAGATTTCGTGTTCTTGTCCTTCGAAGGATTGATACTAGATCGATGATGATCGACGAGAGTTAGGGCTATCTTGTGAAACTAGGGTTTCATCTTATCCCTTGTTCTTTTGTCGATATCATTCGCATTCTAGCCTCTAGCAATTTCAAGAAACGATCGTAACTCCCCAATTTCGAGCGATATCATTCAAGAAAGCATCGTAACGAAATGGGTTGTCGGTTCTTGAACTTGCTAGGGTTTACAAAACTTGTAGGAATCAAGAATCGTTTTCAGATGCATTACATCATCATTCTATTGATCGTCTCGGCTCCTTCACGAGCGGAGTATTACTCAAACATCACAACAAGAATTACAACTAGAAATTTAGATTGAATCATGATGCAAGAATTTAAAGAAAACAAGATAAAAGAAAATTACCTTTTATTTATATCGACAATTTGATTACAATCGCTCAAGAACTACAAGAGGAAGAACGAAATTGTCGATTTGGCGTCGCTCGGCTCCGTGAGTCGCGGATCGTTTGGACCACTTGCTCTGTTGAAGATCGGCTCGGCTCATAAAAGGTTGCAAGGCTTCTTGCTTGATGGGTACTCGGGATCTTGGCTTTTGGAGTTGGAATTAGGGTTAGGGTTTCACACAAGCCCTGTCACTAGACTTGTGGAAGAAGAAGATGAAGAGAGAGATAGAATGGCTCTCAAATGAACTAGAATTGGGTTGTTTCCCTCCTCCTTTACAAGTGAGCATAGGGTCTTATTTATAGAGCACCCAAACCCTAGGTCTAGGTTTGAATTTACAATTCCCTCCAAAAGTTTGTTGAGGAGTTTCTAGAAAGAGTTTGTTAGGAGTTAGCTTAGGGTTTAAGCTAGGATTAATTAAGCTTAGAAAACCCTAGTTTGCTGATCTGGCAGAAACCTCTGGAGTCTTCTAGAACTTGGAGTGTCTTTCTGAACTTTAGGAGCTGAGTGTAACGTGTTAAAAATGATTAAATAAATAATTAAAAGAATAAAAGTGTTTAAGTGAATTTTAGGATTTTCGGTAAAGTAAAATGTATTTTTCGTAAAACCAAACCGTGATTGTTTTTCATTATAATTTTTAAAATATCTATTTTAATTATGAAATTGCTAGTAAATGGTAGTTATTTAGCCACTTCTAAATTTTTAGTTTAATAAAATATTTTTCCTAAATTAATTATTTTAATTATTAACATAAGCTTTATTTTTACACTAAATTAGTGTAAATTACAAATTTAAATGGTTTTAATTTGTAAAAATGAACCATGGCATATTAGAAATTAGTGTGTATCATGCAAAATTTATTTGCAAATTTTTCCTATTTTCTAGAGCTTTCTTGAGTTGCTATAGTAAAGAAATAAATAAATAAATAAATAAAGCATGAAAAGACTTTTAGTGTTGTTTCTCTTCTTGAAACTTCTACACAACATCACACTCTCTTCTTTCTCTCCCTCACCTCCCTCTAGGCCGGCCACAAACCCCCCATGGCAGCCCCCCCCCCTTTTACCACCTCATTTTTATTCAAAATTCATTAAAAATACATCAAAAATTCCATTAAAATTTTGCAAAATCCTATTTATTTCATACTCTTTATTCCTTGCTCATTTTTATATGAAATTTGGAGATGGAAGGCATGCATTTTGGAGGCTCATTTCTTGTTTGGATTTCATATTTTGGGAGGTATAATTTCTTTCTTTTGATTTATTGTTTTAGATGTTCATTTAAGCTTAATTAGATTTAATGAATTAATTCTATGTTCTTTTTTTAAAAATGCAAGTTAGGGTTGTAAATTCAAGTTAGGGTTTTTAATAATTAATTAGGGTTATAATAGTTAGTTTAACACTTTTAGAATTGGAAAATATTGCATGGTTGTTAAATTGTAAAATTTTCATTTAAAATTGTTTTAAATAAGGAAATTAGCTAACTAGGTTTTTGCAAAATGTGTTTGTGGTTGATATAAAATTGAGATTTGGGTTGTTATCATTGGAATGTAGTTTTAGTGGAAATATTAGCATGTAAATGGAAAGAAAAATTTAGTTCGATCACTAGTTTCTTGATAAATTGATAAATTGTGATAAAAAATTGCTAATTTGTAAACTAGATTTTAGAAATTCCTATATAAATGAGATTAAAAATATAATTATGGTTTCATTATAGCATTATCATTATGAATTATGGTTTAATACATTAATTCATGAAAAATCATATTTTGAGGTGGAATTGTGGTATTTTGCTTGGAAAATGTTGAAAATTGTTAAAAGTTGCAAACTAGAAATTTCAAATAAATGCAAAATTATGTAATAAAAATAAAGTAAGGGGTCGTATAGTCTAGTTATGCTATTTAATGAGTTTTATAACCATTGGTTTCATTTAAATGTCAAGTTTTGATGAAAAACGGTAAATTGGCATTTTCGGGTTTTTCGAAAACGGACGATTTGATCGATTTTAGTGTTTCGATGAATTTGATCATGTTTTACAATATAAGTAATGTGTTTTAAAACTACGAGTTATTTGTTAATGTTTATCTCGATCCATCGGAGTTTGTACGCCGATATCGAGCGATATTCGGTTCTTTTGCGTGAACGGGACATAGGTTTTAACCTATGCTGGTTCCTTGCATCGTTTTGACTTTTGTATGTGATTCAGTTTACGATACTATTTATATGTTTGCGTTTAGGTACCCTCATGTGGACTGCGGGCGATGAAGAGGAGGATGGCGACACCGTCTTCGGCAGACATGGACCAGGTGAGTAGATGCATATCTACGGGGGAAAGTCGGGTGGATGGCGTTTAGCACTCCCGCAACGTAGAATAGGAATAGTACTTATTGACATTAGGAAACCCGATGTGACCCTAGATTCTTACTGAGCAGGACCCTAGTAATGACCCTAGGCAGGACTAGACTGATTTAGGAAAACCATACCTGAGGATGAATACTTTGGGAGAGGTTCGTAGGTTTATGATAGAAACACACACGCACACACTAAAACTTGACATGGCGTATACGTATATGTGTGTGTATATATAAAACTAGGTATAGGTGTATATATATACACAACACGTATATGGGATTCATTGATGTGATATGATATCTGAGGTATGATGAAACAGTATAACTGGGCTTGATGCCGTGATTCTTGACTATACAGTCGTATTAAAGTGTTAGCGGATCATTAGAGAATGAGATAATGAACATGAATATATAAATTATAAAGGGTGGTGGTGATATGGAGGTACATGGGACGCTAAAATAGTACCTGGGCTGTAGCTTGTGACTGATCACGATATGATATATGTATGACTTAATCACAATATGACACATGTGACAAGATATTTCTGAGGATAAACTAAGGATTATTCTATGATGGTAATGATATATGATTGATGTATGCGATTATAGTTTAGCACCTTGATCATGAGATGTGTTGATGATGACATTATACGAATGATGAGACGCCTAGGAGATACTTGACACGTATCCCGATATTGGGATGCCGTACGATGGATTTTACCGTACGAGGCCTAGTTATAATGATTGATCCGCACTCTTGATTCGAGGAAGCCGTAATACGTACGTGATGCTATTAAGGCGGGATCGCCGACTATTAGAGATATTGATTCAGACCTTAGGTAGACTCTAGTTTCTGACTGACTAGTTTCTTAGGTTAAGTTCCTTAGAAGGTTAGATAGACACTACTTTAGGTTTGATTCATATAGTGGTAGTTGTACTCGTATATCGCAGAGGAGTGGATAATGCACATCTGTCTTGCATTCATACTGTAATCATCATGGTGCATGTTCTTTTATATGTTGCTATAATCAGTATAAACTTTACCTGTTAGGACACCAGCACTATTACCGATGATGCGCATATTCCACGCACACTTATCTGCCGGCTCACACACATCATCATCGGTAATTGCTATGTCACGTACACTTTAGATCATATTGTCTTTTATGGATAGAATCAGTTAACAACTAGACCGATATAACATTGTGATTATTCTCTGACATTAGTACAGACATGATATTTATTGCTTAGACATTCATGCATTCATATTTTCATGTTATCCTGCAGTATTATGGGCATATGCCGACACTTATCATATACTTACTCATGATTTTAAGATTTGGATTTCTATGAGATTTCTGGATTTTTGGGGAAAACCGCAAGAAATTATAAAACCTTCTCTCTCTCTCCTCCTCTCTTTTTAAAATAAGATGCGGTTTTCTCGTGATGTATGTGTCGTCCACCATGAGATTTCATGTTTTCTGTTGGATTTCGAGACCCGATTCGAGGAGTGGATGAACCGTCTCGGGTACATGGTGGGCCCGGTATGGTACCCCGGGACAAGAAGATCGAGTTGTAGACGATGAGCCTGGCCGGGGAAGACTACCTACCGGTGATGTCTGGCGCGGCGGATATCCGGAGGATACCGACCGTTGTCGTGAGATTTGATGATATGGGCCGATCCGGACTGACGGAGCACGACATATTGAGACTTGAGATTACATGTGTTGTGTCGATGCTTGACACGGATTTCCATGGATTTCATTGTTGAGATTTCAGATGCTTATACACACTTTACTATGATAACAGCTAAAGAGTTCTTATGCATATATATCTGGATTTCAGGATTTGTTACTTTACATTCATGGTGCATGCATTTCATTTCATATGACATAGTATTATATGAGGCACTGACACGAACACGGAGTATCTGCACTTACACGTAGTATTACCCTGCTATTACTAGATGTTTGGGATATAGTAGTGTATTATTATGACCTAGGATAGCGTCGTGCATTCGATTTCTTTTCGTAGATGTCTTCTACTCACGAGTTGGCAACTCACCCCCGTTGTGCCAAATTTTATTACAGGTTCGATGTACAGGTTTCCCTGGCAGCTTGCTGGCACATCTATTCTTTCAGGGTGATTTGCACGGTAGGTTGGTTCACTTGTATCCGAACCACCATTGTACTTTTATTCTTTCATTTGTATTTAGTAAGCTCCATCAACCATATTTGTATTACTTGATAAGTTTATTGGACCATTCTTTTATTTCGACCTTAGAGTCGCGCGTGTATTATTCTGATCTGGTGGTTTTGTTTTCTTTTGAGTTTTGAGCCTCGCCTATTGGCGTTGTATATTATTGTGCTTGTTGTGGTTGTTTCCGCCTGTTGGCGTTGATGCTAGCTCCCGTTTGGGGATGCTTTTTATTGTTGTTTATGTATATTATATTTGTTGTACCCGTTTGGGGGCCAGTTTTTATAGAGAAGACTCTGCCGAAATTTTTGGGAAAATTTGCTGATGTTTTAAACTTATTCCTTCATGTTTTCTTTTACTGCTTCTTCTTCTTTTTCATGGTTTAGATTTCTGGGCTTCGGCTTACTTAGGTTACGTGGCGCCTCTAGACGCTTCGTAATCTAAGTGCCGGTCACGTTCCGTACTTTCGGGTCGTGACAAAGTTGGTATCAGAGCGCTAGGTTTAACCTTGTATAAGTCTAGGTGACCCTTGGTTGATGGAGTAGGCGATTTAGGTAGAGTAACGTACCGTGGGTATGGTCCGCGGCATACTTTCGATACGCTACTCTGCTTAAGGAGCCTTAGGATGTACATTGTTTGCACCGTATTTCATTCGTTCCTTTGATCTATCTTCGTCAATGTCGGATGGTGGTTTCTGTTACCACGGGCAGAGGGAGCTGCGGCTCGAATGCGATAACCAATAGAGTATTGGTTATTCTTGAGGATTGAAGCATTGTTTAGCATGCGGATGAAGGGTATTCACATGCCGTCCGGATGAAGTTAAAGGGTTCGAACGATTATCAGAAAACCATGTTCCCAAGTTTAAGGTATTCGGAAGAACATGCAGGTATTTCGATGGACCCTCTAGAAGAATGAAACCCTAACTCGACATAATGACCACGAGAACGCCCTTGAACCTTAGGGTTTACGGCAATTCCGCGATGCCATTAGTGAGGCTTGGGTTTGCCCTTCTACGGCTGGATCATCGATGCTGGGGTATGTACCGGATATTTTTAAACAGTACTTGAGTGTTGAGCTCTCGGGGAATTATGGGATTTTGATGGATCATTCGAAAAGTTTAATGTAGTCCGGATATCAGGTGAAGGGATCGACTACGTGGGAGACTCTAGATATGAGTATTGCCGTTGGTAGCGCAGTCAGCACAGCTACGAAGAGACGAGTTCGAAGCAACCGACATCAGAGGAAAGAGGCGGACATTGACGATCGTGTTTACGATTGTGATTTAGTGATTTGAATTTCATATTTTCTGTTATTGGATTTTGGCATTTTGAGGAGTTCGTTTTACGATTGGTATTTCATGTGTGTACCTTCATTACATTCTAGTTGTGTTTCATATACCGGTTGTATTGATGTTGTTTAGTACATACCCAGTACACTTGATTTGGTTTTAATACCTTTTGTGATTTTGATTTGATTTCGTGCATATGGGTTACACATGATTTTGATATATGCTTCGACCTAGTTTTTATCCATTTTCGTACTGTGATTCGAGTCTGATATTCGATGTATGTTTTCGTGCACCATGTGCACCTGATTAGGATTCTTGCGCATACTTGGCGCACTTGATGCGATTTTGTGCACACCAGATGCACTAAATCGGGGTTTTGTGCAGATTAGATGCACCTGATTTTGAGTCGTGCACGCCCGTTGCACTTGACAGATGTTTTTGGTGCACACCTGTTGCACTTAGTTTTGTTTTGTGGGTATTCATGGTTTCTGCATTTGGTTTCGATTTCAGTGCGCACCGGACGCACATGACATTTTATTGATGTGATTGGGATTGATTTTAGTTTGAGCAGTATGTTTTCATAATCATTATTATTTGATTTAGTAACCAGGCGGGACGTGTATGTTAAATAAAAGATATATATATATATAGTTATTTTTTTATAAAAAAAATTAAACGTCCGCTACTTATGCCGTGACACGTGCATTGCACGGCGATTTTCAAGAGGGGTTTTTGTATGCTTCTTTATTATGATGATTCGGCGATTTTACTAGGATGCGAACTATATATAAGTTATAGATTGATGTATATTATGATGGTTTTCATATTGAGTTTTGAAATTTTATTATCGCCATAACTCCGATGATTGCGTCATGCTTGACGGAGTTGATTTTTGTTATGTATTGATGATTTCGGAGCCCCGACGATTTGAATGTTTTGCTAAACATTTTAGTATTTGGAGGGGGAGTTTTAATTTAAATTCGGGGACAGAATTTCTAAAAGGGGGGAAGATTGTAACGTGTTAAAAATGATTAAATAAATAATTAAATGAATAAAAGTGTTTAAGTGAATTTTAGGATTTTCGGTAAAGTAAAATGTATTTTTCGTAAAACCAAACCGTGATTGTTTTTCATTATAATTTTTAAAATATCTATTTTAATTATGAAATTGCTAGTAAATGTTAGTTATTTAGCCACTTCTAAATTTTTAGTTTAATAAAATATTTTTCCTAAATTAATTATTTTAATTATTAACATAAGCTTTATTTTTACACTAAATTAGTGTAAATTATAAATTTAAATGGTTTTAATTTTTAAAAATGAACCATGGCATATTATAAATTAGTGTGTATCATGCAAAATTTATTTGCAAATTTTTCCTATTTTCTAGAGCTTTCTTGAGTTGCTATAGTAAAGAAATAAATAAATAAATAAATAAAGCATGAAAAGACTTTTAGTGTTGTTTCTCTTCTTGAAACTTCTACACAACATCACACTCTCTTCTTTCTCTCCCTCACCTCCCTCTAGGCCGGCCACAAACCCCCCATGGCAGCCCCCCCTTTTACCACCTCATTTTTATTCAAAATTCATTAAAAATACATCAAAAGTTCCATTAAAATTTTGCAAAATCCTATTTATTTCATACTCTTTATTCCTTGCTCATTTTTATATGAAATTTGGAGATGGAAGGCATGCATTTTGGAGGCTCATTTCTTGTTTGGATTTCATATTTTGGGAGGTATAATTTCTTTCTTTTGATTTATTGTTTTAGATGTTCATTTAAGCTTAATTAGATTTAATGAATTAATTCTATGTTCTTTTTTTAAAAATGCAAGTTAGGGTTGTAAATTCAAGTTAGGGTTTTTAATAATTAATTAGGGTTATAATAGTTAGTTTAACACTTTTAGAATTGGAAAATATTGCATGGTTGTTAAATTGTAAAATTTTCATTTAAAATTGTTTTAAATAAGGAAATTAGCTAACTAGGTTTTTGCAAAATGTGTTTGTGGTTGATATAAAATTGAGATTTGGGTTGTTATCATTGGAATGTAGTTTTAGTGGAAATATTAGCATGTAAATGGAAAGAAAAATTTAGTTCGATCACTAGTTTCTTGATAAATTGATAAATTGTGATAAAAAATTGCTAATTTGTAAACTAGATTTTAGAAATTCCTATATAAATGAGATTAAAAATATAATTATGGTTTCATTATAGAATTATCATTATGAATTATGGTTTAATACATTAATTCATGAAAAATCATGTTTTGAGGTGGAATTGTGGTATTTTGCTTGGAAAATGTTGAAAATTGTTAAAAGTTGCAAACTAGAAATTTCAAATAAATGCAAAATTATGTAATAAAAATAAAGTAAGGGGTCGTATAGTCTAGTTATGCTATTTAATGAGTTTTATAACCATTGGTTTCATTTAAATGTCAAGTTTTGATGAAAAACGGTAAATTGGCATTTTCGGGTTTTTCGAAAACGGACGATTTGATCGATTTTAGTGTTTCGATGAATTTGATCATGTTTTACAATATAAGTAATGTGTTTTAAAACTACGAGTTATTTGTTAATGTTTATCTCGATCCATCGGAGTTTGTACGCCGATATCGAGCGATATTCGGTTCTTTTGCGTGAACGGGACATAGGTTTTAACCTATGCTGGTTCCTTGCATCGTTTTGACTTTTGTATGTGATTCAGTTTACGATACTATTTATATGTTTGCGTTTAGGTACCCTCATGTGGACTGCGGGCGATGAAGAGGAGGATGGCGACACCGTCTTCGGCAGACATGGACCAGGTGAGTAGATGCATATCTACGGGGGGAAGTCGGGTGGATGGCGTTTAGCACTCCCGCAACGTAGAATAGGAATAGTACTTATTGACATTAGGAAACCCGATATGACCCTAGATTCTTACTGAGCAGGACCCTAGTAATGACCCTAGGCGGGACTAGACTGATTTAGGAAAACCATACCTGAGGATGAATACTTTGGGAGAGGTCCGTAGGTTTATGATAGAAACACACACGCACACACTAAAACTTGACATGGCGTATACGTATATGTGTGTATATATATAAAACTAGGTATAGGTGTATATATATACACAACACGTATATGGGATTCATTGATGTGATATGATATCTGAGGTATGATGAAACAGTATAACTGGGCTTGATGCCGTGATTCTTGACTATACAGTCGTATTAAAGTGTTAGCGGATCATTAGAGAATGAGATAATGAACATGAATATATAAATTATAAAGGGTGGTGGTGATATGGAGGTACATGGGACGCTAAAATAGTACCTGGGCTGTAGCTTGTGACTGATCACGATATGATATATGTATGACTTAATCACAATATGACACATGTGACAAGATATTTCTGAGGATAAACTAAGGATTATTCTATGATGGCAATGATATATGATTGATGTATGCGATTATAGTTTAGCACCTTGATCATGAGATGTGTTGATGATGACATTATACGAATGATGAGACGCCTAGGAGATACTTGACCCGTATCCCGATATTGGGATGCCGTACGATGGATTTTACCGTACGAGGCCTAGTTATGATGATTGATCCGCACTCTTGATTCGAGGAAGCCGTAATACGTACGTGACGCTATTGAGGCGGGATCGCCGACTATTAGAGATATTGATTCAGACCTTAGGTAGACTCTAGTTTCTTACTGACTAGTTTCTTAGGTTAAGTTCCTTAGAAGGTTAGATAGACACTACTTTAGGTTTGATTCATATAGTGGTAGTTGTACTCGTATATCGCAGAGGAGTGGATAATGCACATCTGTCTTGCATTCATACTGTAATCATCATGGTGCATGTTCTTTTATATGTTGCTATAATCAGTATAAACTTTACCTGTTAGGACACCAGCACTATTACCGATGATGCGCATATTCCACGCACACTTATCTGCCGGCTCACACACATCATCATCGGTAATTGCTATGTCACGTACACTTTAGATCATATTGTCTTTTATGGATAGAATCAGTTAACAACTAGACCGATATAACATTGTGATTATTCTCTGACATTAGTACAGACATGATATTTATTGCTTAGACATTCATGCATTCATATTTTCATGTTATCCTGCAGTATTATGGGCATATGCCGACACTTATCATATACTTACTCATGATTTTAAGATTTGGATTTCTATGAGATTTCTGGATTTTTGGGGAAAACCGCAAGAAATTATAAAACCTTCTCTCTCTCTCTCCTCCTCTCTTTTTAAAATAAGATGCGGTTTTCTCGTGATGTATGTGTCGTCCACCATGAGATTTCATGTTTTCTGTTGGATTTCGAGACCCGATTTGAGGAGTGGATGAACCGTCTCGGGTACATGGTGGGCCCGGTATGGTACCCCGGGGCAAGAAGATCGAGTTGTAGACGATGAGCCTGGCAGGGGAAGACTACCTACCGGTGATGTCTGGCGCGGCGGATATCCGGAGGATACCGACCGTTGTCGTGAGATTTGATGATATGGGCCGATCCGGACTGACGGAGCCCGACATATTGAGACTTGAGATTACATGTGTTGTGTCGATGCTTGACACGGATTTCCATGGATTTCATTGTTGAGATTTCAGATACTTATACACACTTTACTATGATAACAGCTAAAGAGTTCTTATGCATATATATCTGGATTTCAGGATTTGTTACTTTACATTCATGGTGCATGCATTTCATTTCATATGACATAGTATTATATGAGGCACTGACACGAACACGGAGTATCTGCACTTACACGTAGTATTACCCTGCTATTACTAGATGTTTGGGATATAGTAGTGTATTATTATGACCTAGGATAGCGTCGTGCATTCGATTTCTTTTCGTAGATGTCTTCTACTCACGAGTTGGCAACTCACCCCCGTTGTGCCAAATTTTATTACAGGTTCGATGTACAGGTTTCCCTGGCAGCTTGCTGGCACATCTATTCTTTCAGGGTGATTTGCACGGTAGGTTGGTTCACTTGTATCCGAACCACCATTGTACTTTTATTCTTTCATTTGTATCTAGTAAGCTCCATCAACCATATTTGTATTACTTGATAAGTTTATTGGACCATTCTTTTATTTCGACCTTAGAGTCGCGCGTGTATTATTCTGATCTGGTGGTTTTGTTTTCTTTTGAGTTTTGAGCCTCGCCTATTGGCGTTGTATATTATTGTGCTTGTTGTGGTTGTTTCCGCCTGTTGGCGTTGATGCTAGCTCCCGTTTGGGAATGCTTTTTATTGTTGTTTATGTATATTATATTTGTTGTACCCGTTTGGGGGCCAGTTTTTATAGAGGAGACTCTGCCGAAATTTTTGGGAAAATTTGCTGATGTTTTAAACTTATTCCTTCATGTTTTCTTTTACTGCTTCTTCTTTTTCATGGTTTAGATTTCTGGGCTTCGGCTTACTTAGGTTACGTGGCGCCTCTAGACGCTTCGTAATCTAAGTGCCGGTCATGTTCCGTACTTTCGGGTCGTGACACTGAGACAGGAGTTTTGCACTAAAATTGAGGAGCAAATTCCTTGAACCCACCGCGGATCCGCGGTGCAAGCAGGCTCCTGCCGCGGATCCGCGGCAGTTTGTGGGTCTTGGGCCTTGATATTTCTGGTGTAGTCTTTGGATTCCATTTAGGGCTTTTTCTGATGTGTTGAATTGTATTTTGCCTTTTGGATTGCTACCAGAACTGAAACCATTGAGTTGGCGTAACGTTTTAGCTGCACCCTGTAAATTTTTGCCTTTCTGCTGGATTTTCCTGCACAGATCTCAGAACTAGTGTTGCGCAAATGATGTGATGCCATGAAATGCGGTCAATTTCCTTTATAGTGTTGGTTTTAGAGTCTAATACATGCAATCTGATATTTTGCGACTGTTTTGCTAATATGTGAAATATGAATACCGTACACTTCTAAATGAGTGCAAATGATGAGGAAATTGCCGGCTAAAATATACAATATTTTCGACTAATCAACAACCAATCGATACATTCATCGCGAGAATAGAATACGGTATCACATACACGCATTATTCTCGGTCCCGCACATATCTCATATGTGCTCCTATTTCGTTTCGCTTGAGCCAGAAAACCTCTGTGTAGGACTCTAAAGACTCGTCAATACGCCGGCAGCAGGTGATGATCATATCAAACACCCACAAGCCGCAAGCGGTCTGCTAAACATAACGGCCACCCGGGTATTGTGCGATCAGAAGATCGACGAGCAAGCCCGCTCACACTCCTGTGAATCCAACTAGTAACACTTACCGTACAGTCCGGTCTGATCGTCTGATATGTCGCATATCTCGTCTAGGAGTGGTAAACGTCAGACCCCAATAACTCGATAAGTCGTGTCGATATAAGGTCTATAACAGTTCGAGAAACTACTGGTAACACTTACCAGTAAATCTCAGCAACCCTGGCCAGGGATTTCCGGTTATAGCCAATCGAACACAGCGCAACATCAACTCCCTATACCGGGAGAGACGAATCCCCTCCTATCGCTCATTGCCTCCATGCGATTCGGGACTGTACCCAAAAGCCACCGTTTTGCATGCCCTCTTGGACGTGGTAAGGTGGAAATCAAAGCACGGTGGGAATCACACAAGACTCTATGACGATCTCGGGTCAACAGACTACTTTGTACCAGTGTCACCAGAGAACTGCCATCTGACGTAAGGTATAATACCATCTGGGAGTTCTTGGCGAGTCCGTCCATTGTACCCAGTCTCTACTGAGCACCCGTATATCATCTCTGATGTCAAACACCAATGGATATGGGATCATCCATCGCCCATCTGTATGGGTCGAGAAGGTATACGCTAGTCTACTCTGGTATATCGATGCCCCGTCTCGATACACCCACGACTAGGGACCTTGAAGGATGTACTTATGGACTACCATGTCCCCACTAGTATGATCCGCATCATAGTCCAGGTAGTCAAGTACACATCCTAAGGGCTTTACCAACATGTAACAGAGAGACAATCAGTATACACGTTAAGGTAAAGAGCAACCAGATAGCATACTATCATGTCGAGCAAGAAAGTCCTCCCTATATATGTCCCAGCATCCACTACAATATACATCCTATGTACAGTAATGGCCTCTAGGGCATACATATAACTAACACTTACATCGGGTAAGGACAGCGTCAAGATGCAGCAAACACTCGTTAAAGGAATCGCCGAAGATGGAGAAATCGTCCATGAAGATTTCTAGGAATTTCTCCACCATGTCTGAGAAGATTCCCATCATACACCGCTGGAAGGTAGCAGGCGCATTGCATAACCCAAAGGGCATGCGACGATATGCGAACGTGCCGAAAGGACAAGTGAATGTGGTCTTGTCCTGGTCTTTTTCGGCGATGGGAATCTGATTATAGCCGGAGTAGCCATCAAGAAAGCAGTAGTACTCGTGTCCGGCCAATCGTTCAAGCATTTGGTCAATGAAAGGTAGCGGAAAGTGGTCTTTCCGTGTTGCGGCGTTGAGTTTTCTGTAATCGATGCGTACTCGCCACCCAGTTTGGGTGCGGGTAGGGATTAACTCATTCGCCTCGTTAGTAATGACCGTTATGCCTGATTTCTTGGGGACAACGTGAATGGGGCTAACCCACTGGCTATCAGAGATAGGGTAAATGATACCACTATCCGACACTTCAGGATTTCCTTTTTCACAGCCTCCTTCATCACTGGGTTGAGTCGCCTTTGTGGATCCCTGGCTGGTTTGGCATCATCCATCAGATGAATGTGATGTTCAACGATCAGGGGACTAATCCCCTTGATGTCCGCCATGGACCAGCCAAAAGCTTGCCTATTGCTGTGCAAGACCGCAAGAAGGGCTTTTTCTTGCTCTAGAGCTAGAGAAGCCGAGATGATAACAGGGAGGGTCTCGTTCTCACCCAAGTAAGCGTACTTAAGGTGAGACAGCAAAGGCTTGAGTTTGAGCGTTGGAGGTGAAACGATTGAAGGCAAGATTGGTGAAAAGGTCTCGAACTCAAAGAATTCCAGCAAAGGTTTGAAACGAGTGTAAGCGACCGAGTTGGATGGTTCAGGTAACTCATCCGGAAATTCGAAGGATTAAAACTAGGGTGGTGAGGGGCTACGATCGTTCGAGAAATTGAAACACTCGTAGTCATTATCGGGCGCAGAAACAGCAGCAGGTTCGAAGAGGAACGCACTAGTGGCGTTAAGGTTATCGTGATCGAACAAAAACTCCTCGAATTCACACTCTTCTGGGGTGATCTCCTGGATTGAGCAAACGTCTAGTATATGAGCATTAGGTTCGGTGGGCTGATTCCCCAACCTAAAAATGTTGAGTTCAATTGTCATGTTTCCAAAAGATAGGTTCATCGAACCATTGCGACAATTGATCACAGCATTTGAGGTTGCAAGGAATGGGCGACCGAGTATCACCGGAATTTGATTCCGGGGGTTAGCTACAGGCTGTGTGTCTAATACAATGAAGTCAACGGGGAATATAAAGTCCCCAACCTTGATTAACACATCCTCTAGCTCACCCCTAGGATGGGTGATCGATCGGTCGGCCATTTGGAGAGTGCAGTGTGTGGGTTTCAGCTCTCCTACACCTAGTTGCTCATATACTGAGTACGGAAGCAGGTTAACACTGGCACCAAGATCTAATAGTGCGCGGTTGATGTTCTTAACCCCAATGGTAATCGAAATCGTAGGACAGCCAGGGTCCTTCCGTTTTTGCGGTAAAGATTGGGTAAGAGCATTACTCACAGCACTAGCCAAGAAAACTTTCTTGGGTACCTGAGACTTCCTCTTTTTCGTGCACAAGTCCTTTAAGATTTTCGCGTAGGACGGGACTTGTTGGACAGCATCTAAAAGGGGAATGTTGATGTTAACCTGCTTAAACAACTCTAGAATCTTCTCTATTTGTGGATTTTGTTTATTGGACCTCAACCGGTTTGGAAATGGAACGTTTTTAAAATTGGTTGAGTCCAATGCTTGTGGAGGAGATTGTGGAGCTGGAACGGATCCCAGAGCCGGTGCTTTCGTGGAGTGAGAAGTGGGTCCGTTCAGAGCAGAAGAAGAAGAAGAAGAAGAAGAAGAAGAGCCTTTTGAAGAATGGAGAATAGGCTCAGAAGACGAAGAAGAAGAAGAAGAAGCGGCCGGGGTGTCATTATCCTCAATTGCTGTGCCGATGTTGTTGTGCAGCATCCTTCCCGATCTCAATGTAGTCACGGCACTCACATTATAGTTCTGTTGTTCAAGAGCAACATGTACATTATGTGGGTGACCGGGATTTGGGAGTGGTTGAGATGGAATCTTCCCCTTTTCTCGCTCGCTTAACGCCGCATTCAACTGTGCAATCTGGGCTTCGATGGTCTTGATGCTTTGCCCGTGTGCAGCAATGTGTTGCACCAAAGACTGAATAGACGATTGGATGTTGGCGGTGGATTGTGTCGATTGTTTAACGAACGCCTCCAGACTTTGTTCTAGCGAGGAAACCTTATCGTTGTTTGACGGAACAAAGTTGTTTTGTGGCAAAGAATTGTTGGGTGCAAAGTTGTTCGTCTGATTTTGAAAAGGTTGGGGTTGGAAGGGCTGCTGAAACTGATGTTGAGTTTGTTGTTGCGCTTGTTGTTGCGGAGGAGGGGGCCTCTGGAAATTGTTACCTTGGAATTGTTGCTGATTCTGATTCCAGGCGAAATTAGGGTGGTTCCTCCAACTGGGATTGTAAGTGGAAGAGTATGGATCATTTCTCGGTCTTTGCTGAAATGCAGCATTAACCTGATCCTGTCCTTGAGATGGTAGATTGTAAGGACACTCTTCGGTTAAGTGAGAAGTATCGAAACAACAAGCACAAATGGTACGAAGGGGAAGAACAGGGGCAGGGGCAGGAGATGAAAATTTGCTCTCTATCGCTTCAAGTTTTCTCGTTATTGCAGCCATTTCAGCTTTCATCGCAATAGAGACATCAAGTTGGTGAATTCCTACCCTAGACTGACCAGTAGAGGTGGAGGAAGAAGAAGAAGAAGTTGGTCTGGTGCTCTCCCATTGAAGCGTTTGTTCCGCAAGGTCGTCGAAGAATTGCCACGCTTTCTCGTCAGATTTCGATAAGAAGTGGCCCTGACAAATGGTTTCCAACAACTGCTTGGTTGCTGGGTTCAAGCCCTCGTATAAGGTTCGGCAAAGTTGCCATTTCTCGATACCATGGTGAGGACACTGAACAAGAAGGTCTTTATACCGGTCAAAGCACTTCCAGAAGGGTTCAGAAGGAAGCTGAGAGAATTGGTTGATTTCGTTACGGATCCTTGCGGTTTTATGATTCGGATAGAATTTCTTGAGAAACGCTTTCACAAACTCGTCCCAACTGGTTATGGAGTGGGAAGCGGTGCTATACAGCCATTTTTCAGCAAGATCGCATAAAGTGAACGGAATGACCCGTAGCCGTATAGCATCGTCCGATAGCTGGGTGGTTTTCATCATGGCACAAACATTTTGGAACTTGTTAATGAAGATATAGGCATCTTCAGATTCAAACCCATGAAATTTCGGAAGCATGTTAATGAAATGGGGCTTAATTTCAGAATTATCCCCATTGGCCGGTGGAAGGGAAAGACAGGTAGGAAGTGCAGAATGGGTGGGATAGAAACGATCCTGGAGCACGATTCGCTGCGGCGCTACAACAGGCAGTGGTGGTGGGTTATTTGCCTCCATAGGAGGTGGAGTCAATCCCGGGGGAGTCAAAGAGATGTTTGGATTAAATCCTGACATCACGGAAGAAGAGGTTGGTGATGGTGAAGGTGAAGATGTATGAATAGAATTCCGGTCAACGTCGGAGTTGGCCGGCAAAGGTAAGGGTGAAAGAGGCGTGGACGGAGTTTCGACGTCTGAGTCGATCGCGTAGTCGGTAGCGACTAACGTAACGCGGACTAGGCGGGCGCTAGTGTCCCGAGTCCAAGCGGACATACACTGTTAGTTATATGTATGCCCTAGAGGCCATTACTGTGCATACGATGTATATTGTAGTGGATGCTAGGACATATATAGGGAGGACTTTCTTGCTCGACATGATAGTATGCTATCTGGTTGTACTTTATCTTAACATGTACTCAGATTGTCTCTATGTTACATGTTGATAAAGCCCTTAGGATATGTACTCGACTACTGGGACTATGATGAGATCATACTAGTGGGGCCATGGTAGTCGACGAGTATATCCTATAACTGTTCCTAGTCGAGGGTGTATCGAGACAGGGCATCGATACACCAGAGTAGACTAGCGTATACGCATCTTGACCCATATGATGGGTGATGGATGATCCCATATCCATCGGTGTTTGACATCAAGGATGGTGTACGGGTGCTCAGTGGAGACTGGGTACACTGGACTGACTCGCCGAGAACTCCCAGATGGTATTATACCTCACGTCAGATGGCAGTTCTCCAGTGACACTGGTACAGAGTAGTCTGTTGACCCGAGATCGTCATAGAGTCTTGTGTGATTCCCACTGTGCTTTGATTTCCATCATACCACGTCCAAGAGGGCGTGCAAAAATGTGGCTTTTGGGTACAGTCCCGAATCATATGGAGGCAATGAGCGATAGGAGGGGATTCGTCTCTCCCGGTATAGGGAGTTGATGTTGTGCTGTGTTCGATTGGCTATAACCGGAAATCCCTGGCCAGGATTGTTGAGATTTACTGGTAAGTGTTATCAGTAGTTTCTCGAACTGTTATAGACCTCATATCGACACGACTTATCGAGCTACTGGAGTCTGACGTTTACCACCCCTAGGCGAGATATGCAACATATCAGACGACGAGACCAGACTGTACGGGAGTGTTACTGTTTGGATTCACAGGAGAATGTACAGGCTTGCTTGTTGATCTTCTGAGCGCTCAATACCTGGGCAGCTATTACGTTTAGCTGACCGCTTGCAGCTTGTGGGTGTTTGATATGATCATCACCTACTGCCGGCGTATTGACGATTCTTTAGAGTCCTACACAGAGGTTTCTTGGCTCAGGCAAAACGGAGTAGGAGCACATATGTGATATGTGCGGGACCGAGGATAATGCGATATGTGATACCGTATTATATTCTAGCGATATTTGATATCAGCCGGGTCATCGGATCAAGTGTTGATTCGATGAATCGGTACGGATAAATATTAGTCGGTTATATGCGATATAGCCGGATTGTCGGATCAAGTGTTGATTCGATAATTTAATGTATAATAATATATATGATATATTAAATTACATTAACTAATATTTGCTCACTAAAAGATTCTTTTTCTCACTCGGGTAATACATTGATATATATGCGATATATGTTAAATGTATTATTTTATTTTGTTACGATAAATATTATATATGTGATATATAATATTGTAACATGATATGATAACTAATGCAACTTGTTTAGTGGAGTTTAAACATGATTAGGGTTTGGATTAGGGTTAAGCTTTCTAGATGTTTCTAGAAGGTTTTGGTTTTGTTTTGTGAAAGATATTTGTAAGTGACTCATGCTTTAACCCAACCCAAATCCTAACCCTAGTTAATTCTCTACATGGGTTTAGTCAACCATGGTTGCATTATTCATCATATTATTCTTTTTCTATTCATCACAAAAGGATTTTTATCATGTTCATCATCTTCTTCCTTCATTCTTTCATGAAAAAGCTTTCTAGATTTTCTTCAAATGATGAATAAATGTGAGAAAAAGATAAATAAAGAGAGCAAAAATCCTACTTCATCATCCTCATCTTCCCTTGCCATTTAGATGAGGGTGTTCACATCATTTCATGAGTGTTAGCTTGTGTTAACGGAACTTCAAGGTAGATCATCTTAGTATCGAAGATCGGAAGCAAAGGTTGCATCTTTCTCTTCGTGGAACCTCTCGAGAGTCCGGAACCCGATGATCGCAGCGAAGGGACCACAACACGGAGCATATGAAGTGAAGGACCGGATCTACAAAGGTTGTAATCCCTCTCACTTAGTGTTAAAGTTGTTAACATGTTAGTTTTCGCCTAATCTCTAGTTTAAAGATCCGTATTCGGGTTGTTCGGCACGGCTAATTTTTTAATCGGGCATGGTCGATGCCTCGTAGACCCTTGTGCGCGTGCATAGCAACCCTACAGTGGTATCAGAGCCAAGCTAGAGCCTTAGGCGATGCGTAGACGATGTTAGAAACCCAATCGAACCCGAAACCCTAATTTTACATGCTCTCTGGACTTTTTTCAAAATCAGGGATTTTTTGGAATTAAAAATTCGCAGAAAATAGAGCAGGAAATTATAAGGGTTACTGCAGAAAACGAAACCCTAATTCCACTGTAGCGCCGCGGAACCGCGGCAATAGCCTCCTATTGCGGCGGTTCCGCGGCCGTTTGTAATGGTTAGGGATTCGTTTTGATACAGTAATGCCCGTATCTGTTGCCTCTGTTCTCTGGGAAGCTTTAATCTGCACTCAACAGTTGAGTTTTCTGGGGTTGTATTGGGACTTCAGTGATTCGATCGGATTGTCTAATCTTGTCTGTGTTTTTCCGGATAACTTTTAGAAACTGTTAAAAAGTTCGAACGGATATCAATAACTCACTTTTTCCCCTGTCGGAAAATTTTTCAAAAGTTGGATTTTTTCTCGTGTTTAAGAACGTTCTAAGTCGTGCAAGTAACGCGATGGTCCCTCTAGAAGACAACAAACCTTAACTCGATTATGTGACCGTCTTGAACTGCCCTTTGAACCTTAGGGTTTGGGGCAGTACGGCGTGCCACATGTGAGGCGTTGGCTTGACCCTTCTACGGCTGGGCCATTGGTACTGTGGCATGTGATGGATGTTTTTAAACTGATTTCAAGTGTTGAGATATATTGGGGAAATCTTGGGTGTTTGATTATTCGATCGGAAAGTTTAACATTGTCTATTTATTTGGAATGTGATACAATATTTGGAATCCACAGGTAGTTATGAGATAACTAATTTGAATATTATAAAAATAGCAGTTTAGTCTCAATTGATCGGTTGCCACGGGATTTTGATGTGATCAAAATTCCGTCGCAATCACGTAGCGTACGCGGATACTCGCCGGATAAACTTAATAGATAGCTACGCCCCATAGCCCCGACCAAGTGACTGTAGGAGAACCCCGTCGCCGAAAGCATCCGTTCGGGTGCTCGCGGCAGCGGTGTTCCGCCTTAGTGCACTTCGTCGACAGCATCTGGGGGTGCGGCCGTCTACTAAAGTTTGCGATGAGCATTCGATCAGGACGTCGGGAATCTTGTTGAATTGCCCGACTTGATATTGAAAAGAGTTTTCGATAATGAGACTAAAATGCGGGGTTTATAATTGTTAGGCATGAGATGTCTAAGGAATTCATTTGGTTAGGCATGCGATGACTAAGGAGATTGCGGATTCCAACTGTTGTAGTTTTACACTTTCTTTTCTGTGACCGTAAGCGTAGTATGTGGTGCATCGCCGGCTTCGTTGCTATACATCAACGACAATCGGGATACGCATACTTGCTTACGTTGATGATATGTGATATTATGTGTTGCTGTGATATGTTATATTGGATCGTCGCGTTCTGAATAGCCAGGGGTTTTATGTGAGATGAGAGTTTTTCTTTTTTATTCATGTAAAATTCATTTGTATGTAATATTCTTTTATTGGGGCACTTCCAGGTTGCGGAAGATGTCACCGTTGATGTATATTATTTACTTTTCCGCATTAGGTAGACCCAAGGCGGGGAGCACAAGTAACCGGGTTCTAGGGTCCAGTGGGAGACCATCTCGAGGAGTCGAGACAGGGTCTCCTAACCCTAGAATTGGCAGTGTTACTTGCCGCTCTCGTAGGGGTCTAGGGATTTGGGTTTGGCTATTCATCGCGACCGTGGAATCCGTGTTTTATACAGGCTCGTATTGAAAACACGGACGTCCTAGTATATCCAATATTTCATATTTGTTCTTCTGCTGCAATGTTCTGTGATGAAATCATATTACTGCCTGAGACGAATGTTTATATTTTATATATATGAGATATATGTTATATTGCAGATTTCGTTTCAAAAGAGATGCTTGTGAAGCATAATAAAATTGGACTTCATTAATAAGATTAATGAAATAAAAGAAACCTAAGATGTTGTAGAAACTTGTTTATAAAAACTGGTAGCTCTAGTTGTTGCTTTGCATAGCGGTGTTCCTTGTAGAACATCCAGCACCTTATTCGATAAGGAAAGGACCGAGATCCCTTCACCGGGAGTGACTCCTTTAGCAATAACTGGCAGATGCTACAAACTCGGTTTGTCTTTTGATTGCTTTTATAGTTCTTGCTTTGCACAGCGGTATATATGATATATCCTGCACCTTATTCGATGAGGAAAGGGCCGACGATCCCTTCACCGGGAGTGACCCCTTTAGCAAAACTAGAAAAGCCTCAAAAACATTCGATTTAAAATCACTCGATTCTACAACGATATCAAGTTCATTACGCAAAGGGTTTTCTGAAAAACCCGTCGTAGCCCTCCGTCATTTCAGATAAGTACTAGTTAGTATTCGTGCTACGTTTGTTGACCTTAGCCAAGGCGTAGTGTGCGGTAGCTGATTAGTGCTTATCTGTATAAGCATATGATGCGATTGAGTTAGGGTAGTCGTGCGACTTTGTTGACCTTAGCCAAGGGTCGTGCGGGTGGGTTTAATTCAATCGGGAAATGACGGGTTGAACTTGGCTAGCACTTATGATTTATTGACCTTAGCCAAGGTCATAAGATGCTAGGGGCAAAATATTATTGGGAATTTCAAGTGTTGAAATTTGCAATGAGATTGCATACCTTCTATGAGATAGTTGGATCCCGATACCCGCTGCGAGTAAGAGTTACTCCTGGGAGAGTTTTACACATTACAATTAGCCGATCAAGTAGGTGTCTAGAAAGGTGTCAACGGGGTTACGCCTCTGGAAAAATGAGGTTTACTTTAATTAGGTTCGTGCGAAAGCACGGGGGACCTCCCTCAAAGTACCGACACTGGCCTGGCCGAAAGATTGGCGAACTTGTAGCGTGTAATTAATCCCGGCTAGTCTTTCCTTTTAGGGTTTGAAGGAAGATTTGATTAAAACAGTGGGAGACATCCTGATTAGATATATTAGATAACCAATCTAATCTTGCAAGAGCATACGCTGAGTGTTTTCTTCTCTCTCTCTCCAGGTAGCGACCATATCACGCCTTAATCAAGATAATAAAACGGATATATTGACCGAACCCACTTGTTATATTGAGCTGGGGAACGTTGGTCCCGCTCCAACTTATAATTGTTATAAGACAGAGCAGGAAATTGGGGAATACCAGATTTCCCGTGCCGCCCAAACGAAGAAAGTGCATGTTGATGCATCATCTTCGGGTGTGTTCATTACAGAGAACTGTTTCTCAGTATCCTTTACGTCCTGGGTATGTGATACCGGATCAGGATCCCGCATATGTAATCTGTTACATGGGCTACAGATAGGTAGAGAACTGAGAACGGGTGATAAGTTTCATGAGACAGAAAACGGTGCAAGTGTTGCATCCAAGTCTGTTGGTCACTATCACCCTGTATTACCAGAATACATTGATTCTGAACGAATGTTATTAGATACCGAACCTGATATACAACATCATATCAGTCTCTTTATTAGTAAAGAAGTGATATAATTTTGTATTGTTGGATAATGTTTTGAACATTTCCTATATCAAGAGTTGATCGGTTCAGGCACGTTATCTAAAAGCATTGACGTTCTAAATCAAACTACAGTTCTTAGTATACGGAACACACACAAGAGGAAGAGTTCAAAAATGAACAAATCCTTCTTGAGGCATTGTAGACTAGGTCATATCAATGCGACCCGACTGGCTGAAGTTACATTTAGATGTATATTTAAATTAGTTTGAATTTACATCTTGTGAAACTTGCCGGTCATGTCACAAAGATAACATGACCATAGCTCTGTTTATTGGAAACAGAGAAAGAGTTAGTGAACTCTTGGGATTGATACATGCTGATGTATGTAAGTCCCCTGTCTATACATGCCAAGACCGGTTCTTTGTACTTCATTACATTCTCTGATGATCTCTCAAGATTCAGACATATGTTCCTGTTGAAACACACGTCCGAAGCTTTTGAGATATTCACAGAATGTAAGTTAGAAGTAGAGAACCAAAAACGGGTAAAAGTATTATGTCCTTTGATGTGATCAAGGAGGAGAATACTTGAGCACGGAATTCCTGGACTATTCTAAAGGAGAATGAGATTCTCTCTCAGTATTACTCCTCCGTATACACCATAGCACGATGGTATATCGGGGTGGAGCAATAGCACCCTATTTGATATGGTGTGCTCTATGATGAGTACTACTGAGTTTCCTATTTCCTTTTGGGGGTTATGCACTTGAGAAGCTGCATACCTATTGAATAGGGTTCAAATCAAATCAGTTGCCTACCACTTCATATGTGATATGGAAAGGGAAGAGCCCATATCTTATGTTTGTTAAGATTTGGGGTTGTCCGGCCTATGTCTAAAAGCAAAATCCGGACAAGCTCGAGGCAAGGTCTGTTATGTAGAACTGGAAATGTTCCAGCTATACAAACTGCAGCTGATGATTTGGTAGAACCAAAGCATTCAATAGTAACCAACGAATCTCAGCCTCTCCGCCGATCTAGCAGGGTTCCTCAACCACCTGAAAGATACTTCGGTTTCTCTATGACAGTGGGAGCGAGGATTGCATCATGAGATGATGACCCAACTAGTTTCGAGCTGGCCATCAGGAGTGGGACTCTGTAAGAATGGCTGGATGCTTATCGATCTGAGATGGAATCCTTATACACCAACAAAGTATGGACTTTGGTTGCTTTATCTGAAGGGTTAAATCCCCATCAGGAGCAAGTATATCTTGAGAAGATTACTTGGTGTACATGGAAAAGTTGAGACTTTCAAAGCTATGCTTAAGTCCATCTAGATCCTACTTGCCACGGCTACATACCATGACTACGACATCTGGTGGTTGGGTGTCATGACTGCTTTTCTAAATGATGTTTTAGAAAAGAGCGTCTATAAGTACACAGCCAGAGGGCTTCGTAGACAGTGGGAGCAGCGGAAACGTATGCAAGATGTTTTATGTGATAAAGCAGGCATCGCGGAGTTGGAACGTCTGTTTTGATGTGGTAGTCAAAGAGTTTGACTTCATCAAAATGGTAGATGAACCTTGTATATACAAAAAGGTAGTAAAGAGTATGGTGGTGATCCTCATAGAGTACGTGGATGACATACTCTTGATAGGGAAGGAGTTTCCTATGCTACGTTCGGTCAATCTCCGCTTATCACAAGGATTCTCCATATAGGATCAAAGTGATATCTCCTAAATCCTGGGTTTTGGATCTATGAGATAGATCTAATTGGATGTTAGGATACTCACTAGTTGTAGTGAGATGGTATCAATCGATCTTGGGGAGAATCACTGGAAATGTTCCAGGGTGATAAGAACGACTGAATGTCAGTCGCAGGCATTGTCTTTACCCTCAGTGGAGGGACGGTATATTGGAAGAGTTCCAAGCTAGATACCGTGACTTACTAGAAGATTAAAGGCAAGATACATCGTTACCAAGGATGCTACCAAAGAGGCAGTCTGGATATATATAAGTTCATAAGATGAACTTCGTTCCTGCCATTGTGTGTCAATGGAGTTGTGGCTTTTGCCAAGGAACTACCGTCCCATCAGAAATCCAGATATAATTCTTAGGCAGTATCACCTGATCATGGAGATGGTTGATCTCCAGGGAGATCGAGGTTAGGAGAGTAGACACAGAGGACGACAGCGCGGATCCACTCACAAAGGCCTTTTTCCCAGTAGAGACTTTTATGGGATGGTTGAGTATGAGATACTTCAACCGCAGCTAATTGTTGGGTATGCGATACCACAACAGAAGGCCCTAGTGCAAGTGGGAGATTGTTAGTTATATGTATGCCCTAGAGGCCATTACTGTGCATACGATGTATATTGTAGTGGATGCTAGGACATATATAGGGAGGACTTTCTTGCTCGACATGATAGTATGCTATCTGGTTGTACTTTATCTTAACATGTACTCAGATTGTCTCTATGTTACATGTTGATAAAGCCCTTAGGATATGTACTCGACTACTGGGACTATGATGAGATCATACTAGTGGGGCCACGGTAGTCGACGAGTACATCCTATAACTGTTCCTAGTCGAGGGTGTATCGAGACAGGGCATCGATACACCAGAGTAGACTAGCGTATACGCATCTTGACCCATATGATGGGCGATGGATGATCCCATATCCATCGGTGTTTGACATCAAGGATGGTGTACGGGTGCTCAGTGGAGACTGGGTACACTGGACGGACTCGCCGAGAACTCCCAGATGGTATTATACCTCAGTCATATGACAGTTCTCCGGTGACACTGGTACAGAGTAGTCTGTTGACACGAGATCGTCATAGAGTCTTGTGTGATTCCCACTGTGCTTTGATTTCCATCATACCACATCCAAGAGGGCGTGCAAAAAGGTGGCTTTTGGGTACAGTCCCGAATCACATGGAGGCAATGAGCGATAGGAGGGGATTCGTCTCTCCCAGTATAGGGAGTTGATGTTGTGCTGTGTTCGATTGGCTATAACCGGAAATCCCTGGCCAGGGTTGTTGAGATTTACTGGTAAGTGTTATCAGTAGTTTCTCAAACTGTTATAGACCTCATATCGACACGACTTATCGAGCTACTGGAGTCTGACGTTTACCACCCCTAGACGAGATATGCAACATATCAGACGACGAGACCAGACTGTACGGGAGTGTTACTGTTTGGATTCACAGGAGAATGTACAGGCTTGCTTGTTGATCTTCTGAGCGCTCAATACCTGGGCAGCTATTACGTTTAGCTGACCGCTTGCAGCTTGTGGGTGTTTGATATGATCATCACCTACTGCCGGCGTATTGACGATTCTTTAGAGTCCTACACAGAGGTTTCTTGGCTCAGGCAAAACGGAGTAGGAGCACATATGTGATATGTGCGGGACCGAGGATAATGCGATATGTGATACCGTATTATATTCTCGCGATATTTGATATCAGCCGGGTCATCGGATCAAGTGTTGATTCGATGAATCGGTACGGATAAATATTAGTCGGTTATATGCGATATAGCCGGATTGTCGGATCAAGTGTTGATTCGATAATTTAATGTATAATAATATATATGATATATTAAATTACATTAACTAATATTTGCTCACTAAAAGATTCTTTTTCTCACTCGGGTAATACATTGATATATATGCGATATATGTTAAATGTATTATTTTATTTTGTTACGATAAATATTATATATGTGATATATAATATTGTAACATGATATGATAACTAATGCAACTTGTTTAGTGGAGTTTAAACATGATTAGGATTTGGATTAGGGTTAAGCTTTCTAGATGTTTCTAGAAGGTTTTGGTTTTGTTTTGTGAAAGATATTTGTAAGTGACTCATGCTTTAACCCAACCCAAACCCTAACCCTAGTTAATTCTCTACATGGATTTAGTCAACCATGGTTGCATTATTCATCATATTATTCTTTTTCTATTCATCACAAAAGGATTTTTATCATGTTCATCATCTTCTTCCTTCATTCTTTCATGAAAAAGCTTTCTAGATTTTCTTCAAGTGATGAATAAATGTGAGAAAAAGATAAATAAAGAGAGCAAAAATCCTACTTCATCATCCTCATCTTCCCTTGCCATTTAGATGAGGGTGTTCACATCATTTCATGAGTGTTAGCTTGTGTTAACGGAACTTCAAGGTAGATCATCTTAGTATCGAAGATCGGAAGCAAAGGTTGCATCTTTCTTTTCGTGGAACCTCTCGAGAGTCCGGAACCCGATGATCGCAGCGAAGGGACCACAACACGGAGCATATGAAGTGAAGGACCGGATCTACAAAGGTTGTAATCCCTCTCACTTAGTGTTAAAGTTGTTAACATGTTAGTTTTCGCCTAATCTCTAGTTTAAAGATCCGTATTCGGGTTGTTCGGCACGGCTAATTTTTTAATCGGGTATGGTCGATGCCTCGTAGACCCTTGTGCGCGTGCATAGCAACCCTACATACACTAAACGAGTTTAGTATAATCAAAGCGGAGAAGGTGAGGGTAAGAAAACATCAATGGAGAAATACGATGGGTGGTGGGTGAAAAAATGGATTCTGGCGACAAAGGGCAAGTTTTTATAAAAGTTTTTGGTTTTGTGTTTTTTCTCTTTTTTTTTTTTAGAAAGAGCTTTACAGAAATATGTACGGGCTTACTGCTTCAAGCAATCACAAACAAGATATGCACAATCACACCTAGATCTAGGGTCAGCTAGGTCAGCTAGACAGCTCCTAACTGTTCCAAAGGGCTAGAAATAGGACCTCAAACCGCCTCTTCTCCAACAATTGCGGCCAGGTAAGTGCCAGGTAAGTGGGAGGCTCCCCACTACGTTAGTAGTGGTCCTAATTAAGTAACTACATGCCTTGGACACACTTGCCCAGACACCGCAAAGTCAGGATAGGATAAACGGCCGATGCCTGTAACTAGTCCTCTGTCCTATTGAGCGCGAAGTCCTTAGGGCTGAGTCTAGTATTTTTTAATTAAACAATGGTCAATGCATATGCTTTTTGTGATTTCTGGGGTCCTGTGAAGGGTGATGAAATCCCCACCCAATCTGGATTGGTTTCAAGCCCCTTAAAGTCCATATTAATATATGCAAAACAATAACAATCAACTGCAATCAATTTTATTTTTTAGCGCGGCGCAAAGAATCCTGCACAAGAACAATTTATTGGAAGGGGGAAGAGAATTTGCGCAAAGAATGCTGCAGAAAACATAGTTCAGTGGAGTTCAAAGGAGTGGGGGAGAAGTCAGAAAAACTCACAAAAATTTTGAAACCATGAAGGCCCCAAATGACCGCGGTTCCGCGGCCAAACACGTGCTCAGGCCGCGGTTCCGCGGCAGCAAAGAGAGATTGGGCTTCCAAATTTTTTGTGTATGCTTTATGGGGTGTCCTCTTCTTGTCTGGAGCTCCTGAATCTGGATTTGCTTACTGGATCTGCTCCAGAATCTTTCAGTAGACCTTTTTTTCCGTCTTGAATCTGTCACGGTGTAGCCGCGAGATATGGGTCTATCTTCCCGCGTATTTGGCACTAAACTCGAACTTCGTATTATCCTGCACACTTGCACAAAAACAAATCAAAAATAACAAGATGATTTTTTTACAATGTATATTTTTTTGTTTTGTTTTTTCGGTTAGCTTTATATTCACAAATTAACCCGAAATTACACAAAGAAATAAACTACCGTCTCCCCGGCAACGGTGCCATTTGATTGATAGAGTTTTTGCGTGCTTAGTTAATTACCGCAATCAGGATAGTTTCTCTTGTAGCTAGCCGGTTGAGTACGGGTCGTCCGCGGGGAGATGGGAATCTTTTTCTATATGCTTTAACGAGTTAAGTCCAAATTTCTAGGTTTGTTTTTATATTAACTTTGTGCTAAAATGGTATATAAAGAGAGCTTGTTAGGGTTAAGATTAGGTTAGTTTGAGTTAGGAGTCGCTCACTTCTTTCGTTGCCACTCTTAATATCGGTGTTACGGTAATCGGCAACAACGGGGATTAGCACGACTAGGAAGGAACTTGCGAGTATAAGCTAGGCTTTCCAACGCATAAGTTCTTTCTTTTTGTGCTTGTCCGTCTGTTCTTGGCTCTTAGCCTTAACCTCCGGTTAATTCAACCACAACCGGTCTCACTAAGGAATCACCGCTATCATGTAGGATAGGGTGTCGTAGGGAACGGATTGTGGTTCAATTAACGGGAGTCCGAATTAAGATGTTGGGCAAGAAAAGAGTGAGAGAGATTTCCTTCTCTCAAACTTTCCTTATCCTACCCTAACAAGTATGAAAACTACTCACCCATTATAAGGAAAAGAAACTAAAACAAAGGAGGAAGATAGAAAGAAAGAGGTTAGAAAATTACAACTAGCTATTTGAGATCTCACCTTGGTAAGGATCAAGCTTAAGCATCATAGTTGTTTTAAGGATAAAGAAAAAGAGAACAAGAAAGAAACAAACAACAAATAACAACAACTAGATTAGCAAATGAAAATTACAAGCAATTATAATTAATCAAAAGAACAAGACAAGCATGATAACAAAGAGAACTCTTTTATTCATTCTTCACTCACAAAAGCTCACTACAAGTTTTTAATGGAGAAGAGATGAGAAGAGGAAGAAGAACAACACATGTATTCTAAAATCTAAATACAAGAATATGGACCCTTGGCTTTGACAAGTTCTGGACTATTTATAGGCAGGGAGCTGGAAACCTAGGGTAACATTCTGACCCTTCATGAAAAGACCAAAATACCCCTAAAAGATAACATTCTGAGGAGGCCGTACGGCCGCGGTTCCGCGGCCTAAGCATGCTTATGCCGCGGAACCACGGCCGTTTAGAGGAGTTGGATCCTCGGATTTTTTGGGGTCCCATGGCTTGATGTTGTCTGCTGTTTGGTATATGTTTTTTCTCAGAAACTCTTCACAATTTTTCCAGAATTCCAGCAGATCAAAAGGTGATTTGATGTGGATCTTTTGTCATGATTTTTCTTGAGCTCCGCGTAGATATGTTAGATCTTGTGTTGCCATTGAGCTTTGTGCATGAAAATGACACCGATTTGCCATTTTGTCCCTTAAACTGGTGTGCGGCAACATACGGATAAAGAGCGGAGACCCGTGTTTTATCTGTGGTTGGCAGTAATCCGGATTTTGTCGTGCTTTTCCATGAATTTCACCGTTTAGAGCCGAGAACATGTATCCTGCAATTGACTAGCAAACACGGCTCAAGAGTACCTACCGATAAGCAATGTGATAAAAATTGGGCGGTATAAAAATGCAAAAATTTGATATGAACACTTACTTCCTGTTGGACCATCAGCTTTTTGTGCTGGCGGGAGAAATTTGGATCGATCACCGAGTTCCGGACCTGCCGCCAGACTTTATAGATCTTGGAGGATAGCCGTTGTGGGGATTGGGACTGCTCTGGCTTTTCTTCCGTAACCTTCTCCAGTGGAGGAGGAGACCTCTTCAGTACAGCGGTAGGAGAATTCCTACGCACCTTATTTAGCAGTTCAAAGCTGTTCCCAGTTAGAACAGCAGCATTAAATTCCACCGTCGGGGCTGGTGGAGTTAGCCCAGAAAGGGAGCTACCTCCGGACTTCCTCAGTCGGCGCCAGTGGCGACGTCGAGCATGTCGTGCTGATGGAATTGGCTCGGTGACGGGGATGTGCTCATCTTGCCCCCTGTTCAGGTGAGGGGCTGTTGCTGGTGTCAGCCTATTAAAGACTGATGTTTTCTGAGCAGCAGGAGCGGGAGTGGGAGTCGGGACGGTCAGTCTTGTAAAGACTGACCCCTTGGCAGGAGAAGTTGCCTTGACGACTTCAGGAGCAAGTTTGGTTACTCTCTTCGGAATAACCTTTTCTGGGACCGCAAGCTTCATCGTAGGCCCGTAGGAGTTTTGGCCCAATCTGGAGAAGACCGAGGCGTTGGTGTTGGGCGACCTGTTGAGAGGGGCCGCAGCAGTTGTAAGTCGATCGAAGACCGACTTTTTAGGAGCTTCTGGTATGGGCACGGGAGTAGTGAAGCTCATTGGCAGGAGCATGGTCCAGAAAAACAGTCCAGTAGTAGCCTGGGTGATTTTTCCTTGAAAGGAT
Organism: Agapanthus africanus; assembly: GCA_030015575.1. Lineage (NCBI taxonomy): Eukaryota > Viridiplantae > Streptophyta > Magnoliopsida > Asparagales > Amaryllidaceae > Agapanthus > Agapanthus africanus. The sequence goes on along the minus strand of CM057348.1, from coordinate 496,201,780 downwards.
CCTAGGCACCCTAGTGAGGTCTCACAAGGCATCGAACATGCCATTTTACAAAAATTATGGTGCCGAGAAACCCTAGACTACGGATCGTCGCTAGAATTCTAGGCGAAACTATAAACTAGTTAACAAATTAACTAAAGGTTAGATGCTACAACCTTTGTAGATCCGGTAATCCTCTTCTTTGGCTCCACGTAGGCATCCTCTCGCTGTCCTTCTCGAATCCTAGACTCGTTCATCGGCTTCATCGGGAAAACGAGCGGAATAGGTCGTCGGCTTCGTGTCAAAGACGATCTACGTCGAGGTTGCACAAGCTCAAGCTCCGACTTCAACAAGTGGTGAAACTTGTGAAGAAAACACCCAAAACAACTTGGCAAGAGGTAGAGGGTGAAGAAATAGGAGGTGGGTTCACTTTAGAATTGGATTTCACTCACTTATGATCAAGTTGCCATTGATGGCATCTTGTTTTCTCTCTTGAAGAAGAAGGAGATGAAGAAGAAAGAATATGATAAGTATATTAAAAAGAATAATAAAAACAAAATACTTATCATGTTCTAACCTAGGTTAAGTGTAGAGAATAAACCATGGTCACTTGGATTGGTTAGGGTTAAGCATAAAGATAAGGATGGTTGCTAAAGTCAAAGCTTCATGAAGCTTCAACTAATGACAAAGAAAGCCACCATTCTCATCTTTATCTTTTCCAAATAAATAAATAAACAAATAAATAAATAAATGAATATGCAAAACCCTAATTATCAAATTAACCATGGATTAATTCTATACACTTAACAAAATGATCAAGTATCATCAAACATGATACAAAAATGTGCACTAAAGCATATCACATATACAATGTGCATCAAGTGAGAAAAATCCGTTTAAAGTGAACCAATACTAGTTAATGCAATGCAATATATCAAATATATAATTATGCATTAAATCATTAAATCAACATTTGATTCAATGATCCGGTCATGTCGCACATAACCGACTAGAATCCAATGTATCGATTTATCGAATCAATGATTCGATAACTAGGTCATATCGAATATAACCAATCGAAACATATATCGCGAGAATGAAATGCGGTATCACATACACGCATTATTCTCGGTCCTGCACATATCTCATATGCGCTCCTATTTCGTTTCGCTTGAGCCAGGAAACCTCTGTGTAGGACTCTAAAGACTCGTCAATACGCCGGTAGCAGATGATGATCATATCAAACACCCACAAGCCGCAAGCGGTCTGCTAAACGTAACGGCCACCCGGGTATTGAGCGATCAGAAGATCGACGAGCTAGCCCGCTCACACTCCTGCGAATCCGACCAGCAACACTTAACGTACAGTCCGGTCTCTTCGTCTGATATGTCGCATATCAAGTCTAGGGGTGGTAAACGTCAGACCCCAATAACCCGATAAGTCGTGCCGATGTGAGGCTCGTAACGGGTCGAGAAACTACTGGTAATACTTACCAGCAAATCTCTGATCAGCCCTGGCCAGGGACTTCCCTGTTACGGCCAATCGAGCACAGCGCAACATCAACTCCCAATACCGGGAGAGACGAAACCCCTCCTATCGCTCATTGCCTCCATGTGACTCAGGACTGTACCCAAAGACCATCGTTTTGCACGCCCTCATGGACGTGGTAAGGTGGAGATCAAAGCACAGTGGGAATCACACAAGACTCTATGACGATCTCGGGTCTACAGACTAACCTGTACAAGTGTCACCTGAGAACTGCCATCTGACGTGAGGTATAATACCATCTGGGAGTTCTCGGCGAGTCCGTCCAGTGTACTCAGTCTCCACTGAGCACCCGTGTACCATCTCTGATGTCAAACACCAATGGATATGGGATCATCCATCGCCCATCACATGGGTCGAGAAGCGTATACGCTAGTCTACTCTGGTATATCGATGCCCCGTCTCGATACACCCACGACTAGGGACCTTGAAGGATGTACTTATGGACTACCATGTCCCCACTAGTATGATCCGCATCATAGTCCAGGTAGTCAAGTACATATCCTAAGGGCTTTACCAACATGTAACTATAAGACAGTATAAAGAGACTAGTGTACATGTTAAGATAAAGAGTAACCAGATAGCATACTATCATATCGAGCAAGAAAGTCATCTCTATATATGTCCAAGCATCCAATATAATATACATCATGTGTACAATACTGGCCTCTAGGGCATACATACAACTAACAATCTCCCACTTGCACTAGGGCCAGCTGCTGTAGTATCGCATACCGAGCATCCCGAAGAGTCTCTCAAACTGTATCTGGGGAATGGCCTTCATGAGTGGATCCGCGGTGTTGTTCTTCGTGTCAACCCTCCTGACCTCGATCTCCCGGCGATCAACTATCTCCCGGATCAGGTGATACCGCCTCAGAATATGCCTGGATCGCTGATGGGACCTGGGTTCCTTGGCCAAAGCCACCGCTCCATTGTTATCGCAATACAAAGGTATTGGATGCTCAATGGATGGAACCACACCAAGTTCAGTAATGAACTTCTTGATCCAAACAGCTTCTTTAGCAGCATCGTTGGCAGCGATGTATTCAGCCTCCATCGTCGAGTCTGCCACGGTTTCCTGCTTGGAACTCTTCCAGCTAACCGCCCCTCCGTAAAAGGTAAAGACAAAGCCCGACTGCGACTTAGAGTCGTCCTTATCACTCTGGAAGCTCGAATCGGTAAAGGACTCCACTTGGAGCTCTCCGTTACCATACACCAAGAACATATCTCTAGTCCTTCGTAAGTACTTGAGAATGCTCTTCACAGCTGTCCAGTGACTCTCTCCAGGATCAGCTTGATACCTGCTTACTATACTTAGTGAGTATGCTACATCGGGTCTGGTACATAGCATCGCATACATGATAGAGCCTACTGCCGAAGCATAGGGTATCCCTTGCATGCGAGCTCTCTCCAAATCAGTCTTGGGAGACATCTCTTTGGAGAGAGTGACTCCAGAGATCGTGGGTAAGTTCCCACGCTTGGACTCTTCCATACTAAACCTCTTTAGTATGGTGTCAATGTACCTGGATTGGGACAATCCCAAAATCCTTTTGGATCTATCTCTATAGATCCTTATTCCCAATATGCAGGAGGCATCACCAAGATCTTTCATCGAGAATCTTTGTGATAAGAAGAGCTTGACCGATTGCAGCATAGGAATATCATTTCCTATCAAGAGTATGTCGTCCACGTACAATACGAGGAAGACAACCTTACTCTCTGCCACCTTCTTGTAGATACAAGATTCATCTGGATTTTTGACGAAATCAAACTCTTTGATAACGGCGTCAAAGCAGATGTTCCAACTCCGCGATGCTTGCTTTAATCCATAAATGGATTTAAGCAGCTTGCACACCTTCCCGCTGCTCCCACTGTCTACGAAGCCCTCTGGCTGAGTCATGTACACGCACTCTTCTAAATCACCATTTAGAAAGGCGGTCTTAACATCCATTTGCCAGATTCGTAGTCATGAAAGGCAGCAATGGCAAGCATGATTCGGATGGATTTAAGCATAGCCACTGGAGAAAAGGTTTCGTCATAGTCCACACCTGGTCTTTGACGAAAACCCTTTGCTACAAGTCTAGCTTTGAAAGTCTCCACTTTCCCATCTACACCAAGTTTCTTCTTGAAGATCCACTTGCTCCCAATGGGTTTTACCCCTTCAGGAGCAACTTCCAAAGTCCATACTTTGTTGGTGTACATGGATTCCATCTCGGACTGCATAGCATCCAGCCATTTCACTGAGTCCCTACTCGTGATGGCCTGCTCGAAGCTAGTTGGGTCATCATCCTCCATGATGCAATCCTCGCTCCCTCCATCCATGAGAAAACCGTAGTATCTCTCAGGTTGGCGAGGAACCCTACTAGATCGGCGGAGTGGCTGGGGTTCATCAGGAACTATGGAATCCTCTGGTTCCACCAGATCTTCTGTTGTAGCTTGTGCAGCTGGAACCTCTTCCAGTTCTACCTCATGACCACTAATCTCTTTTTCAAGAAATTCCTTTTCTAAAAAGGTGGCATGCCGAGAAACAAACACTCTTTGTTCCTCAGGGTGGTAGAAGATATACCCTCGCGAATGTTTGGGATATCCAATAAACTTACACAGAATGGACCTTGCCACGAGTTTGTCCGGATTTTGCGTTTTTACATAGGCCGGACAACCCCATATCTTAACATAATTAAGATATGGTCTCTTTCCTTTCCATATCTCATATGGAGTGGTCGGCACGGTTTTGGTGGGAACCATATTCAATAGGTCTGCAGCTGTTTCCAGTGCATATCCCCAGAAGGAAATAGGTAACTCAGCTGTGCTCATCATAGAGCGCACCATATCTAATAGGGTGCGGTTCCTCCGTTCTGATACACCGTTGTGCTGTGGTGTATATGGAGGAGTCAGCTGAGAGAGAATCCCATTCTCTTTTAGGAAGTCCAGGAATTCATTGCTCAAGTATTCACCTCCTCGATCAGATCGAAGGATTTTAATACTTTTTCCGGTTTGGTTCTCAACTTCTTGCTTATATTCCCTAAATTTCTCAAAAGCTTCTGATTTGTGTTTCATCAGGAACACATACTCGAACCTAGAGAGATCGTCAGTGAATGTAATGAAGTATGAAGAACCATCCCTGGCATGTGTAGACATGGGACCGCATACATCACTATGTATCAGTCCCAAGAGTTCGGTAACTCTTTCTCCGTGTCCCGTAAATGGAGTTTTGGTCATCTTGCCTTTGAGACATGACTGGCAAGTGTCATAAGATGAAAATTCAAACGGATTTAAATATCCATCTTTATGCAACTTAGCTAGTCGTGTCACATTGATGTGACCCAGTCTACAATGCCACAAGAAGGATTCGTTCAGTTCTGAACTCTTCCTCTTGTGTGTGCTTGTTATGCTCAGAACTGTTGATTGATTTAGAACATAAATGCCATTGCATAACGTGCCTGATCCAACCAACTTTTGGTCACGGAAAATGTTCATAACATTGTCCTGCAATACAAAATTATATCCCTCTTTACTCAGTAAAGAAACCGATATAATGTTGCATATCAGGTTCGGCATGTAATAGCATTCGTTCAGAACCAATGTATCACCAGTTGGTAATACAAGGTGATATTCCCCGACAGTCTTAGCTGCAACAATTGCACCATTTCCAACTCTAATGTCTTTATCACCTTCTCCAAGTTCTCTACCTTTCCTAAGCCCATGTAACTGATTACATATATGGGATCCTGACCCGGTATCTAATACCCAGGACGAGAGCAAATGGAGAAATAGTTCTCTGTAACGAACACACCCGAAGAAAATGCATCAACATGTACTTTCTTCAATCGGGTGGCATGGGAATCCTGGTATTCCCCTATATCCTGTTCATTCCTATAACTCTTATAAGAATGAACTGAACCAACGTTCCCCAGCACAGTATAACATGCGGGTTTGGTCAATACATCCATATTATTATCTTGATTAAGGCATGAAATGGTCGCTACCTGGAGAGAGAGAGAAGAAAACACTTTAGCGTAAGCTCGTGCAAGATCAGATTGGTTATTATCTTATCTAATCAGGATGGCTCCCACTGCTTTTTATCAAATCTTCCTCCAAACCCTAAAAGGAAAGACTAGCCGGGATTAATTACACACTACAGGTTCGCCAATCTTTCAGCCAGGCCAGTGTCGGTACTTTGAGGGAGGTCCCCCGTGCTTTCGCACGAACCTAATTAATGTAAACCTCATTTTTCCAGAGGCGTAACCCCGTTGACACCTTTCTAGACACCTACTTGATCGGCTAATTGCAATGTGTAAAACTCTCCCAGGAGTAACTCTTACTCGCAGTGGGTATCGGGATCCAACTATCTCATAGAAGGTATGCAATCTCATTGCAAATTTCAACACTTGAAATTCCCGATAATGCTTTTGCCCCTAGCGTGCTATGACCTTGACGCAGGCCAACAAACCATAGTGCGCTAGTCAAGTTCAACCCGTCATTTCCTGATTGAATTAAACCCACCCGTACGACCCTTGACGCAGGCCAACAAAGTCGCACGACTACCCTAATCCAATCTGCATCATATGCATAAGCAGATAAATACTAGTTAGCTACCGCACACTACGCCTTGACGCAGGCCAACAAACGTAGCACGAATACTAACTACTACTCATCTGAAATGACGGAGGGCTACGCCAGGTTTTTCTGAAAACCATGAGCGTAATGAACTTGATATCGTTGTAGAATCAAATGAAGTTTATAAAATGGAGTGATTTTGAGGCTTTTCTAGTTTTGCTAAAGGAGTCACTCCCGGTGAAGGGATCTCGGTCCTTTCCTCGTCGAATGAGGTGCGGGATATATCATATATATCGCTGTGCAAAGCAAAAAACCAAAAGCAGTCAAAAGCAAACCGAGTCTGTAGCATCTGCCAGTTATTGCTAAAGGAGTCACTCCCGGTGAAGGGATCTCGGTCCTTTCCTCATCGAATAAGGTGCGGGGTATATCATATATACCGCTGTGCAAAGCAAGAACTGTAGCTACCTGTTTTATTTTAAAATCTGATTCTACAACATCTTAGGTTTCTTTCCTTTCATTAATCACATTAATGAAGTCCCATCATTTAAATACCTAAACATCACAGATAGATATGACGTACACTTATGCCATCCGCATTCGCCTCGATGTCCCCTCGTGCACCGTTAGGTTAGGTAACTAACGACAGAGTAGGGCAGGGCTAGCGCGGGTGTAAAACATAAGTAACGTCTATATAATATATCATATATACTATATACTATATCCATCACAGAGTCACAACACAGATATCGCAGCAGAATAAACATATGAAATATTGGATATACTAGGACGTCCGTGTTTTCAATACGAGCCGGTATAAAACACGGATTCCACGGTCGTGATGAATAGCCAATCCCACACCCCTAGACCCCTACGAGAGCGGCAAGCAACCCTGCCAATTCTAGGGTTAGGAGACCCGGACTCGACTCCTCGAGTTGGTCTCCCACTGGACCCCAGAACCCGGTTACTTGTGCTCCCCTCCTTGGGTCTATCCTAATGCGGAAAAGTAAATAATATACAAAGGGTGACAACTTCCGCTACCTGGAAGTGCCCCAAATAAAAGAATATTACATACAAGTTTTTACATGAATGAAAATGAAAAACACTCATCTCACATAAAAACCCCCGGCTATTCGAATACGACGATCCAATATAACATATCCAGCAACACATAACATCACATGTCATCAACGTAAGTAAGTATGCATACCCCAATTGTCGTTGATGTATAGCAACGAAACCGGCGATATGAACATACTACACTTACGGTCACAGAAAAGAAAGTGTAAAACTACAACAATTGGAATCCGCAACCTCTTTAGACATCACATGCCTAACAGTTACAAACCCCGCATTTTAGTCTCATTATCGAAAACTCTTTTCAATATCGTATGGGACTAAACTGCTAGATTTATAACATTCATTCAGTTATCTCATAACTGTTTGTGAATTCCAATTATTGTATCACATTCCAGATAAACAGAAAATGTTAAACTTTCCGATCGAACAGTCGAATACCCAAGTTTTCCCGATACAGCTCAACACATGAAATAAGTCTAACAACATTCAGTTCGTGCCTCAGTACCAACGGTCCAGCCGTAGAAGGGTCAAGCCAACGCCTCACATGTGGCACGCCGTACTGCCCCAAACCCGAAGGTTCAAAGGGCAGTTCAAGACGGTCACATAATCGAGTTAAGGTTTGTTGTCTTCTAGAGGGTCCATCGCGTTACTTGCACTACTTAGAACGTCGTTAAACTACGGAAAAATCCAACACTTGGAAATTTCCCGACAGGGGAAAAATTGGGTATTTATATCCGGTCGAACTTTTTAACATATTCTAAAAATTATCCGGAAATACACAAAGACGAAATTTGATACCCCGATCGAAACACCGAATCCCCAAAGCAACCAAAAAAAAATTCAACTCTTGAATAATCATTAAAAAATTTCCAGAAGACTCAGCACTACAACACATGAATTACTGTGCAAGCCACGTGCAGTAAATCAACACAGTGGCCGCGGAACCGCCGCGCTTCCTATGGTGGGGGCCGCGGTTCCGCGCCTGTGTTGTCGATTTACCAGCACGTGTTTCACAGTAACTCACTATATTTCCTGCTGAATTTTTTGGGAATTTTTAATCTTGAAAAATCCCAGAAATTGGAAAAAGTCCAGAGAGCTATTTGTATTGGGGTTTCGGGTTCGTTCGGAGTTCAAATTCCGTCTAGACTTCGCCTAAGGCTCTAGCTAGGCTCTGATACCAGTGAAAGGTTCCTAGGCACCCTAGTGAGGTCTCACAAGGTATCGAACATGCCATTTTACAAAAATTATGGTGCCGAGAAACCCTAGACTACGGATCGTCGCTAGAATTCTAGGCGAAACTATAAACTAGTTAACAAATTAACTAAAGGTTAGATGCTACAACCTTTGTAGATCCGGTAATCCTCTTCTTTGGCTCCACGTAGGCATCCTCTCGCTGTCCTTCTCGAATCCTAGACTCGTTCATCGGCTTCATCGGGAAAACGAGCGGAATAGGTCGTCGGCTTCGTGTCAAAGACGATCTACGTCGAGGTTGCACAAGCTCAAGCTCCGACTTCAACAAGTGGTGAAACTTGTGAAGAAAACACCCAAAACAACTTGGCAAGAGGTAGAGGGTGAAGAAATAGGAGGTGGGTTCACTTTAGAATTGGATTTCACTCACTTATGATCAAGTTGCCATTGATGGCATCTTGTTTTCTCTCTTGAAGAAGAAGGAGATGAAGAAGAAAGAATATGATAAGTATATTAAAAAAAATAATAAAAACAAAATACTTATCATGTTCTAACCTAGGTTAAGTGTAGAGAATAAACCATGGTCACTTGGATTGGTTAGGGTTAAGCATAAAGATAAGGATGGTTGCTAAAGTCAAAGCTTCATGAAGCTTCAACTAATGACAAAGAAAGCCACCATTCTCATCTTTATCTTTTCCAAATAAATAAATAAACAAATAAATAAATAAATGAATATGCAAAACCCTAATTATCAAATTAACCATGGATTAATTCTATACACTTAACAAAATGATCAAGTACCATCAAACATGATACAAAAATGTGCACTAAAGCATATCACATATACAATGTGCATCAAGTGAGAAAAATCCGTTTAAAGTGAACCAATACTAGTTAATGCAATGCAATATATCAAATATATAATTATGCATTAAATCATTAAATCAACATTTGATTCAATGATCCGGTCATGTCGCACATAACCGACTAGAATCCAATGTATCGATTTATCGAATCAATGATTCGATAACTAGGTCATATCGAATATAACCAATCGAAACATATATCGCGAGAATGAAATGCGGTATCACATACACGCATTATTCTCGGTCCTGCACATATCTCATATGCGCTCCTATTTCGTTTCGCTTGAGCCAGGAAACCTCTGTGTAGGACTCTAAAGACTCGTCAATACGCCGGTAGCAGATGATGATCATATCAAACACCCACAAGCCGCAAGCGGTCTGCCAAACGTAACGGCCACCCGGGTATTGAGCGATCAGAAGATCGACGAGCTAGCCCGCTCACACTCCTGCGAATCCGACCAGCAACACTTAACGTACAGTCCGGTCTCTTCGTCTGATATGTCGCATATCAAGTTTAGGGGTGGTAAACGTCAGACCCCAATAACCCGATAAGTCGTGCCGATGTGAGGCTCGTAACGGGTCGAGAAACTACTGGTAACACTTACCAGCAAATCTCTGATCAGCCCTGGCCAGGGACTTCCTTGTTACGGCCAATCGAGCACAGCGCAACATCAACTCCCAATACCGGGAGAGACGAAACCCCTCCTATCGCTCATTGCCTCCATGTGACTCGGGACTGTACCCAAAGACCATCGTTTTGCACGCCCTCATGGACGTGGTAAGGTGGAGATCAAAGCACAGTGGGAATCACACAAGACTCTATGACGATCTCGGGTCTACAGACTAACCTGTACAAGTGTCACCTGAGAACTGCCATCTGACGTGAGGTATAATACCATCTGGGAGTTCTCGGCGAGTCCGTCCAGTGTACTCAGTCTCCACTGAGCACCCGTGTACCATCTCTGATGTCAAACACCAATGGATATGGGATCATCCATCGCCCATCACATGGGTCGAGAAGCGTATACGCTAGTCTACTCTGGTATATCGATGCCCCGTCTCGATACACCCACGACTAGGGACCTTGAAGGATGTACTTATGGACTACCATGTCCCCACTAGTATGATCCGCATCATAGTCCAGGTAGTCAAGTACATATCCTAAGGGCTTTACCAACATGTAACTATAAGACAGTATAAAGAGACTAGTGTACATGTTAAGATAAAGAGTAACCAGATAGCATACTATCATATCGAGCAAGAAAGTCATCTCTATATATGTCCAAGCATCCAATATAATATACATCATGTGTACAATACTGGCCTCTAGGGCATACATACAACTAACAGTCCTACCGGCATCGTGAACAGTGACGCCGCTTGAGGTCCATAGGCTACACCTCCAGGTGAGGCGGAGCGTCGGTTGCAGCTGCAGTTGGAGCGGTTCGAGCAGGTGAATGCCATTGCTTTTTGCTTTCTGTGCCAAGCAAGAGACCAAATCTTAGTAACTTGAAACCCAAGGCCAACCATTAACAACCCGCGATTCGTTCGCGAATATGACACACGAAGTGTGGAGTGGAAAGAGGAAAAGGTCCCACCGGGCGTGGCAGAATCTGTTCCCCTCCGAAGGACGGCGCGACAGGGACGTGTTGCTTGAGATTCGAGGTAGATGCTAATAGGTGCTATCCGTCTACCTCTCCGAAGATGCGAAGTTGATTTATGGCACCGTGTATCGAAGGTTTAAACAGATGCGGCCGATGTAGCAGACTTCGTCAGATTCCCCCTCGATTGAGGGGTTTTTGATTGTGGAGACGCTCTTCCTTGCAAGTGCAAGCCCCTGCAGTTAATTACGCTCCCGCGTCGCGGTAACAACTTTCTCCTTCTCCATATGGTCATTTCGTGTCGTGTGTGTTTTTTTTGTGTTCGGTTGCCCGTGGATTGTATACGGAGACTAATTTGTGCTGTCGCCCGTAGGACGTGGATTAGTCCAAATCCGTATCTTTCTTAGATTTGGGTTTGGGGGTGTGTTTAAGGATACGTTAACCTTATTTAAGGTTAAGATCAACTTAAACATTCGTTAAGGACACGTTAGTCTAATTTTAGACTAAGATCGACTTAACGGGATCGTTTATATCCGACAAGAGAGCAATTGGGGGCTCTATTGTTTAGTTTAGTGACATTGTGGTCGATAAGTAGTTCAAAAACATTGCGGTCCGATGTTAGTTTTAAGACGTTGCGGTCAAGGTTAAGGACGTCATAGTCCGCGAGCTTAAGGACCTCACAGTCCGGTGTTAGTTTTAAGACATCACGGTTGAGGTTAAGGACATCATAGTCTGGGATTAGTTTTAAGACGTTACGGTCGAGATTAAGGACATCATAGTCCGGTATTAGTTTTAAGACATCACGGTCGAGGTTAGGGACATCATAGTCCGTGAGTTTAAGGACCCCACAGTCCGTAGCAGTGTGTGGTTGTCGGGACCCATCACCTCTTTGACGACGTTGAGGGATTACAACGACGGATGCCAAAGGAGTAAAAAGATGTACCCTCAAACCGGGTGTAAATCGATTGGGAGAGCAGTTGTGCTCAGTTCAATTTAAATTGAGGACTTATGGTCAGAATTGGGCTAAGTCCATTTGAAAATGTATAACATTTTATTTGTATTTGGCCTATTAGGCCTTTACTTGGGCTCTGGCCTTTTAAACAATGCATAGCATTGGGCTTTTTAATTAAATGCATAGCATTTATATCTGGCCTGTTAGGCCTTACTTGGGCTTTGCCCTTATTTAATAATAATGCAAAGCATTTAAATTGGTCTGTTAGACTTTACTTGGGCTCTGCCCTTTTTTAATAATAATGCATAGCATTTTAGTGGTCTGACAGTGCGCCACGTGGCTTGTCAGGTGCTTTGCGCCAATTAAAGAGCGCAAGGCGCCAGCGCATGTGGAGGTGACACGTGTCACGCTCTGCTGAGCGCAAGTCTGTTAGCGCAGTGCGCTGCGCCAGTGCGCTGCTGCCACGTGGCGTGCTCCGGTGCAGTGCGCCAATCCAAGAGCGCAGTGCTCTGTTTTTTTAGAAGCGCAAGGCGCAGATTATTCTATGGTTGAAACGTGGCGTGTTCTGGTGACTTGCGCCAATCCAAGAAGCGCAAAGGCGCATTTTAAGAGTGCAAGGCACTGTACAGTAGCGCAGAGCGCATCTTGATCTAATTCAGATCAAAGAAACAAGTTTTTCTTGTTCTAAAGAGGTTCTACCTCAAGATACAAGAACCAATGGTTTATCAAAAGATTGTGCCTTTATATAGATCAAAAGATCTATAAATAAAGTAAATTATTTCTTTAATTTTTTGTGATTGGATCTTTTTTGATCTTTTTTATTTTTTGTAGTGAAGATCTTGATCTTGTTCTTTGATCTTTTTAGAAGAAAATCTTCTTTTTTAATGAGATGGTTTCATCTCTATTCTTCAAGAATCGAATTCTTTACCTTGAAGAAGATGATCTTCTTTCTCCAAAGGCTTGCCTTCCAAATTTTTCAGAGGGTTCTCTCTTTTTTGTATGTGTGTATATATATGTGAGACTTGGAGTCTAGGGGCCTTTATATAAGGCCAATTGGTTTGTTAGGTTAGTTACAGAGATCTTTCTTTGATTGATCTGGGGATATTTCCCCACCGTTGGATCTTTGATCCTAATGCCTCTGTTTTACAGAAGATAATCTTCTTATTTTAATAAGATTGGAAAGATCTTTTTAGAATTTTAATTCTGATTAATTAAATAATTTATTATTCAAATTTTAGTGCTGGCGCAAGCGCACCTCCGCTTGACACGTGTCGTGCAGCGCAGAGCGCAGCGCACCTGCGCTAGCGCACCTCCGCTTGACACGTGTCGCGCAGCGCAGAGCGCAGCGCACCTCCGCTTGACACGTGTCGCGCAGCGCAGAGCGCAGCGCAACTGCGCTAGCGCACCTGCGCTAGCGCACCTGCGCTAGCGCACCTGCGCTGACACGTGTCGCGCAGCGCAGAGCGCAGCGCAACTGCGCAAGCGTACCACTGTTTGACACGTGGCGCGCAGCGCAACTGCGCTAGCGCACCACTGTTTGATACGTGACACGCAGCGAAGAGCGCAAGTTATCTGAAGCGTTGCTTCCTTTATTTTAAAATTTGAATTTTAAAATAGAGCCTTGCTCTGATTGGGGGTGCGCTGCCTTGGGCGCAGCGCTCCTTACGCTGGCGTGTTTGCTTTTGACATGTGGCGCTCTGCGCTTAGCGCAAGGGATCTGAAGCGTTGCTTCACCTTTTGAATTTTTGAAATTCAAACAAAGCTTTGCTCTGATTGGGGGAACAGGCGTTATCATCGAAGTTGTTTGAGATTGAAATTTATTTATACGATAGGTGACAGATGTGTGGAGCTAAAGCTCCAGACGTCTTCCTAGACTCTGTATGCTTTGCATACATTGGGCAAACGTATGACTCTATAAGTCAAGACGTCTGCGAGCACTCGCTCTTTTGAAGACGTGAAGGTCAGACGTCTGAACATCCTTATTCAGACGTCTTGGTATACTCTGTTGATTCGAATATACTTAGGCAGTCGTCTGTGAATCGTTCTGCAGACATCTGCCGTGTTCAAGGCCGGATATTTTCTTTAGTTAGGAAATTAGTTATTTGGGTAAATCTTTTGTATGCTATATATATTAAAGTATGTAGCAACCCTGGATCTGTGATGCCTTTGTGATAGCTATTGAGAGAACCCTTTTGCTATTGTGAGAACTAGGGTTTATTTATGGGATTTATATTCATCCACCGTTTTGTACTCCTCCACTTTTGGTTATTAATAAAGTTTCGTTTTCGTCTATTGATTTGGTTAGTACTCTATATTTCTAATTTACCTGTAGTTTACTTATTTGATTACTTCTTTATCATTTGTGTTATTGCTTCATGATCGTTTTGTCGCTACAGTACCCCACCAACGAAAACAGGCTTCCATGTGCGTCTTCAACTATTAACGATGACCTTTTGGGTAGATTCTACCCACTTGCCCATCCTCAATGAAAACACATCGAATCCATATTCGGCACGAATTGAAATATTTCTTCGGATAGGATGGACCAGTTTGTAACGTGTGGCTATCAGATCAAACGCTAACCCAATCAAATCTCGATACTTGTCGTCGATAATGACATGGCTCTCCTTTGTCGCCGGGTTACAAATATATAAATTGTTTGGCTCATCGTAGTTCCTACATTGGAGAGAAAAGAAACCATTGGTAGATGCTATAATCATCTTGCATTGCCATTGATCGCTTACAAAGCTAAGGCAAGGATCCGGGATTCTAATCGGAGCTCCGAACATCGGAAGAAAGATGAGATTGTTTCCATGGCAACTGGCAACGACCGCACTACTAGAGATTGGAGAGGCGTGACGGGATTGTTCAAGCGTGAAAGCCGGATTGCAGGACACAAGTTTGTACCAAGTTTTATCGACGCACTTGGTATATCAATATTATTATCAATATACCAAAACTCACCAAAAAAAAAGAGTTTGTTATGATAATGGAATTAATATAGCAAGTGAAAGATACTTGTTTTTTCATAGAAGTTGCATATATAGAGAGAGAGAATAATGGAGAAAAGATGCCATGGGATGGAATTTCTTCATTTGGCGTCGAAAAAATATGTCATCCGTCGTGTTTTTCAACGATTGGAACCCATCATGTTCATCGTTATCATCTAAGATGTGGATACACCAAATTTCATGTGATTCTACAACTTTTGCACCGTTGAATTAGTGGGTTCAAAATTAACGGTTTACCGACAATAGAACTTTTTACATTGCTAAATCAACGGTGCAAAAGTTGTAGAATAACATGAAATTTGGTGTACCCACATCTTAGATGATAACGATGAAGATGATGGATTCCGATCGTCGGAAAACACGATGGGGGGCGTATTTTTCGACGCCATAGGAGGAAATTTCCTCCTATGGCCTCTTTCCTCCATTATTCTCATTTATATATATATATATATATATATATATATATATATATGCTTTACATGCTATGTCTATATATATGTATAAAAGGATGGCATGTCAAAAAAGTAGCAATTTCCTAATACTAGTAGCTTATAAACAGAGCATGTAAAGCAAAACATTACGGAACCCCACAAACTTAAGCAACCGTAACCATGTTGTTATGATTGAAAAACGCCCTTTGCTCCTTCAATTTTGTTTTAGCTTATGATTTAAAATCTGGAACAATATATAGTATTGTTTTAAGAATGTGATAGCTTATGATTTAGAAATTTGGAACAATAGTATTGTGATTTAAGAACTTTCCATTGAAAACCATTGTTATCATCGCAAGAATTTAATTGATATTGTTCGTATTTGGTATTAAATTAATGGCTAAATTGAAAAACAACATGGTATTTAATTGATATTGTTCAAATTTGGGTTACTTATTAATATCCCTTTTTGATTCTCAAAGGGGATCACAACCACCACCACGACCATCACCCACCCCGCCCCCAAAACCAAAAACAAAAAACCGACTATCTATTTTTGCACAAAATCTACATCTAACTTGTTTTAGTTTTAGATGAAGCAAGAAAAGGGGAAATAAGTTAGAACCAGATATGGATAGGAATCTAACACTTTCTATTTTCATATGAAATACATGTTAATGAAATAACTGTTTTCCGAAACCAGAGCTGGAATTCTAAAACACACGAATGAAGGCAAAAAAAAATTCAATTAACTCTGATTATATGAGCCGTTATGAAGGAAAAAGATATTAATGAATTCATTACAAGAAAATATAAATGCTTATATAAACAGAAAGAAAAATAAATGCTTATATAAACAGAAAAGAAATGAGCATTTTAAACAACACATGATATCAGCCCCACAATTTTTCATCGGATATAATGATTGAGGATCGGCAGTCGAACCATACTATTGTGATATGAGAACACTCTTTGGTCCATCGAATAGTACTTAACTGTCGGGCTAATCATGCAACATCTTTCCACCTTTTTGGTCTTCAGATCATAGGATAAGGCCGTATATTTCTTCTTTCTGCCGATCCTCAAGTACAGTTTCTCTCCGCCTTCAAAGGGTAAGGGCCGCACATCGTAACCATCCAAAAGAATCTCCGAAGCAGTCCTCCCTATCCTCCTCCTCCTCATTGTGTGGCAAAAACTGGAAAACACGTCTCGGTTACCTTGAATCATATCGTCAAAGATCACCAAGCATGTGCGCTCCCACACTTTGGTACTTTCAGGTTTCATCATCCAGACTTGTGTGCATTTGCTATCAACCCTTGTACATGTGACAAAACCATTGCATGCCCCGATCTTCTGATGAAAGCGTGGCGAGTCTTGCTCAGGTAGCGTTATACAATGGGCAAGATCATTCCGAATATCATACGATATCAAATACTCGTTGCAGTCCCAATACAGTACCCCGCCCAAGAAAACAGGCTTCCCCGCGCGTCTTGAACTATTAACGATGAACTTTTGGGTAGATTCTACCCACTTGCCCGTATTCGACGAAAACACATCAAATCCGTATTCGGCATGCATTGAAATATTTCGTCGGATAGGATGGACCAGTTTGTAACAGTCTGGTGCGGCCACCGGATCAAACGCTAACCCAATCGAATTTCGAGACCTGTCGTCGATAATGGCATGGTGCTCCTTTGTTGCCGGGTTGCAAACATATAAACAGTTTGGCTCGCTATAGTTCCAGCATTGCAGACAGAAAAGACCATTGGTAGATGCGATGATCCTCTTGCATTCCCATCGATCGCTTACAAAGTAAGGCAAGGATCCGGGATTCCAATCGGAGCTCCAAACGTCGGAATAAAGACGAGATTGTTTCCATGGCAACCGGCGAAGACCGCACCACAAGAGATCCGAGAGGCGTGACGGGATTGTTCGAGCACGAAAGCCGGGTCGCTGGACACGAGTTTGTACCAAGTTTTATCGACGCACTTGAATCTTGCGAGGGTCTTGAAAGGAAGAAAGGGGAGGATATGAGAGAATATGATGTCCTGAGGAAGTTCAACAGGGCTCTCTCTCCTTGGCCTCTTTGATGGAGGAGGATCCATGTTGAAAAAGCAAATTGTAATTAATTAATGTAGAAAAATATTGAAGAGTAAATACTGCCACATTAATTTATATCGAGGCAAAGCTTAATAATACAGCAACTCCTGATTATATTGCGATTCTCTCAAGAAAAGATACTCAAGAAAAGATAAAGTAATATAACCGCTTGCCAAAATTAGAAGTTACCTATTAAAACCTTCTGTTTAAACCAAAATTTTAAGTTCCAAATAATTAAATTAAATACCCAACAATTTAAAAACTTGGATAAGGCTAAAAAGAAATTCAAATAAGAAAAAGAAATATATGTAATCTTAAAGAATAACAAAAAAATTCAACTTGCATTCAATTTAAAAGAATAACAAAAAAATAATCTTAACGAATAACAAAAATATAACCATATTAAAAAAATCAATAATATTAAAGTAGGTGCAACTCTAGTTGGAGTGCTCTAAAAACAAACGCTTTCCCATTTTGGTAAATTATAAACTTTTTATTTGGTAATCCAATACATGGCAAGAGATGTACGTAGCAAACATTGCATCAATTAACTGGGAAAAAACAAGATCTATGTCCGATTACAAAATAAATACAAAAACTTGAATTAACATATAAAAAGAAAAAAGAAAAAAGAAAAAAGAAAAAAGAAAAAAGAATGAATATACTTTGTTGATGTTCCGTCACTGGTACAGATTACGTAATACCTATAGCTCCAATTGATCTTGCAAAAATTGCTGTTAAATAACTCTCAAGCGAAATTATACTCTTATCAATGATCAAGAAATTCTAGACTTGTAGCAGAGGGTGCGGGTCCGTGATCAGATAGATGTTGAGGGTTGTAGAACTTGCTCAAAAGCCTAATCCCGTTATCACAAAGAATTGTTACTATTGTGTGTCCCGGACCTAAAGATCGCGCTAATCTCATGGCTCCAACACAATTCATTGCAAAGGAGCTCCCGACGAATAGTCCATTGTTCCTTAAAAGAAACCTGGTACAGATCACATTTTAAGATAAACTACCATAAGTTATATATGACAGGTAAATACAATGAGTTTTCTCTAAATACCAATAAACTATTATGTAAATGCCATAAGCTATCACATTTTTGAAATAAATATATAAACTATACACATTGGAAACAAATACCATGAACTCAGTCGGTGGCATACAAACACAAAGAACTTTTAATGTCATGCTATGAAACACATACTTGTAAATGTCTCATGAATCGTCCCCGCTGCGAATCGAAGTCCGAAACTCTCGGATTCTTTCAAATTCGCTCGGATTCTTTCAAATCTTTACTAAGACGCTTTCTACAAGATTATATCTAGTTATCTACACTTTCCTGGTACTATATCATCTAATCAAGGGGGGTTTGTCAAAGGACAAGATATAGTAGATTATATCTAGTTATCTACGCTCGGATTCTTTCAAAACTTTTAATGTCATGCTATAGCTCTTGCTCAAGAACTATAGCAAGACCTGAAAAAGAAAGTCGGGGGTTCTAATGTTGTCATCAAGCTCCATATGGAAAAGGCTTTTGATAGGTTGGAGTGGCCGTTTCTTCTTAAAGCCCTCGGTTATTTTGGCTTTTCAACAGATTTTATAAACATGATTTCATGGTGTTTGTCTACTCTGTTTCTCTCTGCTTATCAATGGTTGCCAATCTGGTTTTTCTTTAAAGGAAGTAGAGGTTTCAGGCAAGGAGATCCAATTTCACCTCTTTTGTTCATTATTGCTATCGAAGTATTAAGCAGAGGAATTACCTGGATGGTTCAACCGGTCACATTACTCCTTACCCCACTCGACCCGGGTATCCTATAATACCACACTTATTATTTGCAGATGACAACATGCTTTTTGTCAATGGCGGGGAAAAAACCTTGCGAAACCTGTTCCAATTCCTATCCTCGTATGAAAGTGCATCAGGCCAAATGATCAATAAATCTAAAAGTTCATTCTATACTGCCCCGAAATGTAATCCTTCACAAGTATCTACTATTCACAAGATTACAGGAATTCAACATGGTTCCCTGCCCATAGAGTATCTTTGTGCACCACATTTTGGTGGAAGAGGAACAAGTTCTTAGTATTTCATCGCGGATAAAGTAAGAAATAGAAGGTTGTCATGGATTACTACATCTCTCTCTTCGGGAGGAAAACTTCTTTTGATTCAAAGTATTCTTCAATCAATTCCATCTCATATTTTAGCCTGCTGCCCAGTGACAAAGAAAACCTTGTACCGTATTAGCTCTATTTTATCTAACTTCTTCTGGAATAATAATTTATACCATTGGTTGTCATGGGAAAAAATATGTTTGCCTTTTCAAGGAGGAGGTTTTGGTATTAGATCGATTCGTACAAGATAAAGCTTGCATGGAAACTGATATCTGCTCTGGATAATATTTGGTCTCATTTTTGCGTAGCCACATAGGCTCATTACGGTCAGTTTTTGTCTAACCAAATGTCCTCTCTAAGCTAGAAGAACATATCCATTTATTTCAATAGTTGGAAATAATTCAAAATGGATAATTGGCAGAGGTAATATTAACTTCTGGAATGAGCCTTGGCTTGATGACACAATTCTTATAGACCATGCTCTTTCTAATCCACCAGATAATCCTAAAGTTTGTGATATTATTAATAAAGATGGTGTATGGAACTTGGACTACTTGAAATTCTTATCTTGACTTCAATATGATAGAGCGCTTTAAGACAAGTTTGTGCATGTTGTCCGAAGAATCTGATGTTGTTATGATATAGAAATGCACGAGTCCAGGGGAATTTTCTTAAAGTTCAGCATGGAACCTTGTTAGGCATTCCTCGAACGAAAAACATTGGGCTACATGGTTGTGGAAGAAACACATTCCGCTGAAATACGCCATTCACTCTTACAAGGTATTCCATAATGCACTGGCTTTGACTGCAATATACAAAAGTTGGGAATCAGTCTAATGTGGTTGTTGTCACGAACATGAGATAGAGAACATAAACCATGAACTCCTGCACAGTGAAATAGCCAAAGATACATGAAGTTTTTTCGCTGCTACTTTTCAATTGTCGATACCAAATTTTGAATCCATCAATCAGTTGATTTATTATTGGAATGATACACAGGTTACAGATAATTGGAGTCATGCCCTTTCTTGGATCCTATATTACGCACTCGGTATATCTGGATTAGTAGACGCAGATATATATTTGATGAATCTAATTTCACTTCTTCTTCTGTCATTTATTCTATTTTTTCTACTGTCAGGCTTCTTATCAAAGCAAGCAAACTTCAACCGAAACATGAACGAAATAATCAGCTTGGAAGAATTTTTGGTGTCATGAACATAGGATAAAGAAAAATCTGTACTACATTAACCTCCTGGAACTTGCCACCACCAGGTTCAATTAAAATTAATGTTGATGGTGCTAGTAAAGGGAATCCTGGTGTTGCTGGAGGAGGCTTTGTGGTTAGAGGTGATTCTGGAAAAATATTATACGCTTCCTGCAGCTTTTATGGTGTTGCTACCAATATTGAAGCAGAAATTAGAGCCATCATCGACGCTTTAGCATACCGCATCTGTGTTAAGTTAACAAGGGTACAAACTAAGTCCGACTCTATGGTCTCTATCTCAGCTATTAATGGCAACTACAATCTTTTCATTGGAAATATCATTACCATCATTAATATTCTTTTAATACAAATTGAAGGGGGTGCAACACATACTTATAGAGAAAATAATGCATTAGCTGATTGGATGGCCAACTTTGCAGTGAAAGCTAGCGGAAATAAAGACTTCTTGGATATACTGAAGAAACGTAATGCCTTGGACTTAACTATATTGCCTAGAATTATTGGCTGTTTTTGAAGCATTGTATTGTTTTCTATTTACTTTTGGTGAGTAAGGAGTAGTACTCCTCAATGATGTAATTTTTTTTCTATCAATCAATAAAATCCTTTGCCTGGCTGGGGTACAAGATAAGTTCCAGCTTTATAAACAAAAAAAAGAGCTAAGCAAGGTAAGATGAGGGGTGTTGATGCAACAAACCCATTTTATCAAAGTATAAGGTAGATCAAAGACAAAAGAAAACCTTTAAAAATCGTAAAACTCCAGCAAGTGTGCCGCCCGTACCTGCGACCACAACAAAGGCGTGCAAGCTTACTCCAGTTTGCTCCCATATCTCAGGACCCGTGCCCTCGTAGTGAGCTCGGAAGTTGGCTAGGTTCTCAGACTGATCTGCAAAGAAACCTTCTTTAGCTTCATGTACTGTATCACCATTAACATGAGTTCCATTAGCTTCCATTTTGTTAGCTTCCCTTTGCTTCGGTGCTAATTTAGTTGCCTCGGAAGCTCTCCTCCTAGCAATGTTGACAAAATGGTCCTTGTGTGTAATTGACACTGGTCTCACTCTTTCTACTGTAGTTCCAAGAGCGTCCAGAATATGAGAATGAAAGAATAGCGTGTATTAAGTTTGAGATATTGGGGGTACCAAAGGTATACAATCGGAAGTTAGAGTAATAAAATCTAGGCGTTTCAACGTTATTTGAAACGCGCTTGAGCATCGATCACCCTTGCCGAAGACGATCCACCTGAAGGAACGCGGAGGAGGTTCAAAACGACGATCCAAAGTTGCTACATTTGGATGGCCGGTGATATAGGAATACTTCACTATATTTTTCTCTTTAGGATCTTACTAAAAAATGGAAGCAAAAAGAAAAAGGAGATAGAGAAGATGAAGCACAAGCCATGGTGGAGGAGATGAGGAAAATCTCATCAAGTGGTGATGTAAAAAAACATGGCTACTAAAAATCAAGCATGATTAAATAGTGCAACCAAATGAATTTTCCAATATAAAATTTCAAGCCATACCTTTCTACATGCATGCACCATGCTTCACAACTTTCCATTTTCCACCTCATCACCTTATTTGTTTTTCTAAAAAGAAAAACAAATATGAGATGTCCATCTTCTAGAAGCATTCCCGTATAAATACGGAATATTTCACCTGGTATATGTATCGCTATACATACGCGTATCCCTATAAAAATACGGATAGCACCAAAGAGAGAAAATGAATAGTGAACAATAATACTAAAATATATGTATTAAAATACATATATAAATTATTAAATCAAAACCTGATTTAATAATCCGGCTTAATCCTAAGCCGGCTAGTATTATCAACCGTCCGTATACTGCATACACGTATTTAATCAGACCCCTGCTCGTATCACCGTACGGCTCCTACGTCCGTCGTCTGAACCGGGAAAATCGTCTGTGTGGAACTCTAAAGACTCGGCAATACGTTGGTAGTGGGTTTAACCACAAGTACGTCAGCGGCACTACATGTACGTAACGGCTACTCAGGTACTTGTCGAAGAGGATCGACAATCAAGTGCGTCCTTACCCTACTAAGCCTGAATGTGAAAATCTCCGTACAGTCCGGTCTCTTCGTCAAAGAGTATCGCATATCGGATCTAGGACGTCAGACCCCTACTAAACCGATAAGTCGTGTCTGAGTCTAACTCATCACCAACTGAGATACTACTGATCAACTATCAGTAAATCTCTCCTACTATGGTCACGGATTTCTGGTGATAGCTAACTGACCACGGCGCGATATCGGCTCCTAATATCAGGAGAGACGAATCTCTGACGGTCGACCACTGCCTCCATGTAGCTCGGGACTGTATCCAACTAAAACATGTTTGCACGACTCCTTTGAGCCGTGGTAGGGTAGTAATCAAAGTACAGTGGGAACTCACATGAGACAAATGACGACTTCAGATCAAAGGACTAATCTGTACTCATGCCATCTGAGAACTTCCATCTGACGATAAGTATAATACCATTTAGAAGTTCTCGGAGAGTCCGTCCAGCTCACCTCCAGTGAGCACATGTATACTATTTTAAGTGACACAACACCAATGGCTTGTAAGACCGGCCACCGTCCCTCGTCGGGGTCTCGAAGCTTATACACTAGTATACTCCGGAATATCGATACCCAGTCTCAATACTCCTACGACTATGGACATTTAAAAATGTGCTTATCGGCTACCCAGCTCACGTATATGATCGCCATCATAATGTTGGTAGTCAAGCAAGAATCATATGGGCTCTATCAACATATAATAGTGATCTGCAATACCACATAATGCATGTACATGATGCTAAAGACATACCAGATAGCATACTATCATTTTGAGTAAGACTGTCCTACCCGTATAGGTCCTCCCTCCCTCAATCATTACAATCGCGTGTCTGCGATTACAATAACTGACTTGAGGACACTATATCCAACATCTTTACAGTAATCTTATCTTAGTAACATGGTTGAGTATAGCCTTCTTTGTCGGATGTCCCTATTCAAAACTAAAAGTACTAAATTAAATTGAATTACATTGAGTGGGATCTATCACAACAACAACTAAGCATTTTATCCCAAGCATATTGCGTGAGATCTATCACAGTACAACTATAATAAAATACACCCAAGCAGCAATCTGTAAGTGATGTTTCAACATAATGATCGTTATTGATGGAGCTTGATATTCTTTGTAATCCCACAACACCCATTCAAGCCTTTGATCGGTTCATCTGTCATGGAATCCGTCGGAATATAAAATATATTCTCTCAACCCTCATCATAACTTCCGAGTTTTGGTGCAGGAGAAGGGACATTTCACATGGTATTAGAGCACTACCTTTCTCTGTGTCTCTATAACACTCCAAAACTCCAAAGCCTCAAAACCCAAAGCCTCATCTTCACCAAAACCCAAGCCATCATGGGTGTCATCACAACTGATTCTGCATGGAATAACAAACGACGAGTCCAACCCGATTCCACTTAACCCATGAAGCCGAGCACGGATCAGCCCATGGCACTCGGCCTATGAAGCCCACCAAGAGATCTTTGCACGAAAAGGTCAGCCCATGTTGGCACAAAACCCTAGATAACTAACCGAATTTTCATTGACTGCATCACCACCGTACATGACGCCTATATAAACCACTCCAACATGAGAGCAAAGGTATGCTACACTCGCTCCACAAATAGAAACCCTACTTTTCTAAGAAAGAGGTCGACTTTGTCATCAGAGGGACCGGAGTATAACTCCGGCGCCCTTTCCCTTGCAGAATTGAAGATCGACGGTGAAGCCTTTGCCCAAGGCTCTGACCCTACAAATTTATTAATAAAGCCCAAACTGCCTCAAATGCACACTCTATCAGCAACCACCATCGATCTCGTTTTCACCATTGAAACCGATTCAACCGCCGATGATCGAAACTGACTCAACCGCCGATGATCTCATCCGCCACATGATCTTTTTTCGAAACCCTAAATTTAGAGTCAACTTGAGGCAAAACCCTTTTCCAAAAAAAATTTTACAAAAATCTGAAAAAAATATTTTAAAAAATCTGAAAAGAGAATAAAATAAAGTTTCGGTGAAGTTGAAAATTTTCTTTTTGGTGAAGTTAAAAG
Source organism: Agapanthus africanus (assembly GCA_030015575.1). Lineage (NCBI taxonomy): Eukaryota > Viridiplantae > Streptophyta > Magnoliopsida > Asparagales > Amaryllidaceae > Agapanthus > Agapanthus africanus. The sequence goes on along the minus strand of CM057348.1, from coordinate 496,176,999 downwards.
TTTGAAGTTGTTGCAGATTGTCATGTCAATCCATTTTTTTCCATAATGACTGTTCGTTGTGATAATTTGTAAAGAATAAGACTTTCTCTACGTGGACCTTCTTTCAAAGATCCACATGAAGAGGAGATATAGAGTACATGGATAAAATACCGATTGATGTTGGAGTTGAAGTTGTTGAAGTTGAAGAAATTTGTTGGAAGTTTATTTGTTCGTTGAAGCTCCTCGTTGAAATAGTTTATTTATTTGTTGGAAGTTATTGAAGTTGTTTGTAGAACTTGCTCGTTGAAGCTCCTTGTTACTGATCTTTAAGTCATTAAACTAGTATATTGACTTTAAAGTCATTGAACTTGTTATGTGGTGTTGATTTTCAAATCATTAAACTAGTTGTTTGAAGGAGTTGTTAACGACGGTTCACAAAGGTGTTGTGCGATATGGTACATTTATGAAAGTATATGAAGAATCTATTAACAGCAGTTCACGAAAATCATAAGTTTTCATTCAAAACAGTTCATTGAACATTATCTCAGCTCAAATCAAAATTTCAAGTTTCCAAGTTGAAGTATTGAAGAGAGATTTGAAGACAGCACGAAAGTCAAATTTCCAAGACATCACATAAGACGCAGGATGATTCACTGAAGTTGCAGGTTCTATTTTCTAAAATGAGAAATTTGGTTTGTAACAAGCTGAGAGCACATTATATGTGCCATCCAGTTTGAGGGGTGTTAAGAATAAGATATATATTTATAAGAGATGGTTTGAGAGATTAGTAAAATTTATATTTGATTAGATTATGATTTACTTAGAAGTCAAGTTAGGGTTGCTTGATAGTTAAGTATTAAACCTCAAAAGTATATTATAAATTGAAAGGTAGAGTTGTTCTCCTCTTATATCATTATAGTCTTCTCCTTTATCAATTATAATTGTTTTTTTTTTCTTTTTTCCACAACGTAGTCTCTCCATTATTTTACGCTCCTCTAATATTCATGTTTCTTAACATGGATTTAGAGCAATCCAATCTCGATTCCCACCGAGCGCATATTAAATACGGTTTTATTTAACTTAAAGATACGCTGCATAAAAGCCCATGTTTCGGACCAAAAGGCCTTCAACCTGCAGGGGCATATTAGAATATAAAATATGTTCTATCAACCATCATCATAACTACGGGATTTTGGTGCAGTAAAGGGACATTTCACAGTATCAAAGCACCAGATTTTCAAAACGTTGGGTTCAAAACATTGAAAATACTAACCAGCTAACCACGGCTATTTAGATCTTCCTTTCCGTGCAAGTTATCTATATTGAAGGCCTCTGCGTGGGGGAGTGTTGATTGATTCATATCAATGGTACCCGAATGGTGAAACTTTTTGGTATGGGGAACAAAAATGGAAACGCATAAGCCACTTGTTCTAGCACGTGATCTGATAGGGGTAGTCTTCTTTTGTACGCTTATACGGAATGAAAAACGCAACTCAAGAACACGGAGTATTTTTGGATCGTTTATATGTGCGTAAAGTGTTATTTGTAACCCCACAAAGATGGATGTGTGTGCGCGTCAGGCGTGAACAGATTCCCCCTGTCCATTACAGGCAGGGATTTATTGATCGTGAGGTTTTAATCTTCAGCAACCGCGGACAAAACTGCTGTTAATTATCTCTCGTTTTGACACGAGAGCACCTCCGATTATCAGGTCATATGTATCATACGGACTCATTCTGAAGTATGTGTGTGTGTGTGCGAACTGGTGTTTGCTTTGGACGTAACGGGGGCCTTGCAGAGTTTACGGAGGTCCTGCTACCCGATCGGCGGGTTTGGGGTCAAGGGGCTAGCAGCCCCTTAAAGCTAAGGGCATTGCCCCGAAACAAAAAAAAATTGGAGTGCGAGCAAGGTTCAAGGTTTTGGCTCGGCCGAAACCCTTGGGTTTCGGCCGTATCGGTTTCGGTTGGAACCGGTCCGAAACCAGCTTCAAAACTCAGTATCGGCCTGTATCGGTCACGTATCGGTCATGTATCGACTGATAATGGCCAAAATTGACCGATATCTATCGATATTAGGGAAAAAGATAATAAAAAGGATAGAAAACACGAAATATCAATTATAATTTTCAAATTACATGCCATTCTGTTTTATATATTTTGCTAAATAGTCATCCTTTTGATGCTATCTTTTAAGTTTCAAATCCTATATGTATGTATTAATATACATATATGTATGTATTAATATACATATACATGTATACACCACATGAATATCAATCAAAGTCAAAACCGAAACTTAGACCGAAACTAACGAAATCAAGCGAAACTCAACGATACTAACCAAACTTTAAGGAAAACCGGGTTCTCGAACCTTAGGTGCAAGTGTATATGGGAGAAAAGGAGAGAGAAAAGCAGATATCCATATGGGGGTTTTCGCAGGAGATATTTTACAGGAGATGTCCACTGCGACAATCTTACAGAAGATGTCCACTGCGAGCATCTCTTTGAGATATCCGAGCGAGTATCGTAGGTAATAGAAAATCCTCTTGCAGGGGTTTTCGAAATGGACATTCCCTCTTGTGGGGATATCCAGGATGGGCATCCCCTTTGCGGGGATGTCCGAGAGCAGAAAGTACCCTTGTGAGGGTTTCCATGGGCATATGATGATGAAAATCGATGACTTTCATCGGGCTCTTTGCTCGAAAGTTCATGCTCAGGGTTAAATCCATAGGCTTTCATCCCGAGAACCATTCTCTCTAGTTATTCAAGTTTGGTGGGAGAAACTTGCTTCTTTGTTGGGTCTTATTTTGGATCTTGAGTTTTGAGAGATGGAATTTTCTTCAAGAGATCGGTTCTCTTTTGATCGGTTGTTTTGAAGAAGAGAGATAGAGAAGATGAGAGAGACCCAAAAGAAACTTTCTTTTCTTTTGGGTTTCTCTTGAGAAAGAAGAGAAGATCTCACTTCGAGAGAGAGAGAGAGCAATGTTAGTACAAAACCCTAGAGATTGATAAAATGAAAGTTGTTATCATTTTATTCTTTGGATGGGGTTTAAATACCCCTTACATGTTTGCACTTAAGCCCTTGAGCTTTAAAAAATTGGTTTTTGCCCATTATTCTTACATATTCCTACTTATTTACATATCAAATTAATTTATAACATTTTCTCGTCCCTTGGCATGAGGCCAGCCCCCATGCTTGAATTGGTCTTGGTTTGGTCCAGGCTTGGGCCCACTTGCCTTGGGTGCAGACTTGGGGTTGGACCGACTTTTCTGGCCTTGACTTTAACATTTTGACATTTTTATTTTGGCAGTGGGGTGTAATTTTTGACCCCAACAGCGTGTATACATATGTATGCATAATATACATATATATAGTTTGGTTCCTTCTACTATGTATATTTAAATTCTTGAAAAAATATTTTTTATAATAATTTAACACAAACATGATTTTGAGCCCATTTAACTAAAGTTCTCAATTGGTTAATTTGCCTATTCAACCAAGATCAGTGCGAGTATTGGAAAAGATTATTCCAAATCGCAAATCACTGATGGTTTGTGAAATATGGTAACACGTATTCATATCACTATTGGTTCCAAACAATAGTTTAATCTATATTACCATATACTATCTAACACCCCACGTTTTCCTTTTGTTCGAAGAGGTGGAACTCTTTCATAATTTAGATTTCCATGCTAACTACAATATGGTTATATTTCTATTGCATATAAAAAATTTAAACATTTATTTTTTTTATAGTTATTCAATAACCCAATAATTACAACATTGAAATACACTCATTGAATATTAAATGAAAAATAATTGTTTAAGTTTTGAATATAGCTAGTAATACTTTGTTAATCTTTCAAAATAGTATTTGTTCACTCATATCCCATACTTCCATTCCACCCCAATGTCCCGAAAAAGCACGTCTCTAGCCAATATAGGAGCATACCTTGTCCCTATTCTCGTTCAATGCACATTTGTGTTCCATGTTTAAGGACTTCGGTTTAAGCTTATGGGTAACATGGGTATTTAACATCATATAAAAGGAATACGTGCATAAGTGGATAGGTACAAGCTTCATAATTCAAAATTCAAATTTAATCTTAGCCTAATTTACATCTTCAAAAGCTGTTTTTTCCTTCGATAATCTTCGGACCTAAATCGCTTTTGGCAATTTTTTGTTTGTATATAAGAATGTCACTGCAGCAAATTTAGTGATTTAATACTTATATTAACTAATTAAGCCGGGCTAATTTTATTATACAATCTTTAGTTATTTAATTAGGTCTTCGATTCCAAATTGATCAACGGCATGAAATTTTCATGTTCTTTTACAAATAGAAAAAAAGAATATTCCATATCAACATTAACATCACACCTTATTTTTTCTTCATGTCTAAACATTCTTCTTTTACCTTTAAAAGAATTCTCTTTAACTACCCCTTTTCTCTTTTTCCCTACTTTAGGGCAATGTTGAAAATAGTGATAGCATAAAGAATAGTGTGCCGCCACTAAATAGAAAAAAAATACAAATAGCGTAACGTAAAGTGTAAGCTACTTAGTTAATTAATATTTTAATTTAAAGAAATATAAAAATAGTTATACTAAATATTAAAAAAATAGTAAGAGTACTTTGAAAATTTCATAATGATTTGGTTTCTTAAACAGCACAACGCAAGGAAGCGTGCAGAAGCGGTCGCCCCCTCGCAAAAAATGTAGAAGAAAATTAGTTAAGTCGCAGAAAATGTAGAAGGTTAGTTAAGCTGCAGAAAATAGGAGATTGTTAGCAAAGCATAAAAATTTTGTTAAATTAGTCATAAAAAGTAGTAATGATTCCTCTAAGTATCCAAAAATAACTGCTTCCACACTAATTATTCCTTCAATTGCAATACATATACGCATCAAATTAGACAAAAATCTAATTTAAGCATAAATAAATAATGGCAAAGATTATATTTAAAAGCAATCTAACCTAAAATCTCTCAATCTCTCATTTAAATATCCAGCAACAAACAGATTGTTGAGATATTCAGATAGCTTCTCAAGAATTAATTGCTTTTTCTTTGCTGCTAGTTATAAAAGCTTCAAAAAATTTACTTCTTTATATACTAATAGCTTACATTCAAACTTCAAGCTTGTTAATTAATAATTCTTTCTTGGATTATATTTTTTGCCAAGATATTAATAAACTTGGGATTCTAGTCCTTTTTTATTATTATGTATGTATGAGGTGTCATTAAGAAGTTGGTGCATATTATTTCTTCAATTTAATTTTGAACTTAATTACCTATATGTCATTTTAATGCCGCCCCCCAGACAATAAATCCTGGCTCCGTCCCTGCCGCAACATAAAGAAGAAATGCTAAGAGACAAAAACTCATGTAGATAGTCTTCTGCCACTAGAAACTCATAATGATTTTGATTTTAATGGCGTCAAAATCCTTGACCATAATACAAACACAAATTAAAAAATATTTGTTAAATATTCACATATAGCGAGTAATATTAAGTCAAAAGAAATCATCCGGTAGTTTTTAACTAAAACAAACTCCTTGATTTATTATCTTCCTTCAATTATTACCCCCAATGTTACCTGGAACACAGAACAAAAACAGACATGAAACGCCACGTGGAACACGGTACGATAAGGTCAACATTTATATGCAACAGAAAACGTTGGTCTCGAACGTGAAATGTTTTTGGATTGATTGTGTGCAAGACATGCATGCGCCCACGCGCGCACATAATTTGGTTTCTTTTGTTATCTATGCAAGATCTTGAAAAAGAATTAAATGAAAAAAAATTAACACAAACCCAACTTTTATGCCCATATAACTCAAGTTCTTTATGGGTTAGGTCATAACGATGATTCTTCCTATCTGGAAAGGCAATGTTCCCCGATTGGGAACGATCATTGCAACTTGCAATTCACTAATTGTTCCGTGTGTTATGGTAACACAGAACACACCACACTAATGACGCATAAATAATAATAAACAGTCGGGATAGCATGAAGTTTAGAGGGGGTAGACTGAGTTGAAGGGGATGGACCTTTTGGGATTGCACCCAACTAGCAAGCTTCAGTGGTTCCCTAGATCAACAAACATGAAGGTTAGCACTGAGACGGTTTTTTAAGGACGTGTGAGGAATAGGCAGAGCATATATATATATATATATATATATATATATATATATATTGAAAATCATGAACGTGGAGTTGTGGGTAACTATAAATTTCATTGCTTAAACTGCACACTGGATTCAAATTTAGTTTGATCTGTAGCTAACGCACTGCTGGCATGGCTTCTTTCCAAGACGGGTTGTAGCGGTGGCAACAAATTAAGGACCAAATTTAAGATAACAATTTGACCCTCTCCCTTTTGCATTATAAATAGTAGAGATAATAATGAGAAGATAAACTTCAACAAAAAAATGCGAACCTAGTGCATCAGTAAGGGTTTGAAACCCGAAAACAACTAGCATATGCAAACAAAATATTAATAACCAAATATGTAAAGGAATATAAATCAGAAAGTGATTATATAGAACTCAGATCACAGGAAAAATTGGAAGTCGTCTGCATATAATATTACAAATGATAGGAAGAATGTTTACCTACTTTCTTGATGGCAGCATATCAGGGATAACGACGTGGCATTTGCATCCAAAATCAGGAGCAACAGTAGCAAGACTGATGGCAGTGCTTCCAGCCTTTCCCTCGGTCACGACACCGCCCTCGATTAACTCTCCAGAGGCTAAAGCCTACATAAAATCACCAGCAAGAAACCATAATGCACAAGCTTCATACCATCATGTCTGGAAAAGTATGGGGATGCAGTACAGCTTAACCTTAATTTTAAACTAGAATAATTAATTGTTAATTGGTAGAGGTTGGAGGAAACCACTGGATAATGTAGTGCTGATTTGCAGCATTAGGACTCATCAGTTATTCGTAAAACTATACATTAAAGGCTTGTATTATCATCTTTGGAAACTACAACTTAGACAAATAACTTGTAACTTCTTGACTTCTTGTTGATTTACTTAATAGCTTAAGGACTTATCTGCTTCCTTTTTCTTTCGGATCATTGGGTGGCTGTTTGTGTTGTGGTTTAAGTTGGCAAAGACTCAATAAGTATAATTTGAGTTGGTTTATACGTAAGTAGGTAAGTAAATGGATATCTTATACCTTGTTATGAAATTTTAAAAAGACGTGAATATAATTGTGACAACATCTCCAAGCATGCTACCATGTACAAAGAGAGTAAAAAAATGTAGGTTTTGTCTTTCCTTTCATTCCTTGTCAAGTTAACATGTGTGAGACATACCGTAGTCTAAGAAATTAAACCTGAAAATACTATGATGCATCAAAGAGTGAGGGCTTTAAAAAAGATTGTTTTCCAACACAATTGGCATAAGTCATACACTTCTATTAAGCCTTAAATCGTGGTGATGAACAACAACTAGAATATCTCAAGCTTTCTAGAGAACAACTCTCTCTCTAGGCTTGGCCACATGAAACATTTTGATCATTCAGATATTCCTAGAGTCTAGAGAATAATTTTTTTAGGTAAAGCTTCTAGCTCATACCATACATCAAGAAGTCTATAGAGCTTTAAGTTCTAAAATAGGTAGAGGCAAGCTTATAAATAGAGGTTTAGTCCTTCTGGTTCGCAGCTAAAAAGGATGCACAAGGAAAGTGATAATGTAAGGGAATGTTGCAACAGTGGTGTAACAATGAGTAAGATTGTAAGTGACAAGTGTAGTATTAAGTATTGACCTATTATGAGTTTTTGTTTGTTATTTGATGCATACCTCTTATACCCATCTCTACAAGCGGTATAAGAGGATTACCACTCGGTTCTCAACCAAAACATATCTTGAACATGTGATTATCATTATCATTTTGAACTCGGTTGGGGTTCCAATTATAGTCATTGTACTTCTTTTCCTTGTTGATTTAATTACCTCGATTTAAAACATAAAGATTTATCTTAAGATTTTAGTTTGTTAGTTTACATATGCTCCATACACAATGTGAGTTTTTGCTTCTGTAGGGAACTCTCATTGACTGACAAATACATAAATAATATAAGGCAACCGAACAAACCACAAACTTTTGAGTTCAGCTACATAATTCCATGTCTTCGGTTCAATTCTGCTAGGGTAGATGACCTTAGTTCCTTAGCTAAGATGTGTGTGGGTTCTCTTTTTTTCCAAAATCAAGTTTTAAAATCAGAAAGCCACTTTAAGATTCTCGACATAGAACCAATTTTCAAAAAATTCAGCCATAATGCCGACATGTTTAAGGAAAAACCGAGAACTTCTTTTGTTCCTACTGTACCCATCTAAGAGAGAGAGAGAAGCTACAGAATTAACAACAAAAACAAATCAAAAAAAGGAGGATTTGTAATCTCTTCGATGATTTTAACAGCAACACGATCTTTGACACTTTCCCCAGGGTTCAAGAACTTGGCTTTACCTAGAATCTGCAACAAAATCCCAAATGGGTATATCTCAAATTGATCAAATTTCAACAAAAATAAAAAATAAAAAGTACCAAATGGTGTTTACCTCGCAGCCGGTGGCATCGGAGAGGCTGTTGATTCTGATGACTGGAGTGTCACCGATGGCTGCGATCAGGCCTCTCTTGTGATTAGGGTTCTTAGGGTTAGGGTTAGGGTTTTGGAAGGATGACATCTTCTTCTTCATCTTCTTCTTCTTTTCGTTTTTGTTGCGGTTCGTGTTGAATTGGTTGGAGATGAGGAGGAGGGAGGAGATGGTGATGGAAAGAGCCGCCGCAGTGATTCCAACTACGGGCTTCACTGCCGCTATCTTCTCTGTTTCCTCTTTCTCTCTTTTAATTTTTCTAAGGGTCTTTTAATTTTGCACTCTCGAAAAAAAATGGTATATTTTGAAATACACCACTCGCATTTTAGTATTTTTAAATAACTGATTGATATGATATCTTTGTGTGTCGTGTTTTGAAAATGTGTAAAGATCACAACCAAAGAAATTTTTGACCGCAATCAATAACGGTGTCGATGTAGCGCGTTAGTGAGTGCGGATCGTCCACAGATATGTGTGTTTTGCTCGCTATTGTTTTAGATGAGTCGAAATGAAAATAAGAAAAGAAAATGATTCATGAATTTTAAAATTTAGTTTCAAGAATTTTAAAGAAATACTAAAGATCAAGAATCAAGAATTATCCAAATTAAATTAGTAATCAAGATTTGTAATGAGGCTCGTAGGAATCGATCGAATCGTTAGTAGTGATGAAAACTTATGATTATGTTTTCTTATCCATTGATGATTTGATACTAGATCGATGATGATCAACGAGAATTAGGGATTTCTTGCGGAAACTAGGGTTTCATCATCTATCCCTTGTTCTTTCGTTGATTTCATTCACATTCTAGCCTCTAGTAAATTCAAGCATCGATCGTGGATCGCTAATTAAGAGCGAAAACATTCAAGAAAGTATCGCTCGAAACTAGGTTGTCGATACTTCAATTTACTAGAGTTTACAAAACTCATAGGATTTAAAAATCGTACAAGAATCTAATCATCATCAACTTATCAATTTTCTCGATTGCTTCACGAGCGGAGTTTTTACTCAAGCATCATATCAAAAAACACAATCAAGAATTGAGATCTCATCATAAATGCAAGAATGTAAAAGTAAGCAAGAGAAAGAAATTTCACCTTTTATTTATCAACAATTTTGTTACAATTCTCTCAAGATCTACAAGATTCGAGGAAAGAACTAGATTGTCGATTTCGCTCCGCACCGTCTCCGTGAGTCGCGGATCATCTTGGATCACTTGCTCGGTTGAAGATCGGCTTCGCTTCTAAAAGGTCGATGGCTTCTTGCTTGAATTGTACTCGGAGATCTTGAATTTTGGCTTTGGATTTTTGGATTAGGGTTAGGGTTTAAATGCACAAGTTGTGTCACTCAACTTGTAGAATTTTGGCTCAATTTTCAACATCCCATGAATAACCCAAAACCCTAGATCTAGCTCTCCTTTTATAACCACCTCAACCCTAGATCTAGAATTCAAATTCAAATTTCCCTCCAAAAAGGTTGTTAGAGAGAGGCTTCTAGAAGAAATTTGTTGGAGGGAATATTCTAGAATAAGGTATATTCTAGGGCTAGGTTGTTAGGTCGAGACTTCTGGATAAAGCCACGTGGTCATCTGGAGTCTTCTGGAAGCATTTGCCGTTACGGGAAGCCACGTGGGAAAATTTGCATTGCTGACGTCACCATATGGCCGTGGATCCGCCGCCAATAGGGCCCTACGGCCGCGGATCCGCGGTGCTTTAGAGGCCTCTGTGCTTCCAATTTCTTGTGCTGCCTTGTGTTGGCCTTTTGGTATATTTCTGATATGTGGAATCTCATATTGCTTCTATATCACTGCTAGATCACAAGTCTTGGACTTGGCGTATTTTTATCAGCACTTTTGACAGTTTCGGCTCTTTTCCTGGAATTTCCTGCACAGATTCTCGAGACAAGTGTTGCGCTATACAAAGATTAAGCGATACAATGATAAACACTCAATTTCCCTCAGATATGTCGGTTATAATATATAACACAAGTTATTTGGTACTTTACAGTCAATTTGCTAATATGTTATATATTCATACCGAACACTTTTAGATGATTGCAAATAGTAGGGAAATTGATGTGTTAAAAATGCAATATTTTTGACTGATCAAATTCCCCCAAACTTATTTTTGGTCGTCTCGAGCAAACTGTTTTATTAAAAAGAGAAGGAGAAAATAAAGAAAAAGAAAAACTAACTAGCACACTTTCATAGGCAACACGATTGCACTGAGCACGTGCAACAAGCCTTTAAACCTCTAGGTGTCCCTAGTAGGAGGAGTGTTGTCTCCTGAGGGTTTTCAGTGGATTGCACCCACAAAATCCAATAATAAAAGGAAGACCGGGAAGATTACATATAAAGATAAGAATTATAAAAGAAAGACTTTGAAAATTAGAGTTTCCAACTATGCTAGCTTTTCGATTGTCATGAGCCCTATCTTAATAGTCATGAAAAAATGTTAGAAATCACATCATCCCTCAATAAAACATCGTCTTTATTCTTCATTCCTATCTTTCTTCCAAACATCGATCATATAACCCTACGTGTGTTATATACATCCTTACACCCGGAGAATTCAATTCAAGCTATCATACTCTTGTCCATCTGCCTCAGTACTTTTTAATTAATGAATATTTAGATGAATTTGCTCACACACTTTCAAGTGACCGTTAATACTTCTTGAGATACTAATCGACCGATTACTCATGTGCTTACTTATTAGGTGTATTTTTCTCGTCTTGCACCACCTAAGGCTTAGCAGTGACTCCCAGACCAGTTGGTCTAAGGCACTAGGTGATGAAACGCCCTCGCTATATTTTTTATTGCTGCCTTGGCGATAACAAAACCAGTGTTCATTTTTCTACACCCTTTTATATTTTATTCATTTTTTATTTCCTTCATACTTTGGCTTTTAGACAAGAGCATTTCAAGGTATCCTCTACTATCCCGAGTTTCAAGACGTGTGTAAGTACGTATAGTAGGGTATCAACGTTCAAAATGTTTGGCTTCCAGAATAAGAACTATTTTTCAGACTTATTTTTATCCTCAGATTAGTGACTTCTTTCATCTTACTAACCTTTGGGACAACGGCTCATAACTACTTATTGCTAGTTCGTTTAAGAAAACTTCTAATTTTCTTAGTTTTCTTAAATTTTTCCAATCTTTTGGATGTAATTTTTCATTATCTAATCTTTTATTATCTTATTTATGTACAATTTTTTTTTGTATTTTTTTTGAAAATTTTTAAATTTTTATAGGTTTTAAAATTTTTTAAATGATATGTTTTGTGCTTATGCGAAGTATGCGAAGTGATGCAAAAATAAGCACAAACCTCCCCCAAACTTGTTTTCAATAGTGGCCTCGCTGTTGCTATCTGCTAAACCTCAAAAAACCTGTAAGCTTGGGAGGACATTTATTAACGGGGGCAAAATATTTAAGTGAAAATCCTCCCCCAAACTTATTTTTGGCTCACAATATTGAGGACAACAGTTATTTCAAGAGCCAAAAACACCCCCCCTCAAACATAAGTTAGACAATTTGAAGCATTTTAAGAAGGGGTGAGTCATTTGGTCAAAGTAAGACCTTACAAAGACCAAAAGTTAACACCAACCATTCAAAGATTTTATCGGTAAAGCGTATAGGTTGGTGGAAGAATATGTTGTATCGTGTCAAGAAAAAGCAGGGAAGGGATAAGAGGTGGTCTGGAAAGGGTTTGAATTTTAAATTAGAGAAAAGAAAGAATGAAGATGAATGTGAATGATTAGGAAGAAGGAATGGTGGCGGTTCAACTTCTATAAGTGGAGGTTGATTAATCACAAAGTCCGTATTGTTTAGAAATTCAAGTTCGTCGGCAAAAAGTTCTTCAAAACTTTTATCAATGGTGTAATCGAACATTTTGCTGTCAAAAAGTTTTGTGCCAGAATTTCTCCTACTTGATTTGTCAAAATATGTGGAGGTGAAAAAATCATCTACATCATTTTCAAAAATATCCAAATCAAGTTGGCTTTCTGGAATTGTCGAACTTGTACTAACGGATTGTGATTCATCAACACTTACTATCGTTTCAGGAACAGAAGAAGAACCAGAGAGAGTGGAAGATGAAATGGGTAAACGTATCGACGTGTCGAGTGTTGCTAAACCAGATGTGGGAGATGAAGGCCGAGTTTCGGTCTGATCTTCGGGTATACGAATATCAACAACTTCAAGACGTATTTGGGGTTCGGGAAGAATTAAAGGCTCAAGATGATGACCACAAGGAAGTGAAAGGATCTGATGAATTGGTGGGACAAACTCATCCAAAATTTCGGGTTCATTAATCAATAAATCCCCAACGTCAATCACCTCATTCAAGTGAAGGTTAAAATTCTCAAACACCTCATCAAAAGTATGGTTTTCAATCAGTTTTGGTTCAAGAGTGGAAGTGTAGAGATGACAAGGATTTGGCATGATTTCACTTGAAATGGACCCTTCGCAGTCAGGTAAATCAAACATTGCATTATCACACAACTTGTCATACATTCTATCGCCAATTGGTCAATCCTTTGGTGCACTCGATGAATCTGTGAAACTAGAGTTGTGGATTTCAGTTTGGAAAGAGAATGTTTGATTAGGAAAGGTGTACAGCTCTCTCTCTACCCAAATTGTCATTTTGTCCAATGCCCGAATTATATACTGAAAATTTTTGGGCTGGTTCGAGATTATATGCTTGCATCCACTCTGTTGTTACCTTCCTAAATTGGTTCGTCAATTCTACATATTTCTATAATGTCTGCTCAAGACTAGACTTGGGTCGATAAGGAGTTTCAGAATAAGATTGAAATTCTGGTGGACAATTAAAACTCCCAAACGGCTGATTAGAAGGACCGTTTAGAGAAGATGGAAAAGTTGGATTGGATTGATAGGAATAGAATGGTTGTGAAAATTGGGCAGGAGTCGGGTCAACATTATGATAAGAAGAATTTTGATATTGGTTCGTCGGTTGGTTATTGGACATCATACATGCCATAAACCGATTATGGAATTCTTCTTTGGAAAGCGGAGGTGATGGTTGATATTGGTCCGGGTTGAAACTTTGGCCTCTAGCCCTAGCTATATGCTCAGCAATGGAAATTCGTCTCGGGGCTTCCTCACTCGGAGTATCAACTGGAACAAGTGTAGAATTAGGGTACGGTTGATATTGGTTCGGATTGAAACTTTGGCCTCTAGCCCTACCTATATGCTCAGCAATTGACATTCGCCTAGGGGCTTCCTCACTCGGAGTATCAACTGGAACGGATGTGGAATTGGGATATGGTTGATAGGACCTAGACTGAGGTGGCCAACTGTTTCTTCCCGCTTGTTCTATATGATCTCTTAAGGACATGGAAGAGCCGGACGGTATACCAAAGGGATTACAAAAACAAGCAATATCTGGTTGTGGACAACAAAGCTCGGCAAGAGTTTTTCTGTTCGGGTTACCCATTATAAGAAGAGAAGAGGGGGAAAAGGGTAAAAAGGGTAAAAAGGGGGAGAGATAATTGGTTTGTTTTGAAAAAGGACGGATTTATGAAAATTCACAAAAACATGCACAAGCAATCCTATTATCTAATGGTCACCTAGGTCAAGTCTCTAGACCGCTCCTAGACTTCCAGAAGACAAATCGCAGGATAAATCCTCTACTGCCTCTTTGCCCCTCCTGTGGCCAGGTAAGTGGGAGGTTCTCCACTACGTAAGTAGTGGGCCTAATTAAGTAACAAATTGCCTTAGACACCACAAAAGAAACGCGGATAAGTAATAGATTACCCACGACCTCCTTCTGTCCTAAGTGAGCGCGACGGTCCTTAGAGTCATGTCTAGATATTTTTTAATTAATGAGGGTGACGCGGATGCAAATTTATGATTTTCGGGGCTTAGGAAGGGTAATGAACTCCCCACCTAATCTGAATTTAGTCTTTGCCCCTTAATTTCCGTATTAATATATGCAACAACCAATTTCAAGAATCACAACAAATTTATTTTTTAGCGGCGCTGAATTTTCGCAAAGAATCCTGCAAGAAATTGATTATTGGAAAAGATCAGAGAGAAGAGGGGAACACAGAGAGCAGACTTGAGAATTTTGGAACAGTGCAAGCCCTAAATGGCGGCGGTTCCGCCGCAAAAACCCTCTAATGGCCGCGGATCCGCGGTGATGAGGAGGAATTAGGGCTTGGGAATTTTTTTGTAGGTCCCTGTACTTCTCTGTATTCTGTAAAACTCCTCTGAATCTTGATCACACTGCTGAAATGATTCCAGATTCCCTCGCAAAAATTCAAACACTGATCGTTAAGCAATTGAAGTGAATCTTGGATGAAAATTTGATGGAATAATAATTTTTCAACTCAAATAACAAAAATGAACAAAATAGCACACATCCCCGGCAACGGCGCCATTTGATTGATATGATATCTTTGTGTGTCGTGTTTTGAAAATGTGTAAAGATCACAACCAAAGAAATTTTTTACCGCAATCAATAACGGTGTCGATGTAGCGCGTTAGTGAGTGCGGATCGTCCACAGAGATGTGTGTTTTGCTCGCTATTGTTTTAGATGAGTCGAAATGAAAAGAAGAAAAGAAAATGATTCATGAATTTTGAAATTTAGTTTCAAGAATTTTAAAGAAATACTAAAGATCAAGAATCGAGAATCAAGAATTATCCAAATTGAATTAGTAATCAAGATTTGTAATGAGACTCGTAGGAATCGATCGAATCGATAGTAGTGATGAAAACTTGTGATTATGTTTTCTTATCCATTGATGATTTGATGCTAGATCGATGATGATCAACGAGAATTAGGGATTTCTTGCGGAAACTAAGGTTTCATCATCTATCTCTTGTCCTTTCGTTGATTTCATTCACATTCTAGCCTCTAGTAAATTCAAGCATCGATCGTGGATAGCTAATTAAGAGCAAAAACATTCAAGAAAGCATCGCTCGAAACTAGGTTGTCGATGCTTCAATTTACTAGAGTTTACAAAACTCATAGAACTTAAGAATCGTACAAGAATCTAATCATCATCAACTTATCAATTTTCTCGATTCCTCCACGAGCGGAGTTTTTACTCAAGCATCATATCAAAGAACACAATCAAGAATTGAGATCTCATCATAAATGCAAGAATGTAAAAGTAAGCAAGAGAAAGAAATTTCACCTTTTATTTATCAACAATTTTGTTACAATTCTCTCAAGATCCACAAGATTCGAGGAAAGAACTAGATTGTCGATTTCGCTCCGCACCGTCTCCGTGAGTCGCGGATCGTCTTGGATCACTTGCTCAGTTGAAGATCGGCTTCGCTTCTAAAAGGTTGATGGCTTCTTGCTTGAATTGTACTCGGAGATCTTGAATTTTGGCTTTGGATTTTTGGATTAGGGTTAGGGTTTGAATGCACAAGTCGTGTCACTCAACTTGTGGGATTTTGGCTCAATTTTCAACAACCCATGAACAACCCAAAACCCTAGATCTAGCTCTCCTTTTATAACCACTTCAACCCTAGATCTAGAATTCAAATTCAAATTTCCCTCCAAAAAGGTTGTTAGAGAGAGGCTTCTAGAAGAAATTTGTTGGAGGGAATAATCTAGAATAAGATATATTCTAGGGCTAGGTTGTTAGGCCGAGACTTCTGGATAAAGCCACGTGGTCATCTGGAGTCTTCTAGAAGCATTTGCCATTACGGGAAGCCACGTAGGAAAATTTGCATTGCTGACGTCACCAAATGGCCGCGGATCCTCCGCCAATAGGGCCCTACGGCCGCGGATCCGCGGCGCTTTAGAGGCCTCTGTGCTTCCAATTTCTTGTGCTGCCTTGTGTTGGCTTTTTGGTATATTTCTGATATGTAGAATCTCATATTGCTTTCTATATCACTGCTAGATTTCAAGTCTTGGACTTGGCGTATTTTTATCAGCACTTTTGACAGTTTCGGCTCTTTTCCTGGAATTTCCTGCACAGATTCTCGAGACAAGTGTTGCGCTATACAAAGATTATGCGATGCAATGATAAACACTAAATTTCCCTCAGAAATGTCGGTTATAATATATAACACAAGTTATTTGGTATTTTACAGTCAATTTGCTAATATGTGCTATATTCATTCCGAACACCTTTAGATGATTGCAAACAGTAGGGAAATTGATGTGTTAAAAATGTAATATTTTCGACTGATCAATAACCTCACTCGAAATTTTAACCCAACTAAATACCCTACTGCGGTTCACTTTGAGCGGGTTAACATTTTTTGACCGTTTAAAAATGCTGCTAGAGGATGTAGTGGTGGATAAGGTGGAGGCGGAAGTGGTGGAGAAGGCTGCAGATAACGTTGTGGAGAGACTCGGCGGTGGACACCATGGAGTTGGAGGTGGCGGAGTGGAGGCCAAATTGGAAGCGGAGTGGTGGTGGTGATGGATGGGTAGTGCCGACGGTAGTGGCAAGGGGGTTGTGGTGGTGGTGAGTGTTGATGGTGGTGGAAGGTTAGAAGGAGGAGGAGACGGTGGTGGAAGGTGGTGGCGGTGTTGGATATGTATGCCTTAGAGGCTATTATTGTATATGTATATATGTGGATGCCTGGACATATGTATGTACAGGACAGTCTTGCTCGATATGATAGAATGCTATTTGGTTTGTCTTTATCTTAACATGTGCATATATTTTACTTGTAATTGTGTATCATTTATACATGTTGATAAATCCCGTAAGATCTTGTTTAACTACCAGCGTTATGATGGCGATCATACTTGTGAGAGCTGGGTAGTCCATAAGCACATCCTTAAAGGTCCCAACTCGTAGGAGTATCGAGATCAGGCATTGATACTCCAGAGTAGACTTGTGTATGCGTTTCTAGACCCTGACGAGGGCTGTAATTGGTCCCACAACCATTGGTGTGATCACCTAAGATTGTATACATGTGCTCACTGGGGGTGAGTACACCGGACGGACTCGCCGAGAACTTCTAGATGGTATTATACCTATCGTCAGATGGAAGTTCTCAGGTGACATGATTATAGGTTAGTCTTCAGAGCCAAGATCGTCATTTGTCTCGTGTGAGTTCCCACTGTAATTTGATCACTACCCTATCACGGTTCTAATGAGTCGTGTAAACAGGTTTTGGTTGGGTACAGTCCTGAGCCACATGGAGGCAGTGAGTGATTGTTGGGGATTCGTCTCTCCCGGTATAGAGAGTCGATATCGCACTGTGTTCGATTGGTCATGACCATAAGATCTTAGCCAGGGCAGTTGGGATTTACTGATAGGTTGATCAGTAGTTTTCCGGATTGGTCCTGAGCCACATCAACAAGAATTATCGGGTTATTAGGGTCTGACGTTTACCACCCCTAGACCCGGTATGCGATACTCTCAGACGAAGAGACTGGACTGTTTGGAGATTGTCACGGATAGGCTCAGTAGGGATCCGGATGAGTTTGCTCGTCGGGCTTCCTTTTCGACAGGTACCCGGATAGTCGTTACGTACAGCTAGTGTCGCTGACATGCTTGTGGTTATGGATTTATCCAGTAACTCACTGTCGGCGTACTGTCGAGTCTTTAGAGTCCCATACAGAGGTGTTTTCCTAATAAAGAGCAAAGCTCTGTTCAAAATTAATGAGGCGGCGCCTCACGTGCCTTCCACAAGGGCGTCAGCGCCGATAGGATCAAATCCTATGGTGGCACCTCACATGCTCCTCACGCGGGCGCCAGTGTGCAAAGCACAAAAGAATCTATTAGATTAAATAAGAGTTAAAACTCTCATATAGCGCTACACATGCTCTTCACGCAGGCGCCAGTGTGCAAAGCACAGAATGCCCACCCTAAGGACCAAATTCTTAAGTGGCACCTACATAAGGAACACGTGAGCGCCGGCGCCCAGGTAGAATTAAATTCCACTCTCTGTTAAAAAGAGCCGCTGGATCAAAGATCCAATGGAGATGATAAATTATCAAGATAAAGATCTTTCTAAAATAAGAAAGATACCTTCGGTTGGATCATAGAATAAAATTCTATGCCCTCTGTAAAACAGAGAACCCTTGGATTGAAAATCCAATGGTGATTAAAAATCACCATTTCATAGAGTAAAACTTCGCGTATGAAAAATATTTCCCCAATCTTGTTAAAAACAAGAAAATATGTTCTGTAAAAACAGAAACCTTTGGATCAAAAATCCAATGGTGGGTAAAATTCCCCAAATCAATTGGGATATCTTAATGAGAGATTTCTTTAAAACTAATTAACAAACTTGCCTCCACTATATAAAAGACCGAAGACTTCAAATCTGATAAGGAGGAACCCCCATAAGCATCCAAAAACAATAATAGAAAGCATAAAAAAGGAACAGAGAATTAAATTCTCAAGGAAGAAGATCTCCCTCCTTAAAAACTATAGGTAAACGAAAAAAAATATATAGAGATAAAAACATCTCGTTTACATATCTAAAGGGTTTAACCCTTCTCAAAGAACTTAATTCTTTCTCTGGATCCGAGATTCACAAGACAAGTCTCCCACAAATTAAGAATTTAATTCTCATCGGGAGGAACTTATTCTTGAGAATCAAAGATTCAGAAAAGAATTAGGAATCGAATTCCTCAAAACAAAGCATATAAGAGAAACCTAGTTCTCGTAAAAGAACTTGGTTCTTAAAAATAAGGCTTGATCCTAGATCTAAAAAACAAAGATCATATTGATCTACAAAACAAAGATCATATTGATCATTAATGCTATCGGCAGAGAAGAAAAGCGCCCAACGTCCAGTGCCGCAAGTGTTCCTCACATGGGCGCCACAGAAGAAAAGAGTGCTTAGCACTCACTAGGCAGTGCCCATCGCCGCATGTGTTCCTCACATGGACGCCACAGAAGGGAAGAGTGCTTAGCACTCACTAGGTAGCGCCTAGCGCCCAACGCCTCACGTGCTCCCCACGTGTGCATCACAAAAGAAAAAAAAGAGTGCTTAGCACTCCACAAACAGTCCAAAATGGCTGAGTGTTCAACACTCATTGGGCAGTGCCCAGCGTCTTATGGGCTCCCCACGTGAACGCCATAAAGAGTGCCTAGCACTCCATATAAAAGCAAAAGGAGTAAAGTGTTCAACATTTATTGGGCAATCCCATGACCGAAAGCTCCACATGATCATATGTGGGCATCAGAACTCATATAAGTGCTTAGCACTTTCTGGATAAAAAAAAGGAGGCTGATTAAACAGAGCCTAAACAAGTGCTTAGCACTTTTTTTAAAAAAAGAGGGGAAACTAAGCAGACTAAAGCCCAAATTGGCTAAGTTGCTAAAGTCTTGCAACTGAGTCCAAATGCTTTGTTGCTGGGTCTTAAATAAAGAAGATCCTAAAATGTTGCTAAGTAGATCTTATTCTCAAATTGGACTAACGTATCCTTAACAAAAATCCTTAAGGCCACAATAACCCCATTTTCCCTCAAATACGGGATTTGGTTCAACGGCACATCTTTCCACACCTCTGATATATGTCGTTGTAATTCCTCAACGTCTTAAGAGAGGTGGCGGGTCCCGACAACCAACAGCTCCTCTTAATGCACTTCCAAATTAACGTGTACACCTCAAATCGGATCGCACCCCAAATTGGGTGCATTCCATATCACCATTATTTGCTTCGTCACGTAACAAACACACGTGTGCGCAAGATGGATAAAGGATCGAGAATTCCCTAAACTAATATTCGCCTCCAAAATGGCAATAATGGACCGAGATGTCCCTAAACTAACAGTGGACCGAAATGTCCTTAAACTAATATTCGCCTCCAAAATGGCGATAATGGACCGAAATGTCCCTAAACTAATATTCGCCTCCAAAGTGTCGATAATGGACTGAAATGTCCTTAAACTAAAATAATAAAGCCCAAACGCTCTTTAGTTGGATCCTAAATAAAAATGATCCTGAAACCCCGTTAAGTGGATCTTAGTTTCAAATTGGACTAATGTATCCTTAACAAAAACAAATCGAGCTCCAAATGCTCACATACATTTAAGTTGATCTTAATCTCAAAACAGATTAACGGTTCTTAAATAAAACCCCAAATCTAAAATATACGGATTTGGACTAATCCACGCCCTACGGACGACAACATAAATTAGTCTCCGTATACAATCCACGGGCAACCTAAATAAACAAAAACACACACGACACGAAATGAACTTCCGGAGCAAGAGAAAGTAGTTATCGCGATGCGGTAACGTAATTAACTGCAAGAGGCTTGCGCCTGCAGGGAAGAGCGTCCCCATAATCAAAAAACCCCTCGCAAACGAGGGGGAATCTGATAAAGTCTGCTACAACGGTCGCAATCGTTCAAACCTCCGATATATGGTGCCATAAATCAACTTGGTATCTTCAGAGAGGTGGACGGATAAATCTAAATAACATCTGCTCCCAAATTCAGGCAAGACGATCCATCCCGGTTCGTCTCTGTTTTCGGCGGTGAACAGATTCTGGCACGCCCGGTGGGACCTTTTCCTCTTTCCACTCCACATTTCGTGTGTCGTGTTCACGAACAAAATCGCAGTTTGCTATGATTGCCTTTGGATTCGAGGTACTAAGATTTGGTGTCTTGTTTCTGTTCAGAAGAAGAGAACATCAATGGCTTCCAGCTGCACAACTTGCAACAGCAATTCTCGCTCCGCCCAAATTGGAGGAGTGACTTACGGGCTCAATGCGGCCTCCATCTTTTCAATACCGGCGGGGCAGGTAACATAAGCCATTACTGGATTGTTTTTCAGGACCATGATCCCACCAATGAGCGTCGGTTCCTCAACGCCGTAACCCAAAGCTCCTAAGAAGTTGGTCTTTTATCGACTTGCAACCATAACGGCCCCTCTCAACGGGCCGTCCAAATCTGAGGCCTCAGTCTTCAACAGGCTGGGCCGAAGCTCAGACGTCTCAGTCATCAATAGGCTGAGCTAGAACCAAAACGGGCTCGCAAAGAGACTCGTCGTACTTGAAGGGGCTGCCCTAAAAAGGATAGCCCTCCCAACTCCTACTGCAAATGAAGCCGTTAAAAGTGCTTCACCAGTCAGGCGATCGGTCTTCGAGAGGCCGAACGTCTCCAATCAAATCTTGCCAAGGACGTCGGTCTTTAATAGGTTGGCAACTACTGGAGCTCCTCAACAAAACCAGGGGCAAGCTGCAACCACTTCCGAAACCGAGAGGGTCCCGTCTGCAAGACACGCTCGACGTTGCTACTAGCGCTGAGTGAGAAAAGCTGGGGACAACTCCCTCTCTGGACTTACCCCACCAGCTCCAACGGTGGAAGTCGATGCCGCTGTTCCAACCGGGAACAACTTTGAACCGCTGAAGAGAGTGCGCAAAAACTCCCCCACAGCGGTACTGAAGAAATCGCCTCCTCCTGTTGAGGTCCCTGTGTAGGAAAAGCAGGAGCGGCCCCATCAACGGCTCTCCTCCCAAATTCACAAAGTCTGGCGAAAAGTCCAGGACTCTGTGATCGATGAAAACTACTCTTACCGACTGAAGAAAATGAAGGTTCGGTAGGAGAAAGGTTACCCCTCCGTCATACAGCAAAGGACGTCTTCTACATAGGTGCCTGTTATAACGGCTCCTTCAACTTCGACCTTCCACAAAAGGATGAGGCCGGAGAAAATTCCACCGCCGGTGGCAAATTCCAAAGGCGACGAACCCAGACACCCCAAGTCTGGGGGAATGATCATGCATACGGTTTACATGGCTTCCGGAAAAGAAGAAAGCCGTGCTTCCGTAGGTCACCGGTCACAAACTCGGTCGCTGAAAAAAGCTCAGGAGTAACAACAAAAGTTCCAGGAGATGCTGACGAAAATGGCAACACTCACCGGACAGAAAGAGAGTCCGAAATCAGCGAGCGAACAGCGCCAAGAGCAAGAGACCGATATAGAGTTCCTGCAAAGGGTGCTTGAAAAGAAGGATAAGGAGGCCGCGGAACAAGCTGCTAATATAAAGCGGATGGCTCTTCTGTTCCAGGACATGGTTTGGAATGGTGATCCAGCCAGAACCTCCAGCCGAAGGTCTACCGATAATCTTTGAGGACGACAGTGTGGAAACATCAAACCCCCTTCCGACGCTATCAGTGGCCAAGGAGGAAACAATCTCCAAGGATGCTCTTGATGATTATATAGCTCAACAAATACGAGCTCATCAAGAGAATGAAGTGGCTGGCCAAATCATCAGAACTGGGCGACCATATCCAGGCTGGTATGTTCAAATCAAGTATCCGCCGGGATATACGATCCCCAAATTCCATGTGTACAAGGGGACAAGCAATCCACACCAGCACGTCGCTGAGTTCAGAGCTCTGTGCGGCAATACTGGAGGCGACGACAAACTGATGCTTCGCCAGTTCGTTGGTAGCCTGTTGGAGACAGCCTTTGAATGGTACTCGGAGCTCCCAAATGACTCCGTAAAGACATTCACGGAGATGGAGCTGCTGTTCACACAGCGGTTCGCCAGCGCAAGTGAACGCACCCCAATCACGACATTAATCAATGACAGGGTGAAGTCAGGAGAAACCTCGGTCCAATACGCGATCCGGTGGCGGAACCTATGGTCAAAATGCGAACAGCGCATCGAAGAATCCCCTGCTATGGGCATGTTCATCAGGACCATAGATTCGCAAACAACTGTGTCCTAGTTCATGACGTTCTTCAAGCCAACCACATTCCAGGATTTGATTGATAAACTGGCTCAAATGGACCAGATGGGCCATGGGCCTTCTTCCTCAAATAAGGACCCTCGAAACGCCAAGGGTAAAGGGAAAGTGGCCTTCGTCGCCAACACTCAACAACAACCGAGCGACCCGAAACCGGCTGCTCGCCAAAACAACATGCGTCCACGCTTATCCCTGGAAGAAAGGCCAGGACGTGCCTGCTCGTTTCCCCATAACAAAACGAGGAGACTGTTCGAGCTGGCAGTGCGTACCAAACTCATCACATTGCCAGACCCACAACGTCCACCGCAACCTGGCAACGTCAACAATCCCAACTACTGTTCCTATCAAAGAATGGTGAGCCACCCAATTGAGGATTGCTACATCTTCAAAAACTGGGTCGAGGATTAGTATCAACAAGGGAAGTTCGCGCTTTCTGAGAACTAGAGGGTAAACCCGCCACAGAAGTACGCTCCTAAAAAGGTGGATACGCCGGGGGCATCATGCTCGCTCGTAGAAGAATCTCCTTGGGAAGTCGTACTTTCAGCTAAAACCAAAAGAATGCTGAAAGATCTTCAGGCATGTCCAGTAGTTAGGTGGAAAAGCCCACTTGAACCGGAAATCATCAAAGGGATGCTGAAACCGCGTCCCGTACCGAAAACTGTAGACAAAGGGCAAAATCCCCAAGTCGAACCTGTTCATATCATAATATTGCATTATTATATTCCCCATTCTTATATATTTTACAAATAAACAGGTGCTTTTGACGCATGTCTGCTACATATTACAGGTTACAGGTTTTTGGACAGAAAACAGTGAAAATGATGAAAAGACGATGCAAAAGTGGATTTTGACCAACAAACAGAAGACTCTTGATCAAGCCTACATCAAAGATAAAATTCACAAAGTACAAGGCAATGCAAGGTCCAAGATTACAAAGCGAACGGTTAAAAGTCCACCGTAATTATTTACTGGAGATCTGGAAGAAACATAGAAGCTATTTTAATAAAAGAACCAAATAATAAGGAAGCCCAAAGACAGAAGAGCCCACAAAGGAAATTTCAAGGCCCAATACTTCCTTTTAAAGAGACAGAGACATAAAATTTTACCAAAACTTGGAGTCTACTTTGACTAGGTCTTCCTAAGGATATTTTGGTAAATGTAGACGTGCGAATCAATTGTAACCTAGGGTTTCCTGTCCTCCATAAATAGGAACTCTAAATCATTGTAAAGGCTATGCCTCCCTATGCCTCTTTTTATAAATAAAATTTAGATTTCTTTTGGAGAGCATCGATGCCTCTTTTCATTTCAGAAATTCAGATCTGACAAGTCTTGTGTTAATGTTTGGAGAGAGCCATCTGTAAAGTAAGTAGGTAATTTCAATTCTTGCCCTAGGTAATTTTTCATTCTCTGTCCTAGATTAAATTTAATTCCTTGCCCTAGTTAGACAGTTAGATCTTTAATTCCTTACCCTAGTTAAATTTAATTCTTTGCCCTAGATAAATGATAGATTTAGTTTTTAGATTTAATAAGAAATCCGAACACCCATCGGAATTAACTTGTAAGAGCATTTAGGAAATTCACAACATCCCTGTGGGCCGACCCGTACTCACCGGCTAGCTGCAAAGCGACGCCGTTCTTGATTGCGGCAATAGATAGTTTTTGAGATAAATCAAATGGCGCCGTTGCCGGGGATGGCGTGTTATTTCCTTTTTGCAATTTCGGGTTAATCTAAAATTAAAAAAATCATAAAAATCTGAAAAATCACAAAAAATATATAAATATATCATCTGTTATTTTTGGAAAGGGTATTTTTGTGAGAATTTTGCAGGATCTACGCACAATTTCGGATCTGGAAATCTATAGAAAGCTGAACAGAAAAAAACAGATCGGAACAACAGAAGATCACAACAACCGAGGAACAGAAGAAATTTGGAGGACCGAGTCTACAAGTCAACCGAGGTGATCTGGTGCAAAAAAAAACGCTGAAATGTCCATCAGGCCGCGGAACCGCCGCGGGACACCCTTTCTGGCCGCGGAACCGCCGCGGCCTGGTCGATTCAGAGCAAAAAAAAAAAAAACCTGTAAGTCTTCGGATCTCCTCCTCTGCAAATCTCCGATATATCTTCTGAAAAATCTTCTGCAGGATTCTTTGCACTTAAAAAAATCTTTTTCCCCCTTCCAATAATTGATTCTCTGCAGGATTCTTTGCGCCGCAAATAAAATAAAAATCTTTGATTGCAAGTGATTTACTGTTTTGCATATTTTTAAAACTGACTTTAAGGGGCTTTTGACCAATTCAGATTGGGTGGGGATTTCATCACCCTTCCCAGGACCCCAGAAATCACATAAGGCATATGCATTGACCATCTATTAATTAAAAAAATACTAGATTCAGCCCTAAGCACTTCGAGCTCAATAGGACAGAGGACTAGTTATAGGCATCAGCCATTTATCCTAACCTGACTTTGCGGTGTCTAGACAAGTGTGTCAAGGCAAGTGGTTACTTAATTAGGACCGCTACTTGTAGCGGGGAGCCTCCTACTTACCTGGCACTTACCTGGCCGCAATTGGCGGTGAAGAGGCGGTTTGAGGTCCTATCTCTAGCCCTTTGGAACAGTTAGGAGCTGTCTAGCTGACCTTGGTGACCCTAGAGTTAGGCCTGATTGTGCATTTTTGGTTGATCGAAAGTGTGTCTTAGACCTTTATCAAAAATTATTTTTTGCAAAACAAATAAAAAAAATAAGAGGAAAATTTTTATAAAAAGACTTGCAACTTTTTCGCTAAGAAATCCTTACACCCAAATTTTCTTTCTCTTTTCTTTCTTCTATCATGGGTACCCCACATCATAAATCTCTTGCCGAACTTTGGTATCCCGAACCTAACTTTGCGTCGTACGTTAATTGTTTCAGTCGATTTAAGGAAGATCCCTCCGTGCCCAAAATATCTTTGAAAGATCAAATAGAAGCGTCTAGGAGAAACAGTTTGACTTTGCAACCCACTCTGTGTCAACCAAGTCAATCTTTACCATCTTCATATGTTGATACCATTTTTTCAAGTCCTGCTGTAACTCCTAAACTGATGTCCATTGCTGAGCATATTGCTCGATCTCGTAGCCGATCTTTCACCCCTCTCCACACATCTAGTTCTAGGGATCCACAAGACTATTCACCTTTTTATCCACATGTTGACCCTACCCCTGTCCAACCAACCACTTCCTACCGATCCTGCCCGACTTTCCCACCTTTACTAGACACTGTTTCTACACACCTATTAGGGAGTTTCACGTATCCAAACAGTTTTGAATCTTTTACCGAAACCCCTTCACAACCCATGTCTAGTTTGGAACAGTCGTTGGAAGCTTATATTTCAGCAACAAACAAAATGGTTAGGAATGTGGAAGCGTCCATGGCCGCCCTTATGCAACCTAGTGAACCGGCAACTAGTTTTCAACTAGTTTCAAATTTTTCAATGTATAAGGAAGCGGTTGGACAGAGTGAGAATGTGAGAGGATTTCCAAATCAAACCTACCCATACCCAATTGAATCCAACAACTCCAATTTTCAAACATGTGTCCAAAATAATGAGTTGTGTGATTTTGTAGTACTTGATATGACAGATTGTGAAGAACCCCTTTCGAGTGAAACCACACGTAATCCTTTCGATCTTTACACCTCCACTCTAGATCCTAAATCGATAAATATCCATGCTTATGATGAGGTGTCAGAAAACATTGATTTTCACTTGATTGAGGATATAGACGCCAGGAATATTTCGGATAATGAACCTGACAATTTGATTGAAATTTTAGGTCCAATTCATCATCCCGAGTCATTAAATGTTTCTCCCGAACCTCATATGCATCTTGATTTTGATGATAATGGCATGGATGAGATAAATATTGAGGAGAATTATGAGGATAGTATTGAGGAGAGTATTGAGGTTGAACCATTCTTGTTTGATGTGTCGGAGTTTTCAATTCATCCTCTTGAACCTTTAACTAAATCACCCTCCCTCCTTTCCATCGCTCCGACCATGCCTAATATCACGCTTGAAGACTGTGAGCTTGAAAAATTTCTTTTTGAATCTGACACAGTTCTCACAGACGATAACACTTACGAGTGTTTCACTTTTTCGGACGATGTTGATGACTCACCGCCCGAGTTTGAGTCCTTTAAATTTTCAGATGAGTTAGTTGAACCATCAGACTCGGTTGCTTACAGTCGTTTCGAACTATTGATGGAATCTTTCCAGTTCGAGACAGTTTACTACGGTGAGAATGAGACTATCCCTAATTCACTCCCTTCCCTACCTTCCATTGTTCCGACCGTGCAAGTGACCGTTACGCTTTCATCTCCTATACCAAGTTCGGAGTACCCATGCCTTCTTGCGAATCTTGAGGGATTTGACCCCATTTCTCGACGGGTTGATAGGTTAGCACAATCGCTTTTAACACATCGGTCATCATAAATTGTGCTAATTTATTCACTCGATTTACACCCTCAAGATCGTACTCTACTTCTTTCTCTTTTCCGCCATTCTTCTCCCCCACCGAGACCATATCCCGTTTCTACCTCCACACGGTCTCGTGTGTTTCTCATTTCTTTCCTCTACTCCCCATTATTTCACCAACTCGGCCATTACCACGATAAGATTTTTGAATGGTTGGTGCTAACCTTTGGCTTGTGTAAGGCCAAGCTTAAGTTTGGGGGGAACCTTGTTGTATATGTACATATATTTTTTTGTTTTCTTTTTCTATAAAAAAATAATTTTTTTTTTATAAATAAATAAACAGGGGAGTGCCGACATTTTGACCCTCTTGGTGCAGCATGACAGTGAGGACACTGTCAAGTTTAAATTTGGGGGTATGCTCGGTAAGTCTTCTTCCTTCGCATTCATTTGTACATATTTTTGCATTTGCATATTTATTTGAAAACCCATAAAAAAATTGAAAAATTTCAAAAAAATTATAAAAATTACTGTATTCAATTTTGGCTATATTTGATTTGAGTTTGACAAATAGGTTAGCTGGCTAGGAACAACTAGATCTTAGACTTAGTAAATTAAAAACCCTAAAGATAACCTTCCTTAAAGTTTAGCGGTAGAAAGTATATGTCTTTGTAGTTTATTTAGAAATAGGCAAATTTTGAGTTCAGTTCTTGGGCTAAGTTGAAACAAAGGAAAAGTATTGATATCTTTATTAAAGTGTAAGTTTGAAAAATAATTCTTAGCTTAAATCTAGATTCTGAAAATGTATACCCTATAATTTGCACAATCACGCACCTTGAAACTTGGAATAGTAGAGGAGACCTTGAAATGCTCTTGTCTGAAGTCCTTAGTACGAAGAAAATGAAATAAAAAATAATACAAGTGTGAATAAAGAAAAAAAAATGAACACTGGTTTTTGTGATTACTTAAGGCTGTGAAAAATAGAAAAATATTTAGCAAGGGTGCTTCATCACCTAGTGCCTTAGACCAACTAGTTTGGGAGTCACTGCTAAAGCCTTGGGTGTTGCAAGACTAGGAAGTACGCTTTAAAGTGCTAACGCATCTTGTAATCAGTTGTTGGTACCTCAAGAAGTATTAACGGTCGCATGAAGGATGTGTAGGCAAAAATTCATTTAAATTCACCAGTTCCTTAGACAACGGACAAGAGTATGATTGCTTGATTTGAATTTCCAAATGTAGGGGTGATATTTACACATACGTGGGGATATGTGATTGGAGTTTAGATGAGAGAAATGAGTGAAGAATAGAACTTGTATCTTTAGTAGAGTTGATAGAAATTCCTAAGTGGAGATAAAACCCTAGAAGGAAAACTTAAGAAATGCCGAAAGCTAAGTAGGTCTGCAGAACATATATGAT
Organism: Agapanthus africanus; assembly: GCA_030015575.1. Lineage (NCBI taxonomy): Eukaryota > Viridiplantae > Streptophyta > Magnoliopsida > Asparagales > Amaryllidaceae > Agapanthus > Agapanthus africanus. Next base: position 496,147,899 of record CM057348.1, on the reverse strand, counting down.
CTTAAGTTAAATGATAAGGAAGTGTGAAGAATATGGGTGGATAATTTACGGGTCAAAGATAATAGAATTCCTTAGAAAACCTAATTGGAGAATAAAAGTTAATGGGCCGAATTGATAGGATTTTGTGGGTAGTATCCGCTAAAAACCTCAGGAGACAACACTCCTCCTACTAGGGACACCTAGAGGTTTAACGGCTTGTTGCACGAGCTCAGTGCAATCGCGTTTCCCTGCGAAAGTGCGGTTAGGTTTTTTGTCGAGAATAAAAAAAAATAAGTTTGCTCGAGGACGAGCAAAAGATAAGTTTTGGGGTATTTGTTCATATCATAATATTGCATTATTATATTCCCCATTCTTATATATTTTACAAATAAACAGGTGCTTTTGACGCATGTCTGCTACATATTACAGGTTACAGGTTCTTGGACAGAAAACAGTGAAAACGATGAAAAGACGATGCAAAAGTGGACTTTGACCAACAAACAGAAGACTTTTGATCAAGCCTACATCAAAGATAAAATTCACAAAGTATAAGGCAATGCAAGGTCCAAGATTACAAAGCGAACGGTTAAAACTCCACCGTAATTATTCACTGGAGATCTGGAAGAAACATAGAAGCTATTTTAATAAAAGAACCAAATAATAAGGAAGCCCAAAGACAGAAGAGCCCACAAAGGAAATTTCAAGGCCCAATACTTCCTTTTAAAGAGACAGAGACATAAAATTTTACCAAAACTTGGAGTCTACTTTGACGAGGTCTTCCTAAGGATATTTTGGTAAATGTAGACGTGCGAATCAATTGTAACCTAGGATTTCCTATCCTCCATAAATAGGAACTCTAAATCATTGTAAAGGCTATGCCTCCCTATGCCTCCCTATGCCTCTTTTTATAAATAAAATTTAGATTTCTTTTGGAGAGCATCGATGCCTCTTTTCATTTCAGAAATTCAGATCTGACAAGTCTTGTGTTGATGTTTGGAGAGAGCCATCTGTAAAGTAAGTAGGTAATTTCAATTCTTGCCCTAGGTAATTTTTCATTCTCTGCCCTAGATTAAATTTAATTCCTTGCCCTAGTTAGATAGTTAGATCTTTAATTCCTTACCCTAGTTAAATTTAATTCTTTGCCCTAGATAAATGATAGATTTAGTTTTTAGATTTAATAAGAAATCCGAACACCCATCGGAATTAACTGTAAGAGCATTTAGGAAATTCACAACATCCCTGTGGGCCGACCCGTACTCACCGGCTAGCTGCAAAGCGACGCCGTTCTTGATTGCGGTAATAGATAGTTTTTGAGATAAATCAGAACCTTCAAAGTCTTCGAAGAAAAAGAAGAAGACCAAGAAGCCTGTGCGACCTGCCGAGTATGACGACGAACGCATAGACCTACAAAAGTACATTGACGCGCTGGAGGAGTACAACCAGAAGGCATGGACACCGGTCACCCTCAAAGAATTCCTCAAGTATATTCTTGAGAACGAAAAGAGTGACAACGATGAGGAAAATGACTCATCAGAGACTAAAGACTATGTAGCAAGTTGCCACATGGTTTCCCATTCGTCGTTAAATGATGAAGAAGTTCTCTCAGCGTCAGAAAATAACATAGAGGGACTGGGGGCAGGATCAACGCCAAATCCCCAGAACTGTCGGAAGACCCAATCGATAGGTTGTTAAACGAAGTCTTTCGAAAATGAAAAGTTGACCGAGAATGCAAAACGGCCATATATGAAGAGGCTAAGCGTCATGATGAAGAAGCCGCAGTAAGGATGAGTCGTAAAGTACTCCAACCAAGGCAAAGCACACCTACCACAATTAAGAGCAAGATCAAAGCAGAGAAGCGGTTCGCTAAAGCCCTGTCAGTAGGAATGAAGCTGCCACCTCTCAAAGGAAACATGCCCGGGGTCATAAGCCGCGACGGAAATGACTCATATCCGAACTACTGCCTATATTATCGGAGGGTTACTCATCCCACTGAAGAATGCAGTGCCTTCAAGAAGAGGCGGCAAGGATACATTGCCCATCAAGAACACTTCAAGAGGATGAAGCACGAAACTCGTCGACAGCGAAAAAGTGCGAAGAATGCACGTGAGAAAATGACTGGCAACTGTCATATGGTTGATACCAGTTTGGAAAAAGAAAAAGTCAAAGTTCTTACCTTCGAGAGCGATTCTGAGAAAGAAACAACCCTTAGCCCTCTCTTCAAGGACTCCACCTCCGAAAAAGAAGAGGAGGATAAGAACTGTGAGAATATTCAGCTGCGTAACTGTACGTTGTTAGTTATGTATATGCCCTAGAGGCCATTATTGTACATATGATGTATATTATAGTGGATGCTTGGATATATAGAGAAAGGACTTTCTTGCTCGATATGATAGTATGCTATCTGGTTGCTCTTTGTCTTAACATATTGGCTTGTATTGTGTTGCTGTCTTGCTCTCATATGTTGATAAAGCCCTTAGGTTGTGTACTTGACTATGAAGACTATGATGGAGATCATACTAGTGGGGCCATGGTAGTCCACAAGTACATCCTATAATTATTCCTAATCGAGGGTGTATCGAGACAGGGCATCGATACTCCAGAGTAGACTAGCGTATTCTCTTCTTGACCCATATGATGGGCGATGGATGATCCCACATCCATTGGTGTTTGACATCAAAGATGGTATACGGGTGCTCAGTGGAGACTGGGTACACTGAACGGACTCGCTGAGAACTCCTAGTTGGTATTATACCTATTGTCAGATAGCAGTTCTCTGGTGACACTGGTACAGGTTAGTCTGTAGACCCGAGATCGTCATAGAGTCTTGTGTGATTCCTACCGTGCTTTGATTTCCACCTTACCACATTCATGAGAACGTGCAAAATGGTGGCTTTTGGGTACAGTCCCAAATCACATGGAGTCAATGAGCGATAGGAGGGGTTTCATCTCTCCCGGTATTGGGGGTTGATGTTGCGCTGTGCTCGATTGGCTATAACTGGAAGTCCCTGGCCAGGGCTGATATAGAGATCTACCAGTAAGTGTTATCAGTAGTTTGTCGACCCGTTATGAGCCTCACATCGACACGACTTATCGGTTAATGGGGTCTGACGCTTACCACCCCCAGACTGGATATGCGACATATCAGAAGAAGAGACCGGACTGTACGGTAGTGTTACTTATTGGATTCGCAGGAGTATGTACAGGCTTGCTTGTTGATTTTCTGGTCGCTCAATACCCGGATGGCCGTTACTTTTAGCAGACCACTTGCGGCTTATGGGTGTTTGATATGATTATCACCTACTGCCGGCGTATTGACGAGTCTTTAGAGTCCTACAAAGAGGTTTCCTGGCTCAGGCGAAACGGAGTAGGAGTACACATGTGATATGTGCGGGACCGAGATTGATACGTGTGTGTGATACCGTATCTATTCTCGTGATGTGATATCGGCCGGTTATATGTGATATAACCGGGTCATCATATCAAGTGTTGATTCGATGAAATGATACATTTTGTATTAGTCGGTTATATGTGATATAGCCGGATTATTAAATCAAGTATTGATTTAATAATTTATTGTATAATTATATATTTGATATATTAAATTATATTAACTAATATATGCTCACTTAAGTATTTCATTTTCTCACATTTGGATACATTTAACATATATGTGATATATGTTTAATGTATTCTTTTCTTTTGTTACAAAATTATATATATGTGATATGTATAATTGTGACATGCTAGGTTATACATGCAACTTGTGTGTATGAGAATTACACCATGATATTGTGATAAATGTTGAGTTTATATTTATTTTAGCAAATTCAAAATTGTGGAGAATTAGTCATGAGCTTGGATGAAGTTTGTAGAACATTGACTAAGTCAACCAATTTTGTTTTGTCTAAGATATTTATTAACCTAACCCTAATCACTTTGACCATGGTCTATTCTCTACAAGGGTTAAGCCATGACATAAACCCATGGTTGCATTTCTAACCTCATACAACTCTCATTCTCTTCATCACTTGAGCTTCTTCTTCTTCATCTCATTTCTAGCTCTCTTGACTTGGAGAAAGTGATGAAAAATAGTGAGAAATAAAATTCTAGAGTGAGCACAATTCCTACTTCATCATCCTCATCTATACTATCCATTTAGATTAGGGTGTTAGCTTCACTAATTCCATATTAGTGAAGTGGAAGCTTGAGTCTGTGTTTTCTAGACGTAGATCATCTTGTATTGTGAAGACTTAAAGCAAGCATGCATCATACGTCTTGTGGAGCCTCTCAAGAGTCCGAGAGTTCTTGGATCGCAGCGGAGGGACCACAACTTGGAGCTATAGAAGTGAAGGAGAGGACTACAAAGGTTGTAAACCCTGATCACTTAGAAGTAATGTTGTTTACATGATGTTTCCGTATGATTCTCTAGTAAAAGATCTAGGTTAGGGTTCTTTTAGCATGGCAAAATTTTAACTTGGCATAGATGATGCCACCCGAAACCTTGTTGTCGTGTTTAGGATCCCTACAGTGGTATCAGAGCCTAGCTAGAGAATTAGACGGATTGTGTAGAATTACGAAACCGAAACAACTCCAAAACACCCGAATAAAAATCCTAGTTTCTGTCAAAATTTTCAGAGATTCAAATTTTTTTTTAAACAACTGCAGAATATTGTATGAGACGCAACATGAACACAGTGAAAAATTCAACATCCCTCGCCAGAATTTGGCCGGCCACAATGCTAAAAGAACCGGCCTGCTCGGCCAAAATGGGGGTTTTTGTGTTGAATTTTTTAGTATGTTCCAGTATCTGGGTTTTGGTATTTCAGGTGTTGTTTGTTTTTGCTAAATTTGCATGTGATGTTATCTTTTTACAAAGGAAATTCGGGGTGTTTCGTATTCGTAATTCTAGATTTCGGGTTATTTAGACGGTGTTAAAAAGTTCAAACGGATATCAAATACGCACTTTAACCTTCGCTGGAAATTTTCCAAGAGTTGGATTTTTTTTCAAGTTAAAGAACATTCTAAAATCATGCAAGTAATGTGGTGGACTCTCTAGAAGAACGAAACCCTAACTCGATTCTGTGATCGTAAGAACCGCTGCCAAACCCTAGGGTTTGCGGTAGTTCCACAGCGCCACAGGTGAGGCATTGGTTGACCCTTCTACGGCTGGTTCATTCGTACCGTGGCATGTACTGAGTATTTTTAAACTACGCTTAAGTGTTGAGCTTTCGGGAAATTTTGGGTGTTTGTTTATTCGATCGAAATGTTTAACGTCGTGCTTTTTCTTGAATGTGATACAATATGTGGAATTCATATAGTTAGACATGAAATCCGAGATATGTGATATTTCGGGTTTATGATGTCTAAAGTGATTGTGGATTCCAAATGTTGTAGTTTGACATTTTATTTTCTGCGACCGTAAGTGTAATATGTGGTGTATCGCCGGTTTCATTGCTATATATCAACGACAATTGGGATACGCATATTTACTTACATTGATGACATGTGATGTTATGTGTTGCTGTGATATGTTATATTGGATCATCGCTTTTGAATAGCCGGGGTTTTATGTGAGATGAGAGTTTTTCATTTTCATTCATGTAAAATTCATTATATGTAATATTCTTTTATTGGGGCACTTCCGGGTTGAGGATGATACCACTATTGTATATTATTTACCTTTCCGTATTAGGATAGACCCAAGGAGGGGAGCACAAGCAACCGGATTCTAGGGTCCAGTGGGAGACCAACTCGAGAAGTCGAGCCGGGTCTCCTAACTCTAGAATTGGTAAGGCTGCTTTCCGCTCTTGTAGGGGTCTAGGGATGTGGGTTTGGCTATTCATCGCGACCATGGAATCCGTATTTTATACAGGCTCAAAATAAAACATGGACCTCCTAATATATCCAATATTTCATATGCTATCTTCTGCTGCTGATATTCTGTGATGTGATCACTTTATATGCGTAAGACGAATGCTTTATTATTATATATATGATATATAATAAACGTTGCTTATGTTTTGCACCCGCGCTAGTCCCGCCTCGGTATGCCGTTACTTAAGTAACCCAACGGTGCATAACGGGACACTGTGGCGAATGCAGATGGCATAAGCGTATGTTGTATTTTCGTTTCTTCTGTGATGCTTAGGAAGCATAAATGATAGGACTTCATTAATGAGATTAATGAAAGAAAAGAAACCTAAAAGATGTTGTAGAATCAAATTTTCAAAAAGGTTAGCTCTAGTTTTTGCTTTGCATAGCGGTATTCCTTGTAGAATATCCAACACCTTATTCGATAAGGAAAGAGCCGAGATCCTTTTACCGGGAGTGACCTCTTTAGCGAAACTAGCAGATGCTACAACTCACTCGGTTTTGTTTTTGATTGCTTCTATAGTTCTTGCTTTGCATAGCGGTATTTGTGAAATATCCTGCACCTTATTCGATAAGGAAAGAGCCGAGATCCCTTCACCAGGAGTGACCTCTTTAGCGAAACTAGTAAAAGCCTAAAAAACACTCCTTTTCAAAATCACTTGTTTCTACAACCATATCAAGTTCATTGAGCGAAAGGTTTGCTGAAAAACCTGTCGTAACCCTCCGTCATTTCAGATAAGTACTGCTTAGTATTCATTCTGCGTTTGTTGACCTTAGCCAAGACGTAATGTGCGGTAGCTAATTAGTGCTTATCTACTGCATGAGATGCGATTGAGTTAGGGTAGTCGTACGACTTTGTTGACCTTAGCCAAGGGTCGTACGGGTGGGTTTAATTCAATCAGGAAATGACGGGTTGAACTTGGCTAGCGCTTATGATTTGTTGACCAAAGCCAAGGTCATAAGTTGCTAGGGGCAAAACATTATCGGGAATTTCAAGTGTTGAAATTTGCAATGAGATTGCATACCTTCTATGAGATAGTTGGATCCCGATACCCACTGCGAGTAAGAGTTACTCCGGGGAGAGTTTTATACATGACAATTAGCCGATCAAGTAGGTGTCAAGAAAGGTGTTAACGGGGTTATGCCTATGGGAAAACGAGGTTTATTTTAATTAGGTCCATGCGAAAGCACGGGGAACCTCCCTCAAAATACCAACACTGGCCTGGCTGAAAGATTGACGAACTTGTAAGGTGTAATTAATCCCGGCTAGTCTTACCTTTTGGGGTTTGAAGGAAGATTTGATGGAAACAGTGGGAGCCATCCTAATTAAATAAGATAATAACCAATCTAATCTTGTAAGAGCGTACGCTAAAGTGTTTTCTTCTCATGTAGCGACCATGTCAGGCCTTAATCAAGATAATAATATGGATGTATTGACCGAACCCGCTTGTTATACTGTGCAGGGGAACGTTGGTTCCGTTCTTTCTTATAATTGTTATAAGACTGAGCAGGAAATAGGGGAATATCCGGATTCCCATGCCCCCCAAACGAAGAACAAGCATATTGATGCATCTTCTTCGGGTGTGTTAGTTATCGAGAACTGTTTCTCAGTACACTCTACGTCTTGGGTATTAGATATCGGTTCGGGATCCCACATATGTAATATGTTACATGGGCTAAAGAAAGGTAGGGAACTGGGAATAGGTGATCATTTCGTAAGAGTAGGAAATGGTGCAAATGTTGCAGCCAAAGCAGTTGGCGAATATCACCTTGTGTTGCCTAATGGTAATACATTGATTCTGAACGAATCCTATTACAAACCGACTATAATATGCAATCTTATATCAGTTTCTTTATTAAGTAAAGAAGAATATAATTTTGTAGTACATGATAATGTTATGAACATCTTTTTAAATCAAAAGTTGATTGGATCAGGCTCATTAAATAATGGCATATACGTTCTAAATCAAACCTCAGTTCTTAATGTACTAAACATACACAAGAGGAATAGTTCGGAAATGAACGAATCTTTCTTGTGGTATTGTAGACTAGGTCATATCAATGCGACATGACTAGCTAAGTGTCACGACCCGAAATAGTACGTGACTGGCACTTGAATCATATGAAGTCTATAGGACCCCATCTAATTCAAGTAAGCCAAAAACCCAGAAATCTAAAACCATATTTAAGGAGTAAATAAGAAAACTAGTTTTTAAGAAGTAAGGAAAACATGTTTTAAAACAGGGTTTTAAAATAAGTAAGCCGAATATGAATTTTTAAAATCTATATTCTTTTCTGAAAATTTCGGCAGAGTTTCCTTTGTAAATAATGGCCCCGAACGGGGTACAACAAGAATAATATATACACAATGAAAAAAGCATCCCCAAGCGGGAGCTAGCTCTTCGTCAATCGACGGTCATAACCAGGCAAGCAATATAATATACAACGCCAAAGGGCGAGAATCAAAACTCAAAAAGAAACTCAAAATCAAAATGAAAACCATAATACTACAACGCGCGACGCTAAGGTCGAAATAATACATAACTGGTTTTCTAAGTATGAAACAATATACAAGTTTTGGTTGATGGAATTACTAGATACAACTGAATAAAATAATACATGGGTGGTCACGATGCGAGTAAACCCATCTACCAATGCAATCACCCAGAAAGGAAGCAGTGTGCCAGAAAAGCCGCAATGAACCTGTACGGCAAAACCTGCAAGAAACTGTGGTACAACGGGAGTGAGTTGCCAACTCGTGAATAGAAAACATCACAGGGCAGAAATCGCATGTATGACACAATCCTAGGTCAATACGATCAATATATATAAACCTTAATGAATAAGCCTGAAGCATGATAAGGTAGCAATATAACATCTATACATGAGTGTAGTGTCAAGTGCTCGTGCCAGTGCCTCTGGTAATAACATATCATAAATATGAGGTATGATCAATGTCGATTATATCATGAAGTCTATAGGTATGTGGATATCATTCAACTATGTAATCAATGTCATCAATGTCAATATATGTATGTGGAAATTGTCCACGTGTCACCCAATGACAATAAGCATCATGCATGTAAATATCATAAACAGAATTCCGAGGTTCAAGAGAAATTTCTCACCAGCTGCCTTCTTCCTCTTGATTGCTCGATTCCCGATCCTCCTACATATGCATGGAAGTATGAGGATGTAAATCAACATGTGTCGCTCGCGACATATCAAAATCATGGAACCTGAGTGTCAAGCATCGACACTCGAAAACATCATGAAACCTGTGCCTAGCATCGGTACGTAAATCCTCATATATCGGGCTCCGTCAGTCTGGATCGGCCCATATCATCTCTAACTCCGGTCGGTATCCTTCGGATATCCGCCGAGCTCAAATACAATCACCGGTAGGTAGTAGTACCTCTGCCAGGCTCACCGTCTGTATACACAGCATCCCTTTCTTGCCCCGGGGTACCATACCGGGCCCACCATGTACCCGCAATCGGCCTCACCGCCTCCTCGAATCGGGTTTCACATGTCGCTCTCTGCACCGAGAAAACACATGGTGGACGCACTGAAATATCATATCAAAGGAAACCGGGTTTTTAAAACGATACATATTCTCTTTTTGAAATGACCACGGTTCCCAAATCCAGAAATCTCATGAAAAACAAATATCTCAATGCGTATAATCAAAAGCATGATGTATGCGACATGTAAAAGAAATGTAAGCATATCAGTATATCATGCAATATGGAATAGTAATATGCACATATTAAGGGAAACCGCCCTTTTAAAATGAATCAGTTTTAAAGAGTATCTTACGGTTCCCAAATCTCCAAATCCAGCGAAAATCATCTATGTATGTGCAAATGCATATGTATGTAAGTATGGGTGTACGCAAATATGTCATGCAAGGGTCATATCCTGAATGCAACAGTCCTACAGTGTAGTGACATGGCAACTATCGATGATGAAGTGTGTGAGCCGGCAAGCAAGTGTACGTGGAACATATGCATCATCGATAATGGTGCTGGTGTCCTAACAGCATGGTTTTGATATAACAACAACATATTTAAGCATGCAATGCGATGCGAATAACAAGAATATGCAGGAATCGACTAATAAATGCAACAGTGATGAATCTGCATCAATATAAAAAGTCATACAGTTTGCCATTTGAAATAAGAAGAATCGGGGTTTTTAGTAAAATAAGGGTTACGGTGTTTTTAAGAAAAGATGCGTCTTTTGAAAATATCCGTAGAATCTCTTTGCCTGTCTTTAAAATACTCCCGATTCGTTAGTTTTTGAAATAGGTATGACATCAACCTAGCCTAACATCTACTAGCAAAACTACAGTTCTAACTAACAAGTCAATCAGGAGGGGTATGGAAACCACCTAAATCTGATTCGATTTATATATATATATATATAAGTATAATAGTCGGTGATCCCGCCTCAAAGGTACCCCGTATGATACAATATCATATGACATCCTCGAGTCATGAGTGCGGATCTATCATCAATATAAAGCTCGTATGGTAAATCATCGTAAGGTATCCCAAAAGCTGGGTACGGGTCAATATCACATTCATCTCATCAATTATATGGTATCCTTATCGTCATATCACATGATCTGCGGTACTGATCTTAGTCTAGTACAAATCGACACCATCTATATAAATATAAATGCGTGTGTGAAACACACGTCCAAAAGCCCGCTAAATCTCATGTCGTATCCCAAATACGAATCACAATATATCACCGATCTCATGGCACTATGCCCAATCTCATCGACTAATCTCCAAACATCATACACTATCCTCGTCATCTAAGTATATGTATAACAAATATGTATGTGTGTGCGTGTGGGTGTAAACCTATTCTAGGGTTCGCAACTAGGTACTATACTAGTTTACTTCTACGCCCTAATCTAATCATAGTACACCTAATCTCATCTCAAATATCACGACACACAATAAGCTATCATAAATATAAATATAGTATATAACTAGTATACTAAGTATCGAACTACGGGGGTGCTATACGCCATCCACCCGACTTCCCCCGTAGATATAATCTACTCACCTTGCATCCCGCGTATCGGTGTCGATGTCGCCTTCATCTTCTTCGTCATAAGAAGTCCTCATGAAGGTACCTATAAGATAACACAATCGCAAACGCATCTTAAAATCATATCAAGAAAACCAAACGACGCGCTAAGGCCTATAGGTTAGAACCTATAGACTACGCTTTCTAAACCATCAAACAACCCTCGATGTCGTCGTGCAAACGTAAAGCGATCGAGGTAAAACACAAACACGCAAATCCAGAATTCAAAATATGAGAAACGAAACACGAATCCAAAACAGTAACTACAGAAAAGGGTCCCAGATTTCACCCTAGGTCAAATCAGACAATTTTACATATTCCAGGGGTCAATTTACTGGAGATAAGGCCCTAGAACAAAAACGAACCATTTCTAACCTGCTCTGGCTGCAAATTGCGGCCAGAAGGAATAAATCTGCGGCCATGGTTGGGAGTTAGGGGCTAGGGTTTTGGTAGTAGCTTCCTGGGTGCCTGCACATCTCTGTGTGTTTGCAAAAACATTTTCAGAGTCTCGGGGTGATAGCAGATTTCATATAACCCTCATAGATTCCACAATTTCCCGATATCGGCTTTTCTAAATCCGTATTCCGGGTTTCTAATCTCTGGTTTAGGCCTGGATTCTAGCACTAGGGGGTTTGTGTGGCCTCTACTGAGCTTAATTACCCATCACCACTCTCAATTCCCACTAACCCTAACTAGGGTTTTCCTAAGTCCACAAAATCACACGATATCGGTTCTATCATAACATGGGGGTAAAAGTAATGCAAATACTAATCTAAAGGTTCAGAAATTACCTTATTTGGGAACTCAAAAAAATTCTTGAGTTGCCCCAAGTGGCCAAAACCTTTCCTTTCTTGGTCCAATGTGTTTCCCTTGAGCTTGTGCATCTTTCTTGTGAAATGGGGTTTGGGTTTTGAGGTGTTTATTGAGGTGATTTGAGGAGGTAGAGAGGGGGAGAGAATGAGGCGGCAGCAGCAGCAGCAAGGAGGGAGATGGGAGAGGAAAAATGATGAAAATGAAGGGGGGAAAAGGCTAAGTCAAAGAAATCCTCACCTTTCTCTCTTTCACCCATACCTCACACTATTCCATTCTTTATTCTTTTCTTTTCTTTTCTAATTTCCTTCTCTCTTCAATAGTAAACCCAAAATAAAAGCCATGCAAAAATGTAACAAGTGTAAAAATGGAATGGTGCATGTTTTGCACAAAACCCGCTTAAAATCCGATTAGCGATTTTTAATTGCGATTAGCACTAAATTAGCATATAATTACTCATAAAAACTTAAAATTGAATAATTTATATAAAACACCCTCTTTTAGTAATTTCTATAATTTTCCAATTTTTTTTCCCATTTATCGGTATTTAATTATACCGAAATATTAAAATATTCATTAAAATTAATATTAAATTATAAAAATTCCCCAAAATAATATTTTATTTTTCTGAAATGTTACAATCTTCCCCCCTTAAAGAAATTCGGTCCCCGAATTTAAATTTAAACCCCTCAAATACTAAAACATTTCAGTAAAAGTCCAAGTCGTCGGGGTTCCGAAATCATCAATACATAAAACGCATCATGGCGCAACGCATGCGCAGGAACAATGAGCAGATAACTCAAAATCAAAACTCCGACAAGCATCCCGCAATCATCGGAGTAATGGTAAAGACACAAATGTCAAATCCAAAATAAAACCACTATGATATCAATCTGAACTATACATGTAAACATCAAATCTATACATGTAAATAGCTGAAGTAAATGCATGCCAAATCTTTTTAAGTCGCTGTGCAATGCGCATAACACTGCACAGTGGCGGACGTCTATTATAACAAGATAACCATATACGTATATATCCTTTGTTTAATATGTACGTTCCGCCGTTTTAAAAACAATTTAGAAGGGTTTCCTTGTTTTAAACGTTTCGTGTCATATCGGACACTTATGTAAATACTGAGACTATAGCTCCCTTTTTGGAAATCCCTTCGATAACTATCAATGGATGCAAAATATATCCAGGTACTGTCCTCTGACTAGTCCTGCTCAGTACAAAACATATAGCAAAAATCATAAAAACGTACTGCTCTATAAGAAATCAATCACAAAAATGTATATACGAACACCCTGTGCGTCTGGTGCGCACGGAAATCAAAATCCATATATGTGCTATACATGTGCACAGAAACATCATTTAGGCGCAACGGATGTGCACGAAACATCTGCCAAGGGCAACGGGCATGCCTGACAGCAAAATCAGGTGCATCTGACATGCACAAAGAATCCCGATTTAGTGCATCTGGTGTGCACCAAAATCGTATCTCGAAACATGCGCTCATCACGCGCGAAAATCCAAATCAAATGCATGGAGTGCAAGAAATCAACATCAATATCAGAATCAAAATCGACGGTATACCATACGGCTCAATCCAAATCAGGTATACCGCGGTGTATAAGCTCACAATCTTGTGCATCACAGTGCACAAATCAAATCAAAACACTAAAAGTGCACGAAAACTATGCTGGAACCGTAAATCAAATCACCGGCATAAAATAGGCATGCAATCACAATCAATACCTCAAGCGTAATAACTATGCGCAAAATATAAATACCAGTAGGTGCAACCATGGTGCACGAAAACGAATATCATGGAACTCAGCCATCAAGACTAAATCATGCGAATAGGTCGCCCAAAATACCGAAATCTAAGGTGACGGATATGTGATAATCGAATCAAAAAATCATAAATCATAAATACCGTCGTCGGTATAACCTCCTTTAAAGTCAAGAAGGTGTCGGTGCATCCAATGCTAGCAGCGCAAGATATCTACTTGCCTCCTGTTCATGGTCTGGCATCCTCTGTCTCTGGGTCCTTATCTTCTCTGCGGATTACCTATCTCGCAATCAATCGGCTCATCGACCCTGTTAGGTGTGCTAACGGGGATGATTCCGTCTTGGCACTTCTCTGATCATCTGCGTCCTCAGAACAGCATTTCCTCGAAAACTGGTCGCATCCCAACGCCTCTGTAGACATATCCGACCTTTAACCTTAACGAGGAGTAACAACAGCTCGTCAGCATCTCGCACGAACCTCTTGTCCCACTTTGTTCCAATGTCGACTGATTCGGACTCGTCTTCTCGTGGCTGGATGGACTCGCTCTAACGGCTATACATCGTATCTGGAGTCTCCCAAGCAATGTATCCCATCACATGATATCCGAAAGATGTCGAACCATCCGATCGATTTGTCAAAACCTCATAATCCTCCAAGAGCTCAATATCTTGGGCATAGTTTAATAGTATCGAGTACATACCACAGCATCAGTGGTCCAGCCGTAGAAGGGCAAACCCAAGCCTCACTAATGGCGCCGCGGAACTGCCACAAACCTTAAGGTTCAAAGGCTTTCGCACGGTCATTATGTAAAGTTAGGATTTCATTCTTCTAGAGGGTCTACAGAATCACTTGCATGTCTTTTCGAATACTTTAAACTTGGAAATGGGTTCCTGACATTCGATCGTCTCTATCGACTCTCAACGAATCTGCGTGAAGTCATCTCTATCTGGAATCAATCTATCTGATGACCTCGCATCGGGTAAGCGAACGAACCACATGTCCTAGTCATTCATCCTCGGGTGACTAGCGACCTTCCATCATATCTGTGAGTATATACCTATGCTGCAGTAGCTCCAACGTCTGGGCGATATCTCGTCATTTGCAGCAACAACTGGCTCATTCGTCTGTACGCTGAACAACGCCTCAATCATCATGAATAAGCGATATATCAATGGTCATCACATTCTAGCTGGCCTCTAGCAGTAGCCTGATCCTCTGGTGCCGATCAGCACATCCGGGAAATCTCGTAACATCGATCTGTCAAACGCCCATGGTGCGAAAACACAATAAGACGATGCCTCCATATGCTATCGTATGTCTCTGGAATCACGCCCTGGTCAGTCCTCGTCCATGATGAGCTCAAGCTGATGCAACTCTAGCCGTAGCTCTCTCTGCCCGTGCAATCATAGCAGAAAAATCATAACCAGTATCGATGAGGATAGATCATAGGAATGAATATAATACTGTGCAAGGAAATGTACATCCTAAGGTTTCTTAAGCGGAGTAGCGTATCGTAAATATGTCGCGGAACATACGTACGGTACGTCACTCTACTCAAGCTACCTACTCCATCAACCAAGGGTCATCCTACGCGACGAAAGTTCGGGTATAATACCCCTTCGACTAAGTCTAAGTTCTGTAAGGTCAAGCCTATGTTCCGTATATATATAAACGCTCTAGGTTCCGCATAGTCAAACTTAAACTCGAACCAAGGTTAACCTAGCGCTCTGATACCAACTTTGTCATGATCCGAAATAGTACGTGACTGGCACTTGAATCATATGAAGTCTATAGGACCCCATCTAATTCAAGTAAGCCAAAACCCAGAAATCTAAAACCATTTTTAAGGAGTAAATAAGAAAACTAGTTTTTAAGAAGTAAGGAAAACATGTTTTAAAACAAGGATTTTAAATAAGTAAGCCGAATATGCATTTTTAAAATCTATATTCTTTTTTGAAAATTTCGGCAGAGTTTCCTTTGTAAATAATGGCCCCGAACGGGGTACAACAAGAATAATATATACAAAATGAAAAAGGCATCCCAAAGCGGGAGCTAGCTCTTCGTCAATCGACGGTCACAACCACGCAAGCAATATAATATACAACGCCAAAGGGCGAGGATCAAAACTCAAAAAGAAACTCAAAATCAAAATGAAAACCATAATACTACAACGCGCGACTCTAAGGTCGAAATAATACATAACTGGTTTTCTAAGTCTGAAACAATATACAAGTTTTGGTTGATGGAATTACTAGATACAACAGAATAAAATAATACAAGGGTGGTCACGATGCGAGTAAACCCACCTACCAATGCAATCACCCAGAAAGGAAGCAGTGTGCCAGAAAAGCCGCAATGAACCTGTACGGCAAAACCTGCAAGAAACTGTGGCACAACGGGGGTGAGTTGCCAACTCATGAATAGAAAACACCACAGAGCAGAAATTGCATGTATGACACAATCCTAGGTCAATACGATCAATATATATAAACCTCAATGAATAAGTCTGAAGCATGAAAAGGTGGCAATATAACATCTATACATGAGTGTAGTGTCAAGTGCTCATGTCAGTGCCTCAGGTAATAACATATCATAAATATGAGGTATGATCAATGTCGACTATATCATGAAGTCTATAAATATGTAGATATCATCCAACTATGTAATCAATGCCATCAATGTCAATATATGTATGTGGAAATCGTCCACGTGTCACCCAATGACAATAAGCATCATGCATGTAAATATCATAAACATATGCATGGAAGTATGAGGATGTAAATCAATATGTGTCGCTCGTGACATATCAAAATCATGGAACCTTAGTGTCAAGTATCGACACTCGAAAACATCATTAAACCCGTGCCTAGCATCGGCACGTAAATCCTCATATATCGGGCTCCGTCAGTCTGGATCGGCCCATATCATCTCTAACTCCGGTCGGTATCCTCCGGATATCCGCCGAGCTCAAATACAATCATCGGTAGGTAGTAGTCTCTCTGCCAGGCTCACCGTCTATATACACAGCATCCCTTTCTTGCCTCGGGGTACCATACCGGGCCCACCATGTACCCGCAATCGGCCTCACCGCCTCCTCGAATCGGGTTTCACATGTCGCTCTCAGCACCGAGAAAACACATGGTGGACGCACTGAAATATCATATCAAGGGAAACCGGGTTTTTAAAACGATACATATTCTCTTTTTGAAATGACCACGGTTCCCAAATCCAGAAATCTCATGAAAACAAATATCTCAATGCGTATAATCAAAAGCATGATGTATGCGACATGTAACATAAATGTAAGCATATCAGTATATCATGCAATATGGAATAGTAATATGCACATATTGAGGGAAACCACTCTTTTAAAATGAATCAGTTTTATAGAGTATCTTGCGGTTCCCAAATCTCTAAATCCAGCGAGAATCATCTATGTATGTGCAAATGCATATGTATGTAAGTATGGGTGTACGCAAATATGTCATGCAAGGGTCATATCCTGAATGCAACAGTCCTACAGTGTAGTGACATGGTAATTATCGATGATGAAGTGTGTGAGCCGGCAAGCAAGTGTACGTGGAACATATGCATCATCGATAATGGTGCTGGTGTCCTAACAACATGGTTTTGATATAACAATAACATATTTAAGCATGCAATGCGATGCGAATAACAAGAATATGCAGGAATCGACTAATAAATGCAACAGTGACGAATCTGCATCAATATAAAAAGTCATACAGTTTGCCATTTGAAATAAGACGAATCGGGGTTTTTAGTAAAATAAGGGCTACGGTGTTTTTAAGAAAAGATGCGTCTTTTGAAAATATCCGTAGAATCCCTTTGCCTGTCATTAAAATACTCCCGATTCGTTAGTTTTTGAAATAGGTATGACATCAACCTAGCCTAACATCTACTAGCAAAACTACAGTTCTAACTAACAAGTCAATCAGGAAGGGTATGGAAACCACCTAAATCTGATTCGATATATATATATATATATATATATATATATATATATATATATATAAGTATAATAGTCGGTGATCCCGCCTCAAAGGTACCGCGTACGATACAATATCATATGACATCCTCGAGTCATGAGTCGGATTTATCATCAATATAAAGCTCGTACGGTAAATTATCGTACGACATCCCAAAAGTTGGGTACGGGTCAATATCACATTCATCTCATCAATTACCTGGTATCCTTATCGTCATATAACATGATCTGGGGTACTGATCTTAGTCTAGTACAAATCGACACCATCTATATAAATATAAATGCGTGTGTGAAACACACGTCCAAAAGCCCGCTAAATCTCATGTTGTATCCTAAATACGAATCAAAATATATTACCGATCTCATGGCACTATGCCCAATCTCATCGACTCATCTCCAAACATCATACACTATCCTCGTCATCTAAGTATATGCATAACAAATATGCATGTGTGCGCGTGTGGGTGTAAACCTATTCTAGGGTTCGCAACTAGGTACTATACTAGTTTACTTCTACGCCCTAATCTAATCATAGTACACCTAATCTCATCTCAAATATCACGACACACAATAAGCTATCATAAATATAAATATAGTATATAACTAGTATACTAAGTATCGAACTGCGGGGGTGCTATACGCCATCCACCCGACTTCCCCCGTAGATATAATCTACCCACCTTGCATCCCGCGTGTCGGTGTCGATGTCGCCTTCATCTTCTTCATCATAAGAAGTCCTCGTGAAGGTACCTATAAGATAACACAATCGCAAACGCATCTTAAAATCATATCGAGAAAACCAAACGACGCGCTAAGGCCTATAGGTTAGAACCTATAGACTACGCTTTCTAAACCATCAAACAACCCTCGATGTCGTCGTGCAAACGTCAAGCGATCGAGGTAAAATACAAATACGCAAATCCAGAATTCAAAATACGAGAAACGAAACACGAATCCAAAACAGCAACTACAGAAAAGGGTCCCAGATTTCACCCTAGGTCAAATCATACAATTTTGCATATTCCAGGGGTCTAATTTACTGGAGATAAGGCCCTAGAAACAAAAACAAACCATTTCTAACCTGCTCTGGCCGCAAATTGCGGCCAGAAGGAATAAATCTGCAGCCACGGTTGGGTGTTAGGGGCTAGGGTTTTGGTGGTAGCTTCCTGGGTGCCTGCACATCCCTGTGTGTTTGCAAAAACATTTTCAGAGTCTCGGGGTGATAGCAGATTTCATATAACCCTCACAGATTCCACAATTTCCCGATATCGGCTTTTCTAAATCCGTATTCCGGGTTTCTAATCTCTGGTTTAGGCCTGAATTCTAGCACTAGGGGGTTTGTGTGGCCTCTACTGAGCTTAATTATCCATCACCACTTTCAATTCCCACAAACCCTAACTAGGGTTTTCCTAAGTCCGCAAAATCACACGATATCGGTTCTATCATTACATGGGGGTAAAATTAATGCAAATACTAATCTAAAGGTTTAGAAATTATCTTATTTGGCAACTCAAGAAAATTCTTGAGTTGCTCCAAGTGGCCAAAACCTTTCCTTTCTTGGTCCAATGTGTTTCCCTTGAGCTTGTGCATCTTTTCTGTGAAATGGGGTTTGGGTTTTGAGATGTTTATTGAGGTGATTTGAGGAGGTAGAGAGGGGGAGAGAATGAGGCAGTAGCAGCAGCAACAAGGAGGGAGATGGGAGAGAAAAAATGATGAAAATGAAGGGGGGAAAAGGCTAAGTCAAAGAAATCCTCATCTTTCTCTCTCTCACCCATACCTCACACTATTCCATTCTTTATTCTTTTCTTTTCTTTTCTAATTTCCTTCTCTCTTCAATAGTAAACCCAAAATAAAAGCCATGCAAAAATGTAACAAGTGTAAAAATGGAATGGTGCATGTTTTACACAAAACCCGCTTAAAATCCGATTAGCGATTTTTAATCGCGATTAGCACTAAATTAGCATATAATTACTCATAAAAACTTTAAACTGCATAATTCAAATAAAACACTCTCTTTTAGTAATTTCTATAATTTTCCAAATTTTTCCCCATTTATCGGTATTTAATTATACCGAAATATTAAAATATTCATTAAAATTAATATTAAATTATAAAAATTCCTAAAAATAATATTTTATTTTTCTGAAATGTTACACTAAGTTACATAAGGATGAATATTTGAATCTGTTCGAATTTTCATCTTATAAAACTTGCCAGTCTTGTCTCAAAGGCAAGATGACCAAAACTCCGTTTAGTGGACACGGAGAAAGAGTTACTGAACTCTTGGGACTGATACATAGTGATGCATGCGATCCCATGTCTACACATGCCAGAAATGGTTCTTCGTACTTCATTACATTCACTGAGGATCTCTCAAAATACGGACATGTGTTCCTGTTGAAACACAAGTCTGAAACTTTTGAGAAATTCAAAGAATATAAGCACGAAGTCGAGAACCAAACGGGTAAAAGTATTAAGATCCTTCGATCTGATCGAGGAGGAGAATACTTGAGCATGGAATTCCATGACTATCTAAAAGAGAATGAGATTCTCTCTCAGCTTACTCCTCCGTATACACCACAACACAATGGTGTATCGGAACGGAGGAATCACACCCTATTAGATATGGTGCGCTCTATGATGAGCACCACTGAGTTACCTATTTCTTTTGGAGTTATGCGCTGGAGACGGCCTCATACCTATTGAATAGAGTTCCAACCAAATCGGTGCCTACCACTCTATATGAGATATGGAATGGGAAGAGACCATCTCTTAAACGGGTTAAGATATGGGGTTGTCCGGCCTATGTTAAAAAGAAAAATCCGGACAAGCTCGAGGCAAGGTCAGTTCTTTCCAAGTTTGTGGGATATCAAAGAAATTCGTATGGATATCATTTCTACCTCAGTGAGGAACAAAATGTGTTTGTTGCTCAATATGCCATCTTTTAGAAAAGGAATTTCTTGCAAAAAAGATTAGAGGCAAAGGGGTAGAGCTGGAAGAAGTTTCAACCGCACAAACTACAGAAGAAGATTTGGTAGAACCGGAGGATTCGATAGTTCCCAATGAACCTCAGCCTCTCCGCCGATTTAGTAGGATTCCTCATCCACTTGAAAGATACTACGGTTTTCTCATTGACGGTGGGAGCGAGGATTGCATCATGGAAGATGATGACCCAACTAGCTTCGAGCAGGCTATCACGAGTGGGGACTCTGTGAAGTGGCTGGATGCAATGCGATTTGAGATGGAATCCATGTACACCAACAAAGTATAGACTTTGGAAGTTGCTCCTGAAGGGGTAAAACCCATTGGGAGCAAATGGATCTTTAAGAAGAAACTTGGTTTAGATGGAAAAGTTGAGACTTTCAAAGCTAAAGTTGTTGCAAAAGGTTTTCGTCAATGACCAGGTGTGGATTATGATGAAACCTTTTCTCCAGTGGCTATGCTTAAGCCCATCCGGATCCTACTTGCCATTGTTGCATACCATAACTACAAAATCTGGCAAGTGGATGTTAAGACCACCTTTCTAAATGGTGATTTAGAAGAGAGCGTGTACATGACTCATCCAGAGGGCTTCATAGACAGTGGGAGAAGCGGAAAGGTGTGCAAACTGCTTAAATTCATCTACGGGTTAAAGCAGGCATCGCGGAGTTGGAACATCTGTTTTGATGTGGTAGTCAAAGAGTTTGACTTCATCAAGAACGTAGATGAACCTTGTATATACAAGAAGGTGGCAGAGAGTAAGGTTGTCTTCCTCGTATTGTACGTGGATGACATACTCTTGATAGGAAATGATGTTCCTATGCTGCACTCGGTCAAGCTCTTCTTATCACAAAGATTCTCAATGAAAGATCTAGGTGATGCCTCCTGCATCTTGGGGATTAAGATCTATAGAGATAGATCTAAACGGATACTGGGATTATCCTAATCCAGGTACATTGACACATACTAAAGAGGTTTAGTATGGAAGAATCCAAGCGTGGGAATTTACCCACGATCTCTGTACTCACTCTCTCCAAAGAGATGTCTCCTAAGACTGATTTGGAAAGAGCTCGCATGTAAGAGATACCCTATGCTTCGGCAGTAGGCTCTATCATGTACGCGATGCTATGTACCAGACCCGATGTAGCATATTCACTAAGTGTAGTGAGTAGGTATCAAGTAGATCCAGGAGAGAGTCACTTGACAGCTGTGAAGAACATTCAAGTACTTGAGAAGGACTAAAGAGATGTTCTTGGTGTATGATAATGGAGAACTCCAGGTGGAGTCCTTTACCGATTCGAGCTTCCAGAGTGATAAGGACGACTCTAAGTCGCACTCGGAATTTGTCTTTACCCTCAATGGAGGGGCGGTTTGTTGGAAGAGTTCCAAACAGTAAACCGTGGCAGACTTGAAGATGGAGGCTGAATACATTGCTGCCAACGATGCTACCAAAGAGACTGTTTGGATGAAGAAGTTCATAAACGAACTTGGAGTGGTTTCGTCCATTGAGCATCTAATACCTTTGTATTGTGATAATAATAGAGCTGTGGTTTTGGCCAAGGAACACAGGTCCCATTAGAGATCCAGGCATATTCTGAGGCGGTATCACCTGATCCGGGAGATAGTTGATCGCCGAGAGATCGAGGTCAGGAGAGTTGAAACGAAGGCCAACACTGCGGATCCACTTACAAAGGCCATACTCCAGATACAATTTGAGAGACTCTTCGGGATGTTGGGTATGAGATGCTACAACAGCTGGCCTCAATGCAAGTGGGAGATTGTTAGTTATGTATATGCCCTAGAGGCCATTATTGTATATATGATGTATATTATAGTGGATGCTTGGATATATATAGAGAGGAATTTCTTACTCGATATAATAGTTATAGGGATGCTAGGCACGCTCACAAGGTTCTACGAGGCATCAACCATGCCCGATTAAAATTTTAGCCGTGCCGAACAACCCAAAGCCGGATCTTTAAACTAGGGTTTAGGTGAAAACTAGCATGTTAAACACTTTAACACTAAGTGAGAGGGATTACAACCTTTGTAGATCCGGTCCTTCACTTCTTAAGCTCCATGTTGAGGTCCCTTCACTGCGATCATCGTGTTCTGGACTCTCGAGAGGCTTCACGAAGAGAATGATGCAACCTTGCTTCCGATCATCGATACAAAGATGATCTACCTTGAAGTTTCATTAACACAAGCTAACACTCATGAAATGATGTGAACACCCTCATCTAAATGGTAAGGATAGATGAGGATGATGAAGTAGGATTTTTGCTCTCATTTATAATCTTTTTCTCACTCACTTTCATCACAAAAGAAAGCTTTTTCAAAAAGGAACTCAAGGAAGAAGAAGATGAATGAAGATGATAACTTAATTCTTTTGTGATGAACAATGAATTATTGTAGTGGTTATAAATCTAACCAAGGGTTAAGCATGAAAAGAGTTAACCCTTGTAGAGAGTTAACTAGAGTTAATGGTTTGGATTGGATTAACATAATATCTCACAAAAATATCAAGCAACCACAAAGTTAAAGCTTCATGAAGCTTCATGGAAGCTTCATGCAAAAGCTAACCCTAATCCAAACCCTAACCAAGTTTAAACCCTAAACCATTGTTAAATTTGTAACCCTAACATGTTACAATATTATATATCACATATACAATATATTTTGTAACAATAGAAAATAATACAATTAACATATATCGCATATATATCAACGTATTATTTCGTGAGAAAATGAATCTTTTAGTGAGCTAATATTAGTTAATGTAATTTAATATATCATATATATTATTATACATTAAATTATCGAATCAACACTTGATCCGATAATCCGGCTATTTCACAAATAACCGACTAATACGATGACCCGGCTATATCACATATACCCGGCCGATATCTCATATCGCGAGAATCCAATACGGTATCACATACCGCATTATCCTCGGTCCTGCACATATCACATATGTGCTCCTACTCCGTTTTGCCTGAGTCAAGAAACCTCTGTGTAGGACTCTAAAGAATCGTCAATACACCGGCAGTAGGTGATGATCATATAAAACACCCACAAGCTGCAAGCGGTCAGCTAAACGTAACAGCCACCCAAGTATTGAGCGCTCAGAAGATCAACAAGCAAGCCTGTACATTCTCCTGTGAATCCAATCAGTAACACTCCCGTACAGTCCGGTCTCGTCGTCTGATATGTCGCATATCTCGCCTAGGGGTGGTAAACGTCAGACCCCAGTAGCTCGATAAGTCGTGTCGATATGAGGTCTATAACAGTTCGAGAAACTACTGATAACACTTACCAGTAAATCTCAGCAACCCTGGCCAGGGATTTCCGGTTATAGCCAATCGAACACGGCACAACATCAACTCCCTATACCGGGAGAGACGAATCCCCTCCTATCGCTCACTGCCTCCATGTGATTCGGGACTGTACCCAAAAGCCACCTTTTTGCACGCCCTCTTGGACGTGGTATGATGGAAATCAAAGCACAGTGGGAATCACACAAGACTCTATGACGACCTCGGGTCAACAGACTACTCTGTACCAGTATCACCGGAGAACTGCCATCTGACGTAAGGTATAATACCATCTGGGAGTTCTCGGCGAGTCCGTCCAGTGTACCCAGTCTCCACTGAACACCCGTACACCATCCTTGATGTCAAACACCGATGGATATGGGATCATCCATCGCCCATCATATGGGTCAAGATGCGTATACGCTAGTCTACTCTGGTGTATCGATGCCCTGTCTCGATACACCCTCGACTAGGAACAGTTATAGGATGTACTCGTCGACTACCGTGGCCCCACTAGTATGATCTCATCATAGTCCCAATAGCCGAGTACATATCCTAAGGGCTTTATCAATATGTAATATAGAGACAATCAGAGTACATGTTAAGATAAAGTACAACCAGATAGCATACTATCATGTCGAGCAAGAAAGTCCTCCCTATATATGTCCAAGCATCCATTACAATATACATCGTATGTACAGTAATGGCCTCTAGGGCATACATATAACTAACAATCTCCCACTTGCACTAGGGCCATCTGGTGTGGTATCATATACCCAACAATCAGCTGTGGTCGAAGTATCTCATACTCAACCATCCCATAAAAGTCTCTACTGGGAAAAAGGCCTTTGTGAGTGGATCCGCGCTGTTGTCCTCTGTGTCTACTCTCCTAACCTCGATCTCCCTGAAGATCAACCATCTCCATGATCAGGTGATACTGCTTAAGAATTATATCTGGATTTCTGATGCGACGGGGGTTCCTTGGCATAAGCCACAACTCCATTGTCACATAATGGTAGGAACGAAGTTCATCTCATGAACTTATATATATCCGGACTGCCTCTTTGGTAGCATCTTTGGTAACGATGTATCTTGCCTTTAATCGTCTAGTATGTCACAGTATCTAGCTTGGAACTCTTCCAACATACCGTCCCTCCACTGAGGGTAAAGACAATGCCTGCGACTGACATTCAGTCGTTCTTATCACCCTGGAACCTTTCCAGTGATTCTCCCCAGGATCAATTGTTACCATCTCACTACAACTAGTAAGAATCCTAACATCCAATTAGATCTATCTCATAGATCCAAAAACCCAGGATTTAGGAGGCATCACTTTGATCCTATATGGAGAATCTTTATGATAAGAGGAGATTGACCGAGCGTAGCATAGGAAACTTGTTCATACCAGAATATTGTATTTTATACCGCCCATTCTTACGCTCGTTTGTTTATCGGTAGGTACTATTGAGCCGTGTTTTCTAGTTAATTGTAGGATACTGGTTCTCAGCTCTAAACAGTGAAATTCACGAAAAAGTACGACAAATTCCGGATTACTGCCAACAACAGATAAAACACGGGTCTCCGCTCTCTATCCGTGTGTTGCCACACACTAGTTTAAGAGACAAAATGGCAAATCGATGTCATTTTCATGCACAAAGCTCAATGTCAACACAAGATCCAACATATCTACGCGGAGCTCGAGGAAATCATGGAAAAAGATCCACATCACATCACCTTTTGTTCTACTGAAATTCTGGAAGAATTGAGAAGAGATTCTGAGAAACAACATATACCACACTAAAGAGTACAGACAACCAGGGCATACGACAAAAGATGAAGGCCCAAGCCCTTTTTATGGCCGCGGTTCCGCGGCATAAGCACGCTTAGGCCGCGGAACCGCGGCCATATAGGCTCCGTAGTGGATGAATTTTAGGGGCTTTTTGGTCATTTCATGATGTGCCAGAATATTGCCCTAGGTTCTCTGTTTTCTGCCTATAAATACCCCAGTTCTGAGCCAAGCTAAGGAGTTCATTCTTATGCCTCTTTTTTGTTAGTTTTTAGTCTTCTTCTTCTTCTTCTTCATTCTTTCCTCCATGAAAATGTAGTGAGAGCATTGAGTGGATGTTAAATGAAGATGAGGGTTTTTGTATCATTCTTTTTTGCTTAGCTTCCCCCTTGAGCTCTCTACCTTAACTTGATCTTGCAAGCTCTTAAGTGAGCTTGCAAGTTTAAGCTTTGGTCATTGATCTCAAGGGATTGTATCATTTTGTTTTCTCTTTTGTGCTTCATTCTCCATGAGTTCTTTGCCTTTTCTTGATCTTGCAACCTCTTAAGTGAGCTTGCAAGTTTAAGATTTGGTTATTGAACCCATGTCTTGTATTTGGTTCTATGGTTCCTAGTTTTATTTTCTTGCTTATTTATTTCTTTCTTTTTGTTACCTTTCTTTACTTTCATGCACTTTAAATTCCATGCCCTTACTTACTTGTAATCTTTTCTTTTCTTTTGCTCTTTTTGGTTCATTTTGTGAATGGTTGTAATTATTGTTGTTAAGAATAAATACGATATTGTAAGTTAATGTTACTTTGCTCATTTCCTTTTCCCTTTATTTTCCATTGAACTCCGCCCAAACGATACACAAGTGCTCCGTTAGGCACCCTACCCTACCAAGGTAACAGTGATTCCTAACCGCGACCGGTTGCGTTCGGTTTGGCCGGAGGCGAAAGCAAGAGACAAGTACGGAAGGACAAGGGTAAATAAGCCGGATTCCACGAATACCATGCTTAAATCCCCTAATCCACGTTGTTGCTAATTGCTCTAGGTTCAATTGGTCAAGACTCGGCTCAAAGGTTTTGAGTGCGGATTTATTTAGCTTACACTTTCGTATCTTTTTCTTAACAACTTTATACTTGCATATAAAACACTTAGGATAGAATTGAACAAATATATACACATTCTTTATTGACTCGTCTAAAACTCGAACGGACATACAACCATCTCCCTGTGGATCGACCCGTGCTCAATCGGCTAGCTGCATAGCGACACCGTCCTGATCGCGGTAAACTTTAGAACTCTGAACATCCGACACGCCAAAAGCGTGCGATTAAAACTCCTTCCCTATCAAGAGTACGTCATCCACGTACTCTATGAGGATCACCACCATACTCCCTACTACCTTTTTGTATATACAAGGTTTATCTACCATTATGATGAAGTCAAACTCTTTGACTACCACATCAAAACAGATGTTCCAACTCCGCGATGCCTGTTTTATCATATAAAATATCTTGCACATATTTCCGCCGCTCCCACTGTCTACGAAGCCCTCTGGCTGTGTACTTATAGACGCTCTTTTCTAAAACATCATTTAGAAAAGCAGTCATGACACCCAACCGCCAGATATCGTAGTCATGGTATGTAGCCGTGGCATGTAGGATCTGGATGGACTTAAGCATAGCTTTGAAAGCCTCAACTTTTCCATGTACACCAAGTAATCTTCTCAAGATATACTTGCTCCTGATAGGGATTTAACCCTTCAGATAGAGCAACCAAAGTCCAAACTTTGTTGGTGTATAAGGATTCCATCTCAGATCGCTAAGCATCCAGCCATTCTTACAGAGTCCCACTCCTGATGGCCAGCTCGAAACTAGTTGGGTCATCATCTCATGATGCAATCCTCGCTCCCACTGTCATAGAGAAACCAAAGTATCTCTCAGGTGGGTGAGGAACCCTGCTAGATCGGCGGAGAGGCTGAGGTTCGTTGGTTACTATTGAATCCTTTGGTTCTACCAAATCATCAGCTGCAGTTTGTATAGCTGGAACCTTTCCAGTTCTACATAACAGACCTTGCCTCGAGCTTGTCCGAATTTTGCTTTTAGACATAGGCCGGACAACCCCAAATCTTAACAAGCTTAAGATATGGGCTCTTCCCTTTCCATATCACATATGAAGTGGTAGGCAACTAATTTGATTTGAACCCTATCCAATAGGTATGCAGCTTCTCAAGTGCATAACTCCCAAAAGGAAATAGGAAACTCAGTAGTACTCATCATAGAGCACACCATATCACATAGGGTGCTATTGCTCCGCCCCGATACACCGACGTGCTGTGGTGTATACGGAGGAGTAATGCTGAGAGAGAATCTCATTCTCCTTTAGAATAGTCCAGAAATTCCGTGCTCAAGTATTCTCCTCCTTGATCTCATCAAAGGACATAATACTTTTACTCGTATTTTGGTTCTCTACTTCTAACTTACATTCTGTGAATATCTCAAAAGCTTCGGACTTGTGTTTCAACGGGAACATTTGTCTGAATCTTGAGAGATCATCAGAGAATGTAATGAAGTACAAAGAACCGGTCTTGGCATGTGTAGATAGGGGACTTTCATACATCAGCATGTATCAATCCCAAGAGTTCACTATCTCTTTCTCTGTTTCCAATAAACAGAGCTATGATCATTTTATCTTTGTGACATGACCGGCAAATTTCACAAGATGTAAATTCAAACAAATTTAAATATGCATCTTAATTAACTTCAGCCAGTCGGGTCGCATTGATATGACCTAGTCTACAATGCCTCAAGAAGGATTCGTTCATTTATGAACTCTTCCTCTCGTGTGTATTCTGTATACTAAGAACTGTAGTTTGATTTAGAACGTCAATGCTTTTAGATAACGTGCCTGAACCGATCAACTCTTGATATAGGAAATGTTCAAAACATTATCCAACAATACAAAATTATATCCTTCTTTACTAATAAAGAGACTGATATGATGTTGTATATCAGGTTCTGTATCTAATAACATTTGTTCAGAATCAATGTATTCTGGTAATACAGGGTGATAGTGACCAACAGACTTGGCTGCAACACTTGCACCGTTTCTATCTCATGAAACTTATCACCCGTTCTCAGTTCTCTACCTTTCTGTAGCCCATGTAACATATTACATATGTGTAATCCTGATCCGGTATCACATACCCAGGACGTAAAGGATACTGAGAAACAGTTCTCTGTAATGAACATACCCGAAGATGATGCATCAACATGCACTCTCTTCGTTTGGGCGGCATGGGAAATCTGGTATTCTTCAATTTCCTGCTTTGTCTTATAACAATTATAAGTTGGAGCGGGACCAACGTTCTCTAGCTCAGTATAACAAGCGGGTTCGGTCAATATATCCGTATTATTATCTTGATTAAGGCGTGATATGGTCGCTACCTGGAGAGAGAGAGAAGAAAACACTCAGCGTATGCTCTTGCAAGATTAGATTGGTTATCTAATATATCTAATCAGGATGTCTCCCGCTGTTTTAATCAAATCTTCCTTCAAACCCTAAAAGGAAAGACTAGCCGGGATTAATTACATGTTACAAGTTCGCCAATCTTTCAGCCAGGCTTGTGTCGATACTTTGAGGGAGGTCCCCCGTGCTTTCGCACGAACCTAATTAAAGTAAACCTCGTTTTTCCAGGGGCGTAACCCCGTTAACACCTTTCTAGACACCTACTTGATCGGCTAATTGTAATGTGTAAAACTCTCCCAGGAGTAACTCTTACTCGCAGCTGGTATCGGGATCCAACTATCTCATAGAAGGTATGCAATCTCATTGCAAATTTCAACACTTGAAATTCCCAATAATATTTTACCCCTAGCGTCCTATGACCTTGACAGAGGTCAACAAACCATAGGCTGCTAGTCAAGTTCAACCCGTCATTTCCTGATTGAAGTAAACCCACCCGCACGGCCCTTGACAGAGGTCAACAAGGTCGCACGACTACCCTAAATCAATCACATCATATGTTTATACAGATAAGCACTAATCAGCTACCGCACACTACGCCTTGACAGAGGTCAACAAACGCAGCACGAATACTAAATGTTACTTATCTGAAATGACGGAGGGCTATGACAGGTTTTTAAGAAAACTCTTTGCGTAATGAAGTTGATATCGTTGTAGAATCGAGTGATTTTAAATGGAGTGTTTTTGAGGCCTTTCTAGTTTTGCTAAAGGGGTCACTCCCGGTGAAGGGATCGTCGGCCCTTTCCTCATCGAATAAGGTGCAGGATATTTCACAAATATCACTATGCAAAGCAAGAACTATAGAAGCAATCAAAAGACAAACCGAGTTTGTAGCATCTGCTAGTTTCAATAAAGAGGTCACTCCCGGTGAAGGGATCTCGGCTCTTTCCTTATCGAATAAGGTGCTGGATGTTCTACCAGGAACACCACTATGCAAAGCAAGAACTAGAGCTACCAGTTTTTGAGACAAGTTTGTACAATATCTTTAGGTTTCTTTTATTTCATTAATCTCATTAATGAAGTCCTATTTTATTATGCTTCACAAGCATCTCTTTTGAAACGAAATCTGCAATATAACATATATCTCATATATATAATATAAACATTCGTCTCAGGCAATAATATGATCTCATCACAGAACATTGTAGCAGAAGAACATATATGAAATATTGGATGTACTAGGACGTCCGTGTTTTAGTACGAGCCTGTATAAAACACAGATTCCACGGTCGCGATGAATAGCCAAACCCACATCCCTGGACCCCTACGAGAGCGGCAAGCAACACTGCCAATTCTAGGGTTGGGAGACCCGGTCTCGACTCCTCGAGATGGTCTCCCACTGGACCCTAGAACCCGGTTACTTATGCTCCCCGCCTTGGGTCTACCTAATGCGGAAAAGTAAATAATATACAATGGTGACATCATCCTCAGCCCGGAAGTGCCCCAATAAAAGAATATTACATACAAATGAATTTTACATGAATGAAAAAGAAAAACTCTCATCTCACATAAAACCCCCGGCTATTCAGAACGCGATGATCCAATATAACATATCACAGCAACATATAATATCTCATATCATCAACGTAAGCAAGTATGCGTATCCTGATTGTCGTTGATGTATAGCAAAGAAGCCGGCGATACACCACATACTACGCTTACGGTTACAGAAAAGAAAGCGTAAAACTACAACAATTGGAATCCGCAACCTCTTTAGACATCGCATGCCTAACCAAATGAATTCCTTAGACATTGCATGCCTAACTATTATAAACCCCGCATTTTAGTCTCATTATCGAAAACTCTTCTCAATATCAAGTCGGGCAATTCAACAAGATTCCCGACATCCTGATCGAATGCTCGTCGAAAACTTTAGTAGACGGCCGCACCCCCGGATGCCGTCGACGAAGTGCACTAAGGCGGAACACCGCTGCCGCGAGCACCCGAACGGATGCTTTTGGCGATGGGGTTCTCCTACAGTCACTTGGTCGGGGTTATGGGTCGTGGCTGTCTATTAAGTTTACCCGGCGAGTATCCGTGTACGCTACGTGATTGCGACGGACTTTTGATCGCATCAAAATCCCGTGGCAACCGATCATTTGAGACTAAACTGCTATGTTTATAATATTCAAATTAGTTATCTCATAACTACATGTGGATTCCAATTATTGTATCACATTCCAGATAAATAGACAATGTTAAACTTTCCGATCGAATAATCAAACACCCAAGATTTCCCCAATATATCTCAACACTTGAAATCAGTTTAAAAACATCCATCACATGCCATAGTACCAATGGTCCAGCTGTAGAAGGGTCAAGCCAACGCCTCACATGTGGTACGCCGTACTGCCCCAAACCCTAAGGTTTTAGAGGCAGTTCAAGACGGTCACATAATCGAGTTAAGGTTTGTTGTCTTATAGAGGGTTCATCGCGTTACTTGCACGACTTAGAACGTTCTTAAACTCGAGAAAAAATCCAACTTTTGAAAAAATTTCCGACTGGGGAAAAAGTGAGTTATTGATATCCGTTCGAACTTTTTAACAGTTTCTAAAAATTATCCGGACAAACTAAACAAAGTTAAATTATCTGATCGAATCAACGAGTCCCCAATACAACCCTAGCAAACTCAACACTTGAGTGTAATTAAAAAATTCCTAGAAAAAATTGCCAAGAAAGGACCTAAGAATAAATATATGAAATTTGAGGGACTAAGTCTAAATTTTGGCCGTTGAATCGGCGCCAAACCCTTGGTTTGACCGCGGTTCCGCGGTCAAATAATTGACTTAGTGGACCGTACTTCACAGTAATTCTTAGTTTTTCCTGCTTGTTTTTATGAGCATTTTTAATTCATAAAAAATCACATTTTTGAAAAATGTCCAGAGAGGGGTAAACATCGGGGTTTCCGGATTCGATCGGACTTTAAACTTCGCTCAGACTTCGCCTAAAACTCTAGCTTGGCTCTGATACCACTGTAGGGATTCTAGGCACGCTTACAAGGTTCTACGAGGCATCAGCCATGCCCGATTAAAATTTTAGCCGTGCCGAACAACCCAAAGCCGGATCTTTAAACTAGGGTTTAGGCGAAAACTAGCATGTTAAACACCTTAACAGTAAGTGAGAGGGATTACAACCTTTGTAGATCCGGTCCTTCACTTCATAAGCTCCGTGTTGAGGTCCCTTCGCTGCGATCATCGTGTTCTGGACTCTTGAGAGGCTTCACGAAGAGAATGATGCAACCTTACTTCCGATCTTCGATACAAAGATGATCTATCTTGAAGTTTCATTAACACAAGCTAACACTCATGAAATGATGTGAACACCCTCATCTAAATGGCAAGGATAGATGAGGATGATGAAGTAGGATTTTTGCTCTCATTTATAATCTTTTTCTCACTCACTTTCATCACAAAAGAAAGCTTTTTCAAAAAGGAACACAAGGAAGAAGAAGATGAATGAAGATGATAACTTAATCCTTTTGTGATGAACAATGAATTATTGTAGTAGTTACAAATCTAACCAAGGGTTAAGCATGAAAAGAGTTAACCCTTGTAGAAAGTTAACTAGAGTTAATGGTTCGGATTGGGTTAACATAATATCTCAAAAAATATCAAGCAACCACAAAGTCAAAGCTTCATGAAGCTTCATGGAAGCTTCATGCAAAAGCTAACCCCAAGTTTAAACCCTAAACCATTGTTAAATTTGTAACCTTAACATGTTACAATATTATATATCACATATACAATATATTTTGTAACAATACAAAATAATACAATTAACATATATCGCATATATATCAATGTATTATTCCGTGAGAAAATGAATCTTTTAGTGAGCTAATATTAGTTAATGTAATTTAATATATCATATATATTATTATACATTAAATTATCGAATCAACACTTGATCCGATAATCCGGCTATTTCACAAATAACCGACTAATACGATGACCCGGCTATATCATGTATACCCGGCCGATATCTCATATCGCGAGAATCCAATACGGTATCACATACCGCATTATCCTCGGTCCTACACATATCACATCTGTGCTCCAACTCCATTTTGCCTGAGTCAAGAAACCTCTGTGTTGGACTCTAAAGAATCGTCAATACGCCGGCAGTAGGTGATGATCATATCAAACACCCACAAGCTGCAAGCGGTCAGCTAAACGTAACAGCCACCCAGGTATTGAGCGCTCAGAAGATCAACAAGCAAGCCTGTACATTCTCCTGTGAATCCAATAAGTAACACTCCCGTACAGTCCGGTCTCATCGTCTGATATGTCGCATATCTCGCCTAGGGGTGGTAAACGTCAGACCCCAGTAGCTCGATAAGTCGTGTCGATATGAGGTCTATAACAGTTCGAGAAACTACTGATAACACTTACCAGTAAATCTCAGCAACCCTGGCCAGGGATTTCTGGTTATAGCCAATCGAATACAGCACAACATCAACTCCCTATACCGGGAGAGACGAACCCCTCCTATCGCACATTGCCTCCATGTGATTCGGGACTGTACCCACCTTTTTGCACGCCCTCTTGGACATGGTATGATAGAAATCAAAGCACAGTGGGAATCACACAAGACTCTATGACGATCTCGGGTCAACAGACTACTCTGTACCAGTGTCACCGGAGAATTGCCATCTGACGTAAGGTATAATACCATCTGGGAGTTCTCGGCGAGTCCGTCCAGTGTACCCAGTCTCCACCGAGCACCCGTATACCATTCTTGATGTCAAACACCGATGGATATGGGATCATCCATCGCCCATCATATGGGTCAAGATGCGTATACGCTAGTCTACTCTGGTGTATCGATGCCCTGTCTCGATACACCCTCGACTAGGAACAGTTATAGGATGTACTCGTCGACTACCGTGGCCCCACTAGTATGATCTCATCATAGTCCCAGTAGTCGAGTACATATCCTAAGGGCTTTATCAACATGTAACATAGAGACAATCAGAGTACATGTTAAGATAAAGTACAACCAGATAGCATACTATCACGTCGAGCAAGAAAGTCCTCCCTATATATGTCCAAGCATCCATTACAATATAAATCGTATGTACAGTAATGGCCTCTAGGGCATACATATAACTAACAATAGTATGCTATCTGGTTGCTCTTTATCTTGACATGTTGACTTGTATTGTGTTGCTGTCTTGCTCTCACATGTTGATAAAGCCCTTAGGATGTGTACTTGACTACTAGGACTATGATGGAGATCATACTAGTGGGGACAGGGTAGTTCATAAGTACATCCTATAATTGTTCCTAGTCGAGGGTGTATCGAGACTGGGCATCGATATTACAGATTAGACTAGCGTATACGCTTCTTGACCCATATGATGGGCGATGGATGATCCCACATCCATTGGTGTTTGACATCAAAGATGGTATACGGGTGCTCAGTGGAGACTGGGTACACTGAACGGACTTGCCGAGAACTCCTAGTTGGTATTATACCTATCGTCAGATAGCATTTCTCTGGTGACACCGGTACAAGTTAGTCTGTAGACCCGAGATCGCCATAGACTCTTGTGTGATTCCCACTGTGCTTTGATTTCCACCTTACTACGTTCATGAGAACGTGCAAAACGGTGGCTTTTGGGTACAGTCCCTGTTTCCCCCCAAGAGAGCAGGAATCTATTCAAAATTTGAAATTTGAACTGAGGCAGCGCCTCACGTGCAGAGCACGAGAGCGCTCGCGCCTGCACCAAGAGCGCCAGCGCCATGAGTCAAAGACTCTGAGGTAGCGCCTCACATGCAAAGCACGAGAGCACTAGCGCCAAGAGCACCAGCGCCATGAGTCAAAGAATCTGAGTCAGCGCCCCACGTGCAAAGCACGAGAGCGCTAGCGCCAAGAGCGCTGGCGCCAGAACTAAAAGTTCTCTGCCGTTGGATCAAAAATCCAATGGTGATTAAAAATCACCAAAATACAGAAATTAATTCTGATTGAGGAAATACTCCTCAAATCTTTCTAAACAAGAAAAATTGTGCTCTGTAAATCAGAGCACCGTTGGATCAAAGATCCAATGGTGATTAAAAATCACCAAGATACAGAATAAGTTCTGTTTGGGGAAAATATTTTCCCAACCTTGTTAAAAACAAGAAAAATGTGTTCTGTAAAACAGAAGTCCTTGGATAAAAAATCCAACGGTGGATAAATTCCACAAATCAATTAAGAAATCTCTCGATGAGAGATTTCCTTAACTGATTCAACAAATCTGCCTCCCCTATATAAAGGACCCAAGACTTCAAGTCTTACACAAAAGAACCCCCCAATAAGTTTCAAGTTCTAAGAAAAGAAAAAGAGAAGAGCAAACTCTAAGAAGAAGAACCTTCTTCAAGGTAAATAACAATAAGGGAGATCATAGCATCTCCTCTATATTTGAGAGTTTAACTCTCACACCAGAAGAACTTAGTTCTTTTTCCAGATCACGGATCTATAAGACAAAGTCTTTAATAAAAGAAGAGATATCATAGCATCTCCTCCACATCTAAGAGTTTAACTTTCACATCAGAAGAACTAAGTTTTTTTCCAGACCTCAGATCTATAAGATGAAGTCTTTCACATGGGAGAACCAAATTCTCAGAGAATTGAATTGGGTAGAACAAAAAACTCAGTGCTTAGCACTTCAATCTGGCGCTCAACGCCGAGCGCTCCATGTAGTCCTCACGTGGGCGCTGCTCAATAAAGAGCGCTTAGCACTCAATTCTGGCGCTCAGCGCCAAGCGCCCCACGTGCTCTTCACGTGGGCGCTGCTCAATAGAGAGCGCTCAACAGTCAAATGCTGGCGCTCAGCGCCAAGTGTTCCACGTGACCCTTACGTGGGCGCTGCTCAAAATAAAAAGAGCGCTTAGCGCTCAAATGCGGGCGCTCAGCGCCAAGCGCCCTACGTGCCCCTCGTGTGGGTGCTACTTAACGCAGAGCGCTCTGCATTCCTCAAGAAGACTTAGCGCCATGAAAAGTGTTCAACACTCATAAAAAACAAAAAGAAAGTAGGTGTCAGTATTCACATAAATATTTAGCATTATGTACACAGAGAAAGGACTGTGTCCTAGCAAGTTCTGACACTTTATAAAAAAAGGGAAATGACAAAGACTAAGTGGGCTGAGCCTAAGGTTGGCCAAATCCCAAAATCGGTCGAACCCATAGGTCTTCTTCTAAATTGGACTTAGTCCCAAACAAGGTTATCAAATCTTTGATGAACATTCATTGGTTCAATGGTTCATCTCTAATACATGTCGTTGTAATTCAACATCTTCAGAGAGGTGGAGGGTTCCAATAACCAATAATTCTTGGTATACCCCCCCAAACCAACAACTCCATGGACCACAATGTCCTTAAATTAAACTCCATGGACCGCAACGTCCTTAAAACTAAATTATGGATTGCAATGTCCTTAAAACTAAACTCCATGGACCGCAATGTCCTTAAAACTAAACTCCATGGACCGCAACGTTCTTAAAACTAAATTGTGTATGCAATGTCCTTAAAGCTGAATTGCGGACCGCAATGTCCCTAAAAACTAAATTCCACGGACTATGATGTCCTTAAATTTTGGACCGCAATATCCTTAAAACTAAACTCCTAGGACCACAATGTCCTTAAAACTAAATTGTGGACCGCAACATCTCTAAAAACTAAATTGTGGACCGCAATGTCCCTATAAACTAAAGAAAATCCTGTTGAGTAGATCTTACTCTAATATCAGACTCACGTATCCTCAACAAACGTTTGAGTCGATCTGAATCTAAAACAAGATTAACGATCCTTAAACCAACCCAAATCCAAATCTAAGAAAATACGGATTTGGACTAATCCACGCCCTACGGGTGACAACATAAATTAGTCTCCGTATACAATCCACGGGCAACCAAAAATAAAACAAACACACACGACACTGTCACGACCCGAAGGTACGTAACGTGACCGGCACTTAAATTATGAAACGTCTAAAGGAGCAACGTAATCTAAGTATGCCGAAGCCCAGAATCTAAACCTTTTAAAAGAAGAAGTGTAGGAAAACAAGTTTTAAAAGCAACATCAAATTTTCTCAAAAATTTCGGCAGAGTCTCCTTTGTAAAAACAGGCTCCAAATGGGTACAAACAAGAATATATACATAAGCAATAATAAAAAGGCATCCACAAGCGGGAGCTAGCTCTACGCCAAATGGCGGAAATGACCACACAATGCACTATAATATACAACGCCGAAGGGTGAGCCTCAAAACTCAAAAGAAAACCAAATCCACTAGAAAACCATAATAATACAAGCGCGACTCTAAGGTCGAAATAAAAACAACTGGTCTTCTAAATTTATCAAGTAATACAAGTCTGGTTGATGGAGCTTACTAGATACAAATAAAATAATAAAAGTACAACGGCGGTCCTGATACAAGTGAACCAACCTACCGAGAAAATCACCCCGAATGAAATGAATTGCCAGTAAGCTGAAAACGGTAACATGTACATCGAAACCTGTAAGAAAATTTGGCACAACGGGGGTGAGTTGCCAAACGTGAATAGAAGACATCTGCGAGTAGAAATCGCATGCACGACGATCTCCTAGGTCATAATATATATATATATATATATATATATATATATATATATATATATATATATATATATATATATATAACACTAGTCATCTAAAAGTGGCAGGGTAATAATCTATGCGTAAGTGCAATGCTCAGTGCTCGTGTCAGTGCCTCAAGTAGTAACATGTCATGTGTATGAGTATGCATGCACCATGAATGTAAAACAATCAACCATGAAATCTGGATATATCTGTATAAGAAATCTTTAAATTGTATCATAGTAAAATTTGTATGGTGATCTGAAACATCATCAATGAAATCCATGGAAATCCGTGTCAAGTATCTGTAAGCCCGCGGGGGCGCCCCGGTCGTCGATCCGACGCCGGAAACGCGGAAACAAAAACTTTGCAAAACTTGCAACCGGCACCACCGCGCACTATTCACCCGGATCGGGCCATTAACCTAGCAACTAGCAAGATAGAAAAGAGTAGAGAAGCTATACCAAGCGATCCGTGTCCTTCGGTCTTCGTCTCCACTCCGATCTCCCGCGGAAACTCCATTCATCTCCTCCTCGTCGGAAAGGGCACCACGTAGCCGGAATCTTTTACGGGCTCCCACCTCTTGACCGAGGCAACTCGGGCGCGAAGTTGGCTAGCCGACGCGTCCAAGATTTGCTGTAGACAAGTGTAGAATAGTTGTCTCTTTTGGGGTATAAGAAGTTTCCTTGATGATGGAGGTGGAGAGAACAACTAAGGAGATGAGCTATATAATTTTGGTGGCAAGAAAATGAGATATATCAATTTTCCTCTCTCAATCAAAATGAACCTCTTCCTCTCACTAGTGTGGCCGGCCCCCTCCCCTCAAATGGGTGGAGAAAAAAAAACAAATTAATCAAAAAGGAAAATGAGAGATAAGCATGGAAAAAAGTCACACTTTAATCTCATCAAAGTCCACTCACAAGATAAGCAAATGAAATGACTATAATAGAATATCATGATGAAGAGGATAATCATGAAGCCACACTTATGCAAGAAAGCCCTCCACTAAATGTTATTTGCAAATGTGCAAATAACACCCTCCAAC
Organism: Agapanthus africanus; assembly: GCA_030015575.1. NCBI lineage: Eukaryota > Viridiplantae > Streptophyta > Magnoliopsida > Asparagales > Amaryllidaceae > Agapanthus > Agapanthus africanus. The sequence continues at coordinate 496,109,100 of CM057348.1, read as the reverse complement.
GGATAGTCCGGCCGTGAAGGAAAAAGAGAAAACCGGCCGGAACGGAATGCAAACTGGCAACTTCAGAAAACTGATCCCGTAATAAATTACAGGAAAACCCCAGTACTGCAAATACATGCCCGCATTTGTATTCCCACTGAACACAAATGCAAAGAGACAAAACTACACTATCAAATACTAGGATCCGGCTTAAGCCAAAGCCGGCTAGTAAAAAACCGTCCGATCACGATCCGTGCAATACCGCACGTATCTGATCGAACCTTGCCATATCTCCATACGGCCTCTACAGCGTTTCGCCCGAAACCTGAGTAACTGAGTGTGGTGGACTCTAAAGACTCGTCAATACTATGGCTGTGGATTTAACCACTAGCAAGTCAGAGGTATAAGCCAATACGTAACGGGCTACCAGGTATTGACCAAAAGGGACGTCGATGAGCGAACTCATCCTGACACCCTACTGAGCCTGTCAGTGACAATATCCGTACAGTCCGGTCCGTTCGTCTATGAGCATCGCATGGCGGGCCTAGGGGGTTGGTAAAAGTCAGACCCCCAATAGCGGTACAAGTCGTGTCGGAGTGTAGCCCAGAACACCCTGAGATACTACTGGAATACCTACCAGCAAATCTCCTGCCTTGGCCAAGGACTTTTCATGTTCTGGCTCTCCTAGACACAGCACGACCTCACCCCCAATACCGGGAGAGACGAACCCCTGCAGATCCGCTCACTGCCTCCATGTGGCTCGGGACTGTACCCAACTAAAACCTGTTTGCACGACTCCTTTGAGTCGTGGTAGGGTAGTAATCAAAGCACAGTGGGAACTCACACGAGACAAATGACGATCTCAGGTCGATGAACTAACCTGTACACATGTCACCAGGGAACTGCTATCTGACGTCTGGTATAATCCCAACTAGCAGGTTCCCGGCGAGTCCTGTCCGGTGTACTCATAACCCAATGAGCACCTGTATACATCTTAGGTGAACCAACTGACACCAGTGGCTTGTGAGACCGGCCACCGCCCCTCGTCGGGGTCTCGACTGTATACACTAGTCTACTCTGGAGAATCGATGCCCTGTCTCGAAACTCCCACGACTAGGGACCTTTTAAGGATGTGCTTATAGACTCCAGCTCTCACTTATATGATCGCCCTCATACTGCTGGTAGTCAAGCAAGAATCCTAGGGGCTCTATCAACGTGTAATAGCGACTCAATGAGGTCACCTAAAGCAGTACACGATGATAAAGATAAACCAGATAGCATACTATCATCTCGAGTAAGACTGTCCTACTGGGACAGGTCCTCCCCTCAATCATTGCAATCACGTGCCTGTGATCCAATAATTGACTCTGAGGGCACTATCTCCAACAATCTCCCACTTGCACTCAAGGCTAATTATTGCGATGTCGCATACTCACAGCCCGTGTGATATCGAACACCCAACTCCTCTACTAGTCAGTCTCACAAAGCTCGTTTGCGAAACTATTGCGTTCGAGGAATAGCCTCGGTGAGTGGATCCGCTCTGGTGTTTCTTTCTATGTCTCTCTATATCTCAAGTTCGCGGAGAAAACCATCTCCCGAAATGAGCAATACCTGTCTTAGAATGTGTCTGGATGTCTGATGAGACCTAGCTCATAAATGAACTCCAAATCCAAACTTCTTAGACTGTATCGACAACTGAACTTAATCAGTATCCTGCGCCATGCCTTCCCTCAGTATCCACCTGGGCCATCTGTCCAAAATACTGCCCCTCGTCAGAGGGAAAACTATAACTCTGACAGCCACTCTGCCATCCAGGTCACCTTGGAAGCCTGGAATGATAACCGTCTCCTAAAGGAGGCTGTCGTTATCAATTCCCTAGAACATCAACTTATGTTCTAAAACTGCTTCCGATTGTTTCTCCAGGATTGGATGAATATCAACTTATTGCATCCACTGCAAGAACAACATCTGGTGTGGTACTTGACATCTCATGATTGACTCAATTGCCTAAGCAAGTGATCTGCCAATCATGCACATCCCTCTCCCCTTTAGTCTGTAAGACACCTTTAGAGAGGGTGACTCCATCAACTGCAGGTACACCACCATGCCAGGAGTCGTCCATTCTAAATACTCTTAGAATGCTGTCAAAGTACCCAGATTGGGAAACCACCCAAATCTAGATCCAAGTCCTGTGTGGAGAAACCACTGTGTGACGATCAAAGTATAACCGATCGTAGTATAGGAACATCACTTCCTACTCTGTGTATGTCATCAAATACCAGGACATCACACTCTACTACCTTCTCAACAGATCCATCCCCTATTCTGATGAAGTCAAACCTATGACTTCACATCAGAAATAGATGGTCTATCTCCGCTACATCTGCTTTAGTCTATAAATAGACATAAGCCTGATGTCCACCAATGCTTCCGCTGCTCCCACTGACTACGACAACCCTCTGGCAGAGTCATATAGACGTACACTTCTAAAGCTAGTTTAGAATGACGCTATACTCATCCTCCTGCCGGGTCTCACAGTCTGGAACAACAGCAATGGCAAGTCTGGGTAAACAAGAACCTCCCTGCCACCGTCCTTGAGCATACCGAAGTACCTCTCGAGTGCCTGAGGTTACCCACCATATCTGCGGAGTGGCCAATGGAATGTCAAACCAGATTGAATCTTTAGGTTCTTTATCAAATCTTCATTAATCGTTTGCGGTTCTGGAATCACTTCCAGTTCTACCATACTCCCACTACTGTTTTCTGAAAAAATCCATTTTTATTAAAACTGTGGCGAGTCAAGAACAATATCACTATTGATCTTCCAGATGGTAGAATATCAACCCTCGTCATAGCCCGGGTCAACCCACAAACAGCCATTACAGAAACGTGCCTTGAGTTATCCGGAGTCTGGTTTTAAGCATAAGCCGGACAACTCCCCATACCTTAACAATGTCAAGATATGAACTGTTCTATATCCAAGAAACAGAGGCACTGATTTAATTGAACCAGATTCAAATCATGCAGCTGTCTCCAGTGCATGTCAACTAAATGGAAGGAGGCCGATCAGCGTTACTCAACTTAGGAATGCTTCCAATTATGAGTAACCTGAAAGAGAAGCAAGTTCTCTTAAACATTACTATCATCTGAATGCCATATACAAGTATCTACATCTTCGATTACCTTGAAGAATCCTGATACTTGCGATACCTGGTTCTCTAATTTATTCATATACCTATAACTCCTCAAAACTTAGACCCTGTGTTTCTACGAAACACATGTCTAAGAACTAGAGAAGTTAAAAGTAAACAGAATATAGTATGAGGACCAACCCCTCTGTCCTAATGGACACTGGACAATATACAATGCTCTGTATAAGTCCGCTGAGTCTAACAACTCATTCACTGTGTGTCGTAGGTTGAAAACTGTACTTATGGTTAAGAAGAATTACACCGCTGTTTAATGCTCCTTACCTAACCATCCACTGGTATAGGTAAATGTCATAGACATAATTTCAAAAAGGTATGTCTCACTCTATAAAAATAGACGTACAGATATATCAATTTGAAATTGGTGCACAACAACGGATATTCAAAACCAAATATTTGCCGACCGGCAAACAACCCAGGTGACTTCCTCAAATATCACCAATTACAACGAATCCCGATATAATGAGGATGGTCACCTAATTCCCAATAACTTACTCCCACTCATCATCTGTAAAACCATACAGATGTGAGAATCCAACCTGGTAAATACATACCCTGGAGTAAGTGTCTAATCGGGAAATCAGTTTTCTTTTAACAGTACACAGTGGAACTGAAACATTGAAATGTTTCGATGGGGTATGCTGGTATTCCTAGTAATGCCTCCTCCATCATCCAGATTCACAACTATAACCGTATAATTCTTTGCCACTTCTCCAAATCCCTTTATATGTCTTTAGTCATTACCTTCTGTACACCCCTTTAGGCCAATTGGTTTTCTTCCTTCCCTACCGTTCGGCACCAGCCTATGGTTTGGAAGAAGACTATCCAATAAGCATAATGGGTGTACTGTCCTAATCCTAGAAGCACTCGCAATGCGAGAGAAGGTGAGGATAAAAGACAACCGAATGTACTTAATTCCTATTTCTCCTGAACCAGGATCCATCCCCGAAGTGGAACAAGTTCCTTTCGAGTTCGTATATAACCATACGATGGATTATCCAATAAACTGGGATCTTCGTAGTGATACGGAGTGTCCTAGAGAAATACAAAGGTGATTTAGGATTGGCGAAGAAATACTTGGTTTGGTCGTGAATAGCAGTCGCAATTTACTTTGCCTTCTTACTAATCCCTTGCTTTGTCTGAACTTAATACCTTCTGTACACCGTTTAGGCTAATTGGCTTTCTTCATTCCCTACCGGTCGGCACTAGCCTAAGGTCTGGAAGAAGACTATCCAATTTGCGTAATAGGTGTACTATCTCCTAAACCAAGGAGTACTCGCAACCTGAGAGAAGGTAAAAGGAAAAGACAACTGAATAGTCCTATTCGTTTTCTCCAGAACCAGAAACCATCCTCGAATAAATTCCTTCGAGTTCGTATATAATCATACGATGGCTTTGTCCAATGGAAGTGGACGTTCGTAGTAATACGGGGTGTCCTGGAGAAAAGGTTAAAAGTAGGAGTGGCAATGAGGTCTGCAACTCTGACAATCCAAAAGCCAGTGTTAAGAAGGTTCGGTCAACTTGGTCACTGAGTCATAGTCTAGGGTCGGGTCAATGGTCGCTGCCAAAGAGAGAGAGAGAAAAGAAATACTCAGCGTGCACTCTAACCTAGATCAGAATGGTTATCACTTTATCTAATCTGGAAACCTCCCACTGTAACGTCAAATTCTTCCCCAAACCTAAAAGAAGAATTAGCCGGGATCACCCGAGGAGTAAACCAACTCATCAGTGGGAATCGGGATCCAACCATCATCGCATGATAACGTGACGGAATCCGCTCACGCTATCACACTCCAGAAGGTATGCGCATATCTGGCAAGTTTCAGTTCTTTTGAAACTCCCGGTGTGGATTTTTACCCCATGCTCTTATGACCTTGACTAAGGCCAACAAATCATAAGTCACATGTCAAGTTCTACCCGTCATTGTCCAGGTTGATTTGAACCCACCCGTACAAGCCCTTGACTAGGGCCAACAAGGCTATACGACTGTCCCAAACCAACGCATCTATCTATGCAGCATATGAACACCCAATAGCTACCAAACACCGTACCTTGACTATGGCCAACAAACACAGCTTGAATACTATTGACTATCCATTTGAAACGACGGAGGGCTACGAATGGTTTCTGGCGAAAACAATTAACGTAATGAACTTGATATCGTTGAAGGAACTGATAGCTTTTTAGAAAATATAGTGACGAAAACCTTTGCTAAAGAGGTCACTCCCGGTGAAGGGATCTCGGCTCTTTCCCTGTAGAATGAGGTGCAGGATATTCCAACTGAATACCACGATGCAAAGCAAAAGTAAACGGCTATAGTGAAGTTACTGCCCTGACGCAAACTTTTGTCCAAGGGGTCACTCCCGGTGAAGGGATTTCGGCCCTTGCCTCGTCGACTGAGGAGCAGGATATTCCAACTGAATACCACTGTGCAAAACAAAAGTGAACGTCCTTGCAATAACAGCTTTTTGAAATGTGTTCCAACAACATCAGAATAGGTTTGTTTATCTTGCATTGATCCGAATCAACGCAGTCCCATCAATTGATCACACCACAAAGAACGAAAATATACTGACGTACGTATATGCCATCCGCATTCGCCACTGGGTCCCGTCATCACCCGTTAGGTTAGCTAACTAACGACAGAGCGGGGACTGGACTAGCGCGGATGAAAAACATATACAACATCTACTAATATATATATAATATATAATTTTCGCTCAAGGCGTGATAAAATGCAACAATACAGAAATGTACAGCAACACAGATCAATACAGATATCTGGGATCACCGGGTTTCATAGAGCCGCTACTGAAACCCGACGTTCCCCTAGTCGTGTGGATAGCCTGTGCAATGAAATCCTAGACCCCTACGGGCGCGGCAAGTTACCCGCCAAAACCTGAAGCAAGGCAGCCCCCTTCAGCAACGTGAATGGACCACCCAGCACTTCACGGAATCCGGTAACTTGGGCACCCCTCCAGGGTCAACCTGTACCCCCTACGAGTGCGGCGAATAGCCCGCCAATTCTAGAGTAAAGCCCTCTCCGTCTCAAAGCCATGAGATGCGGGCCCGTTGCCCTCTAGAACCCGGCTGTCCGTGCACCCCTCCGTGGGGTAATCCTAGTACAGAAAGTAAAATATACATACAACGGGTACATCGACCGCAACCTGGTCGTGCCCCAAAATAATAATACAAACAGGCAGTGACGGCAGTCCACATGTCGGACGCTCGCCCCGCAATATCAAATGTACATATAAAACAAAACTGTACTAACATTGCATCCAGGCTATCCCCCACGACCGATCCGCAACAACACAGCACAAACACAGAATATCAACGTGAATGTCACGTTCGCAAATCCGTCTAACCGGGCTATAGCAGTTAGACTGGATTTACCGATCGAGTGACATTCACGGTCGCAGATATAATGTAAATACTGTGAACTAGCATGTTTAAAATATCCGATCGAACAAATTTTATCAAGTGGGCCCCCAAGCAATACTGTAGCACTCACAGAAAATCTGGGCCCAAAAAGAATATCCCAAAACCCCTATTTTCCAGACTAGGACCCACTGGAAAAAAAATGGTGCAACGAGGCAATATTACTGCGGCGGAACCGCGGCCAAAGTGGGGTTATGGCCGCGGTTCCACGGCCGTATAAACAAATCAGGTCACCAAATTTTTTCCGTGTTCTTATAATTCTCTGTACATGTTTCTGAAACAACCTGAAAAATTTTTTGAGCTTGAAAAAAATCGACAGAGAACACATGCACACAAAATCGGGTTTTCAGGATTTTTGTTCGATCGAGGATGTAAACACAATAGAGCAATCTAGGTAGGTTAACGGCCTGTCTCTGATACCAATGTAAGCCCGCGGGGGCTCCCCGGTCGTCGATCCGACGCCGGAAACGCGGAAACAAAAACTTTGCAAAACTTGCAACCGGCACCACCGCGCACTTTTCACCCGGATCGGGCCATTAACCTAGCAACTAGCAAGATAGAAAAGAGTAGAGAAGCTATACCAAGCGATCCGTGTCCTTCGGTCTTCGTCTCCACTTCGATCTCCCACGGAAACTCCGTTCATCTCCTCCTCGTCGGAAAGGGCACCACGTAGCCGGAATCTTTTACGGGCTCCCACCTCTTGACCGAGGCAACTCGAGCACGAAGTTGGCTAGCCGACGCGTCCAAGATTTGCTGTAGACAAGTGTAGAATAGTTGTCTCTTTTGGGGTATAAGAAGTTGCCTTGATGATGGAGGTGGAGAAAATACCTAAGGAGATGAGCTATATAATTTTGGTGGCAAGAAAATGAGATATATCAATTTTCCTCTCTCAATCAAAATGAACCTCTCCCTCTCACTAGTGTGGCCGGCCCCCTCCCCTCAAATGGGTGGAGAAAAAAAAACAAATTAATCAAAAAGGAAAATGAGAGATAAGCATGCAAAAATGTCACACTTCAATCTCATCAAAGTCCACTCACAAGATAAGCAAATGAAATGACTATAATAGAATATCATGATGAAGAGGATAATCATGAAGCCACACTTATGCAAGAAAGCCCTCCACTAAATGTTATTTGCAAATGTGCAAATAACACCCTCCAACGGATAGTCCGGCCGTGAAGGAAAAAGAGAAAACCGGCCGGAACGGAATGCAAACTGGCAACTTCAGAAAACTGATCCCGTAATAAATTACAGGAAAACCCCAGTACTGCAAATACATGCCCGCATTTGTATTCGCACTGAACACAAATGCAAAGAGACAAAACTACACTATCAAATACTAGGATCCGGCTTAAGCCAAAGCCGGCTAGTAAAAAACCGTCCGATCACGATCCGTGCAATACCGCACGTATCTGATCGAACCTTGCCATATCTCCATACGGCCTCTACAGCGTTTCGCCCGAAACCTGAGTAACTGAGTGTGGTGGACTCTAAAGACTCGTCAATACTATGGCTGTGGATTTAACCACTAGCAAGTCAGAGGTATAAGCCAATACGTAACGGGCTACCAGGTATTGACCAAAAGGGATGTCGATGAGCGAACTCATCCTGACACCCTACTGAGCCTGTCAGTGACAATATCCGTACAGTCCGGTCCGTTCGTCTATGAGCATCGCATGGCGGGCCTAGGGGGTTGGTAAAAGTCAGACCCCCAATAGCGGTACAAGTCGTGTCGGAGTGTAGCCCAGAACACCCTGAGATACTACTGGAATACCTACCAGCAAATCTCCTGCCTTGGCCAAGGACTTTTCATGTTCTGGCTCTCCTAGACACAGCACGACCTCACCCCCAATACCGGGAGAGACGAACCCCTGCAGATCCGCTCACTGCCTCCATGTGGCTCGGGACTGTACCCAACTAAAACCTGTTTGCACGACTCCTTTGAGCCGTGGTAGGGTAGTAATCAAAGCACAGTGGGAACTCACACGGGACAAATGACGATCTCAGGTCGATGAACTAACCTGTACACATGTCACCAGGGAACTGCTATCTGACGTCTGGTATAATCCCAACTAGCAGGTTCCCGGCGAGTCCTGTCCGGTGTACTCATAACCCAATGAGCACCTGTATACATCTTAGGTGAACCAACTGACACCAGTGGCTTGTGAGACCGGCCACCGCCCCTCGTCGGGGTCTCGACTGTATACACTAGTCTACTCTGGAGAATCGATGCCCTGTCTCGAAACTCCCACGACTAGGGACCTTTTAAGGATGTGCTTATAGACTCCAGCTCTCACTTATATGATCGCCCTCATACTGCTGGTAGTCAAGCAAGAATCCTAGGGGCTCTATCAACGTGTAATAGCGACTCAATGAGGTCACCTAAAGCAGTACACGATGATAAAGATAAACCAGATAACATACTATCATCTCGAGTAAGACTGTCCTACTGGGACAGGTCCTCCCCTCAATCATTGCAATCACGTGCCTGTGATCCAATAATTGACTCTGAGGGCACTATCTCCAACAATCTCCCACTTGCACTCAAGGCTAATTATTGCGATGTCGCATACTCACAGCCCGTGTGATATCGAACACCCAACTCCTCTACTAGTCAGTCTCACAAAGCTCGTTTGCGAAACTATTGCGTTCGAGGAATAGCCTCGGTGAGTGGATCCGCTCTGGTGTTTCTTTCTATGTCTCTCTATATCTCAAGTTCGCGGAGAAAACCATCTCCCGAAATGAGCAATACCTGTCTTAGAATGTGTCTGGATGTCTGATGGGACCTAGCTCATAAATGAACTCCAAATCCAAACTTCTTAGACTGTATCGACAACTGAACTTAATCAGTATCCTGCGCCATGCCTTCCCTCAGTATCCACCTGGGCCATCTATCCAAAATACTGCCCCTCGTCAGAGGGAAAACTATAACTCTGACAGCCACTCTGCCATCCAAGTCACCTTGGAAGCCTGGAATGATAACCGTCTCCTAAAGGAGGCTGTCGTTATCAATTCCCTAGAACATCAACTTATGTTCTAAAACTGCTTCCGATTGTTTCTCCAGGATTGGATGAATATCAACTTATTGCATCCACTGCAAGAACAACATCTGGTGTGGTACTTGACATCTCATAATTGACTCAATTGCCTAAGCAAGTGATCTGCCAATCATGCACATCCCTCTCCCCTTTAGTCTGTAAGACACCTTTAGAGAGGGTGACTCCATCAACTGCAGGTACACCACCATGCCAGGAGTCGTCCATTCTAAATACTCTTAGAATGCTGTCAAAGTACCCAGATTGGGAAACCACCCAAATCTAGATCCAAGTCCTGTGTGGAGAAACCACTGTGTGACGATCAAAGTATAACCGATCGTAGTATAGGAACATCACTTCCTACTCTGTGTATGTCATCAAATACCAGGACATCACACTCTACTACCTTCTCAACAGATCCATCCCCTATTCTGATGAAGTCAAACCTATGACTTCACATCAGAAATAGATGGTCTATCTCCGCTACATCTGCTTTAGTCTATAAATAGACATAAGCCTGATGTCCACCAATGCTTCCGCTGCTCCCACTGACTACGACAACCCTCTGGCAGAGTCATATAGACGTACACTTCTAAAGCTAGTTTAGAATGACGCTATACTCATCCTCCTGCCGGGTCTCACAGTCTGGAACAACAGCAATGGCAAGTCTAGGTAAACAAGAACCTCCCTGCCACCGTCCTTGAGCATACCGAAGTACCTCTCGAGTGCCTGAGGTTACCCACCATATCTGCGGAGTGGCCAATGGAATGTCAAACCAGATTGAATCTTTAGGTTCTTTATCAAATCTTCAGTGATCGTTTGCGGTTCTGGAATCACTTCCAGTTCTACCATACTCCCACTACTGTTTTCTGAAAAAATCCATTTTTATTAAAACTGTGGCGAGTCAAGAACAATATCACTATTGATCTTCCAGATGGTAGAATATCAACCCTCGTCATAGCCCGGGTCAACCCACAAACAGCCATTACAGAAACGTGCCTTGAGTTATCCGGAGTCTGGTTTTAAGCATAAGCCGGACAACTCCCCATACCTTAACAATGTCAAGATATGAACTGTTCTATATCCAAGAAACAGAGGCACTGATTTAATTGAACCAGATTCAAATCATGCAGCTGTCTCCAGTGCATGTCAACTAAATGGAAGGAGGCCGATCAGCGTTACTCAACTTAGGAATGCTTCCAATTATGAGTAACCTGAAAGAGAAGCAAGTTCTCTTAAACATTACTATCATCTGAATGCCATATACAAGTATCTACATCTTCGATTACCTTGAAGAATCCTGATACTTGCGATACCTGGTTCTCTAATTTATTCATATACCTATAACTCCTCAAAACTTAGACCCTGTGTTTCTACGAAACACATGTCTAAGAACTAGAGAAGTTAAAAGTAAACAGAATATAGTATGAGGACCAACCCCTCTGTCCTAATGGACACTGGACAATATACAATGCTCTGTATAAGTCCGCTGAGTCTAACAACTCATTCACTGTGTGTCGTAGGTTGAAAACTGTACTTATGGTTAAGAAGAATTACACCGCTGTTTAATGCTCCTTACCTAACCATCCATTGGTATAGGTAAATGTCATAGACATAATTTCAAAAAGGTATGTCTCACTCTATAAAAATAGACGTACAGATATATCAATTTGAAATTGGTGCACAACAACGGATATTCAAAACCAAATATTTGCCGACCGGCAAACAACCCAGGTGACTTTCTCAAATATCACCAATTACAACGAATCCCGATATAATGAGGATGGTCACCTAATTCCCAATAACTTACTCCCACTCATCATCTGTAAAACCATACAGATGTGAGAATCCAACCTGGTAAATACATACCCTGGAGTAAGTGTCTAATCGGGAAATCAGTTTTCTTTTAACAGTACACAGTGGAACTGAAACATTGAAATGTTTCGATGGGGTATGCTGGTATTCCTAGTAATGCCTCCTCCATCATCCAGATTCACAACTATAACCGTATAATTCTTTGCCACTTCTCCAAATCCCTTTATATGTCTTTAGTCATTACCTTCTGTACACCCCTTTAGGCCAATTGGTTTTCTTCCTTCCCTACCGTTCGGCACCAGCCTATGGTTTGGAAGAAGACTATCCAATAAGCATAATGGGTGTACTGTCCTAATCCTAGAAGCACTCGCAATGCGAGAGAAGGTGAGGATAAAAGACAACCGAATGTACTTAATTCCTATTTCTCCTGAACCAGGATCCATCCCCGAACTGGAACAAGTTCCTTTCGAGTTCGTATATAACCATACGATGGATTATCCAATAAACTGGGATCTTCGTAGTGATACGGAGTGTCCTAGAGAAATACAAAGATAATTTAGGATTGGCGGAGAAATACAAAGATGATTTAGGATTGGCGAAGAAATACTTGGTTTGGTCGTGAATAGCAGTCGCAATTTACTTTGCCCTCTTACTAATCCCTTGCTTTGTCTGAACTTAATACCTTCTGTACACCGTTTAGGCTAATTGGCTTTCTTCATTCCCTACCGGTCGGCACTAGCCTAAGGTCTGGAAGAAGACTATCCAATTTGCGTAATAGGTGTACTATCTCCTAAACCAAGGAGTACTCGCAACCTGAGAGAAGGTAAAAGGAAAAGACAACTGAATAGTCCTATTCGTTTTCTCCAGAACCAGAAACCATCCTCGAATAAATTCCTTCGAGTTCGTATATAATCATACGATGGCTTTGTCCAATGGAAGTGGACGTTCGTAGTAATACGGGGTGTCCTGGAGAAAAGGTTAAAAGTAGGAGTGGCAATGAGGTCTGCAACTCTGACAATCCAAAAGCCAGTGTTAAGAAGGTTCGGTCAACTTGGTCACTGAGTCATAGTCTAGGGTCGGGTCAATGGTCGCTGCCAAAGAGAGAGAGAGAAAAGAAACACTCAGCGTGCACTCTAACCTAGATCAGAATGGTTATCACTTTATCTAATCTGGAAACCTCCCACTGTAACGTCAAATTCTTCCCCAAACCTAAAAGAAGAATTAGCCGGGATCACCCGAGGAGTAAACCAACTCATCAGTGGGAATCGGGATCCAACCATCATCGCATGATAACGTGACGGAATCCGCTCACGCTATCACACTCCAGAAGGTATGCGCATATCTGGCAAGTTTCAGTTCTTTTGAAACTCCCGGTGTGGATTTTTACCCCATGCTCTTATGACCTTGACTAAGGCCAACAAATCATAAGTCACATGTCAAGTTCTACCCGTCATTGTCCAGGTTGATTTGAACCCACCCGTACAAGCCCTTGACTAGGGCCAACAAGGCTATACGACTGTCCCAAACCAACGCATCTATCTATGCAGCATATGAACACCCAATAGCTACCAAACACTGTGCCTTGACTATGGCCAACAAACACAGCTTGAATACTATTGACTATCCATATGAAACGACGGAGGGCTACGAATGGTTTCTGGCGAAAACCTTTAACGTAATGAACTTGATATCGTTGAAGGAACTGATAGCTTTTTAGAAAATATAGTGACGAAAACCTTTGCTAAAGAGGTCACTCCCGGTGAAGGGATCTCGGCTCTTTCCCTGTAGAATGAGGTGCAGGATATTCCAACTGAATACCACGATGCAAAGCAAAAGTAAACGGCTATAGTGAAGTTACTGCCCTGACGCAAACTTTTGTCCAAGGGGTCACTCCCGGTGAAGGGATCTCGGCCCTTGCCTCGTCGACTGAGGAGCAGGATATTCCAACTGAATACCACTGTGCAAAACAAAAGTGAACGTCCTTGCAATAACAGCTTTTTGAAAAGTGTTCCAACAACATCAAAATAGGTTTGTTTATCTTGCATTGATCCGAATCAACGCAGTCCCATCAATTGATCACACCACAAAGAACGAAAATATACTGACGTACGTATATGCCATCCGCATTCGCCACTGGGTCCCGTCATCACCCGTTAGGTTAGCTAACTAACGACAGAGCGGGGACTGGACTAGCGCGGATGAAAAACATATACAACATCTACTAATATATATATAATATATAATTTTCGCTCAAGGCGTGATAAAATGCAACAATACAGAAATGTACAGCAACACAGATCAATACAGATATCTGGGATCACCGGGTTTCATAGAGCCGCTACTGAAACCCGACGTTCCCCTGGTCGTGTGGATAGCCTGTGCAATGAAATCCTAGACCCCTACGGGCGCGGCAAGTTACCCGCCAAAACCTGAAGCGAGGCAGCCCCCTTCAGCAACGTGAATGGACCACCCAGCACTTCACGGAATCCGGTAACTTGGGCACCCCTCCTGGGTCAACCTGTACCCCCTACGAGTGCGGCGAATAGCCCGCCAATTCTAGAGTAAAGCCCTCTCCGTCTCAAAGCCATGAGATGCGGGCCCGTTGCCCTCTAGAACCCGGCTGTCCGTGCACCCCTCCGTGGGGTAATCCTAGTACAGAAAGTAAAATATACATACAACGGGTACATCGACCGCAACCTGGTCGTGCCCCAAAATAATAATACAAACAGGCAGTGACGGCAGTCCACATGTCGGACGCTCTCCCCGCAATATCAAATGTACATATAAAACAAAACTGTACTAACATTGCATCCAGGCTATCCCCCACGACCGATCCGCAACAACACAGCACAAACACAGAATATCAACGTGAATGTCACGTTCGCAAATCCGTCTAACCGGGCTATAGCAGTTAGACTGGATTTACCGATCGAGTGACATTCACGGTCGCAGATATAATGTAAATACTGTGAACTAGCATGTTTAAAATATCCGATCGAACAAATTTTATCAAGTGGGCCCCCAAGCAATACTGTAGCACTCACAGAAAATCTGGGCCCAAAAAGAATATCCCAAAACCCCTATTTTCCAGACTAGGACCCACTGAAAAAAAAATGGTGCAACGAGGCAATATTACTGCGGCGGAACCGCGGCCAAAGTGGGGTTATGGCCGCGGTTCCACGGCCGTATAAACAAATCAGGTCACCAAATTTTTTCCGTGTTCTTATAATTCTCTGTACATGTTTCTGAAACAACCTGAAAAATTTTTTGAGCTTGAAAAAAATCGACAGAGAACACATGCACACAAAATCGGGTTTTCAGGATTTTTGTTCGATCGAGGATGTAAACACAATAGAGCAATCTAGGTAGGTTAACGGCCTGTCTCTGATACCAATGTAAGCCCGCGGGGGCGCCCCGGTCGTCGATCCGACGCCGGAAACGCGGAAACAAAAACTTTGCAAAACTTGCAACCGGCACCACCGCGCACTTTTCACCCGGATCGGGCCATTAACCTAGCAACTAGCAAGATAGAAAAGAGTAGAGAAGCTATACCAAGCGATCCGTGTCCTTCGGTCTTCGTCTCCACTCCGATCTCCCGCGGAAACTCCGTTCATCTCCTCCTCGTCGGAAAGGGCACCACGTAGCCGGAATCTTTTACGGGCTCCCACCTCTTGACCGAGGCAACTCGGGCGCGAAGTTGGCTAGCCGACGCGTCCAAGATTTGCTGTAGACAAGTGTAGAATAGTTGTCTCTTTTGGGGTATAAGAAGTTGCCTTGATGATGGAGGTGGAGAAAACAACTAAGGAGATGAGCTATATAATTTTGGTGGCAAGAAAATGAGATATATCAATTTTCCTCTCTCAATCAAAATGAACCTCTCCCTCTCACTAGTGTGGCCAGCCCCCTCCCCTCAAATGGGTGGAGAAAAAAAAACAAATTAATCAAAAAGGAAAATGAGAGATAAGCATGCAAAAATGTCACACTTCAATCTCATCAAAGTCCACTCACAAGATAAGCAAATGAAATGACTATAATAGAATATCATGATGAAGAGGATAATCATGAAGCCACACTTATGCAAGAAAGCCCTCCACTAAATGTTATTTGCAAATGTGCAAATAACACCCTCCAACGGATAGTCCGGCCGTGAAGGAAAAAGAGAAAACCGGCCGGAACGGAATGCAAACTGGCAACTTCAGAAAACTGATCCCGTAATAAATTACAGGAAAACCCCAGTACTGCAAATACATGCCCGCATTTGTATTCCCACTGAACACAAATGCAAAGAGACAAAACTACACTATCAAATACTAGGATCCGGCTTAAGCCAAAGCCGGCTAGTAAAAAACCGTCCGATCACGATCCGTGCAATACCGCACATATCTGATCGAACCTTGCCATATCTCCATACGGCCTCTACAGCGTTTCGCCCGAAACCTGAGTAACTGAGTGTGGTGGACTGTAAAGACTCGTCAATACTATGGCTGTGGATTTAACCACTAGCAAGTCAGAGGTATAAGCCAATACGTAACGGGCTACCAGGTATTGACCAAAAGGGACGTCGATGAGCGAACTCATCCTGACACCCTACTGAGCCTGTCAGTGACAATATCCGTACAGTCCGGTCCGTTCGTCTATGAGCATCGCATGGCGGGCCTAGGGGGTTGGTAAAAGTCAGACCCCCAATAGCGGTACAAGTCGTGTCGGAGTGTAGCCTAGAACACCCTGAGATACTACTGGAATACCTACCAGCAAATCTCCTGCCTTGGCCAAGGACTTTTCATGTTCTGGCTCTCCTAGACACAGCACGACCTCACCCCCAATACCGGGAGAGACGAACCCCTGCAGATCCGCTCACTGCCTCCATGTGGCTTGGGACTGTACCCAACTAAAACCTGTTTGCACGACTCCTTTGAGCCGTGGTAGGGTAGTAATCAAAGCACAGTGGGAACTCACACGAGACAAATGACGATCTCAGGTCGATGAACTAACCTGTACACATGTCACCAGGGAACTGCTATCTGACGTCTGGTATAATCCCAACTAGCAGGTTCCCGGCGAGTCCTGTCCGGTGTACTCATAACCCAATGAGCACCTGTATACATCTTAGGTGAACCAACTGACACCAGTGGCTTGTGAGACCGGCCACCGCCCCTCGTCGGGGTCTCGACTGTATACACTAGTCTACTCTGGAGAATCGATGCCCTGTCTCGAAACTCCCACGACTAGGGACCTTTTAAGGATGTGCTTATAGACTCCAGCTCTCACTTATATGATCGCCCTCATACTGCTGGTAGTCAAGCAAGAATCCTAGGGGCTCTATCAACGTGTAATAGCGACTCAATGAGGTCACCTAAAGCAGTACACGATGATAAAGATAAACCAGATAGCATACTATGATCTCGAGTAAGACTGTCCTACTGGGACAGGTCCTCCCCTCAATCATTGCAATCACGTGCCTGTGATCCAATAATTGACTCTGAGGGCACTATCTCCAACAGTATCGACACAAAACATGTAAATCTCAAAGTCTCAATATCTCATAGTCTCAATATCTCGGGCTCCGTCAGTCCTGATCGGCCCATATCATCAAATCTCACGACAGCGGTCGGTATCCTCCGGATTTTCTCCGTGCCAGACATCACCGGTAGGTAGTCTTCTCCTGCCAGACTCATTGTCTACAAGTCGAGCTTCTTGCCCCGGGGTACCATACCGGGCCCACCAGGTACCCGAGACGGTTCATCCACTCCTCGAATCGGGTCTCGAAATACAACAGAAAACATGAAATCTCATGGTGGACGACACATACATCACGAGAAAACTGCAACTTGCATTTTTAAAAATCATGATACTAAGCTTTTATTAAATTCTTGCGGTTTTCCCCCAAAATCAAGAAATCTCATAGAAATCCAAAATCCCAAAATCATGAGTATGTAAATAATGAGTATCGGCATAAGCCCCACAACACTGCATGATAATATGAATATGTGAATGCATGAAGTGTCTAAGTAATAAATGCAATGTCTAAACCAGCACATGAGAGTAATCATACAATATTATATTAGACTAGCATTTAGCTGATTATATCAATAAAAGATAATATGTTCTAAAGTGTACGTGACATGGCAATTACCGATGATGATGTGTGTGAGTCGGCAAATAAGTGTACGTGGAACATGTGCATCATCGGTAATAGTGCTGGTGTCCTAACAGGTAGAGTTTCATATTAGCTAAAGAAATATATGTGTGAACATGCAATACCATGAATACAACATGAATATAACAGTGAATGTGTAGTAAATGCATAACTAGAGAATACATACTAATTACGAGTCATACAGTTTGTTGTTTGAATAAGCAAGAATCGTGGTTTTTAGAAAATTAGGGGCTACGGGGTTTTAAGAAAAGATATGTCCTTTGAATTCCGTAGTATTCCTCAGGCTGTCTTTAAAAATGCGCACGATTTGTTAGTTTGGAAAATAAGTATGACTCGAGCCTAAACTAAGATCTACCTCACCAACTAAGGAGCTAACTAAAGACACTAGTCGAAAGGTAAGAAGAATCCTCCTAAAGTCTGAGTCGATATCTCTAGTAGTCGGCGATCCAGCCTCAGTAGCGTCATGTACATAATACGACTTCCTCGAGTCAAGAGTGCGGATCAATCATCACATCTATTCCTCCTACGGTAAAATCCATCATACGGCTTCCCAAAATCGGGCTATAGGTCAATTATCACATATATATACATCATCGTTCGTACAGTATCAACATCAAACAATATCATGATCAAGGGCACTGTACTATAATCGCATACATCCCAATATCATCAAACATATATCATCGTCTGTGTAAATATACATCGTCAAATGATCCACTAAAATATCATGTCATATATCATATCGTGATTAAGTCACATATTACAATCCGGGTTCTATTCTAGAGTCTCGTACATTTCAATGTCATCAACACATATTATCATTTATATAAATATATTTTATATAATCTCATTGCCCAACGATCCGCTAATATCATAATACATCTCATATCATAACTCGATCGTATATCCAATATCTTACGGCATCATGCCCAGTCATACCGACTCATCCCCAGATATCATATAATATCATCATATCACATGTATATGTTGTGTGTGTGTGTGTGTGTGTGTGTGTGTGTGTGTGTATACCTACACACATTCCTATACACACACACACACACATATACACCAAGTCAAGTTTAGGTGTGTGCATGTGTGTGTATCTACATGAAACCTACGAATTCCCTCCAAGGCAGTCATCCTCAGTTTAAGTCTTTCTAAATCAGTCTAGTCTATCATAAAGTCTTCAATAGGACCCTACTCGCTAAGAATCTAAGGCCACGTCTGACTTCCTAATAACAGTATGTAATATCCTTATTCTACGTTTGCGGGGGTGCTATACGCCATCCACCCGACTTCCCCCATAGATATACATCTACTCACCTGGTCCTTGTCTGCCGAAGTCGATACTGCCATCCTCTTCTTCATCGTCCGAAGTCCACGTGAGAGGTACCTATATGCAAATATATATGTATATCGTAAACCGAATCGCGGATAAAACCAAAACGGCACACGAAACGCGCATAGGTTAAAACCTATGACCCGCTCATGCAAAAGAACCGAAAAACTCTCGACATCGGCGTACAAACGCCGATTGATCGAGATAAAACATGAACGTACAAGTCGTAGTTCCAAAACTCACTAATTATAATATAAAATAGGTTGCAACTCATCAAAAACTCAAAATAAATCAAATCGATTTATTTCCGTTAGAAAGCATCAATTAACCGTTTCACTTCAAAACTTGATGTTTAAACGAAACTAATGGCCATAATATTCACTAAATATCATAACTAGGTTATATAACCATTCCTATAATTTATTCTCATCAATTTGTATTAAATTGAAGATTCTAATTTGCAAAAATATCATTTTTTAATACCTTTTTAAAGCAAAATTCATAATTCAACAACTATGCTAGATTTTGCATGAACTAAAATGTTAAACTACAATTTAAGATGATAATAATGTCATAAAAACCCTAATTGGATTTTAATCTCCATTATTTAGTCTATTTCCAAAAACCTAGTTTGCAAAAACTAGCATAATTAGCATAATTATCACAATTTTTAAACTAATCATTAACAACTAGTAACCAAATTAGGTTTTGCATTCAATTAACATGTTAATATACCCATTAAAACCATGAATCATTGATAAACATTATCACTAGAATTTTATCTCACCTATTCATATGTTTTATAAAAATCTAGTTTATAAATAGCTTAATTTGAACAATTAAACTGTAACAATTAGTAATTTGACAACTAAATTTCAATGTGCATACTCTAAGATGTTATACTGCACTTCAAAGCACAACCAATTTATGAAAACCCTAAATTAAACTCAAACCCCTTTCTTGAATTTTAAATCTTAAAATTAAACCCATAATTAAACTCCAAATTAGGCTAGATTAAAGTAATTTAACAACAATTTAAACATAGGTTAAGATTATACCTCCAAGTTTAGAAATCTAGCTTGCAACCTAGCCACCCCAACATGCTCTCTTGCTCCCAAAATCCATGCTTGATTTGGCCAAGGAACAAGGGTTAAAGGTGGGATTAGGAGTTAATGGAAATTGGTGTAGATTTTATTGGATTTTTGAACAATTTTGAAGGGAAAAGAAGTGGAGAAATAGGAGGGGCTGCCCAAAGTGAGGCCGGCCGTGAGAAGGAGAGTGAGGTGAGAGAGAAAAAAAAGTGTAGAAATGTGTAGAAGTTTCACAATTAAATCACCTCACTTTAGTCTTTTCAATAATTTATTTAATTTTATTTATTTTCTTAATTAATATTGTGCTAGAATGCTCTAGAAATATAAAGACAAATGGAGAAAAAGAGAATGTATGGTGACATGTTATTAAGTTTGTCATGGTCCACATTTGCTAAATTAATCCATTCAAATTTGTAATTTACACTAATTAAATGTATAATTAAAGCTTATGTTAATATTTGAATTTAATTAATTACGGAAAATATTTTAGTAAACTAATAATTTATAAGTCACTAAATAAACACCATTTACTAGTAATTACATAGTTAAAATATGCGTATTTAATTCTATATTGAAAAATAATTATAGTTGAGTTTTATGGAAAATACGGTTTATTTTACCGATTATCCGAAAATTCACCTAAAGGTTTTTATTTAATTAATTAATTAATTAATTATTTTTAAAACGTTACAGACACGAAGTGAACTTCTGGAGAAAGAGAAAGTGGTTATCGCCACCCAATAACATAATTAACTGCAGGGGGTTGCGCCTGCAGGGAAGAGCGTCCCCACAATTAAAAACCCCTCGCAAGCGAGGGGGAATCTGACGAAGTCTGCTACAACGGCCGCATCTGTCCAAACCTTCGATACACGGTGCTATAAATCAACTTGGCCTCTTCGGAGAGATGGATGGATAAAACCAAATAGCATCTGCCCCCAAAATTCAGGCCAGACGTCCCAACGTCCCGGTCGCGTCTTTCGGCGGTGAACAGATTCTGGCACGCTCGGTGGGACTTTTTCCTCTTTCCGCTCTACACTTCGTGTGTTGTGTTTCCGAACAAATCACGGTCTGCTATGGTTGCCTATGGATTTGAGATACTAAGATTTGGTGTCTTGCTCCGTGCAGAAGAGAAAATAAGATCAATAGCTTCCAACTGCACCAATTGCAACAACAATTCCCGCTCCGCCCCGTCTGGAAGAGTAACTTACGGGCCCCAAGCGGCCTCCATCTTCACAATGCCGGTGGAACAGGTGACACATGCCACCACTGGGTTGTTCTTCGGGACTATGATCCCACCAACAAGCTTCAACGCTCCAGTACCGTCATAGGAAGCTCCAAAGAAGTCGGTCTTTGATCGGCTTACAACCACCACGGCCCCTCTCAACGGGTCGTCCAAGTCCAACACCTTGGTCTTTAACAGACTAGGCCAAAGCTTAAGTGGGCCCGTGAAGAAGCCTGCAATACCCGAAGGAGTTATCCCGAAGCGGATAGCTATGCCAACTTCGGTAGATGAAATCGTCAAAGTGGCTTCTCCCTTTAAAGGATCGGTCTTCACAAGACTGTCCATTCCAACTCCCACTTCAGGCGAAGTCACCAAAGCTACTTCCCCTGCCCAAAAGTCAGTCTTCGACAGGTTGGACGTTTCTTCTCAGCGGACGTCAGTCTTCGATAGGCCGGCACTAACAGCAACCCTTCACCAGAACAGGGGGCATGATGAAGCCACCCCCGTAATTGAGCCAGTACCGTTTGAAAGACATGCTCGACGTCACTACTGGCACTGAGTGAGGAAAGATTGGGGCAGTTTCCCTTCTGGATTGACTCCACCAGCTCCGATAGTGGAAATTGACCCTGCTGTTCCAACTGGGAACAGCTTTGGGCCGCTCAAAAGGGTGCGCAAGAACTCTCCGACCGCCGTGCTAAAAAGATCTCCTCCACCTGTGGAGAACGTTACAAAGGCAAAGCCAGAATAACCCCCTCAGAGGCTATCCTCCAAAATCCACAGAGTCTGGCGAAGAGTCCAAGACTCTGTAATTAACCAAGACTACTCCCGCCAACCAAAGAAAATGAAGGTTCGGCAAGAGGAGGACCATCCCATCTCCATGCCACAGAAGGTATCGTCTGCCCGGGTGCCTATCACAACAGCCCCCTCAATGTCGACCGCTCATGAAAGGAGAAGGCCGGAGAAGATCCCTGTGTCTATGACAAATCTCAAGGGCACTGAATCCAAACGCCCTAAGTCTGGGGGCATGGTAGTGCACACCATCTATATGGCTTCCGGGAAAGAGGATAGCCGTATCTCCACGGGTCATCGACCACTCACCCGATCAATAACAAAAGCTCAGGAGCAACAATATAAGCTCCAGGAGATGCTGACAAAGATGGCCGCACTCACTGGGCTAAAAGAAAGCCCGGAGACATTGTTAGAGCAGTGCCGGGAGCAGGAAACTGATGCCGAATTCCTTCGAAGAATGCTCGAGAAGAAAGACAAAGAGGCCGCGGAACAAGCGGCTAACATAAAGCAAATGTCGCTTCTGTTTTAAGATATGGTCAGGATGATGATACAGCATGATCCCCCAGCTGAAGACCCTCCGATTATCCTTGAAGACAACAGAGGGGAGACATCAAACCCTCTTTCGGCTCTATCAGCAGCCTAGGAAGAGACCATCTCCAAAGCCGCCCTTGACGACTATATAGTTCAACAGATACGACCTCATCAAGCGAGCGAAGCAGCTAGCCAAATCGTCAAGACTGGACGACCCTATCCATGTTGGTATGATCAAATAAAGTACCCGCCAGGATATACGATCCCTAAATTCCATGTGTATAAGGGACGGGTAATCCACACCAGCACGTTGCTCAATTCAGGGCTCTGTGCGGTAATACTGGAGGTGACGACAAACTGCTGCTTCGCCAGTTTGTTGGCAGCTTGTCGGAGACAGCATTCGAATAGTACTCCGAACTCCCGAATGACTCTGTCAAGACATTTGCAGAAATGGAGCTACTGTTTACACAAAGATTCGCAAGCGCTAGCGAGCGCACCCCGATCACCGCACTGATTAACGCTAGAGTGAAGCCGGGAGAAACCTGGGTTCAATACGCCATTCGGTGGCGGAACCTGTGTTTAAAGTGTGAACAGTTTATAGAGGAAGCTCCAGCCGTGGGCATGTTTGTAGGGACCCTCGACCCTCAGGAGACCATTTCCCAATTCATGATGTTTTTCAAGCCGACCACTTTCCAGGCCTTGATCGACAAGCTCGCCCAAATGGACCAGATGGGCCATAAGCCGTCCTCTTCGAAAACAGATTTTCGGAATGAAAAGGGGAAAGGGAAAGCGACCTTCGTCGCCAACGCTCAGCAACAACCGAGTGGCCCGAAGCCGGTTGCTTATCAAAACGATAAACAACGATCACTCAGAGAAAAGATGAGACGCCCTTACTCATTCCCTCGAGATATGACGAAGAGGTTATTCGAGCTAGCGCTGCGCAACAGGCTCATCACTCTGCCAGAGCCGAGATGCCCAACGCAATCGGGTGACGTTAACAACCCCAATTACTGTCCTTACCACTGAATATTGGGTCACCCAATCGAAAATTGTTACATCTTCAAAAGTTGGATTGAAGACCAGTACTAACAGGGCAAGTTCGCGCTGTCCGAAAACTAGAGGGTGAACCCGCCACAACCGCACGCTCCTAAAAAGGTGGACACGTCGGGGGCATCATGCTCACTTATAGAGGAAACCCCATGGGCGGTTGCCCTTTCATCTATGTCACGCCCCGCTTCCCAGTGTACGGCGAAGTGGACGCAACGAGACCCGCTACGTATATACTCAGAAGTACATACGCTAAGCGTAACTAAGCAATATAAAGTAAATCACAAGAGACAAATGATAAAGAAATAACAGCAACTTTTATTAATAACAATCTTTGTACAATGCATAAAAAGAAAATACAACTGAAATGAAAAACGATGCCTAAACAGTGCATAACAAAAAAATGAAAATGCTGGAAAGAACAAGGTACGGTATCTAGAACTCGGGATCTTCCTGGAACTGCTCCAAATCTTCACCAGTGGGCTCGATCTTAGCTTGGTCCAACGCACCTGACGACATTCAAAGAAGAAAGAAATAGAATGTCGTCAGCGAACAGGTCGCTTGGTAAGTCCCAAGATAAAGAAGGATTAGGAAGACAGTGTCAAAGTATTTTCTAAAGTATTAGATTGTTGAATATTATGGAATATTGAGTTAACGCTGTTGTTTGTAGCTTGGTACAGAAGGATGCCGGTGTATACGAGGGGAGTCTCACTTGCCAGAGACTAAGGCACGTGTAGTACAAGGAACCGTTATGCCACGGTACAACAGCAATAGGATTCAGCTTAGGTGTCTTAATCTGACCACCTCGTGCCACCTTTAACACTTTCCATACCAATCTACCCCTTAAACCCCGTAGTGCTTTAACAGTATTGTTGTATTGGAATATGTAAGTTGGATGACTGACCAAAACCATGATATCAGTAAACATGATGTAACTGTATAATCGGGTAAATGGAATATCAGGATAATGGATGAATATCCATGGTTTGATTCAGTCAAAATGAATATATTGTTAACTGGATTCAGGGATTCATGTATTTAAATTGTGATGTAATATAAAAGAATATAGATTGACTTGAATCATATTCAAGTCAGAAATAGTCAGACTCTAACCCGAGTCAGACTAAAAGAAAGATAACTTGAAGTTCAATATTAGTTAAGGGCCTTATTGTAATTTGTAAAACTTGAGGGGGGTTTTATGTAAAAAGTACTTTTGTATAGTTTTCAAAATACACCTCAAGTATTTATTAATCGTCTTTATAGTTATAATGAGCGTGAATTTTATTTGTGTTATTCTAGTGAATATATCCTAATAAAAGTATTAACTGTTTTATTAGAATTTCATGGTATTTTAATGTAACTTTTAATCTTGGAATTTTAGAAAAAAGTGGAAACTTTATATTATAATAAAATAGGTGTCTAAATGATAATTATATATATATTAACACATGAATAACTTTTAAATGAATATTTTATTTTCAAAAATCTCATTTTTCTTAAATGTCGTATTTTAAACCTTTCGAGACCGAATGCTCCTTGCGGAGGTCTGAATCTCGCACTACTAGCCTGCGGGTGCACGATGAACCGTACTATCCCTAACAGGTTCCCCAAAAGTGGGTTGTAGCGGCACTTTGCTTAGGTTTTATAAATACTTTTCATTTAGGAAAACGGTTTTATAAATATAAGGTATTTATTTGTAAAAGAGTATAGTTTTCCGTATTTTAGTTATTAGGGTTTCCTAAGCCAACTAGCCTATTTCTAAGGTCTAAACGATGAGTTATTAGAAGCCTCAAATCGCCTCTTCACTGTCAATTACGGCCAGGTAAGTGCCAAGTAAGTGGGAAGGAACCACAGTCGTGGGCCTAATTAAAAACCACTAGCCTAGACACACTTGTCTAGACACCACAAGACAGTTTAGATAAACGATCGATGTCCATGACCAATCGTGCTTTCATTTTATTTAAAATTTTATACAACTTAAAGCTTTCAAGTAAAGGTTATAAAGAATATGGTATTTTAGTGAAAAGTCCTGTAATGTCGTATTCTATGTTTTGACATTTATCAGTTAGGGTTATATTTGTGTGTGTGTAGAGGTAGGTCATTACCTCGTGACTTGTTTTAAGTTTTGATGACGTTTAGAGGTAAAACATGACATGTTAAAGTTGAAGGTATTAAAGCGCAAGAATACGGTATTTGAAAACGTTATCATTTCATGTGTGAAATTTCATTCAAATTGATTTCTACAAGTTTAGTGATCAAGATAAACATATTTAAGAGTGAGGGAATTAATTAGAACAAGAAAAATAAACTTCGTGGTATTTTTATGAAAAGAATACGGTTTTGTAAAGAAATTATCATTTCATGTGAGAAAGTTTGTTTAAATTAGTTTATGGGTGATTAATAGTCAACATGAATATGGGTAAGTATTATGAATTAGATGACAAGTGGAAATTTGCAGAAAAACGAATCGGAAATCGGTTTGTTCCGATTTCCGTCGGGTTCCAAAAAGTCGTATTTTTATATTAAAGAAAAGAGAGATAGAAGAGATGGGACTTACGGGTTTGGACAAGCTAAGGAGGCTAAAGAAGGTGGTGGTTGTCGATGCGTCGAAAACGTCGCGAAGGTCCTATTCCGGTCGCCGGAATCCGTCGTCGGTTTCGGCAGCGCTTCACTTCTCGCTCTTTGTACCGAGTTCTCGAGAATTTGGGAGAGTGGTCTTAGAGTTGTGAGGTGAAAAGGTAGAGGGTAGGGGTCTTTATATAGGGCTAGGGTAGGGTTAGGGTTAGGATTAAAAAAATATATTTAAAAAAATATAAAATTCATTAAAAATTCATTAAATTTGGACTTAAAAGAGGTTTAATGAGAATTCTGTAACAGTACAGAGAAAATGGAGTATGCAGGGAGGTTGACCGAGTCAACACGAAACTTTTTCGTGTTGACGACTCGGCCGACCGGCCGATTCGGCCGAGTCGCCAGCCGATTCGGCCGAGTCTGGGCCGAGTCGGGTGTCGTTGGGTAGGGTTTGGTCTGGGGGAGATTTTGGTATAGTTTATTTTTTATAAATTGCAATAAATTGTGAGTTATGGCTGTTTGACCATTTGACTTCCCAAAAAATTAAAACAAAATGATATAAAAATTATGTGGGGCATGGGATTCGAACTCTGGTGGCTTGGTTCAGCAGTGCAAGGTATTACCAATGAGCTACAAGCTCCTTCTTGTAATTATTGTAAGGAAATAGATACTTAAATTGTTTCCAGCAACATCAATACTCCAAGTATACATCATATTTAAAGCAAATTTTGGTATACAAAAATTGGAGTTGTTACAAGCTAAGACTATAAGAATGCTGAAGAACCTTCAAGCATGTTCAACGATTAGGTGGAAGAGCCCGCTGGACCCTGAGATTATTGAGGGGATGCTGAAGCTGCACCCAACGCTAAAAGTTTGTGATGGTGGACAGAACCTTCGGGCCAAGCCTTCGAAGTCTTTAAAGAAAAAGAAGAAGGCCAAGAAGCCTGTTCAACCCGACGACAGCCGTATAGGTTTGCAGAAATACATCGATGCACTGGAAGAATATAACCAGAAGGCACGGACCCCAATTACATTGGACGAATTCTTCAAGCATGTTCTTGAGAATGAAGACGATAACGCTGATGAAGGAGACGATTCTTCAGAAGAGCCCGAGAATTATGTGGCGAGCTGCCACATGATCTCTCACTCGTCAATAGATGGTAAAGAAGCTCCTGATGCAAAGAGACTGAGGGTAGAACCGGAACCAAAATCTCTGGAGCCATCAGACGAATTGATTGACAGGCTGCTGAGCGAAGCTCTTTAGAAGAGCAAAGCTGACCGAGAGCGTGAAACGGCCATATACAAAAAGGCCAAGCATCGGTGCCAAGATGAAGAAGCTCCAGTAATGAGAAGCCATGAAATACCCCAACTGGGTCAAAGTGCCCTTGTTACCGGAAAAAGCAGGCTTAAGACGAGGAAACGATTCGCTAAGGCCCTGTCAATGGGAATGAAGTTGCCACCTTTCAAAAAAAGCACTTCAGAAAATATGTGCCCCGACGAACCGGATGCACATCCAAACTACTGCTTATACCATCGGAGGATCACGCACCCTACCGAAGAGTGTAACGCCTTCAAGAAGTGGTGGCAGGAATACGTTGCCCATCGACAACAATTCAAGCGAATAAAGCGCAAAGCCCGTCGGGAGCAGAAAAGCACGACCAATGAGCGTAAAGTAACAACTGGTAACTATCACATGGTGGATGCTACCCCGACAAGACCAAAACCTCAAGTCCTCACCTTCGGGAGCGATTCAGACGAAGAAATGACCCTTGACCTCCTCTTTAAGGAATTCACCTCTGGAAGAGAAGAAGAGATGAAGAACTACGAGAACATTCAGCTGCATAATCGTACGTTGCCTGAAAAGAATCTCGGGCCTTCAAACAAAGGTTCGAACAGAAAAGACAAGGGGAAGGAGAAAATCCATGAGGAGATTGTCTTCGATGATGGGGTCGTCAAAGAGCTCGCAGCCAAGGACCCGCCTAAGAAAAGCATAGTGGATTACAATATCCTAGCGCATTTAAGGAAGATACCCTCACAACTAAGCATACTGGATGCCCTCTTTCTGTCTAAAGAAGCACAGGATTCCTTGGTCAAGGCGTCACAAGAGCCCGATCAGTTCCAGGCCTTCATCGCGGAGAAGAAAATGCAAGATGAGCTGGCAGAAGTCCACACGGCTAACGTTACATTTAACTACAAGGATATTCTCCTTGGTACGTGCGACCATAACTGCCCATTTTATGTCACTGGATACTGCCATGACATCAAAATAGGGAAAATACTTGTTGACAACGGGTCCTCTGTCAACCTTCTCAATGTGCGGGTGCTAAAAGAAATCTGCATGAGCGTTCAGCATTTAGCCCAAGATAAAATCACTATCTCTGGATTTGATTCACAGTCGTCGCAGATGCTCGGGTCCGTGATACTGACATTGCGCTTTGGAATTCTCATCACAGACATCAAATTTCATGTCATCGACGCTAGGACTTGCTACAACGCTCTACTTGGTCGACCTTGGTTACACGAATATAACGTCATCCCTTCTACACAACACCAGTGTATGAAGTATTTCAAAGACGGCCTCGAGTACACCGTTACGGGAGAGCTAAACCCATTCTCTATGAACGAAGTCCGAAAATATGAATACGCCAAGTACTTCCTTCCAGACTTCGAAGATATGGAGAAGTGTCATAAGCCGGAGCTTAAAAAGAAGCCCGTCATTCCCATTCCTACCTTTAGAAGCGATACCGAGGAGGATGAAGAAATAGTCTACTCAGGACAGCCTCAGAAGATGAATGATAAACCCGAACCATCTACTCCGATTTTGGTCTTTGGCAGCGACTCCGAGGATGAAACCAAAGCCGTATTCTCCGTCCGCCCGTCGATGCAAACCTTCGTTGGAGCAGATCGGATTTTGAAAATCGCCATGGTTCCGTGGCGGCACCACAGAGAGCTTGATGCACTGGAGACATATAGTATGCAAGAGTTGCAGACATTCTACGTCCCTCCCAGGCGAAGAGGTGAAAAGGCGATCCTATTCTATCGATCCACGGAGACTAAAGCCGAAGAGAAGTATGGCATGGTGCCGATCCTGCGCTCGACAAGCTCTAACCCATTTTTCTGCCCAGGTATTACACCGAGGGATTGAAAAGGTTATTAAGATGCCAAGGCATACCATTCAAACAAACTCCTCGACAAGCTCAGTTCTACAACAGGATTTGGAACGTCCCCGGAACGCAGCGAAAATTGTCCAATGGAAAAATAGAAACGATCGGGATTGGATATGTCCAGTCCAAGAAACGGGAGCAATTCCATGACTGCTATGTCATAAAGGACCCTGATGAAGAAGAGGATGCTCTTTTAAAAGACGCTGACGTTGAACCAAAACGAGGTCCTGCTATAAAAGTGCTGAGTCCGTCATTTGAAGGACTGATGGATAAGCTAATAAGGGAAGCGAGTCAATAGGTTCGGAACGACTACAGTCGCGAAATGGCCATTTATGAGAAAGCCAAGACGCAACGCCTCCTTGAGCAGGCTACGGAGGATGAAAATGCCCTTCACCGTCAGCCCGCCATGCATTCCCAAGACAAGAAAAAGGCCCGACGCAGAGGCAAAAACAAGTCAAAGAATGGAAAAAAACGTTCGACGGTGGAAAAACGGATCCAAAAGGCCACGCGATCAAGAAAAGGTCAGCCAGAATCCATCTCTAACGAAAAAGATGGGTCGAGCATATTCTTTCCCTAGAGACAAGACAAGGAGAATCTTTGACCTTGTCATGAAACATCAAATGATGACACTCCCAGAGTCTCGGCACCTCGATCAAGCAAGTGAGGTTCATCACCCAGACTATTGCTCCTATCACCGAGCGATAGGACATCCTCTTGAAGACTACTTCACCTTCAAAGACTGGGTTGAAGACCAGTATCAACTTGGCAGGTTCGCTCTATCCGACAGTTGGAAGGTAACCCCACCACAAAAACACGAGCCAAAATCAACGTATATGATAAGAGTAGAACCAGATCAACATCAGTCTTGGAAATGGTCTCGTACCTGCCACGCGATAACGCTGTCAGAAAAAGGAGTGCACGAGAATACGGATGACCTCTCCTGGTGCTTCGAAAATGAGGATGAAGATGAGTTGATTTAAGAATTTCTACCGGCGCCAAAAGAGTTGGAAGATGGAATACATACTGCCGCGGATAACCTAAGGAGAATCGACTTGGGGACGACAGGTGACCCACGACTTACATTCGTCAGTGAGCTGTTGTCTAAAGAGTAGGTGGATACGCTAAAAGACGTGCTCAAGCAGTATAAATACTGCTTCGCATGAAAATATTCCGAGATGCCGGGGCTAGATCCAGAAATAGCTGTGCATAAATTGGCAGTATCACCGGACGTCAAGCCAGTCAAACAAGCGCCAAGAAGAATGCAGCTCGAACTTGAAATGAGTATCAACGCCGAAGTCAAGAAGCTAATCGACTCCGACTTCATCCAAGAAGTTCAATACCTCGACTGGATCTCCAACATTGTCCCAGTGATGAAGAAAAATAGGACGGTACGCATCTGCGTGGACTTTCGGGACATCAACAAAGCTTGCCCAAAGGATGATTTTCTTGTACTAGTTACCGAGTTGATGATAGATAACACGTCCACTCATGAAGTCTTCTCCTTCATGGATGGATCATCGAGGTACAATCAAATAAAGATGCTGTAGGGTTCCTAGGCACTCTAATGAGGTCTCACAAGGCATCAACCATGCCTATTTCAAATTTTAACGGTGCCGAGAAACCAAACTACGGATCGTTGGCTAGATTTCTAGGCGAAACAATGAACTAGTTAACACTTAACTAAGAGATACGGAAATACAACCTTTGTAGATCCGGTTCTCCACCTCCATAGCTTCACAATGAAGTCTCCTCGCTGTCCATAACAAGTCCCGGGCTCTAGCGTCGGCTTCATCAGAGAATGGACGGGCTAGGTCATCGATGTCCATGCCGAAGATGATCTACGTCGAGGCATCGCTAAATCAAGCTCCGACTTCACCAAGTCAAGAAACTTGTGAAAGAAAACACACTCTACTACTTGGCAAGAGGTAGAGGATGAAGAAATAGGAAGTGGGTAGACTTTAGATTTGGATTTCACACTCTTTTTCATCACTTGCCATTGATGGAGGCAAGCTTTCTTCACTTGAAGAAATGAAGAAGAAGAAGGTAAATGTTATGATAAGTTATTTTGTAAAAAGAAATAAATATGAATACTTATCATTAACCAACCATAGTTTAGTGTAGAGAATAAATCATGGTTAGATTGAAGGGTTAGGGTTAAGCATCAAGACAAAATGGTGACTTAGTCAAAGTATCATGAAGCTTCATAATCCATCCAAAGAAAGCCACCATTTAATCTTTATGCAAATCATTTTCCAAAAAGAATAAATAGATAAATAAATGAATAAGGAAATAGTAAACCCTAACCATTTCATTAACCAAGGTTTAATTCTTTACACTTAACCAAAAGGCATGTATCATCAAACATGATACAAGCAAGTGCACAAAATCATATCGCATATGCAATGCGCACATCCGAGTGAGAAAATCCATTTAAAGTGAACCGATACTAGTTAATGCAAAGTAATATATCAAATATATAATTATGCATTAAATAATTAAATCAACACTTGATTCAATGATCCGGTCATGTCGCACACAACCGACTAGTATACAATGTATCGGCTTATCGAATCAATCCTTGATTCGATAACTAGGTTATATCGCATACAACCATTCGACACATTCATCGCGAGAATGGAATACGGTATCACATACACGTATTATTCTCGGTCCCGCACATATCTCATATGCGCTCCTATTTCGTTTCGCTTGAGCCAGGAAACCTCTGTGTAGGACTCTAAAGACTCGTCAATACGCCGGCAGCAGGTGATGATCATATCAAGCACCCACAAACCGCAAGCGGTCTGCTAAACGTAACGGCCACCCGGGTATTGAGCGATCAGAAGATCGACGAGCAAGCCCGCTCACCCTCCTGTGAATCCAACCAGTAACACTACCGTACAGTCCGGTCTGATCGTCTGATATGTCGCATATCTCGCCTAGGGGTGGTAAACGTCAGACCCCAATAGCTCGATAAGTCGTGTCGATATGAGGTCTATAACAATTCGAGAAACTACTGGTAACACTTACCAGTAAATCTCAGCAACCCTGGCCAGGGATTTCCGGTTATAGCCAATCGAACACAGCGCAACATCAACTCCCTATACCGGGAGAGACGAATCCCCTCCTATCGCTCATTGCCTCCATGTGACTCGGGACTGTACCCAAAAACCACCATTTTGCACGCCCTCTTGGACGTGGTAAGATGGAAATCAAAGCACAGTGGGAACCACACAAGACTCTATGACGATCTCGGGTCAACAGACTACTCTGTACCAGTGTCACCAGAGAACTGCCATCTGACGTGAGGTATAATACCATCTGGAAGTTCTCGGCGAGTCCGTCCAGTGTACCCAGTCTCTACTGAGCACCCGTATATCATCTCTGATGTCAAACACCAATGGATATGGGATCATCCATCGCCCATCTGTATGGGTCGAGAAGGTACACGCTAGTCTACTCTGGTATATCGATGCCCCGTCTCGATACACCCACGACTAGGGACTTTGAAGGATGTACTTATGGACTACCATGTCCCCACTAGTATGATCCGCATCACAGT
Organism: Agapanthus africanus; assembly: GCA_030015575.1. Lineage (NCBI taxonomy): Eukaryota > Viridiplantae > Streptophyta > Magnoliopsida > Asparagales > Amaryllidaceae > Agapanthus > Agapanthus africanus. The sequence continues at coordinate 496,076,148 of CM057348.1, read as the reverse complement.
CCAAGTAGTCAAGTACACATCCTAAGGGCTTTACCAACATGTAACAGAGAGACAATCAGTGTACACGTTAAGGTAAAGGTCAACCAGATAGCATACTATCATGTCGAGCAAGAAAGTCCTCCCTATATATGTCCCAGCATCCACTACAATATACATCCAATGTACAGTAATGGCCTCTAGGGCATACATATAACTAACAATCTCCCACTTGCACTAGGGCCATCTGTAGCAGTGGTTGTAGTATCTCATACTCAACCATCCCATAAATGTCTCTCTCTGGGAACATGCCTTCGTGAGTGGATCCGCTGTGTTGTCCTCTGAGTCTACTCTCCTAACCTCGATCTCCCTGGAGATCAACCATCTCCATGATCAAGTGATACTGCCTTAGAATATGTCTGGATCACTGATGGGACCGGCGTTCCTTGGCATAAGCCACAACTCCATTGTCACACAATGGGAGGAACATAGTTCATCTCATGAACCAATATACACCCAAACAGCCTCTTTGGTAGCATCTTAAGTAGCGATGTATTCAGCCTTTATCGTCTAGTATGTCACGGTATTTAGCTTGGAACTCTTCCAACATACCGTCCCTTTACTGAGGGTAAAGACAATGCCTGCGACTGACATTCAGTCGTCTGTATTACCCTGGAACCCTTCCAGTGATTCTCCCCAGGATCGGTTGATACCATCTCACTACAACTAGTGAGAATCCTAACATCCAATTAGATCTATCTCATAGATCCAAAACCTAGGATTTAGTAGGTATCACTTTGATCCTATATGGAGAATCATTGTGATAAGCGGAGATTGATCGAGCGTAGCATAAGAAACTCCTTTCTTATCAAGAGTATGTCATCCACGTACTCTACGAGGATCACCACCATACTCCCTACTACCTTTTTGTTTATACAAGGTTCATCTACTATTTTGATGATGTCAAACTCTTTGACTACTTCATCAAAACAGATGTTCCAACTCCGCGATGCCTGCTTTATCCTATAAAGCATCTTGCACACGTTTCCGCTGCTCCCACTATCTACGAAGCCCTCTGGCTGTGTACTAATAGACGCTCTCTTCCAAAACAACATTTAGAAAAGCAGTCATGACACCCAACCACCAGATATCGTAGTCATGGTATGTAGCCATTGCAAGTAGGATCTGGATGGACTTAAGCATAGATGCTTAGAAAAAGTTTCATCATGATCCATACCTGGTCAATGATGCAAACCTTTAACAAGTCTAGCTTTGAAAGTCTCAACTTTTCCATGTACACCAAGTAATCTTCTCAAGATATACTTGCTCCTGATGGGGATTTAACCCTTCAGATATAGCAACCAAAGTCCATACTTTGTTGGTGTATAAGGATTCCATCTCAGATCACTAAGCATCCAGCCATTCTTACAGAGTCCCACTCCTGATGGCCAGCTCGAAACTAGTTGGGTCATCATCTCATGATGCAATCCTCGCTCCCACTGTCATAGAGAAACCGAAGTATCTCTCAGGTGGGTGAGAAACCCTACTAGATCGGCGGAGAGGCTGAGGTTCGTTGGAAATTACTGAATCCATTGGTTCTACCAAATCATCTGTTGTAGTTTGTATAGCTGGAACCTTTCCAGTTCTACATAACAGACCTTGCCTCGAGCTTGTCCGGATTTTGCTTTTAGACATAGGCCGGTCAACCCCAAATCTTAACTAACTTAAGACATGGGCTCTCTCCTTTCCATATCACATATGAAATGGTTGGCAACTGATTTGATTCGAACCCTATTCAATAGGTATGCAGCTTCTTAAGTGCACAACTCCCTTAAGGAAAAAGGTAACTCAGTAGTACTCATCATAGAGCACACCTTATCATATAGGGTGTGATTGCTCCGCCCCGATATACCATCGTGCTATGGTGTATACAGAGGAGTAATGCTGAGAGAGAATCTCATTCTCCTTTAGAATAATCCAGGAATTCCGTGCTCAAGTATTCTCCTCCTTGATCACATCAGAGGACATAATACTTATACCCGTATAGGTTCTCTACTTCTAACTTATATTCTGTGAATATCTCAAAAGGTTCGGACTTGTGTTTCAACAGGAACATAGGTCTGAAACTCGAAAGATCATCAGAGAATGTAATGAAGTATAAATAATCAGTCCTGGCATGTGTGGACAGGGGACCTTACATACATCATCATGTATCAGTCCCAAGAGTTCACTAACTCTTTCTCTGTTTCCAATAAACAGGGCTATGGTCATCTTATCTTTGTGACATGACTGGCGAGTTTCACAAGATGTAAATTCAAACTAATTTAAATATGCATCTTTATGTAACTCTAGCTAGTCGGGTCGCATTGATATGACCTAGTCTACAATGCCTCAAGAAGAATTCGTTCATTTCTGAACTCTTCCTCTTGTGTGTGTTCCATATACTAAGAACTGTAGTTTGATTTAGAACGTCAATGCTTTTAGACAACGTACCTGAACCGATCAACTTTTGATATAGGAAATGTTCAAAACATTATCCATCAATACAAAATTATATCCTTTCTTTTCTAATAAAGAGAGTGATATGATTTGGTATATCAGGTTCGGTATCTAATAACATTCGTTCAGAATCAATGTATTGGTAATACAGGGTGACAGTGACCAACAGACTTGGCTGCAACTCTTGCCCCGTTTTCTGTCTCATGAAACTTATCACCCGTTCTCAGTTTTTCTACCCTTTTGTAGCCCTATGTAACATATTACATATCTGGGATCCTGATCCGGTATCATATACCAGGTTGCGGAGGATACTGAGAAACAGTTCTGTATAATGAACACACCCGAAGATGATGCATCAGCATGCACTCTCTTCGTTTGGGCGGCACGGGAAATCTGGTATTCCCCAATTTCCTGCTCTGTCTTATAACATTTATAAGTTGGAGCGGGACCAACGTTCCCCAGCTCAGTATAACAAGCGGGTTCGGTCAATAATCCGTTTTATTATCTTGATTAAGGCGTGATATGGTCGCTACCTGGAGAGAGAGAGAGAAGAAAACACTCAGCGTGCGCTCTTGCAAGAATAGATTGGTTATTAGTTTATCTAATCAGGATGGCTCCCACTGCTTTTTATCAAATCTTCCTTCAAACCCTAAAAGGAAAGACTAGCCGGGATTAATTACACACTACAAGTTCGCCAATCTTTCAGCCAGGCCAGTGTCGGTACTTTGAGGGAGGTCCCCCGTGCTTTCGCACGAACCTAATTAATGTAAACCTCTTTTTCCCAGAGGCGTAACCCCGTTGACACCTTTCTAGACACCTACTTGATCGGCTAATTGTAATGTATAAAACTCTCCCAGGAGTAACTCTTACACGCAGCGGGTATCGGGATCCAACTATCTCATAGAAGGTATGCAATCTCATTGCAAATTTCAACACTTGAAATTCCCGATAATCTTTTGCCCCTAACGTGCTATGACCTTGACGAAAGCCAACAAACCATAGCCCGCAAGTCAAGTTCAACCCGTACATTTCTTGATCGAATTAAACCCACCCGCACGACCCTTGACGAAAGCCAACAAAGCCGCACGACTACCCTAATCCAATCGCATCGTATGCTGCAGATAAGCAGCATATAGCTACCGCACACTGCACCTTGACGAAAGCCAACAAATGCAGCACGAATACTATATACAACTTATCTGAAATGTCGGAGGGCTACGACAGGTTTTTCTGAAAACCTATTGCGTAATGAACTTGATATCGTTGTAGGATCGAATGAATTTTGAAATGGAGTGTTTTTGAGGCTTTTCTAGTTTTGCTAAAGGAGTCACTCCCGGTGAAGGGATCGTCGGTCCTTTCCTCGTCGAATGAGGTGCGGGATATATCATATATATCACTGTGCAAAGCAAAAACACTTAAAAGCAATCAAAAGACAAACCGAGTGTGTAGCATCTGCCAGTTATTGCTAAAGGAGTCACTCCCGGTGAAGGGATCTCGGTCCTTTCCTCATCGAATAAGGTGTAGGATATATCATATATACCGCTGTGCAAAGCAAGAACTGTAGCTACCTGTTTTATTTTGAAATTCAATTCTACAACATCTTAGGTTTCTTTTATTTTCATTAATCACATTAATGAAGTCCCATCATTTAAGTACCTAAACATCACAGATAAATACGACGTACACTTATGCCATCCGCATTCGCCTCGATGTCCCCTCGTGCACCGTTAGGTTAGGTAACTAACGGCAGAGCGGGGCAGGGCTAGCGCGGGTGTAAAACATAAGTAATGTCTATATAATATATCATATATACTATATACTGTATCTATCACAGAACATCACATGATCACATCACAGATATCGCAGCAGAAGAATCATATGAAATATTGAATATACTAGGACGTCCGTGTTTTCAATACGAGCCAGTATAAAACACGGATTCCACGGTCGCGATGAATAGCCAAACCCACACCCCAAGACCCCTACGAGAGCGGCAAGCAACCCTACCAATTCTGGAGTTAGGAGACCCGGACTCGACTCCTCGAGTTGGTCTCCCACTGGACTCCAGAACCCGGTTACTTGTGCCCTCCTCCTTGGGTCTATCCTAGTGCGGAAAAGTAAATAATATACATCAACGGTGACAACTTCTGCTACCTGGAAGTGCCCCAAATAAAAGAATATTACATACAAGTTTTTACATGAATGAAAATGAAAAACACTCATCTCACATAAAAACCCCCGGCTATTCAAACACGACGATCCAATATAACATATCCAGCAACACATAATATCACATGTCATCAACGTAAGTAAATATGCGCATCCCAATTGTCGTTGACATATAGCAACGAAACCGGCGATATCACATATTACACTTACGGTCACAGAAAAGAAAGTGTAAAACTACAACAGTTGGAATCCGCAACCACCTCAGACATCGCATGCCTGACCAAATGAATTACTTAGACATCGCATGCCTAACAATTATAAACCCCGCATTTTAGTCTCATTATCGAAAACTCTTTTCAATATCAAGTCGGGGAACTCAACAAGATTCCCGACATCCTGATCGAATGCTCGTCGCAAACTTCAGTAGGCGGCCGCACCCCCGACGCCGTCGACGAAGTGCACCAAGGCGGAACACCGCCACCGCGAGCACCCAAACGGATGCTTTCGGCGACGGGGTTCTCCTACAGTCACTTGGTCGGGGCTATGGAGTGAGGCTGTCTATTAAGTTTACCCGGCGAGTATCCGCGTACGCTATGTGATTGCGACGGACTTTTGATCACATCAAAATTCCGTGGCAACCGATCAAGTGAGACTAAACCGCTAGATTTATAACATTCATTCAGTTATCACATAACTACTTGTGAATTCCAATTATTGTATCACATTCCGGATAAATAGAAAATGTTAAACTTTCCGATCGAACAATCGAACACCCAAGTTTTCCCGAAACATCAACACATGAAATAAGTCTAACAACATTCAGTTCGTGCCTCAGTACCAACGGTCCAGCCGTAGAAGGGTCAAGCCAACGCCTCACATGTGGCACACCATACTGCCCCAAACCCTAAGGTTCAAAGGGCAGTTCAAGACGGTCACATAATCGAGTTAAGGTTTGTTGTCTTCTAGAGGGTCCATTGCGTTACTTGCACTACTTAGAACGTCGTTAAACTACGGAAAAATCCAACACTTGGAAATTTCCCGACAGGGGAAAAATTGGGTATTTATATCCGGTCGAACTTTTTAACATATTCTAAAAATTATCCGGAAAGCCACACAGACAAAATTTGATACTCCGATCGAAACACCGAATCCCCAAATCAATCCCAGAAAATTAAAACTCTGGAAAAATTATCAAAAATACCCAGGAAAAACACCACTGAAAAATAGGAATTACTGTGCAAACAATTTTACACACTGTGCCCGTACGACCGCGGAACAGCCGCATGATCCTAGCTCATGCCGCGGAACCGCGGCGGTTTAGTGGAATTGGGCTTTCAAACTTCACAGTAACTCTTAGATAGTCGTGTTGTGTTCTCTGCATATTTTTAATGTGGAAAAATCCCAGATTTTAGAAAACGTCCAGAGAGCTATTTTGGGGTTAGGATTTCGGTTCGTCCGGCTTTCAAACTCCGTCTAGACTTCGCCTAAGGCTCTAGCTAGGCTCTGATACCACTGTAGGGTTCCTAGGCACTCTAATGAGGTCTCACAAGGCATCAACCATGCCCATTTCAAATTTTAACGGTGCCGAGAAACCAAACTACGGATCGTTGGCTAGATTTCTAGGCGAAACAATGAACTAGTTAACACTTAACTAAGAGATACGGAAATACAACCTTTGTAGATCCGGTTCTCCACCTCCATAGCTCCGCAATGAAGTCTCCTCGCTGTCCATAACAAGTCCTGGGCTCTAGCGTCGGCTTCATCGGAGAATGGACGGGCTAGGTCATCGATGTCCATGCCGAAGATGATCTACGTCGAGGCATCGCTAAATCAAGCTCCGACTTCACCAAGTCAAGAAACTTGTGAAGAAAACACACTCTACTACTTGGCAAGAGGTAGAGGATGAAGAAATAGGAAGTGGGTAGACTTTAGATTTGGATTTCACACTCTTTTTCATCACTTGCCATTGATGGAGGCAAGCTTTCTTCACTTGAAGAAATGAACAAGAAGAAGGTAAATGTTATGATAAGTTATTTTGTAAAAAGAAATAAATATGAATACTTATCATTAACCAACCATAGTTTAGTGTAGAGAATAAATCATGGTTAGATTGAAGGGTTAGGGTTAAGCATCAAGACAAAATGGTGACTTAATCAAAGTATCATGAAGCTTCATAATCCATCCAAAGAAAGCCACCATTTAATCTTTATGCAAATCATTTTCCAAAAAGAATAAATAGATAAATAAATGAATAAGGAAATAGTAAACCCTAACCATTTCATTAACCAAGGTTTAATTCTTTACACTTAACCAAAAGGCATGTATCATCAAACATGATACAAGCAAGTGCACAAAATCATATCGCATATGCAATGCGCACATCCGAGTGAGAAAATCCATTTAAAGTGAACCGATACTAGTTAATGCAAAGTAATATATCAAATATATAATTATGCATTAAATAATTAAATCAACACTTGATTCAATGATCCGGTCATGTCGCACACAACCGACTAGTATACAATGTATCAGCTTATCGAATCAATCCTTGATTCGATAACTAGGTTATATCGCATACAACCATTCGACACATTCATCGCGAGAATGGAATACGGTATCACATACACGTATTATTCTCGGTCCCGCACATATCTCATATGCGCTCCTATTTCGTTTCGCTTGAGCCAGGAAACCTCTGTGTAGGTCTCTAAAGACTCGTCAATACGCCGGCAGCAGGTGATGATCATATCAAGCACCCACAAGCCGCAAGCGGTCTGCTAAACGTAACGGCCACCCGGGTATTGAGCGATCAGAAGATCGACGAGCAAGCCCGCTCACCCTCCTGTGAATCCAACCAGTAACACTACCGTACAGTCCGGTTTGATCGTCTGATATGTCGCATATCTCGCCTAGGGGTGGTAAACGTCAGACCCCAATAGCTCGATAAGTCGTGTCGATATGAGGTCTATAACAATTCGAGAAACTACTGGTAACACTTACCAGTAAATCTCAGCAACCCTGGCCAGGGATTTCCGGTTATAGCCAATCGAACACAGCGCAACATCAACTCCCTATACCGGGAGAGACGAATCCCCTCCTATCGCTCATTGCCTCCATGTGACTCGGGACTGTACCCAAAAACCACCGTTTTGCACGCCCTCTTGGACGTGGTAAGATGGAAATCAAAGCACAGTGGGAACCACACAAGACTCTATGACGATCTCGGGTCAACAGACTACTCTGTACCAGTGTCACCAGAGAACTGCCATCTGACGTGAGGTATAATACCATCTGGGAGTTCTCGGCGAGTCCGTCCAGTGTACCCAGTCTCTACTGAGCACCCGTATATCATCTCTGATGTCAAACACCAATGGATATGGGATCATCCATCGCCCATCTGTATGGGTCGAGAAGGTACACGCTAGTCTACTCTGGTATATCGATGCCCCGTCTCGATACACCCACGACTAGGGACTTTGAAGGATGTACTTATGGACTACCATGTCCCCACTAGTATGATCCGCATCACAGTCCAGGTAGTCAAGTACACATCCTAAGGGCTTTACCAACATGTAACAGAGAGACAATCAGTGTACACGTTAAGGTAAAGGTCAACCAGATAGCATACTATCATGTCGAGCAAGAAAGTCCTCCCTATATATGTCCCAGCATCCACTACAATATACATCCAATGTACAGTAATGGCCTCTAGGGCATACATATAACTAACAGATGCATCCCGAAGACCAGAAGCATAACGCTTTTCGGACTCCTCTGGGCATATTCTGCTACAAAGTGATGCCGTTCGGTCTGAAGAATGCCGGCGCTACCTATCAGAGGGCCATGACGAAGATTTTCGATGACCTTATACATGAAATTGTCGAATGTTATATCGATGACCTCATGGTGAAAAGCAAATCGCACGAAGAGCATTGGGAGCATCTGAAGATAGTGTTCCAACGTCTTCGGAAGTACAACCTGAAGATGAACCCTCTAAAATGCGCGTTCGGAGTTTCCTTAGGCAAATTCCTACGATTCATCGTACGACACCAGGGCATCGAAATTGACCCGTCAAAGATCAAGGCGATTATGGAAATGCCTCCGCCAAGAACTCTCAAGCAACTGCGGTCTCTCTAAGGAAAGCTTGCGTATATCCGGCGGTTCATAGCTAACCTTTCCGGTAAATGCCGCCCCTACAGCCACTTGATGAAGAAGGGAACCCCGTTCATTTGGGATTGTAAATGCCAGAGTGCACTCGACGAAATCAAGCAATACCTGCAGAATCCACCGGCACTGACCGATCCAGTCAAAGGAAAGCCCCTCATGCTGTACACAACATCACTTGAAGGTTCTTTAGGCGCGTTATGGGCATAGGAGAATGATCAAGGGAAAGAGAGAGCCCTCTACTATTTGAGTCAAGTTCTCCCGGGGGAAGAAAACAACTACTCCCCATCGAAAAACACTGCCTGGCATTAATCTTCGTGATAACGAAGCTCAGACACTATGTGTTGGTGCATGAGGTCCATATCATATCAAAAGTGGATGCTCTCAAGTATTTGATGTCAAGAGCCATACTAACGGGGCGGCTCGCTAAATGGGCCCTACTCTTAATAGAATTCTCGATAACATACCGACCTCTCAAGGCGGTGAAAGGACAGGCCATCGCCGACTTCCTCGCTGAGCATCCGACACCTGCCGATTCGCTCCTAAATTGTGAATTGCCGGACGAGCACGCGTTTGACACGATCGACAGGGAGAGAGGAGGGAGTGATACCCGATGGAAACTCTACTTCGATGGGGCATCTTCAGTGAAGAAGCGACAACGCAACACCCCTATAATCAGATCTAGGGTAGGCCTTATCTCGTGACTCCGCAAGGAGGGATAATGCGCTTTGCCTTTTTCCTAATAGAGCCGAGGACAAACAATGAAGCAGAATATGAGGCTCTGATAGCAGGTCTTGAGATCACTGTCGACATGGAAATCTTAAACCTCCTTATATACGAAGACTCCCAGCTGGTCGTTAGTCAAGTAAACGGTGACTATCAAACGTGCAAACCAGAATTGGTAAAGTACGGCGAGAGAGTGCAACAATTGCTGACTCAAATCTCTTCCTACATTCTGGAAAGTATACCGTGTACGGAAAATAGCAAAGCGGATGCATTAGCTAAACTCGCTAAAGAACTGGCTCATGAAAACCTCGATGATGTAAGAATCGTTGTGCAAAGCCGTCGGGTTCTGGCACCAGCGGAAATATCTTCGGAATCGTCTGAAGAAAAGGAAGCGACCAAGCAAACAACCCTACAAATAGAGGATCAAGAAAAGGCTAAGGATTGGAGAGAAGTCTTTATAGACTACTTCAAATCCCGTCGAACACCTGAAGATGCATCCTCAAGACATCAACTCATGAAACGAGCTCGGTCTTTTGCCTTCGTCAATGATACTCTATATAAGAGATCTTTCGACTCTCTATGGCTGAGATGCCTAGAGCCGGAAGAAGCAAGGAGAGCCGTCCAAGAAACTCATGACGGGCTCTGCAGTTCTCATCAAGCCGGGCCGAAGATGAAGCTGAAGATCAAAAGGATGGGCTACTATTGGCCCACAATGATTCAGGACTGCCTCGAATATGCGAAGTAGTGCCACTCGTGCCAAATTCATGGAGACTTCATCCACCAGCATCCAAACCCACTACACCCAACAGTGGCTAGCCGGTCGTTCGAAATATGGGGAACCGACATAATTGGGCCCATCGAACCGGCATCATCCAGAGGACATCGGTTCATATCGGCGACAACCGATTACTTCTCTAAGTTGGCAGAAGCAGTACCACTAAGAGAAGTGAAGACGAAGAATATTCTCCATTTCTTCAAGACACACGTTGTTCACATCATAATATTGCATTTTATATTCCCCATTCTTATGCATTTTACAATAAAACAGGTGCTTTTGACCCATGTCTGCTACATGTTACAGGTTACAGGTTCTTGGAGCGAAAACAGTGAAAAAGACAAAAGACGACACAAAAGAAGGATTTTTGACCAACAAATAGGAGGATCTTAGTCAAGCCTAGACGAAGAACAATTCACAATCAACAAGGCAGTGCAAGGTCCAAAATGTCAAGGCAAACGGTTAAAAGTCCGCTACAAGTTTTCACTGGAATATCTGGAAGAAACCTGGAAGCCTATTTGAGAAAAATACCAAAGAAACAAGAAGCCCAAAAAGCCCAGAGCCACAGGCAGAAAACACAGCAGTTGATCTCTTCACTGGGCCGCGGAACCGCGGCCTAACCCTTGCTATGGCCGCGGTTCCGCGGCCGTCTAGGGCATTTAAAAGTTAAAAATCTTACCATAATTCTTTGGCGGCTCTTGGTAGTTTTCCTAGGGGTATGTCTGTAAATGTAGACATGCGAGTCATTGTAACCATAGGGTTTCCTATTCTTTATAAATAGGAACTCTAATCATTGTAATTTCTTATGCCTCCCTTCATTAATATATTTCAGAATTCTTTTGGAGAGCATCAAGTTGTAAGTTCTTTATTTTATGCCCTAGGTTAATTTTCTATTCTTGCCCTAGATAAATTTAATTTCTTGCCCTAGTTAATCTTTTATTCTCTGCCCTAGATAAATGTATTTTAATTCCCTAATGAGTGAGTAGTCTCCTCGCTTGTTAGGGTTAGATCCGGGGAAGGTTTGAGAGACGAAGATCTCTCATCCCCTTTCTTTCCCGTCATATATTTTTATAGAACTCCATGCATACCTTCTTATTCCGCTCCCTACGGCACTCTACCCACGAGGTAGCGGTGATACCGTAGTCTAAAGGCCCGGATTTTAAGATTTTCCATGGAGGTTAGGGTAAAGATTAAGAAAGGAAGGACAAGGATCTAGAGGAAGAACAATCTTTCCAATCATCCTAATCCCTTTTATTAATATTTACCATAACACCTAATTAGATCTTCATATGGGTATAGAAAGCGGTGAGATTTATAGACTTTCCAAACTTAACCTAGACCTAACCCTAGCAAGACTGAGATATAGATTAATTAGGTTTTTAGATTTAATAATCAATCCGAACACCCTTCAGAATTAACTCGTTAGCGCGATTAGGAGATTCACAACATCCCTGTGGACCGACCCGTACTCACCGGCTAGCTTCATGCGACGCCGTTCTTGATTGCGGTTATAGATAGTTTTTGACATACAAATCAAATGGCGCCGTTGCCGGGGATGGCGTAAAATTTCCTTTTTGTAATTTCGGGTTAATATAAAATATAAAAGATCATAAAAATTTGAAAAAAAAAATCGAAAATATAAAAATTCTAACATCTTTTATTGTTTGAAGGGTTTCTCGTGTGAATCTTTGCAGGATTAACGGATCTGGAAAAATACAGAGTGCGAAACAGAAAAAGATACATCAAAACAGAAAGGTATTGCAAGTAAAGAGCTACAGAATTTTTTCAGAGGCCTGATCTTTCCAACCCACCGCTAAACCGCGGCCTAAGCGCGCTCCCGCCGCCCTTCCGCGGCCCCCTTGTGACATCAGCGCACGAAATTTTGTTGGTTCTTTTCCTCTTTCTCCCCTCTGCAAATCCCCATATATCTTTTTGTCAAATCTTCTGCAGGATTCTTCATGCTAAAAATCTTCTTCCCCCTTCCAATAATTGATTTTCTGCAGGATTCTTTGCGCCGCGCTAAAAAAATAATTGATTGCAAGTGATTTACTGCTTTCCATATTTTAATCGGACTTTAAGAGGCTATTGACCAATTCAGATTGGGTGGGAATTTCATCACCCTTCCTAGGACCCCAAAAATCACTTAAAGCATTTGCATTGACCACTCTTAATTAAAAAATACTAGACTCAGCCCTAAGGACGTCGCGCTCACTAGGACAGAGGACTAGTTATAGGCTCGGCCATTTATCCTAACCTGACTTTGTGGTGACTAGGCAAGTGTGTCAAGGCTAGTGGTTTTTAATTAGGCCCACTACCGTGGTTCCTTCCCACTTACCTGGCACTTACTTGGCCGCAATTGGCGGTGAAGAGGCGGTTTGAGGTCCTATTTCTACCCTTTGGAACAGTTAGGAGCTGTCTAGCTGACCTAGGTAACCCTAGATCTAGGCCTGATTGTGCATTTTTGGTTGATCGAAAGTGTGTCTTAGCCCTTTATCGAAAATCTTTTTTGCAAAAAAATTTCCAAAAAAAAAAAGAAAAAAGGAAAAATCTTTTATAAAAACTTGCAAAATTTTGCCGCTAAGAAATCCTTGCACCACCCAACATTCTTTCTTTTTCCCTTTCTTCTAACATGGGTACCCCAAATCATAAATCACTTGCCGAACTTTGGTATTCCGAACCTAACTTTGCTTCGTACGTCAATTGTTTCGGTCGATTTAAAGAAAATCCCTCCGTGCCAAAAATTTCCTTGAAAGATCAAATAGAAGCGTCTAGGAGAAACAGTTCGACTTTGCAACCCACTTTGTGTCAACCAAGTCAACATTTACCACCTTCATATGTTGATACCATTTTTTCAAGTCCTTCTGTCACTCCTACACCGATATCCATTGCTGAGCATATTGCTCAATCTCGCAGCCGATCTTTCGCCCCTCTCCACTCATCTAGTTTTAGGGATCCACACGACTATTCACCTTTTTATCTATATGTTGACCCTACCCCTATCCAATCACCCACTTCCTACCAGTCCTACCCGACCTTCCCACCCTCACTAGATACTGTTTCTACACAGACTTTTGGGAGTTTCACATATCCAAACAATTTCGAATCTTTTACCGAAACCCCCTTACCACCCAATTCTAGTTTGGAAGAGTCGTTGGAGGCGTATATCGCAGCAACAAACAAAATGGTTAGGAATGTGGAAGCGTCCGTGGCTGCCCTTATGCAACCTGCTGAACCGGTAGCTAGTTTCCCGCTTGCTTCAAATTTTTCAATGTATAAGGAGGCGGTTGGACTGAGTGAGAATGAGAGAAGATTTCCAAATCAAACCTACTCATACCCAATTGAAGCCCACAACTCCAGCTTTCCATCGAATGTCCTAAATGATTCACAAGTTCAAAATTATGAGTTGTGCGACTTTGTAGTGTTTGATTTGCCAAATTATGAAGAACCCCTTTCGAGTGAAATCGCACATAATCCTTTCGATCTTTACACCTCCCATCTAGAACCTAAATCGATAGATATCCATGCTTTTGATGAGGTGTCTAAAGAAATTGATTTTCACTTGATTAAGGATATAGACGCCGGGAATATTTTGGATGATGAACCCGTTGATGTGGTTGAAATTTTATGTCCAATTCATCATCCCGAACCCTTAAATGTTTCTCCCGAACTTCATATGCGTCTTGATTTTGATGATAATGGCATGGATGAGATAAATATTGAGGAAAATTATGAGGATAGTATTGAGGAGAGTAGTGAGGATAATATTGAGGTTGAACCATTTTTGTTTGATGTGTCGGATTTTCCAATTCATCCTCTTGAACCTTTACCTAAATCACCCTCCCTCCTTTCCATCGTTCCGACCACGCCTAATATCACGCTTGAAGACTGTGAGCTTGAAAATTTTTCCTTTGAATCTGACACAGTTCTCACAGACGTTAACACTTACGAGTGTTTCACTTTTTCGGACGATATTGATGACTCACCGCCCGAGTTTGAGTCCTTTACATTTTCAGATGAGTTAGCTGAACCATCAGACTCGATTGCTTACAGTAGTTTCGAACCATTAATGGAATCTTTCAAGTTCGAGACAGTTTACTACGGTGAGAATGATACTATCCCTAATTCACCTCCTTTCGTCCTTCCTATTGTTCCGACCGTACAAGTGACCGTTACACTTTCATCTCCTATACCAAGTTCGGCGTACCCATGTTTTCTTGCGAATCTTGAGGGATTTGACCCCATTTCTCGACGGGTTGATAGGTTAGCGCAATCGCTTTTAACACATCGGTCATCACAAATTGCGCTAATTTATTCACTTGATTTACACCCTCAAGATCGCGCTACCCTTCTTTCTCCTTCCCGCCATTCTTCTCCCCCACCGAGACCATATTCTATCATTCTTCTTTCCACACGGTCTCGCGTGTTTCTCATTTTTTTCCTCCACACCCCATTCTTGCACCAACTATACCATTACCACGATAAGATCTTTGAATGGTTGGTGCTAACCTTTGGCTTGTGTAAGGCCATGCTTAAGTTTGGGGGGAAACTTGTTGTATATATGTATATATATTTTTTGTTTTCTTTTTCTATAAAAAATAAAAAAAAAATTCAAAACATTAAAAATATAATAAAATTTATAAATAAATAAACAAGGGAGTACTGACATTTTGACCCTCTTGGTTTAGCATGACAGTGAGGACACTGTCAAGTTCAAGTTTGGGGGTATGCTCGGTACGTCTTCTTCCTTCGCATTCATTTGTACATATTTTTGCATTTGCATATTTATTTGAAAACTCATAAAAATTTGAAAAATTTCAAAAATTATAAAAATTAATGTATTCAATTTTGGCTAATTGACTTGAGTTTGACAGATAGGTTAACTAGCTAGGAACAACTAGATCTTAGACTTAGTAAATTAAAAACCCTAAAAATAACCTTTCTTAAAGTTTAACGGTAGAAAGTATATGTCCTTGTAGTTTATTTAGAAATAGGCAAATTTTGGGTTCACTTCTTGGGCTAAGTCGAAACAAAGGAAAAGTATTGATGTTCTTATTAAAGTATAAGTTTGAAAAATAGTTCCTAACTTAAGTCTAGATTCTGAAAATGTATACCCTACAATTTGCATAATCACGCACCTTGAAACTTGGAATAGTAGAAGAGACCTTGAAATGCTCTTGTCTAAAGTCCTTAGTACGATGAAAAATAAAAAAAAAATACAAGTGTGAATAAAGAATAAAAAAAATGAACACTGGTTTTTTGTGATTACTTAAGGCTGTAAAAAATAGAAAAATATTTAGCGAGGGTGCTTCATCACCTAGTGCCTTAGACCAACTGGTTTGGGAGTCACTGTTAAAAGCCTTGGGTGTTGCAAGACTAGGAATTACGCTTTAAAGTGCAAACATATCTTATAATCGGTTGTTGGTACCTCAAGAAGTATTAACGGTCGCATGAAGGATGTGTAAGCAAAAATTCATTTAAATTCACCAACTAAAAAGTGCTTTGGATAACGGACAAGAGTATGATTTCTTGATTTGAATTTTCAAGTGTAGGGGTGATATTTATACACACGTAGGGGTATGTGATTGGGATTTAGATGAGAGAAAGGAATGAAGAATAGAACTTGTATCTTTAGTAGAGTTGATAGAAATTCCTGAGTGGAGATGGAACCCTAGAAGGAAAACTTAAGATATGCCGAAAGCTATGTAAGCCTATAGAACATATATAATCTTAAGTTAAATGATGAGGAAGTGTGAAGAATATGGATGGATAATTTACGAGTCTACGATAATAGAATTCCTTGTTAGAAAACCTAATTGGAGAACAAAAGTCGAAAAGCTGAATTGATAGGATTTTGTGGGTGTAATCCGCTGAAAACCCTCAGGAGAAAACACTCCTCCTACTAGGGACACCTAGAGGTTTAATGGCTTGTTGCACGTGCTCAGTGCAATCGCGTTTCCCTGCGAAAGTGTGGTTAGGATTTTAGTGAATAAAAATAAGTTTGCTCGAGGACGAGCAAAAGATAAGATTGAGGGTATTTGTTCACATCATAATATTGCATTTTACATTCCCCATTCTTATGCATTTTACAATAAAACAGGTGCTTTTGACCGATGTCTGCTACATGTTACAGGTTACAGGTTCTTGGAGCGAAAACAGTGAAAAAGACAAAAGACGACACAAAAGAAGGATTTTTGACCAACAAATAGGAGGATCTTAGTCAAGCCTAGACGAAGAACAGTTCACAATCAACAAGGCAGTGCAAGGTCCAAAATGTCAAGGCAAACGGTTAAAAGTCCGCTACAAGTTTTCACTGGAATATCTGGAAGAAACCTGGAAGCCTATTTGAGAAAATACCAAAGAAACAAGAAGCCCAAAAAGCCCAGAGCCACAAGCAGAAAATACAGTAGTTGATCTCTTCACTGGGCCGCGGAACCGCGGCCCAACCCTTGCTGTGGCCGAGGTTCCGCGGCCGTCTAGGGCATTTAAAAGTTAAAAATCTTACCATAATTCTTTGGCGGCTCTTAGTAGTTTTCCTAGGGGTATGTTTGTAAATGTAGACATGCGAGTCATTGTAACCCTAGGGTTTCCTATTCTTTATAAATAGGAACTCTAATCATTGTAATTTCTTATGCCTCCCTTCATTAATAAATTTCAGAATTCTTTTGGAGAGCATCAAGTTGTAAGTTCTTTATTTTCCGCCCTAGGTTAATTTTCTATTCTTGCCCTAGATAAATTTAATTTCTTGCCCTAGTTAATCTTTTATTCTCTGCCCTAGATAAATGTATTTTAATTCCCTAATGAGTGAGTAGTCTCCTCGCTTGTTAGGGTTAGATCTGGGGAAGGTTTGAGAGACGAAGATCTCTCATCCTCTTTATTGCCCGTCATATATTTTTATAGAACTCCATGCATACCTTCTTATTCCGCTCCCTACGGCACTCTACCCACGAGGTAGCGGTGATACCGTAGTCCAAAGGCCCGGATTTTAAGGTTTTCCATGGAGGTTAGGGTAAAGATTAAGAAAGGAAGGACAAGGATCTAGAGGAAGAACAATCTTCCCAATCATCCTAATCCCTTTTATTAATATTTACCATAACACCTAATTAGATCTTCATATGGGTATAGAAAGCGGTGAGATTTATAGACTTTCCAAACTTAACCTAGACCTAACCCTAGCATGACTTAGATATAGATTAATTAGGTTTTTAGATTTAATAATCAATCCGAACACCCTTCGGAATTAACTCGTTAGCGCGATTAGGAGATTCACAACATCCCTGTGGACCGACCCGTACTCACCGGCTAGCTTCATGCGACGCCGTTCTTGATTACGGTTATAGATAGTTTTTGACATACAAATCACACGTCATTTATCGGTTCGGCACTCCGTGACGGATTATCTCCGATAATGGGACGGCCTACAGAAGTCACAAAATCAGTCGTTTCGCACGGCAGCATAATATAGACTGGAGATACTCTTCGGTCTATAATCCCCGAGCTAACGGTTTAGCTGAGGCTTTCAACAAAACCTTGACGAAGATCATAAATAAGACGGTGTCCAAAAATAAGAAAGACTGGTACGAGAGACTGCATGAAGCTCTCTGGGCTTACCGGACCACGTTCAAAACGGCCACAAATACAACGCCATTTGCGTTGGTATTCGGCACGAAAGTAGTGCTCCCCTTGGAGATAGAGCTACCCTCTCTACGAGTGGTGGTTCATTACGAGCTAACAGACGAAGAGAATGTACATCTTTAGCTTGAGGAGCTCGACGCCCTCGATGAAACTCGTCTTATGGCGCAGTAAAACCTAGAGGCTTACAAAAGAAGGATGACGCGTTCATACGAAAGACTGACTAGGCCGAGAACATTTCTCCAAGACGAACTCGTGCTAGAGGTCAAGAGACCTATGATCCCCAATAATGCCAAACGGGGGAAATTCGAGCTGAACTATGAGGGCCCGTACATCATAGACAAAGTCTACCAAGGTGAGGCTTACTTGCTTATGGATATGCATGGCGAAAGACCCTTCAGGCCAATAAACGGCCGTTTCCTGAAAAAATACTACGCCTAACGAGTTACGGCTTAGGTGAATGATAGATGATGACGCCTATGTCCGCTTGCTATCTTCCCAAGCCCAAACTCTATAAGTAGTATCCAGCGAAACCGTTGTCTCCAAAATAGCAACAATGGACCGAAACATTCCTAAATTAACAATGGACCGAAACGTCCTGAAACTAGTTATGGACCGAAACGTACCTAAACAGACAATGGACCGAAACGTCCCTAAACTAACAACGGACCGAAACGTCCCTAAACTAACTGTCACGGCCCGAAAGAGCACGTGACTGGCCCTTGAACCATATGAAGTCTATAGGACCCCATCGGATCCAAGTAAGCCAAAAGCCCAGAAATCTAAAACCATTTTAAGGAGTAAATAAGGAAAACTGGTATTTAGGAAGTAAAGAATTCATGTTTTGAAAATCAAAGTTTCTAAATAACTAAGCCGAAATGCATTTTAAAAAAAGGTGTAATCTTTTCTGAAAATTTCGGCAGAGTTTCCCTTGTAAAAACTGGCCCCAAACGGGGTACAACAAGAATAATATATATGAAGTGATAAAAGGCATCCCCAAGCTGGAGCTAGCTCTTTGTCAATCGACGGTCACAACCACGCAAGCAGTAATAATATACAACGCCAAGGGTGAGGATCAAAACCCAAAAAGAAACTCAAAATAGCCAGAAAACCATAATACTACAAGCGCAACTCTAAGGTCGAAATAATACATCACTGTCTCTAAGTCTGGAACAATATACAAGTTTTAGTTGATGGAATTTCTAGATACAATGAATAATACAGGAACAATGGCGGTTCTGATACAAAAGAACCCACCTACCCAAGCAAGTCACCCATATGGAAGCAGTGTGCCAGAAATGCCGCTATGGAATCTGTACGGCAAAAACCTGCAAGGACTGTGGCACAACGGGGGTGAGTTGCCAACTCGTGAATAGAAAATATCTACAAGCAGAGATCGAATGTATGACCCATCCTGGGTCAATACGATCAAATATAAATAACCTCAATATGAATAAGTCCGAAGCATGCTAAACTGGCAATGTAATCTCTATACATGAGTGTAGTGCCAAGTGCTCGTGCCAGTGCCTCAGGTAATAGCATATCATAAATGTGAGGTATAATCAATGAAATCAATCTGCATGTACGTGGATCCCGTCCACTCGTCACCCAATGACAATAACCATCATGCATGTAAATATCATCAGCATATGCATGGGAATATGAGGATATAAACCACCTGTGTCCCTCGCGACACGTTAAAATTATGGAACCGGAGTGCCCAGCATTGACACTCGAAAACATCATGAAAACCGTGCCCAACATCGGCACGTAAATCCTCATATAACGGGCTCCGTCAGTCCGGATCAACCCACGGGCTCCGTTTGCGGAATCGGCCCTCGGCTATAGCAGTACGCCCATATCCATCTATCGACTCTGGTTGGTATCCTCCGGATAACCGCCAAGTCCAACCAATCACCGGTAGGTACTCGCCACCCTACCAGGCTCATCGTCTACTCCACGAAAAACATTTCTTGCCCCGGGGAACCATACCGGGTCCACCATGTACCCGCAATCGGCCTCATCCGCCTCCTCGAATCGGGTTTCACATGTCGCTATCAGCACCGAGAAAACACATGGTGGACGCACTGAAATATCATATCAAGGGTAACCGGGTTTTTAAAACAATTACATATTCTCCTTGAAACACCCACGGTTCCCAAACCAGAAATATCATGGAAACAATATATCTCAATGCGTATAATCAGAAAGCATCATGTATGCGACATGTAGAAGAAAGGTAAGCATATCAGTATGTCATGCAAGGGTCATATCCTGAAAGCAACAGTATTACAGTGTAGTGACATGGCAATTATCGATGATGAAGTGTGTGAGCCGGCAAACAGTGCACGTGGAACATACGTATCATCGATAATGGTGCTGGTGTCCTAGTAGCATGACTGTAATATATCAATAAACACAAGCAAAGCAATGCAAATAGCATGAGTAAGCGGAATCGAATGATCAGTGCAACAGTAAAGAACCCGCCTCAATAATTATATCATGCAGCCTTGCCTTTTTGAAATAAGACGAATCAGGGTTTTTGGTAAAACAAGGGCTACGGTGTTTTAAGAAAAGATGCGTCATTTGAAAATACCTGTAGAATCCCTTTTGCCCATCTTTAAAATATCCCCGATTCGTTAGTTTTGAAATAGGTATGACTCGGGTCTAGTCTAACGCCTACTATGCGAACTATGGACCCAACCATCAAGTCAATCGAGAGGGGTATGAAAACCACCTAAATCTGAGTCAATATATACATTATCTCATCATATAACAGATATCACTACCATCATCTCATATCTCAAATTCGAACTCTGTCATATCGCCGATCTCACGGCCTCAAATCAAATATCATCGACTCATCTCAATCCCACGTATCATCCTCAAATCCCGTATATGAACACATAGTCCCATACCCATGTGTAGATATACACACCTCCATATGCTCACAGATAAATGAAAGAATGTATGCTAGTATATGTGTACGTGTATGTGCGGGTGCAACCACTACTCTAGGGTTTCGCACTATACTAAACCAATACATCCTTATCATCAATAATTCCATTATTACCATCAATAAACCTAACAACACATAATAAATATATGTATGTATACGTATTCGCCACGGACTGCGGGGGTGCTATACGCCATCCACCCGACTTCTCCCCGTAGATATAATCTACTCACCTTGCTCCTCGTATGTCGATGCCGATGTCGCCATCTTCATCTTCTTCACCTCAACATCACATAGGGTACCTACAAGTATATCACAACGCTAAAGCACATGAAAATCACATCGGAAACCAAAATAGCACACGCTACTCGCATAGGTAAAAACCTATCGTCTCGCATGTAAACACGTTCAATATCCACTTGTCGTTGACGTCCAAACGCCACCCGACAGAAACGAATCACCAAATACCAAAATCCATGCTAAAACAAGTCGTAAATCATACGCCAACTCAAGCAAATCAACCCAGATTTTACCCTAACTGGAATCAGTCAAAACTAGACATACCCAGGGTCAAGACTACTGGAAATAGGGCCATGCACAAAAATCGAGACAA
This sequence comes from Agapanthus africanus, assembly GCA_030015575.1. NCBI lineage: Eukaryota > Viridiplantae > Streptophyta > Magnoliopsida > Asparagales > Amaryllidaceae > Agapanthus > Agapanthus africanus. The sequence continues at coordinate 496,054,641 of CM057348.1, read as the reverse complement.
TTCCCTCCTGCTCTGGCCGCAATTTGCGGCCAGAAGGAATAAATCTGCGGCTAGAATTTGGAGTTGGGGGCTAGGGTTTGGTGTGGTGGTTCCATGGTGCCTGCACATCTCACTGTCAACTCAGTTTTATTTTTGGGGTCTCGGGGTGATAGCAGATTCCTAAATACGATTACAGATTCACGGTTTTCCCCGATATCGATTCCGTAAATCCGTATTCTGTGTTCTAGCTTCAGGTTAGGTCCAATTTAACATCACACAAGGGGTTCTAAGGTCACAACAAGCCTCAATTCCACTTTGATTTCAGGTCTAACCCTAAACCCTAACTTGAAGTTTCACAAGTCCATCAAACGACACCATATCGACATGAAACTAGAATGGATGCGATAAGAATTGAAATACTAAACTAGGGGTGCAGAAATTACCTTCTTTGGCAACTCAAGAAAATTCTTGAGTTGCTCAAAGTCCTCAAGATCAGCTCTTGCTTAGTCCATTGTGTAGCTATTGAGCTTGGGAGCAACTTTTGTGAAGTAGGAATGGGGTTTTGGTGAGGGAAATGAGAGGGATCTATGAAGTGAAGGGGAGGGAGATGAGAGAGCAGGAGCAAGAGCAGCAGCAGCTCTTGTTAGAAGAAGGGAGAGAAAATGAGAAGGGAAATGATGGAGGAAAGGGTCAAAAGTCAAAAGCAACCTACTCTTTCTCTCTCTCATCGTCACTTACTTTTTCTTTCTTTTCTTTTCTTTTCCCACCATGGTGAACCCTAAGCAACTATGCACCCAAAACATGTAACAAGTGTAACAAGTGTGGAAAATGATATGTGCACATTTTTGCACATGAAAAGCTAAAAATCCGATTAGCGATTTTTAATCGCGATTAGCACTATATTAGCATATAACTAATCTTAAAAACTTTAAAATGGCATAATTTCATAAAATACCCTATTTTAGAATTTTCCATAATTTTTCCCCATTTATTTGTATTTAATTATACCGGAATATTAAAATATTCATTAAAATAATATTAAATTATAAAAATTCCCAAAAATAATATTTTATTATTTTGAAATGTTACAATCTACCCCCCTTAAAGAAATTCGGTCCTTGAATTTAAATTTTAAACCCCTAAATACTAAAACATTTCGATACAAATTTCAAGTCGTCGGGGCTCCGAAATCAGCAATACATAAAACGTATCATAGCGCAATGCATGCGCATGAGTACTGAGCAGATAACTCAAAAGCAACACTCCGTCAAGCATCCCGCAATCATCGGAGTCATGGTAAAGACACAAATGTCAAATCCAATACAAAACCAATATGATATAGATCAGAACTATACATGTAGACATCCAGTCTATACATGTGAATAGCTGATGTAAATGCATGTCAAATCTTTTTAAATCGCCGTGCGATGCACGTAACACTGCACAGTGGCGGACGTTTTTCATAAGAAAATAACTATATATGTATATATATTTTGTTTACTGGGTACGTTCCGCCGTTTTGAAAACAATTTAGAAGGGTTTTCTTGTTTTTAAAACGTTTCGTGTCATATCGGACACGTAGGTATATATATACCGAGACCATGGCTCGCTCTTTGGAAATCCCTTCGATAACTATCAATACATGCAAAATATATCCAGGTACTGTCCTCTGACTAGTCCTGCTCAGTATGAAAACAAATATCCAATATCATAAAAATATACTGCTCCAAAAGGAATAAATCCCAAAAATGCACATAACACCACCCTGTGCGTCTGGTGCGCACGGAAATCAAAATCTATATACGTGCCATACAGGTGCACAAAACAACATCTAGGTGCAACGGGTGTGCACGAAGTATCTGTCATAGGCAACATGTGTGCCTGACAGCCAAAACAGGTGCATCTGACATGCACGGAGAATCTTGATTTAGTGCATCTGGTGTGCACCAAAATCGTATCTCAAAACATGCACCCAACATGCGCGAATGTCCAAATCGGTGCATCCATCGTGCACGAATGAAAATCTAAACCCTGCGCACTCAACATGCACAGAATCACAAAATCCAATAGCAACGCCGAACATGCGTAAGTCCAATCAAAAGCACGGAGTGTAAGAATCAACCATCAATATCAGGGTCAAAATCGACATATCGAATGACATCAAATCGAAGTCAGGTGCAACCGTAGTGCACAAAATATAAATCCGGTGCAACAAAGGCACGAAACAATATACAATGCGGCTTAATCAAAATCAGGTGTACCACGATGGAAAATCTCACAACTGCGTGCATCAGCGTGCACAAATCAAATCAAAACACTAAAAGTACATGAAAACTATGCTGGAAGCGTAAATCCAATCACCGGCATAAAGTAGGCATGAAGTCACAATCAATACCTCAAGAGTAATAACTATGCGCAAGGTATAAATACCCAGTAGGTGCAACCATGGTGCACAAAATCAAATATCATGGAACTCAGTCATCAATACTAAATCATGCAAATAGATCGCCCAAAATACCGAAATCCAAAGTGACGGATACGTGATAGTCAAATCACAAAATCACAAATCATAATTACCGCCGTCGGTATATCCTTCTTCAACGTCGAGAATGCCGGTACATCCAATGCTAGCGGCGCAAGATATCTCCTTGCCTCTTGCTCGCGGCTGGCGTCCTCTGCCTCTGGTTCCTTATCTTTCCTGTGGATTACCAACCTCGCAATCCATCGGCTCATCGGGCCAGTCAGGTGTGCTGACAGGAACGATTCCGTTCTGGCACTTTTCTGGTCATCTCTCGGTCAATCCTCACGACCGCTCGTAAAGCAGCACATCTCTGGCGCCGACCTCTGGTCCTCTGAATGCACATCACACATCGGCTCCTGGTGCAAATCTTATTACAGCAGTGTACTGGAAGGAATCCTGCTCAAGGTCACTTCTGATCTCGCCTAAGCCAAACTGTATGGAGGATGGTACTCTGGCATAATCTTTTCTCGCTCTCTGGACATCCGTATCCTTAGTACAACAACTACTCGAAAGCTGGTCGCATCCCTGCGCCTCTGTATGCATATCCGACCTTTAATCTTAATGGGGAGTAGTAACAGCTCGTCTGCATCCCGCAAGAACTTCTTGTCCCGCTTGTCTGTATCATCGTCCATTTCGACATCGCGTCTCTATCTGCGCACTGCAATGCCCTTGGCTACGGTTCATCCGAAGTCCCTCACACGGACTCGAAATCACGAACTCGGTATCTTCATCACTCGGTAGGAGATATCTAGCCGAACACGTCCTCAGCGTGCATATCGCATCTTTGATGGCAGCGGAGTGAAACGTCATCTCGTTGAAACCTCATGCGAACTCTTTACTCCACTCTGCTTCAATATCGACTTATTCGGACTTATCTCATCGTGGATACACAGACTGCGCTCCAACGGCTATGCTCGTATCTGGAGTCTCCCAAGCAGTGTCCCATCACATGATATCCGAATGATGTCGAATCGTCCGATCGACTCGTCATAACCTCATAATCCCCCAAGAGCTCAACATCTTGGGTACAGTTTAATAGTATCGAGTACATACCACAGCATCGGTGGTCCAGCCGTAGAAGGGCAAACCCAAGCCTCACTAATGGTGCCGCGGAACTGCCGCAAACCCTAAGGTTCAAAGGCTTTTACACAGTCATTATGTCGAGTTAGGGTTTCATTCTTCTAGAGGGTCCATAGAATCGCTTGCATGTCTTTCCGAATACTTTAAACTTGGAAAATAGGTTCCTGACATTCGATCGTCTCAATCAACTCTCAACGAATCTGCGTGAAGTCGTCTCTAGCTGGGATCAATCTATCTGGTGACCTCGCATCGGGGTACGCGAACGAACCACATGTCCTAGTCATTCATCCTCGGTGACTAGCAACTCACCAACATATCTCTAAGTATATGCTCATGCTGCAGTAGCTCCAATCATCTGGGCGATTTCTCATCATTCGTAGCAACAACTGGCTCATTCGTCTATACGCTGAACAGCGCCTCAATCATCCTGAATAAGCGATATATCAACGGTCATCACATCCTGGCTGGCCTTTATCAGTGGCTCAATCCTCTGGTACAGATCAGCACATCCGGGAAATCCCGTAAAAGCGATCAGTCCAACACTTATAGCGCGAAAACACAATAAGACGACGCCTCAATATGCAATCGTAAGTCTCTGGAATCATGCCCTGGTCAGTCCTCGTCCACGACGAGCTCATGCTGACGCAACTCGAGCCGTAGCTCACTCTGCCCGTGCAATCGTGGCAGCAAAACCATAACCAGTATCGATAAGGATAGATCATAGGAAGGAATATAATACGGTGCAAGGAAATGTACATCCTAAGGTCTTTTAAGCGGAGTGGCGTGTTGTAAGTATGCCGCGGAACATATGTACGGTACGTCCCTCTACTCAAGCTACCTACTCCATCAACCAAGGGTCATCCTATGCAACGAAAGTTCGGGTATAATACCCCCTCGACTAAGTCTAAGTTCCGTAAGGTCAAGCCTAAGTTCCGTATATAGATAACGCCATAGGCTCCACATAGTCAAACTTAGACTCGAACCAAGGTCAACCTAGCGCTTTGATACCAACTTTGTCACGACTCGAAAGAGCACGTGACTGGCCCTTGAACCATATGAAGTCTATAAGACCCCATCGGATCCAAGTAAGCCAAAAGCCCAGAAATCTAAAACCATTTTAAGGAGTAAATAAGGAAAACTGGTTTTTAGGAAGTAAAGAATTCATGTTTTGAAAATCAAAGTTTCTAAATAACTAAGCCGAAATGCATTTTAAAAAAAAGTGTAGTCTTTTCTGAAAATTTCGGCAGAGTTTCCCTTGTAAAAACTGGCCCCAAATGGGGTACAACAAGAATAATATATATGAAGTGATAAAAGGCATCCCCAAGCGGGAGCTAGCTCTTCGTCAATCGACGGTCACAACCACGCAAGCAATAATAATATACAATGCCAAGGGCGAGGATCAAAACCCAAAAAGAAACTCAAAATAGCCAGAAAACCATAATACTACAAGCGCGACTCTAAGGTCGAAATAATACATCACTGTCTCTAAGTCTGGAACAATATACAAGTTTTGGTTGATGGAATTTCTAGATACAATGAATAATACAGGAACAATGACGGTTCTGATACAAAAGAACCCACCTACCCAAGCAAGTCACCCATATGGAAGCAGTGTGCCAGAAATGCCGCTATGGAATCTGTACGGCAAAAACCTGTAAAGACTGTGGCACAACGGGGGTGAGTTGCCAACTCGTGAATAGAAAATATCTACAAGCAGAGATCGAATGTATGACCCATCCTGGGTCAATACGATCAGATATAAATAACCTCAATATGAATAAGTCCGAAGCATGCTAAACTGGCAATGTAATCTCTATACATGAGTGTAGTGCCAAGTGCTCGTGCCAGTGCCTCAGATAATAGCATATCATAAATGTGAGGTATAATCAATGAAATCAATATGCATGTACGTGGATCCCATCCACTCGTCACCCAATGACAATAACCATCATGCATGTAAATATCATCAGCATATGCATAGGAATATGAGGATATAAACCACCTGTGTCCCTTGAGACACGTCAAAATGATGAAACCGGAGTGCCCAACATCGACACTCGAAAACATCATGAAAACCGTGCCCAGCATCGGCACGTAAATCCTCATATAACGGGCTCCGTCAATCCGGATCAGCCCACGGGCTCCGTCTGCGGAATTGGCCCTCGGCCCCAGCAGTACGCCCATATCCATCTATCGACTCTGGTCGGTATCCTCCGGATAACCGCCAAGTCCAACCAATCACCGGTAGGTACTCGCCACCCTACCAGGCTCATCGTCTACTCCACGAAAAACATTTCTTGCCCCGGGGAACCATACCGGGTCCACCATGTACCCGCAATCGGCCCCATCTGCCTCCTCGAATCGGGTTTCACATGTCGCTCTCAGCACCGAGAAAACACATGGTGGACGCACTGAAATATCATATCAAAGGTAACCGGGTTTTTAAAACAATTACATATTCTCCTTAAAACACCCACGGTTTCCAAACCAGAAATATCATGGAAACAACATATCTCAATGCGTATAATCAGAAAGCATCATGTATGCGACAAGAAGAAGAAAGGTAAGCATATCAGTATGTCATGCAAGGGTCATATCCTGAAAGCAACAGTACTACAGTGTAGTGACATGGCAATTATCGATGATGAAGTGTGTGAGCCGGCAAACAGTGTACGTGGAACATACGCATCATCGATAATGGTGCTGGTGTCCTAGCAGCATGACTGTAATATATCAATAAACACAAGCAATGCAATGCAAATAGCATAAGTATGCGGAATCGAATGATCAGCGCAACAGTAAAGAACCTGCCTCAATAATTATATCTGCAGCCTTGCCGTTTTGAAATAAGACGAATCAGGGTTTTTGGTAAAACAAGGGCTAAGGTGTTTTAAGAAAAGATGCGTCGTTTGAAAATACCCGTAGAATCCCTTTTGCCTATCTTTAAAATATCCCCGATTCGTTAGTTTTGAAATAGGTATGACTCGGGTCTAGTCTAACGCCTACTGTGTGAACTACGGACCCAACCATTAAGTCAATCGGGAGGGGTATGAAAACCACCTAAATCTGAGTCAATATATACATTATCTCATCACATAATAGATATCACTACCATCATCTCACATCTCAAATTCGAACTTTGTCATATCGCCGATCTCACGGTCTCAAATCAAATATCATCGACTCATCTCAATCTCGCGTATCATCCTCAAATCCCGTATATGAACACATAGTCCCATACCCATGTGTAGATATACACACCTCCATATGCGCACAGATAAATGAAAGAATGTATGCAAGTATATGTGTACGTGTATGTGCGGTTGCAACCACTACTCTAGGGTTTCGCACTATACTAAACTAATACATCCTTATCATCAATAATTCCATTATTACCATCAATAAACCTAACAACACATAATAAATATATGTGTGTATACGTATTCGCCACGGACTGCGGGGGTGCTATACGCCATCCACCCGAATTCTCCCCGTAGATATAATCTACTCACCTTGCTCTTCGTGTGCCGATGCCGATGTCGCCATCTTCATCTTCTTCACCTCAACATCACGTAGAGTACCTACAAGTATATCACAATGCTAAAGCACATGAAAATCACATCGGAAACCAAAATAGCACACGCTACTCGCGTAGGTAAAAACCTATCGTCTCGCATGTAAACACGTTCAATATCCACTTGTCGTTGACGTTCAAACGCCATCCGACAGAAACGAATCACCAAATACCAAAATCCATGCTAAAATAAGTCATAAATCATACGCCAACTCAAGCAAATCAACCCAGATTTTACCCTAACTGGAATCAGTCAAAACTAGACATACCCAGGGTCAAGACTACTGGAAATAGGGCCATGCACAAAAATCGAGACAATTCCCTCCTGCTCTGGCCGCAATTTGCGGCCAGAAGGAATAAATCTGCGGCTAGAATTTGGAGTTGGGGGCTAGGGTTTGGTGTGGTGGTTCCATGGTGCCTGCACATCTCATTGTCAACTCAGTTTTATTTTTGGGGTCTCGGGGTGATAGCAGATTCCTAAATACGATCACAGATTCACAGTTTTCCCCGATATCGATTCCGTAAATCCGTATTCTGAAAGGGCGTAGATTCGTAAAAAAATTTCCTGTGCGCTTGCAGGGTCCTCTCGACCTTGTAAGGAGAAAATACCCGCGTGAGATCCTTACGACTCACAAGGGAGCAAAACACTTAGGAATCCTCATAATCCCTAAGGAGAAATTACACTTACAAGATCCTCACGACTTGTAAGGGGAATTCCCCCCTATGAGACCCTCACGGCTCAAAGGATTCATAAGTCTTAAGATACAGGGACCTGAACCTGTTCTTAAGCCATTATATTTCCCCAAGCTGCCCTGCAGGCGGTCAATATTGACCCTTGTATACAATCCACGGGTACAAATAAACGTCTCCCCCACCAAGTTCCGCCAATGGAACAAAATGTCCTCATGTGGTGAATAGACACTTGTAAGTCCTCTCGACTTATAAGGAGAAAATACTCTTATGAGATCCTTACGACTTATAAGAGAGAACACCACTTAGAAGTCCTCACGATTCTTAAGGAAAACATACACCTATGAGATCCTCATGACACGTAGGGAGAAACACCTTTATGAGACCCTTACGGCTCATGAAGTCAAAAGCTTTAGTCGACAGGATCCTAACCCTGTTTACTAAGCCACCTTTGTTCGAATCGACAGAGGCAAATGATGATTCGCTCCCTGAAATATTCTAGTCGCTGCGATACTGATGCTAAGATTGGTATCATATCTCAAGTCCATACTCGCAACAAAATCAGCGAGCGAAAAATACATATAAAAATAGCCGAAATGATTGGGCAACTCGCAATAAAAAGCAGCGAGTAAAAAGAAAAATAGCCGAAATGATAGGGCACCGCGAAAAATAGCCGAAATGATTGCGCAATCGCGACTTTCGCGATATAAAAAGCTGAAATGATAGAGCATCGCGGAAATAAAAATAAATAAAATAAAATGAAACTTTTGCCCTGCAGGTAAGTCCATACTGACCTCTGTATACAATCCATGGGCATAAACAAAAAAGGGAACCACATGTCCCAACAAACTCTGTCAAAGGGAAAGTCAGATCTCGACAGCAACATCTGCATCCCAGAAAACCAACAATGGCGTTCCACTCATGCCAGCAGGGCACGGATGCGACACCACCAATCGGAGCCACGACAAAGTCCCTAGTTCCAAGAATCTACGGTTCACAGACAACCTAGAGTCAGCCCGGACACCGCAGAAAACGGAGCATGACCCCATCGTGGAAACACGTCATCCAATGACTCCGTCTCGGAAATACGTCAGCAAATGACCTCCGTCTCGGAAACACGTCAGCCAGTGACCTCCGTCTTGGAAATACGTCAGCAAATGACCTCCGTCTCGGAAACACGTCACCAAACAACCTCCGTCTCAGAAATACATCAGCAAATGACATCCGTCTAGGAAACAAGTCAGCAAACGATCTCCGTCTCGGAAATACGTCAGCCAATGACCCCCGTCTCGAAAATACGTCAGCAAATGACCTCCATCTCAGAAATACGTCAGCAAACGACCTCCGTCTCGGAAGCACGTCATCCAATGACCTCCGTCTCGAAAATACGTCAGCAAATGACCTCCATCCCGGAAATACGTCAGCAAACGACCTCCGTCTCGGAAATACGTCAGCAAACGACCCCCATCTTGGAAATACGTCAGCAAACTACCTCCGTCTCGGAAACACGTCAGCAAACGACCTTCATTTCGGAAACACGTCAGCAAACGACCTCCGTCTCGGAAATACGTCAGCAAATGACCTCCGTCTCGGAAACACGTCACCAAATGACCTCCGTCTCGGAAACACGTCAGCAAATGATCTTCGACTCGGAAACAAGTCAACTCACCAACCACTTACGAGTCCTCTCGATTTGTAATGGAGAAAATTCTCTTGTGAAATCCTTATGACTCTCAATAGAAAATGCACTTAGGAATCCTCACGATTCCTGAGGAGGAAATACACTTACGAGATCCTCTCGACTCGTATGGAGAAAAGTCTTTATGAGACCCTCACGGCTCATAAAGTTGAAAAGTCTTAAGCAGCAGACCTGAACCTATTTCCTAAGCCATCGCTACCCTACAAAGGGTTCAAGATGAACTGTTATCCATCATCTACAGGCTACATTTGCTAAAGTAACACGCCAACAACACAGCAAGAAAAGAAAGCGATAATAGGAGATAAAAAATGTGTCTTTTATTCATGAATTCAATTGAGTACAAGATACATCATATAAAAGAATTAAAAAAATGAATGAAAGCTTGTTATTCATAGATTACAAATTTTTAGTCGATACAAAAATGGCTACCGAGAAGGAGGAATCTTCAGTAAGTCAGCAAGCCGCTCGCGCACTCCTCTCAACTCCTTTTCATGGTCAGACACCGCGGCCAACTCCGCTTCAATTCGAGCCCAGTGCTGCAAACATGATTAAATTTTCTCATCAATTTCCCACTGAGCAACTTCACGACTCTTCGTAACCCGCCCCGTGAAGTCGAGCTTCTGCCTCAGTACTAGCCCGTCAGAAATACATCGTTGGAGACCTTCAAAAATAGCTTTCAGCTGCGCGGCATTCGCTTTGACCTGGGCACGCAATTGGACAGAATCGAAGGAAGCCACCTTACGTTCCTTCCGTCTCAGGGTCTCCTCTTGTTCAAAATGGCGAAGGAAAGGAATACTCTACTCAACCCATGCAGCCCGCTAGGAGTTCAAAGCTAACACTTCAGTAGCGAGACGCTTGAGCTCAATCTCATGCAGGCAGGCCTCGATCTTCCTACAATAATTAACCCAAGACTCGACGATGCCTTCATCATGAAAGTTCACGAGCATCACAAGCATGGGATTAACCTCAGCAGCAAAGTCTGCGGCAGATGCGAGGGCCTCGGCGTCAAGATCCTCGATAAACTCGCTCAACATTCGCAGGCTCGTCGCAGCACACCTGGAAAATGGGCGTTTAGCAAAGGGCCCTGCCAGCATTGGGATTCGAGACTCGAAGGGAGCTGGAGTCGGTGCGATTGCTGCAAAACAAATTATGGTCAGATGTCGACTCGGGAGGTAAAGAAAATACACGAGCAATGGAGTCTACTATACCGGCTGCGACAGGTAGTAAAGTTAGGAGTACCAGAGGAGCGGCTATTCTCTCGTCCCCTCCTCCAATATGTAATGCTACAATCAATTCAAAGAAGAATTAGCAACGACATGGTTGCCCGTAAAAGAAAGAAAAGGATGTCGGTTAAAAACTATACTCACCGACACCAGCAGGCAGGACGATTTCTGACTGGAAGGAGAAATGTGGGTTCAACACCTGATACAGATGGTCGAAAAGGACTCCTGCAGAATTGAGACAATATACTGTCAATACAAGGAAGATGGTATCCATAATTTAAATTAAATAAATCGCAAACCCATACCTTCCAGCATTTGAGAGAACACAAGAGAAGGCGAAGGGACGGCGACCGTCAGAGCAGCAACTGGTGACGCTTCTTCGGGTGGCACAACCTCAGCGTTCACCACACCTACACTCAAAACAAACAAAATGTCATCAGAGGGGACTGAAAGGGATTGCGAAATAAAAAGTAAACAGCGACCCAAGACCTACCTGATGGATCATCATCCAAAACCGCGACGGAAGCATCACTAGGCGCAGTGGCTTCTTCGCTCTCCTTCAGTGGAATAGTTTCGGCGCCCGTGGATTCATCCCCTGATTCGAAGAGAGCCGTCGTTATGCTTGCGATGCCCACCGATATCAAGGAGCCGCAAGGGAAAAAAGCGGCGGTTTGGGCAGTCCCAGACTCCCGAGAGAGAGTAGCCGCTTCGGGCTTTGTGGTCGCCGTCATCTTACTTGCCATCTCATCGCCAGGACTTGGCCTTGCAGGATATGGTATATAAGAATTTGAAGATCAAGTTCTGATAAAAGACTCAGCGTTACGTTACCTTCGGGCAGCTTTTCGGTTTCTTCCCGAACCGCGCACGCAACCTGTCTATGGGCGGTAGACAGGGCAGCTGGAGCATCCTCGGGAGGAATAGCGACAGATGGGGTAGTGCTTGAACCGGCACCCACAGCCAAGCTGGAATCACGTTCCCTCTCCACACGCTTCCTACGCTTCTTTTCGGTCTGAGCAGTGAGAAGCGATCTCCTCAAGACCTCCGTCAAAGGGACGTCATCGTCCGAACCAAGCTCTGCCTCTGGAGCCATTACGGCGTCTGCCATCGGCTGCTTAAGTGAAGCCTCCTGCGGTACTGTCGGGGGTGCTGGGGCCACAATAGCTGGCTCTGGAAGCATCGCTGCATCACCGCTCGGGATCGGTACCTCACTTGGAATAACCCGAGTCAAGGTAGTCCCTGCAATAAAATAAAAGAAAGGGTCAAACCACGAATAAAGAAAAAGGGAATGGAGGCACAATGATCCGAAGTATACCTAGGCCCAAAGAAGAACGGAGCCTCTCTTCCTCTTCAAATGTTTTGAGGGAAGCCGCGAAAGCCTCTTCGGCAGAGATACCTGTTGAAGAAGAAAGCGTCAGTAAAAGCATAATAAAAAAAAGATAACCGCGGAAAGATGCGGCTGAAGTCTACCTGACTGTGCGATAGTGATCAGTGCTGCTTCATCGCGAGCTAGTCGCTCGGAAGCCACAAGGGCAGCTTGAAGATCAATATCATCCACAGGCGCTATAAATAGACCCTCATTGGTCCCGTACTCGCACAAGCCTTCGCTGTAGGGAGCATGGGGCTCCTGGCCGAGTACAACGTCCGCAGAAAATAGCGACTTCTTCTTTTTCTGCGAGCAGGCACCAGCGGCCGATGATAGGATCTTGCGCTTGGCGGGCAATATTGGGCGACGAGTCCCGATCTCCGTACCTGCCCCAGACTTCGGGGACGCTGCAGCTGCCGTTTCTGTAGGAACTCGGGGTAGAGGCTTCTCAGGGAAAGCGCGCAGGACCTCTGCCACAGCAGCTTCTCTTAAGGTAGGACCAACAGTGGTCCGTCGCTTTAAGAGAACAGCTGGATTACCGGCGGGGACCGCACCTTTGCGATCGAGCAAAAGCCGTCTTTCTTCCCTAATAACAGCACCCATCAAATGCTGGTACCACGCCACGTATGTGTTCGAGATTTTCGGGATGTAGCTCGGCTCGCTGATAAAAAAGTTGGATCCGGTGTTCAGCCGCATGAAATGGTGTAGCGCGTTGCGAATACCCTCTTCCGTGGCAACTGGATCAGCTAGGAAAGCCTCTAGCGGGACAGCCTGATCGTAGCTTGACTGTTGAGCGAACCGGTGCGGGTTGTACCTCATGAACAGCATCGAGTCATTCTTCCTAAACACCAAAAAGCCCGGCCCGATTGAGTACAGATGCAGAATCTCCCGAGCCTTCAATATAGAAGCCCCGTCTTTGAAGGTGTCCTACAGCGGCTGCACCGTCTTAGTGGATTCCTTGCTGATAGTTAAAACCTTATCGACAAAGGTCATGCCATCTCCAACTGCACGTGGGCAAAGGACCAGACCCCGAGCCTCCCGCTGTGACGGATTTAAAATGAATGCGTCAACTAGGAGCATAATCCGAGGGAAGTCATAACTGTCGTTGAAACAGGGCCGTTTGTGGGCTCCAAACGTGCCAAGCACGTGCAGCTCAATCCACGACGTAAAATAGTGCAACGAGAGAATGACGGGCTGTCCCCCTGGCTGAGTAGTGTCTGCCGCTAAGCTGAGGCCATGATACAGGTGAGCCAACCCAGCGATCCCAATGGCCACTCGCGTTCCCACAACCATGCGGTGGGCTGGGTAAAAGACTGATGGCCTCATATAACGAGGGTGCATTGGAAGCACAAACCAGTTCAACCACAAGCCAATAAACCCCAGCAAGAACGTCTCTTCATCGATGTCTGAAGCAGCATGCTCTGCGAAAGGAACGACCGGGGTATCCAGAATAAAAAAATCTTTTTAAATATGCTTCCGCCGTCGGCTGGATATCCAAACTAAAAATAAACGGATCGTCAAGCTTGGCGAACATCACGGCTTGCTTTGATAAGACCTCCGGACGAAGAAAACGAGCGATGAAGTCTGCGAAGCTGACTCCATGCCCTCCGGACTCCAGAAATAGACTTTCGTAAATATTCAACACCTTGATCAAACTCAGGAATCGGTGTTGAATGGCGTTCTCCGGGGTAAGGCCCATTACCACTGATTTGGTGGCAAAGATGTACTCGTCAGGAGGAAGTAGCTCCTCATAATGTTCCCCCTAACGGGTAAGCCGGAGATCTCCATGAACTCCTCCAAAGAGATTGAAACTTCCCGATTTGATAGAAAGGAGGAGTGAGTCGGGATATTCCATTGCTCCAAAAAAGCTTTGACCCACCATATAGGAGGCGTGGAATACTGGAAAAGAGACGTAAATTGCAGGGTACAACCCGAGCTTCAGCAGCAATGATTTCTTGGCCGACAAAATGTACCGAGCACACTGCAGATATCCAGCTGAATGGCGAGGAGTCAAGCCAATCATATACGCCTGTCCCCAAGGGCGCGACTTGCCCTGACATATGCGCCGCCCCAGAGTATCTAAAGCCATCGGCGGCTGCACAGGTATCGAGCCCATGGAAGGCTGGAGGCGTCCATCTGCAATCCAGTTGACCTCCTCTACGGCATAATTCACCGAGGGTGAGTCAGATAATGAATCGCTGAGATGGGCTCTGAGGGTACTGCACAAGATAAGCTACGCCGACCCCGGATAATTTGATTATACCACGACCCCCATAGATGAAGAGATTTCCGCTCCGGGTCGTGATCTTTAATGAGCGCGAAGACTCCCCTATCCAAGGGCGCGTCAGGGAATGCGCTTTCCGGACGAACAAATGGGAAAGAAGTGTCAAAAGACATAGTACCCGCATGAAAAAGAACAAGAGTTAGCTGTCAATGCTACAGTTCAAATTCTGAAACTTGGTACTTTAAATTTGTACCACACTGCAATGCAGTGGAAAGGGACCAGAGGGGACCCACACAATCAAGATGACGGCTCATCATTCATGAGACAGTCACTCATTAAAAAAGGAAATCCTAAAAGGATTCTCATTTAATGAGAGACCCCTCGGGCCAAGGAGTTAAACTCTCTCGATAGCAACGCTCTGCAGACAGGAGTGGCATCTGTCAACTCTAATCATGAGAGAAATAAAAATCCCTAAAAATTTTAAGAGCTATGCTCTATGAAAACGATGGAATCATCCATCAAAACCGTAAAAAACAAAGCTTTTACTGAGTTAAAAACTCCGAGATCTTTAAAATCTGCAAAACAAACTCTAAGAGTTCCTCATTAATGGGTTAAGAAACCCAAAAAAGAAGTTTTTTTGATCGATGATCTGAGAAGAGGAAAGCTCTATTTTCATTTAACGGGTTAAGAAACCCTAAAACACATCTTTAAGATCCTTGATCTGAGAAGAGCAAAGCTCTGTTTAATGGGTCGAACATGATTCTTACCAAATATTTGAACAAAGTTCTAACTTAAAGGAAGTTCCTTGGGCAGAGATCTATGCTCTGAAGAGAGAATTAAATTCTCAGAAAAAACAAGAAGGGGAGAAGATGAACAGCGGTCATCTCAAAGGACCAAAGGCCCTATTTATAGGCACTGGAAGTCGATCTAACTTCCAAGACAATCCAACGGTGGAAAGGCTGCCACCGCTGCACTCACGTGTGAGCCACGTGAGCGCAATGGTGGGGGGGCATTTGTTTCCCCCCAAGAGAGCAGGAATCTATTCAAAATTTGAAATTTGAACTGAGGCAGCGCCTCACGTGTAGAGTACGAGAGCGCTGGCGCCAAGAGCGCCGATGCTCTTGAGCGCCAGACTCTGAGGTAGCGCCTTATGTGTAAAGCACAAGAGCGCTCGCGCCAAGAGCGCCAGCGCCAAGAGTCAAAGACTCTGAGTCAGCTCCCCATGTGCAATGTACGAGAGCGCTGGCGCCAGAACTAAAAGTTCTCTGCCGTTGGATCAAAGTGTAGGGATTCTTTAGCACCACAACTAGGGTTTGGTAGCATCACACATGCCATAATTTAAAAATTAGAGGGTGCTAAACAATCTAACCTAGGAATCGAACTAGAAAAGATATGGTAACAATAAGTTGTATCACATACAACATGTAATAAACTACTAAGTTGAGAGATTACAACCTTTGTAGCTTTCTTTTGTTGACTTCTTGGATCGTTGAGAGGTTGGAACGGCTTGCTTGTAAGCTTCCTTGTCCACGATGATCCACCCGAAGTCCCTTTGCCCAGAGCTCCTTGCTTTACTTGGTCTTTTAAACAAAGTGTAGCAAACACCCTACACAAATGGGCTAGATAGGTGTAGAATGAAGAGGTAGTTTATATTCTCTAATCAAAACCCTTTCTTTTTGCCAACCTCACTCACAAGAAATATCAAGAGAGCTTGATGAAGAAGAAGGAAATGGCAAAATCTTTGTCAAGAGATAATGATCAAAGTTAAAGGAAAAATGAGAAAAGAAAAAATATATATATTTTCATTCTCTCATCACTAACCATGGTACAATAATATCTAGATATTTATCATTTGGGTTAAAGTCCAAAAGAAAATAAATCATGGGTTAAAGCTAGGTCAACGCAAAGAAGAGTGTAGAAAAAATCCATTATGATTTAATTTTCTTTTCCTTTTCTTTAATCCAAATGCTAATACACACACACACACACACACACACACACACACACACACACACACACACACACACACACACACACACACACACATTATTGAACCATGTAAGTCTTATATTGTCATCTCCTTTGTATCAACAACCATGATACAATGTATGTATGTATGTGTCCATGCACATCAACATGTGCATACATGCATGCATACACCTTTAAAGAAAAGGGGTTTAAATAAAGAATAATTCTAAAAGTAAAATATTAAATCAACACTTGATTTAATAAACCGGTCATATCACATACGACCCGACCAATAGAAAAATGCCCGATTAAAATACAGTATCACATACTCGCATTTAATAGGGTCCCCACGCATATCTCATATGCACACCACCTCGTTTCGCCTAAGCTAGAAAACTCCTGTGTGGGACTCTAAGACTCGTCAATACGCCGGCAGTAGGTGATGATCACATCAAACACCCACAAGCTGCAAACGGTCAGCTAAATGTAACGGCCACCCGGGTATTGAGCGATCAGAAGAAAAACCAGCAAAGCTGTCAAAAACTCCCGTCGAGCCAACCGGCAACACTTTCTGTACAGTCCGGTCTCTTCTTCAGATATGTTGCATATCGAGTCTAGGGATGGTAACTTTGACCCCAATAACTTAATAAGTCGTGTTGATTAATGGTCTATAACAGATCGAGAAATTACTGATAACACCTATCAGTAAATCTCAACAGTCCTGGCCAGGGACTTACTGATATAGCCAATCGAGCACAGCACAACATCAACCCCCAATACCGGGAAAGATGAAACCCCTCCTATCGCTCATTGTCTCCATGTGTCTCGGGACTTTACCAAAAGACCACCTGTTTGCACGCCTCAGTAGAGCCGTGGTAGGGTGGAAATCAAAGTACAGTAGGAGAACACATGAGACTTTATGACGATCTCGGGTCTACAGACTAACCTGTACCGGTGTCACCTGAGAACTTCTATCCGACGATAGATATAATACCATATAGGAGTTCTCGGCGAGTCCGTCCAGTGTACCCAGTCTCCACTGAACACACGTATACTATCTAGATGTCAAACATCAATAGATATGGGGACATCCATTGCCCATCATATGAGTCCAGTATCATATACGCTAGTCTACTTTGGAATATCGATGCCCCGTCTCGATATACCCACGACTAGGAACATTTCAAGATATGCTTATAAACTACAAATGTCCCACTAGTATGATCTACATCATAATCACAGTAGTCAAGCAAATATCCTCAGGGCTTTATCAACATGTGCAAATGAATAAAAGCATGATCAAGTGAACATGTCAGATAAAGAGTAACCAAATAGCATACTATCATGTCGAGTAAGAATGTACACTGAATATATATACATGTATAAATACATCCACTATCATATAATGGCCTCTAGGGCATACATATATCCAACAATCTCCCACTTGCACTAAGGCCAGTTATTGGCATATCTCATACCCAACATCTCAAAAAGTCGCTTATGCTGCGGCTGAGGGAGGGCCTTGGTGAGTGGATCCGCGGTGTTATTCTTTGTGTCTACTCTCCTAATCTTGATCTCGCGGCGATCTACTATCTCCCGGATCAGATGATATCGCCTAAGGATGTGTCTGGATCGCTGATGGGACCTGGGCTCCTTGGCTAACGCCATAATCCCATTATTATCACAATACAATGGTATTGGATCAATAATGGTTGGAACAACTCCTAGCTCCGTGAAAAACTTCCTCATCCAGACGGCTTCCTTTGCGGCATCATTTGCAGCAATGTACTCAGCTTCCATCGTAGAGTCTGCAACGGTATCCTGTTTGGAACTCTTCAACTTACCGCCCTCTATTGAGGATTAATACAAACCCAGAGATAGATTTGTTGTCGTCCTTATCACTCTGGAAGCTCGAATCGGTAAAAACCTCCATTTGGAGATCTCCATTACCATACACCAAGAACAATTATTTAGTCCTTCGCAAGTACTTAAGAATGTTCTTCACAGCTACCCAGCGATTCTCCCCTGGGTTGGATTGATACCTGCTTACTACACTAAGTGCATAAGCTACATCAGGGCGTGTACATAACATATCATACATTATAGATCCTACGGCCGAAGCATAGGGTATAATGCTCATGCGAGCTCTCTCTTCATCGGTCTTTGGGCAAAAGTCCTTTGAGAGAGTGACTCCATGGCAAGTGGGTAAGGCACCCTGCTTGGAGTCTTCCATACTAAACCTCTTCAGTATCGTATTGATGTACCTGGTTTGGGACAATCTCAATAACCTTTTGGATCTATCCCTGTAGATCCGAATGCCTAAGATGTACGTGGCATCACCCAGGTACTTCATGGAGAACCTCAGTGATAAGAATGATTTGACCGACTGTAGCATAGGAATATCATTTCTTATCAGAAGAATGTCATCGACGTACAATACGAGGAATGCGACAGCTCTCCCTACAGCCTTCTTATAAACACAAGGTTCATCTGGATTTTTGATGATATCAAACTCTTTGATAACATCATCAAAACAGATGTTCCAACTCCGTGATGCCTGCTTTAATCCATAAATGGATTTAAGCAATCTACATGCTTTCCCGCTGCTCCCACTGTCAATGAAGCCTTCTGGCTGATCCATACAAACGCATTCATCTAAATCTCCATTTAGAAATGCAGTTTTAACGTCCATCTGCCAGATTTCATAGTCGTAGTGAGCAGAAATAGCAAGTAGGATCCGAATGGATTTAAGCATGGCCATGGGAGAAAAGGTTTCGTCATAGTCCAGACCTGGTCTTTAACGAAAACCCTTCACCACAAGTCTTGCCTTATAGATCTCCACATACCCATCTACACCAATCTTTCTTTTAAAGATCCATTTGCACCCTACAGGTTTTACCCCAGGGGGTACAACGTCCAAAGTCCATACTTTGTTGGTGTACATAGACACCATTTCAGATCTCATGGCATCCAGCCACTTCACAGAATCTCCACTCGTGATAGCTTGCTGAAAGCTGGTAGGATCATCATCCTCCATGATGAAATCTTCTCTATCACCATCAATGAGGAAACTGTAGTACCTCTCCGGTGGGCGAGAAGTCCTACCATATCTACGGAGTAGCCGAGGTTCAATAATTTCTGTTGTAACAGCCGGTTCAACCAAGTCGTCATTTGTAACTTGAATTTCTAGAACCTTTTCTAGGTCTACCACACTGTCATCAGTATCATTTGTAAAAAATTCTTTTTCTCAAAATGTGGCTTACTGAGAAACAAACACATTTTGTTCCTCCTTGTGGTAGAAAAGATATCCATAAGAATTCTTTGGATATCGCACAAAATTACACATGACTGACCGTGTCTCGAGTTTGTCCGGATTCTGCTTTTTGATATAGGCCGGACAACCCCAAATCTTAACTCGTTTAAGAGATGGTCTCTTCCCATGCCATATCTCATACGGCGTGGTAGACACGGTTTTGGTTGGAACCCGGTTTAATAGAAATGCTGCAGTCTCCAATGCATGCCCCTAAAATGAGACAGGTAACTCAGCATCACTCATCATGGAACGGACCATATCTAATAGGGTTCGATTCCGTTGTTCTGACACACCGTTGTGCTGTGGTGTGTAAGAAGGAGTGAGCTGAGAGAGAATCACATTCTCTTTTAGAAAGTCTGCAAACTCTGTACTGAGATACTCCCCATCTCGATCTGATCGAAGCATTTTGATACTCAAGACGGTTTGTTTTTCTACTTCAAATTTGTACTCAGTGAATTTCTCGAAAGCTTCAGACTTATGCTTTAACAAAAACACATGACCGAATCTTGAGAAATCATCAGTAAAAGTTATGAAGTAAGAAAAACCGCCTCTAGCCTGTGTAGACATTGGCCCGCATACATCACTATGTATGAGGCCTAATTAAGAGCTCAGTAGCTCTTTCTCCGTGTCCAGTAAACGGAGTTTTGGTCATTTTACTCTTGATACAAGACTGGAAAGTCGCATAAGATTTATATTCAAAAGGATTCAAATATCCATCTTTATGTAGCTTGTTTAGTCTTGTTTTTTTAATATGACTAAGTCTACAGTGCCAAAGATAAGCTTCATTTATATCTTAAAATTTTCTTTTAGCAGTGTGTTATATGTTGAAAACTATATGTTGATTTAGGACGTATATCCCGTTATTAAGTGTACCATACCTAACCAACATTTGATTCAGATTAATGTTCATAACATTATTCTGCAATAAAAAATTATATCCTTCATTATCTAACAAAGAAACTGATATTATATTACAGAGCATACTAGGTACATAATAACATAGGTTCAAAACCAATATCACCCTGACGGAAACCCCAGGTGATACTCTCCCACTGAAACTGCATGTATATTAGAACCATTTCCAACCTGGAGAGTATAGTCACCTGTATTCAAAACTTTGCTATTTCTTAGCCCCTGCATGGAATTGCAAATGTGAGAACCTGAACCGGTATCTAATACCCAGGAAGCAGAGTTTATAGAAAAATAGTTTTTTGTCACAAACACACCTGAAGCGAAAGCATCACCATGTTTCTTTTTCTTGAGATCCAGATACTCAGTAAAGTTGCGCTTCCAGTGTCCCATTTTGTAGCAGTGATAATATTCCCCTTTCCCTGATTCTCCAGCCTTAGACTTGTCTTTCCCCTTAGCCTTTTTAACTCCACCTCTTGGTTTGGTGGGTTTCTTCTTTATCTTTCCCTTGGCCTTGGCATTCGGGCGAGATGAGGAAGATGGCCCAGCAATCAAAGCATGAGTCTTCACTGATTTCAGCGTGCTCTCTACACTCCTTAACATATTAAGGAGTTCAGGTAATGACTTCTCCATGTTGTGCATGTTGAAGTTTACTACAAACTGAGCAAAAGTGGGAGTGGGGGAGGGGGGAGAGACTGCAGAATGTTATCAGTATATTGTTCGTTGTCCATTTCCCATCCGAAATCCTCAATATCTTCTATAAGGGCTATCATCTTCAGAACATGGTCACTTGCTGGTGTGCCAGGAGCCATCCGCATCTGAAACAACTTTCTAGATGCTTCGTATCGTAGGACACGAGATTGCTCCCCATACATCTCTTTTGTATGGAGAAAAATGGATTGGACATCCATCTGCTCGTGCTGCTTTTGATGTGTGTTATCCATCGATGCAAGCACGAGGCATTTGGCCATGGCACAGACAGCGTCCTATGTCTTGCAGACTTCCTTATCCGCAACCGAAGATTTAGGACCTGGGACGGGCGGGGCTGAAGCCGTGAGGACATATGATACCTTATCATAAGTCAAGGCTATGTTAATGTTCCTCAGCCAGTCTTTATAATTGGTCCCATTTAGTTTATTTTTATCTAGTAGAAGCTTGAGTCCTGTCATTGGTATCTGCCATTAAGAGAGAGAAAAGAATACATTCAGCGAAAGCTCTTGCAAAGATCAGATTGGTTATTATCTTATCTAATCGATGTCTCCCACTGCTTTAATCAAGTTTTTATTTCAAACCTTAAAAAGAAAACTGGCCAGGATTAATTACAGTCTACAACTTCGCTAACCGTTCAGCCAGGCCAGTGTCGATACTTGAGGGAGGTTCCCCGTGCTTTCGCACGGACCTAATTAATATTAACCTCGTCTTCCCAGAGGCGTAGCCTCGTAAACACCTTTCTAGACACGTAATGGGTTAGCTAATTGTAAAGTGTAAAACTCTCCCATGAGAAACTTTTGCTCATGGTGGGATCGGGATCCATCCATCATATGGAACGTATGCAATCTCATTGCAAATTTCAACTCTTGAAACTCCCGATATGGTTTTTACCCTAGTACTCATGACCTTAACTATGGTCAACAAATCACAAGCACCGGTCAAGTTCTACCCGTTATTTCTTGATTAATTAGACCCACCCATATGACCATTAACTATGGTCAAGAAAGTCATATGAATGTCCTAAGTAATCTGCATCATATGCAGTGTAGGAAGACATCACTTAGCTACCGTACACTACGCCTTAACTATAGTCAACTAACGTAGCACGAATACTAAGTACTGTACTTCCTAAAATGATGGAAGGTTACATATGGTTTTTAAGAAAACTTTTAACGCTTTGAACTTGATATCATCGTAGAATCAAATGGTTTTCAAAAAAAGGAGTGGCTTAAGCTCCACAATTTTGAAATGTAGCTTTTTCTCAAAAAGCCGAGTGGTTTTCAAATCCGATTCTACAACAACTTTTTAGGTTTATTTTCCTTTACATTAATCTTATTAATGCAGTCCCATCATTTAAGTTCTTAAGCCAAACACAAAAAAGAAACGAAAATACAACGTACGCTTATGCCATCCGCATTCGCCACAATGTTCCGTTATGCACCGTTAAGTTACTTAACTAACGGCATACCGGAACGGGACTAGCGCGGGTGCAAAACATAAGCAACGTCTACTATATATCTCATATATAATATTGCATTCATCTCAGATATATCAAGCGATCACATCACAGAATATAAGCAGCAGAAACACATATATGAAAATATAGGATATGCTAAGATGTCCGTATTTTTTATTTAGCCAATAATAGAAAATATGGATTTCACGATTGTTCAGTTGATTAAACTGCACATTTATTATTACATTTTTCCTACAATTTCCATATTGATAAAGGTCTTTATTATAATATATCATACATATGAGGATTTATTTGTAAAAATACTATTTTCCATGTGTTGATATATTATAATTAGCATTTGGTAGGAAAATGTATATAATATTATTGACCTAATCCTAGTAGACTTAGTCTACTAAATATTATTTAAGTTGTTGTGCAGAATTTTCAGGTCTAAAATCAAGGAAATCAAGTTGTTAAAGTAAACCTGCCTAATTAAGAAATCAAAATGAAGAAATCAAGTCTGGCAGCAACTACGAGAAGATTTCCAAATTCTGAAGGTTCCAAGGATCGCCACATGTCACAAGGAGCATTCCCATAAAAAAATGATCAATGGATCTGATCATCAGGCCGCGGATCCGCGGCCCGAGCCCCTTTGTGCCGCGGATCCACCGCGTTATAGTGGAGTTAAGGGCTGGAAATTTTTGAGCTGGATTCTAACTACCATTCCCCAATTTAGGCATCTAACTTTCTGGCTTTGGGACTATAAATAAAGACCAAGAGCCTCTTGGAAAAATCATCAAGTCGACGCGATCACGAAGTCCAAGACGGCTCACGCATCCAGGCTGATCATCAACTGTTCGTCTACCTCCTTGGAAGAGATCGAGAAGCAAGCTAGTCTTTGTAATCATTTTCTAAGGATCAAAGTGTAATAAATATTGTTGATTAATAAAGGTAGTTCTTTTTCTTATTCTATTTCTTCATAGTTTAATTATGCATTTTCTCTCCATCTCTTCTTCTCCCAACATGCGCGAGTAATTCTCCGCTTGTTAGGGTTCGTAGGATTAGGGTTGGCTAATGGATGATGAACATCCCTAAACCCTTTTTAAGTCCTATAAAGTTTATGAACTTTATCAAAAGAATCATTAACATCCTAATCGGGCGCGCTAACAATTCTTTGGTAGTTCCGACCGCGATTAGAGATTAGATTAATGATTGTTTTGGTAAGGGCTAGATATGAACGGAGTTCCGTGTCGAGATAAGGGTTAAGAGTGGGACTCCTTTTCCCTCCAGAAACCCTAATCTACATGCATCACCGTCGTTCTATTTTTAAATCTATTAAAAGATAAAAATGGTAACTTTTAATTAATCGTCCATGACTACTAAATCCTAACGAACCCTACAAGCCCCCTTATTATATTAACTACATCCCTAAAATAATCTAGATCTATATTTTTTCATTCTTGCTTAACGTAGATCTAGAAACCATTCCTCAAAATTCTTTATCCCTATCTCTTTCAACACATCTAAAGTAAGATTAAAAGGTTCCACGTTTCCCTGAGGACGACCCGTACTCACTTCGGTCTAGCTACACGCGATACCGTTCTGATTGCGGTTAACTGCAAACACACTCTTTCGAATCAATCAATCAACGGTCGTGATGAATAGCCAATCCCACACCCCGAGACCCCTACGAGAGCAGCAAGTGAGCCTACCAATTCTGGAGTTAGGAAACCCGGTCTCGACGCCTCGGGATGGTCTCCCACTGGACCCCAGAACCCGGTCACTTGTGCTCCCCACCTTGGGTCTATCCTAATGCGGAAAAGTAAATAATATACAACAATGGTGACATCATCCTCAACCCGGAAGTGCCCCAAATAAAAGAATATTACATACAATTGAATTTTACATAAATGAAAAGAAAAACTCTCATCTCACATAAAACCCCCGGCCATTCATTCACGACGATCCTATACATCATATCACAGCAACACATAATATCACATGTCATCAATGTAAGCAAGTATGTGTACCTAATTGTCATTGATGTATAGCAACGAAACCGGCGATACACTACATACTACGCTTACGGTCACAGAAAAGAAAGTGAAAAACTACAACAATTGGAATCACCTCTGCCCTTAAACATCATAAACCCGGGATATCGCATATCTAAGATTTCATGCCTAACATGTAAGTCTCGCATTTAGGTCTCATCCATGAAAACACATTTTCAAAATAAGTCGGATAATTAAACAAGATTACCGATTCCTACTGAGACCGAAATGCTAGATTTACACGCAACATATAAATGTAGATTCCAATTATTGTATCACAATATACTAGGTTATGTTAAACATTTCGACCGAATCAACCGACACCCTCATCACCCGATAAGCTCAACACTTGAGCGAAGTTAAAGTACCCAAAAACGTGCCACGGTACCTATGGTCCAGCCGTAGAAGGGTTAAACCAATGCCTCATCTATGACACCGCGGAATTATGGCAAACCCTAGGGTTCAAGCCGCGGTTCCGAAGGCAAAGAATCGAGTTAAGGTTTTTGTTCTTCTAGAGGGTCCATAGAGTTACTTGCACGGCTATTGAATATAATTAACTTAGGAAAATTCCAACTATTGAAAATTTCAGTGGGGTTCTTGACGGGGTGTTTGAAGTTCGATCGAACTATTAAACATTGTCTAGGTTACCATTACAATGCTAAAAAATACGACTACTAAATACTCCGCAATTAGCCTATAACACAATTATCATCACATGAAAATCTGGACTAAACAAACAATACCAGAAACCCCAAATCCTATAGAATAGAGCACTGGTGCAATACAAGGGGGGTTGGAGTTCGTACGGCCTGCGACGCCGGAAATAGTGGCTTAGTGCTCGACCAAAATCCGAGCACTCCCCCCCCCCCCCCGTATTTCACCTGTGTTCTAATAGTATCTCATACTACACTCTGTAGTTGCTAAAATAATTTTTAAACGTTTTTTCAAAAAATTTCCAGAGAGCAAGAATTAGGGTTTCTAAAATCGTATTTTGCGGAGTTTTTCGGTTTCGTATTATCTTAACACCGTCTAGGCTTATAGTTTAGCTCTGATACCACTGTAGGGATTCTTTAGCACCACAACTAGGGTTTGGTAGTATCCCACATGCCATAATTTAAAAATTAGAGGGTGCTAAACAATCTAACCTAGGAATCGAACTAGAAAAGTTAGGGTAACAATAAGTTGTATCACATACAACATGTAATAAACCACTAAGTTGAGAGATTACAACCTTTGTAGCTTTCTTTTGTTGACTCCTTGGATCTTTGAGAGGTTGGAACGGCTTGCTAGTAAGCTTCCTTGTCTACGATGATCCACCCGAAGTCCCTTTGCCCAAAGCTCCTTGCTTTACTTGGTCTTTTAAACAAAGTGTAGCAAACACCCTACACAAATGGGCTAGATAGGTGTAGAATGAAGAGGTGTTTTACATTCTCTAATCAAAACCCTTTCTCTTTGTCAACCTCACTCACAAGAAATATCAAGAGAGCTTGAGAAAGAAGAAGGAAATGGCAAAAGCTTTTGTCAAGAGATAATGATCAAAGTTAAAGGAAAAATGAGAAAAGAAAATATATATTTTTTCATTCACTCATCACTAACCATGGTACAATAATATCTAGATATTTATCATTTAGGTTAAAGTCCAAAAGAAAATAAACCATGGGTTAAAGCAAGGTCAAAGCAAAGAAGAGTGTAGAAAAAACCCATTATGATTTAATTTTCTTTTCCTTTTCTTTAATCCAAATGATAATATATATATATATATATATATATATATATATACATACATACATACATACATACATACATATTATTGAACCATGTAAGTCTTATATTGCCATCTCCTTTGTAACAACAACCATGATACAATATATGTATGTATGTGTCCATGCACATCAACATGTGCATACATGCATGCATACACCTTTAAGGAAAAAGGGTTTAAATAAAGAATAATTCTAAAAGTTAAATATTAAATCAACACTTGATTTAATAAACCGGTCATATCACATACGACCCGACCAATAGAAAAATGCCCGATTAAAATACAGTATCACATACTCGCATTTAATCGGGTCCCCACGCATATCTCATATGCACACCACCTCGTTTCGCCTGAGCTAGGAAACTCCTGTATGGGACTCTAAAACTCGTCAATACGCCGGCAGTAGGTGATGATCACATTAAACACCCACAAGCCGCAAGCGGTCAGCTAAATGTTACGGCCACCCGGGTATTGAGCGATCAGAAGAAAAACTAGCAAAGCTGTCAAAAACTCCCATCGAGCCAACCGGAAACACTTTCCGTACAATCCGGTCTCTTCATCAGATATATTGCATATCGAGTCTAAGGATGGTAACGTCGATTCCAATAACGCAATAAGTCGTGCCGATGAATGGTTTATAACAGATCAAGAAACTACTGATAACACTTATCAGTAAATCTCAATAGCCCTGGCCAGGGACTTACTGATATAGCCAATCGAGCACAGCACAACATTAAATCCCAATATCGGGAGAGACAAAACCACTCCTATCGCTCATTGTCTCCATGTGTCTCGGGACTGTACCCAAAGACCACCTGTTTGCATGCCTCAGTAAAGTCGTGGTAGGGTGGAAATCAAAGTACAGTGGGAGAACACATGAGACTCTATGACGATCTCGGGTCTACAGACTAACATGTACCGGTATCACCTGAGAACTGCTATCCGACGATAGATATAATACCATATAGGAGTTCTCGGCGAGTCCGTCTAGTGTACCAGTCTCCACTGAGCACCCGCATACTATCTAGATGTCAAACATCAATGGATGTAGGAACATCCATCACCCATCATATGGGTCTAGTATCATATACGCTAGTCTACTCTGGAATATCGATGCCCCGTCTCGATATACCCACGACTAGGGACATTTCAGGATATGCTTATAAACTACAAATGTCCCACCAGTATGATCTACATTATAATCACAGTAGTCAAGCAAATATCCTCAGGGCTTTATCAACATGTGCAAATGAATAAAAGCATGATCAAGTGAACATGTCAGATAAAGAGTAACCAGATAGCATACTATCATGTCGAGCAAGAATATACACTGAATATATATACATGTATAAATACATACACTATCATATAATGGCCTCTAGGGCATACATATATCCAACACAAAGATCCAATGGTGATTAAAAATCACCAAAATACAGAAATGAATTATGATTGAGGAAATACTCCTCAAGTCTTTCTAAACAAGAAAGATTGTGCTCTGTAATCAGAGCACCGTTGGATCAAAGATCCAATGGTGATTAAAAAATCACCAAGATACAGAATAAGTTCTGTTTGGGGAAAATATTTTCCAAATCTTGTTAAAAACAAGAAAAATGTCTTCTGTAAAACAGAAAGTCCTTGGATCAAAGATCCAACGGTGGATAAATTCCATAAATCAATTAAAAAATCTCTCAATGAGAGATTTCCTTAACTGATTCAACAAATCAGCCTCCCCTATATAAAGGACCCAAGACTTCAAGTCTTGTACAGAAGAACCCCCCCATAAGTTTCAAGTTCTAAGAAAAGAAAAAGAGAAGAGCATGCTCAAAGAAGAAGAACCTTCTTCAAGGTAAATAACAATAAGGGAGATCATAGCATCTCCTCTATATTTGAGAGTTTAAATCTCACACCAGAAGAACTTAGTTCTTTTTCCAGATCACAGATTTATAAGACAAAGTCTTTAATAAAAGAAGAGAGATCATAGCATCTCCTCCACATCTAAGAGTTTAACTCTCACATCAGAAAAACTTAGTTCTTTTTCCAGATCTCGGATCTATTAGACGAAGTCTTTCACAAGGGAGAACCAAATTCTCAGAGAATTGAATTGGGTAGAACAAAAAACTCAGTGTTTAGCACTCAAATCTGGCGCCGAGCGCTCCATGTGCTCCTCACGTGGGCGCTAATCAATAAAGAGCGCTTAGCACATTCTGGCGCTCAGCGCTAAGTGCCCCACGTGCTCCTCAGGTGGGCGCTACTTAATAGAGAGCGCTCAACACTCAAATGCTGGCGCTCAGCGCCAAGCGCTCCACGTGACCCTCACGTGGGCACTGCTCAAAATAAAAAGAGCACTTAGCGCTCAAATGCTGGCGCTCAGCGCCAAGCGTCCCACGTACCCTTCACGTGGGCGCTACTTAACGCAGAGCGCTCTGCGCTCCTCAAGAAGAGCTTAGCGCCATGAAGAGTGTTCAACACTCATAAAAAACAAAAAGAAAGTGGGTGTCAGTATTCACATTAATGTTTAGCATTATGTGCACAGAGAAAGGACCGTGTCCTAGCATGTGTCTGACACTTTATAAAAAAAAAGGGAATGACAAAGACTAAGTGGGTTGAGCCCAAGGTTGGCCAAACCCCAAAATCGGCCGAGCTCATAGGTCTTCTTCTAAATTGAACTTAGTCCCAAACAAGGTTATCAAATATTTTATGAACATTCATTGGTTCAAGGGTACATCTCTCTACACCTCTGATACATGTCATTGTAATTTTTCAACGTCTTTAGAGAGGTGGAGGGTCCCAATAACCAATAATTCTTGGTATACCCCCCAAACCAACAACTCCATGGACCGCAATGTTCTTAAAACTAAACTCCATGGACCGCAACGTCCTTAAAACTAAATTGTAGACCGCAATGTCCTTAAAACTAACTCCATGGACCGCAATGTCCTTAAAATTAAATTCCATGGACCGCAACGTCCTTAAAACTAAATTGTGGACTGCAACGTCCTTAAAACTAAATTGCGGACCGCAACGTTCCTAAAAACTAAATTCCACGGACTATGATGTCCTTAAACTTTGGACCGCAATGTCCTTAAAACTAAACTCCTTGGACCGCAAGGTCCTTAAAATTAAATTGCGGACTGCAACGTCCCTAAAAACTAAATTACGGACAGCAATGTCTCTATAAACTAAAGAAAATCCTGTTGAGTAGATCTTAGTCTAAAATTAGACTCACGTATCCTCAATAAAAATTTGAGTCGATTTGAATCTAAAACAAGATTAACGATCCTTAAACCATCCCAAACCCAAATCTAAGAAAATAAAGATTTGGACTAATCCACGCCCTACGGGAGACAACATAAATTAGTCTCCATATACAATCCACGGGCAACCAAAAATAAAACAAACACACACGACATGAAGTGAACTTCTGGAGAAGGAGAAAAAGGCTATCGCCACCAGATAACATAATTAACTGCAGGGGCTTGCGCCTGCAGGGAAAAGCGTCTCCACAATCAAAAACCCTCGTAAGCGAGGGGGAATCTGACGAAATCTGCTACAACGGCCGCATCTGTCCAAACCTCTGATACATGGTGCCATAAATCAACTTGACGTCTTCGGAGAGGTGGATGGATAAAACCAAATAGCATCTGCCCCCAAAATTCAGGCCAGACGTCCCAATGTCCCGGTCTCGTCTTTCGGCTGTGAACAGTCCCAAATCACATGGAGGCAATGAGCGATAGGAGGGATTTCTTCTCTCCCGGTATTAGGGGTTGGTGTTGCGCTGTGCTCGATTGGCTATAACTGGATGTCCTTGGCCAGGGCTGATATAGAGATCTACTGGTAAGTGTTATCAGTAGTTTCTCGACCCGTTATGACCCTCACATCGACATGACTTATCGGTTAACGGGGTCTGACGTTTACCACCCCTAGACTGGATATGCGACATATCAGACGAAGAGACCGGACTGTACGGTAGTGTTACTTATTGGATTCGCAAGAGTATGTACAGGCGTGCTTGTTTATCTTCTGGTCGCTCAATACCAGGGTGGCCGTTACGTTTAGCTGACCGCTTGCGGCTTGTGGGTGTTTGATATGATCATCATCTACTGCCGGCGTATTGATGGGTCTTTAGAGTCCTACACAGAGGTTTCCTGGCTCAGGCGAAACGGAGTAGAAGCACATATATGATATGTGCGGGACCGAGATTGATACATGTATGTGATACCGTATTCTATTCTCGCGATATGTGATATCGGCCGGTTATATGTGATATAACCGGGTCATCATATCAAGTGTTGATTCGATGAAATGATACATTTTGTATTAGTCGGTTATATGTGATATAGCCGGATTATTAAATCAAGTATTGATTTAATAATTTAATGTATAATTATATATTTGATATATTAAATTACATTAACTAATATATGCTCACTTAAGTATTTCATTTTCTCACATTTGGATACATTTAACATATATGTGATATATGTTTAATGTATTCTATTCTTTTGTTACAAAATTATATATATGTGATATGTATAATTGTGACATGCTAGGTTATACATGCAACTTGTGTGTATGAGAATTATACCATGCTATTGTGATAAATGTTGAGTTTACATTTATTTTAGCAAATTCAAAATTGTGGAGAATTAGTCATGAGCTTGGATGAAGCTTGTAGAACATTGACTAAGTCAACCAATTTTGTTTTGGCTAAGATATTTATTAACCTAACCCTAATCACTTTGACCATGGTCTATTATCTACAAGGGTTAAGCCATGACATAAACCCATGGTTGCATTTCTAACCTCATACAACTCTCATTCTCTTCATCACTTGAGCTTCATCTTCATCTCATTTCTAGCTCTCTTGACTTGGAGAAAGTGATGAAAAATAGTGAGAAATAAAATTCTAGAGTGAGCAAAATTCCCACTTCATCATTCTCTTCTATACTAGCCATTTAGATTAGGGTGTTAGCTTCACTAATTCCATATTAGTGAAGTGGAAGCTTGAGTCCGTGTTTTCTCGACGTAGATCATCTTGGATTGAGAAGACTTCAAGCAAGCATGCATCATACGCCTTGTGGAGCCTCTCAAGAGTCCGGGAGTTCTTGGATCGCAGCGAAAGGACCACAACTTAGAGCTATAGAAGTGAAGGAGAGGACTACAAAGGTTGTAATCCCTAATCACTTAGAAGTAATGTTGTTTACATGATGTTTCCTTATGATTCTCTAGTAAAAGATCTAGGTTAGGGTTCTTTTAGCATGGCAAAATTTTAACTTGGTATGGATGATGTCACCCGAAACCTTGTTGTCGTGCTTAGGATCCCTATATACGTTGCCTGAGAAGAGTCTCGGACCTACAAACAAAGGTCCGGGCAAAAAGGACAAAGGGAAAGAGAAAATCCTTGAGGAAATTGCCCTCGATGATTAAGTTGTCAAAGAGCTTGCAGCCAAGGACCCGCCTAAGAAAAATAAGGTAGATTACAATGTCTGAGCACATCTGAGGAAAATACCCTCGCAATTGAGCATACTGGTTGCTCTCTTCCTGTCAAAACAGGCATGAGATTTTCTGATTAAGGCATTACAAGAGCCTGATCAATTCCAAGCTTTCCTCGCAGAAGAGAAGATGAAGGACGGGCTGATGGAGATTCACACAGCTGACATTACATTCAGCGATGAAGATCTCCTTCTCGGAACGTGCGAGCATAATTGCCCGTTATACGTCACCGGATACTGCCACGACATCAAGATAGGCAAAATCCTTGTCGACAACTGATCCTCCGTCAATCTTCTCAATTTGAAAGTGCTGAAGGAGATTTGTATGAACGTTCAACAGTTGGCCAGAGACAAAATTACCATCTCCGGGTTTGACTCACAGTCGTCACGAACGCCGGGGTCCGTAATACTGACGTTACGCTTCGGATTGCTCGTTACCGACATCAAATTTCATGTCATTAATGCCAAGACTTGCTATAACGCTTTGCTCGGAAAGCCCTGGCTGCATGAGTACAACGCCATCCCTTCTATACAGTATCAGTGTATGAAGTAATTCAAAGATGGTTGGGAATATCCCTAGTTCCAGATCTCGATGGCAACATCTACAACCTAGAGATCAGCCCGAAGTTCCTTCTCGGTGCAGATGCGACGTCAACAAAAGGCTCCAAATAGCCAAATCAAAAAGGAGTGACAGCAAAATCCCAACTCCAGCTCGACATTCTTTTCGTTACAGCAGCCCCAATGTCAACAAAGACTCCAAATAGCCAAAATAAAAAAGGAGTGACGGCGAAATCCTAGCTCCAGTATGACATTCTTCTCGTTACAGCAGACGCAATATCAACAAAGGCTCCGAATAGCCAAATCAAAAGGAGTGACGGCAAAATCCCAGCTCCAGCTTGACATTCTTCTCGTTACAGCAGACGCAATGTCAACAAAGGCTCCAAATAGCCAAAATAAAAAAGGAGTGACGGCAAAATCCCAGCTCCAGCTTGACATTCTTCTCATTACAGCAGACACAATGTCTACAAAGGCTCCAAATAGCTAAATCAAAAAGGAGTGATGGAAAAATCCCAGCTCCAGCTCGACATTCTTCTCGTTAAAGTAGACGTAATGTCAAGAAAGGCTCCAAATAGCAAAATCAAATTAGAGCAAAGGCATATTCTTAACTCCGGACTTCAACTGCAATACATATAGCATAGAGGTCCTACAGATGTCTATCCTACTTCAGCAAAGAAATGGCACGACATCGTTAAAAAAAATGAAGCAACGACATATTCCCAGCTTCAGGGTATTGAAGGCAACTCATATAAAACCTAAAAGACTATCGGAGACCACACCAGCGCGGAGTGGTTATGACTCATCAGGGCTCCAAATTGAGCCCAACATCAAGTAAAAAGCGACATGGCAAATTCCTAACGCTTGCTTTCTCGACAGTAATATGACCTAAGGAGATTATTTGAAGATGTCTTATCCAGCCCCCGGAGGGATCAGAGACACGACAGTCGCGGGGCTACTCGAACAACGGCTTAAAACCCGCATATCGAGGAATACATCAGCCAACGCGACGGTATCACGGACTAAAACCATAGTACCACAAACCTAACGGAACCCTGTCGTAAAGAATAGGGGTTATCTATATAGCACGTTAGGATAGACCTGCGAGAACCTCTCGACTCATCTCGACTCGTCGGGAAAAACACCTCCGTGAAACTCTCACGGCTCATGAAGGTGAAAAGCCTTAGGTGACGGGGATATCACCCTGTTTTCTAAGTAATGTGGCCCTACAAGTGGGTACAAATTGATTCTTGTATACTATCCACGGGCCACATTCTCCAAAGTCGCATACCGAACAGGAGGAAAAATCACTTGCGAGTCCTCTCAGCTCGTAAGGAGAAAATTCTCTTGTGAGATCCTTACGACTCTCACAAGAAAACACACTTAGGAGCCCTCACGACTCCTAAGGAGAAAATAAACCTACGAGATCCTCTCGACTCGTAGGGAGAAATATTTTTATAAGACCCTCATGGCTCATAAAATTGAAAAGCCTTAGGCGACGGATCTAAAACCTGTTTTCTAAGCCATCGCGGCCCTACAAGTAAGTCCAAAATAATTCTTTCATACTATCCACGGGCCACATTCTCCAAAATCGCATACCGATGAGGAAGAAAAACCACTTGCGAGTCCTCTTCACTCGTAAGGAGAAATTTCTCTTGTGAGATCCTTACGACTCTCAAGAGAAAACGCACTTAGGAGTTCTCATAACTTCTAAGGAGAAAAAACACCTACGAGATCCTCTCGACTCATAGGGAGAAAAGTCTTTATGAGACCCTCACGGCTCATAAAGTTGAAAAGTCTTAGGCGACAGATCCAAACATGTTTCCTAAGCCATCGCTGCCCTACAAGAAGGTCCAAACTGACTCTTATACACTATCCACATGCCACATTCGCTAATAAAGTGAAGAAACCACTTGCGGGTCCCCTCGACTCATAAGGAGAAAATACTTACGTGAGATCCTTACGACTCACGAAAGTGATAGACA
This sequence comes from Agapanthus africanus, assembly GCA_030015575.1. Classification (NCBI taxonomy): domain Eukaryota; kingdom Viridiplantae; phylum Streptophyta; class Magnoliopsida; order Asparagales; family Amaryllidaceae; genus Agapanthus; species Agapanthus africanus. Next base: position 496,020,080 of record CM057348.1, on the reverse strand, counting down.
CTTAGGAATCCTCACGATTTCTAAGGAGAATACGTACCTATGAGATCCTCACGACTCATATGGAGAAAAAACCTTCTTGAGACCCTTTCGGCTCATGAAGATGAAAAGTCTTAGGCGATAGGGACCTAAACCTGTCTTCTGAGCCATTAATTCTATGGAGATGCATAACTTTGCACTACTTAACCCACGTACATATCTACGTGGGAAAAATAGTGGGGGGGGGGGATTTGTTCCCGCCAAAAAAATTTCTGCGCAAAAAAGCCCAAGGTATCAAATAGCAGCAATATGCTTAAGAAATTTCAAACCAGTATTTTCCGGGCTGTATTTTGCCAAACTCCCGAATGAGAATCAAGAAAATTATGATGGAATTGAAAGCGTCTCAAAAAATCCTTCTATTTTATATATTACGAGTCTCATAACTCTTCTGGAATCAAAAGTTATGAGAAAATGTACTATGTATGTATAGTCTAAGTAATGCTCTACCACATGGGGGATACTTTTTTAGTCCCACATCGGGAAAAAGGGAAATCCATTCTCTACCACTCCCATATAAATAACATGGGATACTTCTTAAAAAAAATAGGATTCAATCCTCAAAAGAGCTTAGTTCTCTATAGGAACTTAGTTCTCCAAGTTAGGGCCTTACCTGCCCTCCATAATGTGCATATGCGCAAGTGTCATGTGCGCCACATGCAACGCACGTGTGCCCGCCGTGCGAGAATTCAATCCTCAAAAGAGCTTAGTTCTCCATAGGAGCTTAGTTCTCCAAGTTAGGGCCTTAGCTGCCCCCATAATGCGCATATGCGCAAGCACCATGTGCGCCCCGAGCAACGCACGTACGCACCATGTGCAACGCACATGCGCCTGCCGTGCAAGGATTCAATCCTCATAGGAGCTTAGTTCTCCATAGGAGCTTAGTTTTCCAAGTTAGCACCTTAGCTACCCCCCATAATGCGCATATACGCCACGTACAACGCACGTGCGCCCACCACGTGCGCACCACGTGTGTCCGCTGTGCGAGGATTCAATCCTCAAAGGAGCTTAGTTCTCCATAAGAGCTTAGTTCTCCATAGAAGTTTAGTTCTCCAAGCTAGGGCCTTAGCTGCCCCCCATGATGCACATACGCGCAAGCGCCACGTGCGACGCACGTGCGCCCACCAAGAAAGTGCTACGTGTGACGCATGTACGCCCGCCAAGCAAGCGCACATGTGCGACGCACGTGCGTCCAACAAGTGCGACGCACGTGCGTCGAACGCAAAGAAGCCTTTTTCAGCAGTTAGGAGTTTAAGCTCCTACCCGTTCTTGCCCCTAATGAGTGGGACATGGTTCAAAGGGTACATCCTGCACACTTTCGATGCATGGCGCTGTAATCCCTCAGCGTCGTCGGAGAGGTGGTGGGTCCTAACGACCAATGATCGCTTTTTCCAAATATAGAGGAGTAGACCACCTCATAAGCTTCTGTAAAAAATATACAGAAGAATCCCAAAAGCTCCCACAAAACAAAAGAGAATTTAATTCTCAAACAAGATTTTCTTCCTCAAAACCCTAGGTAAAGAAAACATCGAGATCAAAATATCTCCTTTACCTATCCTATATAAGGGTTTAACCCTTCTCAAAGAACTTAGCTCTTTCTATGGATCTGAGATCCGTAAGAAAAATCTCTCACAAGTTGAGAATTTAATTCTCACCAGGAAGATCTTGTTCTTGAGAAACAAAGATTCAGGAAAGAACAAATTTTAAAAGAAAGATGATGGAGTTTCTTCAAATCAAGAACTTAGTTCTTTAAAGAACCCGATCCAAGATCTTCAAAATTAGTGATCTTGGTGATCTTTAATGGTCAAAACACCATTAAAAGAGGTTTAACCTCTCGGAGAAGATGGAGTTCATAATACTCCAAGAACTTAGTTCCTTCAAATCAAGAACTTAGTTCTTTAAAGAACCCGATCCAAGATCTTCAAAAATAGTGATCTTGGTGATCTTTAATGGTCAAAACACCATTAAAAAAAGTTTAACCTCTCGGAGAAGATGGAGTTCATAATACTTCAAGAACTTAGTTCTTTCAAATCAAGAACTTAGTTCTTTAAAGAACCCGATCCAAGATCTTCAAAATAGTGATCTTGGTGATCTTTAATGGTCAAAACACCATTAAAAGAGGTTTAACCTCTTGGAGAAGATGGAGTTCATAATACTCCAGAAACTTAGTTCCTTCAAATCAAAAACTTAGTTCTTTAAAGAACCCGATTCAAGATCATAAAAATAATGATCTTGGTGATTGTTAATAATCAAAATACCATTAACAGAGATTTAAGTTCTCTTGAAACATCAGCAGAGATTATATCTCCAAAAGAACTCAGCGCCCCACATAAAAAGCACGTAAGCGCTCAAGGTCAAGTTGTATAGCGCCTCACGTGAAACACACATGAGCGCCGAGAAAATTTAGTGTTTAGCGCTATTGGAGTGCCTCACGCAAAACACACGTGAGCGCTACAAAAGCTAGTGCATAGCACTATTATAGTGCCTCACGTGATATACACGTAAGCGCTATAGACAAATGAGTGCTTAGCACTGCTGGGTGTTACAGAAACCCAATCTTAGCCCAAATTGGCTAAGCATATATTTATGATATCCAAACTGATCTCAGTCTCAAATATGACTAATGATCTCTCATCGATGATATCCAAAATGATATTCATCACATATCTCCTAAGTTAATCCTAGTCTCAAATATGACTAATGATTCTTAGATGATCCACCATGATCTTTTCCCTAAAATATGGGATTTGGTTTAAGGGTACATCTCTTCACACCTCTGATATATGTCGTTGTAATTCCTCAACGTCTTTAAAGAGGTGGCGGGTCCCGACGACCAACAACTTCTCTTAATGTACTTCTAAATTGACGTGCATGCCTCAAATCGGATCGTGCCCCAAATTGGGCACATTCCATATCAACGTCGTTCACTTTACCACGTAACAAATACACGTGCGCGCCAGTTGAATGATGGACCGAAATATCCCTAAACTAAATATTCGCCTCCAATACGGCGATAATGGACCGAAATATCCTTAAACTAAATATTCGTCTCAAACATGGCAACCCAATTCTAGCCCAAATTGGCTAAGCTTATATTTATGATATCCAAACTGATATCCAAACCGATCTCCATTCATATCTCCTAAGTTAATCGTAGTCTCAAATATGACTAACGATTCTTAGGCCCATCACAATCTTTTCGCTCAAATACAGGATTCGGTTTAAGGGTACATCTCTTCACACCTCTGATATATGTCGCTATAATTCCTTAACGTCTTCAGAGAGGTGGCGGGTCCCGATGACCAATAAACTTCTTTCGTTGATGCACTTCCAAATTGACGTGCACGCCTCAAATTGGATCGTGCTCCAAATTGGGCACATTCCATATCAAGATTGCTCACTTCGTTACGTAACAAATACACGTGCGCACAAGTTGAATGATGGACCGCGGCGTCCTTAAACTAATATGTTTCGCCCTGCAGATTGTCTCCATAATAACTACCGTATACTATCCATGGGCTATTCATATATGATCTAATGATCAGTTGAGCCCATATACTCACTGTTTCTAAGTTGATCTTAGTCTCAAATATGACTAACGATCCTTAGATCAAACCCAAATATCCCGTGAACCGATGGACCTCATTTATATGAGATCTGCGTCCTAAGTTCATCCCCATTGGCAAACCAAGCTACCAACGTGGACCTCGTCAAGCAAATCCTTGACCTAAAACCAAATCTCAAATATACGGATCTGGACTAGTCCGCGCCCTACGGACGATAACAGAAACTAGTCTCCGTATACAATCCACGGGCAACCAAAACAAACAAAAACACATACGCCACGAAGTGAACTTCCGGAGTAGGAGAAAGTGGTTATCGCGATGCGGTAACGTAATTAACTGCAGGGGCTTGCGTTTGTAGGGAAGAGTGTCCCCACAATCAAAAACCCCTTGCAAAACGAGGGAGAATCTGACGAAGTCACGTTACAACGGACGCATCCGTCCAAACCTCTGATATACGGTGCCATAAATCAACTTAGGATTTTCGGAGAGGTGGATGGATAAATCAAAATAGCATCTGCCCTCAAATTCAGGCAGAACGATCCATTCCAGTTCGTCTCCATTTTCGGCGGTGAACAAGAGGGTTTCCCTGGTTCAGGAAAAATGATATAGTAACCGTATTGGATATGTGCAGGGTTTCGATTGATTGATGGTACTATATACCCAGACTTTTGATCGGACGGTTAATAATACTAGCCGGCTAGGGTTTTGAGCCGGATTATTAAATTAGGTATTGATTTAATAATTTACATACATACATACATATATATATATATATATATATATATATATATATATATTTCGATATGTATATTGTAGTATTATGTTCTTTGTGTTATTCTATCTCTTTGGGCATTTGTGTTTTTATGCGAATGCAGGTATGTATATACAGTGGACTGTAATCCATATTTTATACGGAAAACATTCTAGAAGGTGGACACCTCATTCTTGATTTTTCCATTTATTCATAAATGGAAAATGAGGTGTAAAGTGAGGTAAGGAGGGTATGGTGAGAGCCATGTCTAAATAGTGTTGACAAATGAATTTTTAATTCATTTGTGCTCACTATTGAAGCATGGTTCGATATTTTTATTGTAAATTTTTTTTTACAAAACCTTTGTGAGATTTTTTTCTCACATGCTGGCCTCATTATTTTCCTTAGCTCACCATTTTCTTCACTCTCCTCTCTTTCTCTTGATCTCCTCCACCTTCATTATCTACCTCCTCTCTACACTCTCGTGTGTTGAGAAATAAGAGAGGAGGTGAGATAGTGAGATAAAAATACACTTTGAACCATTACACTACATCCTAAAGTCCTTGGACTAGCAAACTAAGTTCTCTAGTTACTACATTGATACTTGGTTTGGAGCTAGAGCTATGGCTATATCTCTCGGGTGGATCATCTTCAACGGAGAGAGACAGACGATCAAGCTCGATTATGGAGACCACTAGGAGCTAAGGAAGAGGAAAGAAAACTGAAGGACATGGATCTTTTGGTGAGACTCTTTCATCATAGTAGATAGATTCTCTAGTGTTATCTAGTTTAGGGTTTATGGTAAATCCGGTTATCGGGTTTCATTTAGCGTCTTTTGAAACCAGAAAATTTTTGTTCCGCAAATGGCCACGGTAGATGGCCGGGGCGATAGTGTGACCTAACATGGTATCAGAGCCATCCCATAGAACCTATAATAGCTAGTTTTGACGTGCTTAAAATATCGATCAACAAAATTTTCGGAAATCACATTTCTAAAATTGTAGTTTCTGCCGTTTTTAAAAAGTGTTCAAAAAATTATTTCTAGTATCTTAAAAATGTGTGCAGGGCATTTTAGGACTCCAGAAGAAATTTGAGCACATAATCCCATAGGACGGCCTCGGAACCGCCGTAGAACAAGCTTGTTTGCGGCCGTTCCACGGTCGACTTAGGACCTCTGTGCACAAAAATTCTTCTGGAGCTCTATGGTATGGAAATGTGATTTCTTGGATGTTTAGTTTCTGGCCAAGATTTGTTTGAGTACTGGTTAGCACTTTGGGCCTATACGGAAAAGATTTTGTCGATCAAAATTTTAAATGCGTGTTTTTCAGTACATACATTAATATCTGCGACCGTGAATGTCATTTGAGCGGTATAACCCATCTTACTGCTATATGTTATTTTATACGGGTTTGCGAACATGACATTCACGTTGATGTTTTGTATTTGTGCTGATATTGTGTTTGGATTGTCGTGGTGGTTGGCTGGTGGTGCAATGGTAGTAGTACAGTTAATATTCATTTGTACATTTGTTATTGTGGGGCGAGTGTCAGACATATGGACAGCCGTTTCTGCCGTGATGTATATTATTTGATTGGGGCACGACTGGGTTGAGGTCGATGTCGCCTTTGTATATATTTTTCTTTTTCTGTATTAGGATTACCCTATGGTAGAGTGCTCGAATAGCCGGGTTCTAAAGGGCAACAAGCCCGCATCTCATAGCGTTGAGACGGAGGGGGCTTCACTCTAGAATTGGCGGGCTATTCTCCGCACTTATAAGGGGTATAGGATGACCCATGGAGGGGCGCTCAAGTTACCGGATCCTGTGAAGTGTTAGGTGGCCCATTCACGTTGTTGATTAGGGTTGCCTCACTTCTGGGATTGGCGGATAACTTGCCGCGCTCGTAGGGGTCCAGGTTTTCATTGCACGGGCTATCTACACGACCGGGAATGTCGGGATTTTATTTGCGGCTCAAATGAAACCCGAGGTTCCAAGATTATCCACCATTCTGTGTTGCTTACTGAGATTCTGTGATGTTATTTATATCATGCTTAGGACGAATGTTATATCTATATATATATTTATATTTATATTTATATATATACTAGTAGATATTGTATATGTTTTGCACCCACGCTAGTCCAGCCCCCGCTCTGTCGTTAGTTAAGTAACCTAACGGTGCATGAGGGGGCCCCGTGGCTAATGCGGATGGCATATACGTACATTGTATTTTGGTTATTTTCTGATGTGATAGGAATTAATTGATGGGACTGCATTAATTTTGATTAATGCAAGAAAAGTAACCTAAATAGATGTTGTTGGAACAAATTTCGAAAAACTATAGTTACAGTCTTTCGCTTTGCATAGTGGTATTCGGTCATGAATATCTGCACCTCATTCCAAGCGGCAAGCGCCGAGATCCCTTCACGGGGAGTGACCTCTTGAGCAAAAGTTTAATACTGTAGATTACTCGGTTTTCTTCAAAACCACAAGTTTTCAAAAGCGGAGCCTAAACCACCCTTTTTCAAAACTGCTCAGGTTCCTTCAACGATATCAAGTTCGTTACGTTAAAGGGGTTTTCGCCAAAAACCCAGTCGAAGCCCTCCGTCATTTCAGATAAGTAACATTTAGTATTCGTGCTATGTTTGTTGGCATCCGTCAAGGCATAGTGTACGGTAGCTGAATGATACTTATTTACAGCATTGAGATGCATTAATTTAGGACAGTCGTACAGCCTTGTTGGCATATGTGAAGGGCAAGTACGGGTGGGTCTAAATTAATCAGGACAATGACGGATAGAACATGACTTGCGCTTTATGATTTGTTGGCATCAGTCAAGTTCATAAGATGCATGGGGCAAAAACCACATCGGGAGTTTCAAATATACATGAAACTTTCTAGTGTTGCATACCTTCTGGAGTGTGGTGACTAGAGTGGCTTCCAACTAGGTTATCACGTAATGATAGTTGGATCCCGATCCCACTGATGAGTAGGATTACTCTTGGGAGATTTTTATCACTTAACAATCAATGCTACAAACCAAGTAGGTGTCTAGAACGGTGTTAGCGGGGCTACGCCTCCAGGGAAAAGAGGTTATGCAATTAAGGAACTTCACGAAAGCATTGGAAAACCTCTCTCGAAGTACCAACACTATCCTGGCCGAAAGGTTAAGCAAGTATTGTGACGTGCGATTAATCCTGACTAGTTCTTCTTTTAGGGTTTGAAGAAGAATTCGAGAAAACAGTAGGAGCCATCCTGATTAGATAAACTAATAACCAATGTAATCTTGCAAGAGCGCACGCTGAGTGTTTCTTTCTCTCTCTCTCTAGGTAGCAACCAATTCACGCCTTAATCAAGATAATAAAATGTTCGCTTGACCGATCCGAATTCTTATTCGGGGCTGGGAAACGTCGGTTTGGCTCTAACTTATGACAGCGATCATGAGTATGAGCATGGGAAAGAGGATTGCATGAATTTCTTGATGACCCCAACGAAGAAGAAGCATACCATTGCGTCTCCTTCAGGTGTTCTTGTTATTGAGAACTGCTTTTCGGTCAGTCCTACCTCCTGGGTACTAGATACCGGATCAGGATCTCATATCTGTAATTTATTGCAGGGACTGAGAAAACGTAGAATAGTTGGACCTGGTGATATGTCTCTCAGAGTAGCGAACGGAGCACAAGTTGATACTTCTGCCGTCGGTGAATATCACCTAGCATTGCCAAATGGCAATACTATGATTTTGAACAATTGCTGCTATGTACCTTCCATGGTTTGCAATATCATATCAATTTCTTTACTTGATAAAGATGGATATAACTTTGTTCTTGATAGAAATATCATGAACATTTGCCTTGATAAGGTATTAGTTACAGAAGGTACACTGTGTAATGGTATCTATGTTCTAAATCAAAACGCGGTTTTCAATATATAAAACACATGCAAGAGGAAAAATTCAGAAGTGAACGAATCCTACTTATGGCATTATAGACTTGGTCATATCGGAGAGAAAAGACTAAGTAAGTTGCATAAAGATAGATATTTAAATGCGTTCGAATTTTCATCTTATGAAACTTGTCAGTCTTGTCTCAAAGGAAAGATGACCAAATCTCCGTTCACCGGACATGGAGAAAGAGCAGTAAAGCTCTTGGGACTCATACACGGTGATGTATGTGGTCCGATGTCTATACATGCAAGGGGTGAGTTCTCATACTTCATTACATTCACTGACCATCTCTCAAGGTTCGAGCATGTGTGTCTTTTGAAATACAAATATGAAGCTTTTGAGAAATTCAAAGAATATAAGAATGAAGTAGAGAACCAGACTGGCAAAAGTATCAAGATCCTCCGATCAGATAGAGGAGGGGAGTACTTAAGTACGGAATTCCAGGACTTTCTAAAAGAGAATGGTATTCTCTCTCAGCTCACTCCTTCGTATATACCACAGCACAACGGTGTATCGGAGCAGGGGAACCGTACCCTATTGGACATGGTTCGCTCCATGATGAGTAACGCCGAGTTAGCTCTTTCATTCTGGGGATATGCACTTGAAACGGCTATGTATTTATTGAATAGAGTCCCGACCAAATCCGTGCTTACCACCCCATATGATATATGGGAAGGGAAAAGACCATATCTTAATTTTATTAAGATATGGGGATGTCCAGCTTATGTAAAGAAGCGGAACCCGGAAAAACTTGAGGCACGATCGGTTTTTTGTAAGTTTGTAGGATATCCTAAACATTCGCAAGGATATCTGTTTTACCACGCCGAGGAACAGAAGGTGTTTATTGCTCTCCATGCCGTCTTTTTAGAGAAGGAATTTCTTGCAAAAGAAATTAGTGGGAGCGCAATAGAACTGGAAGAAATTCCAGAGGGACAAACTATAACTGAAGATTTGGTGGAAGCTTAGGATTCAATAATCCCGGACAAAGCTCAGCCACTCCGCAGATCTAGTAGGATTTCTCATCCGCCCGAGAGATACTACGGTTTTCTCGTAGACGGGGATCGAGAGGATTGCATCTTGGAATAAGATGATCCTACTAGTTTCAAGCAGGCCATTATCAGTAGGGACTCTGATAAGTGGCTAGATGCTATGCGATCCGAAATGGAATCCATGTATGCCAATAAAGTGTGGACCTTGGATATTGCTCCACCTGGGATAAAACCCATTGGATGCAAATGAATCTACAAAAGGAAGTTTGGTGTAGATGGGCAGGTGAAAACCTATAAGGCTAGACTTGTTGCAAAAGGTTTTCGTCAAAAGTCAGGTGTGGACTATGACGAAACCTTTTCTCTAGTGGCTATGCTCAAATCTATTCGGATCCTACTTGTCATTGCTGGCTTCCATGACAAATCTGGCAGATGGACGTAAAAACGGCTTTTCAAAACAGAAGTTTAGAAGAGTGTATTTATATTGATCAGCCGGAAGGTTTTGTAGACAGTGGGAGCAGCGGGAAGGTGTGCAAGTTGCTTAAATCCATTTATGGATTAAAGCAGGCATCGCGGAGTTGGAACATCTGTTTTGATGAAGCAGTCAAGGAATTTGACTTCATCAAGAACGAGGATGAGCCTTGTATAAATAAGAAGATTGTAGGATGAAATGTCGTGTTCCTAGTCTTGTACATAGACGACATTCTTTTGATAGGAAATGATATTCCTATACTACAATCGGTCAAACTTTTCTTGTCAAAAAGGTTCTCCATAAAGGACCTGAGTGATGCGTCAACAAGAAATCTTACCAAAACAACGCATCGAAACGCTCGCGTCAATGGAAAACATAGTAAAACGATATATCAATGCAATCGTGTGTCACCGGAATTACGTCCGGGTCAGTCCTCATTCATGACGAGCTCGTGCTGACCGCACCTCTAGCCGCAGTTCTCTCTGCTCGTGTAACCGTGGTAACAGAAACCACAATCCAATATCGATGGTGATAGATCATATGAACGAATAGAAATACAGTGCCTAAGAAATGTACATCCTAAGGCTTCTTAAGCGGAGTAGCGTATCTTAAGTATGCCGCGGAACATACACACGGTACGTCACTCTACTTAAGTCACCTACTCTATCAACCAAGGTCAACCTACGCGACGAAAGTTCGAGTCTAATACCCCCTCGGCCAAGTCTAAGTTCCGTAAGGTCAAGCCTAGGTTTCGAATATAAATATACGCCCTAGACTCTGCATAGTCAAACCTAGACTCGAACCAAGGTAAAACCTAATCTCTGATACCAACTTTGTCATGACCCGGAAAAGGCACATGACTGGCACTTGAATCGTGCGAAGTCTATAGGACCCCACCTAATTCAAGTAAGTCAAAAGCCCAGAAATCTAAATCTTTTTAGGAAAAATAATGGAGGTGTAGTTTTGAAATAATTTTTTACTGAAATCGAATTCCTTCTACGTAATATAGATAATAGTATACGAAAACACATTGTATGTATTTTACTTGAAAATATTTTCGTCATTTAAAATTTGGGCAGCACCTCCCTTGTAATTTTTTTAACTCGAAAACGGTACAAGCAATAATAAATATAGGCATCCCCAAGCGGGAGCTAGCTCTTCGCCAATTGGCGGAAACAACCATGTAAGATAATATGAGTATACAACGCCGAAGGGCGGGGATCAAAACTCAGAAAGAAAGCGAGAAACAAAACATCACCAAGAAAACCAGAAACCACTATAAATACATAAGCGCGACTCTAAGGCCGAAAGAATGTACAAGTATGGTTATCTAAGTCTACTAAATATACAAATCTGGTTGATGGAGCTTTTAACTAGATATAACTGAAATAAATAACAATACAACTGAAATATAAAGTACATGTGCAACAGTGGTCATGATGCAAGTGAAACCACCTACCAAGCAATCACCCGAAAGAAATGATGTGCCAGCAAGCCGCAACGGAACCTGTACGGACAAACCTGCAAAGAAACCGTGGCACAACGGGGGTGAGTTTCCAACTCGTGAGTAGAAGACATCACCGAGAAGAAATCGAATGTATGACGATCTCCTAGGTCATACGATAACATACTCATAATATGACACTGAAACATCTAGTAATGGCAAGGGTAATAATCTAAGCATAAGTGTAATATCAAGTACTTGTGTCAGTGCCTCAAAATAGCAACATGTCATATAGATGATATATGAATGCATCATGAATGAATAATTAACATGAAATCGGGATATATCTGTATGAGAAAGCTGTTTTCTTATCTTAGCAAAATTTTAGTATACAAACTAGAGTACCATCAAGGAAATCGACAGAAATCCGTGTCCAACATCGACACAAAATTCTCAAATCCCAGTCTCCGTCAGCCCGAATCGGCCCATATCATCAAATCTCACGACTACGGTCGGTATCCTCCGGATATCCGCCACGCCAAATATCACCGGTAGGTAGTCCTCCCCTGCCAGGCTCATCGTCTACAACTCGAGCTTCTTGCCCCGGGGTATCTTACCGGGTGTACCATGTACCCGAGACGGTTCATCCTACTCCTCGAATCGGGTCTCGAAAACTAACTCAATCAGAAAAACTCATGGTGGACTCCATATACATCATATCAAGAGAAAACCACAACTTGGATTTTTAAAATGATAATAAGTTTATAAAATTCTTGCGTTTTTCCCCCAAATCCAGAAATCTCATGGAAATCCGAAATCTCAAAATCATAAGTAAATAAACGATGAATATCGGCATAAAGCCCCATAATATTGCATAACAGAATGAATATATAAATGCATGGGGTATCTAAGTAAGGAATGCAATATCTAAACTAGCATATGAGAGCAAGCATGCTAATAATGTGTTGAAACTACCAGCTAGCAGGTTATACCAATGAAGTAACGTTTTCTAAAGTGTACGTGGCATGGCAATTACTGATGATGATGTGTGTGAGCCGGCAAGCAAGTGTATGTGGAACATACGCATCATCGGTAATGATACTGGTGTCCTAACAGGCGAGATCATAACAGCTAGTAAAAACACAATTAAATCTGCAATGCAATAAAACAGTATGAATATAACAGAAAGGTGAATAGTAAACGCAACATTATAAAGTATATATATGTGTGTACGAGCCATATGGTTTTAGTGTTTTGAAATAGTACGAATCGTGGTTTTTATAAAGGTAGGGGTTACGGTGTTTTTGAGAAAAAATATGCCCTTTGGAAAATTCTGTAGCATTCCTCGGGTTGTTTTTTGAAAATACTCACGATTCGTTAGTTTTTGAAAATAGCTATGACTCGAGCCTAGTCTAGCATTTAGCTAAACAACTAAAAGACTAAACTAAGAACCTAGTCGGAAGGATAAGAAAATCTAAATATATTCTGAGTCGATATACCAGTAGTCGGCAATCTAACCTCATAGCGTCACGTACTGTGTAATACATAGTACGGCATTCTCGAGTCAAGAGTGCGGGTCAATCATTATATCTATACCTCGTACAGTAAAATCCATCATACGACATTCCCAAAATCAAGGGTACGGGTCAAATATCATATATACATCATTATTCGTACGGTATCATCCTCGTACACTATCATGATCAGGGGTACGGATCTAAGGTCTCGTACATTCTAATATCATCAACTCACATAATATCGTATGTATGAATACATATCGCCCAACGATCCATTATAATATCATAATGTATATCATATCACGACTCAATCACATATCAAAGTCTCACGGCATCATGCCCGATTATATCGACTCATTTCCACATATCACATACTATCCTCATCACACGTGTATATGTATGTGTGTGTGTGTATAAAAACATACACACATACATATATACACACACACACACACACATATACACACAAAATCAAGTGTGTGTGTGTGTGACTACATATAACCTGCAATTCGCCACCAAGGTAATCATCCTATGGATAAGTCTTCCTAGATCAACCTAAGGTCTTCTAAATACCCTATTCGCTAAGTATCCAAATATCACATCCAAACTTACTAATATAGTAATACCCTATTCTATGGTTGCGGGGGTGCTATACGCCATCCACCCGACTTCCCCCGTAGATATACATCTACTCACCTGATCCTTGCTTGCCGAAGTAAATGACGCCACACTCTCCCTTGTCGTCCCGAAGTCTACGCGGAGGTACCTATATATCACAACATATCGTATCGCATTAAATATCCGATTCAAAAACCGACACGACACGCGAGGTGCCTATAGGTTAGAACATATAGCCTATGCATGCGAAAACAATCATAAAACCCTCGTCGTTGACGTACAAACGTCCAACGACCAAATCCATATTCAAATACCAAAAACCAAGTTTTGGAAATCGGAAAACATAGTTAACATCAACACTAAATGCTCCTAGAGTTTTAGTCGGGTAAATTAGGGCTAAACAAACAGTACAGGGGGCTATGCTATAAGGTATGTGAGCTACTGGCAAAGTCACAACAACACCCCATAAAAATGACCTGGTGACAATGCTCAATTCCCTGGTCTCGCCGGCCTCCATGAAGAATCTTGGTCTCGTCTTCTTATGACAATCTTCTAGTGGTCCTAATAAGTCTATGAAGTTGTTTGTTTTTCCTGTAATCATCTCAGGTTGCTCCAGATTCCCTGTAGTCAAGCCAAACTCCACAAAACCGATGTTGGATGATCTAAACTCAAGTTTTATGGTCTAATCTCTGGTTTGGTCCATGTTTTGATACTAGAGGGATTTAAAGTCACTACTAAACCTCAATAACACCTTTCCAATTCATAAAATCACCTAGACCTCAACTTGGAAATTTCTAACATCGCTAAACCTTATTTAATCAACTTGGAAATTTCTAACATCGTTAAACCTTATGTAATCAACTCTAAACTACTATAGGATATGAGGAACACAAGATTCTAAACTAATGGTGTAGGATTATACCTCATTTGGAAACTCAAGAATTTTCTTGAGTTGCTCAAAGTCTACAAAGTCCAAACTTGATTGGTCCAAAGGATTTGTAGTGTTGTTGTGGTCATTTTTTTGTGAAAAATGCATGGTGTTTTAGTGAGGATTTTGGGGTGGCCATGGGTGGTGGTGGAGGTGCTGGATAATGAAGGAGGAGAAGAAGGAAGAATGAAGAAGAGAAATGAAGAGGTGTGGAACATTCTCCACTTCTCTCACTCACTCCCCCCACCCCCCATGTCTCCACCCTCACTCTCTCACAAATATCTTATCCTTTTTCTTATCATTTTAAAGAAACAAATCAAAAACCAATTTAAATTAAACAATGAGTCATGGTTCATAAAAATAACATGTAACAAGTGTTGCAACATTTTATGTTGCATGCCATGCACACAATATACTTAATGCAAAATTAGTAAATACTAATTGAGTTTAGTAAATAACCCATTTACAAATAATTGTATAAGTATTCATAAAATGCCCAAATCACATAAATACCTTCAAATCAATAATTGATATTTATTTCCCAATTATTTTCGAAATTATCGGTATATAATTATACCCTTTCATTAAAACTAATTCTCATACTTAATAATATTCATGAAATTTATTATTTTAATTATTTAAATTCCCAAAAATAATATTTTATTTTCTGAAATGTTACAGAGATGTTCTTGGTTTACGGTAATGGGGACCTTAAAGTCAAGTCCTTTACCGATTCAAGCTTCCAGAGTGACAAGGATGACAGCAACTCTGTCTCGGGTTTTGTGTTTACCCTCAATGGAGGGGTAGTATGTTAGAAGAGCTCCAAATAGGTCACCGTCACAGACTCGACGATGGAGGCTGAATACATTGCTGCGAACGATGCAGCAAAAGAAGCGGTCTAGATGAAGAAGTTCATTACTGAACTTCAGATAGTTCCGTCCATTGTTGATCCGATACTTTTGTATTGCGATAACAATAGGGTTATAGCTCTAGCGAAGGAACCACGGTCTCATCAGAAATCCAGACACATCTTAAGGCGGTATCACCTGATCAGGGAGATTGCTGATCGCTGGGAGATCGAGGTACGGAAAGTGTATACAAAAGACAACACGGCGGATCCATTTATGAAGGCCCTCCCTCAAGCGCAGTTCGAGCGACTTTTTGAGATGTTGGGTATGCGGTACGCCAGCAGCTGGCCTTAGAGAAGACATTGGGTATATGGTACGCCAATATATGGCCTTAGTGCAAGTGAGAGATTGTTGGATATGTATGCCCTAAAGGCCATTATTGTATATGTATACATGTAGATACTTGGACATATATATGTACAGGACAGTCTTGCTCGATATGATAATATGCTATCTGGTTTGTCTTTATCTTAACATGTGCGTATGTTTTACTTGTTTTATGTATCATTTATACATGTTGATAAAGCCCGTAGGATCTTGCTTAACTACCAGCGATATGATGGTGATCATACTTGTGGGAGCTGGGTAGTCCATAAGCACATCCTTAAAGGTCCCAAGTCATGGAGTATCGAGATCGGGCATTGATACTCCAGAGTAGACTTATGTATACGTTTCTAGACCCCGACGAGGGGCGGTGGTTGGTCCCACAACCATTGGTGCGATCACCTAAGATTGTATACAGGTGCTCATTGGGGGTGAGTACACTGGACGGACTCGCCGAGAACTTCTATATGGTATTATACTTATCGTCATATGGAAGTTCTCAGGTGACATGATTACAGGTTTGTCTTCAGACCTGAGATCATCATTTGTCTCGTATGAGTTCCCACCATGCTTTGATCACTACCCTACCACGGCTCTACTGAGTCGTGTAAACAGGTTTTAGTTGGGTACAGTCCCGAGCCACATGGAGGCGGTGAGTGATTGTCGGGGATTCGTCTCTCCCGGTATAGGGAGTCGATATCGCACTGTGTTCGATTGGTCAGGACCATAAGACCTTGGCCAAGGCAGTTGGGATTTACTGATAGGTTGATCAGTAGTTTCCCGGATTGGTCCTGAGCCACATCAGTACGAATTATCGGGTTATTAAGGTCTGACGTTTACCACCCCTTAGACCCGGTTTGCGATACTCTCAGACGAAGAGACCGGACTGTACGGAGATTGTCACGGATCGGCTCAGTAGGGATCCGGATGAGTTTGCTCGTCGGCCTTACTTTTCGACAGGTACCCGGGTAACCGTTACGTATAACTAGTGCCGCTGACATGCTTGTGCTTATGGATTTATCCAGTAACTCACTGCCGGTGTACTGTCGAGTCTTTAGAGTCCCACACAGAGGGTTTTCCTTGTTCAGACGAAATGATATAGTAACTGTATTAGATACGTGGAGGGTTCCAATTGATTGATGGACTATGTACCCGGACTTTCGATCGGACACTTAATAATACTAGCCGGCTAGGGTTTTGAGCCGGATTATTAAATCAGGTATTGATTTAATAATTTACATATATATATTTCGATATGTATATTCTATTACATGTTCTTTGTGTTATTCTATCTCTTTAGGTATTCGTGTTTTTATACAAATGCAGGTATATATACAGTAGACTGTAATCCGTATTTTATACGGAAAACATTCTAGAAGGTGGACACCTCATTCTTGATTTTTCCATTTATTCATAAATGGAAAATGAGGTGTAAAGTGAGGTAAGGAGAGTATGGTGAGAGCCATGCCTAAATAGTGTTGATAAATGAATTTTTAATTCATTTATGCTCACTATTAAAGCATGGTTGGATATTTTTATTGTAAAAATTGTTTTACAAAACCTTTGTGAGGATTTTTTTCTCACATACTAACCTTATTATTTTCCTTAGCCCACCATTTGCTTCACTCCCCTCTCTTTCTCTTGAGCTCCTCCACCTTCATCATCTACCTCCTCTCTACACTCTCATGTGTTGAGAAATAAGAGAGGGGGTGAGATAGTGAGATAAAAATACACTTTGAACCATTACACTACATCCTAGAGTTCTTAGACTAGCGAACTAAGTTCTCTAGTTTCTTCATAGATACTTGGTTTAGAGCTAGAGCCATGGACTACATCCATCGGGTGGATCATCTTCGACGGAGGAAGACGGACGATCAAGCTCGATCATGGAGGCCACTAGGAGCTAAGGAAGAGGAAAGAAAACCGAAGGACATGGATCTTTTGATGGGACTCTTTCATCATAGTAGATAGCTTCTCTGGTGTTAGCTAGTTTAGGATTTATGGTAGATCCGGTTATCGGGTTTCATTTAGCGCTAGTTTTTGAAACCAGAAAATTTTTGTTTCGAAAATGGCCACGGCAGATGGCCAAGGCGTTGGTGTAATCCAACGGGTGGTGATGGATGGGTGGTGCTGACGGTAGTGGTGGGTGTTGATGGTGGTGATGATGGGATGGATAGTGTCGATGGTAGTGGCGGGGTGGTGGTGAGTGTTGATGGTGGTGGTGGGTTAGGAGGAGAAGACGATGGTGGTGGGTAGATGGTGCTGATGATTGTGGTGGGTGTTGGTGGTGGTGATGGGTTAAGATAATCATGGTGGTGGAGAAGAGGATGGTTGGTGATGGTAGGTTAGGGGAGAGAGAGAGAGAGAGCAGAGAGAGATGAGGGGAGCTGGAGAAGAGGATGGAGGCGAGAGGAGGCTGGGAGAAGAGGATGGAGACTGGAGGATGCGGCGCATAGGAGGGAGGCGGGGCCGGAGGAGGAGAGAGGAGGGAGGAGGCGGCACAGAGGAGGAGGAGGGAAGCAGGTGAGGGGTACTTTTATCTTTACTTGGTCATAACTAACCATGATTAAGGGTTAAGATAACAGAAGCCAACGGGAGTAGGGTATTTAGTTAACGGGTAATTTTCGAGTGTGTTATATTTAAAAATACTAAAATATGAGTGGGTTTTTTTTAAATATGTGATTTTCGAGGGGTGGGGGGAATAAAAAAAACCCTTTTTCTAAATAATACTTTTAACGCGTACACCAAGCAACATTATTTTTCTATAGATAAATTGTTAATTTTTTTATTATGATGAATATGTTAAGAGATTTATTTTTTGAGTTTTATGATACGTAAATCAAGATTGCCGGTTTAAATCGGTGAAAAACATAGAGGAGAAATCCCTTTATTTTTTTTATATCTTATCAATTTAATCTTGCGAATCGCATGTGCCATATTAAGTTGATACATAGTTAATACAATCATTGTTGCTTACGTGGCGGCAAATTAGAGTGTTGTTTCTTCAGTGCATTCTACATCTTTCCTTTGCCATTAAAATAGCAGAGATATTTAATTAACTAGACCTATAAAAAAATTGTACTATGAAAAAATAAACAAAAATTTTGGTATAAATTCAATTTTCAAATTAAAGATTTAAAATAAAAATCCAAATTTAACAAATCTGTTATACAATTATTTGCTTAATAAAGGAAATTAAATCTTTTTAAAACAAATAAATCAACCAAATATGTGTGCTCGAAAGAACTATACAAGTCTCTTGTGAGTGCTTTGCTAAGGATTCAATCCAACCATAGGTTCCCCAAGCACCTCGGGTGTTGCGGAGCTAACATAGGGATATAAACGAATAGAGATAATAGATTTTCCTAGCTAACTCCGTATTTGTATTCAATCTTTATCAAATAAGATAGTTATTTTTATTTCTGACTATCCGAAATCCGTATCAGCATTCGTCAATAATATTCAGTATATACGGATATGGTAATACATATATCCTTCCATATCCTATCGAATACAAAAAATAATATTTTTTTGGTTTTATTGAGTATATTATTTTATCCAATATTCATTTCATATGTGTATCTGCATCCGAATTTTACCAAACGAATAGTAATTTTCATTTCGATAGCTATCCATATCCGTGTTCGAATCCTTTTAGGATTGCCTAATATAGATACAACTATACCTGATTTGTATTCAATCAGTTTACATCCTTAAGCCATATGATTAACTATTCAAAAAGTTAATCCCTGTAACTTATATCTCTATAAATAAGTCATATGATTAATTTTCATTTCCGATAACAATCCATATTCGAATCCTTTTAGGATTGTTGGACATGGATATGATAACACATATATCCGATCCTTATTCCACCTGTTCACATCCTTATAAATAAGCCATATGCATAACTATTCAAAAAGTTTGCTAGCAAGCAAAAATTAGTTCATAAATGCTAAATTTATCCATTTATTTTGAAGTTGAGATAACTATAATCAGCTAAAATTTACTCTCATCCAAGATTTGCAAACTCTATCTTTCCAAACACATCTTTTATAACATAACTAAAGTTTATTCTTACGTGGAATTTGAGTGGTTTGGAGAAGAAAATGATGAACTTGAGATACATGAAGAGAACACATGTGTTTTTTTTCTTGATTTTAACCCTGGGTAAGCTTAACCAATTCTTGTTCAAAGTTTAACGGAATTGTACTTGAGATACATGAAGAGAACACTCAAATTCATGTATCTCAAGTATTTGAGTGGTTTGGAGAAGAAAATGATGGACTTGAGATACATGAAGAGAACACATGTGTTTTTTTCATGATTTTAACCCTGGGTAAACAACAAAGAGTTTAACCCGCCATGCGATCGCGAGTAGGGAATTTGCAGCCTCCAAACCGGAATTTGCATTATCTCTACTTCCTTTTGAGAATAAATTCTAGTTATCCTAACTCCATGACCAAAGAGGGTCTAGGACTAAAAATGGTAGACTACATAACAAAGGCTAAATTGCACTAAAATACTATGGCCGATCATTTGCACAAAATCTACATCTAAAGTGTTTTAGTTTTGAACTAAGCAAGAAAAGGTGGGGAAAATACTTGGAAGCAAATATGAATAGCAATCCAACACTTTCTATTCCATATGCGACTCATGTCAATGAAATAACATTTTCCAAAACAAGAGCAAGAATTCTGTAAGACATGATGAAGGGAAAATAATAAAATTATAATTAATTCTGATTTTATGGGCTGTGATGAAGGAAAAAGATATTAATGAATTCACTACAAAATATTAGCTTAAAGAACAACATATACCCAAAAAAATGTTAAAAAGAATAACACAAACATTAAAGTAGGTAGAATTATCCGAAGAATAAAAGCATTCCCATTTTGGTAATCCAACACATGGCAG
The DNA here is from genome assembly GCA_030015575.1 of Agapanthus africanus. Classification (NCBI taxonomy): domain Eukaryota; kingdom Viridiplantae; phylum Streptophyta; class Magnoliopsida; order Asparagales; family Amaryllidaceae; genus Agapanthus; species Agapanthus africanus. The sequence continues at coordinate 495,999,672 of CM057348.1, read as the reverse complement.
GACAGGTAGCACATTGCATCAATCACTGAGGAGCAACAAAATATATGTACCATTACAAAATCCCTGGCTCCAATTAATCTTGCAAAAATTGTCGTTAAATAACCCTCGAGCAAAATTATACTCCATCGATGATCGAGAAATTCTAGACCTGTAGCAGAGGGTGCCAGTCCATGATCGGATAGATATTGAGGGTTGTAGAACTTGCTCAAATGCTTAATACCGTTGTCACAAAGAATTGTTACTATTGTGTCCTGGACCTAATGATCGTGCCAATTTCACAGCTCCAACACAATTCATTGTCGAGGAGCTCCCGATGAAAAGCCCATCATTCCTTATAAGAAACCTGGTGCAGACCTCATTTTAAGTTAACTACCATAAGTTATACATCGCAGGTACATACGATGAGTTTTCACTAAATACCCATAAACTAGCACTACACATCCATAAGCTGTCACATTTTTGAGATAAATATATAAACTATATACATTGCAAACAAATACCATGATCTCAGTTGGTTATGCCTCTTTTCAATTGTAATTGTTCATATAGTATTATATTAATGTCTAACTTGAAGAATTACATGGTATTCGATTGATAATGTTCAAAGTTTGTGGTAGTCATTTGCAATAACTAGGTGCACAATATTTGAAAGCAAATTGTGGTATCTGTATGTTATTTTCTTTACTTGATGGTACTAACCCAAAAAAGACGACGGTTTTATTGTATTTTGGTGAAAGTCAACCAATGTATCTTGTCAAAACTTAGCCAACCAAATACTATATGCAAAATATGCTTTGTTTTCTAAGATTTGTTTGGATGTCTTTTGTGACGACCCACCCCCAAACACAGATGATATTGTCCACTCTGGCCGAAACCGCACGGTTTTGTCCCTTTGAATGAACCTGGGGCTACTTCCCAGTAGGTCATCCATCCCAGAATTTCTCTGGCTCAAGTACGCTTAACTATTGAGTTTTCAAACTCCGGAGTTCCGATTCATCCAAAAAGCGTCTCAGTGTCATAAGAGTGGTATCATTCCATTTATAGTTCAGAACGTTCTCTCTTTCGGAATGGAATTCGATACTCATCGTTGTTCTGGTGGGTCTCCGTGTGCATCTGTATCGGTTACATCCTCATCTCGATACCGGATAACATCTCACTTCTCACGGGGTAGGTGGTATTCAGCCCCAACTCCACCTGGGGTCTTTAGGCTGCGACTTTCTTGTGTTTGTTGTGTTGTTTGTGATCTTTGAGGTTGGCACTTCATAATTTGCAATGTTTAGCACATAACAATGTCTTATTAATATCCATTTGCACTTCATATATAAAAAAATATATATCCAACTGCACTACAATTTTCTTTGCATTGATTCCTTGTGTAGTTAAAATCTATATAACTATAGTGACCAACTTTGTCTGTGTGAAAAGGCTAAATTACACAAAAATACCTTTAATTGTCGCTAATTTCCACTAAAGTACCTTAGAAGTCTTTTTATTTCAGTAAACTCCTTTAAAACTTTGGTTATAAGAGGTTTTCCTCAATTATTATAACCTTAAATGTAGAAGTTTAAGGGAGGTTACGGTAAATAAATAAATTACAAGGTAGTCTACTAAAAAAAACACAAGGGTATCCTAGTGTAATACAGACCTAGACATTTCAACAGCCTCCTTATCTGTGCCTCGATAAGCTCCATCTAACCCTGCCAGAATAAAATTCTTTGAGCCGATTTATTCCGATTCCTTCTGTAATAGTATCAAAAGGATTCTTCAGCCTCTTCCCATCAGCCTCCTACTTTGTGTACATCAACTCCTCTCGTATCCTTATTGAACAGACCAGATCCCGGTGGGTCCACAATGGAACTTTTGTAAAAGGGAACAATAAAGGATCTAAGCCAAGTCCTCAACATTTCTCGGTTAAGTTATTAAAGGGTTAATTGCATATGGCACCCTTCGTATATGGATAATGGAACCAGTCTCGATATGGCTTAAAAAGGGAAAGGAAATTTGACCTGACTGATTATTGGCATGAATTTATTACCAGTCGATCTGTGATATTCAGCAACTCAAAAGAGAAACTAACTTGAATGTCGACTAGCTCGAAAATGCCATGTTCTAATAGATCATATCACTAGCAATGAACAGTCTCGATATGGTTTGCTTAGAAAAGATAATTTGGCCCGGCTCTTGACTAACTCAGATATGTCATGATGTGAGTAGCCCAGCGATGTAAAACACCAGTTGACAAAAATAAAGTGTAAAGCAAAGGTAAGATTGGCGTTTTTTTTTTCTTTTCTGTGGAAGAGGGGGCGGGGGGGGGGGGGGGGGGAGGGGGGTTGTTATATGCAATTCACCCATTTTATCAATTATAAGGCGGATCAAGACGCAAGAAAAACCTTTAAAAATCGTGAAACTCCAGCAAGTGCGCCGCCCGTAACAAAGGCATGCAAGTTTCCTCCAGTTTGCTCCCATATCTCAGGGCCCGTGCCTTTGTAATGAGCTCGGAAGTTGGCTAGGTTTTCAAACTGATCTGCAAAGAAACCTTCTTTAGCGTCATGTAAGCGGCCGCAACAAAGGCATGCAAGTTTCCTCCAGTTTGCTCCCATATCTCAGGGCCCGTGCCTTCGTAATGAGCTCGGAAGTTGGCTAGGTTTTCAAATTGATCTGCAAAGAAACCTTCTTTAGCGTCATGTAATGTATCACCATTAACATGAGTTCCATTAGCTTCCATTTTGTTTGCTTCCGTCTGCTTCGCTGCTAATTTAGTTGCCTCGGAAGCTCTCCTCCTAGCAATGTTGACAAAATGGTCCTTGTGTGTAATGGATACTGGTCTCACTCTTTCTACTGTAGCTCCAAGGGCCTCCAGAATTTGAGACTGAAAGAATATTGAGTTTATAAATTTTGAGAAATGGGGGTACCAAAGACATAATTGAAAGATAGAGTACTAAAATCTAGGTGTTTGGACGTTATTCACAAGGACAGATTTAAATAGACATGTCAGCTTCTTAGCAACGGTGGAATTAGAATTTTTATCACTTATGTCAGCTTCTCTGCAGCAAGTAATATACCAAGTCTGGAAATAATCTTTACAGTAAACGTAGCTTAGTAACATGGTTGAGGCCAGCCTTCTCTGTCAGATGTTCCCATTCAAAACAAAAAGTACAAAATAAAACTGAATTACATTGAGTGAGATCTATCACAGTGCCACTATAATAAAACACACAAGCAGTAATTTGTAAGTGAAGTTTCGACATAATGATCATTATTGATTGAGCTTGATGTACTTTGTAATCCAACAACACCCATTCAAGCCTTTGAACGATTCATCTGTCATGGTATCAAAGCACCAGATTTTTTTAGCTCTGGGTTCAAATCGTTAAAAATACTAATCACCATTATTTAGATCTTCATTTCCATGGAAGACAACTTTATATCGAAGGCCTCTGCATGGGGGAGTGTTGATTGATTCATATCAATGTTACTCAAAGCATGGAACTTTTTGATATGGGGAACGAAAAATGGAAACATGCAAGTCACTTGTTATGGAACGTGATATGATGGGGGTAGTCTTCATTTGTATGCTTATATATGGAATGGAAAACGTAACTTTAGAACATTGAGTGTTAATGGAAAGCAGTAATTCGTTGTATGTGTGTGCATGTGTATGTCTGCATAATAAACATATATATAATATGGTTCCCTTTACTATGTATATTTAAATTCTTTTAAGAAAATATTTTTTTTATTATAATTTAATACAAAGTCGGTATATACTTTTTATTATAATTTAACACAAACTTGACTCTGTGCCCATTTAACTAAAGGTTCTTAATTGGGTAATTCGCCTCGTTCAACCTAGATCGAAATGGTGATTAGCGCTAGTATGGGAAACGATTGTTCCAAATCACAAATCGCTCGCTAATGGTTTAAAAATATATGGTTAAAACATATTTATATCACTATTGGTTTCCATCTAATAGTTTAATCCTCTGTTACCCGATAACTATCAAACTCCCATGTTTTCATTTTTATTCCAAGAGGTGGAACTCTTTCATAATTTAGCTTTCCACACTAATAATTACAACATGGTTATATTTTCTATTGCATATAAAATTTTAAAAACAAATATTTATTTTTTCTTGAGTATTCAATAACCAATAATTACAACATGGACATATTCTCTCGCTGAATAATAAATGAAAAATAGTTGTTTATGTTTTTTTAAATATTGCTAGTAATACTATTTTAGTCTTTCAAAACAGTATTTGTTTCAATCTTATCCCATAGTTCCATTCCACCCGATGTTCTGAAAAACATGTCCCTAACCAACCTTATTCACTACCTAATAGCATCCCTTGTTCCCATTCTCGTTCAATGCACCTTTGTGTTTCATGTTTTTTGCAACTTTGGTTTTAGCTCATGGGTAACATGGGTATCTAACATCATATAAAAATAATAAATTCATAAGTTGATAGGTACAAACTTCATAATTCAAGATTCAAATTTAAATAAACTCGACGGCCTCGCGAGACAGGGTTTGAAGGAAGCCCCCACTGTAGCATACTGGTTCTCCCTCCGTGGCCCTCAGGGGCCTAACTGGCTTACGCATGTGACACGTCATCCGCCACGTGTCATGACCTAAGGAATTACCGTTATCGAGCATCATCATTAGCCCCTCACTCTCGTTCCGATCTATTCATGGGTCGGGTCGAGAGTGGACTGCTTGGTTCTTTCTGTGCGGCTTGGCGCTGGTAATTCCTCGTGGTGGATTGTTCGGGGACGACATGACGTTCTTGTTGTCGCGCATCGAGTATAAGTCGAACGAAGGACGAGTGTGGGAAGGTCGGTATCCTCCCTTTGCCGGAGTTGAGGCGCTGATCGCGCGTTGAGTAAGAGTTTATTCGGCGGGTCTTGGATCCGTGTCTTCGTAGGGTAGGAAGCTACCCGCTGTGGATGCGCCAAGCAGGAAGCTACTCAGCGGCCTCGCGATGAGGGTTTTGGACCTACCGCGTTGATGGGAAGGAGGATGCCCGCTGGGGATGCGCCGAGCAGGAAGGAACTCGGCGGCCTCACGATGAGGGCTTCAGATCCTCAGCGTCTGATGGGCAGGAGGATGCCCGCTGGGATGCGCCGAGCAGGAAGGGACTCGGCGGCCTCGCGATGAGGGCTTCAGATCCTCAGCGTCTGATGGGCAGGAAGATGCCCGCTGGGGATGCGCCGAGCAGGAAGGGACTCGGCGGACTCACGATGAGGGTTTCAGATCCTCAGCGTCTGATGGGCAGGAGGATGCCCGCTGGGGATGCGTCGAGCAGGAAGAAACTCGACGGCCTCACAGTGAGGGCTTCAGATCCTTAGCGTCTGATGGGCAGGAGGCTGCCCGCTGGGGATGCGCCGAGCAGGGTAGCTGGTCGGTGGCCTCTCGATGAAGGCTTCAGATCCTCAGCGTCTGATGGGCAGGAGGCTGCCCGCTGGGGATGCGCCGAGCAAGGTAGCTGCTCGGTGGCCTCTTGGCGAGAGCTTTGATCCTTAGCGCGGGAGGGGCAATAAGAGGCCTACTAAGGACGGGCCGAGCAGGGTTACTGCTCGGTGCCTCTTGGTGAGGGCTTTTGATTCCTGACGTCGTGGGGTAGGGAACTACTAGCCGGGGATAGCCGAGCAGGGTAGCCACTCAGCTGCCTCTTGATGAGGACTTCGATCCTTAGCGCGGGAGGGGCCGTAAAGGGCCTACTAAGGACGGGGCAAAGCAGGGTTGCTGTCCGGTGCCTCTTGGCGATGGCTTTGATCCCTGGTGTGTTGGGGTAGGGAACTACCAGCCAGGGATAACCGAGCAAGGGCGGGCCCGGTTTCCTCTTACGAGGGATTTTGATCTTTAAGGACGGGCCGGGCAGGGTTGCTGCCCGGTGCCTCTTGGCGAGGGCTTTGATCCCTGGTGTGTTAGGGTAGGGAGCTACCAGCCATGGATAACCGAGCGAGGGAAGGCCCGGTTGCCTCTTGAGAGGGCTTTTGATCCTTAGCGCGGGAGGGGCCGTAAGAGGCCTACTAAGGACGGGCCGAGCAGGGTTACTGCCCGATGCCTCTTGGCGAGGGCTTTGATCCTTAAGGATGGCCGAGCAGGGTTGCTGCCCGGTACCTCTTGGCGAGGGCTTTGATCCATGGCGTAGTGGGGTAGGGAGCTACCAGCCAGGGATAGCCGAGCAGGGTAGCCGCTCGGCTGCCTCTTGGCGAGGGCTTTGATCCCTGGCGTTGTGGGGTAGGAAACTACCAGCCAGGGATAGCCGAGCAGGGTAGTGATCGCACGCTCTCGGCATGTCGAGTTTTAAGTTCTAAAGTTTAACCGCGATCAAGACAGTGTCGCTTTGCAGCTAGCCGCGATGAGCATGGGTCGATCCACAGGGAGATGGTGCGTTTTACGTTCTTGTTCTTACGAGTTAATGCGCTTAGACGGAAAAGTTCGTATCTAACCTATGTGTTATATGCAAAGTAACCGTTTGTTAGGATTAGATAGGATGGTGTAAGTTAAGCAAGTCCGTATTCAAGTCCTTTGAGCCAAACTCAACCAATGAAGCTAGAGCAATCGGCAACAACGTGGATTAGGGTACTTAAGCACGGTATTCGTGGAATCCGGCTTATTGACCCTTGTCCTTCCGTTCTTCTCTCTTGCTTCCGCCTCCGGCCAAACCGAACGCAACCGGCCGCGGTTAGGGATCACCGTTACCTTGGTAGGACAGGGTGCCTAACGGAGTGCTTGCATAACGTTTGGACGGAGTTCAATGGAAAATATGGAAAAAGGAAATGAGCAAAGAAACCTTAATTTACAATATCGTATTTATTCCTAACACCACCATATTAACAACCATTCACAACACAAACCAAAAAGAGAGAACAAAAGTACAAAGAAAAGAAAAGAAAACATTACAAGTAAAGGGCATGGAATAAAAGTGCAAGCAAGTAAAGCATGGAATTTAAATTGCAAGAATGTAAAGCAAGTAATAAAAGAGCAAGAAAGAAAGAACTAGGAACCATGGAACAAGTTACAAACCATGGGTTTAATAACCCAAACTTAAACTTGCAAGCTCAATTAAGATGTTGCAAGATCAAGAGAGAGCTAAAAACCCAAGACAAAATGATAGCACAATAGAGAAGAGCTTTATTGATTCCATATGAAGATACATCCCTTGAGATCAAAAACCAAAATTTAAACTTGCAAGCTTAATTAAGAGGTTGCAAGATCAAGAGAAGGCAAGGACCTCAAGAAAACTAAGCTATATACAAGAATAAAGAGAAACAAAAAAACTTGAGAGTAACAAAATGTGAACAAAGAATGACCCTTCTCCTTCTGCCTGGTTCTGTATTTATAGGCTCAAAAGAAAATTTTACAAACAATAAAAATGAGCTGAGGTGGTGGCAAGGGGGGCCCACAGAAGTCTAGGAGCAATCTGGCACTGTAGGGCCGGCCACAATGGGGGTGATCTCGGGTCAATTCCGAGCTCTCTAGCTCGTACTTGGTGTGTGGGTTTGTGTGCTTCCCAATATCACTTTGGTCCAGTTGGTTTTCTCAAATTTGACTTTGGATACACCAGGGTATTGGAGGGAAACTTGAATCTTTTGATCACATCACGCCTTTAGCATTTATTGCACTTGTCCCCCCACTTGTGTGCATTGGGCAGCCCTCTAGGTCCATCGTCCAAGCTCCAAGAGTTAGTGTGTACACATGTTATGTGTTGAACCAAAATGTGTACACTTTATTTATTTGCAAAATAACTCTTAGGATATCGGTTTGCAGTTCCGGTTGCAGTGTCGGCTCGCAAATGATATATCCGTGATTTTAAGTGTATTTCCAGTATTTTATCACGGATATCTATAATCTGTATTACTGAGCAGACACTGGTTAATAGTACAGATATAAAACAAAATAGATAAAAAATGAGCGGTATTAAAATGCAGTTTTCTGATATGAACAAATACCCCCAAACTTATCTTTTACTCGTCCCGAGCAAAACAAAATTCTAGCCTTACTTTCCCAGGGAACGCGATTGCACTGAGCGCGTGCAACAAGCCGTTGAACCTCTAGATGTCCCTAGTAGGAGGAGTATTGTCTCCTGAAGGTTTTCAGCGGATACTACCCACAAAATCCCGTCAAGCTAGTTTCATAAGTTAATATTGATTCTACTCCTACAGTTTAGTATCTAGGTTAGAGATTCTATTATCATATGTTAGAAATATCCAACCCTTATGTTTCACACCTCCTATCTATTTAACATCAGATCCTATACGTTCCAAAAAAGTTTAGAAAGTTGCTGGTATCTCCTGAGTTTTCCTTCTAAAGCGCGGTCTCAAATCAGGGATTTTTATCAACTTTACAGAAAACATAAGTCTTATTCTTTATTTCTATCTTTCATCCAAATATCGATTATATACTCCTACGTGTGTGTATATTTGCATCCCTACACTCAAGAATTCAATTCAAGTTATAGTACCCTTACCCTAATACCTAATACTACTTTTCATTAAGTGATGATCGGTGTTGCTCACACATCTTTCATGCGACTATTAATGCTTCTTGAGGCACTAACAGCCGATTACTGAATGTATGGGCTTAAAGTGTAAATAACAGTTTCCAGGTCTTGACTTTATTTATTTTTTTTGTTTCTTTATTTTTCTTTTTCAAGACCGGATATATTTTTCAATGATGCTCTTTTGGTGTTTAGCTTTAAATACCATTTTTTCTTTCATACTAGGCTTTCAGGCAAAAGTATTTCTAGGTATCCTCTACTATCCCAAGTTTCAAGGTGCGTGTAAGTGCAGTTTGTAGGGTATATACTTTCTAATTTTGGACTCAAGAATAGAAACTATTTTTCAGACTTATCCTTCAGTAAAGCATCAATACTTTCCCTTCATCTTGACTTAACTCAAGAACCGAACTCAAGATTACCTATTTCTCAAAAAAAACTGTAAGGACGTATACTTACCAAGGTTAAGCAGAATGAGGGTTATTTTTAGGGTTTTCAATTCCTAAGCCTAGAATTTAGTTATTTCTAACGTATCAACTAAGCTTTCGGAATAAAAATCTAAGTTGCCCTATTAGCTAACTTGATGACAAAGTTTTTATATTTTTGGAAAAAAATTCGATTTTTTGTGGGTTTTTAATAAGGTATGCAAATGCAGAATATACAAATGAATGCGAAGGCAGAAAGCTTACCAAGCACACCCCCAAACTTAAACTTGACAGTGCTCTCACTGTCAGGCTACACCAAGAGGGTCAAAATTGTCGGCGCTCCCCAAAAACAAATTATATACAAAACAAAAACAAAAAAAAAAAAGAAAACCAAAAATATATACACAAAAAGGGTCCCCCCAAATTTAAGTAAAACAGTGTTCTCACAGTTAAGCTTTGAAGTCCAGGATTAAGGGGAAAGAGAACAGTATCAAGCTATACAAGGCCTTACACAGGCCAAAAGTGAGCACCAACCATTCAAAAAATCTATCTATGTAGTGTGCTGGTTGGTGAAAGAATGCGGAGAGGTAAGAAATGGAGAATACACGAGACCGTGCGGGGATAGAAGTGGTATACGGTCCCGGTATATGAGGAGAAGAATGGCAGAAGGGAAAAAGAAACAGAGTACGAACTTGAGGGAGAAAATGGAGTGAATAGATTAGCACAATTTGTGATGACCGATGTGTGAAAAACGATTGTGCTAATCTATCAACCCGTCGAGAGATGGGGTCAAACCCCTCAAGATTCGTGAGAAAACATGGGTACGCCGAACTTGGTAAACCAGACATAAGAAATGAAATCGATACGGTGTCTTGTAAAGTCGGAACGATGGAAATGATGGAGGGAAGTGATCGACGAAGGGTATCAGTTAAAAGGTTCAGGAGGGTGTACACAGTCAATAAAAGGAATTGGATGAATTGGAAAATCCGACTCATCAAGCAAAACTGGTTCATCCTCAAAATTTAGCTCATCCATGCAATTCTCATCAAAATCAAGACGCATATGAAGTTCGGGAAAAACATTTAATGACTCGGGATGATGAATTGGAGAGCAAACTCATCCAAAGCAGCGGGTTCATCATCCAAAATATTCCCAGCGTCAATATCCTCAATCAAGTGAAAATCAATTTTCTCAGACACCTCATCAAAAGCATGGATTTCAATCGATTCTGGTTCTAAGATGGAGGTGTAGAGGTCAAAAGGATTAGGTGTGGTTTCACTCAAAAGGGACCCTTCACAATCGGGTAAATCAAACACTACAAAGTCGCACAACTCATTAACCCTTCTATCTTCAATCGGTGAATCGTTTGGAACATTAGATAGACATTGAAAACCGGAGTTGTGTGATTCAATTTAGAATGGGTATATTTGATTTGGAAGGGTGTATAGCTCACTCTCTCCACTCAAATTCTCAACCTGTCCTACCGCCTCATCATACATTGGAAAATGTGAAGCTAGTTGGAAACTAGCTACCGGGTCAGTAGGTTGTATGAGGGCGGCCATGGACGCATTCAAATCCATCATCTGTTGACACGAAGCTACCCGAAAATCTTCCAACGACTGTTCTAGGCTAGACAAGGGTTGTGAAGGGGTTTCAATAAAAGATTCAAAACTGTTTGGATACTGGAAACTCCCAAATGGCGGCACATAAGACATGTCTAGGGAAGGTGAAAAAGTCGGGTAGGACTGGTAGGAATTGAATGGTTGGACAGGAGAAGGATCAACATTTGGATAAGAAGGTGAATGGAATTGTTGATCCCAAGAACTGGAAGTGATGAAAGGAGTGAATGATCGGCTACGGGGTTGTTCAATATGTTCAGCAATGGACATGGGTTTCGGAGTTGCAACCGGACTCTCAAAAGGGGTATCAACGTAAGAAAGGGTGAATGTTTGAAACGGTTGATACGAAGTGGATTGCGGAATCCAATTGTTTGTCTTAGACGCGTCTATCCGATCTCTCAATGAAATTTTGGGTAAGGATGGATCGTTCGAGATTCGGCCAAAGCAAGAACCATAAGAAGAAATGTCTGGTTGTGGATACCAAAGTTCGGAAAGAGTTTTTCGAGGTGGGGTACCCATGATATGAAGAGAAGAAGAAGAAAAGGATGGGAAAAAGAATGTGATTTTTTTTAAGTTAGTTATTAACAAAAGAATGAAATATACAAAAAAGAATCTGGACAAAAACAATCACGACACAAAAATACCACACCCCTAATCGGTCTAGGGTTCACCTAGGTCAACTAGACCTGCTCAAGAACTTGATTGGCGAAGTAAAACTGTGTCGAGAAACGGGCTCAAGATATACTGATCATGAGGCCAGGTAAGTGCAGAGATAAGGGAAGGTTTTCCGACGCTTTCGCGAAGGTCTTTAATTAAATAACCCTTTCTCTTTTGGCGGTTTCGCCTTGAACACTTTCCTAGACACCCCGTGAACGATATACTATTAAGCGGTGTTCTAAACACAGTTAACTTTTCCTAGTGAGCGTGAATCCTTAAGGCTTAAAGTCTAGTTTCTTTTAAATATTTGTGTGGGTATACGTTATGCTCAATTCGTGATTTGTGGGCCACGGAAAAGGTGATGAAATCCTTTACCGTATGTTGTGGGGTTCGCTTGCCCTTAAGTCCGTATTAATGTATGCAATGCGCAATTCAATAAAAAAAATTATTCAAAGAATCAAACAATTGTTTTTCGTTTAAGCTCGGCACTGCAACAAATACGAGTTAGTCAATTTTAGCGTTTGCTAGCGAACTTGCAAAGAATCCTGCAAAGATAGAATATTTGATGCGTCGGATTTAGGAAAAGTGTTAGTAAAGGACGTACCGTTATGTTTTGGGGTTAGGAAACCCCCGTTGAATCAAATCCGGTAAGCTTGAAAAGTTCGCTTGCGCGGGTCAAACTACCCGGATCTTTGGCACTGTACTTCGCAATCACCTTTAATTTGAATGTACACTTTGCTCCCCACAATCGCAGCTCGCAAATCCGCAAAATCTACAAATGTCGGAAAAACGGATATTAGTGCGAAAAAGCAATACGAATGCCCAAATACCTGCACACTAAAAATTATTAAAAAACAAACAATAACAATAGGACAAATACAGAAAACTGGAGCAGAGAACAAAAATTTGGAGCAATTGGTGGAGCTTTGGCCGGCGAGCTTGGATCCAAAGGGGATGTCGCCGGTTCCTTTATGGCAGATGGGCTCCAAACTTGTTCTGTGTTCCCACTGTTCTATAGTTATCTCACTGGTATTGTTTGTTTCTTCAGTTGAGTTACAGAGTGCAAGCAGGTTTAGAATCCAGAGAGCAAAATTGTTACTTTAGTTAGTTTTGGTTTTGGTTTTGGTTTTTGAAATTTTTAGTTGATTTTGAAAATAGGGTTAGTTGTATAGATGAAATGTACAGAGATTAACCCGAAACTACAAGAATTAAAACGTTACCGTCTCCCCGGCAACGGCGCCATTTGATCGCACGCTCTCGGCGTGTCGAGTTTTAAATTCTAAAGTTTAACCGCGATCAGGACAGTGTCGCTTTGCAGCTAGCCGCGATCAGCACGGGTCGATCCACAGGGAGACGGTGCGTTTTACGTTCTTGTTCTTACGAGTTAATGCGCGTAGACGGAAAAGTTCATATCTAACCTATGTGTTATATGCAAAGTAACCGTTTGTTAGGATTAGATAGGATGGTGTAAGTTAAGCAAATCCGTATTCAAGTCCTTTGAGCTGAACTCAACCAATGAAGCTAGAGCAATCGGCAACGTAGATTAGGGTACTTAAGCACGGTATTCGTGGAATCCGGCTTATTGACCCTTGTCCTTCCGTTCTTGTCTCTTGCTTTCGCCTCCGGCCAAACCGAACGCAACCGGTCGCGGTTAGGGATCACCATTACCTTGGTAGGGTAGGGTGCCTAACGGAGTGCTTACGTAACGTTTGGACGGAGTTCAATGGAAAATACGGGAAAAGGAAATGAGTAAAGAAACCTTAACTTACAATATCGTATTTATTCCTAACAACACCATATTAACAACCATTCACAACACAAACCAAAAAGAGAGAACAAAAGAACAAAGAAAAGAAAAGAAAACATTACAAGTAAAGGGCATGGAATAAAAGTGCAAGTAAAGCATGGAATTTAAATTGCAAGAATGTAAAGCAAATAATAAAAGAACAAGAAAGAAAGAACTAGGAACCATGGAACAAGTTACAAACCATGGGTTTAATAACCCAAACTTAAACTTGCAAGCTCAATTAAGAGGTTGCAAGATCAAGAGAGAGCTAAAAACCCAAGGCAAAATGATAGCACAATAGAGAAGAGCTTTATTGACTCCATGTGAAGATGCAACCCTTGAGATCAAATACCAAAACTTAAACTTGCAAGCTTAATTAAGAGGTTGCAAGATCAAGAGAAGGTAAGGATCTCAAGATAACTAAGCTATATACAAGAATAAAGAGAAACAAAAAAACTTGAGAGTAACAAAATGTGAACAAAGAATGACCCTTCTCCTTGCTGCCTAGTTCTGAATTTATAGGCTCAAAAGAAAATTTTACAAACAATAAAAATGAGCTGAGGTGATGGCAAGGGGGGCCCACAGAAGTCTAGGAGCAATCTGGCACTGTAGGGCCGGCCATAATGGGGGTGATCTCGGGTCAATTCCGAGCTCTCTGGCTCGTACTTGGTGTGTGGGTTTGTGTGCTTCCCAATATCACTTTGGTCCAATTGGTTTTCTCAAATTTGACTTTGGATGCTCCAGGGTATTGGAAGGAAACTTGAATCTTTTGATCACATCACCCCATTAGCATTTATTGCACTTGTCCCCCACTTGTGTGCATTGGGCAGCCCCCTAGGTTCATGGTCCAAGCTCCAAGAGTTAGTGTGTACACATGTTATGCGTTGGACCAAAATGTGTACACTTTATTTGTTTGCAAAATAACTCTTAGGATATCGGTTTGCAGTTCCGGTTGCAGTGTCGGCTCGCAAATGATATATCCGTGATTTTAAGTGTATTTTCAGTATTTTGTCACGGATACCTGTAATCTTTATTACTGAGCAGACACTGGTTAATAGTACCGATATAAAACAAAATAGATAAAGAATGAGCGGTATTAAAATGCAGTTTTCTGATATGAACAGGTAGCCGCTCGGCTGCCTCTTGGTGAGGGCTTTGATACTTAGCGCTGGAGAGGCCGTAGGAGGCCTGCTAAAGATGGACCGAGCAGTAAAGCTGCTCAGTTGCCTCTTGGCGAGGGCTTTGATCCCTGGCGTTGTGGGGTAGGAAACTACCAGCCAGGGATAGCCGAGCAGGATAGCCGCTCGGCTGCCTCTTGGTGAGGGCTTCGATCCTTAGCGCTGAAGGGGCCGTGGGAAGCCTGCTAAGGATGGACCGAGCAGTGAAGCTGCTCAGTTGCCTCTTGGCGGGGGCTTTGATCCCTGGCGTTGTGGGGTAGGGAACTACCAGCCAGGGATAGCCGAGCAGGGTAGCTGCTCGGCTGTCTCTTGGTAAGGGTTTTGATCCCTGGCGTTGCGAGGTAGGAAACTACCAGCCAGGGATAGCCGCTCGGCTGCCTCTTGGTGAGGGCTTCGATCCTTAGCGCTGGAGGGGCCGTGGGATGCCTGCTAAGGATGAACCAAGCAGTGAAGCTGCTCAGTTGCCTCTTGGCGAGGGCTTTGATCCCTGGCGTTGTGGGGTAGGGAACTACCATCCAGGGATAGCCGAGCAAGGTAGCTGCTCAGCTGCCTCTTGGCGAAGGCTTTGATCACTGGCGTTGCGAGGTAGGGAACTACCAGCCAGGGATAGCCGAGCAGGACAGCCGCTCGGCTGCCTCTTGGTGAGGGCTTCGATTCTTAGCGCTAGAGGGGCCGTGGGAGGCCTGCTAAGGATGAACCGAGCAGTGAAGCTGCTTAGTTGCCTCTTGGCAAAGGCTTTGATCCCTGGCGTTGTGAGGTAGGGAGCTACCAGCCTGGGATAGCCGAGCAGGATAGCCGCTCGGCTGCCTCTTGGTGAGGGCTTTGATCCCTGGCGTTGTGGGGTAGGAAGCTACCGGTCAGGGATAGCCAAGCAGGGTAGCCACTCGGCTGCCTCCTGGTGAAGGCTTCGATCCTTAACGCTGGAGGGGCCGTGGGAAGCCTGCTAAGGATAGACCGGACAGTGAAGCTGCTCAGTTGCCTCTTGGCGAGGGCTTTGATACCTGGCGTTGTGGGGGTAGGGAACTATCGGCCAGGGATAGCCGAGCAGGGTAGCTGCTCGGCTGCCTCTTAGTGAGGGCTTTGATCCCCGGCATTGCGAGGTAGGGAACTACCAGCCAGGGATAGCCGAGCAGGGTAGCCGCTCGGCTGCCTCTTGGTGAGGGCTTTGATCCTTAGCACTGGAGGGGCCGTGGGAAGCCTGCTAAGGATGGACCGAGCAGTGAAGCTCCTCAGTTGCCTCTTGGCGAGGGCTTTGATCCCTGCCGTTGTGGGGTAGAGAGCTACCAGCCAGGGATAACCGAGCAGGGTAGCTACTCGGCTGCCTCTTGGTGAGGGCTGTGATACCTGGCGTTGTGGGGTAGGGAGCTACCAACCAGGGATAGCCGAGCAGGGTAGCTGCTCAGCTGCCTCTTGGTGAGGGCTTTGATCCCTGGCGTTGCGAGGTAGGGAACTACCAGCCAGGGATAGCCGAGCAGGGTAGCCGCTCGGCTGCCTCTTGGTGAGGGCTTCGATCCTTGGCCTCTGCTGTTGGGGACCTGTGTCTGCCCGCGGCCCCGGTTCCTTTCAATAAGGTTCTTTTGGTCCTTTGGCGAGGTAGTCTTCGAGCTGCCGTGACGAGTCCCGTCCGCGCGACCCCGTCGGGGGAGGGGGTGTTGGTCATGCCTGGGAGCGGGCGAACTGACCGACATCTCCTCGGGAAGGGCAGGAGCACGTAGGGGCTCGGGGCGAGGCACTCGGGCGACAGACCTCGGCGCTGACGCGGGTTGCAGAATGTATTGGCCTGGGAGATCTGCGGCCGTGGGAGGTAGCGAGGCGGTGGTCGGCAGTGCCGACGCGTGCGGAGTCTTCTCTCCCCTGTAGGGGTCCCGGTCCAGCGGGAGGGAACCGGCGGTCTAGCGATCTTGCCCTGCCGTTTGGACACGGATAAGCGCCTCCACGACGGACGTGGGTCGGTCTATCCGGCCAGCAAGGGCGTTGATGGCATTCGGCGGAGGCGAGCTGGGCCCCACGGTGGGCACCGCGAGCTGAGAGGGCCGAGGAGGCTCGTCCGCGCCTCCGTTGAGGGGGAAGCGGCGGCTAGTGCTTGGATCGTCGTGATAATCGCTCGCCATTAGATTGAGATCGAAAGATGAACTTTTGTTTTTGTGAAATCAAGGTTTTTCCCACAGACGGCGCAAGCTGACGCGGGGGGATCCGCGCCAAGATGTTACCTTCTGCTGGTCTGCTGATGGCGGCGATAGACGGCTGAGATTTAATCTAAAGGCTGGCTCCTGAAGCGTGTGGATCTCAATGGGTTTGAGGTGGTTTGCGCCGAGCTACTTGCAAGGAAGTCCCGGGGTGGTTGTACCACCGAGGACCCTTCGACGGTCAAGTTAGAGAGGAAATCCGAGTAGAGTAACAGCTTAATGGAGTAAAAATGGCTTACTTGAACCGTCTGAAGAAGGGGTTTATATAGCAGTGGCAGCAGGCAGGGCAGGCGTGAGAATCACGCCGGCCGTTACGCTCCCGACGTCACGCCCGCGCAATGAGCGGGATCTTCCATTAATGGCAAGACAGGCTCGTTAAAGGGGGATCGTGATGGCGTGGAACGCGGGATGTGGCCGGCGAATATCTCGCGCATGGCGAGATTCGCGGGATGGCGGTTGCGCCTGTGAGCGGTGCCGTTGGTCGGTCGATGAGACCGAGGAAGATGACCTCGGCGGAAAAGCTCGCGGACGAGCGGGAGAGCCGAGGTATCTTGGTTCTGCGGTAGCCCGGAAACGAGCTAAGAGGGTCGAGGAGGCTCGGGCCTGTGATGGCTCGGAGTAGAGCAAAGGGACAATCGGCTTGGCTGCTGAGGTGCTCGGGAGCAAGGAGTGGGGTGCAATCTCGGAGACAGGATTTGAGGGAAGCCCCCACTGTAGCATACCGGTTCTCCCTTCGTGACCCTTAGGGACCTAACTGGCTTACGCATGTGACACGTCATCCGCCACGTGTCATGACCTAAGGAATTACCGTTATCGAGCATCATCATTTACAAATAGAAAAGAAAATTCCATGTCAACATTAACACCACACCCTGATCTTTCTTCCTCTCTACTTTTATCTCATTTCTCTTTAGCTACTCCCTTCTTTTTTTTCACATGCTTAAGAGCAATATTGAAAATAGCGATAATATAAAGCATAAAGTGCCGTCACCAATTAGCAAAAAAGCAAATATAATAACGTAAAGTGTAAGCTACTTAGTTTATTAATATTTTAATTTAAAGAAATATCAAAAATAGTTATACTAGATATTAAAAGTAGTAAGAGTAATCTAAAGATTAAGGATGTTTTTTGCAAAAAAAATCTAATATATATATATATGAGGATAATGGAGGAAAGGTGTCATAAAGGGAATTTCCTTCTATGACGTCGAAAAAATACACCCTCGATTTTTTTCGACGATCGGCACCCATCATCATCATCTACACCAAATTTTATGTAATTCCATCATTTTATCACCAATGATTTTGTGGGTGCAAAATTAACGGTTTACCGACAATAGAACTATTTATATTGTTAATTCAACGGTGAAAAAGTAGTGTCATCACATGAAATTTAGTGTATCCACATCTTACATGATAAAGATGGTGGTGGATGCCGATCGTTGGAAAAAATCATAGAGGATATATATTTTTGATGCTATCTAACGAAAAAGCCTTCTAGGGCCTCTTTTAAAACAGAATTATGTATTTACACGAAATCCCCAGTATTTTCATTTTCGACCGCTACAAGATCAACAATGCCATAAGCTGGGCTCTGTTGTTGACATAAAAACATCCATTTCCATGTCTTCGGATATAACCATAAAGGGTTGCCTATTCTTTGTATATAAACCTTTGTGAGGGTTTCGCGAAGTTTCAGCAGTTCTGCTTTCAGGATAAATTCCCCTGCTTGCGCCTCATAAAAAGAACTAGCAGGTTGATGATCATAATCCTGATAATTTTAATACAATATCATGCATGAACGCTTCTTCTGTCTCATACGATTGGGCTAAAATAAGGGATAAAAAAACAAGATATATATATAAAGAGGGGGGAGAGAATAATGAAGAAAAGAGGACGTAGGAGGCTTTTTCGTTAGGTGGTGTCAAAAATCTATATCCTCCACGATTTTTTCTGACGATCGGCACCCATCATCTTTATTATGTAAGATACGGATACACTAAATTTCATGTGATTCCATCACTTTTTCAAAGCCGAATTACCAATGTAAAAAGTTCTATTGTCGGTAAACCGTTAATTTTGCACCCACTAAATCAACGTTGAGAAAGTGATGGGATTACATGAAATTTGGTATATCAATAAGATGATGATGGATGCCGATCGTCGGAAAAAACAATGGAGGATATATTTTTTCGACGCCATAGGAGGAAATTCCCTCCTATGACACATTTCCTCCATTATACTCATATATATAGGCTAGGATCCTATCGATAGGATTTGTGCAGATCCTATCACTTTCTTTGTCTTTGGATTTGCATTGGGATATGTGCAATCAATTATGAAGATAACCATTCATTCATTTAAATAATCACATGATTAATAACACATATCCCAATGCAAACCCAACGGCAAAGAAAGTGATATGATTAAAGATGAAATGCTAAGGGACAAAAACAGATGGAGATATGTTTTTCTGCCACTAGGAACTCATATTGATTTTGATTTTTAATGGTGTCAAAATCCTTGACCAGAATACAAACACAAATTAAAAGATTTTATTAGAATATACACATAGCAGCTAATATAAGATTAAAAGTTCAGACAAAACCATTTAGAAGTTTTTTACTAAAACAAACTTCTTGATTTATCATCTTCCTTCAAATTATCACCGCCAATGTTACTTGGGAGGCTGTAACACAGAACGAAAACGGAAACATAAAACGCGACACAGAACATGCTATGATAAGGGTAGTCTTTTTCGATAACTTATGGGAACTGAAAACGTCAATCTCGAACGTGGAATGTTTTTGGATTGGTTGTGCAAGACACGCAAGCGTGTGCGCACACATATATTGATTTCTTTTGCTATCAATGTAAGATCTTGACAAAGAATTAAGTGAAAAAATAACACAAACACGACTTTTATGCCCGTTTAACTTAAGTTCTTTAGGGGTTAAATCGAAACGACGGTTCGCCCGATCCGGATTGGCAGTGTCCACACTAACAGAAAAGCATGAAGTTTTGAGAGGGTATAATGAAATAAGGAGGATGTACCTTTTGGGATCAAGAACCGGAAGTTTAGCACTGAGAGGGGTGTTTAAGAACGTGTAAGGAATAGGCAGAGTGGATTGATATATGTAATTAACAAACTTTGAAAATCATGAACGTAGAGTTTTGGAATTGCTTGTAACTAAAAATTGGATTGTTTCACACTGAATTCGAATTTAGTTTGTTCTATAACTAACACACAGCCAACATGGCTTCTTTCTAATAAGAGCTGCTGCTGCGTCAGCAAATTAAGGACCAAATCCAAGGCAACAATTTGACACCCCCCGCCCTCTCTGCATTAAAATAGTAGATATAATAATGAGAAGACGATCTTCAACAAAAAAGAATGTGAACCTGATGCATCTCTAAGGGTTTTAAACAAGGTTTTAAATATCGTAATATATCGGATATCGGAAACGTATCGGAGAGATGCTTCATATAGCATATATCATCATATCGGCCGATATATCGGACAATATTATAAAAGTTTTATCGTATCATGAGGGGTCCCAAAACGATATATCGGCCGATATGACCGATATTTGATTCTCTGGTTTTAAACCCAAATAGCATATACGAACAAAAATAATAATAATCAAATATGTAAAGGTAAATGAATCATAAGTGATTGTATAGACTTCAGATCACAGGAAAATTGGAAGTTGGCTGCATATAATATAAGAAATATTAGGAAGAATGTTTACATACTTTCTCGATGGCAGCATCGTCAGGGATAATGACGTGGCATTTGCATCCAAAAGCAGAAGTAACAGTAGCAAGACTGATAGCAGTGCTTCCAGCACTTCCCTCGGTCATGACACCTCCCTCAACTAACTCTCCAGAGGCTAAAGCCTACATAAAATCACCAATAAGAAACCATAATGCACAAGCTTTATACAATCAAGTATGGAAAAGTATGGGGGAGCACAACTTAACTTTATTCTAAAATGGTATAATTGATTATTAATTGGTCGAGGTTGGAGGAAACCATTGGATAATGTAGCGCTGACTTGCAGTAGAACTCATTAGTAATTCGTAGAACAATATATTAAAGGCTTGTGTTCTCTTCTCATGTTTGGAAACTACAACTTAGACATATAACTTATAAGTTCTTGACTTCCTATTGATTTACTGAGTAGCTTAAGAACTTATCCGCTTCCTTTTTCTTTTAGATCATTGGGTAGCTGTTTGCATTGTGGTTTAAGTTTATTGGCAAATGCGTAGATAGGTGTAGTTTGAGTTGATTTATAGGTCGGTAAGAAAATGGACATCATAGACCTTGTTATAATTTTTTGAGAAGACATGAATAAAATCGTGACATCTCCAAGCATGCTGCCATGTACAAAGAGAATCAAAGATGCAGGTTTTCTCTTTCCCTTCATTCCTTGTCAACTAAAGAAGTGTGAGATACACCGTGGTCTTAGAAATTAAACCCAAAAATACTATGATGCATCAGAGAGTGATGGCTTAAAAAATAATTAGTTACCAACACAATTGGCATAAGTCATACACTTCTATTTAGCCCTGAGTCATGGAGATGAACAACAATTAGAACATTCTCAAGCTTCCTAGAGAACAACTATCTCTCTAGGCTTGGCCACATGAAATATATTGATCATTTAAATATTCCTAGAGAATAATCTTCTTAGCCAAAGCTTCTAGCTCATACTATACACCAAGAAGTCTATAGAGCTTTAAGTCTAAAATAGACAAAGGAAAGCTTATAAATAGAGGTTTTGTCCTTCTAGTTTGCAGCTAAAAGGAGGCACAAGGAAAGTGACAATGTAAGGGAATGCAACAAGACCGGTGTAACAAGGAGTGAGATTGCAGTATTAAGCATTGACTTATTATGAATTTTTATTTGTTATTTGATGCCCATCTCTTGTACCCATCTCTACAAGCGGTATAAGAGTATTATCACCACTCAGTTTCAACCTAAACATATCTTTAGCATGTGACCATCATTATAATTTTGAACTCAGTTAGGGATTTGATCATATTCATTGTACTCCTTTTTCTTTTTTATTTAATTACCTTGATTTAAAACATAAGGATTCATCTTAAGATTTTAGCTTGTCAGTTTGCATATGCTCCATACACCATGTGAGAGTTTATGCCTCCGTTGGGAAACTCTCATTGACTGACAAATACATATATAATATAAGGCAGCCGAACCAACCCCAAACTTTTGAGTTTAGTTACATAAATCCATGTTTGTTAAGCTAGATGACCTTAGTTCTTTAGCTAAGAAGTGGCTTCTCTTTTTCATATTGGTATATTTTCCAACATCAAGTTTTATAATCACAAATTCTTCTTTGGGCTATCATGGGTTCATAAAGCCACTATAAGATTCTCAACATAGAACCATTTTAATAAAAAAAAATATCAGCCATAATGCCGACATGTTTAAGGAAGAAGGAGAACTTCTTTTGTTCCTACTGTACCCATCTATAGGAGAAGAAAAAAACATACAGAATTAACAACAAAAACAAATCAAAAAAGGAGGATTCGTAACCTCTTCGATGATTTTAACAGCAACACGGTCTTTGACACTCCCCCAGGGTTCAAGAACTCAGCTTTAGCTAGAATCTGCAACAAAAACCCAAATGGGTAACTCAAATTGATCAAAATTTCAACAAAAATAAAAAATAAGAAGTACCAAATGGTGTTTACCTCACAGCCGGTGGCATCGGAGAGGCTGTTGATTCTGATGAGGGGAGTGTTTCCGATGGGTGCGAGCAGGCCTCTCTTGTGATTGGGGCTCTTAGGGTTACGGTTAGGGTTAGGGTTTTGGAGACACCCCTTCTTATTCTTTTTGCTTTTGTTGCGGTTCGTGTAGAATTGGTTGGAGAAGAGGAGAAGGGAGAAGATGGTGATGGAAAGAGCCGCGGCAGTGATTCCAACCATGGGCTTCACTGCCCCCATCTCTCTCTCTCTCTCTCTCTCTCTCTCTCTCTCTCTCTCTCCCTCTCTCTCCCTCTTAATTTTCCAACCAAGATTGATACTTTACCTACGCAGCTAGAAATCCTCCGCAATCCATCCATGGACATCCAAGATTAATACTTTACCTGCGGCTGCCACTCCGCCCCATCGCCACCATCGACCTCCACCTCCGTTCTAATGACGACCACGTCCTCCATCTCCGCCGGCGATGTGCCAGAAACCAGAGGTAATTTGGTCAGTTTAGGGAAGGAAGAAGATATGGGTTAGGGTTAATTATTTTACTACCTTTTTTGTCTTTTTTAAATTAAAAACAGCCAAGTGCAAAATTGTCCAAAAAAACCCAACTGCATATTTTAACGCCCGGTGAACAAAAGGTATCAAACTGCAAACGGGATAAACAATGTGGTATTTAAGAGCTGGAAAAATACATTGTGGTATTATTCTGCAGAAAGTGTGAAATATTGTGGTATTATTAAACAATTAACTAAATTGTCAAATACAACCTAGCAACTTTTCCGTTGACAAAAAACCTGTCCTGAAACGCTTGTCAAAACCCTCCGAAAAAGTTTTCAGATGTCAAAAAAACCCTTGTCTGCAGGTTCCGTACAGTTTCCTACTATATCTAGTTATTATGCAATGTTATGTTGTCTGCGAAATCTATGACTTATGTATATATAGCAGGCAATTATATAGATATTGCATGAAAATTTTCCAAAAGGTTTTTGACAGCCGCTTCATGGTCGGGGAGTTTTTATCAGCGGGAAAACCTGATTGAGAGTTTTGACAATTTACCCTAAAAGAAAAAGTTTTTACTCCAAAACTTGCGTAATATGTGCAGGATGAAGGCTTGTGGCCAAAAAACTCCCATCAAGATTCAGTGTTTGACAAAAAACATCGAAAAGATCTAAAAAACTACAAAAAAAACTATGAATAGCCGTCAACGTTGGTCAACTTAACGGTGTTAACTATGAGTGTTTTGTCCTTTTTCATAAATATAATTAGTTAAATTATATTATTATTACTTATTTTATTAATAATCATAAAAAATGCGAATTATAGATTAATAGTTATATGTCGGCTGCGGGAGGACAGCGACAGGTGGAGGTAGAGATTGAGGAGGTGAAGATGATGGAAATAAATGAAAAGTGTGAGAACGATGATGAAAATGGGAGCGAAATGGAAAAGGGAGGGTAGGAGTTTGGGCTTAGGGGTGAAGGGGGCGAGGTTGAGTCGGGGGTAAGGTAGAGGCGAGATTGAGGGCTAGGGACGAGGAGTGGGTCAAGGTCAGGGTGGCAGCGGAGACAAGGTCGGGATAGGAGGGGGAAGGGGAGGCGGAGGTGGACGAAAAGGGGATTTTGGATAGCGGGGAATTTTGATGTGGAGGTGAGGAAGAAAGAACATGAATGTGTTTATTATAGAGGAAGAAGGTGGAGGAGGATGGTAACCAACACAGGATTGCCAGAGATGATGGCAGCCCCGATAGTGGCGGTGGAGATCGAAGAAAAGGGTGTCACCCCCCGCTTCCTAAAATATACGAAGATACAGGACGCAACTCAGTCAGTCATGCTATCTATGGTAAGAAAACTTCCTTCCATAGTCACATTAAGGCTGGCATGCAGTAATCAAGCACAAAATATAATATAACTATCACTAACATATGTCCAATAGCCGTAATGAAACAATAATATAAATCAAAAGCGGAAGCAATAATAATGATCAAGTCTCGAAAGATCCAAGGAATTAAAATACAGAATAATAACAATATTGTCCCTTATGGGATCACAAGATAAATCCAACAAAATAGACGGTACCGAAGAAACTAAACCATAATACTAGCTAAATAAGAACTCCTCACGCTCGGTAACCTTCTCGAAGTGTCCCCTGTCCCGCGTTGCTAAAGCCAATGATCTGGGCCATGCAAAACCCAGACATCAGTGTGTCATAGACAACATAATCATAAATATAACCGGAATCGGATACAATATACCGTTTATAAGAACTCTAGGTCATATCCATAAATTTAAGCAATAGCAATAACATATGATATAAAGAGCAAGGTATAACAAAGCAATCATGTCAATGTGTATCATATGGGTCCATGTCGCTAGATTATCTATCCTAAGGGTAATTGAAACCAATCACTGTAATTCTTTCCTTGTATCATACCCAAGACGAATAAGGTATGTCATAAGTCAAATACATGCATGTCAATGTACAGATATCCTTGTGACCGTGACCATAATTTAAATGTCTTACTTGGCCATAATTCAGATGTCTCTCATGGAGTATAATGCAGATGTCACCTCTTTGGACCATAATACAAATGTCTCCACTGACTAGAGTACAAATGTCCAGGTTTCATGTTTCATTTCAAGTACCAATATAGTCCTTACCTAATGTCAATACTAGAACTAGCATGAGCAAGCCATGTCACACAAGATAATCAATTGGGTCAAACAATATCAGGACATAGTTGGCAAATAAGTAAACATCACAATACTGGTGGGTTAACATGATACAATAATAATGGCAATCATGATAACATGGATACATGAGAAAAATCTATATACTATCATGTCAAAATAGCACAATCATACCATTAGCATGTCATGAACATTATGGAACAAGTCAGGTAACAATTCGATCAATCTATTCTGTATTCGTAAACTGATGCATCATATCATTTTAAATATCAATCATGCAGGTTTTTCACCAAACATCTGTAGAAGATGTCTGGGCTAAGCTTTTCTATTCCAGACGTCTGTAGGAGATGTCTAGTCCCTGTAGTAAACGTCTGGTCACTGTTGGAAGACATATGTAGTTCAAATCGAGTTTCTGGAAAATAAATACAGAGACGTCTGGTCGCTGTTGGCAGGCGTCTGTAGTTCAATTTTAATTACTGTAAAGTTATCACAGAGACATCTGGTTACTGTTTGCAGACGTTTGTACGGGATTTTTCCTGAGACGGGCTGATATTTAAATTAGGGTTTCGACTTAGTTTTTGTCAAGACCCGGAAAAGGCACGTGACTGGCACTTGAATCACGTGAAATCTATAGGACCCCACCTAATTCAAGTAAACCAAAAGCCCAGAAATCTAAACCTTTTTAGAGAAAAATAGTGGAGGTGCAGTTTTGAAATAAGGTTTACTGAAATCAAGTTCTTTAAAACATAGATAGTAGTATATGAAAACCCAATGTTTGTATCCACTTGAAAACATTTTCGTCATTGAAAATTTTGGCAGCACCTCCCTTGTTATTTTTAACCCGAAAACGGTATAAGCAATATAATATAACGCATCCCCAAGCGGGAGCTAGCCCTTCGTCAATTGGCGGAAACAATCACGCAAGCAATACAAATATACAACACCGAAGGCGAGGATCAAAACTCAGAAAGAAAACTAACAACCTCAAGAAAACCAGAAAACCATAATAATACAAGAGCGTGACTCTAAGGCCGAAAGAATAAACAACTGTGGTTTCTAAGTCTACTAAATATACAAGTCTGGTTGATGGAGCTTAACTAGATACAGGTGAAATAAATATACAATATATACTGGTGGTCACGAAGCAAATGTATCCCACCTATCCAGCAATCACCCGAAGGAAAGTGAAGTGCCAGCAAGCCGCTACGGAACCTGTACGACTAAATCTGCAAGAAACTGTGGCACAACGGGGGTGAGTTGCCAACTCGTGAGTAGAAGACATCGCCGGGTAGAAACCGAATGTATGACGATCTCCTAGGTCATACAATAATATACTAATACTACAACAATGGTAACAGTATAACATAAGTGTGATATCAAAGTACTCGTGTCCGTGTCATGAGTAATTATACATCAAGTATAACATGTAAGAATGTATCATCCAACGTGTGTCCAACAACGATACACAAACCATGATAAAACCGGAGTGCCCAGCACCGACACTCAAAACATCATGAAGTCCGTGTCCAACAGCGACACATAAATCCTCAAATCTCGGGCTCCGTCAGTCTGGATCGGCCCATAGGCTCCGTCAGTCTGGATCGGCCCATAACATTAAATCTCACGACTACGGTCGGTATCCTCTGGATATCCGCCACGCCCGGCATCACCGGTAGATAGTCTGCCCCTGTCAGGCTCATCGTCTACAACTCAAGCTTCTTGCCCCGAGGTACCATACCGGGTCCACCATATACCCGAGACGGTTCATCCTACTCCTCGAATCGGGTCTCGAAAACCAACAGAAATCGGGAAAACTCATGGTGGACGACACATACATCATATCACGAGAAAACCGCAACTTGCATTTTTAAAATGAGTTTATAAAAGTCTTGCGGTTTTCCCCCAAATCCGGAAATCTCATAGAAAATCCGAAATCCCAAAATCAAGAGTCGATAAGCAACGAATATCGGCATAAAGCCCACAATATTGCATAACAGAATGAATATATAATGCATGGGGTGTCTAAGCAAGGAATGCAATATCTAAACTAGCACATGAGAGCAAGCATAATAATAATATGTTGAAACTACCAGCTAGCAGGTTATACCAATAAAGTAACGCTTTCTAAAGTGTACGTGACATGGCAATTACCGATGATGATATGTGTGAGCCGGCAAGCAAGTGTACGTGGGACATGCGCATCATCGGTAATGGTGCTGGTGTCCTAACAGACGGGATTCGTAATAGCGGAAGAAAACACATATAATAAATATGCAATGCAATGAGAACAACAACATAAATAAAACAGAAAGATGAATAGTAAAAGTAACATTATAGAATATACATATCAGCTTACGAGTCATACAGTTTCAGTGTTTTTGAAATAGCACGAATCGAGGTTTTTAGAAAAGTAGAGGCTACGGGGTTTTGAGAAAAGATATATCCTTTGAAAAATCCTGTAGGGTTGCTATGCACGCGCACAAGGGTCTACGAGGCATCAACCATGCCCGATTAAAAATTTAGACGTGCCGAACAACCCGAATACGGATCTTTAAACTAGAGATTAGGCGAAAACTAACATGTTAACAACTTTAACACTAAGTGAGAGGGATTACAACCTTTGTAGATCCGGTCCTTCACTTCATATGCTCCGTGTTGTGGTCCCTTCGCTGCGATCATCGGGTTCCGGACTCTCGAGAGGTTCCACGAAGAGAAAGATGCAACCTTTGCTTCCGATCTTCGATACAAAGATGATCTACCTTGAAGTTCCGTTAACACAAACTAACACTCATGAAATGATGTGAACACCCTCATCTAAATGGCAAGGGAAGATGAGAATGATGAAGTAGGATTTTTACTCTCTTTATTTATCTTTTTCTCACATATTTTCATCACAAGGAAAAAGTCTAGAAAGCTTTTTCATGAAAGAATGAAGGAAGAAGAAGAATAGTGATCCTAGAAATCCTTTTGTGATGAATAGTAATCAAGAATATATGATTGATTATCAAACCATGGTCAAGGATGAGAGGTTAAACCAATGTAGAGAATAAACTAGAGTTAGGGTTTGGTTAGGTCAAAGCATGAGTCATAACAAAATATCTTTATCATGACAAAATAGAATCCTTCTAGAATAAACAAGAAGGTGCTAACCCTAATCAAACCCTAATCTCTTATTATCATCCTTAAACATGTTTTATAATAAATCATATCATGTCACAATAATATATATCACATATATATTATATATTTGCAACAAAAGAAAATAATACAATTAACATATATCGCATATATATCAATGTATTAATCCGGTGAGAAAAAGAATCTTTTAGTGAGCAAATATTAGTTAATGTAATTTAATATATCACATATATTATTATACATTAAATTATCGAATCAACACTTGATCCGACAATCCGGCTATATCGTATATAACCGACTAATATTTATCCGTACCGATTCATCGAATCAACACTTGATCCGATGACCCGGCTGATATCAAATATCGCGAGAATACAATACGATATCTCATATCGTATTATCCTCGGTCCCGCACATATCACATATGTGCCCCTACTCCGTTTTGCCTGAGCCAAGAAACCTCTGTGTAGGACTCTAAAGAATCGTCAATACGCCGGCAGTAGGTGATGATCATATCAAACACCCACAAGCTGCAAGCGGTCAGCTAAACGTAACAGCTACCCAAGTATTGAGCGCTCAGAAGATCAACAAGCAAGCCTGTAACTTCTCCTGTGAATCCAAACAGTAACACTCCCGTACAGTCCGGTCTCGTCGTCTGATATGTTGCATATCTCGCCTAGGGGTGGTAAACGTCAGACCCCAGTAGCTCGATAAGTCGTGTCGATATGAGGTCTATAACAGTTCGAGAAACTACTGATAACACTTACCAGTAAATCTCAGCAACCCTGGCCAGGGATTTCCGGTTATAGCCAATCGAACACAGCACAACATCAACTCCCTATACCGGGAGAGACGAATCCCCTCCTATCGCTCATTGCCTCCATGTGATTCGGGACTTTACCCAAAAGCCACCTTTTTGCACGCCCTCTTGGACGTGGTATGATGGAAATCAAAGCACAGTGGGAATCACACAAGACTCTATGACGATCTCGGGTCAACAGACTACTCTGTACCAGTGTCACCGGAGAACTGCCATCTGACGTGAGGTATAATACCATCCGGGAGTTCTCGGCGAGTCCGTCCAGTGTACCTAGTCTCCACTGAGCACCCGTACACCATCCTTGATGTCAAACACCGATGGATATGGGATCATCCATCGCCCATCATATGGGTCAAGATGCGTATACGCTAGTCTA
The DNA here is from genome assembly GCA_030015575.1 of Agapanthus africanus. Taxonomy (NCBI): domain Eukaryota; kingdom Viridiplantae; phylum Streptophyta; class Magnoliopsida; order Asparagales; family Amaryllidaceae; genus Agapanthus; species Agapanthus africanus. Next base: position 495,970,569 of record CM057348.1, on the reverse strand, counting down.
CTCTGGTGTATCGATGCCCTGTCTCGATACACCCTCGACTAGGAACAGTTATAGGATGTACTCGTCGACTACCGTGGCCCCACTAGTATGATGTCATCATAGTCCCAGTAGTCGAGTACATATCCTAAGGGCTTTATCAACATGTAACATAGAGACAATCAGAGTATATGTTAAGATAAAGTACAACCAGATAGCATACTATCATGTCGAGCAAGAAAGTCCTCCCTATATATGTCCTAGCATCCACTACAATATACATCGTATGTACAGCAATGGCCTCTAGGGCATACATCGATAAGCATCCAGCCATTCTTACAGAGTCCCACTCCTGATGACCAGCTCGAAACTAGTTGGGTCATCATCTCATGATGCAATCCTCGCTCCCACTATCATAGAGAAACCGAAGTGTCTCTCAGGTGGGTGAGGAACCCTACTAGATCGGCGGAGAGGCTGAGATTCGTTGGAAACTATTGAACCCTTTGGTTCTACCAAATCATCAGCTGCAGTTTGTATGGCTGGAACCATTCCAGTTCTACATAACAGACCTTGCCTCGAGCTTGTCCGGATTTTGCTTTTAAACATAGGCCGGACAACCCCAAATCTTAACAAACTTAAGATATGGGCTCTTCCCATTCCATATCACATATGAAGTGGTAGGCAGCTGATTTGATTTGAACCCTATTCAATAGGTATGCAGCTTCTCAAGCGCATAACACCCAAAAGGAAATAGGAAACTCAGTAGTACTCATCATAGAGCGCACCATATCACATAGGGTGTTATTGCTCCGCCCCGATATACCATCGTGCTATGGTGTATACGGAGGAGTAATGCTGAGAGAGAATCTCATTCTCCTTTAGAATAGTCCAGGAATTCCGTGCTCAAGTATTCTCCTCCTTGATCACATCAAAGGACATAATACTTTTACCCGTATTTTTTGGTTCTCTACTTCTAACTCATATTCTGTGAATATCTCAAAAGGTTCGGACTTGTGTTTCAGCAGGAACATATGTCTGAATCTTGAGAGATCATCAGAGAATGTAATGAAGTACAAAGAACCAGTCTTGGCATGTGTAGACAGGAGACTTTCATACATCAGCATGTATCAATTCCCAAGAGTTCACTAACTCTTTCTCTGTTTTCAATAAACAGAGATATAGTCATCTTATCTTTGTGACATGACCGGCAAGTTTCACAAGATGTAAATTCAAACAGATTTAAATATGCATCTAAATGTAACTTAGCTAGCCGGGTCGCATTGATATGACCTAGTCTATAATGCCTCAAGAAGGATTCGTTCATTTCTGAACTCTTCCTCTTGTGTGTGTTCTATATACTAAGAACTGTGGTTTGATTTAGAACGTCAATGCTTTCAGATAACGTGCCTGAACCGATCAACTATTGATATAGGAAATGTTCAAAACATTATCCAACAATACAAAATTATATCCTTTCTTTACTAATAAAGAGACTGATATGATTTTGTATATCAGGTTCGGTATCTAATAGCATTTGTTCAGAATCAATGTATTCTGGTAATACAGGGTGACAGTGACCAACAGACTTGGCTGCAACACTTGCACCGTTTTCTATCTCATGAAACTTATCACCCGTTCTCAGTTCTCTACCTATCTGTAGCCCATGTAACAGATCACATATGCGGGATCCTGATCCGGTATCACATACCCAGGACGTAAAGGATACTGAGAAACAGTTCTCTGTAATGAACACACCCGAAGATGATGCATCAATATGCACTTTCTTCGTTTGGGCGGCATGGGAATTCTGGTAATCCCTAATTTCTTGCTCTGTCTTATAACAATTATAAGTTGGAGCGGGACCAACGTTTCCCCAGCTCAGTATAACAAGCGGGTTCGGTCAATATATCCATTTTATTATCTTGATTAAGGCGTGATATGGTCGCTACCTGGAGAGAGAGAGAAGAAAACACTCAGCGTATGCTCTTGCAAGATTAGATTGGTTATCTAATATATCTAATCAGGATGTCTCCCACTGTTTTAATCAAATCTTCCTTCAAACCCTAAAAGGAAAGACTAGCCGGGATTAATTACACGCTACAAGTTCGCCAATCTTTCAGCCAGGCCAGTGTCGGTACTTTGAGGGAGGTCCCCCGTGCTTTCGCACGAACCTAATTAAAGTAAACCTCATTTTCCCAGAGGCGTAACCCCGTTGACACCTTTCTAGACACTTACTTGATCGGCTAATTGTAATGTGTAAAACTCTCCCAGGAGTAACTCTTACTCGCAGCGGGTATCGGGATCCAACTATCTCATAGAAGGTATGCAATCTCATTGCAAATTTCAACACTTGAAATTCCCGATAATATTTTGCCCCAAGCCTCCTATGACCTTGACAAAGGCCAACAAACCATAGGCTGCTAGTCAAGTTCAACCCGTCATTTCTTGATTGAAGTAAACCCACCCGCACGGTCCTTGACAAAGGCCAACAAGGTCGCACGACTACCCTAATCTAATCTGCAACATATGCATAAGCAGATAAGTACTATTCAGCTACCGCACACTACGCCTTGACAAAGGCCAACAAACGCAGCACGAATACTAAACAGTCCTTATCTGAAATAACGGAGGGCTACGACAGGTTTTTAAGAAAACCCTTTGCGTAATGAACTTGATATCGTTGTAGAAACGAGTGATTTTAAATGGAGTGTTTTTGAGGCTTTTCTAGTTTTGCTAAAGGGGTCACTCCCGGTGAAGGGATCGTCGGCCCTTTCCTCATCGAATAAGGTGCAGGATATTTCATAAATATCACTATGCAAAGCAAGAACTATAGAAGCAATCAAAAGACAAACCGAGTGTGTAGCATCTGCTATTTATTGCTAAAGGGGTCACTCCCGGTGAAGAGATCTCGGCCCTTTCCTTATCGAATAAGGTGCAAGATGTTCTACAAGGAACACCGCGATGCAAAGCAAGAACTAGAGCTACCAGTTTTAAACAAGTTTCTACAACATCTTAGGTTTCTTTTATTTCATTAATCTCATTAATGAAGTCCCATTTTAATTATGCTTCGCAAGCATCTCATTTGAAACGAAATCTGCAATATAACATATATCTCATATATATAATATAAACATTCGTCTCAGGCAGTAATATGATCTCATCACAGAACATTGCAGAAGAAGAACATATATGAAATATTGGATATACTAGGACGTCCGTGTTTTCAATACGAGCCTGTATAAAACACGGATTCCACGGTCGCGATGAATAGCCAAACCCACATCCCTAGACCCCTACGAGAGCGGCAAGTAACACTGCCAATCCTAGGGTTAGGAGACCCCGTCCCGACTCCTTGAGATGGTCTCCCACTGGACCCTAGAACCCGGTTACTTGTGCTCCCCACCTTGGGTCTACCTAATGCGGAAAAGTAAATAATATAACAACGGTGACATCTTCCGCTACCTGGAAGTGCCCCAATAAAAGAATATTACATACAAAAGAATTTTACATGAATGAAAAAGAAAAACTCTCATCTCACATAAAACCCCCGGCTATTCAAAATGCGACGATCCAATATAACATATCACAGCAACACATAATATCTCATATCATCAACGTAAGCAGGTATGCGTATCCCGATTGTCGTTGATGTATAGCAACGAAGCCGGCGATACACCACATACTACGCTTACGGTCACAGAAAAGAAAGTGTAAAACTACAACAGTTGGAATCCGCAACCTCCTTAGACATCGCATGCCTAACCAAATGAATTCCTTAGACATCGCATGTATAACAATTATAAACCCCGCATTTTAGTCTCATTATCGAAAACTCTTTTCAATATCAAGTCGGGCAATTCAACAAGATTCCCGACGTCCTGATCGAATGCTCGTCGCAAACTTTAGTAGACGGCCGCACCCCCGATACCGTCGACAAAGTGCACCAAGGCGGAACACCGCTACCGCGAGCACCCGAACGGATGCTTTCGGCGACGGGGTTCTCCTACAGTCACTTGGTCGGGGCTATGGGGCGTAGCTGTCTATTAAGTTTACCCGGCGAGTATCCGCGTACGCTACGTAATTGCGACGGACTTTTGATCACATCAAAATTCCGTGGCAACCGATCATTTGAGACTAAACTGCTATGTTTATAATATTCAAATTAGTTATCTCATAACTACCTGTGGATTCCAAATATTGTATCACATTCCAGATAAATAGACAAAGTTAAACTTTCCGATCGAATAATCAAACACCCAAGATTTCCCCAATATATCTCAACACTTGAAATTAGTTTAAAAACATCCATCACATGCCACAGTACCAATGGTCCAGCCGTAGAAGGGTCAAGCCAACGCCTCACATGTGGCACGCCGTACTGCCACAAACCCTAAGGTTCAGAAGCAGTTCAAGACGGTCACATAATCGAGTTAAGGTTTGTTGTCTTCTAGAGGGTCCACCGCGTTACTTGCACGACTTAGAACGTTCTTAAACACGAGAAAAAATCCAACTTTTGAAAATTTTTCCGACAGGGGAAAAAGTGAGTTATTGATATCCGTTCGAACTTTTTAACAGTTTCTAAAATTATCCGGACAGCCTCATAGACAAAATTTGAAATTTCCGATCAAATCAACGAAGCTCCAAAACACCCCAGAATATTCAACTCTTGAATAATTATTAAATATTCCCAGAAAATCCAGCACCTGAAGTGACAAATTACTGTGCAAAAATGGAGGGATGACGTCATCATTAGGCCGCGGAACCGCCGCATAAGGCATGCTTATGCCGCGGTTCCGCCGCGCTTTAGATGAGTTAGCCCCTCGAATTTCACAGTAATTCAACTAAGACCCTGCTGAATTTTTTAGCAATTTTTAATCTGGAAAAAACCCAGTTTTTGAAAAAAGTCCAGAGAGCATTTTGGAAATGGGATTTCGGTTCGATCGGACTTCAAACTCCGTCTACGCATCGCCTAAGGCTCTAGCTAGGCTCTAATACCACTGTAGGGTTGCTATGCACGCGCACAAGGGTCTACGAGGCATCAACCATGCCCGATTAAAAATTTAGCCTTGCCGAACAACCCGAATACGGATCTTTAAACTAGAGATTAGGCGAAAACTAACATGTTAACAACTTTAACACTAAGTGAGAGGGATTACAACCTTTGTAGATCCTGTCCTTCACTTCATATGCTCCGTGTTGTGGTCCCTTCGCTGCGATCATCGGGTTCCGGACTCTCGAGAGGTTCCACAAAGAGAAAGATGCAACCTTTGCTTCCGATCTTCGATACAAAGATGATCTACCTTGAAGTTCCGTTAACACAAGCTAACACTCATGAAATGATGTGAACACCCTCATCTAAATGGCAAGGGAAGATGAGGATGATGAAGTAGGATTTTTACTCTCTTTATTTATCTTTTTCTCACATATTTTCATCACAAGGAAAAAGTCTAGAAAGCTTTTTCATGAAAGAATGAAGGAAGAAGAAGAATAGTGATCCTAGAAATCCTTTTGTGATGAATAGTAATCAAGAATATATGATTGATTATCAAACCATGGTCAAGGATGAGAGGTTAAACCAATGTAGAGAATAAACTAGAGTTAAGGTTTGGTTAGGTCAAAGCATGAGTCATAACAAAATATCTTTATCATGACAAAATAGAATCCTTCTAGAATGAACAAGAAGGTGCTAACCCTAATCAAACCCTAATCCCTTATTATCATCCTTAAACATGTTTTATAATAAATCATATCATGTCACAATAATATATATCACATATATATTATATATTTGCAACAAAAGAAAATAATACAATTAACATATATCGCATATATATCAATGTATTAATCCGGTGAGAAAAAGAATCTTTTAGTGAGCAAATATTAGTTAATGTAATTTAATATATCACATATATTATTATATATTAAATTATCGAATCAACACTTGATCCGACAATCCGGCTATATCGCATATAACCGACTAATATTTATCCGTACCGATTCATCGAATCAACACTTGATCCGATGACCCGGCTGATATCAAATATCGCGAGAATACAATACGATATCTCATATCGTATTATCCTCGGTCCCACACATATCACATATGTGCCCCTACTCCGTTTTGCCTGAGCCAAGAAACCTCTGTGTAGGACTCTAAAGAATCGTCAATACGCCGGCAGTAGGTGATGATCATATCAAACACCCACAAGCTGCAAGCGGTCAGCTAAACGTAACAGCTACCCAGGTATTGAGCGCTCAGAAGATCAACAAGCAAGCCTGTAACTTCTCCTGTGAATCCAAACAGTAACACTCCCGTACAGTCCGGTCTCGTCGTCTGATATGTTGCATATCTCGCCTAGGGGTGGTAAACGTCAGACCCCAGTAGCTCGATAAGTCGTGTCGATATGAGGTCTATAACAGTTCGAGAAACTACTGATAACACTTACCAGTAAATCTCAGCAACCCTGGCCAGGGATTTCCGGTTATAGCCAATCGAACACAGCACAACATCAACTCCCTATACCGGGAGAGACGAATCCCCTCCTATCGCTCATTGCCTCCATGTGATTCGGGACTGTACCCAAAAGCCACCTTTTTGCACGCCCTCTTAGACGTGGTATGATGGAAATCAAAGCGCAGTGGGAATCACACAAGACTCTATGACGATCTCGGGTCAACAGACTACTCTGTACCAGGGTCACCGGAGAACTGCCATCTGACGTGAGGTATAATACCATCCGGGAGTTCTCGGCGAGTCCGTCCAGTGTACCCAGTCTCCACTGAGCACCCGTACACTATCCTTGATGTCAAACACCGATGGATATGGGATCATCCATCGCCCATCATATGGGTCAAGATGCGTATACGCTAGTCTACTCTGGTGTATCGATGCCCTGTCTCGATACACCCTCGACTAGGAACAGTTATAGGATGTACTCGTCGACTACCGTGGCCCCACTAGTATGATCTCATCATAGTCCCAGTAGTCGAGTACATATCCTAAGGGCTTTATCAACATGTAACATAGAGACAATCAGAGTACATGTTAAGATAAAGTACAACCAGATAGCATACTATCATGTCGAGCAAGAAAGTCCTCCCTATATATGTCCTAGTATCCACTACAATATACATCGTATGTACAGCAATGGCCTCTAGGGCATACATATAACTAACAAATCCATAGCATCCCTCGGGTTGTCATTTGAAAATACTCGCGATTCGTTAGTTTTGAAAATAAGTATGACTCGAACCAAATCTAGCATATGCCTAAACAACTAAGAGACTAAGAAACTAGTCGGAAGGAGAAGAAAATATAAATATATTCCGAGTCGATATACCTAATAGTCGGCGATCCAGCCTCATAGCGTCACGTACTGTATAATACATAGTACGGCATCCTCGAGTCAAGAGTGTGGATCAATCATCAAACTTAAAACTCGCACGGTAAAATCCATCGTACGGCATCCCCAAAATCGAGGGTACGGGTCAAATATTATATATACATTATCCTTTATACGGTATCATTATCGTACAATATCATGATCAGGGGTACGGATCTAAGGTCTCGTACATGCTAATACCATCAATTCACAATTTATCATATGTATGAATTACATATCGCCCAACGATCCATCATAATATCATATCATATATAGTATCATGACTCGATTGAAAGGTTAGCCTAGCACCTCATGAAGGGTTTGGAAGCATCACATGTACCAAAGATAGAATTTTTAGGGTGCTAAGTTAACAAGCATCGGATCGATTCTAGAAAAATTAGGGTTTCATAAACTACACATCATCACATGAAAGAAATGCTAGGGTTTTTGAGAGTACAACCTTTATAGCTCCCTACGCTAGACTCCTTAGCCACTTGAGGGTTGGAGGAAGGTTCACTTGAAGTCTCCTAGTGTCCACGACGATCCATCCGAAGCTCCTAGTCCAAGCTTGCAACTTCACTTTTCAAAAGAACGAATGAAGATAACACTCTAAACAAGTTGGCTAAACTTGTGTAGAATGATGTTGTGGTTCTTATTCTCACTTCAAAATCCAATCTTGATGAGTATATTGCTCACTACAAAAAACTAGAGAGCAAAATGAGAGAGGAAGAAGAAGATGATGGCAATTTGAGAAGAAGATAAGAATGACTCAAGAAAGAAAATAGAAAAATATATCAATATATATTTCCTCTTCTCATATCAAACCATGGTTAGAATATTATTGAACTTGAGTTAAAAACACAAAAGGAAAAGTAATCCATGGTCAAGTGGTGGGTGAGAATGGTTAGGTCAAGAAGGATGTAGAAACTAGTCATGAATTATCTTTTCCTTTATCCATTTTGTTTTAACCAAAAATCAAATAATAATCCAAATAAAAACCCATGGTGTGAGTCTTATATTGCCACCATTTCCTTGTATAATCAACCATGATAGAATGATGTATGTATGCATGTGTGCATGCACATCCATATGTGCATGAAACAATAGGGAATGCATGCATGCATCCATACATGCATAGAAAACAAGAAAGGATTTCTAATGAGAATCTAATGGTTAAATGATAAATCAACACTTGATTTATCAATCCGGCCATATCACATACGACCCTAACCAAAAGCAAGCCGCCCGATCAATATACGGTATCCTATACGCGTATTTTAATCGGGTCCATGCGCATATCGCATACGCGCACCACAACGTTTCGCCTGGACTAGGAAACTCCATTGTGGGACTCTGAGACTCGTCAATACGCCGGCAGTGGGTGATGATCATATCAAGCACCCCCAAGCCGCAAGCGGTCGGCTAAACATAACGGCCACCCGGGTATTGAGCGATCAGAAGAGAACAAGCGAACCTGCTACAACTCCCATCGAGCCAACCGGCAAAACTTCCCGTACAGTCCGGTCTCCTCGTCTGATATGTCGCATATCAAGTCTATGGGTAGTAAACGTCAGACCCCAATAACCGATAAGTCGTGCCGATGTGAGGCTCATAACAGGTCGAGAAACTACTGGTAACACTTACCAGCAAATCTCTGATCAGCCCTGGCCAGGGACTTCCCTGTTACGGCCAATCGAGCACAGCGCAATATCAACCCCCAATACCGGGAGAGACGAAACTCCTCCTATCGCTCATTGCCTCCATGTGACTCGGGACTGTACCCAAAAACCACCGTTTTGCACGCCCTCATGGACGTGGTAAGGTGGAGATCAAAGCACAGTGGGAATCACATAAGACTCTATGACGATCTCGGGTCTACAGACTAACCTGCACAAGTGTCACCTGAGAACTGCCATCTGACGTGAGGTATAATACCATCTGGGAGTTCTCGGTGAGTCCGTCCAGTGTACCCAGTCTCCACTGAGCACCCGTATACCATCTCTGATGTCAAACACCAATGGATATGGGATCATCCATCACCCATCTCATGGGTCGAGAAGCGTATACGCTAGTCTACACTGGTATATCGATGCCCCGTCTCGATACACCTACGACTAGGGACCTTGAAGGATGTACTTATGGACTACCATGTCCCCACTAGTATGATCTGCATCATAGTCCAGGTAGTCAAGTACACATCCTAAGGGCTTTACCAACATGTAACTATAAGACAGTTTAAAGAGACTACTATACATGTTAAGATAAAGAGCAACCAGATAGCATACTATCATATCGAGCAAGAAATTCATCTCTATATATGTCCAAGCATCCAATATAATATACATCATCTGTACAATACTGGCCTCTAGGGCATACATACAACTAACAATCTCCCACTTGCACTAGGGCCAGCTACTGTAGTATCGCATACCGAGCACTCTGAAGAGTCTCTCAAACTGTATCTGGGGAATGGCCTTCGTGAGTGGATCCGCTGTGTTATTCTTCGTGTCAACCCTCCTGACCTCGATCTCCCGGCGATCGACTATCTCCCGGATCAGGTGATACCGCCTCAGAATATGCCTAGATTGCTGATGGGACCTGGGTTCCTTGGCCAAAGCCACCGCTCCATTGTTATCGTAATACAAAGGTATTGGATGCTCAATGGATGGAACCACTCCAAGTTCAGTAATGAACTTCTTGATCCAGACAGCCTCTTTGGCAGCATCGTTGGCAGCGATGTATTCAGCCTCCATCGTCGAGTCTGCCACGGTTTCCTGCTTGGAACTCTTCCAGCTAACCGCCCCTCCGTAAAGGGTAAAGACAAATCCCGACTGCGACTTAGAGTCGTCCTTATCACTCTGGAAGCTCGAATCGGTAAAGGACTCCACTTGGAGTTCTCCGTTACCATACACCAAGAGCATCTCTTTAGTCCTTCGTAAGTACTTGAGAATGCTCTTCACAGCTGTCCAGTGACTCTCTCCAGGATCAGCTTGATACCTGCTCACTACACTTAGTGAATATGCTACATCGGGTCTGGTACACAGCATCTCGTACATGATAGAGCCTACAGCCGAAGCATAGGGTATCCCTTGCATGCGAGCTCTCTCCAAATCAGTCTTGGGAGACATCTCTTTGGAGAGAGTGACTCCAGAGATCGTGGGTAAGTTCCCACGCTTGGATTCTTCCATACTAAACCTCTTTAGTATGGTGTCAATGTACCTGGATTGGGACAATCCCAATATCCGTTTGGATCTATCTCTATAGATCCTTATTCCCAATATGCAGGAGGCATCACCAAGATCTTTCATCGAGAATCTTTGTGATAAGAAGAGCTTGACCGATTGCACCACAGGAATGCCATTTCCTATCAAGAGTATGTCATCTACGTACAATACGAGGAAGACAACCTTACTCTCTGCCACCTTCTTGTAGATACAAGGTTCATCTATGTTTTTGACGAAATCAAACTCTTTGATAACGACGTCAAAGCAGATGTTCCAACTCCGCGATGCTTGCTTCAATCCATAAATGGATTTAAGCAGCTTGCACACCTTCCCGCTGCTCCCACTATCTACGAAGCCCTCTGGCTGAGTCATGTACACGCACTCTTCTAAATCACCGTTTAGAAAGGCGGTCTTAACATCCATTTGCCAGATTTCGTAATCATGATATGCAGCGATGGCAAGCATGATCCGGATGGATTTAAGCATAGCTACTGGAGAGAAGGTTTCGTCATAGTCCACACCTGGTCTTTGACGAAAACCCTTCGCAACAAGTCTAGCTTTGAAAGTCTCCACTTTCCCATCTACACCAAGCTTTTTCTTGAAGATCCACTTGCTCCCAATGGGTTTACCCCTTCAGGAGCATCTTCCAAAGTCCATACTTTGTTGGTGTACATGGATTCCATCTCGGACCGCATTGCATCCAGCCATTTCACTGAGTCTCTACTCGTGATGGCCTGCTCGAAACTAGTTGGGTCATCATCCTCCATGATGCAATCCTCGCTCCCACCGTCAATGAGAAAACCGTAGTATCTCTCAGGTGGACGAGAAACCCTACTAGATCGGCGGAGAGGCTGGGGTTCGTCGAGTACTACTGAATCCTCTGGTTCTACCAAGTCTTCTGTTATAGTTTGTGTCGCTGGAACCTCTTCCAGTTCTACCTCAATACCACTTGTCTGTTTCATAAGAAAACCCTTTTCTAAGAAAGTGGCATGTCGAGAAACAAACACTTTTTGTTCCTCGGAGTGGTAGAAGATATACCCTCGCGAATGTTTGGGATATCCAACAAACTTACATAGAACAGACCTTGCCTCGAGTTTGTCCGGATTTTGTGTTTTAACATAAGCCGGACAACCCCATATCTGAATAAAATTAAGACATGGTCTCTTACCATTCCATATCTCATATGGAGTGGTAGGCACTGATTTGGTTGGAACTCTATTCAATAGGTATGTAGCTGTCTCCAGTGCATATCCCCAGAAGGAAATAGGTAACTCAGCTGCACTCATCATAGAGCTCACCATATCTAATAGGGTGCGGTTTCTCCGCTCCGATACACCGTTGTGCTGTGGTGTATAAGGAGGAGTAAGCTGAGAGAGAATCCCATTCTCTTTTAGATAATCTCTGAATTCATTGCTTAAGTATTCTCCTCCTCGATCAGATCGAAGGATCTTAATACTTTTGCCCGTTTGGTTCTCTACTTCGTTTTTATATTCTCTGAATTTCTCAAAAGCTTCGGACTTGTGTTTCATTAGGAACACATATCCGAATCTTGAGAGATCGTCAGTGAATGTAATGAAGTAGGAAGAACCATCCCTGGCATGTGTAGACATGGGACTGCATACATCGCTATGCACCAGTCCCAAGAGTTCTGTAACTCTTTCTCCGTGTCCCGTAAACGGAGTTTTGGTCATCTTGCCTTTGAGACATGAATGGCAAGTATCATAAGATGATAATTTGAACGAATTCAATTATCCATCTTTATGTAACTTAGCCAGTCGTGTCGCATTGATATGACCAAGTCTACAATGCCACAAGAAGGATTCGTTCATTTCTGAACTTTTCCTCTTGTGTGTGTTTTGTATATTGAGGACTGTATTTTGATTTAGAATGAATATGCCATTATGTAACGAGCCTGATGCAATCAACTTTTGATCTAGGAATATGTTCATAACATTATCCTTTACTACAAAATTATATCCTTCTTTACTTAATAAAGAAACTGATATAATGTTGCACATCATGTTCGGTATATAATAGCACTCATTTAGAATCAGAGTATCACCACTTGGTAATACTAGGTGATATTCGCCAACTGCTTTGGCTGCAATACTTGCACCATTCCCTACTTGAACGGAATGATCACTTTTTTCCAGTTCTCTATCTTTCCGTAGCCCATGCAACTGTTTACATATGTGGGATCTTGATCCGGTATCCAATACCCAGGACGTAGGGTGAACTGAAAAACAGTTCTCAATGACAAACACACCCGAAGAAGGTGCATCAACATGCATGTTCTCCGTTTGGGCGGCGTGAGAATCCAGATGTTCTCCTGTTTCCTGTTCATTCTTATAACACTTATAAGATAGAACGGGTTCAACGTTCCCCTGCATAGTATAACATGCGGGTTCGGTCAATACATCCATATTATTATCTTGATTAAGGCATGACATGGTCGCTACCTGGAGAGAGAGAGAAGAAAACACTTTAGCGTATGCTCTTGCAAGATCAGATTGGTTATTATCTTATCTAATCAGGATGGCTCCCACTGGTTTTTATCAAATCTTCCTTCAAACCCTAAAAGGAAAGATTAGCCGGGATTAATTACACCCTACAACTTCGCCGATCTTTCAGCCAGGCCAGTGTCGGTACTTTGAGGGAGGTTCCCCGTGCTTTCGCACGGACCTAATTAAAGTAAACCTCGTTTTCCCAGAGGCGTAACCCCGTTGACACCTTTCTAGACACCTACTTGATCGGCTAATTGTCCTGTGTAAAACTCTCCCAGGAGTAACAATTACTCGCAGTGGGTATCGGGATCCAACTATCTTATAGAAGGTATGCAATCTCATTGCAAATTTCAACACTTGAAATTCCCGATAATGCTTTTGCCCCTAGCGTCCCATGACCTTGACGGAGGCCAAACTACCCACAGGGCGCTAGTCAAGTTCAACCCGTCATTTCTTGATTGAATTAAACTCACCCGTACGACTCTTGATGGAGGCCAAACTACGCCATACGAATACCCTAATCCAATCGCATCATATGCTAGCAGATAAGCACTAGTTAGCTACCATACACTACGCCTTGACGGAGGCCAAACTACCGCAGCATGAATACTAAGTAGTACTTATCTGAAATGACGGAGGGCTACGCAGGTTTTTCTGAAAACCTATTGCGTAATGAACTTGATATCGTTGTAGAATCAAGTGAATTTTGAAATGGAGTGTTTTTGAGGCTTTTGTAGTTTTGCTAAAGGGGTCACTCCCGGTGAAGGGATCGTCGGCCCTTTCCTCGTCGAATGAGGTGCGGGATATATCATATATATCACTGTGCAAAGCAGAAACTATAGAAGCAATCAAAAGACAAACCGAGTGTGTAGCATCTACCAGTTATTGCTAAAGGGGTCACTCCCGGTGAAGGGATCTCAGCCCTTTCCTCATCGAATAAGGTGCAGGGTATATCATATATACCGCTATGCAAAGCAAAACTGTAGTTACCCTTTTTATTTTAAAAATTTGATTCTACAATATCTATTAGGTTTCTTTTATTTCATTAATCACATTAATGAAGTCCCATCATTTAAGTCACCTAAACATCACAGATAAATACGACGTACGCTTATGCCATCCGCATTCGCCTCGATGTCCCCTCGTGCACCGTTAGGTTAGGTAACTAACGGCAGAGCAGGGCAGGGCTAGTGCGGGTGTAAAACATAAGTAACGCCTATATAATATATCATATATATTATATACTGTATCCATCACAACATATCAAATGATCATATCACAGATATCGCAGCAGAAACATAGATATAATGTGGGATATACTAGGACGTCCGTATTTAGTATTTAGCCAATAATAGAAAATACGGATTCCACAGTCGCAATGAATAGCCAAGCCCACACCCTGGACCCCTACGAGAGCGGCAAGCAACCCTACCAATTCTGGAGTTTAGGAGACCCGGTCTCGACTCCTCGAGATGGCCTCCCACTGAACCCCAAAACCCGGTCACCTGTGCTCCCCTCCTTGGGTCTATCCTAATGCGGAAAAGTAAATAATATACAACACAGGTGGCATTGACCTCAACCCGGAAGTGCCCCGAATAAAAGAATATTATATTACATTTGAATTTACATGAATGAAAATATAAAACTCTCATCTCACATAAAACCCCCCGGCTATTCAATTGCGACAATCCTGCACATCATATCTCAGCAACACATAATATCTCATATATCATCAATGTAAGTAAGTATGCGTACCCCAATTGTCGTTGATGTATAGCAACGAAACCGGCGATATCGACATACTACACTTACGGTCACAGTAAAGAAAGTGTAAAGCTGCAATATTTGGAATCCAAATTCTCTTTAGACATCGTAAATGCGAAATATCACATACCTCGTATTTCATGTCTTATAATATGAATTCCATACATTGCATCTCATTCCAGATAATTAGACAGTATTAAAGTTTTCGAACGAACGATCAAATACCCAAGATTCCCTAAAGCTCAATACTTGAGCGGAGTTCAAAAACCCGGAGTGTGACACAGTGGTAGCGGTCCAGCCGTAGAAGGGTCAAGCCAACGCCTCACATGTGGCACGCCGTACTGCCCCAAACCCTAAGGTTCACAGGACAGTTCAAGACAGTCACATAATCGAGTTAAGGTTTGTTGTCTTCTAGAGGGTCCACCACAAACAAACTTGCACGTACCTCCGAAGGATTTAAACCCCGTGAAAAGTGAGCAAATGATACTCGTTCAAACGCTTCAATACTTTCTAATTTACCCGGAAAAGTCACGAAATCAAAATTCCGATCGAATCGTTGAGTCCAAAACCATCTCCAGAATTTTCAGCACTAAATTCAGATTAAAAATACCCTAAAAAATATACAAGCAGAATCCAGCATTACTGTGTACAAATGATGCATTGATTGATCTGTACGGCCGCGGAACCGCGGCCTAAGCAAGCTTAGGCCGCGTTTCCGCGGCAATAATAACTGTTCATCGCATCGTTTTTATACAGTAATTCTTATATTTACCTGCTGAATTTTTTACATATTTTTAATTCTAAAAAACAGCAGTTTTGAAAAATCGACCAGAGAGCGCTAAAATTCCGTGTTTTCCAGCTCGATCGGAGTTTTAACTTCGTCAAAGTGTCGCCTAATGTTCTAGGTTGGCTCTGATACCAATGAAAGGTTAGCCTAGCACCTCATGAAGGGTTTGGAAGCATCACATGTACCAAAGATAGAATTTTTAGGGTGCTAAGTTAACAAGCATCGGATCGATTCTAGAAAAATTACGGTTTCATAAACTACACATCATCACATGAAAGAAATGCTAGGGTTTTTGAGAGTACAACCTTTGTAGCTCCCTACGCTAGACTCCTTGGCCACTTGAGGGTTGGAGGAAGGTTCACTTGAAGTCTCCTAGTGTCCACGACGATCCACCCGAAGCTCCTAGTCCAAGCTTGCAACTTCACTTTTCAAAAGAACGAATGAAGATAACACTCTAAACAAGTTGGCTAAACTTGTGTAGAATAATGTTGTGGTTCTTATTCTCACTTCAAAATCCAATCTTGATGAGTATATTGCTCACTACAAAAACTAGAGAGCAAAATGAGAGAGGAAGAAGAAGATGATGGCAATTTGAGAAGAAGATAAGAATGACTCAAGAAAGAAAATAGATAAATATATCAATATATATTTTTCTCTTCTCATATCAAACCATGGTTAGAATATTATTGAACTTGAGTTAAAAACACAAAAGGAAAAGTAATCCATGGTCAAGTGGTGGGTGAGAATGGTTAGGTCAAGAAGGATGTAGAAACTAGTCATGAATTATCTTTTCCTTTATCCATTTTGTTTTAACCAAAAATCAAATAATAATCCAAATAAAAACCCATGGTGTGAGTCTTATATTGCCACCATTTCCTTGTATAATCAACCATGATAGAATGATATATGTATGCATGTGTGCATGCACATCCATATGTGCATGAAACAATAAGGAATGCATACATGCATCCATACATGCATAGAAAACAAGAAAGGATTTCTAGTGAGAATCTAATGGTTAAATGATAAATCAACACTTGATTTATCAATCCGGCCATATCACATACGACCCTAACCAAAAGCAAGCCGCCCGATCAATATACGGTATCCTATACGTGTATTTTAATCGGGTCCATGCGCATATTGCATACGCGCACCACAACGTTTCGCCTGGACTAGGAAACTCCATTGTGGGACTCTGAGACTCGTCAATACGCCGACAGTGGGTGATGATCATATCAAGCACCCCTAAGCCGCAAGCGGTCAGCTAAACGTAACGGCCACCTGGGTACTGAGCAATCAGAAGAGAACAAGCAAACCTGCTACAACTCCCGTCGAGCCAACCGGCAACACTTCCCGTACAGTCCGGTCTCCTCGTCTGATATGTCGCATATCAAGTCTAGTGGTGGTAAACGTCAGACCCCAATAACCGATAAGTCGTGCCGATGTGAGGCTCATAACGGGTCGAGAAACTACTGGTAACACTTACCAGCAAATCTCTGATCAGCCCTGGCCAGGGACTTCCCTGGTACGGCCAATCGAGCACAGCGCAACATCAACCCCCAATACCGGGAGAGACGAAACCCCTCCTATCGCTCATTGCCTCCATGTGACTCGGGACTGTACCCAAAAACCACCGTTTTGCATGCCCTCATGGACATGGTAAGGTGGAGATCAAAGCACAGTGGGAATCACATAAGACTCTATGACGATCTCGGGTCTACAGACTAACCTGCACAAGTGTCACCTGAGAACTGCCATCTGACGTGAGGTATAATACCATCTGGGAGTTCTCGACGAGTCCGTCCAGTGTACCCAGTCTCCACTGAGCACCCGTATACCATCTCTGATGTCAAACACCAATGGATATGGGATCATCCATCACCCATCTCATTGGTCGAGAAGCGTATACGCTAGTCTACACTGGTATATCGATGCCCCGTCTCGATACACCTACGACTAGGGACCTTGAAGGATGTACTTATGGACTACCATGTCCCCACTAGTATGATCTGCATCATAGTCCAGGTAGTCAAGTACACATCCTAAGGGCTTTACCAACATGTAACTATAAGACAGTTTAAAGAGACTAGTATACATGTTAAGATAAAGAGCAACCAGATAGCATACTATCATATCGAGCAAGAAAGTCATCTCTATATGTGTCCAAGCATCCAATATAATATACATCATCTGTACAATACTGGCCTCTAGGGCATACATACAACTAACATCGATTACATATCAAATCTCACGGCATCATGCCCGATCATATCGACTCATCTTCAAGTATCATATACTATCCTCATCTCACGTGTGTATATATACACATATACACACAAAATCAAGTGTGCGTGCGTGTGTGACTACATGAAACCTGTGATTCGCCACCAAGCTAATCATCTTATGGATAGGTCTTCCTAGATCAACCTAATCTAACCTAAGGTCTTCTAAATACCTTACTCACTAAGTATCCAATATCACATCCAAACTCATAATAACATGGTAATAACCCTATTCTACATTTGCGGGGGTGCTATACACCATCCACCCGACTTCCTCCGTAGATATACATCTACTCACCTTGATCCTCGCTTGCCGAAGTCAGGACGCCACGCTCTTCCTTGTTGTCTGAAGTCCACGTGAGGGTGCCTATATATATAAACACATAGTATCGTAAACAGAAATCGCGTACGAAAACCAAAACGGCACACGAAACACACATAGGTTAAAACCTATGGTCTACGCATGCAAGAATAATCAAACAACTCCTGATATCGACGTACAAACGTCAAGTGACCGAGATAAAACACAATACCAAAACTAAAGTCATTAAAAAGTCGTAAAACCAAAACAACAACTCAAAAAAACGCTTCCAGATTTGCCTCAGGTGAGAATTAGGAAAAGTTGCATATATGGTAGATCTAATTAGAGGATGATTGAACCATGAACCAAACACGAACTCTTTTGCTCACACCCAGGCCGAAATTTGCGGCCAAAACTTGGAAATTGGCGGCCAAGGGTTGGAATGGAGGTCTCAGGTTTTGGGGTTAGCTTCCAAGTTTCCTGCTTATCTCACAGTAATTGCTAATAAATTTTTAGGACTCCCGGGTGAAAGCAGATATCAAAACAACATCACAATTCCTACACAAATCCGATATCGGGGATTTCTAAGTTTGGGATTTGCGGTTTTAGTCTCAGATTTGATCCATGTTTTTAACACTAAAAGGGTTGTAGTCACCAATTACACCTCCATACACCTTCACAAACCAAATCATACCCTAAACCTCATCTTGGAAATTTCCAAGATCACTAAACCTTATTTAATCAACTCAAAACTACTATAGGAATTAAGAAAACTAAGTTCTAAACAAAGGGTATAGGATTATACTTCATTTGGCAACTCAAGAATTTTCTTGAGTGGCCCAAAATCTTCAAAATCTTGACTTGATAATGCCATAGGATTTTGGGTGAGCTTAAGATCAATTTTTGTGAACGGGAGATGAGGTTTTATTTGAGTTTTTAGGGTGTTTTTGGAGGTGGAAGGGGTGGAAGATGAAATGAAGAATGAAGATGAGAACAATGAAGAAGTGAAGAAGAGGAACCATGGTCAAAAAGTCTTGGAGAACTCAAGAGTCTTCTCTCTCTCTCTCCAACAAAATATCTTTTCCATTTTCTTTTCTTTTTTTTTCTCATTTAAAACAAAACAAAGCCATGAGTAAAATAAATGTAACAAATGGTTTTTGCAACATGATTTGTTGCATGCCACATGCACATAATCAAGATTAAATGCAAAATTATTGAAATACTAATCGAGTTTAGTAAACAACTCATTTACAAATAATTTGTATAATAATTCATAAAATTTAGTTTTTTATTTATTTAAATTTCAAAAATAATATTTTATTTTTCTGAAATGTTACAATCTTCCCCCCTTAAATAAATTCGGTCCCCGAATTTAAATTTAAACTCCCCAAATACTTAAAACATTTCAGCAAAACAATCACGTCGTCGGGGCTCCGAAATCACGAATACATAAAACATATCACAGCGCAATACGTGCGCCTGAAAATAAAGGCAAAACTCAAAATCGAAACTCCGTCAAGCGTCACGCCATCCCGGGAGTTACTGTGAAAACCCTAGTGTCAAAAACCATTACGAAAATTACATATAATATAATTAAGATTATAACGTACGTATAATACGCATCTCGTGAAATCGTGAAAACATCTGAACAATAGTGCATGCTAAATCTCTTTTCAAATCGCCGTGCGATGCGCAAGTTACAGCACGAGTAGCGGGCGTTTCATAATAAGGAAAAATATATATATATATATATATATATATATATATATATATATATATATACACTTATCCTTTGTTTAACAAATACGTCATGCCTTTTGAAAACGATATAGAAGGGTTTCCTTTGTAAATTTTTCGTGTCATCTTGGATACGTAAGAAAATATTGAGACTATAGCTCCCTTTTGGAAATCCCTTCGGCATTTATCGATGCATGCAAAAACACTTAGGTGCTGTTCTCAGAACAGTCCTGCTCGGTTACTAAACCAAATAGTAAATATCATAAAAACATGATGCTCAACAGGAAATCATCCCAAAAATGTAAACAAGAATACCACGTGCGTTTGGTGCGCACGGAAATCGAAATCAAAAACATGTGTCATACATGAGCACAGAAACAAAATCTAAGTGCAACGGGTGTGTACGAAAACATATGTCGAGTGCAACGGGCGTGCACGACAACAATATCAGGTGCATCTAATATGCATGAAAAATCTCGATTTAGTGCATCTGGTGTACACAAAATCGTATCAAGTGCGCCAAGTGTGCGCAAGAATCCAAATCAAGTGCACAAGGTGCATAAAAACAAACATCGAATATCACAATCGAAATCGACGGTATACAACATACACCAATCCAAATCAGGTATACCGTGGTATATAAGCTCACAAACGTGTGCATTTGCGGGCACAAAATCATATCAAGGTACTGAAAGCTCGAGTAAATCACACCGAATGCATAAGTCAAAATCATGTGCAACCCCTATGCATGAATTCAAATCAAATATCCCGGACGGCATAAAATCGAAATCGAGTGCAATGAATGTCCACAAAACAAAAATCAGCACAACCGATACATAGAAATACGAATCATGTGCAACTGTGGTGCACATAGGAAATATAAATCATAAAACGAATCCTCAAAATACCAGAATCCAAGACAATGGAAATGTCAAATCAGAATCACCAAATCATAAATAACTGTCATCGATGTGTCCTTCCTTCAAAGTCGAAAAGGTGTCGGTGCATCCAAAGCTAGGAGCACAAGATATCTACTTGCCTCCTGTTCACGGTATGGCGCCTTGTGCCCTTAGGTTCTTATCTCTCTCTATGGATTACCAGTTGTATTCCTTCTTGGCTTGACAGTCCAATTCGAGGCACTGACGGAAACAGTCCCGTTCTGGTGCTTCTTTGAAGATCTCCTGACCAATTAACATGGTCACTCATAACGTATCTCGTCAATGATGGCAACTCTGGCCCACTGAGTGCGCGTGATACGACCGATCCTGGGTCCAAGTCTTCTCGTGTAGTATCCCAGAAAGATCTTGTCGGGGTCTCTCCCAAATCTCATCCCTGCCGGACTGCCCGGAAATTATCACCCTTTACTTAATACATTTCTTGTTCCGGAATAGCTGCAAACTCATCACGACTTCTTCCTGAAGATATATCCATTTTCAACGCCTCTACATGCGTATCACATCTCTGATGTCAACAGAGTGGAACGTCATCTTCCTAAGATCTCGTACGAAGCTCTTACTCCGCTTCCCTTTAGTATAGTCCAATTTGGAATTATCTCTTCATAGCTGTGTGGAGTGCGCTCCAATTGACTATAGTCATATCTAGAGTCTCTTTCTCCGAAGCTACGAACATGGTGTCTCCAATATCCTGTGTAGAAAGCATCAGGTCAATTTCTTCTTCGGGAACTCTTCCAAATCATCGGAGGAATATACTTTCTTCGTCCATTTTCGATCGACTCACAATGCATCTGGATGAGGTCCTTCCATCCAAAGCTGGCCAACTAACTGATCTTATATCGGAGTATCCAACGAATAACGCCTTTTCTTGATCGACTCACAGCACGTCTGTGTGAGGGCCTCTTCTAGCTGAATTTAGTTAATCTGATGATCTCGCATCGAAGCATCCAAACGAATAAAAGATCCTAGTCTTATCCAAGGTGACTAGCGACCTTCAATCACCATCCTGAGTGTAACCTCATGTTATAATAGCTTTCAACGTCTGTGGGCGATATCTTGTCAATCGCAGTAACAGCTGGCTCATCTGTCCGCATGATAGATAGCGCCCTAACCACCTGAAGTTAACGGTACCCTAGTAGTCTTCGCAAAACGGCTGGCCTCAGGCAATGGCCCGATCAACTGGGGCAGATCTCGAACGCTCGTGCCAACGAAAAATCCCAATAACAATATATCGATGTGTTTCGTATACTACCGGAAAACAACCTGGTCAGTCCTCGTCGCTGACGAGCTCATGCTGATCGCACCTCTAGCCGCAGCTCTCTCTGCTCGTGTAACCGTGGTAACAGAAACCACAATCCGACATCGATGAGGACGGATCATAGGAACGAATAGAAATACAGTGCCTAAGAAATGTACATCCTAAGGCTTCTTTAGCGGAGTAGCGTATCGTAAGTATGCCGCGGAACATACACACGGTACGTCATTCTACTTAAGTCACCTACTCCATCAACCAAGGTCAACCTACGCGACGAAAGTTCGGGTAATACCCCCTTGGCCAAGTCTAAGTTCCGTAAGGTCAAGCCTAGGTTCTGAATATATATATACGCCCTAGACTCCACATAGTCAAACCTAGACTCGAACCAAGGTTAAACCTAGCGCTCTGATACCAACTTTGTCACGACCCGGAAAAGGAACGTGACTGGCACTTGAATCACGTGAAGTCTATAGGACCCCACCTAATTCAAGTAAGCCAAAAGCCCAGAAATCTAAACCTTTTTAGAGGAAAATAGTGCAGGTGCAGTTTTGAAATAAGGTTTACTGAAATCAAGTTCTTCTTTAAAACATAGATAGTAGTATATGAAAACCCAATGTTTGTATCCACTTGAAAACATTTTCGTCATTGAAAATTTTGGCAGCACTTCCCTTGTTATTTTTAACCCGAAAACGGTACAAGCAATATAATATAACGCATCCCCAAGCGGGAGCTAGCCCTTCGCCAATTGGCAGAAACAATCATGCAAGCAATACAGATATACAATGCCGAAGGCGAGGATCAAAACTCAGAAAGAAAACTAACATCCTCAAGAAAACCAGAAAACCATAATAATACAAGTGCGCGACTCTAAGGCCGAAAGAATAAACAACTGTGGTTTCTAAGTCTACTAAATATACAAGTCTGGTTGATGGAGCTTAACTAGATACAAGTGAAATAAATATACAATATATACTGGTGGTCACGAAGCAAATGTATCCCACCTATCCAGCAATCACCCGAAGGAAAGTGAAGTGCCAGCAAGCCGCTACGAAACCTGTACGGCTAAACCTGCAAGAAACTGTGGCATAACGGGGGTGAGTTGCCAACTCGTGAGTAGAAAACATCGCCGGGTAGAAACCGAATGTATGACGATCTTCTAGGTCATACAATAATATACTAATACTACAACAATGGTAACAGTATAACATAAGTGTGATATCAAAGTACTCGTGTCCGTGTCATGAGTAATTATATATCATGTGTAACATGTAAGAATGTATCATCCAACGCGTGTCCAACAACGACACACAAACCATGATAAAACCGGAGAGCCCGGCATCGACACACAAAACATCATGAAGTCCATGTCCAACAGCGACACATAAATCCTCAAATCTCGGGCTCCGTCACTCCGGATCGGTCCATGGGCTCCGTCAGTCCGGATCGGCCCATAACATCAAATCTCACGACTATGGTCGGTATCCTCCGGATATCTGCCGAGTCCGACAACACCGGTAGGTAGTCTGCCCCTGCCAGGCTCATCGTCTACAACTCGAGCTTCTTGCCCCGGGGTATCATACCGGGTCCACCATGTATCCGAGACGGTTCATCCTACTGTTGGGGTTCCTCAACACCCTACTGGGTTTTCAAGACATCTAGCATGCCAATTTCAAATTTTCTAGAGTGCTAATAAACCCTAACCTAGGATCTAGTCAGAGTGAATAGATAATATAAAACATGTAATCTACCATTACACTAAGTGAACGAAGAATACAACCTTTGTAGACCGGTCTTTCACTTCTAAAGCTCCGTGTAGTAGTCCCTTCGTTGCGAGTAATGATCTCCCGAACTCTAGTATGGGTTTCCTTGGAGAAATGAACAAGCTTGCTCGAAGTCTTCGATGCTGAAGATGATCTATGTCGAGGAGACTCAAACCTAAGCTACCTCTTCACTAGGTGATAAACTTTGTGAAGAGAACACCCCAAACTAAATGGCTAATAGTAGAGGACGGTGAAGTAGGAAATGGGCTCACTTTAGATTTAATTTTATCACAATATTTTCTCACCATTTTAAAAGCTAGAAAGCTTTCATGAGGAGGAAGAAGATGAAAAAGATCAAGATGAGAAAATGAAACTAATGAGGTGAGAATAGCAACCATGGGTGAGTTAGTGTCATACACTAACCCATATAGAGAATAAACCATGGGTTGCAATAATGGTTAGGTTAATAAATATCTACAAGTAAAACAAAAAGAGTGGACTTGGTCAATGGTTCCACAAGCTTCAACCATGTGACAATTTCCAACCAATTTTGATTTACTTTAAATAAATAAAACCCTAATATTATTATATGCATGGTGTGAGTCTCATACACCCATGTAGCATGTGGCATCTAGCATGACACAAAATAATGTACACTAATATATATCACATATATACTAATGCACAATCAAGTGAGAAAAGAAATCTTAAGTGAGCTGATACTAGTTAATGTAAATTAATATATCAAATATATATAATTATACATTAGATTATTAAATCAGCACTTGATTTAATAATCCGGCTATATCACATATAACCGACTAATATCATGTGTATCAATTTATCGAATCAACACTTGATTCGATAACCCGGCTATATCTTATATAACCGACGGATGACACAAATCGCGAGAATAGAATACAGTATCTCATACACGTATTAATCTCGATCCCGCACATATCTCATATGTGCTCCTACTACATTTTGCCTGAGCCAGGAAACCTCTGTGTAGGACTCTAAAGACTCGTCAATACGCCGGCAGTAGGTGATGATCATATCAAACACCCACAAGCCGCAAGAGGCGTGCTAAACGTAACGGCCACCCGGGTATTGAGCAATCAGAAGATCAACAAGCAAGCCTGCTCATACTCCTGCGAATCCAATCAGTAATACTACCGTACAGTCCGGTCTGTTTGTCTGAAACGTCGCATATCTCGCCTAGGGGTGGTAAACGTCATACCCCAATAGCTTGATAAGTCATGCCGATGTAAGGTCCATAACGGGCGTGAAACTACTGATAACACTTACCATTAAATAACATCTACCCTGGCCAGGGATTTCAGTTATGGCCAATCGAGCATAGCGCAACATCAACCCTCAATATCGGGAGAGACGAATCCCCTCATATCGCTCATTGCCTCCATGTGACTCGGGACTGTACTCAAAAACCACATGTTTGCACGACTCGGTAGAGCCGTGGTCGGGTGGAAATCAAGCACAGTGGGAGACACACAAGACTCTATGACGATCTTGGGTCAACAGACTAACCTGTATCAGTGTCACCAGAGAACTGCTATCTGACATGAGGTATAATACCATCTAGGAGTTCTCGGCGAGTCCGTTCAGTGTACCCAGTCTCCACTGAGCACCCGTATACTATCTCTGATGTCAAACACCAATGGATATGGGATCATCCATCGCCCATCACATGGGTCGAGAAGTGTATACGCTAGTCTACCCTGGAATATCGATGCCCCGTCTCGATACTCCCACGACTAGGAACATTGAAGGATGAACTCATGGACTGCCCTAGCCCCACTAGTATGATCTGCATCATAATCCTGGTAGTCAAGTACACATCCTAAGGGCTTTATCAACATATAACAGAGAGACAGTAAGCGTGCATGTTAAGATAAAGAGCAACCAGATAGCGTATTATCATGTCGAGCAAGAAAGTCATTCCTATATATGTCCAAGCATCCACTATAATATACATCTCATGTACATTAATGGCCTCTAGGGCATACATACAACTAACAATCTCCCACTTGCACTAAGGCCAGTTGTTGTAGTATAGCATACCCAACGTCCTATAAAAGTCTCTCGTAGGAAAAGCCTCAGTGAGTGGATCCGCCGTGTTATCCTCTGAGTCTTCTCTCCTAACCTCAATCTCTTGGAGATCAACCATCTCCATGATCAGGTGATACTGCTTTAGAATATGTGTGGGTCACTGATGGGACAGGGGTTCCTAGGCCTAAGCCACAACTCCATTGTCACACAATGGTAGGAACCAAGTTCATCTCATGAACAAATATACACCCATACTGCCTCTTTAGTAGTATCTTTGGTAGTGATGTATCCAGCCTTTATCGTCTAGTTTGTCACGGCATCTAGCTTGGAACTCTTCCAACATACCGTCTTTCTACTGAGGGAAAAGACAATACCTGTGACTGACTTTCAGTCAATCTTATCACTCCGGAAGCTCGAGTCGGTAAAGGACTCCCACTGGAGTTCACCGTTACCAAACTCCAAGAACATTTCTTTAGTGCTTCATAAGTACTTAAGAAGATTCTCCAAAGCTATCCATTGATTTTCCCCAGGATCATTTGATACCATCTCACTACACCTAGTGAGAATCCTAACATCCACTTAGATCTATCTCATAGATCTAAAAACCAGGATTTAGGAGGTATCACCTAGATCCTACATGGAGAATCAATGTGATAAGAGGAGATTGATCGAGTGTAGCATAGGAAACTCCTTTCCGATCAAGAGTATGTCGTCCACGTACAATACAAGGAAGACTGCCTTACTCTCTACTACCTTTTTGTATATACAAGGTTCATCTACCATTTTGATGAAGTCAAACGCTTTGACTACCACATCAAAATAGATGTTCCAACTCTGCGATGCCTGCTTTATCCTGTAAAGCAACTTGCATACGTTTCTGCTGCTCTCACTGTCTACGAAGCCCTCTGGCTGTGTACTTATAGACGCTCTCTTCTGAATCAGTATTTAGAAAAAGCAGTCATGACACCCAACCGCCAGATTCATAGTCATGGTATGTTAACAATGGCAAGTAGGATCTGGATGGACTTAAGCATAGCTATTGGAGAAAAGGTTTCATCATAATCCATACCTGGTCAAAGACGAGAACCTTTTACAACAAGTCTAGATTTGAAAGTCTCAACTTTTCCATCTACACCAAGTAATCTTCTCAAGATATACTTGCTCCTGATGGGGATTTAACCCTTCAGATATAGCAACCAAAGTCCATACTTTGTTGGTGTACATAGATTCCATCTCAGATAGCTAAGCATCCAGCCATTCTTACAGAGTCCCCACTCCTGATAGCCTGCTCGAAACTAGTTGAGTCATCATCTCATGATACAATCCTCGCTCCCACTATCATCAAGAAAACCGTAGTATCTCTCAGGCGGATGAGGAACCTTATCAGATCGGCGGAGAGGCCGAGGTTCGTCGGGAAGTATTGAATCCTCCGGTTCTACCAAATCATTAGTTTGTATAGCTGGAACTTATTCCAGTTCTACCTCATGACCACAAATTTCTTCCATAAAAAAAATTCCTTTTTTCTAAAAAAGTGGCATGCCGAGAAATAAAACACCTTTTTCTCCTCGGTACGGTAGAAGATATTCCCTTGCGAATGCATGGGATATCCAACAAACTTCCACAGAACTGACCTTTCCTCGAGCTTGTCCGGATTTTGCTTTTAGATATAGGCCGGACAACCCCAAATCTTAACATATTTAAGAGATGGGCTCTTCACATACCATATCTCATATGGAGTGGTAGGCACTGATTTGATTGGAACCTAATTCAATAGGTATGCTGCTTCTTCAAGCGCATAACTCCCAAAAGGAAACAGGCAACTCAGCAGTACTCATCATAGAGCGCACCATATCTAATAGGGTGCGATTGCTCCGCCCCGATACACTGTTGTGCTGTGGTGCATACGGTAATGCTGAGAGAGGATCTCATTCTCCTTTAGAATAGTCCAAGAATTCCATGCACAAGTATTCTCCTCTCTGATCCCATCAAAGGAAATAATACTTATACCCGTTTTGGTTCTCTACTTCGGATTTATATTCATTGAATTTCTCAAAAGCTTCAGGCTTGTGTTTCAACAGGAACACATGTCTGAATCCTGAGAGATCATTAGTGAATATAATGAAGTACAAAGAACCAGTCCTGGCATGTGTAGACAGGGGACCACATACATCATCATGTATCAGTCCTAAGAGTTTACTAACCCTTTCTCTGTTTCATCTAAACGGAGCTATAGTCATCTTATCTTTGTGACATGACTGGCAAGTTTCATAAGATGTAAATTCAAACTGATTTAAACATGCATCTTAATGTAACTTAGCTAGTTGGGCTGCATTGATATGACCTAGTCTACAATGCCACAAGTAGGATTCATTCATTTCTGAACTCTTCCTCTTGTGTGTTCTGTGCGTTAAGAACTGTGGTTTGATTTAGAACGTATATGCCATTAGATAACGTGCCTGATCTGATCAACTCTTGATATAGGAAATGATCAAAACATTCCCCAACAATACAAAATTATATCATTCTTTAGTAAATAAAGAGACTGATATAATGTTGCATATCGGGTTCGGTATCTAATAACATTCATTCAGAATCAATGTATTACCATTTGGTAATACAAGGTGATAACTGCCAACACCTTGGCTACAATAATTGCATCGTTCTCTATACTTAGAGACATATCACCCATTCCCAGTTCTCCACCTTTCATGTAGCCCATGTAACAGATTGCATATGCGGGATCCTAATCCGGTTATCAGATACCCAGGACGTAGAGAATACTGAGAAACAGTTCTCGGTAACGAACACTTCCGAAGAAGATGCATCAACATGCACTTTCTTCGTGTGGGCGGCATGGGAATCCTGGTATTCCCCATTTCCTGCTCGGTCTTATAACAATTATAAGTTGGAGCGGGACCAACGTTCCCCAGCTCAGTATAACAAGCGGGTTCGGTCAATACATCCATATTATTATCTTGATTAAGGCGTGACATGGTCTCTACCTGGAGAGAGAGAGAGAAGAAAACACTCTGCATGCGCTCTTGCAAGATTAGATTGGTTATATATTTTATCTAATCAGAATGGCTCTCACTGTTTTTATCAAATCTTCCTTCAAATCTTAAAAGGAAAGACTAGCCGGATTAATTACACCCTACAAGTTCGCCAATCTTTCAGCCAGGCCAGTGCCGGTACTTCGAGAGAGGTTCATCGTGCTTTCGTACGGACCTAATTAAAATAAACCTCGTTTTCCCAGGGGCGTAACCCCGTTGACACCTTTCTAGACACCTACTTGATCGGCTAATTGTAAAGTGCAAAACTCTCCCACGAGTAACAATTACCCGCAGTGGGTATCAGGATCCAACTATCTCATAGAAGGTATACAATCTCATTGCAAATTTCAACACTTGAAACTCCCGATAATGGTTTTTACCCCTAGTACTTATGACCTTAACTATGGTCAACATATCATAAGCACTAGTCAAGTTCTACCCGTCATTTCATGATTAATTAGACTCACTCATATGACCCTCAACTATGGTCGACATAATCACATGAATGTCCTAACTAATCGCATCATATGCTGTGTAGGAAGACATCACTTAGCTACCGTACACTACGCCTTAACTATAGTCGACATACTTTGCACGAATACTAAGTACTCTACTTCCTAAAATGACGGAGGGTTGCAGATGGTTTTTGTGAAAACCTTTAACGCTTTGAACTTGATATCGTTGCAGAATCAAATGGTTTTAAAAGGAGTGGCTTAAGCTCCGCTTTTTGAAACTTTTGTTTTTTCGTAAGAAGCCGAGTGGGTTTCAAATTCGATTCTACAACATCTTTAGGTTTATTTTCTTTCATTAATCTCATTAATGAATGTCCCATCATTTAAGTTACCTAAGCATCATAGATAAATACAACGTACGCTTATGCCATCCGCATTCGCCACGAAGTCCCATCGTGCACCATTAGGTTAGGTAACTAACGGCAGAGCGGGGCAGGGCTAGCACGGGTGAAAAACATAAGCAACGTCTATAATATATCATATATATTATATAATGTATCCATCTCAGAATATAAAGTGATTACATCACAAAATATCAGCAGCAGAAGACAACATATGAAATATTGGATATACTAGGATTTCCGGGTTTTAAGTTAAGCAAGTATAAAACACGGATTCCACGGTCGTGATGAATAGCCAACCCCACATCCCTAGACCCCTACGAGAGCGGCAAGCAACCCTACCAATTCTAAAGTTAGGAGACCCAGACTCGACGCCTCAAGATGGTCTCCCACTAGACTCTAGAACCCGGTTACTTGTGCTCCCCTCCTTGGGTCTATCATAATGTGGAAAACTAAATAATATACATCAACGGTGACATCTTCCTCAACCCGGAAGTGCCCCAATAAAAGAATATTACATACAAGTTTTTTACATGAATGAAAATGAAAAACTCTCATCTCACATAAAAAAAACCCCGGCTATTCAAACACGACGATCCAATATAACATATCACAGCGACATATAACATCACATGTCATCAACGTAAGTAAATATGCGTATCCCATTTGTCGTTGACGTATAGCAACGAAACCGGCGATACACCACATATTACACTTACGGTCGCAGAAAAGAAAGTGAAAACTACAACAATTGGAATCCGCAACCACCTTAGACATCATAAACCCGAAATATCTCATATTCCGAATTTCATGCCTAACAATTATAAACCCCGCATTTTAGTCTCGATATTGAAAACGCTTTCCAATAACAAGTCGGGCAATTCAACAAGATTCCCGACATCCTGATCGAATGCTCGTCGGAAACTTTAGTAGACGGTCGTACTCCCGATGCCGTCGACGAAGTGCACTTAGGCGGAACACCGCGGCCACGAGCACCCGGACGGATGCTTTTGGCAACGGAGTTCTCCTACAGTCACTTGGTCGGGGCTATGGGTGTGGCTATCTAGTAAGGTTACCCGGCGAGTATTCGCGTACGCTACGTGATTGCGACGGACTTTTGATCACATCAAATTCCCGTGGCAACCGATCAAATGAGACTAAATTGCTAGATTTATAAAATTCAAATATTGTGGATTCCAAGTATTTTATCCCATCATAAATATCCGGACGACGTTAAACTCTTCGATCGATTAATCAAAATCCCACAATTCCCCGAGAGCTCAACACTTGAGCACAGTTTAAAATTAACCCAGAACATACCACATCCCCTATGGACCAACCGTAGAAAGGCCGACCCACGCCTCACTCATGTCGCCGTGGAACTGTTGCAAACCCTAGGGTATGATCGCGGTTCCGCGATCAAAAGAGTCGAGTTTGGGTATTGTTCTTCTAGAGGGTCCACAGAATTGCTTGCATGATTTTCCGAATACCTTAAACTTAGAAAAATGGGTTTTTGACATTCGTTCGAACATTTTAACTTCGCCTAGATAACATGTGAAAACCCGAAACCATGTTAAACTACGAATACGAAACACTCCGAGTTGCCTATACAGTAAGACTACATCACATGCAATCTTAGAAAAAACAAACAACACCTGAAAAACCAAAACCCAGAGACTGGAACACCATCAAAATTTGAGGCAAAAATTCCAAAAATGGGCCGAGCTCACCGGTTTTTAGCTCAATGCGGCCGGCCATTTTTCGAGCAACTGGGCTCAAATTTTGGTAGTGTTCATATTGTATCACATACAACATTTTGCACTTGTTTAAATAATTTTTAGAGACCATATAAAAATCGACAGAAACTGGGTTTGTGTGTTTCAAGTTTCGGAGTAGTTTCGGTTTCGTAATCTAACAAACATCGTCTAATACTCTAGCCCGGCTCTGATACCACTGTTGGGGTTCCTCAGCACCCTACAGGGTTTTCAAGACATCTAGCATGCCAATTTCAAATTTTCTAGAGTGCTAATGAACCCTAACCTAGGATCTAGCTAGAGTGAATAGACAATATAAAACATGTAATCTACCATTACACTAAGTGAACGAGGAATACAACCTTTGTAGACCGGTCCTTCACTTCTAAACCTCCGTGT
This sequence comes from Agapanthus africanus, assembly GCA_030015575.1. NCBI lineage: Eukaryota > Viridiplantae > Streptophyta > Magnoliopsida > Asparagales > Amaryllidaceae > Agapanthus > Agapanthus africanus. Next base: position 495,938,515 of record CM057348.1, on the reverse strand, counting down.
AGTAGTCCCTTCGCTGCGAGTAATGATCTCCCAAACTCTAGTATGGGTTCCCTTGGAGAAATGAACAAGCTTGCTCGAAGTTTTCGAGGCCGAAGATGATCTACGTCGAGGAGACTCAAACCCAAGCTACCTCTTCATTAGGTGATAAACTTTGTGAAGAGAACACCCCAAACTAAATGGCTAATAGTAGAGGATGGTGAAGTAGTAAACGGGCTCACTTTAGATTTAATTTTTTCACAATATTTTCTCACCGTTTTAAAAGCTAGAAAGCTTTCATGAGGAGGAAGAAGATGAAAAAGATCAAGATGAGAAAATGAAACTAATGAGGTGAGAATAGCAACCATGGGTGAGTTAGTGTCATACACTAACCCATGTCGAGAATAAATCATGGGTTACAATAATGGTTAGGTTAATAAATATCTACAAGTAAAACAAAAAGAGTGGACTTGGTCAATGGTTCCACAAGCTTCAACCATGTGACAATTTCCAACCAATTTTGATTTACTTTAAATAAATAAAACCCTAACATTATTATATGCATGGTGTGAGTCTCATACACCCATGTAGCATGTGGCATCTAGCATGACACAAAATAATGTACACTAATATATATCACATATATACTAATGCACAATCAAGTGAGAAAAGAAATCTTAAGTGAGCTAATCCTAGTTAATGTAAATTAATATATCAAATATATATAATTATACATTAGATTATTAAATCAGCACTTGATTTAATAATCCGGCTATATCACATATAACCGACTAATATCATGTGTATCAATTTATCGAATCAACACTTGATTCGATAACCCGGCTATATCTCATATAACCGACCGATGACACAAATCGCGAGAATAGAATACGGTATCTCATACACGTATTAATCTCGGTCCCGCACATATCTCATATGTGCTCCTACTTCGTTTCTCCTGAGCCAGGAAACTTCTGTGTAGGACTCTAAAGACTCATCAATACGCCAGCAGTAGATGATGATCATATCAAACACCCACAAGCCCCAAGAGGCGTGCTAAACGTAACGGCCACCTGGGTATTGAGCGATCAAAAGATCAACAAGCAAGCCTGCTCATACTCCTGCGAATCCAATCAGCAACACTGCCGTACAGTCCGGTCTGTTCGTCTGAAACGTCGCATGTCTCGCCTAGGGGTGGTAAACGTCATACCCCAATAGCTTGATAAGTCATGCCGATGTTGTAAGTCGATGTACAACACCCCACGACTTGCGGGGAGGCGGAAATTTGAAAAACGATCTTGTTCTTTGCTTAAACATCGACTAACCGCATGAATCGAAGCTAAACGATAACTAACATGAAACATAGAAGTTCTATACTACTATGTTTAGGGATTATACCTAACGAATCGTGTCCTTCGTCTTTGCGAACTCCTCCTCCTCCTCGGCCTTCTCGAAGTAGTAGACGATCCACCCGAGAGCTTTACTCCAAGCTTAGCCTCTAAACTTGAGGCAACTAACCTTCTTTAAGTGCTAATCAAAGAAGCTAGGTGATATAGAGTGAGGGTTATGATTTAGTTAGTCTAACTAATCCTTGTACTCAACACATGAGAGGGGAGGATTAGGGTTTGAAGAGGGAGAGCTTGAGGAGAGAGAAGATGATAATGATAATGAAATGAGAATAGTGAGTTATGATAATATATATCAAGAATTTCTTTTTATCAAGAAAAGAAAATATATGAATTTAACAACCATGCTTGATAATATCTAGTGATGATTCATCTCCATGGATAATGACATGTATGAATCATCTAGGTGACTCACTAATCACATTCATTGTATATGCCACCTAAACCTCCTTAGTCACCACCTTTTAGAAGCTTCTCGCACAATTACGAGAACGCCCCTCCTTTCCGCAAAAATACGGAAAAACTTTAGACTGTATAAATCCAATAACCGGATACCAGTAACTGGCTTAAACTAAAGCCGACTGGTAAAAACTGTTCGAAAGTCATACGTGCGTAAACACACGTATGCGTCCGAACCCTTGTCGTAAAACCATACGACCTCTATATCGTTTCGCCTGGAGTAGGGAAACTCTCTGTGTGGGACTCTAGAGACTCGACTACTACGCTGGCAGTGGGTTTAACCACAGACCGTAAGCGGCACTAGCTGTACATAACGGTCCCCAGGTAGATGTCGATAAGAAGGCCGATGAGGAAACCCATCCGAACTCCTACTGAGTCTGATGTGACAATCTCCATACAGTCCGGTCCGTTCGTCCAAGACTATCGCATATCAGGCCTAAGGGGCGGCAAGCGTCAGTCCCCTAATAGCGGTATAAGTCGTGTCAGAGGGAAGCCCATTACACCCTGAGAAACTACTGGAACCTACCAGCAAATCTCGCTTGCCCTGGCCAGGGACTTTGCGTAATGGCTCTCTGACACAGCGCGATATCAACCCCCAATACCGGGAGGGACGAATCCTGTCTAACCGCTACTGCCTCCAAGTGCTCGGGACTGCACCCAACTGCTACCTGTTTGCATGACTCCTTTGAGCCGTGGTAGGGTAGCAATCTAAGAACAGTGGGACACACTCGAGGCGAAGTAGCAGTGTCAAGTCTGCGGACTATGCTGTACTCATGTCACCTGGGAACTGTTCACTGACGACTGGTATAAAACCAACCAACAGTTCCCTGTGAGTCCTGTCCGGTGTACCCGTAACCTAATGAGCACCTGCATACTATCTCCAGTACGACGTACTGACGGCTGTAGGACAGACCATCTCCCCAACTGGGATGAGAAGCGTATACACTAGTCTACTCCGGAGTATCGATGCTCTGTCTCGATAATCCAACGACTAGGGACCTGAATAAGGATGTGCTTGTAGACTACCCAGCCCCCACTAGTGTGACTGCCATCACAACGCTGGTAGTCAAGCAAAATCCTAAGAGCTCTATCAATACGTATACTCACATATTAAGATAGAAAATCCAAGTAGCATACTACCATATTTAGCAAGACTGTTATATACATGTGAATATCCCAAGCTTCTATTAAGTAATATACAAACTAGTATGATACAATAATGGCCCCTAGGGCATATACACTAACAATCTCCCACTTGCACTAGGGCCATGTACTGGCATATCGAAGACCAATGATCTCGAGTAGCCTCTCGAACTGAATCTGAGGTAGGGCCTTCATGAATGGATCAGCAATGTTCTCTTCAGAAGCAACTCTCCGAACCTCGATCTCCTGACGATCAATGATCTCCCTGATCAGGTGATACCGCCTTAAGATGTGTCTGGACTTCTGATGGGACCTTGGTTCCTTCGCTAAAGCTATAGCTCCGTTGTTGTCGCAATACAGAGGTATTGGATCAACTATGGTCGGAACCACCTGAAGTTCTGTTAGGAAGTTCTTCATCCAGACTGCTTCTTTTGCGGCATCGCAAGCAGCTATATACTCCGCTTCCATCGTTGAGTCAGCAACGGTGTCCTTCTTGGAGCTCTTCCAGCACACCGCCCTTCCATTGAGGGTAAAGACATAACCCGACATGGACTTGGAATCGTCCTTATCACTCTGGAAGCCGGAATCAGCAAAGGCCTCCAACCTGAGGTCTTTTCCGCCGTAAACCAAGAACATCTCCTTAGTCCTTCTCAGGTACTTGAGAATGTTCTTTACTGCTATCCAGTGCTTCTCCTCTGGGTCTGACTGATACCGGCTTACCACGCTCAGTGCGTAAGCTACATCTGGTCTGGTACACAACATCGCATACATTATAGAGCCTACCGCAGAAGCGTAGGGTATAATAGACATGCGTTCCCTTTTCAAATCAGTCTTGGGAGACATCTCTTTGGAGAGGGTGATTCCGTGACAAGCCGGTAGATTACCGCGCTTAGAATCTTCCATACTGAATCTTTTCAGTACAGTGTCGATATACCTGGACTGCGAAAGTCCCAACATCCTCTTGGATCTATCACGATAGATCCGGATCCCCAGAATGTAAGAGGCATCACCCAGGTCTTTCATGGAGAACCTTTGTGACAAGAATCCTTTGACAGATTGTAGCATAGGAATGTCATTTCCTATCAATAGAATGTCATCCACGTACAAGACGAGGAATACGACACTTCTGGCTACAACTTTACTATATATGCACGGTTCATCTGGATTTTTGATAAAGTCATATTCTTTGACTGTCTCATCAAAACAGATGTTCCAACTCCGCGATACCTGCTTTAGTCCATAAATGGACTTAAGCAGCTTGCATACTTTCCTGCTGCTCCCACTCTGATTGAAACCCTCTGGCCGATCCATATAGACGCACTCTTCTAAATTTCCATTCAGAAAAGCCGTCTTTACGTCCATCTGCCAGATTTCATAATCATGGAAGGCAGCAATAGCAAGAAGGACCCGAATGGATTTGAGCATAGCCACTGGAGAAAAAGTTTCGTCATAGTCCAAACCAGGTCTTTGACGAAAACCCTTTGCAACAAGTCTAGCCTTATAGGTTTCCACCTGTCCATCTACACCAATCTTTTTCTTGAAGATCCATTTGCATCCTATGGGTTTTACCCCATCTGGAGCAAAGTCCAAAGCCCATACTTTGTTGGTGTACATGGACTCCATTTCGGTCCGCATTGCATCTAGCCATCGTACCGAGTCGCCGCTCTGGATGGCCTGCTGGAAGTCAGTAGGTTCATCATCATCTATGATGCAATCCTCTCTATCCCCATCTATGAGAAAACCGTAGTATCTCTCAGGCGGATGAGACGGCCTACTACTCCTGCGGAGGGGTGCGGGAATGTCCTGTTCTTCCTGAACTTCCGGTTCTACCAAACTTTCAGTATTAGTTTGTGGTTCTGGAATTTCTTCCAGTTCTATTTCGCTCCCACTTGATTCCTTTTCTAAAAACTGATGTTCTAGAAAATGGGCATTACGAGAAACAAATACCTTTTGTTCCTCTGCGTAATAGAATAGATATCCCCTGGAGTTCTTTGGATATCCCACAAACTTACACTTTACTGATCGTGCCTCGAGCTTGTCCACATGCTGCTTTTTAACAAAAGCTGGACATCCCCAAATCTTTATATACTGTAGATGGGGTTTCTTCCCGCTCCACATCTGATATGGAGTGGTAGGCACAGTCTTGGTAGGTACCATGTTCAAAAGATATGCCGCTGATTCTAGCGCATAACCCCAGAAAGATCGCGGTAACTCAGCATTACTCATCATGGATCGTACCATATCTAATAGGGTTCGATTCCGTCTCTCCGATACACCATTATGCTGTGGAGTGTATGGAGGAGTAAGCTGAGAGAGAATTCCTTTCTCTTTTAGGTAACCTAGGAACTCGGCACTTAAGTATTCACCACCTCGATCAGATCTAAGTGTCTTGATACTTTTGCCGGTTTGGTTTTCTACTTCATTCTTATACTCTTGGAATTTCTCAAAAGCCTCGGATTTATGTTTCATCAGATAAATGAATCCGTATCTTGAGTAATCATCCGTGAAAGTAATGAAATAGGAAAAACCACCTCTTGCATGTGTAGACATTGGACCACATACATCGCTGTGTATGAGTCCTAAGAGCTCGCTCGCTCTTACTCCTTGTCCAGTAAATGGAGTCTTTGTCATCTTTCCTTTGAGACAAGATTGACAAGTGTCATAAGTTTGATATTCGAACGAGTCCAAATATCCTTCTCTATGCAACTTAGTCAACCTTCTCTCATTGATGTGACCCAGTCTACAATGCCATAAGAAAGCTTTATTTAAATCTGGAGACTTTCTTTTTAGTGTGTTCTAGACATTGAAAATTTGGAGTTGGTTTAAAACATATATACCGTTATTTAGTGTACCGGACCCAATCAAACCATGTTAAGGTGGATGTTAACAACATCTCTTACAAACATGAAATCATAACCTTTATTTGATAACAAGGAAACTGATATGATATTACACGTTAAGCTTGGTACAAAAAAACAGTTATGTAAAACCAAAATGTGTCCACTCGTCAATCCTAGGTGATAATCCCCGACGGACGCAGCTCCCACGCTAGCTCCGTTAGCAACCTTTAGGGTCATATCACCTTCCTTCAGCACTCTACGGTTTCTCAGTGCCTGCAATGAATTGCAAATATGAGATCCTGATCCGGTATCCAATACCCAGGAAGTAGAGTTGATCGACAGACAATTCTCAATTACAAACACACCTGAAGTCGAAGCCACAGCTTGCTTCGGTTCCTGGTTCTTGGCGTTCTACGCCTTGCAATCCTTCTTCCAGTGCCCTTTCCTGTGACAATGGAAGCACTCATCCTGACCCACTACCGGTACCGCAAACTTTTTCTTTCCCTTCCCTCCCACCTTACTAACACCTCCTCTAGGTTTGGTGGCGGCCTTCTTCTTCCTTCCTTTGGCCCTTGCCTTGGACCCGGAAGAAGATGCACCGCCAACAAACATAGCGGGTGTTTCCCTTGTCTTCTGCAAGGTGCCCTCTGCACTCCTTAACATGTTCAGGAGTTCCGGAAGTTCAACTTCTTTTCTTTGAATGTTGAAGTTCAGGATAAACTGGGCGTAGGTGTGAGGAAGGGACTGGAGAATAAGGTCTGTATAGAGCTCATTATCCAAAGTCGTCCCAAGGTCTGCGAGCTCTTCAATATAGCCGATCATCTTTAGGACATGTTCTCCTACCGATGACCCGACAGCCAATCTCGCTCGAAACAAGTTCTTAGAGGTCTCGTATCTTGCTATACGAGATTGCTCTCCATAAAGTTCCTTTGTATGGAGAAATATGCCATCAAGGTCCATATCCTCGGCCTCCTCTGATGTTCATTGTTCATCGAGGCAAGCACGATGCACTTGGCTTTCGCGCAATCTAAATCCCAGGTTTTGCGGATTTCCTTATCCGCATTACTGGATTTGGGACCAGGGACAGCAGGTGCCGTAGCGGTGAGGACGTACCCCAATTTGTCATAGGTCAAAGCCATTTTGACATTCCGCAGCCAATCTTTATAGTTTGGCCCTGTCAGTATATTTTTCTCTAAAAGTAACTTAAGTCCAGTCATTTTCAGGGTCGCTGCAATTAGGAGAGAGAGAAGAAAACTCTTTAGCATGATGCTCTTGCAAGTTTAGAGTGGTTTTTAATTTATCTAAACTGGATGGCTCCCACTGTTTCTCGAATCCTTCCTCAAACCATAAAAGAAGAATTAGCCAGGACTATTCTCACCGTACAATACTTGCTTAACCGTTCAGCCAGGCTAGTGTCGATACTTCGAGGGAGGTTTTCCAACGCTTTCGCGAAGTTCCTTAATTAAATAACCTCTTTTCTCTGGGGGCGTAACCCCGCTGACACCTTTCTGGACACCTACTAGGTTTATAGCATTGATCGTTAAGTGATGAATATCCTGATAAGTAGCATATACTCACAGTAGGATCGGGATCCAAATATCATCGTATGATAATGTTGAAGGAATGCTACCAACATTCATCAAACTCCAAATGGTATGCATCTCTTTGCAAATTTCAGTTTCTTTAGAAATTCCCGATATAAATTTTTGCCCCATGCTCTTATGACCTTGGCGTTAGGTCAAAATGTCATAAGTCACATGTCAAGTTCTACCCATCATTATCTTGTCAATTTGAACCCATCCGTATATATCCTTGACGTTCGGCCAAAATGATAATACGACTGTCCCAAACTAACTCATCTATCTATGCAACAAATGAATACCCAGTAGCTACCAAACACTATGCCTTGGCGTTAGGTCAAAATACATAGCTTGAATACTACTGAATACCCAGATGAAATGACGGAGGGCTACGAATGGTTTTGGCGAAACCGTGAACGTAGTGAACTTGATATAACCGAAGGAACCTGATAGCTTTTAAAAGGAGTGGTTAAAGCTCCGCATTTAAAATATCTGTTTTTAAAATTAACCGAGTGGTTTCTTTTAAATTGTTCCAACGATTAAACTTTTGGTTTATTTTCTTTGCATTATAGATAATGCGTCCCATCATTAACCTATCATTGCAGAAAACAACGAAAATACAACGTCCTCTTATGCCATCCGCATTCGCCACGGGGTCCCGTCATTACCCGTTAGGTTACTTAACTAACGAAAGAGCGGGGGCTGGGCTAGCGCGGGTGTAAAACATAAGTGACGTCTAAATAGCTATCATATATATAGATATTTTACATTCGTCTGACACAATGATGTTCATTCCAGATCACAGATGAACTTAATTGGATTTGCAAGCAATCCGTGTTTGTTTTGAGCCTGCAACAAAAGACGGATTACACAGTTGTGATGAATAGCCATTACCCCACCCAAGACCCCAACGGGTGCGGCAAACTACCCACCCGGCAGTTTGTACACCCCACCTTGGGTCTGTCCTACGAGCAAAAAACAGTAAAATGAAATAATACAACGGTGGCTACAACCGCAACCTGGATGTGCCCCGCAAAATAATATTACAACAAATTACATTTACATCAAATGAATTAAATAATAACCCATCACATAACCCCGGCTATACATCACAACAGTCCAACACAGTTCATATGCACAAACAGATAAAATCCATTACAGAAATGTGCAACCCCCTGCCAACCGACATACTAGCAGTTAGGGGAGGTTTACGAACACATTATACAAACACAGATATAATCCAACAAGCAAATACTGTATAATTTCGATCGATTAAACACTTTTAATTTTGCTCCAATACTTCTCTGTAAATCTGAAACCTGAGCAAAAATAAAAAATTCCAGAAAATACCAAATATCGCATAGAACCAACACAACAAAAGATCGGTGGGATCCGCCGCGGTTCCGCGGCGCTATAGACGATTCAGGGGCCCAAATTTCTTGGGTGTTCTTCTACTGTCATTTTAAGCTTTCTGAACCTCCCTGAAAAATTTTTGGACTTCATTTAAAAATCGACAGAAACTTGTGATTTCGGGCTTTTCCGGTTTCGTTTTTTCCGTTCGAAATTCATACAAATTTGCAAGTAAGTTATTTATTGTTTAGCGAGGCTCTGATACCACTGTAAGTCGATGTACAACACCCCACGACTTGCGGGGAGGCGGAAATTTGAAAAACGATCTTGTTCTTTGCTTAAACATCGACTAACCGCATGAATCGAAGCTAAACGATAACTAACATGAAACATAGAAGTTCTATACTACTATGTTTAGGGATTATACCTAACGAATCGTGTTCTTCGTCTTTGCGAACTCCTCCTCCTCCTCGGCCTTCTCGAAGTAGTAGACGATCCACCCGAGAGCTTTACTCCAAGCTTAGCCTCTAAACTTGAGGCAACTAACCTTCTTTAAGTGCTAATCAAAGAAGCTAGGTGATATAGAGTGAGGGTTATGATTTAGTTAGTCTAACTAATCCTTGTACTCAACACATGAGAGGGGAGGATTAGGGTTTGAAGAGGGAAAGCTTGAGGAGAGAGAAGATGATAATGATAATGAAATGAGAATAGTGAGTTATGATAATTGATCAGTCGAAAATATTGCATATTTTAACCGGCAATTTCCTCATCATTTGCATTCATATAGAAGTGTTCGGTATCCGTATTTCACATATTAGCAAATCTATCACAGATTATAAGATTACATGTATTAAACCTTAAAAACGGCATTTCTAGGGAAATTGACTGCATTTCATTACATGGCATATTTTCTATATATCGCAACCCGTATTTCGAAGTCTGTGCAGGAAAAGGAAAAGCTCGCTCGAACATTACACCGCTCAAAAGATACGTCAACTCACTAATTTCAGATCTGGTATCATTACAAAGGAGAAATTGCAAATCAACATATCAAAGGAAGCCCTAAATAACAGTACAAGCCCACAGAAGAAAGTACAAGGCCCAAGCCTCCAACATGGCCGAGGATCCGCGGCAATGGCTTGCTTGCGCCGCGGATCCGTGGTGGGCCCAGGGAATCAGTTCCCCAATTTTAGTGCACAACTCCTATCTCAGTGGCTACAGTTCAGAAAAGCATGACAACTTCCAGAAGACTCCAGGGACTTCTACCAGATCAGCAAACACTTTGATCTACACTAAAACTAGCCTATCATTCTAGAACTTTCCCCCTAAACCCTAGCTTAAACCCTAAGCTAAGTCTAACAAACTCTCTCAACAAACTTTTGGAGGAAACTACCATTTCAAACCTAAACCTAGGGTTTGGGAAGTCTATAAATAGAAGCCTAGACCTAGGGTAAAGAGATAATCATCATAGTGTGGAGATAGATAGAATCAACCCATTTTATAGTTTTTTTAGCCAATCTCCTTCTTCATCTCCTTCCTCCTCAAGTCTAGTGAGAGGGCTTGTGGGAAACCCTAACCCTAACCCTAATTCCAATTAAAAATCAAGATCCCGAGTACCCATTAAGCAAGAAGCCTTACAACCTTTAGGAGCGGAGCCGATCTTCAACGGAGCAAGCGATCCGAGCCGATCCACGACTCACGAAGCCGAGCGACGCCCGATCAACAATTTAGATTCTTCCTCTTGTAGTTCTTGAAGCGAATGTAATCAAAATTGTTGAGATAAATAAAGGTGATATTCTTTTATCTTGTTTTCTTTAAATTCTGCATCATGATATCTTTACAATTCGTAAATCTTTTCTGTGTGGTGATGTGTGAATAAAACTCCGCTCGTCGAGGAGTCGAGACGGTCAATAGAATGATGATGTAACATAGCTTTAATCGATTCTTGAGTCCTACGAGTTTTGTAAACCCTAGCAAGTTCAAGAAACGACGACCCATTTCGTTTCGATGCTTTCTTGATTGACATCGTTCGAAATTGGGGAGTTACGATCGTTTCTTGAATTTGGTAGAGGCTAGAAAAGGAATGATATCGACGAAAGAACAAGGGTTAAAAGATGAACCCTAGTTTCATCAAGAAAGCCCTAACTCTCGTCGATGATCATCGATCTAGTATCAATCCTTCGAAGGACAAGAACACGATATCTTTAGATTACATCACGTCTATTGATCCGATCGATTCCTACGAGCTTCTTTTAGATTCTTGATTGTTGATTGGAAATATTATCGAAACCCAATTCTTGATTGTTTATCAGTTTCTTGATTCTTGATTAAACATCGTGACACCTGAATCAATTGATAAATTCTTGAATCATGTCTTTCTTTTCTTGTCAATTAAGTTTTCAATTCAAGCATATCATAATACAAACGAATCGTGCAATCCCTGTGGACGATCCGCACTCATTCATGTGTTGGAGATAGTGCCCTCAGAGTCAATTATTTGATCACATGCACGTGATTGCAATGATTGAGGGAGGACCTATCCCGGTAGAACAGTTTTACTCAAGATGATAGTATGCTATCTGGTTTACCTTTATCATCGTGTACTGCTTCAGGTGACCTTACAGGTCGCTATTACACGCTGATAGAGCCCCTAGGATTCTTGCTTGACTGCCGGCAGTATGATGGCGATCATATACGTGGGAGCTGGTGGTCTATAAGCACATCCTTAAAAGGTCCCTAGTCGTGGGAGTTTCGAGACAGGGTATCGATTCTCCAGAGTAGACTAGTGTATACAGTCGAGACCCCGATGAGGGGCGGTGGCCGGTCTCACAAGCCACTGGTGTCAGTTGGTTCACCTAAGATGTATACAGGTGCTCATTGGGTTATGAGTACACCGGACAGGACTCGCCGGGAACCTGCTAGTTGGGATTATACCAGACGTCAGATAGCAGTTCCCAGGTGACATGTGTACAGGTTAGTTCATCGACCTGAGATCGTCATTTGTCTCGTGTGAGTTCCCACTGTGCTTTGATTACTACCCTACCACGGCTCAAAGGAGTCGTGCAAACAGGTTTTAGTTGGGTACAGTCCCGAGCCACATGGAGGCAGTGAGCGGATCTGCAGGGGTTCGTCTCTCCCGGTATTGGGGGTGAGGTCGCGCTGTGTCTAGGAGAGCCATTACGCAAAGCCCTCGGCCGAGGCAGGAGATTTACTGGTAGGTATTCCAGTAGTATCTCAGGGTGTTCTGGGCTTCACTCCGACACGACTTGTACCGCCTTTGGGGGTCTGACTTTTACCAACCCCCTAGGCCCGCTATGCGATGCTCATAGACGAACGGACCGGACTGTACGGATATTGTCACTGACAGGCTCAGTAGGGTGTCAGGATGAGTTCGCTCATCGACGTCCCTTTTGGTCAATAGCTGGTGGCCCGTTACGTATTGGCTTATACCTCTGACGTGCTAGTGGTTAAATCCACAGCCATAGTATTGACGAGTCTTTAGAGTCCACCACACTTTCAGTTACTCAAGCTTTCGGGCGAAACGCTGTAGAGGCCGTATGGAGATATGGCAGGGTCCGATCAGATACGTGCGGTATTGCACGGATCAGGATCGGACGGTTTGTACTAGTAGCCGTATGGATATATGGCAGGGTTCGATCAGATACGTGCGGTATTGCACGGATCAGGATCGAACGGATATTACTAGCCGGCTTTGGTTTAAGCCGGATCCTAGTTTAGTACAGTGTAGATTTTGTCTCATTGCATTTGTATCCGGTCAGAATACAGATGCGGGTGTGTATGCACGGTATCGGGGTTTTCCTGTACTTTATTGCGGGACCAGTTTTCTGGAGTTGCCAGTTTGCATTCCGTTCCGGCCGGTTTTCCTTTGTTCTTTCCCGGCCGGACTTTTCCGGTGGAGGGGGTTATTTGCAAGTTTGCAAATAACACTTTGTGGAGGGGTTTCTTGCAAATGTATTGATTATGATAGCATCTTTTTGATACCATTCTTTTCTACATCATTCTTTTGCATTAATTGAGAAAAGAAAGGGTATGGGTTTGATGTGCTTTTGTTATGATGATGTTTTTGGATTTGGTCACCATTCTCTTTATCCTACACTTACCTCCCTTCATGAGTTTTGTATATCCCTCCACCATTTCCACGAAGGTTTAGGCCGGCCACAATTTGAGAGGGGAGGAGAAAATGAAAGAGTTTCATTTGGTGTGGGAAAAATTATCATTCATATCATTTTTCATTGCTACAAAAATCCCCAAGTTCATATCTTGTTGATTCCTCCATCAAGGCAACTTCACCAACCCAAAAGAGACTATGATTCTACAGCTAATCTTGGGCGCGTCGGCTTGCCAACTTCGCGCCCGAGTTGCCTCGGTATTGAGGTGGGAGCCCGTAAAAGATACAGACGATGTGGTGCCCTTCCGGCAAGGATGCGACGACCGGAGTTTCCGCGGGAGATCGGGACGATGACGAGAAGACCGGAGGACTCGGATCACTCGGTACATCTCTCACCCTTTCTCTTATTTGCTAGTATCGGTTAATGGTTACGATCCGGGTATATTGTCCGCGGTAGCGCCAGTTTAAAATTAAGAAAAATTTTGATTCCGCATTTTGGCCTCGGATAGACGGCCGGGGCGCTGCCGTGGCGCAACATCATGAACTACAATTGACACTGTAGTTTGATTGCGGTCAAATAATTTTTGGTTGTGATTTCTTTACAAATTTCTGAATACCGACACAAGAAACAGTTTCAATCAAATGGTGCCGTTTTAGGGGACTTTTGAAGTGATTCATACTACACAACAGGAAAATTCTAACAATCAATAATATATATCAAGCATTTCTTTTTATCAAGAAAAGAAAATATATGAATTTAACAACCATGCTTGATAATATCTAGTGATGATTCATCTCCATGGATAATAACATGTATGAATCATCTAGGTGACTCACTAATCACATTCATTGTATATGCCACCTAAACCTCCTTAGTCACCACCTTCTAGAAGTTTCTCGCACAATTACGAGAACGCCCCTCCTTTCCGCAAAAATACGGAAAAACTTTAGACTGTATAAATCCAATAACCGGATACCAGTAACTGGCTTAAACCAAAGCCGACTGGTAAAAACTGTCCGAAAGTCGTACGTGCGTAAACACACGTATGCGTCCGAACCCTTGTCGTAAAACCATACGACCTCTATATCGTTTCGCCTGGAGTAGGGAAACTCTCTGTGTGGGAGACTCGACTACTACGCTGGCAGTGGGTTTAACCACAGACCGCAAGCGGCACTAGCTGTACGTAACGGTCCCCAGGTAGATGTCGATAAGAAGGCCGATGAGGAAACCCATCCGAACTCCTACTGAGTCTGATGTGACAATCTTCATACAGTCCGGTCCGTTCGTCCAAGATTATCGCATATCGGGCCTAGGGAGCGGCAAGCGTCAGTCCCCTAATAGCGGTATAAGTCGTGTCGGAGGGAAGCCCATTACACCCTGAGAAACTACTGGAACCTACCAGCAAATCTCGCTTGCCCTGGCCAGGGACTTTGCGTAATGGCTCTCTGACACAGTGCGATATCAACCCCCGATACCGGGAGGGATGAATCCTGTCTAACCGCTACTGCCTCCAAGTGCTCGGGACTGCACCCAACTGCTACCTGTTTGCACGACTCCTTTGAGCCGTGGTAGGGTAGCAATCTAAGAACAGTGGGACACACTCGAGGCGAAGTAGCAGTGTCAAGTCTGCGGACTATGCTGTACTCATGTCACCTGGGAACTGTTCACTGACGACTGGTATAAAACCAACCAACAGTTCCCTGTGAGTCCTGTCCGGTGTACCCGTAACCTAACGAGCACCTGCATACTATCTCCAGTACGACGTACTGACGGCTGTGGGACAGACCATCTCCCCAACTGGGATGAGAAGCGTATACATTAGTCTACTCCGGAGTATCGATGCTCTGTCTCGATAATCCAACGACTAGGGACCTGAATAAGGATGTGCTTGTAGACTACCCAGCCCCCACTAATGTGACTGCCATCACAACGCTGGTAGTCAAGCAAGATCCTAAGAGCTCTATCAATACGTATACTCACATATTAAGATAGAAAAGCCAAGTAGCATACTACCATATTTAGCAAGACTGTTATATACATGTGAATATCCCAAGCTTCCATTAAGTAATATACAAACTAGTATGATACAATAATGGCCCCTAGGGCATATACACTAACAGATGTAAGGTCCATAACGGGCGTGAAACTACTGATAACACTTACCAGTAAATCACATCTACCCTGGCCAGGGATTTCAGTTATGGCCAATCGAGCATAGCGCAACATCAACCCCCAATACCGGGAGAGACGAATCCCCTCCTATCGCTCATTGCCTCCATGTGACTCGGGACTGTACCCAAAAACCACATGTTTGCATGACTCAGTAGAGCCATGGTAGGGTGGAAATCAAAGCACAGTGGGAGACACACAAGACTCTATGACGATCTCGGGTCAACAGACTAACCTGTACTAGTGTCACCAGAGAACTGTTATCTGACGCGAGGTATAATACCATCTAAGAGTTCTCGGCGAGTCCGTTCAGTGTACCTAGTCTCCACTGAGCACCCGTATACGATCTCTGATGTCAAACACCAATGGATATGGGATCATCCATCGCCTATCACATGGGTCGAGAAGCGTATACGCTAGTCTCCCCTGGAATATCGATGCCCAGTCTCGATACTCCCACGACTAGGAACATTGAAGGTGAACTCATGGACTGCCCAGGCCCCACAAGTATGATCCGCATCATAATCCTGATAGTCAAGTACATATTCTAAGGGCTTTATCAACATGTAACAGAGAGACAGTAAGTGTACATGTTAAGATAAAGAGCAACCAGATAGCGTACTATCATGTCGAGCAAGAAAGTCCTCCCTATATATGTCCAAGCATCCACTATAATATACATCTCATGTACAATAATGGCCTCTAGGGCATACATACAACTAACACCTACTCCTCGAATCGGGTCTCGAAAACCAAAAGAATTTAGAAAAACTCATGGTGGTCGACACATGCATCATATCACGAGAAAACCGCAACTTGCATTTTTAAAATGATAATGAGTTTATAAAAGTCTTGCGGTGTTCCCCGAAATCCGGAAATCTTATAGAAAATCCGAAATCCTAAAATCAAGAGTCGATAAGCAGTGAATATCGGCATAAAGCCCACAATATTGCATAACAGATTGAATATATAATGCATGGGGTGTCTAAGCAAAGAATGCATTATCTAAACTAGCACATGAGAGCAAGCATAATAATAATATGTTGAAACTACCAGCTAGCAGGTTATATCAGTGAAGTAACGCTTTCTAAAGTGTACGTGATATGGCAATTACCGATGATGATGTGTGTGAGCCGGCAAGCAAGTGTACATGGGACATGCGCATCATCGGTATTGGTGCTGGTGTCCTAACAGACGGGATTCGTAATAGCGGAAGAAAACACATATAATAAATATGCAATGCAATGAGAACAACAACATAAATAAAACAGAAAGATGAATAGTAAAAGTAACATTATAGAATATGCATATCAGCTTACGAGTCATACGGTTTCAGTGTTTTTGAAATAACACGAATCGTGGTTTTTAGAAAAGTAGGGGCTACGGGGTTTTGAGAAAAGATATATCGTTTGAAAAATCAGTGGCATCCCTCGGGTTGTCATTTGAAAATACCCGCGATTCGTTAGTTTTGAAAATAAGTATGACTCGAACCAAATCTAGCATCTGCCTAAATAACTAAGAGACTAACTAAGAAACTAGTTGAAAGGAGAAGAAAATCTAAATATATTTCGAGTCGATATACCTAATAGTCGGCGATCCAGCCTCATAACGTCATATACTGTATAATACATAGTACGACATTCTTGAGTCAAGAGTGCGGATCAATCATCATACTTATACCTCGCACGGTAAAATCCATCGTACGGCATCCCCAAAATCAAGGGTACGGGTCAAATATCATATATACATTATCCTTTATACGGTATCATCATCGTACAATATCATGATCAGGGGTACGGCTCTAAGGTCTCGTACATGCTAATACAATCAATTCACAATTTATCGTATGTATGAATTACATATCGCCCAACGATCCATCATAATATCATATCATATACAGTATTACGACTCGATCACATATCAAATCTCACGGCATCATGCCCGATCATATCAACTCATCTCCAAGTATCATATACTATCCTCATCTCACATGTAAATGTATATGTGTGTGTGTATATATATATATAAAGCTACACACATACACACACACACACATACACACACATATACACACAAAATCAAGTGTGCGTGTGCGCGTATGTGTGTGACTACATGAAACCTGTGATTCGCCACCAAGGTAATCATCCTATGGATAAGTCTTTCTAGATCAACCTAATCTAACCTAAGGTCTTCTAAATACCCTGCTCATTAAGTATCCAATATCACATCCAAACTTATAATAACATGGTAATAACCCTATTCTACATTTGCAGGGGTGCTATACACCATCCACCCGACTTTCCCCGTAGATATACATCTACTCACCTTGATTCTCGCTTGCCGAAGTTAGGACGCCACGCTCTTCCTTGTTGTCTGAAGTCCACGTGAGGGTGCTTACATATATAAACATATAGTATCGTAAACAGAAATCGCGTACGAAAACCAAAACGGCACACGAAACACACATAGGTTAAAACCTATGGTCTACGCATGTAAGAATAATCAAAACAACTCCCGATATCGATGTACAAACGTCAAGTGACCGAGATAAAACACAATACCAAAACTAAATTCATTAAAAAGTCACGAAACCAAACAACAACTCAAGAAAAAGCTTCCTGATTTGGCTCAGGTGAGAATTAGGAAAAGTTGCATATAGGGTAGATCTAATTAGAGGATGATTGAACCATGGCTATTGTTCTTGAGAAATGGCCGGACTCTTTTGCTCACACCCAGGCCGAAATTTGCGGCCAAAACATGGAAATTGGCGACTAAGGGTTGGAATGGAGGTCTCAGGTTTTGGGGTTAGCTTCCAAGTTGCATACTTATCTTACAGTAATTGCTAATAAATTTTTAGGACCCCCAGGTGAAAGCAGATCTCAAAACAACATCACAATTCCTACACAAATCCGATATTGAGGATTTCTAAGTTTGGGATTTAGGGTTTTAGTCTCAGGTTTGGTCCATGTTTTTAACACTAAAGGGGTTGTAGCACCATTACACCTCCATACACCTTCACAAACCAAATCATGCCCTAAACCTCATCTTGGAAATTTCCAAGATCACCAAACCTTATTTAATCAACTCAAAACTACTATAGGAATTAAGAAAACTAAGTTCTAAACAAAGGGTGTAGGATTATACCTTATTTGGCAACTCAAGAATTTTCTTGAGTTGCTCAAAATCTTCAAAATCTTGACTTGATAATGCCATAGGGTTTTGGGTGAGCTTAAGATCAATTTTTGTGAAGAGGAGATGAGGTTTTATTTGAGTTTTTGGGGTGTTTGTGAATGCTAGAGGAGGTGGAGGGGGTGGAAGATGAGACGAATAATGAAGTTGAGAACAATGAAGAAGTGAAGAGGAGCCATGGTCAAAAAGTCTTGGAGAACTCCAAAGTCTTCTCTCTCTCTCTCCAAAAAAATATCTTTTCCATTTTCTTTTCTTTTCTTTTCTTTTCTCTTCTCATTTAAAACAAAATAAAGCCATGAGTAAAATAAATGTAACAAATGGTTTTTGCAACATGATTTGTTGCATGCCACATGCACATAATCAAGATTAAATGCAAAATTAGTGAAATACTAATCGAGTTTAGTAAATAACCCATTTACAAATAATTTGTATAATAATTCATAAAATTTAGTATTTTATTTATTTAAATTTCAAAAATAATATTTTATTTTTCTGAAATGTTACAGTTTTCAATACAGGCGATGATAATTATAGTTTCATTAATTCCTTTAGGTTCCAAACAGCAAATAACAACATATAAATAGCATCTCTATTGGTCTATGTGTTAGTGTATATGCCCTAGGGGCCATTATTGTATCATACTTGTATGTATATTACTTAATGGAAGCTTGGGATATTCATATACAGTCTTGCTGAAAATGGTAGTATGCTACTTGGTTTGTGTCTACTTTAATATGTTTCTTGTTAAGTATCACTTATACATATTAGTAGAGCCCATAGGATCTTTGCTTGATTACCAGCGTTGTGATGGCAGTCACACTAGTGGAGACTGGGTAGTTTGTAAGCAACATCCTATACAGGTCCCTGGTCGTTGGATTATCGAGATAGAGCATCGATATTACGGAGTAGACTAAGTGTGTACGCTTCTCATCCCAGTTGGGGAGATAGTCTGTCCCACAGCCATCAGTACGTCGTACTGGAGATAGTATACAGGTGCTCTTTACATTACGGGTACACCGGACATGACTCACAGGGGAACTGATTGGTTGGTATTATACCCGTTGCCAGTTAACAGTTCCCAGGTGACATGAGTACAGCATAGTCCGCAGACTTGACACTACTACTTCGTCTCGAGTGTGTCCCACTGTTCTTAGATTGCTACCCTACCACGGCTCAAAGGAGTCATGCAAACAGGTAGCAGTTGGGTGCAGTCCCGAGCACTTGGAGGTAGTGGCGGTTAGACGGGATTCGTCTCTCCCGGTATTGGGAGATGATATCGCGCTGTGTCAGAGAGCCATTACGCAAAGTCCCTGGCCAGGGCAAGCGAGATTTACTGGTAGGTTCCAGTAGTTTCTCAGGGTGTAATGGGCTACGCTCCGACACGACTTATACAGCTATTAGGGGACCGACGTTTTCCGCCCCCTAGGCTCGATATGCGATAGTCTTAGACGAACAGACCGGACTGTACGGAGATTGCCACATCAGGCTCAGTAGGAGTTCGGATGGTTTTCCTCATCGGCCTTCTTATCGACATCTACCTGGGGACCGTTACGTACAGCTAGTGCCGCTTGCGGTCTGTGGTTAAACCCACTGCCAGCGTAGTGTCGAGTCTTTAGAGTCCCACAAAGAGAGTTTCCCTGCTCCAGGCGAAACGATATAGAGGTCGTATGGTTTTACGACAAGGGTTCGGACGCATACGTGTTTAAACGCACGTACGACGTTCGGACAATTTTTACTAGCCGGCTTTGGTTTAAGCCAGATTCTAGTATCAGGTTATTGGATTTATACAGTCTAAAGTTTTTCCGTGTTTTCACGGATTGGAGGGGCGTTCTCATAATTTTCCGGGAAGCTTCTAGAAGCATGGTGACTTGGGGGTAAGGTGGCATATGCATTAATTGGCTTAATGAGTCATGTAGTGATTCATACATTGAGTTAATGATTCATTTAATGTTTTGTATGACTCATGTGATGAATCACTTAGTGCATTAATGAAACATGGTGATAATTCATTGTTTGTTATTTACTTTTTATTATCATATGTTTCATATATACACAAATGACTTCATTCATCCAAAAGGATTATTATTCTCACCTTCTCTCTCCTCAAGCTCTCTCATTCTTGAAACCCCAACCCTAACCTCTCATGTGTTGAGATCAAGGGTTAGCTAGACTAATACATCCATAACCTCACTCTATATCCCCTATGTAGCTTAGATTAGCACTTTGAGCAACCTAGTTATCTCAAGTTAGAGATATAACTTGGCGTAGGAGCTCTCGGGTAGATCATCTTTGATTCGAGGAGGCCGTTGAGGTGCCGATGTTCCAAAGAGCCTACGAGGAGTGGAGGACAGCGATGAAGACCCGAAGGACAAGTAACGTGAGGTATAACTTCGAATCGGAGTAGTTAAACCTTTCGTAGTTTGCTAGTAACGGTTTAGATCGATTCATGCGCTCAAGTCCGTGTTACGAAGCTTTGATAATTGTTTTTCATATATTCCGCCTCCCCGCAAGTTCGTAGGGTGCGTGACATGGACTTACAGTGGTATCAGAGCCAACTAAACCGTTACTAGCTTGTTAGCAAGTAATTAGAAGTTCGATCGACGGAAAACACGAAAACAAAACCCTTACCCCTTAACAGTTTCTGTTAATTTTAAACATGTCACAAAAATTATTTGATATGCCTTAAAATTCACAGCAGGGTATTTTAAGAATACTGGGAAAATACGAGCCAGTAACTTGGCAAGACGGCTGCGGATCCGCGGCAAGAAGGTGCTTTTGGCCGCGGATCCGCCGCCGAGTTAACGCCGAGTTGACTCGGATTTGCTCTGTTATTCATATTTTTGGGTGTATTGTTTTCCAGTATGTTCTGTTTCTACCCAGGTTACTTCAGTGCAGGTTTGCTTTTGGGGTAGATACGGATAAAAGTTGTCAATCGATGTTCTAAGTTATTTGCTAATTGGGTTTTTATCTGTATTGTTTAATGTGTTCGTAAACCTCCCCTAACTGCTAGTATGTCGGTTGGCAGGGGGTTGCACATTTCTGTAATGTTTACTATTTGTGTATATGAACTGTATTGGACTGTTGTGATGATTAGCCGGGGTTTGAGATGGGTTTAATATTCATTCATTCGATGTAAATGTAATATGATGTAATATTCTTTTGCGGGGCACATCCAGGTTGCGGGTGTAGCCACCGTTGTATTATTTCTTTTTACTGTTTTTGCTCCTAGGATAGACCCAAGGCGGGGTACACAAACAACCGGGTACTTTGAAGTGTTTGGTGGCCTACTCACTTTGTTGAGGGAGACCGCTTCACTTCAGGTACTTGGCGGGTAGTTTGCCGTACCCATAGGGGTTTAGGGTGGGGTAATGGCTATTCATCATAATTGTGTAATCCGTCTTTTATTGCAGGCTCAAAGCAAATACGGATTGCCAGTAAATCCAATAAAGTTCATCAGTGATCTGGAATGCTTATTATTTCGTCTGACGAATGTACAATATCTATATATGATAGCTATTAGACGTCACTTATGTTTTACACCCGTGCTAGCCCAGCCCCCGCTCTGTTGTTAGTTAAGTAACCTAACGGGTGATGACGGGACCCCGTGGCAAATACGGATGGCATAAGAGGACGTGGTATTTTTGTTGTTTTCTGCAATGATAGGATAAAGATGGGACGCATTATTATAATGCAAAGAAAATAAACCAAAGTTTAATCGTTGGAACAAATTTAAAAGAAACCACTCGGTTATTTTAAAAAGATCAGAATTTTTAATTGCGGAGTTTTAACCACTCCTTTTAAAAAGTATCAGGTTCCTTCGATTATATCAAGTTCACTACGTTCACGGTTTTGCCAAAACCATTCGTAGCCCTCTGTCATTTCATATAGATAGTCAATAGTATTCAAGCTGTGTTTGTTGACTAAAGTCAAGGCACAGTGTTTGGTAGCAGTTGGATATTCATATGCAGCATAGATAGATGCGTTGGTTTGGGACAGTCGTATTACCTTGTTGACTAAAGTCAAGGGTATGTACGGGTGGGTTCAAATTAACCTGGATAATGACGGGTATAACTTGACATGTGACTTATGATTTGTTGACTAAAGTCAAGGTCATAAGAGCATGGAGCAAAAATCCACATCGGGAATTTCTAAACTGAAATTTGCAGAGAGAAGCATACCATTTTGGAGTTTGATGAATGTTGGTAGGATTCCTTCAACATTATCATACGATGATATTTTGGATCCCGATCCTACTGTGAGTATATACTACTTATCAGGAGATTCGTCACTTAACGATCAATGCTATAAACTAAGTAGGTGCCTAGAAAGGTGTCAGCGGGGTTACGCCCCCAGAGAAAAGAGGTTATTTAATTAAGGAACTTCGCGAAAGCGTTGGAAAACCTCCCTCGAAGTATCGACACTGACCTGGTTGAACGGTTAAGCAAGAATTGTACGGTGTGAATAATCTTGGTTAATTCTTCTTTTATGGTTTGAGGAGGGATTCGAGAAACAGTGGGAGCCATCCTGTTTAGATAAATTAAAAACCACTCTAAACTTGCAAGAGTATCATCCTAAAATGTTTTCTTCTCTCTCTCTTAATTGCAGCGACCTTGTGACCACGACTAGGTTACATCTAGATAATAAATTAACTGAATCTTACTTTTATGACTGGCAAAGGTCTGTCCAGATGTCCATTGCCTATGACAAGCTGGACCACCCTATTACTACTCAAAATCCCGCCGTCCTAGGTCCAGTTTCCACTGTCGCGGATATGGATATCCGTCAGACAAGGGAAAAAGATAAAGCGAAAGCTAAGTGCCTCGTGTTAGCTTCAGTTGATAGTGTATACCAGAAGCAGCACGAGAAGATAGACTTATTTTCCATCTTTCTCCATAACAAAGATTTATATGGAGAGCAATCTCATATCACTAGATATGAAACCTCGAACAAATTAGTTCAAGCGAGGTTGGCTGACGGGTCATATATAGGGGACAACGTCCTTACAATGACTAGCTATATTGATAAGCTCCAGGACCTGGAGACCGCGTTGGGAAACGAGTCAAATACTGACTTGATTCTACAATCTCTGCCTCCTACCCTGAAGGAAACCAGGGAAGTAGAAGGAAAGAGAAAGGCAAAAGTTTCGGGACTAGATATAGTAAAAGAGGGACGTTCCTATTGTTACAGGAATGAATATTGGCAGAATGATTACAGGGCTAGCAAAGCCAGTAGCCAGGATTCGAAGCATGTTGTGGCTTCAGCTTCGGGTGTGTTTGTGATAGAGAACTGTATGTCAGTTAACCCTACTTCTTGGGTATTGGATACCGGGTCAGGATCTCACATCTGTAATTCGTTACAGGCTCTGAGAAACCGTAGGGTTATCGGGATAGGTGATATGACCCTCACAGTTGCTAACGGAATGAGCATGGACGCTGAATCCGTAGGGGAATATCATCTTGGACTGACAACTGGGCAGATATTGATTCTGCGTAACTGTTTTTATGTACCAGGTACAACTTGTAATATCATATCTGTATCCATACTTTCTAAGGAAGGATATGATTTTTCTTTTATAAGTGATGTAGTTCACATCCACCTAAATCAAGTTATGATTGGTTCAGGTACAGTACAAAACGGAATATACGTATTAAGTCAAGCTCAGGTTTTCAATGTCCAGAATACACTTAAAAGAAAGTCTTCGGAATTAAATCAGGCTTTCTTATGGTATTATAGACTGGATCACATCAATGAGAGAAGGTTAACTAAGTTACATAGAGAAGGATATTTGAATCCGTTCGAATATCAATCTTATGCTACTTGTGAATCTTGTCTCATAGGAAAGATGACAAAGACTCCGTTTACTGGACACGGAGTAAGAGCAAGCGAGCTCTTAGGACTCGTACACAGTGACGTGTGCGGTCTAATGTCTACACATGCGCGAGGAGGTTGTTCCTACTTCATTACTTTTACGGATGATTTCTCTAGGTATGGATATGTTTTCTTAATGAAGCATAAATCCGAGGCCTTTGAGAAATTCCAAGAATACAAGAATGAAGTGGAAAACCAAACCGGCAAAAGTATCAAGACACTGAGATCTGATCGAGGTGGTGAATACTTGAGTGCCGAATTCCTGGGTTACTTAAAAGAGAATGGAATTCTCTCTCAGCTTACTCCTCCATACACACCACAACATAATGGTGTATCAGAGAGACGGAACCGAATCTTATTAAATATGGTACATTCCATGATGAGTAACGCTGAGTTACCGCGATCATTCTGGGGATATGCACCAGAATCAGCTGCTTATCTTTTGAACCGAGTTCCAACCAAGACTGTGCCTACCACACCATATCAGATGTGGAGTGGGAAGAAACCCTGTCTTAAGTATATTAAGACATGGGGATGTCCAGCTTTTGTAAAGAAGCAGCATGCGGACAAGCTCGAGGCACGCTCAGTACAGTGTAAGTTTGTGGGATATCCAAAGAACTCCATGGGATATTGTTTCTATTACGCAGAGGAACAAAAGGTCTTTGTTTCTCAACATGCCCGCTTCTTGGAAACTGAATTTTTGGAAAATCAGAAGAGTGGGAGCGCAATAGAACTGGAAGAAATTCCAGAGCCACAAGCTATTACTGAAACCTTGGTAGAACAAGAAGGCTCAGGAGAACAGGACATCCCGACGCCACTCCGCAGGAGTAGTAGGCAATCTCATCCGCCCTCGAGATACTACGGTTTTCTCATAGACGGGGATAGAGAGGATTGCACTATTGACTATGATGAGCCTACTAGCTTCCAGCAAGCCATTCAGAGCGGTGACTCAGTAAAATGGCTGGATGCAATGCGGACCGAAATGGAGTCTATGTACACTAACAAAGTATGGACTTTGGACATTGCTCCAGATGGGATAAAACCCGTAGGATGCAAATGGATCTTCAAAAAGAAGATTGGTATAGATAGACAGGTTAAAACCTATAAGGCTAGACTTGTTACAAAGGGTTTCCGTCAAAGACCTGGTTTGGACTATGACGAAACCTTTTCTCCAGTGGCTATGCTTAAATCTATTCGGGTTCTTCTTGCTATTGCTGCCTTCCACGATTATGAAATCTGGCAGATGGACGTAAAGACGGCCTTTCTAAATGGTAATTTGGAAGAGAGCGTCTATATGGATCAGCCAGAGGGATTCATTCAGAGTGGGAGCAGCGGTAAAGTATGCAAGTTGCTTAAGTCCATTTATAAACTAAAACAGGCATCGCGGAGTTGGAACATCTGTTTTGATGATGCTGTCAAAGAATTCGACTTTATCAAAAATCCAGATGAACCATGCATATACAGTAAGATTGTAGGGAGAGCTGTAGTATTCCTCGTCTTGTACGTGGATGGCATTCTCCTAATAGGAAATGATATTCCTATGTTACAATCAGTCAAAAGATTCTTATCACAGAAATTCTCCATGAAAGACCTGGGTGATGCCACCTACATTCTAGGGATCCGGATCTATCGTGATAGATCAAAAAGGATGTTGGGACTCTCGCAGTCCAGGTACATAGACACCATAGTGAAGAGATTCAAAATGGATGATTCTAAGCGCGGTAACCTACCGGCTTGTTACGGAATCACCCTCTCCAAAGAGATGTCTCCCAAAACTGATTTGGAAAGGGATCGCATGTCGATTATACCCTACGCTTCTGCGGTAGGCTCTATAATGTATGCGATGTTATGTACAGACCAGATGTAGCATACGCATTGAGCGTTGTAAGCCGCTATCAGGCAAACCCAGGGAAGAATCACTGGATAGCAGTAAAGAACATTCTCAAGTACCTGAGGAGGACTAAAGATATGTTCTTGGTGTATGGCGGAAAAGACCTCCAGATGGAGGCCTTTGCCGACTCCGGCTTCCAGAGTGACAAGGATGACTCCAAATCCATGTCGGGTTATGTCTTTATCCTCAATGGAGGGGCGGTATGTTGGAAGAGTTCCAAGCAGGAGACCGTTGCTGACTCAACAATGGAAGCGGAGTACATAGCTGCTTGCGATGCCGCAAAAGAAGCAGTCTGGATGAAGAAGTTCCTCACAGAACTTCAGGTGGTTCCTACCAATGTTGATCCAATACCTCTGTATTGTGACAACAACGGCGCTATAGCTTTAGCGAAGGAACCCAGGTCCCATCAGAAGTCCAGACACATCTTAAGGCGGTATCACCTGATCAGGGAGATCGTAGATCGCCGGGAGATCGAGGTGAAGAGAGTAGAGACGGAGAATAACATTGCTGATCCATTCACAAATGCCATTCCTCAGACGCAGTTCGAGAGGTTATTCGAGATGATAGGTCTACGATATGCCATCTCATGGCCCTAGTGCAAGTGGAAGATTGTTAGTGTATATGCCCTAGGGGCCATTACTGTATCATACTTGTATGTATATTACTTAATGGAAGCTTGGGATATTCACAGTTGTATATACAGTCTTGCTGAAAATGGTAGTATGCTACTTGGTTTGTGTCTACTTTAATATGTTTCTTGTTAAGTATCACTTATACATATTAGTAGAGCCCATAAGATCTTTGCTTGATTACCAGCGTTGTGATGGCAGTCACACTAGTGGGGGCTGGGTAGTCTGTAAGCAACATCCTATACAGGTCCCTAGTCATTGGATTATCGAGATAGGGCATCGATATTCCGGAGTAGACTAAGTGTGTACGCTTCTCATCACAGTTGGGGAGATGGTCTGTCCCACAGCCATCAGTACGTCGTACTGGAGATAGTATATAGGTGCGCGTTACGTTACGAGTACACCGGACATGACTCACAGGGGAACTGATTGGTTTGTATTTGATTAAGAGAGGTTTTGTCGATCAAAAATATTTACCGCAATCAAGAACGGCGTCGCTTTGCAGCTAGCTGGTGAATACGGGTCGGTCCACAGGGATGTGTAAATTTCCTTTAAGTTCTTACGAGTTAATTTCAAATGATGTTGGATCTTATAAATAAACCTAAAAATTCAAGTTGTATGATACTAGGATTAGAAACTTGCTAGGATTAGGTCTAGGGAAAATTTGGTAAACAAAGATCTACATCTCTTTCCATTGCCATTTATTAAATCTATCATATTAGTGTTATGGTAAATATTTATAAAGGGAATTAGGATGATTGGGATGATTGATTCTTCCTCTAGATCCTTGTCCTTCCTTTATTAATCTTTACCCTAACCTCCATGGAAAACCTTAAAATCCGGGCCTTTAGACTACGGAATTCACCGTTACCTCGAGGGTAAAAGTGCCGTAGGGAGCGGAGTAAGAAGGTATGCATGGAGTTCTAATGTTCATAAAAGTTTGGCAACGAAAAGAGATGAGAGATCTTCATCTCTCAAATCCTTCCCTATTCCTAACCCTAACAAGCGAGGAAACTACTCGCTCATTGAGGGGATGAAAAAAGACATGAGTTTATTAAAGAGAGAAAACATCGATTGCAAATTAATAAAAGCTAAAATAAATTAAACTAAGGCGAGAAAATAAGAGCAGATATGAAAAACTACAACTACTGCAAGGAAAATAACCTACTTACTGTTGATGCGCTCTAACTTCAAGAAAACAGAATTTTATTCATGAGTAGAGGCATAAGAAAATACAAGGTCTTGGGTTCTATTTATAGGACATAGAAACCCTAGGGCTACAGCTGATTCGCATGTCTACAATTACAAATATACCCTCAGGAAATATTTTTAGAGCCGCCACAGAATTTTGGTAAACTTTTCTCGAAGCACGGGCACAGGACGGCCGCGGAACCGCGGCATGGGTTGGCTTGGGCCGCGGTTCCGCGGCCCTTTGATGAGGTCAACTGATGGGCTTTTCTGGGCTTCTTCAGGTTCTTCTGTTCTTTTTATTTCTTCAGTTCTTTTTCCATTTGGGCTTCTACAGTGATTCCAGATCTTCAGTGAACACTTGTACCGATCCTTTAACCGTTTGCCATGACAATTTGGACCGTGCGTCGCCTTGTTGATAGTGAGCCGTTCTTCTGCTGGGCTTTACTAAGATCTTCCTATTTGTTGGTCAAAAATCCTTCTTTGTGTCGTCTTTTATGTTTTTCACTGTTTTCGCGCCAAGAACCTATAACCTGTAACATGTAGCAGACATGGGTCAAAAGCACCTGTTTTCATTGTAAAATGCATAAGAATGGGGAATACAAAATGCAATATTATGTTATGAACAAATACCCCCAAACTTATATTTTGCTCGCCCTCGAGCAAAACTTATTATTTTACTTAGTCTCGATAAAAATCTAACCTAGCCGCACTTTCGCAGGGAAACGCGATTGCACTGAGCTCGTGCAACAAGCGTAAACCTCTAGGTGTCCCTAGTAGGAGGAGTGTTGTCTCCTGAGGGTTTTCAGCGGATTACACCCACAAAATCCTATCAATTTGGTTTTTCGACTTTTGTTTTCTAATTAGGTTTTCTAACAAGGAAATCTATTATCGTCGACCCGCAAATTATCCACCCGTATTCTTCACACTTCCTCATCATTTAACTTAAGATTATATATGTTTTGCAGACCTACTTAGCTTTCGGCATTTGTTAAGTTTTCCTTCTAGGGTTCCATCTCCACTTAGGAATTTCTATCAATTCTATTAAAGATATAAGTTCTATTCTTCATTCCTTTCTCTTATCTAAACTCTAATCACATATCCATGTGTGTGTAAATATCACCCCTACACTTGGAAATTCAAATCAAGCAATCGTACTCTTACCCATTGTCCAAAGCACTTGTTAATTGGTGAATTTTCGCTTTCACATCCTTCATGCGACTGTTAATACTTCTTGAGGTACCAACAACCGATTACCAGATGCGTTAGCATTTTAAAGCGTACTTCCTAGTTTTGCAACACCCAAGGCTTTAGCAGTGACTCCCAAACCAGTTGGTCTAAGGCACTAGGTGATGAAGCACCCTTGCTAAATATTTTTCTATTTTTACAGCCTTAAGTAATCACAAAAACCAGTGTCCATTTTTTTCTTTATTCACTTTTTTTCTTTTTATTTTCATTGTGCTAAGGACTTCAGACAAGAGTATTTCAAGGTCTCTTCTACTAATCCAAGTTTCAAGGTGCGTGTTTGTGCATTTTGTAGGGTATATGTTTTCAGAATCTAGACTTAAGCTAGGAACTATTTTTCAAACTTATTCTCTAATAAGAACATCAATACTCTTCCCTCATTTTGACTTAGCCCAAGAAGTGAATCCAAAATTTGCCTATTTCTAAATAACCTACAAAGACATATACTTTCCACCGTTAGACTCTAAGGAAGGTTATTTTTAGGGTTTTTAATTTGCTAAGTCTAAGATTTAGTTTTTCCTAGCCAGTTAACCTATTTATCAAACTCAAGTCAATTAACCAGAATTGAATACATTAGTTTTTATAATTTTATAATTTTTTCAATTTTTATGGGTTTTTCTGTTTTCTAATTTTTTTATTTTTCAAATTTTTCAAATTTTTATGATTTTTATAAAGATGCAATGCAGAAATTAAATATGCAAAAAGGGAAAGAAAAAAAAATATATACAATATGCTATGCAAAAGATAACTATATACACTACCCTCTCCCCCAAACTTGAGCAAAGCAGTGCCCTCACTGCCCGGCCCCACGTCGCGCTCGTGAACGTGATCGTGATCTTTCCCCTCTAGCCAAGAGTGTTTGGATCCCCCTCTCAATTTCCGTCAACCGACGGTCGTGCTCTCGTGCAGTTGCCCGAAACTCATCCCTCAAAGAGTCAATCCTTATCACTGCTCTCCGCATCAATCGCGCATGCTCTTGGGGAGTTAGCTCTTCCCCGCTCGAAGTCGAGCTCGAGCTCGGGGTGTGTGCAGGTACATTGTCTGCCGGTTCTGTTCGTGTCCAAATATCCGTAAGTCTAGAGTAGGACGACGAGACGCCCTCTAAAAGTGGTCGAACCGGGACACCGTCTATCAAATATGAGTCAAATTCCTCGGCTGGGAGGAAATAACGGCAGAGTTGGGTAACGAGCATGGGGCATGGGTATACAGGACCTCGTTTCCCTGAACCTATAGAGTGGAGCAAAACCGTGCACATGTCGAACCTAGGATTTTTCGTCATTAGAGTGTGGACGACATGTAACGAAGGTGTGAAAAAGGTCGTGTTGTGAGAACTTCCAAAAATATTGTTTTGTGCCCACCGGCACACAGTTAAAACGTTTGCGAAAAGGGTCCGTGCTTGGATACCCTTAGGCGGCTCTCGTGCACAGTTATTACCCATTAAAGGCATATAATCTTCAAAGCGCAGTGGGTGTTCATGTGCAGGTACACGTGGTATGAGTGTAACCTCGTGTATCATGTCCCTATCGATGCGAATTTCTTGATTTCCCCAATTCAGTTTAATGTAACCTAAGTTGTCTAGACTATTTTCCTCCATTGATTCATAAAATAGAGCAACGAGTTCAGGTAGGGCAAATGCAGATCCGTGATTATAGAGGAGGAAATTCCAGCCCCTTTGTGCGATTTCGTGTGGGAAATATCTACCGTAAATCTCGTGTGCGAAAACAGGGGAAAAGTCCCTTTCAAATTGCAATTTATGTGCCATAGAGATTTTTGCAGGAAAATATATGTAATAACAGAGAGGAAAGACACAGATTTACCTCCCCTGAAAATTTCAGGGGGTGAAGCTTCAGAGGCGCGGTAGGAGGCGGCATACGCGGCGGAAGCGCGGCGGGTTGGCGGCGGCACGGCGAAAATCTTCTGGAACAGGTCGGTGGCGGCGCTAGGGTTTTATGGGGAGAAAAACAATTAGGGTTAGAGAACAGGGGGGCTCGGGTTCCTTTAAATAGAGGGGAAAGAAGGTTATTTGGAGAAAACACCCTCAAAAATGAGGATTTTATTTGTAAAAAAATCAGCTATTAATGCTGCAAATTTGCAATTGGGTCCAAAAATTTATATATATATATATATATTTTTTATTTTAATTTTTAATTTTTTTATGGTATTTTAGGAATATATATTTACAAATTATATACACACCCCCAAACTTATTTGAAATAATGTTTTGGAAGAAAAGAAATTTGGGGGTGAAAGTGGAGGAATATTACTCAGTGTAGATCGGCTCCTGCAAGAACAGGAGCTCCTCCGAAGGGTCCGCTGTGAGGAACGGTTTCAAACGATGCCCATTTACTTTGAAAAGCGTACCGTCCTCCGGGTTTTCCAGATCAACCGCACCGTGCGGATAAACGGTGCGGACTACAAAAGGTCCCCTCCACCTAGAACGGAGCTTGCCGGGATGAAAATGTAACCGAGTATCATATAATAAAACCTGTTGACCGGGTTTAAATGTCTTTCGCAAAAGGTTTTTATCATGAAATACCTTAGCTCGGTTCTTAGAAATCACGGCATTATCATATGCCTCATCCCGCAACTCTTCTAGTTCATTTAACTGCAGCTTTCGGTTGCTGCCCGCATCTCCTAAAGATAGATTCAGCTCTTTAATGGCCCAAAATGCCTTATGCTCAACTTCTACTGGAAGGTGGCAAGTCTTCCCATAGACAAGCCGGTATGGAGACATGCCAAGATCGGTCTTGTATGCAGTACGGAAAGCCCATAGTGCATCGATTAATTTTAGTGACCAATCTTTACGGTTTTTAGAGACCGTTTTCTCCAAGATTTGCTTAATTTGTCGATTCGAGACCTCGGCTTGCCCACATGTTTGGGGGTGGTATGGCGTTGACAGCTTATGGGTGATAGAGTATTTGCGCATTAAGGACTCGAAAGTCCGATTGCAAAAGTGAGAACCATTATCACTTATTATTGCGCGAGGATGCCCAAATCGAGAAAAGATGTGTTCCTTTAGAAATCGAACGACAACCTTGTTGTCATTCGTTCGACTTGGCACAGCCTCAACCCATTTTGAAACATAGTCAACAGCCAGAAGAATATACACATTTCCAAAAGAGTTAGGAAATGGTCCCATGAAATCTATACCCCAAACATCAAAAACATCTACAACCAAAATTGGTTGGAGCGGCATTTCGTTCCTCCGCGATATCCGGCCCAAGTGTTGGCACCGGGAGCAAGTTTTGCAGTATTCGAATGCATCTTTGAAGAGTCGTGGCCAATAGAAACCACACTGCAAAACTTTCTCGGCTGTATTCTTTGGGCCAAAGTGCCCGCCACATGCTTGATCGTGGCAAAAAGACAGCACACTCTTAACCTCATTTTCAGGTACACACCGACGAATGATTTGGTCGGAACAGTATTTAAAAAGATAAGGTTCATCCCAGTAAAAATGCTTTACTTGGGACAAAAATCGTAGTTTGTCTTGTTTCGACCAATCTTTAGGTATCAAGTCGGTGGCTAAGTAGTTTACAATATCGGCGAACCATGGTTCGCAAGAAACGGTCAAGAGTTGCTCATCGGGAAAAACATCAGTGATTGGAAGTTCAAGTGTAGGCGAAGAAGGAAGTCGTGAAAGGTGATCGGCCACTATGTTTTCACATCCCTTTTTGTCCCGTATAATAAGGTCAAATTCTTGTAGCAAGAGAATCCAACGTATGAGCCTAGACTTAGCATCCTTTTTCGCCAAAAGGTGGCGAAGAGCTGAGTGATCCGTATACACTATAACTGGAGAGCCGATTAAATAAGGCCGAAATTTCTCAAGTGCAAACACAACCGCTAAAAACTCTTTTTCTGTTGTTGTGTAGTTTAATTGGGCCTCATTTAATGTTCGGCTAGCGTAGTAAATTACATGCGGCATCTTGTTAATGTGCTGTCCAAGAACAGCACCAATGGCAAAATCTGATGCGTCGCACATAATTTCGAAGGGATGCGTCCAGTCTGGAGATGAAAGGATGGGCGCAGAAATGAGTGAGTGTTTCAAAGACTCGAACGCTTTTATGCAAGTTGAGTCGAAAACAAAAGTAGTGTCCTTGGCCAACAAGAGAGTCAAGGGTCTAGCAATCTTGCTAAAGTCCTTGATGAACCGTCTATAAAAACCGGCATGGCCAAGGAAAGCTCGGATATCTTTGACGCATTTAGGAGGAGGAAGATTAGAAATGACTTCAATTTTAGCTTTATCAACCTCTATGCCGTTTTGTGAGATGACATGTCCTAAGACAATGCCTTCTCGTACCATAAAGTGGCATTTCTCCCAATTCAAAGTTAGGTTCTTCTCCATACAGCGGGTAAGAACTGCGTCAAGATGTCGTAAACACTCGTCGAAGGAGTCACCGAAAATGGAGAAATCATCCATAAAGATTTCCAAAAACTTCTCCACCATGTCCGAAAAGATCCCCATCATACACCGCTGAAATGTAGCGGGTGCATTGCATAACCCAAAGGGCATGCGACGATAAGCAAAAGTGCCAAAGGGACAAGTAAATGTAGTCTTGTCTTGATCCTCTTTGGCTATGGGGACTTGATTATAACCGGAATAGCCATCTAAAAAGCAGTAGAATTCGTGCCCCGCTAATCGTTCTAGCATTTGGTCAATGAATGGTAAAGGAAAGTGGTCCTTCCTTGTCGCGGCATTGAGTTTTCGGTAGTCGATGCAAACTCGCCACCCAGTTTGGGTGCGAGTGGGAATTAACTCATTTGCCTCATTGGTGATGACCGTGATGCCCGATTTCTTTGGCACGACATGAATGGGGCTAACCCATTGGCTATCCGAGATAGGGTAAATAATACCGCTATCAAGACACTTAACAATCTCCTTCTTGACCGCCTCTTTCATGACGGGGTTGAGGCGTCTTTGTGGATCCCTTGCCGGCTTGGCATCATCCATCAAGTGTATATGATGTTCGACTATGAGGGGACTAATCCCCTTGATGTCCACCATAGACCAGCCGAAAGCTTGCCGATTATTGTATAAGACTGTTAAAAGAGCCTTCTCTTGCTCAAGAGCTAGAGAGGCCGAGATGATAACGGGTAAGGTCTCATTTTCACCTAGATAAGCATATTTTAGGTGCGACGGCAAAAGCTTTAGTTCGAGTTTAGGTGGTGAAACAATAGATGGTAACAATGGAGTAACTGTTTCAAACTCGAAGGATTCCATCAAAGGTTCAAATTGAGTGTACGCTACCGAGTCGGATGGTTCAACTAACTCATCCGAAAAAGCAAAAGACTCGAACTCGGGTGGAGAGTCTTCAAGATCATCAACAAAGGTGAAACACTCATAATCTTTGTCCGTCGTGAAAGCTGTGTCGGATTCTAGGAGGAACGCACTAGTGGCGTCAATATTACTGTGATCAAACATGAAATTCTCGAACTCACAGTCCTCCTCCGCGATCTCATCGATCGAGCACACATCAAGTACGCTAGAATTAAGCTCGCAAGGCTGACTTCCTAACTTGAAAATGTTAAGTTCAACTGTCATCTTGCCAAAAGATAGATTCATTGAACCATTACGACAGTTGATTACCGCGTTAGAAGTCGCGAGGAATGGTCGACCAAGTATCACCGGAATTTGATTACGGGGGTTAGCGACAGGCTGTGTATCCATAACAATAAAGTCAACGGGGAAAATGAAATCCCCTACTCTAATTAACACATCCTCCAACTCTCCCCTAGGATGGGTGATTGATCGGTCGGCCATTTGGAGAGTACAATGAGTGGGCTTGAGCTCTCCAACGCCTAATTGTTCGTACACCGAATAGGGTAGCAAATTGACACTAGCACCAAGATCTAATAGTGCTCTATTGATGGTCTTGTTCCCAATTGTGATCGAAATAGTAGGACAACCGGGGTCCTTGTGCTTTGGGGGTAAAGAATTGACAAGAGCATCACTAACAGCACTAGCCACGAAAACTTTCTTTGGCATTTGTGACTTCCTCTTTTTGGTGCATAAGTCCTTTAAGATTTTTGCATATGAAGGAACTTGTTGGATTGCATCCAAAAGAGGGATATTTATGCTAACCTGTTTGAACAACTCTACAATCTTCTCCATCTGCGGAGTTGGTTTATTGGATCTCAACCGATTTGGAAAAGGAACATTTTGAAAAGTTGTTGAGTCCAATTTTTGGTGATCAGATTGTTGAGTTGGAACGGAACCCCGTGTAGATGTGTTCATGTTGTGAGAAGAGGGTCCGTTCAAGCTAGAAGAAGTAGAGCCATGTGAAGGATGGAGAATAGGCTCTAACGAAGAAGAAGAGGAAGATGAAGAACCACCGGCAGAGGTGTCATGGTGAATACCCATATTGTTTTGCAGCACTTTTCCGGATCTCAACGTAGTCACGGCATTCACGTTATGATTCTGCTGTTCATGTGCAACATGTGCGTGACCGGGATTTGGGAGTGGTTGAGACGGAAGCTTTCCTTTCTCTCGCTCTTTCAATGCTGCGTTGAGTTGTGCAATTTGGGCCTCAATAGCTTTGATGCTTTGATCGTGTGAGGCACTGTTTTGCACTAAAGATTGAACAGAAGTCTCTATCCTAGCTGTGGACTGTGCAGATTGCTTTAGGAATGCTTCTAGACTTCTTTCGAGCGAGCTAACAGCATTTTGAGGGGGGACAAAATTGTTCATCTGATTAGGGTAAGGTTGCTGTTGGAGAGGTTGCTGAAATTGAGTTTGTGGAGGTGCTTGTTGTTGTGGAGGAGGAGCCCTTTGAAAATTGTTGTTTCCTTGGACTTGTTGATTTTGGTTCCAAGCGAAATTAGGGTGGCTCTTCCAACCCGGATTGTATGTCGAAGAGTATGGATCATTTCTTTGTCGTTGCTGAAAGGCAGCATTGACTTGATCTTGTCCTTGAGTAGATGCAATGTAAGGACACTCTTCGGTGAGATGTGATGGATCCGAACAACAAGCACAAACAGTTCGTGGGGGCACAACAGGGGCAGGAGAAGGTGCTGAGATTTTGGTCTCAAGCGCTTCTAGCTTTTTCGTAAGAGCGGCCATCTCGGCCTTCATAGCAATTGACATCTCTACTTGATGTATGCCTGCCCTAGGTTGACCAATAGAAGAAGATGATGATGTGGTCTTGGTGCTCTCCCATTGAATCGTTTGCTCACTAAGATCCTCAAGAAACTGCCACGCTTCCTCACTAGATTTGGACAGAAAATGCCCTTGACTAATGGTTTCTAGCAACTGCTTCGTTGCCGGGTTCAATCCCTCGTATAATGTTTGGCAAAGTTGCCATCTTTCGATTCCATGGTGAGGGCATTGAACGAGTAGGTCTTTGAGTCTTTCAAAACATTTCCAAAATGGTTCGGCAGGAAGCTGTGAAAATTGTATAATCTCATTACGGATTTTAGCAGTTTTGTGATGAGGATAGAACTTTTTAAGAAAAGCTTTCACAAACTCGTCCCAATTTCTAATTGAGTGTGATGCGGTGCTGTATAGCCACTTCTCGGCTAGGTCACATAAGGTGAAAGGAATGACCCTTAGCCTTATAGCGTCATCACTTAATTGGGGAGTTTTCATCATGGTGCAAACGTTTTGGAATTTGTTGATAAAGATATATGCATCTTCGGATTCCAAACCATGAAACTTAGGCAGCATATTGATGAAGTGGGGTTTGATCTCAAAATTGTCCCCATTAGCCGGTGGGAGGGAAAGACAAGTAGGAAGGGCGGTGCGGACGGGGTAGAAAAGATCCTGGAGCACGACTCGTGCGGGCGCTTCGACAGGCGGGAGATTCGGGTTATTCGCACCTAACGGAGGTGGAATCATTCCCGTCGGTAAGGTATTGTTAGGATCGTATCCCGACATACCTTCGGAAGAATGTGATGGTGAAAGTGAAGAAGTGGACAAGATTTCGACTTCGGAGTCGAAAGGTTCGTCGGTCGGTACCAACGAAATACGGACTAATCGGGCGCTAGGGTCCCTAGTCCAACTAGACATACACTAAAAGGGTTAGTGTAGTCGAAAGATGAAAGACATAATGTGAAGGTAAGAAAACATCAATGAGAAGAAGTGGTGTAAGTGAGTGCAAAGATTCTTTAGCGACAAGTTGCAAATTTTGAAAAGATTTTCCCTTTTTTTTTTGTGCTTTTGCAAAAAGATTTTTGAAAAGAGACTAGTAACACAAATGCAATTAACCACACATGCACAATCAGGCCTAAGTCTAGGGTCACCTAGGTCAGCTAGACAGCTCCTAACTGTTCCAAAGGGCTAGAGATAGGACCTCAAACCGCCTCTTCACGGACAAGTACGGCCAGGTAAGTGGGAAGGAACCACCACTACAGTGGGCCTAATTAAAAACCACTAGCCTAGACACCGCAATGTCGGTTAGGATAAACGGCCGATGCCTATACTAGTCCTCTGTCCTATTGAGCGCGACGTCCTTAGGGCTGAGTCTAATATTTTTTTTAAATTAAAAGTGGTCAATGCAAATGCTTTAAGTGATTTCTGAGGTCCTGGGAAGGGTGATGAAATCCCCACTCAATCTGAATTGGTCAATAGCCCCTTAAAGTCAGATTAAAGTATGCAAAGCAGTAAATCACTTGCAATCAATTTGCTATTTAGTGCGGCGCAAAGAATCCTGCAGAAAATCAATTATTGGAAGGGGAAGAAGATTTTTAGCGCAAAGAATCCTGCAGAAGATTTGACAGAAGATATATGGGGATTTGCAGAGGGGAGAATAAGGAAACAAACAGTGCAATTTTTTGTGCAGAGATCTCCACAGGGCGCCGCGGAACCGCGGTCTTGGGTGGGTCTATGCCACGGAATCGCGGTCGGTTAGAAGCTTCAGGTTGCCAAAAAATTTCTGCTGTTCTGTGATCGCAATCCCTCTTTGTTTTGATGTATCTTTTTCTGTTTTGCCTTCTGTGTTGTTTCAGATCCGTCAATCCTGCAAAGATCCACAAAGAAAACCCTTCAAACAATAAAAGATGATAATTTTTTTTTATTTTTGGAATTTTTCAGTTTTTTATGAATTTTTTTTTTTGATTTTATATTAACCCGAAATTACAAAAAGAAAATTTTACGCCATCCCCGGCAGCGGCGCCATTTGATTAAGAGAGGTTTTGTCGATCAAAAATATTTACCGCAATCAAGAACGGCGTCGCTTTGCAGCTAGCCGGTGAATACGGGTCGGTCCACAGGGATGTGTAAATTTCCTTTAAGTTCTTACGAGTTAATTCCAAATGATGTTGGATCTTATAAATAAACCTAAAAATTCAAGTTGTATGATACTAGGATTAGAAACTTGCTAGGATTAGGTCTAGGGAAAATTTGGTAAACAAAGATCTACATCTCTTTCCATTGCCTTTTATTAAATCTATCATATTAGTGTTATGGTAAATATTTATAAAGGGAATTAGGATGATTGGGATGATTGATTCTTCCTCTAGATCCTTGTCCTTCCTTTATTAATCTTTACCCTAACCTCCATGGAAAACCTTAAAATCCGGGCTTTTAGACTACGGAATTCACCGTTACCTCGAGGGTAAAAGTGCCGTAGGGAGCGGAGTAAGAAGGTATGCATGGAGTTCTAATGTTCATAAAAGTTTGGCAACGAAAAGAGATGAGAGATCTTCATCTCTCAAATCCTTCCTTATTCCTAACCCTAACAAGCGAGGAAACTACTCGCTCATTGAGGGGATGAAAATAGACATGAGTTTATTAAAGAGAGAAAACATCGATTGCAAATTAATAAAAGCTAAAATAAATTAAACTAAGGCGAGAAAATAAGAGCAGATATGAAAAACTACAACTACTGCAAGGAAAATAACCTACTTACTGTTGATGCGCTCTAACTTCAAGAAAACAGAATTTTATTCATGAGTAGAGGCATAAGAAAATACAAGGTCTTGGGTTCTATTTATAGGACATAGAAACCCTAGGGCTACAGCTGATTCGCATGTCTACAATTACAAATATACCCTCAGGAAATATTTTTAGAGCCGCCACAGAATTTTGGTAAACTTTTCTCGAAGCACGGGCACAGGACGGCCGCGGAACCGCGGCATGGGTTGGCTTGGGCCGCGGTTCCGCGGCCCTTTGATGAGGTCAACTGATGGGCTTTTCTGGGCTTCTTCAGGTTCTTCTGT
Organism: Agapanthus africanus; assembly: GCA_030015575.1. Lineage (NCBI taxonomy): Eukaryota > Viridiplantae > Streptophyta > Magnoliopsida > Asparagales > Amaryllidaceae > Agapanthus > Agapanthus africanus. The sequence continues at coordinate 495,899,300 of CM057348.1, read as the reverse complement.
TCTTTTTATTTCTTCAGTTCTTTTTCCATTTGGGCTTCTACAGTGATTCCAGATCTTCAGTGAACACTTGTACCGATCCTTTAACCGTTTGCCATGACAATTTGGACCGTGCGTCGCCTTGTTGATGGTGAACCGTTCTTCTGCTGGGCTTTACTAAGATCTTCCTATTTGTTGGTCAAAAATCCTTCTTTGTGTCGTCTTTTGTGTTTTTCACTGTTTTCGCGCCAAGAACCTGTAACCTGTAACATGTAGCAGACATGGGTCAAAAGCACCTGTTTTCATTGTAAAATGCATAAGAATGGGGAATACAAAATGCAATATTATGTTATGAACAGTATTATACCCGTTGTCAGTTAACAGTTCCCAGGTGACATGAGTACAGCATAGTCCGCAAACTTGACACTGCTACTTCGCCTCGAGTGTGTCCCACTGTTCTTAGATTGCTACCCTACCACGGCTCAAAGGAGTCGTGCAAACAGGTAGCAGTTGGGTGCAGTCCCGAGCACTTGGAGGCAGTGGCGGTTAGACGGGATTCATCTCTCCCGGTATTGGGAGATGATATCGCGCTGTGTCAGAGAGCCATTACGCAAAGTCCCTGGCCAGGGCAAGCGAGATTTACTGGTAGGTTCCAGTAGTTTCTCAGGGTGTAATGGGCTACGCTCCGACACGACTTATACAGCTATTAGGGGACTGACACTTGCCGCCCCTAGGCTCGATATGCGATAGTCTTAGACGAATAGACCGGACTGTACGGAGATTGTCACATCAAGCTCAGTAGGAGTTCGGATGGTTTTCCTCATCGGCCTTCTTATCGACATCTACCTGGGGACCGTTACGTACAGCTAGTGCCACTTGCGGTCTATGGTTAAACCCACTGCCAGCGTAGTGTCGAGTCTTTAGAGTCCAACAAAGAGAGTTTCCCTGCTCCAGGCGAAACGATATAGAGGTCGTATGGTTTTACGACAAGGGTTCGGACGCATACGTGTTTAAACGCACGTATGGCGTTCGGACAGTTTTTACTAGCCGGCTTTGGTTTAAGCCAGATTCTAGTATCAGGTTATTGGATTTATACAGTCTAAAGTTTTTCCGTGTTTTCACGGATTGGAGGGGCGTTCTCGTAATTTTTCGGGAAGCTTCTAGAAGCATGGTGACTTAGGGGTTATGGTGGCATATGTATTAATTGGATTAATGAGTCATGTAGTGATTCATACATTGAGTTAATGATTCATTTAATGTTTTGTATGACTCATGTGATGAATCACTTAGTGCATTAATGAAACATGGTGATAATTCATTGTTTGTTATTTACTTTTTATTATCATATGTTTCATATATACACAAATGACTTCATTCATCCAAAAGGATTATTATTCTCACCTTCTCTCTCCTCAAGCTCTCTCATTCTTGAAACCCTAACCCTAACCTCTCATGTGTTAAGATCAAGGGTTAGCTAGACTAATACATCCATAACCTCACTCTATATCCCCTAGGTAGCTTAGATTAGCACTTTGAGCAACCTAGTTATCTCAAGTTAGAGATATAGCTTGGCGTAGGAGCTCTCGGGTGGATCATCTTTGATTCGAGGAGGCCGTTGAGGTGCCGATGTTCCAAAGAGCCTACGAGGAGTGGAGGACAGCGATGAAGACCCGAAGGACAAGTAACGTGAGCTATAACTTCGAATCTGAGTAGTTAAACCTTTCGTAGTTTGCTAGTAACGGTTTAGAAACGATTCATGCGCTCAAGTCCGTGTTACGAAGCTTTGATAATCGTTTTTCATATATTCCGCCTCCCCACAAGTTCGTGGGGTGCGTGACATGGACTTACACTATGTCGGGGATTTACAATAGATCAAGTTTTCCGACATGTCGTGATTTCGATCTCGACATATTGTTAATTAAGGTTAAACATTGTTGTAGATATAAAAGTTAAAGAAAATAATAACGTTACGCCAGATCTGATCCGGCCGAAACTATCATGTAGTAGGTATTTAGAAACACTTTCCTCAAAGAAAAATACCACAATGACGACACAATGCTTAAGACGTTGACAAGATCTCAACTTGATTGCTTGAAGGATCGAGGGGAGACGACGACGACGAAACCAATGCAACAACGATGATGGTGTTGATGATGATGATGCAGCCAACGTTGACGATTAAGACGGCAGCAGCTAAGTTTAGGGTTAGGGTTCAATTTTGATGGGGAGAGAGAGGCTAGAGTTTTGAGAAAAGAAATAATATGGAGAAAAATAGCATTTGCATGTTTGCTTGAGGATTTAAATAAGATAGGTTAATTTGCATGCAGGCCGGATATCTATATGAAGTCCTATATCAAATAGGAATAGAAAAGAGATAAAACCAAATATCTTTCCCATCTCAAAACCATACATCTTTTATCAAATAAATATTTTAAATGGTTATATGTCTCATAAGTCTATATCAATTAGGATTAGGAATTTAAGAAACAGAAAATATAATTACCATTCAAATAGTAAATAAATGTATATCCTTTATAACAACCAAATACTTATAACCCAATAAAAAACTACTAAACCCAAGTCACCATAACCCAATAACAATTTGCCAATAATCCTCACGTAATAACCCAAACCAATATTCAAATAATTATTTATATAACCAGAATATTAATTAATATCACTTTATTCAGTTTAAAATACCGTACAATCGTTTTAGGGTGTTACAGGGGTTTAGTGAAGAAGAAGGTAGAGGAAAAGGAAAAGGGGTAATTTAGGAATTTTTGAAATTTCTATGACAATGTGACAACTTAAATGAGGTGCTGGTGTGGATTCGGATCTGCTTCTTTGATGGGATTCAGCAAATCCATTCGCTGAATTCTATCCAGCTGTCCATTGGAGATTGTTTTAATCTTGACCGTAAAACTAATAAACGACAGGGGCTGTTATATCTCACGTCTATTAGTCTAAGATTTAGGAGCTTTTGCAGTTTATTGGTTTTACGATCAAGATTAAAACAATCTCTAATGAGCGGCTGGATGGAATTCAATGAATGGATTCGCTGAATCCCATAAGAGGAACAGATCTGAATCCTGGCGGTGTTGCATAAACTCATTATGTCAACTTTGGAGTTTAGATAAGCGGAGTTTTCTAATCTCCAAATTATGACATGGATATGATTTTGGAGTTATGTTTAGATAACTTTATGAAACTCCACTTATTTACACTCAGCCCCATTGCCAAACCGAGCCTTAAAAATAAACCACAACTATCTAACTCCATATCCAAACACTGGACTTAAAATTTTCGGCTCCATAAAAAATAATTTACGGGAGAAATGTGAAATGTTATGATATTTTAAGGAAAATGGATCTAAGTTCTAGCTTTGAAAAGCAATATGATTGGATCCCTGACCCAAAAGAAGTTGTGAAAAACTCCCTAAACTTAAAGATTCTTGTGTTTTAATCCCTATAGTACATTTACTATTATTTTATGCCAACATTGCCCTATTAGGTACTACTACATTTACTTTGTAAAGTACTATAGTTATCTTTTAAAATACTACATTTATATTATAAAATACCACATTTGTAAAAATCCCACGTTTGATATGAAACTATTATATTTTTTAGTAAAATCACTACATCTATTACATTTGACCTATTTCAATATAAATGTTGTACTTTATAACATAAATGTAATATTTTGAAAGATAACTATAGTATTTTAAAAGAAAAATATAGTAGTTTATCTGAAAGGGCGATGATGGCATAAAACAATAATAAATGTAATAGAGACTAAAACCCAAGAATTTTTAAGTTTAGGGAGTTTTTCATAACTTTTTATGGGGCCGGGCACCTAAACATATTATTTTTTAAAGTTAGGGATTTAGATCCATTTTTCTCTAATATTTTTGAAAATAAAGGGAGAATTTAGGGCGCGGTATGAAACTGCCAAATTATCATCTCTTCTCTTCTCATCTCGCCTCACCAATTCGGACCTGCTAGGTCTCTTATCGGATCTCCAACCATGGCTCCACTTCTGGGTACCACCTCTAACTTGTTATTCTTTCGATTTTGAGTCATCTTTTAGATACAGTTTAGGGTTTTGATTACAAATTTAGATCAAAATGAGAATTTTTCCTCACAAGTTCATAACTTGTGTCCCCCTTCTGAATGTACTGTTTGTTCACTAGTGTGATTCAATGTTTAAAATCATTTCATTGCATTGTTGAATACTTAAGGATTGTGTATTTGTGTGATTAAATTTCCTGATTTCAGCTATTATGACCCTGTTTAAAATATCTTTAGTTATTTTTATAAAAAGTTGTTTGGATTCAACGAAAGACAGCATGATAATAAAGTGCGGGAATAAGAAAATAGAATCACAAACACAAACCAGAGAGGAATTTGATAACGAGGTTCACCCACTGTATGGTTAGTCCCCGGCAGAATGAAATCTGCAAAGTCTACTATAATCGCGAAACAAGTACACCACGAGGAACCCTATGAGATTTCTCTCAAATCTCTCTACATCTAAGCGGTCATCATCTTAATATAATAGTCTCTCTTTTCTTTTTAATTAAGCAGTACATATAACATAGGAGAGATTCCTATATATAGGCAAACCCTAATCCTATTTAAAATAAGTGTGTCACGCCCCGCTTCCCAAAAGACGGAAGCAGGTACGTGACGAGGCCCATGACATATTTATTCCGAGAAGGTCTTTTCTCGAAATAAATACACTAAGCGTATATAAGCTATATAAAATGATAAGAAATCACAAGTGAAATGAAATCCAATCACTATATATTACATTCAAGATTTCCACAAAGTTACAAACTGATACAAGATATCTTAAACAAAAATACAATAACAAGAATGGCTTAAATAAGAGGCGTACTGAAAAACTAAAATGCTGAAAGGAAACTAGTAGTTGGCCTGTGACGACTGCTGGTTGTATTCCTCTTCTATCTGTTGGATATATGTATGCCCTAGAGGCCATTATATGATAGTGTATGTACTGATGTGTGTGTGTGTGTGTGTGTATATTCAGAGGACAGTCTTGCTCGACATGATAGTATGCTATCTGGTTGCTCTTTATCATATGTTCACTTGATCACGCTTTTACTCATTTGATACATGTTGATAAAGCCCTTAGGATATTTTCTTGACTACTGGGATTATGATATGGATCATACTAGTGGGAGACCTATAGTTTATATGCATATCCTTGAAATGTTCCTAGTCGTAGGTATATCAAGACATGGCATCGATATTCCAGAGTAGACTAGCGTATACCATTCTTGTTCTATATGATGGGCGATGGATGATCCCATATCCATCTGGTGTGATGACACCAAAGATTGTATACGGGTGCTCAGTGAGACTGGGTACACTGAACGGACTCGCCGAGAACTCCTATGTGGTATTATATCATACGTCGGATAGCAGTTCTCAGGTGACACTGGTACAGGTTAGTTTGTAGACCCGAGATCGTCATAGAGTCTTGTGTGTCCTCCCACTGTACTTTGATCTCCACCCTACTACGGCTCTACTGAGTCATACAAACAGGTGGATTTTGGGTACAGTCCCGAGGCACATGGAGGCGATGAGAGATAGGAGGGGTTTCGTCTCTCCCGGTATTGAGGGTTGATTTTGCGCTATGCACGATTGGCTATAACAGGAAGTCCCTGGCCAGGGCTGCTGAGATATTACTGATAAGTGTTATCAGTGGTTTCTCGATCTGTTGTAGACCATATACCGGAATGACTTATTGAGTTATTGGGGTTGACGTTACCATCCCTAGACTCGATATGCAACATATCTGACGAAGAGATCGGACTGTACGGTAAGTGTTGCCAGTTGGCTCGATGGGAGTTTTGACAGGTTCGCTTGTTCTTCTTCTGATCGCTCAATACCCGGGTGGCCATTACGTTTAGCTAACCATTTGCGGCTTGTGGGTGTTTGATGTGATCATCACCTACTGCCGGTGTATTGACGAGTCTTAGAGTCCCACACAGGAGTTTTCTGGCTCAGGCGAAACGATGTGGTGTGCATATGAGATATGTGCGGGAGCTCGATTAAATACGTGTATTTGATACCGTGTTTTAATCGGGCGTTTTCTATTTGTCAGGTCGTATGAGATCTGACCGGTTTATTAAATCAAGTGTTGATTTAATATTGACTTTTATCTCATTTAATTAAACCTTTTCTTTCTGATGGATGCATGGATGTATATGTACATGTTGATGTGCATACACACATACATACATGCATTTGTATCATGGTTGATGATACAAGAAAGATGGCAATATAAGACTCATATGGAAAGTAAATATCTTTATATATTAGAATGAGAAAAAGAAAATGATATTAAATCATGGTTGACTATTCTTTTCTTGACCAAGTTTGGAACCATGGTTTCATTTCACTTGTTATTTTTCCTCATTCTAAAATATCTAGATATTTATTAACCATAGTTAGAGATGAAGATATTTATCTTTCTCTCATTATCTTTTATCATTATCTTTTCATCCAAAAGAAATGAGCTCAAGGTTGCCATCTTCTTCTTCCTCTCTCTAGCTCTCTCTTGAGATTTCTAAGTGAGTGAGGGTAAAAGAAAGAAAGGGTTTTTATGTGAGAACACAACCATATCATCATATTACACTTGTCTAGCCCATTGGTGTAGTTTGTTTGCTTCATCTTCATTGTGATCAAGTGGAGCAAGGAGCTTTGAGCAAAGGTACTCCGGGTGGATCATCGTGGACGTGGAAGAAGCTCGAGCTAGCCGGTTCAACCTCTATGAGATCCAAGTAATTGCAAAGGAGGTCTACAAAGGTTGTATCTCTCCCCACTTAGTGTTAGACACTAGATAGTATATGATACTAGAACTTGTTACCCTACTCATTCTAGTTCGATTCCTATGTTAGTTTGTTTAACACCTCACAAAATTTTAATATGGCATGTGTGATGCTTGCAAAACCCTAGGTGAGGTGCTAAAGAAACCCTTCACTATCAGTTTCATCTCCTCCGTCCCTAAGTCATTTGATGGACATTCCCAAGATAGAAAAGAAAACGGGGTGAAATGCCCGGAACTTGCGCTCAGTAAAGTTCCCATGAAATATGGAATGTGAATGTATATAAATGAATATGCAAGGTGGCATGTGAAATAGTATGAATGGAAATAATAAAACTTGAACAAGTATAACATGGAAATGTTTATGGCAACTATGTAAGTATGGAAATGTAACATGAGCATAACAAGTATAGTATGACCGTGTTGTGTAGGTCCAGTGAACATGAAGTGTACCGTCAATGTGTCCTAAAGAAGTCACTAATAAGATAAGCTAACTAATGTGAGTTCAAAGTGTAAGTATCAACCAAATCTTAAGAGTGTTCTCGAACCTAACAGGCTGTAATTCAGGGCTAAGGAACCACATGCCCTCATGATAGTTAGTAATGAGACTTCAACCGTCGTCGAAGTATTCCAAACTCAACATGCTATAATACATAAATAAGGAAACACATACCCTCATGATTGTTAGTATTCATGATTGCTTGTATTCGTTATTGTTAGCATGGGACTCTTGAGATTTCATTGGACTCACAACTCAAACTACCCCAACACCCCGCGTATATTAATCTATAGTTAAAACTACAAATCTTACCCGAATTCATGAATACATCAAGTTTTCAAGATTGAGTTCATGACAAGATCAAGTATTCATGTCAAGTTCAAGTATTCATGTCATGTTGTATTCATGGTTCGGGTCAAGTCAAGTCTACATGTAATTGGATAATACAAACATATAATATCTAATTATATCTTCATGTATATGCAAAAATTCAAAGATCAATAAAAACAAGGTATACATGTTCGAATAGCATGAAATGAGACATGTATACTATTCAAATAACGTCTAGAAACAATGTTGTAAAGAAGTGATATGTGCGATGAATTTATCAAGTCAATTGAAGTCGGAATATAAACGGAAAACATATCCCTAAGTGTTGTGCACGCATGAGTTCCAGTCGCGCCTAAATATAACTACTATTTTAGGTGATATACCCATTTTCGTATCGTCGTGCAGAACAGATCAGAATCTGTCCAGCACCATCGCACAGTTTTAAAATGCAGTTTGAATTGATTTACGTCGGGTTTCAGGTTTCAAAAATTATTACAAACCTGTAATTATTTCAGAGTACTTATCCAAAAAACTAAGTTCCGTGCGATTTGGATTTCTAAAACTCTAGTTATAGTCATTTTAACGTCAAGGTTTAAAACAAAAATTCTGATTTCTGGACAGCCATTATGAGGTGTATTGCTGGGCATATATCGGGTCATTCTAGTCATTTTTGGGTCATCGTGTACACATAAGAGATATATCTCTGTTAATTACCCATCTATTTATCTAAAGTTTGCCACAAACGGATATCGGGTGTTCGAGTTATGTCCAATTTAAAAACAGTGTGTGGAGATTCTGTCCAGATTCGTCACTTAATTTTGTGATGCAATTTTCTATATTTTAAGTCAATTTTCAAGAAATTAGTATAACTAAGAAAAGTTAGGTCCTTCGACCTAGATTTCCAAAACATCTAAGTTTGCTCAATTTGCATATCGGTAGACCAAATTATATGTCCTAGAGATTGACCGATAAAATCAGATTTCAGATTTTAGAAAAATAGTGACTAAAAGTGTCATAAGTCCCAAACCGCTGTTCGGTTCTGTATAAATTTTTATTATAGACCTGAAATTCTACTTAGTATTTATCCTAATTTTTCTAGGATTTTTAGAAGTGAAAATTAATTTCTAAATATTATTTGAAGGTAAAGGTATTGATATGTCATATGTGGGAATGATGAAACTATGGTATTTATTCATAACTTCATTTTCTTTTATAAAATTTAAATAAAGTAATTTAAAATACAGCGACAAACGATGTAATCCTAATTGGTCTTCGAAATCTTAACATATGAATTGAGAGTAATGAAAAAGACTTATACAAACTATATATGAGTGTGTGTTTGTGTATATTCAATATTTATATATGTATCCATTTAATTAATCATTTAAGGACTATAATATAAAGAGAGCAACAGGTTAATGGAGCATGAAAAAAGGATGAGAGATAGAGAGAGACGGATGGGGAGAGATAAAGGACTTACAAGTTTTGCGATACGGTATAACAATTGTATTACCGATTTATGAGAAAAAGACTCGACCGAGGATCTTTCAGCAGCTTGGGGGAGCGGAGATCTTCGAGTTTCCTTAGATGGAGATTTGAAATAAGGGTTTGAAAGAGGAAGGAGGATGATGGAGTAGGGAGAGGGCATATAAAAGAATATTAATATGGCCATAATAATAATTCATAACCATAACCATTCTAATTATTATATGCATTCATTTTGGGGGTTAAAAAGAAAATGAAATGAAATGTCATTTGTAGGTTATGAGAAGGATTTAAAAAATTGATAAAAATAATTGCAGGACACAAGTTTCAAACATATAGTCTATGAACTAGTAATGCAATGACTTAACCAATGGACTACAAGGTTACTATTGTATAGAATTAAATAGAAATAAATATATGCAGAGATTCAAAAGAGAATAATTTAAAAGTTAAAAGAAATAAATCATTTTTAAACTAATTTTTTTCCTTTCATTCGAAACAAATTCTCTTTCCAAAATTTTCCTTTGAAAACAAAATCGAATAATTTTTTTATACTATAAAAAAATCAAACTAAATCTTTTAAAAATATTTCAAAACTTTTTCTTTTTATAAAACGTGTCATTTCGAAACAAGTATATTTTTATTTATTAAGAAACATTATATAAAAAACAGGGTCATTACAAAGAGATAAACCCAGATTTGAAATATTCGATTCGCACAAAAAACCTGTCGATAGACGCCTGATCAAGACTTGGTCAGATGTCTGCTCTGTTAGGCTTTAGTTCCATAGGCATACGTCTGCACTTACTTCTTCAGACGTCTGCCGATTCTCTGGATTGGACTTCAGCTTCTCCAGACGTCTGCCCCAGACATCTGGCTATGCTCTCTACTTTGACTAAGACTTCACAGACGTCTGCACTTTAGCCGTCAGACGTCTGGCATTGCTCTGGATTTTTGACATGAGTCTCGTGCATGTCCAGACGTCTGCACCTCTTACTTCAAATGTCTGAGAAAGAATTTTCCACAATCCAACAATCTCCTACTTGGAGAATTCTTTCACTTGATTCCAAACACTGGTAGACTTCACACAATTCCGCTCTACTCTCATCAGATTTTCATAGAGAGGTTCACCAACCTGCAACAAAGATCCAGTTTATCTTTATCTACGACTTTGGTGAACATATCCGCATGGTTCTTTTTTCCCACAATCTTCTGCAGTGTCAACTCTCCATCTTCCAACGCTATGCGTATGAAGTGGTACCGCACCTTGATGTGCTTCGTCCGTGAGTGATATGGTGCATTCTTGGCCAAATGTATCGTACTTTGGTTGCCGCTCCACAAGGTATTGAAGTCTTGTTTCTTCCCCAATTCTTCAAGTAGCCCTTGCAACCATATCATCTCCTTGCTGGCTTTCGTAATGGTCACATATTTGGTCTCTGTAGTTGACAATGCAACAACCTTTTGTAACTGAGAGACCCAACTCACCGCTGTTCCCTCAACTGTGAATACGTACCCTGTTGTGTTTTTCCCACCATCTCGATCACCTAAGTAGTCCGCATCAACGTTACCTTGCACTTTTAGAGAGTCACCTCCGAAACATAAACAATGACTAGACGTTCCCCACGTGCGCCCATGCGCCTGCACAAGTAGACGCGTAGGGTCCACCCGGCAGTAGTAGGCGCTGCTGCTACTGTGGCAGTCCTGGGTCGGGTCGGATCTGACCCGATTCGACCCGGTTCAAAAACTTTTTATTTTCTTTCTCCTTTTTAAAACTATTTTAAGAATTGTTTTGAATTAGTAAAATTATTTAAAAATAGATAAAACTATTAGAAAAATATTGAAAAATTATAGAAAATCTATTTTAATGTTTTCTTCATCTTGGGGAAAATTTGTGCTAGTAATAATGTAACACCCTAGTATGGTTATACAATAGTAATTGGTATTTAAATTGTGTGTTATATTTTATCTGTTTGGGTCGCGATCGATTCGCATAGTATAGATAGTTATCCAACCCGACCCGCATGTGTGAAACCTAGTAAGGTGTTAGATTATATCTGATATTTATCAGTAAACTGAATCTACGTGAATCTAGCATAATATACATATCATATATCTTTTAGTAGCCACAAGTTAAGGAAAAATTATATTTTTGCTAACTACCATCACATGGTCAAGCATCCCACATCTTATTTTGCTTTTATCTATTACGTTCAAATCTCAAGATATCTAATACCGGATATTATATATATATATATATAAATCTTTTTAGGGGGTATAGTTTATTTAAAATATATTCTTACAGTATGGTTTAAAAGTTTACGTATGTGAATTGTTTTCCAAAATATATTTTTTGATAAAATTTTGGTGGAGATTGGTTGTAATTTGATATTATCTGTATACCTTAAAATTATAATATATATTTATAACTTAACTATTAACTTACTGCATATATAATATATATACAATTTATATTTTTTTATAAAACAAAACTCTCTCTCTGGGACCCTGCTCCCACCAGTGAGTTTCAGTGCCTCGGCGCTACAAGAAAAAGCTCCCAAAAGGTCGGTCTTCGATCTAATGGAAACCATAACGGCCCCTCTCAACGGGCTGTCCAAATCTGGTGTCTTAGTCTTCAACAGGCCGAGTCGACGTTCAAACGGGCCCGCAAAGAGGCTCGTGATACCTGAAGGGGCTGCACCAAAATGGATAGCCCTCCCAACTCCTGCAGGTGAGGCCGTCAAAAGCGCTTTCCCCATCAAAAGATCGGTCTTCGAAAGATTGGCTGGACCTCCCCAAACTCCAATCAGGACGTCAATTTTTAATAGGTTGACGCCAACAACTGTTAGTTGTATGTATGCCCTAGAGGCCATTATTGTACAGATGATGTACATTATATTGGATGCTTGGACATATATAGAGATGACTTTCTTGCTCGATATGATAGTATGCTATCTGGTTGCTCTTTATCTTAACATATATACTTGTCTCTTTGTACTGTCTTATAGTTACATGTTGGTAAAGCCTTTAGGATGTGTACTTGACTATCTGGACTATGATGCGGATCATACTAGTGGGGACATGGTAGTCCATAAGTACATCCTTCAAGGTCCCTAGTCGTGGGTGTATCGAGACAGGGCATCGATATACCAGTGTAGACTAGCGTATACGCTTCTCGGCCCATGAGATGGGCGATGGATGATCCCATATCCATTGGTGTTTGACATCAGAGATGGTATACGGGTGCTCAGTGGAGACTGGGTACACTGGACGGACTCGCCGAGAACTCCCAGATAGTATTATACCTCACTTCAGATGGCAGTTCTCAGGTGACACTTGTGCAGGTTAGTCTGTAGACCCAAGATCGTCATGGAGTCTTGTGTGATTCCCACTGTGCTTTGATTTCCACCTTACCACGTCCATGAGGGCATGCAAAACGGTGGTTATTGGGTACAGTCCCGAGTCACATGGAGGCAATGAGCGATAGGAGGGGTTTCGTCTCTCCCGGTATTGGGGGTTGATGTTGCACTGTGCTCGATTGGCCGTAACAGGGAAGTCCCTGGCCAGGGCTGATTCAGAGATTTGCTGGTAAGTGTTACCAGTAGTTTCTCGACCCGTTATGGGCCTCACATCGGCACAACTTATCGGTTATTGGGTCTGACGTTTACCACCCCTAGACTTGATATGCGACATATCAGACGAAGAGACCGGACTGCACGGGTAGTGTTGCCGGTTGGCTCGACGGGAGTTGTGGCGGGTTCGCTTGTTCTCTTCTGATCGCTCAATACCCGGGTGGCCGTTACGTTTAGCTGACCGCTTGCGGCTTGGGGGTGCTTGATATGATCATCACCCACTGCCGGCATATTGATGAGTCTTAGAGTCCCACAAAGGAGTTACCTAGTCCAGGCGAAATGTTGTGGTGCGCATATGCGATATGCGCATGGACCCGATTAAAATGCGCGTATAGGATACCGTATATTGATCGGGCGGCTTGCTTTTGGTGGGGTCGTATGTGATATGGCCGGATTGATAAATCAAGTGTTGATTTATCATTTAACCATTAGTTTCTCACTAGAAATCCTTTCTTGTGTTTGATGGATGTATGCATGCATGTATGCTTTCTTTATAGATTCATGCACATATGGATGTGCATACATACATACATACATACATACATACATACATCGTCTATCATGGTTGTTTATATATGAAAATGGTGGCAATATAAGACTCACACCATGGTTTATATTATGGATTATTATTTATATTTATGCTAAGACAAAAGAAAAGAGATAAGATTAAATCATGTATTAGTTTCTACACTCTTCTTTTGACCTAACCATGTTCACCTACCTTTTGACCATGGTTTAATCTTTCTCTTGTGTTTTAACTAAAGTAAAATTAAATATCCATAAAAGATAACCATGGTTTGAGATGAAGAAGGAAAAATATATATACTTATATTTTTCTTTTTCTCATTAGAGTTATTATTCTCTTCTTCTAAAAATAGCCATCATCTTCTTCCTTCTTCTTCCTTTGCTCTCTAGAATTTTCAAGTGAGCAAAATACTCAACAAGATAGGATTTTGAAGTGAGAAAGAGAACCACAACACCACTCTACACAAGTCTAGCCCACTTGTTTAGAGTGTTAGCTTCATTTCATTCTCTTGATCGAGTGAAGTTGCAAGCTTGGACAAAGCGGACTCCGAGTGGATCATCGGTGACCTAGAGGAGTTCAAGCGGAGCTTTTCCAAACCCCAAGCAGCCAAGGAGTCTAGCGTAGGGAGCTACAAAGGTTGTACTCTCAAAACTCTAGCTTTTCTTTCATGAGATGATATGCAAACTTTGAAACCCTAATTTTTCTAGGAACGATCCTTTGTATGTTAACTTAGCACCCTAAAAATTCAATCTTTGGTACATGTGATGCTTCCAAACCCTTCATGAGGTGCTAGGTTAACCCTTCATTGGTATCAGAGCTACTAGGCATTGGATGTCGACCTATGGGGGGTTCTCACTGTGTGACAGTGTGGCGAAGCATAGGCTCTTACCCCCAGGGTGTCCCGAGACCGGAAGGTGTTCCGGCAGGTTGTAGTCCTCGCGAGGGGGCATGCGTAAAAAGTAGCTGCTGAGGGACCTGTTGGTGCCACGGTGACCCCATTGGATGGGGTGGCTGCCTGACCAACATTGGTTTCAGAGCCGACCTAGAACATTAGGCGACACTTTAACGAAGTAAAAACTCCGATCGAACCGAAATACGGCTTTTTAGAACCCCTCTCTGGACATTTTTCCGAACCTGGTTATTTTCAGAATTAAAAATATGTAAAAAATAGAGCAGGGAATTCTAAGAAATACTGTGAAAAATGAAACACTAATTCGCCAATTACACCGCGGAACCGCGGCCATAGCTTGCTTAGGCCGCGGCTCCGCGGCCTTACAGAGCCTTTAAGGCTTCATTTTTTGTACAGTGTTTTCTTGTATGCTTGTAGATGGTTTTGGGTATTTTTAATCTGAATTTAGTACTGTATGTTCTGGAGATGGTTTTGGGCTCGTCGATTCGATCGGAATTTTCATTTCGTGTCCTTTCTGGATAAATTAGAAAGTATTGAAGTGTTTGAACGAGTATCATTTGCTCACTTTTCACGGGATTTAAATATTTTGGAGATACGTGCAAGTTTTGTGGTGGACCCTCTAGAAGACAACAAACCTTAACTCGATTATGTGACCGTCTTGAACTGCCCTTTGAACCTTAGGCTTTGGGGCAGTACGGCGTGCCACATGTAAGGCGTTGGCTTGACCCTTCTACGGCTGGACCGCTACTACTGTGTCACACTCCGGGTTTTTGAACTCCGCTCAAGTGTTGAGCTTTAGGGAATCTTGGGTATTTGATCGTTCGTTCGAAAACTTTAATACTGTCTATTTATCTGGAATGTGATGCAATGTGTGGAATTCATACAGCTAGATATGAAATACGAAATATGTGATATTTCGCATTTACGATGTCTAAAGAGAATGTGGATTCCAAATATTGCAGTTTTACACTTTCTTTTCTGTGACCGTAAGTGTAGTGTGTCGATATCGCCGGTTTCGTTGCTATACATCAACGACAATTGGGGTACGCATACTTACTTACGTTGATGATATATGATATTATGTGTTGCTGAGATATGATGTGCAGGATTGTCGCAATTGAATAGCCGGGGGGTTTTATGTGAGATGAGAGTTTTATATTTTCATTCATGTAAATTTAAATGTAATGTAATATTATTTTATTTAGGGCACTTCCGGGTTGAGGTTGATGCCACCGGTGCTGTATATTATTTACTTTTCCGCATTAGGATGGACCCAAGGAGGGGAGCACAGGTGACCGGGTTCTGGGGTTCAGTGGGAGGCCATCTCGAGGAGTCGAGACCGGGTCTCCTAAACTCCAGAATTGGTAGGGTCGCTTGCCGCTCTCGTAGGGGTCCAGGGTGTGGGCTTGGCTATTCATCGCGACTGTGGAATCCGTATTTTCTATTGTTAGCTAAATACTAAATACGGACGTCCTAGTATATCTCACATTATATTTGTGTTTCTGCTGCGATATCTGTGATGTGATCATTAGATATGTTCTGTGATGGATACAGTATATAATATATATGATATATTATATAGACGTTACTTATGTTTTACACCCGCACTAGCCCTGCCCAGCTTTGTCATTAGTTACCTAACTTAACGGTGCACGAGGGGACATCGAGGCGAATGCGGATGGCATAAGTGTACGTCGTATTTATCTGTGATGTTTAGGTGACTTAAATGATGGGACTTCATTAATGTGATTAATGAAAGAAAAGAAACCTAAAAGATGTTGTAGAATCAAATTTTAAATAAAAAGGGTAGCTACAGTTTTGCTTTGCATAGCGGTATATATGATATACCCTGCACCTTATTCGATGGGGAAAGAGCCGAGATCCCTTCACCAGGAGTGACCTCTTTAGCAAAACTGGCAGATGTTACAACACTCGGTTTGACTTTTGACTGCTTTTGGAGTTTTGCTTTGCACAGTGATATATATGATATATGCTGCACCTTATTCGAAGAGGAAAGAGCCGAGATCCCTTCACCGGGAGTGACCTCTTTAGCAAAACTAATGAAAGCCTCAAAATCACTCCATTTCAAAATTCACTTGATTCTACAACGATATCAAGTTCATTACGCTCATGGTTTTTCTGAAAAAACCTGCGTAGCCCTCCGTCATTTCAGATAAGTACTACTTAGTATTCATGCTGCGGTAGTTTGGCCTCCGTCAAGGCGTAGTGTATGGTAGCTAATTAGTGCTTATCTGCTAGCATATGATGCGATTGGATTAGGGTATTCGTACGGCGTAGTTTGGCCTCCGTCAAGGGTCGTACGAGTAGGTTTAATTCAATCAAGAAATGACGGGTTGAACTTGACTAGCGCCCTATGGGTAGTTTGGCCTCCGTCAAGGTCATAGGACGCTAGGGGCAAAAGCATTATCGGGGATTTCAAGTGTTGAAATTTGCAATGAGATTGCATACCTTCTATGAGATAGTTGGATCCCGATACCCACTGCGAGTAATTGTTACTCCCGGGAGAGTTTTACACAGGACAATTAGCCGATCAAGTAGGTGTCTAGAAAGGTGTCAACGGGGTTACGCCTCTGGGAAAACGAGGTTTACTTTAATTAGGTCCGTGCAAAAGCACGGGGAACCTCCCTCAAAGTACCGACACTGGCCTGGCTGAAAGATCGGTGAAGTTGTAGGGTGTAATTAATCCCGGCTAGTCTTTCCTTTTAGGGTTTGAAGGAAGATTTGATAAAAATAGTGGGAGCCATCCTAATTAGATAAGATAATAACCAATCTGATCTTGCAAGAGCATACGCTAAAGTGTTTTCTTTTCTCTCTCTCCAGGTAGCGACCATGTCAGGCCATAATCAAGATAATAATATGGATGTATTGATTGAACCTGCTTATTATACTGAGCAGGGGAACGTTGGAACCGTTCTTTCTTATAAGAGTTATAAGACTGAACAGGGAATAGGAGAATATCTGGATTCTCACGCCGCCCAAAAGAACATGCATGTTGATGCATCTTCATCAGGTGTGTTAGTTATTGAGAACTGTTTTTCAGTTCACCCTACGTCCTGGGTATTAGATACCGGATCAGGATCCCACATATGTAAATTGTTACATGGGCTACGAAAAGGTAGAGAACTGGGAAAAGGTGATCATTCCGTTCAAGTAGGGAATGGGGCAAATGTTGCAGCCAAAGCAATTGGCGAATATCACCTAGTATTACCAAGTGGTGATACACTGATTTTAAATGAGTGCTATTATATACCGAACATGATGTGCAACATTATATCAGTTTCTTTACTAAGTAAAGAAGGGTATAATTTTATAGTAAAGGATAATGTTATGAACATATTCCTGGATCAAAAGTTGATTGCATCAGGCTCGTTACATAATGACATATTCATTCTAAATCAAAATACAGTCCTCAATATACAAAACACACACAAGAGGAAAAATTCAAAAATGAATGAATCCTTCTTGTGGCATTGTAGACTTATTCATATCAATGCGACACGACTGGCTAAGTTACATAAAGATGGATATTTGAATTCGTTCGAATTATCATCTTATGATACTTGCCATTCATGTCTCAAAGGCAAGATGACCAAAACTCCGTTTACGGGACACGGAGAAAGAGTTACGGAACTCTTGGGACTGGTGCATAGCGATGTATGCGGTCCCATATCTACACATACCAGGGATGGTTCTTCCCACTTCATTACATTCACTGACGATCTCTCAAGATTCAGATATGTGTTCCTAATGAAACACAAGTCTGAAGCTTTTGAGAAATTCAGAGAATATAAGCACGAAGTAGAGAACCAAACGGGGAAAAGTATTAAGATCCTTCGATCTTATCGAGGAGGAGAATACTTAAGCAATGAATTCCTAGATTATCTAAAAGAGAATGGGATTCTCTCTCAACTTACTCCTCCTTATACACCACAGCACAACGGTGTATCGGAGCGGAGGAATCACACCCTATTAGATATGGTGCGCTCTATGATGAGTACAGCTGAGTTATCTATTTCCTTCTGGGGATATGCACTGGAGACAGCTGCATACCTATTGAATAGAGTTCCAACCAAATCAGTGCCTACCACTCCATATGAGATATGGAATGGTAAGAGACCATGTCTTAATTTTATTCAGATATGGGGTTGTCCGGCCTATATTAAAACACAAAATCCGGACAAGCTCGAGGCAAGGTCTGTTCTATGTAAGTTTGTTGGATATCCCAAACATTCGCAAGGGTATATCTTCTACCACTCCGAGGAACAAAAGGTGTTTGTTTCTCGACATGCCACTTTCTTAGAAAAAGGTTTTCTTATGAAACAGACAAGTGGCATTGAGGTAGAACTAGAAGAAGTTCCAGCAGAACAAACTACAACAGATGATTTGGTAGAACTAGAGAATTCAGTAGTACCCGACGAACCCCAGCCTCTCCGCCGATCTAGCAGGGTTTCTCATCCGCCAGAGAGATACTACGGTTTTCTCATTGATGGTGGAAGCGAGGATTGCATCATGGAGGATGATGACCCAACTAGCTTCGAGCAGGCCATCACGAGTAGGGACTCAGTAAAATGGCTGGATGCAATGCGGTCCGAGATGGAATCCATGTACACCAACAAAGTATGGACTTTGGAAGTTGCTCCTGAAGGGGTAAAACCCATTGGGAGCAAGTGGATCTTCAAGAAAAAACTTGGTGTAGATGGGAAAGTGGAGACTTTCAAAGCTAGACTTGTTGCAAAGGGTTTTCGTCAAAGACCAGATGTGGACTATGACGAAACCTTTTCTCCAGTGGCTATGCTTAAATCCATCCGGATCATGCTTGCCATCGCTGCATATCATGATTACGAAATCTAGCAAATGGATGTTAAGACCGCCTTTCTAAACGGTGATTTAGAAGAGTGCGTGTACATGACTCAGCCGGAGGGCTTCGTAGATAGTGGGAGCAGCGGGAAGGTGTGCAAGCTGCTTAAATCCATTTATGGATTAAAGAAAGCATCGCGGAGTTGGAACATCTGCTTTGACGTCGTTATCAAAGAGTTTGATTTCGTCAAAAACGTAGATCCTTGTATCTACAAGAAGGTGGCAGAGAGTAAGGTTGTCTTCCTCGTATTGTACGTGGACGACATACTCTTGATAGGAAATGACATTCCTATGCTGCAATCGGTCAAGCTCTTCTTATCACAAAGATTCTCAATGAAAGATCTTGGTGATGCCTCCTGCATATTGGGAATTAGGATCTATAGAGATAGATCCAAACGGATATTGGGATTGTCCCAATCCAGGTACATTGACACCATACTAAAGAGGTTTAGTATGGAAGAATCCAAGCGTGGGAACTTACCCACGATTTCTGGAGTCACTCTCTCCAAAGAGATGTCTCCCAAGACTGATTTGGAGAGAGCTCGCATGCAAGGGATACGCTATGCTTCGACTGTAGGCTCTATCATGTACGCGATGCTATGTACCAGACCCGATGTAGCATACTCACTAAGTGTAGTGAGCAGGTATCAAGCTAATCTTGGAGAGAGTCACTGGACAGCTGTGAAGAGCATTCTCAAGTACTTACGAAGGACTAAAGAGATGCTCTTGGTGTATGGTAACGGAGAACTCCAAGTGGAGACCTTTACCGATTCGAGCTTCCAGAGTGATAAGGACGACTCTAAGTCGCAGTCGGGATTTGTCTTTACCCTTTACGGAGGGACGGTTAGCTGGAAGAGCTCCACGCAGGAAACCGTGGCAGATTCGACGATGGAGGCTGAATACATCGCTGCCAACGATGCTGCCAAAGAGGCTGTCTGGATTAAGAAGTTCATTACTGAACTTGGTGTGGTTCCATCCATTGAGAATCCAATACCTTTGTATTACGATAACAATGGAGCGGTGGCTTTAGCCAAGGAACCCAGGTCCCATCAGCGATCCAGGCATATTCTGAGGCGGTATCACCTGATCCGGGAGATGGTTGATCGCCGGGAGATCGAGTTCAGGAGGGTTGACATGAAGAATAACACAGCGGATCCACTCACGAAGGCCATTCCCCAGATACAGTTTGAGAGACTCTTCGGGATGCTCGGTATGCGATACTACAGCAGCTGGCCCTAGTGCAAGTGGGAGATTGTTAGTTGTATGTATGCCCTAGAGGCCAGTATTGTACAGATGATGTATATTATATTGGATGCTTGGACATATATAAAGATGACTTTCTTGCTCGATATGATAGTATGCTATCTGGTTGCTCTTTATCTTAACATGTATACTTGTCTCTTTGTACTGTCTTATAGTTACATGTTGGTAAAGCCCTTAGGATGTGTACTTGACTACCTGGACTATGATGCGGATCATACTAATGGGGACATGTAGTCCATAAGTACATTCTTCAAGGTCCCTAGTCGTGGGTGTATCGAGACAGGGAATCGATATACCAGTGTAGACTAGCGTATACGCTTATCGACCCATGAGATGGGCGATGGATGATCCCATATCCATTGGTGTTTGACATCAGAGATGGTATACGGGTGCTCAGTGGAGACTGGGTACACTGGACGGACTCGCCGAGAACTCCCAGATGGTATTATACCTCACGTCAGATGGTAGTTCTCAGGTGACACTTGTGCAGGTTAGTCTGTAGACCCAAGATCGTCATGGAGTCTTGTGTGATTCCCACTGTGCTTTGATTTCCACCTTACCACGTCCATTAGGACGTGCAAAACAGTGGTTTTTGGGTACAGTCCCGAGTCACATGGAGGCAATGAGCGATAGGAGGGGTTTCGTCTCTCCCGGTATTGGGGGTTGATGTTGCACTGTGCTTGATTGGCCGTAACAGGAAAGTCCCTGGCCAGGGCTGATTCAGAGATTTGCTGGTAAGTGTTACCAGTAGTTTCTCGACCCGTTATGGGCCTCACATCGGCATGACTTATCGGTTATTGGGGTCTGACGTTTACCACCCCTAGACTTGATATGTGACAAATCAGACGAAGAGACCGGACTGCACGGGTAGTGTTGCCGGTTGGCTCGACGGGAGTTGTGGCAGGTTCGCTTGTTCTCTTCTGATCGCTCAATACCCGG
The DNA here is from genome assembly GCA_030015575.1 of Agapanthus africanus. Lineage (NCBI taxonomy): Eukaryota > Viridiplantae > Streptophyta > Magnoliopsida > Asparagales > Amaryllidaceae > Agapanthus > Agapanthus africanus. Next base: position 495,878,010 of record CM057348.1, on the reverse strand, counting down.
GTGGCCGTTACGTTTAGCTGACCGCTTGCGGCTTGGGGGTGCTTGATATGATCATCACCCACTACCGGCGTATTGACGCGTCTTAGAGTCCCACAAAGGAGTTATCTAGTCCAGGCGAAATGTTGTGGTGCGCATATGCGATATGCGCATGGACCCGATTAAAATGCGCGTATAGGATACCGTATATTGATCGGGCGGCTTGCTTTTGGTGGGGTCGTATGTGATATGGCCGGATTGATAAATCAAGTGTTGATTTATCATTTAACCATTAGTTTCTCTCTAGAAATCCTTTCTTGTGTTTGAAGGATGTTTGCATGCATGTATGCTTTCTTTATAGATTCATGCACATATGGATGTGCATACATACATACATACATACATCATTTATCATGGTTGTTTATACATGGAAAATGGTGGCAATATAAGACTCACACCATGGTTTATATTATGGATTATTATTTATATTTATGCTAAGACAAAAGAAAAGAGATAAGATTAAATCATGAATTAGTTTCTACACTCTTCTTTTGACCTAACCATGTTCACCTACCTTTTGACCATGGTTTAATCTTTCTCTTGTATTTTAACTAAAGTAAAATTAAATATCCATAAAAGATAACCATGGTTTGAGATGAAGAAGGAAAAATATATATACTTATATTTTTCTTTTTCTCATTAGAGTTATTATTCTTTTCTTCTAAAAATAGCCATCATCTTCTTCCTTCTTCTTCCTTTGCTCTCTAGAATTTTCAAGTGAGCAAAATACTCAACAAGATAGGATTTTGAAGTGAGAAAGAGAACCACAACACCACTCTACACAAGTCTAGCCCACTTGTTTAGAGTGTTAGCTTCATTTCATTCTCTTGATCGAGTGAAGTTGCAAGCTTGGACAAAGCGGACTCCGGGTGGATCATCGGTGACCTAGAGGAGTTCAAGCGGAGCTTTTCCAAACCCCAAGTAGCCAAGGAGTCTAGTGTAGGGAGCTACAAAGGTTGTACTCTCAAAACTCTAGCTTTTCTTTCATGAGATGATATGCAAACTTTGAAACCCTAATTTTTCTAGGAACGATCCTTTGTATGTTAACTTAGCACCCTAAAAATTCAATCTTTGGTACATGTGATGCTTCCAAACCCTTCATGAGGTGCTAGGTTAACCCTTCAACAACAGCCCCTCAGCAAAGCCGAGGGCACGAAGAAACCGCTTGCAAAACTGAGGCGGTCCCTTTTGCAAGACACGCTCGACGCCGGCACTGGCGCCGAGTGAGGAAAGATGGAGGCAACTCCCTCTTTAGACTTACTCTGCCAGCTCTAATGGTTGAAGTTGACGCTGCTATTCCAACCGGGAACAACTTTGATCTGCTCAGGTGGGTACGCAAGAACTCTCTAACGGCTGTACTAAAGAAACCACCCCCACCTGCACAAGCTACAGCGCAGGTAAAGACGGAGCAGCCCCATCAGCGGCTCTCCTTCCAGATTCACAGGGTCTGGTGGAAAGTCTTGGACTCTGTGATCAACAAAAATTACTCTTATCGACCAAAGAAATCAAAGGCTCGGCAAGAAAAAGGTCATCCCTCTGTCATACAGCAAGGGACTCTCTCTACACAGGTGCTTGTTACAACGTCTCCTTCAACTTTGACCTCCTACAAAAGGATGAGGTTGGAGAAAATCCCACCGCCGGTGGCAAATTCCAAAAGTGATGGACCCAAACGCCCTAAGTCTGGGGGCATGATCGTGTATATGGTCCACATGGCTCCGGGAAAAGAAGAAATCCGTGCTTCGGTGAGTCACCGATCGCAAACTCGGTCGCTAACAAAGGCTCAGGAGCAGCAACAAAAGCTCTAGGAAATGCTGACCAAAATGGCAGCGCTCACCGGACAAAAAGAAAATTTGGACAAAGAAGCTGAACAACGCCAGGAGCAGGAGACCGATACAAAGTTCCTGCGAAGGGTGCTTGAAAGAAAAGATAAAGAGGTTGCTGAACAAGCCGCTAACATAAAACAGATGGCGCTCTTGTTTCAGGATATGGTTGGAATGATGATCCAGCCAGAACCCCTAGCCGAGGATCCACCGATAATCATCGAGGATGACAGAGGGGAAACATCAAACCCTATTCCGGCTTTATCAACAGCCAAGGAGGAAACGATCTCCAAGTCTGCTCTTGATGATTATATAGCTCAACAAATAAGAGCTCATCAAGAAAATGAAGCGGCTCGCCAAATCGTCAAAACCGGGCAACCGTATCCAGGCTGGTATGACCAAATCAAATACCTGCCGGGATATACGATCTCCAAGTTCTATGTATACAAAGGGACAGGCAACCCCCATCAGCACGTCACGCAGTTCAGAGCTCTGTGTGGAAATACTGGAGGTGACGACAAACTATTGCTTCGCCAGTTCGTTGGCAGCCTGTCAGAAATGACCTTTGAATGGTACTCGGAGCTCCCAAATGACTCCGTGAAAACATTCACAGAGATGGAACTGCTGTTCACACAGTAGTTCGCCAGTGCAAGCGAGCACACCCTAATCACAGCATTGATCAATGCTAGGGTAAGTCCAGGAGAAACTTAGGTCCAATACACGATTCGGTGGCGGAACCTATGGTCAAAGTGCGAACAACGCATTGAAGAATCTCCCGCCGTGGGCATGTTCATCGGGACTCTTGATCCTCAAACGACCGTGTCCCAGTTTATGACATTCTTCAAACTAACCACCGTCCAGGCTTTGATCAATAAACTGCCCCAAATGGACCAGATGAGCCACGGGTCTTCCTCCTCAAATAAGGACCTTCGAAATAGCAAGGGTAAAGGGAAAGCAGCCTTCGTTGCTAATACGCAACAACAACCGAGCGACCCAAAACCGGCTGCTCGCCAAAACAACGTGCGTCCGTGCCCGTCCTTGGAGGAGAGATTAGGACGCGCTTATTCGTTTCCTCATGATAAGACGAGGTGGCTATTTGAATTGGCAGTGCGTAACAAACTCTTCACATTGCCAGATCCGCGGCGTTTACCGCAACTCGGCGACATCAACAACCCTAACTACTGCTCCTATCATAGAATGGTGAGCTACCCAATTGAAGATTGCCTTGTCTTCAAAAACTAGGTCTAGGACCAGTATCAACAAGGGAAGTTCACGCTGTCTGATAACTGGAGGGTAAATCCACCCCAGAAGCACACTCCCAAAAAGGTGGATGCACCGAGGGTATCATGCTCACTCGTGGAAGAAACTCCATGGGAAGTCGTTCTTTCAGCTAAAACCAAAAGAATGCTGAAGGACCTATAGGCATGTCTAGCGGTCAAGTGGAAAAGCCCACTTGAACCTGAAATCATCGAAGGGATACTAAAATATCGTCCCGCACCAAGGATTGTCAACAAAGGGTAAAATCCCCAAGTCAAGCCTTTGAAGTTTTCGAAGAAAAAGAAGAAGACCAAGAAGCCTGTGCAGCCTGTCGAGTATGACGACAAGCACACAGATCTCAGCATTACAAAGAACTTGTTGCGTTCGATACATACACCGTACAAGAACTATAGACTTTCTACGTCCCTCCCAGGTGAAGAGGTGAAAATGCGATCCTCTTCTACCAATCTACGGAGACCAAAGTAGAGAAAGAAGTCTGGCATGGTGCCGATTTTACACTTGACAGGCTTCAACTAATCCGTCTGCCAAGATACTACGTGGAGAGATTGAAAAGGCAGTTAAGATGCCAAGGTGTACCCCTCGAACAAACTGTTCGGTAAGCCCAATTCTACAAAAAGATTTAAGATATTCCCGAGACCCAGCGAAAGATGCCCAATGGGAAGATGGAGACAATCAGGCTCGATAAGTTCGGTCTAGGAAACGGGGCCAATACCATAGCTACCGTGTCATAAGCAGCTCTAGTGAAGGGGAAAACGCTCTTCCAAATAGCTGTGACATTGAAAATTCCGTCGCTCGAAGAACAAATTGACAGACTAATAAAGCAAGCATGTCAAAAGAGTCAAGATGATCACAATCGCGAAATGGCCATCTACGAAAAGGCCAAGATGCAGCGACTCAGCCAGCAATCTGCGGTCGGATTAGAACGCAATCCCCGACCCGCTATATGTTCTCCCAAAATGGGGAAACCTCGAAATAGAGGCAAAGACATGGCAAAGAACGTAAACGACGTTCAGAGACAACAAAATGGATCTGAGGCGCCGTGCAATCTAGAAAAGGTCGATTAGAGCTCATCCTTTATAAAGAAGATGGGTCGAGAGTACTCTTTCCCCCAAGACAAGACAAGAAAAATATTCAACCTTGTCATGAAGCATCAATTGATGACGCTTCCGGAGTCTCGGCATCCCGAACAAATAAACGAGGTCCATCATCCGGATTATTGCTCCTATCACCGAGTAACAGGTCATCCTCTTGAAGACTGTTTCACCTTCAAAGACCGGATAAAAGATTAATAACGACAAGGTAGGTTCGTTTTATCTGATAGCTGGAGGGTAACCCCGCCACAAAAGCATGAGCCAAAAAGGACCTGTACCGTCAGAATAGGACGAGCTCAATCGCAAAAAGGAAAGCGAACTCGTACCTGCCATATGATAACACTATCAGAAGAAGGAAGGCACGAGGTTATGAACGGCCTCTACGGGTGCTTCACAAATGAAGACGAGGAAGATGTGATCTCAGAGTTCCCACCAGCACCAAAAGAGCTGGAAGATAGGATACACACTACGGCGGACAACCTAGGAAAAATTGACTTAGGGACGGAGAATGATCCGAAGCCAATGTTCGTCACCGGGCTACTATCTGAAAAACAAGTAGCCACATTAAAAGACATGCTCATGCAATATAAAGACCGTTTTGCATGGAAATATTCCGAGATGCTAGTTTTAGATCCAAAAGTTGCGGTACATAATCTGGCCATATCACCGGACATAAAGCTAGTCAAACATGCGCCAAGAAGGATGTGGCTCGAGCTCGAGATGAGTATGAATGCTGAAGTCAAGAAACTAATTGAGTTTGGCTTCATCCAAGAAGTCCAGTATCCTGACTGGATCGCCAACATCATTCCAATGATGAAGAAAAATAGGACGGTGCGCATCTGCGTGGACTTCCGGGACCTTAACAAAGCTTGCCCGAAGGATGACTTCCCAGTCCCTGTTACCGAGCTGATGATCAATAATACATCTACCCATGCGGTCTTCTCCTTCATGGATGGATCTTCAGGATACAACCAAATTAAAATGCATCCAGAGGACCAAAAGCATACCGCTTTCCGGACTCCCCTGGGCATATTCTGCTATAAGGTGATGCCCTTCGGTTTAAAGAATGCAGGCGCTACTTACCAAAGGGCCATGACAAAGATCTTCGATGACCTCATTCATGAGATCGTCGAATACTACATCGACGACCTTATGGTTAAAAGAAAATATCATGAGAAACATCGGGAACATCTAAAAATAGTGTTCCGACGTCTTCAGAAGTATAATATGAAGATGAATCCTCTAAAATGCGCGTTTGGAGTCTCCTCAAGTAAATTCTTAGGATTCATCATATGTCACAGGGGTATCGAAATCGACCCTTCAAAGATCAAGGTGATTATGGAAATACCCACGCCAAGAACTCTCAAACAGTTGCGATCTCTTCAAGGAAAGCTCGGATATATCTGGGGGTTCATAGCCAACCTCTCCGGAAAATGCTGTCCCTACAGTCATCTGATGAAGAAAGTGTAGGGTTACTAGGCACTCTAAGAAGGTTCTACAAGGCATCTACCATGCCCGATTAAAATTTCAGCCGTGCCGAATAACTCTAAACTAGATCTTTAAACTAGAGATTAAGCAAAAACTAGCATGTTAAACACTTTAACACTAAGTGAATACGAAATACAACCTTTGTAGATCGGTCCTTCACTTCTTATACTCTTTGTAGTAGTCCCTTCGCTGCGATCATCATGCTCCCGGACTCTCGGACGGCTCCATGAGAAGAGCGCAACGGTTTTGCTTGAAGTCTTCGAGGCCGAAGATGATCTACGTCGAGGGAATACGAACTCAAGCTTCTACTTCACTAACCAAAGAATTAGTGAAGCAAACACCCTAAACTAAGGTGCTAGTCTAGTAGAGGATGATGAAATAGGAAATGGGTACACTTTAGAATTTCTTTTCTCACTATCATTCTCTCTCTTTATCAAACCCTAGAAAGAAATTGAAGGAGGAAGAAGATGAGCTCAAAATGAGAATGAAAACTAATCAAGAGAGAGTTAGCTAACCATGGGTGAGTGGGTATCATATACTAACTCATGTAGAGACATAACCATGGCTAATTATAGTGGTTAGGTTAATTAATATCTTAACTAAAACAAAACTAGTGGACTAAGTCAATGCAACCATAAGCTTCATGAAGCTTCATGCATGTGAGCTCATTATCCATTTGTTTTAGAATTACTTTAAATATAAAAACCTAAACCTATAATTAGTATGGTATAAGTCTTATACACCCATGATAGTTGTATCAACAACCATGATACAAAAAAATGAACACAAATAAATATATATCATATATATATTAAGTTGTGCACAAGTGAGAAAAACAAATGCTTAAGTGAACCAATGTTAGTTAATGTAAATTAGTATATCTCATATACAATTATACACTAAATTATTAAATCAACACTTGACTTAATAATCCGATTACATCACATATAACCGACTAACATCCAATGTATCGACTTATCGAATCAACCCTTGATTCAATAACCAGGTTATATCGCATATAACCGATCGATACCAACATCGCGAGAATAGAATACGGTATCACATGCTCGCATTATTCTCGGTCCCGCACATATCCCATATGCGCTCCTATTTCGTTTTGCCTGAGCCAGTAAAACCTCTATGTAGGACTCTAAAGACTCGTCAATACGCCGGCAGTAGGTGATGATCATATCAAGCACCCACAAGCCGTCAACGGTACTAGCTGGACGTAACGGCTACCCGGGTATTGAGCGATCAGAAGATCAGCAAGCAAGCCCGCTCCAACTCCTGCAAAAAGCCTGACAGTGACACTACCGTACAGTCCGGTCTTATCGTCTGATATGTCGCATATCAAGTCTAGGGGTGGTAATCGTCAGACCCCAATAACCGATAATTCTGTAGGGTTACTAGGCACACTAACAAGGCTCTACAAGGCATCGACCATGCCAAAATTAAATTTTTATGTGCCGAACAACCCTAAGCAAGATCGTATACTAGAGTTTAGGCGAAACTAATAGTAAGTAAACAACTTTACGACTAAGGGTATGCGATATACTGTTGCGCCACGGCAGCGCCCCGGCCGTCAATCCGAGGCCAAAATGCGGAATCAAAATTTTTCTTAACTTTTAAACTGGCGCTACCGCGGACAATTAACCCGGATCGTAACCATTAACCTAATCCTAGCAATCAAGAGAAAGGGTGAGAGATATACCGAGCGATCCGTGTCCTTCGGTCTTCTCGTCGTCGTCCCGATCTCCCGCGGAATCACCATTCGTCGTCTTCTCGTCGGAAAGGGCACCACGTAGCCGGATTCTTTTACGGGCTCCCACCTCTGGACCGAGGCAACTCGGGCGCGAAGTTGGCTAGCCGACGCGTCCAAGAAGTGCTGTAGGCTAGTGTAGAATGGTTGTCTCATTTAGAGTGGTGAAGTTGCCATGGATGGAGAGGAGAATGAACTTTGGAAGAGAATGATGGTATATCATATTTTTCTAGCATGAAGAAAAATGAGAGATGAACAAATACCATACATCAAAAATGAACTCTCTCTCATTCTCACTTCCCCAATGTGGCCGGCCCCTCTCATATCACAAAGTGGTGGAGGCAATCTCAAAACAAGAAGGAAGGTGAGTGTAGGAAAAGAGAATGGGTGACCACACCCCAAAAGCAAATCTCACATCAAAGACCAAATCAACTCTAATCCATTCTTATCTCATTAATGCAAAGGATAAGAAAGAAAAAGGATCTCATGATACTTGTCAAATCATGAAGCCATCATAATCATTCCATATGCAAGAAACCCCCTCCACAAATGTTATTTGCAAACTTGCAAATAACCCCCTCCATCGGAAAAGTCCGGCCGGGAAAGAACAAAGGAAAAACCGGCCGGAACGGAATGCAAACTGGCAACTCCAGAAAACTGGTCCCACAATAAATTACAGGAAAACCCCGATACTGTGCATACACACCCGCATCTGTATTCCGACCGGATACAAATGTAATGAGACAAAATCTACACTGTACTAAACTAGGATCCGGCTTAAACCAAAGCCGGCTAGTAATATCCGTCCGATCCTGATGCGTGCAATACCGCACGTATCTGATCAAACCCTGCCATATATCCATACGGCCTCTAGTACTAACCGTCCGATCTTGATCCGTGCAATACCGCACGTATCTTATCGGACCCTGCCATATCTCCATACGGCCTCTACAGCGTTTCGCCCGAAACTTGAGTAACTGTCTGTGTGGTGGACTCTAAAGACTCGTCAATACTATGGCTGTGGATTTAACCACTAGCACGTCAGAGGTATTAGCCAATACGTGACGGGCCACCAGCTATTGACCAAAAGGGACGTCGATGAGCGAACTCATCCTGACACCCTACTGAGCCTGTCAGTGACAATATCCATACAGTCCGGTCCGTTCGTCTATGAGTATCGCATGGCGGGCCTAGGGGGTTGGTAAAAGTCAGACCCCCAAAGGCGGTACAAGTCGTGTCGGAGTGTAGCCCAGAACACCCTGAGATACTACTGGAATACCAACCAGTAAATCTCCTGCCTCGGCCGAGGGCTTTGTGTAATGGCTCTCCTAGACACAGCGCGACCTCACCCCCAATACCGGGAGAGACGAACCCCTGCAGATCCGCTCACTGCCTCCATGTGGCTCGGGACTGTACCCAACTAAAACCTGTTTGCACGACTCCTTTGAGCCGTGGTAGGGTAGTAATCAAAGTACAGTGGGAACTCACACGAGACAAATGACGATCCCCAGGTCGATGAACTAACCTGTACACATGTCACCAGGGAACTGCTATCTGACGTCTGGTATAATCCCAACTAGCAGGTTCCCGGCGAGTCCTGTCCGGTGTACTCATAACCCAATGAGCACCTGTATACATCTTAGGTGAATCGACTGACACCAGTGGCTTGTGAGACCGGCCACTGCCCCTCGTCGGGGTCTCGACTGTATACACTAGTCTACTCTGGAGAATCGATGCCCTGTCTCGAAACTCCCACGACTAGGGACCTTTTAAAGATGTGCTTATAGATTACCAGCTCCCACGTATATGATCGCCCTCATACTGCTGGCAGTCAAGCGAGAATCCTATGGGCTCTATCAACGTGTAACAGCGACCTGTCAGGTCACCTAAAACAGTACACGATAATAAAGATAAACCAGATAGCATACTATCATCTCGAGTAAGACTGTCCTACCGGTATAGGTCCTCCCTCAATCATTGCAATCACGTGCCTGTGATCCAATAATTGACTCTGAGGGCACCATCTCAAACATATACAACCTTTGTAGATCGGTCCTTCACTTCTTTAGCTCCTTGTTGAAGTCCCTTCACTACGATCGTGGTTCTCCCGGACCCTTGCATGGCTTCACGAGGCGAAAGACGCGTCCTTGCTTGAAGGCTTCGAGGCCGAAGAAGATCTACGTCGAGGGGATGCCAACTCAAGCTTCTACTTCACTAACTTGAGAATTAGTGAAGCAAACACCCTAAACTAAAGTTCTAGTCTAGTAGAGGATGAAGAAATAGGAAGTGGGTTCTCTTTAGAATTTTGTTTCTCACAATATATCTCACTTGTGATCAAACCTTAGCAAGCTTTCTCTTTTTAACAAATGAAGAAGAAGAAGAAAAGAAGGAGATGAGGATAATGATCAAGTGAGAAGGCTAACCATGGTGAGTGAGTATCATATACTAACTCTTGTAGAGCCATAACCATAGCTAATTCAAAATGGTTAGGTTAATAAAAATCTAAAGTAAAACAAATTTAGTAGACTTTGTCAAAGCATCTCCAAGCTTCTACAAGCTTCATGCTTATGACCTAAGCACCGCTAATTTGTAATTACTTTAAATAAATATTAACCACCATCTAATATAGTATGGTGTATGTCTTACACACCCATGTTTAGTGTATCATCAACCATGATACAATAGAAAACACTTTTAATATATATATCACATATATATATATATATATATATATATATATATATATTCAAATGTACATGTGAGAAAAAACCTAAAGTGAACAAGTGTTAGTAAATGTAAACTAGTATATCTAATATACAATTATACACTTAATTATTAAATCAACACTTGACTTAATAATCCGGTCATATCTCATATAACCGACTAACATCCAATGTATCGACTTATCGAATCAACACTTGATTCGATAACCCGGCTATATCATATATAACCGACTGATACATAAAGTCGTGAGAATAGAATACGGTATCACATACACGCATTATTCTCAGTCCTGCACATATCACATACGTGCTCCCATTTCGTTTTGCCTGAGCCAGTAAAACCTCTATGTAGGACTCTAAAGACTCGTCAATACGCCGGCAGTAGGTGATGATCACATCAAGCACCCACAAGCCGTCAGCGGTACCAGCTGGACATAACGGCTACCCGGGTATTGAGCGATCAGAAGATCAGCAAGCAAGCCCGCTCCAACTTCTGTAAAAGCCTGCCGGTAACACTTCCCCTACAGTCCGGTCTCCTTGTCTGATATGTCGCATATCAAGTCTAGGGGTGGTAAACGTCAGACCCCAATAACCGATAAGTCGTGCCGATGTGAGGCTCATAACGGGTCGAGAAACTACTGGTAACACTTACCAGTAAATCTCTAAATCAGCTCTGGCCAGGGACTTCCCTGTTACGGCCAATCGAGCACAGCGCAACATCAACCCCCAATACCGAGAGAGACGAAACCCCTCCTATCGCTCATTGCCTCCATGTGACTCGGGACTGTACCCAAAAACCACCGTTTTGCACGCCCTCATGGACGTGGTAAGGTGGAAATCAAAGCACGGTGGGAATCACATAAGACTCTATGACGATCTCGGGTCTACAGACTAACCTGCACAAGTGTCACCAGAGAACTGCCATCTGACATGAGGTATAATACCATCTGGGAGTTCTCGGCGAGTCCGTCCAGTGTACCCAGTCTCCACTGAGCACTCGTATACCATCTCTAATGTCAAACACCAATGGATATGGGATCATCCATCGCCCATCTCATGGGTCGAGAAGCGTATACGCTAGTCTACTCTGGTATATCGATGCCCCGTCTCGATACACCCACGACTAGGGACCTTGAAGGATGTACTTATGGACTACCATGTCCCCACTAGTATGATCCGCATCATAGTCCAGGTGGTCAAGTACTCATCCTAAGGGCTTTACCAACATGTAATTATAAGACAGTATAAAGAGATAAGTATACATGTTAAGATAAAGAGCAACCAGATAGCATATTATCATATCGAGCAAGAAAGTCCTCTCTATATATGTCCAAGCATCCAATATAATATACATCATCTGTACAATACTGGCCTCTAGGGCATGCATACAATTAACAATCTCCCACTTGCACTAGGGCCAGCTACTGTAGTATCGCATACCAAGCATCCCAAAGAGTCTCTCAAACTGTATCTGGGGAATGGCCTTCATAAGTGGATCCGCTGTGTTGTTCTTCGTGTCAACCCTCTTGACCTTGATCTCTCGGCGATCAACTATCTCCCAGATCAGGTGATACCGCCTCAGAATATGCCTGGATCGCTGATGGGACCTGGGTTCCTTGGCCAAAGCCACCGCTCCATTGTTATCGCAATACAAAGGTATTGGATGCTCAATGGATGGAACCACTCCAAGTTCAGTAATGAACTTCTTGATCTAGACAGCCTCTTTGGCAGCATCGTTGGCAGCGATGTATTCAGCCTCCATCGTCGAGTCTGCCACGGTTTCCTGCTTGGAACTTTTCCAGCTAACCGCCCCTCCGTAAAGGGTAAAGACAAATCCCGACTGCGACTTAGAGTCGTCCTTATCACTCTGGAAGCTCGAATCGGTAAAGGACTCCACTTGGAGTTCTCCGTTACCATACACCAAGAGCATCTCTTTAGTCCTTCGCAAGTACTTGAGAATGCTCTTCACAGCTGTCCAGTGACTCTCTCCAGGATCAGCTTGATACCTACTCACTACACTTAGTGAGTATGCTACATCGGGTCTGGTACATAGCATCGCGTACATGATAGAGCCTACAGCCGAAGCATAAGGTATCCCTTGCATGCGAGCTCTCTCCAAATCGGTCTTGGGAGACATCTCTTTGGAGAGAGTGAGCCCTGAGATCGTGGGTAAAAACCCACGTTTGGACTCTTCCATACTAAACCTCTTTAGTACGGTGTCAATGTACCTGGATTGGGACAATCCCAATATCCTTTTAGATCTATCTGTATAGATCATAATTCCCAATATGCAGGAGGCATCACCAAGATCTTTCATTAAGAATCTTTATAATAAGAAGAGCTTGACCGATTGCAGCATAGGAATGTCATTTCCTATCAAGAGTATGTCGTCCACGTACAATACGAGGAAGACAACCTTACTCTCTGCCACCTTCTTGTAGATACAAGGTTCATCTACGTTTTTGACGAAATCAAACTCTTTGATAACGACGTCAAAGCAGATGTTCCAACTCTGCGATGCTTGCTTTAATCCATAAATGGATTTAAGCAGCTTGCACACCTTCCCGCTGCTCCCACTATCTACGAAGCCCTCTGGCTGAGTCATGTACGCGCACTCTTCTAAATCACCGTTTAGAAAGGCGGTCTTAACATCCATTTGCCAGATTTCGTAGTCATGATATGCAGCGATGGCAAGCATGATCTGGATGGATTTAAGCATAGCCACTGGAGAAAAGGTTTGTCATTGTCCACACCTGGTCTATGACGAAAACCTTTTGCAACAAGTCTAGCTTTGAAAGTCTTCACTTTCCCATCTACACCAAGTTTTTTCTTGAAGATCCACTTGCTCCCAATGGGTTTTACCCTTTCAGGAGCATCTTCCAAAGTCCATACTTTGTTGGTGTACATGGATTCCATCTCAGACCGCATTGCATCCAGCCATTTCACCGAGTCCCCACTCGTGATGGCCTGCTCGAAGCTAGTTGGGTCATCATCAACCATGATGCAATCCTCGCTCCCACCATCCATGAGAAAACCATAGTATCTCTCAGGTGGGTGAGGAACCCTACTAGATCGGCGGAGAGGCTGAGGTTCGTTGGGAACTACTGAATCCTCCGGTTCAACCAAATCTTCTGTCGTAGTTTGTATTGCTGGAACCTCTTCCAGTTCTACCTCCATGCCACTAATCTCTTTTTCAAGAAATTCCTTTTCTAAAAAGGTGGCATGTCGAGAAACAAACACTTTTTGTTCCTCGGTTTGGTAGAAGATATACCCGCGCGAATGTTTGGGATATCCAATAAACTTACACAGAATGGACCTTGCCGCGAGTTTGTCCGGATTTTGCGTTTTTACATAGGCCGAACAACCCCATATCTTAATATAATTAAGACACGGTCTCTTTCCTTTCCATATCTCATATGGAGTGGTTGGCACAGATTTGGTGGGAACCATATTCAATAGGTCTGCAACTGTTTCCAGTGCATACCCCCAGAAGGAAATAGGTAACTCAGTTGTACTCATCATAGAGCGCACCATATCTAATAGGGTGCGGTTCCTCCGTTCAGATACACCGTTGTGCTGTGGTGTATATGGAGGAGTCAGCTGAGAGAGAATCCCATTCTCTTTTAGGAAGTCCAGGAATTCATTGCTCAAGTATCCTCCTCCTCGATTAGATCGAAGGATTTTAATACTTTTTCCGGTTTGGTTCTCGACTTCTTGTTTATATTCTTTAAATTTCTCAAAAGCTTCTGATTTGTGTTTCATCAGGAACACATATCCGAATCTAGAGAGATCGTCAGTGAATGTAATGAAGTACGTAGAACCATTCCTGGCATGTGTAGACATGGGGGCGCATACATCACTATGTACCAGTCCCAAGAGTTCCGTAACTCTTTCTCCGTGTCCCGTAAACGGAGTTTTGGTCATCTTGCCTTTGAGACATGACTGGCAAGTGTCATAAGATGAAAATTCAAATGGATTCAAATATCCATCTTTATGCAACTTAGCTAGTCGTGTCGCATTGATGTGACCCAGTCTACAATGCCACAAGAAGGATTCGTTCATTTCTGAACTCTTCCTTTTGTGTGTATTTGTTATGCTCAGGACTGTTGATTGATTTAGAACATAAATGCCATTGCACAACGTGCCTGATCCAACCAACTTTTAGTTAAGGAAAATGTTCATAACATTATCCTGTAATACAAAATTATATCCCTCTTTACTCAACAAAGAGACTGATATAATGTTGCATATCAGGTTCGGCATGTAATAGCATTCGTTCAGAATCAATGTATTACCAGTTGGAAACACAAGGTGATATTCCCCGACGGTTTTAGCTGCAACAATTGCACCATTTCCAACCCTTATGTCTTTATCACCTTCTCCAAGTTCTCTACCTTTCCGAAGCCCATGTAACTGATTACATATATGGGATCCTGACCCGGTATCTAATACCCAGGACGTAGAGCAAATGGAGAAACAGTTCTCTGTAACGAACACACCCGAAGAAAATGCATCAACATGTACTTTCTTCATTCGGGTGGCATGGGAATCCTGGTATTCCCCTATATCCTGTTCAGTCCTATAACTCTTATAAGAGAGAACGGAACCAACGTTCCTCAGCACAGTATAACATGCGGGTTCGGTCAATACATCCATATTATTATCTTGATTAAGGCATGATATGGTCGCTACCTGGAGAGAGAGAGAAGAAAACACTTTAGCGTATGCTCTTGCAAGATCAGATTGGTTATTATTTTATCTAATCAGGATGGCTCCCACTGTTTTTATCAAATCTTCCTTCAAACCCTAAAAGGAAAGACTAGCCGGGATTAATTACACCCTACAACTTCGCCAATCTTTCAGCCAGGCCAGTGTCGGTACTTTGAGGGAGGTTCCCCGTGCTTTCGCACGGACCTAATTAAAGTAAACCTCATTTTCCCAGAGGCGTAACCCCGTTGACACCTTTCTAGACACCTACTTGATCGGCTAATTGTCTTGTGTAAAACTCTCCCGGGAGTAACAATTACTCGCAGTGGGTATCGGGATCCAACTATCTCATAGAAAGTATGCAATCTCATTGCAAATTTCAACATTTGAAATTCCCGATAATATTTTGCCCCTAGCGTCCCATGACCTTGACGCAGGCCAACAAACCATAGTGCGCTAGTCAAGTTCAACCCGTCATTTCTTGATTGAATTAAACCCACCCGTACGACCCTTGACGCAGGCCAACAAAGTCGCACGACTACCCTAATCCAATCTGCATCATATGCATAAGCAGATAAATACTAGTGAGCTACCGCACACTACGCCTTGACGCAGGCCAACAAACGTAGCACGAATACTAAGTAGGACTTATCTGAAATGACGGAGGGCTACGACAGGTTTTTCTGAAAACCTATTGCGTAATGAACTTGATATCGTTGTAGAATCATGTGAATTTTGAAATGGAGTAATTTTGAGGCTTTTATTAGTTTTGCTAAAGAGGTCACTCCCGGTGAAGGGATCTCGGCTCTTTCCTTATGGAATAAGGTGCAGGATATATCATATACATCACTATGCAAAACAAAACTCCAAAAGCAATAAAAAACAAACCGAGTGTTGTAGCATCTGCCAGTTTTTCTAAAGAGGTCACTCCCGGTGAAAGGATCTCGGCTCTTTCCTCATCGAATAAGGTGCTGGGTGTATCATATATACCGCTATGCAAAGCAAAACTGTAGCTACCCTTTTTTAAAAAATTTGATTCTACAACATCTTTTAGGTTTCTTTTCTTTCATTAATCACATTAATGAAGTTCCATCATTTAAATCACCTAAATATCACAGATAAATACGACGTACATTTATGCCATCCGCATTCGCCTCGATGTCCCCTCGTGCACCGTTAGGTTAGGTAACTAACGGCAGAGCGGGGCAGGGCTAGCGCGGGCGTAAAACATAAGTAACGCCTATATAATATATCATATATACTATATACAGTATTTATCACATCACATCAAATGATCACATTACAGATATCGCAGCAGAAGAAACATATGAAACATTGGATATAGTAGGACGTCCGTGTTTTATTTTGAGCCTCTATAAAACACGGATTCCACGGTCGTGATGAATAGCCAAACCCACACCCCTAGACCCCTACGAGAGCGGCAAGCAACCCTACCAATTCTAGAGTTAGGAGACCCGGACTCGACTCCTCGAGTTGGTCTCCCACTGGACTCTAGAACCCGGTTACTTATGCTCTCCTCCTTGGGTCTATCCTAGTGTGGAAAAGTAAATAATATACAAATGGTGACATCGACCTCATCCCGGAAGTGCCCCAATAAAAGAATATTACATACAATTAATTTTACATGAATGAAAATAAAAACTCTCATCTCACATAAAAACCCCGGCTATTCAAAACGCGACGATCCAATATAACATATCCAGCAACATATAACATCACATATCATCAACGTAAGTAAATATGCGCTTCCCAATTGTCGTTGACATATAGCAACGAAACCGGCGATATCACATATTACACTTACGGTCACAGAAAAGAAAGTGTAAAACTACAATATTTGGAATCCACAATCTCTTTAGACATCGTAAATCCGAAATATCACATACTTCGCATTTCATGCCTAACTGTATGAATTCCACATATTGTATCACATTCCAGATAAATAGACAGTATTAAACTTTCTGATCGAATAATCAAATACCCAGGATTTCCATAATAGCTCAACACTTGAGCGGAGTTCAAAAATTTCAGAAAACGCCACAGTAGCAACGGTCCAGCGTAGAAGGGTCAAGCCAACGCCTCACATGTGGCACGCCGTACTGCCTCAAACCCTAAGGTTCAAAAGGCAGTTCAAGACGGTCACATAATCGAGTTAAGGTTTGTTGTTTTCTGGAGGGTCCATCACGTCACATGCACGTATTTCCGAAAGATTTAAACCCGAGAAAAATTCAACACTTGAATGTTTTTCGTGCCGAGAAAAATCGAGTTAATGATATCCGTTCAAACATTTTAATACTTTCTAAATTATCCGGAATAACAAAACAAAATTAAATTCTCCGATCGAATCGACGATTACAAAATAAACCCCAAAATACTCAACACTTGAGTCAAATTAAAAATACCCATAAAGATCCAATAACAGAGGTGAACAATACAGCACAAATAGAAAAGCCCAATATCACTGTACGGCCGCGGTTCCGCGGCACAAGCAGGGTATTGCCGCGGAACCGCGGCGGTCCGTACTGCTTACGTCATCAAATTTGCATCAGAATTCTTAGAAAACCTTGCTGAATTTTTTAGGTATTTTTAATTCAGAAAAAACCCAGTTTTTAAAAATTGTCCAGAGAGGGGGTTAAATTTGCGTTTCCGGATTCGATCGGGGTTTTAACTTTGTCAACACATCGCCTAATGCTCTAGCTAGGTTCTGATACCACTGTAGGGTTACTAGGCACACTAACAAAGCTCTACAAGGCATCGACCATGCCAAAATTAAATTTTTATGTGCCGAACAACCCTAAGCAAGATCGTATACTAGAGTTTAGGCGAAACTAATAGTAAGTAAACAACTTTACGACTAAGGGTATGCGATATACAACCTTTGTAGATCGGTCCTTCACTTCTTTAGCTCCTTGTTGAAGTCCCTTCGCTGCGATCGTGGTTCTCCCGGACCCTTGCATGGCTTCACGAGGCGAAAGGCGCGTCCTTGCTTGAAGTCTTCGAGGCCGAAGATGATCTACGTCGAGGGGATGCCAACTCAAGTTTCTACTTCACTAACTTGAGAATTAGTGAAGCAAACACCCTAAACTAAAGTGCTAGTCTAGTAGAGGATGAAGAATTAGGAAGTGGGTTTTCTTTAGAATTTTGTTTCTCACAATCTATCTCACTTGTGATCAAACCCTAGCAAGCTTTCTCTTTTTAACAAATGAAGAAGAAAAAGAAAAGAAAGAGATGAGGATAATGATCAAGTGAGAAGGCTAACCATGGTGAGTGAGTATCATATACTAACTCTTGTAGAGCCATAACCATAGCTAATTCAAAATGGTTAGCTTAATAAAAATCTAAAGTAAAACAAATTTAGTGGACTTTGTCAAAGCATCTCCAAGCTTCTACAAGCTTCATGCTTATGACCTAAGCACCGCTAATTTGTAATTACTTTAAATAAATATTAACCACCATCTAATATAGTATGGTGTATGTCTTATACACCCATGTTTAGTGTATCATCAACCATGATACAATAGAAAACACTTTTAATATATATATCACATATATATATATATATATATATATATATATATTCAAGTGTTCATGTGAGAAAAAACCTAAAGTGAACAAGTGTTAGTAAATGTAAACTAGTATATCTAATATACAATTATACACTTAATTATTAAATCAACACTTGACTTAATAATCCGGTCATATCTCATATAACCGACTAACATCCAATGTATCGACTTATCGAATCAACACTTGATTCGATAACCCGACTATATCATATATAACCGACTGATACATAAAGTCGCGAGAATAGAATACGGTATCACATACACGCATTATTCTCAGTCCTGCACATATCACATACGTGCTCCCATTTCGTTTTGCCTGAGCCAGTAAAACCTCTATGTAGGACTCTAAAGACTCGTTAATACGCCGGCAGTAGGTGATGATCACATCAAGCACCCACAAGCCGTCAGCGGTACTAGCTGGACGTAACGGCTACCCGGGTATTGATCGATTAGAAGATCAGCAAGCAAGCCCGCTCCAACTCCTGTAAAAGCCTGCCGGTAACACTTCCCGTACAGTCCGGTCTCCTCGTCTGATATGTCGCATATCAAGTCTAGGGGTGGTAAACGTCAGACCCCAATAACCGATAAGTCGTGCCAATGTGAGGCTCATAACGGGGCGAGAAACTACTGGTAACACTTACCAGTAAATCTCTAAATCAGCCCTGGCCAGGGACTTCCCTGTTACGGCTAATCGAGCACAGCGCAACATCAACCCCCAATACCGGGAGAGACGAAACCCCTCCTATCGCTCATTGCTTCCATGTGACTCGGGACTGTATCCAAAAACCACCGTTTTGCATGCCCTCATGGACGTGGTAAGGTGGAAATCAAAGCACGGTGGGAATCACACAAGACTCTATGACGATCTCGGGTCTACAGACTAAGCTGCACAAGTGTCACCAGAGAACTGCCATCTGACGTGAGGTATAATATCATCTGGGAGTTCTCGGCGAGTCCGTCCAGTGTACCCAGTCTCCACTGAGCACCCGTATACCATCTATGATGTCAAACACCAATGGATATGGGATCATCCATCGCCCATCTCATGGGTCGAGAAGCGTATACGCTAGTCTACTCTGGTATATCGATGCCCCATCTCGATACACCCACGACTGGGGACCTTGAAGGATGTACTTATGGACTACCATGTCCCCACTAGTATGATCCGCATCATAGTCCAGGTAGTCAAGTACTCATCCTAAGGGCTTTACCAACATGTAACTATAAGACAGTATAAAGAGATAAGTATACATGTTAAGATAAAGAGCAACCAGATAGCATACTATCATATCGAGCAAGAAAGTCCTCTCTATATATGTCCAAGCATCCAATATAATATACATCATCTGTACAATACTGGCATCTAGGGCATACATACAACTAACAAATTCATGCCGATATGAGGCTCATAACGGGTCGAGAAACTACTGGTAACACTTACCAGTAAATCTCTAAACCAGCCCTGGCCAGGGACTTCCCTATTATGGCCAATCGAGCATAGCGCAACATCAACCCCCAGTACCGGGAGAGACGAAACCCCTCCTATTGCTCATTGCCTCCATGTGACTCGGGACTGTACCCAAAAACCACCGTTTTGCATGCTCTCTTGGACGTGGTAAGGTGGAAATCAAAGCACAGTGGGAATTGTTAGTTATATGTATGCCCTAGAGGCCATTACTATACATAGGATGTATATTGTAGTGGATGCTTGGACATATATAGGGATGACTTTCTTGCTCGATATGATAGTATGCTATCTGGTTACTCTTTACCTTAACGTGTACACTGATTGTCTCTCTGTTACATGTTGGTAAAGCCCTTAGGATGTGTACTTGACTACCTGGACTATGATACGGATCATACTAGTGGGGACATGGTAGTCCATAAGTACATCCTTCAAGGTCCCTAGTCGTGGGTGTATCGAGACGGGGCATCGATATACCAGTGTAGACTAGCATGTAGCTTCTCGACCCATACAGATGGGCAATGGATGATCCCATATCCATTGGTGTTTGACATCAGAGATGATATACGGGTGCTCAGTGGAGACTGGGTACACTGGACGGACTCGCCGAGAACTCCCAGATGGTATTATACCTTACGTCAGATGGCAGTTCTCTGGTGACACTGGTGTAGGTTAGTCTGTAGACCCGAGATCGTCATAGAGTCTTGTGTGATTCCCACTGTGCTTTGATTTCCATCATACCACGTCCAAGAGGGTGTGCAAAAAGGTGGCTTTTGGGTACAGTCCCGAATCACATGGAGGCAATGAGCGATAGGAGGGGTTTCGTCTCTCCCGGTATAGGGAGTTGATGTTGCGCAGTGCTCGATTGGCTATAACAGGAAGTCCTTGGCCAAGGCAGATTTAGGGATGTACTGGTAAGTGTTACCAGTAGTTTCTCGACCCGTTATGAGCCTCATATCGACACGACTTATCGAGTTATTGGGGTCTGACGTTTACCACCCCTAGACGAGATATGCGACATATCAGACGAACAGACCGGACTGTACGGTAGTGTTACTCGTTGGATTTACTGGAGTGTGAGCGGGCTTGCTTGTTGATCTTCTGATCGCTCAATACCCGGGTGGCCGTTACGTTTAGCAGACCGCTTGCGGCTTGTGGGTGTTTGATATGATCATCACCTGCTGCCGGCGTATTGACGAGTCTTTAGAGTCCTACACAGGGGTTTCCTTGCTCAAGCGAAACGAAATAGGAGCGCATATGAGATATGTGCGGGACCGAGAATAATACCAGTATGTGATACTGTATTATATTCTCGCGATTTGTGACATTGATCGGTTATATGCGATATAGCCGGGTTATCGGATCAAGTGTTGATTCGATAAGTTGTTACTATTGATATTAGTCGGTTATATGTGATATGACCGGATCGTTAAATCAAGTGTTGATTTAATGATTTAATGTATAATTATATATTTGATATATTACTTTACATTAACTAGTATTGGTTCACTTAAGATTGATTTTCTCACTTGAAAGTGTACATTGTTTATATGTGATATATGCAAGTGTACATGTTTATATCATGTTTGATGATACAAACAAGTTGTGTGTATGAGACTTGAACCATAACAAGGTTGAATTAGGGTTTACTATTTTCCTAAACAAATAACAAAAGAGTGTGACTTTGGTCAAAGTTATCAAGCTTCATGAAGCTTGATGAACATTGACAAAGTCAACTCTTTTGTCATTTGTTCAAGATATTAGCTAACCCAACCCTTAACCTTATGCTATGGTTAATTCTCTACATGAGTTAAGCATGAGGGCTTAACTCAACCATGGTGCCATCATATATTGGATAAGTTTCATTTTGGATATTGATATAGATGATATTCTTTCTTCTTCATCATCTTCATCAAGCTTGAAAAAGCTTGCTAGCTCCAATGGCATCATGAGAAAAAGAGTGAGAAATCAAATTCTAAAGTGAACCCACTTCCTATTTCTTCATCCTCTACCACTTGCCATGTAGTATAGGGTGTACTCTTCACAAAGTTTTTGACCGAGTGAAGGAATAGCTTGAGTTTGAGTCTCCCCGACGTAGATCATCTTCGGCCTCGAAGTCAATGACCTAGCCCGATCATTTCTCCGACGAAACCATTTCTAGAGTCCGGGATCCGATGATCGCAGCGGAGAGACGTCAACACGGAGCTAAAGAAGTGGTGGACCGGATCTACAAAGGTTGTAATCCTTTTCACTTAGTAGCAAAGTCGTTTGCTTGCTTGCTTTTCGCCTTTACATCTAGTTAACGATCTTCATTAGGGTTTCTCGGCACCGGAAAATTTTTGTTTGGCATGGTTGATGCCTTGTGGAACCTCTTGAGTGTGCCTAGGAACCCTACAGTGGTATCAAAGCCTAGCTAGAGCCTTAGGCGAGGTGTAGACGATGTTAGAAATCCGATCGAACCCCGAAACCCTAACTTTTAACCCTCTCTAGACTTTTTCTGAAAATGTGGATTTTTCCAAATTAAAAATATCCAAAAATTACAGCAGGGTATTATAAGAGTTACTGTGAAGCACGTGAGCCTAAGTCCACCAAAGCGCCGCGGAACCGCGGCCCCACCCAAGCATGTGCGGCGGTTCCGCGGCCAAAAAGTTGGTTCTTGGCACGTGCTTTACACAGTAATATCATATATTGAGTGCTGTATTTTATGGGAATTTTTAAAGTTTGCTCAAGAGTTGAGTTTTCTGGGTTGGTTTGGGAGTTCGACGATTCGATCGGAATCTTTAACTTTGTCTGTGTTTTTCCGGATAATTTTTGAATATGTTAAAAAGTTCGACCGGATATAAATACCCAATTTTTCCCCTGTTGGGAAATTTCCAAGTGTTGGATTTTTCCGTAGTTTAAGAATGTTCTAAGTAGTGCAAGTAACGCGATGGACCCTCTAGAAGACAACAAACCTTAACTCGATTATGTGACTGTCTTGAACTGCCCTTTGAACCTTCGGGTTTGGGGCAGTACGGCGTGCCACATGTGAGGCGTTGGCTTGACAGTTCTACGGCTGGACCGTTGGTACTGTGGCATGAAGTGGATGTTTTTAAACTTATTTCATGTGTTGAGCTATTTCGGGAAAACTTGGGTGTTCGATTGTTCGATCGGAAAGTTTAACATTTTCTATTTATCTGGAATGTGATACAATATTTGGAATTCACAAGTAGTTATGAGATAACTAATATGAATGTTATAAACATAGCACTTTAGTCTCGATTGATCAGTTGCCACGGAATTTTGATGTGATCAAAAGTCCGTCGTAATCACGTAGCGTACGCGGATACTCGCCGGGTAAACTTAATAGACAGCCATGCCCCATAGCCCCGACCAAGTGACTATAGGAGATCCCCGTAGCCAAAAGCATCCGTTCGGGTGCTCGCGGCAACGGTGTTCCGCCTTGGTGCACTTCGTCGACGGTATCGGGGGTGCGGCCGCCTACTAAAGTTTATGACGAGCATTCGATCTGTTTATCGGGAATCTTGTTGAATTGCCCGACCAGATATTGAAAAGTGTTTTCGATATAGAGACTAAAATGCGGGGTTTATAATTGTTAGGCATGTGATGTCTAAGGAATTCATTTGGTCAGGCATGTGATGTCTGAGGAGGTTGCGGATTCCAACTGTTGTAGTTTTACACTTTCTTTTCTGTGACCGTAAGTGTAATATGTGATATCGCCGGTTTCGTTGCTATATGTCAACGACAATTGGGATGCGCACATTTACTTACGTTGATGACATGTGATATTATATGTTGCTGGATATGTTATATTGGATCGTCGCGTTTTGAATAGCCGGGGGTTTTATGTGAGATGAGTGTTTTTCATTTTCATTCATGTAAAATTTATTGTATGTAATATTCTTTTATTGGGGCACTTCCAGGTAGCGGAAGATGTCACCCATTGTATATTATTTACTTTTCCGCACTAGGATAGACCCAAGGAGGAGAGCACAAATAACTGGGTTCTGGAGTCCAGTGGGAGACCAACTCGAGGAGTCGAGTCTGGGTCTCCTAACTCTAGAATTGGTGGGGTTGCTTGCCGCTCTCGTAGGGGTCTAGGGGTGTGGGTTTGGCTATTCATTGCGACCGTGGAATCCGTGTTTTATACTGGCTCGTATTGAAAACACGGACGTCCTAGTATATCCAATATTTCATATGATTCTTCTGCTGCGATATCTGTGATGTGATCATTTGATGTTCTGTGATAAATACTGTATATAGTATATATGATATATTATATAGATGTTACTTATGTTTTACACCCGCGCTAGCCCTGCCCCGCTCTGCCGTTAGTTACCTAACCTAACGGTGAACGAGGGGACATCGAGGCGAATGCGGATGGCATAAATGTACGTCGTATTTATCTGTGATGTTTAGGTGATTTAAATGATGGGACTTCATTAATGTGATTAATGAAAGAAAAGAAACCTAAGATGTTGTGGAATCGAATTTTCAAAAACAGGTAGCTACAGTTCTTGCTTTGCATCGCGGTGTTCCTTGTAGAACATCATGCACCTTATTCGATAAGGAAAGGACCGAGATCCCTTCACCGGGAGTGACTCCTTTAGCAATAACTGGCAGATGCTACACACTCGGCTTGTCTTTTGATTGTTTCTATAGTTTATGCTTTGCACAGTGATATATATGATATATCCCGCACCTCATTCGACGAGGAAAGGGCCGACGATCCCTTTACCGGGAGTGACTCCTTTAGCAAAACTAGAAAAGCCTAAAAAATACTCCATTTAAAATCATTTGATTCTACAACGATATCAAGTTCATTACGCAAAAGGTTTTCAGAAAAACCTGCGTAGCCCTCCGTCATTTCAGATAGATATTATTTAGTATTCGTGCTATGTTTGTTGACTTAGTTAAGGCATAGTGTACGGTAGCTAAGTAATGTTTATCTGCTAAAACATGAGATGTGATTGGATTAGGGTATTCGTACGGCCTTGTTGACTCAGTTAAGGGTCGTACGGGTGGGTTTAATTCAATCGGGAAATGTACGGGTTGAACTTGACTTGCGATTTATGGATTGTTGACTTAGTTAAGGTCATAAATCGCTAGGGGCAAAATATTATCGGGAATTTCAAGTGTTGAAATTTGCAATGAGATTGCATACCTTCTATGAGATAGTTGGATCCCGATACCCACTGCGAGTAATTGTTACTCCTGGGAGAGTTTTACACATTACAATTAGCCGATCAAGTAGGTGTCTAGAAAGGTGTCAACGGGGTTACGCCTCTGGGAAAATGAGGTTTACATTAATTAGGTTCGTGCGAAAGCTCGGGGGACCTCCCTCAAAGTACCGACACTAGCCTGGCTGAAAGATTGGCGAACTTGTAGCGTGTAATTAATCCCGGCTAGTCTTTCCTTTTAGGGTTTGAAGGAAGATTTGATAAAAACAGTGGGAGCCATCCTGATTAGATAAAATAATAACCAATCTGATCTTGCAAGAGCGCACGCAGAGTGTTTTCTTCTCTCTCTCTCCAGGTAGCGACCATGTCACGCCTTAATCAACATAATAAAACGGATATATTGACGAACCCGCTTGTTATACTGAGCTGGGGAACATTGGTCCCGCTCCAACTTATAATTGTTATAAGACAGAGCAGGAAATTGGGGAATACCAGATTTCCCGTGCCGCCCAAACGAAGAAAGTGCATGTTGATGCATCATCTTCGGGTGTGTTCGTTACACAGAACTGTTTCTCAATGTCCTTTACGTCCTGGGTATATGATACCAGATCAGGATCCCGCATATGTAATTTGTTACATAGGGCTACAGAAAGGTAGAGAACTGAGAACGGGTGATAAGTTTCATGAGGCAGAAAACGGTGCAAGTGTTGCAGCCAAGTCTGTTGGTCACTGTCACCCTGTATTACAAGAATACATTGATTCTGAACAAATGTTATTAGATACCGAACCTGATATACAAAATCATATCAGTCTCTTTATTTAGATAAAGAAGGATACAATTTTGTATCGTTGCATAATGTTTTGAACATTTCCTATATCAAAAGTTGATCGGTTCAGGCACGTTATCTAAAAGCATTGACGTTCTAAATCAAACTACAGTTCTTAGTTTATAGAATACACACAAGAGGAAGAGTTCAGAAATGAACGAATCCTTCTTGAGGTATTGTAGACTAGGTCATATCAATGCGACCTGACTGGCTGAAGTTACATTTGGATGTATATTTAAATCAGTTTGAATTTACATCTTGTGAAACTTGCCAGTCATGTCACAAAGATAAGATGACAATAGCTCTGTTTACTTGAAACAGAGAAAGAGTTAGTGAACTCTTGGGATGATACATGTTGATGTATATAGGTCCCCTGTCTACACATGCCAAGACCGGTTCTTTGTACTTCATTACATTCTTTGATAATCTCTTAAGATTCAGACATATGTTCCTGTTGAAACACAAGTCCGAACCTTTTGAGATATTCATAGAATATAAGTTAGAAGTAGAGAACCTAAATACGGGTATAAGTATTATGTCCTTTGATGTGATCAAGGAGGAGAATACTTGAGCACGGAATTCCTGGATTATTCTAAAGGAGAATGAGATTCTCTCTCAGCATTACTCCTCCGAA
This sequence comes from Agapanthus africanus, assembly GCA_030015575.1. Taxonomy (NCBI): domain Eukaryota; kingdom Viridiplantae; phylum Streptophyta; class Magnoliopsida; order Asparagales; family Amaryllidaceae; genus Agapanthus; species Agapanthus africanus. The sequence goes on along the minus strand of CM057348.1, from coordinate 495,851,415 downwards.
TACACCATAGTACGTCGGTGTATCGGGGCGGAGCAAAAACACCCTATGTAATATGGTGTACTCTATGATGAGTACTACTGAGTATCCTATTTCCTTTTAGGGAGTTATGCACTTATGAAGTTGCATACCTATTGAATAGGATTCCGATCAAATCAGTTGCCTACCACTTCATATATGATATGGAAAGGGAAGAGCCCATCTCTTAAGTCAGTTAAGATTTGGGGTTGTCCGGCCTATGTCTAAAAGCAAAATTCGGACAAGCTCGAGGCAAAGTCAGATCTGTGGAAGCTTGTTGGATATCCCAAGCATTCGCAAGGGAATATCTTCTACCTAACCGAGGAACAAAAATGTTTTGTTTCTCAGCATGCCACCTTTGTGAAAGGGAATTTCTTGTGAAGAAATTCATGGTCATGAGGTAGAACTGGAAACAGTTCCAGCTATACAAACTGCAGCTGATGATTTGGTAGAACCAAAGGATTCAATAGCAACCAACGAACCTCAGCCTCTCCGCCGATCTAACATGGTTCCTCACCCACCTGAGAGATACTTCGGTTTCTCTATGACAGTGGGAGAGAGGATTGCATCATGAGATGATGACCCAACTAGTTTCGGGCTGGCCATCAGGAGTAGGACTCTGTAAGAATGGCTGGATGCTTATCGATCTGAGATGGAATCCTTATACACCAACAAAGTATGGACTTTGGTTGCTTTATCTGAAGGGTTAAATCCCCATCAGGAGCAAGTATATCTTGAGAAGATTGCTTGGTGTAGATGGAAAAGTTGAGACTTTCAAAGCTAGACTTGTTAAAGGTTTGCATCGTTGACCAGGTATGGATTATAATGAAACCTTTTCTAAGTAGCTATGCTTAAGTCCATCCAGATCCTACTTTCTACGGCTACATACCATGACTACGATATCTGGAGGTTGGGTGTCTTGACTGTTTTTCTAAATAATGATTTAGAAGACAGAGTCTATAAGTACACAGTCAGAGGACTTCGTAGACAGTGGGAGCAGCGGAAACGTGTGCAAGATGTTTTATGTGATAAAGCAGGCATCGTGGAGTTGGAACATCTGTTTTGAAGAGTTAGTCAAAGAATTTGACATCATCAAAATGGTAGATGAACCTTGTATATACAAAAAGGTAGTAGAGAGTATGGTAGTGATCCTCGTATAGTACGTGGATGGCATACTCTTGATAGGGAAGGAGTTTCCTATGCTACGCTCGGTCAATCTCCGCTTATCACAAGGATTCTACATATAGGATCAAAGTGATACCTCCTAAATCCTTATTTTGGATCTATGAGATAGATATAAATGGATGTTAGGATACTCACTAGTTGTAGTGAGAAGGTATCAATTGATCCTAGGGAGAATCACTGGAAAGGTTCCAGGGTGATAAAGATGACTGAATGTCAGTCATAGGCATTGTCTATACCCTCAGTAGAGGGACGGTATGTTGGAAGAGTTCCAAGCTAGATACCGTGACATACTAGACGATTAAAGGCAAGATACATCGCTACTTAAGATGCTACCAAAGAGGCCGTCTGGGTGTATATTAGTTCATTAGATGAACTTCGTTCCTCCCATTGTGTGACAATGGAGTTGTGGCTTATGCCATGGAACGCCTGTCCCATAAGTGATCCAGACATATTCTTAGGCAGTATCACCTGATCATGGAGATGGTTGATCTCCAGGGGATCGAGGTTAAGAGAGTAGATTCAGAGGACGACACGGCGGATCCACTCACGAAAGGTCTTTTCCCAGAGAGAGACTTTTATGGGATGGTTGAGTATGAGATACTACAACCACTGCTATCAGATGGCCCTAGTGCAAGTGGGAGATTGTTAGTTATATGTATGCCCTAGAGGCCATTACTATACATAGGATGTATATTGTAGTGGATGCTTGGACATATATAGGGATGACTTTCTTGCTCGATATGATAGTATGCTATCTGGTTACTCTTTACCTTAACGTATACACTGATTGTCTCTCTGTTATATGTTGGTAAAGCCCTTAGGATGTGTACTTGACTACCTGGACTATGATGCGGATCATACTAGTGGGGACATGGTAGTCCATAAGTACATCCTTCAAGGTCCCTAGTCGTAGGTGTATCGAGATGGGGCATCGATATACCAGTGTAGACTAGCGTGTAGCTTCTCGACCCATACAGATGGGCGATGGATGATCCCATATCCATTGGTGTTTGACATCAGAGATGATATACGGGTGCTCAGTGGAGACTGGGTACACTGGACGGACTCGCCGAGAACTCCCAGATGGTATTATACCTTACGTCAGATGGCAGTTCTCTGGTGACACTGGTGTAGGTTAGTCTGTAGACCCGAGATCGTCATAGAGTCTTGTGTGATTCCCACTGTGCTTTGATTTCCATCATACCACGTCCAAGAGGGTGTGCAAAAAGGTGGCTTTTGGGTACAGTCCCGAATCACATGGAGGCAATGAGCGATAGGAGGGGTTTCGTCTCTCCCGGTATAGGGAGTTGATGTTGCGCAGTGCTCGATTGGCTATAACAGGAAGTCCTTGGCCAAGGCAGATTTAGGGATGTACTGGTAAGTGTTACCAGTAGTTTCTCGACCCGTTATGAGCCTCATATCGACACGACTTATCGAGTTATTGGGGTCTGACGTTTACCACCCCTAGACGAGATATGCGACATATCAGACGAACAGACCGGACTGTACGGTAGTGTTACTCGTTGGATTCACTTGAGTGTGAGCGGGCTTGCTCGTTGATCTTCTGATCGCTCAATACCCGGGTGGCCGTTACGTTTAGCAGACCGCTTGCGGCTTGTGGGCATTTGAAATGATCATCACCTGCTGCCGGCGTATTGACGAGTCTTTAGAGTCCTACACAAGGGTTTCCTTGCTCAAGCGAAACAAAATAGGAGCGCATATGAGATATGTGCAGGACCGAGAATAATACCAGTATGTGATACTGTATTATATTCTCGCGATTTGTGACATTGATCGGTTATATGCGATATAGCCGGGTTATCGGATCAAGTGTTGATTCGATAAGTTGTTACTATTGATATTAGTCGGTTATATGTGATATGACCGGATCGTTAAATCAAGTGTTGATTTAATGATTTAATGTATAATTATATATTTGATATATTACTTTACATTAACTAGTATTGGTTCACTTAAGATTGATTTTCTCACTTGAAAGTGTACATTGTTTATATGTGATATATGCAAGTGTACATGTTTGTATCATGTTTGATGATACAAACAAGTTGTGTGTATGAGACTTGAACCATAACAAGGTTGAATTAGGGTTTACTATTTTCCTAAACAAATAACAAAAGAGAGTGACTTTGGTCAAAGTTATCAAGCTTCATGAAGCTTGATGAACATTGACAAAATCAACTCTTTTGTCATTTGTTCAAGATATTAGCTAACCCAACCCTTAACCTTATGCTATGGTTAATTCTTTACATGAGTTAAGCATGAGGGCTTAACTCAACCATGGTGCCATCATATATTGGATAAGTTTCATTTTGGATATTGATATAGATGATATTCTTTCTTCTTCATCATCTTCATCAAGCTTGAAAAAGCTTGCTAGCTCCAATGGCATCATGAGAAAAAGAGTGAGAAATCAAATTCTAAAGTGAACCCACTTCCTATTTCTTCATCCTCTACCACTTGCCATGTAGTATAGGGTGTTCTCTTCACAAAGTTTTCGACCGATTGAAGGAATAGCTTGAGTTTGAGTCTCCCCGACGTAGATCATCTTCGGCCTCGAAGTCAATGACCTAGCCCGATCATTTCTCCGACGAAACCATTTCTAGAGTCCGGGATCCGATGATCGCAGCGGAGGGACGTCAACACGGAGCTAAAGAAGTGGTGGACCGGATCTACAAAGGTTGTAATCCTTTTCACTTAGTAGCAAAGTCGTTTGCTTGCTTGCTTTTCGCCTTTACATCTAGTTAACGATCTTCATTAGGATTTCTCGGCACCGGAAAATTTTTGTTTGGCATGGTTGATGCCTTGTGGAACCTCTTGAGTGTGCCTAAGAACCCTACAGGAATCACACAAGACTCTATGACGATCTCGGGTCTACAGACTAACCTGTACCAGTGTCACCAAAGAACTGCCATCTGACGTAAGGTATAATACCATATGAGAGTTCTCGGCGAGTCCGTCCAGTGTACCCAGTCTCCACTGAGCACCTGTATATCATCTCTGATATCAAACACTAATGGATATGGGATCATCCATCGCCCATCTACATGGGTCGAGAAGGTATACGCTAGTCTACTCTGGTATATCGATGCCCCGTCTCGATACACCCACGACTAGGGACCTTGAAGGATGTACTTATGGACTATCATGTAACCACTAGTATGATCCGCATCATAGTCCAGGTAGTCAAGTACACATCCTAAGGACTTTACCAACATGTGACAGAGAGACAATCAGTGTACACGTTAAGGTAAAGAGTAACCAGATAGCATACTATCATGTCGAGCAAGAAAGTCCTCCCTATATATGTCCAAGCATCCACTACAATATACATCTCATGTATAGTAATGGCCTCTAGGGCATATATATAACTAACAATCTCCCACTTGCACTAGGGCCATCTGATAACAGTGGTTGTAGTATCTCATACTCAACCATCCCATAAAAGTCTCTCTCTGGGAAAAGGCCTTTGTGAGTGGATCCGTCGTGTTGTCCTCTGAGTCTACTCTCATGACCTCGATCCCCTGGAGATCAACCATCTCCATGATCTGGTGACACTGCCTTGGAATATGTCTGGATCACTGATGGGACGGGCGTTCCTAGGCATAAGCCACAACTCCATTGTCACACAATGGTAGGAACGAAGTTCATCTCATGAACTAATTGTAACACCCGAGCCCAATACTACTAATTTCAGTTACCGTTTGAACGTAGTATGGCACTTATTTCATTTATCTTGCTTGATTGTTACTTATTGTAATTTTATCCAGACAATTCAATTCTGCATATAACAAATTATGGCATCTAAAATAAAATTTAAAAATAATTGTCATGGCCTGCTTGACACCCCTAGCACTGTTGTAGCGTCCGTGCATCGTGGTCTCGTCCCGTTCAGTGAAACGGGCATGTTTGAACGGCTACGTGCACGTACGTGTGTCCGTTTTGGGGGTATACTTTTTGATCATAAAATACTTCATTTTAAATTTTGGATCCCGCCTAAAATTTTATTATTTCAATTTCAAATTTTTGGACCTGACCCGTGCGCGATTTGGAAATGTTTTACTTTGCGCCAAAATCCCAAATTTTCTAAAATACTAAACCGTCTAATATATTTTTGAAACCATATAATGTTTTTACTGTTCCCTTTAAATCTTTCAATTTTAACTCTCAGCCAATCACAATCTCCATTTTAATCCGTGGGCCCCACCTCATACCTCTCTCTCTCCCCGTCTCTCTCTATCTCTCTCCTCTCTCTCCCCCCGTCTCTCTATCTCTCTCCTCTCTCTCTTTCTCTCGCTTTCTTTCTCTCCCATATATATATCTCTCTCTCATATATACATCTCCTTCCCCCTCCATTTCTTTTTTTCACTCAGCAACCCAACGACGAGAAACCCTAGCCGCCGTGCCCCTCGCCGCCGCAGCCCCAACGCCGACACCACCATCACCGGCCTCATCGCCTTCTCGCCCTCGACCGATCCACCGCACCTCCCCCTCCTTTTCCCTTCTTCCCGTGCACCCTGCACCAGCACCGCGGCCACGTACAGCCGCAACTCCTCGTGGGATCGCCGCCGGCGATCTCGATCCGCCCCCGGCCTCACAAGCACCCACTCGGTGAGCTTCTCATCCCCTCACCTTCTCCTTTCTTCTTTTTCCTTCGCTGATCTGGTTTCTTGATCTGAAAACTTTCCTCCGTCATCGCAGGCCGACCGCCGGAGCTCCATCGACAAGGTCGACCGTCACCACCCGTCCCACAGACCATTAGAAGCCTTCCCTTCTCCATCCTCCTTCCCTTTCTTCTTTATTTCCTTTCTTTTCTTGTTGTAACTCTCGACATTCACTGGTTTTGCATCTTACCGGAATCCGGCCGTGCCGGCGACGTGTCCCGACGTTCCAACGTGGTACCCCGACCCGTGTGGCTTCACTGTTCGTCGTTTGGGTTCATTCCGTGAACCGTGCGCCCGTCGCGAGTTTTCCTCGCCGACATTTTACGTTCCGTTTTCCCGATTCGCTACCCGTCGAGGCAAGTACCCCTTGCTACATGCTAAACAATATTTACATATACTTGATGACACCCTAAAACCTGCAATTTAACTTTGGTATTATAATTTCCCATTTTTCGTGTTCAAGATTGTTATATATCATTTATCTTTCAAACTTGGAACCTACCTGTTGCAATTACTGTAGTGAACCTAATAACCACATTTACATGTTTTAATTTCACTTTCACTAATGACGTAGCCTATGGCACCTTATCTATCGTTTTACTACAATCGGACACTCATGTACATTTAACCTGTTTAAACTGTGATTTCATCTGTGGAACCCATATATATATATATATTTATATCATTGCATCCATGAAGTCTTAACTTATTAACATGATTAAACGGCTATAATTATCTTACTGCATTCTTATAATGTTAAAATCATCTCTGTGACACAATTGATAACTGTATTGCTAATTGAATGAATCTGCCTATTGTTTAATTCATTGTTTAGATCATGTTGTTAACCATGCGTGATTACGTAACTGAGTATGAGCACACCCATGATATTGTTTACATCTTGACCTAACTTGCTATATACATATTGATCTACCCGACATGGTACCGTATACTGCTTGACTTGACCTGATGTACCATGACTTGACCCGTTACCTGATCTTGTGTCTAATGCTAACAAACCTGACATGTAGTCCTCATGGACCGTTCCTGTTGTCTATCCAGACAAACCTGTTTACCTGATCCTGTGTTGGCATTAGTTTCTTGATTTCGGGATACCTGACTTGACTTACACATATTACTTGGGGGTATAGGGAAATCAAAGGTGAAACCTGACTTGTAACTCAACAGTTCACTACCTGTTCTGATCAGTTTTAGGCTAGGCCAGCCTTAGAATGATAATGCTGACATCATTCATCTGTACACATTCCTGTTTGGTGCCTAGCGGTATGTCTCGGTTTCAGCCCGAGAATATTGGGGCTGTGGTCCCGGGTATGTACGGGATACTATTGAGTGTACACATTCCTGTTTGGTGCCTAGCGGCATGTCTCGGTTTCAGCCCGAGAATATTGGGGCCGTGGTCCTGGGTATGTACGGGATACTATTGAGTTACATCGACGATTCATCAATTTGGTTTCAAAGACTTTAGAATAGAAAACCTGATAGAACAGTCCAGTTTACCCACTGCACACTACCCTGCACTGCTCTTATTTACATTATTATTACCCTTGCTTTATTCATGTTTATATTGCATTGCCTGTTACCTTGTTTATATTTTATTACTTGATGACATGACGCGCTGACGTCTGGGTTTTGCATGGCCCAGATTCTGTACCGCTGTTGCAGTCCGAGCAAGAGTACTTCAGCCGACAGGCTGAGCTGTGAGTGTCGGTAGTAGTTAGCTTTTCTTTCCTGCATTTATTTCCTGATGTGAGCCCGCATTATGGGACATACATTCCAGTTATTTTGTATTGGATCTTTCGCTTCCGCATTTATTTATTCTTGACTCATGTTATCTTGGACTATGGACATGTTTTAGATAGTTTTATTTTGTACTTGATATCTCTACAGCCGTAATGTGACTGTGGATGGATACTTCCTATCCACAGGTAGCATGGTTGGCTATGTCACGTGCCCATTTTAGCGTACTCTGGGAAGCGGGGCGTGACACTAATATACACCTAGACTTCCTCTTTGATAGCATCTTTGGTAGCGATGTATCTAGCCTTTATCGTCTAGTATGCCACGGTATCTGTCTTGGAACTCTTCCAACATACCGTCCCTTTACTGAGAGTAAAGACAATGCCTGTGACTGACATTCAGTCGTCCTTATCACCCTGGAACCCTTCCAGTGATTCTCCCCAGGATCAATTGATACCATCTCACTACAGCTAGTGAGTATCCTAATTTCCAATTAGATCTATCTCATAGATCCAAAACCCAGGATTTAGTAGGTATCACTTTGATCCTATATGGAGAATCATTGTGATAAGCGGAGATTGATCGAGCGTAGCATAGGAAACTCCTTCCCTATCAAGAGTATGTCATCCACGTACTCTACGAGGATCACCACCATACTCCCTACTACCTTTTTGTATATACAAGGATCATCTACCATTTTGATGAAGTCAAACTCTTTGACTACCACATCAAAACAGACGTTCCAACTCCGCGATGCCTGCTTTATCACATAAAACATCTTGCATACGTTTCCGCTGCTCCCACTGTCTACGAAGCCCTCTGACTGTGTACTTATAGACTCTCTCTTCTAAAACATCATTTAGAAAAGCAGTCATGACACCCAACCGCCAGATATCGTAGTCATGGTATGTAGCCGTGTCAAGTAGGATCTGGATAGACTTAAGCATAGGTACTTAGAAAATGTTTCATCATAATCCATACCTGGTTAATGTTGCAAACCTTTAACAAGTCTAGCTTTGAAAGTCTCAACTTTTCCATGTACACCAAGTAATCTTCTCAAGATATACTTGCTCCTGATGGGGATTTAACCCTTCAGATAAGGCAACCAAAGTCCATACTTTGTTGGTGTATAAGGATTCCATCTTAGATCGCTAAGCATCCAGCCATTCTTACCGAGTCCCCACTCTTGATGGCCTGCTCGAAACTAGTTGGGTCATCATCTCATGATGCATTTCTCGCTCCCACTGTCATAGAGAAACCGAAGTATCTCTCAGGTGGGTGAGGAACCCTACTAGATCGCCGGAGAGGCTGAGGTTCGTTAGAAACTATTGAATCCTTTGGTTCTATCAAATCATCAGCTGCAGATTGTATAGCTGGAACTCCTTCCAGTTCTACCTCATGTCCACTAATTTCTTCACAAGAAATTCCCTTTCACAAAGGTGGCATGCTGAGAAACAAAACATCTTTTGTTCCTCGGTTTGGTAGAAGATATTCCCTTGCGAATGCTTGGGATATCCAACAAACTTCTACAGAACTGACTTTGCCTCGAGCTTGTCCGGATTATGCTTTTAGACATAGGCTGGACAACCCCAAATCTTAACAAACTTAAGATATGGGCTCTTCCCTTTCCATATCTCATATGAAGTGGTAGGCAACTGATTTGATCGGAACCCTATTCAATAGGTATGCAACTCCTCCAGTACATAACTCCCAAAAGGAAATAGGTAACTCAGTAGTACTCATCATAGAGCACACCTTATCACATAGGGTGTGATTGCTCCGCCCCGATACACCGACGTGCTGTGGTGTATACGGAGAAGTAATGCTGAGAGAAAATCCCATTCTCCTTTAGAATAATCCAGGAATTCCGTGCTCAAGTATTCTCCTCCTTGATCACATCAAAGGACATAATACTTATACCCGTTTTGGTTCTCTACTTTCTAACTTATATTCTGTGAATATCTCAAAAGCTTCGGACTTGTGTTTCAACAGGAACATATGCCTGAATCTTGAGAGATTATCAGAGAATGTAATGAAGTACTAAGAACCGGTCTTGGTATGTGTAGACAGGGGACCTTCATAGATCAGTATGTATCAATCCCAAGAGATCACTAACTCTTTCTCTGCTTCCAATAAACAGAGCTATGGTCATCTTATCTCTGTGACATGACCGGCAAGTTTCACAAGATGTAAATTCAAACTGATTTAAATATGCATCTGTATGTAACTTCAGCTAGTCGGGTCGCATTGATATGACCTAGTCTACAATACTTCAAGAAGGATTCGTTCATTTCTGAACTCTTCCTCTTGTGTGTGTTCTGTATACTAAGAACTGTAGTTTGATTTAGAACGTCTATGTTTTTAGATAATGTGCCTGAACCGATCAATTCTTGATATAGGAAATGTACAAAACATTATCCAACAATACAAAATTATATCCTTCTTTACTAATAAAGAGACTGATATGATGTTGTATATCAGGTTCGGTATCTAATAACATTCATTCAGAATCAATGTATTCTGGTAATACAGGGTGATAGTGACCAACAGACTTGGCTGCAACACTTGCACCGTTTTCTATCTCATGAAACTTATCACCCGTCCTCAGTTCTCTACCTATCTGTAGCCCATGTAACAGATTACATATGCGGGATCCTGATCCGGTATCTCATACCCAGGACGTAAAGGATACTGAGAAACGGTTCTCTGTAATGAACACACCCGAAGATGATGCATCAGCATGCACTTTCTTCGTTTGGGCGGCATGGGAATTCTAGTAATCCCCAATTTCCTGCTCTGTCTTATAACAATTATAAGTTAGAGCGGGACCAACGTTCCCCTAGCTCAGTATAACAAGGGGGTTCGGTCAATACATCCGTATTATTATCTTGATTAAGGCATGATATGGTCGCTACCTGAAGAGAGAGAGAAGAAAACACTCTGCGTGCGCTCTTGCAAGATCAGATTGGTTATTATTTTATCTAATCAGGATGGCTCCCACTGTTTTTATCAAATCTTCCTTCAAACCCTAAAAGGAAAGACTAGCCGGGATTAATTACACCCTACAACTTCGCCAATCTTTCAGCCAGGCCAGTGTCGGTACTTTGAGGGAGGTTCCCCGTGCTTTCGCACGGACCTAATTAAAGTAAACCTCGTTTTCCCAGAGGCGTAACTCCGTTGACACCTTTCTAGACACCTACTTGATCGGCTAATTGTAATGTGTAAAACTCTCCCAGGAGTAACTCTTACTCGCAGCTGGTATCGGGATCCAACTATCTCATAGAAGGTATGCAATCTCATTGCAAATTTCAACACTTGAAATTCCCGATAATTTTGCCCCTAACGTGCTATGACCTTGACGAAAGCCAACAAACCATAGCCCGCTAGTCAAGTTCAACCGTACATTTCTTGACTGAATTAAACCCACCCGCATGACCCTTGACGAAAGCCAACAAAGCCGTACGACTACCCTAATCCAATCGCATCGTATGCAGTAGATAAGCAGCATATAGCAACCGCACACTACACCTTGACGAAAGCCAACAAATGTAGCACGAATACTATATATAACTTATCTGAAATGACGGAGGGCTACGAAAGGTTTTTCAGAAAACCTATTGCATAATGAACTTGATATCGTTGTAGAATCAAATGATTTTAAAATGGAGTGTTTTTGAGGCTTTTGCTAGTTTCGGTAAAGAGGTCACTCCTGATGAAGGGATCTCGGCTCTTTCCTCGTCGAATGAGGTGCAGGATATATCATATATATCACTGTGCAAAGCAAGAACTAGAAAAGCAATCAAAAGACAAAACTGAGGGGTGTAGCATCTGCCAGTCATTGCTAAAGGGGCCACTCCCGGTGAAGGGATCTCGGCCCTTTCCTTATTGAATAAGGTGCAGGATGTTCTACAAGGAACACCGCGATGCAAAGCAAGAACTGTAGCTACCTGTTTTTGAAAATTCGATTCCACAACATCTTTTAGGTTTCTTTTCTTTCATTAATCATATTAATGAAGTCCCATCATTTAAGTCACCTAAACATCACAGATAAATACGACGTACACTTATGCCATCCGCATTCGCCTCAATGTCCCCTCGTGCACCGTTAGGTTAGGTGAGTAACGGCAGAGCGGGGCAGGGCTAGCGCGGGTGTAAAACATAAGTAACGTCTATATAATATATCATATATACTATATACAGTATTTATCACAACATATCAAATGATCACATCACAGATATCGCAGCAGAAGAAACATATGAAACATTGGATATACTAGGACGTCCGTGTTTTATTTTGAGCCTCTATAAAACACGGATTCCACGGTTGCGATGAATAGCCAAACCCACACCCCTAGACCCATACGAGAGCGGCAAGCAACCCTTCCAATTCTAGAGTTAGGAGACCCGGACTTGACTCCTTGAGTTGGTCTCCCACTGGACTCCAGAACTCGGTTACTTGTGCTCTCCTCCTTGGGTCCACCTAATGCGGAAAAGTAAATAATATACAAATGGTGACATCAACCTCATCCCGGAAGTGCCCCAATAAAAGAATATTACATATAATGAATTTTACATGAATGAAAATAAAAACCCTCATCTCACATAAAACCCCCGGCTATTCAAAACGCGACGATCCAATATAACATATCCAACAACACATAACATCTCATGTCATCAACGTAAGTAAATATGCGCATCCCAATTGTCGTTGACATATAGCAACGAAACCGATGATCATACATATTACACTTACGGTCGCAGAAAAGAAAGTGTAAAACTACAATAGTTGGAATCCGCAACCTCCTTAGACATCGCATGCCTAACAATTATAAACCCCGCATTTTAGTCTCTATATGGAAAACATTTTTCAATATCCAGTCGGGCAATTCAACAAGATTCCCGATATGTGATCGAATGCTCGTCGCAAACTTTAGTAGACGGCCGCACCCCCGGATGCCGTCGACGAAGTGCACTAAGGCGGAACACCGCTTCCGCGAGCACCCGAACGGATGCTTTTGGCGACGGGGTTCTCCTATAGTCACTTGGTCGGGGCTATGGGGCATGGCTGTCTATTAAGTTTACCCGGCGAGTATCCGCGTACGCTACGTGATTGCAACGGACTTTTGATCGCATCAAAATTCCGTGGCAACCGATCATTTGAGACTAAACTGCTATGTTTATAACATCCAAATTAGTTATCTCATAACTATTTGTGAATTCCAAATATTGTATCACATTCCAGATAAATAGACAATATTAAACTTTCCGATCGAATGTTCAAACACCCAAGTTTTCCTAAATAGTTCTCAACACTTGATGGGAGTTTAAAAACATCCATCACATGCCACAGTACCAATGGTCCAGCCGTAGAAGGGTCAAGCCAACGCCTCATATGTGACAACGCCGTACTGCCCCAAACCCTAAGGTTCAAAAGGCAGTTCAAGACGGTCACATAATCGAGTTAAGGTTTGTTGTCTTCTAGAGGGTCCATTGCATAACTTGCACGATTTAGACGTTCTTAAACTACGGAAAAAATCCAACACTTGGAAATTTCCCGGGTCGGGAAAAAGTGAGTTATTGATATCCGTTCGAACTTTTTAATACTTTCTAAATATCCGGAAAACATTACGAATTTAAATTTTCCGATCGAATCAACGAATACAAAATAAACCCCAGAACACTCAACACTTGAGTTAGTTTAAAAATACCCAGAAAATATAACTCACAGAAATAGAGATTACAGTGCAAAAATGAGGGCATATATCCTCTGTACTGCCGCGGATCCGCGGCCCAAGCGCGGTACGGCCGCGGTTCCGTGGCGGTTTGTACGGAATATGGTCTCATTTTTCACTACAATTCTTATATTTCCCTGCTGATTTTTTTAGGCATTTTTAATTCAGAAAAATCACAGTTTTTAAAATTTGTCCAGAGAGGGGTTCATTTTGGCGTTTCGGGTTTCGTTCGGAGTTTTAACTTCGTATACACGTCACCTAATGCTCTAGCTAGGCTCTGATACCACTGTAGGGTTATTAGGCACTCTAAGAAGGTTCTACAAGGTATCTACCATGCCCGATTAAAATTTTAGCCGTGCCGAATAACTCTAAACTAGATCTTTAAACTAGAGATTAGGCAAAAACTAGCATGTTAAACACTTTAACACTAAGTGAATACGAAATATAACCTTTGTAGATCGGTCCTTCACTTCTTATGCTCCTTGTAGTAGTCCCTTCGCTGCGATTATCGTGCTCCCGGACTCTCGGACGGCTCCATAAGAAGAGGGCAACGGTTTTGCTTGAAGTCTTCGAGGCCGAAGATGATCTACGTCGAGGGAATACGAACTCAAGCTTCTACTTCACTAACCAAAGAATTAGTGAAGCAAACACCCTAAACTAAAGTTCTAGTCTTGTAGAGGATGATGAAATAGGAAATGGGTACACTTTAGAATTTCTTTTCTTACTATCATTCTCTCTCTTTATCAAACTTTAGAAAGAAATTGAAGGAGGAAGAAGATGAGCTCAAAATGAGAATGAAAACTAATCAAGAGAGAGTTAGCTAACCATGGGTGAGTGGGTATCATATACTAACTCATGTAGAGACATAACCATGGCTAATTATAGTGGTTAGGTTAATTAATATCTTAAGTAAAACAAAACTAGTGGACTAAGTCAATGCAACCATAAGCTTCATGAAGCTTCATGCATGTGAGCTCATTATCCATTTGTTTTAGAATTACTTTAAATATAAAAACCTAAACCTATAATTAGTATGGTATAAGTCTTATACACCCATGATAGTTGTATCAACAACCATGACACAAAAAAATGAACACAAATAAATATATATCACATATATATTAAGTTGTACACAAGTGAGAAAAATAAATGCTTAAGTGAACCAATGTTAGTTAATGTAAATTAGTATATCTCATATACAATTATACACTAAATTATTAAATCAACACTTGACTTAATAATCCGGTTACATCACATATAACCGACTAACATCTAACGTATCGACTTATCGAATCAACCCTTGATTCAATAACCAGTTTATATCGCATATAACCGATCGATACCCACATCGCGAGAATAGAATACGGTATCACATGCTCGCATTATTCTCGGTCCCGCACATATCACATATGCGCTCCTATTTCGTTTTGCCTGAGCCAGTAAAACCTCTATGTAGGACTCTAAAGACTCGTCAATACGCCGGCAGTAGGTGATGATCATATCAAGCACCCACAAGCCGTCAGCGGTACTAGCTGGACGTAACGGCTACCCGGGTATTGAGCGATCAGAAGATCAGCAAGCAAGCCCGCTCCAACTCCTGCAAAAAGCCTGACAGTGACACTACCGTACAGTCCGGTCTCCTCGTCTGATATGTCGCATATCAAGTCTAGGGGTGGTAAACGTCAGACCCCAATAACCGATAAGTCATGCCGATATGAGCCTCATAACGGGTCAAGAAACTACTGGTAACACTTACCAGTAAATCTCTAAACCAGCCCTGGCCAGGGACTTCCCTGTTATGGCCAATCGAGCATAGCGCAACATCAACCCCCAATACTGGGAGAGACGAAACCCCTCCTATCGCTCATTGCCTCCATGTGACTCGAGACTGTACCCAAAAACCACCGCTTTGCATGCCCTCTTGGACGTGGTAAGGTGGAAATCAAAGCACGGTGGGAATCACACAAGACTCTATGACGATCTCGGGTCTACAGACTAACCTGTACCAGTGTCACCAGAGAACTGCCATCTGACGTAAGGTATAATACCATCTGGGAGTTCTCGGCGAGTCCGTCCAGTGTACCCAGTCTCCACTGAGCACCCGTATATCATCTCTGATGTCAAACACCAATGGATATGGGATCATCCATCGCCATCTACATGGGTCGAGAAGGTATACGCTAGTCTACTCTGGTATATCGATGCCCCGTCTCGATACACCCATGACTAGGGACCTTGAAGGATGTACTTATGGACTACCATGTCCCTACTAGTATGATCCGCATCATAGTCCAGGTAGTCAAGTACACATCCTAAGGAATTTACCAACATGTGACAGAGAGACAATCAGTGTACACGTTAAGGTAAAGAGTAACCAGATAGCATACTATCATGTCGAGTAAGAAAGTCTTCCTTATATATGTCCAAGCATCCACTACAATATACATCTCATGTATAGTAATGGCCTCTAGGGCATACATATAACTAACAGAAGGGGGCCCCGTTCGTCTGGGATCGAAAGTGCCAAAATGCATTAGACGAAATCAAGCAATACCAACAAAATCCACCGGTATTGATCACTCCGGTTAAGAGAAAACCCCTTATCCTATATACAACAACCCTTGAGGGTTCTTTTGGCGCACTATGGGCACAAGAGAACGATCAGGGAAAGGAGAGAGCTCTATACTATTTGAGTCGAGTTCTCCTGGGAGCAGAAAAAAACTGCAGTGCACTGTTATCGGGTTGTTTCGATTTCGATACTTTAACATTGTCTAAACAAGCTAGCTAAGGGTTTAAAAGGTGGCTCTGATACCATGAAGGGTTACGGCAGTGCCCCGGCCATCGAAACGTGGCCAAATGCGGAACAAAAATTTTCTAAACTGGCGCTACCATTACCCGATTTTCGGATCGACCTTAAACCCTAAACTAGCAATCTAAACTAAGAGTCAGAATCGTTATACCGAGTTGATCCGTGTCCTTCGGTCTTCATTCCAAGCTCCTAGTGGTTCTTTGAAGTGGTTTGGTTGCCAGTCTTCCTCCATCTCCGATGATCCACCCGAGAGATGTAATTCCGGCTCTAGCTCCACGACATGATGCAAACGGAGCAACTAGGGTCTTTAGGATGCTACCCTAGAGAGCCTAGGATTTAGTGTGTAGGATCTGTTGGAGATAGTGCCCTCAGAGTCAATTATTGGATCACAGGCACGTGATTGCAATGATTGAGGGAGGACCTATCCCGGTAGAACAGTCTTACTCGAGATGATAGTATGCTATCTGGTTTACCTTTATCATCGTGTACTGTTTCAGGTGACCTTACAGGTCGCTATTATACGTTGATAGAGCCCCTAGGATTCTTGCTTGACGACCAGCAGTATGATGGCGATCATATACGTGGGAGCTGGGGTCTATAAGCACATCCTTAAATGGTCCCTAGTCGTGGGAGTTTCGAGACTGGGCATCGATACTCCATTAGTAGACTAGTGTATACAGTCGAGACCCCGACGAGGGGCGGTGGCCGGTCTCACAAGCCACTGGTGTCAGTTGGTTCACCTAAGATGTATACAGGTGCTCATTAGGTTATGAGTATACCGGACAGGACTCGCCGGGAACCTGCTAGTTGGGATTATACCAGACGTCAGATAGCAGTTCCCTGGTGACATGTGTACAGGTTAGTTCATCGACCTGAGATCGTCATTTGTCTCGTGTGAGTTCCCACTGTGCTTTGATTACTACCCTACCACGGCTTAAAGGAGTCGTGCAAACAGGTTTTAGTTGGGTACAGTCCCGAGCCACATGGAGGCAGTGAGCGGATCTGCAGGGGTTCGTCTCTCCCGGTATTGGGGGTGAGGTCGCGCTGTGTCTAGGAGAGCCATTACGCAAAGCCCTCGGCCGAGGCAGGAGATTTACTGGTAGGTATTCCAGTAGTATCTCAGGGCGTTCTGGGCTACACTCCGACACGACTTGTACCGCCTTTGGGGGTCTGACTTTTACCAACCCCCTAGGCCCGCCATGCGATGCTCATAGACGAACGGACCGGACTGTACGGATATTGTCACTGACAGGCTCAGTAGGGTGTCAGGATGAGTTCGCTCATCGACGTCCCTTTTGGTCAATAGCTGGTGGCCCGTCACGTATTGGCTAATACCTCTGACGTGCTAGTGGTTAAATCCACAGCCATAGTATTGACGAGTCTTTAGAGTCCACCACACTTTCAGTTACTCAAGCTTTCGGGCGAAACGCTGTAGAGGCCGTATGGAGATATGGCAGGGTCCGATCAGATACGTGCGGTATTGCACGGATCAGGATCGGACGGTTTGTACTAGTAGCCGTATGGATATATGGCAGGGTTCGATCAGATACGTGCGGTATTGCACGGATCAGGATCGAACGGATATAACTAGCCGGCTTTGGTTTAAGCCGGATCCTAGTTTAGTACAGTGTAGATTTTGTCTCTTTGCATTTGTATCCGGTAGGAATACAGATGCGGGTGTGTATGCACAGTATTGGGGTTTTCCTGTAATTTATTACGGGACCAGTTTTCTGGAGTTGCCAGTTTGCATTCCGTTCCGGCCGGTTTTCCTTTGTTCTTTCCCGGCCGGACTTTTCCGATGGAGGGGGTTATTTGCAATTGTGCAAATAATTTTTGTGGAGGGGTTTCTTGCACTTATATTCATTATGATGGCATCTTTTTCTTTTGCTCCATCACTTGCATTAATTGAGATTGGAAAGGGTATGGAGGGTTAAGCATGGTTGATGTTTTCTTGTCTTTGGATATGGTCACCTCTTCTATTCTCCTACACTCACCTCCCTTGGTATTATGTTTCATTCCCTCCACCATTTCCCCTTATGAGAGAGGCCGGCCATAATTTAGTGAGAAGGAAAAAAATGAGAGAGGTTGATTTCATTTGGTGTGGCAAATTTCATTCATCTCATTTTTGATACAAGGAAAAATGAAAGCACCATTTTTCATACCTTCATTCCTCCATCTTCAAAAGGCAACCAATACCCCAAAGTGAGACATGCACTCTACACTATATTCTATAGCACATCTTGGGCGCGTCGGCTAGCCTACTTCGCGCCCGAGTTGCCTCGGCATTGAGGTGGGAGCCCGTAAAAGATACAGACGATGTGGTGCCCTTCCGGCAAGGAGGCGACGACCGGAGTTTCCGCGGGAGATCGGGACGACGACGAGAAGACCGGAGGACTCGGATCACTCGGTATATCTCAAACCCCATCTCTAGTTAGCTAGTATAGGTTAATGGTTTCGATCCGGGTATTTGTCCGCGGTAGCGCCAGTTTAAAGTTAAGAAAAATTTTGATTCCGCTTTTTGGCCTCGGATAGACGGCCGGGGCGCTGCCGTGGCGCAACATGTAAGTGTTAGCTATCTCAGAACATGAAGGTGGAAGCAAAACAAGAAAGCCAGAGGAGTTGAGGCAAATGGTGAGGGAGGAGCTCAAGAAAAACTCAAGTGAACAAAACCTTCATGCTTGCAAGAATGAACTCAACCTTGAAAAATAAATTAGCATGCTAGGTTTTGTTAAAACTATTTTTCTATTTTAAAAATCCTCCCATTCTTGAATAGTGAACACAAATGAATTAATAATTCATTTGTGTGCACTATTGCAAGCATGGTTGTCACCATACCTGCTCATGCAATTTCCACCTCATTTATCCATTTAATAAAAATGGTCAAATCAAGAAATGAGGTGGTACCTTCTAGAATGTTATCCGGTAAAAAATACGGATTACATTCTACTGTAAATATATCTGCATTCGTACCGAAATACAAATACCCAAAGAGATAGCATAACACAAGAATATAATACTAGAATATACGTATCGAAATACATATACATAAATTATTAAATCAACACCTGATTTAATAATCCAGCTCTAACCCGAGCCGGCTGGTATTATCAACTGTCCAATCGAAAGTCCGAGTACAATGTACATCAATCGATCGGAACCCTGCACGTATTCAATACGGCTACTACATCATTTCGCCAGAACCAGGGAAACCCTCTGTGTGGGACTCTAAAGACTCGTCGATACACTGGAGGTGAGTTTAACCACAAGCACGTCAGCGGCACTAGCTATACGTAACGGCTACCCAGGTATTGAGCGAAAAGGAGGCCGACGAGCAAACTCATGCAGAACCCCTACTGAGCCTGACAGTGACAATATCCGTACAGTTCGGTCTGTTCGTCTAAGAGTATCGCATATCGAGTCTAGGGGGTGGATAAAGTCAGACCCCTAACAATACGACATTTAGTGTCGGCATGAAACCCATCACCACATGAGAAACTATAGATCCTGGATCGATAATTCTCATCCACCATGGCTACGGATTTCTGGTGATGGCCCCCCGTGCACAACGCGGCATCAACCCCTAATACCGGGAGAGACGAATCCCCGACGATCCGATCACTGCCTCCATGTAGCTCGGGACTGTACCCAACTAAAACCTGTTTACACGACTCCTTTGAGCCGTGGTAGGGTAGTAATCAAAGCACAGTGGGAACTCACACAAGACAAATGACGATCTCAGGTCAACAGACTAACCTGTACACGTGTCACCTGGGAACTGCTATCTGACAATAGGTATAATACCAACTAGCAGGTTCCCGGCGAGTCCGTCCAGTGTACTCATAATCCAATGAGCACATGTATACTATCTTAGGTGAACAAACTAACACCAATGGCTTGTGAGACCTGGCCACCGCCCCTCGTCGGGGTCTCGATCAGTATACACTAGTCTACACTGGAGTATCGATGCCGGGTCTCGATACTCCTATGACTAGGGACATTTAAGGATGTGCTTATAGACCCCAGTTCCCACATATATGATCGCCATCATAATGCTGGCAGTAAAGCAAGAATCCTATGGGCTCTATCAACATGTACATGATGATAAAGACAAACCAGATAGCATACAATCATCTCGAGTAAGACTGTTCTATCGGTATAGGTCCTCACTCAATCATCATAATCACCTGTCCGTGACTATGATAATTGCCTTGAGGGCACTATAGCCAACACTACTGTGATAGCTAAAGTACTATTCACTTGACGAAGGATCAGATGCATCATGATAGGACAAAACACATTGGTGTATGGTACTGGTTTGTGCAGGAAGTCATTGAAAAAGAAGAGATTTTTATGAAGAAGGTTAGCACAACGGATAATCTAGCCGACATGTTAACGAAATCTCTTTCGGTTGTTAAGTTTGAGCATAGCTTGAACTTAATTGGAGTGTGTCGCACTTATTTAAGCCCTTGAGGGGTTTTGTGGTGAAGATATTATTAATTTTGGTGGAGAAGTTTGTGAGAATGCGAGGCAAGGTGGAGATTTGTTGTGATGCCTCTCATTCTATCCATGTTGATTTCCTAAGTTTATCCGGTGTTATCATCGAAGCTGTTTGAGATTGAAATTTATTTATAAGACAGGTGACAGATGTGTGGAGCTAAAGCTCCAGACGTCTGCTTAGACTCTGTATGCTTTGCATACATTGGGCAAACGTATGACTCTATAAGTCCAAACGTCTGCAAGCACTCTCTCTTTTGAAGACGTGAAGGTCAGACGCCTGAACATCCTTATTCAGACGTCTGGGTATACTCTGTTGATTCGAATATACTTAAGCAGCTGTCTGTGAATCGTTCTGCAGACATCTGCCGTGTTTAAGGCCGGATATTTTCTTTAGTTAGGATATTTGTTATTTAGGTAAATCTTTTGTATGCTATATATATTAAAGTATGTAGCAACCCTGGATCTGTGATGCCTTTGTGATAGCTATTGAAAGAACCCTTTTGCTATTGTGAGAACTAGGGTTTATTTATGGGATTTATATTCGTCCACCATTTTGTACTCCTCCTCTTTTGGTTATTAATAAAGTTTCGCTTTCGTCTATTGTTTTGATTAGTACTCTATATTTCTAATTTACCTGTAGTTTACTTATTTGATTACTTCTTTATCATTTGTGTTATTACTTCATGATCGTTTTTTCGCAACAGTACCCCGCCCACGAAAACAGGCTTCCATGTGCGCCTTCAACTATTAACGATAACCTTTTGGGTAGATTCTACCCACTTGCCCGTACTCAATGAAAACACATCGAATCCATATTCGGCACGAATTGAAATATTTCTTCGGATAGGATGGACCAGTTTGTAACGTGTGGCTATCGGATCAAACGCTAACCCAATCGAATCTCGATACTTGTCGTCGATAATGACATGGCTCTCCTTTGTCGCCGGGTTGCAAATATATAAATAGTTTGGCTCATCGTAGTTCCTACATTGGAGAGAAAAGAAACCATTGGTAGATGTGATAATCATCTTGCATTGCCATTGATCGCTTACAAAGCTAAGTCAAGGATCCGGGATTCTAATCGGAGCTCCGAACATTGGAAGAAAGATGAGATTGTTTCCATGGCAACTGGCGACGACCGCACTACTAGAGATCGGAGAGGCGTGACGGGATTTTTCAAGAGTGAAAGCCGGATTGCAGGACACAAGTTTGTACCAAGTTTTATCGACGCGCTAGGTATATCAATATTATTATCAATATACCAAAACTCACAAAAAAAAGAGTTTGTTATGATAATGGAATTAATATAGCAAGTGAAAGATACTTGTTTTTCCATAGAAGTTATATATAGAAAGAGAGAATAATGGAGAAAAGTTGCCATAGGAGGGAATTTCTTCCTATGGCGTCGAAAAAATACGCCATCCGTCGTATTTTCCAACGATCGGAACCCATCATATTCATCGTTATCATCTAAGATGTGGGTACACCAAATTTCATGTGATTCTACAACTTTTGCATCGTTGAATTAGTGGGTTCAAAATTAACGGTTTACCGACAATAGAACTTTTTACATTGCTAAATCAACGGTGAAAAAGTTGTAGAATCACATGAAATTTGGCGTACCCATATCTTAGATGATAACGATGAAGATGACGGATTCCGATCGTCGGAAAACACGATGGGGACGTATTTTTCGACGCCATAGGAGGAAATTTCCTCCTATGACCTCTTTCCTCCATTATTCTCATATATATATATATATATATATATATATATATATATATATGCTTTACATGCTATGTTTATAAGCTTCTATGAAAAATTATTCCTAATACTAGTAGCTTATAAACATAGCATATATATATATATATATATATATATGAGAATAATGGAGGAAAGATGCCATAGCAGGGAATTTTCTCCTATGGGATCGAAAAAATACATCCTCCATCATATTTTCCGACGATCGGAACCCACCATCTTCATCGTTATCATCTAAGATATGGGTACGCTAAATTTCATGTGATTCTACAACTTTCTGACCGTTGATTTAGTGGGTTCAAAATTAATGGTTTACCGACAATAGAACTTTTTACATTCCTAAATCAACGGTGAAAAAATTGTAGAATCACATGAAATTTGGCGTACCCACATCTTAGATGATAACGATGAAGATGATGGATTCCGATCGTCGGAAAACACGATGGAGGATATATTTTTTCAACGCTATAGGAGTATTTCCTATAGCCTCTTTACTCCATTATTATTATTATTATTATTATTATTATTATTATTATTATATATATATATATATATATATATATATATATATATATATATATATATATATATATATATATATATAAAAGGATTGCATGTCTTAATTTTAACACTAGCAATTTCCTAATACTAGTAGCTTATAAACAGAGCATGTAAAGCAAAACATTAAGGAACCCAACAAACTTAAGCAAGCGTAACCATGTTGTTATGATTGAAAAACGCTCTTCGCTCCTTCAATTTTGTTTTAGCTTATGATTTAAAATCTGGAACAATATATAGTATTGATTTAAGAATGTGATAGCTTATGAGTTAGAAATTTGGAACAATAGTATTGTGATTTAAACAATTGTTATCATCGCAAGAACAGTAATATACTCCAATTTGGATTCTAAAATCAATTGAATCCATTTTGGTAAATTATAAAAGTATTTTATTGGTAACCCAATACATGGTAACACATGTACGAAACATTGAATCAATTTAGTGAGAAACAACAAGATCTCTGTAACAAAGATTAAATGGTAAAACCTGTAATAATATGACTATAAGAAAAAGAGAATATGACTATACTTTGTTAATGTCCCCTCACTGGTACAGATTATACAATCCCTGGCTCAAATGCCTAATCCCATTATCACAAAGAATTGTTACTATTATGTGTCCTGGACCTAAAGATCGTGCCAATTTCATGGCTCCAACACAATTCATAGCTGACGAGCTCGCGACGAAAAGTCCATCGTTCTGTAAAAAAAACCTGGTACATATCACGTTTTAAGATAACTACCAGAAGTTGCACATCGCAGGTAAATATGATGAGTTTTCACTAAATCCCCATAAACTATTACTAAAATGCCATAAGTATCACATTTTTCAGATAGATATATAATCTATATATCCTGGCAATAAATACCATGAACTCAGTTCGATGGCAGATAAATACAATGAACTGTTAATGCCATATCTTTTCAATTATAATTGTTTGTATGGTATTAAATCAATGGCTGAATTGAAAAACAACATGGTATTTAATTGATATTGTTCAAAGTTTGGGTTACTCATTAATATACCTTTTTTATTCTCAAAGGGGGTCACAACCACCACCACCACCACCATCATCCATCCCGCCCCAAAATCAAAAAACAAAAAACACCGACATGAAGCAATGTAATTTATCGTTGCACAAAATCTAAGTCTAACTTGTTTTAGTTTGGAGGAAGCAAGAAAAGAGGAAATAATTTAGAAGCAGATATGGATAAGAATCTAACACTTTCTATTTTCATATACAATATATGTTAATAAAATAACAGTTTTCCAAAACCAGAGGTGGAATTCTAAAACACACGATTAAGGCAAAAAAAATTCAATTAATTCTAATTATATGAGCTGTTCTGAAGGAAAAAGATATTAATGAATTCATTACAAGAAAAATAAATGCTTATATAAATGGAAAGAAAAATAAATGCTTATATAAACAGAAAAAAATGAGCATATTAAACAACACATGATATCAGCCCCACAATTTTTCATCGGATATAATGATTGGGGATCGGCAGTCGAACCATACTATTGTGATACGAGAACACTCTTTGGTCCATCGAGTAGTACTTAACTGTCGGGCTAATCATGCAACATCTTTCCACCTTTTTGGTCTTCAGATCATAGGATAAGACCGTATATTTCTTCTTTCTGCCGATCCTGAGGTACAATTTCTCTCCGCCTTCAAAAGGTAAGGGCCACACATCGTAACCATCCAAAAGTATCTCCGAAGCAGTCCTCCCTGTCCTCCTCCTCCTCCTCATTGTGTGGCAAAAACTGGAAAACACGTCTCGGTTACCTTGAATCATATCGTCAAAGATCACCAAGCATGTGCGCTCCCACACTTTGGTACTTTTAGGTTTCATCATCCAGACTTGTGTGCATTTGCTATCAACCCTTGTACATGTGACAAAACCATTGCATGCCCCGATCTCCTGTTGAAAGCGTGGCGAGTCTTGCTCAGGTAGCGTTATACAATGGGCAAGATCATTCTGAACAGCATACGATATCAAGTACTCGCTGCAGTCCCAATACAGTACGCCGCCCACGAAAACAGGCTTCCCCGCGCGTCTTGAACTATTAACGATGAACTTTTGGGTAGATTCTACCCACTTTCCCGTATTCGACGAAAACACATCGAATCCATATTCAACATGCATTGAAATATTTCGTCGGATAGGATGGACCAGTTTGTAACGGTCTGGTGCGGCTACCGGATCAAATGCTAACCCAATCGAATCTCGAGACCTGTCATCGATAATGGCATGGTGCTCCTTCGTTGCCGGGTTGCAAACATATAAATAGTTCGGCTCGCCATATTTCCAGCATTGCAGACAGAAAAGACCATTGGTAGATGCGATGATCCTCTTGCATTCCCATTGATCGCTTACAAAGCTAAGGCAAGGATCCGGGATTCCAATCGGAGCTCCAAACGTCGGAATAAAGACGAGATTGTTTCCATGGCAACCGGCGAAGACCGCACCACAAGAGATCCGAGAGGCGTGACGGGATTGTTCGAGCACGAAAGCCGGGTCGCTGGACACGAGCTTGTACCAAGTTTTATCGACGCACTTGAATCTGGCAAGGGTCTTGAAAGGAAGAAAGGGGAGGATATGAGAGAATATGATGTCCTGAGGAAGTTCAACAGGGCTCTCTCTCCTTGGCTTCTTTGATGAAGGAGGATCCATGTTGAAAAAGCAACGCAAATTGTAATTAATTAATGCAGAAAAATATTGAAGAGTAAATACTACCACATTAATTTATATATATGGAGGCAAAGCTTAATAATGCAGCAACTCTCAATCCTTTTAGGATTCTCTCAAGAGAAGATAGAAGTAATATAATCTTCCTAAACAAAAATATAACCGCTTACCAAAATTAGAAGTTACCAAAATATGCCATATATTTGATATTTAATCTGTGCTGGCCCAACGCTACCTACCTGATATTTTGGGGGGAAAGAAAATTTTAAGCTCCAAATAAATTAAATACCCAACAATTTAAAAACTTGGACAAGGGGAAAAGAAAAATCAAAACAAGAGAGAGATATAATTGTAATCTGGGATTTCTATAATAACTTATGAAAAAAGCAAGTGTGAAGATTACACATAACTTGCATTCAATTAACTTTTACGAATTACATAACTATAGGAAAATTTAAAAGAATAACGTAAATATAATCTTAACGAATAACAAAAATATAACCATATTAAAAAACAATAATATTAAAGTAGGTGCTACTCCAGTTGGAACGCTCTAAAAATAAAAGCTTTCCCATTTTGGTAAATTATAAACTTTTTATTTGTTAGTCCAATACATGGCAAGAGATTTAGCAAACATTGCATCAATTAACTGAGAAAAAACAAGAACTGTGTCCGATTACAAAATAAATACAAAAACTTGAATTAACATATAAAAAGGAAAAAGAATGACTATACTTTGTTGATGTTCGGTCACCGGGACAGATTCCGTAATCCCTAGCTCCA
Source organism: Agapanthus africanus (assembly GCA_030015575.1). Taxonomy (NCBI): domain Eukaryota; kingdom Viridiplantae; phylum Streptophyta; class Magnoliopsida; order Asparagales; family Amaryllidaceae; genus Agapanthus; species Agapanthus africanus. The sequence goes on along the minus strand of CM057348.1, from coordinate 495,824,936 downwards.
ATTGATCTTGCAAAAATTGCTGTTGAATTACTCTTGAGCGAAATTATACTCTATCGATGATCAAGAAATTCTAAACTTGTAGCAGAGGGTACCAGTCCGTGATCAGATAGATATTGAGGGTTGTAGAACTTGCTCACAAGGAATTTTCATTTCGATAACTATCCATATCTGTATTTGAATCCATTTAAGATTGCCGGATACGGATATGGTAACACCTATATTCGATCTGTATTCAATCCGTTTACATCCCTATAAATAAACCATATGATTAACCATTCGTACAGTTAATCCCTATAGGTTAGATTGCCATATGATTGATTTTCATTTCCGAAAACTATCCATATCCATATTTGAATTCTTTTAAAATTTCCGGATACATATATGGTAACACCTATATCCAATTCTTATTGGATCCGTGTACATCCCAATAAATAAGCCATATGATTAATTCAAAAAGTTAGCAAACAAAAGTCGGCTCGGAAATGCTAAATTTATCCATTTATTTTGGAGTTCAGATAACTCTAATTAGCTAAAATTCATCCTTGATCCAAGATTTGTAAACTCTATTTTTCCAAACACATCTCTTATAAAATAACTAGAGTTTAATCTTAAGTGGAATAGCCTGCAAACCGGAATTTGCATAAACTCTACTTCCTTTTGAAAATAAATTCTAGTTATCCTGACTTTACTCAAAGAGGGTTTGAGACTAAAAATGGCAGGCTACTTAATAAAAGCCAATTTGCACTAAAATACTCTTTACTATCACTAAAATACTTTTGAAAATAAATTCTAGTTATCCTGACTTTACTCAAAAAGGGTAACGGCCACACATCGTAACCATCGAAAAGAATCTCCGAAGCAGTCCTCCCTATCCTCCTCCTCCGCATTGTGTGGCAAAAACTCGAAAACACGTCTCGGTTATTTTGAATCATCTCATCGATGATCATCACCAAGCATGTATCCCACACATTGTTACTTTCAGGTTTCATCATCCAGATTTGTATGTGTTTGCTATCAACCCGTGTACATGTGACAGAACCATTGCATACTCCGATCTCCTGATGAAATCGTGGCGAATCTTGCTCAGGTAGCGGTATATACTCGGCAAGATCATTATGAACATCGAACGATATCAAATGCTCGTCGCAGTCCCAATACAATACTCCGCCAACAAAAACAGGCTTCCCTTCACATTTTAAACTATTAACGATGATCTTTTGGCTAGATTCTACCCACTTGCCCGTATTCGACGAAAACACATTGAATCCATATTCAGCACGCATTGAAATATTTTGTCGGATAGGATGGATCAGTTTGTAACAGTCTGGGGCGGCTACTGGATCAAATGCTAACCCAGTCGAAGCTCGAGACTTGTCGTCGATAATGACATGGTGCTCCTTTGTTGCCGGGTTACAAACATATAAATAGTTCGGCTACTGGATCAATTAGAAGTTACCTATTAAAACCTTCTGTTTAAACCAAAATATGACAAATATTTGACATTTATTATTTTGGGGGGAAAGAAAATTTTAAGCTCCAAATAATTAAATTAAATACCCAGCAATTTAAAAACTTGGATAAGGCTAAAAAGAAATTCAAATAAGAAAAATAAATATATGTAATCTAGGATTACTATAACTATTATTTTTTGCACATATGTGGTGTACGGTGTTTAAAGTTTTAATATGGACATGTTAAGTAAAAATCTCTAAAACATCTATTATTATCTCTAGAAGTCTTTAAAATTCTTTTTAAATCTTTTCTCTATGATGCTAACATATATAAATGTGCACCACACGGGCACAAAGTCCATGACGTGAACAATCTTAGATTTAAGGATTTTTATCATTTTCTAAATATTCATATTTAATTTCAATTAAATGTGAAATAAAGATAACAAAAATATAATCTTAAAGGCTTGTTTGGCAAGCCTAAAACCTTGGTGTGATGTAAAATTATAAACACTGCATGTAAAGCAAACATTACAACACCCAACAAACTTATGTAGCAAACATTACATCAATTATAAACTTTCCCATTTTGGTAAACTATAAACTTTTTATTTGGTAATCCAATACATGTCAAGAGATGTAGCAAACATTGCATCAATTAACTGAGAAAAAACAAGATCTATGTCCGATTACAAAATAAATACAAAAACTTGAATTAAAATATAAAAAGAAAAAAGAATGACTATACTTTGTTGATGTTCGGTCACTGGTACAGATTACGTAATCCCTAGCTCCAATTGATCTTGCAAAAATTGCTGTTAAATAACTCTTGAGCGAATTTATAATCTATCAATAATCAAGAAATTCTAAACTTGTAGCAGAGGGTGCCGGTCCATGATCAGATAGATATTGAGGGCCGTAGAACTTGCTCAAAAGCCTAATCCCGTTATCACAAAGAATTGTTACTATTGTGTGTCCCGGACCTAATTTCAAGGCTCCAACACAGTTCATTGTAGACGAGCTCCTGACGAATAGTCCACCGTTCCTTAAGAGAAACCTCATACAGATCGCATTTTAAGATAACTACCATAAGAGAAACCTGGCACCTCAAAGCCTTCTGTACTATTTGTCCAACCTGTTTCAATATCTTTCATGTAAAACCAAATCCTCTGTCTTATGGGAGACTGCATTATAGCAGTTAACCATATACAATCCACATATATCTATCGTGACATAGAAGTCAATTTGTGATATTGAAGTCGAATACATCCACCACGAAACTTGCCCTATGGGTCTGATGTTTCAAGCGCGCCGTATACTATTCACGGGCAAGCTTCGTGATATTGAACTCAAAAATCCCAAAGATCATAAACACATGCCCCTACGGATAAATCCGTAGGGGCAACCAGTAGTCCCTACGGATTTATCCCTAGGGACTCAAAATACGTTCGTAGGTCCAAAAGCCACAGGGGCAAGTCTTTTTCCTGATCATGTCCCTACGGAGTAAACTTTGCCCCTAGGCTTAATAGGTAGGAGCGGTTATCCTGCGGATTACTCGCAAGGTAAAAATATTTTTTAAACTTTCTGTTAAAAACATTAAAAAATCGTACTTACAGAGTTATACGTAGGGGATTATTAATGCTCGTACGTCTAAATCCGTAGGGATAAGTTTCCCCCCTATTACTAAGTTCACAGGGACCAAATATCATACATTATGATATTTTGTCTCTACGAATTAATTCGTAGGGGCAATATGTGTCCCTACGGATTAATCCGTTGGTGCAACAGTTGCCCCTACAGATAAATTCGTAGGTACAAAAAATCCGGTTTTTTTTAAAAGTGCTTCCTGTTTTTTTCTCCCATCGTGTGCACAATAATATATATATCATATAGCCAAATACAGAAATATTCATAAACAATATCGTACGCATAATATTTAGCCAAATATAGAAATATTCATAAACAATATCGCACGCATAATATATAAAGAAATAAACAAACAGATTATGAAATCAATCTAAAATCATCGTAAACATCCAAACAACCACCGATATCGTCTAAAACATACAATATATATCAAATAAGTACATCCAACCTAAAAAATATAAATAAATATGTCCTAGCTCAGTCCAGCTCATCTACCTCTAATAAACGCCGAAATCTGGCGTATCTGCTCCTCGGGGCAGCACTGGGTCAACAAAAACTCGACTAATGAAGGAGTGGTCTATGCAGAATTTGAATGGTCTGCACAGGAGTCTGGGTGGGCTGTAGAGCCATAGGAGTGATCTACGGAGTGTTGGATATAGTACCCTCAAAGTCAATTATTGAATCACAGGCAGTGATTGCAATGATTAAGGGAGGACCTATGCCGGAAGGACAGTCTTACTCAAGTGATAGTATGCTATCTGGTTTATCTTTATCATTGTGTACATGCTTTAGGTGACATTACATGTCACTATTACACATTGATAGAGCCCTTAGGATTCTTTCTTGACTACCCGCAGTATGATAGCGATCATATATGTGAGAGTTGGGTAGTCTATAAGCACATCCTTAAAGTGGTCCCTAGTCGTAGAAGTTTCGAGACTGGGCATCGATACTCCATTAGTAGACTAGTGTATACAGTCGAGACCCCGACGAGGGGCGGTGGCCGGTCTCACAAGCCATTGGTGTCAGTTGGTTCACCTAAGATGTATACATGTGCTCCTTGGGTTATGAGTACACCGGACAGGACTCGCTGGGAACATGCTAGTTGGTATTATACCTAGTGTCAGATAGCAGTTCCCTGGTGACATGTGTACAGGTTAGTTCATCGACCTGAGATCGTCATTTGTCTCGTGTGAGTTCCCACTGTGCTTTGATTACTACCCTACCATGACTCAAAAGAGTCGTGCAAACAGATTTTAGTTGGGTACAGTCTCGAGCCACATGGAGGCAGTGAGTGGATCGGTAGGGTTTCGTCTCTTCCGGTATTGGGGGTGAGATCGCTCTGTGTCTAGGAGAGCCATTACACGAAGTCCTTGGCCAAGGCACGAGAATTACTGGTAGGTATTCCAGTAATATCTCAGAGTGTTCTGGGTTACACTCCGACACGACTTATACCGCTTTTGGGGGTCTGACTTTTACCAACCCCCTAGGCCCGACATGCGATGCTCATAGCCGAACGGACCGTACTGTACGGATATTGTCACTGACAGGCTCAGTAGGGTGTCAGGATGAGTTCGCTCATCGACCTCCCTTTTGATCAATACCTGGTAGCCCGTTACGTACAGCTAGTACCACTGACGTGCTAGTGGTTAAATCCACAGCCAAAGTATTGACGAGTCTTTAGAGTCCCCCACAGACAGTTTCTCAAGTTTCGGGCGAAACGTTGTAGAGACCGTATGATATATGGCAGGGTTCGGTCATATACGTGCACTTGTGCATGGATCATGATCGGACGAATCATACTAGTGGGCTTTGGTTTAAGCCGGATCCTAGTATTAGATTTGTTGGATTACTTTCGTCTCATCGCATTCGCATTCAGTCGGAATACGGATGCAGGTATGTATATACAGGTGAGGGGTATCATTGTGATCCGTCACGAGTTTATTTTAGATGTTGCTGTATCTTTTTATCATTGTAAACATTTGAATTAATGTTACATGTGGAAATTGTGAGTGGATTTCATTATGAGGTGCATTTAATGTGACATGGACATGTTTAGTGACTCATGGTCTCTTTTATTATGCAAATGTCACATTAGTGTTTGATTAAGGGTGTGAAATGATGGATGGATGGAGAGGGCAGCCATAGGCTTGGGGTTGGCTCTTGGATTATTATTCTAGTGCTCTCATCTTTTATCTCACACAATAGAAAAAGAAAGCCTCTTCTTCTTCTTTTTCCTCCAGCTCACCATTTCCACTAATGGCATCATCTTCAACCTCCATCCATACACTCTCATATGTTGAGAATCAATGGATACTTGAGACAAAGTTATCACACACATTCTCTACATCACCTTGGACACGTCGGCTAGCAAACTTCGTGTCCAAGTTGCTTCGGATGAAGCGGAAGCCCATAAAAAGACTCATTGATGTGGTGCCCTTTCCGACGAGGAGACCGGAGATCGGAGATGCCGCGAAGAGCTTGGGATGGTGGCCAAAGACCGAAGGACACGGATCGATCGGTATAGTCACTCTCACTTCTTAGTAGTTTGCTAGTTTAGCGTTAATCGTCCAATCCGGGTGAAAGACTACGATAGCGTCGGTTTCCTAAAAAGTTTTTGTTTCCGCATTTAGCCTCGGATTGACGGCCGGAGCGCTACCGTAGACTTACATGGTATCAGAGCCATGCTATTAACCTTTACTAGCTTCTAATTTGTTTAAAATATCGATCAGACGAAATTTCCAAAACTGCAACTCCATTTTCAAAGTTTCTGCCGAATTTTAAAAGTCGTCGAAAAATTATTTTCAGTATGTCAGAAAATCGTGCAGGCTTTTTTAAGATACTGGAAGAAATTTGGAAGCATGATCCTCCCATAATACCGTGGAACCGCGGTGAAACTGGCATGTTTGCCGCGGTTGAGCGGCGGAATGGTGGGAACGGTGGACCATTTTTCTTCCTGGGGTTTTTCACATGGAATTGTGGTTTCTGGATTTTTTTGTTTGGGCCCAGATTTGTTACAGTACTGGATTTGTGCTTGAGGCCCACTTCAGGAAATTTTGTCGATCAAAAATTTTAATTAAGTCAGTTCTTGGACGTGTTTTGTGATTTTTTTTTCTCCGATCGAAATTCTAAATACTTTGCTAACATGCTAGTTGTTGTTTAGCTAGGCTCTGATACAACTGTAAGTCCACGTTGCCCACCCCAGTTCTTACGGGGAGGCGGAAATGGTAAAAAACGATTTTTGAACTCAAGGCAACATGGACTAGAAATGAGGATCTTTGCTAAACAAAAACCTAGCAAACTAACTAGAAGTTTAACTACTATGTTAGAAGGTTATACCTAGGTCTTGAACTCCTTCTTTTCTTGCTTCTTGGAGTGGTTAGATCGGCTCCACCTCGTAGTCTCCTGTTGTCGAAGAAGGATGTAACGTTTTAGAAATCGTTATGCGAATTTGTCCGTTTTAGGGTAAGTTTGTCGGTATTTTCCGTTTTAAACCCGACTGTAAACGAACGACCATATAGACTTGCCGGCACCTTGATTAGCTAAAATAAAGCTAGTGCGCAAGTTTTGGGAGTATATGGGACGTTTTGGTTCAATTTGAATTTTTCCAATTTTAATATTATTTTAATGCGGTATTCAAATTTTGGGAAAATTTCACTAGCGATCTTTTCTTTAAAATAATTGAGATTAAAACAAATCCTTCTCTCTTCATTGATTTGTGTGGACTAGAATTAAACTAGGATTTAAAAGAAAAGAAATGAAAAGAGATAATTTAGATGCATGCATGTGTTAGTGTGTGTGTGTGTGAATGCATTAACTATGCAATAAATGATGGAAATTGCTTGGAAATTCCTCACAAATCATTCACCTCACTCACTTGGCCGAAATTCCTTCATTTCCTACTGCCTTGCTCAATTCCTTTCTCATATTTTATCAATCTAAACTCACAAATTCTCCAAAATTCAAATCATATCACAAAATTTGCACAAAAGCCTTGTTCTTGCTTCTTTGATCACTTGGAGCTAGGGAAAGCTAGGAACTTGTGAGCAAAGTTGTTAGGTATATTTCCTCTACTGTTAATTTAGAGTTTTCTTATGGTTTTGATCGTTATTTGTTGCGTTGAACGCTGTTTATATCGATTGAGGCGATATCGGGTTTTTAAGTCTTTTTAGAGCTTTTAATACCTGCTGTGACCTGGGAATTTTAATGTTTGAACAAACAAATTTAGAGAGATGTACTAGTGGACCTAAGACACCACCTGTGAGATGGAGGCCACCTCACCGGCCGGGGCCGGCGACCCCTAAGGAGCGGACCGGCGACGCCGGCGGAGTAGGTGAGGGTTGGGGTGGGGCTTCTGTGGGTTGTTGTCTGCTGTTGTCTTGGGGTGTTTGGTACTGTTTACTTTTTTAGTAAATACAGTATGCAAAATCTGGGATCGATTACCTATAATCTAGTTTTTTGAGTCCGCGTGATACGTGTTGCGACACGAGTCGTGTGTTGTGCTGCGATGTACTCAGTTTGGTATTGAGGTATCGTTGCGCGTGTTAGCCACTAGACGTGCACTCGTGAGTTAGTTTAGTGTGTTGGTCCGTTTTAAATACGTAGTTTTGCGTTATTTTGATTGATTCTGAGACGTTTGCACTATTTCTTGTGTTTGTGAAATTATAGCGTCGCAAGCGGGGACTTCAGACGCTGCGAACAAGGGAAAGCAGGTGGTCGGATTTTCATAGCTGGAGACCACATGTGAGTAGATTTAATATCTACGGGGAAATCGCCCGTATGGCGCTAAGCGTCGGGGCTAGACATGATATAATATTAGCCGTATGTTTATTTGCTCATATAGAGATATTGCATGATTCACATTGCATATAGTTACTTGTTGTGCATGATACTGTACCTATTGTAGACTGCACTATTATCGACAGTCCATATTGCACGAGCACCAATGATATGCTACACACACACTGTCGGTAATTGCCATGATACACACAACACAAATGCTCATTTATATACCTTGCTATTGGTTAGCAACATTGAAACAGTTGTACTCGTGCGATAGTGCATATGACATATAGTATACCTGTATACCTACATGCTATATATATGCCATACTATACCTACTCGTTCGCACTTATACCTTGCTATTGTTACATGATCAGTTTTTATAGCATATATATCGGTGGTATGGGACGCTGTATATATATGTATTCTGGATTTGGATTTTTGGGAACCGTGAGATACATTTAATGACTTGATGCATTAATTAGCAAACTTTTCCCGTGATATGCTCATTTTGATGTTTTATGTTGCATATGCTATTTTATATGGATTTACGCATTTGAGATATGTTTTCATGCGATGTGGGAATTTCAAGTGTCGATGTTAGGCACTTACATTCCGAGAGATATATGGGGTTTGACAGACCGATACGTGGAATACAAGTGTCGAAGTGGGATACTTGTGTTTCGAGGAACGTATGGATATCAGGAAGACCGATGCGTGGAATACAAGTGTCGAAGTGGGATACTTGTGTTTTGAGGAACGTATGGATACGAGTATTTACGTGTCGATGTTAGGCACTGGTTTTCATGATGTTTTCGAGTGTCGATGTTTGACACTCAGGTTCCATGAGACGTACAGGATTTGAGGGCCGATCTGAGTATTTTGGGATTTGGGGTGTTGTTGAGTTACACCGAGTTTTCCATGCTTATGATTTGTGCATAAGATTATTTACTATCCCGCACTCAGTATTCAGTTGATATGGATATGATTCATGTAGATATAGTACCCTGGTGGTATACCTTGATCATGATAGTTGCATATTCATATTGTCATACTCATGCTACTAGCATACATGTTATTGATCATTGCTGTTAGTGCATACTTGCGATTTCAGTATGATATTATTTACTATTCACGAGTTGGCAACTCACCCCCGTTGTGCCACAGTGTTTTGCAGGACTTACCCTCTGAGTAGTCGCGGCAGAGCATCTTATCATCTCTACTTTTGCGGATACCGCTACTATAGGCAGTGAGGCCTTTGCTTTTAGGTGGGTTTGCGGTTATTCGTTTGTATATTGTATATCTTTTTGTTGGATCTAGTATTCTCCATCTACCACCGTTGTATATGACTTAGAGATGACTTGTGAGGTTTCAGTGTTGTATTATATTGGTGATTTTGGGTGCCGTGCTCGTAGAAGCCGGTTATGTTGGAAATGTTTACTTCCTATTATAGTCGTTTCTTTGTTATTTCTTTTCTTTGGCGTCGTATACTTGTTGTGGTGATTGTCTCCGCCGATGGGCGTGATTTTTGCTCCCACTTGGGATGTGTTATATATTATCTGTGTTGTACCCGTTTTCGGGGCTAGTTTTTACAAAGGAGGTGCTGCCGAAATTTTCAAGAAAGAAAACTAGAGTTAGAGATTTTAAATTGTGATTTCTAAATATTTTTAAACTATGTTTTCTCCGTTGATCCAGTTTTGGGTGGTTTAGATTTCTGGGTTTTCGGCTTACTTAGGTTGCGTACGCCTGTAGACGTTACGTAGTTTAAGTGCCGGTTACGGGCCGAATTTCGGATCGTGACAAAGGATCCACCCGAAAGCTTCTACCTTAAGCTCCTACCTCAACCGAAAGGAAACTAAAGTGCTTGGCTTGCTACACCTAGAACTCTAGAGTGAGTAGAGAAGAGTTTTTGAGGGTTTATCTCAATGGCTCATGCTTCTCAACACATGAGACATGAGAGCCTTGAGAGAGAGGAAGAGGGTGAGCTTTGGATGAGAGAGAATGAGAATGATAGAATGAGCTTGACTTTTTACAACCATGCTCACAAAAGAAAGAATAATCATGATAATAATAATAATTAAGAATTGTGATGGTTAGTTTCAATGACCATTATCATTTCATGCATTTAATGCATTTTGTAAAGTACAACAAGTAAACAAAAGTCATAGAAATAAAATGATGATGGTCAACAAGTCCACAATGGTCAACCGGTCAACAATATCAACAAGTCAACAAAAGTCAAATGTTCAACTCAACCATGGCATAATAATACTTAATTAATATTATTAATCATATTTCTTATTCTCATTAGGGTTTAGAAAAAATCAACGGTCAACAACCCTAACGAGAATTCTCTGCCTCTGCCAACTGTGCATACACACCCGCACCCGTGTTCCGAGGAACACGAATACAATGAGATAAAACCAATCCCAAAACATATACTAGGATCTGGCTTAAACAAAAGCCCGCTAGTAATAACTGCGCGGACACCAAACGTGCACAAGTGCGCGGATGCGAACGAACCCTGTCGCAAAACCATACGACCTCTACTCTGTTTTGCCCAAAGGCGAATAGCTCTCTGTGTGGGACTCTAAAGACTCGACACTACGCTGGCAGTGGGTTTAACCACAGGCCGCAAGTGGTACTAGCTGTACGTAACGGTCCCCAGGTAGATGCCGATAAGAAGATTGATGAGGTGAACCCATCCGAACTCCTGCTGAGCCTGAATGTGACAATCTTTGTACAGTCCGGTTTGTTCGTCTGAAAGTATCGCATGGCGGGCCTAGGGGGCGGTAAACGTCAGTCCCCTAATAGCGGTACAAGTCGTGTCGGAGTGTAACCCAGAACACCCTGAGATAACACTGGAAACGCTACCAGTATATCTCGCTTGCCCTGGTCAGGGACGACTATGTGTAATGGCTCTCCTAGACACAGCACGATATCAACCCCCAATACCGGGAAAGACGAATCTTGTCTAACTGTCACTGCCTCCAAGTGCTTCGGGACTGCACCCAACTGCTACCTGTTTGCACGACTCATTTGAGCCGTGGTAGGGTAGCAATCTAAGAACAGTGGGAACACACTCGAGGCGAAGTGACAGTGTCAAGTCAGCGGACTAAGCCGTACTCATGTCACCTGGGAATTGATAACTGACGATAGGTATAGTACCAACCAACAGTTCCCGACGAGTCATGTACAGTGTACTCGTAACCTAACGAGCACCCGCATACTATCTCAAGTGCGACGTACTGACGGCTGTGGGACAGATCATCTCCCCTGCTGGGATGAGAAGCGCATACGCTAGTCTACTCCGAAATATCGATGTCCCGTCTCGATAATCCTACGACTAGGGACCTGTATAAGAATGTGCTTGTAGATTACCCAGCCCCCACTAGTGTGACTGCCATCACAACGCTGGTAATCAAGCAAAGATCCTAAGGGCTCTACTAATGTGTATAGGCGGTATGCTAAAAGAAACACATGCACACATTAAAGTAGAAACAAACCAAGTAGCATACTACTATTTCGAGCAAGATTGTCTATACAACTGTGAATATCCCAAGCTTCCATTAAGTAATATACAAACTAGTATGATACAGTAATGGCCTCTAGGGCATTTACACTAACAGTTTTATCGACGCACTTGGTATATCAATAGTATTATCAATATACCAAAACTCACCAAAAAAGAGAGTTTGTTATGATAATGGAATTAATATAGCAAGTGAAAGATACTTGTTTTTTCATAGAAGTTATATATATATATATATATATATATATAAGGATTGCATGTCTTAATTTTAACACTAGCAATTTCCTAATACTAGTGGCTTATAAACAGAGCATGTATAGCATATATATATATGTAAGGATTGCATGTCTTAATTTTAACACTAGCAATTTCCTAATACTAGTAGCTTATAAACAGAGCATGTAAAGCAAAACATTATGGAACCCAACAAATTTAAGAAAGCGTAACCATGTTGTTATGATTGAAAAACGCTCTTCGCTCCTTCAATTTTGTTTTAGCTTATGATTTAAAATTTGGAACAATATATAGTATTGATTTAAGAATGTGATAGCTTATGATTTAGAAATTTGGAACAATAGTATTGTGATTTAAGAACTTTGCATTGAAAACAATTGTTATCATGGCAAGAACGGTAATATACTCCAATTTGGATTCTAAAATCAATTGGATCCATTTTGGTAAATTATAAAAATATTTTATTGGTAACCCAATACATGGTAACACATGCACGAAACATTGAATCAATTTAGTGAGAAACAACAAGATCTCTGTAACAAAGATTAAATAGTAAAACCTGTAATAATATGACTATAAGAAAAAGAGAAGAATATGACTATACTTTGTTAATGTCCCCTCACTGGTACAGATTATACAATCCCTGGCTCCAATTAATCTCGCAAAAAATGTATTTAGAGATATTATATTCATCGATGACCGAGAAATTCTAGACTTATAGCAGAGGGTGCCAGTCCATGATCAGATAGATAGATATTGAGGGTTGTAGAACTTGCTCAAATGCCTAATCCCATTTTCACAAAGAATTGTTACTATTATGTGTCCTGGACCTAAAGATGGTGCCAATTTCATGGCTCCAACACAATTCATAGCTGACGAGCTCCCGACGAAAATTCCATTGTTCTGTAAAAGAAACCTGGTACATTTCATATTTTAAGATAACTACCAGAAGTTACACATCGCAGGTAAATATGATGAGTTTTCACTAAATCCCCATAAACTATTACTAAAATGCCATAAGTATCACATTTTTTAGATAGATATATAATCTATATATACTGGCAATAAATACCATGAACTCAGTCGGTGGCTGATGATAAATACAATGAACATTTTAATGCCATATCTTTTCAATTATAATTGTTCGTATGTTATTAAATCAATGGCTAAATTGAAAAACAACATGGTATTTAATTGATATTGTTCAAATTTGGGTTACTTATTAATATCCCTTTTTGATTCTCAAAGGGGATATTAATAAGTAAACCAACTAACTTGAAGCCAGGTAATCTATCGTTGCACAAAATCTACATCTAACTTGTTTTAGTTTTAGACGAAGCAAGAAAAGGGGAAATAAGTTACAAGCAGATATGGATAGGAATCTAACACTTTCTATTTTCATATGCAATACATGTTAATGAAATAACAGTTTTCCAAAACCAGTGCTGGAATTCTAAAACGCACGATGAAGGCAAAAAAAAATTCAATTAATTCTGATTATATGAGCTGTTATGAAGGAAAAATATATTAATGAATTCATTACAAGAAAATATAAATGCTTATATAAACAGAAAGAAATGAGCATATTAAACAACACATGATATCAGCCCCACAATTTTTCATCAGATATAATGATTGAGGATCGGCAGTCGAACCATACTATTGTGATATGAGAACACTCTTTGGTCCATCGAGTAGTACTTAACTGTCGGGCTAATCATGCAACATCTTTCCACCTTTTTGGTCTTTAGATCATAGGATAAGACCGTATATTTCTTCTTTCTGCCGATCCTCAAGTACAGTTTCTCTCCGCCTTCAAAGGGTAAGAGCCACACATCGTAACCATCCAAAAGTATCTCCGAAGCAGTCCTCCCTATCCTCTTCCTCCTCATTGTGTGGCAAAAACTGGAAAACACGTCTCGGTTACCTTGAATCATATCGTCAAAGATCACCAAGCATGTGCTCTCCCACACTTTGGTACTTTCAGGTTTCATCATCCAGACTTGTGTGCATTTGCTATCGACCCTTGTACATGTGACAAAACCATTGCATGCCCCGGTCTCCTGATGAAAGCGTGGCGAGTCTTGCTCAGGTAGCGTTATACAGTGGGCAAGATCATTTCGAACATCATACGATATCAAATACTCGTTGCAGTCCCAATATAGTACTCCGCCCACGAAAACAGGCTTCCCCGCGCGTCTTGAACTATTAACGATGAACTTTTGGGTAGATTCTACCCACTTGCCCGTATTCGACGAAAACACATTGAATCCATATTCAGCATGCATTGAAATATTTCGTCGGATAGGATGGACCAGTTTGTAACAGTCTGGTGCGGCCACCGGATCAAACGCTAACCCAATCGAATCTCCGACGTTGACCGGAATTCTGTTCATACATCTTCGCCTTCACCAATTCAGAGATATGTACGGATATACGGCTTAAGTAATCACAAACAAGATATGCACAATCACACCTAGATCTAGGGTCACCTAGGTCTGCTAGACCTGCTTCAGAACTTGATTGTCGAAGTAAAACTGTGTCGAGAAATGGGCTTAAGATATACTGATCACGAGGCCAGGTAAGTGCAGAGATAAGGGGAGGTTTTCCAACGCTTTCGCGAAGTTCCTTAATTAAGTAACCCTTTCTCTTTTGGCGGTTGCGCCGTTAACACTTTCCTAGACACCCCGTAAACAATATACCGTTAAGCGAGGTTCTAAACACGATTAACTTCTCCTAGTGAGCGTGAAGTCCTTAGGGCTGATTCTAGTATTTTTTAATTAACAATGGACAATGCATATGCTTTTTGTGATTTTTGGGGTCCTGGGAAGGGTGATGAAATCCCCACCCAATCTGAATTGGTTTCAAGCCCCTTAAGTCCGTATTAATGAATGCAAAGCGATAACAAATCAACTGCAAACAATTTTTATTTTTAGCGCGGCGCAAAGAATCCTGCACAAGAACAGTTTATTGGAAGGGGGAAGAGAGTTTGCGCAAAGAAATCTGCAGAAAACACAGTTTATTGGAGTCCAGAGGAGTGGGGAGAAGAAGAGGGATACTTACAGAAGATTTGGGACCCTGAAGCCACCAAACGGCCGCGGATCCGCGGTCTAAGCTTGCTTATGCCGCGGTTCCGCGGCAAAATGATGGGCTTGGGCCTTCATTTTTCTGGGTTATGCTCTGTTGGGTGTCCTCTGCTTGTCTGGATGTGCTGAATTTTGAATTTCTTACTGTATCTGCTTCAGATTTTTACAGTAGACCGTTTGCTTCGTTTTGATTCGTCGCGGTGTAGCCGCGAAATGTGGGTCTATCTTCCCACGTCTTTGGCACTGAACTTGAATTTCGAATATCCCACGTCTTTGGCACTGAACTCGAACTCTGTATTATCCTGCACACTTGCACAAAAACTAAAAAAAAACAAAATGATTTTTTTACAAAGTATATTTTTTTGTTTTGTTTTTCGGTTATATTTATATTCACATGTTAACCCGAAATTACACAAAGAAATAAACTACCGTCTCCCCGGCAACGGCGCCATTTGATTGTTAGGGATTCTGCGTGTTCAAGTTTAGTTAATTACCGCAATCAAGACGGTTTCACTTGTAGCTAGCCGGTTGAGTACGGGTCGTCCGCAGGGAGATGGGAATCTTTTTCTATGTGTTTTAACGAGTTAAGTCCGAAGGTCCAGATTTTGTTGTGATTAATTAAGTGGTAAAATGATATGTAAAGAGAGCTTGTTAGGGTTAGGATTAGGTTAGTTTGAGTTAGGAGTCTCCCACATCTTTCGTTGCCCCTCTTAATATCGGTGTTACGGTAATCGGCAACAACGGGGATTAGCACGACTAGGAAGGAACTTGCGAGTATAAGCTAGGCTTTCCAACGCATAAGTTCTTCCTTTTGGTGCTTGTCCGTCCGTTCTTGGTTCTTAGCCATAACCTCCGGTTAATTCAACCACAACCGGTCTCACTACGGAATCACCACTATCATGTAGGATAGGGTGCCGTAAGGAGCGGATTGTGGTTCAATTAACGGGAGTCGAATTAAGTTGTTGGGCAAGGAAAGAGTGAGAGAGATTTCCTTCTCTCAAACTTCCCTTATCCTACCCTAACAAGTATGAAACTACTCACACATCATAATGAAAACAAAACAAAACAAAGAGGAAGATAGAAAGAAGGAGATTAGAAGATAACAACTAGCTATTTACGACCTCACCTTGGCAAGGATCAAGCGTAAGCATCATGGTTGTTTTAATGATAAAGGAAAAGAGAAAAGAAAGAAACAACAAGAAATAACAACAACTAAGTTAACAAATTAAAATTACAAGCAATTATAAAAGAACAAGACAAGCATGATAAGTAAAAGAATCTTCTTTATTCATCATTCTTCACTCACAAAGCTCACTACAAGTTTTAATGGAGAAGAGATGAGAAGAGGAAGAAGAAACAAGTATTCTAAACCTAGAAAAATACAAGATTATCCACCCTTGGCTTCACAAGGATCTGGGCTATTTATAGGCAGGGAAATGGAAATCTAGGGCAAAATTCTGCCTCAACATACAAAGACCAAAACACCCCTGAAATACGACACCATGAAGAGCCAGAACGGCCGCGGATCCGCGGCCTAAGCATGCTAATGCCGCGGAACCACGGCGCTTTAGAGGAGTTGGATCCTCGTATTTTTTGTGCTTCTTAGTGTTGATTTTGGATCAGTTTGGTACACTTTTTTTCTCAGAATCTCTCCACAAGTTGTTCAGAATTTCAGCAAGTCAAAAGGTGATTGGATGTGGATCTTTTTGTCATGATTTTCTCGAGCTCCGCGTAGATTTCTTGGATCTTGTGCTGCCATTGAGCCTTGTGCATGAAAATGACATTTGATTTGCCATTTTGTCTCCTAAACTGGTGTGTGGCAACAGACGGATAAAGAGCGGAGATCCGTGTTTTATCTGTGGTTGGTAGGAACCCGGATTTTTTCGTGCTTTTCCATGAATTTCATCGTTTAGAGCCGAGAACCTGTATCCTGCAATTGACTAGCAAACACGGCTCAAGAGTACCTACCGATAAGCAATATGATAAAAATTGGGCGGTATAAAAATGCAAAAATCTGATATGAACAAATACCCCCAAACTTATCATTTGCTCGTCCCGAGCAAAGCCAATTTATTCACAAAAAATTTCCTAACCTCACTTTCGCAGGGAACGCGATTGCACTGAGCGTGTGCAACAAGCCGTTAAACCTCTAGGTGTCCCTAGTAGGAGGAGTGTTGTCTCCTGAGAGTTTTCAGCGGATACTACCCACAAAATCCGGTCAAGCTAGTTTTGTAAAATAACTAAGATTCAAACCCTAAAGTTTTGTTTCAGAAAATAACAATTCTATGATCCCAAGTCTAGACTATCAAACCCTTATTTTTCACACCTCTCTTCTTATTTAACTACAGATTTTATATGTCTTTACGTGCAGTGCAAATAGTGTCGTTAAGTTTCCAGAAGGATCGATTTACGTCGTCATGTCACACAATAAAGCCCAGATAAAATTTTTGAAAGGATCACATAAGTTTTATAAAGAGTTAAGCATTTTTCAAGTTTCGTTTTCCAGTAAAGTTTCAAATTTAGAATTTCTATCTTCCCTAACAGGAAACTAGGTCTTATTCTTCACTCCACCTTTTTCTTGTTTTCATTTCATACACACCTCTGTGAATGTGCAATAGTCTTTATCATAGAATAAAACCTTCATATCTCCGCTAAAAATTTTTTTTTTATAAAAGCCTGTCTTTTATCAAGATTATTCTCACACAAAGAACCGTTAGGAATTTTAACTCGGAGAGAACACTTGCTTGACTTTGTTTTAATCTAGACTTTCTAGGCTTCTTAGCGAGCTTTGGGCCAATGCACCCAAACCAGTTGGCTTTAGGGCATTAGGTGTAAAAACACCCCAGCGGACTTAATTACTCAAGTTACATAGGTCCACAAACAAAAGACAGTTTGGCGTGAAAATCATGATGATTTAATACGAACGGAGATATAGCCGGCAGTTCAATTATTTTTTTGGATAAAAGACGTATTTAGTGTGTTTTGGTGTGTAATCATTCCAATCAAGTTCCAGATGAGTTATTTTTCAGACTTAGTTCCAATTAAGGCATCAATAACATTCCTTCATATTCACTCACTTCATAAACTATTCTTGATATTACTTATTTCCGAACAAACCTATTTGATCCTCAGAAAATCATTTATCCATTTAAAAGTTTTTTCGACATAAAAGACTTGTCATCTAATTCCCAAAAACTCACGGCACGTGTAGTGTGATGTAAAGACGTATACCAGCTATAGTTAACTTCAAAGGAGAGTTATCTTTCAGGTTTTCAAAATCTAAACATAAGATTTAGTTATTTTTATTTTATCAAACAAAACTGTCGAAATGTTGAATCAGAGTCCTCCCACTAGCTAACTTGACAGAAAAGTTTTTATATTTTTAGAAATTTTTTTAGATTTTTATGGATTTTATTTAATATGCAGATGCAAAATATACATATGAATGCGAAAGTTAGAAATGCGTACCGAGCGTACCCCCAAACTTAAACTGGACAGTGTCCTCACTGTCATTGCATGAAGAGAACATTTGAAGGGTCAAAATTGTCGGTTAGCTATACACAATTTTTTTTTTTGTTTTTTGTTTTTGAAGAAAAGAAAAAGAAAAAGAATATACACAAATATATACAAAATGGTTTATACATACCCCCAAACTTATTTGGAACAGTGTCCACTGTTCTTGGCTGGATAACCGAAGCTTGGAGGTAGGCAGAGGAAGATTATGCAGGGTAAACCGGCTCCTGTAAGACTAGGAGCTCCTCTGTTGGTTCGGCGCTAAGGTACGGTTTTAGTCGGTGTCCGTTCACTTTGAAAAATGAACCGTCCTTTGGATTTTCCAAATCCACAGCGCCCTGCGGATATACATTCCGCACAAAATACGGCCCTTTCCAGCGAGATCTGAGCTTTCCAGGATGGAAGTGAAGTCGGGTGTCGTAAAGCAGTACCTGCTGACCAGGTACGAAGGTTTTGCGCAAAAGGTGTTTATCGTGAAACACCTTCGTTCGATTCTTAACGACAACTGCGTTATCGTAAGCCTCATCCCTAAGCTCGCTCAATTCATTCAACTGCAGCTTCCGATGGTTGCCCGCATCTTCGAGAGACAGATTCAGCTCCTTTATCGCCCAAAATGCGCGATGCTCTATTTCGACAGGTAGGTAGCAGGCTTTTCCGTACACAAGCCGATAGGGAGACATGCCAAGGTCGGTCTTATAAGCGGTTCGAAATGCCCAAAGGGCATCAGTGAGTTTCAACGACCAATCCTTACGGTTCTTGGAAACCGTCTTCTCCAGTATCTGCTTGATTTGCCGATTTGAAACTTCGGCCTGCTCGCAGGTTTGGGGGTGGTAGGGCGTAGAAAGCTTATGATTAATGGAATATTTCCGCATCAAGGCCTTGAAAGTCTTATTGCAGAAATGACTTCCATTGTCGCTAATGATCGCTCGGGGGTGCCCAAACCGGGAGAAAATGTTTTCTTTAAGGAACCTAACGACAACCTTGTTGTCGTTAGTCCGGCTGGGCACAGCCTCGATCCATTTAGAGACGTAATCAACAGCGAGAAGGATGTACAAGTTCCCAAAAGAGCTGGGAAACGGCCCCATGAAATCTATCCCCCAAACGTCAAAAATCTCCACAACCAAGATTGGTTGGAGCGGCATCTCGTTCCTCCGGGATATCCGGCCCAAGTGTTGGCACCGGGAGCAAGTCTTGCAATAGTCATGAGCGTCTTTGAAGAGTTGTGGCCAGTAGAAACCACATTGCAAGATCTTCTCAGCTGTCTTTCTGGGGCCAAAATGCCCGCCACACGCTTGATCGTGGCAAAATGACAGCACACTCTTGAATTCCTCGTCAGGGACACACCGACGAATAATCTGGTCGGGACAGTACTTGAACAGATAGGGTTCGTCCCAGTAAAAGTGTTTTACTTGGGATAAGAAGCGAAGTCTGTCCTGACTTGACCATTCAGTCGGTAGTAATCCCGTGGCCAAATAGTTCACAATATCTGCGAACCAGGGTTCGCAAGATACTGTCAAGAGCTGTTCATCCGGGAAAACGTCGTTGATCGGAATTGGAAGCGAAGGCGAAGAAGGAAGTCGTGAGAGATGGTCGGCAACTACGTTTTCACATCCTCGTTTGTCCTTAATGACAAGGTCAAACTCCTGAAGCAAGAGGATCCAACGGATTAACCGAGATTTTGCATCTTTCTTCGCAAAAAGATGGCGCAGAGCAGAATGGTCTGTGTAGACAATGACTGGAGAGCCGATGAGGTAGGGCCTGAACTTTTCTAAAGCAAATACAACAGCTAAGAATTCCTTCTCAGTTGTTGTATAATTGAGTTGCGCGTCGTTCAGGGTTCGGCTCGCATAATAGATTACGTGCGGCATCTTGTTGATGTGTTGTCCAAGGACAGCACCAATGGCAAAGTCGGATGCATCGCACATAATCTCAAATGGGTGCGTCCAGTCAGGTGAAGAAAGAACGGGAGCAGAAGTGAGTGAGCGTTTCAATGATTCGAATGCAGTCACACAGCTCGAGTTGAAGTCGAATGGCGTATCCTTGGCCAGCAAAAGAGTCAAGGGCCTAGCAATCTTGCTAAAGTCCTTGATAAACCGTCTATAGAAACCGGCATGGCCAAGGAAGGCTCGGATATCTCTGACGCATCGGGAAGGAGGTAGATTGGAAATGACCTCAATCTTTGCTTTGTCAACCTCTATGCCATTTTGCGAGATGATATGTCCTAAGACAATACCTTCGCGCACCATGAAGTGGCATTTCTCCCAATTCAAAGTGAGATTCTTGTCCTTACATCGGGTAAGGACAGCGTCAAGATGCAGCAAACACTCGTTGAAGGAATCGCCGAAGATGGAGAAATCATCCATGAAAATCTCCAGAAATTTTTCCACCATGTCTGAGAAGATTCCCATCATACACCGCTGGAAGGTAGCGGGCGCATTGCATAACCCAAAGGGCATGCGACGATATGCAAACGTGCCGAAAGGACAAGTGAAAGTGGTCTTGTCCTGGTCTTTTTCGGCGATGGGAATTTGATTATAGTCGGAGTAGCCATCAAGAAAGCAGTAGTACTCGTGTCCGGCCAATCGTTCAAGCATTTGGTCAATGAAAGGTAGCGGAAAGTGGTCTTTCCGCGTTGCGGCTTTGAGTTTTCTGTAATCGATGCATACTCGCCACCCAGTTTGGGTGCGAGTAGGGATTAACTCATTCGCCTCGTTGGTTATGACCGTAATGCCCGACTTCTTGGGGACAACATGAATGGGGCTAACCCACTGGCTATCAGAGATAGGGTAAATGATACCACTATCTAGACATTTTACGATCTCCTTCTTCACAGCCTCTTTCATGACTGGATTGAGACGTCTTTGTGGGTCCCGGGCTGGTTTGGCATCATCCATCAGATGAATGTGATGCTCAACGATCAGGGGACTAATCCCCTTGATGTCCGCCATGGACCAGCCAAAAGCTTGCATGTTGCTGTGCAAGACCGCGAGAAGGGCTTTCTCTTGCTCTGGAGCTAGAGAAGCCGAGATGATGACAGGGAGGGTCTCGTTCTCACCTAAGTAAGCGTACTTAAGGTGAGACGGCAAAGGCTTGAGTTCGAGCGATGGAGGTGAAACGATTGAAGGCAAGATTGGTGCAGAGGTCTCGAACTCAAAGGACTCCAGCAAAGGTTCAAAACGAGTGTAAGCGACCGAGTCGGATGGTTCAGGTAACTCATCCGGAAATTCGAAAGATTCGAACTCGGGTTGTGCGCGGCTAAGATCGTTCGAGAACGTGAAACACTCGTAGTCGTTGTCGGGCGCAGAAAAAGCAGCAGGTTCGAAGAGGAATGCACTAGTGGCGTCAAGATTATCGTGTTCGAACAGAAACTCCTCGAATTCACACTCTTCAGGGGTGATCTCCTGGATCGAGCAGACGTCCAGTATATGAGCATTAGGTTCGGCGGGCTGATTCTCCAACCTAAAAATGTTGAGTTCAATCGTCATGTTTCCAAAAGAGAGGTTCATCGAACCATTGCGACAATTGATCACAGCATTTAAGGTTGCAAGGAATGGGCGACCGAGTATCACCGGAATTTGATTCCGGGGGTTGGCTACAGGCTGTGTGTCTAATACAATGAAGTCAACGGGGAATATAAAGTCCCCGACTTTTATTAACACATCCTCTAGCTCACCCCTAGGATGGGTGATCGATCGGTCGGCCATTTGGAGAGTGCAGTGCGTGGGTTTCAGCTCTCCGACGCCTAATTGCTCGTATACTGAATACGGAAGCAGGTTAACACTGGCACCAAGATCTAATAGTGCGCGGTTGATGTTCTTATCCCCAATAGTAATAGAAATCGTAGGACAGCCAGGGTCCTTCCGTTTTTGTGGTAAAGATTGGGTAAGGGCATCACTCACAGCACTAGCCAAGAAAACTTTCTTGGGTACCTGAGACTTCCTCTTTTTCGTGCACAAGTCCTTTAAGATTTTCACATAGGACGGGACTTGTTGGACAGCATCTAAAAGAGGAATGTTAATGTTAACCTGCTTAAATAACTCCAGAATCTTCTCCATTTGTGGATTTTGTTTGGTGGACTTCAACCGGTTTGGAAATGGAACGTTTTTAAAATTGGTTGAGTCCAATGCTGGAGGAGGAGATTGTGGAGTTGGAACGGATCCCAGAACAGGTGTTTTCGTGGAGTGAGAAGTGGGTCCGTTTAGAGCAGAAGAAGAGGAAGGAGAGCCTGTTGAAGAGCGGAGAATAGGCTCAGAAGACGACGAAGCAGGAGAAGAAGAAGAAGAAGAAGAAGAAGAAGAAGAAGAAGCGGCCGTGGTGCCATCGTTGATTCGTGTGCCAATGTTGTTTTGCAGCATCCTTCCCGATCTCAGTGTGGTCACGGCACTCACATTATGGTTTTGTTGTTCAAGAGCAACATGTACATTATGTGGGTGACCGGGATTTGGGAGTGGCTGGGACGGGAGCTTCCCCTTCTCTCGCTCGCTTAAGGCCGCATTCAGCTGTGCAATCTGGGCCTCGATGGTCTTGATGCTTTGCCCGTGTGCGGCAGTGTGTTGCACTAAGGACTGAATGGAAGACTGGATGTTTGCGGTGGATTGTGTCGACTGTTTAACGAACGCTTCCAGACTTCGTTCGAGCAAGGAAACCTTATCGTTGTTTGACGGAACAAAGTTGTTTGGTGGAAAAGAATTGTTGGGTGCAAAGTTGTTCGTCTGATTTTGGAAAGGTTGGGGTTGGAAGGGTTGCTGAAACTGCTGTTGAGTTTGTTGTTGCGCTTGTTGTTGCGGCGGAGGGGCCCTTTGGAAATTGTTGCCTTGGAATTGATTCTGATTCTGATTCCAGGCGAAATTGGGGTGGTTCCTCCAACCGGGATTGTAGGTGGAAGAGTATGGATCATTCCTCGGTCTTTGCTGAAATGCAGCATTAACCTGATCCTGTCCTTGCGATGGTGGATTGTAAGGACACTCTTCGGTCAAGTGAGAAGGATCGGAACAACAAGCACAGATGGTACGAAGAGGAAGAACAGGGCTAGGAGCAGGAGAAGAAAATTTGCTCTCTATCGCTTCAAGCTTTCTCGTTATTGCAGCCATTTCAGCTTTCATCGCAATAGAGACATCAAGTTGGTGAATTCCTACCCTAGACTGACCGGTAGAAGTGGAGGTAGAAGAAGAAGAAGAAGTCGGTCTCGTGCTCTCCCATTGTAGCGTTTGCTCCGCAAGGTCGTCAAAGAATTGCCACGCTTCCTCGTCAGATTTGGATAGAAAGTGGCCCTGACAGATGGTTTCCAACAACTGCTTCGTTGCTGGGTTCAGGCCCTCGTATAAGGTTTGGCAGAGTTGCCATTTCTCTATACCGTGGTGAGGACACTGAACAAGAAGGTCTTTGTACCGGTCAAAACACTTCCAGAAGGGTTCAGAAGGAAGCTGGGAGAATTGGTTGATTTCATTGCGAATCCTTGCGGTTTTATGATTTGGATAGAACTTTTTGAGGAACGCTTTAACAAACTCATCCCAACTGGTTATTGAGTGGGAAGCGGTGCTATACAGCCATTTTTCAGCTAGATCGCATAAAGTGAACGGAATGACCCGTAGACGTATAGCATCGTCCGACAGTTGGGTAGTTTTCATCATGGCACACACGTTTTGAAATTTATTGATGAAGATGTAGGCATCTTCAGATTCAAGCCCATGAAATCGTGGAAGCATGTTGATGAAGTGGGGCTTAATTTCAAAATTATCCCCATTGGCCGGTGGAAGAGAAAGGCAGGTGGGAAGTGCAGAACGGGTGGGATAGAAACGATCCTGGAGCGCGATTCGCTGCGGCGCTACAACAGGCGGTGGTGGTGGGTTATTGGTCTCCATAGGAGGTGGAGCCAATCCAGGGGTAGTCAAAGAGATGTTTGGATTAAATCCTGACATCGCGGAAGAAGAGGTTGGTGATGGTGAAGGCGAAGATGTATGAACAGAATTCCGGTCAACGTCGGAGTTGGCCGGCAAAGGTAAGGGTGAAAGAGGAGTGGACGGAGTTTCGACGTCGGAGTCGATCGCGTAGTCGGTAGCGACTAACGTAACGCGAACTAGACGGGCGCTAGGGTCCCGAGACATACACTAAACGGGTTTAGTATAGTCAAAGCGGAGAAGGTGAGGGTAAGAAAACGTCAATGGAGAAAGGCGATGGGTGGTGGGTGAAAAATGGATTTGGCGACAAAGGGCAAGTTTTTATAAAAGTTCTTGATTTTTTTCTCTTTTTTTGGTTTTTCTTTTAGAAAGAACTTTACAGAGATATGTACGGATATACGGCTTAAGTAATCACAAACAAGATATGCACAATCACACCTAGATCTAGGGTCACCTAGGTCTGCTAGACCTGCTTCAGAACTTGATTGTCGAAGTAAAACTGTGTCGAGAAACGGGCTTAAGATATACTGATCATGAGGCCAGGTAAGTACAGAGATAAGGGGAGGTTTTCCAACGCTTTCAAGAAGTTCCTTAATTAAGTAACCCTTTCTCTTTTGGCGGTTGCGCCGTTAACACTTTCCTAGACACCCCGTAAACAATATACCGTTAAGCGAGGTTCTAAACACGGTTAACTTCTCCTAGTGAGCGTGAAGTCCTTAGGGCTGATTCTAGTATTTTTTAATTAACAATGGACAATGCATATGCTTTTTGTGATTTTTGGGGTCCTGGGAAGGGTGATGAAATCCCCACCCAATCTGAATTGGTTTCAAGCCCCTTAAGTCCGTATTAATGAATGCAAAGCGATAACAAATCAACTGCAAACAATTTTTATTTTTAGCGCGGCGCAAAGAATCTTGCACAAGAACAGTTTATTGGAAGGGGGAAGAGAGTTTGCGCAAAGAAATCTGCAGAAAACACGGTTTATTGGAGTCCAGAGGAGTGGGGAGAAGAAGAGGGATACTTACAGAAGATTTGGGACCCTGAAGCCACCAAACGGCCGCGGATCCGCGGTCTAAGCTTGCTTATGCCGCGGTTCCGCGGCAAAATGATAGGCTTAGGCCTTCATTTTTCTGGGTTATGCTCTGTTGGGTGTCCTCTGCTTGTCTGGATGTGCTGAATTTTGAATTTCTTACTGTATCTGCTCCAGATTTTTACAGTAGACCGTTTGCTTCGTTTTGATTCGTCGCGGTGTAGCCGCGAAATGTGGGTCTATCTTCCCACGTCTTTGGCACTGAACTTGAATTTCGAATATCCCACGTCTTTAGCACTGAACTCGAACTCTGTATTATCCTGCACACTTGCACAAAAACTAAAAAAAAACAAAATGATTTTTTTACAAAGTATATTTTTTTGTTTTGTTTTTCGGTTATATTTATATTCACAAGTTAACCCGAAATTACACAAAGAAATAAACTACCGTCTCCCCGGCAACGGCGCCATTTGATTGTTAGGGATTCTGCATGTGCAAGTTTAGTTAATTACCGCAATCAAGACGGTTTCGCTTGTAGCTAGCCGGTTGAGTACGGGTCGTCCGCAGGGAGATGGGAATCTTTTTCTATGTGTTTTAACGAGTTAAGTCCGAAGGTCCAGATTTTGTTGTGATTAATTAAGTGGTAAAATGATATGTAAAGAGAGCTTGTTAGGGTTAGGATTAGGTTAGTTTGAGTTAGGAGTCTCCCACATCTTTCGTTGCCCCTCTTAATATCGGTGTTACGGTAATCGGCAACAACGGGGATTAGCACGACTAGGAAGGAACTTGCGAGTATAAGCTAGGCTTTCCAACGCATAAGTTCTTCCTTTTGGTGCTTGTCCGTCCGTTCTTGGCTCTTAGCTATAACCTCCGGTTAATTCAACCACAACCGGTCTCACTACGGAATCACCACTATCATGTAGGATAGGGTGCCGTAAGGAGCGGATTGTGGTTCAATTAACGGGAGTCGAATTAAGTTGTTGGGCAAGGAAAGAGTGAGAGAGATTTCCTTCTCTCAAACTTCCCTTATCCTACCCTAACAAGTATGAAACTATTCACACATCATAATGAAAAGAAAACAAAACAAAGAGGAAGATAGAAAGAAGGAGATTAGAAGATAACAACTAGCTATTTGCAACCTCACCTTGGCAAGGATCAAGCGTAAGCATCATGGTTGTTTTAATGATAAAGGAAAAGAGAAAAAGAAAGAAACAACAAGAAATAACAACAACTAAGTTAACAAATTAAAATTACAAGCAATTATAAAAGAACAAGACAAGCATGATAAGTAAAAGAATCTTCTTTATTCATCATTCTTCACTCACAAAGCTCACTACAAGTTTTAATGGAGAAGAGATGAGAAGAGGAAGAAGAAACAAGTATTCTAAACCTAGAAAAATACAAGATTATCCACCCTTGGCTTCACAAGGATCTGGGCTATTTATAAGCAGGGAAATGGAAATCTAGGGCAAAATTCTGCCTCAACATACAAAGATCAAAACACCCCTAAAATACGACACCATGAAGAGCCAGAACGGCCGCGGATCCGCGGCCTAAGCATGCTAATGCCGCGGAACCGCGGCGCTTTAGAGGAGTTGGATCCTCGTATTTTTTGTGCTTCTTAGTGTTGATGTTTGGATCAGTTTGGTACACTTTTTTTCTCAGAATCTCTCCACAAGTTGTCCAGAATTTCAGCAAGTCAAAAGGTGATTGGATGTGGATCTTTTTGTCATGATTTTCTCGAGCTCCGCGTAGATTTCTTGGATCTTGTGCTGCCATTGAGCCTTATGCATGAAAATGACATTTGATTTGCCATTTTGTCTCCTAAACTGGTGTGTGGCAACAGACGGATAAAGAGCGGAGATCCGTGTTTTATCTGTGGTTGGTAGGAACCCGGATTTTTTCGTGTTTTTCCATGAATTTCATCGTTTAGAGCCGAGAACCTGTATCCTGCAATTGACTAGCAAACACGGCTCAAGAGTACCTACCGATAAGCAATATGATAAAAATTGGGCGGTATAAAAATGCAAAAATCTGATATGAACAAGTCTCGACCACGATTTGAGATTAGATTAATAATTGTTTTGGTAAAGGCTAAACATGAATAGAGGTCAATGAAAAGATAAGGGTTAAGAGTGGGAATCATATTCCATCCAAAAACCCTAATCTTCATTCACCACTATCGATCTAGTTTTAAATCTATTAAAAGATAAAAGAAGTCATCTTTAATTCACTAGTACAATAGGGGGTTGCCCCTACGGATATTGGAATCCGTAGGGGCAGATTTAACTTGGCCCTACGGATTAATCCGTAGGGCTAAAAGGTTGCCTCTACGGGCACAGACGTCCAAGAATAAAAATATTAATTCTTAATTTGGTGTTTGCCCCTACGGAGCCGCAAACAAAAGACCTACGGGTATGTCCGTAGGGGCAAGTAAATATCGTTTTAACATAAGCCCAAATCGATCGCCTACGCTCACTTTCTCTCTCTCTCTCAATCGCGCGCTAGAAAAAAGCCCAAATCGTCGCCACCGTCGTCGCCGTCGTTGCTACCGTCGCCACCGTCGTCGCCACCGCCGGTTTCGTCGCCACCGTCGTCACCACCGCCGGTTTCGTCGCCAAATCGCCACCGTCGTCGCTCCAGCCCACCAGCAGCCGTTCAGGTATAAATCTCGAGGTAAATTAAAGCATGTTTGGATTATTTTGGGCTTAGGGTTCATGGCTGGGTCTGGGTTGCGCGCGCGAGTTGGGGTTGGGCAGGGGTCGCGGTGGCAGTGGCGGTCGGGGTCGGGGTCGGGGTAGGGTTAGGGTTGGGGTTCGGCTGCTGCTGGGGTGGGGCTGGGGTTAGGGTTACGGTGGGGTTGGGGTTCATCCATGAAATAAATTTTGTTGCAACCTGAATTTCCCTCAGATGAAGTATTCGATTCAAAAGAGTGTAATGATGGAATCTTCTGAGGAAATCCTTGATTAGGCACAAATCCAGATTACCAGATATTATATTATTCAGTTACTAAATGAACTGCTGCAAGTGTCAAACATATCAAATGTGTTCATCATGAAAATGAGGGGTCCCTGCACGTCATTATAATTTTTCTACTCATATGCACATCACGAAAATACAAACTAGGAATAAATCCTAATTCAGTATAATCCGCAAAACATAAAAGAAGTCTCAATCAATGGGCAACCAGAAAAAACCGTATGTGGTTAACTAAACCGTATGTGGTTAACTATGCATCTGGTTCACCTACAATTGCTAAACAGTAATTTTTGAGGTACCATTGTAAATTTCAAGCCAACTCTACCAATAAGGCAACCTGGGAGGACTTAGAAGAGTCTAGATGCTATTTATCCTTCTTTTTTAATGGATGCGATAGAACCGGCGGCCTCTCACTTAGAAGAGTCTAGATGCTATTTATCCTTATACACATCGCTTGACGCATGAAGCCTGAAGCTCTTTCTTTTGGGGGATAAAACTAGTTATATTCCTGCATTGCCTAGAAATAGCAGTGAGTTGGTTAAAACCTTTCAAACACAACCCCCCCCCCCAAAAAAAAAGAAAGAAAGAAAGGGCAAGGAAAAAAAAGAATAGCAACAAGCAATACAAGCTAGCAACCGTAAATAACTGCTGAGATTATGTCTACCTTGGCAATTTGAACAATGATGGTCTTGTCTGGATTGTTAAGATCCACTTTATGGGGCTGAGGAACACATTTTGCAACTGTATTTATGATTTTCATTCTGTCAAGTGTTGAAATAAAAATCAACACTTGACAATCAATCCAAGATGCTTAATAACTTGCTTCAAAACCATAATCTAATCTTGATGATGCTCAATATTAGCGATTTCCATGATCACGACACGTGGCAGATGACGTGTCTCATAACGCTTTATGATATCAGTATCCTATATTTGTAGTTTTAATTGTTGATTGTTATAGATGTATACCATTGCAATAATAGTTTTTGGTTGATGAATGCTATTGCAATGTAGGATGATCAGTTCTATCAATCTTGATCTCAATGGTTTAAAATCATGTTACACATACAACACGAATGCACAACAAACGCATAATTAGAGAGCGACTCGAGATATTCAGGTTAAAACCAATATATGATACTCGATGATAATATGAAACCTTCATATTCCCATCGATACCCATATATGAAACTAAAAGCGCCACTTAGTCCCCGTCTATCGGTTAACATACGTGCGATGCTCGTCGTGACCTAGAACTATACGAAGGTTGTTAAATATCAGACAATATAGCTCGATACTAACAACCGTCGTATAGTCTACGCGACGAGAAAATTCAATCGTATGGTAACCCATAGATTTGTCCCGTGTGGACAAGTTAAGAATGTATAAAGCAAACGCCTTCATTCACTTGTGTTTTCATCCGTTTCGAGATATTTCGTCGGTACCTTTCCGCTGGTTCTCCGTGTACAAAGATAGATTAGATGTTCATTTCAACGTTGTTTCACAGCTTTGAAATGATTATCTATTCTATTACAGTGTACTCGGAGAACAGCGGGGAGGTGCTGTCAAAATTTACTCGAAACGGTTGAAAGCACAAGTGATGGGCGTTCGCTCTATACATTCTTAATGGGATAGAAGCCTACCCCCGACAGCCGGAACACATACATACAAACACATAATTAGAGAGCGATTCGAGATGTTCGGGTTAAAACCAATATATGATAATATGAAACCTTCATATTCCCATCGATACCCATATATGAAACTAAAAGCGTCACTTAGTCCCCGTCTATCGGTTAACATACGTGCGATGCTCGTCGTGACCTAGAACCATACGAAGGTTGTTAAATATCGGACAGTATAGCTCGATACTAACAACCGTCGTATAGTCTACGCGACGAGAAAATTCAATCGTATGGTAACCCATAGATTTGTCCCGTGTGGACAAGTTAAGAATGTATAAAGCAAACGCCTTCATTCACTTGTGTTTTCATCCGTTTCGAGATATTTCGTCGGTACCTTTCCACTGGTTCTCCGTGTACAAAGATAGATTAGATGTTCATTTCAACGTTGTTTCACAGCTTTGAAATGATTATCTATTCTATTACAGTGTACTCGGAGAATAGCGGGGAGGTGCTGCCGAAATTTACTCGAAACGGTTGAAAGCACAAGTGATGGGCGTTTGCTCTATACATTCTTAATGGGATAGAAGCCTACCCCCGACAGCCGGAACACATACATACAAACGCATAATTAGAGAGCGATTCAAGATGTTCGGGTTAAAACCAATATATGATAATATGAAACCTTCATATTCCCATCGATACTCATATATGAAACTAAAAGCGCCACTTAGTCCCCGTCTATCGGTTAACATAACGTGCGATAATTTATTTTTTTCAACGACAAACGCACACACAAAGCATATACACGGATTTTCTCCATTGTCAGTAACTATCCCGTTCTTATATTTCTCAATATAGTCAGCATAACCTACAATTTATATGTTATTCAGTCTAACATGGCCCATGAGTACGTCAGAGTTAAGGACTGGATGTATGTGGATTGGAAACAACGTATGCAACCTAAGTTTGTCGCAGGAGTTGCTGCTTTCCTTGAATTTGCACGAGCACATAATAAGATCATAATAGAGAAGATTCTCTGTCCGTGCGATAGATGTGGCAATAAGTACTGGCAGAAGGTAGAATTGGCAGAGCTTCATATTGTAAAACATGGGTTTACTAGACTTTATTCAACTTGGAAATATCACGGGGAAGGAGAAGAATGCAGTACTGCGGTAGAAGAAGAAGGAGAACACGATAATGCGGCAGGAGAAGAAGAAGAATTCGGTAATACGGCAGGAGACGGAAATTTATTTCCATCAGAAGAAATGGAGGATATGGTAGAGGCTGCCCTAGGTGAATCTATTCGTACCGAAAATGACATTCCTTCCGGTCAAGGACCGCGTGCGGATAAATATGAAAATTTCATGAATGATGCTAGGAAACCAATTTATGAGAATGCGAAGTATTCCACCCTCTCATGGTTCGTCCAACTTTTCCAAATTAAGTGCCTAAATGGATGGAGCAACAAGTCATTCACAATGCTTCTTTCGTTCTTGAAAGATTCTATGCCTCCGGGAAATAATGTGCCCGAAAGCTGGTACGAAGCCCAGAAAATGATGTCTGATTTGGGTCTAAAGTGCGAGAAGATTCAAGCATGTCCTAAAAATTGCGTGTTGTACCGGAAAGAGAATTCAGATTTGAAAGAGTGTCCAACATACGGAGAGGCCAGGTATAAGCCGAAAGATTCTGATAAGAAGCCTGATATACCTGTGAAGATAGCACGATATTTTCCCATAACACAGAGGCTACAGAGGCTATTCAGGTGCAACAAAACAGCCGAGGCAATGATTTGGCATCACCGTGCTCCTCCAAGCGAAAATGGAAAAATGAGCCATCCAAGAGATTCACCGGCATGGAAGGATTTCGATAGGAGGCACGCAATATTCAGTAGCGATCCTCGCAATGTCCGGCTCGGACTGGCTACCGATGGCTTTTGCCCATTCAACTATATGGCTGGAAGTCACAGTACATGGCCCGTTGTAATGATAATTTATAATCTGTCGCCTTGGTTGGCTATGGAACAATCATACTTTATGATGCCTCTTCTTATCGACGGACCAAACTCACCGGGGAACAATATCGACGTCTATCTCCGACCTCTGATCGAGGAGCTGAAAACTTTGTTCATTGATGCTGTAGAGACATATGATTCAAACACAAATACAACCTTCATACTGCGTGCGGCTTTAATGTGGACAATTAATGACTTTCCTGCGTATGGAATGCTATCAGATTGGTCTGTACATGGTCACAAAGCATGTCCTCATTGCCATGAACACACAACATCAAAATTTTTGAATTTTAGCAGGAAGGTTTGTTATTGTGGCCATCGACGTTTTCTGCCTCCAGACCACCCCTACAGGTTAGACACGGTTCACTTTGATGGTCATCAGGAGCTTCTTGGAGCTCCATCCCCATTATCCGGAGAGGACGTGACTGCTAAATGGGATGGTTACAATAACGTGACCTTCGGGATGGATCCGACGAAACAGGTCAAACCACAATATTGGAACAAGCTAAGCATTTTCTTCGAGCTTCCGTACTGGTCTACAAATTCAGTGCGTCATTGTCTGGACGTCATGCATATAGAGAAGGGAGTATCAGAGCACATACTTAACTTGCTTCTGTGTAAAGACGGGAAATCGAAAGACAACATGAATGCTCGGATGGATCTACAAGAGTGGGGAATAAGAAGTGAATTGCACCCTAGACCGGTAGCGGGTAAACTGGGCAAGTTTGTACTTCCCAATGCCGCTTATCATATGTCACAACCGGAGAAGAAAAGATTCCTGCAGGTATTGCATGATTTGAAAGTGCCCACAGGTTTCTCAGGATCATTCAGCAAGAAAATAAAAATTGTGAAAGGCAAGATCGATGGGCTGAGAAGTCATGATCACCATGTTATCGTGGAGCACCTTCTTCCATTAGCCCTCAGGACTTCTCTCTCCGACTCGGTTGGTCTAGTAATCAACGACCTATGTTGTTTTTTTAGGGAGTTGTGTGCTAAAACACTGGAGGTTGCGACGCTGGATAAATTAGAAAATTCTATTGCGTTGATACTTTGCAAGTTTGAGCGTATTTTCCCACCGTCATTTTTCGATATCATAATACACTTGACGGTTCATCTTGCAACTGAGGCGAAGTTAGCCGGACCAGTACAATATCGATGGATGTATCCCGTCGAGAGGTACGTGTAATTTTTCGTTTCGCGCAATTTATAAATTTATTGTTGTCATGTATGCCCGTATTTATTTATTCAACATATTCTCATTAGGTACCTCTACACTCTTAAGAAGTATATACGCAATAAAAATCGACCAGAGGGTTCTATCATGCAAGGTTATCTTCTTGATGAAGCAATCACATTTTGTTCCCGCTATCTGGACGAGAACATTGAGACA
This sequence comes from Agapanthus africanus, assembly GCA_030015575.1. Lineage (NCBI taxonomy): Eukaryota > Viridiplantae > Streptophyta > Magnoliopsida > Asparagales > Amaryllidaceae > Agapanthus > Agapanthus africanus. The sequence continues at coordinate 495,791,759 of CM057348.1, read as the reverse complement.
AGGCTTAACCGACCACGAAGAATTCAAGACGGGCCATATGGTAAAGCCGAGTATAAGAGGGTAGACACTATGTTTATCAACAAGATATACCGGTTTATCTTGCTTAATTGCGCATATCTTGAACAAATTAGAGAGTAAGTTCTTTTGGATTAATTGTTATATCTGTGTTTGTGTTTGTATGAAATGACATAATATTAATGTCACAATTACTTGTCGAAAACAGAACTCATTTTAACGAGGAACGTGAGGGGCATCCTGATTGGAACGAAGAACGTTTGGAAAAATACCATCAGGATAATTTTTGTGATTGGGTCACAGCTCATGTAAGTTATTCGAATAACATTTTATTGCTATCAGTTTTAATCTAAACTTGTATCGTTATGTATTTTGTCGTAAAATTTGTTTTGTTAGATCCACGATCCGAACTTGTCTGCATCATTTGAGAGTGATTCAAGATGTTTAGCTCAATTTCCTAGTATGGAGGTTGCATATTACAAAGGATTTGGTGTCCTTAGATACAAATTCGAAGTTAAGGACATAGAAACATCTAGAACCACTCAGAATAGTGGGATTGCGACGGTAGGATCGGACGGTGTGATTTACTATGGGTACTTAAATTGTATACTCGGCATCCATTATCCCGGACGATCAGAACCCTTTTATATATTCCAGTGTACTTGGTATGATCCGCGAACTGATACGGACAGGTGGAGAAGCAGTCTTGGGACTTGGAAAGATGAATATGGATTGACCAGTGTGAACACACTTCGATTTTACGGTCAGGACGATCCGTTTATCTTTCCGAACCAAGCGTTCCAAGTATACTACTCACAGTGTTTGAAGCATGCGGGATGGAGTGTTGTATGCCGATGGAAACCTAGAGATGTCTACGATGTCCCAGAATACGAGGACAGCGATGAGGACGAAGAAGAGAGAAGGCTTAAAGTGCTCCGACCGTCTGTTTCGAAGGACGGGTTGTCTTCGACCGATCATGAAGTTAAGTGGGTTAGAAATGACATCGACGATGAAATCCAAGTAGATATGTATGATGCGCCCACGAAACGAAAAAGGTTATCAGTAATGTTACATTATTACTTCACATTTTACGCTCTAGATCATATATAGTCGATACTTTTAATGATTGTCTAATGCGTCCACGAACCGTTTATCTAGATTTGATGACGATGTCAGGAGCAGCGAGGGGCGGCAGAGGCAGAGGCAGAGGCAGAGCGGTTCTGCCGCCCGGAGAGCTCCGTAGGGAGCTTCAGAGGGCCGGTCTTGCACCCAGATCGGAGACCCCTTCGGATGCCTCCTTCCGTGTTGATTTGGCCACACCTCCAGGTATATTGCACGTATATCCATTTTGAATGTAATATTACAGATATTCATGCATGTTTATGTCAAAATTACTTATATTGTCAATGTTTGATTGTCTAGTTGTTGGTGATGCGTCCACATTTGGGACAGAGGCCACCCCCGCTCCTCCAGGTATGTTTATGTGTCATATAGTGTATGTATATTGATTTAGAATGCTATATCATAAATACACACATTCCTTTTGCTCTTACTTAGCAATTTTTATTATTGTCTAGCTGTAGGTGGTGACACCACCGCACCTGCGGGTATGTTTATATATCCTATATTGCATGCATATTGATTTAGAACGTTATATTATTGATCTACACATTCTTTTTGCAATTACTTATATAATCTATTTTTAATTGTCTAATTATAGGTGGTGCGTCCACACCTTCCACAGGGCCCACTCCTGCCGCTTCCATACCCTCCGCATCGTCTGCGGGTTAGTATGAATAAATTTAAAATATTTATTCATTTTACATATACTCTATAGAATAAATATGAACTTCATGGAAATTTAGCGTCGATGTTTATTTTATAGTTGGAGGGGATGCGTCCAGGTCCGGGACCCCGGTTGTTCCTCACCGGAGGAACTATCGTCCCGCTCGTGCTGCTGCTCGGGCCCAGGCTCGTGCGCTAGTCACCGGAGGTATATATCACACTTGAATTTTTGTTTAACCTTGATTTCTTAATACAACTTTGTCTTATTATTGATTGTCTTGATATTTCGTGCAGACGCAGGGCCTCTCCATCCCCAGAGGGGGACTCGAGGCCCGAATCGGTCCCATAGGCTGAGGCCTGATAGAGCTAGGGGGGAGGCAGCATTCCCCCTATTTTTTACCCTTGACTATCGCTATACCGGTCCTCATGCTGAGAGGTTTGGCCGGTATTTGGGGGACGAGAGCCGGATCGTGAAGAACTATCCACTTCACGTTGAGTGGGGCGAGCAGCACCAGCGCTCATTCGCCCTCTTCTTTGATCAGGCTCGGGTGTGTATTAATATATATTTTCATTTGATCTATCCAATATATTTATTATTAACACTTGCAATCTAATAACAATGTTTTTTTTTGTATTTTCAGTTGGATTACGATTTTCAGCCTGTAGCCGACCCTGATCACCCGGGGAGGGTGCTCGACCTTCATGCTCTGTACAATGGCCTGATGAAGAACATGCAGGCCAAGGTCCGATACAACAGGAATGAGCTGAAGGCCGACTGCTACTCCCTGTGGATGGCGACCCCCGAGGCAGAGAGAGCGGGCCTCCTATCTACTCCGGCGTTTGCGAGAGTCGACGTAGAGACATGGCCTCTATTGTGCGCTTATTTCGACTCCCAACGCAAACAGGTACGTATTTTAAATTTAATTCATTATTTATGATATAATTTATTTCTTTGTGTTTCTTAATTAGAAAACTAAATGTTAATGCGTTGTGCAGAAACAGGCCGCTCAGAATACGGAGAACAGGAAGTCGGCGAAGAGGGGTCGCCCCACTTACACAGGTGGCTCGAGGAACATTACTCGAGCCATGGAGTTATCGGTAAATTAAGAGTTATTCTCTAATATTCTGCAATATTAAGAGTTATTCTCTAATATTTCTAATATTAAGAGTTACTTTCTAATATTGCAGACATCTCGGACCGTGGCGTCAGGTGGTACACCGAGCGTGATGTCCACATATCTTGCCGTCCACAGCACCTCGACAGATCCCGCCATGGGCGAGCTTCGATATCCCGACGTCGCTACCCAGGAGTACTGCGTAAGTGTTAATATTTTTTCTACCCAAATTTGAAATTTTAGTTTTGGAAGGTTCAAGTTTAAATTTTATACTTATACTTTACTGCTTAATGTGGGTGTAGGAGCGGGTGGTTGAGCAGGCTCAGGCCTCGAGGATCGATTTTACCGGACAGAACGATCCGAGGCTGCTGACCCCAGTTCTGGACGCCGCACACGGAGGGCACCACGGAGGTTGGGAGAGAGGCCGGGGACTGGGCCCTAGCAGGGCCCATATGAGGTTGGACTCCACCCCGGCGGTTACTTCCTCCGTCTCCAGTGACCGGCATGTCCATCAGGAACTGGATAGCTTGAGGGCCGGCGTTCAGGAGTTGAAGGAGATGCTGGTATGTATACTACTTTATAGTAAAATATCATTTCATATTATATACATATCAACATATCCATAATTAGTACGTAGCTTGAGCTTATTTGGTTTTAGACTTAAGTTTGATTAATCATACATACATATGTAATTAAAATAAACAACGCTTTTCCAAACAAGATATCCAAACAGGGTTTCGAAATAACTTAATAATGATACGAATTCGAATAATACACAGTTCTTACACGCTTATTACACACGTTATGTCCAGACGCGACAGGGTAGATCGGCCGAGCCTCCACATGCATCTCCTTCGGCTGCGGCTCCGCAAGCCACTACATCGGCTGCGGTTCCGCAGACAGCTCCTGTAGCTCCACCGCCCACTCAGACTCCCGCAGCCGCGGCTCCGCAAGCGACTACCTCGACGGCGGCTGCGCAGACCACATCGCCGGCTCCACATGCCGCTCAGACTCCCGCTCGCGACGAATTGCAGAGTTTATTGACCGAGGAGCAGGCGCGCGTTATTCTATCGTTATTCAGAGGTGGAGCTGGACCGAGCTAGGGTAGATTTTTGGTTCTTATTTTTTGAAACATGTATTTATTTATATCATACACATTGTACTACATTTTGAAACGATATTGATATTGGTTTGTATTTATATCTTATTCAGTTTTTGTGTTTCTTTTGTATATTATATATATGCGTGAGATGTGATTATGAATACTGCAATATATGATTTGATTGATGTATATATTATTGTGCACAGGGCGGGAAAAAATCAAGCAGCCCATTTTTAAAAAAAAAATACAGAAAATATGTACCTACGGATTAATCCGTAGGCAAAAATGTTACCCCTACGGGTATATCCGTAGGGGTAAAATATCAGCAGTAACTGATATTTCCCCCCTGATCTCAGTGCCAGGGGGTTGGGAAAGCCCCTACGGATATATTCGTAGGGGCCACTGACTCTCCCCTACGGCGTTATCCGTAGGGGCCAAATATCAGGAATCCTGATAATTTGCCCCTACGGAAACGTACCTACACACATATCCGTAGGGGATAGTTCATGCCCCTACGGACATATCCGTAGGTACAAGTAATATATTAAAAAAACCATAAATAATATAAAATCTTATACCCTACGGCTTAATCCGTAGGGGCAACAATACCTACACATAAATCCGTAGGGGAAGAATTTGCCCGTAGGGGCAAGTTCAGGGCCTCAACTTGCACCTGCGGCCTTTGCACCCACGGGGTATTTTTTCGCCCCTACGTATATATCCGTAGGGGCAGTGGTTTGCCCCTACGGATAAATCCGTAGGGGCAACCCTTATTTGTAGTAGTGATTAATCATCCATTACTACCAAATTCTATGAACCCTACAATCCTCTTCTTCATAAAATCTACATCCATATATCGTAGATCTAGAACAAACCATCCATATTTCAATCAACTCGTCTAAAACAAGATAAAGGTTCGACGTTTCCCTGAGGATGACCCGTACTCATCTCGGCTAGCTATGAGCGACACCGTTATTGATTGCAGTTACTTTATTTACAAACACTTCTCTCTTAAAACAAGACCAATCAGGCCCTAAAACTTCGTCGTCCGAATATCCAAGTGTAGACTCAAAGGTGATGTCTGACATGTTGTCCTTATCCGAAAGATTGGCCATGACCTGAAAATGAAGGCTATGGTCAGGATGCAGAATGCCAAGGAAAAGGACAAGGAATATGGGGAAATTATGAAATCGATATAAGTAGATGAGATTCACAAATATAATAAGTCAGTTAACGGTTTCATTTTAATACATTGATGATCGGCATGGGCTACCACTAAAGCATGTCAAGCCCCGCTTCCCAAAAGAAGGTGAAGAGGTAACGTGGTATGGTCTGCAACCTAACTGCATTGAAGGTGGTCTATTCAATACAGTTATGTTAAGCGTATGAATATCTATAACATGCGGGATATGTACCAAAACAAAATAATAAAATAGGAAGGCATTTATTTCAATTAACCAAACTTTATTACATCCCAAAAGAATGAGTAAAATAAACTAAATAGTTTAATTATATCGAAGAAGAAGCAAAAACCCTAAACATGTGGGCAACAAACAAAAATTTAACTAGCGAATCTTCCGTCGTCAAATCTGCATAATTATCATTAGTAGGCTCCACAACTTGATCCTCATCATAATACTCATCCTCATTTAACGGATATTTCAGAGATAGAGAAAAAGAAAGTCCGTCAGCGAGTTATACTCGAGTAGGATTGCCTCATAAGGAAGTAAATGTACAAAAACGAGCAAGTGCATGTAGGTATGATGTGTGGGTACAGATATGATGTATATGGGTATGAGAGTATGAGGTGTATGTAAATAAGGACATATTGAATGAGGTAAATGTGAATAAGGGTATGTTTTATGAGGTATCTGTTAGGTAAAAGTTCGCATTAGTTTGTTAAATAAGGGTCCGGATACTCGCGATTATTCCGTTGTGGCCACGAAATAACGACTGGGGAAGTAAAATGTACAGTTTCACTTCACGGGATCATGATCGAGTAGTAAGGGAATCTGAGTTCTCCTTCTCCTTGCCTAATCAAACTACTCATCCCCGTTGTTCAATATAAATATTTTGACGAATTAGAGTTAGTGCGTATATCATCTAGGCATGAAATTTCCCATATTGTATATTATCCACATATTGGACTATTCGCCCTCAAAGTAGGGTTAGTATTCGCCCGAAAACCGGGTTAGTATTCGCCCGAATATCGGGTTAGTAGTCGTCCACATATTGGACTCTTCATCCTGCCTGCAGGGATCTTCATTTATAAAGTATTTCATACCTAGGTTTGCGCTTTCTAACCCTAACCATATCATGTGTCAGGTATGTCGTAAGTTCGTATTCGAATAGTTGATCTCATTTAATATGGTCTTCCACAACCACTCATTTTATCTTATTACCTTTTAAATTCTGTAAGGTGTATCATAATATTTTATATAACTTTTAGTTAATAAAGATCATGGCATTTAATGGTAGCCATTGTTTATAAGAAAACCATGATATTTTAGAGTAATTTTAATTTTGGGAAACCTATGGTATTTTAATGAAAATACCTTTTTAAAGAAAGATTATGGTATTTATTTGAAATTATCTTTTAATAAAGTTTTATGTATTCTCTTTGGAAAATATCATTTATAAAGGTTATGGTTTTTGTTGAAAATAGCCTTTTTAGTAAAGATCAAGGTATTTAAATGAAATTATATTCTTTCAGGGTGGATTAAGATATTTTATTGTAAATAATAATTTATAAAGTTAGCGTGTTTATTTAGAGGTAACAATTTAGAAATACGTCCGTGTTAGCAACCGCTGTACATTGACGGCAGGATTTGTTTCCTTTTTAGGGACGATTGCCTATCAACCACGAGATATTTACGTAAAATATTATCCTATTTAAATTAGGATATTTTATTAAAAGTGATATTCTACAAAAACAACTCCACGTTGACAACCGCTGCACATGGACGGCAGGATTTGTATCCTTTTCAGAGACGATTGTTTAATAGCCACGGGATGTTTCATGTAAAATATTACCCTATTAGAATATCTTATTAAACCTTAGTGATTATACACTAAAGGTATTAATATAAAAAATATTCCCTTAAGTGAAAGGGTATAGATAAAAACACTATTTTAAAATTAACTTATGTAACATGGAAAAATATGGTATTTATGCGATCATAGGCCGTTTCTAAATTTTAGGGTATATATAACATTACGACTTTTCAAAGATTGGGGTATTTCATCGAAACTAAGATTTATCTTATAATATCAATAAAATTATAAGCAGAGCATGTAAAGCAAACATTACAACACCAACACCCAACAAACTTTAATAATATTGTTTGTTATGATTCAAAAATGCTCTTCAGTCCTTCGATAACAGTTTTAAATACCCAACAATTTAAAAACTTGGACAAGGGGAAAAGAAAAATCAAAACAAGAGAGAGATAATTGTAACCTGGGATCGCTATAATAACTCACGAAAAAAGTAAGTGTATGAAGATTACACTTAACTTGCATTCAATTAACTTTTACGAATTACATAACTAAAAGAAAATTTAAAAGAATAACAAAAAAATAATCTTAACGAATAACAAAATATAACCATATTAAAAAATACAATAATATTAAAGTAGGTGCTAATCCAGTTGGAATGCTCTAAAAATAAAAGCTTTCCCATTTTGGTAAATTATAAACTTTTTATTTGGTAATCCAATACATGGCAAGAGATGTACGTAGCAAACATTGCATCAATTAACTGAGAAAAAACAAGATCTATGTCCGATTACGAAATAAATACAAAAACTTGAATTAACATATAAAAAGAAAAAGGAAAAAAGAATGATCAAGAAATTCTAGACTTGTAGCAGAGGGTGCCGGTCCATGATCAGATAGATGTTGAGGGTTGTAGAACTTGCTCAAAAGCCTAATCCCGTTATCACAAAGAATTGTTACTATTGTGTGTCCCAGACCTAAAGATCGCGCTAAGCGCATGGCTCCAACACAATTCATTGCAAAGGAGCTCCCGACGAATAGCCCATCGTTCCTTAAAAGAAACCTGGTACAGATCACATTTTAAGATAACTACCATAAGTTATATATGACAGGTAAATACAATGAGTTTTCTCCAAATACCAATAAACTATTATGTAAATGCCATAAGCTATCACATTTTTGAAATAAATATATAAACTATACACATTGGAAACAAATACCATGAACACGGTCGGTGGCATACAAATACAAAGAACTTTTAATGTCATGCTATGAAACACATACTTGTAAATGTCTCATGAATCGTCCCCGCTGCGAATCGAAGTCCGAAACTCTCGGATTCTTTCAAATTTGCTCGGATTTGTAAATGTCTCATCAACCTCTCTCGAATCAACATCTCCTTTTTCTTTCGAAAATTAAGGCTCTTTAAAACTTGAAAGTGCGTTGAATATCTAACATAATGCCATTACTGATTTATATTATTACTATGTATATGTATATCTTAATATATACTCATATTTATTTAATTAAAAGTCAATATTAAAAATGTATCCCGTATTCTAGGTTTTTTTTAAAATTGTGATTCAGTGAATCCGTATCGTTTCGTATCCCGCATACCCGTGCTACAATTTTCTTTGCATGAATTCCTTAAGTGTTTAAAATCTATATAACTTTAGTGACCAACTTCCTTTGTGTACATCACTCCTCTTGTAAAAGGAAACAATAAACGATCTAAGCCAAGTCCATAACATTTCTTTGTTAAATTATTAAAGGGTTAATTGCACCTGTCATATATGGAACCATTTTCGATATGGCTTTACAAACAAAAGGAAATTTGACCTGATAACCAGTCTTTATATGACTTCAAAAAGGAAATTTGGCCTGGCTCTTGCTCAACTCAAAGATGCCATGTGCCAATGAATCAGATGACTGGTGATCATTAGTCCAGTATGACTTAGAAAAGGAAATTTGGATAATGGTGTGACATAGGACAGAAAATTTGAATAACTCAAGAATGTGATAGCTATCGTGTGCTAAAAACCAGTTAACTACAATATCACATCACCAGCTCACTCATTCGATTTGTCAAAGTTTCAAGATATTCCTAAATTAGTAACCGATGAAATGAATGCAGCTCACTGTGCTTCCTACTAAAAGAGGAACTAAAGATCACTATTGACTATGTGAAATCTGAAAGTGCTCCAGGTCCAGATGGCTACTCTGCTAAATTTTATCAAGATGCTTGGCATACAATTTCTGATGATCTTCTACAGGCTGTGCATTTCTTCTTTAAATTCAAGTGGATTCCTAGGCCCGTAAATTCTACACTACTATGTCTTATCCCTAAAAAGATTAATCCTATAAAATTTTCAGATTTTAGACCTATAAGTTTGTGCAATATCTTATACAAAATCTTTACCAAGACGCTTTCTACAAGATTATATCTAGTTATCTACACTTGCCTGGTACTATATCATCTAATCAGGGGGGGGGGGGGGTTGTCAAAGGACGAGATATAGTAGACACTATAGCTCTTGCTCAAGAACTATTGCAAGACCTGAAAAAGAAAGTCGGGGGTTCTAATGATGTCGTCAAGCTTGATATGGAAAAGGCTTTTGATAGGTTGGAGTGGCCGTTTCTTCTTAAAGTCCTCGGTTATTTTGGCTTTTCTACAGATTTTATAAACATGATTTCAGGGTGTTTGTCTACTCAGTTTCTCTCTGCTTATCAATGGTTGCCAATCTGGTTTTTTTTTAAAGGAAGTAGAGGTTTGAGGCAAGGAGATCCAATTTCACCTCTTTTGTTCATTATTGCTATCGAAGTATTAAGCAGAGGAATTACCAGGATGCTTCAACCGGTCACATTACTCCTTACCGCACTCGACCCGGGTATCCTATAATACCACACTTGTTATTTGCAGATGACAACATGCTTTTTGTCAATGGCGGGAAAAAAACCTTGCGAAACCTGTTCCAATTCATATCCTCGTATGAAAGTGCATCAGGCCAAATGATCAATAAATCTAAAAGTTCATTCTATACTGCTCCGAAATGTCATCCTTCACAAGTATCTACTATTCACAAGATTACAGGAATTCAGCATGGTTCCCTGCCCATAGAGTATCTTGGTGCACCACTTTTTGGTGGAAGAGGAACAAGTTCTTAGTATTTCATGGTGGATAAAGTAAGAAATAGAAGGTTGTCATGGATTACTACATCTCTCTCTTCGGGAGGAAAACTTCTTTTGATTCAAAGTATTCTTCAATCAATTCCAACTCATATTTTAGCCTGCTGCCCAGTGACAAAGAAAACCTTGTACCATATTAGCTCTATTTTATCTAACTTCTTCTGGAATAATAATTTATACCATTGGTTTTCATGGGGAAAAATATGTTTGCCTTTTCAAGGAGGAGGTTTTGGTATTAGATCGATTCTTACAAGGTTAAGCTTGCATGGAAACTGATATCTGCTCTGGATAATATTTGGTCTCGTTTTTGTGTAGCCACATAGGCTCATTACGGTCAGTTTTTGTCTAACCAAATGTCCTCTCTAAGCAAGAAGAAAACATATCCATTTATTTCAATAGTTGGAAATAATTCAAAATGGATAATTGGCAGAGGTAATATTAACTTCTGGAATGAGCCTTGGCTTGATGACACAATTCTTATAGACCATGTTCTTTCTAATCCACCAGATAATCCTAAAGTTTGTGATATTATTAATAAAGATGGTGCATGGAACTTGGACTACTTGAATTCTTATCTTGACTTCAATATGATAGAGCGCTTTAAGACGAGTTTGTGCATGTTGTCCGAAGAATCTGATGTTGTTATGATATAGAAATGCACGAGTCCAGGGGAATTCTCCTAACGTTCAGCATGGAACCTTGTTAGGCATTCCTCGAATGAAAAACATTGGGCTAAATGGTTGTGGAAGAAACACATTCCGCTGAAATATGCCATTCACTCTTACAAGGTATTCCATAATGAATATATACATATAAATCACACAAACGAAATAATCAGCTTGGAAGAATTTTTGGTGTCATGAACATAGGATAAAGAAAAATCTATACTACATTAACCTCCTGGAACTTGCCACCACCAGGTTCAATTAAAATTAGAGCCATCATCGACGCTTTAGCATACTGCATCTGTGTTAAGTTAACAAGGGTACAAACTAAGTCCGACTCTATGGTCTCCATCTCAGCTATTAATGGCAACTACAATCTTTTCATTGGAAATATCATTACCATATCAGACACATTAATATTCTTTTAATACAAATTGAAGGGGGTGCAACACATACTTAACAGAGAAAATAATGCATTAGCTGATTGGATGGCCAACTTTGCAGTGAAAGCTAGCAGAAATAAAGACTTCACGAAGACGATCCACCTGAAGGAACGCGGAGGAGGCTCAAACCGACGATCCAAAGTTGCTACGTTTGGATGGCCGGTGATATAGGAATACTTCACTATATTTTTCTCTCTAGGATCTTCACTACTACAAATAAGGGTTGCCCCTACGGATATGTGCGTAGGGACGAAAAAATACCCCGTAGTTGCAAAGACCGCAGGTGCAAGTTGAAGCCCTGAACTTGCCCCTACGGACAAATTATTGCCCCTACGGATTTCTGTGTAGGTCCTGTTGCCCCTACGGAGTAGGCCGTAGGGTAAAAAAAGTTATATTATTTACGGTTTTTTTTAATATATTAAATGTACCTACGGACATAACCGTAGGGAAATGTTCTACCCCTACGGATATCTGCGTAGGTATATATCCGTAGGGGCAAAATATCAGGAATCCTGATATTTGGCCCCTACGGATAACGCCGTAGGGGCTAGGCTGTGGCCCCTACGGATATGTCCGTAGGGGCACTCTCAACCCCTGGTACTGAGATCAGGGGGGAAATATCAGTTACTGCTGATATTGTGCCCCTACGGGTATAGCCGTAGGGGCAACATGGGTACCTACGGATTAATCCGTAGGTACACATTATCTGTATTTTTTTTTAAAAATAAGCTACTTGATTTTTTCCCGTCCTGTGCACAATAATATATACATCAATCAAATATAAAATTAATCATCACACAACATATATCGCAGTATTCATAATCATATCTCACGCATATAATATACAAAAGAAACCAAAAAACTGAATATGATATAAATATAAACCAAAATCAATATCGCCCAAAATGTTTCAAAATGTAGTACAATATGTATCATATAAATAAATACATGTTTCAAAAAATAAGAATCAAAAAGCTAGCCTAGCTCGGTCCAGCTCCACCTCTGATAAACGCTAGAATCTGGCGCCTACCCCGTCGCGTCTGGACCTAACGTGTGCAATAAGCGTGTAAGAACTGTGTATTATTCGAATTCTTATCATTATCGAGTTATTTCGAAACCCCATTTGGATATCTAGTTTGGAAAACCGTAGTTTATTTTAATTAGATATGTACATGTATGATTAATCAAAGCTAAGTCTACAACCAAATAAGCTCAGGCTACGTACTGATATTGGATATGTTGATATCTATAATATGACATGATATTTTACTATTAAGTAGTATACATACCAGCATCTCCTTCAACTCCTGAACGGTGGCCTTCAAGCTCTCCAGTTCCTACTGGATACGTCGCTCACTGGAGACGGAGGAAGTAACCGCCGGGGTGGAGTCCAACCTCATATGGGCCCTGCTAGGGCCCAGTCCTCGGCCTCTCTCCCAACCTCCGTGGTGCCGTCCGTGTGCGGCGTCCAGGACCGGGGTCAGCAGCCTCGAATGCTGCCTTCCCCCTAGCAACTGTCAAAACATTATATTTAGCACATACCGGTCTATAAAATTGACAAGAAATACCAAAATCAACAAATTCAAAGCCTTACCTACAGAGATAGAAGATGTGCTCCTCTGGTAACTGCATGTATCAAAATTTGAATAATATTAATTAATTTCAGTACATACATATTAACAAGGTAAACTCGCATATAGCGCTGCTTACACATAAGACAGGGAGTGAACAAGCTCTTGTAGATCATCAGGCGCAAATCTAATCTCATCAAGCAGCCCATGATAATGAGTTGGACGACTAAACAAGGTCCACGACTTACAATCATTCCCGCATGCAAGCACATATAAAAATCATAGTTTCTAGGATGACAAATTTTATTGTCAACTACTGTCACCACCTACAGCTAGACAATAATAAAAATTACTAAGTAAGAGCAAAAGGAATGTGTGTATATTTATGATATAGCATTCTAAATCAATATACATGCCCTATATGATATATAAACATACCTGGAGGAACGGGAGTGGCCTCTGTCCCTGATATGGACGCATCACCAACAACTAGACAATCAAACATTGACAATATAAGTAATTTTGACATAAACAGGCATGAATATCTATAATATTACATTCAAAATGGATATTAGAGAGCGCACCTGTAGTGAGAAGTGATAAAAGTATCACTCAACAAGGGTGTAATTTACAGAATCAGTTGAAGCTCTTGAAAGTCATAGAAGAACCTGATCTGCACAAATCTAATGTATGCTTTCCATTGGACACTAAGAAGTTTCTAAAGGGAAAAGCCAATGTGAAAGCCATCATTAGTTCATATCAGAAGATTGATGCTGAAACAGAGAACAATGAATGTCATTTTCTTCTTCTTCTGCCACATTACTATCTTCTCCTTCTTCTTCTACCACATTACTGTCTTCTCCTTCTTATTATGTGCGCGTGCAAATTCAATGAAAGTAGAAACTCCAGTGACAAACTTAGATTGCATACGTTGTTGCCAATTCACATACATCCAGTCCTTAAACCTGACGTACTCATAGGCCATGTTAGACTGTATCATATAAATTGTAGGTTATGATGACTATATTGAGAATATGGATTAATAGTGGGTAGGAAAAGTATTTCTCAAATGGCTTTTGCATCTAAAAACCATAAACTACTAAGTAATAGCATATATAATTTTTTTAGTATAAAGGTTGTTATTTTAAGTTTTCCCTCATAGTGATATGATCTAACTGCCTTTATAAACTACAAGTGTACAGAAAATTATGATAAGAAACCATAAGAAAGGATCATAGCCATGCATAACCTTGAATCTACATACCAAATCATGCACAAGCATGCAATTATTGTCACCTTGCCTTGGAATATAAAATATCTTGGAAGACTATAAGCGAGCATTTAAATCTTGATAACTTTTGACTTCAACATATATTTTTCTCAAGTACCATGAAATATACTTCCTCCGTATAAACCGTTTTCAGGAAGATGGATTAACAATGACAAATTATCCATTGTGGCTCACTAGGTTAGCCTTTTCTCTTCTATTGACCATCTTACTAATCTGCTTGGTAAATTTATTCGGAACCGGCTACGAATCATTAAAAGACATGCATAAGAAAGAAAGCTAAAATACAGATATATAGCATACCGATATATCGAAACTTCAAAGTTGTGATGACAATCCAGAGATATTTATTTCTACACACGTGGTGCGCTTGCGAATGCGTCAAGCATCATGGACAAATATTTGAGAACATGGAAAGTATTATTAGTATAGAGTAATTAAAGTTTTTAAACACCTTGGGTAGATATTTTCTTAGTTGATGCAATCATATCATGAGGACTAAATTTAAGCTATTATACATATGCATATGTATTTTTCTAATCTAATATATCACACACACATACATACAGAGAGAGAACACCAGTTTGGTAGAGAAATCAGGTGCAGGACCCTGAAGAAATGGAGTCCATAACATTGCTCATCATCATCATCCATGATCCCTTTTGATAATATTTCTTCAAAGGGATCATGGATGATGATGATGAGCAATGCTATGGACTCCATTTCTTCAGGGTCCTGCTACCTGATTTCTCTACCAAATTGGTGTTCTCTCTCTGTGTGTGTGTGTGTGTGTGTGTGATATATTAGATTAGAAAAATACATATGCATATGTATAATAGCTTAAATTTAGTCCTCATGATATGATTGCATCAACTAAGAAAATATCTACCCAAGGTGTTTAAAAGCTTTAATTACTTTATACTAATAATACTTTTCATGTTCTCAAATATTTTTCCATGATGCCTGACGCATTCGCACGTGCACCACGTGTGTAGAAATAAATATCTCTGGGTTATCATCGCAACTTTGAAGTTTCGATGTATCGGTATGCTATATATCTGTATTTTAGCTTTCTTTCTTATGCATGTCATATAATGATTCGCAGCCGGTTCCGAATAAATTTACCAAGCAGATTAGCAAGATGGTTAAGAGAAGAGAAAAGGCTAACCTAGTGAGCCACAATGGCAAAATATGGCATGTTGATCTTCACATCGAGAACAAAGTTGCTTCCATGAGTGTATATAATGTATAAACGAAAGGTAATTGGAATCCTGAAGCCCCATGAAATGCATAAATATGATGCTTCAACAGTATGTGCGCTACATCAGTCATCAAACAATATGCTTAGTGAATGCTCTAGCCTAACTCTGGCTTCTTCAACTAGGCACATATTCAGGTGACAACTTAATACTTAGTTTGTAAATGAAGAAGTAATACATTGATTTAGAGAAAATCGATGTAATATTACTATTGAGTGATAACAATCAAGCCAGAGAATCGTGACAGAAAAAAGTTTCTTGAATTAGACAATCAGGTATAAAGCTTCTTGAAGCTGATTGGGAAATACTTGTGCTTAATGAATACCAAATTCCCTATGCCTACATGACTGGTATAACAGCTCCTTGTATAAATTTATGGAATCAAGGGGAAAAGAAAGTTCCAGGTATCTCTGCTCTTAACCTATGTGGCATTCGAGATGGAAAATGCCATTTGACCAAACCATTAGGCCGTCCTCTCTATTCATATAGGCCTCCCACCAAGTGGCTAGTTGTTAGGTAGATATGAAACCTCTTAATTTTACCTTGCTTGTAGGGTTGTATCGTTTAGATAAATGTTCATTGTTCAATTTCACCTCACAGACGATGCGGTTCTTCAAAAAGGAAAGTTGTGGTATGAACTTCTCCAACAGGAATATGTTAAAAGAAGAGAAATGTCATAAATGATAACACAAGGTAGTTGGTAACATGCCAATGAAAATTTATTAAGATAATCAGTATAGAGCATATGTAAAATGAATAAATATTTTATATTTATCCATACTAACCTACAGACGATGCGGAGGGTACGGAAGTGGCAGGAGTGGCCCCTGCGTAAGACGTAGACGCACCACCTATAATTAGACAATTAAAAATAGATTATATAAGTAATTGCAAAAAGAATGTGTAGATCAATAATATAACATTCTAAATCAACATGCATGCACTATAGGATATATAAATATACCCGCAGGTGCGGTGGTGTCACCACCTACAGCTAGACAATAATAAAAATTACTATCTAAGTAAGAGCAAAAGGAATGTGTATATATTTATGATATAGCATTCTAAATCAATATACATGCACTATATGATATATAAACATACCTGGAGGAGCGGAAGTGGCCTCTGTCCCTGATATGGACGCATCACCAACAACTAGACAATCAAATATTGACAATATAAGTAATTTTGACATAAAAAAGCATGAATATCTATAATATTACATTCAAAATGGATATGCGTGCAATATACCTGGAGGTGTGGCAAAGTCCATACGGAAGGAGGCATCCGAAGGGGTCTCCGATCTGGGTGCAAGACCGGCCCTCTGAAGCTCCCTACGCAGCTCTCCGGGCGGCTTAACCGTTCTGCCTCTGCCTCTGCCGGTGCCGCGGCTGGAGCTCCTGCCACCCCTCGCTACTCCCGTCATCGTCATCAAATCTAGTCATGCATATTCTCCTATAAGAAAGCCTTGAAACTCCTATAAGAAACCTTGGAACTTCAGCCTCACAAAGAGCTTCTTTGACTACACATGTATAAAGATTCCTCCAATAGGATGTTCCACAAAGACAACGAAAAGGAGAGAAATGACATGAAGTACCTTGATATAGGAAGGAGATGATATGAAGCAAGATGACATAAATGAGAAAAGAGAGCGGTCATAAGTGAAAAAAAATTAAATGAAACATAGAGCGGGAAAAGGTATTTTGGAGAAAGAAAATTAAAGTTTTTGATATCCGTATCTAGTTATTACTATTTCGGAAAGCTACTATAAAATCAGTAATTCCTTTGTTACAGTCAATTTCATAAACAAAATTTGGATAATGATCTTACAGTTTTTCGTGAAGTTTATTTTATTTGTTAATTTAATTAGAAACCAATCTGCCCTGTATAGATTATTCCTGTTCCATAAGAAGGTTCCTTCCTTTTACATGCAAATAAGGTCTGATAATAAACAGTAAGATTCTAATTAAAACCAGACTTGCAATACATCTTTAAAAGTAGACAGTACGCTGGATGTTAACGGGCAACAAAGCATGATATACTTAGATTACACATCTTATTTGATCAGCAACAGATAAATGAACGTCACGTAACATTCAAAAAGGCAACTCTCTGACCAATAGGAATTAGAAAAGTATGCAGCCCCACTCATTAATCTACAATCAACATAACTAATCAAGGTATCATACAGTACAATGCTTTTTCAAATAACATTTCCATCAAGTGACATAGATTTTAGCTGAAACTTGGACCTTGAATAATGAGACAAATAGACAGATAAACAAACCAAAAGAAGAAAGTCTAGCACATCTCACAATTATGATTTAGTATTGTATAAGCATATTATATGAAGCATTAACAAAGGGGTTATACTTTTAGGAGTTATGTAGTAGGTGGAGGTGTATAAATTTTGGGGGAGATGCGGGATCATTGTATGATCCATTCATGATAAATCTTGGCCTCTAGGTGGTCGTTGACTGAACCTATTCTCCTTCCTATTTAGATAGTCTTCGCTTAAAAATAGGCATTTCTACTAAAGAATTTTAAACAAATTATCAGAATTCTACTTCCATACTGTGAAGTTTGTTTGGACTACACACTCAAGTGAACATTTAAAACTCCCCATCCTCGGAGATGATGTCCAGATGACTGCATTGCCATAAAAGTAATCAAATCATTTTGGATCCTTACTCTAAAATGATTATACTTGCTTATCTTAAGATTTTAATACCCAGCCTAACCCCAACCCTAACCCTAACCCCAACCGCAACCCCCTGCCCAGCCCCAGCCCCAGCCCCAACCGCAACCCCAACCCTAACCCTAACGCTAACCCCAACGGATGCCTCATCGGTACCCAAACCATGAACCCTAGCCCTAAAATAATCAAAAATTTGTTTAATTTAAGATTTCCTAACCTGTGCAGTGAAGGCGTCGACGATCGATCGGAGGCGACGACACAATCGGAGATGAGGAAGCCCAGGCGGTGGCGACGACGAATCGGCCAGCGCTGGCGACGACGAGAACGGCGACGAAACATAGGCGATCGGCGGGAACGAGGGTTTGGGGATTTTGGGTTCGCGCGCGATGGGAAATTTTTTTTTAGGTAATGAGCATAGGGATCGATCCGTGCCCTTTTAATTAAATCTCTATTTAGATACCCCTACGGATAAGTCCGTAGGTTCTTGGTTTGCGGCTCAGTAGGGGCAAACAACAATTTACGATTTAATATTTTTTAAATTAATTTGTAAGGACCGTAGGGGCAACCTTTTAGCCCTACGGACTAATCCGTAGGGCCAAAGTAAATCTACCCCTACGGATTTCGTTATCCGTAGGGGCAACCCCCTATTTTAGTAGTGCTTGCTCAAAAATGGAAGCAAGAAGAAGTAGGAGATGGAGAAGATGAAGCATGAGCCATGGTGGAGATGAGGAAAATCTCATCAAGTGATGATATAGAAAAACATGGCTACTAAAAATCAAGCATGATCAAATAGTGCAACCAAATGAATTTTCCAATATAAAATTCCAAGCCATACCTTTCTACATGCATGCACCATGCTTCACAACTTTCCATTTTCCACCTCATCACCTTATTTGTTTTTCTAAAAAGAATAACAAATATGAAGTGTTCATTTTCTAGAAGCATTCCCATATAAATACAGAATACTTCACCTGGTATATGTATCGCTACACATACGTGTATCCGTATAAAAATACGGATAGCACTAAAGAGAGAAAATGAATAGTGAACAATAATACTAAAATATATGTATTAAAATACATATATAAATTATTAAATCAAAACCCGATTTAATAATCCGGCTTAATCCTAAGCCGTCTAGTATTATCAACCGTCTGATTAAAGTCCGTGTACTGCATACACATATTTAATCAGACCCCTGCTCGTACCACCATACGGCTCCTACATCTGCCGCCTGAACCGGGAAAACCCTCTGTGTGAGACTTTAAAGACTCGACAATACGCTGGCAGTGGGTTTAACCACAAACACGTCAGCGGCACTAGCTGTACGTAACGGTTACCCAGATACTTGTCGAAAGAGGGTCGACAATCAAGTGCGTCCTTACCCTACTAAGCCTGAATGTGACAATCTCCATACAGTCCGGTCTCTTCGTCAAAGAGTATTGCATATCGGGTCTAGGGGTGGATAACGTCAGACCCCTACTAACCCGATAAGTCGTGTCTGAGTCTAACTCATCACCAACTGAGATACTACTGATCAACTATCAGTAAATCTCCCCTACCGTGGCCACGGATTTCTGGTGATAGCCAACTGAACACAGCGCAACATCGACTCTTAATACCAGGAGAGACGAATCCCTGACAGTCGACCACTGCCTCCATGTGGGTCGGGACTGTACCCAACTAAAACCTATTTGCACAACTCCTTTGAGCCGTGGTAGGATAGTAATCAAAGTACAGTGGGAACTTACATGAGACAAATGATGATTTCAGGTCAAAGGACTAATCTGTACTTATGCCACCTGAGAACTTCCATCTGACGATAGGTATAATACCATTTAGAAGTTCTCGGTGAGTCTGTCCAGTGTACTCACCTCCAGTGAGCACCGGTATACTATCTTAGGTGACACAACACCAATGGCTTGTGAGACCAGCCACCGTCCCTCGTCGGGGTCTCGAAGCGTATACACTAGTCTACTCCGGAATATTGATGCTCAGTCTCGATACTCCTACGACTAGGGACATTTATGGATGTGCTTATAGGCTACCCAGCTCTCACGTATATGATCGCTATTATAATGCTGATAGTCAAGCAAGAATCATATAGGCTCTATCAACATGTAATAGTGATATGCAATACCATATATTGTTAGTTATATGTATGCCCTAGAGGCCATTACTGTACATACGATGTATATTGTAGTGGATGCTAGGACATATATAGGCAGGACTTTCTTACTCGACATGATAGTATGCTATCTGGTTGTACTTTATCTTAACATGTACTCTGATTGTCTCTATGTTACATGTTGATAAAGCCCTTAGGATATGTACTCGACTACTGGGACTATGATGAGATCATACTAGTGGGGCCACGGTAGTCGGTGAGTACATCCTATAACTGTTCCTAGTCGAGGGTGTATCGAGACAGGGCATCGATGCACCAGAGTAGACTAGCGTATACGCATCTTGACCCATAAGATGGGCGATGGATGATCCCATATCCATCGGTGTTTGACATCAAGGATGGTGTACGGGTGCTCAGTGGAGACTGGGTACACTGGACGGACTCGCCGAGAACTCCCAGATGGTATTATACCATACGTCAGATGTGTAACGCTTTGAAAATCTTTTCGGTGAAATTTCGAAAAATCGGTAAAATAAGGGGGTTTTCTGTAAAAAGTCAAAATGCAAATATCTTATTATAAAAATTAAATATACATATTCTAGCTATGTAATTTCTATTATTTGGTGTTTATTGAGCCGCTGGTGAAATTTCAAATTTTCTGAAAAAAATATTATTTTATTATTATTTAAGGCGTCACTAATACATTTAATTAGGGAAAATTACAAATTGGAATGAGTTGAAACAAATTTTGTGCATCATAAAACATTAAATAAAATTTTATCATGTGGTTTTTAGAACGAAATCATTTGCCAAAACGGTTTAGAAATTATTGAAGAAAAAGGCTTTTTTTTAGCGTAAATGGATATTTGGGGTATTGTATTTATCATTTTTCATCACCCCACACCCGTACCCACACCCACACACCCCCATTCACTTATCCCCTTGAAGAATTCAGCAGCCCCCTCTTTTTTCCCCACTTGGATTTCAAGGAAAAGAAATGAAAGAAAAGAAAAGGAAATGAATGAAATTAGATAATAAGATATGGGCTTAGTTGACTTTGACCATTCCATTGACCCACACCATACATTCTCTCTCTCCCCCTCCCCATATCAGCCGAAACCTACAGCCCCTCTCAACAGCAGCCCTTCCCCCTTGCTTCTTGCTCCTTCTTGTTCAAAGAAAACCCCAAATTTCCATTAAAATCCAAAGAAAAACACTCAAAATCAAACCGAAATCAAAATCCACCTCCTACCCATTTTTCCTTGGCTACCATAGCATGGATCTAGGGATTTAGATTTCAATTTTGGAGGCTAAGTGTGCTTGGGAGATCTTCAAATTAATTGGGTATAAATTCTAACCTTTTTGCTTAATGTGTTGTTAATTGTTTTAAGTTAGCTTAATTAAGTGTTAAGGGAGAGTTGTAAATTCTAGGAAAAAGGGTTTGGATCAAGTTAGGGTTTGAATTCAATATGGTTGTTGTCACTTGTTTATGGTTGCAAGGTGTAGTTTGGCATGAGAAGACATGGAAAACCTAATTTAGTTAATAATTACAAATTGTTACTTGCAAAATGTCCATGCTTAAGCTTTTTAACAAACTAGTTTTTGGAAACTATGAATATAATTGGGATTAAAATCTAATTAGGGTTTCTATCGTTAGAGTATGGTTTTAATGAGTAGGTTAACTTGAAATTTAATGAAAAAGCTAAACTTGTAACTAGTTTGCTAATTTCTAGTTTAAAATTGTTAAAGGTGGTTAATATTGCAAACTAGGTTTTTAGTTTTAATTCAAAATATGAGATTAAAAATATGGTTAGGGTTTTTATCATATTATTAACTTTATTAAGTGTAGTTTAACACTTTAGTTCATAGGAATCCAACCTAAATTGTAGTTTGTGCATTTTGCTATGAAATTGTTAAAAAGGGTATTTTGTAAACTAGAATATTAGGGGTTTTGGAATTTAATGAGATTAAATTCCGGAAATTGTTTCTATGACTTATTTAAGATATTTAATAAATATATTGGCCGCTATATTCATTTAAACATCCTGTTTTGTACAAAAACGGCGAATTGTGCTTGCTAGATTTTCGGAAAAGTGACTTTTTAAGTAAAGTTGGGGTTTTTGTGAGTTTTAACCTAGTTTATATTAAAATTAGTGTTCGTGAATGTGCAAATGAGTGTGATTGGATTTTTCTCGATTGTTTGACGTCTGTACATCGACATCGAGGGTTGGTTTGACTATTCTTGCATGCGTAGGCGATAGGTTTGGACCTATGCGTGATACGCGTGCCGATTTGATTTTCGTATGCCGTTTCGATTTCGAATTTAGTTTTAATGCGATACGGTGCGTTATGATATGTAGGTACCCCAGGTGAACTTCAAGACGACAAGCAAGCGCGTGGCGACGTCGGCACCGGCGAACGAGGACCAGGTGAGTAGATTTATATCTACGGGGAGAAGTCGGGTGGATGGCGTATAGCACCCCCGCAGTCCGTGGTGATGTATACGGATGCGTATACACACCAACAATTTATGATATGTTGTTAGGATTTATTATTGATGATTTTAGATGGATACTGGTGTTGGATTGGTGCATGGTTACGAAACCTTAGGTAGTGGTTGCACCACACATACACACACACCCATATTTGCATACATTCTTCTTTCATATGTGCGTACATGGGATTATATATTGATGTGTATATTTACACATGGGTATGGGACTATGTGTTTATATACTGGATTTGAGGATAGTAATTGGGATTTGAGATGAGTCGATGATATTGGGCTTGAGGCCAGAAGATCCGTGATGTGTTTTGGTTCGTATTGAGATACGACATGATGTTTTAGCGGGTCTTTTGACGTAGTGATTCTTACATGCATGCATACATAGATGGTATCAATATGGTACTAGACGTAGATCAGTACCCCGATCATGATATTTGATAAAGAGGATACCCGGTGAATAGTATGATGAATGTGATATTGACCCGTACCCAGATTGGGATGCCGTACGACGGATTTACGTACGAGCTATATTGATGATTGATCCGCACTCTTGACTTGGGATGCCTGATTATAGATAGGGTATCGGATATGATATTATTGAGGCGGGATCACCGACTATACATATACAGGTATGTATATGTATCGACTCAGATGATAGGCGGTTTCCCTTACCTGTAGTTCAGCTTGTTAGTTCAGCCGTATAGTTTAGTGTAGTTGTTAGATTAGATTAGACTTCGTACCTATTTCAAAAACCAACGAATCGTGGGCATTCTTAAAGACAGCCCAAGGGATCCTACGGATATTTCAAAAGACGTATCTTTTCATAAAAACACCGTAGCCCCCTATTTTCAAAACCCATGATTCGTGTTATTTCAAAAGGCACCATTTGTAGGACTTATATTAGATTAATGCAGATTGTTATAGTTGCGTCTAGTTTTCAGCTCCCGCTCATTTTTGTGGTCCGCTTCGCATCGCATGCTTATTTTTATGTTTCATACTCCATTAGTGATATCATGCTGTTAGGGCACCAGCACCATTACCGATGATGCGTATGTACCACGTACACTTAATTGCCGGCTCACACACATCTTCATCGGTAATTGCCATGTCACGTACACCTTAGAAAATATTATTGCTTAACTTAGCTAGATAGCTAGTAGTTTGACATAATATTAGTATACTTACCTTATATGCCAGCTTAGATATTGTAGTTATTACTTGTCACTTCATGCATACTGTTATTCATCGTTATGCCGCATTCATGGATTCTCATGCATATATTCACTATTTTACGTGTTATTGAGGTTTTGGATTCGGATTTCCATGAGATTTTCTGGATTTGGAGGAAAACCGCAAAAACATAAATAAACCTTTTCTCTCTTTTAAAATAAAAAGTGCGGTTTTCCTATGATGTATGAGTCGTCCACCATGAGTTTGCTGATGGATTTCGAGACCCGATTCGAGGAGTGGAGGAACCGTTTCGGGTACATGGTGGACCCGGTATGGTACCCCGGGGCAAGAGGAATGTGGTGTTGACGTTGAGCCTGGCTGGGGAGCACTACCTACCGGTGATATTACCCGACGCGTCGGATATCCGGAGGATACCGTCGTGGTCTTGAGATGGATGGTAGGGGCCGGTCTGGACTGACGGCGCCCTAGATATTGAGATTGAGACATTGATATTTCGAGACATTGAGATTTATGTTTTGTGTCGATGCTAGACACTGTTGATACCGATTTCATTTATGATACCTCAGTTTAAAAATACAAAGGAAATCTCACTAATTTATGAAAACAGTTCTTCATTTACATGTATTCTGTTTTCATGCATTCATACCTCGTTCATATGATTATTGCTACCTGAGGCACTGACACGGGCACATGAGATTACACTCGGGTTAGATATTTACCCTAGCCTTGTTATAGGCTACGTGTTATTCATATTTTTGAGGATATATTATGATCATTGACCTAGGATTGCGTTATTTATGCGATTTCTGTGCGCAGATGTTTTTCTATTCACGAGTTGGCAACTCACCCCCGTTGTGCCCCAGTTTCTTGCAGGTTTGCCGTACAGGTTTCTTTATGGCTTTGCGGGCTCAGTTTCATTCGGGTGACTTGCTAGTAGGTGGGTTTTTCTTGTATCGTACCCATCATATTACCTTGTATAATATTATTCCGTTGTATCTAGTAAATTCCATCAACCAAACATGTATTTATTTTTGAGATAGAGACCAGTGATGTTATTCTTTCGACCTTAGAGTCGTGCGTTATATTTCTGGTGGTTTTGAGTTTCCTTTTGAGTTTTGATCCTCGCCGTGGGCGTTGTATATTATATTGCTTGTGTGGTTGTGACCGTCGATTGACGAAGAGCTAGCTCCCGCTTGGGGATGCCCTTTTTCTTGATTTCGTATACTATTCATGTTGTATCCCGTTTGGGGGCCAGTATTTATAAAGGAGACTCTGCCGAAATTTTCAGTAAATTTTTGATGTTTTAAAAACCGCATAATTCGGTTTATGCTATTGAAATTACTTGCTTTAAGTTGGTTTTTCCTGCACTCTACTACTTTTCTTGGTTTGGATTTCTGGGTTTTCGGTTTACTTAGATTACGTACGTCTCGAGACGTTCGTAGTTTAGTTGCCGGTCATGTTCCGTACTTTCGGGCCGTGACAAGATGGCAGTTCTCCGGTGACACTGGTACAGAGTAGTCTGTTGACCCGAGATCGTCATAGAGTCTTGTGTGATTCCCACTGTGCTTTGATTTCCATCATACCACGTCCAAGAGGGCGTGCAAAAAGGTGGCTTTTAGGTACAGTCCCGAATCACATGGAGGCAATGAGCGATAGGAGGGGATTCGTCTCTCCCGGTATAGGGGGTTGATGTTGTGCTGTGTTCGATTGGCTATAACCGGAAATCCCTGGCCAGGGTTGCTGAGATTTACTGGTAAGTGTTATCAGTAGTGTCTCGAACTGTTATAGACCTCATATCGACACGACTTATCGAGCTACTGGGGTCTGACGTTTACCACCCCTAGGCGAGATATGCAACATATCAGACGACGAGACCGGACTGTACGGGAGTGTTACTGTTTGGATTCACAGGAGAATGTACAGGCTTGCTTGTTGATCTTCTGAGCGCTCAATACCTGGGTAGCTGTTACGTTTAGCTGACCGCTTGCAGCTTGTGGGTGTTTGATATGATCATCACCTACTGCCGGCGTATTGACGATTCTTTAGAGTCCTACACAGAGGTTTCTTGACTCAGGCAAAACGGAGTAGGGGCACATATGTGATATGTGCGGGACCGAGGATAATGCGATATGTGATACCGTATTATATTCTCGCGATATTTGATATCAGCCGGGTCATCGGATCAAGTGTTGATTCGATGAATCGGTACGGATAAATATTAGCCGGTTATATGCGATATAGCCGGATTGTCGGATCAAGTGTTGATTCGATAATTTAATGTATAATAATATATATGATATATTAAATTGCATTAACTAATATTTGCTCACTAAAAGATTCTTTTTCTCACTCGGATAATACATTGATATATATGCGATATATGTTAATTGTATTATTTTATTTTGTTACGATAAATATTATATATGTGATATATAATATTGTAACATGATATGATAACTAATGCAACTTGTTTAGTGGAATTTAAACATGATTAGGGTTTGGATTAGGGTTAAGCTTTCTAGATGTTTCTAGAAGGTTTTCTTTTTGTCATGATAAAGATATTTACAAGTGACTCATGCTTTAACCTAACCCAAACCCTAACCCTAGTCAATTATCTACAATGGTTAAGTCAACCATGGTTGCATAATTCATCATTATCTCTTTTGCATTATTAATCACAAATGATTATTCATCTTCTTCTTCCTTTTTTCTTTCATGAAAAAGCTTGCTTGATTTTTCAAAGTGATGAATAAATATGAGAAAAAGATAAATAAAGAGAGCAAAAATCCTACTTCATCATCCTCATCTTCCCTTGCCATTTAGATGAGGGTGTTCACATCATTTCATGAGTGTTAGCTTGTGTTAAAGAAACTTTATGGTAGATCATCTTAGTATCGAAGATCGGAAGCAAAGGTTGCGTCTTTCTCTTCGTGGAACCTCTCGAGAGTCCGGATCCCGATGATCGCAGCGAAGGGACCACAACACGGAGCATATGAAGTGAAGGACCGGATCTACAAAGGTTGTAATCCCTCTCACTTAGTGTTAAAATGTTTAGCATGTTAGTTTTCGCCTAATCTCTAGTTTAAAGTTCCGTATTTGGGTTGTTCGGCACGGCTAAATTTTTAATCGGGCATGGTTGATGCCTCGTAGACCCTTGTGCGCGTGCCTAGCAACCCTACAGTGGTATCAGAGACAAGCTAGAGCTTTAGGCGAAGTCTAGATGAAATTTAAAGTCCGATCGAAACCCGAAACCCCGATAAAACCCGCTCTCTGGACTTTTTCTAAAAACTGGGATTTTTCCACATTAAAAATGCTTAAAAAATTCAGCAGGGAATTATAAGAATTACGGTGCAAAAAGTTTTTGATGAACAGTAAAAAGCGCGGCGGAACCGCGGCAGAAGCATGCCTTCTGCGGCGGTTCCGCGGCGAAATGATGACGTCAGCATCTCCTGTTTGCACAGTAACTCCTATTTTATTATGCTGGATTTTCTGGGAATTTTTAATTTTATTAAAAAGCTGAATTTTCTGGGGTTGTTTTGGGGATTCGATGACTCGATCGGATTATCAGATTTTGTCTATGTGTTTTCCGGATAATTTCTAGAAACTGTTAAAAAGTTTGAACGGATGTCAATAACTCACTTTTTCCCCTGTCGGAAATTTTTTCAAAAGTTGGATTTTTTCTCGTGTTTAAGAATGTTCTAAGTCATGCAAGTAACTCGGTGGACCCTCTAGAAGACAACAAACCTTAACTCGATTATGTGACCGTCTTGAACTGCTCTTTGAACCTTAGGGTTTGGGGCAGTACGGCGTGCCACATGTGAGGCGTTGGCTTGACCCTTCTACGGCTGGACCATTGGTACTGTGGCATGTAATGAATGTTTTTAAACTGATTTCAAGTGTTGAGATATATTGGGGAAATCTTGGGTGCTTGATGATTCGATCGGAAAGTTTAACTTTTTCTATTTATTTGGAATGTGATACAATAATTGGAATCCACAGGTAGTTATGAGATAACTAATTTGAATATTATAAACATAGCAGTTTAGTCTCAGATGATTGGTTGCCACGGAATTTTGATGCGATCAAAAGTCCGTCGCAATCACGTAGCGTACGCGGATACTCGTCGGGTAAACTTAATAGACAGCCTCACTCCATAGCCCCGACCAAGTGACTGTAGGAGAACCCCGTCGCCGAAAGCATCCGTTCGGGTGCTCCCGGTAGCGGTGTTCCGCCTTGGTGCACTTCGTCGACGGTATCAGGGGTGCGACCGTCTACTAAAGTTTGCGACGAGCATTCGATCAGGTTTTCGGGAATCTTGTTGAATTGCCCGACTTGATATTGAAAAGTGTTTTCGATAATGAGACTAAAATGCGGGGTTTATAATTGTTAGGCATGCGATGTCTAAGGAATTCATTTGGTTAGGCATGCGATGTCTAAAGAGGTTGCGGATTCCAACTGTTGTAGTTTTACACTTTCTTTTCTGTGACCGTAAGCGTAGTATGTGGTGTATCGCCGGCTTCGTTGCTATACATCAACGACAATCGGGATACGCATACTTGCTTACGTTGATGATATAAGATATTATGTGTTGCTGTGATATGTTGTATTGGATCGTCGCGTTTGAATAGCCGGGGGTTTTATATGAGATGAGAGTTTTTCTTTTTCATTCATGTAAAATTCATTTGTATGTAATATTCTTCTTTTTTTGGGGCACTTCCAGGTAGCGGAAGCTGTCACCGTTGTATATTATTTACTTTTCCGCATTAGGTAGACCCAAGGCGGGGAGCACAAGTAACCGGGTTCTAGGGTCCAGTGGGAGACCATCTCGAGGAGTCGAGACCGGGTCTCCTAACCCTAGAATTGGCAGTGTTACTTGCCGCTCTCGTAGGGGTCTAGGGATGTGGGTTGGCTATTCATCGCGACCGTGGAATCCGTGTTTTATACAGGCTCGTATTAAAAACACGGACGTCCTAGTATATCCAATATTTCATATATGTTCTTCTGCTGCAATGTTCTGTGATGAGATTATATTACTGCCTGAGACGAATGTTTATATTATATATATATGAGATATATGTTATATTGCAAATTTCGTTTCAAAAGAGATGCTTGTGAAGCATAATAAAATGGGACTTCATTAATGAGATTAATGAAATAAAAGAAACCTAAGATGTTGTAGAAACTTGTTTATAAAAACTGGTAGCTCTAGTTCTTGCTTTGCATAGCGGTGTTCCTTGTAGAACATCCAGCACCTTATTCGATAAGGAAAGGACCGAGATCCCTTCACCGGGAGTGACTCTTTTAGCGATGACTGGCAGATGCTACAAACTCGGTTTGTCTTTTGATTGCTTCTATAGTTCTTGCTTTGCATAGTGATATTTGTGAAATATCCTGCACCTTATTCGATGAGGAAAAGACCGACGATCCCTTCACCGGGAGTGACCCCTTTAGCAAAACTAGAAAAGCCTCAAAAACATTCCATTTAAAATCACTCGATTCTACAACGATATCAAGTTCATTACGCAAAGGGTTTTCTTAAAAACCTGTCGTAGCCCTCCGTCATTTCAGATAAGTACTAGTTAGTATTCGTGCTGCGGTAGTTTGGCATGCGTCAAGGCGTAGTGTATGGTAGCTAACTAGTGCTTATCTGCTAGCATACGATGCGATTGGATTAGGGTATTCGTACGGCGTTGTTTGGCATGCGTCAAGGGTCGTGCGGGTGGGTTTAATTCAATCAAGAAATGTACGGGTTGAACTTGACTAGCGGACTATGGGTTGTTTGGCATGCGTCAAGGTCATAGCACGCTAGGGGTAAAATATTATTGGGAATTTCAAGTGTTGAAATTTGCAATGAGATTGCATACCTTCTATGAGATAGTTGGATCCCGATACCCGCTGCGAGTAAGAGTTACTCCTGGGAGAGTTTTACACATTACAATTAGCCGATCAAGTAGGTGTCTAGAAAGGTGTTAACGGGGTAACGCCTCTGGGAAAACGAGGTTTATTTTAATTAGGTTCGTGCGAAAGCACGGGGGACCTCCCTCAAAGTACCGACACTGACCTGGCTGAAAGATTGACGAACTTGTAGCGTGTAATTAATCCCGGCTAATCTTTCCTTTTAGGGTTTGAAGGAAGATTTGATTAAAACAGTGGGAGACATCCTGATTAGATATATTAGATAACCAATCTAATCTTGCAAGAGCATACGCTGAGTGTTTTTTTCTCTCTCTCTCCAGGTAGCGACCATATCACGCCTTAATCAAGATAATAAAACAGATATATTGACCGAACCCGCTTGTTATACTGAGCTGGGGAACGTTGGTCCCGCTCCAACTTATAATTGTTATAAGACAGAGCAGGAAATTGGGGAATACCAGATTTCCCGTGCCGCCCAAACGAAGAAAGTGCATGTTGATGCATCATCTTCGGGTGTGTTCATTACACAGAACTGTTTCTCAGTATCCTTTACGTCCTGGGTATGTGATACCGGATCAGGATCCCGTATATGTAATCTGTTACATGGGCTACAGATAAGTAGAGAACTGAGAACGGGTGATAAGTTTCATGAGATAGAAAACGGTGCAAGTGTTGCAGCCAAGTCTGTTGGTCACTGTCACCCTGTATTACCTGAATACATTGATTCTGAACAAATGTTATTAGATACCGAACCTGATATACAAAATCATATCAGTCTCTTTATTAGTAAAGAAAGGATATAATTTTGTATTGTTGGATAATGTTTTGAACATTTCCTATATCAAGAGTTGATCAGTTCAGGCAGGTTATCTAAAAGCATTGATGTTCTAAATCAAACCACAGTTCTTAGTATACAGAACACACACAAGAGGAAGAGTTCAGAAATGAATGAATCCTTCTTGAGGCATTGTAGACTAGGTCATGTCAATGCGACCCGACTGGCTGAAGTTACATTTAGATGCATATTTAAATTAGTTTGAATTTACATCTTGTGAAACTTGCCGGTCATGTCACAAAGATAAGATGGCCACAGCTCTGTTTATTGGAAACAGAGAAAGAGTTAATGAACTCTTGGGATTGATACATGCTGATGTATGAAGGTCCCCTGTCTACACATGCCAAGACCGGTTCTTTGTACTTCATTACATTCTCTGATAATCTCTCAAGATTCAGACATGTGTTCCTGTTGAAACATAAGTCCGAAGCTTTTGAGATATTCACAGAATGTAAGTTAGAAGTAGAGAACCAAAAACGGGTAAAAGTATTATGTCCTTTGATGAGATCAAGGAGGAGAATACTTGGGTACGGAATTCATAGCCTATTCTAAAGGAGAATGAGATTCTCTCTCAGCATTACTCCTCCGTATACACCATAGCACGATGGTATATCGGGGCGGAGCAATAGCACCCTATGTGATATGGTGTGCTCTATGATGAGTACTACTGAGTTTCCTATTTCCTTTAGGGAGTTATGCACTTGAGAAGCTGCATACCTATTGAATAAGGGTTCAAATCAAATCAGTTGCCTACCACTTCATATGTGATATGGAAAGGGAAGAGCCTGTATCTTAAGCTTGTTAAGATTTGGGTTGTCCGGCCTATGTCTGAAAGCAAAATCCGGACAAGCTCGAGGCAAGATCTGTTATGTAGAACTGGAAAGGTTCCAGCTATACAAAATGCAGCTGATGATTTGGTAGAACCAAAGGATTCAATAGTTTCCAACGAACCTCAGCCTCTCCGCCGATCTAGCAGGGTTCCTCACCCACCTGAGAGATGCTTTGGTTTCTCTATGACAGTGGGAGTGAGGATTGCATCATGAGATGATGACCCAACTAGTTTCGAGCTGGCCATCAGGAGTGGGACTCTGTAAGAATGGCTGGATGCTTATCGATCTGAGATGGAATCCTTATACACCAACAAAGTATGGACTTTGGTTGCTTTATCTGAAGGGTTAAATCCCCATCAGGAGCAAGTATATCTTGAGAAGATTACTTGGTGTACATGGAAAGGTTGAGACTTTCAAAGCTAGACTTGTTAAAGGTTTGCATCATAGACCAGGTATGGATTATGTTGAAACCTTTTCTAAGGATCTAAGCTTAAGTCCATCCAGATCCTACTTGCCACGGCTACATACCATGACTACGATATCTGGTGGTTGGGTGTCATGACTGCTTTTCTAAATGATGATTTAGAAGATAGCGTCTATAAGTACACAGCCAGAGGGCTTCGTAGACAGTGGGAGCAGCGGAAACGTGTGCAAGATGTTTTATATGATAAAACAGGCATCGCGGAGTTGGAACATTTGTTTTGATGTGGTAGTCAAAGAGTTTGACTTCATCAAAATGGTAGATGAACCTTGTATATACAAAAAGGTAGTAGAGAGTATGATGGTGATCCTCGTAGAGTACGTGGATGACATACTCTTGATAGGGAAGTGTTTTCCTATGCTACGCTCGGTCAATCTCCGCTTATCACAAGGATTCTCCATATAGGATCAAAGTGATACCTCCTAAATCCTGGGTTTTGGATCTATGAGATAAATCTAATTGGATGTTAGGATTCTCACTAGTTGTAGTGAGATGGTATCAATCGATCCTGGGGAGAATCACTGGAAATGTTCCAGGGTGATAAGGACGACTGAATGTCAGTCGCAGGCATTGTCTATACCCTCAGTGGAGGGACGGTATGTTGGAAGAGTTCCAAGCTAGATACCGTGACATACTAGACGATTAGAGGCAAGATACATCGTTACCAAGGATGCTACCAAAGAGGCAGTCTGGATATATATAAGTTCATAAGATGAACTTCGTTCCTACCATTGTGTGACAATGGAGTTGTGGCTTTAGCCAAGGAACTACCATCCCATCAGAAATCCAGATATAATTCTTAGGCAGTATCACCTGATCATGGAGATGGTTGATCTCCAGGGAGATCGAGGTTAGGAGAGTAGACACAGAGGACAACAGCGCGGATCCACTCACGAAGGCCTTTATCCCAGTAGAGACTTTTATGGGATGGTTGAGTATGAGATACTTCAACCGCAGCTAATTGTTGGGTATGCGATACCATAACAGATGGCCCTAGTGCAAGTGGGAGATTGTTAGTTATATGTATGCCCTAGAGGCCATTACTGTACATACGATGTATATTGTAGTGGATGCTAGGACATATATAGGGAGGACTTTCTTGCTCGACATGATAGTATGCTATCTGGTTGTACTTTATCTTAACATGTACTCTGATTGTCTCTATGTTACATGTTGATAAAGCCCTTAGGATATGTACTCAACTACTGGGACTATGATGAGATCATACTAGTTGGGCCACGGTAGTCGGTGAGTACATCCTATAACTGTTCCTAGTCGAGGGTGTATCGAGACAGGGCATCGATGCACCAGAGTAGACTAGCGTATACGCATCTTGACCCATAAGATGGGCGATGGATGATCCCATATCCATCGGTGTTTGACATCAAGGATGGTGTACGGGTGCTCAGTGGAGACTGGGTACACTGGACGGACTCGCCGAGAACTCCCAGATGGTATTATACCATACGTCAGATGGCAGTTCTCCAGTGACACTGGTACAGAGTAGTCTGTTGACCCGAGATCGTCATAGAGTCTTGTGTGATTCCCACTGTGCTTTGATTTCCATCATACCACGTCCAAGAGGGCGTGCAAAAAGATGGCTTTTGGGTACAGTCCCGAATCATATGGAGGCAATGAGCGATAGGAGGGGATTCGTCTCTCCCGGTATAGGGAGTTGATGTTGTGCTGTGTTCGATTGGCTATAACCGGAAATCCCTGGCCAGGGTTGCTGAGATTTACTGGTAAGTGTTATCAGTAGTTTCTCGAACTGTTATAGACCTCATATCGACACGACTTATCGAGCTACTGGGGTCTGACGTTTACCACCCCTAGGCGAGATATGCAACATATCAGACGACGAGACCGGACTGTACGGGAGTGTTACTGTTTGGATTCACAGGAGAATGTACAGGCTTGCTTGTTGATCTTCTGAGCGCTCAATACCTGGGTAGCTGTTATGTTTAGCTGACCGCTTGCAGCTTGTGGGTGTTTGATATGATCATCACCTACTGCCGGCGTATTGACGATTCTTTAGAGTCCTACACAGAGGTTTCTTGACTCAGGCAAAACGGAGTAGGGGCACATATGTGATATGTGCGGGACCGAGGATAATGCGATATATGATACCGTATTATATTCTCGCGATATTTGATATCAGCCGGGTCATCGGATCAAGTGTTGATTTGATGAATCGGTACGGATAAATATTAGCCGGTTATATGCGATATAGCCGGATTGTCGGATCAAGTGTTGATTCGATAATTTAATGTATAATAATATATATGATATATTAAATTGCATTAACTAATATTTGCTCACTAAAAGATTCTTTTTCTCACTCGGATAATACATTGATATATATGCGATATATGTTAATTGTATTATTTTATTTTGTTACGATAAATATTATATATGTGATATATAATATTGTAACATGATATGATAACTAATGCAACTTGTTTAGTGGAATTTAAACATGATTAGGGTTTGGATTAGGGTTAAGCTTTCTAGATGTTTCTAGAAGGTTTTCTTTTTGTCATGATAAAGATATTTACAAGTGACTCATGCTTTAACCTAACCCAAACCCTAACCCTAGTCAATTCTCTACAATGGTTAAGTCAACCATGGTTGCATAATTCATCATTATCTCTTTTGCATTATTAATCACAAATGATTATTCATCTTCTTCTTCCTTTTTTCTTTCATGAAAAAGCTTGTTTGATTTTTCAAAGTGATGAATAAATATGAGAAAAAGATAAATAAAGAGAGCAAAAATCCTACTTCATCATCCTCATCTTCCCTTGCCATTTAGATGAGGGTGTTCACATCATTTCATGAGTGTTAGCTTGTGTTAAAGAAATTTCAAGGTAGATCATCTTAGTATCGAAGATCGGAAGCAAAGGTTGCGTCTTTCTCTTCGTGGAACCTCTCGAGAGTCCGGATCCCGATGATCGCAGCGAAGGGACCACAACACGGAGCATATGAAGTGAAGGACCGGATCTACAAAGGTTGTAATCCCTCTCACTTAGTGTTAAAATGTTTAGCATGTTAGTTTTCGCCTAATCTCTAGTTTAAAGTTCCGTATTCGGGTTGTTCGGCACGGCTAAATTTTTAATCGGGCATGGTTGATGCCTCGTAGACCCTTGTGCGCGTGCCTAGCAACCCTACACATAATGCATGTACATGATAATAAAAATAAACCAGATAGCATACTATCATTTTGAGTAAGACCGTCCTACCCGTATAGGTCCTCTCTCAATCATCACAATCGCGTGCCTGCGATTAAAATAATTGAGTTGAGGGTACTATATCCAACATCTTTAAAGTAATCTTAGCTTAGTAACATGGTTGAGTATAGCCTTCTTTATCAGATGTCCCTATTCAAAACTAAAAGTATTAAATTAAATTGAATTACATTGAGAGATCTATCACAACAACAACAACTGAGCCTTTTATCCCATGCATATTGCGTGAGATCTATCATAGTACCACTATAATAAAATACACCCAAGCAGCAATCTGTAAGTGATGTTTCAACATAATGATCGTTATTGATGGAGCTTGATATTCTTTGTAATCCCACAACACCCATTCAAGCCTTTGATCGGTTCATCTGTCATGGAATCCGTCAGAATATAAAATATATTCTCTCAACCCTCATCATAACTTTCGAGTTTTAGTGCAGGAGAAGGGACATTTCACATGGTATTAGTGCACTACCTGTCTCTATGTCTCTATAAAACTCCAAAACTCCAAAGCCTCAAAACCCAAAGCCTCATCTTCACCAAATCCTAAGCCATCATGGGTGTCATCACAATTGATTCTGCATGAAATAACAAACGACGGGTCCGA
This sequence comes from Agapanthus africanus, assembly GCA_030015575.1. Lineage (NCBI taxonomy): Eukaryota > Viridiplantae > Streptophyta > Magnoliopsida > Asparagales > Amaryllidaceae > Agapanthus > Agapanthus africanus. The sequence continues at coordinate 495,755,896 of CM057348.1, read as the reverse complement.
TCCGATTCCACTCAGCCCATGAGGCCGAGCACGGATCCAAGCCCATGGCACTCGGCCTATGAGGCCCACCAAGAGATCTTTGCACGAAAAGGACAGCCCATGTTGGCACAAAATCCTAGATAACTAACCGAATTTTCATTGACTCCATCACCACCGTACATGACGCCTATATAAACCACTCCAACATGAGAGCAAAGGTATGCTACACTCTCTCTACAAATAGAAACCCTACTTTTCTAAGAAAGAGGTCGACTTTATCATCAGAGAGATCAGAGTATAACTCCGGCGCCCTTTCCCTTACAGGATTGGAGAACAGACGGTGAAGCCTTTCCCCAAGACTCCTACCCTACAAATTTATTAATAAAGCCCAAGCTGCTTCAAATCCATGCTTTATCAGCAACCACCATCGATATCGTCTTCACCATCGAAACTAATTCAACCGCCGATGATTGAAGCTAATTCAACCGTCGTTGATCCCATCCGCCACATGATCTTTTTTCGAAACCCTAAATGTAGAGCCAACTTGAGGTAAAACTCATTTTCAAAATTTTTTTTTACAAAAATCTGAATTTTTTTTTTAAAAATCTGAAAAGAGAAAGAATAAAGTACAGTTTTGGTGAAGTTGAAAATTTTCTTTTTGGTTATGTTAAAAGTTTGAAATTGTTGCAGATTGTCATGTCAATCCATTTTTTCCATGCTGACTGTTCGTTGTGATAATTTGTATAGAATAAGACTTTCTCCACGTGGACCTTCTTTTAAAGATCCACATGAGGGGGAGATATAGAGTACATGGATAAAATACCCATTGATGTTGAAGTTGAAGATGAAGTTGTTGAAGTTGAAGAAATTTGTTGGAAGTTTATTTGTTCGTTGAAACTCATTGAAATAGTTTATTTGTTTGTTGGAATTTGTTGAAGTTGTTTGTAGAACTTGTTCATTGAAGCTCCTTGTTATTGATCTCTAAGTCATTAAACTAGTATATTGACTTTAAAGTCATTGAACTTGTTATGTGGTGTTGATTTTTAAATCATTAAACTAGTTGTTTGAAGGAGTTGTTAACGACAGTTCACAAAGGTGTTGTGCGATATGGCACATTTATGAAAGTATATGAAGAATCTATTAACAGCAGTTCACGGAAACCACAAATTTTCATTCAAAACAGTTCATTGAACATTATCTCAGCTCAAATCAAAATAACAAGTTTCCAAGTTGAAGTATTAAAGAAAGATTTGGAGACAGCACGAAAGTCAAATTTTCAAGACATCACAGAAGACGCAAGATGATTTATTGAAGTTACAGATTCTATTTTCTAAAATGAGAAATTTGGTTTGTAACAAGCTGAGAGCACATTATATGCACCATCCAGTTTGAGGGGTGTTAAGAATAAGATATATATTTATAAGAGATGGTTTGAGAGATTGGTAAAATTTATATTTGATTAAATTATGATTTACTTAGAAGTCAAGTTAGGGTTGCTTGATGGTTAAGTATTAAACCTCAAGAGTATATTATAAATAGAAAGGTAGAGTTGTTCTCCTCTTATATCATTGCAGTCTTCTCCTTTATCAATTACAATTGTTTTTCTTCTTTTTTTCACAATATAGTCTCTCCATTATTTTACGCTCCTCTAATATTCATGTTTCTTAACATGGTTTCAGAGCAATCCAATCTGGATTCCCACCGAGCGCATATTAAATACGGTTTATTTAAATTAAAGATACATTGCGTAAAAGCCCATGTTTCGGTCTAAAGGGCCTTCAATCTGCAGGGGCATATTAGAATATAAAACATGTTCTATCAACCATCATCATAATTACGGGGTTTTGGTGCAGTAAAGGGACATTTCACAGTATCAAAGCACCAGATTTTCAGAACGTTAGGTTCAAAACATTGAAAATACTAACCAGCTAACCACGGCTATTTAGATCTTCCTTTCCATGCAAGTTATCTATATTGAAGGCCTCTGCGTGGGGGAGTGTTGATTGATTCATATCAATGGTACCCGAAAGGTGAAACTTTTTGGTATGGGGAACAAAAATGGAAATGCGCAAGCCACTTGTTATAGTACGTGATCCGATAAGGATAGTTTTCTTTTGTACGCTTATACGGAATGAAAAACGCAACTCAAGAACATAAAGTATTTTTGGATCGTTTATATGTGTGTAGAGTGTTTTTTGTAACCCCGCGAAGATGGATGCGCGCGTGCGTCAGGCGTGAACAGATTACCCCTGCCCATTACAGGCAGGGGTTTATTGATCGTGAGGTTTTAATATTCAGCAATCGCGGACAAAATTGCTGTTAATTATCTCTCGTTTTTACACGAGAGCACCTCCGATTATCAGGTCATATGTATCATGCGGACTCATTCTGAAGTATGCATGTGTGCGAACTGGTGTTTGCTTTGGACGTAATAGGGGCCTTGCAGAGTTTACAGTGGTCCCGCTGCCCGATCGGCGGATTTGGGGTCAAAGGGCTAGTAGCCCCTTTGGGGCTCAGGGCAGTGCCCCGAAACAAAAAAAAATTGGAGTGTGAGCAAGATTCAAGGTTTCGGCCGAAACCCTCGTGTTTCGGCCATATCGGTTTCGGTTGGAACCGTTCCGAAACCAGCTTCAAAACTCAGTATCAGACTGTATCGGTCAAGTATCGGATAATGGCCAAAATTGACCGATATCTGCCGATATTAAGAAAAAAGATAATAAAAAAAGATAGAAAACACGAAATATCAATTATAATTTTCAAATTACATGCCATTTTGTTTTATATATTTTGCTAAATAGTCATCCCTTTGATACTATCTTTTAAGTTTCAAATCCTATATGTATGTATTTATATACATATATGTATGTATTAATATACATATACATGTATACACCACATGAATATCAATCGAAGTCGAAACTGAAACTTTGACTGAAACTAACGAAATCAAGCGAAACTCAATGATACTAATCAAACTTTAAGGAACCGAAACCAGGTTCTCGAATTTAGGTCCAAGTGTATGAGGGAGTAAAGGAGAGAGAAAAGCAGATATCCCTATGGGGGTTTTCGCAGCAGATATCTTATAAGAGATGTCCGCCGCGACAATCTTACAGGAGATGTCCGCCGCAGGAATCTCTTTGAGATATCCGAGCGAGTATCGTAGGTAATAGAAAATCCCCTTGCGAGGGTTTTCAAAATGGACATTCCCTCTTGTAGGGATATCCTGGGTGGGCATCCCCTTTGCGGGGATGTCTAAGAGCAGAAAGCTCCCTTGTGAGGGTTTCCACATGCATATGATGATGAAAATCGATGACTTTCATCAGGCTCTTTCCTCGCAAGTTCATGCTCAGGTTTAAATCCATAGGCTTTCACCCCGAGAACCATTCTCTCTAGTTATTCAAGTTTGGTGTGGGAATCTTGCTTCTCTGTTAGGTCTTGATTTTGGATCTTGAGTTTTGAGAGATGGAGTTTTCTTCAAGAGAGTGGTTCTTTTTTGATGGGTTATTTTGAAGAGAGAGATAGAGAAGATGAGAGAGACCCAAAAGAAACTTTCTTTTTCTTTGGGTTTCTCTTGAGAAAGAAGAGAAGATCTCACTTCGAGATAGAGCAACGTTGGTACAAAATCCTAGAGATTGATAGAATAAAAGTTGTTATCATTTTATCATTTGGATGGGGTTTAAATACCCCTTACATGTTTTCACTTAAGCCATTGAGCTTTAAAAAATTGGTTTTTGCCTATTATTCTTGCATATTCCTACTTATTTACATATCACATTAATTTATTACATTTTCTCTTCCCTTGGCATGAGGCCAGCCCCCATGCTTGAATTGGGCTTGGTTTGGGCCAGGCTTAGGCCCACTTGACTTGGGTGCAGGCTTGGGGTTGAGCCCGCTTTTCTGTCCTTGACTTTGACTTTGACTTTTTGACATTTTTATTTTGGCAGTGGGGTGTAATTTTTGACCCCAACAGTGTGTATACATATGTATGCATAATATACATATATATAGTTTGGTTCCTTTTACTATGTATATTTAAATTCTTGAAAAAATATTTTTTATAATAATTTAACACAAACCTGATTTTGAGCCCATTTAACTAAAGTTCTCAATTGGTTAATTTGCCTATTCAACCTAGATCAGTGCTGGTATTGGAAAAGATTATTCCAAATCGTAAATCACTGATGGTTTGTGAAATATGGTAACACATATTCATATCACTATTGGTTCCAAACAGTAGTTTAATCTGTATTACCATATACTATCTAGCCCCCCCTCCCGTTTTCCTTTTGTTCGAAGAGGTGGAACTCTTCCATAATTTAGATTTCCATGCTAACTACAATATGGTTATATTTCTATTGCCTATAGAAAATTTAAACATTTATTTTTTATATAGTTATTCAATAACCAATAATTACAACATTGAAATACACTCATTGAATATTAAATGAAAAATAATTGTTTAAGTTTTGAATATAGCTAGTAATACTTTGTTAATCTTTCAAAATAGTATTTGTTTCACTCATATCCCATACTTCCATTCCACCCCAATGTCCCGAAAAAACACATCTCTAGCCAATATAGTAGCATACCTTGTCCCCATTCTCGTTCAATGCACCTTTGCGTTCCATGTTTAAGGACTTCGGTTTAAGCTTATGGGTAATGGGTATTTAACATCATATAAAAGGAATAAGTTCATAAGTAGATAGGTACAAGCTTCATAATTCAAATTTTAAATTTAATCTAGCCTAATTTACATCTTCAAAAGCTGTTTTTTCCTTCGATGATCTTCGGACCTAAATCACTTTTGGCAATTTTTTGTTTGTATATAAAAATGTCACTGCAGCAAATTTAGTGATTTAATACTTATATTAACTAATTAAGCCAGACTAATTTTATTAATACAATCTTTAGTTATTTAATCAGGTCTTCGATTCCAAATAGATCGATGGCATGAAATTTTCATGTTCTTTTACAAATAGAAAAAAAGAATATTCTATGTCAACATTAACATCACATCTTATTTTTTCTTCCCGTCTAAACATTCTTCTTTTATCTTTAAAAGAATTCTCTTTAACTACCCCTTTTCTCTTTTTCCCTGCTTAGGGGCAATGTTGAAAATAGTGATAGCATAAAGAATAGTGTGCCGCCACTAAATAGAAAAAAAATACAAATAGTGTACGTAAAGTGTAAGCTACTTAGTTTATTAATATTTTAGTTTAAAGAAATATAAAAATAGTTATACTAAATATAAAAAAAATAGTAAGAGTACTTTGAAAATTTCATAATGATTCGGTTTCTTAAATAGCGCAGCGCAAGGAAGCGCGCAGAAGCGGTCGCCCCCCTCGCAAAAAATGTAGGAGAAAATTAGTTAAGTCGCTGAAAATGTAAAAAGTTTGTTAAGCTGCAGAAAATAGGAGATTCTTAGCAAAGCATAAATTTTTTGTTAAATTGGTCATAAAAAGTAGTAATGATTCCTCTAAGTATCCAAAAATAACTACTTCCACACTAATTATGCCTGCAATTGCAATACATACACGCATCAAATTTGACAAAAATCTAATTTAAACATAAATAAATAATGGCAAAGATTATATTTAAAAGCAATCTAACCTAAAATCTTTCAATCTCTCATTTAAATATCCAGCAACAAACAGATTGTTGAGATATTCATGAGCCGAGATAGCTTCTCAAGAATTAATTGCTTTTTCTTTGCTGCTAGTGGTTACGCTTCAAAAATTTTACTTCTTTATATACTAATAGCTTACATTCAAACTTCAAGCTTATTAATTAATAATTTGTTCTTTGATTATATGTTTTGCAAAGATATTAATAAACTTGGGGTTCTAGTCCTTTTTGATTATTATGTATGTATGAGGTGCCATTAAGAAGTTGGTGCATATTATTTCTTCAATTTAATTTTGAACTTAATTACCTATATATCATTTTAATGCAGCCCCCCCAGACAATAAATCCTGGTTTCGTCCCTGGCGCAACGTAAAGAAGAAATGCTAAGAGACAAAAACTCATGTAGATAGTCTTCTGCCACTAGAAACTCATAATGATTTTGATTTTAATAGCGTCAAAATCCTTGACCATAATACAAACACAAATTAAAAAATATTTGTTAAATATTCACATATAACGAGTAATATTAATTCAAAAGAAATCATCTGGTAGTTTTTTACTAAAACAAACTACTTGATTTATTATCTTCTTTCAATTATCACACCCAATGTTACCTGGAACACAGAACAAAAACAGACATGAAACGCCACATAGAACACAGTACGATAAGGTCAACATTTATATGCAACAGAAAACGTTGGTCTCGAACGTGAAATGTTTTTGGATTGATTGTGTGTAAGACATGCATGCGCTCACACGCGCACATAATTTGGTTTCTTTTGTTATCTATGCAAGATCTTGAAAAAGAATTAAGGAAAAAAAATTAACACAAACCCAACTTTTACGCCCATATAACTCAAGTTCTTTATGGGTTAGGTCATAACGATGATTCTTCTTATCTGGAAAGGCAATGTTCCCCGATTGGGAACGATCATTGCAACTTGCAATTCACTAATTGTTCCGTGTGTTATGGTAACACAGAACACACTACACTAATGACGCATAAATAATAATAAACAGTCAGGATAGCATGAAGTTTAGAGGGGATAGAATGAGTTGAAGGGGATGCACCTTTTGGGATTGCACCCAACTAGCAAGCTTCAGTGGTTCCCCAGATCAAGAAACATGAAGGTTAGCACTGAGACACTGAGACGGGTTTTTAAGGACGTGTGAGGAATAGGCAGAGCATATATATATATATATATATATATATATATATATATATATATATATATATATATATATATTGAAAATCATGAACGTGGAGTTATGGGTAACTAAAAATTTCATTGCTTAAACTGCACACTGGATTCAAATTTAGTTTGATCTGTAGCTAACGCCCTGCTGGCATGGCTTCTTTCCAGGACGGGTTATGGCGGTGGCAGCAAATTAAGGACCAAATTTAAGATAACAATTTGACCCTCTCCCTTTTGCATTATAAATAGTAGAGATAATAATGAGAAGATAAACTTCAACCAAAAAAATGTGAACCTAGTGCATCAGTAAGGGTTTGAAACCCGAAAACAACTAGCATATGCAAACAAAATATTAATAACCAAATATGTAAAGGAATATAAATCAGAAAGTGATTATATAGAACTCAGATCACAGGAAAATTGGGAGTCTTCTACATATAATATTAGAAATAATAGGAAGAATGTTTACTGATGGAGGTCCTTTTCGGGTCTCCGTCAGATGTTGTCTTCCGTCGATCTCCCGGTGGATATTGGAGGTGATCTCCTGTTGCGTGTGGGTCTCAATAGGTTTGAAGAGATTGGTGATTTGAGGAGTTTAGCGCCGAGTACTTGCAAAGAAGTCCCGGGGTGGTTTGGTACCACCGAGGACCCTCCGACGATCAAGTTAGCGCTAGATACGAGCAGAGTAACGGCTAAGTGGAATAAAAAACGGTTTATTTGACCCCTCTGTGATGGGGGTTTATATAGTGGCGGCAGCACGCAGCAGCAGGTGCGAGAATCTCGCCGGCAGTTATGCTCCTGACGTCACGCCCGCGTAAAGAGCGGATCACCCGTTAATGGGGATCGTGATCGCGTGGAACGTAGGATGTTGCTGGCGGAGAGTCTGCGCACGGCGAGATTTGCGGAGCGGTGGTTACGCCTGTGAGTGGTGGAGTCGGTCGGTCGGAGGGACCGAGGAAGATGGCCTCGGTGGGAGAGCTCGGGAACGAGCGAGAGAGCCGAGTTATCTTGGTCCCGTGGTAGCTCGGGGGCCAGCTGAGAGGCCGAGGAGGCCAATTTGCAGGGAGCTCTGAGGCGAGCCAGCCTGTGCTCGCAGGTCGGGTACAGGGGTGGCCTGGTCGGCCCCTGTGGGCCCTTTCTTCTGAGTTCTGGGACACGTCATCTGCCACATGTCCTTGTAGCGGTGGTCACCAATATAGAGCATCATCATTAGACCCCCACTCTTGTCCTGACCGGCTGGCGGGTCGGGTCAAGAGTGGACTGCCAGGCCGCCTAGGGCGAGCTCCCTCCTAAGATTTCGTCGGGACGCGTTCCCGGGCTGTCAGCTGCCTTTACTGCCAGCGAATCAAGGCGAAATATCTGCATTTAAGGAAGGTGCGCCGGTTCGTGCATCCTGTCACTGAAGTGATGGTCTGCGTGTCAAGCGTGGGTTGGCCGACACGACGTGTGCAGACCTGCGGCATCTGATGGGATGCAGCCCAGTACGGGAATGACAAGCGGAGCGATCGGCCGTCGAGTTGATTTTGATCACTTGCCGAGTGTGCCAAGCGCTGCTGAGAAGGAGGCATCTCTATGGCCCCGAAGTCAAGGGGGAATTACTCAGACTTGGATAGACCTGATGTCTCTTGTTGGGGATTCGGATCCGCTGCATATGATGGGCTCAGTGGCCTCGCTAGGAGGGCTACAAACTCGCAGCGTCCGTTGGGCAGGAGGATACCTGCTAGGGATGACCGAGCAGGAAGCTGATCGATCTTGGCGAGGGCCTTGATCCCTGGCATTGCGAGTAGGGAAGCTACCGTCCAGGGATAGCCGAGTCCGGAAGGACTTTGATCCTTGTCTTTGTTGGGTAGGAAGCTACCCACTGGAATGCGCCGATTAGAAAGAGGCTCGGCGGCCTCGCGCAGAGGGCTTCAGATCCTCAGCGTCTGATGGGCAGGAGGACGCCCGCTGAGGATGTGCCGAGAAGGAAGGAACTCGGCGGCCTCATGATGAGGGCTTCAGACTTTCAGCGTCTGATGGGTAGGAGGATGCCCGCTGGGGATGCACCGAGCAGGAAGGAACTCGGCGGCCTCACGATGAAGGCTTCAGACCATCTGCGTTTGATGGGCCAGAGGATTCCCGCTGGGGATGTGCCGAGCAGAAGGAACTCGGCGGCCTCACGGTGAGGGCTTCAGATCATCAGCGTCTGATGGGCAGGAGGACGCCCGCTGAGGATGCGCCGAGCAAGAAGGAACTCGAAGGCCTCACGATGAGGGCTTCAGACCCTCAGCATCTGATGGGCAGGAGGATGCCCGCTGGGGATGCGCCGAGCAGGAAGGAACTCGGCGGCCTCACGATGAGGGCTTGAGGTCCTCAGCATCTGATGGGCAGGAGGATGCCCGCTGGGGATGCGCCGAGCAGGAAGGAACTCGGCGGCCTCACGATGAGGGCTTGAGGTCCTCAGCATCTGATGGGCAGGAGGATGCCCGCTGGGGATGCGCCGAGCAGGAAGGAACTCGGCGGCCTCACGGTGAGGGCTTGAGATCCTCAGCATCTGATGGGCAGGAGGATGCCCGCTGGGGATGCGCCGAGAAAGAAGGGACTCGACGGCCTCACGACGAGGGCTTGAGATCCTCAGTGTCTAAGGGGCCGTGAGTGGCCTGCTAAGGATGGCCGAGCAGGGTAGCTGCTCGGTGCCTCTTTTCGAGGGCTTTGATCTCTGGCATCGTGGGTAAGCAACTACCAGCCCGGGATGACCGAGTGGGGTGGCCGCTCGGATGCCTCTTGCAAGGGCTTCGATCCCTAGCGTCATGGGTAGGGAGCTACCAGCCGGGGATAACCGAGCAGGGTAGCTGCTCGGTTGCCTCTTGCGAGGGCTTTGATCTTTGGCGTCGTGGGTAGGAAACTACAAGCCTGGGATGACCGAGCGGGGTAGCCGCTCGGGTGCCTCTTGCGAGGGCTTCGATCCCTAGCGTCGAGGGTAGGGAGCTACCAGCCGGAGATGACCGAGCAGGGTAGCTACTCGGTTGCCTCTTGCGAGGGCTTTGATCCTTCAGGACGGGGACTGAGCAGGGTTACTGCCTAGTGCCTCTTGGCGAGGACTTTGATCCCTGTCGGTTGTGGTAGCAAGCTACCAGCCGGGGATAGCCGAGCAAGGACTCGACTGCCTCTGGGAGGACTTTGGTCCTTAGCGCGGGAGGGGCTGTAAGAAGCCTACTAAGGACCCTTGGCCGGGCAGGGTTACTGCCCGGTGCCTCTTGGCGAGGGCTTTTGTCCTGAAGGATAGCCGAGCGAGGGATCCTCGGGCTCGACTGCCTCTGGGAGGGCTTTCTGATCCCTGGCGTTGCGGTAGGGAAGCTACCCGCCAGGGATTGCCGAGCGAGGGTCGGGCTCGACTGCCTCTGGGAGGACTTTCTTATCCCTGGCGTTGCGGTAGGGAAGCTACCCGCCAGGGATTGCCGAGCGAGGGTTGGGCTCGACTGCCTCTGGGAGGACTTTCTGATCCCTGGCATTGCCGTAGGGAAGCTACCCTCCAGGGATAGCCGAGCGAGGGTAGGGCTCGACTGGCTCTGGGAGGACTTTATCCCTGGCGTTGCGGTAGGGAAGCTACCCACCAGGGATAGCCGAGCGAAGGTCGGGCTCGACTGCCTCTGGGAGGAATTTCCGATCCCTGGCGTTGCGGTAGGGAAGCTACCCGCCAGGGATAGCCGAGCGAGGGTCGGGCTCGACTGCCTCTGGGAGGACTTTTTGATCCCTGGCGTTGCGGTAGGGAAGCTACCCGCCAGGGATAGCCGAGCGAGGGTCGGGCTCGACTGCCTCTGGGAGGACTTTTTGATCCCTGGCGTTGCGGTAGGGAAGCTACCCGCCAGGGATAGCCGAGCGAGGGTCGGGCTCGACTGCTTCTGGGAGGACTTTCTGATCCCTAGCGTTGTGGTAGGGAAGCTACCCGCCAGGGATAGCCGAGCGAGGGTCGGGTTCGACTGCCTCTGGGAGGACTTTATGATCTCTGGCGTTGTGGTAGGGAAGCTACCCGCCAGGGATAACCGAGCAGGGTAGCTGCTGGGCTGCCTCTTAGTGAGGGCTTAGATCCTTAGTGGTGGAAGGGCCGTAGGAGTCCTGCTATGGATAACCGGGCAGTGAAGCTACGCGGTTGCCTCTTACGAGGGCTTTGATCCCTGGCATTGTGAGTAGGGAAGCTACCGGCCAGGGATAGCCGAGCAGGGAAGCCGCTCGGCCGCCTCTAAGGAGGACTTTGATCCTTAGCGTTGGAAGGGTCGTAGGAGGCCTTCTAAGGATAACCGGGCAGTGAAGCTGTGCGGTTTCCTCTTGGCGAGGGCTTTGATCCCTGGCGTTGCGAGTAGGGAAGCTACCGGCCAGGGATAGCTGAGCAGGGAAGCCGCTCGGCCGCCTCTAAGGAGGACTTTGATCCTTAGCATTGGAGGGGCCGTAGGAGGCCTGCTAAGGATAACCGGGCAGTGAAGCTGCGCGGTTGCTTTAGCCCCCACTCTCGTTCCGATTTATTTTGTGGGTCGGGTCGAGAGTGGACGGCTTGATTCTCTCTGTGCAGCTTGGCGCTGGTAATTCCTTGTAGTGGATTGTCCGGGGACGGCACGACGTTCTTGTTGTCGCTCTTTGAGTATGAGTTTATTCAGCGGGTCTTGGCGTGGAGCTGTGGGGCGCCCAGCGGGCCTCAGAGAGTATCGGCTCGTGAGACCTACGACCATAAGACGTAGCCTGCCGGTGATCAGCCGTGCCGACGAGGGCAGAGTCTCCTGGAGGCGGAGGAGCGGCAATCTGGGGCCATGTAGTCGGTCTATTCGGCCGGCGAGGGCGTTGATGACGGTCGCCGGAGGAGGTTCATCCGCGCCTCCGGTGAGCGGGAGGCGGCGGCTGGTATCTGGATCTTCAGGGTGATCGCTTGCCATGTGGATGGAGATCGGAAGGCCAACTTTGTTTTTTATGGAGTTTCGTTTCCCACAGACGAAGCCAACTGATGGAGGTCCTTTTCGGGTCTCCGTCAGATGTTGTCTTCCGTCGATCTCCCGGTGGATATTGGAGGTGATCTGTCACGACCCGAAATTGGCCCGTGACGGCCCTAGTACTACGCAACGCCCTAAGACGTAACGTAGTAAAAGAAAGCCAAAACCCAGAAATCTAAACCAAGAAAATACGGAAAAGATAATATAAGTTTTTGAAACATTTGAAATCGCAACCCAAATTCTTTAAAAGTTCTACTTTCTTTCTTTAAAATTTTGGCAACACCCCCTTTTTGTAAAAACTAACCAAGATGAATACAACACAAATATACGACGCCGTAGCGAAGAAATAAGACAATAGAGAGAAAGCTGTATATAAAAGACAACAAATCCACAATAATATACAATATCATCCTCACCAAGTCTCTAAGTCAACCACATAATAGTAGATGGAGAGTACAAGATACAACGAATGTACAATACAAAATACAGATAACCACCAGAACCCACCTAAGCAAAATAGTACTGTGAGCTGATGCGGTATCTGTAGCAAAGATGATAGCTGAATAGCGGAATAGCCTGCCTCGACTACTCTGGGGAACAACCTGAAACACCTGTGGCACAACGGGGGTGAGTTGCCAACTCGTGAATAGTAGATAACATATGCAGGTAATCGCAGGAATGTATGTACAGCATGAATCTAAGGTATGCGATTACAGAAATAACATGTCATGTGAATGCAAAATAAAGGAAAGTACACTAGCAGGTACAATTGTCACGACCCGAAAGTACGAAACATGACCGACACTTAGACTACGAAACGTCTCGAGGCGTACGTAATCTAAGTAAGCCGAAAAACCCAGAAATCCAAACCAAGAAAAGTTGTAGAGTGAAGGAAAACCAATTTAAAATCAAGTAGTTTTAATAGCATAAGCCGAGTTATGCGGTTTTAAAAACATCAAGTATTTCCTGAAAATTTCGGCAGAGTCTCCTTTGTAAATACTGGCTCCCAAACGGGATACAACATGAATAGTATACGAAATCAATAAAAAGGCATCCCCAAGCGGGAGCTAGCTCTTCGTCAATCGACGGTCACAACCACATAAGCAATATAATATACAACGCCAAGGGCGAGGATCAAAACTCAAAAGGAAACTCAAACAATAAGAATTCCACAGAAATATAACACGCGACTCTAAGGTCGAAAGAATAACATCTCGGGTCTCTATCTCAATAAATACATGTTTGGTTGATGGAATTTACTAGATACAACTAAATAATAATATACAATGAATAATGATGGGTACGATACAAATAAACCCACCTACTAGCAAGTCACCCGAAAGAAGCAGTGCCAGCAAAGCTGTAATGAAACCTGTACGGCAAAACCTACAAGAAACTGTGGCACAACGGGGGTGAGTTGCCAACTCGTGAGTAGAAAAACATCTACGAACAGAAACCGCATGAACAACGCAATCCTAGGTCAACGATCATAATATATCCTCAAATATATATAACATGCAGCCTAACAATGATTAGGGTAAATATCTAACCCGAGTGTAATCCCATGTGCCCGTGTCAGTGCCTTAGGTAGCGATATATCATATGGATGATGTATGAATGCATGAAACAGAATGCATGTACTGAATAAAGCTACATTCATAAATCAGTGAGATTTCTGTATTTTAAATAGGAGGTACCATAAATGAAATTAGCATAAAACAGTGCCCAGCATCGACACAAAATAAGTATCCAAATATCTCGATATCTCTGTGTCACAATCTCTGTATCTCAATATCTCAAAATCTCAATGTCTCAATCACAATATCTAGGGCGCCGTCAGTCCAGACCGGCCCGTACCATCCATCTCAAGACTACGACGGTATCCTCCGGATATCCGACGCGTCGGGTAATATCACCGGTCGGTAGTGCTCCTCTGCCAGGCTCAACGTCAACAACACGATCCTCTTGCCCCGGGGTACCGCACCGGGCCAACCATGTACCAGAAACGGTTCCTCCACTCCTCGAATTGGGTCTCGAAATCCATTAGCAAACTCATGGTGGACGACTCATACATCATGGGAAAATCGCACTTTTTATTTTAAAAGAGAGAAAAGGTTTATTTATGTTTTTGCGGTTTTCCTCCAAATCCAAGAAATCTCATGAAATCCGAATCCAAGTCATCAATAGCATGTAAACAGTGAATATAGGCATGAGAATCCATGAATGCGACACAACAGTGAATAATAACATGCATGAAGTAGTAGGCAATAACTACAATGTCTAACTAGCGTATAAGGCAAGTACACTAATATCATGTCTAAACTATTAGCTAACAACCTATGTCAAATGAAATAGTATTTTCTAAAGTGTTCGTGACATGGCAATTACCGATGAAGATGTGTGTGAGCCGGCAAGTAAGTGTACGTGGTACATACGCGTCATCGGTAATGGTGCTGGTGTCCTAACAGCATGATATTAATAATAGGATATGAATCATAATATAAGCATGCGATGCGGAGCGAACAACAATAATGAGCGGGAGCTAAATACTAAACAATGGTGCCCTTTGAAATAACACGAATCGTGGGGTTTTGAAAATAAGGGCTACGGTGGTTTTAATAAAGGATACGTCTTTTGAAATATCCGTAGATCCCTTGACCTGTCTTTTAAAATACCCGCGATCCGTTAGTTTTGAAATAGGTAGAAATCTAATCTAGTCTGACAACTACACTAAACTATACGGCTGAACTAAAGGTAAGGAAACCGCCTAGCATCTGAGTCGATACATATATGAATATATATTAGTCGGTGATCCCGCCTCGATACTATCAATCCGATACCATATCTATAATCAGATATTCCCAAGTCAAGAGTGCGGATTAATCATCAATATATAGCTCGTACGTAAATCCGTCGTACGACATCCCAAATCTGGGTATGGGTCAATATCACATTCATCACATTGTTCATCTGGTATCCTCTTTATCAAAGATCATAATCCGGGGTACTGATCTACGTCTAGTACAATACTGATACCGCCTAAGTAAGCATGCACATGTGTGAAACACTACGTCAAGGACCCGCTACAACGTCATGTCGTATCTCAAATACGAACCCTGCCATATCACCGATCTCACGGCCTCAAATCAAATCTCATCGACTCACCTTAAATCCCAAGTACTATCCTCGTCATCCATGCATGTGTATATGAATGTATATATGCATAGTCCCATACCCACGCATATATACATATATACACATCCCCATCTACGCACAAGAAAGTAATGTATGTAAGTCTGTGTGTGCGTATGTGGGTATAACAACTACTCTAGGGTTTCGCAACTAACCCAAAGGTACTCCATGAACACATAAACATAACATGAATGAACATTCTCGTATCATAAAACACCTATATAAACATATATATATGAGCTACACTACGGACTGCGGGGTTGCTATACGCCATCCACCCGACTTCTCCCCGTAGATATAAATCTACTCACCTGGTCCTCGCTAGCCGGTGCCGACGTCGCCACGCGCTTGCTTGTCGTCTCGAAGTCCACATGGGGTGCCTACATATCATAACGCACCGTGTCGTATTAAAATCCGACTCATGACCCAAAAACGACACGTGAATCCCACATAGGTCAAAACCTATGGTTGCTTTCACAAATCAACCCAAAAACCCTCGACGTCGGCGTACAAACGTCAAACCATCGAGAAAAACTCAAACGTATCAATCGTGGTTTCACAACACCTTAATTATATATATATAATAGGGTTAAAATCACCAAAACTTCAAATTCGCTTTAAAACTATTTTTCCGAAAACCTAATAAGCAAAATTAACCGCTTTAATACAACATCTTGATGTTTAAACGAATCTAGCGGCCACAATATTCACTAAATATCATAACAAAGTCATATAAACCATTCCTATAATTTATTCTCATCAATTTCCATAAATTCCAAAATTCTAGTTTACAATATACCCAAATTTTAATAATTTTATAGCAAAAATGCACAAACTACAATCTAGCTTGGATTTTCATGAACTAAAAGCATTAAACCACTCAATATAATCTTTATAATGACATGAAATCTAAATTTGAATTTTATCTCACAAGAATATAATTATTTTCAAAACCTAGTTTACCATTTATATACTTATCACAATTTAAATCAACAAATATGCAACTAGCAACTTAAATTGGATTTAGCATAACCTAATATGTCAAATACATCACACAACCCTAAACTCACAACACAAACCCCAATTTTAATTCAAACCCCACTCTTGAATTTCAAATCATGCACTTGGTATTAAATAAAAACCTATTTAAACACCTAATTAAGCTAACATAAAACAATTAACAACAATTTAACACAAAGGTTAGAATTTATACCAAAATAATTTGAAGATCCCACAAGCACACTTAGCCTCCCAAATTGAAATCTAAATCCCTAGATCCATGCAATGGTAGCCAAGGAAAAATGGGTAGGAGGTGGATTTTGATTTGGATTTTTGCTTGATTTTTGACAATTTTTTTTTTGAGGATTTTTGGAGAAGAGAAGAAATGAGGGAAAGAGAGGGGAGGGGCTGAACAATTCAGCAGTGGGCTCGGCTAGAGAGGAGGGGGAAGAGGTGAGAGAGTGAGGGTGTTGGTTTCAAAGTCAAAAATAAAGTCAAAAGCCCATTCTTATGCATGTATATTATTCTTTTCTTTTCTTTTCTAGTGAAGAAAGTGTAGGTACTTGAGGATTGGGGAAGCCCAAATTTTGGCCAGCAAGAGGGGAAAAGGGGAGGTGGTGTGTGTTTGTGAAGCAATGAACACCAAACACCAATTCAATATGCACCAAATCCCTTTTATTTTCACAAAATAAGCATTTTTCTTCAATATTTTCTAAACCGTTTTGGCAAACCATTTCATTTCAAAAACCATATGATAAAATTATGTTTAATGTGTTATGATGCACAAATTTTTTTTCAACTCATTCCAATTTGTAATTTTCCCAAATTAAATATATTAGTGACGGCTTAAAATAATATTAAAATAATTAATTTCGGAAAATTTTTCAGAAAATTTGAAATTTCACCAGTGGGTCAATAAACACCAAATACTAGCAATTACATAGCTAGAATATGTATATTTAATTTTTATAATAAGATATTTGTATTTTGACTTTTTACAGAAAACCCCCTTATTTTACCGTTTTTTCGAAATTTCACCGAAACGATTTTCAAAACGTTACAATCTTCCCCCCTTAAAGAAATTCGGTCCCCGAATTTAAATTAAAACTTGCTCCAAATACTAAAACATCTAAGCAAAACCATCAAGTCGTCGGGGCTCCGAAATCGTAAATACATAAAACAAATCGTAGCGCAACGCATGCGCATGAAAAATGAGCATAAAACTCAAAATCAAAACTCCGTCAAGCATCCCGCAATCATCAGAGTCATGGGGAAGACATCAATGTCAAGATCCAAGCAAGACCGATATGCTATAAATCGGAACTATACATGCAAATATCAGGAGGAAATGCATGCCAAATCCTTTAAGTTGCTGTGCAATGCACATAACACTGCACAGTGGCGGACGTCTATCATAAAAAAATACCTATATACATATATACCTTTGTTTGAAATGTACGTTCCACCGTTTTGGAAAACAATTTAGAAGGGTTTTCCTTGTTTTAAACGTTTCGCGTCATATCAGACACGTAGGTAAATACTGAGACTATAGTTCGCTTTTTGGAATTCCCTTCAATAGCTATCAATGCATGCAAAATACATTCAGGTACTGTCCTCTGACTAGTCCTGCTTAGTACGAAAACACATCACAATTATCATAAAAAAAACGCACTGCTCTATAAGAAATCAATCCCAAAATACGCGTATGAATACTACGTGCGTCTGGTGCGCACGACAATCAAAATCCATATACGTGCCATACAAGTGCACAGAAACAAGATCTAAGTGCATCGGGTGTGCACAAAGCATCTGTCGTAGGCAACGTGTGTGCCTGACAGCAAAATCAGGTGCATCTGACATGCACGAAAAAATCTCGATTTAGTGCATCTGGTGTGCACCAAAATCGCATCTCAAGACATGCGCTCAACATGCGCGAAAACCCAAAACCAGGGGCATCCATCATGCACGAAATCATGAAATCCAATATCAAGCGCCGAACATGCGAAAAATCAAATCAGGTGCACAAGGTGCACAAAACAAATATCGAGTATCACAATCGAAATCGAAGTCCAGTGCATCTAAGTGCACAAAAGGCGTATCACTGCACTGCAAGCATATATAAACTATACAGAGTGCAGGAACCAAATCGTGTGCATGCATACGCACAAAATCAACTCAAATGTCTAAAACCGTAAAATCACAAACATGTGAAACCAAAGCACGAAAACGATATCAAGTGCAACACTGTGCAAAGATCGTAAATCCTCAATCATCAAAATCAAATCATGCGAATAAATCACCCAAAACATCGAAATCAATAATGGCGGAATAGTACCGCTCAAGCGCATCCTCTAAGAATCTCGGCCAACTGTCGCGGTCACTAGTGGAACGTCTCGTCGATGATCATGAACTCTGGCCTGCTGGTGTGTGTAACAATGACCACTCCTGGGTCAAGGTCTTCACTGTGAATTACCAATCTCTCGGTCCATCGGTTCATCGGCCCTGTCAGGTGTGCTAACGGGGATGATCCCGTTCTGGCACTTCTCTAGTCATCTCTCGGTCAATCATCGCGACCACTCGTAAGACAGCATATCACTGGCGTCGGCCTCTGGCTCTCTGAATGTACGTGACACATCTGATCCTGGGTGCAAGTATCATTGCAGCAGTGTCCTGGAAGGAATCCTGCTCACGGTCTCTTCCATGTCTCGTCTCTGCCAACTGTCCGGAAGTCATCGTCCTTTCCTATATCTGCATCTTGCCCTGGAACGACTGCATACTCATCGCGACTCCTTCTGGAAGGTAAATCCAAATACCATGCCTCGGCATGCGCATCGCATCTCTGATGTCGGCGGAGTGGAACGTCATCTCATCTAGATCTGGTACGAACCTCTTACTTCACTTTTCTCTAATGTCGTCTGCTTTGGACTCGTCACGTCACGGCTGCATGGACTGAGCTCTAACGGCTATCCTCGTATCGGGAGTCTCCCAAGAAATGCATCTCACCACCTAGCATCCGAATTAAGTCGAGCCATCCGATCGAGTCGTCAAAACCTCATATTCCCCCAAGAGCTCAACATCTTAGGCACAGTTTAATAGTATCGAGTACATACCACAGCATCGGTGGTCCAGCCGTAGAAGGGCAAACCCAAGCCTCACTAATGGCGCCGTAGAACTGCCGCAAACCCGAAGGTTTAAAGGCTTTCACACGGTCATTAAGTCGAGTTAGGGTTTCATTCTTCTAGAGGGTCCATAGAATTGCCTGCATGTCTTTCCGAATACTTTAAACTTGGAATAATAGGTTGCTGACATTCGATCGTCTCTGTCGACTCTCAACGTCTCCGCGTGAAGTCGTCTCTTGCTGGAATCAATCTATCTGATGACCTCTCATCGGGTAGGCGAACGAACCACATGTCCTAGTCATTCATCCTCGGGTGACTAGCGACCTTCTATCATCTCTTAGTACAACCTGTACTGCAATAGCTCCAACATATGGGGCGATATCTCGTCGCTCGCAGCAACAACTGGCTCACTCGTCTGCACGCTGAACAGTGCCTCAATCATCATGAGTAAGCAATACACTAACGGTCATCAAAATCTGGCTGGTCTCTATCATTGGCTCAATCCTCTAGTGTCGATCAACACATCCGAGTAACCTCATAAAGGCGATCCGCCAAACGCTCGTGGCGCGGAAACACAGTAAAAAGACACATCTCCGCAATCGTGTGTCGCCGGAATTTCGCCCTGGTCAGTCCTCGTTCGTGACAAGCTCGTGCTGACCTCAACTCTAGCTGTAGCTCTCCCTGCCCGTAATCGTGGCAGCAAAACCATAACTGGTACTGATGAGGCTAGATCAGAATGAATATAATACTGAGCAAAGAAATGTACATCCTAAGGCTCCTTAAGTGGAGTGGCGTGTCGTAAGTATGCCGCCGAACATACCCACGGTACGTCACTCTACTTTAGTCACCTATTCCATCAACCAAGGGTCATCCTACGCTCCGAAGGTAAAACCTAACGCTCTGATACCAACTTTGTCACGACCCGAAAGTACGGAACATGACTGGCACTTAGACAACGAAATGTCTCGAGGCGTACGTAATCTAAGTAAGCCGAAAAACCCAGAAATCCAAACCAAGAAAAGTTGTAGAGTGAAGGAAAACCAATTTAAAATCAAGTAGTTTTAATAGCATAAGCCGAGTTATGCGGTTTTAAAAACATCAAGTATTTCCTGAAAATTTCGGCAGAGTCTCCTTTGTAAATACTGGCTCCCAAACGGGATACAACATGAATAGTATACGAAATCAATAAAAAGGCATCTCCAAGCAGGAGCTAGCTCTTTGTCAATCGACGGTCACAACCACATAAGCAATATAATATACAACGCCAAGGGCGAGGATCAAAACTCAAAAGGAAATTCAAACAATAAGAATTCCACAGAAATATAACACGCGACTCTAAGGTCGAAAGAATAACATCTCGGGTCTCTATCTTAATAAATACATGTTTGGTTGATGGAATTTACTAGATACAACTAAATAATAATATACAATGTATAATGATGGGTACGATACAAATAAACCCACCTACTAGCAAGTCACCCGAAAGAAGCAGTGCCAGCAAAGCCGTAATGAAACCTGTACGGCAAAACCTGCAAGAAACTGTGGCACAACGGGGGTGAGTTGCCAACTCGTGAGTAGAAAAACATCTACGAACAGAAACCGCATGAACAACGCAATCCTAGGTCAACGATCATAATATATCCTCAAATATATATAACATGCAGCCTAACAATGATTAGGGTAAATATCTAACCCGAGTGTAATCCCATGTGCCCGTGTCAGTGCCTCAGGTAGCGATATACCATATGGATGATGTATGAATGCATGAAACAGAATGCATGTACTGAATAAAGCTACTTTCATAAATCAGTGAGATTTCTGTATTTTAAATAGGAGGTAGCATAAATGAAATCAGCATAAAACAGTGCCCAGCATCGACACAAAACAAGTATCCAAATATCTCGATATCTCTGTGTCACAATCTCTGTACCTCAATATCTCAAAATCTCAATGTCTCAATCACAATATCTAGGGCGCCGTCAGTCCAGACCGGCCCCTACCATCCATCTCAAGACCACGACGGTATCCTCCGGATATCCGACGCGTCGGGTAATATCACCGGTCGGTAGTGCTCCCTTGCTAGGCTCAACGTCAACAACACGATCCTCTTGCCCCGGGGTACCGCACCGGGCCCACCATGTACCCGAAACGGTTCCTCCACTCCTCGAATCGGGTCTCGAAATCCATCAGCAAACTCATGGTGGACGACTCATACATCATGGGAAAACAGCACTTTTTATTTTAAAAGAGAGAAAAGGTTTATTTATGTTTTTGCGGTTTTCCTCCAAATCCAAGAAATCTCATGAAATCCGAATCCAAGTCATCAATAGCATGTAAATAGTGAATATAGGCATGAGAATCCATGAATGCGACACAACAGTGAATAATAACATGCATGAAGTAGTAGGCAACAACTACAATGTCTAACTAGCGTATAAGGCAAGTACACTAATATCATGTCTAAACTATTAGCTAACAACCCATGTCAAATGAAATAGTATTTTCTAAAGTGTTCGTGACATGGCAATTACCGATGAAGATGTGTGTGAGCCGGCAAGTAAGTGTACGTGGTACATACGCGTCATCGGTAATGGTGCTGGTGTCCTAACAGCATGATATTAATAATAGGATATGAATCATAATATAAGCATGCGATGCGGAGCGAACAACAATAATGAGCGGGAGCTAAATACTAAACAATGGCGCCCTTTGAAATAACACGAATCGTGGGGTTTTGAAAATAAGGGCTACGGTGGTTTTAATAAAGGATACGTCTTTTGAAATATCCGTAGATCCCTTGACCTGTCTTTTAAAATACCCGCGATCCGTTAGTTTTGAAATAGGTAGAAATCTAATCTAGTCTGACAACTACACTAAACTATACGGCTGAACTAAAGGTAAGGAAACCGCCTAGCATCTGAGTCGATACATATATGAATATATATTAGTCGGTGATCCCGCCTCGATACTATCAATCCGATACCATATCTATAATCAGATATTCCCAAGTCAAGAGTGCGGATCAATCATCAATATATAGCTCGTACGTAAATCCGTCGTACGGCATCCCAAATCTGGGTACTGGTCAATATCACATTCATCACATTGTTCATCTGGTATCCTCTTTATCAAAGATCATAATCCGGGGTACTGATCTACGTCTAGTACAATACTGATACCGCCTAAGTAAGCATGCACGTGTGTGAAACACTACGTCAAGGACCCGCTACAACGTCATGCCGTATCTCAAATACGAACCCTGCCATATCACCGATCTCACGGCCTCAAATCAAATCTCATCAACTCATCTTAAATCCTAAGTACTATCCTCATCATCCATGCATGTGTATATGAATGTATATATGCATAGTCCCATACCCACGCATATATACATATATACACATCCCCATCTACGCACAAGAAAGTAATATATGCAAGTCTGTATGTGCGTATGTGGATATAACAACTACTCTAGGGTTTCGCAACTAACCCAAAGGTACTCCATGAACACATAAACATAACATGAATGAACATTCTCGTATCATAAAACACCTATATAAACATATATATATGAGCTACACTACGGACTGCGGGGGTGCTATACGCCATCCCCCCGACTTCTCCTCGTAGATATAAATCTACTCACCTGGTCCCCGCTAGCCGGTGCCGACGTCGCCACGCGCTTGCTTGTCATCTCGAAGTCCACATGGGGTACCTACATATCATAACGCACCGTGTCGTATTAAAATCTGACTCATGACCCAAAAACGACATGTGAATCCGACATAGGTCAAAGCCTATGGTTGCTTTCACAAATCAACCCAAAAACCCTCGACGTTGGCATACAAACGCCAAACCATCGAGAAAAGCTCAAACGTATCAATCGTGGTTTCACAACACCTTAATTATATATATAAAATAGGGTTAAAATCACCAAAACTTCAAATTCGCTTTAAAGCTATTTTTCCGAAAACCTAATAAGAAAAATTAACCGCTTTAATACAACATCTTGATGTTTAAACGAATCTAGCGGCCACAATATTCACTAAATATCATAACAAAGTCATATAAACCATTCCTATAATTTATTCTCATCAATTTCCATAAATTCCAAAATTCTAGTTTACAATATACCCAAATTTTAACAATTTTATAGCAAAAATACACAAACTACAATCTAGCTTGGATTTTCATGAACTAAAAGTATTAAACCACTCAATATAATCTTTATAATGACATGAAACCTAAATTTGAATTTTATCTCACAAGAATATAATTATTTTCAAAACCTAGTTTACCATTTATATACTTATCACAATTTAAATCAACAAATATGCAACTAGCAACTTAAATTGGATTTAGCATAATCTAATATGTCAAATACATCACAGAACCCTAAACTCACAACACAAACCCCAATTTGAATTCAAACCCCACTCTTGAATTTCAAATCATGCACTTGGAATTAAATAAAAACCTATTTAAACACCTAATTAAGCTAACATAAAACAATTAACAACAATTTAACACAAAGGTTAGAATTTATACCAAAATAATTTGAAGATCCCACAAGCACACTTAGCCTCCCAAATTGAAATCTAGATCCCTAGATCCATGCTATGGTAGCCAAGGAAAAATGGGTAGGAGGTGGATTTTGATTTGGATTTTTGCTTGATTTTTGACAATTTTTTTTTTGAGGATTTTTGGAGACGAGAAGAAATGAGGGAAAGAGAGGGGAGGGGCTGAACAATTCAGCAGTGGGCTCGGCTAGAGAGGAGGGGGAAGAGGTGAGAGAGTGAGGGTGTTGGTTTCAAAGTCAAAAATAAAGTCAAAAGCCCATTCTTATGCATGTATATTATTCTTTTCTTTTCTTTTCTAGTGAAGAAAGTGTAGGTACTTGAGGATTGGGGAAGCCAAAATTTTGGCCAGCAAGAGGGGAAAAGGGGAGGTGGTGTGTGTGTGTGAAGCAATGAACACCAAACACCAATTCAATATTCACCAAATCCCTTTTATTTTCACAAAATAAGCATTTTTCTTCAATATTTTCTAAACCGTTTTGGCAAACCATTTCATTTCAAAAACCACATGATAAAATTATGTTTAATGTGTTATGATGCACAAAATTTGTTTCAACTCATTCCAATTTTTAATTTTCCCTAATTAAATATATTAGTGACTGCTTAAAATAATATTAAAATAATTAATTTCGAAAAATTTTCAGAAAATTTGAAATTTCACCAGTGGGTCAATAAACACCAAATACTAGCAATTACATAGCTAGAATATGTATATTTAATTTTTATAATAAGATATTTGTATTTTGACTTTTTACAGAAAACCCCCTTATTTTACCGTTTTTTCGAAATTTCACCGAAACGATTTTCAAAACGTTACAACAATCAATATGTGAAGCAATAGTAACATGACAGTAGTATGCAATAACCATGCAATAGGGATATGAGAATGTAGATATGCAACTATCATAAGGGTATTCTAACAGGTACTACCAATATATGAAACTGTGCATAAAATAGGTAAGTGTGAGGTATAGGGTGGAATATGTCATTTCCACGGAAACCTGATATCGTGGCAGGATCACAATCCATCAAAACACTCAAATCCACAAATCCTCAAATCAACCCCCAAACTGGGCTCTCACGTCATATAAGTCTCACATCACCTCAAAGTACAATATCGAATAGCTCTCCTATATCTCGAATGTACAAATCAACAATCTCTTTCATATCCAATATCCAATCTCAATGAATCACCTATATCCCAAGTCGAATCTTAAGTAAATTTCTAACATCCTAAATATATATATATATATATGTAGAAATAAATATGATGGGGGCAATACACATATATTAGCGTCCCATTCCACTAATATTGGTGTAAGGGTATATATAACAACGGCTAAATCCCCTGTTATATATACAAAGGTGTTAAAGAAATATCATGAAAACCATGTGCCAAGCATCGACACAGAAATCCTGATCATGTATCATACGCTATCCCGAAAGCACGAGTGCCTAGCTCTGACCCTCGCCTTTCGACGTATGCATACGTAGATGACTCCCAACGGTATCTCCATGATCCCCGCCGAGTCATCAGTACTGTCACCGGTAGGTACTAGCCCGCCTCCAGGCTCAATCGGCAACATCCATCGATCTTCTTGCCGAGGGGAACCATACCGGGCCCCACCATGTACCCTCATACGGCAACCACACCTCGTATGGAGTATATAATCAGAACCGATAAATCTCATGGTGGCTGCGCAAATATCATATCAAGGAAACCAGCTTTTTCAATGTATGCATAATTTCATGACCTCCCGCGGTTCCCAAATCCAGAAATCATCATGTAAAATCCAAATAACAATGCGCAAATCAAGGAATAAATATATGCGATATATCTGAAATGCGAGCATATAAATGAGAATATGTAGCTGAAACCAGATGTATGCGAAACCAATAAGGTACAGCTAAGAAACATCAGTAAAGGTAAATACGTAACTGCAACTGAATAGGTGTGTAACATACAGGTGTAGCAATGTATAGGTATCTACCTATAAGAACTGATGTCGTATACCCCCTGGGTATAAGTAGAATATGTAAGATACCCCCCTTGGATATAAGTAAAACATGAGCAAGGTATACCTGTAGCTGTATCGTAAGGTGTATATGTATCTATCACTAATGGTATGATACACTATAGGTATACCGATAAGCTAGATATCATGTGTGATAAGCAATAGTATCTATAAAGGTTGGTGTGTGACATAGCAATTATTGACGGTGTGTGTGTAACATGAAATCCGTGCTCGTGCAACATGAACCGTCGATAATATGTGCAGTGCCCTACGGTTACTAATCACAGTAGAACTATATCAAGGAAATAAGGTAAAGGCGCAATTCTAACAATGACGTAGAATATGCGACAAGTATTTGAATCCTAGCCCAGACGCTTAATGCCATGCGGGCGATTCCCCTGTAGATGTTAAATCTACTCACCTACGCTCCACGCTAGGTGAATCCTACCATCTGCTCCCCCGTGTAGCAATGTCCGTAGTCCCTGCCTGCAAACCTGCAAATAAGACATGGAAATCATATATAAGCCAAATATTCCGCAAAACGCGATATCGAACCAAAACGAGAAACTCGCGTCGTGAACTAAATGCGCGTGTGCACGATACGCTAAAACGTGTGTATACGCGTCTAAAACTACCGCAACACGCCGCGATACGCTGGATCACAGAACCCACTCACGTGTCGCGCGTATCGCGCAAACACAACGGACATGCAAAATGATATTTGATCCTAGATTTTCCTACAGGTCAAATATTACAAAACTAGACATGCCAAAACACTAGACAACACAGAAGAGAGCCCTACACAAAAACCCAACACCTAACTCCTCTTCCTGGCCGCAAATTGCGGCTATATGGATTAAATTGGCGGCCGGAGTTGGGAATGGGTGGCTTGTGTTCATGTGGTGTGTTCTACACCTAGTGTACATGCCCCAGTTTTCTCAATTTTAACCTGAAGGTCCCGGGTCAAAAGCAGATCACAGATTGCCAATATATCGTATTAAAACACCAATTTTGCACAAAATAGAACCCTATGGTATTTTAGTGAAATCTGGGGAATTTCTCAGTTGAGGTAACTTTAACAACACTAAAATAAGCTAGGTTAACCAACTTAATCCCATTCTAACCAAAATTCCACATAAAACACCATAATCTAGCACAAAACTCACTTTAAACGCAAATCGACGCTAAACTACACACAAGCTAAGCAGGCAAGGAAGTAGGTTTAAGGATTATACCTCACACGACCCTACGATGCAAGGAGAAAGGAGGAGGAGAAGAAGAGGTGAGCTGCTGCTGCTGCTGCTGCTGCTGCTACTGCCTGCTATGCTGCTGCTGATGTTGTAGCTGCTGCTGATGGTGTAGCTGCTGCTGCTGATGATGTTGTTGCTGCTACTAGGAGCTGCTGCTGGAGCTTCTTCTACTGCTGTGGCTGCTGAGTGTGTGTGTGTGTGTGAGTGTGAGAGAAAGATAATGAGGAGAAGAAATGAGAGCAAGGCAAAACCCCACTCTTCCTTTCTCTTCCCTCATTAAATGAGGCATGGTCTAAACCATGTAGCACCATGCTTCTCTCTCTCTCTCACCCAAAGTCAACATTTCAAACCTATTAAAAAACCCTTTTTCATTTCAAAACAACCATAATACTTAAAACCCAAAACACTAAAAGAAAATATAAACTAGATTAAGAAATGGTTAAACCTCAAATTAACACTCTAGTTAACATGCACAAGTGTGTGTGCGCCTAGAAAAATTCTAATAAAATACTCATTAAATAGGATAAAATATTTGAAACTTAATTTGGTAAACTTTTTATTAAAATCCATACACAAAAATATAATTATCCACAAAACACATTCTAAGGTGTTACATGATCTCCTATTGCGTGTGAGTCTCAATGGGTTTGAGGAGATTGGTGATTTGAGGAGTTTAGCGCCGAGTACCTGCAATGAAGTCCCGGGGTGGTTTGGTACCACCGAGGACCCTCCGACGATCAAGTTAGCACTAGATCCGAGCAGAGTAATGGCTAAGTGGAATAAAAAACGGCTTACTTAACCCCTCTGTGATAGGGGTTTATATAGTGGCGGCAGCACGCAGCAGCAGGTGCGAGAA
Organism: Agapanthus africanus; assembly: GCA_030015575.1. NCBI lineage: Eukaryota > Viridiplantae > Streptophyta > Magnoliopsida > Asparagales > Amaryllidaceae > Agapanthus > Agapanthus africanus. The sequence goes on along the minus strand of CM057348.1, from coordinate 495,728,130 downwards.
TCTCGCCGGCAGTTATGCTCCTGACGTCACGCCCGCGTAAAGAGCGGATCGCCCGTTAATAGGGATCGTGATCGCTTGGAACGTGGGATGTTGTTGGCGGAGAGTCTGCGCACGGCGAGATTTTCGGAGCAGCAGTTACGCCTGTGAGTGGTGGAGTCGGTTGGTCGGAGGGACCGAGGAAGATGGCCTCGGCGGGAGAGCTCGGAAACGAGCGAGAGAGCCGAGGTATCTTGGTCCTGTGGTAGCTCTGGGGCGAGCTAGAGGCCGAGGAGGCCAATTTGCGGGGAGCTCTGAAGCGAGCCAGCCTGTGCTCGCAGGTCGGGTACAGGGGTGGCCTGGTCGGCCCCTGTGGACCCTTTCTTCTGAGTTCTGGGACACGTCATCTGCCACATGTCCTTGTAGTGGTGGTCGCAAATATAGAACATCATCATTTACCTACTTTCTCGATGGCAGCATATCAGGGATAACAACGTGGCATTTGCATCCAAATGCAGGAGCAACAGTAGCAAGACCGATGGCAGTGCTTCCAGCACTTCCCTCGGTCATGACACCGCCCTCGATTAACTCTCCAGAGGCTAAAGCCTACATAAAATCACCAGTAAGAACCATAATGCACAAGCTTCATACCATCAAGTCTGGAAAAGTATGGGGAGGCAGTACAGCTTAACCTTAATTTTAAACTAGTATAATTAATTGTTAATTGGTAGAGGTTGGAGGAAACCACTGGATAATGTAGTGCTCATTTGCAGCATTTGGACTCATCAGTTATTCGTAAAACTATACATTAAAGGCTTGTATTATCATCTTTGGAAACTACAGCTTAGACATATAACTTGTAACTTCTCGACTTCTTGTTGATTTACTTAGTAGCTTAAGGACTTATCTGCTTCCTTTTTCTTTCGAATCATTGGGTGGCTGTTTGTGTTGTGGTTTAAGTTGGCAAAGCCTCAATAAGTATAATTTGAGTTGGTTTATAGGTAGGTAGGTAAGTAAATGGATATCTTATACCTTGTTATGAAATTTTAAAAGACATGAATATAATTGTGACAACATCTCCAAGCATGCTACCATGTACAAAGAGAGTAAAAAAATGTAGGTTTTGTCTTTCCTTTCATTCCTTGTCAACTTAACATGTGTGAGACATACCGTAGTCTTAGAAATTAAACCCGAAAATACTATGATGCATCAAAGAGTGATGGCTTTAAAAAAGATTGTTTTCCAACACAATTGGCATAAGTTATACACTTCTATTAAGCCTTAAATCGTGGTGATAAACAACAACTAGAATATCTCAAGCTTTCTAGAGAACAACTATCTCTCTAGGCTTGGCCATATGAAACATATTGATCATTCAGATATTCCAAGAGTCTAAAGAATAATTTTCTTAGGTAAAGCTTCTAACTCATACCATACATCAAGAAGTCTATAGAGCTTTAAGTTCTAAAATAGGTAGAGGCAAGCTTATAAATAGAGGTTTAGTCCTTCTGGTTCGCAGCCAAAAAGGATGCAAAAGGAAAGTGATAATGTAAGGGAATGTTGCAACAGTGGTGTAACAATGAGTAAGGTTGTCAGTGACAAGTGTAGTATTAAGTATTGACCTATTATGAGTTTTGGTTTGTTATTTGATGCATACCTCTTGTACCCATCTCTATAAGCGATATAAGAGGATTACCACTCGGTTCTCAACCAAAACATATCTTGAACATGTGATTATCATTATAATTTTGAACTCGGTTGGGGTTCCGATTATAGTCATTGTACTTCTTTTCCTTGTTAATTTAATTACCTCAATTTAAAACATAAAGATTTATCTTAAGATTTTAGTTTGTTAGTTTACATGTGCTCCATACACAATGTGAGTTTTTGCTTCTGTAGGGAACTCTCATTGACTGACAAATACATAAATAATATATGGCAACCGAACCAACCACAAACTTTTGAGTTCAGCTACATAATTCCATGTCTTCGGTTCAATTCTGCTAGGGTAGATGACCTTAGTTCCTTAGCTAAGATGTGTGTGGGTTCTTTTTTTTTTCTTTCCAAAATCAAGTTTTACAATCAGAAAGCCACTTTAAGATTCTCGACATAGAACCATTTTTCAAAAAATTCAGCCATAATGCCGACATGTTTAAGGAAAAACCGAGAACTTCTTTTAGCCTAGAGACCATTGTTGTATATGTATACATGTAGATGCTTGGACATATATATGTACATGACAGTCTTGCTCGATATGATAGTATGCTATCTGGTTTGTCTTTATCTTAACATGTGCATATATTTTACTTATTGTTACGTATCATTTATATATGTTGATAAAGCCCGTAGGATTTTGCTTAACTGCCAGCGTTATGATGGCGATCATACTTGTGAGAACTGGGTAGTTCATAAGCACATCCTTAAAGGTCCCAAGTTGTAGGAGTATCGAGATCGGACATTGATACTCCAGAGTAGACTTGTGTATACGTTTCTAGACCCCGACGAGGGGCGGTGGTTGGTCCCACAACCATTGGTGTGATCACCTAAGATTGTATACAGGTGCTCACTGGGGATGAGTACACTGGACGGACTCGCCGAGAACTTCTAGATGGTATTATACCTATCGTTAGATAAAAGTTCTTAGGTGACATGATTACAGGTTAGTCTTCAGACTTGAGATTGTCATTTGTCTCGTGTGAGTTCCCATTGTGCTTTGATCACTACCCTACCACGGCTCTAATGAGTCGTGCAAACAGATTTTGGTTGGGTACAGTCCCGAGCCATATGCAGGCAGTGAGTGATTGTTGGGGATTTGTCTCTCCCGGTATAGGGAGTCGATATCTTACTGTGTTCGATTGGTCCGGACCATAAAACCTTGGCCAAAACAGTTGGGATTTACTGATTGGTTGATCAGTAGTTTCCTGGAATGTCCTGAGCCACATCAGCAAGAATTATTGAGTTATTAGGGTCTGACGTTTACCACCCACTAGCCCCGGTATGCGATACTCTCAGACGAAGAGACCGGACTGTACGGAGATTGTCACGGACAGGCTTAGTTGTAACAACCCTAAACTTTCTGTATGATTTTTTTTCAAAATACAGAAAAGGACGCCTAAGCCTGAACCTGAGTTATAAGTTTGTTTTTCTTTAAAATAGCAAGAAGGAGCTTGTAGCTCATTGGTAATACCTTGCATTGCTGAGCCATAGCACCAGAGTTCAAATCCTATCAGCCACATTATCTTTTTATTTTAAATTTCTTTTAATCTTTTAGAAGCTCAAGAGTCTACATGTGCACAACACGTAAACTGAAGAGTCATACTTAAAACAAACAGGTGCAAAGTAGTATTCAGACCGTCAGGGACACGTGGCCTCAATCCAAGCCCTCACCTCCTTGATCGGACCGGCGAGAAGGTTCCATAGGCCGGCTCCACCGGTTTTCCCTAGCCCAAACCCTATTTTTTTGTAAACCCTAGACCCTTGGACTCCCCTCTTTAACCCCTATCTGTTTGTTTTCCCTGCATTTTCCAGAGAATTAAAAACCCCTTTAAATTCCATTTTAATGCAAATTTAAATGCATTTTTCATCACCCCCTAAACCCTAAATTGTCCTATATATACCCACACCATTTTACATCCCTTCACACTGAAAATTTCCTACAAAAACTATACAAAATTCTCAAGTCCTTAGTGTGCAAGTGGAGTTAGCGAAGGGCGAAACTCCGACGAACATCCGAGTAGTTTTTGGTGACGAAACGACGCACCGGCGCTTCCCCCCTCTTCCTATTTCACCCCTCTACCTTACAAGCCAGTAAGTCCCATTTCCCCTTTTCATCTTATTCTTTAAGAAGTTTCATTTTTAAAACCCGACGGAAGCGGAGTTAGTCCGACTTCCGATTCGGTTTTCTTTAAAAACTACACTTTTCTTTAACAAGGTAAAACCATATTCTTATATGTTGATTAATAAACATTAATAAACTCAATAAAATAAGTTTCACATCAAAATAATCATTTTATGACATTTATCGCATTTTTACGTAAAAATACCACAAACTATTCAATTCGACATTATAACCATTATTCCTTACTATACGTTTAGATAGTCCACGAGGTAATGACCTACCTTATCACAACACACATATCTATCATAGCACGATGAGTTTTGGGACAATAGAATACGGGAAATAAGACTTTACAAATAAATCTCTTTAACTTATAAAACCGTTTTCTTTAAAAAGCGTATTTAACTTTTCATGCAATTGCGCCTCTACAACCTATTTTGGGGACCCCGTTTGGGATGGTGCGGATTATCACACATTCTCGGGCTTAGTAGAGCGAGATGCAGACCTCTACAAGGAGCATTCGATCTCGATAGAATTTTTATACATTTTTCTTTAGAAAATGAGATTTTTACAAGAAAACAAATAAATTATTTTCGTTAAATATGTATATATAAATATTACCAAAATACTTATTTTAAATATATATTATTCCATGTTTCCAAAACTCAAGAAAAGAATTCAAATATTACATGAAACTACCATGATAATTCAAAACAATATTCATATTACAAATAAATACCATATATTATGAAATTAGGTTTTATTCACTAGAAATGTCACATTTATAAAATATACATCAATGAAAACCCTAAAGACGATAATTAAATGCTTGAGGTGTATTTTGAAATTATACCAAAACTATTTTTACATAAACCCCCCTCAAGTTATACTAAATTACAATAAGGACCATAGTAAACATAGGTTTAAGCGGGACTAGTCTCTTGAGCCTCAGGGAGCCGGAGATATGGGCACTTGCCTATTTAAGGTAGACAACTTAACAAACGGTGGTATCAACACGGTAATTATCTTGGAAAAAGACACAAATCCTGCCGTCCATGTGCAGCAGTTACCGATACCACCAAAACAATCAGGATTTCAAGTTCTTTTAAAAGTGTCTGACATAGACCGAGTCTCAACCTAATCAATTTGACTTGAATATGATTCAAGTACAAGCTATAAACAACTGCGCTAACATTATAATGAAACATTATAAAACTATACTCTCTCTGTCTATTCTACTTCTCTCTCATCTTTGGGACTTACCGAGCGATTGTTCGCTGACGACATTTCTATTTCTCTTCTTCTTTGGAATGTTGTCAAGAGGACCCGACATTGAGGAGTATGAGACCAGTCAGGAGCATTTGAAGAAGGCCCCTGAGCAGTACACTGAAGACCCAGAGCTGTAGCAACTTGTACTTATTCCATTTTCATTATGTCATTGTTTAGGCATTGCTTTCAGTACATGTATTTTCATTTTAGTTGTATTGTAGAAAGAATGTTAATAAATAAAGTTGTTGTTCATCTACATCTTGTCTCTTGTGTATTTTACTTTATAGATACGCTTAGCGTGTTTAATTCTGAGTAAATACGTAGCGACCTCGTCGTGTCCTCTGCCCGTACATTGGGAAGCGGGACGTGACAGGTTTTGTTGGGCCCATGCAGGTCTGCTCTGTGTGAACATGCATGTCAGCTCTGTGTGAACATACAGGTCAGCTCTGTATGGACATGAAGATCAGCTCTGCGTGGACAACCTAAGCAATATAACACAAAAACCAGCAACTAAAAACATTCTTTACAATTCATATTCCTTGAATCTTCCAATTTCATATAATTTGAATATGTCCTAACCCAAATTTTCTTTCAAGGTTATGGATTCCCCAAACAACACCAGCACCAACGTCAACAACACCCCACCACCTCTACCAATTACACCGGCCGTAGCTGCTCCGATCAATGAGCAGACGGTACTGCTTGAGGCTATTCACAGCCTCCTGGAAGGACAGCAGCAGCAGAATGCCATCTTAATGAACCATCCCGAGGCAGAAGCACCTGGGATGAAACAATTCAAGGCCTTGCACCCTAAGCAGTTCTCAGGAAAAGAGATCCCCTTAGAAGCTGAGGAATGGACTCAAAGTATTGAAGATGACCTGGCAGCAGCACAAGTGCCAGAGATCGCTTGGGTTCGAGTTGCAAAGCTGCAGCTCACTGATAATGCACGGGTTTGGTGGAAGGCGGAAGAAAGCCGTCTCACCCAACCGATCGAATGGAAGACTTTCTGTGATATGTTCGACGCAAAGTACTTCCCCGAGACTGCCAGATTCGACATGGAACAACAGTTCATCCACCTTCAATAGGGTTCAATGTGGACCAAATCGGTGGATGAGTACAATGCTGAGTTTACCATGCTCAGTCGATTCGCGGCACACCTAATACCGACGGATGAGATAAGAGCCTGACTATTCCAACAAGGGTTAGATCTAGAGATCCAAGCTGCGTTAGCCACAGGGGATTTCCCGACCTATGAATTGGCTCTGAAAGCTGCCCAAAGATACAAGGCAGTAGTAAAGAGGAAGGGCAGACCTCAAACTGCTGGAGTGAAGCGCCCTGCCAACCAGATGGCAGGAGGAGCCTCTTCAAGGCCAACTGGAACCCAGGAGACCGGAAGAAACCAATAACCAGCCAAGTCTAGATTTTTGCTTCTATTGCAAGAGGGAAGGACACTTGTGGAAGGACTGTAGGCGTGCAAAAGGCCTGTGGTTAGTTTGTGGCGCATCCAATCACGGAATTGGAAACTGTCCTTATAGACGCAACCCAGCTCACACACCCACCAACTACCCGCAGCGGCCAACTATCCAGACTCCTGCACCTCGTTCGGAACTCCCAGCTCCACCTCATGCACAGCCTAATCGCCAATTCCATCAGGCAATGAGGAACATGTCTCAAGGGCAGAGAAACATGCCCCAAAGACAAAAGAATGTGCCTCCAGCTAAGAGGAATGTACCACAGCATCAGGCTTTCCTTTTAGCAGCCGAAGAAGCAGAGGCTGTAGACCAGGGTAACACTGGTAATTCTCTTCAACCTTTTCAAACCCTTATACCACTTTATTATTTTCCATACACTATCAGTACTTCTATCACCAAACTTTCCTTAAATTTGTTACACTTTCCTTTTACAAATTTCGAGGACGAAATTTTTATAAGGAGGGTAGAATGTAACAACCCTAAACTTTCTGTACGAATTTTTTTTTCAAAATACAGAAAGCGGCACCTAAGCCTGAACCTGAGTTATAAGTTTGTTTTGCTTTAGAACAATAACAAGAAGCTTGTAGCTCATTGGTAATACCTTGAACTGCTGAACCATAGCACCAGAGTTCAAATTCCATCAGCCACATTATCTTTTTATTTTAAATTTCTTTTAATCTTTTAGAAGCTCAAGAGTCTACACGTGCACAACACGTAAACTGAAAAGTCACACTTAAAACAAACATGTGCAAAGTAGTATTCAGACCGTCAGGGACACGTGGCCCCAATCCAAGCCCTCACCTCCTTGATCGGACCGGCGAGAAGGCTCCATAAGCTGGCGCCGCCGGTTTTCCCCAGCCCAAACCCTAATTTTTTTTAAAACCCTAGACCCTTGGACTCCCCTCTTTAACCCCTATCTGTTTGTTTTCCCTGCATTTTCCAGAGAATTAAAACCCCCTTTAAATTCCATTTTAATGCAAATTTAAATGCATTTTTCATCACCCCCTAAACCCTAAATTTTCTTATAAATACCCACACCATTTTACATCCCTTCACACTGAAAATTTCCTACAAAAACTATACAAAATTCTCAAGTCCTTAGTGTGCAAGTGGAGTTAGCGAAGGGCGAAACTCCAACGAACTTCCGAGGAGTTTCCGGCGACGAAACGACGCACCGATGCTTCCCCCCTCTTCCTATTTCTCCCCTATACCTTACAAGCCAGTAAGTCCCATTTCCCCTTCTCATTATATTCTTTAAAAAGTTTCATTTTTAAAACCCGACGGAAGCGGAGTTAGTCCGACTTCCGATTCGGTTTTCTTTAAAAACTACACTTTTCTTTAACAAGGTAAAACCATATTCTTATATGTTAATTAATAAAAATTAAAAAACTCAATAAAACAAGTTTAACATCAAAATAATCATTTTGATGACATTTATCGCATTTTTACATAAAAATACCACAAACTATTCATTTCGACATTATAACATTTATTCCTTACTATACCTTTAGATAGTCCACGAGGTAATGACCTATCTCATCACAACACATATATCTATCATTGCATGATGAATTTTGGGACAATAGAATACAGGAAATATGACTTTACAAATAAATCCCTTTAACTTATAAAACCGTTTTCTTTAAAAAGCGTATTTAAATTTCCATGCAATTGCGCCTCTACAATTCATTTTGGGGACCCCGTTTGGGATGGTGCGGATTATCGCACATCCTCGGGCTTAGTAGAGCGAGATGCAGACCTCCGCAAGGAGCATTCGATCTCGATGGAATTTTTATACATTTTTCTTTAGAAAATGAGATTTTTACAAGAAAACAAATAAATTTATTTTTGTTAAATATGTATATATAAATATTACCAAAATACTTATTTTAAATATATATATTATTCCATGTTTCCAAAACTCAAGAAAAGAATTCAAATATTACATGAAACTACCATGATAATTCAAAACAATATTCATATTACAAATAAATACCATATATTATGAAATTAGGTTTTATTCACTGGAAATTTGCGACATCAAGCAAGCAAGGGATGAGCGCGACTGAATATAGCAGGCGATATTGGTAGGGGGAAGGGTCTTTAAAATATCAATATATGCCACCATTTATGGAAAATCACGTCGGCAGAAAAGGCTAACTAAACCTCTCTGTAGGCATTAAAAGCAGAGGGGTAGCTGGATCAAAGCGGCAAATCGAGTATGAGCACAATCCATGAAGCGATCGACTTTTCTTCTTTCTTTACCCTGCTCGCAAGGAAAGGAGAGAATCTATTTCCTTCCAAGATGTCACATTTATAAAATATACATCAATGAAAACCCTAGAGACGATAATTAAATGCTTGAGGTGTATTTTGAAATTATACCAAAACTATTTTTACATAAAACCCCCTCAAGTTATACTAAATTACAATAAGGACCCTAGTAAACGTAGGTTTAAGCGGGACTAGTCTCTTGAGTCTCAGGGAGCCGGAGATATGGGTGCTTGCCTATTTAAGGTAGAAAACTTAACAAACGGTGTTATCAACACGGTAATTGTCTTGGAAAAAGACACAAATCCTACCGTCCATGTGCAACAGTTACCGATACCACCAAAACAATCAGGATTTCAAGTTCTTTTAAAAGTGTCTGACTCAGACTGGGTCTCAACCTAATCAATTTGACTTGAATGCGATTCAAGTACAAGCTACAAACAACTGTGCTAACATTATAATGAAACATTATAAAACTATATTCTCTCTGTCTATTCTACTTCGCTATCTTCTTTGGGACTTACCGAGCGATTGTTCGCTGACGACATTTCTATTTCTCTTCTTCTTTGGAATGTTGTCAGGATGACCCGAAACTGAGGAGTACGAGACCAGTAAGGAGCATTTGGAGCAGGTCTCTGAGCAGTACACCGAAGACCCAGAGATGTAGCCACTTATACTTATTCCATTTTCATTATGCCATTGTTTAGGCATTGCTTTCAGTACATGTATTTTCATTTCAGTTGTATTGTAAAAAGAATGTTAATAAATAAAGTTGTTATTCATCTACATCTTGTCTCTTTTGTATTTTACTTTATATTGCTTAGATACGCTTAGAGTGTTTACTTCTGAGTAAATACGTAGCGGCCTCGTCGCGTCCTCTGCCTGTACACTGGGAAGCGGGGCTTGACATTAGTAGGGATACAGATGAGTTTGCTCGTTGGCCTTCCTTTTTGACAGGTATCCGGGTAGCCGTTACATACAGCTAGTGCCGCTGACGTGCTTATGGTTATGGATTTATCCAGTAACTCGCTGCCGGCATACTGTCGAGTCTGTAGAGTCCCACACAGAGGTGTTTCCCTAATAAAAGAGCAAAACTCTATTCAAATTAATAAGGCAGCGCCTCACGTGTTGGATATAATGCCCTCAAAGTCAATTATTGGATCACAGGCACGTGATTGTAATGATTGAGGAAGACCTATACCGGTAGGACAATCTTACTCGAGATGATAGTATGCTATCTGGTTTGTCTTTATCAATCGTGTACTTCTTTAGGTGACATTACAGATCACTATTACACGTTGATAGAGTCCTTAGGATTCTTGCTTGACTACCAGCAGTATGATGGCGATCATATACGTGAGAGTTGGGTAGTATATAAGCACATCCTTAAAAATGGTCCCTAGTCGAGGGAGTTTCGAGACAGGGCATAGATACTCCATAGTAGACTAGTGTATACAGTCGAGACCCGGACGAGGGGCGGTAGCTGGTCTCATAAGCCATTGGTGTCAGTTGGTTCACCTATGATGTATACAGGTGCTCATTGGGTTATGAGTACACCGGACAGGACTCGCGGGAACCTGCTAGTTGGTATTATACCTAGCGTCAGATAGCAGTTCCCTTGTGACATGTGTACAGGTTAGTTCATCGACCTGAGATCGTCATTTGTCTTGTGTGAGTTCTTACTGTACTTTGATTACTACCCTACCACGGCTCAAAGGAGTCATGCAAACAGATTTTAGTTGGATACAGTCCCGAGCCACATGGAGGCAGTGAGCGGATCGACAGGGGTTTCTTCTTTCCCGGTATTGGGGGTGAGATCGCTCTGTATCTAGGAGAGACATTACACAAAGTCCTTGGCTAAGGCAGGAGATTTACTGGTAGGTATTCCAGTAGTATCTCAGGGTGTTTGGGCTACACTCCGACATGACTTATACCGCTTTGTGGGGTCTGACGTTACCAGCCCCCTAGGCCCGATATGCGATACTCATAGACGAACGGACCGGACTGTACGGATATTGTCACTGATAGGCTCAGTAGGGTTCCAGGATGAGTTCGCTCATCGGCTTCTCTTTTGGTCAATACATGAGCAGCCGTTACGTACAGCTAGTACCGCTGACGTGCTTGTGGTTAAACCCATTTCCAGAGTATTGGCGAGTCTTTAGAGTCCCCCACAGATAGTTTCCCAAGTTCGGGATAAACGTTGTAGAGGCCGTATGGTTTTATGGCAGGGTTCGAACATACACGTGCACTTGTGCACGCGTCATGGTTCGGACAGATAATACTAGTGGGCTTTGGTTTAAGCCGGATCCTAGTATTATACTGTGTAGGAATATTATTGTCTCGTTGCATTCGTATTCAGTCGGAATATGGATGCGGGTATGTGTTAGTTATATGTATGCCCTAGAGGCCATTACTGTACATTGGATGTATATTGTAGTGGATGCTGGGACATATATAGGAAGGACTTTCTTGCTCGACATGATAGTACGCTATCTGGTTGCACTTTATCTTAACATGTATACTTTCTGTCTCTCTGATTACATGTTGATAAAGCCCATAGGATGTGTACTCGACTTCCAGGACTATGATGCAGATCATACTAGTGGGGCCTGGGTAGTCCATGAGTACATCCTTGAAATGTTCCTAGTCGTGGGAATATCGAGACGGGGCATCGATATTCCAGAGTAGACTAGCGCATATCTTCTCGACCCATGCGATGGGCGATGGATGATCCCATATCCATTGGTGTTTGACATCAAAGATGGTATGCGGGTGCTCAGTGGAGACTGGGTACACTGAACGGACTCGCCGAGAACTCCCAGATGGTATTATACCTCACGTCAGATGGCAGTTCTCTGGTGACACTGGTACAGCTTAGTCTGTTGACCCGAGATCGTCATAGAGTCTTGTGTGTCTCCCACTGTGCTTTGATTTCCACCCTACCACGGCTCTACTGAGTTGTGCAAACAGGTGGTTTTTGGGTACAGCCCCGATTCACATGGAGGCAATGAGCGATAGGAGGGGATTCGTCTCTCCCGGTATTGGGGGTTGATGTTGTGCTATGCTCGACTGGCCATAACAGGAAATCCCTGGCCAGGGTTGCTGTGATATACTGGTAAGAGTTATCAGTAGTTTCACGAATGTTATGGACCTCAAGTCGGCATGACTTATCGAGCTATTGGGGTCTGACGTTTACCGCCCCTAGGCGAGATATGCGACATATCAGACGATCAGACCGGACTGTACGGTAGTGTTACTGGTCGGATTCACTGGAGTGTGAGCGGGCTTGCTCGTCGATCTTCAGATCGCTCAATACCCGGGTGGCCGTTACGTTTAGCAGACCGCTTGCGGCTTGTGCATGTTTGATATGATCATCATCCGCTGCCGGCGTATTGACGAGTCTTTAGAGTCGTACACAGAGGTTTCCTGGCTCAAGCGAAACGAAATAGGAGCGCATATGAGATATGTGCGGGACCGAGAATAATACCAGTATGTGATACTGTATTCGATTCTCGCGATGTGACATTGATCGGTTATATACGATATAGCCGGGTTATCGGATCAAGTGTTGATTCGATAAGATGTTACTAATGGTACCAGTCGGTTATGTGCGTCATGACCGGATCGTTAAATCAAGCGTTGATTTAATGATTTAATGCATAATTATATATTTGATATATTACTTTGCATTAACTAGTATCGGTTCACTTTAAATGGATTTTCTCGCTCGGTTGTGCGCATTGCATATGCGATATGATTTTGTGCACTTGTTTGTATCATATTTGATGATACATGCAAATTAGGGTTTGTGTAAAGAATTAAACCTTGGTTAAAGAAATGGTTAGGGTTTTTATTTGATTATTCATTTATTCATTTGTTTTTATTTTTGGAAAATAAAATTGCATAAAATAGAATGGTGGCTTCTTTTGTTTTCTTTCATGAAGCTTCATGAACTTTTGACTTAGTCACCATTTTGTCTCATGCTTAACCCTAACCAATTCAATTAACTCAAGTTAATTCTCTACACCTAACCATGGTGAGAATTATGATAAGAATGGATTTTTATTTATTCTTTTATTCTTATCATAATACTTATCTTCTTCTTGCTCTTCTTCTTCTTCATTCTTCTTTGAAGAAAACCAAGCTCCATCAATGGTGATTGTTGGAAAAGAGTGAGAAATCCAAAATTAAAGTCTACCCACTTCCTATTTCTTCATCCTCTACCTCTTGCCAAGTAGTAGAGTGTGTTTACTTCACAAGTTTCTTGACTTGGTGAAGTTGTGAGCTTGATCTAGCGATGCCTCGACGTAGATCATCTTTGGCATGGACATCGACGACCTAGCTTGCCCATTCTCCGACGAAGCCGACGCTAGAGCCCGGATTTGATTTGGACAGCGGAGAGGACCTCATCTCGGAGCCGTGGAGGTGGAGGACCGGATCTACAAAGGTTGTATTTCCGTATCTCTTAGTTAATTGTTAACTAGTTTACTTTTCGCCTAGTTTTCTAGCAAACGATCCGTAGTCGGGTCTCTCGGCACCCGTAAAATTTTATATTGGCATGTTCGATGCCTTGTGAGACCTCCTTAGGGTGCCTAGGAACCCTACAGTATGTATATACAGTTGTGGGGTAATCCTGTAATTCGTTACGGGATTTTTGAAGTTGCCTATTTTTCTTCACTTGATTAAACATTAGTTTTAATGTTTAATTAAAGGTTAAAGTTTGTGTATCTTTTTTGGCCAAATTTCATTCATTTCCTTTGTGCAAATTTTGTAGGCAGTGGGGGCTTCATTGGGCTTTGGTGAGTCATTGTTGCTTGCATTTAATGAGGCATGGTTTCTTTTGTGACTCACTAATTCATGTAATGCTTTTGGTTTTGCTAAAGATATTTGCATTGGATATTTTGTGTTGATATTTTTCCTTATTGTCACCACTTGAATCCTTTTGCTCACCCCCCATCACATATCCCCAGTGAAATTTTTTCCTAGTGACCGAGCTCATATTTGGCCGAGCACACATTTGTGTGTGCTTGATTTTTCCAAGCTAAATTCCTTTGATCACATCTCCATGGCAACTTCATTTACCTTCATCCAATTCATTGGGTGCCTTGAGGCAAAGTATTCTACACTCTCTCTACTTCAACCTTGGACATGTCGGCTAGCAAATTTCATGTCCGAGTTGCTTCAGTTTGAAGCGGGAGCCCGTATAAAGATTCGTTGACATGATGCCACTTCGACGAGGAGATCGAGCGAGATCGGAGATGCCGCGAGGAGCGTTGGATGATGGCTAAAGACCGAAGGACACGGATCGATCAGTATAGCCATTCTAACCTCTTTGTAGTTTGCTATTTTAGTGTTAATGGCACGATCCGGGTGAAAGTCTGTGTTAGCGCCAGTTATAAAAGTTTTTGTTCCGCGTTTGGCTTCGGATTGACGGCCGGGACGCTACCGCAGACTTACATGGTATCAAAGCCACGCCATTAACCTTTACTAGCTTGTTCTAACGTGTTTAAAATATCGATCGAACGAAATTTCCAAAACCGTTATTCCAAATTTCAAGTTTCTGCCGAATTTTTTAATTGGTCTAAAATTTATTTTGGGTATGTCAGAAAATCGTGCAGGCTTTTTTAAGACTCTGGAAGAAATTTGAGAGAACGATCATACCAACGCACCGCGGAACAGCGGCCAAACCACTGTCTGCCGCGGTTGTGCGGCGGTATGGTTGACACTGTTCATCATTTTTCTTCTGGGTGTTTTTAATGTTGAATTGTGGTTTCTGGAATATTTTGTTTGGGCCCATTATTTGAGTGCTGTATTTGCACTTAGGGCCCACTTCGGGAAGTTTTGTCGATCGAAATTTTAAATATATTAGTTCACAGTGCTTACATTATATCTGCGACCGTGAATGTCATTAGAGCGGTATAACTCGTCTAATTGCTATAGTCCTTTTAGACGGGTTTGCGAACGTGACATTCGCGTTGATGTTCTGTGTTGTGCTGTGATGTTGCAGATTGTCGTGGTGGATAGCTTGCGTGCAATAGTAGTGCAGTTTGGATTTATTTGTACATTTGATATTGCGGGGCGAGCGTACGACATGTGGACTGCCATCACTGCCTGTTTGTATATTATTTGTTTAGGACACGACCGGGTTGAGGTCGATGTACCCGTTGTACATATTTTCTTTTCTGCACTAGGATTACCCCGCGGTGGAGTGCACGGATAGCCGGGTTCTAGAGGGCAACGGGCCTGCATCTCATGGATTTGAGATGGAAGGGGCTTCACTCTAGAATTGGCAGGCTATTCGCCGCACTCGTAGGGGGTACAGGTTGACCCAAGGTGGGGTGCATAAGTTACCGGATTCCGTGAAGTGATGGGTGGTCCATTCACTTTGCTGAAGGGGGCTGCATCGCTTCTCGTTTTGGCGGGTAACTTACCGCACTCGTAGGGGTCTAGGTTTCATTGCACAGGCTATCCACATGACCAGGGGAACGTCAGGTTTCTGTTGCGGCTCAATGAAACCCGGGGCTCCCAGATTATCTGTATTGTTCTGTGATGCTTATTACTTTTCTGTAATGTTGCATTTATCATGCCTGGAGCGATTTTTGTATTTTGATATATATACTAGTAGATGTTGTATATGTTTTACACCCGCGCTAGTCCAGTCCCCGCTCTGTAGTTAGTTAAGTAACCTAACGGGTGATGACGGGACCCAGTGGTGAATGCGGATGGCATATACGTACATTTTATTTTCGTTCTTTTCTGGTGTGATTAATTGATGGGACTGCATTGATTCTAATCAATGAAAGGAAAACAAACCTATAAGATGTTGTTGGAACAATTTTCAAAAAGCTGTTATTATAAGGACGTTTTCTTTTGTTTTGCACAGTGGTATTCGGTTATGAATATCCAGCACCTCATTCGACGAGGCAAAGGCCGAGATCCCTTCATCGGGAGTGGCCCTTTGGGCAGAGGTTTGCGTCAGGGTAATAACTTCACTATAGTCGATTACTTTTTGCTTTGCATCATGGTATTCAGTTTGGAATATCCTGCACCTCATTCCATGGGAAAAGAGCCGAGATCCCTTCATCGGGAGTGACCTCTTTAGCAAAGGTTTTTGCCACTATATATTTGTAAAAAGCTATCAGGTTCCTTCAACGATATCAAGTTCATTACGTTAAAGGTTTTTCGCCAAAAACCATTCGTAGCCTTCCGTCATTTCAGACGGGTAGCACTTAGTATTCATGCTATATATGTTGGCCTTCGTCAAGGCATAGTGTATGGTAGCTATTTGTTACCAATCTGTTGCATAGATAGATGCGTTGGTTTGGGACAGGCGTACTACTATTTTGGCCTTCGTCAAGGGTATGTACGGGTGGGTTTAAATTAACCTGGACAATGACGGGTAGAACTTGACATGTGACTTATGATATGTTGGCCTTCGTCAAGGTCATAAGAGCATGGGGTAAAAATCATATCGGGAGTTTCAAACATACAAGAAACTTGCCAGGCATGCGTATACCTTCTGGAGTGTGATAACATGAGTGGATTCCTTCATGGTATCATGCGATGATAGTTGGATCCCGATTCCCACTGATGAGTCGGTTTACTCCTCGGGTGATCCCGACCAATTCTTCTTTCAGGTTTGGAGGAGAATTTGAGGTTACAGTGGGAGACATCCTGATGAGTCGGTTTACTCCTCGGATGATCCCGACCAATTCTTCTTTCAGGTTTAGAGGAGAATTTGAGGTTACAGTGGGAGACATCCTGATGAGTCGGTTTACTCCTCGGGTGATCCCGACCAATTCTTCTTTCAGGTTTAGAGGAGAATTTGAGGTTACAGTGGGAGACATCCTGATTAGATAAAGTGATTAACCATTCTGATCTAGGTTAGAGTGCACGTATAGTGTTTCTTTTCTCTCTCTCTCTTTGGCAGCGACCATGGACCGACCCTAGACTATGACTCAGTGACCAAGTTAACTGAACTTTCTTAAAACATTGGCTTTTGGATTGTCTGAGTTGCATACATCATTGCCACTCCTTCTTTTACCCTTTGCATTTCTCCAGAACACATCGTATTACTATGAACATCCACTTCCATTGGATAAATCCATCGTATGGTTATATATGAACTCGAAGGAACTTGTTCCAGATTAAAGGATGGATTCTTGTTCTGGAGAGATTGAATAGGACTATTCAGTTGTCTTTTCCTTTTACCTTCTCTCAGGATGTGAGGGCTCCTAGGATTAAGAGACAGTACACCAAATATGCTTATTGGATAGTCTTCTTCCAAGCCATAGGCAGGTGCCGAACGGTAGGGAAGGAAGAAAACCAATTAGCCTAAGTGTGATGTACAGAATAAGTAAAAACAAATAAAGGGATTAGAAAGAGGGCAAAGTAAATTGCGACTACTATCATTCACGACCAAACCGAGTATATCATCGCCACTCCTACTTCACCTTTGCTTTTCTCCAGTTCAAGAGAAATAGAATAAGGTTTATTTAGTTGTCTTTTATCATCACCTTCTCTCAGGTTGCGAGTACTTCTAGGATTAGGAGAGTACACCTATTATGCTTACTGGATAGTCTTCTTCCAAACCATAGGCTGGTGCTGAATGGTAGGGAAGGAAGAAAACCATTTAGCCTAAGGGGGTGTACAGAAGGTAATGAGTAAAGACAAATAAATGGATTTGGAGAGATGGCAAAGAAATATACGGTTACAGTCAAGAATCTGGATAATGGAAGAGGCATTACTACGAATACCCGGATACCCCTCCGAAACATTTTCATGTTTCAGTTTCACTATACGTTGTTAATAGAAAACTGATTTCCCAATTAGATCCTTACTCCAGGGTATGTATTTATCAGGTTTGATTCTCACATCTGTATGGTTTTACAGATGATGAGTGGGAGTAAGTTATTGGGAATTAGGTGATCTTCCTCATTATATCGGAATTCGTTGTAATTGGTGATATTTAAGAAAATCGCCTGGGTACAGTTTTCAACATACGACGCACATGGTTGAGTTATTCAACTCAGGGGACTTATACAAAGTATTGTATATTGTTCAGTGTCCATTAGAACAAAGGGGTTGGTCCTCGTACTATATTCTGTTTACTTGTGACTTCTCTAGTTTTTAGACAAATGTTTCATAGAAATACAAGGTCTAAGTTTTGAGAAGTTATAGGTACAAGAATAAAGTAGAGAGCCACGTGTTGCAAGTATCGGGATTCTTCAAGGTGATCGAACATGTAGATACTTGTGTTGGGTATTCAGATGATTGTAATGGTTTTGAGAACTTGCTTCTCTTTCAGGTTACTCATAATTGGATGTACTCCTAAGTTGAGTAATGCTGATCGACCTCTCTCCATTTAATTTGCTTGCACTGGAGACAACTGCATGATTTGAATCTGGTTCCAATTAAATCAATGCCTCTGTTTCTATATTGGATATAGAACGGTTCATATCTTAACGATGTTAAGGTATGGGGAGTTGTCTGGCTTATGCTTAAAACCAGACTCTGGATAACTCAAGGCACGTTTCTGTAATGGCAGTTTGTGGGTTAACCCGGGCTATGATGAGGGTTAACTTTCTACCATCTGGAAGATCAATAGTTATATTGTTCTTGACTCGCCACAGTTTTAGTAAAATGGATTTTTTTCAGAAAACAGTAGTGGGAGTATGGTAGAACTGGAAGTGATTCCAGAACCGCAAACAATTACTGAAAATTTAATAGGACCTAAAGATTCAATCAGGTTTGACATTCCATTAGCCACTCCACAGATATGGTGGGTAACCTCAGGCACCCGAGATGTACTCCGGTAGCCTTAAGGACGGTGACAGGGAGATTCTTGTTTACCCAGACTTGCCATTGTTGTTGTTCCATACTATGAGACCCGCAAGAGGATGAGTATAGCGGCGCTCTAAACTAGCTTTAGAAGTGCACGTGTATATGATTCTGCCAGAGGGTTGTTGTAGTCAGTGGGAGCAATGGAAGCATAGTGGACAAGTAGCTTGTGTCTATTTATAGACTAAAGCAGATATAGCGGAGATATATCATCTATTTTTGATGTGATAGTCATGGGCTTTGACTTCATCAGAATAGGGGATGGATCTGTTAAGAAGGTAGTAGGGTGTGATGTCCTGGTATTTGGATGACATACACAGAGTAAGAAGTGAAATTCCTATACTACGATCGGTTATACTATGGTTGTCACATAGTTGTTTCTCCACATAGGATATGGATATTATATCAGACATTATGGTCACTAGAACTATGGTTTTAGATCTAGATTTGGGAAGTGTCCCAATCTGGGTACTTAGACAGTATTCTAAAGCTATTTTAGAATGGACGACTTCTGGCACGGTAGTATACCTGCAGGTGATGGAGTCACCCTCTCTAAAGGTGTCTTACAAACTAAAGGGGAGAGGGATGTGCATGATTGGCATATCGCTTGCTTTGGCAATTGAGTCAATCATGAGATGTTAAGTACCGCACCAGATGTTGTTTTTGCACTAGAAGCAATAAGTTAAGATATTAATCCAATCCTGGAGAAACGTTCGGAAGCAGTTTTAGAACATAAGTGAATGTTCTATAGACTTGATAACGACAGCCTCCTTCGGGAGACGGTTATCATTTCAGGCTTCCAAGGTGACCTGGATGACAAAGTGACTGTCGGAGTTATAGTTTTCCCTCTGACGAGGGGCAGTAGTTTGGACAGGTGGTCCAAGCGGATACTGAGGGAGGCATGGCGTATGATACTGATTAAGTTCAGTTGACGATACAGTCTAAGAAGTTTGGATTTGTTGTTCATTAGTGAACTAGGTCCCATCAGTTATCCAGACACATTCTAAGACAGGTATTGCTCAATTCGGAAGATGGCTTTCTCTGCGAACTTGAGATTATGAGAGACATAGAAAGAAACATCAGGACGGATCCACTCACTGAGGCTATTTCTCGAACACAATAGTTTCACAAACAAGCTTTGTGAGACTGATCAGAAGAGGAGTTGGGTGTTCGGTATCATACGGGCTGTGAGTATGCAACATCGCAATAATTAGCCTTAAGTGCAAGTGGGAGATTGTTGGATATAGTTCCCTCAAAGTCAATTATTGGATCGCAGGCACGTGATTGCAATGATTAAGGAGGACCTATACCGGTAGGACAGTCTTACTCGAAATGATAGTATGCTATCTGGTTTGTCTTTATCAATCGTGTACTGCTTTAGGTGACATTACAAATCACTATTACACGTTGATAGAGCCCTTAGGATTCTTGCTTGACTACCATCAGTATGATGGCGATCATATACGTGAGAGTTGGGTAGTCTATAAGCACATCCTTAAAAGTGGTCCCTAGTCGAGGGAGTTTCAAGACAGGGCATTGATACTCCAGAGTAGACTAGTGTATACAGTCGAGACCCCGACGAAGGGCGGTGGCCGGTCTCACAAGCCATTGGTGTCAGTTGGTTCACCTAAGATGTATACAGGAGCTCATTGGGTTATGAGTACACCGGACAGGACACGCCGGGAACCTGCTAGTTAGTATTATACCTAGCGTCAAATAGCAGTTCCCTGGTGACATGTGTACAGGTTAAATCATCGACTTGAGATCGTCATTTGTCTCGTGTGAGTTTCCACTGTTCTTTGATTACTACCCTACCACGGCTCAAAGGAGTCATGCAAACAGGTTTTAGTTGGGTACAGTCCCGAGCCACATGGAGGCAGTGAGCGGATCGACAGGGGTTTCGTCTCTCTTGGTATTAGGGGTGAGATCGCTCTGTGTCTGGGAGAGCCATTACACAAAGTCCTTGGCCAAGGCAGGAGATTTACTGGTAGGTATTCAAGTAGTATCTCAGGGTGTTCTAGGCTACACTCCGACATAACTTATACCACTTTTGGGGGTCTGACGTTACCAGCTCCCTAGGCCCGATATGCGATACTCATAGACGAACGGACCGGACTGTACGGATATTGTCACTGATAGGCTTAATAGGGTTCCAGGATGAGTTCGCTCATCGGCTTCCCTTTTGGTCAATACATGGGTAGCCGTTACGTACAGTTAGTACCACTGACGTGCTTATGGTTAAACCCAATGACAGAGTATTGACGAGTCTTTAGAGTCCCCTACAGATAGTTTCCCAAGTTCGGGCGAAACGTTGTAGAGGCCGTATGGTTTTATGGCAGGGTTCGAACATACACTTGCACTTGTGCACGTGTCATGGTTCGGACAGATAATACTAGTGGGTTTTGGTTTAAGCCAGATCCTAGTATTATACTGTGTAGGAATATTATTGTTTCGTTGCATCCGTATTCAGTCAGAATACGGATGCGGGTATGTATATACAGTTGTGGGGTAATCCTGTAATTCGTTACGGGTTTACTTTTGAAGTTGCCTATTTTTCTTCACTTGATTAAACATTAGCTTTAATGTTTAATTAAAGTTAAAGTT
This sequence comes from Agapanthus africanus, assembly GCA_030015575.1. Lineage (NCBI taxonomy): Eukaryota > Viridiplantae > Streptophyta > Magnoliopsida > Asparagales > Amaryllidaceae > Agapanthus > Agapanthus africanus. Next base: position 495,706,860 of record CM057348.1, on the reverse strand, counting down.
TATGTATCTTTTTTGGCCAAATTTCATACATTTCCTTTGTGCAAATTTCGAAGGCAGTGGGGGCTTCATTGGGCTTGGGTGAGTCATTGTTGCTTGCATTTAATGAGGCATGGTTTCTTTTGTGACTCACTAATTCATTTAATGATTTTGGTTTTGCTAAAGATATTTGCATTGGATATTTTGTGTTGATATTTTTCCTTATTTTCACCACTTGAATCCTTTTGCTCACCCCCCCATCACATTCCTCAGTGAACATTTTTCCGAGTGGCTGAGCTCATATTTGGCCGAGCACACATTTGTGTGTGCTTGATTTTTCCAAGCTAAATTCCTTTGATCACATCTCCATGGCAACTTCATTTACCTTCATCCAATTCATTGGGTGCCTTGAGACAAAGTATTCTACACTCTCTACTTCAACCTTGGACATGTCGGCCAGCAAACTTCATGTCCGAGTTGCTTCAGTTTGAAGCGAGAGCCCGTATAAAGATTCGTTGACGTGGTGCCACTTCGACGAGGAGATCGAGCGAGATCGGAGATGCCGCGAGGAGCGTGGGATGATGGCTAAAGACCGAAGGACATGGATCGATCGGTATAGCCATTCTAACCTCTTCGTAGTTTACTAGTTTAGTGTTAATGGCACGATCCGGGTGAAAGTCTGCGTTAGCGCCAGTTATAAAAGTTTTTCTTCCGCGATTGGCCTCGGATTGACGGCCGGGGCGCTACCGTAGACTTACACACGTGCCTTCCACAAGGGCGCCAACGTCGATAGGATCAAATCTTATGGTGGCGCCTCATGTGCTCCTCACGCGAGCGCCAGTGTGCAAAGCACAAAAGAATCTATTAGATTAAATAAGATTTAAAACTCTCATATAGCGCCGCACGTGCTCTTAAAGCGAGCGCCAGTATGCAAAGCACAGAATGCCCACCCTAAGGACCAAATTCTTAAGTGGCGCTCACGTGAGGAACACGTGAACACCGGCGTCCCGGTAGAATTAAATTCTACTCTCCGTTAAAAAGAGCCGTTGGATCAAATATCCAACGGAGATGATAAATCGTCAAGATACAGATCTTTCTAAAATAAGAAAGATACCTTCGGTTGGATCATAGAATAAAATTCTATGCCCTCTGTAAAATAGAGAATTCTTGGATTGAAAATCCAACGGTGATTAAAAATCACCATTTCACAGAGTAAAACTCCGTGTATGAAAAATATTTCCCCAATCTTGTTAAAAGCAAGAAAATATATTCTGTAAAAACAGAAACCTTTGGATTAAAGATCCAATGGTGGGTAAAATTCCCCAAATCAATTGGAATCTCTTAATGAGAGATTTCTTCAAAACTATTTAACAAACTTGCCTCCACTATATAAAGGACCGAAGACTTCAAGTCCGATAAGGTTGAACCCCCCATAAGCTTCCAAAAACAAAAACAAAAAGCTTCAAAAAGGAACAGAGAATTAAATTCTCAAGGAAGAAGATCCGCCTTCTTAAAAACTCTAGGTAAACAAAAAAATATATATAGAGATAAAAATATCTCATTTACATATCTAAAGGTTTTAACCCTTCTCAAAGAACTTAGTTCTTTCTCTGGATCTGAGGTCCACAAGACAAGTCTCTCACAAGTTGAGAATTTAATTCTCATCGGGGGGAACTTGTTCTTGAAAATCAAAGATTTAGAAAAGAACTAGGAATCGAATTCCTAAAAACAAAGCATATAAGAGAAACCTAGTTCTCGTAAAAGAACTTGGTTCTTAAAAATGAAGCTTGATCCTAGATCTACAAAACAAAGATCCTATTGATCATTAATGGGCAAAAATGCTATCAGCAGAGGAGAAAGGCGCCCAGCATCGCACGTGTTCCTCACATGGGCGCCACAGAAGAGAAGAGTGCTTAGCACTCACTGGGCAGCGCCCAGCGCCACACGTGTTCCTCATGTGGGCACCACGGAAGGGAAGAGTGCGTAGCACTCATTAGGTAGCGCCCAGCGCCTCACGTGCTCCCCACGTGTGCGCCGCAAAAGAAAAAAAAGAGTGCTTAGCACTACACAAGCAGTCCAAAACGGCCGAGTGTTCAACACTCATTGGACAGTGCCCAGCGCCTCACGCGCTTCCCACGTAGACGCCATAAAGAGTGCCTAACACTCCATATAAAGGCAAAAGGAGTAAAGTGTTCAACACGTATTGGGCAATCCCTATGACTGAAAGCTTCACATGATCATATGTGGGTGTCAGAACTCATATAAGTGCTCAGCACTTTCTGCATAAAAAAAGGTGACTGATTAAACAGAGCCCAAACAAGTGCTTAACATTTTTTTAAAGAAAAAAAATATGGGAAACTAAGCAGACTAAAGCCCAAATTGCCTAAGTTGCTAAAGTATTGCAACTAAGTCCAAATGCTCTGTTGATGGGTCTTAAATAAAGAAGATCCTAAAATATTGTTAAGTGGATCTTAGTCTCAAATTGGACTAACGTATCCTTAACAAAAATCCTTAAGGCCACAATAACCCCATTTTCCCTCAAATACGGGATTTGGTTCAAGGGTACATCTCTCTACACCTCTGATATATGCCGTTGTAATTCCTCAACGTCTTCAGAGAGGTGGCGGGTCCTGACAACCAACTACTCCTCTTAATGCACTTCCAAATTAACATGCACACCTCAAATCGGATCGCACCCCAAATTAGGTGCATTCCATATCACCATTATTCGCTTTACCACGTAACAAACACACATGTGTGCAAGATGGATAAAGGACCGAGAAGTCCATAAACTAATATTTGCCTCCAAAATGGCGATAATAGGCCGAAATGTCTCTAAACTAATATTCGCCTCTAAAATGTCAATAATGGACCGAAATGTCTTTAAACTAAAATAATAGAGCCCAAACACTCTTTTGTTAGATCCTAAATAAAAATGATCCGGAAACCCCGTTAAGCGGATCTTAGTCTCAAATTGGACTAATGTATCCTTAACAAAAACAAATCGAGCCCCAAATGCTCACATACATTTAAGTCGATCTTAATCTCAAAATAGATTAACGGTTCTTAAATAAAAACCTCAAATCTAAAATATACAGATTTGGACTAATCCACGCCCTACGGACGAAAACATAAATTAGTCTCCGTATACAATCCACGGACAACCTAAACAAACAAAAACATACATGACACGAAGTGAACTTCTGGAGTAAGAGAAAGTGGTTATCGCGATGCAGTAACGTAATTAACTGCAGGGGTTTGCGCCTGCAGGGAGGAGCGTCCCCACAACCAAAAACCCCTCGTAAATGAGGAGGAATCTGATAAAGTCTGCTACAACGGTCGCATTTGTTTAAACGTCCGATATATGGTGCCATAAATCAACTTGGCATCTTTGGAGAGGTGGACGGATAAATCCAAACAGTATCTGCCCCCAAATTCAGGAAAGACGATCCATCCCGGTCCGTCTCTGTTTTCGGCGGTGAACAAATTTTGGCACGCCCGGTGGGACCTTTTCCTCTATCCACTCCACACATCATGTGTCGTGTTCACGAACAAAATCGCGATTTGCTATGGTTGCCTTTGGATTCGAGGTACTAAGATTTGGTGTCTTGTTTCTGTGCAGAAGAAGAGAACATCAATGGTGTCACGCCCCGCTTTCCAGTACGGGCAGAGGACGTGATAAGGCCGCTACATATTTACTAAGAAGTAAACACGTTAAGCGTATCTAAGCAATATAAAATAAAATGTACACAAGAGACAAGATGTAAATAAACAACAACTTTATTTATTAAACGTTCTTTTTACAATACAACTAAAATGAAAATACATGGAATGAAAGCAATGCCTAAACAATGGCATACCAAAAATGAAAATGAAATGTAATGTACAAGTGAATCTAAAACTCCGGGTCTTCAGTAAACTGATCAAAGTCTTCGCTGCTGGTTTCGATCTCTAGTAAGTCCGAAACACCTGACGACATTCCAAAGAAGAAGAAAGAGAATGTCGTCAGCGAACAAGTCGCTCGGTAAGTCCCGTAGATAAATAAGAATAGAATAGACAGAATAGAGTATAGCTGTTTAATGTTGTTATTTAGTGTTAACGCTGTTGTTTGTAGCTTGGTAGATAAAAGGCCAGTGTATACGAGAGGAGTCTCACTATCCCGGAGACTAAGGTATACGGAGTACAAAGAACCGTTCAGCTACAGTACAACGGCAATGGAGATTCAGGTTAGGTGTCTTATGGTTGCAGTCTCGTGCCCACTTCTAACACCTTTCGTACCAATCTACCCCTTATAAACCCCGCGATGTCTTGATTGTATTGATTGTATTGATTGTATTGTTTTGTTTTGTAAATTGTATAGATGGATGACTTGATGAAACCATGATATCAGTAATAGAACGGATATAATGGAAGAACATGTAAATGGAATATATCCATGGTTCGGTTCAGTCAATACAGATTGATATAGATTGATTAGATAGATTCATATTGAATCATGTTGTATTGTAGTTTGTACTTGAATCATATTCAAGTCAAATTGATTAGGTTGAGACTCGGTCTGAGTCAGACACTTTTAAAAGAACTTGAAATCCTGATTGTTTTGGCGTTATCGGTAACTGCTGCACATGGACGGCAGGATTTGTGTTTTTTTCCAAGACAATTACCGTGTTGATAACACCATTTGTTAAGTTGTATACCTTAAATAGGCAAGCACCCATATCTCCGGCTCCCTGAGGCTCAAGAGACTGGTCCCGCTTAAACCTTTGTTTACTAGGGTCCTTATTGTAATTTAGTATAACTTGAGGGGGTTTTATGTACAAATAGTTTTGGTATAATTTTAAAATACACCTCAAGCATTTAATTATCATCTTTAGAGTTTTCATTGATTTATATTTTATAAATGTGACATTTCTAGTGAATAAAACCTAACTTCATAATATACGGTATTTATCTGTAATATGAATATTGTTTTGAATTATCATGGTAGTTTCATATAATATTTGAATTCTTTTCTTGAGTTTTGGAAACATAGAATAATATATATTTTAAAAATAAGTATTTTGGTAATAATTATATATACATAATTAATCAAAATAATTTTATTTATTTTCTTGTAAAAATCTCATTTTCTAAAGAAAAATGTATAAAAATTCGATCGAGATCGAATGCTCCTTGCGAAGGTCTGCATCTCGCTCTACTAAGCCCGAGGATGTGCGATAATCCACACCATCCCAAACGGGGTCCCCAAAATGGGTTGTAGAGGCTCAATTGCATGGAAAGTTAAATACACTTTTTAAAGAAAACGGTTTTATAAGTTAAAGGGATTTATTTATAAAGTCGTATTTCCCGTGTTCTATTGTCCCAAGTTTCATCGTGCTATGATAGATATGTGTGTTTTGAGGAGGTAGTTCATTACCTCGTGGACTATCTAAAGGTATAGCAAGGAATTATGATGGTTTATGTCGAAACTAAACTATATAGTATTTTTCTGAAAAGGTATGATAAAAGTTATAAAAATGATTATTTTGATGTGAAAGTTGTTTTATTGAGTTTTTTAATGTTTATTAATCAACATATAAGAATATGGTTTTATCTTGTTAAAGAAAAGTGTAGTTTTTAAAGAAAACCGAATCGAAAGTCGGACTAACTCCGCTTCCGTCGGGTTTTAAAAATGAAACTTTTTAAAGAATAAGATGAGAAGGGGAAATGAGACTTACTGGATTATAAGGTAGAGGGGAGAAATAAGAAGGGTGGGGAAGCGTCGGTGCGTCATTTCGTCGCCGGAAACTTCTTGGGTCGTTGCCGGAACTTCGTCGGAATTTCGCCCTTCGTTAACTCCACTTGCACACTATAGGAACTTGGAAATTTCTTGAGAGTTGTTATATAGAATTTTCATTGTGAAGGGATGCAAAATGGAGTGGGTATTTATAGTACGATTTAGTGTTTAGGGATGATGGAAAATGCATTAAAAATAAGATTTAAAGGGCTTTTTAATTCTCTGGAAAATGCAGGGAAAACAAACAGATAGGGGTTAAAGAGGGGAGTCCAAAGGTCTACGGTTTACAAAAAAAATATGGTTTGGACATGGGAAAACCGGCGGCGCCGGTCTGAAGGGCTTTCTCGCCGGTCCGATCATAGGGTTGGGGGCTCGGATTCCTGCCACGTGTCCCTGACGCTTCAACTAGCCTATTTAACATGTTTGATTATTCTGTAACTTACCCTATTACGTGTAGTGCACGTGCAAAATCTTAGGCTTCTAAAAGATTAAAATAATTTAAAATAAAAAGATAATGTGGCTAATGGGATTTGAACTCTGGTGCTATGGTTCAGCAGTGTAAGATCTTACCAATGAGCTACAAGCTCCTTTTTGCTGTTCTAAAGCAACACAAATACTTATAGCTTTCAGAGGAATTGTAAATACCCCAAGTGTACATTAACTTTAAATGAATTTTATGTACACTGAATTTGGAGTTGTTACAGTCTACCCTCCTTACAAAAATTTCTTCCTCGAAATTTATTTTAAGGACTAGTTTACAAATAAGTGAAGATATCTTGCACGCATCTCATCTTCCCTTTCCCATGTTGATTCTCCTGGTGTGTCTTTTCTCCACATCACTCGAACAAAGTTGACTTTATTGTTCCGAAGTGACTTCACTTTTCTGTCCAGAATCTCCACAGGTTGCTGCTCACATGATAAGTCCGGTTGTATAGTGAGTTCGGAGTGATCAAGTACATGGATGGGGTCACTCACATACATTCTGAGTTGGGATATGTGGAACATATTGTGCACTCCTTCCAATGAAGGTGGAAGTGCCAAGTGATAAGCCACTTCACCGACTCGTTCGAGTATGTCGAACGGTCCAATGTACCTTGGACTCCGCTTACCCCATCTTCCAAAACGAATCACTCCGCAGTTCGGAGATATCTTTAGGAATACGTGATCTCCCGGCTGGAACTCCAAATAACGGCGCTTTGCATCAGCCCAGTGCTTCTGCCGATCTTGGGCTATGTGTATTCTTTCCCTAATAGTACGAACTACGTAAACAGTTGCTACTATCATCTCAGGTCCAAAGAGTTCTCTATCTCCGATACCGTCCCAACTTAATGGCGATCGACACTTCCTTCCATAAAGCGCTGCAAAAGGTGCCATTCTGATGCTTGCTTGGTAGCTGTTGTTGTATGAAAACTCCACAAGATGTAGGTGATCTTCCCACGATCCTCTGAAGTCTAGCATACATGATCTGAGCATATCTTCCAAGATCTGAATAGTTCACTCAGACTGACCATCTGTTTGTGGATGATAAGTTGTGCTGAAGTTCAGACTTGTTCCCAAGCTCGCTTGCAGACTTTGCCAAAACTGCGATCGAAATCTAGTGTCACGATCGGAGACAATGCAGACCGGTACTCCATGAAGTCTCACAATCTCCTGTATGAGTTCATGGGTATCAGAGATAGTACATATTTGAAGATTTTAAAAATCTTACTTAGATTCTTACCTCCATATACTTCTTTGCTACTGTCTCAGTTGATTGGCCAACTCGAAATGGGATGAAGTGAGCCGACTTCGTGAGTCGATCCACAATAACCCATACCGCATCATTACCTTTTTTGCTGAGAGGAAGAGCAGTCACAAAATCCATCGTGATGTGTTGCCACTTCCATTCTGGGATAGGTAACGATTGAAGTAATCCAGCTATCCTATGATGTTCAGCCTTTATTTGCTGACACACCAAGCATTTAGCGACGCTTCTAGCTACTTCACGCTTCATTCCATGCCACCAGTAATTTTGACGCAGATCCTTGTACATCTTTGTACCTCCAGGGTGTACTGAGTAGGGAGAGCTGTGAGCTTCTTTCATTAACTCTTCCCGAACGGAACCTTTTGGTACACACAGTCTGTTGCCGTATCTTAAAGATCCGTCTTCATGAATGATGAAGTCTGTTCTGAGTCCATTCTCTACTTGTTCCCTGATCTTTTGCAACTTGGCATCACTTGCTTGAGCTGCTTTGATCTGATTGACAATGGTAGATTGAACTTGTAAGTTCATCAAACTTGAAGCGTTACCAGGCACGATCACTTCAATCTTCATCTGATGCAAGTCATGTTGAAGTTTCCACTGAGCGGTGAGATTCATTGCTAATGGTGGGCGACTAAGGGCATCAGGTACTACATTCACCTTCCCTGGGTGATATTGCAGGTTAATGTCGAAGTCCGCCATGAGTTCTAACCATCGTCTTTGCCGCATATTAAGTTCCTTCTGAGTAAACACATATTTCAGACTCTTGTGATCTATGTATAAATTCACTAGATCACCAAGAAGATAATGGCGCCGAATCTTAAGAGCAAAGATAACGGCCGCCAACTCCAAATCACGCGTCGGGTAATTGCGCTCATGAATCATCAGCTGTCTTGATGCATAAGCTACAACCTTACCGTGCTGATGTAGAACACATCCTAAACCCTTACCGGATGCATCGCAATGCACTTCGAAACCTCCAGATTGGTTCGGTATAACGAGAATAGGCGCTGATGTCAATCTTGACTTGAGTTCTATGAAACCTTGCTCGCATACTTCTGACCACAAGAATTCTTCATCTTTACGTGTGAGCTTGGTCAGGGGTGTTGCTATCTTTGAAAATCCTTCAATGAACCTTCTGTAATATCTAGCTAGACCCGAGAAACTTCGAATGTCCTTCACTGACTTTGTTGTCGGCCATTCTATTACTGCTGAAACTTTCGCTGGATCCACAGAGATTCCTTCGCCCGATACAATGTGTCCGAGGAAACCAACTTGATCTAGCCAAAACTCGCATATGCTATACTTGGCATATAATTGATGCTGTCGTAGAGTTTCCAGGACAATTCGTAGGTATTCGGCATGTTCTTTCTGGCTCTTATAATACACCAGGATATCGTCGATGAAGATGACAACAAACCTGTCTAGGTACTCCCGGAAAACTTGATTCATCAGGTTCATGAATATTACTGGTGTGTTGGTCACTCCAAATAGCATCACAAGAAATTCGTAATGACCATAGCGAGTTCTGAATGTCGTTTTTTGGATGTCAGATTCCTTGACCTTCACCTGATGATAACCCGAACGAAGATCTAACTTGGAGAAAACACAAGTACACTTAGCTGATCGAATAAATCGTCGATGCGCGGGAGTGGATACTTGTTCTTTATTGTTACTTCGTTCAAGGCTCTATAATCAATGTACATTCTGTACAGACCTTCCTTCTTCTTCACGAGCAGAACTGGAGATTCCCAACTTGAAGTGCTGGGACGAATCCATCCTTTCGCCAATAATTCGTCCAACTGAGTTCGGACCTCCTTTAAACCTTCCGGACTTAGTCGATATGGTGCTTTGATCCCCAGTTGTGCTCCTGGTATTAAATCAATGCTGAACTCAAGAGCTCGATCGGGAGGCAAACTTGATATACCGTCAGGAAACACATCGTCGAACTCTCGAACTACTTCTGGCTTTGATCCTTCCTCCGCTTGAATTGCCGCAATCACTGCCTTCTTTGGTTTCGTCTTGTATGTACTTGGCTCTAGGGTACGGTCTCCACTTTTGAAATAGAAGACCGGATGGTCTGCAATCTCGAATACTATCCTCCTTTGACGACAATCAATGGTAGCATAGAATGTTCCGAGCTAATCCATACCTAGAACCACATCGAAGTTTGGTATGTCCAGCACTTTGAAGTCAGCATAGAATTCTTTGCTGCAGACGACCACTGGACACAGGCTGTATCCCATTATTGCCTTTAGAACGTCGTTCTCTGAACCGACATTCCAGCTGGATACAAGCGGTGTGACTGGAATCGCATGAGTTTGGACGAGCCGTTGTGATATAAAGCAATGAGATGCTCCAGTATCGAATAGTGCGAGTGCAGGGAGTGAGGCTACTAAGATTGTACCTAGGTTATGTGGGATATGTTTTAGGTATAAGGAAAAGATATATAGGTATGTCTATGAACTGAAAGAGAATTTGAAAGGGAAGTGTTACCAGTAATGACTTGGTCGGTGGCATTAGCCTCTTCCACAGTCATCATGAAAGCCTGTCGCCTCGGCACATTCCTCCTTGCTGGAGGAGCATTCCTCTGTCCGTTCCTTGGTCCTTGAGGTGGGTTCCTTTGAGCTTGATGGAACTGACGAGGAGGAGGTGCAGTCGGTCCTCGAGGAGGTGGAGCAGGTAGTGAATGTCTCGGAGAAGGTGCCTGGATGGCTGGGCGCTGCGGGTAAGTGATTGCTGGCCTCGATGCAGTATATGGGTTTTGTCTACGAGGACAAGACCCAATATCATGAGTAGCTGAGACGCAGACTAAGCAAAGGCGATTTGCATGCCAATAGTCTTTCATCAGATGTCTATCTCTCCTGCAATATGTGCAAAATGCTGGGCTAGGCCTGTTGTTTAGTACTCCCGGTCTCCTTAGCACAAATGGTGGCCTTGAAGAGGCTCCTCCTGCCATCTGGTTGGCAGGGCGCTTCATCTCGGCAGACTGAGGTCTGCCCCTCATATTTACCACTGCCTCATATCGACGGGTAGCTTTCAGAGCCGATTCGTGAGCTGGGAAATCTCTTGTGGCTAATGCAGCATGGATCTCCGGATCTAACCCTTGTTGAAATCGTCGGGCTCCGATCTCATCCGTCGGTATCAGGTGTGCCGCAAATCTGTTAAGGCATTGTGTTAGCTGTGTAGTATATGATATTTTGAAATCGAAATATTGAGACGTATCTTACCGACTGAGCATGGTAAACTCAGCATCATACTCATCCACCGCTTTGGTCCACATTGAACCCTATTGTAAGTGGATGAACTGTTGTTCCATCTCGAATCTGGCAGTCTCGGGGAAGTACTTTGTGTCGAACATATCGCGGAAAGTTCTCCATTCGATCGATTGGGTGAGACGGCTTTCTTCCGCTTTCCACCAAACCCGTGCATTATCAGTGAGCTGCAGCTTTGCAACTCGAACCCAAGCGACCTCTGGCACTTATGCTACTGCCATGTCATCTTCAATACTCTGAGCCCATTCCTCAGCTTCTAAGGGGCTCTCCTTTCCTGAGAACTACTTAGGGTGCAAGGCCCTGAATTGCTTCACCCCAGGTGCTTCTGCCTCGGGACGGTTCATCAAGATAGCAGTCTGTTGCTGTCCCTCCAGGAGGCTGCGGATCGCCTAAAAAAAAACCGTCTGCTCATTGATCGGATCAGCTACGGTAAGTGTAATTGGTAGGGGTGGTGGAGTGTTGTTGAAGTTGGTGCTGGTATTGTTTGGGGAGTCCATAACCTTGAAAGAAAAATTTGGGTTAGGACAGATTCAAAATAAATGAAATTGGAAGATTCAAGGAATATAAATTGTAAAGAATGTTTTTTAGTTGCTGGTTCTTGTGTTATATTGCTTAGGTTGTCTACGCAGAGCTGACCTGTATGTCCATACAGAGCTGACTTGTATGTTCACACAGAGCAGACCTACATGGGCCACCAACAAAACCTGTCGCATCCCGCTTCCCAGTATATGGGCAGAGGATGCGACGAGAACGCTACGTATTTACTCAGAAGTAAACACGCTAAGCGTATCTAAGCAATATAAAATAAAATGTACACAAGAGACAAGATGTAAATAAACAGCAACTTTATTTATTAAACGTTCTTTTTACAATACAGCTGAAATGAAAATACATGGAATGAAAGAAATGCCTAAACAATGGCATAACAGAAATGAAAATGAAATGTAATGTACAAGTGAATCTAAAACTCCGGGCCATCAGTAAACTGATCCAAGTCTTCGTTGCTGGTTTCGATCTCCAGTGAGTCCGAAACACCTGACGACATTCCAAAGAAGAAGAAAGAGAATATCGTCAGCGAACAAGTCGCTCGGTAAGCCCCATAGATAGATAAGAATAGAATAGACAGAATAGAGTATAGTTGTTTAATGTTGTTATTTAGTGTTAACGTTGTTGTTTGTAGCTTGGTACAGAAGAGGCCAGTGTATACGAGAGGAGTCTTACTATCCCGGAGACTAAGGTATACAGAGTACAAGGAACCGTTCAGCCACGGTACAACGACAATGGAGATTCAGGTTTGGTGTCTTATGGTTGCAGTCTCGTGCCACTTCTAACACCTTCCGTACCAATCTACCCCTTATAAACCGCGCGATGTCTTGTTTTTATTAATTGTATTGTATTGTCTTTAAATTGTATAGATGGATGACTTACCGAAACCATGATATCAGTAATGGAACGGATATAATGGAAGAACATGTAAATGGAATATATCCATGGTTTGGTTCAGTCAATACAGATTGATATAGATTGATATAGATTGAATAGATAGATTCATATTGAATCATGTTGTATTATAGTTTGTACTTGAATAATATTCAAGTCAAATTGATTAGGTTGAGACTCAGTCTGAGTCAGACACTTTTAAAAGAACTTGAAATCCTGATTGTTTTGGTGTTATCGGTAACTGCTGCAGATGGACGACAGGATTTATGTCTTTTTTCAAGACAATTACCTTGTTGATAACAACGTTTGTTAAGTTGTTTATCTTAAATAGGCAAGCACCCATATCTCCGGCTCCCTGAGGCTCAAGAGACCGGTCCCGCTTAAACCTATGTTTACTAGGGTCCTTATTGTAATTTAGTATAACTTGAGGGGGGTTTATGTAAAAATAGTTTTGGTATAATTTCAAAATACACCTCAAGCATTTAATTATCATATTTAGAGTTTTCATTGATGTATATTTTATAAATGTGACATTTCTAGTGAATAAAACCTAATTTCATAATATATGGTATTTATTTGTAATATGAATATTGTTTTGAATTATCATGGTAGTTTCATGTAATATTTGGATTCTTTTCTTGAGTTTTGGAAACATGGAATAATATATATTTTTAAAATAAGTATTTTGGTAATAATTATATATACATAATTAATCAAAATAATTTTATTTATTTTCTTGTAAAAATCCCATTTTCTAAAGAAAAATGTATAAAAATTCCATCGAGATCGGATGCTCCTTGCGGAGGTCTGCATCTCGCTCTACTGAGACCGAGGATGTGTGATAATCCGCACCATCCCAAATGGGGTCCCTAAAATGGGTTGTAAAGGCTCAATTGCATGGAAAGTTAAATACACTTTTTAAAGAAAACGATTTTATAAGTTAAAAGGATTTATTTGTAAAGTCATATTTCCCGTCTATTATCCCAAGATTCATCGTGCTATGATAGATATGTGTGTTGTGAGGAGGTAGGTCATTACCTCATTGACTATCTAAATGTATAGCTAGGAATTATGATGGTTTATGTCGAAACTAAACTATATGGTATTTTTCTGAAAAGGTATGATAAAAGTTATAAAAATGATTATTTTGATGTGAAAGTTGTTTTATTGAGTTTTTTAATGTTTATTAATCAACATATAAGAATATGGTTTTATCTTGTTAAAGAAAAGTGTAGTTTTTAAAGAAAACTGAATTGGAAGTCGGACTAACTCCGCTTCCGTTGGGTTTTAAAAATGAAACTTTTTAAAGTATAAGATGAGAAGGGGAAATGGGACTTACTGGCTTATAAGGTAGAGGGGAGAAAGAGGAAGAGTGGGGAAGCACCGGTGCGTCGTTTCGTCGCCTGAAACTCCTTGGGTCGTTGCCGGAACTTCGTCGGAGTTTCGCCATTCGTTAACTCCACTTGCACACTATAGGAACTTGGAAATTTCTTGAGTTTTTGTATAGAATTTTAAGTTTGAAGGGATGCAAAATGGAGTGGGTATTTATAGGACAATTTAGGGTATAGGGGTGATGAAAAATGCATTAAAAATAGGATTTAAAGGGCTTTTTAATTCTCTGGAAAATGCAGGGAAAACAAACAGATAGGGGTTAAAGAGGGGAGTCTAAGGGTCTAGGGTTTAAAAAAATAAAAGGGTTTGGACATGGGAAAACCGGCGGCACCGGTCTGAGGGGCTTTCTTGCCGGTCCGATCATCGGGTTGGGGGCTCGGATTCCTGCCACGTGTCCCTGACGCTTCAACTAGCCTATTTAACATGTTTGATTATTCTGTAACTTACCCTATTACGTGTAGTGCACGTGAAAACTCTTGAGCTTCTAAAAGATTAAAAGAATATAAAATAAAAAGATAATGTGGCTGATGGGATTTGAACTCTGGTGCTATGGTTCGGCAGTGCGTGGTCTTACCAATGAGCTACATGCTCCTTCTTGCTGTTCTAAAGTAACACAAATACTTATAGCTTTCACAAGAATTGTAAATACCCCAAGTTTACATTAACTTTAAATGAATTTTATATACACGACGGAATTTGGAGTTGTTACAAATGGCTTCCAGCTGCACAACTTGCAACAACAATTCTCGCTCCGCCCCAACTGGAGGAGTGACTTACGGGCCCAATGCGACCTCCATCTTTTCAATGCCGGTGGGGCAGGTAACAGAAGCTATTACTGGATTGTTCTTCGGGACCATGCTCCCACCAATGAGAGTCGGTACCTCAACGCCGCAACCCGAAGCTCCCAAGAAGTCGGTCTTCGATCGACTTGCAACCACAATGGCCCCTCTCAACGGGCCGTCCAAATCCGAGGCCCCAGTCTTCAACAGGCTGAGCTGAAGCTAAAACGTCTCAGTCTTCAACAGGCTGAGCTAGAACCAAAATAGGCTTGCAAAGAGGCTCATCGTGCCTGAAGGGGCTGCCCTAAAATGGATAGCTCTCCCAACTCCTGCTGCAAATGAATCCATTAAAAGTGCTTCACCAGTCAGGTGATCGGTCTTCGAAAGGCTGACCGTCTCCAATCAAATCTTGCCAAGGACGTCGGTCTTTAACATGCTGGTAACTGCTGGAGCTCCTAAAAAACCAGGGGCAAGCTGTAACTGCTTCCGAAACCGATGGGGTCCCATCTGCAAGACACGCTCGATGCCGCCACTGGCGCCGAGTAAGAAAAGCCGGGGGCAACTCCCCCTCTGGAGTTACCCCACCAGCTCCAATGGTATAAGTCGATGCTACTGTTCCAACTGGGAACATCTTTGAAACGCTGAAGAGGGTACGCAAAAACCCCTCCACAGCGGTACTGAAGAAATTGCATCCTCCTGTTGAGGTCCCTGTGCAGGAAAAGCAAGAGCGGCCCCATCAACGGCTCTCCTCCTAAATTCACAGAGTTTGGCAAAAAGTCCAGGACTCTGTGATCGATGAAAACTACTCTCGCCGACTGAAGAAAATGAAGGTTCGGCAGGAGAAAGGCTACCCCTCCGTTATACAGCAAGGGACGTCTTCTACACAGGTGCCTGTTATAATGGCTCATTCAACTTCGACCTCCCACAAAAGGATGAGGCCAGAGAAAATTCCACCGTCGGCGGCAAATTCAAAAAGCAACGGACCCAAATGCCCCAAGTCTGGGGGCATGATCGTGCATACGGTTTACATGTCTTCCGGCCACAAACTCGGTCACTGAAAAAAGCTCAGGAGCAACAACAAAAGCTCTAGGAGATGCTGAAGAAAATGGCAGCACTCACCGGACAGAAAGAGAGTCCGGAATCAGCAAGCGAACAGCGCCAAGAGCAGGAGACCGATACAGAGTTCCTGCAAAGGGTGCTTGAAAGGAAGGATAAGGAGGCCGCGGAATAAGCTGCTAACATAAAGCAGATAGCGCTTCTGTTCCAGGATATGGTTGGAATGATGATCCAGCTAGAACCTCCAGCCGAAGGTCCACCGATAATCGTTGAGGACGACAAAGGGGAAACATCAAACCCCCTTCCGGCGCTATCAGTGGCCAAGGAGGAAACAATCTCCAAGGCTGCTCTTGATGATTATATAGCTTAACAAATACGAGCTCATCAAGCGAATGAAGCGGCTGGCCAAATCGTCAGAACTGGGCGACCGTATCCATGCTGGTATGATCAAATCAAGTACCCGCCGGGATATACGATCCCCAAATTCCATATGTACAAGGTGAAAAGAAATCCACACCAGCACGTCGCTCAGTTCAGAGCTCTGTGTGGAAATACTGGAGGCGATGACAAACTGATGCTTCGCCAGTTCGTTGGTAGCCCGTCGGAGACAGCCTTTGAATGGTACTCGGAGCTCCCAAATGACTCCGTAAAGACATTCACAGAGATGGAACTGCTGTTCACACATCGGTTCGCCAGCGCAAGCGAGCGCACCCCAATCACGGCATTAATCAATGCCAGGGTGAAGTCGGGAGAAACCTGGGTCCAATACGCGATCCGGTGGCGGATCCTATGGTCAAAATACGAACAACGCATCGAAGAATCCCCCGTCATGGGCATGTTCATCGGGACAATAGATCCGCAGACGACCGTGTCCCGGTTCATGATGTTCTTCAAGCCAACTACATTCCAGGCTTTGATCGATAAACTGGCCCAAATGGACCAGATGGGCCATAGGCCTTCCTCTTCAAATAAGGACCCTCGAAACGCCAAGGGTAAAGTGAAAGCGGTCTTCGTCGCCAACACTCAACAACAACTGAGCGACCCGAAACCGGTTGCTCACCAAAACAACATGCATCCGTGCCTATCCCTGGAAGAAAGGCTAGGACGCACCTACTCATTTCTCCGTGACAAGACGAGTAGACTGTTCGAGCTGGCAGTGCATAACAAACTCATCACATTGCCAGACCCACGACGTCCACCGCAACCTGGCGGCGTCAACAATCCCAACTACTGTTCCTATCACAGAATGGTGAGCCACCCAATTGAGGATTGCTACGTCTTCAAAAACTGGGTCGAGGATCAGTATCAACAGGGAAAGTTCGCGCTTTCTGAGAACTAGAGGGTAAACCCGCCATAGAAGCACGCTCCCAAAAAGGTGGATACGCCGGGGGCATCAAGCTCGCTCATAGAAAATGCTCCTTGGGAAGTCGTTCTTTCAGCTAAAACCAAAAGAATGCTGAAGGGTCTCCTGTCACGACCCAAAATAGCACGTGACTGGCACTTGAATCATGTGAAGTATATAGGAACCCACCTAATTCAAGTAAGCCAAAAGCCCAGAAATCTAAACCATTTTAAAGAAGAAGTGAAGAAAAATGGTTTTAAAGCAAGTGGTTTTAATAAATAAGTGGCATTAAACATTTAAAAGCAACGCCATATTTTCCCGAAAATTTCGGCGGAGTCTCCTTTGTAAATACTGGCCCCAAACGGGTACAAGCATGAATAATATACATAATGAATAAAGGCATCCCCAAGCGGGAGCTAGGTCTTCACCAATTGGCGGACACGACCATGCAAGCAATATAATATACAACACCGAAGGGCGAGGATCAAAACTCAAAAGAAAACCAATATCCACCAGAAAACCATAATAATACAAGCGCGACTCTAAGGTCGAAAGAATATACACTGGTCTTCTAAGTCTATCAATATACAAGTCTGGTTGATGGAATTTACAAGATATAACTTAATATAAATACAGATACTACGGTGATCACGATACAAGTGAACCCACCTACCAAAGCAATCACCCGGAAGGAAGTAGCGTGCCAACAAGCCGCAATGAAACCTGTACGGCAAAACCTGTAAAAAATTGTAGCACAATGGGGTGAGTTGCCAACTCATGAGTAGAAAACATCACCGAGAAGAAATCTCATGTATGACCCTATCCTAGGTCATACAATAATATCCTCAAAATTATATAGCCTGAAGCATCAATAAAGGCGAGGTAAACATCTATACATAAGTGTAATACCAAGTGCTCGTGTCAGTGACTCAGGTAACAACATATCATATATATGATGTATGAATGCATGAAAACATAATACATCTAAATGAGAAAACTGTTTTCTGATCTCGGTGAGATTTCTGCATAAAAATCGATCTATCATCAATGAAATCAACAAGGAATCTGTGTCAAGCATCGACTCAAAATATATATCCCAATATCTCAATATCTCGGGCTCCGGCAATGCGGACTGACCCATATCATAAAATCTCAATGTCTCGATATCTCGGGCTCCGGCAATCCGGACTGGCCCCGGGCTCCGACAATCCGGACTGGCCCATTTCATCAAATCTCAAGACTACGTCGGTATCCTCCGGATATCCGCCGCGTCATAAATAACCGGTCAGTAGTGCTCCCCTTCTGGGCTCAACGCCATCATCTGCGGCCATCTTGCCCCGGGATACCACACCGGTTCCACCATGCACCCGCAGACGGTTCCTCCTCCTCTTCGAATCGGGTGTATGATACTGCTCAAGGGCCGAGAAAATTCATGGTGGATATATCTCACATCATATCACGAGAAAACCACAATTTCTATCTTTTAAAAATGATAATGAGTTTATAAAATCCTTGAGGTTTCTCCAAATCCATAAATCTCATGGAAAATCCGAATCCCATAATCAAAATTCAATAAACAGTGAATACCGGCATAAAGCCCCATAATATTGCATGAAAAATGAAAACACACATGCATGAGATATCACAGTAATAAATGCAATGTCTAAGCTATCATATGAAAGCAAGCGCACTAGTACTATGTTGAAACTATCAGCTAACAATTTATACTAATGAAGTAGTGTTTTCTAATATGTACGTGACATGAAAATTACCAATGATGATATGTGTGAGCCGGCAAGCAGGTGTACGTGGAGAATATGCATCATCGATAATGGTGCTGGTGTCCTGACAACATGGGTTCATAATAACAAATGAAAACACAATTAAGCATGCAATTTGATGCGAATAGTAAGAATATACGGAAAATGAATAGTAACGCAACATATAAGAATAAACATTTATAAGCACGAGTCATACAATTTTGGCATTTGCAATAGCACGAATCGTGGTTTTTAGAAAATAGGGCATGTCTTTAAAATACTCATGATTCATTAGTTTTGAAAATAAGTATGACTCGAGCCCAGTCTAACATCTACCTGATAAACTACAGGACTAAACTAAGAGACTAATCGAAAGGGTAAGGATATCCACCTAAGTATGAGTCGATATATATATATCTAGTAGTCAGTGATCCCGCCTCAATAGCGTCACGTACGATAAAACATATAATACGATATCCACAAATCAAGAATGCGGATCAATCATCACATTTATACCTCGTACAGTAAAATCCATCGTACGACATCCCAAATCGGGGTACGGGTCAATATCACATATAACTCATTATTCATCTGGTATCCTTATCATCATATTCTGAATTAGGGGTATTGATCTAAAGTCTAGTACATTCCGATACCATCAACATATATATATATATATAGATATATATATATTCGTGTGTATGAAAACACATCGCCCGTCGATCCATTATAATAACATGTCGTATACCATATCATGTGCCACATCACGGCTCAAACACTTATCAACCTCTCACGGCATCATGCCTGATTTTATCGACTCCTTACCTCATATCACATACTATCCTCATCATCCGTGTATATGTATACATACACACACACACACACACACATACTCACATACATATATATATGTGTGTGTGTGTATATATATCCCCATATACGCTCAAGAAAATCAAATGTATGTGTGTGTGCGCGCATGTGTGCCAATCTTTACTCTAAGGTTTCGCGACTAAGAGACTAAACTAAGTTATTTTCTCTCTAAGTATTTGTGTCTCACATTAACACATATAACTAAAAATATAAATCGCAATCGCATTCTACCCTACGAAAGTGCGGGGGTGCTATACGCCATCCACCCGACTTCCCCCGTAGATATATATCTACTCACATTGATCCTTGCTTGCCGAAGTTGATGCCGCCATCCTCTTCTTCATCGTCCGAAGTCCACGTGAGGGTACCTACATATTACATATATCGTATCGCATCAAAACGTCCAATTCAAAACCAAAACGACCCGCGAATCACACATAGGCTAAAACCTATGGTCTACTCACGCAAATCAACCAAACAACACCCGATATCGACGTACAAACATCAAGTGACCGATACAAAACCAAATATCAAAACTAAAGTTAAAACGAAGTCGTAAAATGAAACAGCAATACAAGAAAACACTTCCAGATTTTTTTCAGGTGAGATTAGCCAATTCTGCATTTATAGGGGGCCTAATTTAAAGATAATGGAACCACAGGCCAAGCACAAGGCCCAGAGGCCAAGTCCTGGCCGCAATTTGCGGCCAGAAAGAAATAATTGGCAGCCAGAGTTAGGGGTTTGGGTCTCGGGTCTTCAGGGTAGCTTCTAGGTCACCTGCACACATCTCAGTAATCGCTAAATATTTTTCAGGTGCCCCGGGTCATAGCAGATCTCTAAATATTATCACAATTCCCACAATCTTTCGATATCGTGGTTTCTAAGTTTGGGTTATGGGGTTTCAGTCTCATGATAGATCCAGGTTTATGACACTATAGGGTCATAATCCACAATTACACTCAGTTACACCTTCCCAAGTCAAGGAAAACCCTAACCCTCATCTTGGAATTTTCAAATCTCACTAAACCTCACTTAAACACTTCTAAACTAATATAGATGCTAAAGTGAATCAAATACTACACTAATGGTGAAATAATTATCTCATTTGGCAACTCAAGAATTTTCTTGAGTTGCCCCTAGTGCTCAAAATCAAAACTTTCTTGGTTCCCCATGCTTGTAGTGAGCTTGTGCATGTATTTAATGAAGGGAATGAAGTGTTTTGATGTGTTTTTGGTGGTGTTGTGAGGTGTAGGAGGAGGTGGAAGGAGGAGGGCAGCCATGAGAGGAAGGGGAGGGAAAATGATGAAGAAAATAATGAGGGGAAAACAAATGGGAGCCTTGGCCAAATGACCCCTCACCTCTCTCTCTTCTCTCTCTTGCCCATACCCATTTCTTTAATCTTTTCCTTTTCTTTTCTTTTTGTTTTCATTTAAAACCATAGAAACCCAAATGGAACCATGCACAATTTAGGATTTAAGCCAAGTTTTCAAAAATGTAACAAGTGTTAGCAAATATGAAATGGTGCATGTCACATGCACAAAACACCATCAATGTGTGATTAGTAAACATTAATCAAGTTTAGGATAAACTTGTATATAATTAATTATAAAAATTTATACTTTGCCTAAATCACATAAATCCCTCCAAAATCACCATTCAATTTAATTCTCCAACATTTTCCAAACTATCGGTATATAATTATACCACAACATTAAAATATTCATAATATTTATTATATTAATTATATAAATTCCCAAAAATAATATTTTATTTTTCTGAAATGTTACATCTCCAGGCATGTCCGGCATTTAGGTGGAAAAGCCCACTTGAACTGGAAATCATCAATGGGATGCTGAAACTGCGTCCCGTACCGAAAATTATCGACAAAGGACAAAATCCCCAAGTCGAACCTTCAAAGTCTTCGAAGAAAAAGAAGAACACCATGAAGCTTGTGCGACCTTCCGAGTATAACGACGAATGCACAGACCTACAAAAGTACATTGATGTGCTGGAGGAGTACAACCAGAAAGCGCAGACACCGGTCACTGATTGATGTGAAAAAGTGTTTGTAGAATAACCGCAATCAATAACGGTGTCGCTTGTAGCTAGCCGAGATGAGTACGGGTCGTCCGCAGGGAAACGTGGAATATTTTATTCTTACTTTAGGCGTGTTGAGAAAGGAAGGAGGAAGAAATAAGAATGGTTGTAGGTTCTAGATCTACGTTAAACACGGATGCAAAATATAGATCTAGATTAATTATGGATGTAAGTTCAATATTAAAAGGGGGCTTGTAGGGTTCATTAGGATTTAGTAGTTATGGATGGTTAATTAAAAATTACTCTTTCTATCCTTTAATAGATTTAAAACTAGAACGACGGTGATGCATGTAGATTAGGGTTTCTGGAGGGAAAAGGAATCCCACTCTTAACCCCTATTTTGACACGGAACTCCATTCATATCTAGCCTTTACCAAAACAATCATTAATCTAATCTCTAATCGCGGTCGAGACTAACAATAAATTGGTAGTGCGCCCGATTAGAATGTTAATGATTTTTTTAGTAAAGTTTATAAACTTTATAGGACGTAAAAAGAGTTTAAGGATCTTCATCGTCCATTAATCTACCATAATCCTATGAACCCTAACAAGCGGAGAATTACTCGCGCATGTTGGGAAAAGAAGATGAAAAGACAGAGAGGGAAAACATAATGTAAAATGCAAAAGAATTAAATAAAACAACTACCTTTATTAATCAACTTGAACAATCTACACTTTATTCCTTAGAAAATGATTACAAAAACTTGGTTTGCTTCTCGAACTCTTCCGAAGGAGGTAGATGAACAGTTGATGATCAGCCTGGATGCGTGAGCCGTCTTGGACTTCGTGATCTCTTCGGCTTGATGATTTTTCCAAGAAGCTCTCGGTCCTTATTTATAGTCCCAGAGCCAGAACCCTAGTTTCCTAATATGGTAACTAGTTATTACGATTCTAACCAAAAAATCTGGAATCCCAACTCCCTTAGAGTGCGGCGGAACCGCGGCCGTTGGATGGGTTTGACCGCGGATACGCAGTCTTATGGTAGGATCTTGGCCTTAAATTTCTAGGGCTTTATCTATGTAGCTCTTGGTGATCTTTTGAATATCTAGACTTTGAAAATCTTCTCTATGTTTCTGCCAGAATTGGTTTCTTCAATTTACTTGAATATCTTCGGCAGATTTGTTCTAACAACTTTGATTTTCTTGATTTCAGCCCTGAAAATTCTGTACAACAACTCAAAAAATAATATTAGTAGAGTTTGTTTTATTGAGATATTAACTTAACCATTAAGAATTGGTCAAAGGTATTTAATAAGGTAAGCATATTTAAATGGGCCAAATGTTACATGGATATTATATGCTTACTTTTTTCTACCAAATGTTAATTATAATATATAAACACATGAAAATAATATTTTTACAGATAAAACCTCATATGTACCATATATTATAATAAACACCTTTTATTATATAGAAATAGTAGAAAAAATGTCATATTAAATGTGCAATTTTATCAACTGAACAGTCACCCTCGAAGAGTTCCTCAAGCATATTCTTGAGAACGAAAAGAGTGACAACGATGAGGAAAATGACTCATCAGAGACTGAAGACTATGTAGCAAGTTGCCACATGGTTTCCCATTCGTCGTTAAATGACGAAGAAGCTCCCCCAGCATCAGAAAACAATGTAGAGGGACCGGGGGCAGGATCGGCGCCAAAATCCCCGGAACTGTCGGAAGACCTAATCGATAGGCTATTAAACGAAGCCTTTCGAAAAAGCAAAGTTAACCGAGAATGCGAAACAACCATATATGAAAAGACTAAGCATCAGCGTTAGGATGAAGAAGATGCGGCAAGGATGAGTCGTAAAGTACTCTAACCAAGCCAAAGCATACCTGCCACAAATAATAGCAAGATCAAAGCAGAGAAGCGGTTCGCCAAAGCCCTGTCAGTGGGAATGAAGCTACCACCTCTCAAAGGAAACACGCTCGGGGTCATAAGCCTCGACGGAAAGGACTTATATCCGAACTACTTCCTATATCATCGGAGAGTTACTCATCCCATCGAAGAATACAGTGCCTTCAAGAAGTGGTGGTAAGGATACGTTGCCCATCAACAACACTTCAAGAGGATGAAGCACAAAGCTTGTCGACAGCGAAAAAGTGCGACGAATGCGCGTGAGAAAATGACTGGCAACTTTCATATGGTTGATACCAGTTTGGAAAAGGAAAAACTCTAAGTTCTTACCTTTGGAAGCGATTCTGAGGAAGAAACAGCTCTTAGCCCTCTCTTCAAGGACTCCACCTCTGAAAAAGAAGAGGAGGAGAAGAACAGTGAGAACATTCAGCTGCGTAACCGTACGTTGCCTGAGAAGAGTCTTGGACCTACAAACAAAGGTCCGGGAAAAAAGGACAAAGGGAAAGAGAAAATCCTTGAGGAAATTGCCCTCGACGATCGAGTTGTCAAAGTGCTTGCAGCCAAGGACCCGCCTAAGAAAAATAAGGTGGATTATAATGTCTTATCACATCTGAGGAAAATGCCCTCGCAATTGAGCATACTGGATGCTCTCCTCCTGTCCAAAGAGGAACGAGATTTTCTGATCAAGGCATTACAAGAGCCTGATCAATTCCAAGCTTTCCTCGCAGAAGAGTAGATGAAGGACGAGCTGGTGGAGGTTCACACAGCTCAAATTACATTCAGCGATGAAGATCTCCTCCTCGGAATGTGCGAGCATAACCGCCCGTTATACGTCACCGAATACTGCCACGACATCAAGATAGGCAAAATCCTTGTCGACAACGGATCCTCCATCAATCTTCTCAATGTGAAAGTGCTGAAGGAGATTTGCATGAACGTTCAACACTTGGCCAGAGACAAAATTACCATCTCCGGGTTCGACTCACAGTCGTCACGGACGCTGGGGTCCGTAATACTGACGTTATGCTTCGGATTGCTCGTCACTGACATCAAATTTCACGTCATTGACGCCAAGAATTGCTATAACGCTTTGCTCGGCAGGCCCTGGCTGCATGAGTACAACGTCATACCTTCTACACAACATCAGTGTATGAATTATTTCAAAGACGGGTTGGAATATCCCTAGTTCCAGATCTCGATGGCAACATCTACAGCCTAGAGATCAGCCCGACGTTCCTTCTCGGTGCAGATGCGACGTCAACAAAAGGCTCCAAATAGCCAAATCAAAAATGAGTGACAGCAAAATCCCAGCTCCAGCTCGACATTCTTCTCGTTACAGCAGCCGCAATGTCAACAAAGGCTCCAAATAGCCAAAATAAAAAAGGAGCGACGGCAAAATCCAAACTCCAGCTTGACATTCTTCTCGTTACAGCAGATGCAATGTCAACAAAGGCTCCAAATAGCCAAATCGAAAAGGAGTGATGGAAAAATCCCAGCTCCAGCTCGACATTCCTCTCGTTACTGTTAGTGTATATGCCCTAGAGGCCATTACTGTATCATACTAGTTTGTATATTACTTAATGAAAGCTTGGGATATTCACCTTGTATAGACAATCTTGCTCAAAATAGTAGTATGCTACTTGGTTTGTTTCTACTTTAATGTGTACATGTGTTTCTTTTAGTATATCACCTATACACATTAGTGGAGCCCTTAGGATCTTTGCTTGATTACCAGCGTTGTGATGGCAGTCACACTCGTGGGGGCTGGGTAATGTAACATTTCAAAAAAAAATATTATTTTTGGGAATTTTCATAATTTAATATTAATTTTAATGAATATTTTAATAGTCGGTATAATTAAATACCGATAAATGGGGAAAATTCCGGAGAAAATTTTGGAAACTCTAAAATAGGGTATTTTGTGGAAATATGCCATTTATGAGTTTTTATGGTTAAGTATATGCTATTTTAGTGTTAATCGCGATTAAAAATTGCTAATTGGTTTTTTGGCTTTTTGTGCAAATTGTGCACCATAACATTCCCACACTTGTCATACTTGTGTCATGTTCTGGACCCGTGTTAAGCCTAGGGTTGAACCATGTAGATGACCATGATGGGTTAACCTTTTGGTTAAGATAATTAGTTTAATTAGGGGTGTAGCTTTGTTTAAATTTGATTAGGGTAGGGGTTGACTTGTAGGTAGGTGAGAGAGGGAGAGCCTTGATGGCTTGAGCAAGCAACATTGAGAGAGAGAGAGAGAGGTGGTTAGGGTGTGCCATGATCCATCTCATTCCATAATCCCTTGTGTTCTTTCACCCCCCCTCTCACTCATACCACTTCCTCTCATTTATCACATCTTTCCTCACATCACTCACTCCCACACTAAAAAAAAAACATTACAACAGCACCATCATGAGCTGCAACAGCAGCTGATGTAAAACATCAGCCTACCCTCAACACACTTCAGCCCTCATATACACTATCAGCCACCATATCAACACATCAGCAACAACCTCAGCCCAATTTTTATCACATCTGCTGCTACCAACAGCCACAACAGCAACATCACATACTACAACACCACACCCTCATTAAACCCTACAACATCATTCTCCCACTTCACCAAAGCAACAACAGCTGCAGCTGCTGTAACAACAACAACACCAGCTGCTACATTAACCACAGCAGCAGCAGCATCTTTCAAAACACCAGAAACAGCCCCAGCACCATACCACAACATCACCCATACCACACCACCACAACTTCAGCCCAACACAACACCCTAACTAATACAACAGCTTCCTTCATCGGCCACTGCTGCAGCAACAGCCCCAGCAATACAAAACAGCATTAGCATCAGCTACTGCAGCATCTTCTGGAGCAAAAGGAGCAGCTCCACAGCAGCAACAACCCTTCCTCCTTCCTCCTCCTTCCTTTCTCCTTCATTCTAGGACCCTCTTGAGGTATAATCTTGCAACCCAACTCTTTTCTTGCTCAGTTCTAGTTATTTAGCTGAAATTAGAGTATTAAGTAGATTAGTGCTAGTTTTAGGCAAAATTGAGTGAGACTTGACCAAGTGTTGGTTTTGAATGTTAGTGTAACCTTATTAGGGGTATTTGAGACCAGTTTAACCAAGATTACCCCAATTTCCCAGTTGGTTACCTGAAATTTTCAACTTGGCGTATTTTATCGATTTTGTCGACTTTGTGGCTTTTCTGGAAACTCCTATCAACCCGGACCTCCTAAAATAAAATTGACTTGGCAGTAGGATGTGCAGGCAGATAGGAACCAACACCTAAAACCCTAGCCCCGACCCCCATTTTCTGGCAGCAGTTTTATTCCTTCTGGCCGCAATTTGCGGCCAGAGCAGGAGGGAATTGCCTCGTTTTGCGTGCACGGCCCTATTTCATGTAAACTTGACCCTGGGTATGTCTAGTTTTGACTGATTCCAGTTAGGGTAAAATCTGGGTTGATTTTCATGAGTTGGCGCATGATTTACGACTTGTTTTCGTATGGATTTTGGTATTCGATGATTCGTTTCCGTCGGGTGGCGTTTGAACGCCAACGACCAGTGAGCATTGGCTGTGTTAGCACGCGAGACTATAGGTTTTTACTTATAGATGTAGCGTGTACCGTTTTGGGTTTCCGACATGATTTACATGTGTTTTAGCATGTGATATTCTTGTAGGTACTCACGTGACGTCGAAGCGTTGGAGATGCAAATGGCGACATCGGCACCGGCACACATGAGCAAGGTGAGTAGATTTATATCTACGGGGAGAAGTCGGGTGGATGGCGTATAGCACCCCCGCAGTCCGTGGTGATGTATACGGATGCGTATACACACCTATAATTATTATATGTTGCTTGGGAAATTATTGATGTTTAGGATGGATAATTGGTGGACTTGGATGATTTAGTGTCGCGAAAACCTATAATAGTGGGTGCACTACACATACACACTCCCACACATACATACTTGCATACATCCTTACTTCATATGTGCATAGACGGGATTCTATAGAGATATGTGTTCACATGGGTATGGGACCACGTGTTCACATACGGATTTGAGGATGATACATGGGATTGAGATGAGTCGATGAGTTTGATCTGAGGTTATGATATCGGTGATATGATAAAATTCATAATTATAATACGTCTTGATGCTTTAGAGGATTTTGGGAATAATGATGCCATAGGAATGATGACATAAATATATAATGATCTACACGTGATTATGTTATGAGATATGATATGATATGATATAACCAGATATTTATGATAGGCCGCCTTGGGCGTTGTTTACTCCTTGAGATGATATGTGCTGATGATATCGTTCTTGCTAGAGGCTGTCAATCGGAAGCCGGATTATGATTATATTGACGATATATGATGATAATATCGATTTATACGAGACTGTCGATCAGTAGTCGGATCTTGATTATAGTGATGATATTAGCATTGTACTAGACATAGGTCAGTACCCCAGATGATGATCTTGATAAAAAGGATACTAGATGAATGATATGACGAATGTGATATTGACTCGTACCCAGATTTGGGGATGCCGTACGACGGATTTACGTACGAGCTATATTTTGATGTTGATCCGCCCTCTTGACTGGGGATAACCGATTATAGAGATATGGTATCGGATGTGATATTATCGAGGCGGGATCACCGACTATATATATATATATTTGTGTATCGACTCAGAGTTTAGGCGGTTTTCCTTACCTGCAGTTAACCTATTAGCTCAGCCTTATCGTTGGTGTGGCTATAGCACTCTTATGACATTAGATGCAGTTTAGCTATCTTTGTGTTTAGCATTAAGCTCCCGCATATTATTGTTGTTACTCTGCATCGCATACTTATTGTGATTCATATTCCATTATTGATATCATGCTGTTAGGACACCAGCACCATTACCGATGATGAGTATGTTCCACATACACTTACTTGCCAGCTCACACACATCTTCATCGGTAATTGCCATGTCACTACACAGTAGTATTATTGCATCAGGATATGACCCTTGTATGTGCATACTATTATTCCATGTTGCATGATATACTGTTATACTTGCACTTCATTTATATGTCACATACATCATGTTTCCTGATTATGCGCATTGAGATATGTTGTTTCTATAATATTTCTGGATTTGGGAACCGTGGATATTTCAAAAAGATTATGTAAATGTTTTAAAAACCTGGTTACCCTTGATATGATATTTCAGTGCGTCCACCATGTGTTTTCTCGGTGCTGAGAGCGACAGGTGAAACCCGATTCGAGGAGGCAGATGAACCGTTTCGGGTACATGGTGGGCCCGGTGCGGTACCCCGGGGCAAGAAGATCGCAGGAGATAGCGTTGAGCCTGGCAGGGGAGCACTACCGACCGGTGATTTTACTCGACACGTCGGATATCCGGAGGATACCGTTGTAGTCATGAGATGGATGGTAGGGGCCGATCTGGACTGACGGTGCCCTGGATTTTATGATTGAGACATTGAGATTTGAGATATTGAGGTACAGAGATTGTGATACAGAGATATCGAGATATTGGGATTTATGTTTTGTGCCGAAGCTAAGCACCGTTTATGTTGATTTCATTTATGATACCTCATTTTAAAAATACAGAAATCTCACAACTTTATGAAAGCAGTTTTCTTCAGTACATGCATTCTGTTTCATGCATTCACATATCATTCATATGATACATTGCCACCTGATGCACTGACACGGGTACATGGGATTACATTTGGGTTAGATAGTTACCCTAGTCATGTTATAGATTGCTGGTTATATATTTGAGGATTGTATATTATGATCGTATGACCTAGGATTGCGTCATACATGCGATTTTCTGTTCGTAGATCTTTTTCTACTCATGAGTTGGCAACTCACCCCTGTTGTGCCCCAGTTTCTTGCAGGTGTTGCCGTACGGGTTTCATTACGGCTTTGCGGGCACAGCTTCCTTCAGGTGATTGCTAGTAGGTGGGTTACTTGTATCATACCCATCATTATACATTGTATATTATATTTCAGTTGTATCTAGAAGTTCCATCAACCAAACATGTGCTTATTTGAGATAGAGACCAGTGATGTTTATTCTTTCGACTTTAGAGTCGTGCGTTATATTTCTCTAAGTTTCTTGTTGATTGGAGTTTCCTTTTCTGTTGTGATCCAATCCTTCAGGTGTTGTATACTATTGTTGCAACTGGTTGATTTACATATGGTTTTTCCTTCACTCCACTACTTTTCTTGGTTTGGGTTTCTGGGCTCGGCTTACTTAGAGCACGTACGCCTTGAGACATGCGTAGCCTAAATGCCGGTCATGTTCCGTACTTTCGGGACGTGACAAAGTTGGTATCAGACCGTTAGGTTCTACCTTCGGAGCATAGGATGACCCTTGGTTGATGGAATAGGTGACTAAAGTAGAGTGACATACCGTGGGTATGTTCCGCGGCATATTTACGACACGCCACTCCACTTAAGAAGCCTTAGGATGTACATTTCTTCGTTCAGTATCATATTCACTCCTGATCTAGCCTCATCGGTACCAGTATGGTTTTGCTAACACGATTACGGGCAGGGAGAGCTACGGCTAGAGTTGCGGTCAGCATGAGCTCGTCACGAATGAGGACTGACCAGGGCGTGATTCCGGCGACACACGATTGCAGAGATGTGTCTTTTGATTGGGTTTTGCACCACGAGCGTTGGATGGATCGCTGTATGAGATTACTCGGATGTGCAGATCAGCACCAGAGGATTGAGCCACTGGTAAAGGCCAGCCAGACTTTGATGACCGTTGAAGTATTACTTATTCATGAGGATTGAGGCACTGTTCAGCGTGCAGACGAGTGGGCCAGTTCTTGCTGCGAATGACGAGATATTGCCCCAGATGATTGGAGCTATGGCAGTACGAGATCGTACTAAGAGATGATAGAAGGTCGCTAGTCACCGAGGATGAATGACTAGGACGTGTGGTTCGTTCGCTACCCCGATGAGAGGTCATCAGATAAATTGATTCCAGCTAGAGATGACTTCACGCGGAGACGTTGAGAGTCGACAGAGACGATCGAATATCAGAAACCTATTATTCCAAGTTTAAAGTACTCGGCAAGACATGCAGGCAATTCTATGGTCCCTCTAGAAGAATGAAACCCTAACTCGACTTAATGACTGTGTGAAAGCCTTTGAACCTTAGGGTTTGCGGCAGTTCTGTGGCGCCATTAGTGAGGCTTGGGTTTTCCCTTCTACGGTTGGACCACCGATACTGTGGTATGTACTCGATACTATTAAACTGTATCCAAGATGTTGAGCTCTTGGGGGATTATGATGTTTAAACAAATCGATCGGATGGCTCGACTTAATTCGGATGCTAGGTGGTGAGATGCATTTCTTGGGAGACTCCCGATACGAGGATAGCCGTTGGAGCTCAGTCCATGCAGCCACGACGAGACGAGTCCGAAGCAGTCGACATTAGAGAAAGTGGAGTAAGAGGTTCGTACAAGATCTGGATATGATGACGTTCCACTCCGCCGACATCAGAGATGCGATGCGCATGCCGAGGCATAGTGCTGGATATACCTTCCAGAAGGAGTCGCGATGAGTATGCAACCATTCCGGAGCAAGAAGCAGAAATAGTAAAGGACGATGACTTCCGGACAGTTGGTAGAGATGAGACTTGGAAGAAACCTTGAGCAGGATTCCTTCCAGGACACTGCTACAATGATACTTGCACCCAGGATCAGATGTGTTGCGTACATTCAGAGAGCCAGAGGCCGACGCCAGTGACATGCTGCTTTACGAGTGGTCGCAATGATTGACCGAGAGATGACCAGAGAAGTGCCAAAACGGAATCGTCCCCGTTAGCACATCTGACAGGGCCGATGAGCCGATGGATCGTGAGATTGGTAATCCATAGAGAAGACTTGGACCCAGGAGTGGTCATGTTACGCACACCAGCAGGCCAGAGTTCAGGATCGTCGACGAGATATGCTATGAGTAATCACGACAGTTGGCCAGAGATTCGTGGAGGATGCGCTTGGGCGGAATTATTCTGCCATACGTGTTTTCGGTATTTTGGGCGATTTATTCGCATGATTTGATTTTGATGGTTGGGTTTCATGATATTTGTTTTCATGCACCATGGTTGTACTTACTGAGTATTTACGATTTTCGCCCAGTTATTGCACTTAATATCGTTTTCGTGCCTTGGTTTCACATGTTTATGACTTCATGGGTTTCATACATTTGAGTTGATTTTGTGCGTATGCACG
The DNA here is from genome assembly GCA_030015575.1 of Agapanthus africanus. NCBI lineage: Eukaryota > Viridiplantae > Streptophyta > Magnoliopsida > Asparagales > Amaryllidaceae > Agapanthus > Agapanthus africanus. Next base: position 495,675,213 of record CM057348.1, on the reverse strand, counting down.
CACACGATTGGTTTTTTGCACTCTGTATAGTTTACATATGCTTGCAGTGCAGTGACATGTATTTTGTGCACTTAGATGCACTGGACTTCGATTTCGATGGTGAAGTTCGATATTTGTTTTGTGCACTTTATGCACCTGATTGGGTTTACGCGTGTTTCGGCACTTGATATTGGATTTCATGATTTCGTGCATGATGGATGCACCGGATTTGGACATTTAGCGCATGTTGGGCGCCTGTTATGAGATGTGATTTGGTGCACACCATATGCACTAAATCGGGATTTTCGTGCATATCAGATGCACCTGATTTTGCGGTCAGGCACGCACGTTGCCTATGACCGATGTTGTGTGCACAACCGTTGCACCTTGATGTTGTTTCTGTGCACCTGCTTGGCACATGTATGGATTTTGATTTTCGTGCGCACCGGACGCACAGGGTTTTCATATATACTTTTTGGGATTGATTTCTTATGGAGCAGTACATTTTTATGATGTTGCGATTTGTTTTCATACTGAGCAGGACTAGTCAGATGACAGTACCTGAGTATGTTTTGCATGCATTGATAGATTTCAAAGGGATTTCCAAAAGCGAGCTATAGTCTCATTATTTACATACGTGTCCGATACGACACGAAACGTTTAAAACGAGGAAACCCTTCTAAATTGTTTTCAAAGCGGCGGATCGTGCATACTAAACAAAAGATATATACGTATATGGCTATTTTCTTATAGAGACTTCCGCCACTGTGCAGTGTTATGCGCATTGTACATTGACTTTAAAGAATTTTTGCATGCATTCCCTTCATATATTTACATGTATAGTTCCGAATACTAGCATATCGGTTTTACCTTGGATTTGGCATTCGTGTTTTCACCTTGACTCCGATGATTGCGAGATGCCTGACGGAGTTTTGTTTTCGAGTTATATGCTCGTCACTCATGCGCATGTATTGCGCTATTATGCGTTTTATGTATTGATGATTTCGGAGCCCCGTGGATTTGGACATTTTATTGAAATGTTTTAGAATTTGGAGGTTTAAATTTAAATTCGGGGACCGAATTTCTTTAAGGGGGGAAGACTGTAACATTTCAACAAAAAAAAAAATATTATTTTTGGGAATTTTCATAATTTAATATTAATTTTTAATGAATATTTTAATAGTCGGTATAATTAAATACAGATAAATGGGGAAAATTCCGGAGAAAATTTTGGAAACTCTAAAATAGGGTATTTTGTGGAAATATGCCATTTATGAGTTTTTATGGTTACGTATATTCTATTTTAGTGTTAATCGCGATTAAAAATCGCTAATTGGTTTTTTGGCTTTTTGTGCAAATTGTGCACCATAACATTCCCACACTTGTCACACTTGTGTCATGTTTTGGACCCGTGTTAAGCCTAGGGTTGAACCATGTAGATGACCATGATGGGTTAACCTTTTGGTTAAGATAATTAGTTTAATTAGGGGTGTAGTTTTGTTTAAATTTGATTAGGGTAGGGGTTGACTTGTAGGTAGGTGAGAGCGGGAGAGCCTTGATGGCTTGAGCAAGCAACATTGAGAGAGAGAGAGAGAGGTGGTTAGGGTGTGCCATGATCCATCTCATTCCATAATCCCTTGTGTTCTTTCACCCCCTCTCACTCATACCACTTCCTCTCATTTATCACATCTTTCCTCACATCACTCACTCTCACACTCAAAAAAAAACATTACAACAGCACCATCATGAGCTGCAACAACAGCTGATGTAAAACATCAGCCTACCCTCAGCACACTTCAGCCCCTATATACACCATCAGCCACCATATCAACACATCAGCAACAACCTCAGCCCAATTTTTATCACATCTGTTGCTACCAACAGCCACAGCAGCAACATCACATACTACAACACCACACCCTCATCAAACCCTACAACATCATTCTCCCACTTCACCAAAGCAACAACAGCTGCAGCTGCTGTAACAACAACAACACCAGCTGCTACATTAACCACAGCAGCAGCAGCATCTTTCAAAACACCAGAAACAGCCCCAGCACCATACCACAACATCACCCATACCATACCACCACAACTTCAGCCCAACACAACACCCCAACTAATACAACAGCTTCCTTCATCGGCCACTGCTGCAGCAACAGCCCCAGCAATACAAAACAGCATCAGCATCAGCTACTGCAGCATCTTCTGGAGCAAAAGGAGCAGCTCCACAGCAGCAGCAACCCTTCCTCCTTCCTCCTTCCTCCTCCTTCCCTTCTCCTTCATTCTAGGACCCTCTTGAGTTATAATCTTGCAACCCAACTCTTTTCTTGCTCAGTTCTAGTTATTTAGCTGAAATTAGAGTATTAAGTAGATTAGTGCTAGTTTTAGGCAAAATTGAGTGAGACCTGACCATGTGTTGGTTTTGAATGCTAGTGTAACCTTATTAGGGGTATTTGAGACCAGTTTAACCAAGATTACCCCAATTTCCCAGTTGGTTACCTGAAAGTTTCAACTTGGCATATTTTATCGATTTTGTCGACTTTGTGGCTTTTCTGGAAACTGCTATCAACCCAAACCTCCTAAAATAAAATTGACTTGGCAGTAGGATGTGCAGGCAGATAGGAACCAACACCCAAAACCCTAGCCCCGACCCCTATTTTCTGGCCGCAGTTTTATTCCTTCTGGCCGCAATTTGCGGCCAGTGCAGGAGGGAATTGCCTCGTTTTGCGTGCACGACCCTATTTCATGTAAACTTGACCCTGGGTATGTCTAGTTTTGACTGATTCCAGTTAGGGTAAAATCTGGGTTGATTTTCATGAGTTGGCGCATGATTTACGACTTGTTTTCGTATGGATTTTGATATTCGATGATTCGTTTCCGTCGGGTGGCGTTTGAACGCCAACGACCAGTGAGCATTGGCTGTGTTAGTACGCGAGACTATAGGTTTTTACTTATAGACGTAGCGTATACCGTTTTGGGTTTCCGACATGGTTTTCATGTGTTTTAGCATGTGATATTCTTGTAGGTACTCACGTGACGTCGAAGCGTTGGAGATGCAAATGGCGACATCGGCACCGGCACACATGAGCAAGGTGAGTATATTTATATCTACGGGGAGAAGTCGGGTGGATAGCGTATAGCACCCCCGCAGTCCGTGGTGATGTATATGGATGCGTATACACACCTATAAATATTATATGTTGCTTGGGAATTATTGATGTTTAGGATGGATAATTGGTGGACTTGGATGATTTAGTGTCGCGAAAACCTAGAATAGTGGGTGCACTACACATACACACTCCCACACATACATACTTGCATACATCCTTACTTCATATGTGCATAGACGGGATTCTATATAGATATGTGTTCACATGGGTATGGGACCACGTGTGCACATACGGATTTGAGGATGATACATAGGATTGAGATGAGTCGATGAGTTTGATCTGAGGTTATGATATCGGTGATATAATAAAATTCATAATTAAGATACGTCTTGATGCTATAGAGGATTTTGGGAATAATGATGCCATAGGAATGATGACATAAATATATAATGATCGACACGTGATTATGTTATGAGATATGATATGATATGATATGATATAACCAGATATTTATGATAGGCCGCCTTGGGCGTTGTTTACTCCTTGAGATGATATGTGCTGATGATATCGTTCTTGCTAGAGGCTGTCAATCGGAAGCCGGATTATGATTATATTGACGATATATGATGATAATATCGATTTATACGAGACTGTCGATCAGTAGTCGGATCTTGATTATAGTGATGATATTAGCATTGTACTAGACATAGGTCAGTACCCCAGATGATGATCCTGATAAAAAGGATACTAGATGAATGATATGACGAATGTGATATTGACCCGTACCCAGATTTGGGGATGCCGTACGACGGATTTACGTACGAGCTATATTTTGATGTTGATCCGCCCTCTTGACTTAGGGATAACCGATTATAGAGATATGGTATCGGATGTGATATTATCGAGGCGAGATCACCGACTATATATATATATATTTGTGTATCGACTCAGAGGTTAGGCGGTTTTCCTTACCTGCAGTCAACCTATTAGCTCAGCCTTATAGTTGGTATGGCTATAGCACTCTTATGACATTAGATGCAGTTTAGCTATCTTTGTGTTTAGCATTCAGCTCCCGCATATTATTGTTGTTACTCTGCATCGCATACTTATTGTGATTCATATTCCATTATTGATATCATGCTGTTAGGACACCAGCACCATTACCGATGATGCGTATGTTCCACATACACTTACTTGCCAGCTCACACACATCTTCATCGGTAATTGCCATGTCACTACACAGTAGTATTATTGCATCAGGATATGACCCTTGTATATGCATACTATTATTCCATATTGCATGATATACTGTTATACTTGCACTTCATTTATATGTCACATACATCATGTTTCCTGATTATGCGCATTGAGATATGTTGTTTCTATGATATTTTTGGATTTGGGAACCGTGGATATTTCAAAGAGATTATGTAAATATTTTAAAAACCCGGTTACCCTTGATATGATATTTCAGTGCGTCCACCATGTGTTTTCTCGGTGCTGAGAGCAACAGGTGAAACCCGATTCGAGGAGGCGGATGAACCGTTTCGGGTACATGGTGGGCCCGGTGCGGTACCCCGGGGCAAGAAGATCGCAGGAGATGGCGTTGAGCCTGGCAGGGGAGCACTACCGACCGGTGATTTTACCCGACACGTCAGATATCCGGAGGATACCGTCGTAGTCATGAGATGGATGGTAGGGGCCGATCTGGACTGACGGCGCCCTGGATTTTATGATTGAGACATTGAGATTTAAGATATTGAGGTACAGAGATTGTGATACAGAGATATCGAGATATTAGGATTTATGTTTTATGCCGAAGCTAGGCACCGTTTATGTTGATTTCATTTATGATACCTCATTTTAAAAATACATAAATCTCACAACTTTATGAAAGCAGTTTTCTTCAGTATATGCATTCTGTTTCATGCATTCATACATCATTCATATGATACATTGCCACCTGATGCACTGACACGGGTACATGGGATTACATTTGGGTTAGATAGTTACCCTAGTCATGTTATAGATTGCTGGTTATATATTTGAGGATTGTATATTATGATCGTATGACCTAGGATTGCGTCATACATGCGATTTTCTGTTCGTAGATCTTTTTCTACTCACGAGTTGGCAACTCACCCCCGTTGTGCTCCAGTTTCTTGCAGGTGTTGTCGTACGGGTTTCATTACGGCTTTGCGGGCACAGCTTCCTTCAGGTGAATGCTAGTAGGTAGGTTACTTGTATCGTACCCATCATTATACATTGTATATTATATTTCAGTTGTATCTAGAAGTTCCATCAACCAAACATGTGCTTATTTGAGACAGAGACCGGTGATGTTTATTCTTTCGACCTTAGAGTCGTGCGTTATATTTCTCTGAGTTTCTTGCTGATTGGAGTTTCCTTTTCTGTTGTGATCCAATCCTTTAGGCATTGTATACTATTGTTGCAACTGGTTGATTTACATATAGTTTTTCCTTCACTCCACTACTTTTCTTGGTTTGGGTTTCTGGGCTCGGCTTACTTAGAGCACGTACGCCTTGAGACGTTCGTAGCCTAAGTGCCGGTCATGTTCCGTACTTTCGGGACGTGACAAAGTAATCCACAAGCACATCCTTATGCAGGTCCCTAGTCGTAGGACTATCAAGACAGGGCATCGATACTCCGGAGTAGACTAGCGTATGCGCTTCTCATCCCAGCAGGAGAGACGGTCTATCCCACAGCCGTCAGTACGCCGTACTTGAGATAGTATGCGGGTGCTCGTTAGGTTACGAGTATACTAGACAGGACTCGTCGGGAACTGTTGGTTGGTACTATACCTATCGTCAGTTATCAGTTCCCAGGTGACATGAGTACAGCTTAGTCCGCTGACTTGACACTGTCACTTCGCCTCGAGTGTGTTCCCACTGTACTTAGATTACTACCCTACCACGGCTCAAAGGAGTCGTGCAAAAAGGGAGTAGTTGGGTGCAGTCCCGAAGCACTTGGAGGCAGTGACGGTTAGACAGGATTCGTCTCTCCCGGTATTAGGGGTTGATATCGCACTATGTCTAGGAGAGCCATTACACAAAGTCCCTGGCCAGGGCAAGCGAGATATACTGGTAGGTTTCCAGTGTTATCTCAGGGTGTTCTGGGCTACACTCCGACACAACTTGTACCGCTATTAGGGGACTGACGTTTACCGCCCCCCTAGGCCCGTTATGCGATATTCTCAGATGAATAGACCGGACTGTACGCAGATTGTCACATTCAGGCTCAGTAGTAGTTCATATGGGTTTCACCTCGTCCGTCTTCTTATCGGCATCTACCTGGGGGTCGTTACGCACAGCTAGTGCCGCTTGCGGTCTGTGGTTAAACCCACTTCCAGCATAGTGTTGAGTCTTTAGAGTCCCACACAGAGAGCTATTCGCCTTTAGGCAAAAGAGTAGAGGTCGCATGGTTTTGCGACAGGGTTCGGTCACATCCGTGTACTTGTGCACGTTTAGTGTCCGGGAAGTTATCACTAGCGGGCTTTGGTTTAAGCCAGATCCTAGTGTACATTTTGGGATTGGTTTTATCTCGTTTGTATTCGTGTTCCTCGGAACGCGAATGCGGGTGTGTATGCACGGTTGACAGAGAGACAGAGGCAGAGGATTCTCATTAGGGTTGTTGACTGTTGACTTTTGCTAAACCCTAATGAGAATAAGAAATATGATTAATGATAATATTAATTAAGTATTATTGTGCCATGGTTAGGTTAAAAGGTTGACTTTGTTGACCGGTTGACTAGGTTGGACTTGTTGACCATCATCATTACAATGGCTATCATTTCATGGTAAAGACTTTTGCTTGCTTGTTATACTTTACAAAATGAATGCATGAAATGATATTGCCATTTGTTATGATATGAACCATCACATAATACTCAATTATTATTATTTGTTATGATTATTTTGGATTATGAGAGCAAGGGTGAGAAAAGCCTTGCTCATTCTATCATTCTCATTCTCTCTCATCCTCAAGCTCTCCCTCTTCCTCTTGCTCTCTCTCTAGTTCATGGTTCTATTGTCTCATGTGTTGAGAAGCAAGAACCATAGAGATAAAACCCAAAACACTTCTCTACTCATCCTAGTATACAAGGTCTAGCAAACCAAGTGTTCTAGTTTCCTCAAGATTGATGTTGGAGCCAAAGGTAGAAGCTTTCAGGTGGATCCATCTTCGGCACAAGGAGACGACGAGGAGAGAACCATCCGACCACCACAAGGAGTCGAAGAGAAGGAGTTCAAGTTAAGGTATAACCCCCTAACCGAGTAGGTAAAACTCCTAGTTAGGTTGTTAGATAGTTGTTTAACAAAGATCCGTATTTTGAGTCCATGTTACCACCAAAGAAAAATCGTTTTTTCACCATTTCCGCTACCCCAAAGAACCGGGGACGGGTAACGTAGAGCTACAGTGGTATCAGAGCCAGGTTAAACACTATCTAACATGTTAGCAAAGTAACTAGAAGTTCGATCGGAGAAAAAGTCACGAAACATGCCCAGAATTCAAACTTTCTGTCGATTTTTAAACTGCTGTAAAACTTATTTGACATATACCAAAAATCGGCTCAGGGTTTTTAGTGAACGGTGCAGAAAAACGATCCACTGAACCGACCAACTCACTGCGGAAACGCGGCAAGAAGAGCTTCTAGCCGCGGCTCCGCGGCCGAGTTGACTCGGCCGTGGATCGGTTTTGCTGCAGTGTATTTATTGGGGTGTTTTAGGATTTTTGGAATATGATTTTTCTGCCCAGATTTTCAAGAAAGCAAAATTTGTTTTTGGGGTTTAAAAATCCGTATTTTGATCAAACTTCTAAAGACTTTAGCTAACGGGTTTATATCTGTGATGTGATATATGTATTGAACGTCTGCTAATCGCTATATGTCGATTAGTGGGGGTTATACATATATGTGATCTGTAATGTTGATGGTATGTGTATATGAATTCATTGGATTGTTGCGGATGAATAGCCGGGGGTTATGAGATGAGAGTTTTCTTTATCTTTTCAATTCATGTAATTTGTAATTGATGTAATATTATTTATATGGCTGCACAACCGGGATAGGGTTGTAGCCGTCATTGTATAATTTCTTTTACTGTTTTTGCTCCTAGGATAGACCCAAGGTGGGGTGCATAAACTACCGGGTATCTCGAAGTGCCGAGTGGCCTACTCACGGTGTTGAGGGAGGTTGCTTCGCTTCGGGTACTTGGCGGGTAGTTTGTCGCACCCGTAGGGGTCTAGGGTGGGGTCTTGGCTATTCATCGCGACCGTGTAATCCGCTCTTCGTTACAGGCTCATGTGGAATGCGTATTCCTAGTATATCCAATGTGTTCATCTATGATCTGGAATGGCTATCATTGCATGTGACGAATGTGTATATCTATATATGATATCTATTTAGGCGTTGCTTATGTTTTGCATCCGCACTAGTCCAATCCCTGCTCTGTCGTTAGTTAAGAAACCTAACGGGTAATGATGGGGCCCCTGTTGGATATATGTATGCCCTAGAGGCCATTATGTGATAGTGGATGTATCTATACATGTATATATATTCAGTATGCATTCTTGCTCGACATGATAGTATACTATCTGGTTCTTCTTTATCTGACATGATGATCTGATCATGCTTTTATTCATTCATACATGCTGATAAAGCCCTGAGGATATCGGCTTGACTGCTCTGATTATGATGAAGATCATACTAGTGGGACATCTGTAGTCTATAAGCATATCCTGGAAAGTCCTTAGTCATAGGTATATCGAGACGGGGCATTGATATACCAGTGTAGACTAGCGTATATGATACTAGACCCATACGATGGGCGATGGATGTTCCCACATTCATCGATATTTGACATCAAGATCATATACGGGTGCTCAGTGCTGACTGGGTACACTGGACGGACTCACCGAGAACTCCTATATGGAATTATATCTATCGTCGGATAGCAGTTCTCAGGTGACACTGGTACAGGTTAGTCTGTAGACCCGAGATCGTCATGGAGTCTTGTGTGTTCTCCCACTGTACTTTGATTGCCACCCTACCACGGCTCTACTGAGTCGTGCAAACAGGTGGCCGTTGGGTACAGTCCCGAGACACACGAAGGCAATGAGCGATAGGAGGGGTTTCGTCTCTTCCGGTATTGGGAGTTGATGCTGTACTGTGCCCGACTGGTTATATCAGTAAGTCCCTGGCCAGGGCTGCTGAGATTTGCTGATAAGTGTTATCAGTAGTTTCTCGATCTGTTATAGACCATTCACCGGGACTACTTATTAAGTTATTAGGGTCGACGTGACCATCCCTAGGCTCGATATGCAGCATATCTGATGAAGAGACCGGACTGTACGGTAGTGTTGCCGGTTGGCTCGACGGGAGTTGTAGCAGGTTCGCTTGTTTTCTTCTGATCGCTCAATACCCGGGTGGCCGTTACGTTTAGCTGACCGCTTGCGGCTTGGGGGTATCTGATATGATCATCACTCTCTGCCGGCGTATTGACGAGTCTTAGAGTCCCACAAAGGAGTTACCCAGTCCAGACGAAACGTTGTGGTGCGTGTATGCGATATGCGCATGCACCCGATTAAAATGTGCGTATATGATATCGTACATTGATCGGGCGGCTTGTTTTTGGTGGGATCGTATGTGATATGGCCGGATTGATAAATCAAGTGTTGATTTATCATTTAACCATTAGTTTTCTCACTTAAAACCTTTTCTTGGATGATGGATGTATGCATGTGTGTATGTGTTTCTTTCTTTCTATCTAGTTTCATGCACATATGGATGTGCATACATACACACATACATACACCCATCTATCATGGTTGTTAACATATAGAAATGGTGGCAATATAAGACTCACACCATGGATTAAGTGATGGATTATTATTTAATTTTGTTTTTAAAACAAATTGAAAAGAAAAGGATAATCATTTCTAGCTTCTACATTCTTCTTTTGACCTAACCAAGCTTACCTACCTCTAACCTTGAGTTATCCTTCTCTTTATGATTTAAAACTCAAGTTAAATAATGTCTCAATCACTTTAACCATGGTTCATAGTAAGAAGAAATAAAATATATATTGATATATTTCTTTTTCTTCTTGAGGGGTTATCATTATCTTTTGATCTCTTGAAAAAGGTTGCCACCATCTTCTTCCTCCTTCATATTTGCCCTCTAGTTTTTTCTAGTGAGTAATATACACATAAAAAAAGGGTTTTGAAGTGAGAACCTTAACCACAACTTCAATCTACACAAGTTTAGCCAACTTGTTTAGATTGTTCTCTTCGATTCTCGAAGTTGCGAGCTTGGACGGGGAACTCCGGGTGGATCGTCGTGGACGCAAGAGGACTTCAAGAGGACCTCCATTCAACACCCAAGAGACCAAGGAGTCCAGCGAAAGGGAGCTACAAAGGTTGTAGTCTCGAAACCCTAGTTTTGTTCGCTTTAAATTTCGAAACCCTAATTTTCTAGGATCGATTCCTTTGCATGCTTGTTTAGCACCATCAAAATTTAAACTTTGGGACATGTGATGCTTCAAAACTCTTTATAGGGTGCTAGACAAACCTTACATTGGTATCATAGCCGACCTAGAACATTAGGCGACGCTTTTACGAAGTAAAAATCCCGATCGGACAAAAATACGACGCTTTTGGACCCTCTCTAGACAAATTTTAAAATTTGATGTTTTTAAGAATTAAAAATACTTAAAAAATACAGCAGGAAATTCTAAGAATAACAGTGAAATTCGATGACCTGAACAGTGTAAACCGCCGCGGAACCGCCGCATTTCCTGGCTTAGGCCGCGGTTCCGCGGCCGTACGGAGGCATCATTGCATGAATTTTACACCGTTATTCTTAGGTTTTCTTGTACAGTGTTTTAGGTATGTTTAATCTGAATATTGTACTGTATTTTCTGGAGATGGTTTTCGACGCGTAGATTTGATCGGTATTTTCATTTCGTAGCTTTTCCGGGTAAATTAGAAAGTATTGAAGTGTTTGAACGAGTATCATTTGCTCACTATTCACGGGGTTTAAATACTTTAGAGATACGTGCAAGTCTTTTTGTGGTGGTCCCTCTAGAAGACAACAAATCTTAACTCGATTATGTGACCGTCTTGAACTGCCCTTTGAACCTTAGGGTTTGGGGCAGTACGGCGTGCCACATGTGAGGCGTTGGCTTGACCCTTCTACGGCTGGACCGCTACTACTGTGTCACACCCCGGTTTTTGAACCCTGCTCAAGTGTTGAGCTTTAGTGAATCTTGAGTACTTGATCGTTCGTTCGAAAAACTTTAATACTGTCTGTTTATCTGGAATGTGATACAATATGTGGAATTCATATAGTTTAGGCAGAAATACGAAATATGTGATATTTCGCATTTATGATGTCTAAAGAGAATGTGGATTCCAAATATTGTAGTTTTATACTTTCTTTTCTGTGACCGTAAGTGTAGTATGTACGATATCGCCGGTTTCGTTGCTATACATCAACGAAAATTGGGGTATGCATACTTACTTACGTTGATGATATGAGATATTATGTGTTGCTGAGATATGATGTGCAGGATTGTCGCGATTGAATAGCCGGGGGTTTTTATGTGAGATGAGAGTTTTATATTTTCATTCATGTAAATTCAAATGTAATGTAATATTCTTTTATTTGGGGCACTTCCGGGTTGAGGTTGTGTCACCAGTGTTGTATATTATTTACTTTTCCGCATTAGGATGGACCCAAGGAGGGGAGCACAGGTGACCGGGTTCTGGGGTTCAGTGGGAGGCCATCTCGAGGAGTCGAGACCGGGTCTCCTAAACTCCAGAATTGGTAGGGTCACTTGCCGCTCTCGTAGGGGTCCACGGTGTGGGCTTGGCTATTCATCGCGACTGTGGAATCCGTATTTTCTATTCTGGCTAAATACTAAATACGGACGTCCTAGTATATCCCACTTTATATCTATGTTTCTGCTGCCTGTGTTTTGTGATATCTGAGACGAATGACATATTATATATATGATATATAGTAGACATTGCTTATGTTTTACACCCGCGCTAGTCCCGTCCCGGTATGCCGTTAGTTAAGTAACCTAACGGTGCATAACGGAACATTACGGCGAATGCGGATGGCATAAGCGTACGTGTTATTTTCGTTTCTTTTCTGTGATTGGCTTAAGGACTTAAATGATGGGATTACATTAATATGATTAATGTAAAGAAAATAAACCTAAAAAGATGTTGTAGAATCGGATTTGAAAAACCACTCGGCTTTTTATGAAAAATCTATATTTCAAAAACTGCGGAGCTTAACCCACTCCTTTTAAAAACCACTTGATTCTACAACGATATCAAGCTCAAAGCGTTAAAGATTTTCTTAAAAATCATCCGCAACCCTCCATCATTTTAGGAAGTAGAGTACTTAGTATTCGTGCTATGTTTGTTGACCTTAGCCAAGGCGTAGTGTACGGTAGCTAAGTGATGTCTTCCTACAAACGCATATGATGCAGATTAATTAGGATGGGCATATGACTTTGTTGACCTTAGCCAAGGGTCATGTGAACGGGTCTAATTAATCAAGAAATAACGAGTTGAGCTTGACTAGTGCTCGTGATTTGTTGACCTTAGCCAAGGTCACGAGTATTAGGGGTAAAAACCACATCGGGAATTTCAATAGTTGAAATTTGCAATGAGATTGCATACCTTCCATGTGATGGTTGGATCCCGATCCCACTGTGGGCAATGGTTGCTCCTAGGAGAGTTTTACAGTTTACAATTAGCTAACTCATTAGGTGTCTAGAAAGGTGTTAACGGGGCTCAGCCTCTGGGAAAATGAGGTTTACTCTAATTAGGTCCGTGCGAAAGCACGGGGAACCTCCCTCAAGTACCGACACTGGCCTGGCTGAACGGTTAGCGAAGTTGTAGACTGTAATTAATCCTGGCTAGTTTTTCTTTTTAAGGTTTGAAAGAAAAACTCGATAAAAGCAGTGGGAAACATCGATTAGACAAGATAATAACCAATCTGATCTGTGCAAGAGCTTTCGCTGAGTGTATTCTTTTCTCTCTCTTAATGGCAGATACCCATGACTGGACTCAAGCTTTTACTAGATAAAAATAAACTGAATGGGACCAACTATAAAGACTGGCTGAGGAATCTAAAAATCGCCTTGACTTATGATAAAGTATCATATGTCCTCACGGCTTCAGCCCCGCCCGTCCCAGGTCCAAAATCCTCAGTTGCGGACATTGAAGTCCGCAATACATGGGACGCTGACTGTGCCACGGCTAAATGCCTCACGCTTGCATCGATGGATAACACACATCAAAAGCAGCACGAGGATATGGACATTCACGGTATATTGCTCCATACAAAGGAGTTGTATGGGGAGCAATCCCGCGTATTACGATACGAAGCATCAAGGAAATTGTTTCAGATGCGGATGGCCCCTGGCACACCAGTAGGAGACCATGTTCTGAAGATGATAGCTCTTATAGAAGAGCTTGAGGACCTTGGATGGACGATGGACAATGAGCAATAAATAGATATTATTCTGCAGTCCCTCCCCTCCACCTTTGCTCAGTTCATAGTGAACTTCAACATGCATGGCATGGAGAAGGAACTCCCTGAACTCCTTAATATGTTAAGGAGTGCAGAGAGCACTATGAAGTTAGCAAAAACTCCCGTTATGACTATTGGACAGTCTTCCTCTTCTCGCCTAAAAGCTAAGGCCAAGGGAAAGAAAAAGAAGAAACCCACTAATCCTAAGGGCGAAGTTAAAAAGGCGAAGGGAAAGGGAAAGTCCAAGGCTGGAGACTCAGGGAAGGGCGAATGTTTTCATTGCCACAAGACAGGACATTGGAAGAGCAATTGCACGGAGTACTTAAGTCTCAAGAAGAAGCATGGTGATGCTTCTGCTTCAGGTGCGTTTGTGACTGAAAACTGTTTTTCAATAAACTCTGCTTCCTGGGTATTAGATACCGATTCAGGTTCTCACATTTGCAATTCTATGCAGGGACTGAGAAATAGCAAGGTTTTGAAGACAAGTGACCATACTCTCCGCGTTGGAAATGGTTCCAATGTACATACAGTCGCAGTGGGAGAGTATCACTTGGGGTTGCCATCAGGATGTATTTTGGTTTTGAATCCATGTTATTTTGTACCAAGTATGCTTTGTAATATAATATCCGTTTCTTTGTTGGACAATGAAGGATATAATTTTGTATTGCAGAACAATGTTATGAACATTCACCTGAATCAAATGTTGGTTGGGTATGGTACGCTTAATAACGGAATATATGTCCTAAATCAACACACAGTTTTCAGTGTACAACACACTAATAAAAGAAAACTTTCAGAATTAAATGAAGCTTTTCTTTGGCACTGTAGACTTGGTCATATTAACGAAACAAGACTAAACAAGTTACACAAAGATGGATATTTAAATTCTTTTGAATATAAATCTTATGCGACTTGCCAGTCTTGTATCAAGGGTAAAATGACCAAAACTCCGTTTACCGGACATGGAGAAAGAGCTACTCAGCTCCTGGGCCTCATACATAGTGATGTATGTGGGCCAATGTCTACACAGGCTAGAGGCGGTTTTTCATACTTCATTACATTCACTGACGATTTCTCAAGATTCGGTCATATATTTTTATTAAAACACAAGTCCGAAGCTTTCGAGAAATTCATTGAATATAAACAAGAAGTAGAAAAACAAACCGGCTTGAGTATCAAGATGCTTCGATCAGATCGAGGTGGTGAGTATCTCAGTACAGAATTTGCAAACTTCCTAAAAGAAAATGGGATTCTCTCTCAGTTCACTCCTCCTTACACACCACAGCACAACGGTGTGTCAGAACGAAGGAATAGGACCCTATTGTTAGTGTATATGCCCTAGAGGCCATTACTGTATCATACTAGTTTGTATATTACTTAATGGATGCTTGGGATATTCACCTTGTATATACAATCTTGCTCAAAATAGTAGTATGCTACTTGGTTTGTTTCTACTTCAATGTGTACATGTGTTTATTTTTGTATATCGCCTATACACATTAGTAGAGCCCTTAGGATCTTTGCTTGATTACCAGCGATGTGATGGCCGTCACACTAGTGGGGCTGGGTAATCTATAAGCACATCCTTATGCAGGTCCCTGGTCGCAGGACTATCGAGACAGGGCATCGATACTCCGGAGTAGACCAGCGCATGCGCTTCTCATCCCAGTGTGGGAGACGGTCTGTCCCACAGCCGTCAGTACGTCGTACTTGAGATAGTATGCGGGTGCTCGTTAGGTTACGGGTACACTGGACAGGACTCGTCGGGAACTGACTAGTTGGTATTATACCTATCGTCAGTTATCAGTTCCCAGGTGACATGAGTACAGCTTAGTCCGCTGACTTGACACTGTCACTTCGCCTCGGGTGTGTTCCCACTGTACTTTGATCACTACCCTACCACGGCTCAAAGGAGTCGTGCAAACAGGTGGTGGTTGGGTGCAGTCCCGAAGCACTTGGAGGCAGTGACGGTTAGACAGGATTCGTCTCTCCCGGTATTGGGGGTTGACATCGCGCTGTGTCTAGGAGAGCCATTACACGAGTAGTCCCTGGCCAGGGCAAACGAGATATACTGGTGGGTTTCCAGTGTTATCTCAGGGTGTTTTGGGCTTCGCTCCGGCACGACTTGTACCGCTATTGGGGGACTGACGTTTACCGCCCCCTAGGCCCGCCATGCGATGTATCAGACGAACAGACCGGACTGTACGGAGAATGTCACACTCAGGCTCAGTAGGAGTTCAGATGGGTTTCGCCTCGTCGGTCTTCTTGTCGGCATTACCTGGGGACCGTTACGCACAGCTAGTGCCGCTTGCGGTCTGTGGTTAAACCCACTGCCAGCGTAGTGTCGAGTCTTTAGAGTCCCACACAGAAAGCTTTTCGCCTTTAGGCAAAAGAGTAGAGGTCGCATGGTATTGCGACAGGTCGCATGGTTTTGCGACAGGGTTCGGTCACATCCGTGCACTTGTGCACGTACAGTGTCCGGACAGTTTACACTAGCGGGCTTTGGTTTAAGCCAGATCCTAGTGTACCTTATGGGATTGGATTTATCCAGTTTGCATTCGTGTTCCTCGGAACGCGGATGCGGATGTGTATGCACAGTTGACAGGGAGGCAGAGGCAGCGGATTCTCATTAGGGTTGTTGACAGTTGACCGTTGACTTTTTGACTTTATGCTCAACCCTAATGAGAATATGATATGTGATTAACTATTATATTAATTAAGTATTATGGTGATATGGTTGTTGACTTGTTGACTTTTGTTGACTTTGGTGACTTGTTGACTTTTGTTGACTTGTTGACCGGTTGACTAGGCTTGACTAGTTGACCATCATGATGACCATAGCCATCATTTCATGGCAAAGACTTTTGTTTACTTGCTCATTTGTGTAAAATGAGTGCATGAAATGATATGGTTGTGGTTGCTTCTAACCATCACATAAGACTTTTGTTAATATGATGAGTTATCATTGCTTTGGATTATGAGAGGGTGAGAGACAAAATACTTGCTCATTCTTTCTTGCTCATTCTCTCTCTTGTTCTTAAGCTCTCCTCTTGCTCTCATCCTCAACCTCTTGCTCCCTCTCTTGATCTATGGTTCTCTTGTCTCATGAGTTGAGAATCAAGAACCATAGATAAAATCCCATTCTATTTCCTCTCTACTCATTCTAGTTCACTAGGTTTAGCAAACCAAGTGAACTAGTTTCTTCAAAGAACGAAGAAGGAACTAAAGGTTGGAGCTTTCAGGTGGATCTATCTTCGGCGTACGGAGACGACGAGAAGGAGCCATCGGACCACCATCGGAGCTTGAAGAGAAGGAGTTCAAGTTTAGGTATAACCATCTCCATCCGAGTAGCTAACTCTCTTTAGCTAAGTATGCTAGTTTTAGTTTAGTCAAAGATCCCGACTTTGCTTAGTCCATGTTGCCCCTTGCGCTAAAAATTTGATTTTTATACCGTTTCCGCCTCCCCGTAAGAACCGGGGGTCGCAACGTGGACTTACAGTGGTATCAGAGCCTAACTAAACTTAAACTAGCTTGGTAGTAAAGTGTAACGAAGTTCGGAACCGGAAAAAATCCAAAAACCTAACTTTTACAAAACCTGAGTTTCTGTTGAAATTTTTTCTGGTCAAAATGAAAAACTTTATACTCCTAAATTCGGCTCAGGGTTTTGTGTGAACACCCATGAAAAACGGTCCACTGTTTCGTTCAAACCGCCGCGCTTCCGCCGCACGAGGTAGGCATGTGCCGCGGAAGCGCCGCGGTTTGTCGTCTTCTCTGCATCGTTTTTCGTGCAGTGTGTGTCTGTGTTGGTTTTGGGATTTTTGGAATATATTATATGTGCCCAGATTTTCCAGAAAAGAAATTTCCTTTTGGGGTCCTATAATTCCGTATTTTTCCGAACTTCACTGCACTTTGACTATGATGGTTATATCTGTGATGCTTGCATGTATTGAACGTCGGCTAATCGCTATAAGTTGATTGGTCGGGGTTATACATGATCTGTGTTTGATATTGGAATGTGTATATAAATATGTTGGATTGTCGCGGGTGAATAGCCGGGGGTTGTGAGACGAGGTTTTTCTTTTCTTGCAATTCATGTAAATTTGTAAATTGATGTAATAATTATTTGTATGGCCGCACAACCGGGTCGGGGTTGTAGCCGTCATTGTATAATTTCTTTTTACTGTTTTTGCTCCTAGGATAGACCCATGGAGGGGTGCACAAACTACCGGGTATGCCGAAGTGTCGAGTGGCCTACTCATTGAGATGAGGGAGGTTGCTACGCTTCGGGTACTTGGCGGGTAGTTTGCCGCACCCGTAGGGGTCTTGGGTGGGGTTTTGGCTATTCACCGCGACCGTGTAATCTGTTTTTGTTACAGGCTCGTACAAATTACAGATTCCTAGTATATCCAATGTATTTATCTGTGATCTGAAATGTTTATCATTGCAGTATATCTATATATGATATTATTTAGGCGTTGCTTATGTTTTACAGACGCGCTAGCCCAGCCCCCGCTCTGTCGTTAGTTAAGCAACCTAACGGGTAATGACGGGGCCCCGTGGCGAATGCGAATGGCATAAGCGTACGTCATATTTTGGTTGTTTTCTGCAATGGTAGGATTAAATGATGGGACGCATTAAAAGAACTAATGCAAGAATATCACGCATTAAAAGAACTAATGCAAGATAATAAACCAAGTTAAAGTCGTTGGAACACTCTCGAAAAACCACTCGGTTCTTTTCAAAAACAACTTTTAAATGCGGAGCTTGAGCCACTCCTTTTAAAAGCTATCTCGTTCCATCGACCAAATCAAGTTCACTACGTTCACGGTTTTGCCAAAACCATTCGTAGCCCTCCGTCGTTTCGTATGAATATTCAATAGTATTCAACCTGTGTTTGTTGACCTTCGTCAAGGCATAGTGATTGGTAGCTATTGGGTATTCATATGTAGCATAGATAGATGCGTTGGTTTGGGACATTCGCATTACCTTGTTGACCTTCGTCAAGGGTATATACGAGTGGATTCAAATTAACCTGGATAATGACGGGCAGAACTTGACATGTGACTTATGATTTGTTGACCTTTGTCAAGGTCATAAGAGCATGGGGCAAAAATCCACATCGGGAGTTTCATAAGTACTGAAACTTGCTAGATTTGCATACCATTTGGAGTGTGATGATTCTGGTAGGATTCCTTCAGTTTCGTCACGCGATGATATTTGGATCCCGATCCTACTGTGAGTATATGCTACTCCTCGGGAAATTTCTCACTTAACGATCAATGCTATAAACCTAGTAGGTGCCTAGAAAGGTGTTAGCGGGGCTACGCCCCCAGGGAAAAGAGGTTCTCTAATTAAGGAACTTCGCGAAAGCGTTGGAAAACCTCCCTCGAAGTACCGACACCGGCCTGGCTGAACGGTTAAGCAAGTATTGTACGGTGGGATTGATCCTGACTAATTCTTCCTTTATGGTTTGAGGAGGGATTCGAGAAACAGTGGGAGCCATCCTGTTTAGACAAACTAAAAACCACTCTAAACTTGCAAGAGCATCATGCTGAGTGTTTCTTATTCTCTCTCCTAATTGCAGCGACCAATCAACATGACTGGACTTAAGTTACTCCTAGATAAAAACAAACTGACAGGGCCAAACTACAAAGATTGGCTCAGGAATGTCAAGATAGCAATCACTTATGACAAGCTGGGGTATCTTCTTACCACCAAAGCTCCCCCTGTCCCTGGTCTAACTTCCAGCATCGCGGATAAGGAAATCCGCAAGACTTGGGAGATTGATAGCGCGAAGGCCAAGTGCCTCATGCTTGCCTCGATGGACAACGAACATCAGAGGAGGCATGAGAATATGGACATGGAGTCCATATTGCTCCATACAAAAGAACTGTATGGAGAGCAATCACGTATCGCAAGATACGAAGCGTCGAAAAAGTTATTTTCAACAAGAATGGCCGTCGGATCATCAGTAGCCGAGCACGTGCTAAAGATGATCGGCTTCATTGAGGAGCTCGCTGACCTAGGGATCACATTGGAGAGTGAGCTATATACGGATATAGTTCTCCAGTCCCTTCCTTCCACTTACGCCCAGTTCATACTGAACTTCAACCAACAAGAAAAAGAGGTTGAACTTTCAGAGCTCCTCAACATGCTGAGAAGCGCAGAGGGCACCCTACAGAAAGGTAGGGATACATCCACTTTGTTTGTAGGAGGATCATCTTCTTCTAGGTCCAAGGCGAAAGCCAAGGGAAAGAAGAAGAAGGCCCCCGCCAAACCAAGGGGCGGTGTTAGTAAAGTGGATACGAAGGGAAAAGGTAAAGCAACAAAGATAGCGGGGAAGCTTGTGGATAAGGAAGAATGCTTCTATTGTCATAAGAAAGGACACTGGAAGAATGATTGCAGGGCCTGGAAGGCCAGAACACAGGAATTGAAGCAGGTTGCAGCTTCAGCTTCAGGTGTGTATGTTATTGAAAACTGTCTTTCAATAAACTCTACTTCCTGGGTATTGGATACCGGATCAGGATCTCATATCTGTAATTCTTTGCAGGCGTTGAGAAACCGTAGGGTTTTGAAGGCAGGTGACATGACCCTCAAAGTTGCGAACGGAGCTAGCATGGATGCTAAAGCCGTGGGGGACTATCACCTGGGAATGTCAGATGGACATGTTTTGGTTTTGCGTAATTGCTTTTTTGTACCCAACGCAACTTGTAATATCATTTCTGTATCTTTAGTTTCTAAAGAAGGTTATGAATTTGCGTTTGTAAGTAATGTTGTAAACATTCACCTTAATCAAGTTTTGATTGGGTCAGGTACATTGAGTAATGGTATATACGTGTTAAACCAACCACAGATTTTCAACGTCCAGAATACACACAAAAGAAAGTCTCCGGAAATGAATCAGACTTTCTTATGGCATTGTAGATTGGGTCACATCAATGAGAGAAGGTTGACTAAGTTACATACAGAAGGGTATTTGAATGCGTTCGAATATCAGTCGTATGCCACTTGTCAATCCTGTCTCAAAGGAAAGATGACAAAGACTCCGTTTACTGGACATGGAGTAAGAGCGAGCGAGCTCTTGGGACTCGTACACAGTGACGTGTGCGGTCCAATGTCTACACATGCCCGAAGCGGACATTCTTACTTCATTACTTTTACGGATGACTTCTCAAGGTACGGTTATGTCTTCTTAATGAAACATAAGTCCGAGGCCTTTGGAAAATTCCAGGAGTATAAGAATGAAGTAGAAAAACAGACCGGCAAAAGTATTAAGATTCTAAGATCGGATCGAGGTGGAGAATACTTAAGTGCCGAATTCCTGAATTACTTAAAAGAGAATGGTATTCTCTCTCAGCTTACTCCTCCATACACTCCGCAACATAACGGTGTATCGGAGAGACGGAACCGAACCCTATTGGATATGGTTCGGTCCATGATGAGTAACGCTGAGTTACCGCGATCATTCTGGGGATATGCACTAGAAGCAGCTGCGTATCTCTTGAACAAGGCTCCCACCAAGACTGTGCCTACCACCCCATATGAGATGTGGACTGGGAAGAAACCCTGTCTTAAGTATCTTAAGGTATGGGGATGTCCAGCTTTTGTAAAAAAGCAGCATGCGGAAAAATTTGAGGCACGTTCAGTACAGTGTAAGTTTGTGGGATACCCAAGGAACTCCAGGGGGTATCTTTTCTATTCCGCTGAGGAGCAAAAGGTCTTTGTTTCTCAGCATGCCCGCTTCTTGGAAACTGAGTTTTTAGAAACCCAGATAAGTGGGAACACAATAGAACTGGAAGAAGTTCCAGAACCACAGACTGTTACTGAAAGCTTAGTGGAACCAGAGGGTTCAACAGAACAGGACATTCCTGCGCCACTCCGCAGGAGTAGTAGGCAGACTCATCCGCCCGAGAGATACTACGGTTTTCTCATAGACGGGGATAGAGAGGATTGCATCATAGATTATGATGAGCCTACTAGCTTCCAGCAGGCCGTTCAGAGCGTTGACTCAGTGAAATGGCTGGATGCAATGCGGACCGAAATGGAGTCCATGTACACCAACAAGGTATGGACGTTGGACATTGCTCCAGACGGGGTAAAACCCGTAGGATGCAAGTGGATCTTCAAAAGGAAGATTGGTGTAGATGGACAGGTTGAGACCTATAAAGCTAGGCTGGTAGCAAAGGGTTTTCGTCAAAGACCTGGCTTGGACTACGACGAAACCTTTTCTCCAGTAGCCATGCTGAAATCCATTCGGATCCTTCTTGCCATTGCTGCCTTCCACGATTATGAGATCTGGCAAATGGACGTAAAGACAGCTTTTCTAAATGGAAATTTAGAGGAGTGTGTCTATATGGACCAGCCAGAGGGTTTCATTCAGAGTGGGAGCAGCGGAAAGGTGTGCAAGTTGCTTAAGTCCATCTATGGACTAAAGCAGGCATCGCGGAGTTGGAACATCTGCTTTGATGAGACGGTCAAAGAATTTGGCTTTATCAAAAATCCAGATGAACCATGCATCTATAGTAGATTTGTAGCGAGAACTGTAGTATTCCTCGTTTTATACGTGGATGACATTCTCTTAATAGGAAATGACATTCCTATGCTACAATCTGTCAAGGGGTTCTTGTCACACAGGTTCTCCATGAAAGACCTGGGTGATGCCTCATACATTCTGGGTATCCGGATCTACCGTGACAGATCCAAGAGGATATTAGGACTTTCACAGTCCAGGTACATCGACACCATACTGAAGAGGTTCAGTATGGAAGATTCCAAGCGCGGTAACCTACCGGCTTGTCACGGGATCACCCTCTCTAAAGAGATGTCTCCCAAGACTGATTTGGAGAGGGATCGCATGTCTATTATACCCTACGCTTCTGCGGTAGGCTCTATAATGTATGCGATGTTGTGTACCAGACCGGATGTAGCTTATGCACTGAGTGTGGTAAGCCGGTATCAGTCTAACCCAGGGGAGAAACACTGGATAGCGGTAAAGAACATTCTCAAGTACCTGAGAAGGACTAAGGAGATGTTCTTGGTGTTTGGCGGAAAAGACCTCCAGATCGAGGCCTTTGCTGACTCCAGCTTCCAGAGTGACAAGGATGATTCCAAGTCCATGTCGGGTTTTGTCTTTACCCTCAATGGAGGGGGCGGTGTGTTGGAAGAGTTCCAAACAGGAAACCGTTGCAGACTCGACGATGGAAGCGGAATACATCGCTGCATCTGATGCCGCAAAAGAAGCTGTCTGGATGAGGAAGTTCTTGAAAGAACTTCAGGTGGTTCCGTCCATTGTTGATCCAATACCTCTGTATTGCGACAACAACGGGGCTATAGCTTTAGCGAAGGAACCCAGGTCCCATCAGAGATCCAGGCACATCTTGAGGCGGTATCACCTGATCAGGGAGATCGTAGATCGCCAAGAGATCGAGGTTCGGAGAGTCGCTTCAGAAGATAACACTGCTGATCCATTCACCAAGGCCCTGCCCCAGACTCAGTTCGAGCGGCTGATCGAGATGATAGGTCTTCGATACGCCAGTACATGGCCTTAGTGCAAGTGGGAGATTGTTAGTGTATATGCCCTAGAGGCCATTACTGTATCATACTAGTTTGTATATTACTTAATGGATGCTTGGGATATTCACCTTGTATATACAATCTTGCTCAAAATAGTAGTATGCTACTTGGTTTGTTTCTACTTCAATGTGTACATGTGTTTATTTTTGTATATCGCCTATACACATTAGTAGAGCCCTTAGGATCTTTGCTTGATTACCAGCGATGTGATGGCCGTCACACTAGTGGGGCTGGGTAATCTATAAGCACATCCTTATGCAGGTCCCTGGTCGCAGGACTATCGAGACAGGGCATCGATACTCCGGAGTAGACCAGCGCATGCGCTTCTCATCCCAGTATGGGAGACGGTCTGTCCCACAGCCGTCAGTACGTCGTACTTGAGATAGTATGCGGGTGCTCGTTAGGTTACGGGTACACTGGACAGGACTCGTCGGGAACTGACTAGTTGGTATTATACCTATCGTCAGTTATCAGTTCCCAGGTGACATGAGTACAGCTTAGTCCGCTGACTTGACACTGTCACTTCGCCTCGGGTGTGTTCCCACTGTACTTTGATCACTACCCTACCACGGCTCAAAGGAGTCGTGCAAACAAGTGGTGGTTGGGTGCAGTCCCGAAGCACTTGGAGGCAGTGACGGTTAGACAGGATTCGTCTCTCCCGGTATTGGGGGTTGACATCGCGCTGTGTCTAGGAGAGCCATTACACGAG
Organism: Agapanthus africanus; assembly: GCA_030015575.1. Taxonomy (NCBI): domain Eukaryota; kingdom Viridiplantae; phylum Streptophyta; class Magnoliopsida; order Asparagales; family Amaryllidaceae; genus Agapanthus; species Agapanthus africanus. The sequence continues at coordinate 495,651,272 of CM057348.1, read as the reverse complement.
TAGTCCCTGGCCAGGGCAAACGAGATATACTGGTGGGTTTCCAGTGTTATCTCAGGGTGTTTTGGGCTTCGCTCCGGCACGACTTGTACCGCTATTGGGGGACTGACGTTTACCGCCCCCTAGGCCCGCCATGCGATGTATCAGACGAACAGACCGGACTGTACGGAGAATGTCACACTCAGGCTCAGTAGGAGTTCAGATGGGTTTCGCCTCGTCGGTCTTCTTGTCGGCATTACCTGGGGACCGTTACGCACAGCTAGTGCCGCTTGCGGTCTGTGGTTAAACCCACTGCCAGCGTAGTGTCGAGTCTTTAGAGTCCCACACAGAAAGCTTTTCGCCTTTAGGCAAAAGAGTAGAGGTCGCATGGTATTGCGACAGGTCGCATGGTTTTGCGACAGGGTTCGGTCACATCCGTGCACTTGTGCACGTACAGTGTCCGGACAGTTTACACTAGCGGGCTTTGGTTTAAGCCAGATCCTAGTGTACCTTATGGGATTGGATTTATCCAGTTTGCATTCGTGTTCCTCGGAACGCGGATGCGGGTGTGTATGCACAGTTGACAGGAAGGCAGAGGCAGCGGATTCTCATTAGGGTTGTTGACAGTTGACCGTTGACTTTTTGACTTTATGCTCAACCCTAATGAGAATATGATATGTGATTAACTATTATATTAATTAAGTATTATGGTGATATGGTTGTTGACTTGTTGACTTTTGTTGACTTGTTGACTTTGGTGACTTGTTGACTTTTGTTGACTTGTTGACCGGTTGACTAGGCTTGACTAGTTGACCATCATGATGACCATAGCCATCATTTCATGGCAAAGACTTTTGTTTACTTGCTCATTTGTGTAAAATGAGTGCATGAAATGATATGGTTATGGTTGCTTCTAACCATCACATAAGACTTTTGTTAATATGATGAGTTATCATTGCTTTGGATTATGAGAGGGTGAGAGACAAAATACTTGCTCATTCTTTCTTGCTCATTCTCTCTCTTGTTCTTGAGCTCTCCTCTTGATTTCATCCTCAACCTCTTGCTCCCTCTCTTGATCTATGGTTCTCTTGTCTCATGAGTTGAGAATCAAGAACCATAGATAAAATCCCATTCTATTTCCTCTCTACTCATTCTAGTTCACTAGGTTTAGCAAACCAAGTGAACTAGTTTCTTCAAAGAACGAAGAAGGAACTAAAGGTTGGAGCTTTCAGGTGGATCTATCTTCGGCGTACGGAGACGACGAGAAGGAGCCATCGGACCACCATCGGAGCTTGAAGAGAAGGAGTTCAAGTTTAGGTATAACCATCTCCATCCGAGTAGCTAACTCTCTTTAGCTAAGTATGCTAGTTTTAGTTTAGTCAAAGATCCCGACTTTGCTTAGTCCATGTTGCCCCTTGCGCTAAAAATTTGATTTTTATACCGTTTCCGCCTCCCCGTAAGAACCGGGGGTCGCAACGTGGACTTACACCTATTAGATATGGTCCGGTCCATGATTAGTGACGCTGAGTTACCCGTCTCGTTTTGGGGGCATGCATTGGAGACTGCAGCATTTCTGCTAAACAGGATTCCAACCAAAACCGTATCTACCACGCCATATAAGATATGGCATGGGAAGAGACCATCTCTTAAGAGAATTAAGATTTGGGGTTGCCCGGCCTATGTTAAAAAGCAGAATCCGGACAAACTCGAGACACGGTCAGTCATGTGTAACTTTGTGGGATATCCAAAGAATTCTTATGGTTATCTATTCTACCACAAAGAGGAACAAAAAGTGTTCGTTTCTCAACATGCCACATTCTTGGAAAAAGAGTTTTTCACAGATAAAGATGATGGCAAGGTGGTAGATCTAGAAGAGGTTCTAGAGACACAAACTATAAATGACGATTTGGTTGAACCGGCTGTTGCAACAGAAACTGAAGAACCTCGGCCACTCCGTAGGTCTGGTAGGACTTCTCGCCCACCGGAGAGGTACAACGGTTTCCTCATTGATGGTAACGGAGAAGATTGCATCATGGATGATGATGATCCTACCAGTTTTCAGCAAGCTATCACGAGTAAAGACTCTGTGAAGTGGCTGGATGCCATGAGATCCGAAATGGAGTCTATGTACACCAACAAAGTATGGACTTTGGACGTTGTACCCCCTGGGGTAAAACCTGTGGGGTGCAAATGGATCTTTAAAAGAAAGATTGGTATAGATGGGCAGGTGGAGACCTATAAGGCAAGACTTGTGGTGAAGGGTTTTCGTCAAAGACCAGGTTTGGACTATGACGAGACTTTTTCTCCCGTAGCCATGCTTAAATCCATTCGGATCCTACTTGCTATTGCTGCTCACTACGACTATGAAATCTGGCAGATGGACGTTAAAACCGTATTTCTAAATGGAAATTTAGAAGAATGCGTTTATATGGATCAGCCAGAGGGCTTCATTGACAGTGGGAGCAGCGGGAAAGCATGTAAATTGCTTAAATCCGTATATGGGTTAAAGCAAGCATCACGGAGTTGGAACATTTGTTTCGATGATGTCATCAAAGAGTTTGATTTCATCAAAAATCCAGATGAACCTTGTGTTTATAAGAAGGCTGTAGGGAGAGCTGTCACATTCCTCGTATTGTACGTGGACGACATTCTCCTGATAGGAAATGATATTCCTATGCTGCAGTCGGTCAAATCTTTCTTATCACTGAGGTTCTCCATGAAGGACCTGGGTGATGCCACATACATTCTGGGCATAAGGATCTATAGGGATAGATCCAAAAGGTTATTGGGATTGTCCCAAACCAGGTACATTGACACCATCCTAAAAAGGTTTAGTATGGAAGACTCCAAACGGGGTACCTTACCCGCTTGCCATGGGGTCACTCTCTCCAAGGATTCTTGTTCAAATACCGATGAAGAGAGAGCTCGCATGAGTATTATAGCCTATGCTTCGGCAGTAGGATCTATAATGTATGCGATGTTATGTACACGCCCAGATGTAGCTTATGCACTTTGTGTAGTAAGCAGGTATCAATCCAACCCAGGGGAGAATCACTGGACAGCTGTGAAGAACATTCTTAAGTACTTGCGAAGGACTAAAGAATTGTTCTTGGTGTATGGTAATGGAGATCTCCAAATGGAGGCCTTTACCGATTCAAGCTTCCAGAGTGATAAGGACGACAGCAAATCTATCTCTGGGTTTGTATTTACCCTTAATGGAGGGGCGGTGAGTTGGAAGAGTTCCAAACAAGATACCGTTGCAGACTCTACGATGGAAGCTGAGTACATTGCTGCAAATGATGCCGCCAAGGAAGCCGTCTGGATGAAGAAGTTCGCCTCGGAGCTAGGAGTAGTTCCAACCATTATTGATCCAATACCTTTGTATTGTGACAATAATGGGGTTATGGCGTTAGCCAAGGAGCCCAGATCCCATCAGCGGTCCAGACACATCCTGAGGCGTTTTCATTTGATCCGAGAGATTGTAGATCGCCGCGAGATCGAGATTAGGAGGGTAGACACAAAGAATAACGCCGCGGATCCATTCACCAAGGCCCTCCCTCAGCCGCAGCATGAGCGACTTTTTGAGATGTTGGGTATGAGATACGCCAATAACTGGCTTTAGTGCAAGTGGGAGATTGTTGGATATATGTATGCCCTAGAGGCCATTATGTGATAGTGGATGTATCTATACATGTATATATATTCAGTATGCATTCTTGCTCGACAGATAGTATGCTATCTGGTTCTTCTTTATCTGACATGATGATCTGATCATGCTTTTATTCATTCATACATGCTGATAAAGCCCTGAGGATATCGGCTTGACTACTCTGATTATGATAAAGATCATACTAGTGGGACATCTGTAGTCTATAAGCATATCCTGGAAAGTCCCTAGTCGTAGGTATATCGAGACGGGGCATTGATATACCAGTGTAGACTAGCGTATATGATACTAGACCCATACGATGGGCGATGGATGTTCCCACATTCATCGATGTTTGACATCAAGATCATATACGGGTGCTCAGTGCTGACTGGGTACACTGGACGGACTCACCGAGAACTCCTATATGGAATTATATCTATCGTCGGATAGCAGTTCTCAGGTGACATCGGTACAGGTTAGTCTGTAGACCCGAGATCGTCATGGAGTCTTGTGTGTTCTCCCACTGTACTTTGATTGCCACCCTACCACGGCTCTACTGAGTCGTGCAAACAGGTGGCCGTTGGGTACAGTCCCGAGACACACGAAGGCAATGAGCGATAAGAGGGGTTTCGTCTCTCCCGGTATTGGGAGTTGATGCTGTACTGTGCCCGACTGGTTATATCAGTAAGTCCCTGGCCAGGGCTGCTGAGATTTGCTGATAAGTGTTATCAGTAGTTTCTCGATCTGTTATAGACCATTCACCGGGACTACTTATTGAGTTATTAGGGTCGACGTGACCATCCCTAGGCTCGATATGCAGCATATCTGACAAAGAGACCGGACTGTACGGTAGTGTTGCCGGTTGGCTCGACGGGAGTTGTAGCAGGTTCGCTTGTTTTCTTCTGATCGCTCAATACCCTAATTTTCTAGGATCGATTCCTTTGCATGCTTGTTTAGCACCATCAAAATTTAAACTTTGGGATATGTGATGCTTCAAAACTCTTTATAGGGTGCTAGACAAACCTTACAGCCCCGTGGCGAATGCGGATGGCATAAGCGTACGTCATATTTTCGTTGTTTTCTGCAATGGTAGGATTAAATGATGGGACGCATTAAATTAATGCAAGAAAATAAACCAAAGTTGAGTCGTTGGAACACTTTCAAAACCACTCGGTTTCTTTACAAAAACAACTTTTAAACGCGGAGCTTAAGCCACTCCTTTTAAAGCTGTCTCGTTCCATCGATTATATCAAGTTCACTACGTTCACAGTTTCGCCAAAACCATTCGTAGCCTTCCGTCATTTCACATGGATAGTCAATAGTATTCAAGCTATGTTTGTTGGCCAAAGTCAAGGCATAGTGATTGGTAGCTATTGGGTATTCATGTGCAGCATAGATAGATGTGTTGGTTTGGGACAGTCGTACTTCCTTGTTGGCCAAAGTCAAGGGTAGGTACGGGTGGGTTCAAATTAACCTGGAGAATGACGGGTAGAACTTGACATGTGACTTATGATTTGTTGACCAAAGTCAAGGTTTTAAGAGCATGGGGCAAAAATCTACATCGGGAGTTTCAAAAGAAAATGAAACTTGCTAGCGCTGCATACCATTTGGAGTGTGATGATTCTGGTAGGATTCTTTCAGTTTTGTCACGCGATGATATTTGAATCCCGATCCTACTGTGAGTATATGCTACTCCTCGGGAAATTTCTCACTTAACGATCAATGCTATAAACCAAGTAGGTGTCTAGAAAGGTGTTAGCGGGGCTACGCCCACAGGGAAAAGAGGTTATTTAATTAAGGAACTTAGCGAAAGCGTTGGAAAACCTCCCTCGAAGTACCAACACTGGCCTGGCTGAACAGTTAAGCAAGTATTGTACGGTGAGATTGATCCCGACTAATTCTTCCTTTTTGGTTTGAGGAGGGATTCGAGAGACAGTAGAAGCCATCCTGTTTAGACAAATTAAAAACCACTCTAAACTTGCAAGAGCATCATGCTAAAGTGTTTCTTCTCTCTCTCCTAATTGCAGCGACCAAACATCATGACTGGACTTAAGTTACTACTAGATAAAAACATACTGACAGGGCCAAACTACAAAGATTGGCTCAGGAATGTCAAAATGGCAATCACTTATGACAAGTTGGGGTATCTCCTTACCACCAAATCTCCCCCTGTCCCAGGTCCCAAAACCAGCGTCGCGGATAAGGAAATCCGTAAGACCTGGGAAATCGACTGCGCGAAGGCCAAGTGCCTCGTGCTTGCCTCTATGGACAATGAACATCAAAGGAGGCACGAGAATATGGACCTTGAATCCATATTTCTCCATACAAAAGAACTGTATGGAGAGCAATCCCGTATCGCCAGATACGAAGTCTCGAAAAAGCTGTTTTCGGCTAGATTGGCCGTCGGATCATCGGTAGCGGAACACGTGCTTAAGATGATTGGCTTCATTGAGGAGCTCGCGGACCTTGGGACCACGTTAGAGAACGAGCTCTACACGGACTTGATTCTCCAGTCCCTTCCTTCCACTTACGCCCAGTTTATCCTGAACTTCAACTTGCAAGAAAAAGAAGTTGAACTTTCAGAACTCCTAAACATGCTGAGGAGTGCGGAGGGAACCCTACAGAAAGGTAGGGAAACATCCACTTTGTTTGTAGGAGGATCTTCCTCTTCTAGGTCTGAGGCGAAAGCCAAGGGAAAGAAGAAGAAAGCCCCCGCCAAACCAAGGGGCGGTGTTAGTAAAGTGGATACGAAAGGAAAGACAAAGGCAACAAAGGTAGCGGGAAAGCTTGTGGGAAAGGAAGAATGCTTTTACTGTCACAAGAGTGGACACTGGAAAAAGGATTGCAGGGCTTGGAAGGCCAGAAACCAGGATCTGAAGTAAGTTGCGGCTTCAGCTTTAGGTGTGTATGTTATTGAAAACTGTCTATCAATAAACTCTACATCCTGAGTATTGGATACCGGATCAGGATCTCATATCTATAATTCTTTACAGGCACTGAGAAGGCGTAGGGTTTTGAAGGCAGGTGATATGACCCTCAGAGTTGCAAACGGAGCTGGCATGGATGCTGAGTCCGTGGGGGACTATCACCTGGGAATGTCAGATGGACATGTTTTGGTTTTGCGTGATTGTTATTTTGTACCCAATGCAACCTGTAATATCATATCTGTATCTTTATTATCTAAAGAAGGTTATGAATTTGCATTTATAAGTAATGTTGTGAACATTCACCTTAATAAAGTTTTGATTGGGTCAGGTACATTAAGCAATGGTATATACGTATTAAACCAACCACAGATTTTCAATGTCCAGAATACACACAAAAGAAAGTCTCCGGAAACAAATCAGGCTTTCTTATGGCATTGTAGACTGGGTCACATCAATGAGAGAAGGTTGACGAAGTTACATACAGAAGGATATTTGGATCCGTTCGAATATCAATCATATGCAACTTGTCAATCCTGTCTCAAAGGAAAGATGACATAGACTCCGTTCACTGGACACGGAGTAAGAGCGAGCGAGCTCTTGGGACTCGTACACAGCGACGTGTGCGGTCCAATGTCTACACATACGCGAAGTGGTTATTCTTACTTCATTACTTTTACGGATGACTTTTCAAGGTACGGATATGTCTTCTTAATGAAACATAAATCCGAAGCCTTTGGAAAATTCCAGGAATATAAGAATGAAGTAGAAAAACAAACCGGCAAAAGTATCAAGACACTGAGATCTGATCGAGGTAGTGAATACTTGAGTGCCGAGTTCCTGGATTACCTAAAAGAGAATGGAATTCTCTCTCAGCTTACTCCTCCATACACTCCGCAACATAACGGTGTATCGGAGAGACGGAACCGGACCCTATTGGATATGGTACGTTCCATGATGAGTAACGCCGAGTTACCGCTATCATTCTGGGGATATGCACTAGAATCAGCTGCATACCTTTTGAACCGAGTTCCAACTAAGACTGTGCCTACCACACCATATCAGATGTGGTGTGGGAAGAAACCCTATCTTAAGCACATTAAGACATGGGGATGTCCAGCTTTTGTCAAAAAGTAGCATGCGAACAAACTCGAGGCACGCTCAGTACAGTGCAAGTTTGTGGGATATCCAAAGAACTCCAAGGGATATTTCTTCTATTGCGAAGAGGAACAAAAGGTTTTTGTTTCTCGTCATGCCCACTTCTTGGAAACTGAGTTTTTGGAAAATCAGATAAGTGGGAGTGCAATAGAACTGGAAGAAATTCCAGAACCACGAGCTATTACTGAAAGCTTAGTAGAACCAGAGGGTTCGAAAGATCAGGACATTCATGCGCCGCTCCGCAGGAGTAGTAGGCAGTCTCATCAGCCCGAGAGATACTATGGTTTTCTCATAGACGGGGATAGAGAGGATTGCATCATTGATAGTGATGAGCCGACTAGCTTCCAGCAGGCCATTCAGAGCGTTGACTCGGTAAAATGGCTGGATGCAATGCGGACCGAAATGGAGTCCATGTACACCAACAAAGTATGGACGTTGGACGTTGCTCCAGATGGGGTAAAACCTGTAGGATGCAAGTGGATCTTCAAAAAGAAGATTGGTGTAGATGGACAGGTTGAGACCTATAAGGCTAGACTTGTTGCAAAAGGTTTTCGTCAAAGACCTGGTTTGGACTATGACGAAACCTTTTCTCCAGTGGCTATGCTGAAATCCATTCGGATCCTTCTTGTCATTGCTGCCTTCCACGATTATGAGATTTGGCAGATGGACGTAAAGACCGCTTTTCTAAATGGAAATTTAGAGGAGTGTGTCTATATGGACCAGCCAGAAGGTTTCATTCAGAGTGGGAGCAGCGGAAAGGTGTGCAAGTTGCTTAAGTCCATCTATGGACTAAAGCGGGCATCGTGGAGTTGGAACATCTGTTTTGATGAGACGGTCAAAGAATTTGACTATATCAAAAATCCAGATAATCCATGCATCTATAGTAGATTTGTAGCAAGAACTGTCGTATTCCTCGTTTTATACGTGGATGACATTCTCTTAATAGGAAATGACATTCCTATGCTACAATCTGTCAAAGGGTTCTTGTCACACAGGTTCTCCATGAAAGACCTCGGTGATGCCTCTTACATTCTGGGGATCCGGATCTATCGTGACAGATCCAAGAGGATATTAGGACTTTCACAGTCCAGGTACATCGACACCATACTGAGAAGATTCAGTATGGAAGATTCCAAGCGCGGTAATCTACCGGCTTGTCACGGGATCGCCCTCTCCAAAGAGATGTCTCCCAAGACTGATTTGGAAAGGGATCGCATGTCTATTATACCCTACGCTTCTGTGGTAGGCTCTATAATGTATGCGATGTTGTGTACCAGACCAGATGTAGCTTATGCACTAAGTGTGGTAAGCCGGTATCAGTCAAACCCTGGGGAGAAGCACTGGATAGAGGTAAAGAACATTCTCAAGTACCTGAGAAGGACTAAGGAGATGTTCTTGGTGTATGGTGGAAAAGACCTCCAGATCGAGGCCTTTGCTGACTCCAGCTTCCAAAGTGACAAGGATGATGCCAAGTCCATGTCGGGTTATGTCTTTACCCTCAATGGAGGGGCGGTGTGTTGGAAGAGTTCCAAACAGGAAACCGTTGCTGACTCGACGATGGAAGCGGAATATATCGCTGCTGCAGATGCTGCAAAAGAAGCTGTCTGGATAAGGAAGTTCTTGACAGAACTTCAGGTGGTTCCGTCCATTGTTGATCCAATACCTCTGTATTGCGACAACAACGGGGCTATAGCTTTAGCAAAGGAACCCAGGTCCCATCAGAAGTCCAGACACATCTTGAGGCGGTATCACCTGATCAGGGAGATCGTGGGTCGCCAGGAGATCAAGGTTCGGAGAGTTACTACAGAAGATAACACTGCTGATCCATTCACAAAGGCCTTACCCCAGACTCAGTTTGAGCGGCTGATCGAGATGATAGGTCTTCGATACGCCAGTACATGGCCTTAGTGCAAGTGGGAGATTGTTAGTGTATATGCCCTAGAGGCCATTACTGTATCATACTAGTTTGTATATTACTTAATGGAAGCTTGGGATATTCACCTTGTATAGACAATCTTGCTCAAAATAGTAGTATGCTACTTGCTTTGTTTCTACTTTAATGTGTACATGTGTTTCTTTTAGTATATCACCTATACACATTAGTGGAGCCCTTAGGATCTTTGCTTGATTACCAGCGTTGTGATGGCAGTCACACTCGTGGGGGCTGGGTAATCCACAAGCACATCCTTATACAGGTCCCTAGTCGTAGGACTATCAAGACAGGGCATCGATACTCCGGAGTAGACTAGCGTATGCGCTTCTCATCCCAGCAAGGAAGACGGTCTGTCCCACAGCCGTCAGTACGTCGTACTTGAGATAGTATGCGGGTGCTCGTTAGGTTACGATTACACTGGACAGGACTCGTCGGGAACTATTGGTTGGTACTATACCTATCGTCAGTTATCAGTTCCCAGGTGACATGAGTACAGCTTAGTCCGCTGACTTGACACTGTCACTTCGCCTCGAGTGTGTTCCCACTGTACTTAGATTACTACCCTACCACGGCTCAAAGGAGTCGTGCAAACAGGTAGTAGTTGGGTGCAGTCCCGAAGCACTTAGAGGCAGTGACGGTTAGACAGGATTCGTCTCTCCCGGTATTGGGGGTTGATATCGCGCTGTGTCTAGGAGAGCCATTACACAAAGTCCCTGGCCAGGGCAAGCGAGATATACTGGTAGGTTTCCAGTGTTATCTCAGGGTGTTCTGGGCTACACTCCGACACGACTTGTACCGCTATTAGGGGACTGACGTTTACCACCCCCCTAGGCCCGCCATGCGATATTCTCAGACGAACAGACCGGACTGTACGCAGATTGTCACATTCAGGCTCAGTAGGAGTTCAAATGGGTTTCACCTCGTCCGTCTTCTTATCGGCATCTACATGGGGGTCGTTACGCACAGCTAGTGCCACTTGCGGTCTGTGGTTAAACCCACTGCCAGCATAGTGTCGAGTCTTTAGAGTCCCACACAGAGAGCTATTCACCTTTAGGCAAAAGAGTAGAGGTCACATGGTTTTGTGACAGGGTTCGGTCACATCCGTGCACTTGTGCACGTTTAGTGTCCGGGCAGTTATCACTAGCGGGCTTTGGTTTAAGCCAGATCCTAGTGTACGTTTTGGGATTGGTTTTATCTCGTTTATATTTGTGTTCCTCGGAACGCGGATACGGGTGTGTATGCACGGTTGACAGAGAGACAGAGGCAGAGGAATCTCATTTGGGTTGTTGACTGTTGACTTTTGCTAAACCCTAATGAGAATAATAAATATGATTAATGATAATATTAATTAAGTATTATTGTGCCATGGTTGGGTTGAAAGGTTGACTTTGTTGACTTGTTGACTTTGTTGACCGGTTGACTAGGTTGGACTTGTTGACCATCATCATTACAATGGCTATCATTTCATGGCAAAGACTTTTGCTTGCTTGTTATACTTTACAAAATGAGTGCATGAAATGATATTGCCATTTGATATGATATGAACCATCACATAATACTCAATTATTATTATTTGTTATGATTATTTTGGATTATGAGAGCAAGGGTGAGAAAAGACTTGCTCATTCTATCATTCTCATTCTCTCTCATCCTCAAGCTCTCCCTCTTCCTCTTGCTCTCTCTCTAGTTCATGGTTCTATTGTCTCATGTGTTGAGAAGCAAGAACCATAGAGATAAAACCCAAAACACTTATCTACTCATCCTAGTATACAAGGTCTAGCAAACCAAGTGTTCTAGTTTCCTCAAGATTGAGGTTGGAGCCAAAGGTAGAAGCTTTCAGGTGGATCCATCTTCGGCACAAGGAGACGACGAGGAGAGAACCATCCGACCACCACAAGGAGTCGAAGAGAAGGAGTTCAAGTTAAGGTATAACCCCCTAACCGAGTAGGTAAAACTCCTAGTTAGGTTGTTAGATAGTTGTTTAACAAAGATCCGTATTTTGAGTACATGTTACCACCAAAGAAAAATCATTTTTTCACCATTTCCGCAACCCCAAAGAACCGGGGACGGGTAACGTGGACTTACAGTTACATCAGACGCAATGTCAACAAAGGTTCCAAATAGCCAAAATCAAAAAGGAGTGACGGCAAAATCCCAGTTCCATCTTGACATTCTTCTCGTTACAGCAAACGCAATGTCAACAAAGGCTCCAAATAGCCAAATCAAAAAGGAGTGACGGCAAAATCTCAGCTCCAATTCGACATTCTTCTCGTTACAACAGACGTAATGTCAACAAAGGCTCCAACTAGCCAAATCAAATTGGAGCGAAGGCATATTCCTAACTCCGGACTTCAACTGCAATACATACAGCATAGCGGTCCTACAGATGTCTACCTTACTTTAGTAAAGAAACGACACGACATCGTCAAACAAAAATGAAGCAACGGCATATTCCTAGCTTCAAGGTCTTGAAGGAAACTCATATTAAACCTAAAAGACTATCGGAGATCATCTCACACCAGCGCGGAGTGGTTACGACTCATCGGGGCTCCAAATTGAGCCTAAGCTCAAGTAAAAAGCGACATGGAAAATTCCTAACACTTGCTCTCTCGACAGTAATATGACTTAAGGAGATTACTTGAAGATATCTTGTCCAGCCCCTGAAGGGATCAGAGACACGACAGTCGTGGGGCTACTCGAACAACGGCTTAAAGATCGCATATCGAGGAATACATCAGCCAACGCGACGGTACCACGGACCAAAACCCTAGTACCACAAACTTAACGGACCCCTGTCGTAAAGAATAGGGTTATCTATATTTCACGTTAGGATACACCTGCGAGAACCTCTCGACTCATCTTGACTCGTAGGCAAAACATCTCCGTGAAACCCTCACGGCTCATGAAGGTGAAAAGCCTTAGGCGACGGGGAAAAGCAAAACATCTCCGTGACCCTATAAGTAGTTCCAAATTGACTCTTGTATACTATCCACGGGCCATATTCTCCATAGTCACATACCGAAGAGGAGGAAAAACCACTTGCGAGTCCTCTCGACTCATAAGGAGAAAATTCTCTTGTGAGATCCTTACGACTCTCAAGAGAAAACACACTTAGGAGCCCTCATGACTCGTAAGGAGAAAATACACCTACGAGATCCTCTTGACTCGTAGGGAGAAACATCTTTATGAGACCCTCACGGCTCATAAAATTGGAAAGTCTTAGGCGACAGATCTAAAACCTGTTTTCTAAGCCATCGCGGCCCTACAAGTAGGTCCAAAATGACTCTTGTAACTATCCACGGGCCACATTCACCAAAGTCGCATACCGATGAAGAGGAAAAACCAATTGCGAGTCCTTTTGACTCGTAAGAAGAAATTTCTCTTGTGGGATCCTTATAACTCTCAAAAGAAAACACACTTAGGAGTCCTCATGATTTCTAAGGAGAAAATAAACCTACGAGATCCTCTCGACTCGTAGAGAGAAAAGTCTTTATGAGACCCTCACGGCTCATAAAGTTGAAAAGTATTAGGCAACAGATCTAAACCTGTTTCTTAAGCCATCGATGCCCTAAAAGAAGGTCCAAACTAACTCTTATACACTATCCACAGGCCACATTCGCTAATAAAGTGAAGAAACCACTTGCGGGTCCCCTCGACTCGATAGGAGAAAATCTTACGTGAGATCCTTACGACTCACGAAAGTGAAAGACACTTAGGAATCCTCACGATATTTAGGGAGAATACGCACCTATGAGATCATCACGACTCATATGGAGAAAAACCTTCTTGAGACCCTTACGGCTCATGAAGATGAAAAGTCTTAGACGACAGGGACCTAAACCTGTTTCTGAGCCATCAATTCTATGGAGATGCATAACTTTGCACTACTTAACCTACATACATATCTACATGGGCAAAGTAGTGGGGGCATTTGTTCCCTCCCAAAAAAATTATGCGCAAAAGAGCCCAAGGTATCGAATAGCAGCAATATGCTTAAGAAAATGCAAACCAGTATTTTTCGGGCTGTATTTTGCCAAACTCCCGAATGAGAATAAAGTAAATTATGATGGAAACGAAAGCGTCTCGAAAAATCCTTTGATTTGATATATTACGGGCCTCATAACTCTTCCGGAATCAAAAGTTATGAGCAAATGTGCTATGTACGTATAGTCTAAGTAATGCTCTACCACATGGGGGGATACTTTTTTAGTCCCACATCGGGAAAAAGAGAAATCCCTTCTCTACCACTCCCATATAAATAGCAGGGGATATTTCTTAAAAAAAATAGGATTCAATCTTTAATGGAACTTAGTTCTCCATAGGAGCTTAGTTCTCCAAGTTAAGGCCTTAGCAGCCCCCCATAATGCATATATGCGCAAACGCCATGTTCGCCACGTGCAACGCACGTGCGCCCGCCGTATGAGGATTCAATCCTCAAAGGAGCTTAGTTCTCTAAGTTAGGGCCTTACCTGCACCCCCATAATGCACATATGCGCAAGCGCCATGTGCGCCGCCCGCCACGTGCACACACGTGCAACGCACGTACGCCCGCCGTGCAAGGATTTAATCCTCAAAGGGGCTTAGTTCTCCAAGTTAGGGCCTTAGCTACCCCCCATAATGCGCATATGTGCTACGTGAAACCCATGTGCGCCCACCACGTGCGCACCACGTACGCCCGCCGTGCAGGGATTCAATCCTCAAAGGAGCTTAGTTCTCCATAGGAGCTTAGTTCTCTAAGCTAAGGCCTTAGCTGCCCCCCATGATGCACATATGCACAAGCGCCACGTGCGACGCAGGTGCGCCCGCCAAGTGCGCAACACGTGCGACGCACGTGCGTCCACCACTTGCGACGCATGTGCGTCCAACACGTGCGACGCACGTGCGCGAACGCAAAGAAGCCTTTTTCAGTAGCTAGGAGTTTAAGCTCCAATCTGTTCTTCTCCCTAATGAGTGGGGCATGGTTCAAAGGGTACATCCATGCACACATTTGATACATGGCACTGTAATCCCTTAGCGTCGTCGGAGAGGTGGTGGGTCCCAATGAACAATGATCTCTCTTTCCAAATATAGAGGAGGAGACAACCCCATAAACTTCTGTAAAAAAAATATACAGAAAGCTCCCAAAAACTCCCACAAAATAAAAGAGAATTTAATTCTCCAACAAGATCTTCTTCCTCAAAATCCTAGGTAAAGAAAATATCGATATCAAAACATCTCATTTACCTATCTTTATAAGGGTTTGACCCTTCTCAAAGAACATGGTTCTTTCTATGGATCTGAGATCCGTAAAACAAATCTCCCATAAGTTGAGAATTTAATTCTCATCGGGAAGATCTTGTTCTTGAGAATCAAAAATTCAGGAAAGAACAAATTTGAAAAGAAAGAAGATGGAGTTTCTTCAAATCAAGAACTTAGTTTTTTAAAGAACCCGATCCAAGATCTTCAAAACTAGTGATCTTGGTGATCTTTAATGATCAAAACACCATTAATATAGGTTTAACCTCTCGGAGAAGATAGAGTTCATAATACTCCAAGAACTTAGTTCCTTCAAATCAAGAACTTAGTTCTTTAAAGAACCCGATCCAAGATCTTCAAATATAGTGATCTTGATGATCTTTAATGGTCAAAACACCAATAAAAAAAAGTTTAACCTCTCGGAGAAGATGAAGTTCATAATACTTCAAGAACTTAGTTCTTTCAAATCAAGAACTCAGTTCTTTAAAGAACCCGATCCAAGATCATCAAAATAGTGATCTCGGTGATCTTTAATGGTCAAAACACCATTCAAAAAGGTTTAACCTCTCGGAGAAGATGGAGTTTATAATACTCCAGGAACTTAGTTCCTTCAAATCAAGAACTTAGTTCTTTAAAGAACCCGATTCAAGATCCATAAAATAATGATCTTGGTGATCGTTAATGGTCAAAATACCATTAACAGAGATTTAAGTTCTCTAGAAATATCAGCAGATATTAAATCTCCAAAAGAACTCAGCGCCTCACGTAAAAAGCACGTGAGCGCTCAAGGCCAAGGTGTATAGTGCCTCAAGTGAAACACACATGAGCGCCGGGAAAAATTAGTGCTTAGCACTATTGGAGCGCCTCACACAAAACACACATGAGCGCCACAAAAGCTAGCGCTTAGCACTATTATAGTGCCTCGCGTGATATACACGCGAGCACTATACACAACTGAGTGTTTAGCACTGCTGGGTGTTACAAAAACCCAATCTTAGCCGAAATTGGCTAAGTTCCGCCGTTATTTTCAACAGAATAGAATAAATAGTAACCTTATATATTTATGATATCCAAACTGATCTCAGTCTCAAATATGACTAATGATCTCTCATCGATGATATCCAAAATGATATTCATCCCATATCTCCTAAGTTAATCTTAGTCTCAAATATGACTAATGATTCTTAGATGATCCACCATGATCTTTTCCCTCAAATATGGGATTTGGTATAAGGGTGCATATCTTCACACCTCTGATATATGTCGTTGTAATTCATCAACGTCTTCAGAGAGGTGGCGGGTCCTGACGACCAACAACTTCTCTTAATGCATTTCCAAATTGACGTGCATGCCTCAAATCGGATTGTGACCCAAATTGGGCACATTCCATATCAATATCGTTCACTTCGTCACGTAACAAATACACGTGCGCGCAAGTTGAATGATGGACCGAAATGTCCCTAAACTAAATATTCGCCTCCAATACGGCGATAATGGACCGAAATGTCCTTAGACTAAATATTCGCCTCGAACGTGGCAACCCAATCCTAGCCCAAATTGGCTAAGCTTATATTTGTGATATCTAAATCGATCTTCATTCATATCTCCTAAATTAATCGCAGTCTCAAATATGACTAACGATTCTTAGGTCCATCACAATCTTTTCCCTCAAATACGGGATTCGGTTTAAGGGTACATCTCTTCATACCTCTGATATACGTCGTTGTAATTTCTCAACGTCTTCAGAGAGGTGGCGGGTCCCGACGACCAACAAACTTCTTTCATTGATGCACTTCCAAATTGACGTGTACGCCTCAAATCGGATCGTGCCCCAAATTGGGCACATTCCATATCAACATCGCCCACTTCGTCATGTAACAAATACACGTGGGCGCAAGTTGAATGATGGACCGCGACGTTCTTAAACTAATATGTTTCGCCCTGCGGACTGTCTCCATAATGACTACCGTATACTATTCATGGGCTATTCATATATGATCAATTGAGCCTATATACTCACTGTTTCTAAGTTGATCTTAGTCTCAAATATGACTAACGATCCTTAGATCAAACCCAAATATCCCGTGAACCGATGGACCTCATTTATATGAGATATGCGTCCTAAGTTCGTCCCCGTTGGCAAACCAAACTACCAACATGGACGTCGTCAAGCAAATCCTTGACCCAAAACCAAATCTCAAATATACGGATTTGGACTAGTCTGCGCCTTATAGGCGACGACAGAAACTAGTCTCCGTATACAATCCATGGGCAACCAAAACAAATAAAAACACACACGACACGAAGTGAACTTTCGGAGCAGGAGAAAGTGGTTATCGCGATGCGATAACGTAATTAACTGCAGGGGCTTGGGCTTGCGCTTGCAGGGAAGAGCGTCCCCACAATCAAAAACCCCTCACAAAACGAGGGGGAATCTGACAAAGTCACACTACAACGGCTGCACCGTCCAAACCTCCGATATACGGTGCCATAAATCAACTTGGCATTTTCGGAGAGGTGGACGAATAAATCCAAATAGCATCTGCCTCCAAATTCAAGAAGGACAATCCATCTCAGTTTGTCTCTGTTATCGGCGGTGAACAAGAGGGTTTCCTTGGTTCAGGCAAAATGATGTAGTGACCGTATTGGATACGTGCAGGGTCCCGATTGATTGATAGTACTATGTATCCGGACCTTCGATCAAACAGTTAATAATACTAGCCGGCTAAGGTTTTGAGCCGGATTATTAAATCGGGTATTGATTTAATAATTTACATATATATATTTCGATATGTATATTCTAGTATTATGTTCTTTGTGTCATTCTATCTCTTTGGGTATTCGTGTTTTTATGCGAATGCAGGTATGTATATACAGTAGACTGTAATCCGTATTTTATACGGAAAACATTCTAGAAGGTGGACACCTCATTCTTGATTTTTCCATTTATTCATAAATGGAAAATGAGGTGTAAAGTGAGGTAAGGAGAGTATGGTGAGAGCCATGCCTAAATAGTGTTGAAAATGAATTTTTAATTCATTTGTGCTCACTATTGAAGCATGGTTGGATATTTTTATTGTAAAAATTGTTTTACAAAACCTTTGTGAGGATTTTCTCTCACATGCTAGCCTCATTATTTTCCTTAGCTCACCATTTACTTCACTCTCCTTTCCTTCTCTTGAGCTCCTCCACCTTCATCATCTACCTCCTCTCTACACTCTCATGTGTTGAGAAACAAGAGAGGAGGTGAGATAGTGAGATAGATATACACTTTGAACCATTACACTACATCCTAAAGTCCTTAGACAAGCAAACTAATTTCTCTAGTTGCTCCATAGATACTTGGTTTGGAGCTAGAACCATAAACTACATCGTTCGGGTGGATCATCTTCGACGGAGGAAGATAGACGATCAAGCTCAGTCATGGAGACCACTAGGAGCTAAGGAAGACGAAAGAAGACCGAAGGACATGGATCTTTTGGTGAGACTCCTTCATCATAGTAGATAGCTTCTCTAATGTTAGTTAGTTTATGGTTTATGGTAGATCCGATTATCGGGTTTCATTTAGCGCCAGTTTTTGAAACCAGAAAATTTTTGTTCCGCAGATGGCCACGGTAGATGGCCGGGACGCTAGTGTAACCCAACATGGTATCAGAGCCACCTCATAAAACCTATACTAGCTAGTTTTGACGTGCTTAAAATATTAATCGACAAAATTTTCGGAAATCACATTTCTAAAATTGTAGTTTCTGCCATTTTTAAAAAGTGTTCAAAAAATTATTTTCAGTGTCTTAAAAATGCGTGCAGGGTATTTTAGGACCCCAGAAGAAATTTTAGCACATAATCCCATAAGACGGTCGCGGAACCGCCACAGAACAAGCTTGTTTGCGGCCATTCCGCGGTCGACTTAGGGCCTCTGTGCACAAAATTTCTTCTGGAGCTCTACTGTCACGACCTGTAATTTAGCACGTGACCGGCACTTAAATTACGTAATGTCTAAAGGCGTAACGTAAATCAAGTAAGTCGAAGCCCAGAAAATCTAAACCTTTTTTGCGGAAAATAGTGGGGGTGCAGTTTAAAATAAAGGTATAATGAAATCAAGTTTTTATTTAAATGCGTAGATAATGAAACATGAAAATGCAAGTGGATTATACTAGTTGAAAACATGTTTCGTATTTTAAAAATTTGGGCAGTACCTCCTTTGTATATTTTGATCCAAAACCATATACACAATAATATATAGGCATCCCCAAGCGGGAGCAAGCTCTTCGCCAACTGGCGGAATAATAACCACTCAATAATATATATACGACGCCCAACGGCAAAGATCAAACTAGAAAGAACAATAAATAAGCAAGACACCAAAACTCAAGAAGCGAACATAAACCCATCGCTCTAAGTCTTACACAATACCCAAGTCTGACTAGGTCTACCAATATACAATTTCTAGTTTATGATTTGATGGAGTTTATCTAGATACAATGGAATATAAAGTACGAGAGTGTGCACGATCCAACATGTATCCTACCTACCGAAGCAAAACACCCTGAAAGAAGTTGTGTGCCAGCGATACCACAACTGATCTCAAGCAATCTACCTGCAAGAACTGTGGCACAATGGGGGTGAGTTGCCAACTCATGAGTAGAAAACATCAGCAGGTAGAAATCGAATAAAACAACGATTTCCTAGATCACTATATCCTGAAGATAATACTATGATATCTAGGGTGACCATAAATGCATATATGTCAACAATCGAGTCAATGCAATGACGTATAGAGATAAACATCTGACATCATATACCTATATGCATGTGGATATCATCCACGTGTCCATCAACGACACAATAAATATCATGGAAACTGAGTGTCCAACATCGACACTCGAATTATCATGAAAACATATGCCTGTATGTATGAGGATATCAACTACGTATGTCCATCAACGACACATCAAAATCATGGAACTTGAGTGTCTAACATCGACACTCGAAACATCATGAAAACCCATGTCCAGCATCGACACGTAAATCCCCATATCTCCGGCGCCGCATACTCAGATCGGCCCTCATATCTATCTCATCTCAGGCACCGTATACTCAGATCGGCCTTTATATCCATCTCACGACTCCGGTCGGTATCCTCCGGATAACCGCCGAGCCCAAAAATATCACCGGTAGGTACTGTTCCCATGCCAGGCTCACCGCCTAACAATACGAGACTACTTGCCCCGGGGTACCTCACAGGGTCCACCATGTACCCGCAGACGGTGCGTACCACTCCTCGAATTGAGTATAATCATAGCTCAGAACCGAGAAAAACTCATGGTGGACGCCTCGAAATATCATATCAAGAGAAACCGCATTTTTAAAGAAATACATAATTCCCTTTGAAATATAACTGTGGTTCTCAAATCCAGAGATCTCATGAAAACAACATCTCAAGCATATAACCAGAAAGTACGATGTATACAACATAGAGTAGTCATATGAGCATATCGAGTATATCATGCAAGCATGTCAAGTGATAGTACTGAACAATGAATGTACTTTTACGTTTAAGATTAATCTCATGATATGGCAGTTCTACTGTGTAAGTGGCATGGCAATTACCGATGATGAATGTGTGTGAGCTGGAAAATCTGTGTAAGTGTAACATGCGCATCAACAGTAACTGTGTAGGTGTACTAGCAAATGATATCATATAGCATTAAATACCGGAACGTGGTATGTACATCACGAAAGGTAATATCCTATACAACATGGACAATCAATGGGTATATCTATTTACACATGAACCATACGGTCACTTTTAAAAGATACGAGTCGTCGTTTTGAAAATAGGTATGGTTCAGGTGGCAATCTTTACGTCGGAGATCCCGCCTCATAACATCCGATATGACAATAATCCTCGATCATCATCCTCAAATCACTAGCGCGGATCAATCATCCGGTACATCTCATCGCATACGGTAATCTATCGTACGGTGACATCAAAAAGAATAAGGATTCTATCTTCCTATTCATCAATAAGGGTACGGATCTAAAATCTCGTACGGCATATCACTCTTTATCCTCATAAATAAATATATATACACATATATCTCAAATTACATTTGTATCAAGTCACATTTATATATACGTCATATCTTATTAATCTCAAGTCATATCGATCTCGATCTCATATCATACCATTATCAACTCATACTTTTCCTCTTTCAATTCATACTTATCATGATTCACTTCTCATTTCATATTCTCAAGCCAATATATCCATTAGTGTCAACTTTTATCCCATCATCTCTTAGTAAAACCTTTAATCATGTCCGTAAGTTCGTAGCATATCCTTTATCAAAATTATAATTTATATAACAATCTTTCCATATCAATAGTTGCGGGGGTGCTATACGCCATCCACCCGACTTCCCCCGTAGATATAAATCTACTCACCTGCTAAACTTCAAGCTTAGCCGAAGTCTATGTGCTTCTTCGTCTCAGAAGTCTACGCGAAGGTACCTACAATCAACACACAATCGCAATACTATTAAAATCAAATACGAAAAATCAATACGGCACACAGATTGCTTATAGGTTAGAACCTATAGCCTATGCATGCAAAAACAACCAAACAACCCTCGTCGTTGACGTACAAATGTCCAACGACCAATTCAAATCCAAATACCAAAACCACGAATTCAAATATCTTAAGAATATAGCCAAAACACTCTCAAGTAGCTCCCATATTTTGGCTCAGGTCAATTGGGACTAAACAACCAAGTACAAGGGATAGGTTATAGGGTAAGTGACCTACAGGCAAAACCATAAATCCAAAGAAAATAGGGGGCCCGGAGAAATTATCTAAAAATCCGGCGCCGCCGATCTGGGTAGGGTCAAATGGGTTCGTGCTTTGGTGGCAGTTTTCTAGTGGTTAGTCTAAGTCAATGGACTTGTTTAATTATCTCAGAAATGACCCAAGTTGCTCCAGATACCCTGTAGTCCTCTAGGTCTCACAAAACCGACATGGGAAAATTCTAAGTTCGTGTATCGGGTTCTATTCTTTGTTTTTGGTCCAGAAAAGAAATCTCTAAGGTCTTGCAACACTCACTACACCTCTATTACATCTTAACAAGTCCACAAATCACTAATTATCATCTTAGAAATTTCCAAGATCACAAAACCTAACTAATACGAATTCTAAACTAAACTAGAATACACTAACATAAAAACTTAACTAAAGGAAAGGAAATACACCTCATTTGGCAACTAAGGAAAATTCTTGAGTTGCCCAAAGTCTTCAAAATCCAAACTTGAATGGTTCAAAGGGTTTAGGATGAGGTTGTGCATCTATTTAATGAAGATGGCATGGGGTTTTGGAAAAGAATTGGAGATGATACATGGAGGTAGAGGAGGATGAAGGAGATGAAGGAATTTGTGAAGAAATGAAGAAGGAAGAATAATAATGAAGAAGTCAAGGGTTACTCTCTCTCTCTCTCTCTCTCTCTCTCTTAACCTCACTCTCTCTTATGATCACTCTCTCTAAAATATCTATTTTGTTTCCATGCCAAACCACAACTTAATCATTTCTTTTCTTTTTCCAAATAAATAAAACCAGACACAATAAAACAATATGCAACCAAAATGTCACATGACATGGTGCACTAGCCATGGGAAAAATGTAGAAATACAGATTTGGCTTAATCGTGATTAGTAGTGCACTAATCAATTTTAACTTAAACTTGCATATATTTAATTATAAAAATGCCAAAATCCGATAAATATCTTTTTAATGAATAAATCATTTTAATCTTCACTTATATTCCAAATATTGGTATATATTTATACCATTTTACGAAAAACCCCTATTCGCAAATTGAACAGTTTTTCGTGAAATATATTATTTTAATATTTAATTTCCAAAATAATATTTTATATTTCTGAAATGTTATGTCTACGGTATGGAAATGTGATTTCTGGGATGTTTAGTTTCTGGCCAAGAATTGTTTGAGTACTGGTTAGCACTTGGGGCCTATACAGAAAAGTTTTTGTCGATCTAAATTTTAAATGTGTGTTTTTCAGTGCATACATTAATATCTACGACCTTGAATGTCATTAGAGCGGTATAACCCATCTAACTGCTATATGTTCTTTTAGACGGGTTTGCGAACATGGCATTCACGTTGATATTCTGTGTTTGTGCTGATATTGTGGTTGGATTGTCGGGGTGGATAGCCGGTGGTGCAATGGTAGTAGTACAATTAATATTCATTTGTACATTTGTTATTGTGGGGCGAGCGTCCGACATGTGGACAGTCGTTTCTGCCATGATGTATATTATTTGATTAGGGCACGACCGGGTTGAGGTCATTGTCACCTTTGTATATATATTTTCCTTTTGTCTATACTAGGATTACCCCATGGTGGAGTGCTCGAATAGCCGGGTTCTAGAGGGCAACAAGACCGCATCTCATGGCGTTGAGACGGAGGGGGCTTCACTCTAGAATTGGCGGGCTATTTGCCGCACTTGTAGGGGGTATAGGATGACCCATGGAGGGGCACTCAAGTTATCGGATCCCGTGAAGTGCTAGGTGGACCATTCACGTTGTTGATTGGGATTGCCTCGCTTCTGGGATTCGCGGATAACTTGCCGCGCTCGTAGGGGTTCAGGTTTTCATTGCACGGGCTATCCACATGACCGGGAACGTCGGATTTTTATTTGCGGCTCAAATGAAACCCGAGGCTCCAAGATTATCCACCATTATGTGTTGCTTACTGAGATTCTGTGATGTTGTTTATATCATGCCTGGGATGAATGTTATATATATTTATATATATACTAGTAGATGTTGTATATATTTTGCACCCGCGCTAGTCCAGCCCCCGCTCTGCCGTTAGTTAAGTGTCACCACCCGGAATTTAGCCCATGATCGGCACTTAAATCACGCAACGTCTAAAGGCGTAATATAATTCAAGTAAGCCGAAACCCGGAAATCTAAACCTTTTTCGGAAAATAGTAAAGGTGCGGTTTTTGAAAATAAGGTATAATGAAATCAAGTTTTTCTTTAAATGCATAAGTAATGAAATATGAAAATGCAAGTGGATTATACTATAGTTGAAAGAATTTTTCGTCCTTGAAATTTTGGGCAGCACCTCCCTTGTATATTTTGATCAAAAACCCACATGCAAGCAATATATATAGACATCCCCAAGTGGGAGCTAGCTCTTCGCCAATTTGGCGGAAACACAACCACACAAGTAATCAATATATATACGACGCCCAATGCCAAAAATCAACACAGAAAGAATAAATAAATAGATCAAGACATCAAAACCTCAAAAGAAGCGAACATACAACCATCGCTCTAAGTCTCGCAACCACACAAGTCTTTCTAGTCCACTAATATACAAATTCTAGTTCTGATTGATGGAGTTTATCTAGATACAACTGAATAAAAAGTACGAGAGTGGGCACGATCCAACATGTATCCCACCTACCAAAGAAAAACACCCTGGATGAAGTTGTGTGCCAGCGATACCGCTGCTAATCCCAAGCGGTCAAACCTGAAAGAACTGTGGCATAACGGGGGTGAGTTGCCAACTCGTGAGTAGAAAATATTAGCAGGTAGAAATCGAATAAAACAACGATTTCCTAGGTCACTATATCCTGAAGATAATACTATGATATCTAGGGTGACCACATATATGTCAACAATCGATCAATGCAATGACACATATAAATAAACATCCGACATCATATGCCTATATGCATGTGGATATTATCCACGTGTCCGTCAACGACACAATCAATATCATGGAACCTGAGTGTCTAACATCGACACTCGAATCATCATGAAAACATATGCCTGTATGTATGAGGATATCAACCACGTGTGTCTATCAACGACACATCAAAATCATGGAACATGAGTGTCCAACACTAACACTCGAAACATCATGAAAACCCGTGTCCAGCATCGACACGTAAATCCTCATATCTAAGGCGCTGTATACTCAGATCGGCCCTCATATCTATTTCATCTTAGGCGACGCATACTCTGATCGGCCCTCATATTCATCTCACGACTCCAGTCGGTATCCTCCGGATAACCGCCGGGTCCAACCAATCACCGGTAGGTAGTACTCCCTCCGTCGGGCCCACCGCCTAACCATACGAGTCTTCTTGCCCCAGGGTACCTCACCGGGTCCACCATGTACCCGCAGACGGTGCCTACCACTCCTGGAATCGGGTATACTCATAGCTCAGAACCGAGAAAACTCATGGTAGACAAGAAATATCTTATCAAGGGAAAACCACGTTTTTAAAACAATACACAATTTCCTTTGAAATATAACCATGGTTCCCAAATCCAGAGATCTCTTGAAAACAGCATCTCAATGCATATAATCATAAAGCATGATGTATGCAAATATAGAACAAAAATGTGAGCATATCAATATAGCATGCCTACTAGTCATGTGATGGTACTGAACAATGATTGTGCTTTACAATTAAGAGTAATAGCATGATATAGAAATTCAACTGTGTAAGTGGCATAGCAATTACCGATGATGAAAGTGTGTGAGCCGGCAATCTGTGTAAGTGTAACATATGCATCATCGATAATTGTGCAGGTGTACTAGCAGAAGATATCATAGCAAATAATGGAATCACATGTATATACAATGCAATGAGAATATCATAAACGCAACAGAAAAGTAAACCGTAAGCATCGCATTATAAAATATACGTATCTAATCTAACATCTATATAAGGGATTAACTAAGGCAGTGTAGAAAGGGGTTAAAATATCTATAACATATCTGAGTCGATGAATCTATCAATCGGCAATCCAGCCTCATAGCATCACGTACGGTATAATCTATCATACGGCATCCTCGAGTCAAGGGTATGGATCAAACATCCTGTAAAACACATCGCGTATGGTAATCCATCATCTGGCGGCAACAAACCGAATAGGGACTCTATCGACCTATACAACAATGAGGGTACGGATCTATATTCTTATATCGCCTCACATCCGTATATCGACAAATTAAGCCAAGTCATCTTATATCATCATATTCTCTTTTCATCACATCAATATCTTACAACAAGTAATCTTATATATATTTATCATATTTTACCGATCCCATAACACATTTATCTCAATCTTATCATATTCATCGATATCATGTCATATCCTTATAGATCTCGTCTCATATCTTGGTATATGTATTCAATCATTCATATAATCTCCAACTAACTTTTTGATCATATCCATAGTTTCCTAGTATAAGTTTCTCCGACTATATTCGATATATCGGTCTCCATTTTATAATTGCGGGGGTGCTATACGCCATCCACCCGACTTCCCCCGTAGATATAAATCTACTCACCTGCTAAAACTCCTTGCTTATCCGGAGTCGATGTGCTTCGTCGTCTCGGAAGTCCACGCGAAGGTACCTACAATCAATACACAATCACTGTTAGTGTAATATGCCCTAGAGGCCATTATTGTATAATACTAGTTTGTATATTACATTTTGGAAGCTTGGGATATATACACGGATTTATGACAGTCTTTCTCAATATGGTAGTATGCTACTTGGTTTGTATCTATCTTAATATGTGTCTATGTTTTTTTGACGTATAGCTAATACATATTGGTAGAGCCCTTAGGATCTTTGCTTGACTACCAGCGTTGTGATGGCAGTCACACTAGTGGGATCTAGGTAGTCTACAAGCACATCCTTATAAAGGTCCCTAGTCATAGGATTATCGAGACAAGGCATCGATACTCCAGAGTAGACTAGTGTATACGCTTCTCAACCCAGGAGGGGGATGGTATGTCCTACATCCATCTGTACGTCGTACTGGAGATAGTATGCAGGTGCTCATTGGGTTATGAGTTACACCGGGCGGACTCGTGGGTAACTTCTTTTTGGTACTATACCTATCGTCAGGTAGCAGTTCCCAGGTGACATGAGTACAGCATAGTCCGTTGACTTGACACCGCTACTTCGCCTCAAGTGTGTTCCCATTGTTCTTAGATTACTCCCCTACTACAGCTCTATTGAGTCGTGCAAATAGGTAGTAGTTGGGTACAGTCCCGAAGCACTTGGAGGCAGTGGCGATTAGATAGGATTCGTCTCTCCTGGTATTGGGGGTTGATATCGCGCTGTGTTCGGAAAGCTATTACACAAAGTCCCTGGCTAGGGCAAGCGAGATTTATTGGAAGGTACTCCAGTAGTTTCTCAGGGTGTTTTTGGGCTGCACTCCGACACGACTTATTGCGCTATTAGGGGTCTGACGTTTACCTCCCCCTAAGCCCAATATGCGATACTCTTAGACGAACAGACCAGACTGTACGGAGATTGCCACAGACTGACTCAGTAGGAATTCGGATGAGTTTTCTCGTCGGCCTTCTTATCGACAGATACCTGGGTAGCCGTTACGTGCAGCTAGTACCGCTGAAGTGCTTGTAGTTAAACCCACTGCCAGCATACTGTCGAGTCTTTAGAGTCCCACACAGAGGGTTTCCCTGCTTCGGGCGAAACGATATAGAGGTCGTATAGTTTTACGACAGGGTTCGACCACATACGTGTACTTGTGCGCATATGATGTTCGGACGGACAATACTAGTGTGCTTTGGTTTAAGCCGGATCCTTGTATTTGATTATTGGATTAGTTTCGTCTCATTGTATTCGTATTTCTCGGAATACGGATGCGGGTATGTATATACGGTTGAGAGGGGCATTCTTGTGATTTGATCAAGATTGTTTCTTGAAGTGAGACACCCCAATTAGGTTTTTTCCTTTTTGATTAAATCTTTAGTGAGGTGGAGGAAATGAGGTGGGATAGTTTGTGGTATTTTAGTGAAATATGAACATGGCTTCATGTTGACTTTCTTGGACTCATATGAGATATGAAGACTTAGATATTTTGAGATATTTGTGTGAAATATTTTCATTTGCTTTAAAAGTCTAAATATGAGCCATTTTCAATATACACTACTACAATAAAGGGTTGCCCCTACGGATAAAGCCGTAGGGGCAAATCAGTGCCCCTACGGATATATTCGTAAGGCACAAAAATACACCGTAGGTGCAAAGGCCGCAGGTGCAAGTCTTCGCCTTAAACATGCCCCTACGGAGTAATAATTGCCCCTACGGTTTACTGCGTAGGTCCATATGTCCCTAAGGTGTAATTCGTAGGGGCAAAAAAATTATTTAATTTATCGGTTTATAAAATAAAATAGTTGCCCCTACGGATATATCCGTAGGGGCAAAAACATGCCCCTACAGATATATTCGTAGGGGCAAGTCTAACGCCTGTTACTGAGTCCATAGGGGAAAAATATCAGGTATCCTGATATTTTGTCCATACGGATATATGTGTAGGGGCAATGTTTGACCCTACGGATTAATCTGTAGGTGCAACGTTTGGCCCTACGGATTAATCCGTAGAGACAATTATCAGGGTTTTTTTTTTAAAAAAAGGGCCGTATATTTTTTTCTCGCCCTGTGCACAATAATATATACATCATATAACCAAATACCGTGGTATTCATAATCAACATCTCACGCATAATATATAAAAGAAATCAACATACAGAATACGATATCAATCTAAAATATATACAATATGTATCATATAAGTACATGCATGCTTAAAATATATATAAAAAAAGCTACCCTAGCTCGGTCTAGCTTCTCCACCTCTGATAATCGTCGTAATCTGGCGCATCTGCTCCTCAGTGCAGCCCTGAGTCGTCAAAAACTCGACCAATGAAGGAGCGGACCGTGCAGGAGTCTGAGCGGGCTGTGGAGCTGTAGGAGTGGTCTGCGCAACCGCAGCCAAGGTAGTGGCTTGCGGAGCCGCAGCCGAAGGAGATGCATATGGAGCCGCAGCCGAAGTACCATGTCGCATCTGTTCAGTTTTGTGTGTAATAAACGAGTAAGAACTGTGTATTAGTCGAATTCGTATCATTATCAGGTTATTGCGAAACCCCAATCTATGAATACATAGGGACTTAGGCCTCGTTTGGATATCTAGTTTAGAAAACTGTAGTTTATTTTAATTAGACAGTTCTATGTATGTATGATTAATCAAAGCTAAGTCTACAACCAAATAAGCTCAGGCTACGTACTAATATTGGATATGTTGCTATCTATAATATGATATAATATTTTACTATTAAGTAGTATACATACCATCATCTCTTTCAACTCCTGGATGGTGGTCTTCAAGGTGGCAACATCTTGCTCTAGACGTCGCTCACGGGAGATAGAGGAAGTAACCGTCGGAGTGGAGTCCAACAAGAACTCAACTAGCATTTCTGTTATTTATATCATCATATATGGGAGAATTGTAGTATTGTGCCCATAAACATTGGTTGATTTCATTATTTTGATTTGGCATTATTTTTCAAGATTACAACTTTTACTTTTGATAACCAATGTTTGTTATATATTAACATGATTGCTTGGCAAACTTCTTATTAAGCAAATTGGTTGTCTTACTGGAATACAGCCAGCAACAACAATGATCTTGATGCTAATTAGGGGATTCTTATCACAGTTTGCTGCTAATTATCTTGATACGATGTTTCAATGGTTATACGGTCTAAATTAAATGTTTTATATATATATTTGTGTTACAGGTTGCAGCACCTCCAACTATTGAACAACAAGAAATGATTGCTGCAGCTCTCTCAGATGCTAAGAGATTTGCTGGAATTTCTGATGCAGTGATGAACACCGATGCAGATGAAAAAGTGAAAGATCATCATACAAGTGTATCAGCTGGTAATAAGGTTTGTGGTTTTGGTTAAACGTTTCCCCTGGAGCTGTGTACTTTTAATAATTTTTGCACACCTTTTTCATTTTTCTTCATTGCATGACATACGTACAGCCACATTGCTATTTTGGGTATTATCATTATTTCAACTTAATTAACCCTAGCCTCTAATTAACCCAAATTAACCACAGCCTCTAACCCTAAACCTGAACCAAACCCTAACCATAAATAACCCAAATTAACCTAATTAACCCCAATTAACCATAATTACCCTAACCCTAACCCCAACCCCAACTAATTAACCCTAACCCTAACTCTAACCTTAATTACCCTAACCCTAACCCTAACCCCAACTAATTAACCCTAACGCCAACTAATTAACCCTAACCCCAACTGAACCGAACCCTAACCCTAACCCTACCCTAAACTGAACCCTAGCTAACCCTAACCCTAACCCTCACCGGCCCTCACCCTAATCGAACCCTGAACCCTAGCCCTAGCCCAAGTTGCAACCCATTAATCATCAAAATTATAAATAAAAGCATTATAAGAAGTAAGAATTTAAGATTTACTAATCTGTAGAGGGCGGTGGCAACGATGGGGGAGACCGGTGGTCGACGACGCAATCGGCGACGAGTCACCGGCGGTGGCGACGAGGAAGTCGGCGAGGAAGTTTTAGGAACGATCGAGGGCGGTGGTGGGCCGCGGGCGGAGGGCGGTGGCGACGAGGCACGGGAGAGGTAGCACGCGCGGGAAAGTGAGAGAGGAATTTTTGGGAACGATCGAGAGGACTTTTCTGTGCTTTTTTTTATTAATAACCCATTTAATTGCCCCTACGGACTTAACCGTAAGGCCATCGTTTGCGGCTCCGTAGGGCCAAACAACAAATTATATTTTAATATTTTTAAATTAAAACGTAGGGCACCGTAGGGACAATGGGGACCTATGGATTAATCCGTAGGGGCAATAAAAGGTTGCCCCTACGGATGCCTTTATCCATAGGGGCAACCCTATATTGTAGTAGTGATATCATTGTCATATATCAGATACTCTTCTCTCTCTCATTCTCCTCAAGCTCTCTTCTCACCTCTCAAACCCTAATTGTCTTATGAGTTGAGAATCCTAGGGTTTGTGAGACAACTAGATCCCTAATCACTCTCTACACACTGTAGGCTACTTAGTCTAGCACACTAAATGACCTAGTTACCTCATCTTGGAGGTGAAATGTAACAACCCTAACTTTCTATACGAAATTTTCGAAAATACAGAAAGGGACACTTAAGCCTGAGCACGAGTTATAAGTTTGTTTTGCTTTTGAACAGCAAGAAGGAGCTTGTAGCTCATTGGTAAGACCTTGCACTGTTGAGACATAGCACCCGAGTTCAAATCCCATCAGCCACATATTCCTTTTATTTAATTTTTCTTTTAATCTTTTTAGAAGCCCAAAGGTTTGCACGTGCACAACATGTAAAATGAAAAGTCACTGACTATTTAAACATGTGCACGAGGTTAGACCAAACGACAGGGACACGTGGCGCAAATTTGGACCCCCTCCACCAGTTCCCGACCGGCGGAACCAAAGGAAATACACTGCCGGGTCCAACCGTGGGTAAAGCTCCTAATTTTTCCCCCTGCAACTTTTGGCCTACCCCACTCCCCCTACACTGTTTATCTTCTCTGCAATTAACCAGAGAATTAAAATACCCCCTTTAATCAAATTTTAATGCATATTTTAAATGCATTCTTTAACACACCAAACCCTAATTTCTTCTATAAATACCACACCTCATTTCACCCCTCCTCACTCACAATTCCCTGCCAAAACTCTCAAAAACTTTCAAGTCCTAATTGTGTGCGAGTGGAGTTAGCGAAGGGCGAAGCTCCGACGAAGTTCCGGCGACGATATAAAGAGTTTCCGGTGATGAAATGACGTCCCAACGCCTTCCGTAGTTCCCTCTCCCTCTCCTATTTACCCTAAGCCAGTAAGTCCCTTCTTTCCCTCTCATCTCAAATTCTAAAACTTTCAAAACATAAAACCCAACGGAAGCGGAGTGAATCCGACTTCCGATTCGGTCTTTCTTCGAAACTCAAATTTTCTTAATCTAGAACATACCATGCTCTCACATATTATTTAGCAAACATTAATAAATCTATTAAAACAAGTTTCACCTTAAAAGAATCATTTTTTTAACTTTTATCGCACTTTTACAGAAAAATACCATATATTTTAGTTTCCACATAATACTTTATTCCTTGCTATACCTTTAGATAACTCACGAGGTAATGACCTACCTCACCACAACACACATCCTTTACATAGCACGATGAATTTTTAGACAATAGAATACGGAAAAATACGACTTTACAAATAAATACCCTAACTTACAAAACGGTTTTCTTTAAAAAGTGTATTAAGCATTTCCATGCAATTGCGCCTCTACAACCCACTTTTGGGGACGCCGTTCGGGATGGTGCGGATTATCGCACGTCCTCGGGCCTAACAGAGCGAGATGCGGACCTCCGTAAGGAGAATTCGATCTCGATGGAATTTTTATACATTTTTTCTTTAGAAAATGAGATTTCTACAAGAAAATAAATAAATTATTTTCATTAAATATATATACATCTATTATCAAAATATCTATTTTAATTATATAAATATTCCAAGTTTTCTAAATCAAAGGAATCACTATTACATGAAAATACCATCCAAATACAACACAATTCCAATATTTCAATAAAATACCATATATTATGAAGTTGGGTTTTACTCACTACAATTTTCACTTGTATAAAAATATACATCTATGAAAACCCTAAAGACGATAATTAAATGCTTGAGGTGTATTTTGAAAATTATAACAAACTATTTTTACATAAAAACCCCTAAAGTTATACTAAATTACAATAAGGACCCTAATAAATATAGGTTTAAGCGGGACCAGTCTCTTGAGCCTCAGGGAGCCGGAGATATGGGTGCTTGACTATTTAAGGTAGACAATCTAATAAACGGTGTTATCAACATCGTAATTGTCTTGGAAAAAGACACAAATCCTGTCGTCCATGTGCATCAGTTACTGATAACATCAAAACCAAATCAGGATTTCAAGTTCTTTTTAAAAGTGTCTGACTCAGACTGAGTCTAAATCTAATCAATCTGACTTGAATATGATTCAAGTATAAATTACAATACAACATGAATCTATGAATCCGTCTATTCAATCTATATTGACTTAACTGAACCATGGATATACTTCGTCTACATGACTCTCCATTTACATCCATTCCATTTACTGATATCATGGTTTCGACAAGTCTTCCATTTACCACAGACAATACAATACAATCAATACAATAATACACTACGGGGTTTATTAAAGGGTAGACTGGTACGGAATATGTTAAAGGTGGCACGGAGTGGTCACTTAAGACGTAATTACATCCATGCCGTTGTTCCGTGGTATTTTCGACGGAGCCTTGTACTACGGGTTACCAAATTCCACGGTGTAAGTTGGATTCCTCTCGTATACACTGGCATCTTCTATACCAAGCTACAAACAACAGCGTTAAAATTATAATCAAACATTACAAGCTATACTCTCTTTCTGTCTATTCTATCTCTACTCATCTTTGAGACTTACCGAGCGATTGTTCGCTGACGATATTCCTTTTCTTCTTTCTCTGGAATGTTGTCAGGTGGATCGGACTCACTGGACATCGAGCCCCGCACCGAGGATTTGGAGCAGTTAGCATTCGACCCGGAGATTTATATATTTGTACATACTATTTTCATTTCTGTTATGCCATTGTTTAGGCATTGCTTTCTTTCCATGTATTTACATTTCAGTTGTACTATAAAAGAATGTTAAATAAATAAAGTTGTTGTTCATTTACATCTTGTCTCTTGTGTACTTTCCGTTTTATATTGCTTAGATACGCTTAGCGTGTTTACTTCTGAGTAAATACGTAGCGGCCTCATCGCGTCCCTTTGCCCATACACCGGGAAGCGGGGCATGACATGAAAGCTCAAGGTAGACACTCTCGGGTGGATCTTCTTCGACTTGGAGAAACCGACGAGGGGGAGCGATCCATTCTCACTTCGAGGAGCTCACGACGAGGAGAAGGACAGCGAGGCGAATAAGGACTTGTAACTTGAGGTATAACATTCTCACATAGTAGTTAAACCTCCGATTAAGTTTGTTAGTTAGGGTTTAGTATCGATCCTGGAGTTTAGTCGATGTTACGAAGCACTTAAAATCTTTTTTTGCAAACTCCGCCTCCCCGCGTACACATGGGGTGCGTGGCATCGACTTACAGTGGTATCAGAGCCGACTAAACCATAACTAACAGATTAAACGACAAGTAAAACTATGAAACCGAAATAACCCCAAAACATCGAAGCATAGATCCTAGTTTCTGTTGATTTTTCATGAGGCTCTAAATTTTTTTAAACAATTGCAGAGTTCTCCTTTACTTGTAAACTGAACGCACACCAAAAACGAGACATTTCCCTCTGTGCTGGACCGGCCACAAAGCCAAAAAATCTGGCCTCACCGGTTTTGTTGTAGGGAAATGTTTCGTGTTTTGTTCTGTGGTATTGTTACTTGGATCTAGAGTTTCAGGAGTTGTTTGGGTTTTGACAATTTTGAATATGCTATCAATTTTTTACTGTGGCAATACGGGGTGTTTCGAAGTCACAGTTTTAACATCGTTTAATATTTCAAGTTGTGATATATGTGTTCGTAAACTTACGCTAATTGTTATATGTCGGTTAGTTGGGGGTTGCACATATCTGTGATGCTTTTGTGGTTTGTGTATATGAATTTATTGGATCTTCGTGAATGAATAGCCGGGGATGTGAGATAAGAGTTTCTTTCATTCAAATGTAAATTGTAATTTATTGTAATATTTTTTTGCGGGGCACATCCAGGTTGAGGTTGTAGCCACCGTAGTATTATTTCATTTACTGTTTTCTGCTCCTAAGATAGACCCAAGGTGGGGTGCAAAAACTACCGGGTACTTTGAAGTGTCGAGTGACCTACTCATTTTACTGAGGGAGGTTGCTTCACTTCGGGTATTTGGCGGGTAGTTTGCCGCACCCGTAGGGGTCTAGAATGGGGTTTTGGCTATTCATCACGATCGTGGAATCCGTCTTTCGTTATAGGCTTAAACGAAACGCGGAATTCCTAGTATATCCAATATATTCATCTGTGATCTGGAATGCCTATTATTGCATCTGACGAATGGATATTATTATATATATATATTATATAATAGATGTTGCTTATGTTTTGCATCCCCGCTAGTCCAGCCCCCAGCTCTGGCGTTAGTTATCTAACCTAACGGTGCAAGACGGGGCCCAGTGGAGAATGCGGATGACATAAGCGTACGTTGTATTTTCGTCTTTTTCTGCAATGGTAGGTTAATTGATGGGACTGCATTACATTAATACAAAGCAAACAAACCAAAGCTAAATCGTTGGAACAATTCTAAAACCACTTGGTTTTTTCAAAATAGCAAAACTTTTAAAATGCGGAGCTTAAACCACTCCTTTTAAAAGCTATCAGGTTCTTTCGATTATATCATGTTCACTACGTTCACGGTTTCGCCAAAAATATTCGTAGCCGTCTGTCATTTCAGTTGGATATTCAGTAGTATTCAAACTGTGTATTTTGACTTTCGCCAAGGCATAGTGATTGGTAGCTGCTGAATATTCATCTGTAGCATAGATAGATGCGTTGGTTTGGAACAGTCGTACTACTATTGTGGCCTTCGTCAAGGATATGTACGGGTACGTTCAAATTAACCTGGACAATGACGGGTAGAACTTGACATGTGACTTATGATATGTTATCCTTCGTCAAGGTCATAAGAGTATGGGGCAAAAATCCACATCGGGAGTTTCAAAAGAAACTGAAACCTGCTAGTATTGCATACCATTTGGAGTGTGATAATTTTGATAGGATTCCTTCGACTTGTCATGGGGTATGGGGCAAAAATCTACCGGTTTGTCATGGGATCACTCTCTCCAAAGAGATGTCTCCCAAGAATTATTTGGAAAGGGATCGCATGAGTATTATACCCTACGCTTCTGCGGTAGGCTCTATAATGTATGTGATATTGTGTACCGATGTTGCTTACGCACCGAGCGTGGTAAGCAGGTATCGGCCAAATCCTGGGGAGAAGCACTGGATAGCAGTTAAGAAAATTATCAAGTACCTGAGAAGGACTAAGGAGATGTTCTTGGTGTACGGTAGTAAAGACCTCCAGTTCGAGGCCTTCACTGACTCCAGCTTCTAGAGTGACAAGAATGACTCAAGTCCATGTCGGGTTATGTCTTTACCCTCGATGGAGGGGCGGTCTATTGGAAAAGCTCCAAGCAGGACACCGTTGCTGACTCGACGATGGAAGCGGAGTATATTGCTGCATGTGACACCGCAAAGGAAGCAGTCTGGATGAAGAAGTTGATTACAGAACTTCAGGTGGTTCCGTCCATTGTTGATCTAATACCTTTATATTGTGACAACAACAGAGCTATAGCTTTAGCGAAAGAACTAAGGTCCCATCAGAAGTCCAGACATATCTTAAGGCGGTATCACCTGATCAGGGAGAACATGGATCGCCGGGAGATCGAGGTGCGGAGAGTAGACATGGAGAACAACACTGCAGATCCACTCACAAAGGCCATCCCTCAAACGCAGTTCGAGAGGTTATTCGAGATGATAGGTCTGCGATATGCTAATACATGGCCTTAGTGCAAGTGGGAGATTGTTAGTGATATATGCCCTAGAGGACATTATTGTATAGTACTGGATTGCATATTACATTTTGGAAGCTTGGGATATACACAGATATAATAATAGTCTTTCTCAATATGATAGTATGCATTCTGGTTTGATTCTATCTTAATATGTGTATATGTTTCTTTTAACATATTGCTAATTGTTCAGTTGATAAAACTGCACATTTGTATTACATTTTTCCTACCATTTTCATATTAAAAAAGGACTTTATTATAATATATCATACATATAAGGGTTTATGTGTAAAAATACTATTTTCCATGTGTTGATATATTATAATTAGCATTTGGTAGGAAAATGTATGCAAATAAATTCATTGACCTAATCCTAGTAGAACAAAGTCTACTAAATCTTATTTGAGTTGTGCAGAATTTTTCCAAGTTGTGCAGAATTTTTCAAGACTAGAATCAAGGAGATCAATTTATTGAAGAAGACTTGCCTAATTAAGAAGCAAAACTTAGAGACCAAGTCTGGCAGCAACTACGAGAAGATTTCAAAGATCCAAAGGTTCTAGATATCGACACATGTCACAGGGAGCAAGCCCTAAAATTTTGATCAATTGATCTCGACCCTTAGCCGCAGATCCGCGGCCAAAACCCCACTTGGGCCGCGAATCCGCGGCAATATTATGGATTTAGGATTTACGAAAATTTTGGGTGAATCTCTGATGAATGTTACTTAATATGGAAGCAAATAATTCTGGCTTTACACTATAAAAAGGCACCGAGAGCCTCTTGGAAAATTTATCAAGCCGAAGAGATCACGAAGCCCCAGACGCTCACGCATCCAGGCTGATCATCAATTGATCGTCTACCTCCTTAGGAAAGATCGAGAAGCAAATCAAGTTTTGTAATCATTTTCTACAGAATAAAGTGTAGATTGTTCAAGTTGATTAATAAAGGTAGTTATTTTATTTAATTCTTTTGCATTTTACATTATGTTTTCCCTCTCTGTCTTTTCATCTTCTTCTCCCAACATGCGCGAGTAATTCTCCGCTTGTTAGGGTTCGTAGGATTAGGGTAGGCTAATGGATGATGAACATCCCTAAACCCTTTTTAAGTCCTATAAAGTTTATGAACTTTATCAAAAGAATCATTAACATCCTAATCGAGCGCGCTAGCAATTCTTTGCTAGTTCCGACCGCTATTAGAGTTTAGATTAATGATTGTTTTGGTAAAGGCTAGATATGAACGGAGTTCCGTGTCGAGATAAGGGTTAAGAGTGGGATTCCTTTTCCCTCCAGAAACCCTAATCTACACGCATCACCGTCGTTCTAGTTTTAAATCTATTAAAGGATAAAAAGGGTAACTTTTAATTAATCGTCCATGACTACTAAATCCTAACGAACCCTACAAGCCCTCTTATTATATTATCAACATACCTAAAATAATCTAGATCTATATTTTTGCATTCTTGCTTAACGTAGATCTAGAAACTTTTCACAAAACTCTTTATTCCTCCTCTCTTTTTCAACACATCTAAAGTAAGAGTAAAAAGTTCAACGTTTCCCTGAGGACGACCCGTACTCATCTCGGTCTAGCTACGTGCGACACCGTTATTGATTGCGGTTAACTACAAACACACTTTTTCACATCAATCAAATGGCGCCGTTGCCGGGGATACATGCGTAATTTTTTATTTTTACTATTTGTGTTGAATTCTTAGACGATTTATATCATTATTAACACAAAACTGCAAATTGCATATTTAACGATTTGTGCGTGAATTTTGCAAGGAGATCTGGAGTTACAGAATTGAGGAAAACAGAAGACAGAGACATTCTTAGTGATCCAGAGGATCAAAGGAGGCCACAGAAAATTTTTCATCAACCGATCCATCCACCTCGCGGCGGAACCGCGGCACAAAGGTGCTTCCAGCGGCGGAATCGCGGCAGGTTAGAGAGATTAGGGCTACAGAACTCTCTGGTAAGATTCTCAACTCATTCTCTCTCCTCTCAAATCCAATAAAATCTATCTTCTGCAGGATTCTTGCAAAATAGTGCCGCTCAAAAATCTTATTGCAAAAGTTTTGTGATTGGTTTTGTTTTGCATATTTAATACGGACTTTAAGGGGCAAAGACCAAATCAAAATTAGGTGGGGATTTCATCACCCTTCCTAAGCCCCACAAATCACAAATTGAGCATATAGATCAACCCTTCATTAATTTAAAAAATATCTAGACCAGACTCTAAGGACTGTCGCACTCAATAAGGACAGAGGAAGGTCGTGGGTAATCTATCGTTTATCCGCATTACTTTTGTGGTGTCTAGGCAAGTGTGTCAAAGGCTAGTGGTTTTTAATTAGGCCCACTACTGTGGTTCCTTCCCACTTACCAGGCACTTACCTGGCTACAAGGGTAATACGGAGGCGGTAGAGGATTGATCCTACGGCTTGTCCTTTGGAAGTCTAGGAGCGGTCTAGAGACTGGACCTAGGTGACCTTAGTTCTAGGGTTGCTTGTGCATCTTAGGGTGATTTGTCTTGAGTCCCACTTTTTCAAAACAAGCCAATTTTAAATCACACACACGCTGCCACTTGCACTAAACCCGCTTAGTGCATGCGCGGATGGACACGGGATCCTAGTGCCCGCCTTGTCCGTATTCCTGCTATCGACGCCGAAGTCGGTACTTCTTCATCCGCTTTTCCCCCACCACACACCACATCAATCGAGATGGACGGCACTCCATCAAATTATAACACCGCGCTGCCACCGCCCGAAGGTGCGCAGAATCCACCGGACATCTCTCTCCAAGAGAGATGCTATCCTATCCGTGGTCCTCTTCCCACTTGTCTATCTCTTCCACCACCTAACGGGGATAATTTCGAAATTAAACCCCACTACATCAATCTGCTGCCAAAATTTCACGGGCTTGAGTCGGAAGACGCGTACGTTTTCATCACCAAATTCGAAAACGTATGCGGAATGATAGGTACTTCACAATTGACTTTAGATGCTATGCGCTTACGTCTTCTCCCATTCATACTGTGCGACTTGGCAGAAAAATGGCTTTACAATACTGCCGCACACTCTATCACTAATTGGGATGAATTCGTCGTAGCATTTCTTAAGAAGTTTTACCCAAACCATAAGACTGCACGTGTTAGAAGCGAGATCAACCAGTTCACCCAGCTTCCCAATGAACCATTTTGGAAGTGCTTTGAACGTTTCAAAGATCTGCTTGTCCAATGTCCTCATCATAGAATCAATAGATGGGATTTATGCCGAATTATTTATGAGGGCATTAATCCAGCGACAAAGCAGATGCTTGAAACAATGTGTCAATGCAATTTCATGTCTAAAGATGACGGTGAAGCTTGGAAGTATCTGGAAGACCTCGCTAAACACACTTTGCAGTAGGAAAGCGTAAGACCACCGTCTTCTAAGGGAAGTATTCACCAGCTCGATGTTTCCATCGCAGTAAAAGCCGAAATGGCAGCGATACAGAAGAAACTCGACGCTATTGAGAACAAATTCTCATCATTCTCCCTAAATCAAGTCGCGCTTCCTAAGACCGTCTGTGGTTGCTGTTCGGATCCTTCACACTTAACGGAAGAATGTCCTATGAATGCATCGTTTCAAGCTAATGCTGCTTTTCAGCAGCGACCTAGAAACGATCCTTATTCTTCCACGTACAATCAAGGATGGAAGAATCATCCTAACTTTGCTTGGAGTCAAAACCAACAAAGCAATTATCAAAGACCTCCTCCACAGCAACCACAACCACAGAATCAGCCCCCCTTTCAGTACAGAATTTCCAAAATCCGGCCAACATTTCTACACCACAAGTGGCCGGTACTGACAACTCACTTGCACAAACTTTGGATATGTTCATGAAACAATCTATGCAATTTTCGGCTGAGATGAAGTCTTCTATTGATACCCTAACGAAAAACTCCTCCTCCCATGGTGAGAGTATTAAATCAATAGAAAACCAAATCGCACAGTTAAACGCCGCAATGAGTGCGAGAGAGAAAGGGAAACTCCTATCTCAACCCATACCTAATCCTGGCCACTCACAAAGTTATAATATGAGTGTTGTTACCACGTTGAGATCGGGAAAAGTGCTGAATAACCGAGTGGGTGAGCAATGTGATGATAGTGACACCAATGATACCCCAGCTTCTTCTTCTTCTTCCCCTAATTCGTCTAATCTCCTACCTTCACCCGAGCCTATTCTCCGTTTTCCCCAAGGCTCGAACATTTCGCCGAATCTATCTAAGTCGATTCCCACTCCAATTTTGGGATCGAATCCGTCCCCACAGTCTTCTCCACAAACGTTGGACCCAAAACTTATTGATCAAGCACCTTATCCAAACAGGTTAAGGGGCAACAGACCAAGTCCATAAATGGAGAAAATTGTGGAAATTTTTAAGCAAGTTAACATAAACATTCCTCTCCTAGATGCTATTCAACAAGTTCCGTCATATGCGAAAATCCTAAAGGACTTGTGCACTAGGAAGAGGAAAGTTCAAGTACCTAAAAAAGTTTTCATGACGAGTAATGTTAGCACAGCTTTTACCCAAAAAATACCAAAGAAACGTAAGGACCCCGGCTGTCCTACAATCTCTATTTCTATTGGGGGTAAAAATATTAATCGTGCTTTACTCGATTTAGGTGCTAGTATTAACTTGCTTCCGTATTCTGTTTATGAGCAATTAGGGATCGGAGAATTAAAGCCGGCGCATTGTACTCTTCAGATGGCCGATCGATCTATCACCCAACCTAGGGGTGAGCTAGAGGATGTGTTAATCAAAGTCGGGGAATTCATATTCCCCGTAGACTTTATCGTTATAGATACACAACCTGTAGCAAACCCACGCAATCAAATCCCGGTGATACTCGGTCGACCCTTTTTGGCCACTTCCAACGCAATAATCAATTGTAGAAACGGCTCTATGACCCTATCCTTTGGAAAGAAGTCAATTAAGCTTAACATTTACAAGTTGGGAAGTGAACCCTCCGAACCCTATGCTCATGTATGTTCTGTCGAATTAATGAATGTCGACAGCAACGAATATGATCAACCTCATGATACTGACTCTTTTCATATGTTGTTGTTTGACCCAACCATGTATTCTTCCGGGTCAACATCTAACGCTGATGAGGAGCTTTTTATAGAGTCTGACGATCACCCCATTTTTTCTGATGACATTATTCTTCGGAGTATCGACGAAAGCTTTGAGAAAATTTTCGCTGATGAACTCGCATTTTTACAAGACACGGGTGTTGAGATGAATCAACTCCAAGATAAAGAAATTGAGCCTCCACCCCTTCTTCTGGACAATCATGATAATGCGAGTAATACATCATTACTATCACTTTGTCGTCTCTCCAAATTGAGACGCAATCCTTTTCCATTACACCTCTTATCACCTCCCCACTTCTTCTTGTCGAAAGGTGACATGTTCTTCCACCAACCTTGGTGCTTCATCGATAAAATTTTTGAATGGTTGGTGTTGACCTTCGGTCTTTGCAAAGCTTGGCATTGACCAATATCCTTGACCCCCTCGTGTGATTTTAAAAGATTAAAATTGTTTAAGTTTGGGGGGTGGTATGTTTTGGCTCTTGAAAGAAAATGATTTTTACAAAATTGTGAGCCTAAAATAAGTTTGGGGGAGGATTTTCACTTTCATATATTCTTGCCCCCATTAATAATTTCCTCTCAAGTCTACAGGTTTTTGAGCTTAACGGATGACATCAGTGAGGACACTGCTGTAAACAGGTTTGGGGGAGGTTTGTGCTTATTTACACATCAATTTGCATCATATTTTGCATAAGCACAACATTTTCAAAATAAAAATTTTAAAAAAAAATTTCTTTTATAACAAAAGAGTTGAAAGTGAAAAATTACATCCAAAAGATAGAAATAGTTTAAGAAAACCAAGAAAATTAGAAGTTTTCTTAAACGAACTAGTAATAAGTAGTTATGAGCTGTTGTCCCAAAGGTTAGTAAGATGAAGGAAATCACTAATATGAGGATAAAAATAAGTCTGAAAAATAGTTTCTATTCTGGAAGCCAAACATTTGAATGTTGATACCCTACTATATGCACTAACACACGTCTTGAAACTCGGGATAGTAGAGGATACCTTGAAATGCTCTTGTCTAAAAGCCAAAGTATGAAGGAAATAAAAAAATGAAGAAAATATAAAAATAGTGAAAATAAAAATGAACACTGGTTTTGTTATTGCCAAGGCAGTAATAAAAAAATATAGCGAGGGTGCTTCATCACCTAGTGCCTTAGACCAACTGGTTTGGGAGTCACTGCTAAGCCTTAGGTGGTGCAAGGCGAG
This sequence comes from Agapanthus africanus, assembly GCA_030015575.1. Lineage (NCBI taxonomy): Eukaryota > Viridiplantae > Streptophyta > Magnoliopsida > Asparagales > Amaryllidaceae > Agapanthus > Agapanthus africanus. Next base: position 495,608,507 of record CM057348.1, on the reverse strand, counting down.
GAAATACTATCACCTAATCAGCAAGCACATAAGTAATCGGTCGGTTAGTACCTCAAGAAGTATTAACGGTCGCATGAAAATGTGTGAGCAAATCTAAATATTCATCAAGTTAAAAAGTACTGAGGTAGATGGACAAGAGTATGATAGCTTGAATTGAATTCTCCGAGTGTAGGGATGTTCTATTCACACACGTAGGGTTATATGATCAATGTTTGGATGAAAGGTAGGAATGAAGAATAAAGACAATGTTTTATTAAGGGATAATGTGATTTCTAACATCTTTTCATAACTATTAAGATAGGGCTCATGACAACTGAAAAGCTAGTGTAGTTGGAAACTATAAATTTTCAAAGTATTCCTTTTATGGTTCTTATCGTTATATGTAAATTTCACCATCTCTCTTTTGTTATAGGATTTTGTGGGTGTAATCCGCTGAAAACCCTAAGGAGACAACACTCCTCCTACTAGGGACACCTAGAGGTTTAACGGCTTGTTGCACGTGCTCAGTGCAATCATGTCTGCCTACGAAAGTGTGCTGAGTTTTCTCCTTTCTTTTTCTCCTCTTAAATAAACTAGTTTGCTCGGGACGATCAAAGATAAGTTTGGGGGTATTTGTTCAGTTGATAAAACTGCACATTTGTATTACATTTTTCCTACCATTTTCATATTAAAAAAGGACTTTATTATAATATATCATACATATGAGGGTTTATGTGTAAAAATACTATTTTCCATGTGTTGATATATTATAATTAGCATTTGGTAGGAAAATGTATGCAAATAAATTCATTGACATAATCCTAGTAGAACAAAGTGTACTAAATCTTATTTGAGTTGTTGTGCAGAATTTTTCCAAGTTGTGCAGAATTTTTCAAGACTAGAATCAAGGAGATCAATTTATTGAAGAAGACTTGCCTAATTAAGAAGCAAAACTTGGAGACCAAGTCTGGCAGCAACTACGAGAAGATTTCAAAGATCCAAAGGTTCCAGATATCGACACATGTCACAGGGAGCAAGCCCTAAAATTTTGATCAATTGATCTCGACCCTTGGCCGAGGATCCGCGGCCAAAACCCCACTTGGGCCGCGGATCCGCGGCAATATTATGGATTTAGGATTTACGAAAATTTTGGGTGAATCTCTGATGAATGTTACTTAATATGGAAGCAAATGATTCTGGCTTTGCACTATAAAAAGGCACCGAGAGCCTCTTGGAAAATTTATCAAGCCGAAGAGATCACGAAGCCCCAGACGCTCAAGCATCCAGGCTGATCGTCTACCTCCTTTGGAAAGATCGAGAAGCAAATCAAGTTTTGTAATCATTTTCTACGGAATAAAGTGTAGATTGTTCAAGTTGATTAATAAAGGTAGTTATTTTATTTAATTCTTTTGCATTTTACATTATGTTTTCCCTCTCTGTCTTTTCATCTTCTTCTCCCAACATGCGCGAGTAATTCTCCGTTTGTTAGGGTTCGTAGGATTAGGGTAGGCTAATGGATGATGAACATCCCTAAACCCTTTTTAAGTCCTATAAAGTTTATGAACTTTATCAAAAGAATCATTAACATCCTAATCGAGCGCGCTAGCAATTCTTTGCTAGTTCCGACTGCGATTAGAGTTTAGATTAATGATTGTTTTGGTAAAGGCTAGATATGAACGGAGTTCCGTGTCGAGATAAGGGTTAAGAGTGGGATTCCTTTTCCCTCCAGAAACCCTAATCTACACGCATCACCATCGTTCTAGTTTTAAATCTATTAAAGGATAAAAAGGGTAACTTTTAATTAATCGTCCATGACTACTAAATCCTAACGAACCCTACAAGCCCTCTTATTATATTATCAACATACCTAAAATAATCTAGATCTATATTTTTGCATTCTTGCTTAACGTAGATCTAGAAACTTTTCACAAAACTCTTTATTCCTCCTCTCTTTTTCAACACATCTAAAGTAAGAGTAAAAAGTTCAACGTTTCCCTGAGGACGACCCGTACTCATCTCGGTCTAGCTACGCGCGACACCGTTATTGATTGCGGTTAACTACAAACACACTTTTTCACATCAATCACTAATACATATTGATAGAAACCTTAGGATCTTTGCTTGACTCCCAGCATTTTGATGGCAGTCACACTAGTGGGGGATGGATAGTCTATAAGCACATCCTTATACTTATCCCTAGTCGTAGGATTATTGAGACAGGGTATAGATACTCCAGAGTAGACTAGTGTATACGCTTCTCATCCCAGTCAGGAAAGATGGCTTGTCCCGCAGCAATTGGTATACCATACTAGAGATAGTATACAGGTGCTCATTGGGTTATGAGTTATACTGGATGGACTCGATGGGACCTGCTCGTTGGTATTATACTTATCGTCAGTTAGCAGTTCCCGGGTGACATGAGTACAAATTATTCCGTTGACTTGACATCACTATTTGTCTCGAGTGTGTTCCCACTGTACTTAGATTACTACCCTACCACAGCTCAAATGAGTCGTGCAAACAGGTACTGGTTGGGTGCAGTCCCGAAACACTTGGAGGCAGTAGTGGATAGAAAGTATTAATCTCTCTCGGTATTAGGAGTTGATATCGCGCTGTGTTCGGATAGCCATTACATCCTTGGCCAGGGCAAGTGAGATTTACTGGTAGGTACACTAGTAGTTTCTCAGGGTGTATTGGGCTCTACATCGACACGACTTATTGCGCTATTAGGGGTTTGACGTTTACCACCCCCTGGGCCTGATATGCGATAATCTTAAATGAACAGACCGGAATGTACGGAGATTGTCACGGATAGGCTCGGTAGAATTTCAGATGAGTTCGCTCGTCGGCCTTCTTTTCAACATGTACTTGGGTAGCCGTTACATACAGATAGTGCCGCTGACGGACTTATATTAAACCCACTGCCAGCGTACTGTCGGGTCTTTAGAGTCCCACACAGAGGGTTTCCCTGGTTCAGGCGAAACGATGCAGAGGCCATATGGTTTTACTTGCAGGGTTCCGATCATATACGTGTACTGGCTACATGGATGTTGTTTGGACGGATAATACTAGTGGGCTTTGGTTTAAGCCAGATTCTAGTATTATATTATTGGATCAATATTATCTCATCGTATTCGTATTTTTGCAGTACAAATATAAGTTTGTATATACGGTGAGGGAATTCTTGTAATGCCATAAGAGATGCTTCTAGAAGGGGACACCTCATTATTAGATTTACCTATTTTTGGAAATAGATTAATGAGGTGGAAATGGAGATATTTGTGGCATGGTGAAGCATGGCTTATTGGTTTGTTTATTGGTTTGGACTTACTATTGAAGCATGGTTGATATTTTCTATTGAAAATAATCCATGCTTCATGTAAGAAAAAACAATGAGTCATTCTTCACAAGGCACAAGACTAGCTCAGTTGTTGATTTTCATTCTCTCTCCATTTTCCTCCCCTCCTTCTTCCTCAAGACTCTAACCCTCACATGTGTTGTGAATCTTAGGGTCACTTGAGATTAAATAGTCTAATTAACACTCTACATCTCCTAAGCTACCTAGTTTAGCGAACAAGGTAGTTTAGTTACCTCGGTTTAGAGGTTGGAGCTTTGACCATAGACTCTCGGATGGATCATCTTTGACACGAGGAGGCCAACAACCGAGCTAGATCCACACTTCCTAGGAGCTCAAGAAAAGGAGAAGAAGACTCGAATGACTAGAATCAAGGAGGTATAAAACTCCCACAAAGTAGTGATTGATGTGAAATTTAGCGTGCTTGCACTTTTTAAAAGATGAATCAAAAATATTTGTTAACCGCAATCAAGAACGGTGTCGCTTGGTAGCTAGCCGGTGAGTACGGGTCGGTCCACAGGGATGTTGTGTATTTCCTAATTTGGTCTAACGAGTTAATTCCAAACTGTGTGAATGGATTATCGCTAAAAACTAAACTGATTTATACTAAGACTAGAATCTTGCTAGGGTTAGGTTTAGGTTAAGTTTGGAAATTGAAGATTTCCTCACCGCTTTCATCGCTCTAATTTAGATCTATTTAGGTGTTATGGTAACATTTAATAAAGAGGATTAGTACCATCGGGAAGAAACGATGTTTCTTCCTCTAGGTTCTAGTCCTTCCTTTCTTAATTCTTACCCTAACCTCTATGGAAAACATACGCAACCGGTCGTTTATACTAAGGTATCACCGTTACCTCGTGAGGTAAGGTGCCGTAGGGAACAGTGTGTGTATGTATGCATGGAGTCCTATTAAAAACGTGTGATGGGCAAGAAAGGGGTGAGAGATTTTCATCTCTCAAGCCTTCCCCAAATCTAACCCTAACAAGTGAAGAGACTACTCACTTATTAGGGAATTGATAAACATTTCTAACTATCTAACTAGGGCAAATAATAAATTTATACTAAGGCAGAATAAAAATTAACTAAGGTAATGAAATAAAATTACTTACTTTATTGATGGCTCTCTCCAAACATTTACACAGGAATTAAATTCTGAATAGATGAAATAAAAAGAGGCATACCCTAAAACAGGTTTTAGGGTTTCTATTTATAGAACATAGAAACCCTAAGGTTACAATCGTGTCATATCTGCAATTACAAGTATACCCCTAAGAAGACTAGTCAACACGCCGACGCACCGACACAAATTTCCACCGACACGGGCTCTTTATGGCCGCGGAACTGCGGCCAAAACCCCTGTTTGGCCGCGGATCCACAGCCATCTAGTGGTCTTGTTGGCTCAATCTTTCCTGGTTGCTTCTGGTTATATTCTGCTTCTTGTTTCTTTACTTGGTTTCTCAGTTTGTCTTCTAGATTTCTTCCAGATTTCCACAGTGAATAAAGTCGTGGACTTTTACCGCTTACTTCGTGTCGAAGTCTTGAACCTTGCGCTGCCTTTGTACTCTGTGAACTTGTTTATTGATCTTCGTTTATTCTCCAAACTGTGGGCTTGATCAAGATTCTTCCATTTATCAGTCGTAGTCTCACTTTTGTATTGTCTTTTCATCGTTTTCACTGTTTTTGTTCCGAGAACCTGTAATCTGCAACTATATAGCAGACATGGGTTAAAAGCACATGTTTATTTGTAAAATGAATAAGAATGGGGAATATAATAATGCAATATTATGATATGAACAAGTAGTTAGAATCTCCAAGTAGTTTAGCTAGTTAAGGTTTCCGATAAGATCCTGGAGTTTAAGTCGGTGTTGCAAAGTATAAAAATCGTTTTTGTAAATTCTTCCTCCCCACAAGTGCGTGGGGTGTGCGACATCGACTTACAGAAGTTTATCTATAAGTCAGGTGATAGATGTTTCGAGCTAAAGCTCCAGACGTCTGCCTAGGCTATGTATCCTCAGCATACATTGGGGAGGCGTCTGACTCTATAAGTCCAGACGTCCGTGAGAACTCTGCTCTTTTGAAGACGTGAAGGCCAGACATATGAATATCCTTTTTTAGACGTCTGGGTATACTCTATTGATTCAAAGATACTTGGGCAGATGTCTGTGAATTCCTTCTGCAGGTATCTACCGTGTTTTAGGCCAGATATTCTCTTTAGTTAGGAAATTAGTTATTTAGGTAAATCTTTTGTATGCTATATATATTGAAGTATGTAGTAGCAACCTTTGATCTGTGATGCCTTTTGTGATAGCTATTGAGAGAACCCTTTTGCTATTATGAGAACTAGAGTTTATTTGAGTGATTTGTATTTATCCACCGTTTTATACTCCTTCACTTTTGGTTATTAATAAAGTTTCGCCTTCGCCTATTTTTTTTGGTTAGTACTTTGTATTTCCAATTTACCTATGATTTTCTTATTTAATTACTTCTCCATCGTTTGCGTTATTACTTCGTAATTGTCTTGTCACAACAAACTGGTATCAGAGCCATTGTTGTTTAGGAATCTTTTGATTGAACCATTAAGTTTTCAATATTGCGATCTAGGTTAATGGTGGGTAATGACGCTTGTGTCATCTTCCCTAATTTCTTAGATCGTGATTTTGAAGTTTTAATGTTCGTTAGCACGCATCATGTTTTAGTTTTGATCCTGCATCATGTCTCTGACAATCATGATGTACGATATTGAGAAGTTTGATGGAAATATGAGTTTCAATTTATAGCAAGTTCATATGGTTACTTTGTTGACTCAAAACAATTTGAGAAAGGTGATTCTTGGGAAGGATGCAAAGCCTTCCACTATGACGGAGGAAGCTTGAGAGGAGATAGATGAAAAGGCTTTCATGGCTATCCAGTTGTGTCTGACGAACGAAGTTTTGCAAGAAGTTTTAGGAGAAAAGACGGTGACTAGTTTATGGCAAAAATTAGAGGAGTTATATTTAAGGAAATCTCTCGCGAATCGACTCCTGTTGAAGCAGCGTCTCTACACACTTCGTATATCAAAAGGCATTCTAATCAAATCTCAAATTTGTGAGTTTAATTTAATCATTACAGATCTGGGTAAAAATGATATTAAGATTGATGATGAAGATCATGCTCTTCTCTTGTTATAGTCATTACCACCCTCATATAAGCACTATTATGACACCATAGTTTATGGACGATATACGATCTCAATCATGGATGTCAAAGAAAATTTGATGAACAAAAAGAAGATCGACAAGGAGTTGACTTTTACCGAAGCTGATGGTTCATCGTCCGACTTATTTGTCCGAAGGTGAGCAAAGAAGAGAGACCCGACAGGTAATAATAAGATGTCAAGGTCGAAGTCCAAGAATAAAAAGAACTTGACTTGCAACTATTATAAGAATTCAGGGCACTTCACGGTCGATTATTTCAAATTGCAGAACACGCGGAAGTTGGAAGGCAAATCAAAGAAGGAGTCTTCAGCCGAAGCTAGTATAGCGGAAGAAGGAGATGGAGATCTTCTTGTGGTTCTTGACAACACACATCGATCCAGGGATGAATGGATCATGGATTCGGGATGTTCCTACCACATGTGTCCTAACAGAGATTTGTTTACTACCTATGACTTCGTTGATGGTGGAGTGGTTTTGATGGAAAATAACAGTTCGTGTTGAGCTATTGGAAAGTGAACGATCCAAATCAAGATGTTTGACGGTGTTGTGAGGACATTGGCGGAAGTCAGGCACGTACTTGACTTGAAGAAGAATCTCATCTCTTTAGGTGCATTTGATGACAAGGGATACAATTTTTCCGCTGAAGGTGGAGTTTTGAAGTTAACCAAAGACACTCTAGTTGTTATGAAAGGCTTGAAGAAGGGGTCCTTATATTCATTAGCAGGGTTCGACGACTTCCGGTTTGGAAGCTATTTCATCATCCAAATCTATGACAAATTCAAAAACTACCAGATTATGGCACATGAGGCCCGGGCATATGAGTGAGAGAGGTATGGCCGAATTGTCGAAGCAGGGTCTACTTGGTGGTAAGAGTACAACGAAGCTGGAGTTTTATGAACATTTCGTTTTTAAGAAGCAAAAACGTGTTAGCTTTAGTTCGGTGGTGCACAACATAAAAGGCACTCTTGATTATATCTATTTGGATTTTTGGGGACTCTCTCCAGTTGCTTCTAAAAGAAGCAATGCTAAGTGATTGGTGCAATTTATTTGTCACGACCCGGAATTTGGCACGTGACCGGCACTTAAATCACGCAATGTCTAAAGGCGTAACGTAATTCAAGTAAGCCGAAACCCAGAAATCTAAACCTTTTTGCGGAAAATAGTGGAGGTGCGGTTTTGAAATAAGGTATAATGAAATCAAGTTTTCTTTAAAATGCATAGATAATAATTTATGAAAACATTAGTGGATTATATACTATAGTTGAAAACATTTTTTCGTGCTTTAAAAATTTGGGCATCACCTCCCTTGTAAATTTTGAACCAAAACCATATACATGCAATAAAAGATATCCCCAAGCGGGAGCTAGCTCTTCTCCAATTGGCGGAAACACAACCACGCAATGAATATATATATATATATATATATATATATGATGCCCTACGGCGAAGATCAAACATTGAAAGAAAATAAGAAAAAAGCAAGACATCAACAGCTTAAAGAAGCGAACATACACCAATCGCTCTAAGTCTCGCAAGCACATAAGTCTGTCTAGGTCTACCAATATACAAAGTCTAGTTTCTAATTTGATAGAGTTTATCTAGATACAATAGAATATAAAAGGTACAAGAGTGGTCATGATCCAATGTGTGTCCTACCTACCAAAGAAAAACACTCTGAAGAAGGCTGCATGCCAGCGATACCGCTACTGATCCAAGCAGTCAAACCTGCAAGAAAACTGTGGTACAACGGGGGTGAGTTTCTAACTCGTGAGTAGAGAATATCAGCAGGTAGAAATTGAATAAACAACGATCCCTAAGTCCTACCGTATCATGAAGGTAATACTATGATATCTAAGGTGACCATGTATGCATATATATCAACAATAGAGTCAATGCTAATAACATGTAAAACAGTCATCTGAATCATATGCCTGTATGTATGTAAAAATCAACCAACGTGTGTCCATCAATGACACATCAATATCATGGAATCTGAGTGTCCAACATCGACACTCGAAACATCATGAAACCCGTGTCCAGCATCGACACGTAAATCTTCATATTTTCAGGTGCTACATCCTCAGATCGGCCCTCATATCCATCTCACAACTTTGGTCGGTATCCTCCGAATAACCGCCAGGTCCAAACTATCACCGGTAGGTAGTGAATCCCCTGCCAGGCTCGTCGTCTACTGCTCTAGCTTCTTGCCCCAGGGTACCTTACCGGGTCCACCATGTACCCGCAAACGGCTCATCCACCTCCTCGAATCAGGTACTCTCATAGCTCAGAACCGAGAAAACTCAAGGTGGACACAAAATATCATATCAAGAGAAACCGCGTTTTTAAAACAATACACAATTTCCTTTAAAATATAACCATGGTTCTCAAATCCAGAGATATCATAAAAATAGCATCTCAATGCATGTAACCATAAAGTACAATGTATGCAACATAGAACAATGTGAGCATATCAAGTATATCATGCAAGCATGTCATGTGATAATACTGAACAATGAATATACTTTACAGTTAAGAATAGTATCGTGATATAGCAGTTCTATTATGCAAGTGGCATGGCAATTACCGATGATGAATGTGTGAACCGACAAATCTGTGTAAGTGTAACATGCGTATCATCGGTAATTGTGTAGGTGTACTAGCAGACGATATCATACAACGGTAAATACCGGGAACATAACACGTATGTCACGAGGGATAAGCCAACATAACATAAACGATAATAAGGTACATAACTACACATGAACCATACGGTCAGTTTAAATGATACGAATCATAGTTTTGAAAGAAGGGGCTACGGTGTTTTTAAGGAAAAGACACCATTTGAAAATCCGTAGCATCCCTTGAGGTTTCCATTTAAAAGTGCATACGATTCGTCGGTTTTGGAAATAAGTATGGTTCAGGTGAAATCTTTACGTCGGCGATCTAGCCTCATAGCATCAGATGTGGCAATTGTTGGGTTAGCCTAGAACCTCATGAAGGGATTGGAAGCATCACATGTACCAAAGATGGAATTTTTAGGGTGCTAAGTTAACGATCATTGAATCGTTCCTAGAAAATTAGGGTTTCGAAATTTTGCATATCAACATAAGCAAGAAAAGCTAGGGTTTTGAGAGTACAACCTTTGTAGCTCCCTACGCTAGACTCCTCGGCTACTTGGGGTTTGGAAACGGGTCCGCTTGAACTCCTCTAGGTCACCGATGATCCACCCGGAGTCCGCTTTGTCCAAGCTAGCAACTTCACCCGATCAAGAGAATGAAATGAAGCTAACACTCCAAACAAGTGGGCTAGACTTGTGTAGAATGATGTTGTGGTTCTCTTTCTCACTTCAAAATCCTAACTTGATGAGTATATTGCTCACTACAAAAATCTAGAGAGCAAATGAGAGAGGAAGAAGAAGATGATGGCTATATCTTTTTCAAGAGTGAAAAGAATAACTCTTGTTCAAGAAAAATGAAAATATATGAATATATATTTTCTTGTTCTCATCTCAAACCATGGTTTAAACAATGAATATCTTATTGAACTTGAGTTAAAGCACAAAAGGAAAGTTTACCCAAGGTTAAAAGGTGGGTAAGGATGGTTAGGTCAAAAGAAGAGTGTAGAAACAAATCAATCATAACCATTTTCCTTTTTCCTTTTTGCTTTAAATCAAATGCAATAAAAAACCATATATAAAACCATGGTGTGAGTCTTATATTGCCACCATTTTCATGTATGTACAACCATGAAGGATGTATGTATGTATGTATGTGTGTATGTACATCCATATGTGCATGAATCTATAAAGAAGGCATACATGCATGCATACATCCATCAAACTCAAGAAAGGATTTGAAGTGAGAAAATAATGGTTAAATGATAAATCAACACTTGATTTATCAATCCGGTCATATCACATATGACCCTAACCAAAAGCAAGCCGCCCGATCAATATACGGTATCCTATACGCGCATTTTAATCGGGTCCATGCGCATATCACATACGCGCACCACAACGTTTCGCTTGGACTAGGTAACTCCATTGTGGGACTCTAAGACTCGTCAATACGCCGGCAGTGGGTGATGATCATATCAAGCACCCCCAAGCCGCAAGTGGTCAGCTAAACGTAACGACCACCCGGGTATTGAGCGATCAGAAGAGAACAAGCGAACCTGCTACAACTCCCGTCGAGCCAACCGGCAACACTTCCCGTATAGTCCGGTCTCCTCTTCTGATATGTCGCATATCAAGTCTAGGGGTGGTAAATGTCAGACCCCAATAACCGATAAGTCGTGCCGATGTGAGGCTCATAACGGGTCGAGAAACTACTGGTAACACTTACCAGTAAATCTCTGAATCAGCCCTGGCCAGGGACTTCCCTGTTACAGCCAATCGAGCACGGCGCAACATCAACCCCCAATACCGGGAGAGACGAAACCCCTCCTATCGCTCATTGCCTCCATATGACTAGGGACTGTACCCAAAAACCACCGTTTTGCACGCCCTCATGGACGTGGTAAGGTGGAAATCAAAGCACAGTGGGAATCACACAAGACTCTATGACGATCTCGGGTCTACAGACTAACCTGCACAAGTGTCACCTGAGAACTGCCATCTGACGTGAGGTATAATACCATCTGGGAGTTCTCGGTGAGTCCGTCCAGTGTACCCAGTCTCCACTGAGCACCCGTATACCATCTCTGATGTCAAACATCAATGGATATGGGATCATCTATCGCCCATCTTATGGGTCGAGAAGCGTATACGCTAGTCTACTCTGGTATATCGATGCCCTGTCTTGATACACCCACGACTAGGGACCTTGAAGGATGTACTTATGGACTACCATGTCCCCACTAGTATGATCCGCATCATAGCCCAGGTAGTCAAGTACACATCCTAAGGGCTTTACCAACATGTAACCATAAGACAGTATAAAGAGACAAGTATACATGTTAAGATAAAGAGCAACCAGATAGCATACTATCATATCGAGCAAGAAAGTCATCTCTATATATGTCCAAGCATCCAATATACATCATCTATACAATACTGGCCTCTAGGGCATACATATAACTAACAGCAATAACCTCGAGTATCATCCTCAAATCACGAGCGCGGATCAATCATCCGGTATAACTCATCGCGTACGGTAATCCCATCGTACGGTGTCATCAAGGTTAGATTAAGGATCTATCATCCTATTCATCAACAAAAGTACAGATCTAAGGTCTCGTACATCACATCATCATCCATTCTCTTATATTCATACATATATATGTACATCTCATGTCATATCCTTAACAATCTCATTTCATATCTAGGCATATGTAGCTAAATATTCACATCGCCTCACATCCTCATATCAAGCATATCCTCTCATATATTAATCGGAATCATCTTTTAATTATCACATCGTCTCATACTAGATCCTTTGATCATATCCGTAAATTCATAGCATATCTTTCTCCAAATTTATTTTATATCGGTCATTTCATCATTATAGTTGCGGGGGTGCTATACGCCATCCACCCGACTTCCCCCGTAGATATAAATTTACTCACCTGCAATCTCCTTGCTTATCCAAAGTCGATGTGCTTCGTCGTCTCGGAAGTACACGCGAAGGTACCTACAATCAAAACACATCTTAATACTTATTAAAACCAAGTCCGAAAAATCGATACGGCATATGAAGTGCTCATAGGTTAGAACCTAGAGCCTACGCATGCAAGAACAACCAAATAACCCTCGTCATTGACATACAAACGTCTGACGACCAAATCCAAACTCAAATACAAAAACCAAGTTTCAGAAATCGCAAAACTCGAAATCATCAACCTAGGAAAACAACTTGCAGATTCTACCCTAGGTCAAACCAGGACATTTTGCATATAGGGTTAATCTACATATCTGATAACAAGGCCACTAACCAAAAATCTGTTAGTTATATGTATGCCCTAGAGGCCATTACTGTACATACGATGTATATTGTAATGGATGCTTGGACATATATAGGGAGGACTTTCTTGCTCGACATGATAGTATGCTATCTGGTTGTACTTTATCTTAACATGTACTCTGATTGTGTCTATGTTACATGTTGATAAAGCCCTTAGGATATGTACTCGACTACTGGGACTATGATGAGATCATACTAGTGGGGCCACGGTAGTCGATGAGTACATCCTATAACTGTTCCTAGTCGAGGGTGTATCGAGACAGGGCATCGATACACCAGAGTAGACTAGCGTATACGCATCTTGACCCATATGATGGGCGATGGATGATCCTATATCCATTGGTGTTTGACATCAAGGATGGTGTATGGGTGCTCAGTAGAAACTGGGTACACTGGACGGGCTCGCCGAGAACTCCCAGATGGTATTATACCTCACGTCTGATGGCAGTTCTCCGGTGACACTGGTACAGAGTAGTCTGTTGACCCGAGATTGTCATAGAGTCTTGTGTGATTCCCACTGTTCTTTGATTTCCATCATACCACGTCTAAGAGTGCGTGCAAAAAGGTGGCTTTTGGGTACAGTCCCGAATCACATGGAGGAAATGAGCGATAGGAGGGGATTCGTCTCTCCCGGTATAGGGAGTTAATGTTGTGCTGTGTTCAATTGGCTATAACCGAAAATCCCTGGCCAGGGTTGATGAGATTTACTGGTAAGTGTTATCAGTAGTTTCTTGAACTGTTATAGACCTCATATCGACACGACTTATCAAGCTACTGGAGTCTGACGTTTACCACCCCTAGGCGAGATATGCGACATATCAGACGACGAGACCGGACTGTACGGGAGTGTTACTGATTGGATTCACAGGAGAATGTACAAGCTTGCTTGTTGATCTTCTGATCGCTCAATACCTGGATAGCCGTTACGTTTGGCAGACCGCTTGCGGCTTGTGGGTGTTTGATATGATCATCACCTACTGCCGGCGTATTGACGAGTCTGTAGAGTCCTACACAGGGGTTTCCTGGCTCAAGCGAAACGGAGTAGGAGCACATATGTGATATGTGCGGGACCGAGATTAATACGATATGAGATACCGTATTCTATTCTCGCGATTCGTGACATTGATCGGTTGTATGCGATATAGCCGGGTTATCGGATCAAGTGTTGATTCGATAAGTTGTTGCACATGATATTAGTCGGTTATAGCCGGGTTATTAAATCAAGAGTTGATTTAATAATTTAATGTATAATTATATATTTGATATATTACATTACATTAACTAGTATTAGCTCACTTATGATTTATTTTCTCACTAGATTGTGCACATTGTTTATATGTGATATATGCAAGTGTACATGTTTGTATCATGCTTGATGATACATACAAGATGGGTGTATGAGACTTATATCAAGTTTAGGTTAAATTAGGATTTACTTATTTCCTTAAGAATAACAAAAGAGATGAGACTTTAGTCAATGTTATCAAGCTTGTAGAAGCTTGTATGCAACATTGACAAAGTCAACTCTTTTGTCATTCCTTAGGATATTAGTTAACCCAACCCTTAACCTCATATTTTGGTTAATTCTCTACATGAGTTAAGCATGAGGGCTTAACTCAACCATGGTGCAATAATTCAAAATATAGGTTTTCATTTGGATGAATTATTCATTAGACTTCTTCTTCTTCATTCATTCAACAAAAGCTTTCTAGCTTCAATGGAGTTTGAGAAAAAGTGTGAGAAAATCAATTCTAAAGTGAGCCCACCTCCTACTTCTTCATCCTCTATCACTTGCCATGTAGTAGAGTGTGTTCTCTTCACAAAGTTCATGACCTAGTGAAGGAATAGCTTGAGTTAGTGTCTCCCCGACGTAGATCATCTTCGGCCTCGAAGTCATCGAAGTAAGCACGTTCGTTCTTCTTGTGGAGCTTCTCTAGAGTCCGGAGTTCACGATCACAGCGAAGGGGACATCTACACGGAGCTATTGAAGTGAACGACCGGATCTACAAAGGTTTTAATCCCTCTCACTTAGTGTTAAAGTGTTTAACATGATTGTTTTCGCCTAATCTCTAATTTAAAGATCCGGCTTTGGGTTGTTCGGCACGGCTAAATTTTTAATCGGGCATGGTTGATGCCTCGTAGAACCTTATGAGCGTGCCTAGCAACCCTACAAAATCACACCATACCCCCATAATGTGACCGCAATTTGCGGCCACAAAGATTAAATCTGCGGCATGTTCTTGGGTTTAGGGTCTCGGGTTTCAGGGGTTGCTTCATGATTGTCTGCTCGTCTCACTGTGATGGGAACTTAATTTATGGGTCTCTCGGGTCATCCCAGATTCCATTATATCATCACAAACTGTCAAAAACCCGATGTCAAAAAATTCTATGTTCGTGTATTGGGTTCTAGTCTCTGATCTTGGCCAGAAATTCATCACTAAAATCTTGTAAATACTAACTAAACCTCAATTACCTCTTCACAAGTCCATTTATCCACTAACAATCAACCTAGAAATTTCCTAGATCACAGTCTACACTTGTTTAACTCTAAGACACTATAGGATGTAAAGAAGCAATTAACAAGATGAGAAAAGAAGGTTATACCTTTAGGAAGCAACTCAAGAAAAACCCTAAAAGCTCCAAAGTGCTCAAAATTCAAACTTGATTCAACCATGGGGTATAGGATAAGGTTGTGTGCATTTTTAAAGAAGGTGGTGTGGGGTTTTTGAGATGGTTTTGGGGATGTTTTTATGGAGGTAGAGGAGGGTGAAGGAGGAAGAAGGAGATGAAGAAAAGGAGTTGAATAAAAATGAGGTGATAAAAGAATGGTGAAGGATTCAAGTAGCCACACAACACTCTTTCTCTCCTTTTCTCATTCTCACTCTCTCTCTTCGTCTTTGCTTCATGTGTCATCATGTTGTCCCCTCTCTCTCTCATCAATCATGTGTTCTCTTTTTCTTTTCTTTTCTCTCTCATCTAAAAAGAACCAAATAACACAAATACAATGAAACAAACATGCAACAAAATGTAACATGTCATGGTGCACTAATCATGGTTAATTAAAAAGACGGATTTGGCTTAATCATGATTAGTAGTGCACTAATCAAGTTTAATTTAAACATGCATATAATTAATTGCATAATTAATTATAAAATGCCCAAATCCAATAAATACCTTTAAAATTAATAATACATATTAATATCCAATTATTTTCTAAATATTGATATTTAATTATACCATTTTACGAAAACCCTAATTCGCAAATCAAATAGTTTTCATGAAATATATTATTTTAATATTTAAATTCCAAAAATAATATTTTATATTTATGAAATGTTACATTACTGCACATTTTTATCGCATTTATCGTTTACATTTCATTTTTATCCTACTTTGGGTGTTTTTGTCATTAAATACAAATTGCAGGACTTAATTGCAAAAGGATGGAAAAGTGCGCTAAAGTGAAGATCACGTGCGTAGAATGTACTTCATGGAGATAATAAGAAAAACTGAAGAACAATTATCACAATTGAAACAAAGTTTGGGAATCTCAACACAAAATAAAACGCAACAAACTGTTTACGTGCGTGCGATGGAATTCAATTCGGAGCTAAATAAAGAATTAAGAATCAATTAGTAGTTTTGGAAAAAACTCTGAAAATCTAGAGATTAAAACAAATATTATGGAAGAAACCAAAATATCCCAGGTGCAAAAATTTCCGCCGAAATGCCCATACTAGAAGATTCGGCCGGATTTCTGAAGCATATCAAGTTCAGATTTTTAGCGACGATTCATATTTTTTAGTTATTCTGAAAAGTTTTTTCCAAGTCTCACAAAAGACTATATAAATTCCTTTATAGTCTAAGGTTTAAAATCATCTCTCTCATTACTTTCGAACTAGGGTTTTCTAAAGAGGGATTAGCAATTTGTAAGTTTTTTTATGCCATTAATAATGTTTAGTTATTTTAATTTCAATATGAGTAACTAATCTTTTTCTAGGTGTTTTTTATTTGCTATTTTTTGTGGTGTGATGTTTTTATAACTTTTATTCTTACTTTTATATTAATGTTTCTTAATCTATATATGTTTATCTCTTTTTGTTCTTAATCTAAAAATCTAATTTTTATGAAAAGTTGACACCTTTAAGTAAAAATTAGGGATAGATAAGAAACCTAAAAACTAATTAGTTTGATGATAGCATGACAAATTAAAAACTTAATTAGAGATGGTAGAGATAATTACAGATCATAAACATTCAATCTAGTTATTTGCTTTAATTTAGGAAAACTTAAAACATGGTAGGTGTAAATCCATGACCTACAAATATGCATAGATGGTTAACTTAGAAAATTTTAATAAACTAGAATTAAGATTTTTAATTAAATCTAAATGATATAATATATTTGATAGGATAAAATAAAATAAAATAATTTATCTTATGCTTTTATGTTATTAATAGATCATTAATTAAAACTAGAAAAGAGAATAAAAGTTTATTAAACCACCACATTAGAAAAGCAAATAAAAACCCTAGGGCTTTCTCTCTCTTTGAAAACCAACTCTTATTTTAAATTGCACTTTTAAATTCTTAGATATTTAAAACAACAACTTTTTGCAACTTAGTTAAAATTGATTAAACACACCTCTTCGTGAAAACGATCCTCAAGTACTACTGTGATAAAGCTGTATACTTGCGGTTTAATTTGGAGACTAATAAAATCTCTATCAAGCTTTTGTCGCCGTTGCCGGAGAGGCGTTGTCTTTAATTGATTTTAATTAAGTTTTAGTATTTAATTTTAGTTTAATTTTATTTTATTTTATTAGATTTGATTCTACGAATTCTCTGTTTTAATTTTCGGGAATTAAGACAAACTTTCGGGGACAACAGATCGAGAAGAACAGGAGGAAAATTTTCTGAAGACCCAGAGTGAAAATATTTCAGCCGAAACCTACATTACATCTAATTCGGCCGAAAAAAAATTTGGGTTCTGAAATTTTTTTGTTGCATTTCTCGAGTGCGTTCTAGAACTTTGTTCTAATTTTTGAGTAAGTGTCAATTTTGCAACAGAATCGAGGCAAATCTCTAGAGTTTAGGTACGATTTCATTCTTCCTTAATCTATTCTTTTTTCCAACTAACAGTTTTTGCAGATTTCTTTGCGCAGCATGAAAAAGCAAAAAAAGCAAAAAAAAATAGTTTTAGTTTTTTTGTTTGTTTTAGATTTTATTTTGCATTGTATATTTAAAAAGATTTTAAGGGGAAACACCCAAATCCAGATTAGATGGGGATTTCATCACCCTTCTTAGGCTCCACAAATTATAATTGAGTATCGGTATTAACCTACATTAACTTAAAAAATATTTAGACTTCAGCCCCCTAAGGTCATATAACGCGCAATAGGACAAGAGGAGGTTGTAGGTAATCTAACGGTTATCCGATTCAATCTTGAGATGTCTAGTTGCGTGTGACTAGTTGTGGTTATTTAATTAAGTCCTGCTATTTCGATGATTCGTATAGCAGAACTCTCTCACTTAACTGGCACTGATCTGGCTTCAATGTTGTTAAAGAGCTGTTAGAGGATCTATTATGTAATTTGTCTCTTGGTAGTTAGGAGCGGGTCTACTAACTTAACCTAAGTAACCCTATATCTAGGTTGTTTGCGCATCTTTGATTGTGATTTTTTTAGAATCCCTAGTCATCTTAGTTTTTGCATATAAAAAAACAAAAAAAAAACATAAAAGAATATAACTTATATTCTTTTGCGTATGGTGTATGCACGTGTGGGGTCGAGACGAAAAACATAGATTGAATCATCTTGATTCAGAAGATCCAATGGCTGAGATCGTTCCCGCTACACCCACCCTACAGGATAGATGCTATATTTTCCGCAAATCATTGCCAATCCTGTACAGTCTTATCGCTAGCAGCCGATGACTATGAAATTAAACTTGCTTTCATAAACACACTTTCCAAATTTCATGGTCTAGAATCTGAAGACGCCTATGTCTTTATAAGGGAATTTAAGGACTTGTGCCTATTGTTCAAATTGAAGCAGTTAAATCAAGATGCTGTAAAACTTAGACTAATACCATTTGCCCTCACTGATTAAGCTAAGCATTGGCTTTACAGTATGCCAGCCAACACTATTCGCATATGGGAGTAGTTTACTAAAGCTTTCCTTAAAAAATTCTACCTGCATTTTAAAACCGCTAAATTCAGAAATGAAAATAGGACATTTTAAAAAAAACCGGGGGAATCTTTTTGGAAATATTTTAAACGTTTTAAAGACTTTCTCATTAAATGCCCACATCACAATATAGCTAGGTGGGAATTATGCCAGATAGTGTATGATGGTATGGAGTCTAAACTTATGATAGATTCGATGTGTCGAGACGACTTTATGATGAAAAAGGAAGATAACGCATGGAATTATCTAAAAGAATTATCTGATAAAACCATGCAATGGGAGAGTACTAATGAGAGAGGTTCGACCACATCTAAGGGAGGGTTACACACAGTTGAAGCTGCTATAAGGATGTAAGCCGAGTTAGCAGTAATAAGAAAATCAATAGAAAAGCTATCAACTACAACTGTTCCCGTCCAACAAGTTAGCAAATTCTCTCCTTGCCTAAACTGTCAAGATTTTTTCCACCTTTTTGAAGAATGTATCCTTCCAAGCGGTCCTCAAAGACAAGAGACCGCCAATGCTACATATCAAAATAATAATAATAATCCTTATTCTCAAACTTATAACCAGGGATGGAGGAACCACCCTAATTTATAATAGAATTAAGGCAACACTAGCCAACAATTCCAAAACCTAAGACAAGGTCCTCCACCTAACCCTACCCAACCTAATGCACAGTATCCACATCAAGGGTATAGGAATGAGAATGATAGGATTAATAACGTTGAACAACAGCTGAACACCCTTCTGCAAAATGAACTTACGTCACTTAAACAATCAATGGCTAATATGGAAAGGCATATTGGTCAGCTCGTTGCAGCATTAGGAGGACGTGAGCTAGGCACCTTACCTAGTCAACCTGTTACAAATCTTACTCAAATGAATGTTATAAATACATTGAGATCGGAAAAACAGTTTGATAACCAGGTTAAGATGCCCGATAATTCTGTTGAGGTACCAGCTGATGAGGAGCAACAAACTCCCGATATTCCTACAAAACCGACATCATATCCCACACCCACACCCACATTCCACCCATCTTTTATAGATATCCCACTTGAGCCTAGAGCACCATATCCAAAACGTTTAAAGGCCAAGAAGCAAGATGCTAAAGTGGCAAAGATGATGGACTCATTTAAACAGGTCAATGTCAACATACCTCTCCTAGACATGATTGACCAAATTCCATCCTATGCTAAATTTCTTAAAGACCTATGCACTAAAAAGAGAGAAACGCAAGTGCCTAAGAAGGTTTTTGTAGCAGGTAATTTTAGTGACGTCCTACGTAATGCATTACCCACAAAATATAAGGACTTCGATTGTTCTACTATTTCTTGCATCATAGGAGTTGCAATCATTAATAGAGTTTTACTTCATCTAGGTGCTAGTGTAAACCTTCTACTTTTTTCATTCTATGCACAGATAGGATTAGGAGATCTTCAACCTACGAAGATTACTTTACAGTTGATCGATTGATCCATTAAGACACCAAAGGGTGAGATCAAGGATGTGTTACTTAAAATAGGGGAATTTATATTCCCTGTGGATTTTATTGTTTTAGAAACACAATATGTTAAAAACCCTACAAATAAAATTCCGGTGATGCTAGGTCGACTATTCTTAGCTATCTTAAATGCGTTGATCAACTGTCGCAATGGTTCTATACAGCTTTCCTTTGGAAACCTTAAAATAAAATTAAATATGTTTAACCTAGGAAGCCAACAAAGCGACATGTATGATCATAATCGTGAAGTCCATTTAATTCAAGAAGTTACTCACAATGAGATAGGTAACTTTGAGGATGGTGGGTTGAAAGAGTTAAAAGAAACATTTAGAGAGGATGTATTTAATAGTGATGACGATGAGAGCGATTCTTCATTTGTTGATACACATGATCAACTTAATAATACTTCTCCTATTCTTCATCATCAACTTAATACGGTAATGTCTCGAAATAGTTTCCTTGAAAACCAAATTTTGTTGTCAGAAAAGAAGAAAAAAGAATTGACTTCTTTTAATGAATCTTTAAAAAACGAAAAGGAGAACTTGATTTTATCTTGCAATTCTTTGAAGAAGAAAATAATAGTTTGATTAAAATTTTTACTAGTGAAAATGATATTTTGATTGATAGATTATAAAACGAGAAAAATATTTTTCTTTCACAAATTGATAAATGAGAAGGGGAGAAAATTGAATTTTTTCAAAACTTGATATTCAATCAAAAACTATTAATGCTTTACAAATTGAAAATGAAGATTTAATTTTGGCATTAGATGTTTGGAGAAATAATCATGAAAAGTTGATTTCAACTTTTAAAAGCAAATTTGATTCTTTAAAATTATCCTATAATTCTCAAGACGCGTTGATAAAGGAAAAGATTGACCTTTTCCAAACAAAGCGAAAAACTTTTTAAATAAAGGTGATTTTGATTTTAAAACTTCAAATTTTGAAAAACCCTTTTCATCTAAATTTGTTAGCCACTATTCTAATCATAAATCTAGTTCCATGGGTATATCTAATCATACTTGTCTCTATTGTGGTGCGCATGGTCACTTTGCATATTCTTATGAGTTGAAAAAATATATATCTTTATATCCCAATTTGAAATGGGTCCTCAAAACAAACCCCAATATATCCAAGAAAGTTTGGGTACCAAAATATACACCCACATCTTATTTGTAGAAATTGAGAATTTAAAACCGGGAAGATTTCGGAAAAGGTAACATAAATGTGTGGGTATAACAAGATATGTACTCTAACACAATGAAGACATTGTTTAACATAAGTGTGGGGTGATTTTGTAGCAGTTATTTAAATTTTTTATTTATTTATTATCTTTTAGGTTTTTATTTTCATTTTATTTTAGATTTTCGAATATAAAAGAGAGGAAGAGATTTAAGAAAAGCAAGAAAATTAGATGTTTTAGAATAAAACTAGTAATACGTGGTCATGAGCTGTTGTCCTAAGGGTTAGTAAGATGAATAAGTCACTAGTCTGTGGATAGAAATAAATATGAAAGATAGTCTCTATTCTTGAGTCCAAACTTCTGAATGCTGATACCCTACTACATGCACATACACACATCTTGAAGCTTGAGTTAGTAGAAGAGACCTTGAAATACTCTTGTCTAGAATGTCTCAGTATGAAGGGAAAATATAATTATCAACAAAAGATAAATGCCACAGAAAAAAGAAGAAAAAATAATATCACGAAAAAATGAACACTGTCTTGCAATCGTCAAGGTAGCATAAAAAAATTCAGCGAGGGTGCTTCATCACCTAATGACTTAGACCAACAGGTTTGGGATCATTTGTTATGCCTTAAGTGTTGCAAGATTAGGATATTGCTAATTATGCCTTAATAAGTGAGCACGTTCATGAATCGGTTGGTTAGTGACTCAAGAAGCATTAACGGTCGCGTGAAAGGAGTGTGAGCAACTCCATCAAAAATGTCATAGGCTAAAAAGTACCAGGGAGATGTGGGCAAGGGTATGATAGCTTGAATTGAATTATCAGAGTGTAAAGGTGTCATTTATACACACGTAGAGGTATATGATCGATGTTTAGAGAGGAGATAGGGAGGATGACTAAGATGATGTTCTATTGAGGGAGGATGTGATTTTTGACTTCTTTTCAAGACTATTAAGATAAGGCTCAGGAAAACAAAAAATCTAGTGTAGTTCAAAACTCTTATTTTCAAGTTTTTTTTTTTTATATGTTCCTATCTTTGTATTTAGTTTTCACTTTTCTATTTTTTTTCCTTTATTTTCTTTTATAGGAGTAGGAGTAGTTTAATTAGATTTTAGTTGATAAAGTTAGATATTTGTTTAGTTGAAACTCTAGATTTGCTCGAAAACTAGCAAAAGATAAGTGTGGGGGTATTTGATTGGTGTAATTTGTTGCACATTTTTATATCACATTTATCGTTTACATTTCATTTTTTATGCTACTTTGGGTGTTTTTGTCATTAAATACAGATTACAGGACTTAATTGTAAAAAGACAAAAAAGTGTGCTAAAGTGAAGATCACATGTGTGAAATGTACTTCAGGGAGATAATCAGAAAAATCGAAAAGCAATTATCACAATTGAAACAAACTTTGGGAATCTCAACACAAAATAACAGAAGATGCAACAAACTGCTTACGTACGTGCGATGGAAATCAATTCGAAACTCAAGCAAAAACCGATAATCAATTCGCAGTTTTGGAACAAACTCTAGAAATCTAGAGATTAAAACAAATATTATGGAAGAATCCAAAATATTCCAGGTGCAAAAGTTTCGTCCGAAATGCCCATACTAGAAGGTTAGGTCGGATTTCTGAAGCATATCAAGTCCAGATTTTTAGCGACGATTCGTAATTTTAGTTATTCTGTAAAGTTTGTTCCAAGTCTCACAAAAGATTATATAAACTCCTGTATAGTCTAGGGTTTAAAATCATCTATCTCATTACTTTCGAACTAGGGTTTTCTAGAAAGGGATTAGCAATTTGTAAGTTTTTTTATGCCACTAATAAAGTTTGGTTATTTTAATTTCAATATGAGTAATTGATCTTTTTCTAGGTGTTTTTTATTTGCTATCTTTTGTGGTGTGATGTTTTTATAACTTTATTCTTGCTGTTATATGAATTTTTCTTAATCTATATATGTTTATCTCTCTTTGTTCTTAATCTAAAAAATCTAATTTTTATGAAAAGTTGACGCCTTTAAATAAAAATTAGAAATATATAAGAAATCTAGAAACTAATTAAGTTGATGATAGCATGACAACCTAGAAACTTAATTAGGGATGGTAGAGATAATTATAGATCATAGACATTCAATCTAGTTAATTGATTTAATCTAGGAAAACTTAAAACATGGTAGTTGTAGATCCATGACCTACAAATATGCATAGATGGTTAACTTAGATAATTTTAATAAACTAGAATTAGGGTTCTTAATTAAATCTAAATGATATAATATAATTGTTAGGATAAGATTAAATAAAATAATTTATCTTATGCTTTTAAGTTATTAATAGATCATTGGTTAAAAATAAGAAATAGAATACAATTTTATCATATAAACCACCACATTAGAAAAGCAAATAAAAACCCTAGAGTTTTCTCTCTCTTTGAAAACCAACTCTTATTTTAAATTGAACTTTTAAATTCTTAGATTTTTAAAATAACAACTTTTTGCAACTTAGTTAAAATTGATTTAACGCATTTCTTCGTGGGAACGATCCTTAAGTACTACCGCGATAAAGCTCTATACTTGCGGTTTAATTTGGAGACTAATAAAATCCCTATCACAAAGTATCTGCTTTCCTTCATTGATGACTTTTCGAGAAAGATTTGGGTCTGCTTCTTGAAGCACAAAACTGATGTGTTTACTACATTCAAGCAATGGAAAACGCTACTTGAGAAGCAGACAGGAAAGCAGATCAAGAAACTGAGGACAGACAACGGGTTAGAGTTTTATGGTAGAGATTTCAACGATTTCTGTAAAAACAAAAGGATAGTTCTGTATCATACCGTTTTCTACACACCATAGCAGAATGGAGCAGCGAAGCATATGAATGAACTCTTATGGAGAAAGCTCGGTTTGCATGTTGTCTAATGCAGCGCTTGGCAAGGAGTTTTGGGAAGAAGCGATGAACACGGCATACTTCATTATGAATCGGTCACCTCATATATTGCTAGACAGTAAGACACCGGAGCAGGTATGGTCAGGGAAGCACACCGATTATTCGACACTTAAGATGTTTGGTTGTCTCGCTTATGCATATTGCCGTGAAGGCAAGTTGGATTCTTGAGCGAAGAAGTGCATATTTCTTGGTTATGCTACCGGCGTTAAAAGTTATAGATTGTGATGTTCAGATCCTAAATTGCCTAAATTTATGATTAACAGAGATGTGACTTTTGATGAATATGTTATGTTGAAGCCGAAGATTGTGAAATCTCCAGTTGAAAATGGTTCAAAGAAGAATGAGCCGAGCATTGATATTGAGGTCGGTGAAAGCTCGGGTTTGCAGGAGATCTCTCCTTTACCATCGTCTGAAGAAGCTCATGATGAGCAATGCCATGATGAGGGGTATCTGCTCGCTCATGACCGACAAAGAAAAGATATTAGACCGCCACAAAGATATGGATATGATGATCTAGTGGCGTAAACGCTGTCCGTTGCAGAGACAGTTGACAGTAGAGAGCCGACGAGCTATCAACAAGGCATCTCATCCGATTAGTCAGCCTGTTGGCTAGTAGCTATGAATAAAGAGATTGAGTCTCTTCAAAAGAACCAGAATTGGAAACTCGTGAAGCCCGAAGGAGGAAAGAAAGTAATTGGATACAAGTGGGTTTTCAAGAAGAAAGATGGTCACCAAAGGGCGGTTGATACGAGATACAAGGCACGGTTTGTAGCTAAAAGCTATTCACAAGTTCAGGAGTTGAGTTTAATGAGGTATTTTCTACGGTTGTCAAGCACACCTCTATACGTGTCTTGGTCGGTTTGGTAGCTATGCAAGATTTGGAGATCGAGCAGCTCGATGTGAAGACAACATTCTTGCATGGTGATTTGGTAGAGAAGATCTATACTCAATAGCCCGAAGGTTTTGAAGTTGAAGGCAAAGAAGACCAAGTTTGTTTGCTAGAGAAGTCTTTGTACGGTTTGAAACAGTCACCTAGACGTCGGTATAAAAAGTTTGACTCCTTAATGATAGATATTAGGTTTACGAGAAGTATGGGCGACAGTTGTGTTTATTCGAAGTAGCTCGCTGATGGTTCTTTTAAATACTTGCTATTTTATGTTGATAATATGTTGATAGCAGAAAGGTATATGGTTGATATTCAGAATTTGAAAGAACAGTTGAAAGGCAAGTTTGAGACCAAGGATTTGGGAGCGGCCAAGAAAATACTTGGTATGGTGATAAGATGAGATCGTAAGGGAGAAAAGCTTTACTTGTCTCAACATCGATATGTTGAGAAAGTTTTAGAGCGTTTCGGCATGACAGATGCTAAATCGGTAAGTACTCCGTTGGTAGCTCATTTTAAATTTTCAGCTCGTTCATCACCGCAAACATAGAATGAGATTAAGTATATGTAGAATGTTCCATATAAAAATGCAGTGGGTAGTATTATGTATGCCATGGTTTGTACACGACCGACATTTCACATATAGTTCTGTTGTTAGTCGTTATATGGCATCTTCTGGTAAAGGCCATTGGCAGACAGTGAAATGGATATTACGATATCTACAAGGTACGTCTAACGCGGGGTTGGTGTTTGGAAGGATCGACGACAGTTTGGTTAGATTTAGCGATTCGGATTATGTAGGTGATCTCGACAGACGAAGGTCGATCACCGATTATATATTCTCCTTGGGAGGATGTGTCATCAGTTAGCGTGCTTCGTTATACCCTACGATAGCATTGTCTATGACGGAGGTGGAGTATATGGCCGTTGTTGGGGCCGTTAAGGAAGCGATCTGTTTGAAGGGATTATTTTCGGAACTTGGTATTCAAAATGATACAATAGTAGTCTACTGTGATATCCAAAGTACTATTCACTTGATGAAGGATCAGATGCATCATGACAGGACGAAGCACATTGATATACGGTACTGGTTTGTTCAGGAAGTTATTGAAAAAGAAGAGATTTTTATGAAGAAAGTTAGCACAGCGGATAATCTAGCCGACATGTTAACGAAATCTCTTTAGGTTGTTAAGTTTGAGCATAGCTTGAACTTAACATCGCACTCATTTAAGCCCTTGAGGGGTTTTGTGGTGAAGATATTATTAATTTTGGTGGAGGAGTTTGTGGGAATGTGAGGCAAGGTAGAGATTTGTTGTGATGCCTCTCATTCTATCCATGTTGATTTCCTAAGTTGATCCGGTGTTATCATCGAAGCTGTTTGAGATTGAAGTTTATTTATAAGACAGGTGACAGATGTGTGGAGCTAAAGCTCCAAACGTCTGCCTAGACTCTGTATGCTTAGCATACATTGGGCAAACGTATGACTCTATAAGTCCAGACGTCTGTGAGCACTCTGCTCTTTTGAAGACGTGAAGGTCAGACGTCTGAACATCCTTATTCAGACATCTGGGTATACTCTGTTGATTCGAAGATACTTAGACAGACGTCTTTGAATCGTTCTGCAGACATCTGCCGTGTTCAAGGCTGGATATTTTCTTTAGTTAGGAAATTAGTTATTTAGGTAAATCTTTTATATGCTATATATATTGAAGTATGTAGCAACCCTAGATCTGTGATGCCTTTGTGATAGCTATTGAGAGAACCCTTTTGCTATTGTGAGAACTAGGGTTTATTTAAGGGATTTGTATTCGTCCACCGTTTTGTACTCTTCCACTTTTGGTTATTAATAAAGTTTCTCTTTCGCCTATTGTGTTGGTTAGTACTCTATATTTCTAATTTATCTGTAGTTTACTTATTTGATTACTTCTTTATCATTTGTGTTATTGCTTCATAATCGTCTTGTCGCAAAGTACCCCGCCCTTGAAAACAGGCTTCCATGTGCGTCTTCAACTATTAACGATGACCTTTTGGGTAGATTCTACCCACTTTCCCGTATTCAACGAAAACACATCGAATCCATATTCGGCACGAATTGAAATATTTTGTCGGATAGGATGGACCAGTTTGTAACGTGTGGCTATCGGAAACGCTAACCCAATCGAATCTCGATACTTGTCGATAATGACATGGCTCTCCTTTGTCGCCGGGTTGCAAATATATAAATAGTTCGGCCCATCATAGTTCCTACATTGGAGAGAAAAGAAACCATTGGTAGATGCGATAATCATCTTGCATTGCCATTGATCGCTTACAAAGCTAAGGCAAGGATCCGGGATTCTAATCGGAGCTCCGAATGCCAGAAGAAAGATGAGATTGTTTCCATGGCAACTGGAAACGACCGCAATACTAGAGATCGGAGAGGCGTGACGGGATTGTTCAAGCGTGAAAGCCGGATTTCTGGACACAAGTTTGTACCAAGTTTGATCGACGCACTTGGTATATCAATAGTATTATCAATATACCAAAACTCACCAAAAAAAAGAGTTTGTTATGATAATGGAATTAATATAGCAAGTGAAAGATACTTGTTTTTTCATAGAAGTTATATATATATATATATATATATATATATATATAGAGAGAGAGAGAGAGAGAGAGAATAATGGAGGAAAGATGCCATAGGAGGGAATTCCCTCCTATGACGTCGAAAAAATACCCCCTCTCTAGTTTTTTCCGACGATCGGCACCCGCCATCTTCATCGTCATCATCTAAGATGTGGGTACACCAAATTTCATGTGATTCTACAACTTTTTCACCATTGATTTAGCAATGTAAAAAGTTCTATTGTCGGTAAACCGTTAATTTTGAACCCACTAAATCAACGGTGAAAAAGTTATAGAATCACATGAAATTTGGTATACCCACATCTTAGATGATGACGATGAAGATTATGGGTGCCGATCGTCGGAAAAAATCAGGAAGAGGGTATTTTTTCGACGCCATAGGAGGGAATCCCCTACTATGGCCTCTTCCCTCCATTAATCTCATATATATATATATATATATATATATATATGCTTTACATGCTCTGTTTATAAGCTGCTAGTGTTAAAATTAAGGCATGCAATCCTTATATATATATATATAAAAGGATTGCATGCCTTAATTTTAACACTAGCAATTTCCTAATACTAGCAGCTTATAAACAGAGCATGTAAAGCAAAACATTACGATGTATACTCCTTTTGATGATATGTGCTGATGATATCGATTTATACGAAACTGTCGATCGGTAGTCAGATCATGATTATAGCGATGATATTAGAATTGTACTAGACGTAGGTCAGTACCGGGATTATGATCTTTGATAAAGAGGATACCAAATGAATGATATGACAAATATGATATTGACCCGTACCCAGATGTGGGGATGCCGTACGACGGATTCACGTACGAGCTATATATTGATGTTTGATCCGCACTCTTGACTTGGGAATAACTGATTATAGAGATATGGTATCGAATGTGATATTATCGAGGCGGGATCACCGACTAATATATATATATATATGTATGTATGTATCGACTCAGAGGTTAGGCGGTTTCCCTTACCTTCAGTAGCCTATTAGCTCAGCCCTATAGTTGGTGTAACTGTTTGACTCTTATGACATTAGATGCAGTTTAGCTATCACTGTGTTTAGCATTCAGCTCCCGCATATTATTATTGTTGCTCCGCATCGCATACTTATTGTGATTCATATTCAATTATTGATATCATGCTGTTAGGACACCAGCACCATTACCGATGATGCGTATGTCCCACGTACACTTACTTGCCGGCTCACACGCATCTTCATCGGTAATTGCCATGTCACTACACAGTAGTGTTATTGCATCAGGATATGACCCTTGTATGTGCATACTATTATTCCATGTTGCATGATATGCTGTTATACTTACACTTCATTGATATGTCACATACATCATGTTTTCTGATTATGCGCATTGAGATATGTTGTTTCTATGATATTTCTGGATTTGGGAATCGTGGGTATTTCAAAGAGATTATGTAATTGTTTTAAAAACCCGGTTACCCTTGATATGATATTTCAGTGTGTCCACCATGTGTTTTCTCGGTGCTGAGAGCGACATGTGAAACCCGATTCGAGGAGGCGGATGAGGCCGATTGCGGGTACATGGTGGGCCCGGTGCGGTACCCCGGGGCAAGAAGATCGCAGGAAATGGCGTTGAGCCTGGCAGGGGAGCACTACCGACCGGTGATTTTACCCGACGCGTCGGATATCCGGAGGATACCGTCGTGGTCTTGAGATGGATGGTAGGGGCCGGTCTGGACGGACGGCGTCCTAGATATTGTGATTGAGACTTTGAGATTTTGAGATATTGAGGTACAGAGATTTGATGATACAGGCCAGTCCGGGTAGCCGGAGCCTGGGATTTTGAGACATTGAGATTTATGTTTTGTGTCGATGCTAGACACTGTTTATGCTAATTTCATTTATGATACCTCATTTTAACAATACAGAAATCTCACTAATTTATGAAAGCATTTTTCTTCAGTACATGCATTCTGTTTCATGCATTCATACATCATCCATATGATACATTGCTACCTGAGGCACTGACACGGGCACATGGGATTAGATTTGGGTTAGATATTTACCCTAGCCATTGTTATAGGCTGTTGGTTATACTTGAGGATTATATATTATGATCGTATGACCTAGGATTGCGTCATACATGCGATTTTCTGTTCGTAAATATTTTTCTACTCACGAGTTGGCAACTCACACCCGTTGTGCCCCAGTTTCTTGCAGGTTTGCCGTACAGGTTTCATTACGGCTTTGCGGGGACTACTTCTTTCAGGTGACTTGCTAGTATGTGGGTTTATTTGTATCGCACCCACCATTATACATTGTATATTATTATTCAGTTGTATCTAGAAGTTCCATCAACCAAACATGTATTTATTTCAGACAGAGACCAGTGTTGTTTATTCTTTCGACCTTAGAGTCACGTGTTACATTTCTCTGGGTTTCATGTTTTTTGAGCTTCCTTTTTTGTTATGATCCTCGCCTTTAGGCGTTGTATATTATTGCTTACGTGGTTGTGACCGTCGATTGACGAAGAGCTAGCTCCCTCTTGGGGATGCATTTTTCATTATATGCTTTATCAGGTTTTGTACCCGTTTGGGGTCAGTTTTTACAAAGGAAACTCTGCCGAAATTTTTAGAAAAGACTTATGACTTTAAAATGCATATTTCGGCGCATGTTGCAAACTATTTGATTTAAAATAGTTTTTTCTACACTCTACTACTATTCTTGGTTTGGATTTCTGGGTTTTCGGCTTACTTAGATTACGTACGCCTGGAGACGTTCGTAGTTTAAGTGCCGGTCATATTCCATACTTTCAGGACGTGACAGCCGTTGTGGGGATTGGGACTGCTTTGGCTTTTCTTCCGTAACCTTCTCCAGTGGAGGAGGAGACCTCTTCAGTACAGTGGTAGGAGAATTCCTACGCACCTTATTTAGCAGTTCAAAGTTGTTCCCGGTTGGAACAGCAGCATTAATTTCCACCGTCGGGGCTGGTGGAGTTAGCCCAGAAGGGGAGCTACCTCCGGACTTCCTCACTCGGCGCCAGTGGCGACGTCGAGCATGTCGTGCTGATGGAATTGGCTCAGTGACAGGGATGTGCTCATCTTGCCCCCTGTTCAGGTGAGGGGCTGTTGCCGGTGTCTGCCTATTAAAGACTGATGTTTTCTGAGCAGCAGGAGCGGGAGTGGGAGTCGGGACGGTCAGTCTTGTAAAGACTGACCCCTTGGCAGGAGAAGTCGCCTTGACGACTTCAGGAACAGGTTTGGTTACTCTCTTAGGAATAACCTTTTCTGGGACCGCAAGCTTCATCGTGGGCCCGCAGGAGTTTTGGCCCAGTCTGGAGAAGACCAAGGCGTTGGTGTTGGGCGACCTGTTGAGAGGGGCCGCAGCAGCTGTAAGTCGATCGAAGACCGATTTTTTAGGAGCTTCTGGTACGGGCACGGAAGTAGTGAAGCTCATTAGCGGGAGCATGGTCCTAAATAACAGTCCAGTAGTAGCCTGGGTGATTTGTTCTACCGGCATCGTGAACAGTGACACCGCTTGAGGTCCATAGGCTACACCTCCAGGTGAGGCGGAGCGTCTGTTGCAGCTGCAGCTGGAGCAGTTCGAGCAGGTGAATGCCATTGCTGTTAGCTTTCTACGCCAAGCAAGAAACCAAATCTTAGTAACTTGAAACCCAAGGGCAACCATTAAAAACCCGCGATTCGTTCGCGAATACGACACACGAAGTGTGGAGTAGAAAGAGGAAAAGGTCCCACCGGGCGTGCCAGAATCTGTTCCCCTCCGAAGGATGGCACGACAGGGACGTCTTGCCTGAGATTCGGGGCAGATGCTAATAGGTGCTATCCGTCCACCTCTCTGAAGATGCCAAGTTGATTTATGGCACCGTGTATCGAAGGTTTAAACGGATGCGGCCGATGTAGCAGACTTCGTCAGATTCCCCCTTGCTTGAGGGGCTTTTAATTGTGGGGACGCTCTTCCCTGCAGGCGCAAGCCCCTGCAGTTAATTACGCTACCACATCGCGGTAACAACTTTCTCCTTCTCCATATGGTCACTTCGTGTCTTGTGTGTTTGTTTTGTGTTTGGTTGCTCTGATTGGGGGTACGCTGCCTTGGGCGCAGCGCTCCTTGCGCTGGCGTGTCTGCTTTTGACACGTGGTGCTCTGCGCGTAGCGCAAGGGATCTGAAGCGTTGCTTCACCTTTTGAATTTTTGAAATTCAAACAAAGCTTTGCTCTGATTGGGGGAACATGCGTTATCATCGAAGCTGTTTGAGATTGAAATTTATTTATACGACAGGTGACAGACGTGTGGAGCTAAAGCTCCATACGTCTTCCTAGACTCTGTATGCTTTGCATACATTGGGCAAACGTATGACTCTATAAGTCAAGACGTCTGCGAGCACTCGCTCTTTTG
Organism: Agapanthus africanus; assembly: GCA_030015575.1. Classification (NCBI taxonomy): domain Eukaryota; kingdom Viridiplantae; phylum Streptophyta; class Magnoliopsida; order Asparagales; family Amaryllidaceae; genus Agapanthus; species Agapanthus africanus. The sequence continues at coordinate 495,576,291 of CM057348.1, read as the reverse complement.
AAGACGTGAAGGTCAGACGTCTGAACATCCTTATTCAGACGTCTTGGTATACTCTGTTGATTTGAATATACTTAGGCAGTCGTCTGTGAATCGTTCTGCAGACATCTGCCGTGTTCAAGGCCGGATATTTTCTTTAGTTAGGAAATTAGTTATTTGGGTAAATCTTTTATATGCCATATATATATTAAAGTATGTAGCAATCCTGGATTTGTGATGCCTTTGTGATAGCTATTGAGAGAACCCTTTTGCTATTGTGAGAACTAGGGTTTATTTATGGGATTTATATTCGTCCACCGTTTTGTACTCCTTTACTTTTGGTTATTAATAAAGTTTCGTTTTCGTTTATTGATTTGGTTAGTACTCTATATTTCTAATTTACCTGTAGTTTACTTATTTGATTACTTCTTTATCATTTGTGTTATTGCTTCATGATCGTTTTGTCGCAACAGTACCCCACCAACGAAAGCAGGCTTCCATGTGCGTCTTCAACTATTAACGATGACCTTTTGGGTAGATTCTACCCACTTGCCCGTCCTCAATGAAACCACATCGAATCCATATTCGGCACGAATTGAAATATTTCTTCGGATAGGATGGACCAGTTTGTAACGTGTGGCTATCAGATCAAATGCTAACCTAATCGAATCTCGATACTTGGCGTCGATATTGACATGGCTCTCCTTTGTCGCCGGGTTGCAAATATATAAATTGTTTGGCTCATCGTAGTTCCTACATTGGAGAGAAAAGAAACCATTGGTAGATGCGATAATCATCTTGCATTGCCATTGATCGCTTACAAAGCTAAGGCAAGGATCCGGGATTCTAATCGGAGCTCCGAACATCGGAAGAAAGATGTGATTGTTTCCATGGCAACTGGCAACGACCGCATTACTAGAGATCGGAGAGGCGTGACGGGATTGTTCAAGCGTGAAAGCCGGATTGCAGGACACAAGTTTGTACCAAGTTTTATCAACGCACTTGGTATATCAATATTATTATCAATATACCAAAACTCACCCAAAAAAAGAGTTTGTTATGATAATGGAATTAATATAGCAAGTGAAAGATACTTGTTTTTTCATAGAAGTTACATATATATAGAGAGAGAATAATGGAGAAAAGATGCCATGGGATGGAATTTCTTCATTTGGCGTCGAAAAAATATGCCATCCGTCGTGTTTTTCAACGATCAGAACCCATCATGTTCATCGTTATCATCTAAGATGTGGGTACACCAAATTTCATGTGATTCTACAACTTTTACACCGTTGAATTAGTGGTTCAAAATTAACGGTTTACCGACAATAGAACTTTTTACATTGCTAAATCAACGGTGAAAAAGTTGTAGAATCACATGAAATTTGGCGTACCCACATCTTAGATGATAACGATGAAGATGATGGATTCCGATCGTCGGAAAACACGATGGGGGGCGTATTTTTCGACGCCATAGGAGGAAATTTCCTCCTATGGCCTCTTTTCTCCATTATTCTCATATATATATATGCTTTACATGCTATGTTTATATATATGTATAAAAGGATGGCATGTCAAAAAAGTAGCAATTTCCTAATACTAGTAGCTTATAAACAGAGCATGTAAAGCAAAACATTACGGAACCCCACAAACTTAAGCAACCGTAACCATGTTGTTATGATTGAAAAACGCCCTTTGCTCCTTCAATTTTGTTTTAGCTTATGATTTAAAATCTGGAACAATATATAGTATTGTTTTAAGAATGTGATAGCTTATGATTTAGAAATTTGGAACAATAGTATTGTGATTTAAGAACTTTCCATTGAAAACCATTGTTATCATCGCAAGAATTTAATTGATATTGTTCGTATTTGGTATTAAATTAATGGCTAAATTGAAAAACAACATGGTATTTAATTGATATTGTTCAAATTTGGGTTACTTATTAATATCCGTTTTTGATTCTCAAAGGGGATCACAACCACCACCACGACCATCACCCACCCCGCCCCCAAAACCAAAAACAAAAAACAAACTGTTTTCCGTTGCACAAAATCTACATCTAACTTGTTTTAGTTTTAGATGTAGCAAGAAAAGGGGAAATAAGTTAGAAGCAGATATGGATAGGAATCTAACACTTTCTATTTTCATATGCAATACATGTTAATGAAATAACAGTTTTCCGAAACCAGAGCTGGAATTCTAAAACACACCATGAAGGCAAAAAAAAAATTCAATTAATTCTGATTATATGAGCTGTTATGAAGGAAAAAGATATTAATGAATTCATTACAAGAAAATATAAATGCTTATATAAACAGAAAGAAATGAGCATATTAAACAACACATGATATCAGCCCCACAATTTTTCATCGGATATAATGATTGAGGATCGGCAGTCGAACCATACTATTGTGATATGAGAACACTCTTTGGTCCATCGAGTAGTACTTAACTGTAGGGCTAATCATGCAGCATCTTTCCACCTTTTTGGTCTTCAGATCATAGGATAAGACCGTATATTTCTTCTTTCTGCCGATCCTCAAGTACAGTTTCTCTCCGCCTTCAAAGGGTAAGGGCCACACATCGTAACCATCCAAAAGTATCTCCGAAGCAGTCCTCCCTATCCTCCTCCTCCTCATTGTGTGGCAAAAACTGGAAAACACGTCTCGGTTACCTTGAATCATATCGTTAAAGATCACCAAGCATGTGCACTCCCACACTTTGGTACTTTCAGGTTTCATCATCCAGACTTGTGTGCATTTTGCTATCAACCCTTGTACATGTGACAAAACCATTGCATGCCCCGATCTCCTGATGAAAGTGTGGCGAGTCTTGCTCAGGTAGCGTTATACAGTGGGCAAGATCATTCCGAACATCATACGATATCAAATACTCGTTGCAGTCCCAATACAGTACTCCGCCCACGAAAACAGGCTTCCCCGCGCGTCTTGAACTATTAACGATGAACTTTTGGGTAGATTCTACCCACTTGCCCGTATTCGACGAAAACACATCGAATCCATATTCGGCATGCATTGAAATATTTCGTCGGATAGGATGGACCAGTTTGTAACGGTCTGGTGCGGCTACCGGATCAAACGCTAACCCAATCGAATCTCGAGACCTGTCATCGATAATGGCATGGTGCTCCTTCGTTGCCGGGTTGCAAACATATAAATAGTTCGGCTCGCCATATTTCCAGCATTGCAGACAGAAAAGACCATTGGTAGATGCGATGATCCTCTTGCATTCCCATCGATCGCTTACAAAGCTAAGGCAAGGATCCGGGATTCCAATCGGAGCTCCGAACGTCGGAATAAAGACGAGATTGTTTCCATGGCAACCGGCGAAGACCGCACCACAAGAGATCCGAGAGGCGTGACGGGATTGTTCGAGCACGAAAGCCGGGTCGCTGGACACGAGTTTGTACCAAGTTTTATCGACGCACTTGAATCTTGCGAGGGTCTTGAAAGGAAGAAAGGGGAGGATATGAGAGAATATGATGTCCTGAGGAACTTCAACAGGGCTCTCTCTCCTTGGCCTCTTTGATGGAGGAGGATCCATGATGAAAAATCAACGCAAAGTTGTGAATAATTAATGTAGAAAAATATTGAAGAGTAAATACTACCACATTAATTTATATATATGGAGGCAAAGCTTAATAATACAGCAACTCCTGATTATATTACGATTCTCTCAAGAAAAGATAAAGCAATATAACCGCTTGCCAAAATTAGAAGTTACCTATTAAAACCTTCTGTTTAAACCAAAATTTTAAGTTCCAAATAATCTGTGCTGATATTTTGGGGGGAAAGAAATTTTAAGTTCCAAATTATTAAATTAAATACCCAACAATTTAAAGGTATTTATTGTAATTATGGAACATATGTGGCTTTATCTGCAAAATACTCTTTATCATATGTTTATATATTAAAATTAACATTATGAAGGAAAATATATGCATATAATATTTATATGATATTTTGATAATTTAAATATGCATATCATATCAAATAATCCTAATCAATATTCTTAAAATATCATATCATACTAATGGTTAAGATAATATCTCAAAATAAATAATAAATATTACTAATACTATGAATTGAGATATTGTGCAGATATGAGCTCATGTCTGGAGATCGAGATATCCGAGATGTCAGGAATAAAATCTGCCGATAAAGTTAAATCAAATCGTAAAATCATAATGGCGGAGACTCAGATAAAGATTTAAAGAATCCTGACATCACAACAATCTCCACGTGTCAATACCTAGAAGCTCAAGAATTTTCAAACCCTGATCTCGCCATGCCGTCGCCCAACCGTGGCCAAATGTGCATATCTGCGGTGGATCCGCGGCAATATTATGGCCGTAGGATCTGAGATTTTCTCAGTGTGATCGTAACAGTAAATAATCACACATAGGCACTAGGGTTTCTGCTTTTATGGCTATTTAAATGACCGAGAGCTTCATATGAAAAATCATCACATTTTACATCACCAAAATCACTGACAAGATCAAGAGATCCAAGACAGGTCCACGAATCGACGTGATCAATCGAATGAACATCTACTTCCTACGAGATAAACATCGAGAGCAACACGAGAGTTCTTCGTATTCTAATTTCAAAGAATTTGTACATGTTAAAGTTGATTAATAAAGGTAGATTTTTTGTTTAATTCTTTCTACATTTTACTTTCTGCATTACTTTCTGTATTTACATTATGATCTCCTTCTCTATTCTTTTTTCTTCTTCTCAAAACATGTGTGAGTAATTCTACACTTTCTAGGATTCGTAGGATTAGGATAGATCAATGGATGATAAAATCTCTTAATTTTTTTTATATCTTTTAAAGTTTATAAACTTTAGCAAATTAAATGTTAACATCCTTATCGGGCGTGCTATCAATTTATTGATAGTCTTGACCGCGATTTGAGATTAGATTAACAATTGTTTTGGTAAAGGCTAAACATGAATAGAGATCAATGAAAAGATAAGGGTTAAGAGTGGGAACCATATTCCATCCAAAAACCCTAATCTTCAATCACCGCTATCGATCTAGTTTTAAATCTATTAAAAGATAAAAGAAGTCATCTTTAATTAATCATCCATTACTACCAAATTCTATGAACCCTACAATCCTCTTCTTCATAAAATCTACATCCGTATATCGTAGATCTAGAACAAACCATCCATATTTCAATCAACTCGTCTAAAACAAGATAAAGGTTCGACGTTTCCCTGAGGATGATCCGTACTCATCTCGGCTAGCTATGAGCGACACCGTTATTGATTGCGGTTACTTTATTTACAAACACTTCTCTCTTAAAACAAGACCAATCAGGCCCTAAAACTTCGTCGTCCGAATATCCAAATGTAGACTAAAGGTGATGTCTGACATGTTGTCCTTATCCGAAAGATTGGCCATGACCTGAAAATGAAGGCTATGGTCAGGATGCAGAATGCCAAGGAAAAGGACAAGGAATATGGGAAAATTATGAAATCGATATAAGTGGATGAGATTCACAAATATAATAAGTCAGTTAACGGTTTCATTTTAATACATTGATGATCGGCATGGGCTACCACTAAAGCATGTCAAGCCCCGCTTCCCAAAAGAAGGTGAAGAGGTAACGTGGTATAGTCTGCAACCTAACTGCATTGAAGGTGGTCTATTCAATACAGTTATGTTAAGCGTATGAATATCTATAACATGCGGGATATGTACCAAAACAAAATAATAAAATAGGAAGGCATTTATTTCAATTAACCAAACTTTATTACATCCCAAAAGAATGAGTAAAATAAACTAAATAGTTTAATTATATCGAAGAAGAAGCAAAAACCCTAAACATGTGGGCAACAAACAAAAATTTAACTAGCGAATCTTCCGTCGTCAAATCCGCATAATTTTCATTAGTAGGCTCCACAACTTGATCCTCATCATAATACTCATCCTCATCTAACGGACATTTCAGAGATAGAGAAAAGGAAGGTCCGTCAGCGAGTTATACTCGAGTATGATTGCCTCATAAGGAAGTAAATGTACAAAAACGAGCAAGTGTATGTAGGTATGATGTGTGGGTACAGATATGATGTATATGGGTATGAGAGTATGAGGTGTATGTAAATAAGGACATATTGAATGAGGTAAATGTGAATAAGGGTATGTTTTATGAGGTATCTGTTAGGTAAAAGTTCGCATTAGTTTGTTAAATAAGGGTCCGGATACTCGCGATTATTCCGTTGTGGCCACGAAATAACGACTGGGGAAGTAAAATGTACAGTTTCACTTTCCGGAATCATGATCGAGTAGTAGGGGAATCTGAGTTCTCCTTCTCCTTGCATAATCAAACTACTCATCCCCGTTGTTCAATATAATTTGACGAATTAGAGTTAGTGCGTATATCATCTAGGCATGAAATTTCCCATATTGTATATTATCCACATATTGGACTATTCGCCATCAAAGTAGGGTTAGTATTCTCCCGAAAACCGGGTTAGTATTCGCCCGAATATCGGGTTAGTAGTCGTCCACATATTGGACTCTTCATCCTGCGTGCAGGGATCTTCATTTATAAAGTATTTCATACCTAGGTTTGCGCTTTCTAACCCTAACCATATCATGTGTCAGGTATGTCGTAAGTTCGTATTCGAATAGCTGATCTCATTTAATATGGTCTTCCACAACCACTCATTTTATCTTATTACCTTTTAAATTCTGTAAGGTGTATCATAATATTTTATATAACTTTTAGTTAATAAAGATCATGGCATTTAATGGTAGTCATTGTTTATAAGAAAACCATGATATTTTAGAGTAATTTTAATTTTGGGAAACCTATGGTATTTTAATGAAAATACCTTTTTAAATAAAGATTATGGTATTTATTTGAAATTATCTTTTAATAAAGTTTTATGTATTCTCTTTGGAAAATATTATTTATAAAGGTTATGGTTTTTGTTGAAAATAGCCTTTTTAGTAAAGATCAAGGTATTTAAATGAAATTATATTCTTTCAGGGTGGATTAAGATATTTTATTGTAAATAATAATTTATAAAGTTAGGGTGTTTATTTAGAGGTAACAATTTAGAAATACGTCCGTGTTAGCAACCGCTGCACATTGACGGCAGGATTTGTTTCCTTTTTAGGGACGATTGCCTATCAACCACGAGATATTTACGTAAAATATTATCCTATTTAAATTAGGATATTTTATTAAAAGTGATATTCTACAAAAACAACTCCACGTTGACAACCGCTGCACATGGACGGCAGGATTTGTATCCTTTTCAGAGACGATTGTTTAATAGCCACGGGATGTTTCATGTAAAATATTACCCTATTAGAATATCTTATTAAACCTTAGTGATTCTACACTAAAGGTATTAATATAAAAAATATTCCCTTAAGTGAAAGGGTATAGATAAAAACACTATTTTAAAATTAACTTATGTAACATGGAAAAATATGGTATTTATGCGATCATAGGCCGTTTCTAAATTTTAGGGTATATATAACATTACGACTTTTCAAAGATTGGGGTATTTTATCGAAACTAAGATTTATCTTATAATATCAATAAAATTATAAGCAGAGCATGTAAAGCAAACATTACAACACCAACACCCAACAAACTTTAATAATATTGTTTGTTATGATTCAAAAATGCTCTTCAGTCCTTCGATAACAGTTTTAAATACCCAACAATTTAAAAACTTGGACAAGGGGAAAAGAAAAATCAAAACAAGAGAGATATAATTGTAATCTGGGATCGCCATAATAACTCACGAAAAAAGTAAGTGTATGAAGATTACACTTAACTTGCATTCAATTAACTTTTACGAATTACAACTAAAAGAAAATTTAAAAGAATAACAACAAAATAATCTTAACGAATAACAAAATATAACCATATTAAAAAATACAATAATATTAAAGTAGGTGCTAATCCAGTTGGAATGCTCTAAAAATAAAAGCTTTCCCATTTTGGTAAATTATAAACTTTTTATTTGGTAATCCAATACATGGCAAGAGATGTACGTAGCAAACATTGCATCAATTAACTGAGAAAAAACAAGATCTATGTCCGATTACAAAATAAATACAAAAACTTGAATTAACATATAAAAAGAAAAAGGAAAAAAGAATGACTATACTTTGTTGATGTTCCCTCACTGGTACAGATTACCTAATCCCTAGCTCCAATTGATCCTGCAAAAATTGCTGTTAAAATAACTCTCGAGCGAAATTATACTCTATCAATGATCAAGAAATTCTAGACTTGTAGCAGAGGGTGCCGGTCCATGATCAGATAGATGTTGAGGGTTGTAGAACTTGCTCAAAAGCCTAATCCCGTTATCACAAAGAATTGTTACTATTGTGTGTCCCAGACCTAAAGATCGCGCTAATCGCATGGCTCCAACACAATTCATTGCAAAGGAGCTCCCGACGAATAACCCATCGTTCCTTAAAAGAAACCTGGTACAGATCACATTTTAAGATAACTACCATAAGTTATATATGACAGGTAAATACAATGAGTTTTCTCCAAATACCAATAAACTATTATGTAAATGCCATAAGCTATCACATTTTTGAAATAAATATATAAACTATACACATTGGAAACAAATACCATGAACACGGTCGGTGGCATACAAATACAAAGAACTTTTAATGTCATGCTATGAAACACATACTTGTAAATGTCTCATGAATCGTCCCCGCTGCGAATCGAAGTCCGAAACTCTCGGATTCTTTCAAATTTGCTCGGATTTGTAAATGTCTCATCAACCTCTCTCGAATCAACATCTCCTTTTTCTTTCGAAAATTAAGGCTCTTTAAAACTTGAAAGTGGGTTGAATATCTAACATAATGCCATTACTGATTTATATTATTACTATGTATATGTATATCTTAATACATACTCATATTTATTTAATTAAAAGTCAATATTAAAAATGTATCCCGTATTCTAGGTTTTTTTTTAAATTGTGATTCAGTGAATCCGTATCGTTTCGTATCCCGCATACCCGTGCTACAATTTTCTTTTCATGAATTCCTTAAGTGGTTAAAATCTATATAACTTTAGTGACCAACTTCCTTTGTGTACATCACTCCTCTTGTAAAAGGAAACAATAAACGATCTAAGCCAAGTCCATAACATTTCTTTGTTAAATTATTAAAGGGTTAATTGCACCTGTCATATATGGAACCATTTTCGATATGGCTTTACAAACAAAAGGAAATTTGACCTGATAACCAGTCTTTATATGACTTCAAAAAGGAAATTTGGCCTGGCTCTTGCTTAACTCAAAGATGCCATGTGCCAATGAATCAGATGACTGGTGATCATTAGTCCAGTATGACTTAGAAAAGGAAATTTGGATAATGGTGTGACATAGGACAGAAAATTTGAATAACTCAAGAATGTGATAGCTATCGTGTGCTAAAAACCAGTTAACTACAATATCACATCACCAGCTCACTCATTCGATTTGTCAAAGTTTCAAGATATTCCTAAATTAGTAACCGATGAAATGAATGCAGCTCACTGTGCTTCCTACTAAAGAGGAACTAAAGATCACTATTGACTATGTGAAATCTGAAAGTGCTCCAGGTCCAGATGGCTACTCTGCTAAATTTTATCAAGATGCTTGGCATACAATTTCTGATGATCTTCTACAGGCTGTGCATTTCTTCTTTAAATTCAAGTGGATTCCTAGGCCCGTAAATTCTACACTACTATGTCTTATCCCTAAAAAGATTAATCCTATAAAATTTTCAGATTTTAGACCTATAAGTTTGTGCAATATCTTATACAAAATCTTTACCAAGACGCTTTCTACAAGATTATATCTAGTTATCTACACTTGCCTGGTACTATATCATCTAATCAAGGGGGGGGGGGGGGTTGTCAAAGGACGAGATATAGTAGACACTATAGCTCTTGCTCAAGAACTATTGCAAGACCTGAAAAAGAAAGTCGGGGGTTCTAATGTTGTCATCAAGCTTGATATGGAAAAGGCTTTTGATAGGTTGGAGTGGCCGTTTCTTCTTAAAGTCCTCGGTTATTTTGGCTTTTCTACAGATTTTATAAACATGATTTCAGGGTGTTTGTCTACTCAGTTTCTCTCTGCTCATCAATGGTTGCCAATCTGGTTTTTTTTTAAAGGAAGTAGAGGTTTGAGGCAAGGAGATCCAATTTCACCTCTTTTGTTCATTATTGCTATCGAAGTATTAAGCAGAGGAATTACCAGGATGCTTCAACCGGTCACATTACTCCTTACCGCACTCGACCCGGGTATCCTATAATACCACACTTGTTATTAACAGATGACAACATGCTTTTTGTCAATGGCGGGAAAAAAACCTTGCGAAACCTGTTCCAATTCATATCCTCGTATGAAAGTGCATCAGGCCAAATGATCAATAAATCTAAAAGTTCATTCTATACTGCTCCGAAATGTCATCCTTCACAAGTATCTACTATTCACAAGATTACAGGAATTCAACATGGTTCCCTGCCCATAGAGTATCTTGGTGCACCACTTTTTGGTGGAAGAGGAACAAGTTCTTAGTATTTCATGGTGGATAAAGTAAGAAATAGAAGGTTGTCATGGATTACTACATCTCTCTCTTCGGGAGGAAAACTTCTTTTGATTCAAAGTATTCTTCAATCAATTCCAACTCATATTTTAGCCTGCTGCCCAGTGACAAAGAAAACCTTGTAGCATATTAGCTCTATTTTATCTAACTTCTTCTGGAATAATAATTTATACCATTGGTTTTCATGGGGAAAAATATGTTTGCCTTTTCAAGAAGGAGGTTTTGGTATTGGATCGATTCGTACAAGATAAAGCTTGCATGGAAACTGATATCTGCTCTGGATAATATTTGGTCTCATTTTTGCATAGCCACATAGGCTCATTACGGTCAGTTTTTGTCTAACCAAATGTCCTCTCTAAGCTAGAAGAAAACATATCCATTTATTCCAATAGTTGGAAATAATTCAAAATGGATAATTGGCAGAGGTAATATTAACTTCTGGAATGAGCCTTGGCTTGATGACACAATTCTTATAGACCATGCTCTTTCTAATCCACCAGATAATCCTAAAGTTTGTGATATCATTAATAAAGATGGTGTATGGAACTTGGACTACTTGAATTCTTATCTTGACTTCAATATGATAGAGCGCTTTAAGACGAGTTTGTGCATGTTGTCCGAAGAATCTGATGTTGTTATGATATAGAAATGCACGAGTCCAGGGGAATTCTCTTAAAGTTCAGCATGGAACCTTGTTAGGCATTCCTCGAATGAAAAACATTGGGCTAAATGGTTGTGGAAGAAACACATTCCGCTGAAATACGCCATTCACTCTTACAAGGTATTCCATAATGCACTGGCTTTGACTGCAATATACAAAAGTTGGGAATCAGTCTAATGTGGTTGTTGTCACGAGCATGAGATAGAGAACATAAACCATGAATTCCTGCACAGTGAAATAGCCATAGATACATGAAGTTTTTTTGCTGCTACTTTTCAATTGTCGATACCAAATTTTGAATCCATCAATCAGTTGATTTATTATTGGAATGCGACACAGGTTACAGATAATTGGAGTCATGTCCTTTCTTGGATCCTATATTACGCACTTGGTATATCTGGATTAGTAAACGCAGATATATATTTGATGAATCTAATTTCACTTCTTCTTCTGTCATTTATTCTATTTTTTCTACTGTCAGGCTTCTTATCAAAGCAAGCAAACTTCAACCGAAACATGAACGAAATAATCAGCTTGGAAGAATTTTGGTGTCATGAACATAGGATAAAGAAAAATCTATACTACATTAACCTCCTGGAACTTGCCACCACCAGGTTCAATTAAAATTAATGTTGATGGTGCTAGTAAAGGTAATCCTGGCGTTGCTGGAGGAGGCTTTGTGGTTAGAGATGATTCTGGAAAAATATTATACGCTTCCTGCAGCTTTTATGGTGTTGCTACCAATATTGAAGCAGAAATTAGAGCCATCATCGACGCTTTAGCATACTGCATCTGTGTTAAGTAAACAAGGGTACAAACTAAGTCCGACTCTATGGTCTCTATCTCAGCTATTAATGGCAACTACAATCTTTTCATTGGAAATATCATTACCATATCAGACACATTAATATTCTTCTAATACAAATTGAAGGGGGTGCAACACATACTTATAGAGAAAATAATGCATTAGCTGATTGGATGGCCAACTTTGCAGTGAAAGCTAGCGGAAATAAAGACTTCTTGGATATACTGAAGAAACTTAATGCCTTGGACTTAACTACATTGCCTAGAATTATTGGCTGTTTTTGAAGCATTGTATTGTTTTCTATTTACTTTTGGTGAGTAAGGAGTAGCAGTCCTTAATGATGTAATTTGTTTTCTATCAATCAATAAAATCCTTTGGCTGGCTGGGGTCCAAGATAAATTCCAGCTTTGTAAACCAAAAAAAAGAGCTAAGCAAGGTAAGATGAGGGGTGTTAATGCAACAAACCCATTTTATCAAAGTATAAGGTAGATCAAAGACAAAAGAAAACCTTTAAAAATCGTAAAACTCCAGCAAGTGTGCCGCCCGTACCTGCGACCACAACAAAGGCGTGCAAGTTTACTCCAGTTTGCTCCCATATCTCAGGACCCGTGCCCTCGTAGTGAGCTCGGAAGTTGGCTACGTTCTCAGACTGATCTGCAAAGATACCTTCTTTAGCTTCATGTACTGTATCACCATTAACATGAGTTCCATTAGCTTCCATTTCGTTAGCTTCCCTTTGCTTCGGTGCTAATTTAGTTGCCTCGGAAGCTCTCCTCCTAGCAATGTTGACAAAATGGTCCTTGTGTGTAATTGACACTGGTCTCACTCTTTCTACTGTAGTTCCAAGAGCGTCCAGAATATGAGACTGAAAGAATAGCGTGTATTAAGTTTGAGATATTGGGGGTACCAAAGGTATACAATCGGAAGTTAGAGTAATAAAATCTAGGCGTTTCAACGTTATTCGCCAGGACAGATTTAAATACTCATGTCAGCTTCTTAGCAACAATGGAATTAGATTTTTATCATATCCCGATTATCGCACTCCTCTGCGGCAAGTAATATACCAAGTTTGGAAAGGGTCTTTTGTTGGGATCCGGCGCCCACACCGCGGAGGCTGCGGGCGATGCGGAAGCGAAAACAAAAACTTTTTGCGGGCACACCCGAGGATTTGAACCAAACACCCCTAAACTAGAATACTATAACATGCAAGGTTGAGAAATACAACTTTTGTCGCGTGTCCACCCAATTGTGGAAGACCCCTCCAAGCTCGTAGCCGCCGGAAACGCGCTTGAGCATCGATCACCTTTGCTGAAGACGATCCACCTGAAGGAACGCGAAGGAGGCTCAAACCGACGATCCAATTGCTACGTTTGGATGGCCGGTGATGTAGGAATACTTTACTATATTTTTCTCTTTAGGATCTTGCTCAAAAATGGAAGCAAGAAGAAAAAGGAGATGGAGAAGATGAAGCACAAGCCATGATGGAGGAGATGAGGAAAATTTCATCAAGTGATGATATAGAAAAACATGGCTGCTAAAAATCAAGCATGATCAAATAGTGCAACCAAATGAATTTTCCGATATAAAATTCCAAGCCATACCTTTCTACATGCATGCACCATGCTTCACAACTTTCCATTTTCCACCTCATCACCTTATTTGTTTTTCTAAAGAGAAAAACAAATATGAGGTGTCCATCTTTTAGAAGCATTCCCGTATAAATACAGAATACTTCACATGGTATATGTATCTCTATACATACGTGTATCCGTATAAAAATACGGATAGCACCAAAGAGAGAAAATGAATAGTGAACAATAATACTAAAATATATGTATTAAAATACATATATAAATTATTAAATCAAAACCTGATTTAATAATCCGGCTTAATCCTAAGCCGGTTAATATTATCAATCGTCCAATTAAAGTCTGTATACTGCATACACGTATTTAATTGGACCCCTGCTCGTATCACCATACGGCTTCTAGGTCTGTTGCCTGAACCGGGAAAACCCTCTGTGTGGGACTCTAAAGACTCGACAATACGCTGGCAGTGGGTTTAACCACAAGCACGTCAGCGGCACTAGCTGTACGTAATGGCTACCCAGATACTTGTCGAAGGGGGTCAACAATCAAGTGCGTCCTTACCCTACTAAGCCTGAATGTAAAAATCTCCGTACAGTCCGGTCTCTTCGTCAAAGAATATCGCATATCGAGTCTAGGACGTCAGACCCCTACTAAGCCGATAAGTCGTGTCTGAGTCTAACTCATCACCAACTGAGATACTACTGATCAACTATCAGTAAATCTCCCCTACTATGATCACGGATTTTTGGTGATAGCTAACTGAACACAACGCGACATCGACTCCTAATATCAGGAGAGACGAATCTCTGATAGTCGACCACTGCCTCCATGTGGCTCCGGACTATATCCAACTAAAACCTGTTTGCACGACTCTTTTGAGCCGTGGTAGGGTAGTAATCAAAGTACAGTGGGAACTCACATGAGACAAATGACGACTTCAGATCAAAGGACTAATCTGTACTCATATCACCTGAGAACTTCCATCTGACGATAGGTATAATACCATTTAGAAGTTCTCGGCGAGTCCGTCCAGTGGACTCACCTCCAGTGAGCACTTGTATACTATCTTAGGTGACACAACATCAACGACTTGTGAGACCGGCCACCGTCCCTCTTCGAGGTCTCGAAGCGTATACACTAGTCTACTCCGGAATATCGATACCCAGTCTCGATACTCTTACGACTAGAGACATTTAAAGATGTGCTTATCGGCTACCCAGCTCACGTATATGATCGCCATCATAATGCTGGTAGTCAAGCAAGAATCATATGGGCTCTATCAACATGTAATAGTGATCTGCAATACCATATAATGCATGTACATGATGATAAAGACAAACCAGATAGCATACTATCATTTTGAGTAAGACCGTCCTACCCGTATAGGTCCTCCCTCAATCATCACAATCGCGTGTCTGCGATTACAATAATTGACTTGAAGACACTATATCCAACATCTTTACAGTAATCTTAGCTTAGAGTATAGCCTTCTTTGTCAGATGTCCCTATTCAAAACTAAAAGTACTAAATTAAATTGAATTACATTGAGTGGGATCTATCACAACAACAACTGAGCATTTTATCCCAAGCATATTGCGTGAGATCTATCACAGTACAACTTTAATAAAATACACCCAAGCAGCAATCTGTAAGTGATGTTTCAACATAATGATCGTTATTGATGGAGCTTGATATTCTTTGTAATCCCACAATGCCCATTCAAGCCTTTGCTCGGTTCATCTGTCATGGAATCCGTCGGAATATAAAATATATTCTCTCAACCATCATCATGACTTCCGAGTTTTGGTGCAGGAGAAGGGACATTTCACATGGTATTAGAGCACTACCTTTCTCTGTGTCGCTATAAAACTCCAAAACTTAAAGCCTCAAAACCCAAAGCCTTATCTTCACCAAAACCCAAGCCATCATGGGTGTCATCACAACTGATTCTGCATGGAATAACAAACGACGGGTCCGACCCGATTCCACTCAGCCCAAGAGGCCGAGCACGGATCCAAGCCTATGGCACTCAGCCTATGAAGCCCACCAAGAGATCTTTGCACGAAAAGGTCAGCCCGTGTTGGCACAAAACCCTAGATAACTAACCGAATTTTCATTGACTGCATCACCACCGTACATGACGCCTATATAAACCACTCCAACATGAGAGCAAAGGTATGCTACACTCTCTCCACAAATAGAAACCCTACTTTTCTAAGAAAGAGGTCGACTTTATCATCAGAGGGACCGGAGTATAACTCCGGCGCCCTTTCCCTTGCAGAATTGAAGATCAGACGGTGAAGCCTTTGCCCAAGGCTCTCACCCTACAAATTTATTAATAAAGCCCAAACTGCCTCAAATGCACGCTCTATCAGCAACCACCATCGATCTCGTCTTCACCATTGAAACCGACTCAACCGCCGATGATCGAAACTGACTCAACCGCCGATGATCCCATCCGCCACATGATCTTTTTTCGAAACCCTAAATTTAAAGTCAACTTGAGGTAAAACCCTTATCCAAAAAAAAATTACAAAAATCTGAAAAAATATTTTAAAAAATCTGAAAAGAGAAAGAATAAAATACAGTTTTGGTTAAGTTGAAAATTTTCTTTTTGGTGAAGTTAAAAGTTTGAAGTTGTTGCAGATTGTCATGTCAATCCATTTTTTTCCATGCTGACTGTTCGTTGTGATAATTTGTAAAGAATAAGACTATCTCTACGTGGACCTTCTTTCAAAGATCCACATAAAGAGGAGATATAGAGTACATGGATAAAATACCCATTGATGTTGAAGTTGTTGAAGTTGAAGAAATTTGTTGGAAGTTTATTTGTTCGTTGAAGCTCCTCGTTGAAATAGTTTATTTATTTGTTGGAAGTTGTTGAAGTTGTTTGTAGAACTTGTTCATTGAAGCTTCTTGTTATTGATCTATAAGTCATTAAACTAGTATATTGACTTTAAAGTCATTAAACTAGTATATTGACTTTAAAGTCATTGAACTTGTTATGTGGTATTGATTTTTAAATCATTAAACTAGTTGTTTGAAGGAGTTGTTAACGACAGTTCACATAGGTGTTGTGCGATATGGCTATGAAAGTATATGAAGAATCTATTAACAGCAGTTCACGGAAACCATAAGTTTTCATTCAAAACAGTTCATTGAACATTATCTCAGCTCAAATCAAAATTACAGGTTTCTAAGTTGAAGTATTGAAGAAAGATTTGGAGACAGCACGAAAGTCAAATTTACAAGACATCACAAAAGACGCAAGATGATTCACTGAAGTTGCAGGTTCTATTTTCTAAAATGAGAAATTTGGTTTGTAACAAGCTGAGAGCACATTATATGTGTCATCCAGTTTGAGGGGTGTTAGGAATAAGATATATATTTATAAGAGATGGTTTGAGAGATTAATAAAATTTAGGTTTGATTAGATTATGATTTACTTAGAACTCAAGTTAGGGTTGCATGATGGTTAAGTATTAAACCTCAAAAGTATATTATAAATTGAAAGGTAGAGTTGTTCTCCTCTTATATCATTGTAGTCTTCTCCTTTATCAATTATAATTGTTTTTTTTCTTTTTTCCACAATGTAGTCTCTCCATTATTTTACGCTCCTCTAATATTCATGTTTCTTAACATGGTTTTAGAGCAATCCAATCTCGATTCCCACCGAGCGCATATTAAATACAGTTTTATTTAAATTAAAGATACGTTGCATAAAAGCCCATGTTTCGGTCCAAAGGGCCTTCAACCTACAGGGGCATGTTAGAATATAAAATATGTTCTATCAACCATCATCATAACTACGTGGTTTTGGTGCAATAAAGGGACATTTCACAGTATCAAAGCACCAGATTTTCATAGCGTTGGGTTCAAAACATTGAAAATACTGACCAGCTAACCGCGGCTATTTAGATCTTCCTTTCCGTGCAAGTTATCTATATTGAAGGCCTCTGCGTGGGGGAGTGTCGATTGATTCATATCAATGGTACCCGAAAGGTGAAACTTTTTGGTATGGGGAACAAAAATGGAAACGCGCAAGCACTTGTTATAGCACGTGATCCGATAGGGGTAGTCTTCTTTTGTACGCTTATAGGGAATGAAAAACGCAACTCAAGAACATGGAGTATTTTTGGATCGTTTATATGTGCGTAAAGTGTTTTTTGTAACCCCACAAATATGGATGCATGTATGCGTCGGGCGTGAACAGATTCCCCCTGCCCATTACAGGCAGGGATTTATTGATCGTGAGGTTTTAATCTTTAGCAACCGCGGACAAAATTGCTGTTAATTATCTCTCGTTTTGACACGAGAGCATCTCCGATTATCAGGTCATATGTATCATGCGGACTCATTCTGAAGTATGCATGTTTGTGCGAACTGATGTTTGCTTTGGACGTAACGGGGGCTTTGCAGAGTTTACGGAGGTCCTGCTGCCCGATCGGCGGGTTTGGGGTCAAGGGGCTCAGGGCAGTGCCCCGAAAGAAAAAAAATTGGAGTGCGAGCAAGGTTCAAGGTTTTGGCCGAAACTCTTGGGTTTCGGCCGTATCGGTTTCGGTTGGAACCGGTCCGAAACCAGCTTCAAAACTCAGTATCGGCCTGTATCGATCACGTATCGGTCATGTATCGACTGATAATGGCCAAAATTGACCAAAATCTACCGATATCAGGAAAAAAGATAGAAAACACGAAATATCAATTATAATTTTCAAATTACATGTCATTTTGTTTTATATATTTTGCTAAATAATCATCCCTTCGATGCTATCTTTTAAGTTTCAAATTCTCTATGTACGTATTAATATATATATATATATATATATATGTATGTATTAATATACATATACATGTATACACCACATGAATATCAACCGAAGTTGAAACCGAAACTTAGACCGAAACTAACGAAATCAAGCGAAACTCAACGATACTAACCAAACTTTAAGGAAAACCGGATTCTCGAACCTTAGGTGCAAGTGTATAAAGGAGAAAAGGAGAGAAAAGAAGATATCCATATGGAGGTTTTCGTAGCAGATTTTTTACGGGAGATGTCCGCCATGACAATCTTACAGGAGATGTCCGCTGCGAGCATCTCTTTGAGATATCCGAGCGAGTATCGTAGGTAATAGAAAATCCCCTTGCGGGAGTTTTCGAAATGGACATTCCCTTTTGTAGGGATATCCAGGGTGGGCATCCCCTTTGCGGGGATGTCCGAGAGCAGAAAGTACCCTTGTGAGGGTTTCCATAGGCATATGATGATGAAAATCGATGACTTTCATCGGGCTCTTTGCTCGAAAGTTCATGCTTAGGGTTAAATCCATAGGCTTTCATCCCGAGAACCATTCTCTCTAGTTATTCAAGTTTGGTGAGGGAAACTTGCTTCTTTGTTGGGTCTTATTTTGAATCTTAAGTTTTGAGAGATGGAATTTTCTTGATCGGTTCTCTTTTGATTGGTTGTTTTGAAGAAGAGAGATAGAGAAGATGAGAGAGACCCAAAAGAAACTTTCTTTTCCTTTGGGTTTTCTCTTGAGAAAGAATAGAAGATCTTACTTCGAGAGAGAGAGCAACGTTAGTACAAAACCCTAGAGATTGATAAAATGAAAGTTGTTATCATTTTATCATTTAGGTGGGGTTTAAATACCCCTTACATGTTTGCACTTAAGCCCTTGAGCTTTAAAAAATAGGTTTTTGCCCATTATTTTTACATATTCCTACTTATTTACATATCAAATTAATTTATTACATTCTCTTCCCTTGGCATGAGGCCAGCCCCCATGCTTGAATTGGTCTTGGTTTGGTCCAGGCTTGGGCCCACTTGACTTGGGTGCGGGCTTGGGGTTGGGCCCATTTTTCTGGCCTTGACTTTGACATTTTTATTTTGGCAATGGGGTGTAATTTTTGATCCCAACAGTGTGTATACATATGTATGCATAATATACATATATATAGTTTGGTTCCTTTTACTATGTATATTTAAATTCTTGAAAAAATATTTTTATAATAATTTAACACAAACCTGATTTTGAGCCCATTTAACTAAAGTTCTTAATTGGTTAATTTGCCTATTCAACCAAGATCAGTGCTAGTATTGGAAAAGATTATTCCAAATCGCAAATCACTGATAGTTTGTGAAATATGGTAACACGTATTCATATCACTATTGGTTCCAAACAATAGTTTAATCTATATTACCATATACTATCTAACCCCCCACGTTTTCCTTTTGTTCGAAGAGGTGGAACTCTTTCATAATTTAGATTTCCATGCTAACTACAATATGGTTATATTTCTATTGCATATAAAAAATTTAAACATTTATTTTTTTATAGTTATTCAATAACCAATAATTACAACATTGAAATACACTCATTGAATATTAAATGAAAAATAATTGTTTAAGTTTTAAATATAGCTAGTAATGCTTTGTTAATCTTTCAAAATAGTATTTGTTCACTCATATCCCATACTTCCATTCCACCCCAATGTCCCGAAAAAGCACGTCTCTAGCCAATATAGTAGCATACCTTGTCCCCATTCTCGTTCAATGCACCTTTGTGTTCCATGTTTAAGGACTTCGGTTTAAGCTTATGGGTAACATGGGTATTTAACATCATATAAAAGGAATACGCTCATAAGTAGTTAGGTACAAGCTTCATAATTCAAAATTCAAATTTAATCTAGCCTAATTTACATCTTCAAAAGCTGTATTTTCCTTCGATAATCTTCGGACCTAAATCGCTTTTGGAAATTTTTTGTTTGTATATAAGAATGTCACTGCAGCAAATTTAGTGATTTAATACTTATATTAACTAATTAAGCCGGACTAATTAATACAATCTTTAGTTATTTAATTAGGTCTTCGATTCCAAATTGATCAATGGCATGAAATTTTCATGTTCTTTTACAAATAGAAAAAAAGAATATTCCATGTCAACATTAACATCACACCTTATTTTTTCTTCCTGTCTAAACATTCTTCTTTTACCTTTAAAAGAATTCTCTTTAACTACCCCTTTTCTCTTTTTCCCTACTTAAGGGCAATGTTGAAAATAGTGATAGCATAAAGAATAGTGTGCCGACACTAATAGAAAAAAATACAAATAGCGTAACGTAAAGTGTAAGCTACTTAGTTTATTAATATTTTAATTTAAAGAAATATAAAAATAGTTATACTAAATATTAAAAAAATAGTTAGAGTACTTTGAAAATTTCATAATGATTCGGTTTCTTAAATAGCACAACGCAAGGAAGCGCGCGGAAGCAGTCGCCCCCCTCGCAAAAAATGTAGAAGAAAATTAGTTAAGTCACAGAAAATGTAGAAGGTTAGTTAAGCTGCAGAAAATTGGAGATCGTTAGCAAAGCATAAATTTTTTGTTAAATTAGTCAAAAAAAATAGTAATGATTCCTCTAAGTATCCAAAAATAACTGCTTCCACACTAATTATGCCTTCAATTGCAATACATATACACATCAAATTAGACAAAAAACTAGTTTAAGCATAAATAAATAATGGCAAAGATTATATTTAAAAGCAATCTAATCTAAAATCTCTCAATTTCTCATTTAAATATCCAGCAACAAACATATTGTTGAGATATTCATGAGCTGAGATAGCTTCTCAAGAATTAATTGCTTTTTCTTTGCTGCTAGTAGTTATAAACGCTTCAAAAATTTTACTTCTTTATATACTAATAGCTTACATTCAAACTTCAAGCTTGTTAATTAATAATTCTTTCTTAGATTATATGTTTTGCAAAGATATTAATAAACTTGGGGTTCTGGTCCTTTTTTATTATTATGTATGTATGAGGTGTCATTAAGAAGTTGGTGCATATTATTTCTTCAATTTAATTTTGAACTTAATTACCTATATGTCATTTTAATGCCGCCTCCCAGACAATAAATCTTGGCTCCGTCCCTGGCGCAACGTAAAGAAGAAATGCTAAGAGACAAAAACACATGTAGATAGACTTCTGCCACTAGAAACTCATAATGATTTTGATTTTAATGGCGTCAAAATCCTTGACCATAATACAAACACAAATTAAAAAATATTTGTTAAATATTCACATATAGAGAGTAATATTAAGTCAAAAGAAATCATCTGGTAGTTTTTCTACTAAAACAAACTCCTTGATTTATTATCTTCCTTCAATTATCACACCCAATGTTACCTGGAACACAGAACAAAAACAGACATGAAACGCCACGTGGAACACAGTACGATAAGATCAACATTTATATGCAACAGAAAACGTTGGTCTCGAACGTGAAATGTTTTTGGATTGATTGTGTGTAAGACATGCATGCGCCCACACGCGCACATAATTTGGTTTCTTTTGTTATCTATGCAAGATCTTGAAAAAGAATTAAGTGAAAAAAAATTTAACACAAACCCAACTTTTATGCCCATTTAACTCAGGTTCTTTATGGGTTTAGTCATAACGATGATTCTTCCTATCTGGAAAGGCAATGTTCCCCGATTGGGAACGATCATTGCAACTTGCAATTCACTAATTGTTCCGTGTGTTATGGTAACACAGATCACACGACACTAATGACGCATAAATAATAATAAACAGTCGGGATAGCATGAAGTTTAGAGGGGATAGAATGAGTTGAAGGGGATGGACCTTTCGGGATTGCACCCAACTAGCAAGCTTCAGTAGTTCCTTAGATCAAGAAACATGAAGGTTAACACTGAGACGGTTTTTTAAGGACGTGTGAGGAATAGGCAGAGCATATATATATACATATATGTATGTATGTATGTATGTGTGTGTGTGTGTGTGTGTGTGTTGAAAATCATGAACGTGGAGTTGTGGGTAACTAAAAACTTCATTGCTTGAACTGCACACTGGATTCAAATTTAGTTTGATCTGTAGCTAACGCACTGCTGGCATGGCTTCTTTCCAGGACAGGTTGTGGCGGTGGTAGCAAATTAAGGACCAAATTTAAGATAACAATTTGACCCTCTCCCTTTTGCATTATAAATAGTAGAGATAATAATGAGAAGATAAACTTCAACAAAAAAAATGCGAACCTAGTGCATCAGTAAGGGTTTGAAACCCGAAAACAACTAGCATATGCAAACAAAATATTAATAACCAAATATGTAAAGGAATATAAATCAGAAAGTGATTATATAGAACTCAGATCACAGGAAAAATTGGAAGTCGTCTGCATATAATATTAGAAATAATAGGAAGAATGTTTACCTACTTTCTCGATGGCAGCATATCAGGGATAACGACGTGGCATTTGCATCCAAAAGCAGGAGCAACAGTAGCAAGACTGATGGCAGTGCTTCCAGCACTTCCCTCGGTCACGACACCGCCCTCGATTAACTCTCCAGAGGCTAAAGCCTACATAAAATCACCAGTAAGAAACCATAATGCACAAGCTTCATACCATCAAGTCTGGAAAAGTATGGGGAGGCAGTACAGCTTAACCTTAATTTTAAACTAATATAATTAATTGTTAATTGGTAGAGGTTGGAGGAAACCACTGGATAATGTAGTGCTGATTTGCAGCATTAGGACTCATCAGTTATTCGTAAAACTATACATTAAAGGCTTGTATTATCATCTTTGGAAACTACAACTTAGACAAATAACTTGAAACTTCTTGACTTCTTGTTGATTTACTTAGTAGCTTAAGGACTTATCTGCTTCCTTTTTCTTTCGGATCATTGGGTGGCTGTTTGTGTTGTGGTTTAAGTGGGCAAAGCCTCAATAAGTATAATTTGAGTTGGTTTATAGGTAGGTAGGTAAGTAAATGGATATCTTATACCTTGTTATGAAATTTTAAAAAGACGTGAATATAATTGTGACAACATCTCCAAGCATGCTAACATGTACAAAGAGAGTAAAAAAATGTAGGTTTTGTCTTTCCTTCCATTCCTTGTCAACTTAACATGTGTGAGACATACCGTAGTCTTAGAAATTAAACCTGAAAATACTATGATGCATCAAAGAGTGAGGGCTTTAAAAAAGATTGTTTTCCAACACAATTGGCATAAGTCATACACTTCTATTAAGCCTTAAATCGTGGTGATGAACAACAACTAGAATATCTCAAGCTTTCTAGAGAACAACTATCTCTCTAGGCTTGGCCACATGAAACATTTTGATCATTCAGATATTCCTAGAGTCTAGAGAATAATTTTCTTAGGTAAAGCTTCTAGCTCATACCATACATCAAGAAGTCTAGAGAGCTTTAAGTTCTAAAATAGGTAGAGGCAAGCTTATAAATAGAGGTTTAGTCCTTCTGGTTCACAGCTAAAAAGGATGCACAAGGAAAGTGATAATGTAAGGGAATGTTGCAATTTTGGTGTAACAATGAGTAAGATTGTAAGTGACAAGTGTAGTATTAAGTATTGACCTATTATGAGTTTTTGTTTGTTATTTGATGCATACCTCTTGTACCCATCTCTACAAGCGGTATAAGAGGATTACCACTCGGTTCTCAACCAAAACATATCTTGAACATGTGATTATCAGTATAATTTTGAACTCGGTTGGGGTTCCGATTATAGTCATTGTACTTCTTTTCCTTGTTGATTTAATTACCTCGATTTAAAACATAAAGATTTATCTTAAGATTTTAGTTTGTTAGTTTACATATGCTCCATACACAATGTGAGTTTTTGCTTCCGTAGGGAACTCTCATTGACTGACAAATACATAAATAATATAAGGCAACCGAACCAACCACAAACTTTTGAGTTCAGCTACATAATTCCATGTCTTCGGTTCAATTCTGCTACGCTAGATGACCTTAGTTCCTTAGCTAAGATGTGTGTGGGTTCTCTTTTTTTCCAAAATCAAGTTTTACAATCAGAAAGCCACTTTAAGATTCTCGACATAGAACCATTTTTCAAAAAATTCAGCCATAATGCCGACATGTTTAAGGAAAAACCGATAACTTCTTTTGTTCCTACTGTACCCATCTAAGAGAGAGAGAGAAACTACAGAATTAACAACAAAAACAAATCAAAAAAAGGAGAATTTGTAATCTCTTCAATGATTTTAACAGCAACACGATCTTTGACACTTCCCCCAGGGTTCAAGAACTTGGCTTTCCCTAGAATCTGCAACAAAATCCCAAATGGGTATATCTCAAATTGATCAAATTTCAACAAAAATAAATAATAAAAAGTACCAAATGGTGTTTACCTCGCAGCCGGTGGCATCGGAGAGGCTGTTGATTCTGATGACGAGAGTGTCACCGATGGCTGCGATCAGGCATCTCTTGTGATTAGGGTTCTTAGGGTTAGGGTTAGGGTTTTGGAAGGATGACATCTTCTTCTTCATCTTCTTCTTCTTTTTGTTTTTGTTGCGGTTGGTGTTGAATTGGTTGGAGATGAGGAGGAGGGAGGAGATGGTGATGGAAAGAGCCGCCGCAGTGATTCCAACTACGGGCTTCACTGCCGCTATCTTCTCTCTTTCCTCTTTCTCTCTTTTAATTTTTCTAAGGGTTTTTTAATTTTGCGCTCTCAAATGGTATATTTTGAAATACGCCACTCGCATTTTAGTATTTTTAAATAACTGATTGATATGATATCTTTGTGTGTCGTGTTTTGAAAATGTGTAAAGATCACAACCAAAGAAATTTTTGACCGCAATCAATAACGGTGTCGATGTAGCGCGTTAGTGAGTGTGGATCGTCCACAAATATGTGTGTTTTGCTCGCTATTGTTTTAGATGAGTCGAAATGAAAATAAGAAAAGAAAATGATCCATGAATTTTGAAATTTAGTTTCAAGAATTTTAAAGAAATACTAAAGATCAAGAATCGAGAATCAAGAATTATCCAAATTAAATTAGTAATCAAGATTTGTAACGAGACTCATAGGAATCGATCGAATCGATAGTGGTGATGAAAACTTGTGATTACGTTTTCTTATCCATTGATGATTTGATGCTAGATCGGTGATGATCAACGAGAATTAGGGATTTCTTGCCGAAACTAGGGTTTCATCATCTATCCCTTGTCCTTTCGTTGATTTCATTCACATTCTAGCCTCTAGTAAATTCAAGCATCGATCGTGGATCGCTAATTAAGCGCGAAAACATTCAAGAAAGCATCGCTCGAAACTAGGTTGTCGATGCTTCAATTTACTAGAGTTTACAAAACTCATAGGACTTAAGAATCGTACAAGAATCTAATCATCATCAACTTATCAATTTTCTCGATTGTTCCACGAGCGGAGTTTTTACTCAAGTATCATATCAAAGAACACAATCAAGAATTGAGATCTCATCACAAATGCAAGAATGTAAAAGTAAGCAAGAGAAAGAAATTCCACCTTTTATTTATCAACAATTTTGTTACAATTCTCTCAAGATCTACAAGATTCGAGGAAAGAACTAGATTGTCGATTTCGCTCCGCACCGTCTCCATGAGTCACGGATCGTCTTGGATCACTTGCTCGGTTGAAGATCAACTTCACTTCTAAAAGGTTGATGGTTTCTTGCTTGAATTGTACTCGGAGATCTTGAATTTTGGCTTTGGATTTTTGGATTCGGGTTAGGGTTTAAATGCACAAGTTGTGTCACTCAACTTGTGGGATTTTGGCTCAATTTTCAACAACCCATGAATAACCCAAAACCCTAGATCTAGCTCTCCTTTTATAACCACCTCAACCCTAGATCTAGAATTCAAATTCAAATTTCCCTCCAAAAAGGTTGTTAGAGAGAGGCTTCTAGAAGAAATTTGTTGGAGGGAATATTCTAGAATAAGGTATATTCTAGGGCTAGGTTGTTAGGTCGAGACTTCTGGATAAAGCCACGTGGTCATCTTGTAAGTGCACGGCGGCGCCCCGGTCGTCAATCCGACGCCGGAATGCGGAAGCGGTGATTTACTTTAACTTTTCAAACCGGCACCACCGCGCACTATAAACCCGGATCGTGCCATTAACTAGTCCTAGCTAACTACAAGATGGGAAAAGAGATATACCGAGCGATCCGTGTCCTCCGGTCTTCTCGTCGTCGTCCCGATCTCCCGCGGAATGTCCGGTCTCCACCTCCTCGCCGGAAGGGCACCACGTCGCCTGCTTCTTTTACGGGCTCCCACCTCTATACCGAGGCAACTCGGGCACGAAGTTGGCGAGCCGACGTGCCCAAGGTTTGCTGTAGAATGTAGTGTAGAACCATGTCTCATTTTGGGGTTCATGGAGGTTGCCTTTGGTGGAGGGATGAACTATGGAGTTTTTCTTGGGAATTTTGGTGAAGGAAAATGATATGAGATCAACCAAAATCACCCACACCAAAATTGGGACAGCCCCCATTAGAAGTGGCCGGCCATGCATATGGGAGTGGAGAGAAAATGAGAGTGAGAGTGAGTGAAAAAGATAGCCACAAGAATAATGCAAGTGAGAGGAATGGTCATCATGCAAGAATCATCATCACTAGCAAAATCACACTCCATCAACATGATCAACCATCATCATCAAGCATGATGACTCCAAAAGGTCAAGCCATCATGAACAAAGAAAGTCAAGTGATGGTGCACCATCATGATACAACAATATGCAAATACCCCCTTCCAAATTGCTTATTTGCACAAATGCAAATAAGCCCTCCTCCACCAATCTTCGGCCAATGAAAGATACAAAGAAATATGGCCGAAACGGAAAGCAAACTGGCAACTCCAGAAAACTGGTCCCGTAATAAATTACAGGAAAACCCCTATACTGTGTATACACACCCGCATCTGTATTCCGACCGAAATACAAATGCAATGAGACAAAATCTACACTGTACTATACTAGGATCCGGCTTAAACTAAAGCCGGCTAGTATTATCCATCCGATCCTGATCCGTGCAATACCGCACGTATCTGATCGAACCCTGCCATATCTCCATATGGCCTCTACAGCGTTTCGCCCGAAAACTTGATCAACTGAATGTGGGGGACTCTAAAGACTCGTCAATACTATGGCTGTGGATTTAACCACTAGCACGTCAGAGGTATTAGCCATACGTGACGGGCCACCAGCTATTGACCGAAAGGGACGTCGATGAGCGAACTCATCCTGACACCCTACTGAGCCTGTCAGTGACAATATCCGTACAGTCCGGTCCGTTCGTCTATGAGCATCGCATGGCGGGCCTAGGGGTTGGTAAAAGTCAGACCCCCAAAAGCGGTACAAGTCGTGTCAGAGATCAGCCCAGAACACCCTGAGATACTACTGGAATACCTACCAGTAAATCTCCTGCCTTGGCCAAGGACTTTTCATGTTCTGGCTCTCCTAGACACAGCGCGACCTCACCCTCAATACCGGGAGAGACGAACCCCTGAAGATCCGCTCACTGCCTCCATGTGGCTCGGGACTGTACCCAACTAAAACCTGTTTGCACGTCTCCTTTGAGCGTGGTAGGGTAGTAATCAAAGTACAGTGGGAACTCACACGAGACAAATGACGATCCTCAGGTCGATGAACTAACCTGTACACATGTCACCAGGGAACTGCTATCTGACATCAGGTATAAGACCAACTAGAATGTTCCCGGCGAGTCCTGTCCGGTGTACTCATAACCCAATGAGCACCTGTATACATCTTAGGTGAACCAACTGACACCAGTGGCTTGTGAGACCGGCCACCGCCCCTCGTCGGGGTCTCGACTGTACACACTAGTCTACTCTGGAGTATCGATGCCCTGTCTCAAAACTCCTAGGACTAGGGACCTTTTAAGGATGTGCTTATAGACTGCCAGCTCTCACGTATATGATCGCCCTCATACTGCTGGCAGTCAAGCAAGAATCCTAGGGGCTCTATCAACGTGTAATAACGACATGTCAGGTCACCTAAAGCAGTACACAATGATAAAGATAAACCAGATAGTATACTATCATCTCGAGTAAGACCGTCCTACCGGAATAGGTCCTCCCTCAATCATTGCAATCACGTGCCTGTGATCCAATAATTAACTCTGAGGGCACTATCTCCAACACATCTGGAGTCTTCTGGAAGCATTTGCCATTACGGGAAGCCACGTGGGAAAATTTGCATTGCTGACGTCACCATATGGCCACGGATCCGCCGCCAATAGGGCCCTACGGCCGTGGATCCGCGGCGCTTTAGAGGCCTCTGTGCTTCCAATTTCTTGTGCTGCCTTGTGTTGGCCTTTTGGTATATTTCTGATATGTGGAATCTCATATTGCTTTCTATATCACTGCTAGATCACAAGTCTTGGACTTGGCGTATTTTTATCAGCACTTTTGACAGTTTCGGCTCTTTTCCTGGAATTTCCTGCAAAGATTCTCGAGACAAGTGTTGCGCTATACAAAGATTATGCGATGCAATGATAAACACTCAATTTCCCTCAGAAATGTCGGTTATAATATATAACACAAGTTATTTGGTATTTTACAGTCAATTTGCTAATATGTTATATATTCATACCGAACACCTTTAGATGATTGCAAATGGTAGGGAAATTGATGTGTTAAAAATGCAATATTTTCGACTGATCAAATTCCCCCAAACTTATTTTTGGTCGTTTCGAGCAAACTGTTTTATTAAAAAGAGAAGGAGAAAATAAAGAAAAAGAAAAACTAACTAGCACACTTTCGTAGGCAACACGATTGCACTGAGCACGTGCAACAAGCCTTTAAACCTCTAGGTGTCCCTAGTAAGAGGAGTGTTGTCTCCTGAGGGTTTTCAGCGGATTGCACCCACAAAATCCAATAATAAAAGGAACACCGTGAAGATTACATATAAAGATAAGAATTATAAAAGAAAGACTTTGAAAATTAGAGTTTCCAACTATGCTACCTTTTCGGTTGTCATGAGCCCTATCTTAATAATCATGAAAAAATATTAGAAATCACATCATCCCTCAATAAAACATCGTCTTTATTCTTCATTCCTATCTTTCTTCCAAACATCGATCATATAACCCTACGTGTGTTATATACATCCCTGCACCCGGAGAATTCAATTCAAGCTATCATACTCTTGTCCATCTGCCTCAGTACTTTTTAATTAATGAATATTTAGATGAATTTGCGCACACACTTTCATGCGACAGTTAATACTTCTTGAGGTACTAACCGACCGATTACTCATGTGCTTACTTATTAGGTGTATTTTCCTCGTCTTGCACCACCTAAGGCTTAGCAGTGACTCCCAGACCAGTTGGTCTAAGGCACTAGGTGATGAAGCACCCTCGCTATATTTTTTATTGCTGCCTTGGCGATAACAAAACCAGTGTTCATTTTTCTGCACCCTTTAATATTTTATTCATTTTTTATTTCCTTCATACTTTGGCTTTTAGACAAGAGCATTTCAAGGTATCCTCTACTATCCCGAGTTTCAAGACGTGTGTAAGTGCGTATAGTAGGGTATCAACGTTCAAAATGTTTGGCTTCCAGAATAAGAACTATTTTTCAGACTTATTTTTATCCTCAGATTAGCGACTTCCTTCATCTTACCAACCCTTGGGACAACGGCTCATAACTACTTATTACTAGTTCGTTTAAGAAAACTTCTAATTTTCTTAGTTTTCTTAAATTTTTCCAATCTTTTGGATGTAATTTTTCACTATCTAATCTTTTATTATCTTATTTATGTACACATTTTTTTTTGTATTTTTTTGAAAATTTTTAAATTTGTATAGGTTTTAAAATTTTTTAAATGATATGTTTTGTGCTTATGCAAAGTATGCGAAGTGATGCGAAAATAAGCACAAACCTCCCCCAAACTTGTTTTCAACAGTGTCTTCGCTGTTGCTATCTGCTAAACCTCAAAAAACCTGTAAGCTTGGGAGGACATTTATTAACGGGGGCAAAATATTTAAGTGAAAATCCTCCCCCAAACTTATTTTTGGCTTACAATATTGAGGACAACAGTTATTTCAAGAGCCAAAAATACCCCCCCCTCAAACATAAGTTAGACAATTTGAAGCATTTTAAGAGGGGGTGAGTCATTTGGTCAAAGTAAGACCTTACAAAGACCAAAAGTTAACACCAACCATTCAAAAATTTTATCGGTAAAGCGTATAGGTTGGTGGAAGAATGTGTTGTATCGTGTCAAGAAAAAGTGGGGAAGGGATAAGAAGTGGTCTGGAAAGGGTTTGAATTTTAAATTAGAGAAAAGAAAGAATGAAGATGAATGTGAATGATTAGGAAGAAGGAATGGTGGCGGTTCAACTTCTATAAGTGGAGGTTGATTAATCACAAAATCCGTATTGTTTAGAAATTCAAGTTCGTTAGCAAAAAGTTCTTCAAAACTTTTATCAATGGTGTAATCGAATATTTTGCTGTCAAAAAGTTTTGTGCCAGAATTTCTCCTACTTGATTTGTCAAAATATGTGGAGGTGAAAAACTCATCTACCTCATTTTCAAAAATATCCAAATCAAGTTGGCTTTCTGGAATTGTCGAACTTTTACTAACGGATTGTGATTCATCAACACTTACTATCGTTTCAGGAACAGAAGAAGAACCAGAGAGAGTGGAAGATGAAATGGGTAAACGTATTGATGTGTCGAGTGTTGCTAAACCAGATGTGGGAGATGAAGGCTGAGTTTCGGTCTGATCTTCGGGTATACGAATATCAACAACTTCAAGACGTATTTGGGGTTCGGGAAGAATTAAAGGCTCAAGATGATGACCACAAGGAAGTGAAAGGATCTGATGAATTGGTGGGACAAACTCATCCAAAATTTCGGGTTCATCAATCAATAAATCCCTAACGTCAATCACCTCATTCAAGTGAAGGTTAAAATTCTCAAACACCTCATCAAAAGTATGGTTTTCAATCAGTTTTGGTTCAAGAGTGGAAGTGTAGAGATCACAAGGATTTGGCATGATTTCACTTGAAATGGACCCTTCGCAGTCGGGTAAATCAAACATTGCATTATTACACAACTTGTCATACATTCTATCGTCAATTGGTGAATCCTTTGGTGCACTCGATGAATCTGTGAAACTAGAGTTGTGGATTTCAGTTTGGAAAGAGAATGTTTGATTAGGAAAGGTGTACAGCTCTCTCTCTCTCTACCCAAATTGTCATTTTGTCCAATGCCCGAATTATATACTGAAAAATTTTGGGCTGGTTCGAGATTATATGCTTGCCTCCACTCTGTTGTTACCTTCCTAAATTGGTTCGTCAATTCCACATATTTCTCTAATGTCTGCTCAAGACTAGACTTGGGTCGATAAGGAGTTTCAGAATAAGATTGAAATTCTGGTGGACAATTAAAACTCCCAAACGGCTGATTAGAAGGACCGTTTAGAGAAGATGGAAAAGTTGGATTGGATTGATAGGAACAGAATGGTTGTGAAAATTGGGCAGGAGTCGGGTCAACATTATGATAAGAAGAATTTTGATATTGGTTCGTCGGTTGGTTATTGGACATCATACATGCCATAAACCGATTATGGAATTCTTCTTTGGAAAGTGGAGGTGATGGTTGATATTGGTCCGGGGTGAAACTTTGGCCTCTAGCCCTAGCTATATGCTCAGCAATGGAAATTCGTCTTGGGGCTTCCTCACTCGGAGTATCAACTGGAACAGGTGTAGAATTAGGGTACGGTTGATATTGGTTTGGATTGAAACTTTGGCCTCTAGCCCTAGCTATATGCTCAGCAATTGACATTCGCCTAGGGGCTTCCTCACTCGGAGTATCAACTGGAACGGATGTGGAATTGGGATATGGTTGATAGGACCTAGACTGAGGTGGCCAACTGTTTCTTCCCGCTTGTTCTATATGATCTCTTAAGGACATGGAAGAGCCGGACGGTATACCGAAGGGATTACGAAAACAAGCAATATCTGGTTGTGGACAACAAAGCTCGGCAAGAGTTTTTCTGTTCGGGTCACCTATTATAAGAAGAGAAGAGGGGGAAAAGGGTAAAAAGGGTAAAAAGGGGGAGAGATAATTGGTTTGTTTTGAAAAAGGACGGATTTATGAAAATTCACAAAAACATGCACAAGAAACCCTATTATCTAATGGTCACCTAGGTCAAGTCTCTAAACCGCTCCTAGACTTCCAGAAGACAAATCGCAGGATAAATCCTCTACTGCCTCTTTGCCCCTCCTATGGCCAAGTAAGTGCCAGGTAAGTGGGAGGTTCTCCACTACGTAGTAGTGGGCCTAATTAAGTAACCACTTGCCTTAGACACACTTGCCTTAGACACCACAAAAGAAACGCGGATAAGCAATAGATTACCCACGACCTCCTTCTGTCCTAAGTGAGCGCGACGGTCCTTAGAGTCATGTCTAGATATTTTTTAATTAATGAGGGTGATGCGGATGCAATTTTGTGATTTCCGGGGCTTAGGAAGGGTAATGAACTCCCCACCTAATCTGAATTTGGTCTTTGCCCCTTAATTCCCGTATTAATATATGCAACAACCAATTTCAAGAATCACAACAAATTTATTTTTTAGCGGCGCTGAATTTTCCAAAGAATCCTGCAAGAAATTGATTATTGGAAAAGATCAGAGAGAAGAGGGGAACACAGAGAGCAGACCTGAGAATTTTGGAACAGTGCAAGCCCTAAACGGCGGCGGTTCCGCCGTAAAAACCCTCTAATGGCCGCGGATCCGCGGTGATGAGGAGGAATTAGGGCTTGGGAATTTTCCTGTAGGTCCCTGTACTTCTCTGTATTCTGTAAAACTCCTCTGAATCTTGATCACACTGCTGAAATGATTCCATATTCCCTCGCAAAAATTCAAACACTAATCGTTAAGCAATTGAAGCGAATCTTGGATGAAAATTTGATGGAATAATAATTTTTCAACTCAAATAATAAAAACGAACAAAATAGCACACATCCCCGGCAATGGCGCCATTTGATTGATATGATATCTTTGTGTGTCGTGTTTTGAAAATGTGTAAAGATCACAACCAAAGAAATTTTTGACCGCAATCAATAATGGTGTCGATGTAGCGCGTTAGTGAGTGCGGATCGTTCACAGAGATGTGTGTTTTGCTCGCTATTGTTTTAGATGAGTCGAAATGAAAAGAAGAAAAGAAAATGATTCATGAATTTTGAAATTTAGTTTCAAGAATTTTAAAGAAATACTAAAGATTAAGAATCGAGAATCAAGAATTATCCAAATTGAATTAGTAATCAAGATTTGTAATGAGGCTCGTAGGAATCGATAGTAGTGATGAAAACTTGTGATTACGTTTTCTTATCCATTGATGATTTGATGCTAGATCGATGATGATCAACGAGAATTAGGGATTTCTTGCGGAAACTAGGGTTTTATCATCTATCTCTTGTCCTTTCGTTGATTTCATTCACATTCTAGCCTCTAGTAAATTCAAGCATCGATCGTGGATCGCTAATTAAGAGCAAAAACATTCAAGAAAGTATCGCTCGAAACTAGGTTGTCGATACTTCAATTTACTAGAGTTTACAAAACTCATAGGACTTAAGAATCGTACAAGAATCTAATCATTATCAACGTATCAATTTTCTCGATTCCTCTACGAGCAGAGTTTTTACTCAAGCATCATATCAAATAACACAATCAAGAATTGAGATCTCATCACAAATGAAAGAATGTAAAAGTAAGCAAGAGAAAGAAATTTCACCTTTTATTTATCAACAATTTTGTTACAATTCTCTCAAGATCTACAAGATTCGAGGAAAGAACTAGATTGTCGATTTCACTCCGCACCGTCTCCGTGAGTCGCGGATCGTCTTGGATCACTTGCTCGGTTGAAGATCGGCTTCGCTTCTAAAAGATTGATGGCTTCTTGCTTGAATTGTACTTGGAGATCTTGAATTTTGGGTTTGGATTTTTGGATTAGGGTTAGGGTTTGAATGCACAAGTTGTGTCACTCAACTTGTGGGATTTTGGCTCAATTTTCAACAACCCATGAACAACCCAAAACCCTAGATCTAGCTCTCCTTTTATAACCACCTCAACTCTAGATCTAGAATTCAAATTCAAATTTCCCTCCAAAAAGGTTGTTAGAGAGAGGCTTCTAGAAGAAGTTTGTTGGAGGGAATATTCTAGAATAAGGTATATTCTAGGGCTAGGTTGTTAGGCCGAGACTTCTGGATAAAGCCACGTGGTCATTTGGAGTCTTCTGGAAGCATTTGCCGTTACGGGAAGCCACGTGGGAAAATTTGCATTGCTGACGTCACCATATGGCCGCGGATCCGCCGCCAATAGGGCCCTACGGCCGCGGATCCGCGGCGCTTTAGAGGCCTCTGTGCTTCCAATTTCTTGTGCTGCCTTGTGTTGGCCTTTTGGTATATTTCTGATATGTGGAATCTCATATTGCTTTCTATATCACTGCTAGATCACAAGTCTTGGACTTGGCGTATTTTTATCAGCACTTTTGACAGTTTCGGCTCTTTTCCTGGAATTTCCTGCACAGATTCTCGAGACAAGTGTTGCGCTATACAAAGATTATGCGATGCAATGATAAACACTCAATTTCCCTCAGAAATGTCGGTTATAATATATAACACAAGTTATTTGGTATTTTACAGTCAATTTGCTAATATGTGCTATATTCATACCGAACACCTTTAGATGATTGCAAATAGTAGGGAAATTGATGTGTTAAAAATGCAATATTTTCGACTGATCAATAACCTCACTCGAAATTTTTAGCCCAACTAAATACCCTACTGCGGTTCACTTTGAGTGGGTTAACATTTTCTGACCGTTTAAAAATGCTGCTAGAGGATGTAGTGGTGGATAAGGTGGAGGCGGAGGTGGTGGAGAAGGCTGCAGATGACGTTGTGGAGAGACTCGGCGGTGGACACCACGGAGTTGGAGGTGGCGGAGTGGAGGCCAAATTGGAAGCGGAGTGGTGGTGGTGATGGATGGGTAGTGCCGATGGTAGTGGCAAGGGGGTTGTGGTGGTGGTGAGTGTTGATGGTGGTGGAAGGTTAGAAGGAGGAGGAGACGGTGGTGGAAGGTGGTGGTGGTGTTGGATATGTATGCCTTAGAGGCCATTATTATGTATGTATACATGTGGATGCCTGAACATATGTATGTACAGGACAGTCTTGCTCGATATGATAGAATGCTATTTGGTTTGTCTTTATCTTAACATGTGCATATATTTTACTTGTTATTGTGTATCATTTATACATGTTGATAAAGCCCGTAGGATCTTGTTTAACTACCAGCATTATGATGGCGATCATACTTGTGAGAGCTGGGTAGTCCATAAGCACATCCTTAAAGGTCCCAACTCGTAGGAGTATCGAGATCAGGCATTGATACTCCAGAGTAGACTTGTGTATGCGTTTCTAGACCCTGACGAGGGCCGGTGGTTGGTCCCACAACCATTGGTGTGATCACCTAAGATTGTATACATGTGCTCACTGGGGGTGAGTACACCGGACGGACTCACCGAGAACTTCTAGATGGTATTATACCTATCGTCAGATGGAAGTTCTCAGGTGACATGATTATAGGTTAGTCTTCAGAGCCAAGATCGTCATTTGTCTCGTGTGAGTTCCAACTATAATTTGATCACTACCCTATCACGGTTCTAATGAGTCGTGTAAACAGGTTTTGGTTGGGTACAGTCCCGAGCCACATGGAGGTAGTGAGTGATTGTTGGGGATTCGTCTCTCCCGGTATAGAGAGTCGATATCGCACTGTGTTCGATTGGTCAGGACCATAAGATCTTGGCCAGGGCAGTTGGGATTTACTGATAGGTTGATCAGTAGTTTTCCGGATTGGTCCTGAGCCACATCAACAAGAATTATCGGGTTATTAGGGTCTGACGTTTACCACCCCCTAGACCCGGTATGCGATACTCTCAGACGAAGAGACTGGACTGTATGGAGATTGTCACGGATAGGCTCAGTAGGGATCCGGATGAGTTTGCTCGTCGGGCTTCCTTTTCGACAGGTACCCGGGTAGTCGTTACGTACAGCTAGTGCCGCTGACATGCTTGTGGTTATGGATTTATCCAGTAACTCACTGTCGGTGTACTGTCGAGTCTTTAGAGTCCCATACAGAGGTGTTTCCCCAATAAAGAGCAAAGCTCTGTTCAAAATTAATGAGGCGGCGCCTCATATGCCTTCCACAAGGGCGTCAGCGCCGATAGGATCAAATCCTATGGTGGCGCCTCACGTGCTCCTCACGCGGGCGCCAGTGTGCAAAGCACAAAAGAATCTATTAGATTAAATAAGAGTTAAAACTCTCAAATAGCGCTACACGTGCTCTTCACGCAGGCGCCAGTGTGCAAAGCACAGAATGCCCACCCTAAGGACCAAATTCTTAAGTGGCACCTACATAAGGAACACGTGAGCGCCGGCGCCCATGTAGAATTAAATTCCACTCTCTGTTAAAAAGAGTCGTTGGATCAAAGATCCAACGGAGATGATAAATTATCAAGATAAAGATCTTTCTAAAATAAGAAAGATACCTTCGGTTGGATCATAGAATAAAATTCAATGCCCTCTGTAAAATAGAGAACCCTTGGATTGAAAATCCAATGGTGATTAAAAATCACCATTTCATAGAGTAAAACTCCGCGTATGAAAAATATTTCCCCAATCTTGTTAAAAACAAGAAAATATGTTCTGTAAAAACAGAAACCCTTGGATCAAAATTCCAATGGTGGGTAAAATTTCCTAAATCAATTGGGATATCTTAATGAGAGATTTCTTTAAAACTAATTAACAAACTTGCCTCAACTATATAAAAGACCGAAGACTTCAAATCTGATAAGGAGGAACCCCCCATAAGCATCCAAAAACAATAACAGAAAGCTTCAAAAAGGAACAGAGAATTAAATTCTCAAGGAAGAAGATCTCCCTCCTTAAAAACTCTAGGTAAACGAAAAAAATATATAGAGATAAAAACATCTCGTTTACATATCTAAAGGGTTTAACCCTTCTCAAAGAACTTAATTCTTTCTCTGGATCTGAGATTCACAAGACAAGTCTCCCACAAATTGAGAATTTAATTCTCATCGGGAGGAACTTGTTCTTGAGAATCAAAGATTCAGAAAAGAATTAGGAATCGAATTCCTCAAAACAAAGCATATAAGAGAAACCTAGTTCTCGTAAAAGAACTTGGTTCTTAAAAATAAGGCTTGATCCTAGATCTAAAAACCAAAGATCATATTGATCTACAAAACAAAGATCATATTGATCATTAATGCTATCGGCAGAGAAGAAAAGCGCCCAACGTCCAGCGCCGCAAGTGTTCCTCACATGGGCGCCACAGAAGAGAAGAGTGCTTAGCACTCACTGGCAGTGCCCAGCACCGCATGTGTTCCTCACATGGACGCCACAGAAGGGAATAGTGCTTAGCACTCACTAGGTAGCGCCCAACGCCTCACGTGCTCCCCACGTGTGCGCCGCAAAAGAAAAAAAAGAGTGCTTAGCACTCCACAAGTAGTCCAAAATGGCTGAGTGTTCAACACTCATTGGGCAGTGCCCAGCGTCTCATGCGCTCCCCACGTGGACGCCATAAAGAGTGCCTAGCACTCCATATAAAGGCAAAAGGAGTAAAGTGTTCAACACTTATTGGGCAATCCCATGACTGAAAGCTCCACATGATCATATGTGGGCATCAGAACTCATATAAGTGCTTAGCACTTTCTGGATAAAAAAAAGGAGGCTGATTAAACAGAGCCTAAACAAGTGCTTAACACTTTTTTTTTAAAAAAGAGGGGAAACTAAGCAGACTAAAGCCCAAATTGGCTAAGTTGCTAAAGTCTTGCAACTGAGTCCAAATGCTCTGTTGCTGGGTCTTAAATAAAGAAGATTCTAAAATGTTGCTAAGTAGATTTTAGTCTCAAATTGGACTAACGTATCCTTAACAAAAATCCTTAAGGCCACAATAACCCCATTTTCCCTCAAATACGGGATTTGGTTCAACGGCACATCTTTCCACACCTCTGATATATGTCGTTGTAATTCCTCAACGTCTTAAGAGAGGTGGCGGGTCCCAACAACCAACAGCTCCTCTTAATGCACTTCCAAATTAGCGTGTACACCTCAAATTGGATCGCACCCCAAATTGGGTGCATTCCATATCACCATTATTTGCTTCGTCACGTAACAAACACACGTGCGCGCAAGATGGATAAAGGATCGAGAAGTCCCTAAACTAATATTCGCCTCCAAAATGGCAATAATGGACCGAGATGTCCCTAAACTAACAGTGGACCGAAATGTCCTTAACTAATATTCGCCTCCAAAATGGCGATAATGGACCGAAATGTCCCTAAACTAATATTCGCCTCCAAAATGTCGATAATGGACCGAAATGTCCTTAAACTAAAATAATAAAGCCCAAACGCTCTTTAGTTGGATCCTAAATAAAAATGATCCTGAAACCCCGTTAAGTGGATCTTAGTCTCAAATTGGACTAATGTATCCTTAACAAAAACAAATCGAGCCCCAAATGCTCACATACATTTAAGTTGATCTTAATCTCAAAATAGATTAACGGTTCTTAAATAAAAACCCCAAATCTAAAATATACGGATTTGGACTAATCCACGCCCTACGGGCGACAACATAAATTAGTCTCTGTATACAATCCACGGGCAACCTAAACAAACAAAAACACACACGACACGAAATGAACTTCCGGAGCAAGAGAAAGTAGTTATCGCGATGCGGTAACATAATTAACTGCAGGGGCTTGCGCCTGCAGGGAAGAGCGTCCCCACAATCAAAAAACCCCTCGCAAACGAGGGGGAATCTGATAAAGTCAGCTACAACGGTCGCATTCGTTCAAACCTCCGATATATGGTGCCATAAATCAACTTGGTATCTTCAGAGAGGTGGACGGATAAATCTAAATAGCATCTGCTCCCAAATTCAGACAAGACGATCCATCCCGGTTCGTCTCTGTTTTCAGCGGTGAACAGATTCTGGCATGTCCGGTGGGACCTTTTCCTCTTTTCACTCCACATTTCGTGTATCGTGATCACGAACAAAATCGCAGTTTGCTATGATTGCCTTTGGATTCGAGGTACTAAGATTTGGTGTCTTGTTTCTGTTCAGAAGAAGAGAACATCAATGGCTTCCAGCTGCACAACTTGCAACAACTATTCTCACTCCGCCCAAACTGGAGGAGTGACTTACGGGCTCAATGCGGCCTCCATCTTTTCAATGCCGGTGGGGCAGGTAACAGAAGCCATTACTGGATTGTTTTTCGGGACCATGATCCCACCAATGAGCGTCGGTTCCTCAACGCCGTAACCCAAAGCTCCCAAGAAGTCGGTCTTTTATCGACTTGCAACCATAACGGCCCCTCTCAACGGGCCGTCCAAATCTGAGGCCTCAGTCTTCAACAGGCTGGGCCGAAGCTCAAACGTCTCAGCCATCAACAGGCTGAGCCAGAACCAAAACGGGCTCGCAAAGAGACTCGTCGTACTTGAAGGGGCTGCCCTAAAAAGGATAGCCCTCCCAACTCCTACTGCAAATGAAGCTGTTAAAAGTGCTTCACCAGTCAGGCGATCGGTCTTCGAGAGGCCGAACGTCTCCAATCAAATCTTGCCAAGGACGTCGGTCTTTAATAGGTTGGCAACTGCTGGAGCTCCTCAACAAAACCAGGGGCAAACTGCAACCGCTTCCGAAACCTAGAGGGTCCCGTCTGCAAGACACGCTCGACGTCGCTACTAGCACTGAGTGAGAAAAGCTGGGGACAACTCCTTCTCTGGACTTACCACACCAGCTCCAATGGTGGAAGTCGATGCTGCTGTTCCAACCGGGAACAACTTTGAACCGTTGAAGAGAGTGCGCAAAAACTCCCCCACAGCGGTACTGAAGAAATCGCCTCTTCCTGTTGAGGTCCCTGTGCAGGAAAAGCAGGAACGGCCCCATCAGCGGTTCTCCTCCCAAA
This sequence comes from Agapanthus africanus, assembly GCA_030015575.1. NCBI lineage: Eukaryota > Viridiplantae > Streptophyta > Magnoliopsida > Asparagales > Amaryllidaceae > Agapanthus > Agapanthus africanus. The sequence goes on along the minus strand of CM057348.1, from coordinate 495,535,835 downwards.
TTCACAAAGTCTGGCGAAAAGTCCAGGACTCTGTGATCGATGAAAACTACTCTTGCCGACTGAAGAAAATGAAGGTTCGGAAGGAGAAAGGTTACCCCTCCGTCATACAGCAAAGGACGTCTTCTACATAGGTGCCTGTTATAACGGCTCCTTCAACTTCAACCTTCCACAAAAGGATGACGCCGAAGAAAATTCCACCGCCGGTGGCAAATTCTAAAGGCGACGAACCCAGACACCCCAAGTCTGGGGGCATGATCGTGCATACGGTTTACATAGCTTCCGGAAAAGAAGTAAGCCGTGCTTCCGTAGGTTACCGGTCGCAAACTCGGTCGCTGAAAAAAGCTCAGGAGTAACAACAAAAGTTCCAGGAGATGCTGACGAAAATGGCAGCACTCACCGGACAGAAAGAGAGTCCGAAATCAGCGAGCGAACAGCGCCAAGAGCAAGAGACCGATACAGAGTTCCTGCAAAGGGTGCTTGAAAAGAAGGATAAGGAGGCCGCGGAACAAGCTGCTAACATAAACCAGATGGCTCTTCTGTTCCAGGACATGGTTTGGAATGGTGATCCAGCCAGAACCTCCAGCCAGAACCTCCAGCCGAAGGTCTACCGATAATCGTTGAGGACGACAGTTGGGAAACATCAAACCCCCTACCGACGCTATCAGTGGCCAAGGAGGAAACAATCTCCGAGGCTGCTCTTGATGATTATATAGCTCAACAAATACGAGCTCATCAAGAGAATGAAGCGGCTGGCCAAATCGTCAGAACTGGGCGACCATATCCAATCTGGTATGATCAAATCAAGTATCCGCCGGGATATACGATCCCCAAATTCTATGTGTACAAGGGGACAAGCAATCCACACCAGCACATCGCTCAGTTCAGAGCTCTGTGCGGCAATACTGGAGGCGACGACAAACTGATGCTTCGCCAGTTCGTTGGTAGCCTGTTGGAGACAGCCTTTGAATGGTACTCGGAGCTCCCAAATGACTCCATAAAGACATTCACGGAGATGGAGCTGCTGTTCACACAGCGGTTCGCCAGCGCAAGCGAACGCACCCCAATCACGGCATTAATCAATGACAGGGTGAAGTCAGGAGAAACCTCGGTCCAATACGCGATCCGGTGGCGGAACCTATGGTCAAAATGCGAACAGCGCATCTAAGAATCCCCTGCCATGGGCATGTTCATCGGGACCATAGTGTTGGATATATGTATGCCCTAGAGGCCATTATATGATAGTGGATGTATTTGTACATGTATATATATTCAGTATACATTCTTGCTCGACATGATAGTATGCTATCTGGTTCTTCTTTATCTGACATGTTGATTTGATCATGCTTTTTTTCATTCATACATGCTGATAAAGCCCTGAGGATATCGGCTTGACTGCTGTGATTATGATGGAGATCATACTAGTGGGACATCTGTAGTCTATAAGCATATCCTGGAAAGTCCCTAGTTGTAGGTATATCGAGACGGGGTATTGATATACCAGAGTAGACTAGCGTATATGATACTAGACCCATACGATGGGTGATGAATGTTCCCACATTCATCGATGTTTGACATCAAGATCATACACGGGTGCTCAGTGGTGACTGGGTACACTGGACGGACTCACCGAGAACTCCTATATGGAATTATATCTATCGTCGGATAGCAGTTCTCAGGTGACACTGGTACAGGTTAGTCTGTAGACCCGAGATCGTCATAGAGTCTTGTGTGTTCTCCCACTGTACTTTGATTGCTACCCTACCACGGCTCTACTAAGTCGTGCAAACAGGTGGCCGTTGGGTACAGTCCCGAGACACACGAAGGCAATGAGCGATAGGAGGGGTTTCGTCTCTCCCGGTATTGGGAGTTGATGCTGTGCGGTGCCCGACTGGTTATATCAGTAAGTCCCTGGTCAGGGCTGCTGAGATTTGCTGATAAGTGTTATCAGTAGTTTCTCGATCTGTTATAGACCATTCACCGGCACGACTTATTGAGTTATTGGGGTCGACGTGACCATCCCTAGGCTCGATATGCAGCATATCTGACAAAGAGACCGGACTGTACGGTAGTGTTGCCGGTTGGCTTGACGGGAGTTGTAGCAGGTTCGCTTGTTTTCTTCTGATCGCTCAATACCCGGGTGGCCGTTACGTTTAGCTGACCGCTTGCGGCTTGAGGGTGCTTGATATGATCATCACCCACTGCCGGCGTATTGACGAGTCTTAGAGTCCCATAAAGGAGTTACCTAGCCCAGGCGAAACGTTGTGGTGCGCGTATGCGATATGCGCATGGACCCGATTAAAATGCGCGTATAGGATACCGTACATTAATCGGGGGGCTTGCTTTTGGTGGGGTCATATGTGATATGGCCGGATTGATAAATCAAGTGTTGATTTATCATTTAACCATTAGTTTTCTCACTTAAAACCTTTTCTTGTATATGATGGATGTATGCATGCATGTATGTTTTTCTTTCTTTCTTTCTAGTTTCATGCACATATGGATGTGCATACATACATACATACATACATACATACATACATCATCTATCATGGTTGATTACACATTGAAAATGATGGCAATATAAGACTCACACCATGGATAAATATATGAATTATTATTTGATTTTGTGTTTAAAACAAAATGGAAAAGGAAAGGATAATTCTTGACTTGTTTCTACATCCTTCTTTAACCTAACCATCCTCACCTACCCTTAACCATGGATTAAACTTTCCTTCTATGTTTTAAACTCTAATTAAATAATAACTCAAACATTTAACCATGGTTTGAGATGAGAAGAAATAAATATATAAGGATATATTTTCATTTCTTTTCATGAGTTATCTTTTTACTCTTATTAAAAAGAAAGCCATTATCTTCTTCCTCCTTCACCATTTGCTCTCTAGTTTTTTATAGTAAGCAAAACACACATCAAGAAAGGTTTTTGAAGTGAGAATTACAACCACAACATCATTCTACACAAGTCTAGCCTACTTGTTTAGAGTGTTATCTTCTTTTCTTCTCTTAGAAAGTGCAGTCGATAGCTTGGACGAAGGAGCTTCGGGTGGATCGTCGTGGACACAAGAAGACTTCAAGAGGACCTTCTTCCAACACCCAAGAGGCCAAAGAGTCTAGTGAAGGGAGCTACAAAGGTTGTAGTCTCGAAACCCTAGTCTTTATTGCCTTTAACATTTAGAAACCCTAATTTTCTAGGATCGATCCTATGTATGCTTGCTTAGCACCATAAAAACTTGAACTTTGTGACATATGATGCTTCCAAACTCTACATAGGGTGCTAGGTAAACTTAACACATAGATCCGCAAACGACTGTGTCCCAGTTCATGATGTTCTTCAAGCCAACCACATTCCAGGATTTGATCGATAAACTGGCTCAAATGGACCAGATGGGCCATGGGCTTTTTTCCTTAAATAAGGACCCTCGAAACGCTAAGGGTAAAGGGAAAGCGGCCTTCGTCGCCAACACTCAACAACAACCGAGCGACCCGAAACCGGCTGCTCGCCAAAACAACATGCGTCCACGCTTATCCCTGGAAGAAAGGCTAGGACGTGCCTGCTCGTTTCCCCGTAACAAAACGAGGAGACTGTTCGAGCTGGCAGTGCGTACCAAACTCATCACATTGCCAGACCCACGACGTCCACCGCAACCTGGCAACGTCAACAATCCCAACTACTGTTCCTATCACAGAATGGTGAGCCACCCAATTGAGGATTGCTACATCTTCAAAAACTGGGTCGAGGATCAGTATCAACAAGGGAAGTTCGCGCTTTCTGAGAACTAGAGGGTAAACCCGCCATAGAAGCACGCTCCCAAAAAGGTGGATACGCCGGGGGCATCATGCTCGCTCGTAGAAGAATCTCCTTGGGAAGTCGTACTTTCAGCTAAAACCAAAAGAATGCTGAAGGATCTCCAGGCATGTCCAGCAGTTAGGTGGAAAAGCCCACTTGAACCGAAAATCATCAAAGGGATGCTGAAACCGTGTCCCGTACCGAAAAACTGTCGACAAAGGGCAAAATCCCCAAGTCGAACCTTCAAAGTCTTCGAAGAAAAAGAAGAAGACCAAGAAGCCTGTGCGACCTGCCGAGTATGACGACGAACGCATATACCTACAAAAGTACATTGACGCGCTGGAGGAGTACAACCAGAATGCACGGACACCGGTCACCTTCAAAGAATTCCTCAAGCATATTCTTAAGAACGAAAAGAGTGACAACGATGAGGAAAATGACTCATCAGAGACTGAAGACTATGTAGCAAGTTGCCACATGGTTTCCCATTCGTTGTTAAATGACGAAGAAGCTCTCTCAGCGTCAGAAAATAACATAGAGGGACTGGGGGCAGGATCGGCGCCAAAATCCCCAGAACTGTCGGAAGACCCAATCGATAGGCTGTTAAACGAAGCCTTTCGAAAAAGAAAAGTTGACCGAGAATGCAAAACAGCCATATATGAAGAGGCTAAGCGTCAGCGTCATGATGAAGAAGCCGCAGCAAGGATGAGTCGTAAAGTACTCCAACCAAGGCAAAGCACACCTGCCATAATTAAGAGCAAGATCAAAGCAGAGAAGCGGTTCGCTAAAGCCCTGTCAGTAGGAATGAAGTTGCCACCTCTCAAAGGAAACATGCCCGGGGTCATAAGCCTCGACGGAAATGACTCATATTCGAACTACTGCCTATATTATCGGAGGGTTACTCATCCCACTGAAGAATGCAGTGCCTTCAAGAAGAGGCGGCAAGGATACATTGCCCATCAACAACACTTCAAGAGGATGAAGCACGAAACTCGTCGACAGCGAAAAAGTGCGAAGAATGCACGTGAGAAAATGACTGGCAACTGTCATATGGTTGATACCAGTTTAGAAAAAGAAAAAGTCAAAGTTCTTACCTTCGAGAGCGATTCTGAGAAAGAAACAACCCTTAGCCCTCTCTTCAAGGACTCCACCTCCGAAAAAGAAGAGGAGGATAAGAACTGTGAGAATATTCAGCTGCGTAATTGTACGTTGTTAGTTATGTATATGCCTTAGAGGCCATTATTGTACATATGATGTATATTATAGTGGATGCTTGGATATATAGAGAAAGGACTTTCTTGCTCGATATGATAGTATGCTATCTGGTTGCTCCTTGTCTTAACATATTGGCTTGTATTGTGTTGCTGTCTTGCTCTTACATGTTGATAAAGCCCTTAGGATGTGTACTTGACTACGAAGACTATGATGGAGATCATACTAGTGGGGCCATGGTAGTCCACAAGTACATCCTATAATTGTTCCTAATCGAGGGTGTATCGAGACAGGGCATCGATACTCCAGAGTAGACTAGCGTATACTCTTCTTGACCCATATGATGGGCGATGGATGATCCCGCATCCATTGGTGTTTGACATCAAAGATGGTATACGGGTGCTCAGTGGAGACTGGGTACACTGAACGGACTCGCTAAGAACTCCTAGTTGGTATTATACCTATCGTCAGATAGCAGTTCTCTGGTGACACTGGTACAGGTTAGTCTGTAGACCTGAGATCATCATAGAGTCTTGTGTGATTCCTACCGTACTTTGATTTCCACCTTACCACGTTCATGAGAACGTACAAAACGGTAGCTTTTGGGTACATTCTCGAATCATATGGAGGCAATGGGCGATAGGAGGGGTTTCGTCTCTCCCGGTATTGGGGGTTGATAGTGCGCTGTGCTCGATTGGCTATAACGGAAGTCCCTGGTCAGGGCTGATATAGAGATCTACCGGTAAGTGTTATCAGTAGTTTGTCGACCCGTTATGAGCCTCACATCGACACGACTTATCGGTTAATGGGGTCTGACGCTTACCACCCCTAGACTGGATATGCGACATATCAGAAGAAGAGACCGGACTGTACGGTAGTGTTACTTATTGGATTCGCAGGAGTATGTACAGGCTTGCTTGTTGATTTTCTGGTCGCTCAATACCTGAGTGGCCGTTACGTTTAGCAGACCACTTGCGGCTTATGGGTGTTTGATATGATCATCACCTATTGCCGGCGTATTGACGAGTCTTTAGAGTCCTACACAGAGGTTTCCTGGCTCAGGCGAAACGGAGTAGGAGCACATATGTGATATGTGCGGGACCGAGATTGATACGTGTGTGTGATGCCGTATTCTATTCTCGTGATGTGATATCGGCCGGTTATATGTGATATAACCGGGTCATCATATCAAGTGTTGATTCGATGAAATGATACATTTTGTATTAGTCGGTTATATGTGATATAGCCGGATTATTAAATCAAGTATTGATTTAATAATTTATTGTATAATTATATATTTGATATATTAAATTATATTAACTAATATATGCTCACTTAAGTATTTCATTTTCTCACATTTGGATACATTTAACATATATGTGATATATGTTTAATGTATTCTTTTCTTTTGTTACAAAATTATATATATGTGATATGTATAATTGTGACATGCTAGGTTATACATGCAACTTGTGTGTATGAGAATTACACAATGCTATTGTGATAAATGTTGAGTTTATATTTATTTTAGCAAATTCAAAATTGTGGAGAATTAGTCATGAGCTTGGATGAAGCTTGTAGAACATTGACTAAGTCAACCAATTTTGTTTTGGCTAAGATATTTATTAACCTAACCCTAATCACTTTGACCATGGTCTATTCTCTATAAGGGTTAAGCCATGACATAAACCCATGGTTGCATTTCTAACCTCATACAACTCTCATTCTCTTCATCACTTGAGCTTCTTCTTCTTCATCTCATTTCTAGCTCTCTTGACTTGGAGAAAGTGATGAAAAATAGTGAGAAATAAAATTCTAGAATGAGCAAAATTCCTACTTCATCATCCTCATCTATACTATCCATTTAGATTAGGGTGTTAGCTTCACTAATTCCATATTAGTGAAGTGGAAGCTTGAGTCTGTGTTTTTTCGACGTAGATCATCTTGGATTGTGAAGACTTAAAGCAAGCATGCGTCATACGTCTTGCGGAGCCTCTCAAGAGTCCGAGAGTTCTTGGATCGCAGGGAGGGACCACAACTTGGAGCTAAAGAAGTGAAGGAGAGGACTACAAAGGTTGTAATCCCTAATCAGTTAGAAGTAATGTTGTTTACATGATGTTTCCGTATGATTCTCTAGTAAAAGATCTAGGTTAGGGTTCTTTTAGCATGGCAAAATTTTAACTTGGCATAGATGATGCCACCCGAAACCTTGCTGTCGTGCTTAGGATCCCTACAGTGGTATCAAAGCCTAGCTAAAGAATTAGACGGATTGTGTAGAATTACGAAACCGAAACAACTCCGAAACACCCGAATAAAAATCCTAGTTTCTGTCGAAATTTTCAGAGATTCAAAATTTTTTTTAAACAACTGCAGAATATTGTATGAGATGCAACATGAACACAGCGAAAAATTCAACATCCCTCGCCAGAATTTGGCCGGCCACAATGCTAAAAGAACCGGCCTGCTCGGCCAAAATGGGGGTTTTTGTGTGGAATTTTTTAGTATGTTCCAGTATCTGGGTTTTGGTATTTCAGGTGTTGTTTGTTTTTGCTAAATTTGCATGTGATGTTATCTTTTTACAAAGGCAATTCGGGGTGTTTCGTATTCGTAATTCTAGATTTGTTTTGGGTTATTTAGATGGTGTTAAAAAGTTCAAACGGATATCAAATACACACTTTAACCTTCGCTGGAAATTTTCCAAGAGTTGGATTTTTTTTCAAGTTAAAGAACATTCTAAAATCATGCAAGTAATGTGGTGGACTCTCTAGAAGAACGAAACCCTAACTCGATTCTGTGATCGTAAGAACTGCCGCCAAACCCTAGGGTTTGCGGTAGTTCCGCGGCGCCACAGGTGAGGCATTGGTTGACCCTTCTACGGCTGGTTCATTCGTACCGTGGCATGTACTGAGTATTTTTAAACTACGCTTAAGTGTTGAGCTTTCGGGAAATTTTGGGTGTTTGTTTATTCGATCGGAATGTTTAACGTCGTGCTTTTTCTGGAATGTGATACAATATGTGGAATTCATATAGTTAGACATGAAATCCGAGATATGTGATATTTCGGGTTTATGATATCTAAAGTGATTGTGGATTCCAAATGTTGTAGTTTGACATTTTATTTTCTGCGACCGTAAGTGTAATATATGGTGTATCGCCGGTTTCATTGCTATATATCAACGACAATTGGGATACGTATATTTACTTACATTGATGACATGTGATGTTATGTGTTGCTGTGATATGTTATATTGGATCGTCGCTTTTGAATAGCCGGGGTTTTATATGAGATGAGAGTTTTTCATTTTCATTCATGTAAAATTCATTATATGTAATATTCTTTTATTGGGGCACTTCCGGGTTGAGGATGATATCACTATTGTATATTATTTACTTTTCCGTATTAGGATAGACCCAAGGAGGGGAGCACAAGCAACCGGATTCTAGGGTCCAGTGGGAGACCAACTCGAGGAGTCGAGTCCGGGTCTCCTAACTCTAGAATTGGTAAGGTTGCTTTCCGCTCTTGTAGGGGTCTAGGGATGTGGGTTTGGCTATTCATCGCGACTGTGGAATCCGTATTTTATACAGGCTCAAAATAAAACACGGACCTCTTAGTATATCCAATATTTTATATGTTATCTTCTGCTGCTTATATTCTGTGATGTGATCACTTTATATGCGTGAGACGAATGCTTTATTATTATATATATGATATATAATAAACGTTGCTTATGTTTTGCACCCGCGCTAGTCCCGCCCCGGTATGCCGTTAGTTAAGTAACCTAACAGTGCATAACGGGACACTGTGGCGAATGCGGATGGCATAAGCGTATGTTGTATTTTCGTTTCTTCTGTGATGCTTAGGAAGCATAAATAATAGGACTTTATTAATGAGATTAATGAAAGAAAAGAAACCTAAAAGATGTTGTAGAATCAAATTTTCAAAAAGGGTAGCTCTAGTTTTTGCTTTGCATAGCGGTATTCCTTGTAGAATATCCAGCACCTTATTCGATAAGGAAAGAGCCGAGATCCTTTCACCGGGAGTGACCTCTTTAGAAAAACTAGCAGATGCTACAACTCACTCGGTTTTGTTTTTGATTGCTTCTATAGTTCTTGCTTTGCATAGCGGTATTTGTGAAATATCCTGCACCTTATTCGATAAGGAAAGAGCTGAGATCCCTTCACCGGGAGTGACCTCTTTAGCGAAACTAGTAAAAGCCTAAAAAATACTCCTTTTCAAAATCACTTGTTTGTACAACCATATCAAGTTCATTGAGCGAAAGGTTTGCTGAAAAACCTGTCGTAGCCCTCCGTCATTTTAGATAAGTACTGCTTAGTATTCATGCTGTGTTTGTTGACCTTAGCCAAGACGTAATGTGCGGTAGCTAATTAGAGCTTATCTACTGCATGAGATGCGATTGAGTTAGGGTAGTCGTACGACTTTGTTGACCTTAGCCAAGGGTCGTATGGGTGGGTTTAATTCAATCAGGAAATGACGGGTTGAACTTGGCTAGCGCTTATGATTTGTTGACCGAAGCCAAGGTCATAAGTTGCTAGGGGCAAAACATTATCGGGAATTTCAAGTGTTGAAATTTGCAATGAGATTGCATACCTTCTATGAGATAGTTGGATCCCGATACCCACTGCGAGTAAGAGTTACTCCTGGGAGAGTTTTATACATGACAATTAGCCGATCAAGTAGGTGTCAAGAAAGGTGTTAATGGGGTTATGCCTATGGGAAAAAGAGGTTTATTTTAATTAGGTCCATGCGAAAGCACGGGGAACCTCCCTCAAAATACCAACACTGGCCTGGCTGAAGGATTAGCGAACTTGTAAGGTGTAATTAATCCCGGCTAGTCTTACCTTTTGGGGTTTGAAGGAAGATTTGATGGAAACAGTGGGAGCCATCCTAATTAAATAAGATAATAACCAATCTAATCTTGCAAGAGCGTACGCTAAAGTGTTTTCTTCTCTCTCTCTTTCTCTCTCCATGTAGCGACCATGTCAGGCCTTAATCAAGATAATAATAAGGATGTATTGACCGAACCCGCTTGTTATACTGTGCAAGGGAACGTTGGTTCCGTTCTTTCTTATAATTTTTATAAGACTGAGCAGGAAATAGGGGAATATCCGGATTCCCATGCCGCCCAAACGAAGAACAAGCATATTGATGCATCTTCTTCGTGTAACGTTTTGAAAATCGTTTCGGTGAAATTTCGAAAAAACGGTAAAATAAGGGGGTTTTCTGTAGAAAGTCAAAATACAAATATCTTTATTATAAAATTAAATATACATATTCTAGCTATGTAATTGCTAGTATTTGGTGTTTATTGACCCACTGGTGAAATTTCAAATTTTCTGAAAATTTTTCCGAAATTAATTATTTTAATATTATTTTAAGCCGTCACTAATATATTTAATTAGGAAAAATTACAAATTGGAATGAGTTGAAACAAATTTTGTGCATCATAAAACTTTAAATAAAATTTTATCATGTGGTTTTTGAAACGAAATCGTTTGCCTAAACGGTTTAGAAATTATTGAAGAAAAAAGGCTTTTTTTAGTGTAAATGGATGTTTGGGGTATTATATTTGTCATTTTCCATCACCCCACACCCATACCCACACTCACACACCCCCATTTACTTCTCCCCTTGGCTGAATTCAGCAGCCCCCACCCTTTTTCCCCACTTGAATTTCAAAGAGAAGAAAAGAAAGAAAAGAAAAGAAAATGGATAAAAGAGTTGACCTTTTGTTGACTTGGACTTTTCCTTCACCATACCTCACACCACACCCCCTCTCTCCTCTCCCCCATCTGAATTTCTGGCCGAGCCCTCCCCAAGTGCAGCCCCCCAATTTTCTCCTCTCATTTCCTCATCAAAAACCTATCAAAAACCTCCAAAATTCCATCACAAATCAAGCTAAAACCCAAATCCAACTCTTACCCATTTTTCCTTGACCTATTCTAGTGTGGATCTTGGAGCAAGAAGCAAGTTTGTGAGGCTAGGTTGGATGTTGATTCAAGTTTTGTGAGGTATAAATCCTTGTTCCATGGTTTGTTTGTTACTTAGTTAATTGTTGCTATCATACCTCATTTGAAGCTAATTAGGTGTTTAATTAGGTTTAATTGCTTGGTTGGAAAATTCAAGAAAAGGGGTTTGTAAATCAAATTAGGGTTTTCTTCATTGGGTATTGATCTTGATGTGGGGATTAACATGTTAATGTGATGCTAAAACTAACCTAGTTGCTAGTTTACTAATTGATGCTTGTAATTGTTAAAATTGGAATTTTATGCAAACTAGGTTTTGGAAATTTATTGCAAATGTTAGACTAAAAATCTAATTAGGTTATTCATGACTTCATTAACATTATTAAGTGTAGTTTAATGCTTTAGATCATGCAAATCTAAGCTAGATTGTAGTTTGTGCATTTTTGCAATGAAATTGTTAAAATTTAGATATTTTGTAAACTAGAATTTTAGGGTTTTTGGAATTTAATGAGATTAAATTATGGGAATTATTTTTATGACTTATTTAAGATATTTGGTGAATATTATGGCCGCTAGATTCGTTTATACATCGAGTTTTGTACTAAAACGGTGATTTGTGCTTGCTAGATTTTCGGGAAAATGACTTTTTAAGTGAAATTAGGGTTTTTGTGAATTTTAAGCTATTTTATATTATAATTAGTGCTTGTAATTGTACAAATGAGTGTGTTGAGAGCTTTCTCGATGGTTTGGCGTTTGTACGCCGACGTCGAGGGTTTTTGAGTCGGATTTTAATGCGATACGGTGCGTTATGATATGTAGGTACCCCATGTGGACTTCGAGACGACAAGCAAGCGCGTGGCGACGTCGGCACCGGCGAGCGAGGACCAGGTGAGTAGATTTATATCTACGGGGAGAAGTCGGGTGGATGGCGTATAGCACCCCCGCAGTCCGTGGTGGTGTATACGGATGCGTATACACACCAACAATTATTATATGTTATTTGGGATTAATAACGATGTTTAGGATGGATATTGGTGTGTTGGATTATTTTAGTGTTGCGAACCCTAGGGTAGTGTTGCACTACACATATACACATACATACTTGCATACATTCCTATTTATATGTGCTCATGGGATTCTTTATAGTTATGTGTTCACATGGGTATGGGACTATGTGTTCACATAGGGATTTGAGGATGATACTTGGGATTGAGCTGAGTCGTTGAGATTTGTTTTGTGGTTGTGATATCGGTGATATGGCAGGATTCGTATTTGAGATACGTCCTGATATTATAGCGGGTCTTTAAACGACGATACGGGTGAATAGTGCTATAATCAAAATGGTCGGCATGTGATCGTGATATGAGATATGATATGCTAGGATATTGATATTAGGCCGTATTGGGCGATGTATACCCTTGATGATGCTATGTGCTGACGGTATCGGTTTCTACGAGATTGTCGATCTGTAGTCAGATCATGAGTATATTGAGGATATTAGTATTGTACTAGACATAGGTCAGTACCCTAGACTATGATCTTGAATAAAGAGGATACCAAAGGAATGGTGTGAGGAATATGATATTGACCCGTACCCAGATTTGGGGATGCCGTACGACGGATTTACGTACGAGCTATATCTTGATGATCGATCCGCACTCTTGATTTGGGATGTCTGATTGTAGATATGGTATCGGATATGATATTATTGAGGCGGGATCACCGACTAATATATATACAGGTATGTATATGGATCGACTCAGATGTTAGGCGGTTTCCTTACCTGTAGTCCAGCTTGTTAGCTTAGCCCTTTAGTTTAGTTTAGTTGTTAGATTAGATTCGATTCTTACCTATTTCAAAAACCAACGAATCGTGGTTATTTTAAAAGACAGCCCAAGGGATCCTACGGATATTTCAAAAGACGTATCTTTTCATAAAAACACCGTAGCCCTTATTTTCAAAACCCCATGGTTCGTGTTATTTCAAAAGGCACCATTTGTAGGACTTATATTAGATTAATGCAGGTTAGTTATAGTTGCGTCTAGTATTCAGCTCCCGCTCATTATTGTGGTTCGCTTCGCATCGCATGCTTATATTATGTTTCATACTCCATTATTGATATCATGCTGTTAGGACACCAGCACCATTACCGATGATGCGTATGTACCACGTACACTTACTTGCCGGCTCACACACATCTTCATCGGTAATTGCCATGTCACGTCCACCTTAGAAAATATTATTACTTGACATAGCATGTTAGCTAATAGTTTAGACATGATATTAGCGTACTTGCCTTATATGTTAGTTTAGACATTGTAGTTATTACCTGCTACTTCATGCATACTGTTATTCATTGTTATGCCGCATTCATGGATTCTCATGCATATATTCACTATTTTACGTGTTATTGAGGTTTCGGATTCGGATTTTCATGAGATTTTCTGGATTTGGAGGAAAACCGCAAAAACATAAATAAACCTTTTCTCTCTTTTAAAATAAAAAGTGCGGTTTTCCCATGATGTATGAGTCGTCCACCATGAGTTTGCTGATGGATTTCAAGACCCGATTCGAGGAGACGGATGAACCGTTTCGGGTACATGGTGGACCCGGTAAGGTACCCCGGGGCAAGAAGCGCGTGATGATGACGATGTGAGCCTGGCAGGGGAGCACTACCTACCGATGATATTACCCGACGCGTCGGATATCCGGAGGATACCGTCATGGTCTTGAGATAGATGGTAAGGGCCGGTCTGGATTGACGGCGCCCTAGATATGGTGATTGAGATTTTGAGATATTGAGGTACAGAGATTGTGATACAGAGATATCGAGATATTTGGACACTTGTTTTGTGTCGATGCTGGGCACTGTTTTATGCTGATTTCATTTATGGTACCTCACTTTTAAAATACAGAAATCTCACTGATTTATGAAAGCAGTTTTCTTCAGTTCATGTATTCTGTTTCATGCATTCATACATTGCTACCTGAGGCACTGACACGGCACATGGATTTACACTTGGGTTAGATATTTGCTCTAACCATTGTTATGGGTTGCTGGTTATTTATTTGAGGATATATTATGATCTTTGACCTAGGATTGCGTTATTTATGCGATTTCTGTGCGTAGATGTTTTTCTACTCACGAGTTGGCAACTCACCCCTGTTGTGCCACAGTTCTTGCAGGTTTCGCCGTACAGGTTTCATTACGGCTTTGCTGGCACTATTTCCATTTCCGGGTGACTTGCTAGTAGGTGGGTTTATTTGTATCGTACCCATCATTATATCTTGTATATCATTATTCTGTTGTATCTAGAAGTTCCATCAACCAAACATGTATTTATTTTGAGATAGAGACCAGTGATGTTTTTCCTTCGACCTTAATATCAAGAAATGATTACAAGTAAATCCAACACTCATACAACCATCATAATCCATCATCATCACCAAAAAGTCATGCCATCATGACACTACAAGACTAGCCATGATGACTATAGAAGTCAAGGTCAAAGAAAAGCTATCATGATACAACAATATGCAATCACCACCCTCCACAAATGCTTATTTGCACAATTGCAAATAAGCCCTCCTCCACCAATCTTCGGCCAATGAAGGATACAAAGAAATATGGCCGAAACGAAAAGCAAACTGGCAACTCCAGAAAACTGGTCCCGTAATAAATTACAGGAAAACCCCGATACTGTGTATACACACCCGCATCTGTATTCCGACCGAAATACAAATGCAATGAGACAAAATCTATACTGTACTATACTAGGATCCGGCTTTAACCAAAGCCGGCTAGTATTAACCGTCCAATCCTGATCCGTGCAATGCCGCACGTATCTGATCGGACCCTGCCATATCTCCATACGGCCTCTACAGCGTTTCGCCCGAAAACTTGAGCAACTGAATGTGGGGGACTCTAAAGACTCGTCAACACCTTGGTTATGGATTTAACCACTAGTACGTCAGAGGTATAAGCCAATACGTAACGGGCTATCAGGTATTGACCAAAAGGGACGTCGATGAGCGAACTCATCCTGACACCCCACTGAGCCTGTCAGTGACAATATCCGTACAGTCCGGTCCGTTCGTCTATGAGCATCGCATAGCGAGCCTAGGGGGTTGGTAAAAGTCAGACCCCCAAAAGCGGTACAAGTCGTGTCGGAGTGTAGCCCAGAACACCCTGAGATACTACTGGAATACCTACCAGTAAATCTCCTGCCTCGGCCGAGGGCTTCGTGTAATGGCTCTCCTAGACACAGCGCGACCTCACCCCCAATACCGGGAGAGACGAACCCCTGAAGATCCGCTCACTGCCTCCATGTGGCTCGGGACTGTACCCAACTAAAACCTGTTTGCACGTCTCCTTTGAGCGTGGTAGGGTAGTAATCAAAGTACAGTGGGAACTCACACGAGACAAATGACGATCCTCAGGTCGATGAACTAACCTGTACACATGTCACCAGGGAACTGCCATCTGACGTCAGGTATAAGACCAACTAGCATGTTCCCGGCGAGTCCTGTCCGGTGTACTCATAACCAAATGAGCACCTGTATACATCTTAGGTGATCCAACTGACACCAGTGGCTTGTGAGACCGGCCACCGCCCCTCGTCGGGGTCTCGACTGTATACACTAGTCTACTCTGGAGAATCGATGCCCTGTCTCGAAACTCCCACGACTAGGGACCTTTTAAGGATGTGCTTATAGACTACCAGCTCTCACGTATATGATCGCCCTCATACTGCTGGCAGTCAAGCAAGAATCCTAGGGGCTCTATCAACGTGCAATAGTGACCTGTCAGGTCACCTAAAACAGTACACGATGATAAAGATAAACCAGATAGCATACTATCATCTCGAGTAAGACTGTCCTACTGGGACAGGTCCTCCCTCAATCATTGCAATCACGTGCCTGTGATCCAATAATTGACTCTGAGGGCACTATCTCCAACAATCTCCCACTTGCACTCAAGGCTAATTATTGCGATGTCGCATACTCACAGCCCGTGTGATACCGAACACCCAACTCCTCTACTTGTCAGTCTCACAAAGCTTGTTTGCGAAACTATTACGTTCGAGGAATAGCCTCAGTGAGTGGATCCGCTTTGATGTTTCTTTCTATGTCTTTCTATATCTCAAGTTCGCGGAGAAAGCCATCTCCCGAAATGAGCAATACCTGTCTTAGAATGTGTCTGGATGTTTGATGGGACCTAGCTCATAAATGAACTCCAAATCCAAACTTCTTAGACTGTATCGACAACTGAACTTAATCAGTATCCTGCGCCATGCCTCCCTCAGTATTGCCTTGGACCATCTGTCCAAAATACTGCCCCTCGTCAGAAGGAAAAACTATAACTCTGACAACCTCCTTGTCGTCCATGTCACCTTGGAAGCCTGGAATGATAACTGTCTCCCGAATGAGGCTGTCGTTATCATATCCCTAGAACATCCACTTATGTTCTAAAACTGCTTCCGACTGTTTCTCCAGGATTGGATCAATGTCAACTTATTGCATCTAGTGCAAGAATAACATCTGGTGTGGTACTTGACATCTCATGATTGACTCAATTGCCTGAGCAAGTGATCTGCCAATCATGCACATCCTCTCCCCTTTAGTCTGTAAGACACCTTTAGAGAGGGTGACTTCATTACCTGCAGGTACACTACCGTGCCTGGAGTCGTCCATTCTAAATACTCTTAGAATGCTGTCTAAGTACCCTGATTGGGAAACCACCCAAATCTAGATCTAAAACAATAGATCTAGTAACCAGTATGCCTGATATAATGTCCAAGTCCCATGTGGAGAAACCACTGTGTGACGACCAAAGTATAACCGATCGTAGTATAGGAATATCACTTCCTACTCTATGTATGTCATCCAAATATCAGGACATCACACCCTACTACCTTCTCAACAGATCCATCCCCTATTCTGATGAAGTCAAACCTATGACTGTCACATCAGAAATTGATGATCTATCTCCGCTATATCTGCTTTAGTCTATAAATAGACATAAGCTACCTGTCCACCAATGCTTCCGCTGCTCCCACTGACTATGACAACCCTCTGGCAGAGTCATATACACGTACACTTCTAAAACTAGTTTAGAATGACGCTATACTCATCCTCCCGCCGGGTCTCGCAACCTGGAACAATAGCAATGGCAAGTGTGGGTAAACAAGAACTTCCCTGTCACCGTCCTTGAGGCTACCTGAGTGCCTCTTAGGTGCCTGAAGTTACCCACCTTATCTGCGGAGTGGCCAATGGAATGTCAAACCAGATTGAATCTTTAGGTTCCTATGAAATCTTCAGTAATCGTTTGTGGTTCTGGAATCACTTCCAGTTCTACCATACTCCCACTACGGTTTTCTGAAAAAATCCATTTTATTTAAAACTGTGGCGAGTCTAGAACAATACCACTATTGATCTTCCAGATGGTAGAAAGTCAACCCTCGTCATAGCCTGGGTCAACCCACAAACAGCCATTACAGAAACGTGCCTTGAGTTGTCCAGTTTCTGGTTTTAATCATAAGCCGGACAACTCCCCATACCTTAACATCGTTAAGATACGAACTGTTCTTTATCCAATATAGAACCAGAGGCACTGATTTAATTGAACCAGATTCAAATCATGCAGCTGTCTCCAGTGCATGTCAACTAAATGGAAGGAGGCCGATCAGCGTTACTCAACTTAGGAATGCTTCCAATTATGAGTAACCTGAAAGAGAAGCAAGTTCTCTTTATCATTACTATCAACTGAATACCATACACAAGTATCTACATCTTCGATCACTTTGAAGAACCCCGATACTTGCTACACCTGGTTCTCTACTCTATTCAAATACCTATAACTTCTCAAAACTCGGACCCTGTGTTTCCATGAAACACCTGTCTAAAAACTAGAGAAGTCATAAGTAAACCGAATATAGTACGAGAACCAACCCCTCTGTCCTGATGGACCCTGGACAACATACAATACTCTGTATAAGTCCCTTGAGTCTGATAACTCATTCACTGTGTGTCGTAGGTTGAAAACTGTACTTATGGTTAAGAAGAATTACACCGCTGTTTAATGCTCCTTACCTAACCATCCACTGATATAGGTAAATGTCATAGACATAATTTCAAAAAGGTATATCTCACTCTATGAAAATAGACGTACAGATATATCGATTTGAAATTGGTGCATAACAGCGGATATTCAAAACCAAATATTTGCCGTCCGGCAACCAACCTAGGTGACTTCCTCAAATATCACCGATTACAACGAATTCCGATATAATGAGGATGATCACCCAATTCCCAATAACTTACTCCCACTCATCATCTGTAAGACCATACAGATGTGAGAATCATACCTGGTAAATACATACCCTGGAGCAAGTGTCTAACTGGGAAATCAGTTTTCCTTTAACAGTATACAGTGAAACTGAAACATTGAAATGTTTCGATGGGGTATCCCGGTATTCCTAGTAATGCCTCTTCCAGATTCACGACTGTAACCGTATAATTCTTTGCCACCTCTCCAAATCCCTTTATATGTCTTTAGTCATTACCTTCTGCACACCCCTTTAGGCCAAATGGTTTTCTTCCTTCCCTACCGTTCGGCACCAGCCTATGGTTTGGAAGAAGACTATCCAATAAGCATAATGGGTGTGCTGTCCTAATCCTAGGAGCACTCGCAATGCGAGAGAAGGTGAAGATAAAAGACAACCGAATAAACCTTATTCCTATTTCTCCTGAACCAGAATCCATCCCCGAACTGGAACAAGTTCCTTTCGAGTTCGTATATAACCATACGATGGAGTATCCAATAAACTGTGGATCTTCGTAGTGATACGGAGTGTCCTGGAGAAATACAAAGGTGAAGTGGGAGTGGTAATGAAATACCTGGTTTGGTCGTGAATATCAGTCGCAATTTACTTTGCCCTCTTACTAATCCCTTGCTTTGTTTTAACTTAATACCTTCTGTACACCATCGTTAGGCTAATTGGTTTTCTTCATTCCCTACCGGTCGGCACCTGCCTATGGTTTGGAAGAAGACTATCCAATTTGCGTAATAGGTGTACTACTCCTAAACCAAGGAGTACTCGCAACCTGAGAGAAGGTAAAAGGAAAAGACAACTGAATAGTCCTATCCGTTTTCTCCAGAACCGGAAACCATCCTCGAATAAATTCCTTCGAGTTCGTATATAACCATACGATGGTTTTGTCCAATGGAAGTGGACGTTCGTAGTAATACGGGGTGTCCTGGAGAAAAGGGTAAAAATAGGAGTGGCAATGAGGTCTGCAACTCTGACAATCCAAAAGCCAGTGTTTAAGAAGGTTCGGTCAACTTGGTCACTGAGTCATAGTCTTAGGGTCGGGTCAATGGTCGCTGCCGAAGAGAGAGAGAAAAGAAACACTCAGCGTGCACTCTATCCTAGATCAGAATGGTTACCAATTTATCTAATCTGGAAACCTCCCACTGTCACCTCAAATTCTCCTCCAAACCTGAAAGAAGAATTAGTCGGGGTCACCCGAGGAGTAAACTAACTCATCAGTGGGAATCGGGATCCAACTATCATCGCATGATAACGTGACGGAATCCGCTCACGTCATCACACTCCAGAAGGTATCCGCATATCTGGCAAGTTTCTGTTTCTTTAGAAACTCGCGATGTGATTTTTGCCCCATGTTCTTATGACCTTGACGAAGGCCAACATATCATAAGTCACATGTCAAGTTCTACCCGTCATTGTCCAGGTTAATTTGAACCCACCCGTACATACCCTTGACGAAGGCCAAAATAGTAGTACGACTGTCCCAAACCAACGCATCTATCTATGCAGCAGAAAGGTAACAAGCAGCTACCATACACTATGCCTTGACGAAGGCCAACATACATAGCATGAATACTACGTGCTACCCATCTGAAACGACGGAGGGCTACGAATGGTTTCTGGCGAAAACCTTTAATGTAATGAACTTGATATCGTTGAAGGAACCGGATAGCTTTTAAAAATATAGTGACGAAAACCTTTGCTAAAGAGGTCACTCCCGGTGAAGGGATCTCGGCTCTTTCCCCGTAGAATGAGGTGCAGGATATTCCAACTGAATACCACGATGCAAAGCAAAAGTAATCGGCTATAGTGAAGTCATTGCCCTGACGCAAACTTTTGTCCAAGGGGTCACTCCCGGTGAAGGGATCTCGGCCCTTGCCTCGTCGACTGAGGAGCAGGATATTCCAACTGAATACCACGATGCAAAACAAAAGTGAACGTCCTTGCAATAACAGCTTTATGAAAAAGTGTTCCAACAACATCAGATTAGGTTTGTTTTTAACTTGCATTGATCCGAATCAACGCAGTCCCATCAATTGATCACACCACAAAGAACGAAAATATACTGATGTACTTATATGCCATCCGCATTCGCCACTGGGTCCCGTCATTACCCGTTAGGTTAGCTAACTAACGACAGAGCGGGGACTGGACTAGCGCAGATGCAAAACATATACAACATCTACTAATATATATACCAATATATTATATTTCGCTCAAGGCGTGATAAAATGCAACATCACAGAAATGTACAGCATCACAGAACAATACAGATATCTGGGATCCCCGGGTTTCACAGAGCCACTACTGAAACCCGACATTCCCCTGGTCGTGTGGATAGCCTGTGCAATGAAATCCTAGACCCCTACGGGCGCGGCAAGTTACCCACCAAAACCTGAAGCGAGGCAGCCCCCTTCAGCAACGTGAATGGACCACCCAGCACTTCACGGAATCCGGTAACTTGGGCACCCCTCTTGGGTCAACCTGTACCCCCTACGAGTGCGGCGAATAACCCGCCAATCCTAGAGTGAAGCCCCCTCCGTCCCAATGCCATGAGATGCGGGCCTGTTGCCCTCTAGAATCCGGCCATCCGTGCACCCCTCCGCGGGGCAATCCTAGTACAGAAAGTAAAATATACATACAACGGGTACATCGACCGCAACCTGGTCGTGCCCCAAAATAATAATACAAACAGGCAGTGACGGCAGTCCACATGTCGGACGCTCGCCCCGCAATATCAAATGTACATAATACAACAAAACTGTACTAGTATTGCATCCAGGCTATCCCCCACGACCAATCCGCAACATCACAGCATAACACAGAACATCAACGTGAAAGTCACGTTCGCAAATCCGTCTAACCGGGCTATAGCAGTTAGACAGGATTTACCGATCAAGTGACATTCACGGTCGCAGATATAATGTAAATACTGTGAACTAATGTGTTTAAAATGTCCGATCGATCAAAAATTACCAAGTGGGCCCCCAAGTACTACTGTAGCACATCAAGAAATTCTAGGCCCAAAAATAATATTCCAGAAACCCTATTTTCACTCCACAAACCCACTGGAAAAAGTTAAAGCATTGATCCCTCCATACTGCGGCGGAACCGTGGCGCCAAGTGGGGTTTGGCCGCGGTTCCGCGCTCTCCTTGAAAGATCAATGTCTCGAATTTCTCCAGAATTCTTAGGACTTCCAGTACATCAGTTTTCTACAACCTGAAAAATTTTTCGAGCCAGAAAAAATTCGACAGAAAACTGATGCAATTGAAAATGCGGATTTTGGAATTTTTTGCTCGATCGGAAATGTAAAACACATTAGATAAAGCTAGACTATGTTAATGGCGAGGTCTGATACCACTGTAAGTGCACGGCGGCGCCCCGGCCTCCATCCCGAGGCCAAATGCGGAAGCGATGGTTAACTTTAAATTTTCTTGAACCGGCACCACCACGCACTAAAACCCGGATCGGGCCATTAACTAGTCCTAGCTAACTACAAGATGGGGAAGAGAGATATACCGAGCGATCCGTGTCCTTCGGTCTTCTCGTTGTCGTCCCGATCTCCCGCGGAATCTCCAGTCTCCACTTCGTCACCGGAAGAGCACCACGTCGCCGGCTTCTTTTACGGGCTCCCACCTCTATACCGAGGCAACTCGGGCACGAAGTTGGCGAGCCGACGTGCCCAAGGTTTGCTGTAGAATGGTGTAGTGAGCTATGTCTCATTTTGGGGTTACTTGAAGTCGCCTTTTGGTGGAGGAAATGAAGTGAACCTTTTGGAGAGGGAACTTGGGGATTTTGCAAGCAAATGAGACCAAAAATCCCCCATGAAAATTTGGGACAGCCCCCACCTTCAAGTGGCCGGCCTCTTCTTGGCAAGAGAGTGAGTGAGTGAGGGATCAAGGGATGATAGAATCACAACCATAATGCAAGGGAGAGAGAGAAAAATCATGATATCAAGAAATGATTACAAGTAAATCCAACACTCATACAACCATCATAATCCATCATCATCACCAAAAAGTCATGCCATCATGACACTACAAGACTAGCCATGATGACTATAGAAGTCAAGGTCAAAGAAAAGCTATCATGATACAACAATATGCAATCACCACCCTCCACAAATGCTTATTTGCATAATTGCAAATAAGCCCTCCTCCACCAATCTTTGGCCAATGAAGGATACAAAGAAATATGGCCGAAACGAAAAGCAAACCGGCAACTCCAGAAAACTGGTCCCGTAATAAATTACAGGAAAACCCCGATACTGTGTATACACACCCGCATCTGTATTCCGACTGAAATACAAATGCAATGAGACAAAATCTATACTGTACTATACTAGGATCCGGCTTTAACCAAAGCCGGCTAGTATTAACCGTCCGATCCTGATCCGTGCAATGCCGCACGTATCTGATCGGACCCTGCCATATCTCCATACGGCCTCTACAGCGTTTCGCCCGAAAACTTGAGCAACTGAATGTGGGGGACTCTAAAGACTCGTCAACACCTTGGTTGTGGATTTAACCACTAGCACGTCAGAGGTATAAGCCAATACGTAACGGGCTACCAGGTATTGACCAAAAGGGACGTCGATGAGCGAACTCATCTTGACACCCCACTGAGCCTGTCAGTGACAATATCCGTACAGTCCGGTCCGTTCGTCTATGAGCATCGCATGGCGGGCCTAGGGGGTTGGTAAAAGTCAGACCCCCAAAAGCGGTACAAGTCGTGTCGGAGTGTAGCCCAGAACACCCTGAGATACTACTGGAATACCTACCAGTAAATCTCCTGCCTCGGCCGAGGGCTTCGTGTAATGGCTCTCCTAGACACAGCGCGACCTCACCCCCAATACCGGGAGAGACGAACCCCTGAAGATCTGCTCACTGCCTCCATGTGGCTCGGGACTGTACCCAACTAAAACCTGTTTGCACGTCTCCTTTGAGCGTGGTAGGGTAGTAATCAAAGTACAGTGGGAACTCACATGAGACAAATGACGATCCTCAGGTCGATGAACTAACCTGTACACATGTCACCAGGGAACTTCCATCTGACGTCAGGTATAAGACCAACTAGCATGTTCCTGGCGAGTCCTGTCCGGTGTACTCATAACCCAATGAGCACCTGTATACATCTTAGGTGATCCAACTGACACCAGTGGCTTGTGAGACCAGCCACCGCCCCTCGTCGGGGTCTCGACTGTATACACTAGTCTACTCTGGAGAATCGATGCCCTGTCTCGAAACTCCCACGACTAGGGACCTTTTAAGGATGTGCTTATAGACTACCAGCTCTCACGTATATGATCGTCCTCATACTGCTGGCAGTCAAGCAAGAATCCTAGGGGCTCTATCAACGTGCAATAGTGACCTGTCAGGTCACCTAAAGCAGTACACGATGATAAAGATAAACCAGATAGCATACTATCATCTCGAGTAAGACTGTCCTACTGGGACAGGTCCTCCCTCAATCATTGCAATCACGTGCCTGTGATCCAATAATTGACTCTGAGGGCACTATCTCCAACAGCATTTGCATCCAAAAGCAGGAGCAACAGTAGCAAGACTGATGGCAGTGCTTCCAGCACTTCCCTCGGTCACGACACCGCCCTCGATTAACTCTCCAGAGGCTAAAGCCTACATAAAATCACCAGTAAGAAACCATAATGCACAAGCTTCATACCATCAAGTCTGGAAAAGTATGGGGAGGCAGTACAGCTTAACCTTAATTTTAAACTAGTATAATTAATTGTTAATTGGTAGAGGTTGGAGGAAACCACTGGATAATGTAGTGCTGATTTGCAGCATTAGGACTCATCAGTTATTCGTAAAACTATACATTAAAGGCTTGTATTATCATCTTTGGAAACTACAACTTAGACAAATAACTTGTAACTTCTTGACTTCTTGTTGATTTACTTAGTAGCTTAAGGACTTATCTGCTTCCTTTTTCTTTCGGATCATTGGGTGGTTGTTTGTGTTGTGGTTTAAGTTGGCAAAGCCTCAATAAGTATAATTTGAGTTGGTTTATAGGTAGGTAGGTAAGTAAATGGATATCTTATACCTTGTTATGAAATTTTAAAAAGTGATAATGTAAGGGAATGTTGCAACAGTGGTGTAACAATGAGTAAGATTGTAAGTGACAAGTGTAGTATTAAGTATTGACCTATTATGAGTTTTTGTTTGTTATTTGATGCATACCTCTTGTACCCATCTCTACAAGCGGTATAAGAGGATTACCACTCGGTTCTCAACCAAAACATATCTTGAACATGTGATTATCATTATAATTTTGAACTCGATTGGGGTTCCGATTATAGTCATTGTACTTGTTTTCCTTGTTGATTTAATTACCTCGATTTAAAACATAAAGATTTATCTTAAGATTTTAGTTTGTTAGTTTACATATGCTCCATACACAATGTGACTTTTTGCTTCCGTAGGGAACTCTCATTGAGGACAAGTCGATCGATGGTGACAAAGCTCGAGGCCTGAAGTAATGGAAGACCTCGACATGATCGACGACGGCTCAACTTGAGGCCTGGACGATGATGGAGCTTGAAATGATCAGCGACGGGTGTTGAAGGAGGAAGGGGGAGTAATTAAAAAAATTCATTTTCCTAAGAGTTATAGATTATACAGGATGATGATGTTAAAATTGATGGCGATGAAGAGGGGTGATGATGATGCAGATGAGATGAGGATCAAGATGAGGAGGAGGAGGAGGAGGAGGAGGAGGATGATAGGGATAGGGTGGGGTAGGGTGGCAGAGTGGAGGGCAGGGAGCATGTAAGGAGGAGGAGGAGGATGTAGTGGTGGATGAGGTGGAGGCGGAGGTGGTGGAGAAGGCTGCATATGACGTTGTGGAAAGACTCGGCGGTGGACACCACGGAGTTGGAGGTGGCGGAGTGGAGGCCAAATTGGAAGCGGAGTGGTGGTGGTGATGGATGGGTAGTGCTGATGATAGTGGCAAGAGGGTGATGGTGATGGTGAGTGTTGATGGTGGTGGAAGGTTAGAAGGAGGAGGAGACGGTGGTGGTAGTGTTGGATACGTATGTCCTAGATGCCATTATTGTATATGTATACATGTGGATGCCTGGATATATGTATGTACAGGACAGTCTTGCTCGATATGATAGAATCCTATCTGGTTTGTCTTTATCTTAACATGTGCATATATTTTACTTGTTATTACGTATCATTTATACATGTTGATACAGCCCGTAGGATCTTGCTTAACTACCAGCGTTATGATGGCGATCATACTTGTAAGAGCTGGATAGTCCATAAGCGCATCCTTAAAGGTCCCAACTCGTAGGAGTATCGAGATCGGGTATTGATACTCCAGAGTAAACTTGTGTATACGTTTCTAGACCCTGGCGAGGGCCGGTGGTTGGTCGCACAACCATTGGTGTGATCACCTAAGATTGTATACAGGTGCTCACTGGGGGTGAGTACACTGGACGGACTCGCCGAGAACTTCTAGATGGTATTATACCTATCGTCGGATGGAAGTTCTCAGGTGACATGATTACAGGTTAGTCTTCAAATCCGAGATCATCATTTGTCTCGTGTGAGTTCCCACTGTGCTTTGATCACTACTTTACCACGGCTCTAATGAGTTGTGTAAACAGGTTTTGGTTGGGTACAGTCCCGAGCCATATGGAGCAGTGAGTGATTCTTGGGGATTCGTCTCTCCCGGTATAGAGAGTCGATATCACACTGTGTTTGATTGATCAGGACCATAAGACCTTGGCCAGGGCAGTTGGAGTTTCCCGGATTGGTCCTGAGCCACATCAGCAAGAATTATCGGGTTATTAGGGTCTGACGTTTACCACCCCCTAGACTCGGTATGCGATACTCTCAGACGAAGAGACCGGACTGTATGGAGATTGTCACGGATAGGCTCAGTAGGGATCCGGATGAGTTTGCTCGTCGGGCTTCCTTTTCGACAGGTACCCGGATAGTCGTTACGTACAGCTAGTGCCGCTGACGTGCTTGTAGTTATGGATTTATCCAGTAACTCACTGCCGGCGTACTGTCGAGTCTTTAGAGTCCCATACAGAGGTGTTTCCCCAATAAAGAGCAAAGCTCTATTCAAAATTAATGAGGCGGCGCCTCACGTGCCTTCCATAAGGGCATCAGCGCTGATAGGATCAAATCCTATGGTGGTGCCTCATGTGCTCCTCACGCGGGCGCCAGTGTGCAAAGCACAAAAGAATCTATTAGATTAAATAAGAGTTAAAACTCTCATATAGCACCACACATGCTCTTCACGCGGGCGCCAGTGTGCAAAGCACAGAATGCCCACCCTAAGGACCAAATTCTTAAGTGGCGCTTACATAAGGAACACGTGAGCGCCAGCGCCCAGGTAGAATTAAATTCTACTCTCTGTTAAAAAGAGCCATTGGATCAAAAATCTAACGGAGATGATAAATCATCAAGATACAGATCTTTCTAAAATAAGAAAGATACCTTCGGTTGGATCATAGAATAAAATTCTATGCCCTCTGTAAAACAGAGAACCCTTGGATTGAAAATCCAATGGTGATTAAAAATCACCATTTCATAGAGTAAAACTCTGCGTATGAAAAATATTTCCCCAATCTTGTTAAAAACAAGAAAATATGTTCTGTAAAAACAGAAACCCTTGGATAAAAAATCCAATGGTGGGTAAAATTCCCCAAATCAATTGGGATATCTTAATGAGAGATTTCTTCAAAACTAATTAACAAACTTACCTCTACTATATAAAGGACCGAAGACTTCAAATCTGATAAGGAGGAACCCCCCATAAGCTTCCAAAAACAAAAACAGAAAGCTTTAAAAAGGAACAGAGAATTAAATTCTCAAGGAAGAAGATCTCCCTCTTTAAAAACTCTAGGTAAACGAAAAAATATATAGAGATAAAAACATCTCGTTTACATATCTAAATGGTTTAACCCTTCTCAAAGAACTTAATTCTTTCTCTGGATCTGAGATTCACAAGACAAGTCTCCCACAAGTTGAGAATTTAATTCTCATCAGGAGGAACTTGTTCTTGAGAATCAAAGATTTAGAAAAGAATTAGGAATCGAATTCCTTAAAACAAAGCATATAAGAGAAACCTAGTTCTCGTAAAAGAACTTGGTTCTTAAAAATAAAGCTTGATCCTAGATCTACAAAATAAAGATCATATTGATCTACAAAACAAAGATCATATTGATCATTAATGCTATCGGCAGAGAAGAAAAGAGCCCAACGCCCAGCGCCGCACGTGTTCCTCACATGGGCGCCACAGAAGAGAAGAGTGCTTAGCACTCACTGGGCAGCATCCAGCGCCGCACGTGTTCCTCATATGGACGCCACGGAAGGGAAGAGTGCTTAGCACTCACTAGGTAGCGCCTAGCGCCTCACGTGCTCCCCACGTATGCGCCACAAAAGAAAAAAAAAGAGTGCTTAGCACTCCACAAGCAGTCCAACACTCATTGGGCAGTGCCCAGCGTCTCATGCGCTCCCCACGTGAACGCCATAAAGAGTGTCTAGCACTCCATATAAAGGCAAAAGGAGTAAAGTGTTCAACACTTATTGGGCAATCCCATGACTGAAAGCTCCACATGATCATATGTGGGCATCAGAACTCATATAAGTGCTTAGCACTTTCTGCATAAAAAAGGAGACTGATTAAACAGAGCCCAAACAAGTGCTTAGCACCTTTTTTTAAAAAAAGAGGGAAAACTAAGCAGACTAAAGCCCAAATTGGCTAAGTTGCTAAAGTCTTGCAACTGAGTCCAAATGCTCTGTTACTGGGTCTTAAATAAAGAAGATCCTAAAATGTTGTTAAGTAGATCTTAGTCTCAAATTGGACTAACGTATCCTTAACAAAAATCCATAAGGCCACAATAACCCCCTTTTCCCCTCAAATACGGGATTTGGTTCAAGGGCACATCTTTCCACACCTCTGATATATGTCGTTGCAATTTCTCAATGTCTTCAGAGAGGTGGCGGGTCCCGACAACTAACAGCTCCTCTTAATGTACTTCTAAATTAACGTGCACACCTCAAATCGGATCGCACCCCAAATTGGGTGCATTCCATATCACCATTATTTGCTTCATCAAGCAACAAACACACGTGTGCGCAAGATGGATAAAGGACCGAAAAGTCCCTAAACTAATATTCACCTCCAAAATGGCAATAATGGACCGAGATGTCCCTAAACTAACAGTGGACCGAAATGTCCCTAAACTAATATTCGCCTCCAAATAGCGATAATGGACTGAAATGTTCCTAAAC
Organism: Agapanthus africanus; assembly: GCA_030015575.1. Taxonomy (NCBI): domain Eukaryota; kingdom Viridiplantae; phylum Streptophyta; class Magnoliopsida; order Asparagales; family Amaryllidaceae; genus Agapanthus; species Agapanthus africanus. The sequence goes on along the minus strand of CM057348.1, from coordinate 495,507,227 downwards.
TAATATTCGCCTCCAAAATGTCGATAATGGACCGAAATGTCCTTAAACTAAAATAATAAAGCCCAAACGCTCTTTAGTTGGATCCTAAATAAAAATGATCCTGAAACCACGTTAAGTGGATCTTAGTCTCAAATTGGACTAAAGTATCCTTAAAAAAAACAAATCAAGCCCCAAATGCTTACATACATTTAAGTCGATCTTAATCTCAAAATAGATTAATGGTACTTAAATAAAAACCCTAAATATAAAATATACGGATTTGGACTAATCCACGCCCCACGGGCGACAACATAAATTAGTCTCCATATACAATCCACGGGCAACCTAAACAAACAAAAACACACCCGACACGAAATGAACTTCCGGAGCAAGAGAAAGTGGTTATCGCGATGCGGTAATGTAATTAACTGCAGGGGCTTGCGCCTGCAGGGAAGAGCGTCCCCATAATAAAAAAAAACCCTCGCAAACGAGGGGGAATCTGATAAAGTCTGCTACAACGGTCGTATTCATTCAAACCTCCAATATATGGTGCCATAAATCAACTTGGTATTTTCAGAGAGGTGGACGGATAAATCCAAATAGCATTTGCTCCCAAATTCAGGCAAGACGACCATCCCGGTTCGTCTCTGTTTTCGGCGGTGAACAGATTCTGGCACGCCCGGTGGGACCTTTTCCTCTTTCCACTCCACACTTCGTGTGTCGTGTTCGCGAACAAAATTGCAGTTTGCTATGATTGCCTTTGGATTCGAGGTAATAAGATTTGGTGTCTTGTTTCTGTGCAGAAGAAGAGAACATCAATGGCTTCCAGCTGCACAACTTGCAACAGCAATTCTCGCTCTGCCCAAACTGGAGGAGTGACTTACGGGCTCAATGCGGCCTCCATCTTTTCAATGCCGGTGGGGCAGGTAACAAAAGCCATTACTGGATTGTTCTTCGGGACCATGCTTCCACCAATGAGAGTCGGTGCCTCAACGCCGTAACCCGAAGCTCCCAAGAAGTCGGTCTTTAATCGACTTGCAAGCACAACGGCCCCTCTCAACGGGTCGTCCAAATCTGAGGCCTCAGACTTCAACAGGCTGGGCCGAAGCTCAGACGTCTCAGTCTTCAACAGGCTGAGCCAGAACCAAAACGGGCTCGCAAAGAGACTCGTCGTACTTGAAGGGGCTGCCCTAAAAAGGATAGCCCTCCCAACTCCTACTGCAAATGAAGCCGTTAAAAGTGCTTCACCAGTCAGGCGATCGGTCTTCGAGAGGATGACCTTCTCCAATCAAATCTTGCCAAGGACGTCGGTCTTTAACAGGCTGGCAACTACTGGAGCACCTCAACAAAACCAGGGGCAAGCTGCAACCGCTTTCGAAACCGAGAGGGCCCCGTCTGTAAGATATGCTCGATGTCGCCACTAGTGCCGAGTGAGAAAAGCTGGGGACAACTCCCTCTCTGGACTTACCCCACCAGCTCCAATGGTGGAAGTCGATGCTGCTGTTCCAACCGGGAACAGCTTTGAACCGCTGAAGAGGGTGCGCAAAAACTCCCCCACAGCGGTACTGAAGAAATCACCTCCTCCTGTTGAGGTCCCTGTGCAGGAAAAGCAGGAGCGGCCCCAACAGCGGCTCTCCTCCCAAATTCACAGAGTCTGGCGAAAAGTCCAGGACTTATGATCAATGAAAACTACTCTCACCGACTGAAGAAAATGAAGGTTCGCCAGGAGAAAGGTTACCCATCCGTCATACAATAAGGGACGTCTTCTACACAGGTGCCTGTTATAATGGCTCCTTCAACTTCGACCTTCCACAAAAGGATGAGGCCGGAGAAAATTCCACCGCCGGTGGCAAATTCCAAAGGCGACGAACCCAGACGCCCCAAGTCTGGGGGCATGATCGTGCATACGGTTTACATGGCTTCCGGAAAAGAAGAAAGTCGTGCTTCCGTAGGTCACCGGTCGCAAACTCGGTCGCTGATAAAAGCTCAGGAGTAACAACAAAAGCTCCAGGAGATGCTGACGAAAATGGCAGCACTCACCGGACAGAATGAAAGTCCGGAATCTGCGAGCGAACAGCGCCAAGAGCAGGAGATCGATACAGAGTTCCTGCAAAGGGTGCTTGAAAAGAGGGATAAGGAGGCCGCGGAACAAGCTGCTAACATAAAGCAGATGGCGCTTCTGTTCCAGGACATGGTTGGAATGGTGATCCAGCCCGAACCTCCAGCCGAAGGTCTACCGATAATCGTTGAGGACGACAGAGGGGAAACATCAAACCCCCTTCCGACGCTATCAGTGGCCAAGGAGGAAACAATCTCCAAGGCTACTCTTGATGATCATATAGCTCAACAAATACGAGCTCATCAAGAGAATGAAGCGGCCGGCCAAATCGTCAAAACTGGACGACCGTATCCAGGCTGGTATGATCAAATCAAGTATCTGCCGGGATATACGATCCCTAAATTCCATGTGTACAAGGTGACAGGAAATCCACACCAGCACGTCGCTCAGTTCAGAGCTCTGTGAGGCAATACTGGAGGCGACGACAAATTGATGCTTCGCCAGTTCGTTGGTAGCCTGTCGGAGATAGCCTTTGAATGGTACTCGGAGCTCCCAAATGACTCCGTAAAGACATTCACAGAGATGGAGCTGCTGTTCACACAGCGGTTCGCCAGCGCAAGCGAACGCGTCCCAATCACGACATTAATCAATGACAGGGTGAAGTCAGGAGAAACCTGGGTCCAATACGTGATCCGGTGGCGGAACTTATAGTCAAAATGCGAACAACGCATCGAAGAATCCCCCACTGTGGGCATGCTCATCAGGACCATAGATCCGCAAACGACTGTGTCCCAGTTCATGACGTTCTTCAAGCCAACTACATTCTAGGATTTGATTGATAAACTGGCTCAAATGGACCAGATGGGCCATGGGCCTTCCTCCTCAAATAAGGACCCTCAAAACGCCAAGGGTAAAGGGAAAGCGGCCTTCGTCGCCAACACTCAACAACAACCGAGCGACCCGAAACCGGCTGCTCGCCAAAACAACATGCGTCCGCGCCTGTCCCCGGAAGAAAGGCTAGGACGTGCCTGCTCGTTTCCCCATGACAAAACGAGGAGATTGTTCGAGCCGGCAGTGCGTAACAAACTCATCACATTGCCAGACCCACGACGTCCACCGTAACTTGGCAACGTCAATAATCCCAACTACTGTTCCTATCACAGAATAGTGAGCCACCCAATTGAGGATTGCTACATCTTCAAAAACTGGGTCGAAGATCAGTATCAACAAGGGAAGTTCGTGCTTTTTGAGAACTGGAGGGTAAACCCGCCACAGAAGCACGCTCCCAAAAAGGTGGATACGCCGGGGGCATCATGCTCGCTTGTAGATGAATCTCCTTAGGAAGTCGTACTTTCAGCTAAAACCAAAAGAATGCTGAAGGGTCCCCAGGCATGTCTGGCAGTTAGGTGGGAAAGCCCACTTGAACCGAAAATCATCAAAGGGATGCTAAAACCGCGTCCCGTACCGAAAATCTGTCGACAAAGGGCAAAATCCCCAAGTCGAACCTTCAAAGTCTTCGAAGAAAAAGAAGAAGACCAAGAAGCCTGTGCGACCTGCCGAGTATGACGACGAACGCATAGACCGATAAAAGTACATTGACGCGCTGGAGGAGTACAACCAGAAGGCGCAGACACCGGTCACCCTCAAAGAGTTCCTCAAGTATATTCTTGAGAACGAAAAGAGTGACAACAATGAGGAAAATGACCCATCAGAGACTGAAGACTATGTAGCAAGTTGCCACATGGTTTCCCATTCTTTGTTAAATGACGAAGAAGCTCCCTCGGTATCAGAAAACAACGTAGAGGGACTGGAGGCAGGATCGGCGCCAAAATCCCCGGAACTGTCGGAAGACCTAATCGATAGGCTGTTAAACAAAGCCTTTCGAAAAAGAAAAGTTGTCCGAGAAAGCAAAATAGCCATATATAAAGAAGCTAAGCGTCAGCGTCAGGATGAAGAAGCCGTGGCAAGGATGAGTCATAAAGTATTCCAACCAAGGCAAAGCACACCCGCTACAAATAAGAGCAAGATCAAAGCAGAGAAGCGGTTCGCTAAAGCTCTGTCAGTAGGAATGAAGCCGCCACTTCTCAAAGGAAACACGCCCGGGGTCATAATCCTTAACGGAAAGGACTCATATCCGAACTACTGCCTATATTATCGGAGGGTTACTCATCCCACTGAAGAATGCAGTGCCTTCAAGGAGAGGTGGCAAGGATACGTTGCCCATCAACAACACTTTAAGAGGATGAAGCACGAAACTCGTCGACAGCGAAAAAGTGCGAAGAATGCACGTGAGAAAATGACTGGCAACTGTCATATGGTTGATACCAGTTTGGAAAAGGAAAAAGTCAAAGTTCTTACCTTCGAGAGAGATTCTGAGAAAGAAACAACCCTTAGCCCTCTCTTCAAGGATTCCACCTCCGAAAAAGAAGAGAAGGAGAAGAACTGTGAGAATATTCAGCTGTGTAACCGTACGTTGTTAGTTATGTATATGCCCTAGAGGCCATTATTGTATATATGATGTATATTATAGTGGATGCTTGGATATATATAGAGAGGACTTTCTTGCTCGATATGATAGTATGCTATCTGGTTGCTCTTTGTCTTAACATGTTGACTTGTATTGTGTTGCTGTCTTACTCTCACATGTTGATAAAGCCCTTAGGATGTGTACATGACTACGAGGACTATGATGGAGATCATACTAGTGGGGCCAGGGTAGTTCACAAGTACATCCTATAATTGTTCCTAGCCGAGGGTGTATCGAGACAGGGCATCGACACTCCCGAGTAGACTAGCGTATACGCTTCTTGACCCATATGATGGACGGTGGATGATCCCACATCCATTTGTGTTTGACATCAAAGATGGTATACGGGTGCTCAGTAGAGACTGGGTACACTGAACGGACTCGCCGAGAACTCCTAGTTGGTATTATACCTATCGTCAGATAGCAGTTCTCTGGTAACACTGGTACAGGTTAGTCTGTAGACCCGAGATCGTCATAGAGTCTTGTGTGATTCCTACTGTGCTTTGATTTCCACCTTACCACGTTCATGAGAACATGCAAAACGGTGGCTTTTGGGTACTATCCCGAATCACATGGAGGCAATGAGCGATAGGAGGGGTTTCGTCTCTCCCGGTATTGGGGGTTGATGTTGCGCTTTGCTCGATTCGCTATAACTGGAAGTCCCTGGCCAGGGCTGATATGGAGATCTACTGGTAAGTGTTATCAGTAGTTTCTCGACCCGTTATGAGCTTCACATCGACACAACTTATCGGTTAATGAGGTCTGACGTTTACCACCCCTAGACTGGATATGCGACATATCAGACGAAGAGACCGGACTGTACGGTAGTGTTACTTATTGGATTCGTAGGAGTATGTACATGCTTGCTTGTTGATCTTCTAGTCGCTCAATACCCGGGTGGCCATTACGTTTAGCAGACCGCTTGCGGCTTGTGCGTGTTTGATATGGTCATCACCTACTGCCGGCGTATTGACGAGTCTTTAGAGTCCTACACAGAGGTTTCCTGGCTCAGGCGAAACGGAGTAGGATAAGATATGTGATATGTGCGGGACCGAGATTGATACGTGTGTGTGATACTGTATTCTATTCTTATGATGTGATATCGGCCGGTTATATGTGATATAACCGGGTCATCGGATCAGGTGTTGATTCGATGAAATGATACATTTGTATTAGTCGGTTATATATGATATAGACGGATTATTAAATCAAATATTGATTTAATAATTTATTGTATAATTATATATTTGATATATTAAATTACATTAACTAATATATGCTCACTTAAGTATTTCATTTTCTCACATTTGGATACATTTAACATATATGTGATATATGTTTAATGTATTCTTTTCTTTTGCTACAAAATTATTTGCGTGTGATATGTATAATTGTGACATGCTAGGTTATACATGCAACTTGTGTGTATGAGAATTACACCATGCTATTATGATAAATGTTGAGTTTATATTTATTTTAGCAAATTCAAAATTGTGGAGAATTAGTCATGAGCTTGGATGAAGCTTGTAGAACATTGACTAAGTCAACCAATTTTGTTTTGGCCAAGATATTTATTAACCTAACCCTAATCACTTTGACCATAGTCTATTCTCTACAAGGGTTAAGCCATGACATAAACCCATGGTTGCATTTCTAACCTCATACAACTTTCATTCTCTTCATCACTTGAGCTTCTTATTCTTCATCTCATTTCTAGCTCTCTTGACATGGAGAAAGTGATGAAAAATAGTGAGAAATAAAATTCTAGAGTGAACAAAATTCCTATTTCATCATCCACTTCTATACTAGCTATTTAGATTAGGGTGTTAGCTTCACTAATTCCATATTAGTGAAGTGGAAGCTTGAGTCCGTGTTTCTTCGACGTAGATCATCTTGGATTGTGAAGACTTCAAGAAAGCATGCATCATACGCCTTGTGGAGCCTCTCAAGAGTCCGGGAGTTCTTGAATCGCAGCGAAGGGACCACAACTTGGAGCTATAGAAGTAAAGGAGAGGACTAAAAAGGTTGTAATCCCTAATCACTTAGAAGTAATGTTGTTTACATGATGTTTCCGTATGATTCTCTAGTAAAAGATCTAGGTTAGGGTTCTTTTAGCATGGCAAAATTTTAACTTGGCATGGATGATGCCACCCGAAACCTTGCTGTCATACATAGGATCCCTACAGTGGTATCAGAGCCTAGCTAGAGAATTAGACGGATTGTGTAGAATTATGAAACAGAAACAACTCCGAAACACCCGAATAAAAACCCTTGTTTCTGTCGAAATTTTCAGAGAGTCAAATTTTTTTTTAAACAACTGCAGAATGTTGTATGAGATGCCATATGAACACTGTGAAAATTCAGCATCCCTCTCCGGAATTTGGCCGGCCACAATGCTAAAAGAACCGGCCTGCTCGGCTAAAATGGGGTTTCTTTGTTGAATTTTTCAGTGTGTTCCAGTATCTGGGTTTTGGTATTTCAGGTGTTGTTTGTTTTTGCTAAATTTGCATATGATGTTATCTTTTTACAAAGTCAATTCGGAGTGTTTCATATTCGTAATTCTAGATTTGTTTCTGGTTATTTAGACGGTGTTAAAAAGTTCGAACGAATATCAAATACCCACTTTAACCTTCGCTGGAAATTTTCCAAGAGTTGGATTTTTTTTCAAGTTAAAGAACATTCTAAAATCATGCAAGTAATGCGGTGGACCCTCTAGAAGAACGAAACCCTAACTCGATTCTGTGACCGTAAGAACCGCCGCTAAACCCTAGGGTTTGCGGTAGTTCCGCGGCGTCACATGTGAAGCATTGGTTGACCCTTCTACGGCTAGTTCATTCGTACTGTGGTATGCACTGAGTATTATTAAACTACGCTCAAGTGTTGAGCTTTTGGGAAATTTTGCGTGTCTGTTGATTTGATCGGAATGTTTAACGTCGTCTAGCTTTTTCTGGAATGTGATACAATATGTCGAATTCATATAGTTAGGCATGAAATCTGAGATATGTGATATTTCGAGTTTATGATGTCTAAAGTGATTGTGGATTCCAAATGTTGTAGTTTGACATTTTCTTTTCTGCGACCGTAAGTGTAATATGTGGTGTATCGCCGGTTTTTTGCTATATGTCAACGACAATTGGGATACGCAAATTTACTTACGTTGATGATAAGTGATGTTATGTGTTACTGTGATATGTTATATTGGATCGTCGCTTTTGAATAGCCGGGGTTTTATGTGAGATGAGAGTTTTTCTTTTTCATTCATGTAAAATTCATTGTATGTAATATTCTTTTATTGGGGCACTTCCGGGTTGAGGATGATGTCACCATTGTATATTATTTACTTTTCCGCATTAGGATAAACCCAAGGAGGGGAGCACAAGCAACCGCGTTCTAGGGTCCAGTGGAAGACCAACTCGAGGAGTCGAGTCCGGGTCTCCTAACTCTAGAATTGGTAGGGTTGCTTGCCGCTCTCGTAGAGGTCTAGGGATGTGGGTTTGACTATTCATCACGACCTTGGAATCCGTGTTTTATACAGGCTCAAAATAAAACGCAGACCTGCTAGTAGATCCAATATTTCATATGTTATCTTCTGCTGCTGATATTCTGTGATGTGATCACTTTATATGCGTGAGACGAATACTTTATTATTATATCTATGATATATAATAAACGTTGCTTATGTTTTGCACCCGCGCTAGTCCCGCCCCGGTATGCCGTTGGTTAAGTAACTTAACGGTGCATAACGGGACACTGTGGCGAATGCGGATGGAATAAGCGTACGTTGTATTTTCGTTTCTTCTGTGATGCTGAGGAAGCATAAATGATGGGACTTCATTAATGAGATTAATGAAAGAAAAGAAACCTAAAAGATATTGTAGAATCAAATTTTTGAAAAAGGGTAGCTCTAGTTTTTGCTTTGCATAGCGGTATTCCTTGTAGAATATCCAGCACCTTATTCGATAAGGAAAGAGCCGAGATCCCTTCACCGGGAGTGGCCTCTTTAGCGAAACTAGCAGATACTACAACTCACTCGGTTTTGTTTTTGATTGCTTCTATAGTTCTTGCTTTGCATAGCGGTATTTGTGAAATATCCTGCACCTTATTCGATATGGAAAGAGCCGAGATCCCTTCACCGGGAGTGACCTCTATAGCGAAACTAGTAAAAGCCTAAAAAACACTTCTTTTCAAAATCACTTGTTTCTACAACGATATCAAGTTCATTGCGCGAAAGGTTTTCTGCAAAACCTGTCGCAGCCTTCCGTCATTTCAGATAAGTACTGCTTAGTATTCGTGTTGCGTTTGTTGACCTTAGCCAAGGTGTAGTGTGTGGTAGCTAATTAGTGCTTATCTGCTGCATGAGATGCGATTGAGTTAGGGTATTCGTACGACTTTGTTGACCTTAGCCAAGGGTCGTACGGGTGGGTTTAATTCAATCAGGAAATGACGGGTTGAACTTGGCTAGCGCTTATGATTTGTTGACCATAGCCAAGGTCATAAGTTGCTAGGGGCAAAACATTATCGAGAATTTTAAGTGTTGAAATTTGCAATGAAATTGCATACCTTCTATGAGATAGTTGGATCATGATACCCACTGCGAGTAAGAGTTACTCCTGGGAGAGTTTTACACATGACAATTAGCCGATCAAGTAGGTTTCAAGAAAAGTGTTAACGGTGTTATGCCTCTGGGAAAACGAGGTTTATTTTAATTAGGTCCGTGCAAAAGCACGGGGAACCTCCCTCAAAGTACCAACACTGACCTGGCTGAAAGATTGGCGAACTTGTAAGGTGTAATTAATCCCGGCTAGTCTTACCTTTTAGGGTTTGAAGGAAGATTTGATGAAAACAGAGAGAGCCATCTTGATTAGATAAGATAATAACCAATATAATCTTGCAAGAGCGTACGCTAAAGTGTTTTCTTCTCTCTCTCTCCATGTAGCGACCATGTCAGGCCTTAATCAAGATAATAATATGGATGTATTAATCGAACCCGCTTGTTATACTGAGCAGGGGAACGTTGGTTCCGTTATTTCTTATAATTGTTATAAGACTGAGCAGGAAATAGGGGAATATCCGGATTCCTACGCCGCCCAAACGAAGAACAAGCATGTTGATGTATCTTCTTCGGGTGTGTTAGTTATCGAGAACTGTTTCTCAGTATACTCTAAGTACTGGGTATTAGATACCGGTTCGGGATCCCACATATGTAATATGTTACATGGGCTAAAGAAAGGTAGGGAACTGGGAATAGGTGATCATTCCGTAAGAGTAGGAAATGGTGAAAATGTTGCAGCCAAAGCAGTTGGCGAATATCACCTTGTGTTGCCTAATAGTAATACATTGATTCTGAACGAATGCTATTACAAACCGACCCTGATATGCAATCTTATATCAGTTTCTTTATTAAGTAAAGAAGGATATAATTTTGTAGTACAGGATAATGTTATGAATATCTTCCTGAATCAAAAGTTGATTGGATCAGGCTCGTTAAATAATTGCATATACGTTCTAAATCAAACCTCAGTTCTTAATGTATAAAACATACACAAGAGGAAGAGTTCAGAAATGAAAGAATCCTTCTTGTGGTATTATAGACTAGGTCATATCAATGCGACACGACTAGCTAAAATACATAAGGATGAATATTTGAATACGTTCGAATTTTCATCCTATGAAACTTGCCAGTCTAGTCTCAAAAGCAAGATGACCAAAACTCCGTTTAGTGGACACGGAGAAAGAGTTACTGAACTCTTGGGACTGATACATACTGATGTATGCGATCCCATGTCTACACATGCCAGGAATGGTTCTTCGTACTTTATTACATTCACTGACGATCTCTCAAGATACGGACTGTTAGTTATATGTATGCCCTAGAGGCCATTACTGTATATATGATGTATATTGTAGTGGATGCTAGGACGTATATAGGGAGGACTTTCTTGCTCGACATGATAGTATGCTATCTGGTTGCACTTTACCTTAACATGTATACTGATTGTCTCTCTGTTACATGTTGGTAAAGCCCTTAGGATGTGTACTTGACTACCTGGACTATGATGCGGATCATACTAGTGGGGACATGGTAGTCCATAAGTACATCCTTCAAAGTCCCTAGTCGAGGGTGTATCGAGACGGGGCATCGATATACCAGAGTAGACTAGCGTATACCTTCTCGACCCATACAGATGGGCGATGGATGATCCCATATCCATTGGTGTTTGACATCAGAGATGATATACGGGTGCTCAGTAAAGACTGGGTACACTGGACGGACTCGCCGAGAACTCCCAGATGGTATTATACCTCACGTCAGATGGCAGTTCTCTGGTGACACTGATACCGAGTAGTCTGTTGACCCGAGATCGTCATAGAGTCTTGTGTGGTTCCCACTGTGCTTTGATTTCCATCTTACCACGTCCAAGAGGGCGTGCAAAACGGTGGTTTTTGGGTACAGTCCCGAGTCACATGGAGGCAATGAGCGATAGGAGGGGATTCGTCTCTCCCGGTATAGGGGGTTGATGTTGCACTGTGTTCGATTGGCTATAACAGGAAATCCCTGGCCAGGGTTGCTGAGATTTACTGGTAAGTGTTACCAGTAGTTTCTCGAATTGTTATAGACCTCATATCGACACGACTTATCGAGCTATTGGGGTCTGACGTTTACCACCCCTAGGCGAGATATGCGACATATCAGACGATCAGACCGGACTGTACGGTAGTGTTACTGGTTGGATTCACTGGAGTGTGAGCGGGCTTGCTCGTCGATCTTCAGATCGCTCAATACCCGGGTGGCCGTTACGTTTAGCAGACCGCTTGCGGCTTGTGGATGTTTGATATGATCATCATCTGCTGCCGGCGTATTGACGAGTCTTTAGAGTCCTACACAGAGGTTTCCTGGCTCAAGCGAAACGAAATAGGAGCGCATATGAGATATGTGCGGGACCGAGAATAATACCAGTATGTGATACTGTATTCGATTCTCGCGATGTGACATTGATCGGTTATATGCGATATAGCCGGGTTATCGGATCAAGTGTTGATTCGATAAGTTGTTACTAATGATACCAGTTGGTTATGTGCGACATGACCGGATCATTGAATCAAGTGTTGATTTAATGATTTAATGTATAATTATATATTTGATATATTACTTTGCATCAACTAGTATCGGTTCACTTTAAATGGATTTTCTCACTCGTTTGTACACATTGTATATGTGATATACTTTTGTGCACTTGATTGTATCATGTTTGATGATAAATGTTATGCTAGGGTTTTTGTGTAAAGATCAAACCATGGTTACATGATTATGGTTAGGGTTTTGTTTTATTCACTTATTTATTTATCCATTTCATTTTGGAAAATAAATGGAAAGGAGAAAAGAATGGTGGCTTTTTTTGGAGTTTAGTTGAAGCTTCATGAAGCTTTGATCAAGTCAACCATTCTTATCTCATCCTTAACCCTAACCATTCCCACTAACCATGATTCATTCTCTACACTTGACTATAGTTAACATTATGATAAGTTTTGATTTTCTATTGATTTTAAAATAACTCATCATAATATTATCTTCATCTTCTTCATCTTCTTCACTTGAAGAAGCTTGCTTCATCAATGGTGATTGATGATTTAGAGTGAGAAATCCACTTCTAAAGTCTACCCACTTCCTATTTCTTCATCCTCTACCTCTTGCCAAGTAGTAGAGTGTGTTCTCTTCACAAGTTTTTGGACTTGGTGAAGTTGGAGCTTGATTTAGCGATGCCTCGACGTAGATCATCTTCGGCATGGACATCGATGACCTAGCCCGCCCATTCTCCGATGAACCCGACGCTAGAGCCCGGGACTTGTTATGGACAGCGAGGAGACTTCATTGCTGAGCTATGGAGGTGGACAACCGGATCTACAAAGGTTGTATTTCCGTATCTCTTAGTTAATTGTTAACTAGTTTATTTTTCGCCTAGATTTCTAGCAAACGATCCGTAGTCGGGTCTCTCGGCACCCGTAATTTTTGAAAATGGCATGTTCGATGCCTTGTGAGACCTCATTAGGGTGCCTAGAAACCCTACAGTGGTATCAGAGCCTGGCTAGAGCCTTAGGCGAAGTCTAGACGGAGTTTGAAACCCGGACGAACCGAAAACACGAACCCAAAATTGCTCTCTGTCCAGATTTTAAAAATGTGGATTTTTCAGTATTAAAAATATCCAGAAAATCAAGCAGGGTTTTCTAAGAATTACTGTAAATTTCGTGGGCCTAAGTCAATTTTTCCACCGCGGAACCGCGGCACGTGCTATGCATGTCGCGGCGGTTCAGCGGCGGTTTTGTCGTTTTGTGCATTTTGTTTTTCACAGTAATTCTCAGATTTCTGTGCTGATTTTCATGGGATATTTTAATATTTATTATACAGTTGAGTTTTCAGGGGTTGTTTTGGGTTTTCATGAGTTCGATCGGATTATCAAATTTTGTCTGTGTGGCTTTCCGGATAAATTTTAGAATATATTAAAAAGTTCGACCGGATATAAATACCCAACTTTTCCCCTGTCGGGAAATTTCCAAGTGTTGGATTTTTCCGTAGTTTAACGACGTTCTAAGTAGTGCAAGTAACGCGATGGACCCTCTAGAAGACAACAAACCTTAACTCGATTATGTGATCGTCTTGAACTGCCCTTTGAACCTTCGGGTTTGAGGCAGTACGGCGTGCCACATGTGAGGCGTTGGCTTGACCCTTCTACGGCTGGACCGTCGGTACTGAGGCACGAACTGAATGTTGTTAGACTTATTTCATGTGTTGATCTGTATCGGGAAAAGTTGGGTGTTCGATTGTTCGATCGGAAAGTTTGACATTTTCTATTTATCCGGAATGGGATACAATAATTGGAATTCACAAGTAGTTATGTGATAACTAAATGAATGTTATAAACGTAGCAGTTTAGTCTCACTTGATCGGTTGCCACGGAATTTTGATGTGATCAAAAGTCCGTTGCAATCACGTAGCGTACGCGGATACTCGCCGGGTAAACTTAATAGACAGCCTCACTCCATAGCCTCGACCAAGTGACTATAGGAGAACCCCGTCGCCGAAAGCATCCGTTCGGGTGCTCGCGGTGGCGGTGTTCCGCCTTGGTGCACTTCGTCGACGGTATCGGGGGTGCGGCCGCCTACTGAAGTTTGCGACGAGCATTCGATCAGGATGTCGGGAATCTTGTTGAATTACCCGACTTGGTATTGAAAAGTGTTTTCGATAATAAGACTAAAATGCGGGGTTTATAATTGTTAGGCATGCGATGTCTAAGTAATTCATTTGGTCAGGCATGCGATGTCTGAGGTGGTTGCGGATTCCAACTGTTGTAGTTTTACACTTTCTTTTCTGTGACCGTAAGTGTAATATGTGATATCGCCGGTTTCGTTGCTATATGTCAACGACAATTGGGATGCGCATATTTACTTACGTTGATGACATGTGATGTTATGTGTTGCTGGATATGTTATATTGGATCGTCATCTTTGAATAGCCAGGGGTTTTTATGTGAGATGAGTGTTTTTCATTTTCATTCATGTAAAAACTTGTATGTAATATTCTTTTATTGGGGCGCTTCCAGGTTGCGGAAGTAGTCACCGTTTGTATATTATTTACTTTTCCGCACTAGGATAGACCCAAGGAGGAGGGCACAAGTAACCGGGTTCTGGAGTCCAGTGGGAGACCAACTCGAGGAGTCGAGTCCGGGTCTCCTAACTCTAGAATTGGCAGGGTTGCTTGCCGCTCTCGTAGGGGTCTAGGGGTGTGGGTTTGGCTATTCAGCACGACCGTGGAATCCGTGTTTTATACTGGCTCGTATTGAAAACACGGACGTCCTAGAATATCCAATATTTCATATGTTTCTTCTGCTGCGATATCTGTGATGTGATCATGTGATCTTCTGTGATAGATACATTATATAGTATATTTGATATATTATATAGGCGTTACTTATGTTTTACACCCGCGCTAGCCCTGCCCCGCTCTGCCGTTAGTTACCTAACCTAACGGTGCACGAGGGGACATCGAGGCGAATGCGGATGGCATAAGTGTACGTCGTATTTATCTGTGATGTTTAGGTATTTAAATGATGGGACTTCATTAATGTGATTAATGAATTAAAAGAAACCTAAGATGTTGTAGAATCGAATTTCAAAATAAAACAGGTAGCTACAGTTTTTTGCTTTGCACAGCGGTATATATGATATATCCTGCACCTTATTCGATAGGGAAAGGACCGAGATCCCTTCACCGGGAGTGACTCCTTTAGCAATAACTGGCAGATGCTACACACTCGGTTTGTCTTTTGATTGCTTTTAAGAGTTTTTGCTTTGCACAGTGATATATATGATATATCCCGCACCTCATTCGACGAGGAAAGGACCGACGATCCCTTCACCGGGAGTGACTCCTTTAGCAAAACTAGAAAAGCCTCAAAAGCACTCCATTTCAAAATTCATTCGATCCTACAACGATATCAAGTTCATTACGCAATAGGTTTTCAGAAAAACCTGTCGTAGCCCTCCGTCATTTCAGATAAGTACTAGTTAGTATTCGTGCTGCGGTTGTTTGGCATGCGTCAAGGCGTAGTGTACGGTAGCTAACTAGTGCTTATCTGCCAGCATATGATGCGATTGGATTAGGGTATTCGTACGGCGTTGTTTGGCATGCGTCAAGGGTCGTGCGGGTGGGTTTAATTCAATCAAGAAATGTACGGGTTGAACTTGACTAGCAGACTATGGGTTGTTTGGCATGCGTCAAGGTCATAGCGAGCTAGGGGCAAAATATTATCGGGAATTTCAAGTGTTGAAATTTGCAATGAGATTGCATACCTTCTATGAGATAGTTGGATCCCGATACCCGCTGCGAGTAAGAGTTACTCCTGGGAGAGTTTTATACATTACAATTAGCCGATCAAGTAGGTGTCTAGAAAGGTGTTAACGAGGTTACGCCTCTGGGAAAACGAGGTTTACATTAATTAGGTTCGTGCGAAAGCACGGGGGACCTCCCTCAAAGTACCGACACTGGCCTGGCTGAAAGATTGGCGAACTTGTAGTGTGTAATTAATCCCGGCTAGTCTTTCCTTTTAGGGTTTGAAGGAAGATTTGATAAAAAGCAGTGGGAGCCATCCTGATTAGATAAAATAATAACCAATCTATTCTTGACAGAGCGCACGCTGAGTGTTTTCTTCTCTCTCTCTCCAGGTAGCGACCATATCACGCCTTAATCAAGATAATAATACGGATTATTGACCGAACCCGCTTGTTATACTGAGCTGGGGAACGTTGGTCCCGCTCCAACTTATAATTGTTATAAGACAGAGCAGGAAATTGGGGAATACCAGATTTCCCGTGCCGCCCAAACGAAGAGAGTGCATGCTGATGCATCATCTTCGGGTGCGTTCATTACAGAGAACTGTTTCTCAGTATCCTTTACGTCCTGGGTATGTGATACCAAATCAGGATCCCAGATATGTAATATGTTACATGGGCTACAGATAGGTAAAGAACTGAGAACGGGTGATAAGTTTCATGAGGCAGAAAACGGGGCAAGAGTTGCAGCCAAGTCTGTTGGTCACTGTCACCCTGTATTCCAATACATTGATTCTGAACGAATGTTATTAGATACCGAACCTGATATACAAAATCATATCACTCTCTTTATTAGTAAAGAAATGATAAAATTTTGTATTGATGGATAATGTTTTGAACATTTCCTATATCAAAAGTTGATCGGTTCAGGCACGTTATCTAAAAGCATTAATGTTCTAAATCAAACTACAGTTCTTAATATACGGAACACACGCAAGAGGAAGAGTTCAGATATGAACGAATCCTTCTTGAGGTATTGTAGACTAGGTCATATCAATGCGACCCGACTAGCTGAAGTTACATAAAGATGCATATTTAAATGAGTTTGAATTTACATCTTGTGAAACTCGCCAGTCATGTCACAAAGATAAGATGACCATAGCTCCGTTTACTGGAAATAGAGAAAGAGTTAGTAAACTCTTGGGATGATACATGTTGATGTATGTAGGTCCCCTGTCTACACATACCAGGACTGGTTCTTTATACTTCATTATATTCTCTGATAATCTCTCAAGATTCGGACATATGTTCCTGTTGAAACACAAGTACGAACCTTTTGAGATATTCACAGAATATAAGTTAGAAGTAGAGAACCAATACGGGTATAAGTATTATGTCCTATGATGAGATCAAGGAGGAGAATACTTGTGCATAGAATTCCTGGACTATTCTAAAGGAGAATGAGATTCTCTCTCGGCATTACTCCTCCGAATACACCATAGCACGATGGTATATCGGGGCGGAGCAATAACACCTTATATGATAAGGTGTGCTCTATGATGAGTACTACTGAGTTACCTATTTCCTTTTGGGAGTTATGCACTTGAGAAGCTGCATACCTATTGAATAGGGTTCAAATCAAATCAGTCGCCTACCATTTCATATGTGATATAGAAAGGGAAGAACCCATCTCTTAAGCTAGTTAAGATTTGGGGTTGTCCGGCCTATGTCTAAAAGCAAAATCCGGACAAGCTCAAGGCAAGGTCTGTTATGTAGAACTGGAAGTGTTCCAGCTATACGAACTACAGCAGATGATTTGATAGAACCAAGGGATTCAGTAGATACCAACGAACCTCAGCCTCTCCGCCGATCTAGTAGGGTTCCTCATCCACCTGAGAGATGCTTCGGTTTCTCTATGACAGTGGGAGCAAGGATTGCATCATGAGATGATGACCCAACTAGTTTCGAACTGGCCATCAGGAGTGTGACTCTGTAAGAATGGCTGGATGCTTATCGATCTGAGATGGAATCCTTATACACCAACAAAGTATGGACTTTGGTTGCTATATCTGAAGGGTTAAATCCCCATCAGGAGCAAGTATATCTTGAGAAGATTACTTGGTGTAGATGGAAAAGTTGAGACTTTCAAAGCTAGACTTGTTAAAGTTTGCATCATTGACCAGGTGTGGATAATGATGAAACCTTTTCAAGCAACTATGCTTAAGTCCATCCAGATCCTACTTGCCACGGCTACATACCATGACTACGATATCTGGTGGTTGGGTGTCTTGACTGCTTTTCTAAATGATGATTTGGAAGAGAGCGTCTATAAGTACACAGCCAGAGGGCTTCATAGACAGTGGGAGCAGCGGAAACGTGTGCAAGATGTTTTATAGGATAAAGCAGGCATCGCGGAGTTGGAACATCCATTTTGATGGATTAGTCAAAGAAGTTGACATCATCAAAATAATAGATGAACCTTGTATAAACAAAAAGGTAGTAGGGAGTATGGTGATGATCCTCGTAGAGTACGTGGATGACATACTCTTGATAGGAAAGGAGTTTCCTATGCTATGCTCGATCGATCTCCGCTTATCACAATGACTCTCCACATAGGATCAAAATGATACCTCCTAAATCCTGGATTTTGGATCTATGAGATAGATCTAATTGGATGTTAGGACTCTCACTAGTTGTAGTGAGACGGTATCAACCGATCCTGGGGAGAATCACTGGAAGTGTTCCAGGGTGATAAAGACGACTGAATGTCAGTCACAGGCATTGTCTTTACCCTCAGTGAAGGGACGGTATGTTGGAAGAGTTCCAAGCTAGATACCGTGACATACTAGACGATAAAGGCTGGATACATCGCTACTTAAGATGCTACCAAAGAGGCTGTTTGGATGTATATTGGTTCATGAGATGAACTACGTTCCTCCCATTGTGTGACAATGGAGTTGTGGCTTATGACAAGGAACGCCGGTCCCATCAGTGATCCAGACATATTCTAAGGCAGTATCACCTGATCATGGAGATGGTTGATCTCCAAGGAGATCGAGGTTAGGAGAGTAGACTCAGAGGACAACACAGCGGATCCACTCACAAAGGCCTGTTCCCAGAGAGAGACTTTTATGGGATGGTTGAGTATGAGATAATACAACCACTGCTACAGATGGCCCTAGTGCAAGTGGGAGATTGTTAGTTATATGTATGCCCTAGAGGCCATTACTGTACATATGATGTATATTGTAGTGGATGCTAGGACGTATATAGGGAGGACTTTCTTGCTCGACATGATAGTATGCTATCTGGTTGCACTTTACTTTAACATGTATATTGATTGTCTCTCTGTTACATGTTGGTAAAGCCCTTAGGATGTGTACTTGACTACCTGGACTATGATGCGGATCATACTAGTGGGGACATGGTAGTCCATAAGTACATCCTTCAAAGTCCCTAGTCGAGGGTGTATCGAGACGGGGCATCGATATACCAGAGTAGACTAGCGTATACCTTCTCGACCCATACAGATGGGTGATGGATGATCCCATATCCATTGGTGTTTGACATCAGAGATGATATACGGGTGCTCAGTAAAGACTGGGTACACTGGACGGACTCGCCGAGAACTCCCAGATGGTATTATACCTCACGTCAGATGGCAGTTCTCTGGTGACACTGGTACAGAGTAGTCTGTTGACCCGAGATCGTCATAGAGTCTTGTGTGGTTCCCACTGTGCTTTGATTTCCATCTTACCACGTCCAAGAGGGCGTGCAAAATGGTGGTTTTTGGGTACAGTCCCGAGTCACATGGAGGCAATGAGCGATAGGAGGGGATTCGTCTCTCCCGGTATAGGGGGTTGATGTTGCACTGTGTTCGATTGGCTATAACAGGAAATCCCTGGCCAGGGTTGCTGAGATTTACTGGTAAGTGTTACCAGTAGTTTCTCGAATTGTTATAGACCTCATATCGACACGACTTATCGAGCTATTGGGGTCTGACGTTTACCACCCCTAGGCGAGATATGCGACATATCAGACGATCATACCGGACTGTACGGTAGTGTTACTGGTTGGATTCACTGGAGTGTGAGCGGTCTTGCTCGTCGATCTTCAGATCGCTCAATACCCGGGTGGCCGTTACGTTTAGCAGACCGCTTGCGGCTTGTGGATGTTTGATATGATCATCATCTGCTGCCGGCGTATTGACGAGTCTTTAGAGTCCTACACAGAGGTTTCCTGGCTCAAGCGAAACGAAATAGGAGCGCATATGAGATATGTGCGGGACCGAGAATAATACCAGTATGTGATACTGTATTCGATTCTCGCGATGTGACATTGATCGGTTATATGCGATATAGCCGGGTTATCGGATCAAGTGTTGATTCGATAAGTTGTTACTAATGATACCAGTCGGTTATGTGCGACATGACCGGATCATTGAATCAAGTGTTGATTTAATGATTTAATGTATAATTATATATTTGATATATTACTTTGCATCAACTAGTATCGGTTCACTTTAAATGGATTTTCTCACTCGTTTGTACACATTGTATATGTGATATACTTTTGTGCAATTGATTGTATCATATTTGATGATACATGTTATGCTAGGGTTTTTGTGTAAAGATCAAACCATGGTTACATGATTATGGTTAGGGTTTTGTTTTATTCACTTATTTATTTATCCATTTCATTTTGGAAAATAAATGGAAAGGAGAAAAGAATGGTGGCTTTTTTTGGAGTTTAGTTGAAGCTTCATGAAGCTTTGATCAAGTCAACCATTCTTATCTCATCCTTAACCCTAACCATTCCCACTAACCATGATTCATTCTCTACACTTGAATATAGTTAACATTATGATAAGTTTTGATTTTCTATTGATTTTAAAATAACTCATCATAATATTATCTTCATCTTCTTCATCTTCTTCACTTGAAGAAGCTTGCTTCATCAATGGTGATTGATGATTTAGAGTGAGAAATCCAATTCTAAAGTCTACCCACTTCCTATTTCTTCATCCTCTACCTCTTTCCAAGTAGTAGAGTGTGTTCTCTTCACAAGTTTTTGGACTTGGTGAAGTTGGAGCTTGATTTAGCGATGCCTCGACGTAGATCATCTTCGGCATGGACATCGATGACCTAGCCCGCCCATTCTCCGATGAAGCCGACGCTAGAGCCCGGGACTTGTTATGGAAAGCGAGGAGACTTCATTGCGGAGCTATGGAGGTGGACAACCGGATCTACAAAGGTTGTATTTCCGTATCTCTTAGTTAATTGTTAACTAGTTTATTTTTCGCCTAGATTTCTAGCAAACGATCCGTAGTCGGGTCTCTCGGCACCCGTAATTTTTGAAAATGGCATGTTCGATGCCTTGTGAGACCTCATTAGGGTGCCTAGGAACCCTACGATACGGACATGTGTTCCTGTTGAAACACAAGTTTGAAGCTTTTGAGAAATTCAAAGAATATAAGCACGAAGTCGAGAACCATACGGGTAAAAGTATTAAGATCTTTCGATCTGATCGAGGAGGAGAATACTTGAGCACGGAATTCCGTGATTATCTAAAAGAGAATTGGATTCTCTCTCAGCTTACTCCGTCATATACACCACAGCACAACGGTGTATCGGAACGGAGGAATCACACCCTATTAGATATGGTGTGCTCTATGATGAGCACCGCTGAGTTATCTATTTCCTTTTGGAGTTATTGTAACGTTTTGAAAATCGTTTAGGTGAAATTTCGGATAATCGGTAAAATAACGGGTGTTTTCCGTAAAAATCAAGATATAAATATCTATTAATATAAAATTAAATAAACATATTCTAGCTATGTAATTACTAGTATTTGGTGTTTATTGAGCCACTTGTAAAATTTCTAGTTTACTGAAATTTTTTCCGAAATTAATTATTTTAATATTATTTTAAGCCGTCACTAATACATTTAATTAGGGATAATTACAAATTGGAATGGGTTGATACAAATTTTTTTGCATCATGACACATTTAAACTAGAATGTAATATGTGGTTTTTGTAAAAAAAATTGTTGTCAAACAGTTTTAGAAAATATGATAGAAAAAGGCTTATTTTGCGAAAATTAAGTTAAATAGATGTTAGATGGGCTTGTGACTTGAATTAGGCTTTCATTACTTGGAAAATTTTCCATAAACACATACACACACCCAAATTGGCCCTCTTCTGGCCGAGGCCAGCAAGAAACCCCCCCCCCCTAAATTGTTTCACCTCAAAAGAAAAGAAATGAATAGAGAAAAGAAAAATATAATAAACTTTGAGGTGTGGGTTTAATACTTAAAGTATGGGTTCCTTACTTGGAATTTTTCCACACCCAACACCTCACTCCACTCCCCCACAACCTGGCTGAGCTCCCTCAATAGCAGCCCCCTCTTTTTCTCCTCTCATTTCTCTTCAAAAAATTCACAAAAATTGCCTCAAAAATCAACACAAAACCTCACAAATCCCAAATCCAACTCTTACCCATTATTTCTTTGCCCAAGCTTGCATGAATCAAGGAACAAGATGGCAATTTGGGAGGCTAGGATTCATGTTGGATCTCTTAAATTTGTGAGGTATAATCTAAACCCTATAGTTAAATTGTTGTTTGAATACTTTAAATCAAATACAATTAGTTAACAATATGGATTTAATTGAATGTTTGGAAAATCTAGTAGGGGTTTCTGATTTCAATTAGAGTTTTTATTATATCATTAAGGATGCAGTGTATAGTTTAACATCTTAAACTATGTAAAACCTAGTTTGGTTGTTAAATTGCAATTGTTATAATGTAATTTGTCCAAATCATATATTTTTGCAAACTTGGTTTTTATAAACTATATATTTAGGTGAGATAAAATTCTAGTTAGTGTTTTATATCATTTGAACATGGTTTAAGTGTGTAATATATTATATTAAGGCATGTAAAATCAAACCTAGTAGCTAGTTTGCAAATTGTTATTTCAAAATTTTACTAATTAAGCTAAATTGCAAACTAGAATTTTTGGGGTTAATGAAATTTGATGAAATTAAATTCTGGAAATGGTTTGTATGACTTATTTAAGATGTTTAATAAGTATTATGGCCATTAGAATTTTTAAAACATCAAGTTTTGTTTTAAAACGGCTAATTGATGCTTACTAGGGTTCTTGTAATAAATCGATTTAATCAATTTATTGGTTTTGATGATTTCACCCTATTTCATATATATGTTTAGGGTGTTGTGAAACCACGAATGGTGCGTTTGAGTTTTTCTCAATCACTCGGCGTTTGTACACCGATTTCGAGGGTTTTTGGGTTGATTTGAGAGGGCAAACCATAGGTTTTGATCTATGTGAGATTCGTGTGTCGTTTTGGTCATGAGTCGGATTTTAATGCGATACGTAGGTACCCTCATGAGGACTTCGAGACGACAAGCAAGTGCGTGGCGACATTGGCATCGGCAAGCGAAGATCAGGTGAGTAGATTATATCTACGGGGGAAGTCGGGTGGATATATATGTTTATGATATATATGTTTATATAGGTGTTTTATAGTACGAGGAAGATTATCAAGATATGATTTTGTGTTTATGGTTTAGTTTAGGATAGTCAGAAGTAGCTTAGTTTAGCTTCTTAGTCCCGAACCCTAGAATAGGTTTTTACCCACACGTACACACACATGCATACATTTATTTTACTTGCGCGTATATGGGGATATGTGTGTGTGTGTGTGTGTGTGTGTGTGTACATATACATGGATTTTGAGGATAAGTACTTGGGATTGGAGATGAGTCGATGAGATTGGGCTTGGGGCCATAAGATCGGTGATATGATATGGTTCGTATTTGAGATACGACATGACATTTTAGCGGGTTCTTTAGGCATGGTGTTTTCATACACACGCATGCATTACATAGATGGTTTCGGTATTGTACTAGACTTAGATCAGTACCCCCAGATCATGATATATGATGGAAAGGATACCAGACGAATAATGAGATAAATGTGATATTTGACCCGTACCCAGATTTGGGAGGCCATACGACGGATTTACCGTACGAGCTATATATTGATGATAGATCCGCACTCTTGACTCGAGGATGTCTTATTATATAGGGTTTCGTATGGGATACTATTGAGGCGGGATCACCGACTATTATACATACATACATACATACATACATATATATATATATATATATATATATATATATATATCGACTCAGATTTAGGTAGTTTTCATACCCCTTCCGGTTGGTTGTTAGTTAGACCTGTAGTTACCTAGTAGATGTTAGACTGGACCCGAGTCATACCTATTTCCAAAACTAACGAATCGTGAGGATTTTAAAGACATGTCAAGGGATACTACGGATATTTCAAAGACGTACCTTTTCTTAAAAACACCGTAGCCCTTATTTTCAAAACACCACGATTCGTACTATTTCAAACGGCAAAACAGTATAACATGGGTGTAGCGATGTAGATTCCTTATTGTTACGTTATTATTCATGTTCCGCATTTTATTGTTGCATTTGCTATTCATTTGCCTTTATTAGGTTGTTATCGCCTCATTGCATGTTATTGTGTACTTAGTGATTATGAAATCATGCTGTTAGGACACCAGCACCATTACCGATGACGCGTATGCTCCACGTACACTCGATGGCCGGCTCATACACCTCTTCATCGGTAATTGCCATGTCACGTACACTTTAGGAAATACCATTTCATTGACATAGCATGATAGCCGATGTTGCAATATGTTAGAGCTTTCATATGCTAGTTTAACTATTGCATTCATTGCATGATATCAGATGCATTCATATATTCATTGGTTATATAGTATTATGGAGATTTATGCCGGTATTCACTGTTTATTGGTATTATGATTATTTGATGATTTTGGATTTCCATGAGATTTCTGGATTTGGGAGAAAACCGTAAGAATATATATAAACCTCTCTCTCTCTCCCTCTTTTTAAAATGCAAGTTGCGGTTTTCTAATAATGTATGAGTCGTCCACCATGAGTTTTCATGATAGATGTTGGATTTCGAGACCCAATTCGAGGAGGAGTAGGAACCGTTTCGGTTCCATGGTGGACCCGGTATGGTACCCCGGGGCGAGAGTGATTTCATGGTGGATGATGAGCCTGGCAGGGGCAGACTGCCTACCGGTGATTTTACTTGGCGCGGGGGATATCCGGAGGATTACAGTACGTGGTCATGTGATTGATGATATGTGCCGATCCGGACTGACGGAGCCCGAGGCATTGAGATATTGAGATATTGAGATATGAGATATTGAGATCGAGATATTGAGATTTGAGATACAAAGATACTGAGATTTATGTTTTGTGTCGATACTTGACACTGATTTCTCTGTTGCTTTCATTGATGATACTTGATTGATATACATATAGAAATCTCATTGATTAAAGAAAACAGTTGTCTCACTCATGATATATTCTGTTTCAATTCGTAATGTATTCATACATCATATATCTGATATGTTGCTATCTGAGGCACTGACACGAGCACGTGGTATTGCATGTATATGTAGATAGATCAGGATATTATTTAAGGATATTACTTGATATGACCTAGGATAGCGTCATACATGCGATTTCTGCTCTGTGATGTTTTCTACTCACGAGTTGGCAACTCACCCCTGTTGTGCCACAGTTCCTTGCAGGTTTTGCTGTACAGGTTCATTACGGCTTTGCTGGAACACTGTTCCTTCCGGGTGATTGCTTTGGCAGGCGGGTTCTTTGCATCAGGACAACCATTGTATTTTGGTTATTTCAGTTGTATCTAGTAAAACTCCATCAACCAAATTGTATATTTGATAGAGATAGAAGACCAGACTTGTTATTATTTCGACCTTAGAGTCGCGTGTTGTATTATTATGTTTTTCTTGTTGTTTTGAGTTTCTTTTGAGTTTTGATCCTCGCCCTTCGGCGTTGTATATTATATTGCTTGCGTGGTTATGACCGTCGATTGACGAAGAGCTAGCTCCCGCTTGGGGATGCCTTTTTTTCATTTCGTATACTATTCATGTTGTATCCCGTTTGGAGCCAGTATTTACAAAGGAGACTCTGCCGAAATTTTTAGAAAAGATTTGAAATTGTAAAAATGCATATTTCGGCTTATGTTGCTAAACTACTTGATTTAAATTGGTTTTTCCTTCACTCTACTGATTTATTTGGTTTTATTTTCTGGGTTTTGGCTTACTTGGATTACGTACGCCTCGAGACGTTTCGTAATTTAAGTGCCAGTCACGCTCGGCACTTTTCGGGTCATGACAGTTATAAGGACGACTCTAAGTCGCACTCGGGATTTGTCTTTACCCTCAATGGAGGGACGGTTTGTTGGAAAAGTTCTAAACAGTAAACCATGGCAGACTCGACGATGGAAGATGAATACATCGCTGCCAACGATACTGCCAAAGAGGCTGTCTGGATGAAGAAGTTCATAAACGAACTTGGAGTGGTTCCGTCTATTGAGCATCCAATACCTTTGTATTGTGATGATAATGGAGCTGTGGCTTTGGCTAAGGAACCTAGGTCCCATCAGAGATCCAGGCATATTCTGAGGCGGTATCACCTGATCCGGGAGATAGTTGATCGCCGAGAGATCGAGGTCAGGAGAGTTGACACGAAGGAAAACACTGCGGATCCACTCACGAAGGCCATACCCAGATACAATTTGAGAGACTCTTCGGGATGTTAGGTATGAGATACTACAACAGCTGGCCTTAGTGCAAGTGGGAGATTGTTAGTTATGTATATGCCCTAGAGGCCATTATTGTATATATGATGTATATTATAGTGGATGCTTGGATATATATAAAGAGGACTTTCTTGCTCGATATGATAGTATGCTATCTGGTTGCTCTTTGTCTTAACAGTTGACTTGTATTGTGTTACTGTCTTGCTCTCACATGTTGATAAAGCCCTTAGGATGTGTACTTGACTACAAGGACTATGATGGAGATCATACTAGTGGGGCCAGGGTAGTTCACAAGTACATCCTATAATTGTTCCTAGAGGGTGTATCGAGACTGGGTATCGATACTCCAGAGTAGACTAGCGTATACGCTTCTTGACCCATATGATGGGCGATAGATGATCCCACATCCATTGGTGTTTGACATCAAAGATGGTATACGGGTGCTCAGTGGAGACTGGGTACACTGAACAGACTTGCCGAGAACTCCTAGTTGGTATTATACCTATCGTCAGATAGCATTTCTCTGGTGACACTGGTACAGGTTAGTCTATAGACCCGAGATCATCATAGAATCTTGTGTGATTCCCACTGTGCTTTGATTTCCACCTTACCATGTTCATGAGAAAGTGCAAAACGGTGGCTTTTGGGTACAGTCCCTGTTTCCCTCTAAGAGACCAGGAATCTATTCAAAATTTGAAATTTGAACTGAGGCAGCGCCTCACGTGCAGAGCACGAGAGTGCCAGCGCCATGAGTCAAAGACTCTGAGGTAGCGCCTAACGTGCAAAGCACGAGAGCGCTCGCGCCAAGAGCGCCAGCGCCATGAGTCAAAGACTCTGAGTCAGCGCCCCACGTGCAAAACACAAGAGAGCTGGCGCCAAGAGCGCTGGCGCCAGAACTAAAAGTTCTCTGCCGTTGGATCAAAGATCCAATGGTGATTAAAAATCCCCAAAATACAGAAATGAATTCTGATTGAGGAAATACTCCTTAAATCTTTCTAAACAAGAAAGATTGTGCTCTGTAAATCAGAGCACCGTTGGATCAAAGATCCAATGGTGATTAAAAAATCACCAAGATACAGAATAAGTTCTGTTTGGGAAAAATATTTTCCCAACCTTGTTAAAAACAAGAAAAATGTCTTCTGTAAAACAGAAGTCCTTGGATCAAAGATCCAACAGTGGATAAATTCCACAAATCAATTAAGAAATCTCTCAATGAGAGAATTCCTTAACGGATTCAATAAATCAGCCTCCCCTATATAAAGGACCCAAGACTTCAAGTCTTGCACAGAAGAACCCCCCCATAAGTTTCAAGTTCTAAAGAAAAGAAAAAGAGAAGAGCAAGCTCTAAGAAGAAGAACCTTCTTCAAGGTAAATAATAATAAGGGAGATCATAGCATTTCCTCTATATTTGAGAGTTTTAACTCTCACACCAGAAGAACTTAGTTCTTTTTCCAGATCACAGATCTATAAGACAAAGTCTTTAATAAAATAAGAGAGATCATAGCATCTCCTCCACATCTAAGAGTTTAACTCTCACATCAGAAGAACTTAGTTCTTTTTCCAGATCTCAGATCTATAAGACGAAGTCTTTCACATGGGAGAACCAAATTCTCAGAGAATTGAATTGGGTAGAACAAAAAATCCAGTGCTTAGCACTCAAATCTGGCACTCAACGCCGAGCGCTCCATGTGCTCCTCATGTGGGCTCTGATCAATAAAGAGCGCTTAGCACTCAATTCTGGTGCTCAGCGTCAAGCGCCCCATGTGCCCCTCACATGGGCGCTGCTCAATAGAGAGAGCTCAACACTCAAATGCTGGTGCTCAGCGCCAAGCACTCCACGTGACCCTCACGTGGGCGCTGCTCAAAATAAAAAGAGCGCTTAGCGCTCAAATGCCGGCACTCAGCGCCAAGCGTCCCACGTGCCCCTCACGTGGGCGCTACTTAACGCAGAGCGCTCTGTGCTCCTCAAGAAGACTTAGAGCCATGAAGAGTGTTCAACACTCATAAAAAACAAAAAGAAAGTGGGTGTCAGTATTCATATAAATGTTTAGCATTATGTGCACAAAGAAAGGACTGTGTCTTAGCAAGTGTCTGACACTTTATAAAAAAAAAGGAAATGCCAAAGACTAAGTGGGCTGAGCCCAAGGTTGGCCAAACCCCAAAATCGGCCGAGCCCATTGGTCTTCTTCTAAATTGGACTTAGTCCCAGACAAGGTTATCAAATCTTTGATGAACATTCATTGGTTCAAGGGTACATCTCTCTACACCTCTGATACATATCTTTGTAATTCTTCAATATCTTCAGAGAGGTGGAGGGTCCCAATAACCAATAATTCTTGGTATACCCCCCAAACCAACAACTCCATGGACCGCAATGTACTTAAAACTAAACTCCATAGACCGCAACGTCCTAAAAACTAAATTGTGGACCGCAATGTCCTTAAAACTAAACTCCATGGACCGCAATGTCCTTAAAACTAAACTCCATGGACCGCAATGTCCTTAAAACTAAATTTTGGACCGCAACGTCCTTAAAACTAAATTGCGGACCGCAACGTCCCTAAAAACTAAATTCCACGGACTATGATGTCCTTAAACTTTGGACCACAATGTCCTTAAAACTAAATTGCGGACCGCAACGTCCCTAAAAACTAAATTGCGGACCGCAATGTCCCTATAAACTAAAGAAAATCCTGTTGAGTAGATCTTAGTCTAAAATTAGACTCACGTATCCTCAACAAACGTTTGAGTCGATCTGAATCTAAAACAAGATTAACGATCCTTAAACCAACCCAAACCCAAATCTAAGAAAATACGGATTTGGACTAATCTACGCTCTACGGGCGACAACATAAATTAGTCTCCGTATACAATCTATGGCCAACCAAAAATAAAACAAACACACACGACACGATGTGAACTTCTGGAGAAAGAGAAAGTGGTTATCGCCACCCAATAACATAATTAACTGTAGGGGCTTACGCCTGCAGGGAAGAGCGTCCCAATAATCAAAAACTCCTCGCAAGCAAGGGGGAATCTGACGAAGTCTGCTACAACGGCCGCATCTGTCCAAACCTCCGATACACGGTGCCATAAATCAACTTGGCGTCTTCGAAGAGGTGTATGGATAAAACCAAATAGCATCTGCCCCCAAAATTCAGGCTAGACGTCCCAACGTCCCGGTCGCGTCTTTCGGCGGTGAACAGATTCTGGCACGCACGGTGGGACCTTTTTCTCTTTCCACTCCACACTTCGTATGTCGTGTTTCGCGAATAAATCGCGGTCTGCTATGGTTGCCTGTGGATTCGAGATACTAAGATTTGGTGTCTTGCTCCATGCAGAAGAGAAAAGAAGATCAATAGCTTCCAACTGCACCAATTGCAACAACAATTCCTGCTCCGCCCTGTCTGGAGGAGTAACTTACGGGCCCCAAGCAGCCTCTATCTTTGCAATACTGGTGGAACAGGTGACACAGGCCACCACTGTGTTGTTCTTCGGGACCATGATCCCGCCAACAAGCTTCAACGCTCCAGTACCGTCACAGGAAGCTCCAAAGAAGTCGGTCTTTGATCGACTTACAACCACCACGGCCTCTCTCAACGGGTCGTCCAAGTCCAACACCTCAGTAACAGACTAGGCCAAAGCTCAAGTGGGCCCGTGAAGAAGCCTGCAATACCCGAAGGAGTTATCCCGAAGCGGATAGCTATGCCAACTCCGGTAGATGAAATCGTCAAAGCAGCTTCTCCCTTTAAAGGATCGGTCTTCACAAGACTGTCCGTTCCAACTCCCGCTTCAGGCGAAGTCACCAAAGCTGCTTCCCCTGCCCAAAGGTCAGTCTTCGACAGGTTGGACGTTTCTTCTCAGCGGACGTCAGTCTTCGATAAGCTGGCACCAACAGCAACCCTTCACCAGAACATGGGGTATAATGAAGCCACCCCCGTAACTGAGCCGTACCGTCTGCAAGACATGCTCGACGTCTCCACTGGCATCGAGTGAGGAAAACTGGGGGCAGTTCCCTTTCTGGATTGACTCCACCAGCTCCGATGGTGAAAATTGATGCTGCTGTTCCAACCGGGAACAGCTTTGGGCCGCTCAAGTGGGTGCGCAAGAACTCTCCGACCGCCGAGCTAAAAAGATCTCTTCCACCTGTGGAGAACGTTACAAAGGCAAAGCCGGAATAGCCCCCTCAGCGGCTATCCTCCAAAATCCATAGGGTCTGGCGAAGAGTCCAAGACTCTGCAATTAACCAAGACTACTCTCGCCAACCAAAGAAGATGAAGGTTCGGCAAGAGGAAGACCATCCCATCGCCGTGCCACGGAAGGTGTCGTTTGCCCAGGTGCCTATCACAACAGCCCCCTCAACGTCGACCGCTCATGAAAGGAGAAGGCCGGAGAAGATCCCTGTGTCTGCAACAAATCTTAAGGGCACTGAATCCAAACGCCCTAAGTCTAGGGGCATGGTAGTGCACACCATCTACATGGCTTCCGGGAAAGAGGATAGCCGTATCTCTACGGGTCATCGACCACTCACCCGATCAGTAACAAAAGCTCAAGAGCAACAACAGAAGCTCCAGGAGATGTTGACAAAGATGGCCGCACTCATTGGGCCAAAAGAAAGCCCGGAGACATCGTCGGAGCAGCACCAGGAGCAGGAAACCGATGCCGAATTCCTCCGAAGAATGCTCAAGAAGAAAGACAAAGAGGTCGCGGAACAAGCGGCTAACATAAAGCAAATGGCACTTCTATTTTAAGATATGGTCGGGATGATGATACAGCCGGATCCCCCAGCTGAAGACCCTCCGATTATCCTTGAAGACGACAGAGGGGAGACATCAAACCCACTTTCGGCTCTATCAGCAGCCAAGGAAGAGACCATCTCCAAAACCGTCCTTGACGATTATATACCTCAACAGATACGAGCTCATCAGGCGATCGAAGCGGCCGGCCAAATCGTCAAGACTGGACGACCCTATCCGGGTTGGTACGACCAAATAAAGTACCCTTCAGGATATACGATCCTTAAATTCCATATGTATAAGGGGACGGGTAATCCACACCAGCGCGTTGCTCAATTCAGGGCTCTGTGCGGTAATACTGGGGGTGACGACAAATTGCTGCTTCGCCAGTTTATTGGCAGCTTGTCGGAGACAGCATTCGAATGGTACTCCGAACTCCTGAATGACTCTGTCAAGACATTTGCAGAAATGGAGCTACTATTTACACAAAGATTCGCAAGCGCTAGCGAGTGCACCCCGATCACCGCACTAATTAACGCTAGAGTGAAGCCGGGAGAAACCTGGGTTCAATACGCCATTCGGTGGCGGAACCTGTGGTCAAAGTGTGAACAGTGCATAGAGGAAGCTCCAGCCGTGGGCATGTTCGTAGGGACCCTTGAACCTCAGGCGACCATTTCCCAATTCATGATGTTTTTCAAGCCGACCACTTTCCAGGCCTTGATTGATAAGCTCGCTTAAATGGACCAGATGGGCCATAAGCCATCCTTTTCGAAAACAAATTTTCGGAATGAAAAGGGGAAAGGGAAAGCGACCTTCATTGCCAACGCTCAGCAACAACCGAGTGGACCGAAACCGGTTGCTCATCAAAACGATAAACAGCGATCACTCGGAGAAAAGATGAGACGCCCTTACTCGTTCCCTCGGGATAAGACGAAGAGGTTATTCAAGCTAGCGCTGTGCAACAGGCTCATCACTCTGCCAGAGCCGAGACGCCCAACGCAATCAGGCGACGTTAACAACCCTAATTACTGTCCTTACCACCGAATATTGGGTCACCCAATCGAAGATTGTTACATCTTCAAAAGTTGGATCGAAGACCAGTACCAACAGGGTAAGTTCACACTGTCCGAAAACTGGAGGGTGAACCCGCCACAACCGCACACTCCTAAAAAGGTGGACACGTCGGGGGCATCATGCTCACTTATAGAAGAAACCCGATGGGAGGTGGCCCTTTCAGATAAGACTAAAAGAATGCTGAAGAACCTTCAAGCATGTCCGGTGATTAGGTGGAAGAGCCCACTGGAGCCTAAGATTATTGAGGGGATGCTGAAGCCGCGCCCAAACGCTGAAAGTTGGTGATGGTGGACAGAACCTTCAGGCTAAGCCTTCAAAGTCTTTAAAGAAAAAGAAGAAGGCCAAGAAGCCCTTCCAACCCGACAACAACCGTACAGGTTTGCAGAAATACATCGATGCATTAAAAGAATATAACCAGAAGGCATGGACCCCAATTACATTGGACGAATTCTTCAAGCATGTTCTTGAGAATGAAGACGATAACGCTGATGAAGGAGACGATTCTTCAGAACAGCCCGAGAATTATGTGGCGAGCTGCCACATGATCTCTCACTCGTCAATAAATGGTAAAGAAGCTCCTGATGCAAAGAGACTGGGGGCAGAACCGGAACTAAAATTCCAGGAGCCATCAGACAAATTGATTGACAGGCTGTTGAGCGAAGCTCTTCAGAAGAGCAAAGCTGACTGAGAGCGTGAAACGGCCATATACAAAAAGTCCAAGCATCGGCGCCAAGCTGAAGAAGCTCCAGTAATGAGAAGCTATGAAATACCCCAACCGGGTCAAAGTGCCCTTGTTACCGGCAAAAGCAGGCTTAAGACGAGGAAACGATTCGCTAAGGCCCTGTCAATGGGAATGAAGTCGCCACCTTTCAAAGAAAGCACTTCAAAAAATATGTGCCCCGACGAACCAGATGCACATCCAAACTACTGCTTATACCATCGGAGGATCACGCATCCTACCGAAGAGTGTAACGCCTTCAAGAAGTGGTGGCAGGAATACGTCGCCCATCGACAACAATTCAAGCGAATAAAGCGCAAAGCCCGTCGGGAGCAGAAAAGCACGACCAATGAGCGTAAAGGAACAGCTGGTAACCGTCACATGGTGGATGCCACCCCGACAAGACCAAAAACTCAAGTCCTCACCTTCGGGAGCGATTCTGACGAAGAAATGGCCTTTGACCCCCTCTTTAAGGAATTCACCTCTGGAAGAGAAGAAGAGATGAAGAACTGCAAGAACATTCAGCTGTGTAATCGTACGTTGCTTGAAAAGAATCTCGGGCCTTCAAACAAAGGTTCGAACAAAAAAGACAAGGGGAAGGAGAAAATCCATGAGGAGATTGTTCAAAGAGCTCGCAGCCAAGGACCCGCCTAAGAAAAGCAAGGTGGATTACAATATCCTAGCGTATCTGAGGAACATACCCTCACAACTAAGCATACTGGATGCCCTCTTTCCGTCTAAAGAAGCACGGGATTCCTTGGTCAAGGCGTTACAAGAGCCCGATCAGTTCCAGGCCTTCATCGCAGAGAAGAAAATGCAAGATGAGCTGGCAGAAGTCCACACGGCTAACAATACATTTAACGAAGAGGATCTTCTCCTTGGTACGTGCGACCACAACCGCCCTTTATATGTCACTGGATACTGCCATGACATCAAAATAGGGAAAATACTTGTTGACAACGGGTCCTCTGTCAACCTTCTCAACGTGCGGGTGCTAAAAGAAATCTGCATGAGCGTTCAGCATTTAGCCCGAGATAAAATCACTATCTCTGGATTTGATTCACAGCCGTCTCAGACGCTCGAGTCTATGATACTGACATTGCGCTTTGGACTTCTCATCACAGACATCAAATTTCATGTTATCGACACTAGGACTTGCCACAACGCTCTACTTGATCGGCCTTGGTTACACGAATATAATGTCACCCCTTCTACACAATACCAGTGTATGAAGTATTTCAAAGATGGCCTCGAGTATACCGTTATGGGAGAGCTAAACCCATTCTCTGTGAACGAAGTCCGAAAATATGAAGACGCCAAGTGCTTCCTACCAGACTTCAAAGATATGGAGAAGTGTCATAAGCCGGAGCTTAAAAAGCAGCCCATCATTCCCATTCCTACCTTTGGAAGAGATACCGAGGAGGATGAAGAAATAGCCTACTCGGGACAACCTCGGAAGTGGAATGATAAACCCGGACCATCCGCTCCGATTTTGGTCTTTGGCAGCGACTCCGAGGATGAAACCAACGTCGTATTCTCCGTCCGCCCGTCGATGCAAACCTTCGTTGGAGCAGACCTAAGTTTGCAAATCGCCATGGTTCCGTGGCTGCACCACAGAGAGCTTGACGCGCTGGAGACATATAGTGTTCAAGAGTTGCAAACATTCTACGTCCCTCCCAGGCGAAGAAGTGAAAAGGCGATCCTATTTTATCGATCCACGGAGACTAAAGTCGAAAGAGAAGTTTGGCATGGTGCCGATCCTGCACTCGACAAGCTCCAACCCATTCGTCTGCCCAGGTATTACACCGAGGGATTGAAAAAGTTATTAAGATGCCAAGGCGTACCATTCAAACAAACTCCTCGACAAGCTCAGTTCTACAACAGGATTTGGAACGTCCCTGAAACGCAGCGAAAATTGCCCAATGGAAAAATGGAAACGTCGGGCTTGGATATGTCCAGTCCAAGAAACGGGAGCAATTCCATGACTGCCATGTCATAAAGGACCCTAATGAAGAAGAGGATGCTCTTTTAAAAGACGCTGACGTTGAACCAAAACGAGGTCCTGCCATAAAAGTGTTGTTCATACCAGAATATTGCATTTTAATACCACTCTTTCATTATCTATTTTTTGTATTTATCGGTACTATTAACCAGTGTCTTCTCAATAATACAGATTACAAGTATCCATGACAAAATACTAGAAATACATTCAAAACCACGGATATATCATTTGTGAGCCGACAATGCAACCAGAACCGCAAACCGACCGATACTTCATGATTTTCTTTTTGCAACAAGTTTGTGTACACACTTTTTATCTAAATGGTCCAACACATACAAGTGTGTACACAAGACTTTTTGGCACATGGAATATAGTGTGGGCAGCCATGAATCATGGCACAAGTGGGCATGGTGTGATGTGCATTGATGGTGCAATAAATGCAATAAAGTGTTGATGTGAGTTAAAACATCTAGTTTCTCTCCAAACTCTGAAGACAAACCAGGTTATTTTAGACCAAGCAAACAACATCAGAGTGATGTGGAGGACAACACAAGCCAACACAATAAGAACGAGACCCAGAGCTCGGATTTGGGCCGAGCTCATACCCCTTGTGGCCGGCCAAACAGTGCCCAGTTGCCCCCAGTTTCTCACAGTCCCTCCCTTGTTGCCACGTCAGCTCATTTTTATTGTTTGTTTAATTTTCTTTTGAGCCTATAAATACAGAACCAGTGAGCAAGGGAGAGGGGTCCATGTTTTGTTAAACATTTCATACACTTTGTAACTCTTTTGTTTTCTTTTTGGTTCTCTTGTACATATCTTAGCTTTCCCTTGAGTTCATGGTCTTCTCTTGATCTTGCAACCTCTTTGGTGAGCTTGCAAGTTTAAGATTTGGCTATTGATTTCAAGGTTGTATCTTGGACATAATAAAGACATCATTTTACACACTTGGGTTCCTAGTTATTCTTGCTCTTTTCATTCTTGCTATTTTACTTTCTTGCTCTTTTAATTCATGCCCTTTACTTACTTTCACTTTCATTCTTGCCTTTACTTACTTGCACTTTAAATTCCATGCACTTTCTTTCTTGTAATGTCTTTTCTTTTCTTTGCTCTTTTTGGTTTGTTATTGTAATGTTTGTGAATATGTGTTGTTAGGTAAGGAATATGATATTGTAAGTTAACGTTCCGTTTCTCATTTCCTTTTCCTGTATTTTCCATTAAGCTCCGTCCAAACGTTACGCAAGCGCTCCGTTAGGCACCCTACCCTACCAAGGTAACGGTGATTCCCAACCGTGACCGGTTGCGTTCGGTTTGACCGGAGACAAAAGCAAGAGACAAGAACGGACGGACAAGGGTCAATAAGCCGGATTCCATGAATACCGTGCTTAAATACCCTAATCCACGTTGTTGCCGATTGCTCTAGTTTCAATCATTATGTTCGGCTCAAAGGTTTTAGTGCGGATTTCCTTAGCTTACACTATTGTATCTTTTCCTAACAACTTTATACTTTGCATATAATACATAGGATAGATACGAACAATCTGCCTCGTGCATTAACTCGTGAGAACAAGAACGTAAAACGCTCCGTCTCCCTGTGGATCGACCCGTTCTCATCGCGGCTAGCTGCAAAGCGACACCATCCTGATCGCGGTTAAACTTTAGAACTCTTAAAACTCAACACGCCAAAAGCTTGCGATCAAATAGCGCCGTTGCCGGGGAAACGGTAACGTTTTTATTCTTGTTATTTCGGGTTAATCATTGTACATCTCATTTATACAACTAACCCTATTTTCAAAACAAACTAAAAATTTCAAAAAACAAAAACCAAAACAAAAACTAACACATTTAACCTTTTTGCTCTCTTGATTTTATACCTGCTTGCACTCTGTAACTAAAAAGAAAAGATAAACAATACCAGTGAGGCAATAGTGGAACAGTGAGACACCAGAAGAAATTTGGAGCCCTATCTCATCAAGTTGGCCGGCGACATTCCCTAAAATTCCGAGCTCCCCGGCCCCTTCACTTCCTTCTGCCTCCAAACTTTTCTCTGTGCTCCAGTGTTCTGTTTTTGTCTCATTTTTATTGTTTGTTTTTTATGATTTTTAGTGTGCAGGTATTTGGGAATACGTATCACTTTTTCGCACTAATATCCGTTTTCCAACATTTGTAGATTTTTATAGATTTGCGAACTGCGATCGTGGGGAGCAAAGAGTACATTCAAGGCTAAGGTGATTGCGAAGTACAGTGCCAAAGATCCGGGTAGTTTGACCCGCGCAAGCGAACTTTCCAAGCTATTCGGATTTAATTCAAACGAGGGTTTCTTAACACGAAAATTTATCGGTACGTACTTTACTTACACCTTCTTCTCAAATCTGATGCATCCAATATAATATCTTTGCAGAATTCTTAGCAAGTTCGCTACCAAAACGCCAAAATTAACTAACCCGTATTTGTTGCAGTACCGTGCTTAATATAAAAAACGATTGTTTGATTCTTTATAGAATTTTTATTGAATTACGCATTGCATCCATTAATACGTACTTAAGTGCAAGCGAACCCCACAACATACGGTAAAGGATTTCATCACCTTTTCCATGGCCCACAAATCACGAACTTGAGCATAACGTTTACTCGCATAAATTTTAAAAGAAATTAGACTTTAAGCCTTAAGGACTTCGCGCTCACTAGGAGAAGTTAACTGTGTTTAGAACACCGCTTAACGGTATATCGTTTTTGGGGTGTCTAGGAAAGTGTTCACGGCGAAACCGCCAAAAGAGAAAGGGTTATTTAATTAAGGACCTTCGCGAAAGCGTCGGAAAACCTCCCCTTATCTTTGCACTTACCCAGCCTCGTGATCAGTATATCTTGAGCTCGCTTCTCGACACAGTTTTACTTCAGAAATCAAGTTCTGGAGCAGGTCTAGTTGATCTAGGTGAACCCTAGACCGATTAGGTGTGTGGTATTTTTGTGTCGTGATTGTTTTTGTCCAGATTCATTTTTGTGTATTTCATTCTTTTGTTGATAACTAACTTAAATAAAATAAAAATATAAAAAAATCCACATTCTTTTTCCTTTCCTTTCCTTTCCTTCCTTTCTTCATATCATGGGTACCCCACCTCGCAAAACTCTTGTCGAACTTTGGTACCCATAACCAGACATAACTTCCTACGGTTTTTTCTTTGGCCGAACGTCGAACGATCCATCCATGCCAAAAATTTCTTTGAAAGATCGGATAGACGCGTTTAGGACAACCAATTGGACCCTGCAATCCACCTTGTAATAACCATTTCAACCTTCACCACCTTCTTATGTTGATTCCCCTTTTGAGAGTCCTGTTGTAACTCCAAGACCTATGTCTCTTGCTGAACGTATTGAACAATCTCGTAACCGATCTTTCACTCCTTTCACCACTTTGAATTCTTTGGATCAACAATTCCATTCACTTTCTTATCCGTATGTTGATCCTACCCCTGTCCAACCATTCAATTCCTATCCATCCTACCCAACTTTTGCACCTTCCCTAGACATTGCTTCTGAACCGCCATTTGGAAGTTTTCAATATCCAAACAACTTTGAATCTTTTACTGAAACCCCTTCACAACCCATGTCTAGTCTGGAACAGTCGTTGGAAGAATTTAGGGTAGCGTCATGCCAACAGATAATGGATTTGAATGCGTCCATGGCCGCCCTCTTACAACCTAGTGACCCGGTAGCTAGTTTTACTAGCTCCAAATTTTCCAATGTATGATGAGGCGGTAGGACAGGTTGAGAATTTGCGTGGAGAGAGTGAGCCGTACGCCCTTCCAAATCAAACCTATCCATTGCAAATTGAATCCCACAACTCCTGTTTTGAAAGTCTATCGAGTGTCCCAAATGATTTATCAATTGAAGATAGAATAATTAATGAGTTGTGCGACTTTGTAATGATTCAAGAGTTTCTTTTTGCAACAAGTTTGTGTACACACTTTTTATCTAAATGGTCCAACACATACAAGTGTGTACACAAGACTTTTTGGCACATGGACCATGGTGGGGGCAGCCATGAATCATGGCATAAGTGGGCATGGTGTGATGTGCATTAATGGTGCAATAAATGTAATAAAGTGTTGGTGTGAGTTAAAACATCTAGTTTCCCTCTAAACTCTAAAGACAAACCAGGTTATTTTAGACCAAGCAAACAACATCAGAGTGATGTGGGGGACAACATAAGCCAACACAACAAGAACAAGACCCATAGCTCGGATTTGGGTCGAGCTCATACCCCTTGTGGCCGGCCAAACAGTGCACAGTTACCCCCAGTTTCTCACAGTCCCTCCCTTGTTGCCACGTCAGCTGATTTTTATTGTTTGTTTAATTTTCTTTTGAGCCTATAAATACAGAACCAGTGAGCAAGGGAGAGGGGTCCAAGTTTTGTTAAACATTTCATACACTTTGTAACTCTTTTTGTTTTCTTTTTGGTTCTCTTGTACATATCTTAGCTTTCCCTTGAGTTCATGGTCTTCTTTTGATCTTGCAACCTCTTTGGTGAGCTTGCAAGTTTAAGATTTGGCTATTGATCTCAAGGTTGTATCTTGGACATAATAAAGACATCATTTTGCACACTTGGGTTCTTAGTTATTCTTGCTCTTTTCATTCTTGTTATTTTACTTTCTTGCTCTTTTAATTCATGCCATTTACTTACTTTCACTTTCATTCTTGCATTTACTTACTTGCACCTTAAATTCCATGCACTCTCTTTCTTGTAATGTCTTTTCTTTTCTTTGTTCTTTTCTTTACTCTTTTTGGTTTGTTATTGTAATGTTTGTGAATATATATTGTTAGGCAAGGAATATGATATTGTAAGTTAACGTTCCATTTCTCATTTTGTTTTCCCGTATTTTCCATTGAACTCCATCCAAACGTCACGCAAGCGCTCAGTTAGGCACCCTACCCTACCAAGGTAACGGTGATTCCTAACCGCGACCGGTTGGGTTCGGTTTGGCCGGAAGCAAAAGCAAAAGGCAAGAACGGACGGACAAGGGTCAATAAGCTGGATTCTATGAATACCGTGCTTAAATACCCTAATCCACGTTGTTGCCGATTGCTCTAGCTTCAATCGTTAAGTTCGGCTCAAAGGTTTTAGTGCGGATTT
The DNA here is from genome assembly GCA_030015575.1 of Agapanthus africanus. Lineage (NCBI taxonomy): Eukaryota > Viridiplantae > Streptophyta > Magnoliopsida > Asparagales > Amaryllidaceae > Agapanthus > Agapanthus africanus. The sequence goes on along the minus strand of CM057348.1, from coordinate 495,467,456 downwards.
CCTTAGCTTACACTATTGTATCTTTTCCTAACAACTTTATACTTTCCATATAACACATAGGATAGATATGAACAATCCACCTCGCGCATTAACTCGTGAGAACAAGAACGTAAAACGCTCCGTCTCCCTGTGGATCGACCCGTGCTCATCGCGGCCAGCTGCAAAGCGATACCGTCCTGATCGCGGTTAAACTTTAGAACTCTTAAAACTCGACATGCCAAAAGCATGCGATCAAGTGCCGAGTCCGTCATTTGAAGGATAGATGGATAAGCTAATAAGGAAAGCGAGTCAATAGGTTCGGAACGATTACAGTCGTGAAATGGCCATTTACGAGAAAGCCAAGACGCAACGCCTCCTTCAGCAGGCTACGAAGGACGACAATGCCCTTCACCGTCAGCCCGCCATGCATTCCTAAGACAAGAAAAAGACATGACGCGAAGGAAAAAACAAGTCAAAGAACGGAAAAAACGTTCGACTGTGGCAAAACGGATCCAAAAAGCCACGCGATTAAGAAAAGGTCAGCCAGAATCCGTCTCTAACGAAAAAGATGCGTCGAGCATATCCTTTCCCTCGAGACAAGACAAGGAGAATCTTTGACCTTGTCATGAAACATCAAATGATGACACTCCCGGAGTCTCGGCACCCCGATCAAGCAAGTGAGGTTCATCACCCAGACCATTGCTTCTATCACCGAGCGATAGGACATCCTCTTGAAGACTGCTTCACCTTCAAAGACTGGGTTGAAAACCAGTATCAACTCGGCAGGTTCACTCTATCCGACAGTTGGAGGGTAACCCCACCACAAAAACACGAGCCAAAAGCAACGTATGTGGCATGAGTAGAACCAAATCAACATCAGTCTTGGAAACGGTCTCGTACCTGCCACGCAATAACGCTGTCAGAAGAAAGAGTGCAGGAGAATACGGATGACCTCTCCTGGTGCTTCAAAAATGAGGATGAAGATGAGTTGATCTCAGAATTTCCACCGGCGCCAAAAGAGTTGGAAGATGGAATACATACTACCGAGGATAACCTAAGGAGAATCGACTTGGGGACGACAGGTGACCCACGACCTACATTCGTCAGTGAGCTGCTGTCTAAAGAGCAGGTGGCTACGCTAAAAGACGTGCTCATGCAGTATAAAGACTGCTTCGCATGGAACTATTCTGAGATGTCGGGGCTAGATCCAGAAATAGCTGTGCATAAATTGGCGGTATCTCCGGACGTCACGCCAGTCAAACAAGCGCCAAGAAGAATGCGGCTCGAACTTGAAATGAGTATCAACGCCGAAGTCAAGAAGCTAATCGACCCCGACTTCATCTAAGAAGTTCAATACCCTGACTGGATCGCCAACATTGTTCCAGTGATGAAGAAAAATAGGACGGTGCGCATCTACGTGGACTTTCGGGACCTCAACAAAGCCTGCCCGAAGGATGATTTTCCTGTACCGGTTACCGAGTTGATGATAGATAACACGTCCACTCACGAAGTCTTCTCCTTCATGGATGGATCATCGAGGTACAATCAAATAAAGATGCATCCTGAAGACCAGAAGCATACTGCTTTCCGGACTCCTCTGGACATATTCTACTACAAAGTGATGCCGTTCGGTCTGAAGAATGCCGGCGCTACCTATCAGAGGGCCATGACGAAGATTTTCGATGACCTTATACATGAAATCGTCGAATGTTATATCGATGACCTCATGGCGAAAAGCAAATCGCACGAGGAGCATTGGGAGCATCTGAAGATAGGATTCCAACGTCTTCGAAAATACAACCTGAAGATGAACCCTCTCAAATGCGCGTTCGGAGTTTCCTCAGGCAAATTCCTAGGATTCATCGTATGACACCAGGGCATCGAAATTGACCCGTCAAAGATCAAGGTGATAATGGAAATACCTCTGCTAAGAACTCTCAAGCAACTGCAGCCTCTCCAAGGAAAGCTCGCGTATATCCGGCGGTTCATAGCTAACCTCTCCGGCAAATGCCGCCCCTACAGTCACTTGATGAAGAAGGGAACCCCGTTCATTTGGGATCGTAAATGCCAGAGTGCACTCGACGAAATCAAGCAATACCTGCAGAATCCGCCGGTACTGACCGCTCCAGTCAAAGGAAAGGCCCTCATCCTGTACACAACAGCACTTGAAGGTTATTTAGGCGCGTTATGGGCACAGGAGAATGATCAAGGGAAAGAGAGAGCCCTCTACTATTTGAGTCGAGTTCTCCTGGGGGCAGAAAACAACAACTCCCCATCGAAAAACACTGCCTGGCGTTAATCTTCGCGATAACGAAGCTCAGACACTATGCGTTGGCGCATAAGGTCCATCTCATATCAAAAGTGGATCCTCTCAAGTATTTGATGTTAAGAGCCATACTAATGGGGTGGCTCACTAAATGGGCTCTACTCTTAATGGAATTCTCGATAACATACCGACCTCTCAAGGCGGTGAAAGGCCAGGCCATCATCAACTTCCTCGCCAAGTATCCGATACCTACCGATTCGCCCCTAAATTGTGAATTGCCGGACGAGCACGCTTTTGACACGATCGACAGGGAGAAAGGAGGGAGTGATACCCGATGGGAACTCTACTTCGATGGGGCATCTTCAGTGAAGAAGCGACAGCACAACACCCCTATAATCAGATCTGGGGTAGGCCTTATCTTCGTGACTCCGCAAGGAGGGATAATGCGCTTTGCCTTTTTCCTAACAGAGCCGAGGACAAACAATGAAGCAGAATATGAGGCTTTGATAGCAGGTCTTGAGATCGCTGTCGACATGGAAATCTTAAACCTCTTTATATATGGAGACTCCCAACTGGTCATTAGTCAAGTAAACGACGACTATCAAACGTGCAAACCAGAGTTGGTAAAGTAGGCAAGAGAGTGCAACAATTGCTGACTCAAATCCCTTCCTACATTCTGGAAAGTATACCGCGTACGGAAAATAGCAAAGCGGATGCATTAGCTAATCTCACTAAAGAACTGGCTGACGAAAACCTCGATGATGTAAGAATCGTTGTGCAAAGCCGTCGGGTTCTGGTACCAGCGGAAATATCTCCGGAATCGACTGAAGAAAAGGAAGCGACCAAGCATACAACCCTACAAATAGAGGATCAAGAAAAGGCTAAGGATTGGAGAGAAGTCTTTATAGACTACTTCAAATCCCGTCGAATACCTGAAGATGCATCCTCAAGACATCAACTCATGAAACGATCTCTGTCTTTTGCCTTCGTCAATGATACTCTATATAAGAGATCTTTCGACTCTCTATGGCTGAGATGCCTAGGGCTGGAAGAAGCAAGGAGAGTCGTCCAAGAAACTCACGACGGACTCTGCGGTTCTCATCAAGTCGGGCCGAAGATGAAGCTGAAGATCAAAAGGATGGGCTGCTATTGGCCCACGATGATTCAAGACTGCCTCGAATATGCGAAGCAGTGCCACTCGTGCCAAATTCATGGAGACTTCATCCTCCAGCATCAGAACCCACTATACCCAACAGTGGCTAGCTGGCCGTTCGAAATGTGGGGAACCGACATAATTGGGCCTATCGAACCAGCGTCATCCAGAGGACATCGGTTCATATTGGCGACAACCGATTACTTCTCTAAGTGGGCAGAAGCAGTACCGCTTAGAGAAGTGAAGACGGAGAATATTCTCCATTTCTTCAAGACACACGTCATTTATCGGTTCAGCACTCCGCGACGGATTATCTCCGATAACGGGCTGGCCTACATAAGTCACAAAACCAGCCGCTTCGCACAGCAGCATAATATAGACTGGAGATACTCTTCGGTCTATAATCCCCGAGCTAACGGTCTAGCTGAGGCTTTCAACAAAACCTTGACGAAGATCATAAAGAAGACAGTGTCCAAAAATAAGAAGGACTGGCACGAGAGACTGCATGAAGCTCTCTGGGCTTACCGGACCACGTTCAAAACGGCCACAAATACAACGCCATTTGCGTTGGTATTCGGCACGGAAGCAGTACTCCCCTTGGAGATAGAGCTACCCTCTCTACGAGTGGCGGTTCATTACAAGCTAACAGACGAAGAGAATGCTCATCTTCGGCTTGAGGAGCTCGACGCCCTCGATGAAACTCGTCTCATGGCACAACAAAACCTAGAGGCTTACAAAAGAAGGATGACGCGCTCATACGAAAGACTGACTAGGCCGAGAACATTTCGTCAAGGCGAACTCGTGCTAGTGGTCAAGAGACCTATGATCCCCAATTGTGCCAAACGGGGGAAATTCGAGCCGAACTATGAGGGCCCGTACATCATAGACAAAGTCTACCAAGCTGGGGCTTACTTGCTCATGGATATACATGGCGAAAGACCCTTTAGGTCAATAAATGGCCGGTTCCTGAAAAAATACTACGCCTGACGAGTTACGGCTTAGGTCAACGATAGATGATGACACTTATGTCCGCTCGCTATCTTCCCAAGCCCAAACTCTATAAGTAGTATCCAGCGAAACCGTTGTCTCCAAAATAGCAACAATGGACCGAAACGTCCCTAAACTAACAATGACCGAAATGTCCCTAATAACAATGGACCGAAATGTCCTGAAACTAGTTATGGACCGAAACGTCCCTAAACTAACAACGGACCGAAACATCCCTAAACTAACAACGGACCGAAACGCCCCTAAACTAACGACGGACCGAAACGTCATTAAACTACTACAAACCGCAGCATCCTAGGGCTGACGCAAAAAAAAAATGGTACGTCCACAAGTAGAATGGGCATAGATGAAAACCCGAAAGGGCGCCGTGAGTAAAAACAGCAGGGCTACCGGCGAGTTTGTGAAAATCTGAAAGGGCGAAAATTCGTAAAAAAAAATTCCTGTGCGCTTGCAGGGTCCTCTCGACCTTGTAAGGAGAAAATACCCGCGTGAGATCCTTACGACTCACAAGGGAGCAAAACACTTAGGAATCCTCACGATCCCTAAGGAGAAATTACACTTACAAGATCCTCATGACTTGTAAGGAGAATTCCCCCCTATGAGACCCTCACGGCTTATAGGATTCAAAAGTCTTAAGATACAAGGACCTGAACCTATTCTTAAGCCATTATATCCCCCCAAGCTTCCCTACAGGCGGTCAATATTGACCCTTGTATACAATCCACGTGCACAAATAAACGTCTCTCCCACCAAGTTCCGCCAATGGCGCGAAATGTCTTCATATGGTGAATAGACACTTGTAAGTCCTCTCGACTTATAAGGAGAAAATACTCTTATGAGATCCTTACGACTTATAAGAGAGAACACCACTTAGAAGTCCTCACGATTTCTAAGGAGAACATACACCTATGAGATCCTCACGACTCGTAGGGAGAAACACCTTTATGAGACCCTTACGACTCATGAAGTCAAAAGCTTTAGTCGACAGGATCCTAACCCTGTTTGCTAAGCCATCTTTGTTCGAATCGATAGAGGCAAATGATGATTCGCTCCTGACAATATTCCAGTCGCAACGATACTGATGCTAAGATTGGTATCAAATCTCAAGTCCATACTCGCAACAAAATCAGCGAGCAAAAAATACATAAAAATAGCCGAAATGATTGGGCAACTCGCAATAAATAGCAGCGAGTAACAAGAAAAATATCCGAAATGATTGTGCAACTCGCAATAAAAAGCAATGAGTAAAAAGAAAAATAGCTGAAATGATTGGGCACCGTGAAAAATAGTTGAAATGATTGGGCAATCACGACTTTCGCGATATAAAAAGCTGAAATGATAGAGTATCGCGGAAAGAAAAAAAAAATAAAATGAAACTTTTGCCGTGCAGGTAAGTCCATACCGACCCCTGTATACAATCCATGGGCATAAACGAAAAAGGGAACCACATGTCCCAACAAACTCTGTCAAAGGAAAACTCAGTTCTCGACAGCAACATCTGCATCCCAGAAGACCAACAATGGCGTTCCTCCTCATGCCAGCAGGGCACGGACACGACACTATCAATTGAAGCCATGGCAAAGTCCCCAGTTCCAAGACTCTACGGTTCACAGACAACCTAGAGTCAGCCCCGACACCGCAGAAAGCGGAGCACGTCATCCAATGACCGCCATCGTGAAAACACGTCATCCAATGACCCCGTCTCGGAAATACGTCAGCAAATGACCTCCGTCTCGGAAACACGTCATCCGGTGACCTCCGTCTCGGAAATACGTCAGCAAATGACCTCCGTCTCGGAAACACGTCAGCACACGACCTCCATCTCGAAAATACGTCAGCAAATGACCTCCGTCTCGGAAACACATCATTCAATGACCCCGTCTCGAAAATACGTTAGCAAATGACCTCTGTCTTAGAAACACGTCAACAAACGACCTCCGTCTCGGAAATGCGTCAGCCAATGACCTCCATCTCGGAAATAAGTCAACAAACGACCTCCGTCTCGGAAATACGTCAGCCAATGACCTCCGTCTCGGAAACACGTCAGCCAATGACCTCCGTTTCGGAAATACGTCAGCAAATGACCTCTGTCTCAGAAACATGTCAACAAATGACCTCCGTCTCGGAAATACGTCAGCCAATGACCTCCATCTCGGAAATACGTCAGCAAACGACCTCCGTCTCGGAAATACGTCAGCAAACGACCTCCGTCTCGGAAATACGTCAGCAAATGACCTCCGTCTCGGAAACACATCATCCAATGACCCCGTCTCGGAAATATGTCAGCAAATGACCTCCGTCCCGGAAATATGTCAGCAAACGAGCTCCGTCTTGGAAATACGTCAGCAAACGACCTCCGTCTCAAAAAAACGTCAGCAAACGACCTCCGTCTCGGAAACACGTCAGCAAACGACCTCCGTCTCGGAAATACGTCAGCAAATGACCTCCGACTCGGAAACATGTCAGCAAATGACCTTCAACTCGGAAACAAGTCAACTCACCAACCACTTACGAGTCTTTTCGACTTGTAAGGGAGAAAATTCTTTTGTGAGATCCTTATGACTCTCAAGAGAAAACGCACTTAGGAATCCTCACGATTCCTGAGGAGGAAATACACTTACAAGATCCTCTCGACTCGTAAGGAGAAAAGTCTTTATGAGACCCTCACGGCTCATAAAGTTGAAAAGTCTTAGGCAGCAGACCTGAACCTGTTTCCTAAGCCATCACTACCCTACAAAGGGTTCAAGATGAACTGTTATCCATCATCTACAGGCTACATTTGCTAAAGTAACACGCCAACAACACAGCAGAGAAAAGAAAGCGATAATAGGAGATAAAAAAATGTGTCTTTTATTCATGAATTCAATTGAGTACAAGATACATCATATAAAAGAATAAAAAAATGAATAAAAGCTTGTTATTCATAGATTACAAATTTTCAGTCGATATAAAAACGACTACAGAGAAGGAGGCATCTTCAGTAAGTCAGCAAGCTGCTCGCGCACTTCTCTCAACTCCTTTTTGTAGGGTTTGCTAGGCACTCTAACAAGATTCTACAAGGCATCTACCATGCCCGATTCAAAAAATTTAGCCGTGCCGAACAACCCTAACCTAGATCGTATACTAGAGATTATGCGAAAACTAGCAAGCAAACAACTTTAACAATAAGTGAAAGGGATTACAACCTTTGTAGATCCGGTCCTTCACTTCAATAGCTCCGTGTAGATGTCCCCTTCGCTGCGATCATGAACTCTGGACTATAGCAATGGTTTCCTCGGAGAAATGAGCGGGCTAGGTCGTTGACTTCGAGGCCGAAGATGATCTACGTCGGGGAGACACTAACTCAAGCTATTCCTTCACTAGGTCATGAACTTTGTGAAGAGAACACACTCTACTACATGGCAAGTGGTAGAGGATGAAGAAGTAGGAGGTGGGCTCACTTTAGAATTGTTTTTCTCACATTTTTCCTCATAGCACCATTAGAGCTTGAAAGCTTGTTCAAGGAGCTTGATGAAGAAGAAGAAGAAAGAATAATATCATCATATGAATTATCTTATTCTCAATAATGTAACCATGGGTGAGTTAAGCTATCATGCTTAACTCATGTAGAGAATTAACCAAAGTATGAGGTTAAGGGTTGGGTTAACTAAATATCTAAAGAATGACAAAAGAGTTGACTTTGTCAATGTTTCCACAAGCTTCATGAAAGCTTGAGAACTTTGACAAAGTCTCTCTCTTTTGTTATTCTTAAGATATAAACAAAACCCTAATCTTTACCCTAATCTTGGTATAAGTCTCATACACCCATCTTTGATGTATCATCAAGCATGACACAATCATATGTACACAAATATATATCACATATACACTTATGCACAATCAAGTGAGAAAATAAATCTTAAGTGAGCTAATACTAGTTAATGTAATGTAATATATCAAATATATAATTGTACATTAAATTATTAAATCAACTCTTGATTTAATAATCCGACTATAACCGACTAATATCAAAAGTAACAACTTATCGAATCTGTAAGTCGATGTGCAACACCCCACGACTTGCGGGGAGGCGGAAATATGAAAAACGATCTTGTTCTTTGCTTAAACATCGACTAACCGCAAAAATCGTTGCTAAACGATAACTAACATGAATCATAGAAGTTCTAAACTACTATGTAAAGTGATTATACCTAATGAACCGTGTCCTTCATCTTTTCGTTTGGTACCTCTTCCTCGGCCTTCTTCAAGTAGTAGACGATCCACCCGAGAGCTATACTTCAAGCTTCACCTCAAACTAGAGGTAACTAGGTTTCTTAAAGTGCTAATCTAAGTAACCTAGGTGATATAGAGTTAGGTTATGGATTAAGTAGTCTAATCTAATCCTTGATCTCAACACATGAGAGGGGAGGATTAGGGTTTGAAGAGAGAGAGCTTGAGGAGAGAGAAGGTGAGCATGAGAATGAGATGAGATAATGATCTATCATAATATATATCAAGCATTATCATTTATCCAAAAAAAGAAAATAAAGGATGAATAATCATGCTTCATAAATACAAGAGGGTGATTCATCTCCATGAGTCATTAAGTATTTATGATGCATTAATGATATGGATGAATCACTCATATGACTCACTAATCTCATTTAATGCATATGCCACCTTAACCCCCAAGTCACCATCTTCTAGAAGCTTCTCGCGAAATTATGAGAACACCCCTCCTATCCGTGAAAACACGGAAAAACTTTAGACTGTATAAATCCAATATCCCGATACTAGAATCTGGCTTAAACCAAAGCCGACTAGTAAAAACTGTCCGAAAGTCGTACGTGCGTAAACACACGTATGCGTCCGAACCCTTATCGTAAAACTATACGACCTCTATATCATTTCGCCTGGAGCAGGGAAACTCTCTGTGTGGGACTCTAATGACTCGACTACTACGCTGGCAGTGGGTTTAACCACAGACCGCAAGCGGCACTAGCTGTACGTAACGGTCCCCAGGTAGATGTCGATAAGAAGGCCGATGAGGAAACCCATCCGAACTCCTACTGAGCCCGATGTGACAATCTCCGTACAGTCCGGTCTGTTCGTCTAAGACTATCGCATATCGGGCCTAGGGGGCGGAAAGCGTCAGTCCCCAAATAGCGGTATAAGTCGTGTCGGAGCGAAGCCTATTACACCCTGAGAAACTACTGGAACCTACCAGTAAATCTTACTTGCCCTGGCCAGGGACTTTGCGTAATGGCTCTCTGACACAGCGCAATATCAACTCCCAATACCGGGAGAGACGAATCATGTCTAACCGCCACTGCCTCTAAGTGCTCGGGACTGCACCCAACTGCTACCTGTTTGCACGACTCCTTTGAGCCGTGGTAGGGTAGCAATCTAAGAACAGTGGGACACACTCGAGGCGAAGTAGCAGTGTCAAGTCTGCGGACTATGCTGTACTCATGTCACCTGGGAACTGTTAACTGACGACTGGTATAAACCCAACCAACAGTTCCCTGCGAGTCCTGTTCGGTGTACCCGTAACCCAACGAGCACCTGTATACTATCTCCAGTACCACGTACTGACGGCTGTGGGACAGACCATCTCCCCAACTGGGATGAGAAGCGTACACACTAGTCTACTCCGGAGTATCGATGCCCTGTCTCGATAATCTTACGACTAGGGACCTGAATAAGGATGTGCCTGTAGACTACCCAGCCCCTACTGGTGTGACTGCCATCACAACGCTGGTAGTCAAGCAAGATCCTAAGAGCTCTATCAATACGTATACTAACATATTAAGATAGAAAAACCAAGTAGCATACTACCATGTTTAGCAAGACTGTTATATACATGTGAATATCTCAAGCTTCCATTAAGTAATATACAAACTAGTATGATACAATAATGGCCCTTAGGGCATATACACTAACAATCTCCCACTTACACTAGGGCCATGTACTGGCGTATCGAAGACCGATGATCTCGAGTAGCCTCTCGAACTGAATCTGAGGTAGGGCCTTCGTGAATGGATCAGCAATTTTATCCTCTGTATTTACTCTCTTTACCTCGATCTCCCGGCGATCTATGATCTCCCTGATCAGGTGATACCGCCTTAAGATGTGTCTGGACTTCTGATGGGACCTGGGTTCCTTCGCTAAAGCTATAGCGCCGTTGTTGTCGCAATACAGAGGTATTGGACCAACACTGGTAGGAACCACCTGAAGTTCTGTGAGGAACTTCTTCATCCAGACAGCTTCTTTTGCGGCATCGCAAGCAGCTATGTACTCCGCTTCCATTGTTGAGTTAGCAACGGTCTCCTGCTTGGAACTCTTCCAACAGACTGCCCCTCCATTGAGGGTAAAGACATAACCCGACATGGACTTGGAGTCATCCTTGTCACTCTGGAAGCCGGAGTCAGCAAATGCCTCGATCTGGAGGTCTTTTCCGCCATACACCAAGAACATCTCCTTAGTCCTCCTCAGGTACTTGAGAATGTTCTTTACTGCTATCCAGTGCTTCTCCCCTGGGTTTGCCTGATACCGGCTTACAATGCTTAATGCGTATGCTACATCTGGTCTGGTACATAACATCGCATACATTATAGAGCCTACCGCAGAAGCGTAGGGTATAATCGACATGCGATCCCTTTCCAAATCAGTCTTTGGAGAGGGTGATTCCGTGACAAGCCGGTAGGTTACCGCGCTTAGAATCATCCATACTGAATCTTTTAAATATGGTGTCTATGTACCTGGACTGCGAAAGTCCCAACATCCTCTTTGATCTATCACGATAGATCTGGATTCCCAGAATGTAGGTGGCATCACCCAGGTCCTTCATGGAGAACTTCTGTGACAAGAATCTTTTGACTGACTGTAGCATAGGAATATCATTTCCTATTAGGAGAATGTCATCCACGTATAAGACGAGGAATACAACAACTCTCCCTACAATCTTACTGTATATGCATGGTTCATCTGGATTCTTGATAAAGTCGAATTCTTTGACAGTATCATCAAAACAGATGTTCCAACTCCGCGATGCCTGCTTTAGTCCATAAATGGACTTAAGCAGCTTGCACACTTTACCGCTGCTCCCACTCTGAATGAATCCCTCTGGCTGATCCATATAGACGCACTCTTCCAAATTACCATTTAGAAAGGCCGTCTTTACGTCTATCTGCCAGATCTCATAATCGTGGAAGGCAGCAATAGCAAGAAGGACCTGAATGGATTTGAGCATAGCCACTGGAGAAAAGGTTTCGTCATAGTCCATACCAGGTCTTTGACGGAAACCCTTTGCAACAAGTCTAGCCTTATAGGTTTCAACCTGTCCATCTACACCAATCTTCTTTCTGAAGATCCATTTGCATCCTACGGGTTTTACCCCATCTGGAGCAATGTTCAAAGTCCATACTTTGTTAGTGTACATGGACTCCATTTCGGTCCGCATTGCATCCAGCCATTTTACCGAGTTGCCGCTCTGAATGGCTTGCTGGAAGCTAGTAGGGTCGTCATTGTCAATGACGCAATCTTCTCGATCCCCGTCTATAAGAAAAACGTAGTATCTCTCGGGCGGATGGGACTGCCTACTACTTCTGCGGATAGGCGCTGGTATGTCCATTTCTTCTGAAACTTCTTGTTCTACCAAACTTTCAGTAACAGCTTGTGGTTCTGGAATTTCTTCCAGTTCTACTGCGCTCCCACTCTTCTGATTTTCTAAAAATTCAGTTTCTAAGAAGCGGGCATGACGATAAACAAAAACCTTTTGTTCCTCTGCGTAATAGAAACAATATCCCATGGAGTTCTTTGGATATCCTATAAACTTACACTCTACTGAGCGTGCCTCGAGCTTGTCCGGATGCTGCTTTTTTACAAAAGCTGGACATCCCCATGTCTTCAGGTACTGAAGATAGGGTTTCTTCCCACTCCACATCTGATATGGTGTGGTAGGCACAGTTTTGGTTGGAACCTTGTTCAAAAGATATGCAGCTGATTCTAGTGCATAACCCCAGAATGATCACGGTAACTCAGCCTTACTCATCATGGAACGAACCATATCCAATAGGGTTCGATTCCTCCTTTCCGATACACCGTTGTGTTGTGGTGTGTATGGAGGAGTAAGCTGAGAGAGAATTCCATTCTCTTTTAAGTAACCTAGGAACTCGGCACTTAAGTATTCTCCACCTCGATCTGATCTCAGTGTCTTAATACATTTGCCTGTTTGGTTTTCCACTTCATTCTTGTATTCCCGGAATTTCTCAAAAGCCTCGGATTTATGCTTCATTAAGAAGATATGTCCATACCTAGAGAGATCATCCGTAAAAGTAATGAAGTAGGAATAACCACCTCTCGCATGTGTAGACATTGGACCGCACACGTCACTGTGTACGAGTCCTAAGAGCTCGCTCGCTCTTACTCCGTGTCCAGTAAACGGAGTCTTTGTCATCTTTCCCATGAGACAAGATTCACAAGTGGCATAAGATTGATATTCGAACGGATTCAAATATCCTTCTCTATGTAACTTCGTTAATCGTGTTTCATTGATGTGACCTAGTCTACAATGCCATAAGAAAGCCTGATTTATTTCTGGAGACTTTCTTTTAAGTGTGTTCTGGACATTGAAAACCTGAGCTTGATTCAATACGTATATACCGTCATCTAATGTACCGGACCCAATCAGAACTTGATTTAGGTGGATGTGAACTACATCGCTTACGAATGTAAAGTCATATCCCTCTCTCGAAAGTGAGGATACTGATATGATATTACAAGTCAAACTAGGTACATACAGACAGTTACGTAGAATCAATATCTGCCCACTTGTCAAACCTAGGCGATATTCTCCCACGGATTCAGCGTCCACGCTCATTCCGTTTGCAACTCTGAGAGACAAATCACCTACCCTTATAACTTTACGGTTTCTTAAAGCATGTAACGAATTACAGATATGAGATCCTTCTCCGGTATCTAGTACCCAGGAAGTAGAGTTAATTGACAAACAGTTCTCAATTACAAACACACTTGAAGCTGAAGCCACAACATGCTTCGTATCCTGGCTACTGGCTTCCAAAGCCCTGCAATCCTTCTGCCAATGCCCGTTCCCATAACAATAGGAACATCCCTCCTTACCTACACCAAGTCCCAAAACTTTTGCTCTTTCCTTTCCTCCTACTTTACTGACACCGTATATCGGCTTTATAGAGGTCTTCTTCTTTTCACCCTTTGCTTTCGCCCTGGATGTAGAAGAAGAAGGTCCCCCATTAAGCAGAGCTTGTGTCTCCTTGGTTTCTTTCAGGGTGTAAGTAGAGGGTAGGGACTGTGGAAATAAGTCAGCGTATGACCTGTTTCTCAACGTGGTCTCCAGGTCCTTGAGCTCATCAATATAGCTAGTCATCGTAAGGACGTCGTCCCCTACAGATGACCCGTCAGCCGACCTTGCTTGAATTATGTCTTTCAAGATATGAGATTGCTCTCCTATCTTGCGATATGAGATTGCTCTCCATATAAATCTTTGTTATGGAGAAAGATGGAAACCGAGTCCATCTTCTCGTGCTGCTTCTGGTATAAACCATCAACTGAAGCAAACATGAGGCACTTGGATTTCGCTTTATCCTTTTCCTTTGTCTGACGGATATCCATATCCGCGACAGTGGAAACTGGACCTGGGACGGCGGCATCTTGAGTAGTAATAGGGTGGTCCAGCTTGTCATAGGCAATGGACATCTGGATGGACTTTTGCCAGTCAAATAAGTTAGATTCAGTCAACTTGTTATCTAGATGTAACCTAGTCATGGTCACAAGGTCGCTGCAATGAGAGAGAGAAGAAAACACTTTAGCATGATGCTCTTGCAAATTTAGATTGGTTTTTTAATTTATCTAAATTGGATGGCTCCCACTATTTCTCGAATCCTTCCTCAAACCATAAAAGAAGAATTAGCCAGGACTATTCTCACTGTACAATACTTGCTTAACCGTTCAGCCAGGCTAGTGTCGGTACTTCGAGGGAGGTTTTCCAACGCTTTCGCGAAGTTCTTTAATTAAATAACCTCTTTTCTCTGGGGGCGTAGCCCCGCTGACACCTTTCTCGACACCTACTTGGTTTATAGCATTGATCGTTAAGTGACGAATCTCCTGATAAGTAGCATATACTCACAGTAGGATCGAGATCCAAATATCATCGTATATTAATGTTGAAGGAATCCTACCAACATTCATCAAACTCCAAATGGTATGCAACACTAGCAAGTTTCAGTTTCTTTAGAAACTCCCGATATGGATTTTTGCCCCATGTTCTTATGACCTTGACGAAAGCCAACAAATCATAAGTCACATGTCAAGTTCTGCCCATCATTATCTTGTTAATTTGAACCCACCCGTACATACCCTTGACGAAAGCCAACAAGGTAATACGACTGTCCCAAACCAACTCATCTATCTATGCAACAAATGAATACCCCAGCAGCTACCAAACACTATGCCTTGACGAAAGCCACCAAACATAGCTTGAATACTACTGACTATCCATAAGAAATGACGGAGGGCTACGACTGGTTTTGGCGAAACCTTGAACGTAGTGAACTTGATATAATCGAAGGAACCTGATAGCTTTTTAAAAGGAGTGGTTAAAGCTCCGCAATTAAAAATTCTGCTCTTTTAAAATAACCGAGTGGTTTCTTTTAAATTTGTTCCAACGATTCAACTTTGGTTTATTGTCTTTGCATTATAAATAATGCGTCCCATCATTAACCTATCATTGCAGAAAACAACGAAAATACAACGTCCTCTTATGCCATCCGCATTCGCCACTGGGTCCCGTCATCACCCATTAGGTTACTTAACTAACGACAGAGCGGGGGCTGTGCTAGCGCGGGTGTAAAACATAAGTGACGTCTAAATAGCTATCATATATAGATATTGTACATTCGTCAGACGCAATAATAGGCATTCCAGATCTCAGATGAACATTATTGGATATACAAGCAATCCGTGTTTGTTTTGAGCCTGCAACAAAAGACGGATTACACAGTTGTGATGAATAGCCATAACCCCACCCTAGACCCCTACGGGTACGGCAAACTACCCGCCAAGTACCCGAAGTGAAGCGGTCTCCCTCAACTAAGTGAGTAGGCCACTAAACACTTCAAAGTACCCGGTAGTTTGTGTACCCCACCTTGGATCGGTTCTAGGAGCAAAAACAGTAAAATGAAATAATACAACGGTGGCTACAACCGCAACCTGGATGTGCCCCGCAAAATAATATTACAACAAATTACATTTACATTGAATGAATTAATACAATAACCCATCACAAAACCCCGGCTAATCATCACAACAATCCAATTCAGTTCATAATCACAAACAGTAAAATCCATTACAGAAATGTGCAACCCCCTGCCAACCGACATACTAGCAGTTAGGGGAGGTTTACGAACACATTATACAAACACAGATATAATCAAATTAGCAAATATCATATAATTTCGATCGAGCAAATACTTTAGATTCTACTCCAATACTTCTCTGTGCACCTGAGACTTGAGCAGAAAAATAAACATTCCAGAAATATCATTATTAACACAGGAGAGTTACTGAAGGAATTTGGGCTGACTCGGCCCCAACTCGGCCGCGGATCCACGGCGAGTTGGCCGAGTTAGGAGTCCAAATTTCTTCAGTAGCCCTATTATTCTCTGCTTGTAATCCTGAAGCTCCCTGAAAAATTTTTAGAGCCAGTTTTAAATTCGACAGAAACTGTGATAAATCGATGATGTTTCCGGTTCTTTTTGGGTTCGAAATTCATACGACTTTGCTAATGAGTTAATTATTGTATAGCGAGGCTCAGATACCACTGTAAGTCGATGTGCAACACCCCACGACTTGCGGGGAGGCGGAAATATGAAAAACGATCTTGTTCTTTGCTTAAACATCAACTAACCGCAAGAATCTTTGCTAAACGATAACTAACATGAATCATAGAAGTTCTAAACTACTATGTGAAGTGATTATACCTAATGAACTGTGTACTTCGTCTTTTCGTTTGGTACCTCCTCCTCGGCCTTCTTCAAGTAGTAGACGATCCACCCGAGAGCTATACTTCAAGCTTCACCTCAAACTAGAGGTAACTAGGTTTCTTAAATTGCTAATCTAAGTAACCTAGGTGATATAGAGTTGGGTTATGGATTAAGTAGTCTAATCTAATCCTTGATCTCAACATATGAGAGGAGAGGATTAGGGTTTGAAGAGAGAGAGCTTGAGGAGAGAGAAGGTGAGCATGAGAATGAGATGAGATAATGATCTATCATAATATATATCAAGCATTATCATTTATCCAATAAAAGAAAATAAAGGATGAATAATCATGCTTCATAAATACAAGAGGGTGATTCATCTCCATGAGTCATTAAGCATTTATGATGCATTAATGATATGGATGAATCACACATATGACACACTAATCTCATTTAATGCATATGCCACCTTAACCCCCAAGTCACCATCTTCTAGAAGCTTCTCGCGAAATTACGAGAACGCCCCTCCTATCCGTGAAAACACGGAAAAACTTTAGACTGTATAAATCCAATATCCCGATACTAAAATCTGGCTTATACCAAAGCCGACTAGTAAAAACTGTCCAAAAGTTGTACGTGCGTAAACACACGTATGCGTCCGAACCATTGTCGTAAAACCATACGACCTCTATATCGTTTCTCCTGGAGCAGGGAACTCTCTGTGTGGGACTCTAATGACTCGACTACTACGCTGGCAGTGGGTTTAACCACAGACCGCAAGCGGCACTAGCTGTACGTAACGGTCCCCAGGTAGATGTCGATAAGAAGGCCGATGAGGAAACCCATCCGAACACCTACTGAGCCTGATGTGACAATCTCCGTACAGTCCGGTCTGTTCGTCTAAGACTATCGCATATCGGGCCTAGGGGGCGGCAAGCGTCAGTCTCCAAATAGCGGTATAAGTCATGTCGGAGCGAAGCCCATTACACCATGAGAAACTACTGGAACCTACCAGTAAATCTCACTTGCCCTGGGACTTTGCGTAATGGCTCTCTGACACGGCGCGATATCAACTCCCAATACCGGGAGAGACGAATCCTGTCTAACCGCCACTGCCTCCATGTGCTCGGGACTGCACCCAACTGCTACCTGTTTGCATGAATCCTTTGAGCCGTGGTAGGGTAGCAATCTAAGAACAGTGGGACACACTCGAGGCGAAGTAGCAGTGTCAAGTCTGCGGACTATGCTGTACTCATGTACCTGGGAACTGTTAACTGACGACTGGTATAAAACCCAACCAACAGTTCCCTGCGAGTCCTGTCCGGTGTACCCGTAACCCAATGAGCACCTGTATACTATCTCCAGTACCACGTACTGACGGCTGTGGGATAGACCATCTCCCCAACTGGGATGAAAAGCATACACACTAGTCTACTCCGGAGTATCGATGCCCTGTCTCGATAATCCTATGACTAGGGACCTGAATAAGGATGTGCCTGTAGACTACCCAGCCCCCACTAGTGTGACTGCCATCACAACGCTGGTAGTCAAGAAAGATCCTAAGAGCTCTATCAATACGTATACTAACATATTAAGATAGAAAAACCAAGTAGCATACTACCATGTTTAGCAAGACTGTTATATACATGTGAATATCCCAAGCTTCCATTAAGTAATATACAAACTAGTATGATACAATAATGGCCCCTAGGGCATATACACTAACAGAATCAACACTTGATCCGATAACCCGGCTATATCGCATACAACCGATCAATGTCACAAATCGCGAGAATAGAATACGGTATCTCATATCGTATCAATCTCGGTCCCGCACATATCACATATGCGCTCCTACTCCGTTTCGCTTGATCCAGGAAACCCCTGTGTAGGACTCTAAAGACTCGTCAATACGCCGACAGTAGGTGATGATCATATCAGACACCCACAAGCCGCAAGCGGTCTGCTAAACGTAACGGCCACCCGGGTATTGAGCGATCAGAAGATCAACAAGCAAGCCTGCTCACACTCCTGCGAATCCAATCAGTAACACTTACCGCACAGTCCGGTCTGTTCATCTAATATGTCGCATATCTCGCCTAGGGGTGGTAAACGTCAGACCCTAGTAGCTTGATAAGTCATGCCGATGTAAGGTCCATAACAAGCATGAAACTACTGATAACACTTACCAGTAAATCAGTGCAACCCTGGCCAGGGATTTCCAGTTATGGCCAGTCGTGCATAGCGCAACATCAACCCCCAATACCGGAAGAGACGAATCCCCTACTATCGCACATTGCCTGCATGTGAATCGGGACTGTACCTAAAAACCACCTGTTTGCACGACTCAATAGAGCCGTTTTAGGATGGAAATCAAAGCACAGTGGGAGACACACAAGACTCTATGACGATCTCGGGTCAACAGACTAAGCTGTACCAGTGTCACCAGAGAACTGCCATCTGACGTGAGGTATAATACCATCTGGGAGTTCTCGGCGAGTCCGTTCAGTGTACCCAGTCTCCACTGAGCACCCGCATACCGTCTCTGATGTCAAACACCAATGGATATGGGATCATCCATCGCCCATCACATGGGTCGAGAAGATATACGCTAGTCTACTCTGGAATATCGATGCCCCGTCTCGATATTCCCACGACTAGGAACATTGAAGGATGTACTCATGGACTACCCAGGCCCCACTAGTATGATCTGCATCATAGTCCTGCAAGTCGAGTACACATCCTAAGGGCTTTATCAACATGTAACAGAGAGACAGTAAGTATACATGTTAAGATAAAGAGCAACCAGATAGCGCACTATCATGTCGAGCAAGAAAGTCCTACCTATATATGTCCCAGCATCCACTACAATACACATCTCATGTACAGTAATGGCCTCTAGGGCATACATATAACTAACAATCTCCCATTTGCACTAGGGCCATCTGTAGCAGTGGTTGCATTATCTCATACTCAACCATCCCATACAAGTCTCTCTCTGGGAAAAGGCCTTTGTGAGTGGATCCGCCGTGTTGTCCTCTGAGTCTACTCTCCTAACATCGATCACCCTGGAGATCAACTATCTCCATGATCAGGTGATACTGCCTTGGAATATGTCTGGGTCACTGATGGGACCGTGGTTCCTGGTCCAAAGCCTCACTTCCATTGTCATACAATGGTAGGAACCTAGTTCATCTCATGAACTAATATACACCCAAACTTCCTCTTTGGTAGTATCTTTGATAGCGATGTCACCAGCCTTTATCGTCTAGTCTGCCACGGTATCTAGCTTGGAACTCTTCCAACATACCGTCCCTCCACTGAGGGTAAAGACAATGCCTGTGACTGACATTCAGTCAACCTTATCACCCTGGAATCTTTCCAGTGATTCTCCCCAGGATCGATTGATACCATCTCACTACATCTAGTGAGAATCCTAATATCCATTTAGATCTATCTCATAGATCCAAAACCCAGGATTTAGGAGGTATCACCTTTATCCTATACGGAGAATCCTTGTGATAAGTGGAGATTGACCGTGCGCAGCATAGGAAACTCTTTTCCTATTAAGAGTATGTTGTCCATGTACAATACGAGGATGACCACCTTACTCTCTACTACCTTTTTGTATGTACAAGGTTCATCTACTATTTTGATGAAGTCAAACTCTTTGACTACTACATCAAAACAGATGTTCCAACTCCGCAATGCCTGCTTTATCCCATAAAACATCATGCACACGTTTCCACTGCTCCCACTGTTTACGAAGCCATCTGGCTGTGTTCTTATAGACGCTTTCTTCTAAATCAATATTTAGAAAAGCAGTCATGACACCCAACCACCAGATCTCGTAGTTATGGTATGTAGCAATGGCAAGTAGGATCCGGATGGACTTAAGCATAGTCACTAGAAAAGGTTTCATCATTATCCATGCCTGGTCGATGATGAGAACCTTTAACAAGTCTAGCTTTGAAAGTCTCAACTTTTCCATCTACACCAAGTAATCTTCTCAAGATATACTTGCTCCTGATCAGTCGAAAATAATGTATTTTTAACACGGCAATTTTCCTATCATTTGCACTCAGTTAGAAGTGTTCGGCATTCATATTACACATATTAGCAAAACAGTCCTGAAATATCAGATTGCATGTGTTAGACTCTAAAACCGACATTTCTGAGGAAATTGTGTGTTTTTCATGGCATCGCATCATCCTTGTATTGTGCAACACTTGTGTCGAGATTTGTGCAGGAAATTGCAGGAGCAAAGCCAAAAGAGCTGATAAAAAATGCGCCAACTCAATAATTTCAGATCTGGTAGCAATTTAGAAGGAGTTATAAAATTCAACATATCAAAACAAGGCCCACGTATCAGGCCCAACATTTACTAGAGAGACCAAGCCATGAAGCCTCTAAAGAGCCGCGGAACCGCGGCAGGATCCGGCTTGCGCCGCGGTTCCGCGGTGCTTCTGCCACGTCAGCACTTCAATTTTAGGGCATAATTCCTCTCTCAGTCCCAGCAGCTCAGAATGATATGTCAAGTTCCAGAATACCCTCGAAGCTACTGCCAGATCAGCAAAGATCATTAAGCAAAGCTAATCCTAATTAAGCTCCTAACTAACCTCTTCTAGAAGCTCCCTCCTAACTAATCACATCTAGAAGCTTCTCCTCTAACTAACTTTTGGAGGGAAATTCAAATTTCCTCAACAAACTTTTGGAGGGAAACTTAGAATTTGAAATCCTAGATCTAGGGTTGGGATGTCTATAAATAGAAGCCTAGACCTAGGGTTAAAAGGTAATCAATCTTAGTTGTTCATCATTAGTTCATCATTAGTTAGTTCATTAATCCATTCTTTACCTTTAATTCTTCATCTTCTTCCACAAGTCTAGTGACAAGACTTGTGCGAAACCCTAACCCTAATTCCACTCCAAATTCAAGATCCCGAGTACCATTCAAGCAAGAAGCCTTCAACCTTTTAGGAGCCGAGTCGATCTTCAATCGGGCAAGTGATCCAAGCCGATCCGCGACTCACGGGAACGAGCGAAGCCAAATCGACGATCGAGTTCTTCCTCTTGTAGTTCTTGAGCGAATGTAACAAAATTGTTGATATAAATAAAAGGTGAAATTCTTTAATCTTGCTTTCTTTTAATTCTTGCATCATGATTAGATCTCAATTTATGATTGTAGTTCTTGTTGTGATGTTCGAGTAAAACTCCGCTCGTAAAGGAGTCGAGACGATCAATAGAATGATGATGTAACAAATATTAATACGATTCTTGAGTCCTACGAGCTTTGTAAACCCTAGCAAGTTCAAGAATCGATGACCTAGTTTCGTTGCGATGCTTTCTTGATTGTGATCGCTCGAAATTAGGGATCTACGATCGTTTCTTGAATTTACTAGAAGCTAGAATGTGAATGATATCGACAAAAGAACAAGGGATAAGATGAAACCCTAGTTTCATAAGAAATCCCTAATTCTTGATCGATCATCATCGATCTAGTATCAATTCATCGAAGGATAAGAATACGTAATTATAAGATTACATCACGTCTATAGATCCGATCGATTCCTACGAGCCTCATTTCGATTCTTGATATTTGGTTGGAAAAATCATCAAACTATCAATTCATGATTCTATCTTTTTCTTGTTATTAGATCTAGATTTTCTAATTCTTGAACTTCAACTATAAATCATGAATTGTTTGTTTTCTTTTCATTAAAGTTTCGACTCATCTAATTCGACAGACGAACGATTACACTTTCCCTGTGGACGATCCACACTTACTAACGCGCTACAATCGACACCGTTATTGATTGCGGTCAAATAATTTTTGGTTGTGATTTCTTTACTATTTTCCAACATACACATCCTAAAAATCTTTACAATCAAATGGCGCCGTTGCCGGGGATCGTGCGCTAATTGTTCGTATTTTGAAATTTGAGTTGAAAATTTTATTCCATCTATATTTTTAGATCTAAATTCGCACAAACCCTAAACGTGTTGTTGTGATTTGTTGCGAGGAAATCTGGAATCATTGGAGCTTGGATAAAATTTTTGTAAATATTCCAGAGAGCTGAGGAATTGAATAGGAGCTTGCTGAAGAATTTTTGTGCAGTGAAGAGCACAATAGACTGCGACTCCGCTGCATTTAGGCGCTATTGCGGCGGATCCGCCGCAACTTGATTTGATCTCTATACAAAATTTTTCAGGTATTCTTCTTACTTTCTTATCTCCCTCCTCCTCTGCTCCAAATAACATTTTGTGCAGGATTCTTTGCAAATAAATCGCAGCGCCGCAAAATAGCAAATAAAAATTTGTGTGTGTTTTGATTTTTGGTTGTTTGCATATTAATACGGAAATTAAGGGGCACGACCAAATCCAGATTAGATGGGGAGTTCATTACCCTTCCTAAGCCCCAAAAATCACAAAATTGCATCCGCATTTACCCTCATTAATTAAAAAAGATCTAGAGATGACTCTAAGGACCGTCGCGCTCACTTAGGACAAGAGAAGGCCGTGGGTAATTCATTGCTTATCCGCGTTTTCTTGTGGTGTCTAAGGCAAGTGTGTCGAAGGCTAGTGGTTATTAATTAGGCCCACTACTTATGTAGTGGAGTACCTTCCCACTTACCTGGTACTTACCTGGCCACAGGGGGACAAAGAGGCAGTGGAGGATTTATCCTGCGACTTGTCTTTTGGCAGTTAGGAGCAGTCTAGAGATTTGACCTAGGTGACCCCTAGAATTAGGGTTTTGTGTGTTGCATTTGTTGTGTTGCATCATTTTTTTCAAAAGTCCGTATCATTTTTCAAAACAAACACCACATACATTCATTCTTTCCCCTAATTATAAATCTACGCTGCCACTTGTACTAACCCTTTTTAGTGCAAGATAGACTGGACACGGGTTTCTAGTGCCTGTTAGTCCGCGTCCCTTCGATCGACCCAAAAGTCGGTATTTCTACACTTACCCTTTCTTTACCCACCACCACACCCACATCGATGGATCCGTCTCCATTGAACTTCTTTTCCACTGCCCCGCCGCCGTCCGTTGGTGCGCAGAATCCACCTCGCATCTCTCTCCAAGAGAGGTGCTATCCTACACGAGATCCACTTTCCACCTGTCTTTCCATTCCACCAGCCAACGGGGAAAATTTTCAGATTAAACCCCAATACATCAACCTTCTACCAAAATTTCACGGTCTCGAGTCTGAGGACGCATACGCATTTATCACCAAATTTGAAAATGTATGCGCAATGATGGGTACTTCACAGCTTTCTGTGGATGCTTTACGTCTTCGTCTTCTCCCATTTACCTTGTGCGATTTAGCCGAGAAGTGGCTATATAACACTACCGCACATTCCATTTCAAATTGGGATGAATTCGTCAAAGCATTCCTTAAGAAATTTTACCCACATCACAAAACAGCTCGAGTCCGTAGCGAAATCTATCAATTCACCCAGCTTCCAAATGAAACATTTTCAAAATGTCTTGAACGTTTCAAGGATCTGTTAGTCCAATGTCCATATCACGGCATCCCGAGATGGGATATGTGCCGAATCATTTATGAGGGCATTAATCCTAACACAAGACAGAACCTTGAATCCATGTGTCAAGGCAACTTCATGACTAAAGATGATGGGGAAGCCTGGAAATTTCTAGAAGATTTCGCTGAAAAATCTTTACAGTGGGAGGGTGTGAGTCAATCGTCTAGGGATGGCAATGATATTTCCATAGGAATTAGAGCTGAAATTTCAGCTTTACACAAGAAATTCGACGCTATGGAAAACAAATTTTTAGCTACCGCCCTAAATCAAATGTCACTCTCCAAAACTGTATGTGGCTGCTGTTCTGATCCGTCTCACTTGACAGAAGAATGTCCGTTTCAAGGTCATGAGCATACCAATGCCGCATTTCAAAGACCTAGAAACGATCCATCTTCCTCCACATATAATCAGGGTTGGAGGAATCACCCTAACTTTGCTTGGAACCAATCCCAATCTCAAAACACGGTTCCAAACACGAATCATTTCCAAAGGGTCCCTCCACCACAACAGCAGCCACCACTTCAATTAAGTCAGCACCCCTTCCAAGCACATAATTTTCAAAATCCGGTCAACACACCTGCACTGTCTAGTCCTTTGCATTTGACCGGGACTGATGAAACCTATTCATTTGCACAATGCATGAATTTGGTCTTAACAAATATCATGCAAGTTTCGGCTGAAATGAAGTCTTCTGTCGATAAAATTGAGAAAAACTCAGCATCCCAAGCTGAGAGTATCAAATCGATGGAAGCAGAAATTTCATGATTAAGAGCCGAAATGAGTGCAAGAGAGAAAGGGAAACTTCCAGCTCAACCTTTACCCAATCCTGGCTATTCACATCATGTGGATGCAATCACGTTGAGATCTGGAAGAGTGCTTGACTCTCACGTTGGGGAAGAGTTTGATGATACTGAAAAATCTATCAATAACACCCCGGCTGAGACCTTTCCTCACACACACACTTCTAATTCTGACCCCAGTTCTTATACCCCACCACCTTCTTCCAAGCCTATTCTTCGTTTCCCAAAAGGCTCGCCACTTCAGCCCACCTCTTCTACTCCTTCACGGACGATCCCCACTTCTATTCTGGGATCGGTTCCACACACACTTCCTTCTCCTATGATGGACCCAGCACTTATTGCTAAAGCACCTTATCCGAATCGGTTAAGGGCTAACACATCGAGTCCACATATGGAGAAGATTATGAACATTTTTAAGCAAGTTAACACCAACATCCCTCTCCTAGATGCCATCCAACAAGTTCCGTCCTATGCGAAAACTCTTAAGAACTTGTGCACTAGGAAGAAGAAGACTCAAGTGCCCAAGAAGATATTCATGGAAAAGACTGTAGACACGGCTTTCCCCCAACAATTACCGAGGAAACGTAAGGATCCTGGATATCCTACTATTTCCATTTCTATCGGGGAAAAACACATTAACCGTGCTCTACTAGACCTTGGCGCTAGTGTTAACTTGCTTCCTTACTCGGTTTACGAGCAACTAGGTATCGGAGTGTTAAAGCCTTCGAACATAACTCTTCAGATGGCTGACCGATCAATCACCAAACCTAGGGGTGAACTGGAGGATGTGTTAATAAAAATCGGGGAATTTATATTCCCTGTAGACTTTATTGTAATTGATACACAGCCTGTAGCGAACCCACGGAATCAAATTCCGGTGATTTTAGGTCGCCCCTTTTTGGCCACTTCCAACGCTATCATCAACTGTCGTAATGGCTCTATGACCCTATCTTTCGGGAATACGTCAATTGAGCTGAACATTTACAAGTTGGGAAGTGTACCCTCCGAACCTACTGCTCAGGTCTGTTCTGTCGACTTAATGGATGTCGACAGCAGCGAATTTGATGATCCTCCTAATACCGATCTTGACTCTTTTCATATGTTATTGTTTGACCCAACTATGTATCATACACATACGGACACTTCCACCGAGATGTCCGGGTCAACAACTAACACTGATTATGAAATGCCCTTAGAGTCTGAAGATCACCCCGCACTTTGTGATGACATTATTCATCGGGGCATTGATGGAACTTTTGAGGAGATCTTCGCTGATGAACTCGTATTTTTGAATGACACGGGTGTTGAGATGAATCATCTCCCAATCACTGAAATTGAACCTCCACCCCTTCTTCTGAACTGTACAAAGAATGCGAGTAATCCATCACATTCACTGCATCGTCTCTCCAAAATGAGACGCACACACATTCTATTCCACGTCTTACCCTTTCCCCACTTCTTCTTCCACCAATCAGAGCACTGCATTGACAAAAATTTTGAATGGTTGGTGTTAACCTTCGGTCTTTGCAAAGCTTGGCATCGACCAATGATTCTTGACCCCCTCATGTGATTTTCAAAGATTAACATTGCATAACTCAAGTTTGGGGGGTGCATTTTTTCTGGCTCTTGAAAAGAAAATTTTTACATAATGATGAGCCAAAAATAAGTTTGGGGGAGGGTCTTCACTTAAATATTTTGCCCCCACTAATAAATTCCTCCCAAGCTTACAGGTTTTGTAGATATAGCAGATGGCAACAGTGAGGACACTGTTGAAAACAAGTTTGGGGGAGGTTTGTGCTTATTTTCGCATCATTTGCATATCATTTACGTAAGCACAAAACATTTTATGAAAACCTATAAAAATTTAAAAAATTTCAAAACTATAAAAATATTTTTGTACATAAATAAGATAATAAAATATTTGATAGTGAAAAATTACATCCATGAGATTGGAAAAATTTAAGAAAACCAAGAAAATTAGAAGTTTTCTTATACGAACTAGTAATAAGTAGTTATGAGCCGTTGTCCCAAGGGTTAGTAAGATGAAGGACGTCACTAATCTGAGGATAAAAATAAGTCTGAAAAATAGTTTCTATTCTGGAAGCCAAACATTTTGAACGTTGATACCCTGCTATTCGCACTTACACACGTCTTGAAGCCCGGGATAGTAGAGGATACCTTGAAATACTCTTGTCTTAAAGCCGATGTATGAAGGAAATAAAAAAAAATGAATAAAATATAAAGTGGTGAGAAAAATGGACACTGGTTTTGTTATCACCGAGGGCAATAAAAAATATATAGCGAGGGTGCTTCTTCACCTAGTGCCCTAAGGCCAACTGGTCTGGGAGTCACTGCTATGCCTGAGGTGGTGCAAGACGAGGAAAATACACCAATTAAGCAAGCACATGAGTAATCGGTCGGTTAGTACCTCAAGAAGTATTAACGGTCGCATGAAAGTGTGTGAGCAAATTCATTTAAATATTCATTAATCAAAAAGTACTGAGGCTGATGGGCAAGAGTATGATAGCTTGAATTGAATTCTCCGGGTGTAGGGATATCCTTTACACACACGCAGGGTTATATGATCGATGTTTGGAAGAAAGATAGGAATGAAGAATAAGACGATGTTTTATTGAGGGGGGACGTGATTTCTGACATCTTTTCATGACCATTAAGATAGGGTTCATGACAACCGAAAAGCTAGCTTAGTTGGAAACCCTAATTTTCAAAGTCTTTCTTTTACAATTCTTTTCTTTAAATGTAAATTTCACGATCTTTCTTTTATTATTGGATTTTGTGGGTGCAATCCGCTGAAAACCCTCAGGAGACAACACTCCTCCTACTAGGGATACCTAGAGGTTTAAAGGCTTGTTGCACGCGCTCAGTGCAATCGTGTTGCCTACGAAAGTGTGCTGGTTAGTTTTTTCTCTTTCTTTATTTTCTCCTTCTCTTTTTAAATAAAACAGTTCGCTCGAGACGATCGAAAATAAGTTTGGGGGAATTTGATCAGTCGAAAATAATGTATTTTTAACACGGCAATTTTCCCATCATTTGCACTCAGTTAGAAGTGTTCGGCATTCATATTACACATATTAGCAAAACAGTCCTGAAATATCAGATTGCATGTGTTAGACTCTAAAACCGACATTTCTGAGGAAATTGTGTGTTTTTCATGGCATCACATCATCCTTGTATTGCGCAACACTTGTGTCGAGATTTGTGCAGGAAATTGCAGGAGCAAAGCCAAAAGAGCTGATAAAAAATACGCCAACTAAATGATTTCAGATCTGGTAGCAATCTAGAAGGAGTTATAAAATTCAACATATCAAAACAAGGCCTATGTATCAGGCCCAACATTTACTAGAAAGACCAAGCCATGAAGCCTCTAAAGAGCCGCGGAACCGCGGCAGGAGCCGGCTTGCGCCGCGGTTCCGCGGTGCTTCTGCCACGTCAGCACTTCAATTTTAGGGCATAATTCCTCTCTCAGTCCCAGCAGCTCAGAATGATATGTCAAGTTCCAGAATACCCTCGAAGCTACTGCCAGATCAGCAAAGATCATTAAGCAAAGCTAATCCTAATTAAGCTCCTATCTAACCTCTTCTAGAAGCTCCCTCCTAACTAATCACATCTAGAAGCTTCTCCTCTAACTAACTTTTGGAGGGAAATTCAAATTTCCTCAACAAACTTTTGGAGAGAAACTTAGAATTTGAAATCCTAGATCTAGGGTTGGGATGTCTATAAATAGAAGCCTAGACCTAGGGTTAAAAGGTAATCAATCTTAGTTGTTCATCATTAGTTCATCATTAGTTAGTTCATTAATCCATTCTTTACCTCTAATTCTTCATCTTCTTCCACAAGTCTAGTGACAAGACTTGTGCGAAACCCTAACCCTAATTCCACTCCAAATTTAAGATCCCGAGTACCATTCAAGCAAGAAGCCTTCAACCTTTTAGGAGCCGAGTCGATCTTCAATCGGGCAAGTGATCCAAGCCGATCCGCGACTCACGGGGACGAGCGAAGCCAAATCGACGATCGAGTTCTTCCTCTTGTAGTTCTTGAGCGAATGTAACAAAATTGTTGATATAAATAAAATGTGAAATTCTTTAATCTTGCTTTCTTTTAATTCTTGCATCATGATTAGATCTCAATTCGTGATTCTAGTTCTTGTTGTGATGTTCGAGTAAAACTCCGCTCGTAAAGGAGTCGAGACGATCAATAGAATGATGATGTAACAAATCTTAATACGATTCTTGAGTCCTACGAGCTTTGTAAACCCTAGCAAGTTCAAGAATCGATGACCTAGTTTCGTTGCGCTGCTTTCTTGATTGTGATCGCTCGAAATTAGGAATCTACAATCGTTTCTTGAATTTACTAGAGGCTAGAATGTGAATGATATCGACAAAAGAACAAGGGATAAGATGAAACCCTAGTTTCATAAGAAATCCCTAATTCTTGATCGATCATCATCGATCTAGTATCAATTCATCGAAGAATAAGAATACGTAATTGTAAGATTACATCACGTCTATAGATCTGATCGATTCCTACGAGCCTCATTTCGATTCTTGATATTTGGTTGGAAAAATCATCAAACTATCAATTCTTGATTCTAACTTTTTCTTGTTATTAGATCTAGATTTTCTAATTCTTGAACTTCAACTATAAATCATGAATTGTTTGTTTTCTTTTCATTAAAGTTTCGACTCATCTAATTCGAAAGACGAACGATTACACTTTCCCTGTGGACGATCCGCACTTACTAACGCGCTACAATCGACACCGTTATTGATTGCGGTCAAATAATTTTTGGTTGTGATTTCTTTACTATTTTCCAACATACACATCCTAAAAATCTTTATAATCAGCTCCTGATGTGGATTTAACCCTTCAGATATAGCAACCAAAGTCCATACTTTGTTAGTGTACATGGATTCCATCTCAGATCGCTAAGCATCCGGCCATTCTTACAGAGTCCCTACTCTCGATGGCCTGCTCGAAACTATTTGGGTCATCATCTCATGATGCATTCCTCGCTCCCACTGTCATCGAGAAACCGAAGCATCTCTCAGGCGGATAGGAACCCTGCTAGATCGGCGGAGAGGCTGAGGTTCGTCGGGGACTATTGAATCCTTTAGTTCTGTCAAATCATCAGCTGTAGTTTGTATAGCTGGAAATCCTTCCAGTTCTACAGAACTGACCTTGCCTCGATCTTGTCCGGATTTTGCTTTCAGACATAGGCTGGACAATCCCCAAATCTTAACATACTTAAGATATGGGCTCTTCCCATTCCATATCACATATGAAGTGGTAGGCAACTGATTTGATTGGAAACCTATTCAATAGGTATGCAACTTCTCAAGTGCATAACCCCCAAAAGGAAACAGGTAACTCAGTAGTACTCATCATAGAGCGCACCATATCACATAGGGTGCAATTGCTCCATCCTGATACACCGTTGTGCTGTGGTGTATTCAGAGGAGTAATACTGAGAGAGAATCTCATTCTTCTTTAGAATAGTCCAGGAATTCTATGCACAAGTATTCTCTTCCCTGATCTCATCATAGGACATAATACTTATACCCGTTTTGGTTCTCTACTTCTATCTTATATTCTTTGAATTTCTCAAAAGCTTCAGACATGTGTTTCAACAGGAACATGTGTCCGAATCTAGAGAGATCATCAATGAATGTAATGAAGTACAAAGAACCAGTCCTGGCATATGTAGACTGGGGTCCTTCATACATCACTATGTATCAGTCCCAAAAGTTTACTAACTTTTTCTCTGTTTCTAATAAACAGAGCTGTGGTCATCTTATCTTTGTGACATGACCGACAAGTTTCACAAGATGTAAATTCAAACAGATTTAAATATGCATCTAAATGTAACTTAGCTAGTCGGGTCGCATTGATATGACCTAGTCTACAATGCCTCAAGAAGGATCCATTCATTTCTGGACTCTTCCTCTTGTGTGTGTTCTTTATACTAAGAACTGTAGTTTGATTTAGAACGTCAATGCTTTTGGATAACGTACCTGAACCAATCAACTCTTGATATAGGAAATGTTTAAAACATTATCCAACAATAAAAAATTATATCCTTTCTTTACTAATAAAGAGACTGATATGATGTTGTATATCAGGTTCGGTATCTAATAACATTCGTTCAGAATCAATGTATTCTGGTAATATAGGGTGATAGTGACCAACAGACTTGGCTGCAACACTTGCACCGTTTCTATCTCATGAAACATATTACCCGTTCTCAGTTCTCTACCTATCTGTATCCCATTTAACAGATTACATATGCGGGATCCTGATCCGGTATCATATACCCAGGACGTAAAGGATACTGAAAAACAGTTCTGTGTAATGAACACACCCGAAGAAGATGCATCAGCATGCACTTTTTTCATTTGGGCGGCACGGGAATTCTGGTAATCCCCAATTTCCTGGTCTGTCTTATAACAATTATAAGTTGGAGCGGGACCAACGTTCCCCAGCTCTGTATAACAAGCGGGTTCGGTCAATACATCCATATTATTATCTTGATTAAGGCGTGACATGGTCGCTACTTAAAGAGAGAGAGAAGAAAACACTCTGCGTGCGCTCTTGCAAGATTAGATTGGTTATATATTTTATCTAATCAGGATGGATCCCACTGTTTTTATCAAATCCTCCTTCAAACCTTAAAAGGAAAGACTAGCCGGGATTAATTACACTCTACAAGTTCGCCAATCTTTCGGCCAGGCCAGTGCCGGTACTTTGAGGGAGGTTCCCCGTGCTTTCGCACGGACCTAATTAAAATAAACCTCATTTTCCCAGGGGCGTAACCCCGTTGACACCTTTCTATACACCTACTTGATCGGCTAATTGTAAAGTGCAAAACTCTCCCAGGAGTAACAATTACTGGCAGTGGGTATCGGGATCCAACTATCATATAGAAGGTATGCAATCTCATTGGAAATTTCAACACTTGAAACTCCCGATAAAGGTTTTTACCCCTAGCACTTATGACCTTAACTATGGTCAACAAATCATAAGCACTAGTCAAGCTCTACTCGTCATTTCGTGATTAATTAGACCCACCCACATGACCCTTAACTAAGGTCAACAAAGTCACGCGACTGTCCTAACTAATCGCATCATATGCTATGTAGGAAGACATCACTTAGCTACCGTACACTGTGCCTTGACTATGGTCAACAAACACAGCAAGAATACTAAGTACTCTACTTCCTAAAATGACGGAGGGTTGCGAATGGTTTTTAAGAAAACCTTTAACGCTTTGAACTTGATCTCGTTGCAGAATCAAATGGTTTTTAAATGGAGTGTTTTTTAGGCTTTTGCTAGTTTCGCTAAAGAGGTCACTCCCGATGAAGGGATCTCGGCTCTTTCATCGTCGAATGAGGTGCAGGATATTCACAATACCACTATGCAAAGCAAGAACTAGAAAAGCAGTCAAAAGACAAACCGAAGGTTGTAGCATCTGCTAGTCATTGCTAAAGAGGTCACTCCCGGTGAAGGGATCCCGGCTCTTTTCTTATCGAATAAGGTGCTGGATGTTCTACAAGGAACACCGCTATGCAAAGCAACAACTAGAGCTACCTGATTTTTAAAATTCGATTCCACAACATCATTTTAGGTTTATTTTCTTTCATTAATCTCATTAATGAATGTCCCATCATTTAAGTCCACCTAAACATCACAGATAAATACAACGTACATTTATGCCATCCGCATTCACCTCGATGTCCCGTCTGCACCGTTAGGTTAGGTAACTAACGGCAGAGCGGGGCAGGGCTAGAACGGGTGTAAAACATAAGCAACGTCTATAGAATATATTATATATACTATATACAGTATCTATCTGAACATATCACATGATCACATCACAGATAACGCAGCAGAAAATATCATATGAAATATTGGATATACTAGGACGTCCGTGTTTTATTTTGAGCCTATATAAAACACGGATTCCACGGTCGTGATGAATAGCCAATCCCACACCCCTAGACCCCTACGAGAGCGGCAAGCAACCCTACCAATTCTAGAGTTAGGAGACCCGGACTCGACTCCTCAAAATGGTCTCCCACTGGACCCTAGAACCCGGTTACTTGTGCTCCCCTCCTTGGGTCTATCTTAATGCGGAAAAGTAAATAATATACAATGGTGACATCATCCTTAGCCCGGAAGTGCCCCAATAAAAGAATATTACATACAAGTTTTTACATGAATGATAAAGAAAAACACTCATCTCACATAAAAAAAACCCGGCTATTCAAACATGACGATCCAATATAACATATCCAGCAACACATAACATCACATGTCATCAACGTAAGTAAATATGCCCATCCCAATTGTCGTTGACATATAGCAACGAAACCGGCGATATCACATATTACACTTACGGTCGCAGAAAAAAAAAGTGTAAAACTACAACAGTTGGAATCCGCAACCTCTTTAGACATCGCATGCCTAACTATATGAATTCCTAAGACATCGCATGCCTAACTATTATAAACCCTGCATTTTAGTCTCATCATCGAAAACTCTTTTCAATATCAAGTCGGGCAATACAACAAGATTCCCGACATCCTGATCGAATGCTCGTCGCAAACTTTAGTAGACGGCCGTACCCCGGATGCCGTCGACGAAGTGCACTAAGGCGGAACACCGCTGCCGCGAGCACCCGAACGGATGCTTTTGGCTACGGGGTTCTCCTACAGTCACTTGGTCGGGGCTATGGGTCGGGGCTATGGGCCGTAGCTATCTATTAAGTTTACCCGGCGAGTATCCGTGTACTTTACGTGATTGCGACGGACTTTTGATCGCATCAAAATCCCGTGGTAACCGATCAATGAGACTAAACTGCTATGTTTATAACATTCAAATTAGTTATCTCATAACTACTTGTGGATTTCAAATATTGTATCACATTCCAGATAAATAGACAATGTTAAACTTTCCGATCGAATAAGCAAACACCCAAGTTTTCCCAATAGCTCAAAACTTGAAATAAGTTTAAAAACATCCATTTCATGCAACAGTACCAACGGTCCAGCCGTAGAAGGGTCAAGCCAACGCCTCACATGTGGCACGCCGTACTGCCCCAAACCCAAAGGTTCAAAAGGCAGTCCAAGACGGTCACATAATCGAGGTAAGGTTTGTTATCTTTTAGAGGGTCCATCGCGTTACTTGCATGACTTAGAACGTTTTTAAACTACGGAAAAATCTAACACTTGGAAATTTTCCGGCAGGGGAAAAGGTGAGTTATTGATATCCGGTCGAACTTTTTAACACTTTCTAAAATTACCCGGAAAAACTAAACAAAGTTAAATTATCCGATCGAATCAACGAGTCCCCAATACAACCCTAAAAAAACTCAACACTTGAGTGGAATTAAAAAATTCCCAGAAAAAATTGACAAGAAAGGACCTAAGAATAAATATATGAAGTATGAGGGACTAAGTCATAATTTGGGCCGTGGAACCGCCGCCAAACCCTTGGTTTGGCCGCGGTTCCGCGGTCCTATAGACGAATCAGTGGGCCGTACTTCACAGTAATTCTTAGTTTTTCCTGCTTAATTTTCTGAGCATTTTTAATTCATAAAAAATCACGATTTCAAAAAATGTACAGAGAAGGGTATTCGTCGGGGTTTACGGGTTTGATCGGACTTCAAACTCCGTCTAGACTTCGTGTAAAGCTCTAGCTTGGCTCTGATACCACTGTAGGGTTTGCTAGGCACTCTAACAAGGTTCTATAAGGCATCCACCATACCCGATTCAAAAAATTTAGCCGTGCCGAACAACCCTAACCTAGATCGTATACTAGAGATTATGCGAAAACTAGCAAGCAAACAACTTTAACAATAAGTGAAAGGGATTACAACCTTTGTAGATCTGGTCCTTCACTTCAATAGCTCCGTGTAGATGTCCCCTTCGCTGTAATCGTGAACTCCGGACTCTGGCAATGGTTTCCTCGGAGAAATGAGCGGGCTAGGTCGCTGACTTCGAGGCCGAAGATGATCTACGCCGGGGAGACACTAACTCAAGTAGGAGGTGGGCTCACTTTAGAATTGTTTTTCTCACATTTTTCCTCATAGCACCATTAGAGCTTGAAAGCTTTTTCAAGGAGCTCGATGAAGAAGAAGAAGAAAGAATAATATCATCATATGAATTATCTTATTCTCAATAATGTAACCATGGGTGAGTTAAGCTATCATGCTTAACTCATGTAGAGAATTAACCAAAGTATGAGGTTAAGGATTGGGTTAACTAAATATCTAAAGAATGACAAAAGAGTTGACTTTGTCAGTGTTTCCACAAGCTTCATGAAAGCTTGAGAACTTTGACAAAGTCTCTCTCTTTTGTTATTCTTAAGATATAAAGAAAACCCTAATCTTTACCCTAATCTTGGTATAAGTCTCATACACCCATCTTTGATGTATCATCAAGCATGACACAATCATATGTACACAAATATATATCATATATACACTTATGCACAATCAAGTGAGAAAATAAATCTTAAGTGAGCTAATACTAGTTAATGTAATGTAATATATCAAATATATAATTATACATTAAATTATTAAATCAACTCTTGATTTAATAATCCGGCTATAACCGACTAATATCAAAAGTAACAACTTATCGAATCAACACTTGATCCGATAACCCGGCTATATCGCATACAACCGATCAATGTCACAAATCGCGAGAATAGAATACGGTATCTCATATCATATCAATCTCGGTCCCGTACATATCACATATGCGCTCCTACTCCGTTTCGTTTGAGCCAGGAAACCCCTGTGTAGGACTCTAAAGACTCGTCAATACGCCGGCAGTAGGTGATGATCATATCAAACACCCACAAGCAGCAAGCGGTTTGCTAAACATAACGGCCACCCGGGTATTGAGCGATCAGAAGATCAACAAGCAAGCCTGCTCACACTCCTGCGAATCCAATCAGTAACACTTATCGCACAGTCCGGTCTGTTCGTCTGATATGTCGCATATCTCGCCTAGGGGTGGTAAACGTCAGACCCCAGTAGCTTAATAAGTCATGCCGATGTAAGGTCCATAACAAGCATGAAACTACTGATAACACTTACCAGTAAATCAGTGCAACCCTGGCCAGGGATTTTCAGTTATGGCCAGTCGAGCATAGCGCAACATCAACCCCCAATACCGGGAGAGACGAATCCCCTCCTATCGCTCATTGCCTCCATGTGAATCGGGACTGTACCCAAAAACCACTTGTTTGCACGACTCAATAAAGCCGTGGTAGGGTGGAAATCAAAGCACAGTGGGAGACACATAAGACTCTATGACGATCTCGGGTCAACAGACTAAGCTGTACCAGTGTCACCGGAGAACTGCCATCTGACGTGAGGTATAATACCATCTGGGAGTTCTCGGCGAGTCCGTTCAGTGTACCCAGTCTCCACTGAGCACCCGCATACCGTCTCTGATGTCAAACACCAATGGATATGGGATCATCCATCGCCCATCACATGGGTCGAGAAGATATACGCTAGTCTACTCTGGAATATCGATGCCCCGTCTCGATATTCCCACGACTAGGAACATTGAAGGATGTACTCATGGACTACCCAGGCCCCACTAGTATGATCTGCATCATAGTCCTGCAAGTCGAGTACACATCCTAAGGGCTTTATCAACATGTAACAGAGAGACAGTAAGTGTACATGTTAAGATAAAGAGCAACCAGATAGCACACTATCATGTCGAGCAAGAAAGTCCTACCTATATATGTCCCAGCATCCACTACAATACACATCTCATGTACAGTAATGGCCTCTAGGGCATACATATAACTAACACTTTTCATGGTCAGCCACCGTGGCCAACTTCGCTTCAATTCGAGCCCGTTGCTGCAAAAAGGATGAAATTTTCTCATCGATTTCTCGCTGAGCAACTTCGCGACTCTGCGTAACCCGCTCCATGAAGTAGAGCTTCTGTCTCAGTGCCAGCCCGTCATAAATACATCGTTGGAGACCTTCAAAAATAGCTTTCAGCTGCGCGGCATTCGCTTCGACCTGGGCACGCAATTGGACAGACTCAAAGGAAGCCACCTCACGTTCCTTCCATCCCAGGATCACCTCTTGTTCAAAATGGCGAAGGAAAGGAACACTCTGCTCAACCCATACAGCCTGCTGGGAGTTCAGAGCTAACACTTTAGGAGCGAGACGCTTGAGCTCAATCTCATGCAGGCAGATCTCGATCTTCCTGCAGTAATTAACCCAAGACTTGACGACGCTTTCATCATGAAAGTTCACGAGCATCGCCGGCATGGGATTAACCTCAGCAGCAAAGTCTGCAGCAAATGCGAGGGCCTCGGCGTCAAGATCCTCGACGAACTCACTAAACATTCGCAGGCTCGTCGCAGCACCCCTGGAGGATGGGCATTTAGCAAAGGGCCCTGCCGGCATTGGGATTCGATACTCGAAGGGAGCTGGAGTTGGTGCGGTTGCTGCAAAACAAATTATGGTCAGATGTTGACTCGGGAGGTAAAGAAAATACACGAGCAATGGAGTCTACTATACCGGCTGCGACAGGTGGCAAAGTTGGGAGTACTGGAGGCGCGGCTATTCTCTCGTCCCCTCCTCCAATCTGTAACGCTGCAATCAATTCAAAGAAGAATTAGCAACGACATGGTTGCCCGTAAAAGAAAGGAAAGGATGTTGGTTAAAAACTATACTCACCGACACCAGCAGGCAGGACGATTTCTGACTAGAAGGAGAAATGTGGGTTCAACATCTGATACAGATGGTCGAAAAGGACTCTTGCAGAATTGCGACAATATACTGTCAATACAAGAAAGATGGTATCCACGATTTAAATTAAATAAATCGCAAACCCATACCTTCCAGTATTTGAGAGGACATGAGAGAAGGCGAAGGGACGGCGACCGTCAGAGCAGCAACTGGTGACGCTTCTTCGGGTGGCACAACCTCAGCATTCACCACACCTACACTCAAAATGAACAAAATGTCATCAGAAGGGACTGAAAGGGATTGCGAAATTAAAAGTAAACAGCGACCCAAGACCTACCTGATGGGTCATCAGCCAAAACCGCGATGGAAGCATCACCAGGTGCAACGGCTTCTTCGCTCTCCTTCAGTGGAATAGTTTCGGCGCCCGTGGCTTCATCCCCTAATTCGACGAGAGCCGTCATGACGCTTGCGATTCCCGCCGATATCAGGGAGCCGCAAGGCGAAAGAGCGACGGTTTGGGAAGTCCCAGACTCCCGAGAGAGAGTAGCCGCTTCGGGCTTTGTAGTCGCCGTCATCTCACCTGCCATCTCATCGCAGGACTTGGCCCTGCAGGATATGGTATATAAGAATTTGAAGATCAAGTTCTGATAAAAGACTCAGCGTTACGTTACCTTCGGGCAGCTTTTCGGTTTCTTCCCGAACCACGCGCGCAACCTGTCTATGGGCGGTAGACAGGGCAGTTGGAGCATCCTCTGGAGGAATAGCGACAGATGGGGTAGTGCTTGAATCGGCACCTACAGCCAAGCTGGCATCGCGTTCCCTCACCACACGCTTCCTACGCTTCTTTTCTGTCTGAGCGGTGAGAAGCGATCTCCTCAAGACCTCCGTCAAAGGGACGTCATCGTCCGAACCAAGCTCTGCCTCTGGAGCCATTACGACGTCTGTCATCGGCTGCTTAAGTGAAGCCTCCTGCGGTACTGTCGGGGGAGCTGGGGCCACAATAGCTGGCTCTGGAAGCATCGCTGCATCACCGCTCGGGATCGGTACCGCACTTGGAATAACCCGAGTCAAGGTAGTCCCTGCAATAAAATAAAACAGAGGGTCAAACCACGAATAAAGAAAAAGGGAATGGAGGCACAATGAGCCGAAGTATACCCAGGCCCAAAGAAGCACGGAGCCTCTCTTCCTCTACAAATGTTTTGAGGGAAGCCGCGAAAGCCTTTTCGGCAGAGATACCTGTTGAAGAAGAAAGCGTCAGTAAAAGCATAATAAAAAAAAGATAACCGCGGAAAGATGCGGCTGAAGTCTACCTGACTGTGCGATAGTGATCAGTGCTGCTTCATCGCGAGCCAGTCGCTCGGAAGCCACAAGGGCATCTTGAAGATCAATATCATCCGCAGGCGCTATAAATAGACCCTCATTGGTCCCGTACTCGCACAAGCCTTCGCTGTAGGAAGCATGGGGCTCCTGGCCGAGTACAACGTCCGCAGAAAATAGCGACTTCTTCTTTTTCTGCGAGCAGGCTCCAGCGGACGATGATAGGATCTTGCGCTTGGCGAGCAATATTGGGCGACGAGTCTCGATCTCCGTACCTGCCCCAGACTTCGGGGACGCTGCAGCTGCCGTTTCTGTAGGAACTCGGGGTAGAGGCTTCTCAGGGAAAGCGCGTGGGACCTCAGCCACAGCAGCTTCTCTTAAGGTAGGACCAACAGTGGTCCGTCGCTTTAAGAGAACAGTTGGATTACCGGCGGGGACCGCACCTTTGCGATCGAGCAAAAGCCGTCTTTCTTCCCTAATAACAGCACCCATCGAATGCTGGTACCACGCCACGTATGCGTTCGAGATTTTCGGGACGCAGCTCAGCTCACTGATTAAAAAGTTGGATCCGGTGTTCAGCCGCATAAAATGGTGTAGCGCGTTGCGGATACCCTCTTCCGTGGCAACTGGATCAGCTAGGAAAGCCTCTAGCGGGACACTCTGATCGTAGCTCGACTGTTGAGCGAACCGGTGCGGGTTGTACCTCATGAACAACGTCGAGTCATTCTGCCTGAACACCAAAAAGCCCGGCCTGATTGAGTACAGATGCAGAATCTCCTGAGCCTTCAATGTAGAAGCCCCATCTTTGAAGGTGTCCCGCAGCGGCTGCACCGTCATAGTGGATTCCCTGCCGATAGTTAAAACCTTATCGACAAAGGTCATGCCATCAAATGTACGTGGGTGAAGGACCAGACCCCGAGCCTCCCGCTGTGACAGATTTAAAGGGGATGCGTCACTAGGAGCATAATCCGAGGGAAGTTATAACTGTCGTTGAAACGGGGCCATTTATGGGCTCCAAAAGCGCCAAGCACGTGCAGCTCGATCCACGACATAAAATAGTGCAACGGGAGAGTGACAGGCTGTACCCCCGGCTGAGTGGTGTCTGCCGCTAAGCTGAGGCCATGTACAGGTGAGCCAACCCAGCGATCCCGACGGCCACTCGTGTTCCCGCAACCATGCGGTGGGCTGGGTAAAATACCGATGGCCTCATATTGTAAGGTTAGTATAGCACCCTACGAAGAGTTTTGAAGCATCACATGACCCAAAGTTTTAATTTTTAAGGTGCTAAACTAACATGCAAGTGGATCGATCCTAGAAATTAGGGTTATCAAACTATAAGTAAGTAAAGATTAGGGTTTAAAGGCTACAACCTTTGTAGCTCCCGTTTTTGCTTCACTCCTTAGGCTCTTTGAGTGTTGGATGAAGGTCCGCTTGTACTCCTCCCACGTCCACGACGATCCACCCGGAGTTTTCCCGTCCAAGCTTGCAACTTTGAAAAACAAAGAGAACACTCTAATCAAGTTGGCTAAACTTGATTAGAATGATGTTGTGGCTATGGATCTCACTTCAAAATCCTATTTTTGTGAGTGATTCACTCTCTTGTGTGAACTAGAGAGCAAAAGCATGGAGGTTGATGAAGATAGTGGATTTTAGAAGAAGAGAATGAATTATCTTATGAAAGAGAAAAGAAAAATAGCTATATATATTTTCCTTTCTCTTAACCAACCATGGTTAGATATATAGATATCATTTTATTTTA
The DNA here is from genome assembly GCA_030015575.1 of Agapanthus africanus. NCBI lineage: Eukaryota > Viridiplantae > Streptophyta > Magnoliopsida > Asparagales > Amaryllidaceae > Agapanthus > Agapanthus africanus. The sequence continues at coordinate 495,426,885 of CM057348.1, read as the reverse complement.
AATTAAAAGCATGATAAGAAAATAAACTATGGGTTAAATGTTAGGTGAGCATGGTTGAGTTAGAAGAGTGTAGAAACTCTTAAGTGATTTAACCCATTTTTCATTTTCTTTTGCTTTAATTTAAATCCAACAATTATCCAAATATAACCATGGTGTAATTCTTATACATCCACCATTCTCATTGTATAAACAACCATGATAATATATGATGTATGTATGCATGTGTGCTTGCACATCCATATGTGCATGAACAAGAATGAATGCACACATGCATGCATACATCCAACATAAACAAGATAGGATTTGTAGTGAGAAACTAATGATGAATCAACACTTGATTCACTAATCCGGTCATATCACATATGACCCGACCATTAGCAAGCCGCCCAATCAATATACGGTATCCCATACACGCATTTTAATCGGGTCCAAGCGCATATCGCATATGCGCACCACAACTTTTCGCCTGGACTAGGTAACTCCTATGTGGGACTCTAAGACTCGTCAATACGCCGGCAGTGGGTGATGATCATATCAAGCACCCCCCAAGCCGCAAGCGGTCAGCTAAACGTAACGGCCACCCGGGTATTGAGCGATTAGAAGAAAACAAGCGAACCTGTTACAACTCCCGTCGAGCCATCCGGCAACACTACCGTACAGTCTGGTCTCTTCGTCAGATATGCTGCATATCGAGCCTAGGGATGGTCACGTCGACCCCAATAACTCAATAAGTCGTGTCGGTGAATGGTCTATAACAGGTCGAGAAACTACTGATAACACTTATCAGCAAATCTCAGCAGCCCTGGCCAGGGACTTGCTGTTATAACCAGTCGAGCACAGCACAGCATCAACTCCCAATACCGGGAGAGACGAAACCCCTCCTATCGCTCATTGCCTTCGTGTGTCTCGGGACTGTACCCAACGGCCACCTGTTTGCACGACTCAGTAGAGCCGTGGTAGGGTGGCAATCAAAGTACAGTGGGAGAACACACAAGACTCCATGACGATCTCGGGTCTACAGACTAACCTGTACCAGTGTCACCTGAGAATTGCTATCCAACGATAGATATAATTCCATATAGGAGTTCTCGGTGAGTCCGTCCAGTGTACCCAGTCAGCACTGAGCACCCGTATATGATCTTGATGTCAAACATCGATGAATGTGGGAACATCCATCGCCCATCACATGGGTCTAGTATCATATACGCTAGTCTACTCTGGTATATCGATGCCCCGTCTCGATACACCTCCGACTAGGGACATTTCAGGATATGCTTATAGACTACAAACGTCCCACTAGTATGATCTCTATCATAATCAGAGTAGTCAAGCAGATATCCTTGGGGCTTTATCAGCATGTATGAATGAATAAAAGCATGATCAAATCAACATGTCAGATAAAGAATAACCAGATAGCATACTATCATGTCGAGCAATAATGCAAACTGAATATATATACATGTATAGATACATCCACTATCACATAATGGCCTCTAGGGCATACATATATCCAACAATCTCCCACTTGCACTAAGGCCAGTTATTGGCGTATCTCATACCCAACATCTCAAAAAGTCGCTCATGCTACGGCTGAGGGAGGGCCTTGGTGAATGGATCCGCGGCGTTGTTCTTTGTGTCAACTCTCTAATCTCGATCTCGCGGCGATCTACAATCTCCCGGATCAAATGAAAGCGCCTCAGGATGTGTCTGGACCGCTGATGGGATCTGGGCTCCTTGGCTAACGCCATCGCCCCATTATTGTCACAATACAAAGGTATTGGATCAATAATGGTTGGAACTACTCCTAGCTCCGAGACGAACTTCTTCATCCAGACGGCTTCCTTGGCGGCATCATTTGCAGCAATGTACTCAGCTTCCATCGTAGAGTCTGCAACGGTATCCTGTTTGGAACTCTTCCAACTTACCGCCCCTCCATTGAGGGTAAATACAAACCCTGAGATAGATTTGCTGTCATCCTTATCGCTCTGGAAGCTCGAATCGGTAAAGGCCTCCATTTGGAGATCTGTATTACCATACACCAAGAACAATTCTTTAGTCCTTCGTAAGTACTTAAGAATGTTCTTCACAGCTGTCCAGTGGTTCTCCCCTGGGTTGGATTGATACCTGCTTACAACACTAAGTGCATAAGCTACATCTGGGCGTGTACATAACATCGCATACATTATAGACCCTACTGCCGAAGCATAAGGTATAATGCTCATGCGAGCTCTCTCTTCATCGGTCTTTGGACAAGAATCCTTGGAGAGAGTGACTCCATGGCAAGCGGGTAAGGCACCCCGCTTGGAGTCTTCCATACTAAACCTCTTTAGGATGGTGTTGATGTACCTGGTTTGGGACAGTCCCAATAACTTTTTGGATCTATCCCTATAGATCCGTATGCCCAGGATGTATGTGGCATCACCCAGGTCCTTCATGGAGAACCTTAGTGATAAGAATGATTTGACCGACTGTAGCATAGGAATATCATTTCCTATCAGAAGAATATCATCCACGTACAATACGAGGAATGTGACAGCTCTTCCTACAGCCTTTTTATAAACACAAGGTTCATCTGGATTTTTGATGAAATCAAACTCTTTGATAACATCATCGAAACAGATGTTCCAACTCCGAGATGCTTGCTTTAACCCATATATGGATTTAAGCAGTCTACATGCCTTTTCGCTGCTCCCACTGTCAATGAAGCCCTCTGGCTGATCCATATAAACGCATTCTTCTAAATCTCCATTTAGAAATGCTGTTTTAACGTCCATCTGCCAGATTTCATAGTCGTAGTGAGCAGCAATAGCAAGTAGGATCCGAATGGATTTAAGCATGGCTACGGGCGAAAAAGTTTCGTCATAGTCCAGACCTGGTCTTTGACGAAAACCTTTCGCCACAAGTCTTGCCTTATAGGTCTCTACCTGCCCATCCACACCAATCTTTCTTTTAAATATCCATTTGCACCCCACAGGTTTTACCCCAGGGGGTACAACGTCCAAAGTCCATACTTTGTTGGTGTACATAGACTCCATTTCGGATCTCATGGCATCCAGCCACTTCACAGAGTCACCACTCGTGATAGCCTGCTGAAAACTGGTAGGATCATCATCATCCATGATGCAATCTTCTCCGTTACCATCAATGAGGAAACCGTAGTACCTCTCCGGTGGGCGAGAAGTCCTACCAGACCTACGGAGTGGCCGAGGTTCTTCAGTTTCTGTTGCAACAGCCGGTTCAACCAAATCGTCATTCGTAGTTTGTGTCTCCAGAACCTCTTCTAGATCTACAACCTTGCCATCATCTTTATCCGTGAAAAACTCTTTTTCCAGGAATGTGGCATACTGAGAAACAAACACCTTTTGTTCCTCTTTGTGGTAGAACAGATATCCATAAGAATTCTTTGGATATCCCACAAAGTTACACATGACTGACCGTGTCTCGAGTTTGTCCGGATTCTGCTTTTTAACATAGGCCGGGCAACCCCAAATCTTAACTCTCTTAAGAGATGGTCTCTTCCCATTCCATATCTCATATGGCGTGGTAGACACGGCTTTGGTTGGAACCCTGTTTAGCAGAAACGCTGCAGTCTCCAATGCATGTCCCCAAAATGAGACTGGTAACTCAGCGTCACTCATCATAGACCGGACCATATCCAATAGGGTCCTGTTCCGTCGTTCTGACACACCGTTGTGCTGTGGTGTGTAAGGGGGAGTGAGCTGAGAGAGAATCCCATTCTCTTTTAGGAAGTTTGCAAATTCTGTACTGAGATACTCTCCACCTCGATCTGATCGAAGCATCTTAATACTCAAGCCGGTTTGTTTTTCTACTTCTTGTTTATATTCAATGAATTTCTCGAAAGCGTCGGACTTGTGCTTTAATAAAAATACATGACCGAATCTTGAGAAATCGTCGGTGAATGTAATGAAGTATGAAAAACCGCCTCTAGCCTGTGTAGACATAGGCCCACATACATCACTATGTATGAGACCCAGGAGCTGAGTAGCTCTTTCTCCGTGTCCGGTAAACGGAGTTTTGGTCATTTTACCCTTGATACAAGACTGGCAAGTCGCATAAGATTTATATTCAAAAGAATTTAAATATCCATCTTTGTGTAACTTGTTTAGTCTTGTTTCGTTAATATGACCAAGTCTACAGTGCCAAAGAAAAGCTTCATTTAATTCTGAAAGTTTTCTTTTATTAGTGTGTTGTACACTGAAAACTGTGTGTTGATTTAGGACATATATTCCGTTATTAAGTGTACCATACCCAACCAACATTTGATTTAGGTAAATGTTCATAACATTGTTCTGCAACACAAAATTATACCCTTCATTGTCCAACAAAGAAACGGATATTATATTACATAGCATAGTTGGTACAAAATAACATGGATTCAAAATCAAAATACATCCAGATGGCAACCCCAAGTGATACTCTCCCACTGCGACTGTATGTACATTGGAACCATTTCCAACGCGGAGAGTATGGTCACCTGTCCTCAAAACCTTGCTATTTCTCAGCCCCTGCATAGAATTGCAAATGTGAGAACCTGAACCGGTATCCAATACCCAGGAAGCAGAGTTTATAGAAAAACAGTTTTCAGTCACAAACGCACCTGAAGCAGAAGCATCACCATGCTTCTTCTTGAGACTTAGGTACTCCGTGCAATTGCGCTTCCAGTGTCCTGTCTTGTGGCAATGAAAACACTCACCTTTCCCCGGGTCTCCAGCCGTGGACTTTCCCTTTCCCTTCACCTTTTTGACTCCGCCCTTAGGATTAGTGGGTTTCTTCTTTTTCTTTCCCTTGGCCTTAGCTTTTGGGCGAGAAGAAGAAGACTGTCCAATGGTCATAACGGGAGTCTTTGCTGACTTCATAGTGCTCTCTGCACTCCTTAACATATTAAGGAGTTCAGGGAGGTCCTTCTCCATGCCATGCATGTTGAAGTTCACTATGAACTGAGCAAAGGTGGAGGGGAGGGACTGCAGAATAATATCTATATATTGTTCATTGTCCATTGTCCATCCAAGGTCCTCAAGCTCTTCTATAAGAGCTATCATCTTCAACACATGGTCTCCTACTGGTGTGCCAGGGGCCATTCGCATCTGAAACAGTTTCTTTGATGCTTCGTATCGTAATACGCGGGATTGCTCCCCATACAACTCCTTTGTATGGAGCAGTATCCCGTGAATGTCCATGTCCTCATGCTGCTTTTGATGTGTGTTATCCATCGATGCAAGCGCGAGGCATGTGGCCGTGGCACAGTCAGCGTCCCATGTCTTGCGGACTTCAATGTCCGCAACTGAGGATTTTGGGCCTGGGACGGGCGGGGCTGAAGCCGTGAGGACATATGATACTTTATCATAAGTCAAGGCGATCTTCAGATTCCTTAGCCAGTCTTTATAGTTAGTCACATTCAGTTTGTTTTTATCTAGTAGAAGCTTAAGTCCAGTCATTGGTATCTGCCATTAAGAGAGAGAAAAGAATACACTCAGCGAAAGCTCTTGCATAGATTAGATTGGTTTATTATCTTGTCTAATCGATGTTTCCCACTGCTTTTTATCAAGTTTTTCTTTCAAACCTTAAAAAGAAAAACTAGCCAGGATTAATTACAGTCTACAACTTCGCTAACCGTTCAGCCAGGCCAGTGTCGGTACTTTGAGGGAGGTTCCCCGTGCTTTCGCACGGACCTAATTAGAGTAAACCTCGTTTTCCCAGAGGCGGAGCCCCGTTAACACCTTTCTAGACACCTAATGAGTTAGCTAATTGTAAACTGCAAAACTCTCCTAGGAGCAACTATTGCCCACAGTGGGATCGGGATCCAACCATCACATGGAAGGTATGCAATCTCATTGCAAATTTCAACACTTGAAATTCCCGATGTAATTTTTACCCCTAGTACTTATGACCTTAACTATGGTCAACAAATCATAAGTACCAGTCAAGTTCTACCCGTCATTTCTTGATCAATTAGACCCACCCATATGACCCTTAACTATGGTCAACAAAGTCGCATGAATGTCCTAATTAATCTGCATCATATGCAGTGTAGGAAGACATCACTTAGCTACCGTACACTATGCCTTAACTAAAGTCAACAAACGTAGCACGAATACTAAGTACTCTACTTCCTAAAATGATGGAGGGTTGCGAATGATTTTTAAGAAAATCGTTAACGCTTTGAACTTGATATCGTTGTAGAATCAAACAGTTTTTCAAAAGGAGTGGCTTAAGCTCCGCAGTTTTGAAATGTAGCTTTTTCATAAATAGCCGAGTAGTTTTTAAATCCGATTCTACAACATCTTTTTAGGTTTATTTTCTTTACATTAATCACATTAATGTAATCCCATCATTTAAGTCCTAAAGCCAATCACAGAAAAGAAACGAAAATAACACGTACGCTTATGCCATCCGCATTCGCCGCAATGTTCCGTTATGCACCGTTAGGTTACTTAACTAACGGCATACCGGGACGGGACTAGCGCGGGTGTAAAACATAAGCAACGTCTACTATATATCATATATATAATATGTCATTCGTCTCAGATATCACAGAACACAGGCAGCAGAAACATAGATATAATGTGGGATATCCTAGGACGTCCGTATTTAGTACTTAGCCAGAATAGAAAATACGGATTCCACAGTCGCGATGAATAGCCAAGCCCACACCCTGGACCCCTACGAGAGCGGCAAGTGACCCTACCAATCCTGGAGTTTAGGAGACCCGGTCTCGACTCCTCGAGATGGCCTCCTACTGAACCCCAGAACCCGGTCACCAGTGCTCCCCTCCTTGGGTATATCCTAATGCGGAAAAGTAAATAATATACAACGCTGGTGACACAACCGCAACCTGGAAGTGCCCCAAATAAAAGAATATTACATTACATTTGAATTTACATGAATGAAAATATAAAACTCTCATCTCACAAAAACCCCCCGGCTATTCGATCGCGACAATCCTGCACATCATATCTCAGCAACACATAATATCACATATCATCAACGTAAGTAAGTATGCGTACCCCGATTGTCGTTGATGTATAGCAACGAAACCGGCGATATCTAACATACTACACTTACGGTCACAGAAAAGAAAGTGTAAAACTACAATATTTGGAATCCAGATTCTCTTTAGACATCATAAATGCGAAGTATCATATATTTCGTATTTTATGCCTAAACTATATGAATTCCACATATTGTATCACATTCCAGACAAACAGACAGTATTAAAGTTTTCGAACGAACAATCAAGCACCCAAGATTCACTAAAGCTCAACACTTGAGCAGGGTTCAAAAAAAAATCTGCAGTGTGACACAGTAGCGGCGGTCCAGCCGTAGAAGGGTCAAGCCAACGCCTCACATGTGGCACGCCGTACTGCCCCAAACCCTAGGGTTCAAAGGGCAGTTCGAGACGATCACATAATCGAGTTAAGGTTTGTTGTCTTCTAGAGGGACCACCGCAAAAAAACTTGCACGTATCTCCAAACTATTTAAACCCCGTGAATATTGAGTAAATGATATTCGTTCAAACACTTCAATACTTTCTAGTTTACCCGGAAAAGAAAACGAAATGAAAATTCCGATCGAAACCACGAGTTCAAAAACATCTCCAGAATTTTTCAACAGCAGATTCAGATTAAACATACTCAAAATATACTATAGCAGGTAAAGAAAAACACTGTGCAAAAATTGGTCAAAGATCCCCTTACATGGCCGCGGATCCGCGGCCTAATCTTACTTATGCCGCGCTTCCGCGGCCAAATGTACTGTTCATGGGCACGAATTCTCCAGATTGTCTTATTTTTACCTGCTCTATTTTTTGAGAATTTTTAATTCTGAAAAAGTCAGTTTTTAAAAAATTTCCAGAGAGCACCCTTAAAAGTCGTATTTTGTTTCGATCGGACTTTTTACTTCGCAAAAAGGTCGCCTAATGTTCTAGGTCGGCTCTGATACCAATGTAAGGTTAGTATAGCACCCTACGAAGAGTTTTGAAGCATCACATGACCCAAAGTTTTAATTTTTAAGGTGCTAAACTAACATGCAAGTGGATCTAGAAGAGGTTCTGGAGACACAAACTACGAATGACGATTTGGTTGGCCTCTAGGGCATACATATATCCAACACATATAACGAAGGTGCATCAGAAGCACAAACCAGTTCAACCACAAGCCAATAAACCCCAGCAAGAACGTCTCATCATCGAAGTCTGAGGCAGCAAGCTCTGCGAAAGGAACGACCGGGGTATCCGGAATAAAAAAAGCTTTTTAAATCTGCTTCCGCCGTCGGCTGGTTATCCAAACCAAAACCAAACGGATCGTCAAGCTTGGCGAACATCGCGGCTTGCTTTGATAAGACCTCCGGACGAAGAAAACGAGCGATGAAGTCTGTGAAGCTGACTCCATGCCCTCCGGACTCCAGAAATAGACTTTCGTAAATATTCAACACCTTGATCAAACTCGGGAATCGGTGTTGAATGGAGCTCTCCAGGGTAAAGCCTATTACCACTGATTTGGTGGCAAAGATGTACTCGTCAGGAGGAAGTAGCGCCTCGTAATGTTCCCCCCTGACGGTTAAGCCGGAGATCTCCATGAACTCCTCCAAAGATATTGAAACTTCCCGATCTGAAAGAAGGAAGGTGTGAGTCGGGATATTCCATTTCTCCAAAAAAGCTTTGACCCACCATATAGGAGGCGTGGAATACTGGAAAAGAAACATGTAAATTGCAGGGTACAACCCGAGCTTCAGCAGCAATGATTTCTTGGCCGACAAAATGTACCGAGCCCACTGCAGATATCCAGCTGAATGGTAAGGAGTCAAGCCAATCATATACGCCTGTCCCTAAGGGCGCGACTTGCCCTGACATATGCGCCGCCCCAGAGTATCTAAAGCCATCGGCGGCTGCACAGGTATCGAGCCCATAGAAGGCTGGAGGCATCCATCCGCAATCCAGTTGACCTCCTCTACGGTATAATTCACCGGGGGTGAGTCAGCATAATGAATCGCTGAGATGGGCTCTGAGGGTACTGCACAAGAGAAGCTACGCCGACCCCGATAGATGAAGAGATTTCTGCTCCGGTTCATGATCTTTAATGAGCACGAAGACTTTCCTATCCACGGGCGCATCAGGGAATGCGCTTTCCGGACGAACAAATAGGAAAGAAGTGTCAAAAGACATAGTACCTGCGTGAAAAAGAACAAGAGTTAGCTGTCAAGGCTACAGTTCAAATTCTGACACTTGGTACTTTAAATTTGTACCGCACTGCAATGCAGTGGAAAGGGACCAGAGGGGACCCACACAATCAAGGTGACGGCTCATCATTGATGAGACAGTCACTCATTAAAAAAGGAAATCCTAAAAGGATTCTCATTTAATGAGAGACCCCTCGGGCCAAAGAGTTAAACTCTCTCGAGAGCAACGCTCTGCAGACAGGAATGACATCTGTCAACTCTAATCATGAGAGGAATAAAATTCCCTAAAATTTTTAAGAGCTATGCTCTATGAAAACGATGGAATCATCCATCAAAACCCTAAAAAGCAAAGCTTTTACTGAGTTAAAAACTCCAAGATCTTTAAGATCTGCAAAACGAACTCTAAGAGTTCCTCATTAATGGGTTAAGAAACCCAAAAAAGAAGTTTTTTTGATCGATGATCTGAGAAAAGTAAATCTCTGTTTTCATTTAACGGGTTAAGAAACCCTAAATCAAATCTTTAAGATCTGTGATCTGAGAAGAGCAAAGCTCTGTTTAATTGGTCGAACATAATTCTTACCAAATATTTGAACTAAATTCTAACTTAAAGGAAGTTCTTTGGGCAGAGATTTATGCTCTGAAGAGAGAATTAAATTCTCAGAAAAAACAAGAAGGGGGAAGATGAACAGCGGTCATCTCAAAGGACCAAAGGCCCTATTTATAGGCGCTGGAAGTCGATCCAACTTCCAAGACAATCCAATGGTGGAAAGGCTGCCACCGCTGCACTCACGTGTGAGCCTCGTGAGCGCAATGGTAGGGGGGCATTTGTTTCCCCCTAAGAGAGCAGGAATCTATTCAAAATTTGAAATTTGAACGAGGCAGCGCCTCACGTGCAGAATATGAGAGCGCCAGCGCCAAGAGCACCAGCACCAAGAGTTAAAGACTCTGAGGTAGCGCCTCATTTGCAAAGCACGAGAGCGCTCGCACCAAGAGCGCCAGCGCTATGAGTCAAAGACTCTGAGTCAGCGCTCCATGTGCAAAGCACGAGAGCGCTAGCGCCAAGAGCGCTGGCACCAGAACTAAAAGTTCTCTGCCGTTGGATCAAAAATCCAATGGTGATTAAAAATCACCAAAATACAGAAATGAATTCTGATTGAGGAAATACTCCTCAAATCTTTCTAAAGAAGAAAGATTGTGTTCTGTAATCAGAGCACCGTTGGATCAAAGATCCAATGGTGATTAAAAAATCACCAAGATACAGAATAAGTTCTGTTTGGGGAAAATATTTTCCCAACCTTATTAAAAACAAGAAAAATGTCTTCTGTAAAACAGAAGTTCTTAGATCAAAGATCCAACGGTGGATAAATTCCACAAATCAATTAAGAAATCTCTCAATGAGAGATTTCCTTAACCGATTCAACAAATCAGCCTCCCCTATATAAAGGACCCAAGACTTTAAGTCTTGCACAGAAGAACCCCCCATAAGTTTCAAGTTCTAAGAAAAGAAAAAGAGAAGAGCAAGCTCTAAGAAGAAGAACCTTCTTCAAGGTAAATAACAATAAGGGAGATTATAGCATCTCCTCTATATTTGAGAGTTTAACTCTCACACCAGAGGAACTTAGTTCTTTTTCCAGATCACAGATTTATAAGATAAAGTTTTTAATAAAAGAAGAGAGATCATATCATCTCCTCCACATCTAAGAGTTTAAGTCTCACATCAGAAGAACTTAGTTCTTTTTCCAGATCTCAGATCTATAAGACGAAGTCTTTCACAAGGGAGAATCAAATTCTCAGAGATTTGAATTGGGTAGAACAAAAAACTCAGTTCTTAGCACTCAAATCTGGCGCTCAGCGCCGAGCGCTCCTTGTGCTCCTCACATGGGCGCTGCTCAATAAAGAGTCTTAGCACTCAATTCTGGCGTTCAGCGCCAAGCGCCCCACGTGCTGCTCGCATGGGCGCTGCTCAATAGAGAGCGCTCAACACTCAAATGCTGGCGCTCAGCACCAAGCGCTCCACGTGACCCTCACATGGGCGCTGCTCAAAATAAAAAGAGCGCTTAGCGCTCAAATGCTGGCGCTCAGCACCAAGCGCTCCACGTGACCCTCACATGGGCGCTGCTCAAAATAAAAAGAGCGCTTAGCGCTCAAATGCTGGCGCTCAGCGCCAAGCACCCCACGTGCCCCTCACGTGGGCGCTACTTAAGGCAGAGCGCTCTGCACTCCACAAGAAGAGCTTAGCGCCATGAAGAGTGTTCAACATTCTTAAAAAACAAAAAGAAAGTGGGTGTCAGTATTCACATAAATGTTTAGCATTATGTGCACAGAGAAAGGACTGTGTCCTAGCAAGTGTCTGACACTTTATAAAAAAAGGAAAATGACAAAGACTAAGTGGGTTGAGCCCAAGGTTGGCCAAACCCCAAAATTGGCAGAGCCCATAGGACTTCTTCTAAATTGGACTTAGTACCAAACAAGGTTATCAAATCTTTGATGAACATTCATTGGTTCAAGGGTACATCTCTCTACACCTCTGATACATGTCGTTGTAATTCTTCAACGTCTTCAAAGAGGTGGAGAGTCCCAATAACCAATAATTCTTGGTATACCCCCCAAACCAACTCCATGGACCGTAATGTCCTTAAAACTAAACTCCATGGACCGCAACGTCCTTAAAACTAAATTGTGGACCGCAATGTCCTTAAAACTAAACTCCATGGACCGCAATGTCCTTAAAACTAAACTCCATGGACCGCAACGTCCTTAAAACTAAATTGTGGACTGCAACGTCCTTAAAACTAAATTGCGGACCGCAACGTCCCAAAAAACTAAATTCCACGGACTATGATGCCCTTAAACTTTGAACCGCAATGTCCTTAAAACTAAACTTCTTGGACCGCAATGTCCTTAAAACTAAATTGCGGACCGCAACATCCCTAAAAACTAAATTACGGACCGCAATGTCCTTATAAACTAAAGAAAATCCTGTTGAGTAGATCTTAGTCTAAAACTAGACTCACGTATCTTCAACAAACGTTTGAGTTGATCTGAATCTAAAACAAGTTTAACGATCCTTAAACCAACCCAAACCCAAATCTAAGAAAATACGGATTTGGACTAGTCCACGCCATATGGGCGACAACATAAATTAGTCTCCATATACAATCCACGGGCAACCAAAAATAAAACAAACACACACGACACGAAGTGAACTTCTGAAGAAGGAGAAAGTGGTTATCGCCACCCGATAACATAATTAACTGCAGGGGCTTGCGCCTGCAGGGAAGAGCGTCTCCACAATCAAAAACCCCTCGCAAGCGAGGGGAATCGGACGAAGTCTGCTACAACGGCCGTATCTGTCCAAACCTCCGATACACGGTACCATAAATCAACTTGGCGTTTTCGGAGAGGTGGATGGATAAAACCAAATAGCATCTGCCCCCAAAATTTAGGCCAGACGTCCCAACGTCCCGGTCGCGTCTTTCGGCGGTGAACAGTCCCGAATCACATCGAGGCAATGAGCGATATGATGGGTTTCTTCTCTCCCGGTATTGGAGGTTGATGTTGCGATGTGCTCCATTGGCTATAACTGGATGTCCCTGGCCAGGGCTGATATAGAGATCTACTGGTAAGTGTTATCAGTAGTTTCTCGACCCGTTATGAGCCTCACATCGACACAACTTATCGGTTGATGGGGTCTGACGTTTACCGCCCCTAGACTGGATATGCGACATATCAGACGAAGAGACCGGATTGTAAGTAGTGTTACTTATTGGATTCGCAGGAGTATGTACAGGCTTGCTTGTTGATCTTCTGATCGCTCAATACCCGGGTGGCCGTTACGTTTAGCTGACCGCTTGCGGCTTGTGAGTGTTTGATATGATCATCACCTACCGCCGGCGCATTGACGAGTCTTTAGAGTCCTACACAGAGGTTTCCTGGCTCAGGCGAAACGGAGTAGAAGAACATATGTGATATGTGCGGGACCGAGATTGATACGTGTATGTGATACCGTATTTTATTCTCGCGATATGTGATATCGGCCGGTTATATGTGATATAACCGGGTCATCGGATCAAGTGTTGATTCGATGAAATGATACATTTTGTATTAGTCGGTTATATGTGATATAGCCGGATTATTAAATCAAGTATTGATTTAATAATTTAACGTATAATTATATATTTGATATATTAAATTACATTAACTATTATATGCTCACTTAAGTATTTCATTTTCTCACATTTGGATACATTTAACATATATGTGATATATGTTTAATGTATTCTTTTCTTTTGTTACAAAATTATATATATGTGATATGTATAATTGTGACATGCTAGGTTATACATGCAACTTGTGTGTATGAGAATTACACCATGCTATTGTGATAAATGTTGAGTTTATATTTATTTTAGCAAATTCAAAATTGTGGAGAATTAGTCATGAGCTTGGATGAAGCTTGTAGAACATTGACTAAGTCAACCAATTTTGTTTTGGCTAAGATATTTATTAACCTAACCCTAATCACTTTGACCATGGTCTATTATCTACAAGGGTTAAGCCATGACATAAATCCATGGTTGCATTTCTAACCTCATATAACTCTCATTCTCTTCATCACTTGAGCTTCTTCTTCATCTCATTTCTAGCTCTCTTGACTTGGAGAAAGTGATGAAAAATAATGAGAAATAAAATTCTAGAGTGAGCAAAATTCCTACTTTATCATCCTCTTCTATACTAGCCATTTAGATTAGGGTGTTAGCTTCACTAATTCCATATTAGTGAAGTAGAAGCTTGAGTCCGTGTTTCCCCGACATAGATCATCTTGGATTGTGAAGACTTCAAGCAAGCATGCATCATATGCCTTGTGGAGCCTCTCAAGAGTCCGGGAGTTCTTGGATCGCAGCGAAGGGACCACAACTTGGAGCTATAGAAGTGAAGGAGAGGACTACAAAGGTTGTAATCCCTAATCACTTAGAAGTAATGTTGTTTACATGATGTTTCCGTCTGATTCTCTAGTAAAAGATCTAGGTTAGGGTTCTTTTAGTATGGAAAAATTTTAACTTGGCATGGATGATGCCACCCGAAACCTTGCTGTCGTGCTTAGGATCCCTACATACGTTGCTTGAGAAGAGTCTCCGACCTACAAACAAAGGTCCAGGCAAAAAGGACAATGGGAAAGAGAAAATACTTGAGGAAATTGCCCTCGACGATCAAGTTGTCAAAGAGCTCGCAGCCAAGGACCCGCCTAAGAAAAATAAGGTAGATTACAATGTCTTAGCACATCTGAGGAAAATGCCCTCGTAATTGAGCATACTGGATGCTCTCCTCCTGTCCAAACAGGCACGGGATTCTCTGATTAAGGCATTACAAGAGCCTGATCAATTCCAAGTTTTCCTCGCAGAAGAGAAGATGAAGGACGGGCCGGTAGAGGTTCACACAGCTGACATTACATTCAGCGATGAAGATCTCCTCCTCCGAACGTGCGAGCATAACTATCCGTAATACGTCACCGATACTGCCATGACATCAAGATAGGAAAAATCCTTGTCGACAACGGATCCTCCGTCAATCTTCTTAATGTGAAAGTGCTGAAGGAGATTTGTATGAACGTTCAACACTTGGCCAGAGACAAAATTACCATCTCTGGGTTTGACTCACAGTCGTCATGAACGCTGGGGTCCGTAATACTGACATTACGCTTCGGATTGCTCGTTACTGACATCAAATTTCATGTCATTATGCCAAGACTTGCTATAACGCTTTGCTCGACAGGCCCTGGCTGCATGAGTACAACATCATCCCTTCTAGACAGTATCAGTGTATGAAGTATTTCAAAGACAGTTTGGAATATCTCTAATTCCAGATCTCGATAGCAACATCTACAGCCTAGAGATCAGCCCGACGTTCCTTCTCGGTGCAGATGCAACGTCAACAAAAGGCTCCAAATAGCCAAATCAAAAAAGAGTGACGGCAAAATCCCAGCTCCAGCTCGACATTCTTCTCGTTACAGCAGCCGCAATGTCAACAAAGGCTCCAAATAGCCAAAATCAAAAAGGAGTGACAGCAAAATCCTAGCTCCAGCGTGACATTCTTCTCGTTACAGCACACGCAATGTCAACAAAGGCTCCGAATAGCCAAATCAAAAAGGAGTGACGGCAAAATCCCAGCTCCAACTTGACATTCTTCTCGTTACAGCAGATGCAATGTCAACAAAGGCTCCAAATAGCCAAAATCAAAAAGGAGTGACGGCAAAATCCCAGCTCAAGCTTGACATTCTTTTCATTACAGCAGATGCAATGTCAACAAAGGCTCTAAATAGCTAAATCAAAAAGGAGTGACGACAAAATCCCAGCTCCAGCTCGACATTCTTCTCGTTAAAGTAGACGTAATGTCAACAAAGGATTCAAATAGCCAAATCAAATTGGAGCAAAGGCATATTCCTAACTCCGGACTTCAATTGTAATACATACAGCATAGAGGTCCTACAGATATCTATCCTACTTCAGCAAAGAAATGGAATGGCATCATTAAAAAAATGAAGAAACGACATATTCCCAGTTTCAGGGTCTTGAAGGCAACTCATATAAAACCTAAAAGACTATCAGAGATCATCCCACACCAGCGCGGAGTGGTTATGACTCATCAGGGCTCCAAATTGAGCCTAACATCAAGTAAACAGCGACATGGCAAATTCCTAACGCTTGCTCTCTCGACGGTAATATGACCTAAGGATATTACTTGAAGACGTCTTATCTAGCCCCCGAAGGGATCAGAGACACGACAGTCGCGGGGCTACTCGAACAACGGCTTAAAGATCGCATATCGAGGAATACATAAGCCAACGCGATGGTACCACGGACTAAAACCCTAGTACCACAAACTTAACGGACCCCTGTCGTAAAGAATAGGGGTTATCTATAATGCACGTTAGGATAGACCTGCGAGAATTTCTCGACTCATCTCGACTCATTGGGAAAAACACCTCCGCGAAACCCTCACGACTCATGAAGGTGAAAAGCTTTAGGCGACAGGGATATCACCATGTTTTCTAAGTAATGTGGCCCTACAAGTAGGTACAAATTGACTCTTGTATACTATCCACGGGCCACATTCTCCAAAGTCGCATACCGACCAGGAGGAAAAATCACATGCGAGTCCTCTCGACTCGTAAGGAGAAAATTCTCTTGTGAGGTCCTTACGACTCTCAAAAGAAAACACACTTAGGAGCCCTCACGACTCCTAAGGAGAAAATACACCTACGAGATCCTCTCAACTCGTAGGGAGAAATATTTTTATGAGACCCTCACGGCTCATAAAATTGAAAAGCCTTAGGCGAAGGATCTAAAACCTGTTTCCTAAGCCATCGCGGCCGTACAAGTAGGTCCAAAATGACTCTTGCATACTATCCACGAGCCACATTCTCTAAAATCGCATACCGATGAGGAGGAAAAACCACTTGCGAGTCCTCTTGACGCGTAAGGAGAAATTTCTCTTGTGAGATCCTTACGACTCTCAAGAGAAAACGCACTTAGGAGTCTGTTTACCCCAATCAGAGCAAAGCTCTGTTCAAATTCCAAGGTGGGAGACGAAGCAACGCTTCGTCTTCCCCCAATCAGAGCAAAGCTCTGTTTCAAAATTGAAGTGAAAATTAAAGTTAAAATAAATGAAGCAACGCTTCAGATGATCTGCGCTCGGCGCTGCGCGACACGTGGCAGCGCAGTTGCGCTGCGCTCTGCGCTGTACGACACCTGGCAGCGCAGTTGCGCTGGCGCAGTTGCGCTGCGCTCTGCGCTGCGCGACACGTGGCAGCGCAGTTGCGCTGCGCTCTGCGCTGTACAACACGTATCAAGCGCTGGGGCGTTTACACCAAACAGAATTAAATTCTAGTAAGATCTTTCTGTTCTTGTTAAAACAAGAAGATTGCCTTCTGAAAAACAGAAGCCCTTGGATCAAAGATCCAACGGTGGGGAAAATTCCCCAAATCCCTCAGAGAATGATCTCTTTAACAAACTTAACAAACCTATGGGCACTATATAAAGACCCCTAGACCCCAATTCAAAGAAGGATGAACAGTGTGAGAGATTAAAAACCTCAAAACAGAGAGAACTCTGAAGAAATTTCAAGAAAAAGGTAAAAACCTTCATAAAAAAAAAGAAGAATTTCTTCTAATAGATCATTGATCTAAGAACAAGATCAATGATCTTCATATAATAAACAGTGCTTTGCACTTTTTTATGAACCATTGGTTCTGGAATCTTAAAGATTCTCAAGATTATTGAAATAGTGCCTTGCACTTTCAAAAACTGCACTGTTGCGCTCCTGGGTCGGCGCAAGTCACCAGAGAGCGCCACGTGTCAGCATCTGAATCACTTGCGCTATGCGCTTTTAAGAAAGAGCCTTGCTCTCTGAGATTGGCGCAACTCACCAGAGCACGCCACGTGTCAGCAGCGCAAGCGCAGCGCACTGCGCTTGCGAGACACGTGTCATCACCACAAGCGCTTGCGCTCAGTAATTGGCGCAAAGCGCCTGACAAATACACCGCATTGTTTACTGAAGGGCCAGGCCCAAATCAAAAAGGCCTAGTAGGCCAAAATAAATTGCAATGCAATAAAAAGGCAGAGCCCAAATAAAATTGATGCTCTGCATCATTTATAAAAGGGCAGAGCCCAAACAAAATAAAATGCAGAGCCCAGACAGAATTGATGTTCTGCCTCATTTATAAATGGGAAGAGCCCAAACAAAATAAAAAATGAAATGCAAAGCATTGAACATATTCTCAACTGGACTTAGCCCAATCACGGCCGTAAGTCCTCAAATTAAATTGACTGAGCAAGATTGCTCTCCTAAATCAATTTACATCCGGTTCAAGGGTACATCTCTGAACTCCTCTGACACCTATCGTTGTAATCCTTCAACGACGTCAGAGAGGTGACGGGTCCCGACAACCACATATTGATACGGACTGCGGGGTCCTTAAACTCGTGGACCGAAACGTCCTTAAACTAATATTCGTCCCAAAATGGGAATGTTGGACCGAAATGTCCTTAAACTAATGCTCGTCCCCAAATGGGAATGATGGACCACCACGTCCCTAAACTGGAACATGGACCGCAATGTCCCTAAACTACCTATGGACCACTACGTCCCTAAACTGGAATAATAGAGCCCCCAAATGCTCTTTTGTCGGATCTAAACGATCCTATTTAAGTTGATCTTAGCCGCAAACCTGGCTAACGTATCCTTAAACATTCAAATGGACTATAAAACCCCAAATCAACTTTGGTTCAAGGGTACATCTCCGAACTCCTCTGACACATGTCGTTGTAATCCTTCAACGTCGTCAGAGAGGTGACGGGTCCCGACGGCCATATATTAAATGGACCACCATGTCCCTAAACTGGAAATGGATCTAGACGATCCAGTTAAGTAGATCTTAGTCTGGAAATTAGACTAACGTATCCTTAACGAAAGTTTAAGTTGATCTTACCTTTAAATAGAGCTAACGTATCCTTAAACTAAAACACCAAACCCAAATCTAAGTAAATACGGATTTGGACTAATCCACGTCCTACGGGCGACGGCATCACTTAGTCTCCGTATACAATCCACGGGCAACCACAAACAAAATAAACACCCACGACACGAAGTGAAATTCTGGAGAAGGAGAAAGTTGTTACCGCGATGCGGTAGGGTAATTAACTGCATGGGTTTGCGCCTGCAGGGAAGAGCATCCCCACAATCAAAAACCCCTCAAGCGAGGGGGAATCTGACGAAGTCTGCTACATCAGCCACATCCGTCTAAACCTCCGATACACGGTGACATAAATCAACTTGGCATCTTCGGAGAGGTGGACGGATAAAACCAAATAGCATCTGCCCCGAATCTCAGTGTCAGGACTTCGCAGTCCTGTGCGCCGTCTTTTGGGGAGGAACAGATTCTGGCACGCCAGGTGGGACCTTTTCCTCTTTCCACTCCACACTTCGTGTGTCGTCTTTGCGAACGAATCGCGGTTTATTAATGGTTGCCTTTGGATTTCAAGTTACTAAGATTTGGTCTTTTTCCTGGCGCAGAAATCAAGCATCAATGGCCTCTAACTACTCGAACTGCTCGAAGTGCCAATGCAACCAACGCTCCACCTCACCAGGAGGTGTAGCATATGGGCCTCAAGCGGCCTCCATCCTGGCCATGCCGATAGAACAGGTGACCCAGGCCACCACTGGCCTGTTTTTCGGGACCATGATCCCGCCGGCAAGCTTCACCATGCCAATGCCCGCACCAGAAGCGAACAAGAAGTCGGTTTTCGATCGGCTCACTGCTATAACGGCCCCTGCCAACGGGTCGTCCAATATCAAATCAATAGCCTCTGTCTTTGCCAGGCTAGATCAGAACTCTGATGGGTCTGCCAGGAAGCCCATGAACTCTAAAGTGGCTGTCCCGATGAAGGCAACAACCGCTGCTCCAGAAGTCGTCAAGACGGCTTCTCCTGTCAAAGAGTCAGTCTTTTCAAGGCTGTCTATTCCGGCTCCTGCCCCAGCTCGAGGATCTGTCTTTGACAGATTGAATATCATCCCTCAAGAGACAACCTCGGTCTTTAAGAGGTTAACACCAGCAGCGCCTCATCCGGACAGGGGGCAAAAAGAAGCTGTCTCTATCGCCGAGCCAGTCCCAGCGGCTCGTCATGCTCGACATCGCCATTGGCGACGAGTGAGGAAGGCAGGGGGCAACTCTCCCTCAGGACTAACTCCACCTGCTCCAGTGGTGGAAGTCAATGCTGCTGTTCCAACTGGGAACAGCTTTGAACCGCTGAGGAGGGTACGTAAGAACTCTCCAACTGCTACACAGAAAAGATCTCCTCCACCTGCGGAGAGAGTTTCGGAAACGAAGCTGGAACAGCCCCCTCAACGGCTGTCCTCCAAAATATACAAGGTCTGGCGAAGGGTTCAAGACTCCGTAATTGACCCAGATCACTCTCGTCAACAGAAAAATGCGAGGGTGCAAGGAGAAAAAGACCGTCCTATTAAACATCAAAGGACAACAACCGCCAGGGTGCCCATTGCAACGGCCCCCTCAACTTCAACGGCCCACAAAAGAAGAAGGCCGGGGAAAATCCCCGCGCCCGCGGCAAATGCTAAAGGTGGTGAACCTAAACGCCCTAAGTCTGGGGGCATAATAGTTCATACAGTATACATGGCGTCAGGAAAGGAGGACAGCCGTGCATCTACAGGTCATAGACTGCTTACACGGTCAGTGACCAGGTAAGCAAGAGCTCCAGGAGATGATGAACGCGATGGCCTCACTCACTGGGCCAAAAGAAAGCCCTGAAACGTCCTCGGATGAACGTCAGGAGCAAGAGACTGACGCTGAGTTCCTTCGTCGGATATTGGAGAAGAAGGATAAAGAGGCTGCTGAACAAGCAGCCAACATAAAGCGTATGGGCCTCCTGTTCCAAGACATGGTGGGGATGATGATCCAACAAGATCCTCCGGCCGAAGAGCCCCCGATCGTCCTTAAAGACGATAGGGGAGAAACGTCGAATCCCCCGCCAGCTCTGTCAACAGCTAAGGAGGAGACAATTTCCAAAGCTGACTTGGACGAGTACATAGCCCAACAAATACAGGTTCATCATGCGACTGAAGCAGCCGGCCAGGTCGTAAAAACAGGACGACCATATCCGAGCTGGTACGACCAGATCAAGTACCCGCCGGGCTACACAATTCCTAAGTTCCATGTCTATAAGGGGACGGGCAATCCCCACCAGCATGTTGCCCAGTTCAGGGCACTCTGCGGCAACACCGGCGGTGATGACAAACTGTTGCTTCACCAGTTCGTTGGAAGCTTATCAGATACAGCGTTTGAGTGGTAATCTGAGCTCCCGAACGACTCTATCAAGACCTTCGCGGTGATGGAGCTGTTGTTTACCCAGCATTTTGCAAGCGCCAGTGAACGCACCCCAATGACGGCACTGATTAACGCCAGGGTAAAGCCAGGCGAGACATGGCTTCAATATGCTATACGGTGGCGGAACTTATGGTCAAAGGGCGAGCAGCGCATTGAAGAAGCCCCTGCAGTGGGTATGTTTGTGGGAACCCTTGATCCGCAAGCAACCATCTCGCAATTTATGATATTCTTCAAGCCGACTACCTTCCAGGCCTTGATTGACAAGCTAGCGCAAATGGATCAGATGGGCCATAGACCCCCTCTTCCAAAGCCGGACTCCCGAAATGAAAAGGGGAAGGGAAAAGCGATCGTTGTCGCTAATGCTCAACAACAGCCGGGCAACTTGAAACCGACTGTCCGTCAAATTAATATGCATCTGCACGTACCCCTTGAGGAGAGGCTAGGACGTCCTTACTCGTTTCCCCGAGATAAAACGAGAAGATTATTCGAGCTGGCGTTGCGCAACCGACTCATAAACCTGCCGGATCCAAGACGTCCGTCGCAGCCAAACGATGTCAATGAGCCCAACTATTGTCCCTATCACCGAGTACTGGGCCATCCGATTGAAGATTGCTACATCTTCAAAAATTGGATTGAAGACCGGTACCAACAGGGCAAGTTCGCATTGTCCGACAGATGGAAGGTGAATCCGCCTTAGCCTCACACCCTAAAAGGATGAATACGCCGGGGGCAACATGCTCTCTCGTTGAAGAAGCCCCATGGGAAGTTGTGCTATCAGCAAAGACAAAGAGGATGCTAAATGATCTTCAAACATGCCCAGCAATCAGGTGGAAGAACCCGTTGGAGCCTCAGATCATTGAAGGGATGTTGAAGCCGCGTCCAACTCCAAAGACCGATGGTGGTGGCCCAAGCACACACAACCAGCCTTCAAAATCTTCAAAGAAGAAGAAGAAGAAATCCAAGAAGCCCGTGAATCCTGGAGACAAGCGCACGGACTTACAAAAACAAATTGACGCGCTGGAGGAATACAACCAGAAAGCACGGACTCCCATTACACTCCAAGAGTTCCTTAACCACGTCTTTCAAGAGGAAGATGAGGGAGACAGCTCGTCGGATGAATCTGAAGAATACGTGGCGAGCTGTCATATGATTTCCTATTCGTTTACAGACAATGAGGAAATTCCTTGCGCTGAGAAGCTGGGGACGGAGCGTGAACCAGAAATTCTGCAACCGTCAGATGAGATGATCGATGCCTTCCTGAATGAGATTCGTCTAAAAGTTAAAGCCAATCAAGAGCATGAGATGGCCATACTGGAAGGAGCCAAACACCGCCGACTGGACGAAAAAGTCGAGGTATCCCCATCAAATCAAAAGACATCCGCTGCCGATGAAAACAAATTCAAGACGAGGAAAAGGTTTGCTAAAGCCATATCAATGGGAATGAAGCTACCACCCTCGGAAGAAAACACTCTCAGTGGAATAGAGATGTATCCTGATTATTGCCTATATCATCAGAAGATCGCACACGCTACTGAAGACTGTGACTCCTTTAAGTGTTGGTGGCAAGGGTATGTCACTCACAAACATTACGTCAACAGAACAAAGTAGGAAGCTCGTAGACGGCGGAAAAATACGACAGATGAGCATAAAAGAGTCGCCGGCAATTGCCACAGGAACGACCCTGATGAAGAAACAGCCTTCAACCCTCTCTTCAAAGAATCCATCTCTGAAGAATTGAAGAATCATGAGAACATTCATCCGTGCAAAGGCATACTACCCGGAAAGAATCCCGGACCCGCAAACGACGGAGCGAGCAAAAAGGATGAAGGAAAAGGAAAAATGACCTTCATCGCCAACATTCAACAACAACCGAGCAACTCAAAATCGATTGTTCGCCAAAACAACCTGCGCCCACGCCCATCACTCGGGGAAAGATTGGGACGTCCTTACTCATTTCCCCAAGGTAAAACGAGGAAACTGTTTGAGCTGACAGTGCGCAACGGACTCGTCAATCTGCCGAATCCGAAACGTCCGCTACAGCCGGGAGATGTCAACGATCTTAATTACTGCCCTTACCATCGAGCAGTAAGTCATCCGCTCAATGATTGCTTCGTCTTCAAAAACTGGGTTAAAGACCAGTACCAACAAGGCGAACTCGAGCTGTCTGAAAACTAGAAGATGAGCCCGCCACAACCACATGCTCCGAAAAAGATGGATGTGCCGGGGGCATCATGCTCATTCATAGAGAAAGCCCCACGGACCGAAACGTCCTTAAACTAATGGCGGACCGAAACGTCTTTAAAACTACTACCGCAGCATCCTTAGGCTGACGAGATGAATAAAAGAAAAGAGGAATAAAAAAATATAATAATAATAAAAAATAAACGGTATGTTCATAAGCAAAATGGGCACGGATGAAAACCCGAAAGGGCTCCGTGAGTAAAAACATCGGGGCTACCGGTGAGTGTTCGTGAAAACCTGAAAGGGCGCGACCTCGTAAAAAAAAGAATTAAAAGAATTAAAAAAACGGTACGTCCATAAGCAAAATGGGCACGGATGAAAACCCGAAAGGGCTCCGTGAGTAAAAACAGCAGGACTACAGGCGAGTGTTTGTGAAAACCTGAAAGGGCGCAACCTCGTTAAAGGACACTTACAGGGTCCTCTCGACCTTGTAAGGAGAAACCACCCACGTGAGATCCTTACGACTCACAAGGGAGCAACATACTTAGGGATCCCCACGATTCCTAAGGAGAAAATACACTTGTGAGATCCTCACGACTCGTAAAGAGAACTCTCTTATGGGACCCTCACGGCTCATAATATTTGAAAGTCTTAAGTTACAGAGAGCTGAACCTGTGCTTAAGCAAACCCCCCCCCCAACAACTCTCGATATTGCCCTACAAGTGGCTCAATACTGACCCTTGTATACAATCCATGGACGCGAATAAACATTTCCCTAACCCTGTTCGCTAAGCCACCTTTGCTCGACATCGACAAAGGCAAATGATGATTCGCTCCTGGCAATATCCCAGTCATAGCGGTGCTGATGCCGAAATCAGTGTCTAATTTCAGGCTTACAGCGAAAAGCCAGTAGGCCGCACATGCATACGAAATAGCCAAAATGATAGGGCAACTTGCAATAAAAAGCAGCAAGTAAAAACGTATGCATGCAAAATAGCCGAAATGATTGGGCAACTCGCAATAAAAAGCAGCGAGTAAAAATAAAATAAATAGCTGAAATGATTGGGCACCGCGAAAAATAGCCGAAATGATTGGGCAATCGCGACTTTCGCGATGTAAAAAGCTGAAATGATAGAGTATCGCAGAAAGAAATAAAAAAAATGAAAGAATGAAACTTTTGCCCTGCAGGTAAGTCCATAGTGACCCCTGTATACAATCCATGGGCATAAACAAAAAAAAGGGAAAGAGGACTACATTTCCCCACCAGGCTGCGTCAAAGGGAAGTCAGATCTCGACGACCACATCTACAGCCTGGAGACCAACAGCGGCGTTCCTCCTCATTCCAGCAGGACATGGACGTGACATCACCAATCGGAGCGACGGAAAAGTCCCCAGTTCCAGGACTCTACGGTTCACAGACAACCTAGAGTCAACCAATGACCTCCGTCTCGGAAACAAGTCAGCCAATGACCTCCGTCTCGGAAACAAGTCAGTCAATGACCTCCGTTGCGGAAACAAGTCAACCAATGACCTCCGTCTCGGAAACAAGTCAACCAACGACCTCCGTCTCGGAAACAAGTCAACCAACGACCTCTGTCTCGGAAACAAGTCAACCAATGACCTCCGTCTCGGAAACAGGTCAACCAACGACCTCCGTCTCGGAAACAAGTCAACCAACGACCTCCGTCGCGGAAACAGGTCAGCCAAGGACCTCCGTCTCGGAAACAAGTCAGCCAAGGACCTCCGTCTCGGAAACAAGTCAGCCAATGACCTCCGTCTCGGAAACAAGTCAGCCAACGACCTCCGTCTCGGAAACAAGTCAGCCAACGACCTCCGTCTCGGAAACAAGTCAGCCAACGACCTCCGTCACGGAAACAAGTCAGCCAATGACTCCATCTCGGAAACAAGTCAGCCAATGACCTCCGTCTCGGAAACAAGTCAGCCAATGACCTCCGTCGCGGAAACAAGTCAGCCAATGACCTCCGTCTCAGAAACAAGTCAGCCAATGACCTCCGTCTCGGAAACAAGTCAGCCAATGACCTCCGTCTCGGAAACAAGTCAATCAACGACCTCCGTCTCGGAAACAAGTCAATCAACGACCTCCGTCTCGGAAACAAGTCAATCAAAGACCTCCGTCTCGGAAACAAGTCAGCCAATGACCTCCGTCGCGGAAACAAGTCAGCAAATGACCTCCGTCTCGGAAACAAGTCAGCAAATGACCTCCGTCTCGGAAACAAGTCAGCAAATGACCTCCGTCTCGGAAACAAGTCAGCAAATGACCTCCGTTTCGGAAATAAGTCAACCAACGACCTCCGGCGCGGAAACAAGTCAGCCAATGACCTCCGTCTCGGAAACAAGTCGACCAACGACCTCCGTCTCGGAAACAAGTCGACCAATGACCTCCGGCGCAGAAACAAGTCAACCAACGACCTCCGTCTCGGAAACAAGTCAACCAACGACCTCCGTCGCGGAAACAAGTCAGCCAACGACCTCCGTCTCGGAAACAAGTCAACCAACAACCTCCGTCTCGGAAACAAGTCAACCAACGACCTCCGTCTCGGAAACAAGTCAGCCAACGACCTCCGTCTCGGAAACAAGTCAGCCAATGACCTCCATCTCGGAAACAAGTCAGCCAATGACCTCCGTCGCGGAAACAAGTCAGCCAATGACCTCCGTCTCGGAAACAAGTCAGCCAACGACCTCCGTCTCGGAAACAAGTCAGCCAACGTCCTCCGTCTTGGAAATAAGTCAATCAATGACCTCCGTCTCGGAAACAAGTCAATCAACGACCTCCGTCTCGGAAACAAGTCAATCAAAGACCTCCGTCTCGGAAACAAGTCATCCAATGACCTCCGTCACGGAAACAAGTCAACCAATGACCTCTGTCTCGGAAACAAGTCAGCTAATAACCTCCTCGTCGGAACAACGCTCCGACCCAGAAACAAGTTAGCCAACGACCTCCCCATCGGAGCAATACTTCGACTCGGAAACAAGTCAACTCACCAACCACTTACGGGTCATCTCGACTCGTAAGAGGGAAAATTCTCTTATAGGATCCTTACGACTTATAAGAGAAAACAAACTTAGGAATCCTTACGATTCCTAAGGAGAAAATCCACCTACGAGATCCTCTCGATCCGTAGGGAGAAAAATCTCTATGAGACCCTCACGGCTCATAGAGTTGAAAAGTCTTAGGCGGCAGATCTGAACTTGCGGCCTAAGCCATCGCTATCTCGTGAAGAAACCAAAATGCTCGCTCTATTATCTGTCAACCATGCTCACTAAGGTAACATGCGGATAATAAAAGAAAGAAGAAAGTGACAGAAAGAACATCTGATTGGCGTTGGATTAAACATTCGAGACACACTCATTCACGCATGTGCAAAAGACTCAGAACGAGAAATAAGACAAGTTGGGATAAAACTTTTCCATTAATATTGCCAAAAATTCTTACAATCAAAAAGCAATAAACGAGAAATATTATTACAATGGAATAACCTCAGATCCAGGGCACGGATTAAGGAAGTCAAAAGTAAGGACATCCAGAGTTCTTCTGGCCTTTCTGATTATTCTTGTGCGCAGCCTCTAGCGCTCCTGTGTGTCAAGATTCTCGGCAAGCCCCCCCAGCCTTCGATAAGCAGCGACTATCGTCGTGTGCTGGAAAATTTGATGCAGGATGTCGATGAGGCTATCCCGCCGTTTCTTCGAGATCAGCCCCGACAGGTACACTGAATGCATCTTGTCTTCGGCATCATCCAGCGCATTGAGCGGTAGGGCCTCGTGGAACCCCGGGAGTGCTCTCCAAATTGCTCCCAGCACGACTTTCAAGAGAGCAGAGCGGCGGGGTAGCAGCCAACCAACACGTGCGTTCAGACGACCCATGACCTCCGCACACTGGGCATCCGTAAACTCCTGGTCTTGTTGACGGCCCTGTACACGGATATCCTCGTAGGTGATGAATTCATACAGACTGTACAGACGCACCGCCATAATGCCTGAAGGAAATATCATTGGAAGATTAGCAATGATAAAAAGGAAGTTAAAACTCCTCGAGAGCAATTCTCTGCAGACAGGAGTGACACCTGTCAAAATCAGTAATGAGGAGAATTTGAGGAAAATCCCCTAAAAAAAACATTGAGAGCTTTGCTCTGCAAAGGTGATATAATAATAATAATGTAAAATGCCATTTTTAACTTCCAAGATCCAAGAAGAATCCTTAGGAGTTCTTCTATATGATTTGGAAGGAGCAAAGCTCCATTGATGAATTAGGAAAATCCCAAGAAAATCTTTTAGAGAGTAGAGCTCTAATGGAACCCTAATAGGGTTCTCCTTAGTCCTCTCTAGACCCCTTTAGAGCAAATCTCTGCTAAGTGAAACCCTAAATGGGTCTTCTTTAGATCAGGGATCTATTGAGAGCAAGGCTCTTAAGATTAATTTAATTTAATCCAAATTAATTTTTTACCTAAAATTCTTTAAAGTTTGAACTTTTAAAAGTGTTTAAACAAAAGAGCAGGGCTCTGAGATTCTGAAAATAAAATTCTTGGAGATGATGATCATCTGTGAAGGACCAAAGGTCCTACTTATAGGCATCGAATGCCCTTTTCAACTTCCAAAAGTTGCCGCGACGGTTGGAATTCTACCACCGCTGCGCTCACGTTTGGAGGGCCACGTAAGCGCAACGGTGGGGGGGCATTTGTTTACCCTAATCAGAGCAAAGCTCTGTTCAAATTCCAAGGTGGGAGACGAAGCAACGCTTCGTCTTCCCCCAATCAGAGCAAAGCTCTGTTTTAAAATTAAAGTTAAAATAAATGAAGCAATGCTTCAGATGATCTGCGCTATGCGCTGCGCGCCACGTGGCAGCACAGTTGCGCTGGAGCAGTTGCGCTGCGCTCTGCGCGACATGTGGCAGCGCAGTTGCGCTGGCGCAGTTACGCTGCGCTCTGCGCTGCGCGACACGTGGCAGCGCAGTTGCGCTGCGCTCTGCGCTGTGCGACACGTGTTAAGCGCTGGGGCGTTTGCGCCAAACAGAATTAAATTCTAGTAAGATCTTTCTGTTCTTGTTAAAACAAGAAGATTGCCTTCTGAAAAACAGAAGCCCTTGGATCAAATATCCAACGGTGGGGAAAATTCCCCAAATCCCTCAGAGAATGATCTCTTTAACAAACTTAACAAACCTATGGGCAATATATAAAGACCCCTAGACCCCAATTCAAAGAAGGATGAACAGTGTGAGAGATTAAAAACCTCAAAACAGAGAGAACTCTGAAGAAATTTCAAGAAAAAGGTAAAAACCTTCATAAAAAAAAGAAGAATTTCTTCTAATAGATCATTGATCTAAGAACAAGATCAATGATCTTCATATAATAAACAGTTCTTTGCATTTTTTTATGAACCATTGGTTCTGGAATCTTAAAGATTCTCAAGATTATTGAAATAGTGCCTTGCACTTACAAAAACTGCACTGTTGCGCTCCTGGGTCGGCGCAAGCCACCAGAGAGCGCCATGTGTCAGCATCTGAATCACTTGCGCTATGCGCTTTTAAGAAAGAGCCTTGCTCTCTAAGATTGGCGCAACTCACTAGAGCACGCCACGTGTTAGCAGCGCAAGTGCAGCGCACTGGCGCAGCGTACTGCGCTTGCGAGACACGTGTCATTACCACAAGCGCTTGCGCTCAGTAATTGGCGCAAAGCGCCTGACAAATGCACTGCATTGTTTACTGAAGGGCCAGGCCCAAATCAAAAAGGCCTAGTAGGCCAAAATAAATTGCAATGCAATAAAAGGGCAGAGCCCAAATAAAATTGATGCTCTGCATCATTTATAAAAGGGCAGAGCCCAAACAAAATAAAATGCAGAGCCCAGACAAAATTGATGTTCTGCCTCATTTATAAATGGGCAGAGCCCAAACAAAATAAAAAATGCAATGCAAAGCATTGAACATATTCTCAACTGGACTTAGCCCAATCACGGCCGTAAGTCCTCAAATTAAATTGACTGAGCAAGATTGCTCTCCTAAATCAATTTACATTCGGTTCAAGGGTACATCTTTGAACTCCTCTGACACCTATCATTGTAATCCTTCAACGACGTCAGAGAGGTGACGGGTCCCGACAACCACATATTGATACGAACTGCGGGGTTCTTAAACTCGTGGACCGAAACGTCCTTAAACTAATATTCGTCCCAAAATGGGAATGTTGGACCGAAATGTCCTTAAACTAATGCTCGTCCCCAAATGGGAATGATGGACCACCACGTCCCTAAACTGGAACATGGACCGCAATGTCCCTAAACTACCTATGGACCATTACGTCCCTAAACTGGAACAATAGAACCCCCAAATGCTCTTTTGTCGGATCTAAACGATCCTGTTTAAGTTGATCTTAGCCGCAAACCTGGCTAACGTATCCTTAAACATTCAAATGGACTATAAAACTCCAAATCAACTTTGGTTCAAGGGTACATCTCCGAACTCCTCTGACACATGTCGTTGTAATCCTTCAACGTCGTCAGAGAGGTGACGGGTCCCGACGGCCATATATTAAATGGACCACCATGTCCCTAAACTGGAAATGGATCTAGACGATCCCGTTAAGTAGGTCTTAGTCTGGAAATTAGACTAACGTATCCTTAACGAAAGTTTAAGTTGATCTTAGCTTTAAATAGAGCTAACGTATCCTTAAACTAAAATACCAAACCCAAATCTAAGTAAATACGGATTTGGACTAATCCACGTCCTACGGGCGACGGCATCACTTAGTCTCCGTATACAATCCACGGGCAACCACAAACAAAACAAACACCCACGACACGAAGTGAAATTCTGGAGAAGGAGAAAGTTGTTACCGCGATGCGGTAGCGTAATTAATTGCAGGGGCTTACGCCTGCAGGGAAGAGCGTCCCCACAATCAAAAACCCCTCAAGCGAGGGGGAATCTGACGAAGTCTGCTACATCAGCCACATCCGTCTAAACCTCCGATACACGGTGCCATAAATCAACTTGGCATCTTCGGAGAGGTGGACGGATAAAACCAAGTAGCATCTGCCCCGAATCTCAGTGTCAGGACTTCGCAGTCCTGTGCGCCGTCTTTCGGAGGGGAACAGAGTCCTCATAACTTCTAAGGAGAAAAAACATCTACGAGATCCTCTCGACTCGTAGGGAGAAAAGTCTTTATGAGACCCTCACGGCTCATAAAGTTGAAAAGTCTTAGGCGACAGATCTAAACCTGTTTATATACAAAAAGCGGGGCATAACTCGGGCCGCCGCCGCTGGCCGGACTCGGCCGGACCGCCGAGTCGTCAACAGAGAAATTCTGGCTCTTCACCTCCCCATCACTCCTGCATACTTTATTACCTTGGATCGGTTACAGAGACCCTTTAAAACCCTAATTACTCCATTTTTAATACATTTTTATACAATTTAATACATTTTTTCAATTCAACTTTTCATCTACCCTAAACCCTAGCCTTACTCTATAAATACAACCGCTAAACACACCCCCTCACTCCAAAATTCTGATCAAAACTCTCAAGAAATCCCTAGAAGTTTAGTATACTTTTGGAGTTAGCAAAAGGCGAAAGCTTTGGCGATTTTCCGACGACAACCCTAGGAGCTCCCGGCGACGGAACGACGCACTGGAACCTCCTACCGCTTCCTCTCTCTCTTTTCTAAGCTCTAAACCCATAAGTCCCACCTCCCTCTTATCTTTTCTTTTCTAAAAATATGAAATTCCAAAACCTGACGGAATCGGAATTAATCCGATTTCCGATTCGGTTCTTTCTTAAAGTTCAACCTTTTCTTAAATACAAATCATACCAAACCATTACATGTTGACTATTAAACATTAATAAACATGTTGAACAAGTCTCATGACAATCTATTTCATTTTATAACTTTTACCGCTCTTTTTCATTACAATACCGTGTAGTTTCATTTCGACATTAAAACATCACAAACTTGCTATACCTTTAAGTAGATCATGAGGTAATGACCTATCTCCTCACAACACTCATATGCAATATAGCACAATACCTTTCGGGAACATAGAATACGGGAAAACGAAACTTTACATATAAATACCAATAACTATTAAAAACCGTTTTCTATAAGAATTCGTATTTTTATAAATCTTTGCAAAGTGTGGCTACAACCCATTTTGGGGAACCCGGCTAGGATGGTGTAGATTATCGCACATCCCTGGGCTTAGTAGTGTGAGATGCAGACCTCCGCAAGGAGCATTCGGTCTCGAAAGATTTGAAATACAAATATCTTAAGAAAATGAGATTTCTAGAAAATAATAAAAATTATTTTATATATATATGTATGTATGTATGTATGTATGTATGTATTATCAAAATTCCTATTTTTGATATAATATAAATATTCCAACTTTTTCTAAAAATCACAAGGTTCACTTTACATTAAAATACCATGAAATCCATACAAGTTCAATATTACAATTAAATACCATATATTATGAAAAATAGGTTTATTCACTAGAAATGTCACAAATATAAAATCCACAACTATGAAAACTCTAAAGACGATAAATAAATACTTAGGCTGTATTTTGAAAAGTATACGAATTATTTTTACATAAAACCCCCTCAAGTTCTATAAATTACCCTAAGGACCCTAGTAAATATAGGTTTAAGCGGGACCAATCTCTTGAGCCTCAGGGAGCCGGAGAAGTGGGTGCTTGCCTATTTAAGGTAGACAACTTAACAACGGTGTTATCAACACGGTAATCGTCTTTGAAAAAGACATAAATCCTGCCGCCTATGTGCAGCGGTTACCGATAATATCAAAACAATCAAGACTTCAATTTCTTTTCTAATTGTTCTGACTCAGACTGAGTCGCTTCTTAATAATCTGACTTGAATATGATTCAAGTACAATCTACAATATTACAATTCAATATGAATCCATGAATCCATATATTCGATATATTCAACCTGTATTGACTGAACCGAACCATGGATATACTTCCATTTACATGATTCTCCAGTTACATTCATGATTCTCCAATTACACCCATTTACTGATATCATGGTTTCAGCAAGTCATCCTATTATACAATCTATATTACAAGAAAATTCAAGTTGCAATACAATACAACTATACAACAAGACATCACGGTGTTTAAGGGGTAGATTGGTACGGAAGGTGTTAGAAGTGGCACGAGACTGTAAGATTTAATACACCTAACCTATATTCCGTTGCTGTTGTACCGTGGCATAAACGGTTCCTTGTACTACATGTGCCTCTAGTATCTGGCATATAGAGACTCCTCTCGTATACACCGGCATCCTTCTGTACCGAGCTACAAACAACAGTGTTAACACTAAATACAACCTTATAACAATATAATACAACTTTAAAAGCTACACACTCTCTTTTTCTGTCTATTCTACTTCTTCCTTATCTTTGGGACGTACCGAACGATTTTTCGCTGACGACATTCTCTTTCTTTCTTCTTTGAATGTCGTCAGGTGTTTCGGACCTTCCAGAGATCGAGCCTAGCACTGAAGACTTGGACCAGTTTATTGAAGATCCCGAGCTGTAGTTACACTTGTACACATTTCATTTCAGTACTTTTCATTTCTGTTATGCCACTGTTTAGGCATTGCTTTCATTCAGATGTATTTACTTTTCCATGCATTGTACAGAAGAATGTTAATAAATAAAGTTGTTGTTTCATTACGATTGTCTCTTGTGTACATTTCTTTTATTGTTTCGTTACGCTTAGCGTATTTACTTCAGAGTAAATACGTAGAGGCCAGTCGCGCCCTCTGCCCGTACACCAGGAAGCGGGGTGTGACACATCGCTGCCCTACAAGAAGGTCCAAACTGACTCTTATACACTATCCACATGCCACATTCGCTAATAAAGTGAAGAAACCACTTGCGGGTCCCCTCAACTCGTAAGGAGAAAATACTTACGTGAGATCCTTACGACTCATGAAAGTGATAGACACTTAGGAATTCTCACGATTTCTAGGGAGAATACGCACCTATGAGATCCTCACGACTCATATGGAGAAAAAACCTTCTTGAGACCCTTACGGCTCATGAAGATGAAAAGTCTTAGGCGACAGGGACCTAAACCTGTCTTCTGAGCCATTAATTCTACGGAGATGCATAACTTTGCACTGCTTAACCCACGTACATATCTACGTGGGCAAAATAGTAGGGGCAATTTGTTCCCACCAAAAAAATTTCTGCGCAAAAAATCCCAAGGTATCAAATAGCAGCAATACGCTTAAGAAAATGCAAACCAGTATTTTCCAGGCTGTATTTTGCCAAACTCCCAAATGAGAATCAAGTAAATTATGATGAAATCGAAAGCGTCTCAAAAAATCCTTCTGTTTTATATATTACGAGCCTCATAACTCTTCCGGAATCAAAAGTTATGAGCAAATGTACTATGTACGTATAGTCTAAGTAATGCTCTACCACATGGGGGATACTTTTTTAGTCCCACATCGGGAAAAAGGGAAATCCCTTCTCTACCACTCCCATATAAATAACAGAGGATACTTCTTAAAAAAATAAGATTCAATCCTCAAAGAAGCTTAGTTCTCCATAGGAGCTTATTTCTCCAAGTTAGGGCCTTAGCTGCCCTCCATAATGCGCATATGCACAAGTGCCATGTGCGCCACATGCAATGCACGTGCGCCCGCCGTGTGAGAATTCAATCCTCAAAGGAGCTTAGTTCTCCATAGGAGCTTAGTTCTCCAAGTCAGGCCTTAGCTGCCCCCTATAATGCGCAAATGTGCAAGCGCCATGTGCGCCACGAACAATGCACGTATGCACCATGTGCAACGCACGTGCGCCTGCCGTGCGAGGATTCAATCCTCAAAGGAGCTTAGTTCTCCATAGGAGCTTAGTTTTCCAAGTTAGGACCTTAGCTACCCCCATAATGCGCATATACGCCACGTGCGCCTGCCACGTGCAATGCACGTGTGTCCGCTGTGCGAGGATTCAATCCTCAAAGGAGCTTAGTTCTCCATAGGAGTTTAGTTCTCCAAGCTAGGGCCTTATCTGCCCCCATGATGTACATATGCGCAAGCGCCACGTGCAACGCACGTGTGCCCGCTAAGCAAGCGCCACGTGCGATGCATGTGCGCCCGCTAAGCAAGCGCCATGTGCGATGCATGTGCGTCCGCCAAGCAAGCGCACACGTGCGATGCACGTGCATCCAACACGTGCGATGCACGTGCGTCCAACACGTGCGACACACGTGCGCGGATGCAAAGAAGCCTTTTTCAGCAGTTAGGAGTTTAAGCTCCAACCCGTTCTTCCCCCTAATGAGTGGGACATGGTTCAAAGGGTACATCTTGCACACCTTCGATGCATGGCGTTGTAATCCCTCAGCGTCGTCGGAGAGCTGGTGGGTCCTAACGACCAATGATCGCTCTTTCTAAATATACAGAAGGAGACCACCTCATAAGCTTCTGTAAAGCAATATACAGAAGGCTCCCAAAAGCTCCTACAAAACAAAAGAGAATTTAATTCTCAAATAAGATTTTCTTCCTCAAAACCCTAGGTAAAGAAAACATCGAGGTCAAAATATCTCCTTTACCTATCTTATATAAGGGTTTAACCCTTCTCAAAGAACTTAGATCTTTCTATGGATCTGAGATCCGTAAGAAAAATCTCCCACAAATTAAGAATTTAATTCTCATCGTGAAGATCTTGTTCTTGAGAATCAAAGATTAAGGAAAGAACAAATTTGAAAAGAAAGAAGATGGAGTTTCTTCAAATCGAGAACTTAGTTCTTTAAAGAACCCGATCCAAGATCTTCAAAATTAGTGATCTTGGTGATCTTTAATGGTCAAAACACCATTAAAAGAGGTTTAACCTCTCGGAGAAGATAGAGTTCATAATACTCCAAGAACTTAGTTCCTTCAAATCAAGAACTTAGTTCTTTAAAGTACCCGATCCAAGATCTTCAAAATTAGTGATCTTGGTGATCTTTAATGGTCAAAACACCATTAAAAGAGGTTTAACCTCTCAGAGAAGATGGAATTCATAATACTCCAAGAACTTAGTTCCTTCAAATCAAGAACTTAGTTCTTTAAAGAACCCGATCCAAGATCTTCAAAATAGTGATCTTGGTGATCTTTAATGGTCAAAACACCATTAAAAGAGGTTTAATCTCTTGAAGAAGCTGGAGTTCATAATACTCCAGGAACTTAGTTCCTTCAAATCAAGAACTTAGTTCTTTAAAGAACCCGATTCAAGATCCTCAAAATAATGATCTTATTGATCGTTAATGGTCAAAATGCCATTAACAGATATTTAAGTTCTCTTGAAACATCAGCAGAGATTAAATCTCCAAAAGAACTCAGCGCCTCACGTAAAAAGCACGTGAGCGCTCAAGGCCAAGTTGTATAGCGCCTCATGTGAAACACACATGAGCGTCGAGAAAAGTTAGTGTTAAGCATTATTGGAGCGCCTCACGCAAAACACACGTGAGTGCTACAAAAGCTAGTGCTTAGCATTATTATAGTGCCTCACGTGATATACACGTGAGCGCTATAGACAACTGAGTGCTTAGCATTGCTGGGTGTTACAGAAACCCAATCTTAGCCCAAATTGGCTAAGTATATATTTATGATATCCAAACTGATCTCAGTCTTAAATATGACTAATGATCTCTCATCGATGATATCCAAAATGATATTCATCACATATCTCCTAAGTTAATCTTAGTCTCAAATATGACTAATGATTCTTAGATGATCGACCATGATCTTTTCCCTTAAATATGGGATTTGGTTTAAGGGTACATCTCTTCACACCTCTGATATATGTCGTTGTAATTCTTCAACGTCTTTAAAGAGGTGGTGGGTCCCGACGACCAACAACTTCTCTTAATGCACTTCCAAATTGACGTGTATGCCTCAAATCGGATCGTGCCCCAAATTAGGCACATTCCATATCAACATCGTTCACTTCGTCACGTAATAAATACACGTGCGTGCAAGTTGAATGATGGACCGAAATGTCCCTAAACTAAATATTCGCCTCCAATACGGCGATAATGGACCGAAATATCCTTAAACTAAATATTCGTCTCAAACATGGCAACCCAATTCTAGCCCAAATTGGCTAATCTTATATTTATGATATCCAAACTGATATCCAAACCGATCTTCATTCATATCTCCTAAGTTAATCGTAGTCTCAAATATGACTAACGATTTTTAGGTCCATCACAATCTTTTCCCTCAAATACAAGATTCGGTTTAAGGGTACATCTCTTCACACCTCTGATATATGTCGTTGTAATTCCTCAACGTCTTCAGAGAGGTGGCGGGTCCCGACGACCAACAAACTTCTTTCGTTGATGCACTTCTAAATTGACGTACACGACTCAAATAGGATCGTGCTCTAAATTGGGCACATTCCATATCAAGATTGCTTACTTCGTCACGTAACAAATACACGTGCGCACAAGTTGAATGATGGACCGCGACATCCTTAAACTAATATGTTTCGCCCTGTAGACTGTCTCCATAATGACTACCGTATACTATCCATGGGCTATTCATATATGATCTAATGATCAGTTGAGCCCATATACTCATTGTTTCTAAGTTGATCTTAGTCTCAAATATGACTAACGATCCTTAGATCAAACCTAAATATCCCGTGAACCGATGGACCTCATTTATATGAGATATGCGTCCTAAGTTCATCCCCATTGGCAAACCAAGCTACCAACGTGGACCTTGTCAAGCGAATCCTTGACCCAAAACCAAATCTCAAATATACGGATTTAGACTAGTCCGCACCCTACGGGCGACAACAGAAACTAGTCTCCGTATACAATCCACAGGCAACCAAAACAAACCAAAATACACACGACACGAAGTGAACTTCCGGAGTAGGAGAAAGTGGTTATCGTGATGCGGTAACGTAATTAACTGTAGGGGATTGCACTTGCAGGGAAGAGCGTCCCCACAATCAAAAACCCCTTGCAAAACGAGGGAGAATCTGACGAAGTCACGCTACATGGACGCATCCATCCAAACCTCCGATATACGGTGCCATAAATCAACTTGGCATTTTCGGAGAGGTGGACGGATAAATCCAAATAGCATCTGCCCTCAAATTCAAGCAGAACGATCCATCCTAGTTCGTCTCCGTTTTCGGCGGTGAATAAGAGGGTTTCCCTGGTTCAGGCGAAATGATGTAGCAATCGTATTGGATACGTGCAGGGTTCCGATTGATTGATGGTACTATGTACCCAGACATTCGATCGGACAGTTAATAATACTAGCCGGCTAGGGTTTTGAGCCGGATTATTAAATCAGGTATTGATTTAATAATTTACATATATATATATATATATATATTTCGATATGTATATTGTAGTATTATGTTCTTTGTGTTATTCTATCTCTTTGGGCATTCGTGTTTTTATGCGAATGCAGGTATGTATATACAGTAGACTGTAATCCATATTTTATACGGAAAACATTTTAGAAGGTGGACACCTCATTCTTGATTTTTCCATTTATTCATAAATGGAAAATGAGGTGTAAAGTGAGGTAAGGAGAGTATGGTGAGAGCCATGTCTAAATAGTGTTGACAAATGAATTTTTAATTCATTTGTGCTCACTATTGAAGCATGATTCGATATTTTTATTATAAAAATTGTTTTACAAAACCTTTGTGAAGATTTTTTTCTCACATGCTAGCCTCATTATTTTCCTTAGCTCACCATTTTCTTCACTCTCCTCTCTTTCTCTTGAGCTCCTCCACCTTCATTATCTACTTCCTCTCTACACTCTCATGTGTTGAGAAATAAGAGAGGAGGTGAGATAGTGAGATAAAAATACACTTTGAACCATTACACTACATCCTAAAATTCTTAGACTAGCAAACTAACTTCTCTAGTTGCTCCATAGATACTTGGTTTGGAGCTAGAGCCATGGATTATATCTCTCGGGTGGATCATCTTCAACGGAGGGAGACGGACGATCAAGCTCGTTTATGGAGGCCACTAGGAGTTAAGGAAGAGGAAAGAAGACTGAAGGATATGATCTTTTGGTGAGACTCTTTCATCATAGTAGATAGCTTCTCTAGTGTTATCTAGTTTAGGGTTTATGGTAGATCCGGTTATCGGGTTTCATTTAGCTTCTTTTGAAACCAGAAAAATTTTGTTCCGCAAATGGCCACGGTAGATGGCCAGGGCGCTAGTGTAACCCAACATGGTATCAGAGCCATCCCATAAAACCTATAATAGCTAGTTTTGACGTACTTAAAATATCGATCAACAAAATTTTCGGAAATCACATTTCTAAAATTGTAGTTTCTGCCGTTTTTAAAAGGTGTTCAAAAAATTATTTCTAGTATCTTAAAAATGTATGCAGGGTATTTTAGGACCCCAGAAGAAATTTGAGCACATAATCCCATAGGACGACCGCGGAACTGCCGTAGAACAAGCTTGTTTGCGGCCGTTCCGCGGTCGACTTAGGATCTCTGTGCACAAAAATTCTTCTGGAGCTCTACGGTATGGAAATGTGATTTCTGGGATGTTTAGTTTCTGGCCAAGATTTGTTTGAGTACTGGTTAGCACTTGGGGCCTATACGGAAAAGTTTTTGTCGATCAAAATTTTAAATGCGTGTTTTTTAGTGCATAAATTAATATCTGCGACCGTGAATATCATTTGAGCGGTATAACTCGTCTAACTGCTATATGTTCTTTTAGACGGTTTTGCGAACATGACATTCACGTTGATATTATGTGTTTGTACTGATATTGTGGTTGGATTGTCGTAGTGGATAGCTTGTGGTGCAATGGTAGTAGTACAGTTAATATTCATTTGTACATTTGTTATTGTGGGGCGAGCGTCAGATATGTGGACAGCCGTTTCTGCCGTGATGTATATTATTTGATTGGGGCACGACCGGATTGAGGTCAATATCACCTTTGTATATATATTTTTTTCTGTACTAGGATTACCCCACGGTAGAGTGCTCGAATAGCCGGGTTCTAGAGGGCAACAAGCCCGCATCTCATAGCGTTGAGACGGAGGGGGCTTCACTCTAGAATTGGAGGGCTATTCGCCGCACTTATAAGGGATATAGGATGGCCCATGGAGGGGCGCTCAAGTTACCGGATCCTATGAAGTGCTGTGTGGCCCATTCACGTTGTTGATTGGGGTTGCCTCACTTCTGGGATTGGCGAATAACTTGTCGCGCTCATAGGGGTCCAGGTTTTCATTGCACGGGCTATCTACATGACCGGAAACGTCAGGTTTTTATTTGCGGCTCAAATGAAACCTGAGGCTCCAAGATTATCCACCATTCTGTGTTGCTTACTGAGATTCTGTGATGTTGTTTATATCATGCATGGGACGAATGTTATATATATATTTATATATATACTAGTAGATGTTGTATATATTTTGCACCCACGCTGGTCCTGCCCCGCTCTGCCGTTAGTTAAGTAACCTAACGGTGCATGACAGGGCCGCGTGGCGAATGCGGATGGCATATACGTACATTGTATTTTGGTTCTTTTCTAGTGTGATAGGAATTAATTGATGGGACCGCATTAATTTTGATTAATGCAAGAAAAGTAACCTAAATAGATGTTGTTGGAATAAATTTCAAAAAACTATAGTTATATTCTTTCGCTTTGCATAGTGGTATTCGGTCATGAATATCCGCACCTCATTCCAAGTGGCAAGCGCCGAGATCCCTTCACGGGGAGTGACCTCTTGAGCAAAAGTTTAATACTGTAGATTACTCGGTTTTCTTCAAAACCACAAGTTTTCAAAAGCGGAGCCTAAACCACCCCTTTTCAAAACTGCTCAGGTTCCTTCAACGATATCAAGTTCATTACGTTAAAGGGTTTTTCGCTAAAAACCCAGCCGTAGCCCTCCGTCATTTCAGATAAGTAGCATTTAGTATTCGTGCTATGTTTGTTGGCATCCGTCAAGGCATAGTGTACGGTAGCTGAATGATACTTATTTGCAGCATTGAGATGCATTAATTTAGGACAGTCGTACAACCTTGTTGGCATCCGTGAAGGGCAAGAATGGGTGGGTCTAAATTAATCAGGACAATGACGGATAGAACATGACTTGCGCTTTATGATTTGTTGGCATCCGTCAAGTTCATAAGATGCATGGGGCAAAAACCGCATCGAGAGTTTCAAATATACATGAAACTTTCTAGTGTTGCATACCTTCTGGAGTGTGGTGACTAGAGTGGCTTCCATCTAGGTTATCACGCGATGATAGTTGGATCCCGATCCCACTGATGAGTAGGATTACTCTTGGGAGATTTTTATCACTTAAAAATCAATTCTACGAACCAAGTAGGTGTCTAGA
Organism: Agapanthus africanus; assembly: GCA_030015575.1. Taxonomy (NCBI): domain Eukaryota; kingdom Viridiplantae; phylum Streptophyta; class Magnoliopsida; order Asparagales; family Amaryllidaceae; genus Agapanthus; species Agapanthus africanus. The sequence goes on along the minus strand of CM057348.1, from coordinate 495,386,258 downwards.
ACGGTGTTAGCGGGGCTACGCCTCCAGGGAAAAGAGGTTATGCAATTAAGGAACTTCACAAAAGCATTGGAAAACCTCTCTCGAAGTACCAACACTATCCTGGCCGAAAGGTTAAGCAAGTATTGTGACGTGCGATTAATCCTGACTAGTTCTTCTTTTAGGGTTTGAAGAAGAATTCGAGGAAACAGTGGGAGCCATCCTGATTAGATAAACTAATAACCAATGTAATCTTGCAAGAGCGCACGCTGAGTGTTTCTTTCTCTCTCTCCAGGTAGCAACCAATTCACGCCTTAATCAAGATAATAAAATGTTCACTTTACCGATCCGAATTCTTATTCGGGGCTGGGAAACGTCGGTTTGGCTCTAACTTTTGACAGTGGTCATGAGTATGAGCAGGGGAAAGAGGATTGCATGAATTCCTTGATGACCCCAACGAAGAAGAAGCATACCATTACGTCTCCTTCAGGTGTTCTTGTTATTGAGAACTGCTTTTCGGTCAGTCTTACCTCCTAGGTACTAGATACCGGATCAGGATCTCATATCTGTAATTTATTTCAGGGACTGAGAAAAAGTAGAATAGTTGGACCTGGTGATATGTCTCTCAGGGTAGGGAATGGAGCACAAATTGATACTACTGCCGTCGGTGAATATCACCTAGCATTGCCAAATGACAATACTATGATTTTTAACAATTGCTACTATGTACCTTCCATGGTTTGCAACATCATATCAATTTCTTTACTTGATAAAAATGGATATAACTTTGTTCTTGATAGAAATATCATGAACATCTACCTTGATAAGGTATTGGTTGCAGAACGTACACTGTGTAATGGTATCTATGTTCTAAATCAAAACGCAGTTTTCAATATATAAAACACATGCAAAAGGAAAAATTCAGAAGTGAATGAATCCTACTTGTGGCATTATAGATTTGGTCATATCGGAGAGAAAAGACTAAGTAAGTTGCATAAAGATAGATATTTGAATGTGTTCGAATTTTCATCTTATGAAACTTGTCAGTCTTGTCTCAAAGGAAAGATGACCAAATCTCCGCTCACCGGATACAGAGAAAGAGCAGTAGAGCTCTTAGGACTCATACACATTAATGTATGTGATCCGATGTCTATGCATGCAAGGGGTGGGTTCTCATACTTCATTACATTCACTGACCATCTCTCAAGGTTCGGGCATGTGTATCTTTTGAAATACAAATATGAAGCTTTTGAGAAATTCAAAGAATATAAGAATGAAGTAGAGAACCAGACTGGCAAAAGTATCAAGATCCTCCGATCAGATAGAGGAGGAGAGTACTTAAGTACGAAATTCCAGTACTTTCTAAAAGAGAATGGTATTCTCTCTTAGCTCACTCCTTCGTATATACCACAGCACAACGGTGTATCGGAGCGGAGGAACCATACCCTATTGGACATGGTTCACTCCATGATGAGTAACGCCGAGTTAGCTCTTTCATTCTGGGGATATGCACTTAAAACAGCTGTGTATTTATTGAATAGTGTCCCGACTAAATCCGTGCTTACCACCCCATATGATATATTGGAAGGGAAAAGACCATATCTTAATTTTATTAAGATATATGAATGTCCAGCTTATGTAAAGAAGCGAAACCCGGAAAAACTTGAGGCACGATCAGTTTTGTGTAAGTGTGTAGAATATCTTAAACATTCGCAAGGATATCTGTTCTACCACGCCGAGGAACAGAAGGTGTTTATTGCTCTCCATTCCGTCTTTTTAGAAAAGGAATTTCTTGCAAAAGAAATTAGTGGGAGCGCGGTAGAACTGGAAGAAATTCCAGAGGGACAAACTATAACTGAATATTTGGTGAACCTTAGGATTCAATAATCCCGGACAAAGCTCAGCCACTCCGCAGATCTAGTAGGATTTCTCATCCGCCCGAGAGATACTACGGTTTTCTCATAGACGGGGATCGAGAAGATTGCATCTTGGAAGAAGATGATTCTACTAGTTTCAAGTAGGCCATTATAAGAAGGACTCTGATAAGTGGCTAGATGCTATGCGATCCGAAATGGAGTCCATGTATGCCAATAAAGTGTGGACCTTGGATATTGCTTATGTTAGTGATATGTATACCCTAGAGGCCATTACTGTACATACGATGTATATTGTAGTGGATGCTTGGACATATATATGGAGGACTTTCTTGCTCGACATGATAGTATGCTATCTGGTTGCTCTTTATCTTAACATATACTCTGATTGTCTCTATGTTACATGTTGATAAAGCCCTTAGGATGAGTACTTGACTACCAGGACTATGATGCAGATCATACTAGTGGGGACAGAGTAGTCACTAAGTACATCCTTCAAATGTTCCTAATCGTAGGTGTATCGAGACAAAGCATCGATATACCAGAGTAGACTAGCGTATAGCTTCTCGACCCATGTAGATGGGCGGTGTTTGACATCAGAGAAAGTATACGGGTGCTCAGTGGAGATTGGGTATACTGAACGGACTCGCCGAGAACTCCCATATGGTTTTATACCTCATGTCAGATGACAGTTCTCTGGTGACACTGGTACAGGTTAGTCTGTAGACCCGAGATCGTCATAGAGTCTTGTGTGATTCCCACTGTGCTTTGATTTCCACCATACCACGTTCAAGAGAACGTGCAAAATGGTGGCTTTTGGGTACAGTCCCGAATCACATGGAGGCAATGAGTAATAGGAGGGGTTTCATCTCTCCCGGTATTGGGAGTTGATGTTGCGCTGTGTTCGATTGGCTATAACTAAAAATCCCTGGCCAGGGTTGCTGAGATTTACTGGTAAGTGTTATCAGCAGTTTCTCGAACTGTTATGGACCTCATATCGACACGACTTATCGGTTACTGGGGTTTGACGTTTACCACCCCTAGACTAGATATACGACATATCAGACGAAGAGACCGGACTGTACGGGGGTGTTACTGATTGGATTCATAGGAGAATGTACAGGCTTGCTTGTTGATCTTCTGACCGCTCAATACTTGGGTGGCTGTTACATTTAGCCGACCTCTTGCAGCTTGTGGGTGTTTGATATGATCATCACCTACTGCCGGCGTATTGACGATTCTTTAGAGTCCTACACAGAGGTTTCCTGGCTCAGGCAAAACGGAGTAGGAGCACATATGTGATATGTGCGGGACCGAGAATAATACGTGTATGTGATACCGTATTCGATTCTCACGATATGTGATATCGGCCGGGTATATGTGATATAGTCGGGTCATCGGATCAGGTGTTGATTCGATGAACTGATACATTTTATATTAGTCGGTTATTTGTGAAATAGCCGGATTATTGGATCAAGTGTTGATTTGATAATTTAATGTATAATTATATATTTGATATATTACATTACATTAACTAATATAAGCTCACTTAAAGATTCTTTTTCTCACATGATGATACATTGATATATATGTGATATATGTTAATTGTATTATTTTCTTTTGTTACAAAATATTGTATATGTGATATATAATATTGTAACATGTTAGGCTTACAAATGCAACTAGGGTTTTGAGATTAAACCATGTTAGGGTTTGGATTAGGGTTATTGTTTTGGATGAGCTTTGTGGAAGCTTCTTGAAGCTTTGACTTTGTCCTCGCTCTTTGATATTTTCTTTAGATATTTGTTAACCCAATCCTAACCTTAACCTAGGGTTTATTCTCTACAAGGGTTAAGCATGACATGATTAATCCTAGGTTGCAATTGTAACCACAATAATTCATTATTCATCACAAAAGAAACTTCATCTTCTTCCTCCTCCCTTGGAAAAGCTTTTCTAGCTTTTGGTTTTGTGATGATTTAAAGTGAGTTAAAGAAAACAAAAGAGAGCAAAATTCCTACTTCATCATCCTCATCTATTCTAGCCACTTAGATTAGGGTGTTTGCTTCACTAATACTTGATTATTGAAGTGAGAGCTTGGTTAGTGTTTCTTCAAGGTAGGTCATCTTAGTTTTTGAAGATTAGAAGCAAGGTTGCATCATTCTCTTCATGGAGCATCTCTAGAGTCCGGGTACTTGATGATCGCAGTGAAGGGACCTCAACTCAGAGCTTATAAAGTGAAGGAACGGACTACAAAGGTTGTAATCCCTAACTCTTAGATGTTAAAGTGTTAACATGCTAGTTTTGGTTTGATTCTCTAGTTAACATCCTAGGTTTAGGGTTATCTATAATGGCAAAATTTGAAATTGGCATGGGAGATGCCACCCGAAACCTTGCTGCCGTTGTAGATAACCCAACAGTGGTATCAGATCCTAGCTAGAGAATTAGATGGATAAGTATAGGATTACGAAACCGAAACAACTCCGAAACACCCGATGCAAAACCATAGTTTCTGTCGATTTTAAAATGAGCTCTAAAAATTTTTCAAACAAGTGCAGAATCATGTATGAGACAAATAGTGACTATGGGCAAAACTTGGACCCCTGTGCTCGGAATTTGGCCGAGCACAAGGCTTTAATTTCCGAGGAGGTCGGCCCCCATGTGTCTTCTGGGCTTCAGGTTTTGGTCATGCTCTGGTCTCTAGAGTTTGGTACTTCAGGTGTTGTTTATTTTTGCTAAAATTGCATATGATGTTAATTTACTGAATTAACTAATTCGGAGTGTTTCGTATTCGCAATTCTAGCTTTTTTTGGTTTGTTTAGACAGTGTTAAAAACTTCACGGATATCAATAACTCACTTTTTCCCCTGCTGGAAAATTTCCAAGTGTTGGATTTTTCCTTAGTTAAAGAACATTCAAATATCGTGCAAGTAACATGGTGGACCCTCTAGAAGAATGAAACCTCAACTCGATTATGTGACCGTCAGAACCACCTCTAAACTCTACGGTTTGTGGCAGTTCGGCGTTGCCACATGTGAGGCGTTGGTTTGACCCTTCTACGGCTGGTCCATTAGTACTGTGGCATATGATGGATGCTTTTAAACTAAGTTTAAGTGTTGAGAAAATAGGGAAATTTTGGGTGTTTGTTGATTCGATCGGAATGTTTAATATCGTCTAACTTTTTCTGTAATGTGATACAATATTTGGAATCCACATGTAGTTATGAGATAATTAGTTTGAATTTTATAAATCTAGCAGTTTAGTCTCATTTGATCGGTTGCCATGGGATTTTGATGCGATCAAAAGTTCGTCGCAATCACGTAGCGTACGCGGATACTCACCGGGTAAACTTAATAGATAGCCACGCCCCATAGCCCCGAGCAAGTGACTGTAGGAGAACCCCGTCGCCAAAAGCATCCGTTCGGTTGCTCGCGGCAGCGGTGTTCCGCCTTAGTGTACTTCGTCGACGGCATCGGGGGGTGCGGCCGTCTACTAAAGTTTCCGACGAACATTCGATCAAGATGTCGGGAATCTTGTTTAATTGCCCGACTTGATATTGAAAAGTGTTTTCGATATTGAGACTAAAATGCGGGGTTTATAATTGTTTGGCATGCAATGTCTAAGGAATTCATTTGGTTAGGCATGTGATGTCTAAGGAGGTTGTGGATTCCAACTATTATAGTTTTATACTTTCTTTTCTGCGACCGTAAGTGTAATATGTGGTGTATCGCCGGTTTTGTTGCTATATATCAACGACAATTGGGATACGCATATTTACTTACGTTGATGACATGTGATGTTATGTGTTGCTGTGATATGTTATATTGGATCGTCGTGTTTTGAATAGCCGGGGGTTTTATGTGAGATGAGAGTTTTTCATTTTCATTCATGTAAAATTCATTATATGTAATATTCTTTTTTTGGGGCACTTCCGGGTTGAGGATGATGTCACCATTTTATATTATTTACTTTTCCGCATTAGGATAGACCCAAGGCGGGCAGCACAAGTAACCGGGTTCTAGGGTCCAGTGGGAGACCATCTCGAGGAGTCGAGACCGGGTCTCCTAACTCTAGAATTGGTAGGGTTGCTTGCCGCTCTCGTAGGGGTCTAGGGGTGTGGGATTGTCTATTCATCGCGACCGTGGAATCTGTGTTTTATACAGGCTCGTAATAAAACACGGACTTCCTAGTATATCCAATATTTCATATGTTTCTTCTGCTGCGATATCTGTAATGTGATCATTTTATATATTGATGAGATGAATACAGAATATAGTATATGTGATATATTATATAGACGTTGCTTATGTTTTACACCCGCGCTAGCACTGCCCCGCTCTGCCGTTAGTTACCTAACCTAACGGTGCATGAGGGGACATCGAGGCGAATGCGGATGGCATAAGCGTACGTTGTATTTATCTGTGATGTTTAGGTAAACTTAAAAGATGGGACTTCATTAATGAGATTAATGAAATAAAAGAAACCTAAAAGATGTTGTAGAAACTTATTTTAAAAACTGGTAGCTCTAGTTCTTGCTTTGCATAGCGGTATTCCTTGTAGAATATCCAGCACCTTATTCGATAAGGAAAGAGCCGAGATCCCTTCACCGAGAGTGACCTTCTTAGAGAGAATAGCAGATGCTACAAACTCGATTTGGCTTTTGAATGTTTTTATAGTTTTTGCTTTGCATAGTGGTATTTATGAAATATCCTGCACCTTATTCGATAAGGAAAGAGCCGAGATCTCTTCACCGGGAGTGACCTCTTTAGCAAAACTAGTAAAAGCCTCAAAAACACTCCATTCAAAATCGCTCGATTCTACAAAGATATCAAGTTCATTACGCAAAGGGTTTTCTTAAAAACCTGTTGTAGCCCTCCGTCATTTCAAATAAGTATTTCATAGTATTCGTGCTACGTTTGTTGGCTTTTGTCAAGTCGTGGTGTGTGATAGCTATTTATGCTTATCTGCTAAAGCATATGATGTGATTGAGTTAGGGTATTCGTGCGACTTTGTTGGCTGCGTCAAGGGTCATATGGGTGGGTTAAATTCAATCAGGAAATGTACGGGTTAAACTTGACTAGCAGTCTATGGTTTGTTGGCTTTCTTCTGTTAGTGTATATACCCTAAGGGCCATTATTGTATCATACTAGCTTGTATATTACTTAATGGAAGCTTGGGATATTCACAGTTATATAACAGTCTTGCTAAAAATGGTAGTATTCTACTTGGTTTGTTTCTACTTTAATATGTGCATATGTTTCTTATAACGTATCGTTTATACATATTAGTAGAGCCCATAGGATCTTTGCTTGATTACCAGCGTTGTGATGGCAGTCACACTAGTGGGGGCTGGGTAGTCTATAAGCAACATCCTATACAGGTCCCTGGTCATTGGATTATCGAGACAGGGCATCGATACTCCGGAGTAGACTAGTGTGTACGCTTCTCATCCCAGTTGGGGAGATGGTCTGTCCCACAGCCATCAGTACGCCGTACTGGAGATAGTATACAGGTGCTCGTTGGGTTACGGGTACACCGGACAGGACTCGCAGGAGAACTGACTAGATGGTATTATACCTAACGTCAGATAGCAGTTCTCAGGTGACATGTGTGCAGATAGTCTGTTGACTTAAGGTCGTCATTTGTCTCGTGTGAGTTCCCACTGTGCTTTGATTACTACCCTACCATGGCTCAAAAGAGTCGTGCAAACAGGTTTTAGTTGGGCACAGTCCCGAGCCACATAGCGGCAGTGAGCGACTGTTAGGGATTCGTCTCTCCCGGTATACGGAGTTGATATCGTACTGTGATCGGTTGGTCATTACCATAAGTCCCTGGCCAGGGCTGATTGAGAATTACTGGTGGACTGATCAGTAGATTCTCGCATGGTTTTGAGCCATACCGGCACGACTTGTACGGTTATTAGGGGTCTGACGCTTACCACCTCCCTAGACCATACATACGATACTCTTAGACGACAGACCGGACTGCGCGGATATTGTCATGGACAGGCTCAGTAGGAGTTCGGATGGGTTTCCTCATCGGCCTTCTTATCGACATCTACCTGGGGACCGTTACGTATAGCTGGTGCCGCTTGCGGTCTGTGGTTAAACCCACTGCCAGCGTAGTGTCGAGTCTTTAGAGTCCCACACAGAGAGTTTCCCTGCTCCAGGAGAAACGATATAGAGGTCGTATGGTTTTACGACAAGGGTTCGAACGCATACGTGTTTAAACGCACGTGCGACGTTCGGACAGTTTTTACTATCCGGCTTTGGTTTAAGCCAGATTCTAGCATCGGGTTATTGGATTTATACAGTCTAAAGTTTTTCCGTGTTTTCACGGATAGGAGGGGCGTTCTCGTAATTTTACGGGAAGCTTCTAGAAGCATGGTGACTTGGGGGTTAAGGTGGCATAAGCATTTATTGCTTTAATGACTCATTTATGTGATTCATCCATGGAGTTAATGATGCATTTATTAGCTAATGACTCATGAGATGAATCACATAAGGTGAATGAATCAACATGATGATTAATCATTCGAATTATTCATTTGATAAATTATTATGGTTGATATATTCAAATGAGTTCATTTTTCAATATCATTCTTATGCTCACCTTCTCTCTCCTCAAGCTCTCTCTTCAAACCCTAATCCTACCCCTCATGTGTTGAGATCAAGGATTAGATAGACTAATTAATCCATATCCATACTCTATATCACCTAGGTCACTTTGATTAGCAACTAAAGAAACCTAGTTATCTCAAGTTAGAGATCAAGCTTGGAGTAGGAGCTTTCGGGTGGATCGTCTTTGACTCGAGGAGGCCGTTGAGGTGCCGACGTTCCAAGAAGCCTACGAGGAGTGGAGGACAGCGATGAAGACCCGAAGGACAAGTAACGTGAGGTATAACTTTGAATCCGAGTAGTTAAACCTCTCGTAGTATGTTAGTAACGGTTTAGATACGATTCATGCGCTCAAGTCCGTGTTACGAAGCTTTGATAATTGTTTTTCATATATTCCGCCTCCCCGCAAGTTAGTAGGGTGCGTGACATGGACTTACAATGGTATCAGAGCCAACTAAACCATTACTAGCTTGTTAGCAACTAATTAGAACTTCGATCGTCGGAAAAACAAGAAAACGAAACCCCGGAACCCCTATCAGTTTCTGTTAATTTTAAACGTGTCGAAAAAAATATTTGATATGCCTTAAAATTCACAGCAGGGAAATATAAGAATTCTGGGAAAATACGATGTCCTAACTCGGCAAGACGGCCGCGGATCCACGGCAAGATGGTGCTTTTGGCCGCGGATCCGCGGCGGAGTCAACCCCGAGTTGACTCGGATTTGCTCTGTAATTCATATTTTTTGGTGTTTTGTTTTCCAGTATATTCTGTTTCTGCCTAGGTTACTTCTGTACTGGTTTGCTTTTGGAGTAGACACGGGAAAAGGTAGTCGATCGATGTTCTAAATTAATTGCTAATCGAGTTTTTATCTGTAATGTTTAATGTGTTCGTAAACCTCCCCTAACTGCTAGTATGTCGGTTGGCAGGAGGTTGCACATTTCTGTAATGTTTACTGTTTGTGTATATGAACTTGATTGGATCGTTGTGATGATTGGCCGGGGTTTGATATGGGTTTAATATTCATTCATTCGATGTAATTGTAATATGTTGTAATATTATTTTGCGGGGCGCATCCAGGTTGCGGTTGTAGCCACCGTTGTATTATTTAATTTTTACTGTTATTGCTCCTAGGATAGACCCAAGGTGGGGTGCACAAACTACCGGGTACTTTGAAGTGTTTAGTGGCCTACTCACGTTGTAGAGGGAGACCGTTTCGCTTCGGGTACTTGGCGGGTAGGTTGCTGTACCCGTAGGGGTCTAGGGTGGGGTAATGGCTATTCATCATAACTGTGTAATCCGTCTTTTGTTGCAGGCTCAAAGCAAACACGGATTGCTAGTATATCCAATAAAGTTCATCTGTGATCTGGAATGCCTATTATTGCGCCTGACGAATGTACAATATCTATATATGATAGCTATTAGATGTCACTTATGTTTTACACCTGCGCTAGCCCAGCCCCCGCTCTGTCATTAGTTAAGTAACCTAACGGGTGATGACGGGACCCCGTGGCGAATGCGGATGGCATAAGAGGACGTGGTATTTTCGTTGTTTTCTGCAATGATAGGATAAATGATGGGATGCATTATTATAATGCAAAGAAAATAAACCAAAGTTCAATCGTTGGAACAAATTTAAAAACCACTCGGTTATTTTAAAAAGATCAGAATTTTTACTTGCAGAGTTTTAACCACTCCTTTTAAAAAGTATCAGGTTCCTTCGATTATATCAAGTTCACAACGTTCACGGTTTTGCCAAAACCATTCGTAGCCCTCCGTCATTTCGTATGAATATTCAATAGTATTCAAGCTATGTTTGTTGATCTTCGTCAAGGCATAGTGATTGGTAGCTGTTGGGTGTTCATATGTAGCATAGATAGATGCGTTGGTTTGGGACAGTCGTATTACCTTGTTGACCTTCGTCAAGGGTATATACGGGTGGGTTCAAATTAACCTGGACAATGACGGGTAGAACTTGACATGTGACTTATGATTTGTTGACCTTCGTCAAGGTCATAAGAGCATGGGGCAAAAATCCACATCGGGAGTTTCTAAAGAAACTGAAACTTGCTAGTGTTGCATACCATTTGGAGTTTGATGAATGTTTGTAGGATTCCTTCAACATTATCATACGATGATATTTGGATCCCGATCCTACTGTGAGTACATGCTACTTATCAGGAGATTCGTCACTTAACGATCAATGCTATAAACCAAGTAGGTGCCTAGAAAGGTGTCAGCGGGGTTACGCCCCCAGAGAAAAGAGGTTCTTTAATTAAGGAAGTTCGCGAAAGTGTTGGAAAACCTCCCTCGAAGTATCGACACTGGCCTGGCTGAACGGTTAAGCAAGTATTGTACGGTGAGAATAGTCCTGGCTAATTCTTCTTTTATGGTTTGAGGAAGGATTCGAGAAACAGTGGGAGCCATCCAGTTTAGATAAATTAAAAACCACTCTAAACTTGCAAGAGCATCATGCTAAAGTGTTTTCATCTCTTTCTCTAATTGCAGCGACCTTGTGACCATGACTAGGTTACATCTAGATAATAATTTGACTGAATCTGACTTATATGACTGGAAAAGGTCTGTCCAGATGTCCATTGCCTATGACAAGATGGACCACCCTATTACTACTCAAGATCCCGCCGTCCCAGGTCCAGTTTCCACCGTCACGGATATGGATATCCGTCAGACAAGGGAAAAGGATAAAACGAAAGCCAAGTGCCTCGTGTTGGCTTCAGTTGATGGTGTATACCAGAAGCAGCACGAGAAGATGGACTCAGTTTCCATCTTTCTCCATAACAAAGATTTATATGGAGAGCAATATCATATCGCAAGATATGAGACCTCGAACGAATTAATTCAAGCGAGGTTGGCTATCGGGTCATCTGTAGGGGACAACGTCCTTACAATGACTAGCTATATTGATGAGCTCACGGACCTGAAGACCACGTTGGAGAACGGGTCAGATACTGACTTGATTCTACAGTCTCTGCCTTCTACCCTGAAGGAAACTAGGGAAGTAGAAGGAAAGGGAAGGGCAAAAGTTTTGGGACTGGATTTAGTAAAAGAGGGACGTTCTTATTGTTGCGGGAATGAACATTGGCAGAAGGATTGCAGGGCTAGCAAAGCCAGTAGCCAGGATTCGAAGTATGTTGTGGCTTCGGCTTCGGGTGTGTTTGTGATAGAGAACTGTATGTCAGTTAACCCTACTTCCTGGGTATTGGATACCGGGTCAGGATCTCACATCTGTAATTCGTTACAGGCTCTGAGAAACCGTAGGGTTATCGGGATAGGTGATATGACCCTCACGGTTGCTAACGGAATGAGCATGAACGTTGAATCCGTAGGGGAATATCATCTTGGACTGACAACTGGGCAGATATTGATTCTGCGTAACTGCTTTTATGTACCAGGTACGACTTGTAATATCATATCTGTATCCTTTTTTTCTAAGGAAGGATATGACTTTACTTTTGTAAGCGATGTGGTCCACATCTACCTAAATCAAGTTCTGATTGGGTCAGGTACATTAGAAAACGAAATATACGTATTAAATCAAGCTCAGATTTTCAGTATCCAGAACACACTTAAAAGAAAGTCTCCGGAAACAAATCAGGCTTTCTTATGGCATTGTAGACTGGGTCACATCAATGAGAGAAGGTTGACTAAGTTGCATACAGAAGGATATTTGGATCCGTTCGAATATCAATAATATGCAACTTGTCAATCCTGTCTCAAAGGAAAGATGACAAAGACTCCGTTCACTGGACACGGAGAAAGAGCAAGCGAGCTCTTGGGACTCATACACAGTGACGTATGTGGTCCAATGTCTACAAATGCGCGAAGTGGTTATTCATACTTCATTACTTTCACTGATGATTTCTCTAGGTATGGACATGTCTTCCTGATGAAGCATAAATCCGAGGCCTTTGAGAAATTTCAGGAATACAAGAATGAGGTTGAAAAACAAACAGGCAAGAGTATAAAGACACTAAGATCTGATCGAGGTGGTGAATACTTAAGTGCCGAGTTCCTGGGTTACTTAAAAGAGAATGGAATTCTCTCTCAGCTTGCTCCTCCATACACACCACAACACAACGGTGTATCGGAAAGGCGGAATCGAACCCTATTGGATATGGTTCGTTCCATGATAAGTAAGGCTGAGTTACAGCGATCTTTCTAGGGTTATGCACTAGAAACAGCTACATATCTCTTGAACAAGGCTCCAACCAAGACTGTGCCTACCACCCCATATCAGATGTGGAGTGGGAAGAAACCCTGTTTTAAGTATCTTAAGACATGAGGATGTCCAGCTTTTGTGAAGAAGCAGCATGTGGACAAGCTCGAGGCACGCTCAGTACTGTGTAAGTTTGTGGGATACCCAAAGAACTCCAGGGGGTATCTTTTCTATTCCGCAAAGAAACAAAAGGTTTTTGTTTCTCAGCATGCCCACTTCTTGGAAACTGAATTTTTAGAAAATCAGATAAGTGGGAGCGCAATAGAACTGGAAGAAATTCCAGAACCGCAAGCTATTACTGAAAGCTTGGAAGAACCAGAGGTTTCAAGAGAACAGGGCATCCCAACGCCACTCCGCAGGAGTAGTAGGCCGTCTCATCCGCCTGAGAGATACTACGGTTTTCTCATAGACGGGGATCGAGAAGATTGTGTCATTGATAATGATGACCCTACTAGCTTCCAGCAAGCCATTCAGAGCGGCGACTCGGTAAAATGGCTGGATGCAATGCGGACCGAAATGGAGTCCATGTACACTAACAAAGTATGGACTTTGGACATTGCTCCAGATGGGGTAAAACCTGTAGGATGCAAATGGATCTTCAGAAAGAAGATTGGTGTAGATGGACAGGTTGAAACCTATAAGGCTAGACTTGTTGCAAAGGGTTTCCGTCAAAGACCTGGTTTGGACTATGACGAAACCTTTTCTCCAGTGGCTATGCTAAAATCCATTCGGGTCCTTCTTGCTATTGCTGCCTTCCACGATTATGAGATCTGGCAGATGGACGTAAAGACGGCCTTTCTAAATGGTAATTTGGAAGAGTGTGTCTATATGGATAAGCCAGAGGGATTCATTCAGAGTGGGAGCAGCGGTAAAGTATGCAAGTTGCTTAAGTCCATTTATGGACTAAAGCAGGCATCGCGGAGTTGGAACATCTGTTTTGATGATGCTGTCAAGGAATTCGACTTTATCAAAAATCCAGATGAACCATGCATATACAGAAAGATTGTAGGGAGAGCTGTAGTATTCCTCGTCTTGTACGTGGATGACATTCTCCTAATAGGAAATGATATTCCTATGTTACAGTCAGTCAAAAGATTCTTGTCACAGAAGTTCTCCATAAAGGACCTGGGAGATGCCACCTACATTCTAGGGATCCAGATCTATCATGATAGATCTAAAAGGATGTTGGGACTTTCGCAGTCCAGGTACATAGACACCATATTGAAAAGATTCAGTATGGATGATTCTAAGCGCGGTAACCTACCGGCTTGTCACGGAATCACCCTCTCCAAAGAGATGTCTCCCAAGACAGATTTGGAAAGGGATCGCATGTCGATTATACCCTACGCTTCTGCGGTAGGCTCTATAATGTATGCGATGTTATGTACCAGACCAGATGTAGCATACGCATTGAGCGTAGTAAGCCGGTATCAGGCAAACCCAGGGGAGAAGCACTGGATAGCAGTAAAGAACATTCTCAAGTACCTGAGGAGGACTAAGGAGATGTTCTTGGTGTATGGCGGAAAAGACCTCCAGATTGAGGCCTTTGCCGACTTCGGCTTCCAGAGTGACAAAGATGACTCCAAGTCCATGTCGGGTTATGTCTTTACCCTTAATGGAGGGGCGGTCTGTTGGAAGAGTTCCAAGCAGGAGACCGTTGCTGACTCAACAATGGAAGCGGAGTACATAGCTGCTTGCGATGCCGCAAAAGAAGCTGTCTGGATGAAGAAGTTCCTCACAGAACTTCAGGTGGTTCCTACCAGTGTTGGTCCAATACCTCTGTATTGCGACAACAACGGCGCTATAGCTTTAGCGAAGGAACCCAGGTCCCATCAGAAGTCCAGACACATCTTAAGGCGGTATCACCTAATCAGGGAGATTGTACATTGCCAGGAGGTGAAGAGAATAGAGACGGAGAATAACATTGCTGATCCATTCACAAAGGCCATTCCTCAGACACAGTTCGAGAGGCTATTCGGGATGATAGGTCTGCGATATGCCATCTCATGGCCTTAGTGTAAGTGGGAGATTGTTAGTGTATATGCCCTAGGGGCCATTATTGTATCATACTAGCTTGTATATTACTTAATGGAAGCTTGGGATATTCACAGTTATATAACAATCTTGCTAAAAATGGTAGTATGCTACTTGGTTTGTTTCTACTTTAATACGTGCATATGTTTCTTGTAACGTATCGTTTATACATATTAGTAGAGCCCATAGGATCTTTGCTTGATTACCAGCGTTGTGATGGCAGTCACACTAGTGGGGGCTGGGTAGTCTATAAGCAACATCCTATACAGGTCCCTGGTCGTTGGATTATCGAGACAGGGCATCGATACTCCGGAGTAGACTAGTGTGTACGCTTCTCATCCTAGTTGGGGAGTGGTATGTCCCACAGCCATCAGTACGTCGTACTGGAGATAGTATACAAGTGCTCGTTGGGTTACGGGTACACCGGACAGGACTCGCAGGAGAACTGACTAAATGGTATTATACCTAACGTCAGATAGCAGTTCTCAGGTGACATGTATGCAGATAGTCTGTTGACTTAAGGTCGTCATTTGTCTCGTGTGAGTTTCCACTGTGCTTTGATTACTACCCTACCACGGCTCAAAGGAGTCGTGCAAACAGGTTTTAGTTGGGCACAGTCCCGAGCCACATGGAGGCAGTGAGCGACTGTTAGGGATTCGTCTCTCCCGGTATAGGGAGTGGATATCGTACTGTGATCGGTTGGTCATTACCATAAGTCCCTGGCCAGGGCTGATTGAGAATTACTGGTGGACTGATCAGTAGATTCTCGCATGGTTTTGAGCCATACCAGCACGATTTGTACGGTTATTAGGGGTCTGACGTTTACCACCTCCCTAGACCATACATGCGATACTCTTAGACGAACAGACCGGACTGCGCGGATATTGTCACGGACAAGCTCAGTAGGAGTTCGGATGGGTTTCCTCATCGGCCTTCTTATCGACATCTACCTGGGGACCATTACGTACAGCTGGTGTCGCTTGCGGTCTGTGGTTAAACCCACTGCCAGCGTAGTGTCGAGTCTTTAGAGTCCCACGCAGAGAGTTTCCCTGCTCCAGGAGAAACGATATAGAGGTCGTATAGTTTTACGACAAGGGTTCGGACGCATACGTGTTTAAACGCACGTGCGACGTTCGGACAGTTTTTACTAGCCGGCTTTGGTTTAAGCCAGATTCTAGTATCGGGTTATTGGATTTATACAATCTAAAGTTTTTCCGTGTTTTCACGGTTAGGAGGGGCGTTCTCGTAATTTTACGGGAAGCTTCTAGAAGCATGGTGACTAGGGGGTTAAGGTGGCATAAGCATTTATTGCTTTGATGACTCATTTGTGTGATTCATCCATGGAATTAATGATGCATTTATTAGTTAATGACTCATGAGATGAATCACACAAGGTGAATGAATCAACCATGATAATTAATCATTTGAATTATTCATTTGATAAATTATTATGGTTGATATATTCAAATGAGTTCATTTTTCAATATCATTCTTATACTCACCTTCTCTCTCCTCAAGCTCTCTCTTCAAACCTTAATCCTACCCCTCATGTGTTGAGATCAAGGATTAGATAGACTAATTAATCCATATCCATACTCTATATCACCTAGGTCACTTTGATTAGCAACTAAAGAAACCTAGTTATCTCAAGTTAGAGATCAAGCTTGGAGTAGGAGCTCTCGGGTGGATCGTCTTTGACTCGAGGAGGCCGTTGAGATGCCGACGTTCTAAGGAGCCTACGGGGAGTGGAGGACAGCGATGAAGACCCGAAGGATATGTAACGTGAGGTATAACTTCGAATCCGGGTAGTTAAACCTCTCGTAGTATGTTAGTAACGGTTTAGATACGATTCATGCGCTCAAGTCCGTGTTACGAAGCTTTGATAATTGTTTTTCATATATTCCGCCTCCCCGCAAGTTAGTGGGGTGCGTGACATGGACTTACATCGTCAAGGTCATAGGATGCTAGGGGTAAAATACTATTGGGAATTTCAAATGTTGAAATTTGCAATGAGATTGCATACCTTCTATGAGATAGTTGGATCCCGATACCCACTGTGAGTAAGAGTTACTCCTTGGAGAGTTTTACACATCACAATTAGCCAATCAAGTAGGTGTCTAGAAAGGTGTTAACGGGGTTACGCCCCTAGAAAAATGAGGTTTATTTTAATTAGGTCCGTGCGAAAGCATGGGGAACCTCCTTCAAAGTACCGACACTGGTCTGACTGAAAGATTGGCGAATTTGTAGGGTGTAATTAATCCCGGCTAGTCTTTCCTTTTAGGGTTTAAAGGAAGATTTGACTAAAACAGTGGGAGCCATCTTGATTAGATATATTAATAACCAATCTAATCTTGCAAGAGCATACGCTGAGTGTTTTCTTCTCTCTCTCTCTCTCCAGGTAGCGACCATGTCATGCCTTAATCAAGATAATAATATGGATGTATTGACCGAACCCGCTTGTTATACTGAGCTGGGGAACGTTGGTCCCACTCCAAACTTATAATTGTTATAAGACCGAGCAGGAAATAAGGGATTACCATAATTCCCGTGCCGCCCAAACGAAGAAAGTGTATGATGATGCATCTTCTTCGGGTGTGTTCATTACCGAGAACTGTTTCTCAGTTACCTTTACGTCCTGGGTATGAGATACCGGATCAGGATCCCGCAAATGTAATCTGTTACATGGGCTACAGATAGGTAGAGAACTGAGAAAGGGTGATAAATTTTAAGAGTTAAAAATGGTGCAAGTGTTGCAGCCAAGTATGTTGGCAGTTATCACCCTGTATTACTAAATACATTGATTCTGAACGAATGTTATTAGATACCGAACCTGATATACAACATCATATCATTCTCTTTATTTAGTAAAGAAGGATATAATTTTGTATTGTTGGATAATGTTTTGAACATTTCCTATATCAAGAGTTGATCGGTTCAGGCACGTTATCTAAAAGCATATACGTTCTAAATCAAACCATAGATCTTAACGTACAGAACACACACAAGAGGAAGAGTTCAGAAATGAACAAATCCTTCTTGAGGTATTGTAGACTAGGTCATATCAATGCGACCCGACTAGCTGAAGTTACATAAAGATGCATATTTAAATCAGTTTGGATTTACATCTTGTGAAACTTTCCGGTCATGTCTCAAAGATAAACATGACCATAGCTCCATTTATTGGAAACAGAGAAAGAGAGAGTGAACTCTTGGGATTGATACATGATGATGTATGTAAGATCCCCTGTCTACACATGCCAGGACCGGTTCTTTGTACTTCATTACATTCACTGATTATCTCTCAAGATTCGAACATATGTTCCTGTTGAAACACAAGTCTGAAGCTTTTGAGAAATTCAATGAATATAAGTTCGAAGTAGAGAACCAAAGAGGGTATAAGTATTATGTCCTTTGATGAGATCAGGGAAGAGAATACTTGAGCACGGAATTCCTGGACTATTCTAAAGGAGAATGAAAATCTCTCTCAGCATTACTCCTCCGTATACACCACAGTACGTCGGTGCATCGGGATGGAGCAAGCGCACCCTATGTGATATGGTGTGCTCTATGATGAGTACTACTGAGTTGCCTATTTTTTTTTGGGGATATGCACTTGAGAAGTTGCATACCTATTGAATAGGGTTCTAATCAAATCAGGTGCCTACCACTCCATATGTGATATGGTATGGGAAGAGCCCATCTCTTAAGGATGTTAAGATTTAGGGTTGTCCGGCCTATGTCAAAAGCAAAATCTGGACAAATTCGAGGCAAGGTCAGTTCTGTGGAAGTTTGTTAGATATCCCAAGCATTCGTAAGGGAATATCTTCTACCGAACCGAGGAACAAAAGGTGTTTTATTACTCGGCATGCCATCTTTTTGAGAAAAACGGGATTTCTTGTGAAAGAATTAGTGGTCATGAGGTAGAACTGGACGGAATTCTAGCTATACAAACTGCAGCTGATGATTTGGTAGAACCGGAGGATTCAATAGTTTCCGACGAACCTCAGCCTCTCTGACGATCAGGTAGGGTTCCTCATCCACCTGAGAGATACTTCGGTTTCTCTATGACAGTAGGAGCGAGGATTACATCATGAGATGATGACCCAACTAGTTTCGTGCAGGCCATCAAGAGTGGTGACTCTGTGAGAATGGCTGGATGCTAAGCGATCTGACATGGAATCCATATACACCAACAAAGTATGGACTTTGGTTGCTTTATCTGAAGGGTTAAATCCCCGTCAGGAGCAAGTATATCTTGAGAAGATTACTTGGTGTACATGGAAAAGTTAAGACTTTCAAAGCAATGTTTAAGTCCATCCAGATCCTACTTGCAATTGCTACATACTATGACTACAATATCTGGCGGTTGGGTGTCATGACTTCTTTTCTAAATAATGATTTAGAAGAGAGCGTCTATAAGTACACAGCCAGAGGTCTTTGTAGACAGTGGGAGCAACGGAAACATGTGCAACTTGCTTTATGGGTTAAAGCAGGCATCGCGGAGTTGGAAAGTCTATTTTGATGTGGTAGTCAAAGAGTTTGACTTCATCAAAATGGTAGATGAACCTTGTATATATAAAAAGGTAGTAGGGAGTATGGTGGTGTAACATTTCAAAATAATAAAATATTATTTTTGGAATTTTTATAATTTAATATTATTTTATTGATTATTTTAATATTAAATTTATAATTAAATACCGATAAATGGGAAAAATTTTGGAAAAATTATGGAAAATTCTAAAATAGGGTATTTTATGGAATTATGATATTTTTTAAGTTTTTATGATTAATTATATGCTAATTTAGTGCTAATCGCGATTAAAAATCGCTAATCGGGTTTTTAGCAATTTTGTGCAAAACATACACATATCTTTTTCCTACACTTGTGTTACATTTTCTTACCATGGCTATTACTTTGGGTTTACTATTTGAATGAGAAGGTTTTGGAAAAGAAAAGAAAAGAAAAGAAAAGGATTTTGATTAAAGAAAAGAGGTATGGTAAGAGAGAGGGGGTAGGTGAGGGTGTTGACTTGGCCTTTCTCTTTATCTCTTCCTCTCATTTTCTCTCCCCCTCTCATTTTCTCTCCCCCTCTTCCTCCATCTCCTGCTGCTACTGCCCTCTTGCTCTCCCCCTTCACAAAATCATCACAATCACACACAAAACAAACTCAAAACCCCATATCGCTTTCACAAAAAGTGTGCACAAGCTCACAAGCTTTAGAATGGACCAAGAAAGTTGGTGTTTTGGTGCTGTGGGAAGATTCTTGAGTCTCTATTGAGGTAATTCCTTCACAAATATTGTAGTATTTCAAGCGATTTAGCCTCTTTTAAAGTTTAGTGTCGTTTTGTCGAGGTTTTATACACTTTGGAAAACCCTGGAGAGGGTTAGGGTAAACTTGAGTTGTGGCTATGCAATTGGACTCTAATGGTGACCTTAGACCCTATATTGACCAAAACACTGGCCTAGCACAACCTGAAACCCAAAAATATGGAATTACGAAACTTTTCATGTCGGTTTGTGTGATCTGTGAAGGTGTTCTGGAATCTGGAGCAACCCGGGGGCACCAAAAATAAAATTGAGCTGACAGTGAGTCGTGCAGGCACCTAGGAAGCTACCACCAAGACCCGAGCCCCTAACTCAAACCTACGGCCGCAAATTTAATCATTCTGGCCGCAATTTGTGGCCAGAGTAGAAGTGAATCGGTCAATTTTTGTTCCAGGGCTCATTTTGCACTAAATTGGACCCCCCTATATGCAGTTTTGGCTAATTGTCATCTGGGGAAAATCTGGGAGCATTTTGGTGTGTTTTAGGCAGTGTTTTCCGTATTTTTAAATGCACTTTCTTGATATTTGGATTTGTATTTGGTTGTCGGGTGTTCGTACATCGACAACAGGGGTTGTTTGTTGGATTTGCATGTTTGGGCCATAGGTTCAAACCTATGAGCACACTGTGCGCTGTATCGGTTTTCTGCCTTGATTTTCATACGCATTGCTATGGTTGATCATTGTAGGTACCTTCACGTGGATTCCGAGATGATGCAGAAGATGATGGAGACATCGACACCGACACACTGAGTGCAGGTGAGTAGATTTATATCTACGGGGAGAAGTCGGGTGGATGGCGTATAGCACCCCCGCAGTTCGTGGTGATGTATACGAATACGTATACACACAGATATTGATTGTATATTGTTTGAGATTATTGATGTTAAAAGATGGATTCTATGTGTGATTGGATTGGTTAGTGATGTGAAACCCTAGAGTAGTGGTTGCACCACACATACACACACACACCCATACTTGCATACATTCTTCTTTCATAAGTGCGTATATGGGATTGTATTTTTATGTGTTTACATAGGTATGGGACTATGTGTTCATATACTGGATTTGAGGATAGTATTTGGGATTGAGATGAGTCGATGAGATTGGGCTTGAGGCCAGGAGATCGGTGATGTGATTTGGTTCGTATTGAGATACGACACGATGTTTTAGCGGGTCTTTTGACGTAGTGATTCTTACACCTGCATGCATACATAGATGGTATCAATATTGTACTAGACGTAGGACATTATTCCGGATCATGATATTTGATAAAGAAGATACCAAATGAATAGTGTGATTGATGTGACTTTGACCCGTACCCAGATTTGGGGATGCCGTACGACGGATTTACGTACGAGCTATATCTTGATGATTGATCCGCACTCTTGATTTGGGATGTCTGATTGTAGATATGGTATCGGATATGATATTATTGAGGCGGGATCACCGACTAATATACATACAGGTATGTATATGGATCGACTCAGATATTAGGCGGTTTCCTTACCTGTAGTCCAGCTTGTTAGCTTAGCCCTTTAGTTTAGTTTAGTTGTTAGATTAGATTCGATTCTTACCTATTTCAAAAACTAACGAATCGTGGGTATTTTAAAAGACAGCCCAAGGGATCCTACGGATATTTCAAAAGACGTATCTTTTCATAAAAACACCGTAGCCCCTATTTTCAAAACCCCATGATTCGTGTTATTTCAAAAGGCACCATTTGTAGAACTTATATTAGATTAATGCAGATTAGTTATAGTTGCGTCTAGTATTCAGCTTCCGCTCATTATTGTGGTTCGCTTCGCATCGCATGCTTATATTATGTTTCGTACTACATTATTGATATCATGCTGTTAGGACACCAGCACCATTACCGATGATGCGTATGTACCACGTACACTTACTTGCCGGCTCACACACATCTTCATCGGTAATTGCCATGCCACGTACACTTTAGAAATATTATTGCATTGACATAGGTTGTTAGCTAATAATTTAGACATGATATTAATGTACTCACCTTATATGCTAGATTAGACATTATAGATATTACTTGTTACTTCATGCATGTTAATATTCATTGTTATGCCGCATTCATGGATTTTTATGCCGATATGCACTGTTTACATGCTATTGAGGATTGGATTCGGATTTCCATGAGATTTTCTGGATTTGGGGGAAAACCGCAAAACTTATATAAACTTCTTTCTCTCTTTAAAATAAAAAGTACGGTTTTCCCATGATGTATGAGTCGTCCACCATGAGTTTGCTGATGGATTTTGAGACCCGATTCGAGGAGGCGGATGAACCGTCTCGGGTACATGGTGGACCCGGTAAGGTACCCCGGGGCAAGAAGCGCGTGATGATGACGATGTGAGCCTGGCAGGGGAGCACTACCTACCGGTGATTTTACCCGACGCGTCGGATATCCGGAGGATACCGTCGTGGTCTTGAGATGGATGGTAGGGGCCGGTCTGGACTGACGGTGCCCTAGATATTATGATCGAGACATTGAGATTTTGAGATTTTGCGGTACAGAGACTGTGATACAGAGATATCGAGATATTGGAATTATGTTTTGTGCCGATGCTAGGCACTGTTTTATGCTGATTTCATTATGATACCTCATTTTAAAAATACAAAGGAAATCTCACTAAATTATGAAAACGGTTCTTCATTTACATGTATTCTGTTTTCATGCATTCATACCTCATTCATATGATATATTGCTACCCTTGGGCACTGACACGGGTACATGAGATTACACTCGGGTTAGATATTTACCCTAGCCTTGTTATAGGCTGCTGGTTATATATATTTGAGGATGTATATTGATCGTATGACCTAGGATTGCGTCATACATGCGATTTCTATTCGTAGATGTTTTTCTATTCACAAGTTGGCAACTCACCCCCGTTGTGCCCCAGTTTCTTGCAGGTTTGCCGTACAGGTTTCATTACGGCTTGCGGGCATAGTTTCCTTCGGGTGATTTGCTAGTAGGTGGGTTTACTTGTATCGCACCCCCATTATATATCTTGTATATTATTATTCTGTTTTATCTAGAAGTTCCATCAACCAAACATGTAATTATTTCAGAGATAGAGACCAGTGTTGTTTATTCTATCGACCTTAGAGTCGCGCGTTGTATTTTTACGAATTTCATGCTGTTTTGAGTTTCCTTTTCTGTTGTGATCCTCGCCTTTCGGCATTGTATATTATATTGCTTGTGTGGTTGTGGCCGTCGATTGACGAAGAGCTAGCTCCCGCTTGGGGATGCTTTTATTTGATTTCGTATACTATTCATGCTGTATTCCGTTTGGGGGCATGTATTTACAAAGGAGACTCTGCCGAAATTTCCAGGAAATATTTGATGTTTTTATAAAACGCATAATTCGGCTTATGCTATTAAAACTTCTTGATTTAAATTGGTTTTTCTACACTCTACTACTTTTCTTGGTTTGGATTTCTGGGTTTTCGGCTTACTTAGAATACGTACGCCTTGAGACGTTCGTAGTTTAAGTGCCGGTCATATTCCGTACTTTCGGGACGTGACAGGTGGTGATCCTCGTATTGTACGTGGATGACATACTCTTGATAGGAAAGGAATTTCCTATGCTACGCTCGGTCAATCTCCTCTTATCACAAGGATTCTCCATATAGGATCAAGGTGATACCTCCTAAATCCTGGGTTTTTGGATCTATGAGATAGATCTAAGTGGATGTTAGGATTCTCACTAGATGCAGTAAGATGGTATCAATTGATCCTGGAGAGAATCACTGGATAGCTTCCAGGGTGGTAAGGTCGACTGAGTGTCAGTCACAGGTATTGTCTTTACCCTCAGTAGAGGGGCGGTATGTTGGAAGAGTTCCAAGCTAGATACCGTGGCAAACTAGACGATTAAAGGCTAGATACATCTTTATCAGAGATGCTACCAAAGAGGCAGTCTGGATATATATAAGTTCATGAGATGAACTTCGTTCCTACCATTGTGTGATAATGGAGTTGTGGCTTATGCTTAGGAACCCCCGTCCCATCAGAGATCCAGACATATTCTTAGACAGTATCACCTGATCATGGAGATGGTTGATCTCCAGGTAGATCGAGGATAGGAGAGTAGATACAGAGGACAACAGCGCAGATCTACTCACAAAGGCCTATTTCCCAGTAGAGACTTTTATGGGATGGTTGAGTATGAGATACTTCAACCACAGCTGATTGTTGGGTATGAGATACTACAACATATGGCCCTAATGCAAGTGGGAGATTGTTAGTGATATGTATGCCCTAGCGGACATTACTGTACATACGATGTATATTGTAGTGGATGCTTGGACATATATATGGAGGACTTTCTTGCTCGACATGATAGTATGCTATCTGGTTGCTCTTTATCTTAACATGTACTCTGATTGTCTCTATGTTACATGTTGATAAAGCTCTTAGGATGAGTACTTGACTACCAGGACTATGATGCAGATCATACTAGTGGGGACAGAGTAGTCGCTAAGTACATCTTTCAAATGTTCCTAGTCGTAGGTGTATCGAGACAGAGCATCGATATACCAGAGTAGACTAGCGTATAGCTTCTCGACCCATATAGATGGGCGATGGATGATCCCATATCCATTGGTGTTTGACATCAGAGAAAGTATACGGGTGCTTAGTGGAGACTGGGTACACTGAACGGACTCGCCGAGAATTCCCAGATGGTATTATACCTCACATCAGATGGCAGTTCTCTGGTGACACTGGTACATGTTAGTCTATAGACCCGAGATCGTCATAGAGTCTTGTGTGATTCCCACTGTGCTTTGATTTCCACATTACCACGTTCAAGAGAACGTGCAAAACAGTGGCTTTTGGGTACAGTCCCGAATCACATGGAGGCAATGAGTGATAGGAGGAGTTTCGTCTCTCCCGGTATTGGGAGTTGATGTTGCGCTGTGTTCGATTGGCTATAACTGAAAATCCCTGGCCAGGGTTGCTGAGATTTACTGGTAAGTGTTATCAGCAGTTTCTCGAACCGTTATGGACCTCATATCGACACGACTTATCGGTTACTGGGGTCTGACGTTTACCACCCTTAGACTAGATATGCGACATATCAGACGAAGAGACCGGACTGTACGGGAGTGTTACTGATTGGATTCATAAGAGAATGTACAGGCTTGCTTGTTGATTTTCTGATCGTTCAATACCTGGGTGGCTGTTATGTTTAGCTGACCGCTTGCAGCTTGTGGGTGTTTAATATGATCATCACCTACTGCCGGCGTATTGACGATTCTTTAGGGTCCTACACAGAGGTTTCCTGGCTCAAGAAAAACGGAGTAGGAGCACATATGTGATATGTGCGGGACCGAGAATAATACGTGTATGTGATACCGTATTCGATTCTCGGGATATGTGATATCGGACGGGTATATGTGATATAGCCGGGTCATCGGATCAGGTGTTGATTCGATGAACTGATACATTTTATATTAGTCGGTTATTTGTGAAATAGCCGGATTATCGGATCAAGTGTTGATTCGATAATTTAATGTATAATTATATATTTGATATATTACATTACATTAACTAATATAAGCTCACTTAAAGATTCTTTTTCTCACATGATGATACATTGATATATATGTGATATATGTTAATTGTATTATTTTCTTTTGTTACAAAATATTGTATATGTGATATATAATATTGTAATATGTTAGGCTTACAAATGCAACTAGGGTTTTGAGATTAAACCATGTTAGGGTTTGGATTAGGGTTATTGTTTTGGATGAGCTTTGTGGAAGCTTCTTGAAGCTTTGACTTTGTCCTCACTCTTTGATATTTTCTTCAGATATTTGTTAACCCAATCCTAACCTTAAGCTAGGGTTTATTCTCTACAAGGGTTACGCATGACATGCTTAACCCTAGGTTGCAATTGTAACCACAATAATTCATTATTCATCACAAAAGAAACTTCATCTTCTTCTTCCTCTCTTGCAAAAGCTTTTCTAGCTTTTGGTTTTGTGATGATTTAAAGTGAGTTAAAGAAAACAAAAGAGAGCAAAATTCCTACTTCATCATCCTCATCTATTCTAGCCACTTAGATTAGGGTGTTTGCTTCACTAATACTTGATTATTGAAGTGAGAGCTTGGGTTAGTGTTTTTCCAAGGTAGATCATCTTAGTTTTTGAAGATTAGAAGCAAGATTGCATCATTCTCTTCATAGAGCCTCTCTAGAGTCCGGGTACATGATGATCGCAGCGAAAGGACCTCAACTCGGAGCTTATGAAGCGAAGGAACGGACTACAAAGGTTGTAATCCCTAACTCTTAGATATTAAAGTGTTAACATGCTAGTTTTGGTTTGATTCTCTAGTTAACATCCTAGGTTTAGGGTTATCTATAATGGCAAAATTTGAAATTGGCATAGGAGATGCCACCCGAAACCTTGCCGCCGTTGTAGGTAACCCAACAGCTCCACCTGGGATAAAACCCGTTGGATGCAAATGGATCTACAAAAGGAAGTTTGGTGTAGATGGGAAGGTGGAAACCTATAAGGCTAGACTTGTTGCAAAAGGTTTTCGTCAAAGAACAGGTGTGGACTATGACGAAACCTTTTCTCCAGTGGCTATGCTCAAATCCATTCGGATCCTACTTGCCATTGCTGCCTTCCATGACTATGAAATCTGGCAGATGGACGTAAAAACGGCTTTTCTAAATGAAAGTTTGGAAGAGTGTATTTATATGGATCGGCCAGAAGGTTTTGTAGACAGTGGGAGCAGCGGGAAAGTATGCAAGTTGCTTAAATTCATTTATGGATTAAAGCAGGCATCGCGGAGTTGGAACATCTGTTTTGATGAAGCAGTCAAGGAATTTGACTTCATCAAGAATGAGGATGGGCCTTGTATATATAAGAAGATTGTAAGACGAAATGCCGTGTTCCTAGTCTTGTACATGGACGACATTCTTTTGATAGGAAATGATATTCCTATGCTACAATCGGTCAAACTGTTCTTGTCAAAAAGGTTCTCCATGAAGGACCTGAATGATGCGTCAATAAGAAATCTTAGCAAAACAACGCATCGAAACGCTCACGTCGACGAAAAACATAGTAAAACGATATATCAATGTAATCGTGTGTCACCGGACTTACGTCCTGGTCAGTCCTCGTTCATGAAGAGCTCGTGCTGACCGCACCTCTAGCCACAGCTCTCTCTGCTCGTGTAACCGTGGTAACAGAAACCACAATCCAATATCGATGAGGATAGATCATAGGAACGAATAGAAATACAGTGCCTAAGAAACGTACATCCTAAGGCTTCTTAAGCAGAGTAGCGTATCGTAAGTATGCCGTGGAACATACACACGGTACGTCACTCTGCTTAAGTTACCTACTCCATCAACCAAGGTCAACCTACGCGACGAAAGTTCGAGTCTAGTACCCCCTCGGCCAAGTCTAAATTCCATAAGGTCAAGCCTAGGTTCCGCATATAAATATACGCCCTAGACTCTGCATAGTCAAACCTAGACTCGAACTAAAGTAAAACCTAATGCTCTGATACCAACTTTGTCATGACCCGGAAAAGGCACATGACTGGCACTTGAATCGTGTGAAGTCTATAGGACCCCACCTAATTCAAGTAAGACAAAAGCCCAGAAATCTAAACATTTTTAGGGAAAATAATGGAGGTGTAGTTTTGAAATAAGGTTTTACTGAAATCGAATTCCTTCTACGTAATATAGATAATAGTATACGAAAACACATTGTATGTATTTTACTTGAAAATATTTTCGTCATTTAAAATTTGGGCAGCACCTCCCTTGTAATTTTTTTAACCTGAAAACGGTACAAGCAATAATAAATATAAGCATCCCTAAGCGGGAGCTAGTTCCTCGCCAATTGGCGGAAACAACCACACAAGATAATATGAGTATACAACGCCGAAGGGCGGGGATCAAAACTCAGAAAGAAAGCAAGGAACAAAACATCACCAAGAAAACCAGAAACCACTATAAATACATAAGCGCGACTCTAAGTCCGAAAGAATATACAAGTATGGTTATCTAAGTCTACTAAATATACAAGTCTGGTTGATGGAGCCTTTAACTAGATATAACTGAAATAAATAACAATACAACTGAAATATAAAGTACATGTGCAGCAGTGGTCACGATGCAAGTGAAACCACCTACCAAGCAATCACCCGAAAGAAATGATGTGCCAGCAAACCGCAACGGAACCTGCACGGCCGAACCTGCAAAGAAACCGTGGCACAACGGGGGTGAGTTGCCAACTCGTGAGTAGAAGATATCACCGAGAATAAATCGAATGTATGACGATCTCCTAGGTCATACAACAACATACTCATAATATGACACTGAAACATCTAGTAGTGGCAAGGGTAATAATCTAAGCATAAGTGTAATATCAAGTACTCGTGTCAGTGTCTCAAAGTAGCAACATGTCATATATATGATATATGAATGCATCATGAATGAATAATTAACATGAAATCGGGATATATCTGTATGAGAAAGCTGTGTTCTTATCTTAGCAAAATTTTAGTATAAAAACTAGAGTACCATCAAGGAAAACGACAGAAATCCGTGTCCAACATCGACAAAAAATCCTCAAATCCCAGTCTCCGTCAGTTCGGATCGGCCCATATCATCAAATCTCACGACTACGGTCAGTATCCTCCGGATATCCGCCGCGCCAAATATCACCGGTAGGTAGTCCTCCCCTGCCAGGCTCATCATCTACAACTCGAGCTTCTTGCCCCGGGTATCTTACCGGGTCCACCATGTACCCAAGACGGTTCATCCTACTCTTCGAATCGGGTCTTGAAAACCAACTTAATCAGGAAAACTCATGGTGGACTCCATATACATCATATCAAGAGAAAACCACAACTTGGATTTTTAAAATGATAATAAGTTTATAAAATTCTTGCGGTTTTCCCCCAAATCCAGAAATCTCATGGAAATCCGAAATCTCAAAATCATAAGTAAATAAACGATGAATATCGGTATAAAGCCCCACAATATTGCATAACAGAATGAATATATAAATGCATGGGGTATCTAAGTAAGGAATGCAATATCTAAATTAGCATATGAGAGCAAGCATGCTAATAATGTGTTGAAACTACCAGCTAGCAAGTTATACCAATGAAGTAACGTTTTCTAAAGTGTACGTGACATGGCAATTACCGATGATGTGTGTATGAGCCGACAAGCAAGTGTACGTGGAACATACGCATCATCGGTAATGATACTGGTGTCCTAACAGGCGAGATCATAACAGCTAGTAAAAACACAATTAAATCTGCAATGCAATAAAACAATATGAATATAACGGAAAGGTGAATAGTAAACGCAACATTATATAGTATATATATGTGTGTACGACCCATACGGTTTTAGTGTTTTGAAATAGCACGAATCGTGGTTTTTAGAAAGGTAGGGGCTACGGTGTTTTTGAGAAAAGATATGCCCTTTGAAAAATTCTGTAGCATTCCTCAAGTTGTTTTTTGAAAATACTCACGATTCGTTAGTTTTTGAAAATAGGTATGACTCGAGCCTAGTCTAGCATTTACCTAAACAACTAAAAGACTAAACTAAGAACCTAGCAGGAAGGATAAGAAAATCTAAATATATTCCGAGTCGATATACCTAGTAGTCGGGGATCCAGCCTCATAGCGTCACGTACTGTGTAATACATAGTACGGCATTCTCGAGTCAAGAGTGCGGATCAATCATCATATCTATACCTCGTATGGTAAAATCCATCGTACGACATCCCCAAAATCGAGGGTACGGGTCAAATATCATATATACATCATCATTCGTACGGTATCATCCTCGTACACTATCATGATCAGGGGTACGGATCTAAGGTCTCGTACATTCTAATATCATCAACTCACATAATATCGTATGTATGAATACATATCGCCCAACGATCCATTATAATATCATAATGTATATCATATCATGACTCAATCACATATCAAAGTCTCACGGCATCATGCCCGATTATATCGACTCATTTCCACATATCACATACTATCCTCATCACGCGTGTATATGTATATGTGTGTGTGCGTGTATATAAACATATATATATATATATATAAACATACACACATACATATATATACACACACATATATGTAAGTCAACGTTACACACCCCACAAGATGCGGGGAGGCGGAATAGGAAAAACAATCATTTTGTTCAAAGTAACATCGACTATCAAACGGATCTTTGCTAAACCCTAACTAACAAACTATCTAGAAGTGGTTAACTACTATGATAGATGATTATACCTCAAGATACTAGTCCTTCTTGTTCTTGTTGTTCACTTCCTCGTCGGCCTCCTCGATGTAATAGAAGATCCACCCGAGAGTTCCTTCTTCAAGCTTTAACCTCCAACTTGAGGTAACTAAGTGGCTAGGATTGCTAATCCAAGTGACCTAGAGGATATAGAGATAGATTAAGGATTTATTAGTCTTGCTAACCCTAGGGTTCTCAACACATAAGAGGATTAGGGTTAGGATGAAGAAGATGAGAGCTTGAGGGGAGAGAATGTATTTGTGATAATGAAATAAATCTTGAGTCTCTTAGATAATTATGAAGCATGAAAAATATCTAAACAATAATAAATATAATCAACAACCATGCTTCATTAATTACCTTGAGGTGAATCACCTCATGACTCATGGTGCAATTAATGAAAATTACACATCACCTCTCCACCTCATTAAGTTTAATTCACAAATGAATTAAAACATAATGAGTCACCTTTCTTCTAGAAGCTTCTCGACTAATTACGAGAATGCCCCTCCTATCCGTATTTATGAAAAACACGGATATACTGAGACTGCATAAATCCAATAATCCAATA
This sequence comes from Agapanthus africanus, assembly GCA_030015575.1. Lineage (NCBI taxonomy): Eukaryota > Viridiplantae > Streptophyta > Magnoliopsida > Asparagales > Amaryllidaceae > Agapanthus > Agapanthus africanus. The sequence goes on along the minus strand of CM057348.1, from coordinate 495,355,300 downwards.
CTAGAAACTGGCTTAAACCAAAGCCCGCTAGTATAATCTGTCCGAACATCATACGTGCACAAGTACACGTATATGTCCGAACCCTGTCATAAAACAATTCGACCTCTATATCGTTTCGCCTGAAGCAGGGAAACCCTCGGTGTAGGACTCTAAAGACTCGACACTACGCTGGCAGCGGGTTTAACCACAGGCCGCAAGCGGTACTAGCTGTACGTAACGGTCCCCAGGTAGATGTCGATAAGAAGGTCGATGAGGAAATCCATCCGAACCCCTACTGAGTCTGATGTGACAATCTCCGTACAGTCCGTTCTGTTCGTCTAAGACTGTCGCATATCAGGCCTAGGGGGCGGCAAGCGTCAATCCCCTAAAAGCGGTATAAGTCATGTTAGAGTGAAGCCCATTACACCTTAAGAAGCTACTGGAAAACCTACCAGTAAATCTCGCTTGCCCTGGCCAGGGACCTTGCGTAATGGCTCTCCAAACACAGCGCGATATCAACCCCCAACACCAGAAGAGACGAATCCTATCTAACTGCCACTGCCTCCAAGCGCTTCGGGACTACACCCAACTGCTACCTGTTTGCACGACTCAGTCGAGCCGTGGTAGGGTAGCAATCTAAGAATAGTGGGAACACACTCGAGGCGAAGCAGCAGTGTCAAGTCTACGAACTATGCTGTACTCATGTCACCTGGGAACTGTTAACTGATGACGGGTATAATACCAACCAACAGTTCCCTGCGAGTCCTGTCTGGTGTAGCCGTAACCCAACGAGCACCTGCATACTATCTCCAGTACAACATACTAATGGCTGTGGGACAGACCATTTTCCCTGCTGGGATGAGAAGCATATACACTAGTTTACTCTGGAGTATCGATGCCCTGTCTCGATAATCCTACGACTAGGGACCTGAAAAAGGATGTTCTTGTAGACTACCCAGCCCCCACTAGTGTGACTGCCATCACAACGCTGGTAGTCAAGCAAGATCCTATGGACTCTATCAATATGTATCCGCGATATGCTAAAAGAAATATATACACATATTAAGAAAGATATAAACCAAGTAGCGTACTACTATGTTGAGCAAGACTGTTAATACAACTGTGAATATCTCAAGCTTCCATTAAGTAATAAACAAGCTAGTATGATACAATAATGGCCCCTAGAGCATATACACTAACAATATACACACAAAATCAAGTGTGTGTGTGACTACATATAACCTGCAATTCGCCACCAAGGTAATCATCCTATGGATAAGTCTTCCTAAATCAACCTAATCCAACCTAAGGTCTTCTAAATACCCTATTCGCTAAGTATCCAAATATCACATCCAAACTTACTAATATAGTAATACCCTATTCTACGGTTGCGGGGGTGCTATACGCCAACCACCCGACTTCCCCCGTAGATATACATCTACTCACCTGATCCTTGCTTGCCGAAGTAAATGACGCCACGCTCTCCCTTGTTGTCCCGAAGTCCACGCGGAGGTACCTACATATCACAACATATCGTATCGCATCAAATATCTGATTCAAAAACCGACACGACACGCGAGGTGCCTATAGGTTAGAACCTATAGCCTACGCATTCAAAAACAATCATAAAACCCTCGTCGTTGACGTACAAACGTCCAACGACCAAATCCACATTCAAATACCAAAAACCAAGTTTTTGAAATCGGAAAACATAGTTAAAACCAACACTAAATGCTCCCATATTTTTAGTCGGGTAAATTGGGGCTAAACAAATAGTACAGGGGGCTATGCTATAAGGTATGTGAGCTACTGGCAAAGACACAACACCACCCCCACAAAAATAACCCGGCGACAATGCTCAATTCCCCGGTCTCGCCGGCCCCCATGAAGAATCTTGGTCTCATCTTCTTACGACAGTCTTCTAGTGGTCCTGCTAGGTCTATGAAGTTGTTTGTTTTTCCTATAATCATCCCAGGTTGCTCCAGATTCCCTGTAGTCAACCCAAACTCCACAAAACCGACGTTGGATGATCTAAACTCAGGTTTTATGGTCTAGTCTCTGGTTTGGTCCAAGTTTTGACACTAGAGGGATTTAAGGTCACTACTAAACCTCAATAACACCTTTCCAATTCATAAAATCACCTAGACCTCAACTTGAAAATTTCTAATATCGCTAAACTTTATTTAATCAACTCTAAACTACTATCGGATATGAGGAAAGTAAGATTCTAAACTAATGGTGTAGGATTATAGCTCATTTGGCAACTCAAGAATTTTTTTGAGTTGCTCAAAGTCTTCAAAGTCCAAACTTGATTGGTCTAAAGGATTTGTGGTGTTGTTGTGGTCATTTTTTGTGAAAATGCATGGTGTTTTAGTGAGGATTTTGGGGTGGCCATGGATGGTAGTGGAGGTGTTGGAGAATGAAGGAGGAGGAGAAGAATGAATGAAGAAGAGAAATGAGGAGGTGTGGAACATTCTCCACTTCTCTCTCTCCCCCCCTGTCCCCACCCTCACTCTCTCACAAATATCTTATCCTTTTTCTTTTCATTTTAAAGAAACAAATCAAAAACCAATTTAAATAAAACAATGAGTCATGGTTCATAAAAATAACATGTAACAAGTGTTGCAACATTTTATGTTGCATTCCATGCACACAATATACTTAATGCAAAATTAGTAAATACTAATTGAGTTTAGTAAATAACCTATTTACAAATAATTGTATAAATATTCATAAAATGCCCAAATCACATAAATACCTTCAAATCAATAATTGATATTTATTTCCCAATTATTTTCCAAATTATCGGTATATAATTATACCTTTTCATTAAAACTAATTCTCATACTTAATAATATTCATGAAATTTATTATTTTAATTATTTAAATTCCCAAAAATAATATTTTATTTTCTGAAATGTTATAGAGATGTTCTTGGTTTACGGTAATAGGGACCTTAAGGTCAAGTCCTTTACCGATTCAAGCTTCCAGAGTGACAAGGATGACAGCAACTCTGTCTTGGGTTTTGTGTTTACCCTCAATGGAGGGGTAGTGTGTTAGAAGAGATCGAAACAGGACACCGTTACAGACTCGACGATGGAGGCTGAATACATTGCTGCGAACGATGCCGCAAAAGAAGCGGTCTGGATGAAGAAGTTCATTACTGAACTTCAGGTAGTTCCGTCCATTATTGATCCGATACTTTTGTATTGCGATAACAATGGGGCTATAGTTCTAGCGAAGGAACCACGGTCTCATCGGAAATCCAGACACATCTTAAGGCAGTATCACCTGATCAGGGAGATCGCTGATCGCTGGGAGATCGAGGTACGGAGAGTGTACACAAAAGACAACACGGCGGATCCATTTACGAAGGCCCTCCCTCAAGCGCAGTTCGAGCGACTTTTTGAGATGTTAGGTATACGGTATGCCAGCAGCTAGCCTCAGAGCAGACATTGGGTATACGGTACACCAATATATGGCCTTAGTGCAAGTGGGAGATTGTTAGATATGTATGCCCTAGAGGCCATTATTGTATATGTATACATGTAGATACTTGGACATATGTATGTACAGGACAGTCTTGCTCGATATGATAGTATACTATCTGGTTTTTCTTTATCTTAACATGTGCATATGTTTTACTTGTTATTATGTATCATTTATACATGTTGATAAAGCTCGTAGGATCTTACTTAACTACCAGCGATATGATGGTGATCATACTTGTGGGAGCTGGGTAGTCCATAAGCACATCCTTAAAGGTCCCAAGTCATGGAGTATCGAGATCGGGCATTGATACTCCAGAGTAGACTTATGTATACGTTTCTAGACCCCGACGAGGGGCGGTGGTTGGTCCCACAACCATTGGTGTAATCACCTCAGATTTTATACAGGTGCTCACTGGGGGTGAGTACACTGAACGGACTCGCCGAGAACTTCTAGATGGTATTATACTTATCGTGATATGGAAGTTCTTAGGTGACATGATTACAGGTTTGTCTTCAGACCTGAGATCGTCATTTGTCTTGTGTGAGTTCCCTCTGTACTTTGATCACTACCCTACCACGGCTCTACTGAGTCATGTAAACAGGTTTTAGTTGGGTACAGTCCCGAGCCACATGGAGGCAGTGAGTGATTGTTGGGGATTCGTCTCTCCCGGTATAGGGAGTCGATATCGCACTGTGTTCGATTGGTCAGGACCATAAGACCTTGGCCAAGGCAGTTGGGATTTACTGATAGGTTGATCAGTAGTTTCCCGGATTGGTCCTGAACCACATCAGCACGAATTATCGGATTATTAAGGTCTGACATTTACCACCCCCTAGACCCGGTATGTGATACTCTCAGACGAAGAGACCGGACTGTACGGAGATTGTCACGGATAGGCTCAGTAGGGATCCGGATGAGTTTGCTCGTCGGCCTTCCTTTTTGACAGGTATCCGGGTAGCCGTTATGTATAACTAGTGCCTCTAACGTGCTTGTGCTTATGGATTTATCCAGTAACTCACTGCCGGCGTACTGTCGAGTCTATAGAGTCCCACACAGAGGGTTTCCCTAGTTCAGACGAAATGATGTAGTAACCGTATTAGATACGTGCAGGGTTCCAATTGATTGATGGACTATGTACCCGGACTTTCTGTAACACCCGAGCCCAATAATACTATTTCTGGTACTAGTTGAGTGTTATACATTGCTCATTTCAATTATCTTGCTTGTTTGGTGATTTTGCTAAATTTTAACCGGCTAAGTCATTTTTTGCCTATAAACAATTTTAACACCTAAAGTAAAATTAAAAATATCCATACTGGCCTACTCGTCGCCACTAGTCGCGTGGTAGCGTCCGCGCGTCGAGATTTCATCCCGTTCGGCGAAACGGGCAAGTTTGGACGGCTACGCGCGCGTGCAAGTGTCCGACTTGGGGGCATGCATTTTAATAATAAGACATCTCATTTTAAAATTTGGAACTCGCTTAAAATCCTATTATTTGAATTTCGAATTTTTGGACCCAATCCGGGCACGATTTGGAAATGTTTCATTTAGCGCCAAAATCCCAAATTAATAAAATAATCTAAACCTTATATATTTCGTTTATATATATTTTCTTCTGTTAATTTAACGTTCAAATCTTTAAAAATATTCTTTAGTTCTGAATCTTTCTCTAGCTGGCCAATTGGAGTGGGTTTTAACCCAGTGGGCCCCTCCACTATTCCTCTCTCTCTCTTTCTCTCTCCATCTCTCACGTCTCTCTCTCTCTAATTTCTCTCTCTCTCTCTCTCCAACTCTGTCTCTCTCTCTTCCCTATATTTATATAAACAGTCCCCTACAACCTTTTTCCAGCACGAGAAACCCATCGCGAACCCCCCGAACCCTAACCCTAGCCACCTCCTGCCGTCGCCGTCGACCTCCCCGCGACCTCGCCGTCACCGTCCTCGCCTCCACAGCCTAGCCGCACCCCCCTACCTCCTCTCCTCCCTCCTTCAGAGCCTGCGACCCAACCCCGACGCCACCACCTGCACGCAGATCTCGCCGTCGCCGCCGCCTCCCATCGCCGACGACGCCAGAGACTCCCTCTCTTCACCCTCGTCCCGACCTCCTCGTCTTCCTCCTCCTTCCCTCGCCGGAGTTGCAACTGCAACAGACCTAACCCTATCACCAACCCTAGTCGCCGGGAAACTTGCCGTCGATCCTCGCCGTCGTTGCCAGAGCCACCTCCGACCACCTCCTTCTCCCCTTGATCACCAGAGCAGGCCAGCACCCCCTCTACTCACCGCACCACCCCTTCCAGCGAACCCAGGAATTTTCCATCCTTCGCTGCCGCCGTCGCTGCCTCGCCGGCGCCCCATCGCCGTCGAACCCGTCGTGGTTGCCCCCTGGTTCTTCCCTGTAAGCACGTCTCTACCTTTCCATTCGTGTTAACCCCCCCCCCCCCGCTGGTCTTGGTGTCCGTGTGTCGTATTTTACTAATTAGTCGCCGTTTTGACATTTCGCCGGATTCCGGCCGTGCCGTCGTCTGGACCCGACTCTCCAGCGAAGTACTCTGGTCCGTGTGGTCCCGCTGTTCGCTGTTTGGACTCGATCCGTGGCCAGTGCATCCGTCTTGTGTTTTCCGCCGACGTTGCATTCGTGTTTTCCGGTTTGCGAAACCATCGAGGCAAGTATCCGAATACTTGCTCTAACATGCTAGCATACAAGATCGAGTCTTGCTATGCATTTGAATATCATATTATTGAACATAACAACACAGTGATGGTGATATCGATAGTACAGTATGGCTTAGAATTGACGGTTGCATTTCTCTTTAACATTAAATCGGTATAGTAGCTTCGTGAAATTAAGTGGTATGCTGTTAATCCATGCTTTAACTAATTAAACCAATTAGAACGTCCTTGCTTAATTTGCTAGATCACCCACGTGACTATTATCTATGCTTTAGTTTTAATAGCTTCATTGCTTTATGTTATTAATATTGTTTTACCCTGTGATTATTGCACCCCAAGGGTGCTCGAACCTGTTAGTATAATACAACTGCATCATAATCATGTGCCATTGTGATTAAATGACTATTAGTGCTGTTTACTTTAAATTCTTGCTGCTGTTACTTATTCGATTGTATACCTGTTGAGAGCACATACTCGATTACATTACATATTGACCTGACTCTGCTACACATGACTCATACATACATACCGACTCAACCTGTTGAAACATGACCTAACCTGTTACCCGATCTCATGCCTAATGCCAACAAACCTGACTTGGGGTCCTCATGGACCATTCCTGTTGTCTATCCAGACAGACCTGCTTTTACCTGATCCTGTGTTGGCATTAGTCCCTGATTACTGAATACCCGACCTGACATACATAACTTGGGGGTATGGGGAAATCAAAGGTGAAACCGACTTGTAACTCAACAGTTCGATACTTGTTCTGATCAGTCTTACGGGCTTGGCCAGTCCGGGAGTGATGATGCTGACATCACTCGTCCATCCTGCTACCTGTTTACTGCCTAGCGGCACGTCTCGGATTCAGCCCCGAGGGTCTTGACCGTGGTCCCGGGCATGCACGGGATACTATTGAGTTACATCGACGAGTCACCAATTGATTTCAAAGACTTTAGAGTAGAAACCTGATAGGATAGTTTAGTTACCACTGCACATTACCCCGCACTGTTATTTCATAGTACTGCTTTATTCATGTTCATCCCTGCATTGCTTATTACCATGTTTATATTATATTATTGGTTGACATGACGCGCTGGCGTCTGGGTTTTGCATGGCCTAGATTCCTTACCACTGTCGACGACCGAGCAGGAGTACTTCAGCCAGCAGGCTGATCTGTGAGTTCCTTAGTGATTAGTTCATTTATTTCATTTCATTTCCAGATGTGAGCCCGCATTATGGGACGTACTATTTATTTATTGTATTGGATCATTTGCTTCCGCACTTATTGTTTATTGACTCTTGTTATTATGGATTTGGACATGTGTTAGATTAGTTTATTATCTTGTTCTTGATATCCTTACAGCCGTAATATGACTGTGGATGGATACTTCCTACCCACAGGTAGCATGGTTGGCTATGTCACGTGCCCAATCTTGCGTACTCTGGGAAGCGGGGCGTGACATGGTTCTTTTGGTATCAGAGCCATAGGTTAGTTGGGTTGATTCTTTTGTAGTTGGGTATTGTACCCAATACACGAATCAGGATACCCGTGTTTAGGAAACATGTCCTGCCACCTTGACCGTCTTACCATTCTTGAATCACATTCTTCCGGATTGTATCTTTTACGACGTGCAAACTTACTTTGCATGTCGACTCGGAAACCTGATTTCTTGCTATCTCTAGGACTTAGGCGACTTGGGTGGAGTTAAGTAATTGCGGCTATGATACCGCGGCATAGCTACAATGCGGTACTCTATTTAAGTATCTTAGAGTTCTAGCCTTGATCCATATTCAGAATCTATCATCATGCTAATGTTGGGCGTTTTGAGTTCAGGATGATGGCCGGTAAGAAGTTGAAGACGTACCAGAGGCGTGTGAACGAAGCCGCCATGCTTGGAGTGATAAGAGAAATGCTGGAAATCAAAGAGACAGACTGAGCTGATACAGCAATAGCAGATTCGTTTCAGGAAGGTTTGCAGATCGTTCAGCAGTCTGTAAACAACGATGGAACTAGACCAGTCGAACGAGTAGGGACTGTAGCAAATTTCAGACTTTTGGGTCCGTCTACTTTCACTGGTCTGGAGGAGCCGTTGCCAGTCGAGCAGTGGCTAGTGACACGGAGAATTTGCTGATTGCGACATAGATTCCAGAGGACAAAGGAGTTGATGTGGTGAGCATTCAGCTAGTGGATTACGCCCGAGAGTGATGGCTTGTGGAGGAGACCCGCTTGCCCAAGCCGATCAGTTGGGCGAAGTTTTCTAAGAATCCCTGGAGAAATTCTTCCCGCAGACTGCGCGGAGGAAGGGAAGAGAAATTTATCGGACTAAAGCAGAATGGAGCAACAGTGGACGTGCATGCAGCAGAATGGAGGAGACTCAGTAGTCTCGCTGGACCTTTCGCAGCCAACGATGCGGACAGCAGTTGCGGTAAGGAAGCAATTCTGTCGGGCCAGTCGAGTTTAGGGCTAGGCCGACAAACAGTGTTCTTGCGACAATGGAAGTGGATAGTAATGAAGAGCCGGCAGTGGTTCGCGACTTTATGGATGTATTTGAAGATATATCGGGCTTACCGCCGAAGCGAGATGTGGAGTTCGCGATTGACCTTATTCCTGGTGTAGCGCCAGTATCAAAATCTTATTATCCAATGGCACCGGTGGAATTGAAAGAAGTTAAGAAACAAGTTGGTGAATTACTTGAGAAGGGTTGGATTCGAAGCAGCAACTCGCCTTGGGGAGCTCCAGTTCTTTTAGTAAAGAAGAAGGATGGCACGAGAAGGATGTGCATTGATTATCGAGAATTGAACCGGGTGACTATTAAGAACAAGTACCCGATCCCTCGCATTGGAGAACTTTTTGAGCAGCTTAGTGGCGCGAGGGTATTCTCGAAACTGGATTTGCGATCAGGATATCATCAGGTCCGAGTGAAAGCAGAAGACATTTGCAAGACGGCGTTTCGAACTCGATATGGACATTTCGAGTATCTAGTGATGCCCTTCGGAGTAACGAATGCGCCGGCAATGTTCATGGATTTGATGAACCGGGTCTTTTCACCATTCTTGGACCAGTTTATTGTGGTATTCATTGACGATATTCTGGTATACTCGAAGAGTCCGGAGGAACATGCTGAGCATTTAAAGATCGCACTGCAGACGCTGAGACAGGAGAAATTATTCGCGAAGATGAGTAAGTGCGAATTCTGGCTGGAAGAAGTGAAGTTTCTGGGGCATGTCGTGTCGGGCAATGGAATCGCCGTCGATCCCGAAAGGATTGCAGCAGTTCGAGATTGGCCTATTCCAAAGAATGTTGCGGAGATAAGAAGTTTTCTTGGACTCGCCGGATACTACAGGAGATTTGTGGAGAACTTCGCTCGTTTGGCAGAGCCGTTAACCAAGCTCACGCGCAAGGAGGTACCGTTTGTTTGGACGGATGGATGTGCATTGGCCTTCGAGACGTTGAAGCAGAAGTTGATAACCGCCCCTATCCTAACTGTACCGGATAATTCAGGAGGACTGGTGATTCACAGCGACGCATCTGGAAAAGGATTGGGATGTGTTTTGATGCAGAATGGGAAGGTCGTCGCTTACGCATCGAGACAACTGAAGACTCATGAGAAGAATTATCCGACTCATGACTTGGAGCTTGCAGCCGTGATCTTCGCCCTGAAGATTTGGAGACACTACCTTTTGGGCGAGAGAGTCGAAGTCTTTACAGATCACAAGAGTTTGAAGTATGTGTTCACTCAGAAGGAGTTGAACATGAGGCAACGCAGATGGTTGGAGCTGATGGCCGACTACGACCTTGATCTTAAGTACCATCCGGGAAAAGTTAACGTCGTGCCGGATGCGCTAAGTCGGTTACCAGCAATTCAGGTACTGACCGCACAAAGGGAGATCATTGCGGATTTTCGGAGATTTGACTTGGAGATCGTGCTACCACATGCTATGGGACAGTTGATGCAGTTGCAAGTACAGTCGTCCTTAGTTGAGAAGATTAAAGCGTCACAATCGCAGGATCCTAGACTGCAAAAGTTTCGAGAGCAGGTTGAAGCCGGACTGCGAACCGATTTACTGATCCATGAAGACGGTTCGTTAAGGTATGGTAGCCGTGTTTGTGTGCCAAAGGGAGATGTGCGTGAAGAGCTTATGAAGGAGGCACACAGTTCAGCTTACTCTGTACACCCAGGAGGGACGAAGATGTACCAAGATATTCGACAGCACTTCTGGTGGGAAGGTATGAAACGGGAGATTGCTCGCTTCGTGGCTAAGTGCTTGGTGTGTCAGCAAGTCAAGGCAGAACACCCAAGGGTTGCTGGTTTGTTGCAACCACTTCCGATTCCTCAGTGGAAGTGGGAACATATAACCATGGATTTCGTGACGGCTTTACCGCGGAGTCCAAAGGGCAACAATGTGGTATGGGTGATTGTCGATCGGTTGACCAAGGCAGCTCACTTTATTCCTTTTCGGGTTGGTCAATCGACGGAGACTTTGGCAGAGCGGTACATGTAGGAGATGGTAAGATTGCATGGAGTACCGGTAAGCATCGTGTCCGATCGGGACACTCGGTTCTTGTCGCACTTCTGGAGGAGTTTACAAGAAAGTTTGGGGACTCGATTGAAGTTTAGCACAGCTTATCATCCTCAAACAGATGGACAATCGGAGAGGACGATCCAGACCCTTGAAGATATGTTGAGGGCTTGCATGTTGGACTTCAAAGGTTCTTGGGAGGATCATCTACACCTGGTGGAGTTTTCGTACAACAATAGCTTCCAAGCGACTATTCAGATGGCTCCGTTTGAAACGTTGTATGGTCGTAAGTGCCGTTCACCCGTTTGTTGGGATGACGTTGGTGAACGAAGATTACTAGGACCAGATTTGGTGGTACAGACAGTCGAGAAGGTGAATACAATCAGGAAGCATATGAAGGCAGCTCAAGACAGACAGAAAAGTTGGGCTGACACGTCAAGAAGACCTCTAGAGTTCGCCGTAGGTGATTTGGTATTCCTGAAGATATCAACGACTAGAGGGGTGATTCGCTTTGGGAGTCGGGGAAAGCTTAGTCCTCGATTCGTTGGACCCTTCGAGATATTGGAGCGTGTTGGAGAGGTAGCGTACCGTTTGGCGTTACCACAGTCATTGGCAGGAGTGCACGATGTGTTTCATGTGTCTCAACTACGGAGGTATGTTCGCGATGAAACTCACGTCTTGGATCATTCGGAGTTGACTGTACGGGAGGACCTAACTTTTGAGGAGCAACCAGTTGAAATCAAGGATCGAAGAGAAAAGGTTCTTAAGAATTAGATTATCCCCCTTGTGCTAGTTTCTTGGGGTAATCGATCGCATGGAGAATCCACTTGGGAGCGAGAAGACGAGATCCGGCAGAAGTTTCCTCACCTTTTCCTGTAGTTAGCTATCTTGAATTCTTGGAATTTCGAGGATGAAATTCTTTTTGTAGTTGGGTATGATGTAACACCCGAGCCCAATAATACTATTTCTGGTACTAGTTGAGTGTTATACATTGCTCATTTCAATTATCTTGCTTGTTTGGTGATTTTGCTAAATTTTAACCGGCTAAGTCATTTTTTGCCTATAACAAATTTTAACACCTAAAGTAAAATTAAAAATATCCATACTGGCCTACTCGTCGCCACTAGTCGCGTGGTAGCGTCCGCGCGTCGAGATTTCATCCCGTTCGGCGAAACGGGCAAGTTTGGACGGCTACGCGCGCGTGCAAGTGTCCGACTTAGGGGCATGCATTTTAATCATAAGACATCTCATTTTAAAATTTGGAACTCGCTTAAAATCCTATTATTTGAATTTCGAATTTTTGGACCCAACCCGGGCACGATTTGGAAATGTTTCATTTAGCGCCAAAATCCCAAATTAATAAAATAATCTAAACCTTATATATTTCGTTTATATATATTTTCTTCTGTTAATTTAACGTTCAAATCTTTAAAAATATTCTTTAGTTCTGAATCTTTCTCTAGCTGGCCAATTGGAGTGGGTTTTAACCCAGTGGGCCCCTCCACTATTCCTCTCTCTCTCTTTCTCTCTCCATCTCTCACGTCTCTCTCTCTCTAATTTCTCTCTCTCTCTCCAACTCTCTCTCTCTCTTCCCTATATTTATATAAACAGTCCCCTGCAACCTTTTTCCAGCACGAGAAACCCATCGCGAACCCCCCGAACCCTAACCCTAGCCACCTCCTGCCGTCGCCGTCGACCTCCCCGCGACCTCGCCGTCACCGTCCTCGCCTCCACAGCCTAGCCGCACCCCCCTACCTCCTCTCCTCCCTCCTTCAGAGCCTGCGACCCAACCCCGACACCACCACCTGCACGCAGATCTCGCCGTCGCCGCCGCCTCCCATCGCCGACGACGCCAGAGACTCCCTCTCTTCACCCTCGTCCCGACCTCCTCGTCTTCCTCCTCCTTCCCTCGCCGGAGTTGCAACTGCAACAGACCTAACCCTATCACCAACCCTAGTCGCCGGGAAACTTGCCGTCGATCCTCGCCGTCGTTGCCAGAGCCACCTCCGACCACCTCCTTCTCCCCTTGATCACCAGAGCAGGCCAGCACCCCCTCTACTCACCGCACCACCCTTTCCAGCGAACCCAGGAATTTTCCAGCCTTCGCTGCCGCCGTCGCTGCCTCGCCGGCGCCCCATCGCCGTCGAACCCGTCGTGGTTGCCCCCTGGTTCTTCCCTGTAAGCACGTCTCTACCTTTCCATTCGTGTTAACCCCTCCCCCCTGCTGGTCTTGGTGTCCGTGTGTCGTATTTTACTAATTAGTCGCCGTTTTGACATTTCGCCGGATTCCGGCCGTGCCGTCGTCTGGACCCGACTCTCCAGCGAAGTACTCTGGTCCGTGTGGTCCCGCTGTTCGCTGTTTGGACTCGATCCGTGGCCAGTGCATCCGTCTTGTGTTTTCCGCCGACGTTGCATTCGTGTTTTCCGGTTTGCGAAACCGTCGAGGCAAGTATCCGAATACTTGCTCTAACATGCTAGCATACAAGATCGAGTCTTGCTATGCATTTGAATATCATATTATTGAACATAACAACACAGTGATGGTGATATCGATAGTACAGTATGGCTTAGAATTGACGGTTGCATTTCTCTTTAACATTAAATCGGTATAGTAGCTTCGTGAAATTAAGTGGTATGCTGTTAATCCATGCTTTAACTAATTAAACTAATTAGAACGTCCTTGCTTAATTTGCTAGATCACCCACGTGACTATTATCTATGCTTTAGTTTTAATAGCTTCATTGCTTTATGTTATTAATATTGTTTTACCCTGTGATTATTGCACCCCAAGGGTGCTCGAACCTGTTAGTATAATACAACTGCATCATAATCATGTGCCATTGTGATTAAATGACTATTAGTGCTGTTTACTTTAAATTCTTGCTGTTGTTACTTATTCGATTGTATACCTGTTGAGAGCACATACTCGATTACATTACATATTGACCTGACTCTGCTACACATGACTCATACATACATACCGACTCAACCTGTTGAAATATGACCTAACCTGTTACCCGATCTCATGCCTAATGCCAACAAACCTGACTTGGGGTCCTCATGGACCATTCCTGTTGTCTATCCAGACAGACCTGCTTTTAGCTGATCCTGTGTTGGCATTAGTCCCTGATTACTGAATACCCGACCTGACATACATAACTTGGGGGTATGGGGAAATCAAAGGTGAAACCAACTTGTAACTCAACAGTTCGATACTTGTTCTGATCAGTCTTACGGGCTTGGCCAGTCCGGGAGTGATGATGCTGACATCACTCGTCCATCCTGCTACCTGTTTACTGCCTAGCGGCACGTCTCGGATTCAGCCCCGAGGGTCTTGACCGTGGTCCCGGGCATGCACGTGATACTATTGAGTTACATCGACGAGTCACCAATTGATTTCAAAGACTTTAGAGTAGAAACCTGATAGGATAGTTTAGTTACCACTGCACATTACCCCGCACTGTTATTTCATAGTACTGCTTTATTCATGTTCATCCCTGCATTGCTTATTACCATGTTTATATTATATTATTGGTTGACATGACGCGCTGACGTCTGGGTTTTGCATGGCCTAGATTCCTTACCACTGTCGACGACCGAGCAGGAGTACTTCAGCCAGCAGGCTGATCTGTGAGTTCCTTAGTGATTAGTTCATTTATTTCATTTCATTTCCAGATGTGAGCCCGCATTATGGGACGTACTATTTATTTATTGTATTGGATCATTTGCTTCCGCACTTATTGTTTATTGACTCTTGTTATTATGGATTTGGACATGTGTTAGATTAGTTTATTATCTTGTTCTTGATATCCTTACAGCCGTAATGTGACTGTGGATGGATACTTCCTACCCACAGGTAGCATGGTTGGCTATGTCACGTGCCCAATCTTGCGTACTCTGGGAAGCGGGGCGTGACACTTTCGATCGAACAGTTAATAATACTAGCCGGCTAGGGTTTTGAGCCGGATTATTAAATCAGGTATTGATTTAATAATTTACTTATATATATTTCTATATGTATATTCTAGTATTATGTTCTTTGTGTTATTCCATCTCTTTGGGTATTCGTATTTTTATACGAATGCAGGTATGTATATACAGTAGACTGTAATCTGTATTTTATATGGAAAACATTCTAGAAGGTGGATACCTCATTCTTGATTTTTCCATTTATTCATAAATGGGAAATGAGGTGTAAAGTGAGGTAAGGAGAGTATGGTGAAAGTCATGCCTAAATAGTGTTGATAAATGAATTTTTAATTCATTTATGCTTATTATTGAAGCATGGTTGGATATTTTTATTGTAAAAATTGTTTTACAAAACTTTTGTGAGGATTTTTCTCTCACATACTAGCCTCATTATTTTCCTTAGCTCACCATTTACTTCACTCTTCTCTCTTTCTCTTGAGCTCCTCCACCTTCATCATCTACCTCCTCTCTACACTCTCATGTGTTGAGAAATAAGAGAGGGGGTGAGATAGTGAGATAAAAATACACTTTGAACCATTACACTACATCCTAGAGTTCTTAGACTAGCAAACTAAGTTCTCTAATTGCTCCATAGATACTTGGTTTAGAGCTAGAGCCATGGACTACATCCATCGGGTGGATCATCTTCAACGGAGGGAGACGGACGATCAAGCTCGATCATGGAGGCCGCTAGGAGCTAAGGAAGAGGAAAGAAGACCGAAGGACGTGGATCTTTTGATGAGACTCTTTCATCATAGTAGATAGCTTCTCTGGTGTTAGCTAGTTTAGGGTTTATGGTAGATCCGGTTATCGGGTTTCATTTAGTGCCAGATTTTGAAACCAGAAAAAAAAATTCGCAAATGGCCACGGTAGATGGCCGGGGCGTTGGTGTAATCCAACGGGTGGTGATGGATGGGTGGTGCTGACGGTAGTGGTGGGTGTTGATGGTGGTGATGATGGGATGGATAGTGCTGATGCTAGTTTTCTTGCACTCTTCGTATTTCGATTTGGTCTTGTGCACACTGATGCATGTAGTTGTGAGTTTATCCATCGCGGTATACTTGATTTTGATTCGTTGTTTGTCGTATACCGCTGATTTCGATTTTGATATACGATATATGTTTTCGTGCACCATGTGCACTTGATTGAGATTCTTGCGCACACTTGGCGCGCTTGATGCGATTTTGTGCACACCAGATGCACTAAATCAGGATTTGTGCAGATTGGATGCTCTTGATATTATTGTCGTGCACGCCCATTGCACTTGACAGATGTTTTTGGTGCACACCCGTTGCACTCAATTTTGTTTCCGTACATAGTCGTGGCATCTGTATTTGATTTCGATTTTCGTGCGCACCAGACGCACATGGTACCTTGTATACTATATTTGGATTGATTTCATTTTGAGCAGTACGTTTTTATGATATTTACTATTTGGTTTTCATTTCCGATAACAATCCATATTCGAATCCTTTTAGGATTGCTGGACATGGATATGGTAACACATATATCCGATCCTTGTTCCACCCATTCGCATCCTTATAAATAAGCCATATGCATGACTATTCAAAAAGTTAGCTAGCAAGCAAAAATTAGTTCATAAATGCTAAATTTATCCATTTATTTTGGAGTTGAGATAACTGTAATTAGCTAAAATTTACTCTGATCCAAGATTTGTAAACTCTATCTTTCCAAACACATCTTTTATGACATAACTAAAGTTTATTCTTAAGTGGAATTTGAGGCCTCCAAACCGGAATTTGCATTATCTCTGCTTCCTTTTGAGAACAAATTCTAGTTATCTTAACTCCATAACTAACTAAAGAGGGTCTAAGACTAAAAATAAAAACGGTAGACTACATAACAAAGGCTAAATTTCACTAAAATACTATGGCCGATCATTTGCACAAAATCTACATCTAACGATGTTTTAGTTTTGGACTAAGCAAGAAAAGTGGGGGAAATACTTAGAAGCAAATATGTATAGCAATCCAACACTTTCTATTCCATATGCGACTCATATCAATGAAATAACATTTTCCAAAACAAGAGCAAGAATTCTGTAAGACATGATGAAGGGAAAATAATAAAATTATAATTAATTCTGATTTTATGAGCTGTGATTAAGGAAAAAGATATTAATGAATTCACTACAAAAAAATATAAATGCTTATATAAACCGAAAAAAGAGCATATTAAACCACATGATATCAACTGCACAATTTTGGCAGTCGGACCATACTATTATGATACAAGAACACTTTTTGGTCCGTCGAATTGTACCTAAGAATCGGGCTAACCATGCAACATCTTTCCGCCTTTTTGGTCTTCAGATCATAAGATAACACAATATATTTCATCTTCGTGCTGATCCTGAAGTATAGTTTATCTTCGTCTTCAAAGGGTAACGGCCAAACATCGTAACCATCGAAAAGTATCTCTAAAGAAGTCCTCCCTATCCTCCTCCACATTGTGTGGCAAAAACTCGAAAACACGTCTCGGTTTTCTTGAATCATATCGTCAAAGATCACGTACGCTCCCACATTTTGTTACTTTCAGCGCTCATCATTCAGACTTATATATATTTGCTATCAACCCTTGTACATGTGACAAAACCATTGCATATTTCGATCTCCTGAAGAAGTCGCAACGAGTCTTGCTTAGGTACCGTTATATAATCAGCAAGATCATTCCGAACATCAAACGATACCAAATACTCATCGCACTCCCAATACAATACACCACCGACGAAAACCGGCTTTCCTTCGCGTCTTAAACTACTAACGATGATCTTTTGGCTAGATTCTGCCCACTTGCCCATATTCGACGAAAACACATCGAATCCATATTTTGCATGCATTCCAATATTTCGTTGGATAGGATGGACTAGTTTGTAATAGTCTGGTGCGGCTACCGGATCAAATGCTAACCCAATCGAATCCCGATACCTGTCGTCGATAATGGCATGGCTCTCCTTTGTTGCCAGGTTACAAACACTCTCCTTTGTTGCCAGGTTACAAACACATAAATAGTTCGGCTCGCCATAGTTTCAGCATTGGAGACAAAAAAGACCATTGGTAGATACGATAATCCTTTTGCATTGCCATTCATTGATGAAGTTAAGGCAAGGATCCGGGATTCCAATCCAAAATCCCGAGCTCCGAACGTAGGAATAAAGATGGGGCTGTTTCCATGGCAACTTGCGAAGACCATACCGCTAGAGATCGGAGAGGCATGACGAGATTGTTCGAGCACGAAAGCCGGGTCGCTGGACACGAGTTTGTACCAATTTTTATCGACGCATTTGAATCGGGCGAGGGTTTTGAAGGGAAGAAAGGGGAGGATATGAGAAAATATGATGTCCTGAGGAAGTTCAACTGCCCTCTCTCTCCTTGGCTTCTTTGATGGAGGAGGATCCATGTTGAAAAAGCAACGCAAAGTGTAACTAATTAATGTAGAAAAATATTGAAGAGTTAATACTACCACATTAATTTATATGGAGGCAAAGCTTAATAATACAGCAAGCAAGCTAATATTTAAGAAAATAAGTTCAACTAAATACCCAACAATTTAAAAACATGGACAAGGCTAAGAAAATTCAAATAACAAAATGAGATCTTCATAATCTGGGATTTCTATACTAACTAAAGAAAAAGGTAAATGAATTACACAAACATTAAAGTAGGTAGAATTATCCGAAGAATGAAAGCATTCGCATTTTGGTAAATTATAAACTATTATTTTGGTAATCCGATACATGGCAGGACAGGTAGAGCATTGCATCAATCAGTGAGAAGCAACAAGATATATGTACCATTACAAAATAAATAGAAAAACTTTAATTAACATAAAATAAAAAAAAAGGAAAAAGAAAAAAGAATGAGTATGCTTCATTGATGTCCCGTTACTGGTACAGATTACAAAATCCCTGGCTCCAATTAATCTTGCAAAAATTGTTGTTAAATAACCCTCGAGCAAAATTATACTCTATCGATGATCGAGAAATTCTAGACCTGTAGCAGATGGTGCCAGTCCATGATCAGATAGATATTGAGGGTTGTAGAACTTGCTCAAATGCTTAATACCGTCGTCACAAAGAATTGTTACTATTGTGTCCTGGACCTAATGATCGTGCCAATTTCACAGCTCCAACACAATTCATTGCTGAGGAGCTCCCGATGAAAAGTCCATCGCTCCTTATAAGAAACCTGGTGCAGACCTCATTTTAAGTAAACTACCATAAGTTATACATCGCAGGTACATACGATGAGTTTTCACTAAATACCCATAAACTAGTACTACACATCCATAAGCTGTCACATTTTTGAGATAAATATATCAACTATATACATTGCAAACAAATACCATGATCTCAGTCGGTTATGCCTCTTTTCAATTGTAATTGTTCATATAGTATTATATTAATGGCTAACTTGAAGAATTACATGGTATTCGATTGATAATGTTCAAAGTTTGTGGTAGTCATTTGCAATAACTAGGTGCACAGTATTTGAAAGCAAATCGTGGTATCTGTATGTTATTTTCTTAACTTGATGGTACAAACCCAAAAAAGACTACGGTTTTTTTGTATTTTGGTGAAAGTCAACCAATGTATCTTGTCAAAACTTGGCCAACCAAATACTGTTTATGTTGCATATGCAAAATATGCTTTGTTTTCTAAGATTTGTTTGGATGTCTTTTGTGACGACCCATCCCCAAACACAGATGGTATTGTCCGCTCTAGTCGAAGCCGCACGGTTTTGTCCCTTTGAATGAACCCGGGGCTACTTCCCAGTAGAATTCTTCAGCCTCTTCCCATCGGCCTCCTCCTTTGTGTACATCACTCCTCTTGTAACCTTATTGAAGATCCCGGTGGGTCCACAACGAAACTTTTGTAAAAGGGAACAATAAAGGATCTAAGCCAAGTCCTCAACATTTCTCGGTTAAGTTATTAAAGGGTTAATTGCATATGGCTAATGGAACCAGTCTCGATATGGCTTAAAAAAGGAAAGGAAATTTGACCTGACT
This sequence comes from Agapanthus africanus, assembly GCA_030015575.1. NCBI lineage: Eukaryota > Viridiplantae > Streptophyta > Magnoliopsida > Asparagales > Amaryllidaceae > Agapanthus > Agapanthus africanus. The sequence continues at coordinate 495,335,639 of CM057348.1, read as the reverse complement.
GATTATTGACGTGAATTTATTACCAGTTGATATGTGATATTCAGTACCTCAAAAGAGAAACTAACTTGAATGTTGACCAGCTCGAAAATGCCGTGTTCTAATAAATCATATCACTAGCAATGAACAGTCTTGATATGGTTTGCTTAGAAAAGATAATTTGGCCCGGCTCTTGACTAACTCAGATATGTCATGATGTGAGTAGCCCAGGGATGTAAAACACCAGTTGACAAAAATAAAGTGTAAAGCAAGGTAAGATTTGGTTTTTTTTTCCTTTTCTGTGGAGGGGGGAGGGGGGTTGTTATATGCAATTCACCCATTTTATCAATTATAAGGCGGATCAAGACGCGAGAAAAACCTCTAAAAATCGTGAAACTCCAGCAAGTGTGCCGCCCGTACCTGCGGTCGCAACAAAGGCATGCAAGTTTCCTCCAGTTTGCTCCCATATCTCAGGGCTCGTGCCTTTGTAATGAGCTCGGAAGTTGGCTAGTTTTTCAAACTGATCTGCAAAGAAACCTTCTTTAGCGTCATGTAATGTATCACCATTAACACAAACTCGGTATATACTTTTTATTATAATTTAATACAAAGTCAGCATATACTTTTTATTATAATTTAACACAAACTTGACTTTGTGCCCATTTAACTAAAGGTTCTTAATTGGGTGATTCGTCTCGTTCAACCTAGATCGGAATGGTGATTAGCGCTAGTATTGGAAACGATTGTTCCAAATCATAAATCGCTAATGGTTAAAACATATTCATATCACTATTGGTTTCCATCTAATAGTTTAATCCTATGTTACCCGATAACTATCTAACTCCCATGTTTTCGTTTTTATTCCAAGAGGTGGAACTCTTTCATAATTTAGCTTTCCACACTAATAATTGCAGCATGGTTATATTTTCTATTGCATATAAAATTTTAAAAACAATTATTTATTTTTTCTTGAGTTATTCAATAACCAATAATTACAATATGGACATATTCTCTTGAATAATAAATGAAAAATAGTTGTTTATGTTCTTTTAAATATTGCTAGTAATACTATTTTAGTCTTTCAAAACAGTATTTGTTTCAATCTTATCCCATAATTCCATTCCACCCGATGTTCTAAAAAACATGTCCCTAACCAACCTTATTCACTACCTAATAGCGTACCTTGTTCCCATTCTAGTTCAATGCACCTTTGTGTTCCATGTTTTTTGCAACTTTGGTTTTAGCTTATGGGTAACATGGGTATCTAACATCATATAAAAATAATAAATTCATAAGTTGATAGGTACAAACTTCATAATTCAAGATTCAAATTTAAATAAATTGCTTTACAGCTTCAAAAGTTTTTTTCCTCAATGATCTTACGATGCATGAAAAACAAGAACGCTTGATGGATGTGTTGGTTGTCTCCAAATCTAATGACATTTTATTCATAACCTATCTAATACAAGTAGATCAAAATGACCGGTGTGGATCGATGAAAAACATGGGGTTGTGTGTTTAAAAGTTTGGCCTCAAGATAAGAAATAAGAACTGCCACATAAGAATACACACACACAGCAGATTTAGTGATCTTTATATTAACTTGTTAAGCCAGACTAATTTTATTAAAATAATCTCTAGTTACTTAAGTAGGTCTTCGATTCCAAATTGACAGATAACTTGAAATTTTGAATGTCATTGCAGCAGAATTAGTGATCTAATGCGTATATTAACTTATTAAGCCAGACGAATTCTATCCAAAAAATCTCTAGCTATTTAAGTAGGTCTTCGATTCCAAATTGACCAATGACGTGAAATTTTCTATTGTTTTACAAATAGAAAAGAAAATTCCATGTCAACATTAGCACTACACCCTGATCTTACTTCCTCTCTCCTTTTATCTCATTTCTCTTTAGCTACTCCCTTCTTTTTTTTAACATGCTTAAGAGCAATGTTGAAAATAGCGATAATATAAAGCATAAAGTGCCGTCACCAAATAGCAAAAAAGAAAATATAATAACGTAAAGTGTAAGCTACTTAGTTTATTAATATTTTAATTTAAAGAAATATAAAAAATAGTTATACTAGATATAAAAAATAGTAAGAGTAATCTAACGATTAAGGATGTTTTTTGCAAAAAAAAATCTAATATATATATATATATATGAGGATAATGGAGGAAAGGTGTCATAAAGGGAATTTCCTTCTATGACGTCGAAAAAATACACCCTTCACAATTTTTTTCGAAGATCGGCACCCATCATCATCATCTATATCAAATTTCATGTAATTCCATCATTTTATCACCGTAGACTTTGTGGGTGCAAAATTAACGGTTTACCGACAATAGAACTATTTATATTGCTAATTCAGTGGTGAAAAAGTAGTGATATCATATGAAATTTGGTGTATCCACATCTTACATGATAAAGATGATGGTGGGGCACCAATCGTCGGAAAAAATCGTAGAGGATGTATATTTTTGATGCCATCTAACGAAAAGGCCTTCTAGGGCCTCTTTTAAAACGGAATCATGTATTTACACGAAATCCCCAGTGTTTTCATTTTTGACCGCTACAAGATCAACAATGCCATAAGCTGGGCTTCGTTGCAGACATAAAAACATCCCTTTCCATGTCTTCGGATATAACCATAAAGGGTTGCCAATTCTTTGTACATAAATCTTTGTGAGGGTTTCACGAAGTTTCAGCAGTTTTGCTTTCAGGATAAATTCCCCTGCTTGCGCCTCATAAAAAGAACTAGCAGGTTGATAAATCATAATCCTGATAATTTTAATATAATATCATGCATGAACGCTTCTTCTGTTTCATACGATTGGGCTAAAATAAGGGATATATATATATAGAGAGAGAGACAGAATAATGAAGAAAAGAGGACGTAGGAATCTTTTTCGTTAGGTGGTGTCAAAAATCTATATCCTCCATGATTTTTTCTGACGATCGGCACCCATCATCTTTATTATGTAAGATGCGGATACACCAAATTTCATGTGATTCCATCACTTTTTCAAAGCTGAATTACCAATGTAAAAAGTTCTATTGTCGGTAAACCGTTAATTTTGCACCCACTAAATCAACGTTGAGAAAGTGATGGGATTACATGAAATTTGGTATATCCATAAGATGATGGATGCCAATCTTTGGAAAAAACAACGGAGGATATATTTTTTCGACCTTATTGGGGGAAATTCCCTCCTATGGCACCTTTCCTCCATTATACTCATATATATATATATATATATATATAGGCTAGGATCCTATCGATAGGATTTGTACAAATCCTATCACTTTCTTTATCTTTTGATTTGCATTGGAATATGTGCAATCAATTATGAAGATAACCATTCATTCTTTTAAATAATCATATGATTAATAACACAAATCCTGATGCAAACCCAACGGCAAAGAAAGTGATAGGATTAAAGGTGAAATGCAAAGAGACAAAAACGGATGGAGATATGTTTTTCTGCCACTAGGAACTCATATTGATTTTGATTTTAATGGTGTCGAAATCCTTGACCAGAATACAAACACAAATTAAAAGATTTTATTAGAATATACATATATTGCAGCTAATATAAGATTAAAAGTTCAAACAAAACCATTTGGAAGTTTTTTACTAAAACAAACTTCTTGATTTATTATCTTCCTTCAAATTATCACCTCCAATGTTACCTGGGAGGCTGTAACACAGAACGAAAACGGAAACATAAAACGCGACACAGAACATACTACGATAAGGGTAGTCTTTTTCGATAACTTATAGGGAACTGAAAAAGTCAATCTCGAACGTGGAATTTTTTTGGATTGGTTGTGTAAGACACGCAAGCGTGTGCGCACACATATATTGATTTCTTTTGCTATCAATGTAAGATCTTGACAAAGAATTAAGTGAAAAAATAACACAAACCCGACTTTTATGCCCGTTTAACTTAATTTCTTTAGGGGTTAAATCGAAACGACGGTTCGCCCGATCCGGATTGGCAGTGTTCCCTGATTGGAAACGATCGTTGCAAATAGAAACTCACTAATGGTTCAGCATGTTATGGTAACACAGAGCACACCACACTAACAGAAAAGCATGAAGTTTTGAGGGGATATAATGAAATAAGGAGGATGTACCTTTTAGGATCAAGAACCAGATGTTTAGCACTGAGAGGGGTGTTTAAGGACGTGTGAGGAATAGGCAGAGTGGAGTGATACATGTAATTAACAAACTTTGAAAATCATGAACGTAGAGTTTTGGAATTGCTTGTAACTAAAAATTTGATTGTTTCACATTGAATTTGAATTTAGTTTGTTCTGTAACTAACACATTGCCAAAATGGCTTCTTTCCAATAAGAGTTGCTGCTGCGTCAGCAAATTAAGGACCAAATTCAAGGCAACAATTTGACACCCCCCGCCCTCTCTGCATTAAAATAGTAGATATAATAATGACAAGACGATCTTCAACAAAAAAGAATGTGAACCTGATGCAGCTGAAAGGGTTTTAAACAAGGTTTTAAATATCGTAATATATCGGATATCGGAAACGTATCGGAGAGATGCTTCATATAGCATATATCATCATATCGGCCGATATATCGGGCGATATTATAACAGTTTTATCGTATCATGAGGGGTCCCAAAACGATATATCGGCCGATATGACCAATATTTGATTCTCTGGTTTTAAACCCAAATAGCATATACGAACAAAGAAAATAATCAAATATGTAAAGGAAAATGAATCATAAGTGATTGTATAGACTTCAGATCACAGGAAAATTTGAAGTCAGCTGCATATAATATAAGAAATATTAGGAAGAATGTTTACATACTTTCTCGATGGCAGCATCGTCAGGGATAACGACGTGGCATTTAATTGCATCCAAAAACTAGAGTAACAGTAGCAAGACTGATAGCAGTGCTTCCAGCACTTCCCTCGGTCATGACACCTCCCTCGACTAACTCTCCAGAGGTTAAAGCCTACATAAAATCACCAATAAGAAACCATAATGCACGAGCTTTATACAATCAAGTATGGAAAAGTATGGGGGGAGCACAACTTAACTTTATTCTAAAATGGTATAATTGATTATTAATTGGTCGAGGTTGGAGGAAACCACTGGATAATGTAGCGCTGACTTGCAGTAGGTCTCATTAGTTATTAGTAAAACAATATATTAAAAACTCGTGTTCTCTTCTCATGTTTGGAAACTACAACTTAGACATATAACTTATAAGTTCTTGACTTCCTGTTGATTTACTGAGTAGCTTAAGAACTTATCCGCTTCCTTTTTCTTTTAGATCGTCGGGTAGCGATTTGCATTGTGGTTTAAGTTTATTGGCAAATGCGTAGATAGGTGTAGTTTGAGTTGGTTTATAGGTAGGTAAGAAAATGGACATCATAGACCTTGTTTTGATTTTTTGAAAAGACATGAATAAAATCGTGACATCTCCAAGCATGCTGCCATGTCCAAAGAGAGTCAAGGATGTAGGTTTTCTCTTTCTCTTCATTCCTTGTCAACTAAAGAAGTGTGAGATACACCGTGGTCTTAGAAATTAAATCCAAAATACTATGATGCATCATAGAGTGATGGCTTAAAAAATAAATAGTTACCAACACAATTGGCATAAGTCATACACTTCTATTTAGCCCTAAGTCATGGAGATGAAAAACAATTAGAACATTCTCAAGCTTCCTAGAGAACAACTATCTCTCTAGGCTTGGCCACATGAAATATATTGATCATTTAGATATTCTTAGCCAAAGCTTCTAGCTCATACTATACACCAAGAAGTCTATAGAGCTTTAAGTCTAAAATAGGCTGAGGCAAGCTTATAAATAGAGGTTTTGTCCTTCTAGTTTGCAGCTAAAAGGAGGCACAACGAAAGTGACAATGTAAGGGAATGCAACAAGAGTGAGATTGCAGTATTAAGTATGGACTTATTATGAATTTTTATTTGTTATTTGATGCCTATCTCTTGTACCCATCTCTACAAGCGGTATAAGAGTATTATCACCACTCGGTTTCAACCTAAACATATATTTAGCATGTGACCATCATTATAATTTTGAACTCAGTTAGGGATTTGATCATATTAATTGTACTCCTTTTTCTTTTTCTTTTCCATACACCATGTGAGAGTTTATGCTTCCGTAGGGAACTCTCATTGGCTGACAAATACATATATAATATAAGGCAACCGAACCAACCCCAAACTTCTGAGTTTAGTTACATAAATCCATGTTTGTTAAGGCAGACGACCTTAGTTCTTTTTCATATTGGTGTATATTCCAAAATCAAGTTTTATAATCACAAATTCTTCTTTGGGCCATCATGGGTTCATAAAGCCGCTATAATATTCTCAACATAGAACCATTTTAATAAAAAAAAAATCAGCCATAATGCCGACATGTTTAAGGAAAAACAAGTACTTCTTTTGTTCCTACTGTACCCATCTATACGAGGGGGAAAAACCTACAGAATTAACAACAAAAATAAATCAAAAAGGAGGATCAGTAACCTCTTTATGATTTTAACAGCAACACAGTCTTTGACACTTCCCCCAGGGTTCAAGAACTCAGCTTTAGCTAGAATCTGCAACAAAAACCCAAATGGGTAACTCAAATTGAATAAAATTTCAACAAAAATAAAAATAAAAAGTACCAAATGGTGTTTACCTCCAAAAACTCAAACCCCAAGTTTTCCCAAAGAATCCTCAGAACTAGAAGGGATAAATCCATGGACGTCTCAGCCTCCACCTCGTCCTATGGCCACTATCAATCTTCACCTCCGCCCTCACCGACGCCACCACCTCCTCCACCTCCGTCCTCTTGGCCATCGCCTCCTCTCCATCACTCCTATGGCCACCACTTTCTCCACCTCCGGCCTCATGGCCATCGCCCCCTTCCCATCACTCCCATGGTAATCACCTCCTCCACCTCTGCCCTAATTGCTGCTGCCACTCCACCCCATCGCCACCATCAACCTCCACCTCCGTTCTAATGACGACCACGTCCTCCATCTCCGCCGGCAATGTGCCAGAAACCAGAGGTAATTTGGTCAGTTTAGGGAAGGAAGAAGATATGGGTTAGGGTTAATTTTTTTCCTTTCTTTTTTGTCTTTTTTAAATTAAAAACATCTGAGGCCAAAATTGTCCAAAAATACCACATGTGTATTTTAACGCCCGGTGAAACAAAAGGTATCAAACTGCAAACGGGGATAAACAATGTGGTATTATTCTGCAGAAAGTATGAAATAATGTGGTATTATTAAGCAATTAACTAAATTTTCAAATACAACCAAGCAGCTTTTCCGCTGACAAAAAACCTGCCCTGAAACGCTTGTCAAAACCCCCCGAAAAAGTTTTCAGATGTCAAAAAAACCCTTGTCTGCGGGTTCCGTATAGTTTCCTACTATATCTAGTTATTATGCAATGTTATGTTGTCTGCGATATCTATGACTTATGTATATATAGCAGGCAATTATACAGATACTGTATGAAAATTTTCCAAAGGGTTTTTGACAACCGCTTCAAGATCGGGGAGTTTTTATCAGCGGGAAAACCTGATTGGGAGTTTTGACAAGTTACCCTAAAAGAAACAGTTTTTACTCCAAAACTTATGTAATATGTGCAGGATGAAGGCTTGTGGCCAAAAAACTCCCATCAAGATTCAGTGCTTGACAAAAAAACTCTGAAAAGATCTAAAAAACTAAAAAAAAACTATGAATAGCCGTCAACGTTGGTCAACTTAATGGTGTTAACTATGAGTGTTTTGTCCATTTTCATAAATATAATTAGTTAAATTATATTATTATTACTTATTTTATTAATAATCATAAAAAATGCGAATTATAGATTAATTGTTATATATCGGCCACGGGAGGACAGCGACAGTTAAAGGTAGAGATTGAGGAGGTGAAGATGATGGAAATAGATGAAAAGTGTGAGAACAATGATGAAAATGCAGGCGAAATGGAGGAGGGAGGGTAGGAGTTTGGGCTCAGGGGTGAAGGAGACGAGGTTGAGTCGGGGGTAGGGTAGAGGCAAGATCGAGGGCTGGGGACGAGGAGTGGGTCAAAGTCAGGGTAGCAACGGGGGCAAGGTCGGGATAGGAGGGGGAGAGGGAGACGGAGGTGGACGAAAAGGGGATTTTGGATAGCGAGGAATTTTGATGTGGAGGTGAGGAAGAAAGAACAAGAATGTATTTGTTAGAGAGGAAGAAGGTGGAGGAGGATGGTAACCAACATAGGATTGCCAGAGATGATGACATCCCCGATAGTGGCGGTGGAGATCGAAGAAAGGGGTGTCACCCCCCGCTTTCTAAAATATACAAAGATACAGGACGCAACTCAGCCAGTCATGCTCTCTATAGTAAGAAAACATCCTTCCATAGTCACATTAAGGCTGTCATGCAGTAATCAAGCACAAAATATAATATAACTATCACTAACACATGTCCAATAGCCTTAACGAAACAATAACATAAATCAAATGCGGAAGCAATAATAATGATCAAGTCTCGAAAGATCCAAGGAATTAAATTACAGAATAATAACAATATTGTCCCTTATGGGATCACAAGATAAATCCAATAAAATAGACAGTGCCGAAGAAACTAAACCATAATACTAGCTAAATAGGAACTCCTCACGCTCGGTAACCTTCTCGAAGTGTCCCTTGTCCCTCGTTGCTAAAGCCAATGATCTGGGTCATGCAAAACCCAGACATCAGTGTGTCATAGACAACATAATCATAAATATAACCGGAATCAGATACAATATACTGTTTATAAGAACTCTAGGTCATATCCATAAATATAAGCAATAGCAATAACGTATGATATAACAAGCAAGGTATACCAAATCAATCATGTCAATGTGTATCATATGGGTCCATGTCGCTAGGTTATCTATCCTAAGGGTAATTGAAACCAATCAATGTAATTCTTTCCTCGTATCATACCTAAGACGAATAAGGTATGTCATAAGTCAAATACATGCATGTCAATGTATAGATATCCTTGTGACCGTGACCATAATTTAAATGTCTTACTTGACCTAATTTAAATGTCTTACTTGACCATAATTCAGATGTCTTTCATGGACTATAATGCAGATGTCACCTCTTTGGACCATAATACAAATGTCTCCACTGACTAGAGTACATATGTCCAGGTTTCATGTTTCACTTCAAGTACCGATATAGTCCTTACCTAATGTTTATACTAGAACTAGCATGAGCAAGTCATGTCACACAAAACAATCAATTGGGTCAAACAATATCAATAAATAGTTAGCAATTAAGTAAACATCACAATACTGGTGGGTTAACATGATACAATAATAATGGCAATCGTGATAACATGGATACATGAGAAAAATCCATATACTATCATGTCAAAATAGCACAATCATACCATTAGCATGTCATGAACATTATGGAACAATTTGGGTAACGATTCAATCAATCTATTATGTATTCGTAAACCGATGTATCATATCATTTTAAATATCAATCATGCAGGTTTATTCAACAGACGTCTGTGGAAGATGTCTGGGCTAAGCTTTTCTATTCCAGACGTCTATAAGAGATGTCTAGTCCCTGTAGCAAATGTCTGGTCACTGTTGGAAGACATATGTAGTTCAAATTGAGTTTCTGGAAAATAAATACAGAGACATCAGGTCGCTGTTGGCAGGCGTCTGTGGTTCAATTTTAATTGTTGTAAAGTTATCACAGAGACATCTGGTTACTATTTGCAGACGTTTGTACGGGATTTTTCCTGAGACGGACTGATATTTAAATTAGGGTTTCGACTTAGTTTTCAATACAAGCGATAATAATTATATTTTCATTAATTCCTTTAGGTTCCAAACAGCAAATAACAACATAGAAATAGCATCTCTATTGGTCTATGTCGAGGCTTTACAATAGATCAAGTTTTCCGACACATCGTGATTCCGGTCTCGACATATTGTTAATTAAGGTTAAACATTGATGTAGATATAAAAGTTAAAGAAAATAATAACGTTACGCCAGATCTGATCCGGCCGTAACTATCATGTAGCAGGTATTTAGAAATACTTTCCTTGAAGACGAATACCACAATGACAACACAATGCTTGAGACGTTGACAAGATCTCAACTTGATTGCTTGAAGGATCGAGGGGAGACGACGACGACGAAACCAATGCAACAACGATGACAGTGTTGGTGATGATGATGCAGCCGACGTTGATGATGAAGACGGCAGCAGCTAAGTTTAGGGTTATGGTTCAATTTTGATGGGGAGAGAGAGGCTAGAGTTTTGAGAAAAGAAATTATATGGAGAAAAATAGCATTTGCATGTTTGCTTAAGGGTTTAAATAAGATAGGTTAATTTACATGCGGGCCGGATATCTACATGAAGTCCTATATCAAATAGGAATAGAAAAGAGATAAAACCAAATATCTTTCCCATCTCAAAACCATACATCTTTTATCAAATAAATATTTTAAATGGTCATATGTCTCATAAGTCTATATCAATTAGGATTAGGAATTTAAGATACAGAAAATATAATTACCATTCAAATAGTAAATAAACGTATATCCTTTATAACGACCAAATACTTATAACCCAATAAAAAACTACTAAACCCAAGCCACTATAACCCAATAACAATTTGCCAATAATCCTCACGTAACAATCCAAACCAATATTCAAATAATTATTTATATAACAAGAATATTAATTAATATTACTTTATTCAATTAAAAATACCATACGATCGTTTTAAAGTGTTACAGGGGGTTAGTGAAGAAGGTAGAGGAAAAGGAAGAAGGGTAATTTAGGAATTTTTGAAATTTCTAGGACAATGTGACAACTTAAATGAGGTGCTGATGTGGATTCGGATCTGCTCCTTTGATGAGATTCAGTGAATCCATTCGCTGAATTCTATCCAGCTGTCCATTGAAGATTGTTTTAATCTTGACCGTAAAACTAATAAACGGCAGGAGCTATTATATCTCACGTCTATTACTCTATGATTTAGGAGCTTTTGCAGTTTATTGGTTTTACGGTCAAGATTAAAACAATCTCTAATTAACGGCTGGATGGAATTCAACGAATGGATTCGCTGAATCCCATAAGAGGAACAGATATGAATCCTGGTGGTGTTGCACGAACTCATTATGTCAACTTTGGAGTTTAGATAATCAGAGTTTTCTAATCTCCAAATTATGACATAGATAAGATTTTGGAGTTATGTTTAGATAACTTTATGAAACTCCGCTTATTTACACTCAACCCCTTTGCCAAACCGAGCCTTAAAAATAAACCACAGCTATCTAACTCCATATCCAAACACTGGACTTAAAATTTCCGGCTCCATAAAAAATAATATACGGGAGAAATGTGAAAATTATGATAACATTTTAGGAAAATAGATCTAAGTTCTATCTTTGAAAAGCAATATGTTTGGATCCCTGGCCAAAAGAAGTTGTGAAAAACTCCCTAAATTTAAAGATTCTTGTGTTTTAATCCCTATAGTATATTTACTATTGTTTTATGCCAACACTGCCCTACTAGGTAAACTACTTCATTTACTTTGTAAAGTACTAGAGTTATCTTTTAAAGTACTACATTTATATTATAAAATACCACATTTGTAAAAATCCCACGTTTGACATGAAACTATTATATTTTTTAGTAAAATTACTACATCCATTACATTTGACCTATTTCAATATAAATGTTGTACTTTATAACATAAATGTAATATTTTGAAAGATAACTATAGTATTTTAAAATAAAAATATAGTAGTTTATCTGAATGGGCGATGTTTGCATAAAACAATAATAAATGTAATATATGGACTAAAATCCAAGAATTTTTAAGTTCAGGGAGTTTTTCATAACTTTTTATGGGGCCAAGCACCTAAACATATTGTTTTTCAAAGTTAGGGATTTAGATCCATTTTTCCTTAATATTATTGAAAATAAAGGGAGAATTTAGGGCGCGGTATGAAACTGCCAAATTATCCTCTCCTCTCTTCTCAGCTTGCCTCACCAATTCGGACCCGCTAGGTCTCTTATCAGATCTCTAACCATGGCTCCACTTCTGGGTACTACCTCTAACTTGTTATTCTTTCGATCTTGAGTCATCTTTTAGATACAGTTTAGGGTTTTGATTACAAATTCAGATCAAAATGAGAAATTTTACTCACAAGTTCATAACTTGTGTCCCCCTTCTGCATGTACTGTTTGTTCACTAGTCTGATCAATGTTTGAAATCATTTCATTGCATTGTTGAATACTTAAGGATTGTGTATTTGTGTGATTAAATTTCCCGATTTCAGCTATTATGACCCTGTTTAAAATATCTTTAGTTATTTTCATAAAAAGTTGTTTGGATTCAACGAAAGACAACATGATAATAAAGTGCGGGAATAAGAAAATAGAATCACAAATACAAACCAGAGAGGAATTTGTTAACGAGATTCACCCACCGTATGGTCAGTCTCCGGCAGAGCAGAATCTGCAAAGTCTACTATAATCTCGAAACAAGTACACCATGAGCAACCTTATGAGATTTCTCTCAAATCACTCTAGATCTAAGCTGTCATCCTCTCAATACAATAGTCTCTCTTTTCATTTTAATTAAGCAGTACATATAACATAGGAGAGATCCCTATATATAGACAAACCCTAATCCTATTTAAAATAAGTGTGTCACGTCCCGCTTCCCAAAAGACGGAAGCAGGTACGTGACGAGGCCCATGACATATTTATTCCGAGGTCTTTTCTCTAAATAAATACGCTAAGCTTATATAAGCTATATAAAATGATAAGAAATCATAAGTGAAATGAAATCCAACTACTATATATTACATTCAAGATTTTCACAAAGTTTCAAACTGATACAAGATGTCTTAAACAAAAAGACAATAACAAGAATGCCTTAAATAAGAGGCATATTGAAAAACTAAAATGCTGAAAGGAAACTAGTAGTCGGTCTGTGACGATAGCTGGTTGTATTCCTCTTTTATCAGTTTCATCTCCTCCGTCCATAAGTCATCTGATGAACACATTCCCAAGATAGAAAAGAAAACAGGGTGAAATGCCCGGAACTTGCGCTCGGTAAGTTCCCAAGAAATATGGAATGTGAATATATATAAATGAATATGCAAGGTGGCATGTGAAATAGTATGAATGAAAATAATAAAACTTGAACAAGTAACATGGAAATGTTTATGGCAACTTTGTAAGCATGGAAATGTAACATTAGCATAGCAACGAGTATAGTATGACCGTATTGTGTAGGTCCAGTGAACATGAAGTGTACCGTCGATATGTCCTAAAGAGGTCACTAATAAGATAAGCTAACTAATGTGAGTTCAAAGTGTGAGTATCAACCAAATCTCAAGAGTGTTCTCGAACCTAACATGCTGTAATTCAGGGGTAAGGAACCACATGCCTTCATGATGGTTAGTAACGGGGTTTCGACCGTCGTCGAAGTATTCCAAACTCAACAGACTATAATCCATAAGTAAGGAAACACAGACCCTCATGATTGTTAGTATTCACGATTGCTTTTATTCGCGATTGTTAGTATGAGATTCTTGAGATTTCATTAGACTCGCAACTCAAACTACCCCAACACCCCGCGTATATTTGTCTAGATAAAACTACAAGTCTTGCCCGAATTCATGAATACATCAAGTTTTCAATATTGAGTTCATGTCAAGATCAAGTATTCATGTCAAGTTTAAGTATTCATGTCATATTGTATTCATGGTTCGGATCAAGTCAAGTCTACATGTAATTGGATAATATCAAACATATAATATCTAATTATATCTTCATGTACATGCAAAAATTCAAAGATCAATAAAAAAAAGGTATACATGTTCGAATAGCATGAAATGAGACATGTATATTATTCAAATAACGTCCAGAAATATTGTTGTAAAGAAGTGATATATGCGATGAATTAATCAAGTCAATTGAAGTCATAATATAAATGGAAAACATATCCCTAAGTGTTGTGGACGCGTGAATTCCAGTCGCGCCTAAATATAACTACTGGTTTAGGAAATATATCCATTTTCGTATCGTCGCGCAGAACAGATCAGATTCTAAAGTTTTAGTTTTTCGCGGAGCTTTAAAATATATCCACTTTTTTAAAGCTCCGATACATTTTCGCGACTGGAATTATTTCCTAAACTAGATCTTAAAACTTTTAGAAATATATATTTTCACCGTAAACTAAATTGACTTGATCTGTAAATACATCCACTTTTTTAAACCCTTAGAAAATTCAAAGATCAATAAATATATTTTCGCGGAGCTTTAAACAGATCTGTTCTGCGCGACGATACGAAAATGGATATATTTCCTAAACCAGTAGTTATATTTAGGCGCAACTGGAATTCATGCGTCCACAACACTTAGTTTACGGTGTCCAACATATCCATTTTCGTGTCTAAAAAAGTGGATATATTTTCTAAATCCAGTAGTTATATTATCCAAAAAACTAAGTTCCGTGCGATTTGGATTTCTAAAGCTCTAGTTATAGTCATTTTAACGTCAAGGTTTAAAACAGAAATTCTGATTTTTGGACAGCCATTATGAGGTGTATTGCCGGGCATATATTGGGTCATTCTAGTCATTTTTGGGTCATCAAGTACACATAAGAGTTATATCTCTGTTAATTACTCATCTATTTATCTAAAATTTGCCACAAACGGATATCGAGTGTTCGAGTTATGTCCAATTTAAAAACAATGTGCGGATCAGGATAGATTCTGTCCAGATTCGTCACTTAATTTTGTAATGCAATTTTTTATATTTTAAGTCGATTTTAAGGAAATTAGTATAACTAAGAAAAGTTAGTTCTTTCGACCTAGATTTCCAAAAAATCTAAATTGGCTCAATTTGGATATCGGTAGACTAAGTTATGTGTCCTAGAGATTGACCGATAAAAGCAGTTTTAAGATTTTAGAAAAACAGTGACTAAAAGTGTCATAAGTCCCAAACCGCTATTCGGTTCGGTATAAATTTTTTATTGTAGACCTCAAATTCAACCTAGTATCTATACTAATTTTCCTAGGATTTTTAGAAGTGAAAATTAATTTCTAAATATTATTTTGAAGGTAAAGGTATTGATATGTCATATGTGAGAATGAGGAAACTATGGTATTTATTCATAACTTCATTTTCTTTTATAAAATTTAAATAAAGTAATTTAAAAAATAGCGACAAACGATGTAATCCTAATTGGTCTCCGAAATTTTAACATATGAATTGAGAGTAATGAAAAAGACTTATACAAACTATATATGAGTGTGTGTATTCATTATTTATATATGTATCCATTTAATCAATCATTTAAGGACTATTATATGAAGAGAGCAACGGGTTCATGGAGCATGACAAAAGGATGAGAGATAGAGAGAGACGGAGGGGGAGAGAAAAATGACTTACAAGCTTTGCGATACGGTATAACAATCGTATTGCCGATTTATGAGAAAAAGACTTGACCGGGGATTTTTCAGCAACTTGGGGGAGTGGATATCTTCGAGTTTCCTTGGATGGAGATTTGAAATAAGGGTTTGAAAGAGGAAGGAGGATGATGGAGTAAGGAGAGGGCATATAAAAGAATATTAATATGGTCATAATAATAATTCATAACCATAACCATTCTAATTATTATATGCATTCATTTTGGGGGTTAAAAAGAAGATGAAATGAAAGGTCATTTGTAGGTTATGAGAAGGGTTTAAAAAATTGATAAAAATAATTGCAAGATACAAGTTTCGAATCTATAGTCTATGAACTAGTAATGCAATGACTTAACCAATCGGCTACAAGGTTACTATTATATAAAATTAAATAGAAATAAATATATGCAGAGATTCAAAAAAGAATAATTTAAAGTTAAACGAAATAAATCATTTTTAAACTAATTTTTTTCCCTTTCATTCAAAACAAATTCTCTTTCCAAAATTTGCCTTTGAAAACAAAATCAAATAATTTTTTTTATATTAAAGATATCAAACTAAATCTTTTAAAAATATTTCAAAACTTTTTCTTTTTATAAAACGTGTCATTTCGAAACAAGTATATTTTTAATTATTAAGAAACATTATATAAAAAACAAGGTCATTACAAAGAGATAAACCCAAATTTGAAATATTCGGTTCGCACAAAAAACCTGTCAATAGACGTCTGATCAAGACTTGGTCAGACGTCTGCGAACTCTCTGTTAGGCTTTAGCTCCATAGGCACATGTCTGTGCTTACTTCTTCAGACGTCTGCCGATTCTCTGGATTGGAGTTCAGCTTCTCCAGATGTCTGTCCCAGACATCTGGCTATGCTCTGTACTTTGACTGAGACTTCACAGACATCTGCACTTTGGCCGTCAGACGTCTGGCGTTGCTCTGGATTTTTGACATGATTCTCGTGCATGTCCAGACGTCTGCACCTTTTACTTCAAACGTCTGAGAAAGAATTTTCCACAATCCAACAATCTCCCACTTAGAGAATTCTTTCACTTGATTCCAAACACTAGTAGACTTCACATAATTCCGCTCTACTTTCCTCATCAGATTTTCATAGAGAGATTCACCAACCTGCAACAAAGATCCAGCTTATCGTTATCTACGACTTTGGTGAACATATCCGCATGGTTCTTTTTTTTCACGATATTCTGCAGTGTCAACTCTCCATCTTCCAACGCTATGCGTATGAAGTGGTACCGCACCTTGATATGCTTCGTCCGAGAGTAATATGGTGCATTCTTGGCCAAATGTATCATACTTTGGCTGCCGTTCCACAAGGTATTGAAGTTTTGTTTCTTCCCCAATTCTTCAAGTAGCCCTTGCAACCATATCATCTCCTTGCTAGTTTTCATAATGGTCACATATTCGACCTCCGTAGTTGACAATTCAACCACCTTTTGCAACTGAGAGAGCCAACTCACCGCTGTTCCCCCAACTGTGAATACGTAACTTGTTGTGCTTTTCCCACCATTTCGATCACCTAAGTAGTCCGCATCAACGTAACCTTGCACTTTTAGAGAGTCACCTTCGAAGCATAAACAATGACAGGGTGTTCCCCACGTGCGCCCATGCGCCTGCATAAGTAGGCGCGTGGGGTCCACCTGGCAGTAGCAGGCGCTGCTGCTGCTATGGCAGTCATGAGTCGGGTCGGATCTGACCCGATTCGACCGGGTTCAAAAACTTTTATTTTCTTTCTCCTTTCTAAAAATATTTTAAGAATTGTTTTGAATTAGTAAAATTATTTAAAAATAGCTAAAACTATTAGAAAAATATTGAAAAATTATAGAAAATCTATTTTAATGTTTTCTTCATCTTGGGGAAAATTTGTGCTAGTAATAATGTAACACCCTAGTATGGTTATACAATAGTAATTGGTATTTAAATTGTGTGTTGTATTTTATCTATTTGGGTCGCGATCGATTCGAATAGTATAGATAGTTATCCAACCTGACCCGCATGTGTGAAACCCAGTAAGGTGTTAGATTATATCTGATATTTATCAGTAAATTGAATCTACGTGAATCTAGCATAATATACATATCATATATCTTTTAGTAGCCACAAATTAAGGATAAATTATATTTTTGCTAACTACCATCACATGGTTAAGCATCCCACATCTTATTTTGCTTTTATCTATTACATTCAAATCTCAAGATATCTAATACCTGATATTTATTAAATCTAGATATATATATTTAAAACCTTTTAAATCTTTTTACGGGGTATAGTTTATTTAAAATTTATTCTTACAGTATGGTTTAAAAGTTTACGTATGTGAATTGTTTTCCAAAATATATTTTTTGATAAAATTTTGGTGGAGATTGGTTGTAATTTGATATTATCTATATACATTAAAATTATAATATATATTTATAACCTGACAATTAACTTACTGCATATATAATATATATACAATTTATATTTTTTATAAAACAAAACTCTCTCTCTTTTTCCCCAACTCCCGTTCTCGCCCCTGAGCCCTAACCCACGCCACGCACCTCACCTCGCCGCCGTCTTCTCCACCTGTGTCGCCGTCCCCTTGCTTTCAAGCATTGCCACCACCTCCATCTCTTTCACCTCCCTCGTTTTCCCCGAGCCAAAAACCCTTACACCCATATCGACTTCACCTCTGACTTCATCACCGTCGCTTGCACCCTCACCTCACCCCCTTCCTCGCGGTCAGTCGTAACCCAGAACCCCGAGCACCCATCCTCACCATCAACATCATCTTCTTCAAACCCCCGCAACCCTAGCAGTCGAGCCCATCTCCATCACCGGACCATCACATCGTCTGCAACCCCATCGTTGAGAAACCACAACCCAGCACTAGAACCGAGCACCTACAACTCCAAAGCCCCAAACTCCAACCGAGACCTTGCTTGCATTGAAGTTCTACGTCGTGTCATCGGTGTTCGAAACGTGGGTATTCGTATACGTCGTCGTGGTTTTACCGATCAAGGCAAGTTTTCTAACTTGCAACATGCTAATTTACATATACCAAATATATATATATATATATATATATATATATATATATATATATATATATATATATATATATAATATTGCAAATTATTACCGTTATATAATTTTATAAAGGCAATCCGTATTTTTTTATTTATAACACATACTTGTAATTGTTATTAATTTACAGTTAATCTATATTTTATCATTTACTAGTTACAATTGTTTAAGTTATGCAAAATACTTATACAAATTATTTTAGTAGAGGCAGTTAATTTAAATATTAAACAAGTGCGGAACACAAGTGCAGATATGGTTAGAAATATTTTGATGAGTAATACTGAGTATATCCTTTCCATTATATTTAGATAACCATGACAGTTATATTACTGCTTTTATTATGATTGGTTGCACGATTAATAATTATCCTATTAATACACAATACCTGACATGTGTGCAACACGTATCTTACTATTGCCACTATTATATTGTTTATACCTGTTACCTGAATAACTGCCGATGCCAACAATACTGTTTGACCTGACTTGTTGTCTTGCTAGACAATGCCTATACATGATTATTCCTGTGTTGGCATTAGGTAGATATTCTATCGATACCTGATTTGAACACGAAACCTGGGGGAAAGGGGAAATTAATAATGAAACCCAACTTGTAATTCAACAGTTCACTACGCTTCAGAGACTGATCAGTCGATATGGGCTTCGGGTCTCGGAATGATGATGCTGATATCATTCATCTGTACATGAGATTGTTTTACTGCCTAGCGGCACGTCTCGGATTCAGCCCCTAGAATCATGACCTTGGTCCCGGGCATGCACGGGATACTATTGAGTTACGATGAGAATTACATTAATTGGTTTCAAATACCGTTAGGATAGAACATCTAGAAACACAGATTTAGGATGCACGTGACATACTTATAGTTTGCTGTCATATCGCCTGTGATTGTTTATTTTTAATCATATATTTTTTGCACATAACACCCTGTATAGTACATTGCTCGGTTATTATTATCATGATATTTATGACGTACCGACATCTAGGTTTTGCATGGCCCAGTTCCTTTAATCTTGTCGCAGGAAGATCGAGAATATTTTGACAAGCAAGCTGAGCAGTGAGGAGCTTTGTCGATTAGTTTAGTGATGTTTATTTTATTTTATTTTCAAGTTATAGTTTAACGTTGTGATCCCATAAGGGACGTAGTTAGGATATTATTTGTGTTGGATCCTTATTCGTTTCCGTTATGTTCTTGTTATTATTTTATGGTGGCGGTTGGACATCTGTTAGTTAGATTTTTTTTTTATTTACTGTTCTTGATATCTGATTGGCAGCCGTAATATGACCATGGAAATATTTTTCCTCACCATAGATAGCATAGTTGGCTTTGTCACGTATCGTATTTACGTATTTTAGGAAGCGGGGCGTGACAAATAATTTACTATTCACCGATATAAAAGAAAATCAAAATAACTATTTAAAATTATACTAACTAGTTTTAAAAATAAAATACCCTTTTTAAAGTATTTTCAACCCAAAGATGTGTCAGTAAAAATATTTGACAGCTAGAAAATTATTATAAAACTTTTATTACGTATTGAAAAACCGTAGACGTTACAATTTTTTTCCAATATTCATTTCATATGTGTATCTATATCTAATTTTTACCAAATACGGATAGTAATTTTCATTTCAATAACTACCTATATCCATATTCAAATCCCTTTAGGATTGCTAAATACAAATATGATAACACTTATATCCGATCTGTATTCAGTCCGTTAACATCCCTATAAATAAACCATATGATTAACCATTCGTAAAGTTAATCCCTGTTGGATAGAGTGCCCTCAATGCAATTATTGTGATCTCAAGTAAGCGATTATGATAATTGAGAGAGGATTTATACAGGTATAACAGTCTTACTCAAAATGATAGTATGCTATCTGGTTTATCTTCATCATTGATGAAGCTTGTAGGATTGTTGCTTGACAACCAGCATTATGATGGCGATCATATATGTGAGAACTGGGTTGTCCATAAGCACATTCTTAAATGTCTCTAGTCGTGAGAGTATCGAGACTGGACATCGATATTCCAGAGTAGTCTAGTGTATACGCTTCTAGACCCCGACGAGGGGCGGTGGTCGGTCTCACAAGCCATTGGTGTTGTGTCACCTAAGATAGTATACAGGTGCTCACTAGAAGTGGGTACACTGGACGGACTCGCCGAGAACTTCTAGATGGTATTATATCTATCATCAGATGGAAGTTCTCAGGTGGCATGAGTACATGTTAGTCTTTTGACCTGAAATCATCATTTGTCTCGTGTGAGTTCCCACTGTACTTTGATTACTACCCTACTACGGCTCAAAAGAGTCGTGCAAACAGGTTATAGTTGGGTGCAGTCCCGAGCAACATGGAGGCAGCGGTCGATTGTCAGGGATTTGTCTCTCCTGGTATTAGGAGCCGATGTCACGTTGTGTTCAGTCGACTATCACTGAAAATCTGTAGCCACAGTGGATGATATTTACTGATAGTTGATCAGTAGTATCTCTTTTGTTAACGAGCTTGACTCAGACACGACTTATCGGGTTAGTAGAGGTCTGACGTTATCCATCCCCTAGACCCGATATGCTATACTCTTTGACGAAGAGACCGGACTGTACGAAAATTGTCACATTCAGGCTCAGTACGGTAAGGACGCACTTAATTGTCGACCCTCTATCGACAAGTACTTGGGTGGCCGTTACGTACAGCTAGTGCTGCTGACGTGCTTGTGATTAAACCCACTGCCAGCATATTGTCGAGTCTTTAGAGTCCCACACAGAGAGTTTTCCCAGTTCAGGCAACAGATGTAGGAGCTGTACGTTAGTACATGTAGGTGTCCGATTAAATACGTGTACGCGATACACGGACTTTAATCGGACGGTTGACAATACTAGCCGGCTTAGGATTAAGCCGGATTATTAAATCAGGTTTTGATTTGATAATTGTGTATGTATTTTGATACATATAAGTTAGTATTATTGTTCACTATTTATTTTCTCTCTTTGGTGCTATCGTATTTTTATACGGATATGCGTATATGTAGCGATACGTATACCGGGTAAAGTATTCCGATTTATATGGGAATACTTCCAAAAGAAGAACACCTCATATTTATTTTTATATTTAGAAAAATAAAAGGAAATGAGGTGTAAAGGAGGAGTTATGAAGAATGGTGCATGCATGTAGAGAGGTATGGCTTGGTATTTTTAAAATGATAAATTCATTTGTATGCACTATTGATGCATGGTTGTAAAAGCATGCAATTTCATCATTTGCAACTCTTGATGTTTTTCATTTCTCACTTGAGCTTCATGCTTCATTCTCACCTCTTTCATCTTCTTCTTCTTGCTCTCTATTTGAGCATAGATTTTGAGAGAAAAATTTAGTAAAGTATTCCTACATCACCGATCATCCAAACCCAGCAAGTTTGGATCGTCGGTTAGAGCCTCCTCCGGATTCCTTCGGATGGATCGTCTTCGGCAAGAGTGGTCGATTCTCAAGCGTGATCCCGTCGGCTACGATCTTGGAGGAGTCTTCCACAATTGGGTGGACACGCGACAAAGGTTATAGTTTTTCAACCCTTGCACTTTTAGTTAGCTAGTTTAGGTCTATGGATCGAATCTTTGGTTTTACGGGCGTTTGGTGCTCGCTAGAATTTTTCTTTCGCTTCCGCCTCGGCCGCAGTTTCCGCAGCGCGGGCACCGGATCCTAACAATCCTTATAGGTTACATCCCTATAATAATCCATATGATTAATTTTCATTTTTGAAAAATATCCATATCTGTATTCGAATCCTTTTAGGATTGTCTGATGGTAAAAACTATATCCAATCCTTATTCGATCCATGCACATCCCTATAAATAAGCCATATGATTAACTATTCAGAAAGTTAGAAAGCAAAAGTTAGCTCAGAAATGATAAATTTATCCATTTATTTTGGAGTTGAGATAACTTTACTTAGGTTAACTTCATTCTGATCCAAGATGTGTAAACACTATTTTTTCGAACATATCTCTTATAGCATAACTTAAGTTTATCCTTAAGTGGAGTTTGGAGTCTGCAAACCGGAATTTTCATAATCTCTACTTCCTTTTGAAAATAAATTCTAGTTATCCTAACTCTATACCCAAAGAGGGTTTAAGACTTAAAATGGTAGCTACATAATAAAGGCTAAATTGCGCAAAAATGCTCTTTACTATCATGTTCTCCCACCAAACTACCAAAAAGTAAATTTTTATTACAATAAAATACCCTAAATATAGTTTTTCAAGAGTGTAATTAAAATCTTTTAAGGTAATTTAGTAACAAACCATAATAGTTAAGGGTATATTAGTTTAATTTACCTAGAATAAATTTAAAGTTATCGAAGGCATATCCATCTTTTGTTTTCCTTACTCATAGGAACAAGAATTGGCAATGCAATTAGACGATCATCGGTTTGATTCTCAAAAGGGGTCACAACTGTTGGGATCCGGCGCCCGCGCCGTGGAGGCCACGGCCGAGGCGGAAGCGAAAACAAAAAAGTCTGACGAGCACTGGACTCCCGTAAAACCCAAGATTCGAACCATAGACCTAAACTAGCTAATCTATAAGTGAAAGAGGTTGAGAAATACAATCTTTTTCACGTGTCCACATAATTGTGGAAGACCCCTCCAAACTCGTAGCCGCCGGGATCACACCTGAGAATAACCAACCTTACCAAAGACAATCCACCTGAGAGAATGCGGAGGAGGCTCTAACCGACGACCCAAATTTGCTAAGTTTGGATGGTTGGTGATGTAGGTATACTTCACTAAATTTTTCTCTCTAGAATCTATACTCAAATGGAGAACAAGAAGAAGAAGAAGGTGAAGGAGGTTGAAGCATGAAGGAACCATGGAGCATGGGCCCAAGTCAAGAAAATGATCATGACCCTCTTAAAGTAAAAAGGATTAGCTACATAAATATCATCCATGCACCAAATAGTGAACGCAAATGGATTTTATTAGTTTAGAACACAAATGGATTTTATTAATTTAAAATCCAAAGCCATCCCTCTCTACATGCAATGAACCATGCTTCACTTTACACCTCATTTCCACCTCATTTCCCTTTTATTTTTCTAAATAGAAAAATAAATATGAGGTGTTCTTCTTCTAGAAGCATTCCCGTATAAATACGGAATACTTCACCTGGTATATGTATCGCTACATATACGCGTATCCGTATAAAAATATGAATAGCACCAAAGAGAGAAAATAAATAGTAAACAATAATACTAAAATATATGTATCAAAATACATATATAAATTATTATATCAAAACCTGATTTAATAATCCGACTTAATCCTAAACCGGCCAGTATTATCAACCGTCCGATTAAAGTCTGTGTATTGCGTACATGTATTTAATCGGACTGCCTACATGTACCATCGTACGGCTCCTACATCTATCGGGAAAACTCTCTGTGTGGGACTCTAAAGACTCGACAATATGCTGGTAGTGGGTTTAACCATAAGCATGTTAGCGGCACTAGCTGTACGTAACGGCTACCCAGGTACTTGTCGAAAGAGGGGTCGAAAATCAAGTACGTTCTTATCCTACTGAGCCTGAATATGACAATCTCCGTACAGTCCAGTCTCTTCGTCAAAGAGTATCGCATATCGGGTCTGGGGGTGGATAACGTCAGACCCTTACTAACCTGATAAGTCGTGTCTGAGTCATGCTCATCACCAACTGAGATACTATTGATCAACTATCAGTAAATCTCACCTACCGTGACCACGGATCTGATGATAGCCAACTGAACACAGCGCGACATCGACTCCTAATTCCAGGAGAGACGAATCCCTGACAGTCGACCACTGCCTCCATATGGCTCGAGACTGTACCCAACTAAAACCTGTTTGCACGACTCCTTTGAGCCATGGTAGGGTAGTAATCAAAGTACAGTGGGAACTCACACGAGATAAATGACGACTTCAGGTCAAAGGACTAACCTGTACTCATGCCACCTGAGAACTTCCATCTGACGATAGGTAAAATACCATCTAGAAGTTTTCGGTGAGTCCATCCAGTGTACTCACGTCCAGTGAGCACCTGTATACTATCTTAGGTAACATAACACCAATGGCTTGTGAGACCGGCCACCGCCCCTCGTCAGGGTCTAGAAGCGTATACAGTAGTCTACTCCGGAATATCGATGCTCAGTCTCGATACTCCCACGACTAGGGACATTTAAGGATGTGCTCATGGACAACCCAGCTCCTACATATATGATCGCCATCATAATGCTGGTTGTCAAGCAACAATATTACGGGCTTCATCGATGATGAAGATAAACCAGATAGCATACTATCATCTCGAGTAAGACTGTTATACATGTATAGGTCTTCCCTCAATAATTGCCTCAGTGAATGAATCCGCTAAAATATTCCAACTTCATTTCTCTATATCTCTACTTTGCGGAGATGAACAATCTCCCAATCTGAGCGATACCCCGCCTCAAGAATTTGTCTGGATACTTGATGGGACCAAATTCATCAATGAACAACTCCTATCCAACAAACTTCTTAGGTTGTATTCTCTGTTGAGTTATAACCGGCATCCTGCACCATGATTACTTTAGTATCCCTATCGGAACACTATCCAATATATTGATCCTCAGAAGAGGCTAAACTCAAAACTTGACAGCATCTCTGTCATCCAGATCACCTTGGAAGCCTTAACCGATAACCGCATCTCAGAGGAAGCTGCCGTTTTCCTATACCAAGAACTTCTTCTTATGTTCTTTACTGCTTCCTAATGTTTCTCTAGAATTGGATTAATATCTATTTGTTGCAACTAGTGCAAAAGCAATATCTGGTGTCGTACAAGACTTTGCATGATTGACTTAATTGCCTAAGCAAATGATGTGTCATTTATATCTGCCCCTCTCTTTATCAGTCTAAAAGACATCCTTTTTAGAGAGGGTGACTCCACCACCTGTGGGTACACCACCATGTTAGGAGTCATCCATTCTAAAATACTTTTAGAATGCAGTCTAAGTACTTGATTGGGGAACTTCCCAAATTTAGATCTAAAACCATAGATCTAGTCCCCAGAACTTCTGATATACTATCTATATCTAACGTGGAGAAAACACTGTGTGACAACCAAAATCTGACCGATTGTAGTATAGGAACATCACTTCCTATCTGGAGTATGTCATCTAAAACCTGGATAGTACTCTCTACATCCTTCTTACTAGGTTCATCTTTTGTTTTGATGAAGTCAATCACCTTGACTGTCACATCAATAACAGATGATCCATCTCCGCTAACCTTGCTTTAGTCCATGAATAGACATAAGCAACTTGCACACCTTCCATTGCTCCTACTGACTATGATAACCCTCTGGCAGAGTCATATACACGTGCACTTCCAAAATCTCATTTAGAAAGACGTTATAGTCACCCACCTGCCAGATATCATAGCCATGAATTGCATCAGCGCCAAAACATATCCATACGGACTTCAGCATAGAAATTGAAGTAAAAGTCATATCACAATCCACAACGGGTATTTGATGAAAACTCTTTACAACAAGCCTAGCCTTATTAGGTTAGCACCTTTCCACCTTCACAGATCTCGAAAGATCTACTTGCTCCTAATGGGTTTCACCCCTTCAGGAGCACCCAGCAAAGTCTAAAATCCATGATTTGCTGAAGTACGTGGAGCCATCTTGGGTATGAAATACCTGGTCACTTGGAAGTTACCACTTCATATGACCTGCTGATAACAGGTATGGGGAATAGCAGTGTCAAATCATATCCATATGGACTTCGGCATAGACACCGAGTAAAAGTCACATAACAATCCACAAGGGGTATTTGATGAAAACTCTTTACAACAAGTCTAGCCTTATTTGGTTAGTACCTTTCTACCTGCACAGATCTCGAAAGATCTACTTGCTCCTAATGAGTTTTACCCTGTTCAGGAGCATCCAGCAAAATCCAAAATCCATAATTTGCTGAAGTGCGTGGAGTCCATCATGGGTATGAAACATCTGGTCACCTAGAAGTTATCACTTTCTATGACCTACTGATAACTAGTAGGTTCATCATCACCATGATGCCAACCTCCTTGTCACCGTCTATGAGAAAACCGAAATGTCTCTTAGGTGTCTGAGGTCACCTACTAAAATCTGCGGAGGCTAACAATTTGTCAAGTCCAATTGAATCCTTAGGTTCTACTAAATTTTCGGTAATCGTTTGTGGTTCTGGAATCACATCTAATTTTACTATACCCCTACTAGTTTCTTTTGCAAAAAGATTCTTTTATAAAATGGTGGTGAGTCAAGAACAATGTAACTATTGATCTTAAAAATGTTAGAAACAAAATCCCAGTGAATGCTTAGGATAATCCACAAACCGCCATTACCGAAGCGTGCCTTGAGTTTGTCCGAATTCTGCTTTTAAACAGAAACCAGATAACCTCATATTTTAACAACCTCAAGATATGTAACCATTCTATATCTATATAGAATCAAAGCACTAATTTAGATGGAACCAGATTCAAAAGTCATGCAACTGTGTCCAGTGCTTATTACCTAATGGAAAAGGGCCAATACGGCATTCCTTATTATAGAGTGCATCCACGGATGAGTAACTTGTAAGAGAATCAAGTTCTTGATATTAGTTTGATGGAATACCTAGCATAAGTATCTAAATCTTCGATCACCTCGAAGAATCCCGATACTTCCAACGTATGGTTCTCTATTTTATTCTTATACCTACAAACTTATCAAAATCTTTGGACCTTGCATTACTAAAAATGCGTGTCCAAAACTAGAGAACTCATAGGTAAACCCGAATGAAGTAAGAGTACCAACCCCTTTGTCCTAAAGGATACTGGACAGCATACACTTTTATAGATAAGTCCCAAGAGTATACCAACTCAAATTCTGTGTTTTGTAAATTGAAAACTGTATCTTGGTTAAGAATGTCTTACACCATTATTCAATGCACCTTACCTTATCCTCAACTGATAAAGGTAAATGTTTACAACACAATTTTCAAAATGTATATCTCACTTTATAAAAATAAAGGTACATATATTTCATTTTAAAATTTGGTGCATAACAATGGTTATTCGATACCAAATATTTGGTGTCGGGCAAAAACCAGGTGATTTAATCTAATATCACCAATTACAACGAATTCTGATATTGAGGATCAAATTGCCCATTTCCCAATATTCTGCTTCTACTCATCATCTGTAACACTGTATAGATGTGAGATCCAAAACTGGTAAATACATACCCGGAGTCAGAATTGACTGGGAAAACAGTTCTCTATTACATATACATGGAAAAACTAAAAATGTTTTATAGGGGATGGTCAGGTATTCCTAGTAATGCCTATTCAATTATCCAGATTCATGACAGTAGTCTCAATTTCCTTTGCCCTCACTTCAGTCCCTTTATATGTCTCTACTTCTTACCTTCTGTACACCATCCTTAGGCTAATTGGTTTTTTTCCTTCCCTACTTTTCGGCACCAGCCTAAGGTTTGGAAGAAGACTATCCAATAAGCGTAACAGGTGTACTCTCCTAATCAAGGAGCTCTCGCAACCTGAGAGAAGGTAAAGGGAAGAGACAACCGAATAATCTTATTCAATTTCTTCAGAACCTGTGGCCATCTTCGAATGAAGTAATTTCTTCGAGTTTATATGTAACTATACGATGGTCATTCCAAGCAATATAGATCATCTTAGTGATACAACGTGTTCTGAAGAAATGCAAAGGGTAGAGTAGGAGTGACAGGGATATATACGACTTTGTTGTGAATCAAGACAAGCCAAAGCCAAAGGGTGTAAGAAGTTACGGTCAAATTGGTTCATGAGTTTTTAAGGTAAGTCATGGGTCACTGTATCAGAGAAGGAGAGAAAAGAAACATTTAGCATGCACTCTATCAATATCATATTGGTTATCACTTTATCTGATCAGGATGGATCCCACTGTTTCCTCGAATTCTCCTTCAAACCCTAAAAGGAGAACTAGTTGGGATCATTTACACTTTACAAGTTCGCTAACCATTCAGCCAGGCCAGTGTTGGTACTCCGAGGGAGGTCCCCCGTGCTTTTGCACGGACCCAATTAATAACCCTGTTTCCACAGAGGCGTAACCTTATTAACACATTCTAGACACCTAATAGGTTAGCTAATTGTGAAGTGAAAAATCTCCCGAGGAGTAATACATACTCATCAGTGAGAATCGGGACCGAACTATCATCATGTGACAACGTGACGGAATCCACTCAAGTCACCACACTCCAGAAGGTATGAGCATACCTGGCAAGTTTCTCGTATGTTTGAAACTCCCGATGTGGTTTTTGCCCCTAACGATTTATGATCTTGACTAGGTCAACAAATCATAAACCGCTAGTCAAGTTCAACCAGTCATTTTCTTGATTGCATTAAACCCACCTGCATGTGTCTTTGACTAGGTCAACAAGGCCGCACGACTTTCCTAACCAATCGCATTACAATGCACAGAAAAGCACCACTTAGCTACCATTCACTAGGCCTTGACTAGGTCAACAAACACAACATGAATACTAAATAATACCAATCTGAAATGACGGAGGGCTACGGTTGTTTTTTGGCGAAAAACCTTTAACGTAATGAACTTGATATCGTTAAAGGAATTTGAGTGGTTTTGAAATGGAGTGGCTTAAGCTCAACTTTTTAAAACTAGTAATATAAACTTTTGCTTAAGAGAGAACTCCTAATGAAGGGATCAAGGCTCTTCCCTCATAGAATAAGGTGCGGGATATTCCTAACCTAATACCTCTATGCAAAGCAAAAGAATATGACTGCGAGTTTTGAAGAAAACGGAATCGTTTTAAAATTGGTTCCGACAACATCATTTAGATTTATTTTTTCTTGCATTATTTAAATAATGCGTTCCTATCATTTTATGTTTCCAAGCCACAAAAGAAACAACCGAAATAACATGCTTTTTATATGCCATCCGCATTCGCCACGGGCCTGTCATGCACCGTTAGGTTACTTAACTAACAGCAGAGTGGGGGCTGGATTAGCGCGGATGCAAAACATATAGAAGCATCTACTATATATATATATATCAACATCGCAGGAAGATAATGGTCATCACAGACAGATAAAAAAACATCACAAGCATGCGACCAATAATATGGAATAGCGGATAATCTAGGAGCCCCACGTTTCATTTGAGCCATAAATGAAACACGACGTTCTCCGGTCATGTGGATAGCCAGTGCAATGAAGATCCTAGACCCCTACGAGTGCGGCAAGTTACCCGCCAATCTTAGAAGTGAGGCAACCCCGGTCAACAAAGTGAATGGATCACCCAACACTTCACGAAATTTGGAAACTTGAGCACCCGTCCATGGGTCAACCTATGCCCCTACGAATGCGGCGAATAGCTCGCCAATTCTAGAGAAAGGACCCCCCGGTCTCAACGCCATGAGATGCAGGCCCGTTGCCCTCTAGAACTCGGCTATTCGAGCACTCCTCCGCGGGGTAATCTTAGTACAAAAGAAATATATATACAATGGTGACAACGACCTCAACCCGGTCGTGCCCTAATAAAAGAATATACAAACTGGCAGAAACGACAGTCAACATGTCGGACGCTCGCCCCGCAATAATCAATATACAAATGAATCTGAACTGCACATCTAGTATTGCACACAAGGCTATCCATTACAACAATCCATCCATAACATCAGTGCAACACAGAACATCAACGTGAATATCATGTTCGTAAACCCGTCTGATTATACATATAGCAACCAGTTGGATTGTACCGCTCTATGATATTCACGGTCGCAGAAATTAACGTACGCAGTGATAAACACGAATTTAAAATTTCGATCGACTAAAATTTTCCGCATTGGCCCTAAGTACAAACCAGTACTCAAACAAATCTGGGCTAAAAGCATACATCTAAAAAATTACATTTCTATACTATAGGGCACCAGAAAAATTTTGGGGCCCAACGGCCAAAATAAAGCCGCGGAATAGCCGCCAAATAGAATGTTTGGCGGCGGTTCCGCCGCGAAATATTGGTATCATGGGCCCAAAAATTTTTCTGGCCACTAATTTCTCCTGCATATAATTTTAAAGCAATCAAATGATTTTTTGAACAACTTTCAAATTCAGACAGTGGGCATGAAAAATGGAAATGCGATACAGAAAAATCCATCGATCGAGACTTTAAACTTGTGCAAACTAGATAGTAAAGGTTTATAGAGGCTCTGATGCCATGTTGGGATCCAGCGC
Organism: Agapanthus africanus; assembly: GCA_030015575.1. NCBI lineage: Eukaryota > Viridiplantae > Streptophyta > Magnoliopsida > Asparagales > Amaryllidaceae > Agapanthus > Agapanthus africanus. Next base: position 495,304,790 of record CM057348.1, on the reverse strand, counting down.
CTGCGTCGTGGAGGCCACGGCTAAGGAGGAAGCGAAAACAAAAAATTTTGACGAGCACCGAACTCCCGTAAAACCCAAGATTCAAACCATAGACCCAATCAAGCTAATCAAGAGGTTGAGAAATACAACCTTTGTCGCATGTCCACCCAATTGTGGAAGATCCCTCCAAGCTCGTAACCACTGGGATCGCGCTTGAGAATCAACCACCCTTGCTGAAGACGATCCATCCGAGGTAATGCGGAGGAGGATCTAACCGACGACCCAAATTTTCTAGGTTTGGATGGTCGGTGATGTAGGTATACTTCACTAAATTTTTCTCTCTATAATCTATGCTTAAATGGAGAGCAAGAAGAAGAAGAAGGTGAAGGAGCTTGAAGCATGAAGGAACCATGGAGCATGAGCTCAAGTCAAGAAAATGATCATCACCCTCTTAAAGTAAAAAGGAATGGCTACATAAATATCAACCATGCACCAAATAGTGAACAAAAATGGATTTTATTACTCTAAAATCCAAAGCCATCCCTCTCTACATGCAATGAACCTTGCTTCACTTTACACCTCATTTGTTAGTTATATGTATGCCGTAGAAGCCATTACTGTACATACGATATATATTGTAATGGATGCTTGGACATATATAGGGAGGACTTTCTTGCTCGACATGATAGTATGCTATCTGGATACACTTTATCTTAACATGTACTCTGATTGTCTCTATATTACATGTTGATAAAGCCCTTAGGATGAGTACTTGACTACCAGGACTATGATGCGGATCATACTAGTGGGGACAGTATAGTCGCCAAGTACCTCTTTCAAATGTTCTTAGTCGTGGGAGTACCGAGACAGGGCATCGATATGCCAGAGTAGACTAGCGTATGCGCTTCTTGACCCATATGATAGGAGATGGATGATCCCATATCCATTAGTGTTTGGCATCAGAGAAGGTATATGGGTGCTCAGTGGAGACTGGGTACACTGGACGGACTCGTCGAGAACTCTCAGATGGTATTATACCTCATGTCAGATGGCCGTTCTCTGGTGACACTGGTATAGGTTAGTCTGTAGACCCGAGATCGTCATAGAGTCTTGTGTGATTCACACTGTGCTTTGATTTCCATCATACCACGTCCAAGAGGGCATGCTAAAAGGTGGCTTTTGGGTACAGTCCCGAATCACATGGAGGCAATGAGCGATAGGAGGGGTTTCGTCTCTCCCGGTATAGGGAGTTGATGTTGCGCTGTGTTCGATTGGCTATAACAAGAAATCCCTGGTCAGGATTGCTGAGATTTACTGGTAAGTGTTATTAGTAGTTTCTCGAACTGTTATAGACCTCATATCGACACGACTTATCAAGCTACTGGGGTCTGACGTTTACCACCCTTAGGCGAGATATGCGACATATCAGACGAAGAGACCGGACTGTACGAGAGTGTTACTGGTTGGATTCATGGGAGAATGTACAGGCTTGCTTGTTGATCTTCTGATTGCTCAATACCTGGGTGGCTGTTATGTTTAGCTGACCGCTTGCAGCTTATGGGTGTTTGATATAATCATCACCTACTGCCGGCGTATTGACGATTCTTTAGAGTCCTACACAGAGGTTTCCTGGCTCAGGCAAAACGGAGTAGGAGCACATATGTGATATGTGCAGGACCAAGAATAATACGTGTATGCGATACCGTATTAGATTCTCGCGATATGTGATATCGGCCGGGTATATGTGATATAGCCGGGTCATCGGATCAAGTGTTGATTCGATGAACTGATACAGATTATGTTAGTCGGTTATTTGTGAAATAGCCGGATTATCGGATCAAGTGTTGATTCGATAATTTAATGTATAATTATATATATTTGATATATTATATTACATTAACTAATATTAGCTCACTTAAATATTCTTTTTCTCACTCGGGTAATACATTGATATATATGTGATATATGTTAATTGTATTATTTTATTTCGTTACAATAAATATTTTATATGTGATATATAATATTGTAACATGTTATGGTTATAAATGCAACATGATTTGTGGAGTTTAAATATGGTTAGGGTTTGGATTAGGGTTAAGCTTTCAAGAAGCTTCTTGAAACTTTGACTTTGACCTTGATATTTTGCATAGATATTTCCTTAACCCAACCCAACCCTTTAACCATAGTTGTTTCTCTACATGGGTTAAGTCTTCATACTTAACCCATAGTTGCATTTCTAACCTCACTAGAGTTTTCATTATTCATCACAAAAGGATTTGATAATATTCTTCTTCTTGCTTGCTTGCTTGAAAAAGCTTTCTAGCTTTTTCATAAGTGATGAAATGAGTGAGAAATTGAAAACAAATGAGAGCTAAATTCCTACTTCATCATCCTCATCTATTCTTGCCACTTAGATTAGGGTGTTTGCTTTGCTAATACTTGATTAGTAAAGCAAGAGCTTGGGTTTGAGTTTCTTCAAGGTAGATCATCTTTGTTATCGAAGATCGGAAGCAAGCTTGCATCTTTCTCTTCTTGGAGCCTCTCTAGAGTCCGAATACATGATGATCGCAACGAAGGGACCTCAACACGGAGCTTTTGAAGTGAAGGACCGGACTACAAAGGTTGTAATCCCTTTCTCTTAGAAGTAAAATTGTTTACTTGCTTATTTTTTCGCCTAATCTCTAGTCTAAGATCTTGGTTAGGATTGTTCGACACGTCTAAAATTTAAATCGGGCATGGTTGATGCCTTATAGACCCTTGTGACAGTGCCTAGTAACCCTACAGTGGTATCAGAGCCAAGCTAGAGCTTTAGGCGAAGTCTCGACGAAATTTAAAGTCCGATCGAACCCCGAAACGTCGCACAATACTCCCTCTCTGGAAATTTTTTAAAAATGTTGATTTTTCTGTATTAAAAATACTCAGAAAATTAAGCAGGGAATTCTAAGGGTTACTGTGAAAAATGACAGACTAATTCCCTTAAAGCGCCGCGGAACCGCGGCAATACCATGCCTTGCGCGGCGGTTCCGCGGCCGTATAGGGGCATTAGGGTTAGTTCTTTGCACAATAATAACCATAGGTATTTCTATATGCTTCTGGGAATTTTTAATATTACTCAAGTGTTGAGTTTTCTGTAGATCTTTTGTATTCGTTGATTCGATCGGAAAGTTTAACATCATTTAAGTTTTTCCGGTTAATTTAGAAAGTGTTAAAATGTTCGAATGGATATCAATAACTCACTTTTTCCCCTGCCGGAAAATTTTCAAGTGTTGGATTTTTTCCTTAATTAAAGAACATTCATAGTCGTGCAAGTAACGCGGTGGACCCTCTAGAAGAACACAAACCTTAACTCGATTATGTGACCGTCTGAACCGTCTCTAAATCTTAAGGTTTGGGGCAGTACGGCGTTGCCACATGTGAGGCGTTGGTTTGACCCTTCTACGGCTAGACCATTGGTACTGTGGCATATGATGGATACTTTTTTGAACCCCGCTCAAGTGTTGAGCTATTTGGCAAATCTTGGGTGTTTGTTTATTCGATCGGAAAGTTTAACACTGTCTATTTATCTAGAATGTGATACAATATTTGGAATCCACAAGTAGTTATGAGATAACTAATTTGAATGTTATAAATCTAGCAGTTTAGTCTCAGATGATCGGTTGCCACAGAATTTTGATACGATCAAAAGTCCGTCACAATCACGTAGCATACGCGGATACTTGCCGAGTAAACTTAATAGACAACCACGCCCCATAGCCCCTACCAAGTAACTGAAGGAGAACCCTGTCGCCAAAAGCATCCATTTGGGTGCTCGCGGCAGCGGTGTTCCGCCTTAGTGTACTTCGTCGACGGCATCGGGGGTGCGGCCGTCTACTAAAGTTTTCGACGAGCATTTGATCAGGTTTTCGGGAATCTTGTTGAATTGCTCGACTAGATATTGAAAAGTGTTTCCGATATTGAGACTAAAATGCGGGGTTTATAATTGTTAGGCATGCGATATCTAAGGAATTCATTTGGTTAGACATGCGATGTCTAAGGAGGTTGCAGATTCCAACTGTTGTAGTATTACACTTTCTTTTCTGTGACCGTAAGTGTAATATGTGGTGTATCGCCAATTTCGTTGCTATACATCAACGACAACTGGGATACGCATATTTACTTACGTTGATGATATGTGATATTATGTGTTGCTGTGATATGTTATATTCGTGTTTTGAATAGCCGGGGGTTTTATGTGAGATGAGAGTTTTTCTTTTTCATTCATGTAAAATTCAATTGTATGTAATATTCTTTTATTGGGGCACTTCCGGGCTGAGGATGATGTCACCATTGTATATTATTTACTTTTCCGCATTAGGTTAGACCCAAGGCGGGGAGCACAAATAACCGGGTTCTAGGGTCCAGTGGGAGACCATCTCGAGGAGTCGAGACCGGGTCTCCTAACTCTAGAACTGGCAGGGTTACTTGCCGCTCTCGTTGGGGTCTAGGGATGTGGGTTTAGCTATTCATCGCGACCGTGGAATCCGTGTTTTATACAGGCTCGTATTAAAACACGAACCTCCTGGTATATCCAATGTTTCATATATGTTCTTCTGCTGTAATGTTCTGTGATGAGATCATATTACTACCTGAGACGAATGTTTATATTATATATATGAGATATATGTTATATTGCAGATTTCGTTTCAAATGTGATGCTTGTGAAGCATAATAAAATGGGACTTCATTAATGAGATTAATGAAATAAAAGAAAACTAAAGATGTTGTAGAAACTTGTTCAAAAACAGGTAGCTCTAGTTTTTTCTTTGCATAGCGGTATTCCTTGTAGAATATCCAGTACCTTATTCGATAAGGAAAGAGCCGAGATTCCTTCACCGGGAGTGACCTCTTTAGCGAAACTAGCAGATGCTATACACTCGGTTTGTCTTTTGATTGCTTCTATAGTTTTTACTTTGCACAGCAGTATTTATGAAATATCCTGCACCTTATTCGATGAGGAAAGAGCCGAGATCCCTTCACCAGGAGTGACCTCTTCAGAAAAACTAGAAAAGGCCTAAAAAACACTCAATTTAAAATCACTCGATTCTACAACGATATGAAGTTCATTACGCAAAAGTTTTTCTTGAAAATCTGTCGTAGCCCTCCGTCATTTCAGATAAGTAATAGTTAGTATTCGTGCTGCGTTTGTTGACTTAGTCAAGGCGTAGTGTGCGGTAGCTGATTAGTGCTTATCTGCAAAGCATATGATGCGATTGGATTAGGGTAGTCGTGCGACCTTGTTGACTTAGTCAAGTGTCGTGCGGGTGGGTTTAATTCAATCGGGAAATGACGGGTTGAACTCTACTTGTGGTCTATGGTTCGTTGACTTAGTCAAGGTCATAGATCGCTTGGGGCAAAATATTATTGGGAATTTCAAGTGTTGAAATTTGCAATGAGATTGCATACCTTTTATGAGATAGTTGGATCCCGATACCCGCTGCGAGTAAGAGTTACTCCTGGGAGAGTTTTACACATTACAATTAGCCGATCAAGTAGGTGTCTAGAAAGGTGTCAACGGGGTTACGCCCCTTGATAAATGAGGTTTACTTTAATTAGGTCCGTGCGAAAGCACGGGGAACCTCCCTCAAAGTACCAGCACTGGCCTGCCTGAAAGATTGGCGAACTTATAGGGTGTAATTAATCCCGGCTAGTCTTTCCTTTTAGCTTTTGAAGGAAGATTTGACTAAAACAGTGGGAGATATCCTGATTAGATATATTAATAACCAATCTAATCTAGCAAGAGCATACGCTGAGTGTTTTCTTCTCTTTCTCTCCTGGTTGCGACTATGTCACGTCTTAATCAAGATAATAATACGGATGTATTGACCGAACCCGCTTGTTATACTGAGCTGGGGAACGTTGGTACCGCTCCAACTTATAATAGTTATAAGACAGAGCAGGAAATAGAGGATTACCAGAATTCCCGTGCCGCCCAAACGAAGAAAGTGCATGCTGATGCATCTTCTTCGGGTGCGTTCATTACAGAGAACTTTCTCTCAGTATCCTTTACGTCCTGGGTATGAGATACCGGATCTGGATCCCGCATATGTAATCTGTTACATGGGCTACAGATAGGTAGATAGCTGAGAACAGGTGATAAGTTTCAAGAGTTGGAAACAGTGCAATTGTTGCAAGCCAAGTCTGTTGGCAGTTATCACCATGTATTACTAGAATACATTGATTCTGAACGAATGTTATTAGATACCGAACCTGATATTCAACATCATATCTGTCTCTTTATTAGTAAATAAGGATATAATTTTGTATTGTTGGATAATGTTTTTAACATTTCCTATATCAAGAGTTGATCAGTTCAGGCACGTTATTTAAAAAGCATAAACGTTCTAAATCAAACCACAGTTTTTAACGTATAGAACACATACATAAGGAAGAGTTCATAAATGAACAAATCCTTCTTGAGGTATTGTAGACTAGGTCGTATCAATGTGACCTGACTAGCTGAAGTTATATTTAGATACATATTTAAATCTGTTTGAATTTACATCTTATGAAACTTGCCGGTCATGTCACAAAGATAAGATGACCACAACTCTGTTTATTGGAAACAGAGAAAGAGTTAGTGAACTCTTAGGATTGATACATGTAACATTTCAGAAAATATAAAATATTATTTTTGGAATTTAATATTAAAATAATATTTTTCCCGAAAACTGCCCGATTTGCGAAATTGGGGTTTTCGAAAAAGGGTATAAATATATACCAATAATTGTGAAATAAATGAAAATTAAAATGATTTATTCATTTAATAATATAATTAAAGGATTTGGTATTTTTAAAATTTATTAAATGCAGTTTCGATAAAAACCTGATTAGTGCACTGCTAAACGCGATTAAGCCAAATCCGTATTTCTACAATTTTCCATGGCTAGTGCACCATGACATGTTACATGTTGTTTTATTTCATTTGTGTTATGGTTTTATTGTGGTGAGAAAAGAAAAAAAAGAAAAGAAAAAGGTGTCATGATGAGTTGGAGAGAGAAAGGGGACATAATGATGACCTGGAAAGTGAGTGGGTGAGAATAATTAAGAGAGAGAGAGGGGGGCTGCCTCATACTTTTTCCCCACCATTTATTTTTGCATCTCCTTCTTCATTTTCCTCACCCTCATATCCCTCCACCTTTAACTCCTAAATCCACCTCCAAAACTCCATCAAAACCCTATACCCTTTCAAAAAAAATGATCACCTCCTCACCCACATCGCGATGAATCAAGAAAAGTGGGATCTTGACAACTTGGAGACTTCTAGGGTTTGCTTAAGTGATATCCATGAGGTATAATTTCTTTCATTGGTTTAGTTTCAAGTTTTCCTAGCTTTTGTTTAAGTTTAGAGTTCGTTTAGTGGTGGATTGGTGATACTTAGGAATCCTAGTGAGGGTTTGAGTGAAATTGTGGTTTGGTGATGATTGAGTGGCTGTTGAGTGGCTGTGTAAGACTTGGGAATGAGTATGGGAAACCAAAATACAAACTTTAGAATTAATCCATGTCGGTTTTGTGAGGATATAGGGTGTGCAGGGAAATCTGGAGCAACCCGGGGAACTTTTGAGGAAACCAAACAATACCAGGGACCAAATTAGGGTACTAGGAGACCACCTCGACCACACGGACCCAAACAGAGGCCATGGCGCCGAGGAGGCCGGAATTTTAGGCCAAGTGGCCGGCCACTTGGTGGCATTTGGGTTCCAGGTCGTTCCAGTAGCTCAAATACCCCATATACAACACCCTATACTTGTTTGTTCATCCAAATTTCACCTAAGTCAAAATCTGGAAGTATTTTGGTGTGATATTGGCTATGTTTTCCATATTTTGAAATGCTAATTTTTCATATTTGGATTTGTATTTGGTTGTTGGATGTTTGTACATCAATGACTAGGGCTGTTTGGTCGATTTTGTACGCGTAAGCTATAGGTTCTAACCTATGAGCAATGCGGGTGCCGTTTTGGATTTCAGAACTTGATTTTAATAGCGTTGCGATGTGTTGTTATTGTAGGTACCATCGCGTGGATTCTGAAGCGATGGAGCGAGGCATCATCGACTTCGGCGAGCGAGGATTACGGTGAGTAGATCTATATCTACCGGGGAAGTCGGGTGGATGGCGTATAGCACCTCCGCAAACTTTTGATGGAAAACCGATTTTATAGAATATGGTTAGGAAACCTAGATTAGGAAACTAGGGTTAGAATGAGATAGCTACGAAACCATATTAGAAACTAGAGGATAGTTAGAAGTGATATGTTACTACTGTCGTAGGATGACGTTTAGCGATATTACCGCTTAGGGTACTGTAGGACTAGATAGTCGATGTAGATGCGTCATCCGAACCATACCTTTTTCTAAACCAAAGAATCGTATGTATCTTTTAAATGTATATCTTGAGGGATGTTACGGATTTTCAAATGATATCTTTTCCTTAAAAATACCGTAACCCCTGTTTTCAAAACTACGATTCACTTCTTTAAAAATCTGATTGTATGGTTCGGGTGTGTTTGTTAGATTAGATACTTATACTTAGTAGAGATAGCATGTTTATGTAAACTCGACATGATATGAGACATAAATGCGATGAAAGAATACAAGACGAATTTGATGATATGATGAGATGATGATATGATATGATGGTATACGGATGCGAGTCGATCGAGATGATTTATACCCTGCCGGTCCCCTGATATGAGATTATTGCAGATGCGACCTGGGACATAGGTATATAGGGTTATATATATATAGAATGTTGTGAATCATGTATGATAGGCCGTATGTGATATTAGGCCGTACCCTCATTTGTCGTATAGGATGATAGGATCCCTTTTAGTATAATGCCGCCGCACGATGATATTCCGTGCGTGATGAGTTTGACTTGATGATTGATCCTTATCCTTGACTAGAGGTTGCTGTTCCCTGATTTAAAATCAGGAAAAGCTTCAGAAGAGGCATCACGTGCCCACACGTGACACGCGGTCACGTGTTGGCACGCGACGTTTAAAGCAGCGGCACAGAGCAAGCGCAGAAGAGAGGCCCATTCAAGGGGTCACGTGCTTACACGTGACCGGGGGTCGCGTGCCTACACGTGACCGAAGGTCACGTGCCTACACGTGACCGGGGGTCACGTGCCTACACGTGACCGGGGGTCACGTGCTCACACGTGACTGACTTTAAAAGCCTTATTCTTTAACAGAATTAAATTCTGAGGAAAGATCTTTCAAATTTTTCCAAAATGGAGAAGAATTATCTGAAACCGTTGGATCAAGAATCTGAAGGTGATTAAATATCACTAATTTATGGAAAAATCTTGGACATGGAAAGATTTCCCCCTAAGTCTAACCGAAATAACAAAGAGATATCTTTGGATTTAAAATCCAATGGTGAATAAAATTCACCTAAAAATCTAAAGGCCCAGATTAATGATGAAGATAAATCAAATCTCTCAATAAACAAATCAAATTTTTCAATGAAAGATTCACTAAAACAGATTGATTCTTTTCCTTCTCCTATAAAAAGGAGCCAAAAAAAAGAAGGAGAAAAAAACACAGAGAGAGATATAGAGCCTTGGAATCTTGAAAATTTAGAAGGAAGAATTTGATTCTCTGCAAAAGAAAAACCCTAGGTAAGAAAAGAGAGGCTTAAAAAGAGAATTTAATTCTCAAAAGAGTTTAACTCTTATATAAAGAAAAGTACTTAGTTCTTTCTCTGGTTGAGCATCTGCAAAGTGCACATCTTCCCATGAATTGAGAATTTAATTCTCAATGGGTTGAGATCCTGCCATGCAGATCTAAAACATAGAGGAGGAATTGAGTTTTGAGAATTTAATTCTCACAAAATTATAGGAATTTAATTCCTTTGAGATAAAATTAGGGTTTAACCCTATATTATAGGAATTTAATTCCTTCAGAGTGGACAGAACTAGGGTTCAACCGTAATTGAGAACTTAATTCTCTCAAACTCACAGGAATTTAATTCCCTTAAAAAAGAAATTAGGGTTTCACCCTATGCCAGAATTTAATTCTTTACATATATGGGGAATTTAATTCCTACAGAAAAGAAATTAGGGTTTAACCCTATCTAAGAATATAATTCCTCAGAAGAAAATAGGGATTTAATTCCTCTAAAGTTTATTGCTAGGGTTTAACCCTATGAAGAATTTAATTCTTAAATGATGAACAGATCTTTAAAACATGCAAAGAACCAGAGTCACGTGGCCCCTGTAAAGATCCACAGAAAAGAATTTTGAGGCAACGCCTCACGTGCCCCACGTGACCCCTGAAGGACACAAAGAGAAAGCAAAAGAAACAGAAGCTATGGGCGCCCTCACGTGCTACCACGTGACCCCTTGGCAAAAGCTTTAACCGTTAAAAACCCACATTCCCATCACGTGACAGCACATGATGCTCCAAGAGCAATTATAGAAAGTATTCAATACATTTGGCAGAATAAAATAAGGGGAATCAGGGCGCTCTCACGTGACCCCTCTCTCCTTAGTGTTTAACACTAATTTGAAGACTTTGTTCCCAGTGTTTAACACTGATTTTCTTAGTGTTTAACACTAATTTGAAAACTCTATTTGCAGTGTTTAACACTGATTCTCTTAGTGTTTAACACTAATTTGAAAACTTTGTTCCCAGTGTTTAACACTGATTTTCTTAGTGTTTAACACTAATTTCAAAACTCTGTTCCCAGTGTTTAGCACTGATTTGCTTTAGTGTTTAACAATAATTTGAAATCTCTGTTTCCAGTGTTTAACACTGATTTGCTTTAGTGTTTAACACTAATTTGAAAGCCCTGTTGCTAGTGTTTAACATTGATTATCTTTTAGTGTTTAACACTAACTTGCTAATCTTATTCCCAGTGTTCAACACTGTTGGTCTTTAGTGTTTAACACTAGCTTTAGCCCAATTGGCTAAGTTTCTAGAGGCAAAGCCTCTCCTTCAATGAACCAACAGAGGGCCAATATTCTAAACATGATTGGACTTAGCCCAAGCTGGCCATAAGTCCTCAATTCAAACTTAACTGGGCTAATGGGCTCATAATATAATTAGTTGGTCTTAGTTCCAAATTGGGCCAAAGATTATTTAATCTACCTTGGTTCAAGGGTACATCTCTTCACTCCTTTGATACTTGGCGTTGTAATTCCTCAACGTCTTCAAAGAGGTGACGAGTCCCGATGACCATACATTAATACGGACTGTGGGGTCCTTAAACTCATGGACTATGATGTCCTTAACCTTGACCGTGATGTCTTAAAACTAATGCCGGACTGTGGAGTCCTTAAAATCCACGGACTATGATGTCCTTAACCTTGACCGGGATGTCTTAAAACTAACAACGGACTATGATGTCCTTAACCTTGACCGGGATGTCTTAAAACTAACAACGGACTATGATGTCCTTAACCTTGACCGTGATGTCTTAAAACTAACGCCGGACTGTGGAGTCCTTAAATCCACGGACTATGATGTCCTTAACCTTGACCGCAACGTCTTAAAACTAATATTGGCCCGCATTGTCCTTAAACTACCTATTGACCGCAATGTCACTAAACTAAACAACATGGCTCCCCCTTAATTGCTCTGTTGTTGGATCTAAACGATCCCGTTAAGTTGATCTTAGTCTAAAACTAGACTAACGTATCCTTAACAAACGTTTAAGTCGATCTTAGTCTCAAATGAGGCTAACGTATCCTTAAAACCAAACCCCCAAACCCAAATCTAAGATAATACGGATTTGGACTAGTCCACACCCTACGGGCGACGACATAACTCAGTCTCCGTATACAATCCACGGGCAACCAAAAACAAAACAAACACACACGACACGAAATGATCATCTGGAGAAGGAGAAAGTTGTTACCGCAATGCGGTAGCATAATTAACTGCAGGGGCTTGCGCTTGCAGGGAAGAGCGTCCCTACAATCAAAAACCCCTCAAGCGAGGGGGAATCCGACAAAGTCTGCTACATCGGACGCATCCGTTTAAACCTTCGATACATGGTGCCATAAATCAACTTGGCATCTTCGGAGAGGTAGACGGATAGCACCAATTAGCATCTGCCCCGAATTTCAGGCAAGACGTCTGTCGCGCCGTCTTTCGGAGGGGAACAGATTCTGGCACGCCCGGTGGGACCTTTTCCTCTTTCCACTCCACACTTCGTGTGTCGTCTTCGCGAACGAATCGCGGTTTGTTAATGGTTGCCTTTGGGTTTCAAGTTACTAAGATTTGGACTTTTGCCTGGCGCAGAAATCAAGCATCAATGGCATCCAACTGCTAGAGCTGCTCGAAATTCAAGTGCAACCAACGCTCTACCTCACCTGGAGGTGTAGCCTATGGGCCTCAAGCGGCCTCCATCCTTGCCATGCCGGCGGAACAAGTGACTCAGGCTACTACTGGTCTGTTTTTCGGGACCATGCTCCCGCCTGCAAGCTTGACAATCCCAGTGCCCGCACCGGAAGCGCAAAAGAAGTCGGTCTTCGATCGGCTTACTACTACCGCTGCCCCTTTCAATGGGTCGTCCAATATCAAGCCGGCAGCCTCTATCTTTACCAGGCTGAACCAGAACTCTGATGGGCCCGCCAAGAAGCCCACAAACCCTGAAATGGCCGTCCCGAGGAAGATAGCCACCTCTACTCCTGAAGTCGTCAAGGCGGCTTCTCCTGTTAAAGAGTCGGTCTTTTCAAGGCTGACTATTCCGGCTCCTGCTCTTGCTCGAGGGTCTGTTTTTGACAGATTGAACATCACCACTCAAAAGACATCAGCCTTCAAGAGGCTGGCACCAGCGGCGCCTCATCCGGATAGGGGGCAAGAAGAGACTATCCCTATCGCCGAGCCAGTCCCAACAGCTCGACACGCTCGACATCGCCACTGGCGCTGAGTAAGGAAGGCCGGGGGCAACTCCCCCTCAGGGCTAACTCCACCGGCTCTGATGGTGGAAGTTGATGCTGCTATTCCAACTGGGAACAGCTTTGAACCGCTAAGGAGGGTACGCAAGAACTCTCCGACTGCCACGTTGAAAAGATCTCCTCCACCTGTGGAGAGTGTTACAGAAGAGAAGCCAGAGCAGCCTCCTCAACGGCCGTCCTCCAAAATTTATAAGGTCTGGCGACGGGTTCAGGACTCAGTAATCGACCAAGATCACTCTCGCCGGCGGAAGAGGATGAAGGTTCAGGAAGAAAAGAACCGTCCTGTCAAACAACAAAGGACGATAACCACTTGGGTGCCCGCTGCAACGGCTCCCGCCACGTCAACTACTCAAAAGAGAAGAAGGCCGGAGAAAGTCCCCACGCCTGCAGCAAATGTCAAAGACAGTAAGCTTAAATGCCCTAAGTCTGGGGGCATAGTGGTGCATACCGTTTACATGGCGTCCGGAAAGGAGGACAGCCGTACATCTACAGGTCATCGAACGCTAACGCGATCGGTGACTAAAGCTCAGGAGCAACAGTAGAAGCTCCAAGAAATGATGAATGCGATGGCCGCATTCACTGGGCCAAAAGAAAGCCCCGAAGCATCCTCGGATCAACGCCAGGAGCAGGAAACTGACGCTGAGTTCCTTCGCAGGATACTGGAAAAGAAGGATAAAGAGGCTGCGGAACAAGCAGCCAATATAAAACGAATGGCCCTTCTGTTCCAGGACATGGTGGGTATGATGATCCAACAAGATCCTCCTGCTGAAGATCCTCCGATCGTCCTTGAAGATGACAGGGGCGAAACGTCAAATCCTCCACCGGCTCTGTCAACATCCAAGGAGGAGACAATCTCCAAAGCTGACTTGGACGAATATATAGCTCAGCAGATACGGGTTCACCAGGCGACTGAGGCAGCCGGTCAAGTTGTCAGAACAGGGCGGCTGTATCCGAGCTAGTATGATCAGATCAAGTACCCGCCGGGTTATACAATACCGAAATTCCATGTCTATAAGAGGACGGGCAATCCCCACCAGCATGTTGCCCAGTTCAGGGCACTTTGTGGCAACACTTGAGGCGACGACAAACTGCTAGTTCGCCAGTTTGTCGGCAGCTTGTCAGAAACGGCGTTCGAGTGGTACTCTGAGCTCCCGAACGACTCCGTCAAAACATTTGCGGAGATGGAGCTGCTATTTACGCAGCGATTCGCGAGCGCTAGCGAACGCACCCCGATAACGGCGTTGATTAATGCCAGGGTGAAACCAGGTGAGACGTGGGTCCAGTACGCTATACGCTGGCGAAACTTGTGGTCGAAATGCGAACAACGCATTGAGGAAGCGCCCGCGGTGGGCATGTTCGTGGGTTCCCTAGATCCTCATGCAACTATCTCACAGTTCATGATGTTCTTTAAGCCAACCACGTTCCAGGCTTTGATCGACAAGTTGGCCCAGATGGACCAGATGGGTCACATACCGTCTCCCCCGAAGCCGGAACCTCGGAATGACAAGGGTAAAGGGAAGGCAACCTTCGTTGCGAATGCTCAGCAGCAACCCAGTGCCCCAAAGCTGGCGGATCAACTGGAAGAAAGATGGCGGTATTATAATGAGAAAATGAAGCGCCTCTACTCATTCCCGCATGATAAGACGAAGAGGCTATTCGAGCTGGCGGTACGCAACAGGCTTATCAACTTGCCAAACCCAAGACGACCGCCGCAACCCAGTGAGGTGAATAACCCCAGTTATTGCCCTTACCATCAAACGGTAAGCCATTCGATTGAGGATTGCTTCGTCTTCAAAGGATGGATTGAAGATCAATACCTACAGGGCAAGTTTGGGCTGTCCGAGAAGTGGAAGGTGAACCCGCCACAACCGCACACTCCTAAGAAGACGGACGCACCGGGGGCAACTTGCTCTTTCATTGAAAAAGCTCTATGGGAAATCGTGCTTTCAGCAAAAACCAAAAGAATGCTGAATGAGCTCCAGACGTGCCCGGCGATCAGGTGGAAGAACCCGCTGGAACCCTAGATCATTGAAGGGATGCTGAAGCCGCACCCAACTCCAAAGATCGGTGGTGATGGCCCGAGCACTCACAACCAGCCGTCAAAATCTTCAAAGAAAAAGAAGAAGAAATCCAAGAAGCCTGTGAAGCCTGGCAACAAGCGTATGGACTTGCAGAAACAGATTGACGCGCTGGAAGAGTACAATCAAAAGGTGCGAACTCCCATCACACTCCAAGAGTTCCTCAACCACGTCTTTCAGGAGGAAGATAACGGAGAGAGCTCGTCGGATGAATCTGAGGGATACGTGGCGAGTTGTCATGTGATCTCCCACTCATTTACAGACGATGAAAAAACTCCTGGCACTAAGAAACAGGGGGCAGAGCCTGAACCGGAGCTTGTATGGCCGTCAGACGAAATGATCGACGCTTTTCTGGATGAGATTCGTCTGAAAAGTAAAGCCGATCGGGAGCGTGAGACGGCCGCATCAGAAAGAGCCAAACGCAGGCGACTAAACGAAAGAGTTGAAGCACTCCCGCCAGATCAAAAGACATCCGATGCAGATAAAAAAGATTCAAGACGAGGAAAATGTTTGCCAAAGCCATGTCAATGGGAATGAAGCTACCGCCCTCGGAAGAAAACACGCGCAATGGAACGGAAATGCATCCTAATTACTGCTCATATCATCGGAAGATTTCACATCCCACTGAGGAGTGCGACGCTTTTAAGATATGGTGGAAGGGATATGTTGCTCACCGGCAACATTTTAAAAGAATGAAACGCAAAACCCGTCGGGAGCAAAGACGTACGACCGAAGGGCATAAAAGAACTACGGGCAACTTTTACACGGTCAACGCCGGAGGATCACAAGTTCTCATCTTTGAGAGCGACTCTGATGAGGAAATGGCTCTGGGCCCTCTCTTTAAAGAATCCGTCTTAGGGAAAGAGGAAGAACCGGAGGCCTGCGAAAACATTCAGCTGCGCAATCGCACGCTCCCGGAAAAGAATCTCGGACCCGCAACTAGAAAAGATAACGGAAAGGAAAAGGTTGCTGAGGATATCGCCTTATATGACCAAGTCATGAAAGAGCTGATTGCCAAGGACCCGCCCAAGAAGAGTGTTAGTTATGTATATGCCCTAGAGGCCATTGTTGTACATATGATGTATATTATAATGGATGCTTAGATATATATAGAGATGACTTTCTTGCTCGTCATGATAGTATGCTATTTGGTTTCACTTTATCTTAACATGTTGACTTGTATTGGTTTACTGTCTTACTCTCACATGTTGATAAAGCCCTTAGGATCTGTACTCGACTACTGGGACTGTGATGAGATCATACTAGTGGGGCCACGGTAGTCGATGAGTACATCCTATAACTGTTCCTAGTCGAGGGTATATCGAGACAGGGTATCGATACACCAGAGTAGACTAGCGTATACGCATCTTGACCCATATGATGGGCGATGGATGATCCCATACCCATCGGTGTTTGACATCAGAGATGGTGTACGGTGCTCAGTGGAGACTGGGTACACTGGACGGACTCGCCGAGAACTCCCAGATGGTGATATACCACACGTCAGATGGCAGTTCTCCGGTGACACTGGTACAGGGTAGTCTGTAGACCCGAGATCGTCATAGAGTCTTGTATGATTCCCACTGTGCTTTGATTTCCACCTTACCACGTCCAAGAGGGCGTGCAAAACGGTGGATTTTGGGTACAGTCCCGAATCACATGGAGGCAATGAGCGATAGGAGGGGATTCGTCTCTCTCGGTATAGGGAGTTGATGTTGTGCTGTGTTCGATTGGCTATAACTGGAAGTCCCTGGCCAGGGCTGATATAGAGATTTACTGGTAAGTGTTACTAGTAGTTTCTCGACCCGTTATGAGCCACACATCGACACGACTTATCGGTTACTGGGGTCTGACGTATACCACCCCTAGACTTGATATGCGACATATCAGACGAACAGACCGGACTGTACGGGAGTGTTACTGATTGGATTCACAGGAGAACGCACAGGCTAGCTTGTTGATCTTCTGATCGCTCAATACCTGGGTGGCTGTTACGTTTAGCTGACCGCTTGCAGCTTGTGGGTGTTTGATATGATCATCACCTGCTACCGGCGTATTGACGATTCTTTAGAGTCCTACACAAAGGTTTCTTGGCTCAGGCGAAACGGAGTAGAGGCACATATGTGATATGTGCAGGACCGAGAATAATGCGATATGAGATACCGTATTATATTCTCGCGATATTTAGATATGAACCGGGTCATCGGATCAAGTGTTGATTCGATGAATCGGTACATGATATATTAGTCGGTAATATTCGATATAGCCGGATCGTCGGATCAAGTGTTGATTCGATGATTTAATGTATAATAATATATATGATATATTGTATTATATTATCTAATGTTGGCTCGCTTTATTATTTCATTTTCTCACTGGATGATACATTGATATATATGCGATATATGTTAATTGTATTATTTTCTTTTGTTGCAAATATATAATATATATGTGATATATATTATTGTGACATGATATGATTTATTGTTTAACATGTTTAAGGATGATTAACTGAGGTTAGGGTTTGATTAGGGTTAGTTGCTTCATGCACCTTCTAGAAGCAATTTCTTTTGTCATGGTTAAGATATTTGTTGATGACACATTGCTAACCAAACCAAACCCTAACTCTAGTTGTTTCTCTACACATTATTAGCCACTCATCCTTGACCATGGTTTATATATCAATCATATACTTTTATTTCTATTCATCACAAAAGGATTTATCTTTATCTTTTCCATTATCATCTTCTTCTCTCTAAAAAAAAAGCACACTTGAAATTCTTTATGTGATGAATAAATATGAGAAAATGATTTAAAAAGAAAGCAAAAATACTACTCTCTCATCCTCATCTCATCTAGCCAATGAGATTAGTGTGTTCAACTCTTTAGAGTGAGAAAGCTCGAGTATTTGCAACTTCGACGTAGATCATCGGAGATTTGGAACACTTCAAGCTAGCATGGATCGTTCGAGTCATGGAGCCTCTCATGAGTCCGGGAGATCGTGGATCGCGGCAAAGGGACTTCTACTCGGAGCTTGTGAAGCGAAGGAGCGGACTACAAAGGTTGTAATCCCTCACACTTAGATAAAAGTTATCATCTTGCACGTTTAACCCTAATAATCTAGCAAAGATCCCGGCTTTGGGTTGTTCGGCACGTCTAAATTTTTATCCGGGCATGTTTGATGCCTTATGAACCTTCACAAGAGTGCCTAGGAACCCTTCAGTGGTATCAGAGCCTAGCTAGAGCATTAGGCGACGTGTTTATGAAGTTAAAACTCCGATCGAACCCGAACCGACGTAAATAGACCCTTCTCTGGAAATTTTTCAAAAACTCGGATTTTTCTGAATTAAAAATACGTAAAAAAATTAGGAGGGAATTCTAAGAATTACCATGAAACACGGGCCCACAATTCCTCTAAACGGCGGCGGAACCGCGGCGAAAACATGCTTTTCGCGGCGGTTCCGCGGCGGAATTATGGATTGGTGACACGTGTTTTTCATGGTAATATCCGTAGGTTCTTGTTGATGCTTCTGGGTATTTTTAATTTGTTTCAAGTGTTGAATATTCAGGGGTTTGTTTTGTAATAGAAGATTCGATCGGAATATTTAAATTCGTATTTCTTTCCGGATATTTAGAAACTGTTAAACTAGTTGAACGGATATCATTAACCCATTTTTTCCCGGCACGTAAAACTTTCAAGTGTTGAATTTTTATCGGGTTTAAATCTTTCGGAAAAATTGTACAAGTTAAGCGGTGGACCCTCTAGAAGACAACAAACCTTAACTCGATTATGTGACCGTCTTGAACTGCCTTTTGAACCTTCGGGTTTGGGGCAGTACGGCGTGCCACATGTGAGGCGTTAGCTTGACCCTTCTACAGCTGGATCACTGGTACTTTGACATATTCTGGGATTATTTGAACTCCGCTCAAGAGTTGAGCACTTTGGGAAATCTTGGGTATTTGATTATCTGTTCGGAAAGTTTAATACTGTCTATTTATCTGGAATGTGATACAATATGTGGAATTCATAGAGTTAGGCATGAAATGCGAAGTATGTGATATTTCGGATTTACGATGTCTAAAGTGATTGTGGATTCCAAATGTTGTAGTTTTACACTTTCTTTTCTGTGACCGTAAGTGTAATATGTGATATCGCCGGTTTCGTTGCTATATGTCAACGACAATTGGGATGCGCATATTTACTTACGTTGATGATATGTGATATTATGTGTTGCTGTGATATGTTATATTGGATCGTCGTGTTCTGAATAGCCGGGGGTTTTATATGAGATGAGGGTTTTTATTTTCATTCATGTAAAATTCATTTGTAATGTAATATTCTTTTATTTGGGGCACTTCCAGGTTGAGGTTGATGTCACCTGTGTATATTATTTACTTTTCCGCATTAGGTAGACCCAAGGAGGGGAGCACAACTAACCGGGTTCTAGGGTCCAGTGGGAGGCCATCTCGAGGAGTCGAGACCGGGTCTCCTAACCCTAGAATTGGCAGTGTTACTTGCCGCTCTCGTAGGGGTCTTGGGATGTGGGTTAGGCTATTCGTCGCGACCGTGGAATCCTTGTTTTATACAGGCTCGTATTGAAAACACGGACGTCCTAGTATATCCAATATTTCATATATGTTCTTCTGCTGCAATGTTCTGTGATGAGATCATATTACTGCCTGAGACGAATGCTTATACTATATATATATGCTGATATATAAATATTACTGCTTTCGTTTCTTCTGTGATGCTTAGGAAGCATAAGCTGATGGGATTTTTATTAATGAGATTAATAAAAGGAAAAGAAACCTAAAGATGTTGTAGAATCAAAACTTTATAAAAAAAGGGGTAGCTACAGTTTTTGTTAGTTGTATGTATGCCCTAGAGGCCAGTATTGTACAGATGATGTATATTATATTGGATGCTTGGACATATATAGAGATGACTTTCTTGCTCGATATGATAGTATGCTATCTGGTTACTCTTTATCTTAACATGTACACTTGTCTCTTTATACTGTCTTATAGTTACATGTTGGTAAAGCCCTTAGGATGTGTACTTGACTACCTGGACTATGATACAGATCATACTAGTGGGGACATGGTAGTCCATAGGTACATCCTTCAAGGTCCCTAGTCGTAGGTGTATCGAGACGGGGCATCGATATACCAGTGTAGACTAGCGTATACGCTTCTCGACCCATGAGATGGGCGATGGATGATCCCATATCCATTGGTGTTTGACATCAGAGATGGTATACGGGTGCTCAGTGGAGACTGGGTACACTGGACGGACTCGCCGAGAACTCCCAGATGGTATTATACCTCACGTCAGATGGCAGTTCTCAGGTGACACTTGTACAGGTTAGTCTGTAGACCCGAGATCGTCATAGAGTCTTGTGTGATTCCCACTGTGCTTTGATCTCCACCTTACCACGTCCATGAGGGCGTGCAAAACGGTGGTCTTTGGGTACAGTCCCGAGTCACATGGAGGCAATGAGCGATAGGAGGGGTTTCGTCTCTCCCGGTATTGGGGGTTGATGTTGCGCTGTGCTCGATTGGCCGTAACAGGGAAGTCCCTGGCCAGGGATGATCAGAGATTTGCTGGTAAGTGTTACCAGTAGTTTCTCGACCCGTTATGAGCCTCACATCGGCACGACTTATCGGTTATTGGGGTTTGACGTTTACCACCCCTAGACTTGATATGCGACATATCAGACGAACAGACCGGACTGTACGGTAAGTGTTATTGGTTGGATTCACAGGAGTGTGAGCGGGCTAGCTCGTCGATCTTCTGATTGCTCAATACCCGGATGGCCGTTACGTTTAGCAGACCGCTTGCGGCTTGTGGGTGCTTGATATGATCATCATCTGCTACCGGCTATTGACGAGTCTTTAGAGTCCTACACAGAGGTTTCCTGGCTCAAGCGAAACGAAATAGGAGTGCATATGAGATATGTGCAGGACCGAGAATGATGCGTGTATGTGATACCGTATTCCATTCTCGCGATGGATGTATCGATTGGTTATATTCGATATAACCTAGATATCGAATCAAGGATTGATTCGATAAGCCGATACATAGGATACTAGTCGGTTATATGTGATATGACCGGATCGTTAAATCAAGTGTTGATTTAATGATTTAATGTATAATTATATATTTGATATATTACTTTGCATTAACTAGTATTGGTTCACTTTAAATGGATTTTCTCACTTGATGTGCAAGAAGTATATGTGATATACTTTTGTGCACATATTTGTATCATGTTTGATGATACTTGATCATTTGGTTAAGAGTAAAGGATTAAACCATGGTTAAGAGATGATTAGGGTTTTGCCTTTTCATTTATTTATTTGTTTATTTATTTGGAAAAGATTTAGATAAGAATGGTGGCTATGTTTGTTTCTAGTTGAAGCTTCATGAAGCTTTGACTTCTTAACCATTCTTGTCTTCATGCTTAATCCTAACCCATCCAAGTAACCATGGTCTATTCTCTACACTCTACCCTAGTTAGTTTATGATAAGTATTCATTTATTATTCATTTTAACTCAACACTTATCATAATTCTAGCTTCATCTTCTTCTTCATCTTCAAGAATGAAAACTTGATGCCATCAATGGCAACTTGAGCAAAAGTGAGAGAAATCCAATTCTAAAGTGAACCCACCTCCTATTTCTTCATCCTCTACCTCTTGCCAAGTGGTTTTGGGTGTTTTCTTCACAAGTTTAACAACTTGGTGCAGTCGGAGCTTGAACTTGTGAAACCTCGACGTAGATCATCTTCGGCACGAAGCCGACGACCTTGCCCGCTCGTTTTTCCGATGAAGCCGACGATTGAGTCTAGGATTTGAGATGGACAGCGAGAGGACGCCTACGTGGAGCTAAGGAAGTGGAGAACCGGATCTACAAAGGTTGTAGCCTCTCTCCTTTAGTTAAGATGTTAACTAGTTTACTGTTTCGCCTAAACATCTAGTCAACGATCCGTATTAGGGATTCTCGGCACCCGTAAAATTTGAAATTGGCATGGTTGATGCCCTGTAAGACCTCTTGAGTGTGCCTAGAAACCCTACAGTGGTATCAGAGTCTAGCTAGAGCCTTAGGCGAAGTCCAGACGGAGTTTGAAGTCCGATCGAATCGAAACCCTAATATCAAAGTTGCTCTCTGTACTTTTTTTAAAAACTGGGTTTTTTCCAAATTAAAAATATGCAGAAAATTCAGCAGGACTTTCTAAGAATTACTGTGAAACACGATCACCCAATTCCTCCATAGTGCGGCGGAACCGCGGCAGAAGCCTGGCTTCTGCGGCTGTTCCGCGGCCGCATGATGACGTCACCCACCCAATTTTGCACAGTAACTTCTTTTATTCAGTGCTGAGTTCTCTGGGAATTTTTAATATTTATTCAAGAGTTGAGTATTCTGGGTTGTATTGGGGACTCGGTATTTCGATCGGATTATCGAACTTTGTCTAAGTGCTTTCCGGATAATTTTTTTGAATATGTTAAAAAGTCCGACCGGATATAAATACCCAACTTTTCCCCTGCCGGAAAATATCCAAGTGTTGGATTTTTGTGTGGTTTAAGGACGTTCTGAGTAGTGCAAGTAACGCGATGGTCCCTCTAGAAGACAACAAACCTTAACTCGATTATGTGACCGTCTTGAACTGCCCTTTGAACCTTCGGGTTTGGGGCAGTAGGCGTGCCACATGTGAGGCGTTGGCTTGACCCTTCTACGGCTGGACCGTTGGTACTGAGGCATGAAGTGAATGTCTTTGAACCTATTTCATGTGTTGGACGGTTTCGGGAAAACTTGGGTGTTCGAATGTTCGATCGAAAAGTTTAATATTTTCTATTTATCCGGAATGGGATACAATAATTGGAATTCACAAATAGTTATGAGATAACTGGATGAATGTTATAAATCTAGCGGTTTAGTTTCATTTGATATTGAAAAGAGTTTTCGATAATGAGACTAAAATGCGGGGTTTATAACTGTTAGGCATGTGATGTCTAAGTATTTCATTTTGATTAGGCATGCGATGTCTAAAGAGGTTGCGGATTCCAATTGTTGTAGTTTTACACTTTCTTTTCTGTGACCGTAAGTGTAATATGTGATATCGCCGGTTTCGTTGCTATATGTCAACGACAATTGGGATGCGCATATTTACTTACGTTGATGACATGTGATGTTATGTGTTGCTGGATATGTTATATTGGATTGTCGTGTTTGAATAGCCGGGGGTTTTTATGTGAGATGAGTGTTTTTTCATTTTCATTCATGTAAAAAACTTGTATGTAATATTCTTTTATTGGGGCACTTCCAGGTTGCGGAAGATGTCACCTCTTGTATATTATTTACTTTTCCGCATTAGGATAGACCCAAGGAGGGGAGCACAAGTAACCGGGTTCTAGGGTTCAGTGGGAGACCAACTCGAAGAGTCGAGTCCGGGTCTCCTAACCCTAGAATTGGTAGGGTTGCTTGCCGCTCTCGTAGGGGTCTAGGGGTGTGGGATTGGCTATCATCACGACCGTGGAATCCGTGTTTTATACTGGCTAGTATTGAAAACACGGACGTCCTAGTATATCCAATGTTTCATATATTTTTTCTGCTGCGATTTCTGTGATGTGATCATGTGATGTTCTGTGATAGATACAGTATATAGTATATATGATATATTATATAGACGTTACTTATGTTTTACACCCGCGCTAGCCCTGTCCCGCTCTGCCGTTAGTTACCTAACCTAACGGTGCACGAGGGGACATCGAGGCGAATGCGGATGGCATAAGTGTACGTCGTATTTATCTGTGATGTTTAGGTATTTAAATGATGGGACTTCATTAATGTGATTAATGAAAGAAAAGAAACCAAATGATGTTGTAGAATCAAATTTTAAATAAAACAGGTAGCTACAGTTCTTGCTTTGCATAGCGGTATATATGATATACCCTGCACCTTATTCGATGAGGAAAGGACCGAGATCCCTTCACCGGGAGTGACTCCTTTAGCAATAACTGGCAGATGCTACACACTCGGTTTGACTTTTGATTGCTTCTATAGTTTTTGCTTTGCACAGTGATATATATGATATATCCCGCACCTCATTCGACGAGGAAAGGGCCGACGATCCCTTCACCGGGAGTGACCCCTTTAGCAAAACTAGAAAAGCCTCAAAATCACTCCATTTCAAAACTTTATTTGATTCTACAACGATATCAAGTTCATTACGCAATAGGTTTTCAGAAAAACCTGTCGTAGCCCTCCGTCATTTCAGATAAGTTACATATAGTATTCGTGCTGCATTTGTTGGCTTTCGTCAAGGTGTAGTGTGCGGTAGCTATGTGCTGTTTATCTACTGCATATGATGCGACTAGATTAGGGTAGTCGTACGGCTTTGTTGGCTTTCGTCAAGGGTCGTGCGGGTGGGTTTAATTCAGTCAAGAAATGTATGGGTTGAACTTGACTAGCGGGCTGTGGTTTGTTGGCTTTCGTCAAGGTCATAGCACGCTAGGGGCAAAAGCATTATCGGGAATTTCAAGTGTTGAAATTTGCAATGAGATTGCATACCTTCTATGAGATAGTTGGATCCCGATACCCACTGCGAGTAAGAGTTACTCCTGGGAGAGTTTTACACACTACAATTAGCCGATCAAGTAGGTGTCTAGAAAGGTGTTAACGAGGTTACGTCTCTGGGAAAACGAGGTTTACACTAATTAGGTCCGTGCGAAAGCACGGGGAATCTCCCTCAAAGTACCGACACTGGCCTGGCTGAAAGATCGACGAAGTTGTAGGGTGTAATTAATCCCGGCTAGTCTTTCCTTTTAGGGTTTGAAGGAAGATTTGATAAAAACCAGTGGGAGCTATCCTGATTAGATAAGATAATAACCAATCTGATCTTGCAAGAGCATACGCTAAAGTGTTTTCTTCTCTCTCTCTCCAGGTAGCGACTATTTCATGCCCTAACAAAGATAATAATATGGATGTATTGACCAAACCCGCTTGTTATACTGTGCTGGGGAACGTTGGTTCCGTTCTTTCCTATAAGAGTTATAGGAATGAACAGGATATAGGGGAATACCAGGATTCCCATGCCACCCGAATGAAGAAAGTACATGATGATGCATTTTCTTCGGGTGTGTTCGTTACAGAGAACTGTTTCTCCATTTGCTCTACGTCCTGGGTATTAGATACCGGGTCAGGATCCCATATATGTAATCAGTTACATGGGCTTAGAAAAGGTAGAGAACTTGGAGAAGGTGATAAAGACATTAAAGTTGGAAATGGTGCAATTGTTGCAGCTAAGACTGTCGGGGAATATCACCTTGTGTTACCAACTGGTAATACATTGGTTCTGAACGAATGCTATTACATGCCGAACCTGATATGCAACATTATATCAGTTTCTTTATTAAGTAAAGAGGGATATAATTTTGTATTACAGGACAATGTTATGAACATTTTCCGTAACCAAAAGTGGTTGGATCAGGCACGTTGTGCAATGGCATTTATGTTCTAAATCAATCAACAGTTCTGAGCATAACAAACACACACAAGAGGAAGAGTTCAAAACCGAAAGAATCCTTCTTGTGGCATTGTAGACTGGGTTACATCAATACGACACGACTGGCTAAGTTGCATAAGGATGGATATTTGAAACCTTTCGAATTTTCATCTTATGACACTTGCCAGTCATGTCTCAAAGGCAAGATGACCAAAACTCCGTTTACGGGACACGGAGAAAGAGTTACTGAACTCTTAGGACTAGTACATAGTGATGTATGCGGTCCAATGTCTACACATGCCAGGGATGGTTCTTCGTACTTCATTACATTCACTGACGATCTCTCAAGATACGGACATGTGTACTTGATAAGACACAAGTCTGAAGCTTTTGAGAAATTTAGAGAATATAAACAAGAAGTCGAGAACCAAACCGGAAAAAGTATTAAAATCCTTCGATCTGATCGAGGAGGTGAATACTTGAGCAATGAATTCCTGGACTTCCTAAAAGAGAATGGGATTCTCTCTCAGCTGACTCCTCCATATACACCACAGCACAACGGTGTATCAGAACGGAGGAACCGCACCCTATCAGACATGGTGCGCTCTATGATGAGCACAGCTGAGTTACCTATTTCCTTCTGGGGGTATGCGCTTGAGACAGCCATACATCTATTGAATATGGTCCCAACCAAATCTGTGCCTACCACTCCATATGAGATATGGAAAGGAAAGAGACCAAGTCTTAACTATGTTAAGATATGGGGTTGTCCAGCCTATGTCAAACGACAAAATCCGGACAAACTCGAGGCACGGTCTGTTCTATGCAAATTTGTAGGATATCCCAAGAATTCTCAAGGGTATATCTTCTACCACCCTGAGGAACAAAGAGTGTTTGTTTCTCGGCATGCCACCTTTTTAGAAAAGGAATTTCTTGAAAAAGAGATTAGTGGTCATGAGGTAGAACTGGAAGAGGTTCCAACTGCAGAAGCTACAACAGAAGATCTGGTGGAACCAGAGGATTCCGTAGTTCCCGATGAACCCCAGCCACTCCGCCGATCTAGTAGGGTTCCTCGCCAACCTGAGAGATACTACGGTTTTCTCATGGATGGAGGGAGCGAGGATTGCATCATGGAGGATGATGACCCAACTAGCTTCGAGCAGGCCATCACGAGTAGGGACTCAGTGAAATGGCTGGATGCTATGCGGTCTGAGATGGAATCCATGTACACCAACAAAGTATGGACTTTGGAAGTTGCTCCTGAAGGGGTAAAACCCATTGGGAGCAAGTGGATCTTCAAGAAGAAACTTGGTGTAGATGGGAAAGTGGAGACTTTCAAAGCTAGACTTATTGCAAAAGGTTTTCGCCAAAGACCAGGTGTGGACTATGATGAAACCTTTTCTCCAGTGGCTATGCTTAAATCCATCCGGATCATGCTTGCCATCGCTGCATATCATGATTACGAAATCTGGCAAATGGATGTTAAGACCGCCTTTCTAAATGGTGATTTAGAAGAGTGCGTGTACATGACTCAGCCAGAGGGCTTCGTAAACAGTGGGAGCAGCGGGAAGGTGTGCAAGCTGCTTAAATCCATTTATGGATTAAAGCAAGCATCGCGGAGTTGGAACATCTGCTTTGACGTCGTTATCAAAGAGTTTGATTTCGTCAAAAACCCAGATGAACCTTGTATTTACAAGAAGGTGGCAGAGAGTAAGGTTGTCTTCCTCGTATTGTACGTGGACGACATACTCTTGATAGGAAATGATATTCCTATGCTGCAATCGGTCAAGCTCTTCTTATCACAAAGATTCTCAATGAAAGATCTTGGTGATGCCTCCTGCATATTGGGGATCAGGATATATAGAGATAGATCCAAACGGATACTGGGATTGTCCCAATCCAGGTACATTGACACCATACTAAAGAGGTTTAGTATGGAAGAATCCAAGCATGGGAATTTGCCCACGATCTCTGGAGTCACTCTCTCCAAAGAGATGTCTCCCAAGACTGATTTGGAGAGAGCTCGCATACAAGGGATACCCTATGCTTCGGCAGTAGGCTCTATCATGTACGCGATGCTATGTACCAGACCCGATGTAGCATACTCACTAAGTGTAGTGAGCAGGTATCAAGCTGATCCTGGAGAGAATCACTGGACAGCTGTGAAGAGCATTCTCAAGTACTTGCGAAGGACTAAAGAGATGCTCTTGGTGTATGGTAACGGAGAACTCCAAGTGGAGTCCTTTACCGATTCGAGCTTCCAGAGTGATAAGGACGACTCTAAGTCGCAGTCGGGCTTTGTCTTTACCCTTTACGGAGGGGCGGTTAGCTGGAAGAGTTCCAAGCAGGAAACCGTGGCAGACTCGACGATAGAGGCTGAATACATCGCTGCCAACGATGCTGCTAAAGAAGCTGTCTGGATCAAGAAGTTCATTACTGAACTTGGAGTGGTTCCATCCATTGAGCATCCAATACCTTTGTATTGCGATAACAATGGAGCGGTGGCTTTGGCCAAGGAACCCAGGTCCCATCAGCGATCCAGGCATATTCTGAGGCGGTATCACCTGATCCGGGAGATAGTTGATCGCCGGGAGATCGAGGTCAGGAGGGTTGACACGAAGAACAACACGGCGGATCCACTCACGAAGGTCATTCCCCAGATACAGTTTGAGAGACTCTTCGGGATGCTCGGTATGCGATACTACAGCAGCTGGCCCTAGTGCAAGTGGGAGATTGTTAGTTGTATGTATGCCCTAGAGGCCAGTATTGTACAGATGATGTATATTATATTGGATGCTTGGACATATATAGAGATGACTTTCTTGCTCGATATGATAGTATGCTATCTGGTTACTCTTTATCTTAACATGTACACTTGTCTCTTTATACTGTCTTATAGTTACATGTTGGTAAAGCCCTTAGGATGTGTACTTGACTACCTGGACTATGATACAGATCATACTAGTGGGGACATGGTAGTCCATAGGTACATCCTTCAAGGTCCCTAGTCGTAGGTGTATCGAGACGGGGCATCGATATACCAGTGTAGACTAGCGTATACGCTTCTCGACCCATGAGATGGGCGATGGATGATCCCATATCCATTGGTGTTTGACATCAGAGATGGTATACGGGTGCTCAGTGGAGACTGGGTGTACTGGACGGACTCGCCGAGAACTCCCAGATGGTATTATACCTCACGTCAGATGGCAGTTCTCAGGTGACACTTGTACAGGTTAGTCTGTAGACCCGAGATCGTCATAGAGTCTTGTGTGATTCCCACTGTGCTTTGATCTCCACCTTACCATGTCCATGAGGGCGTGCAAAATGGTGGTCTTTGGGTACAGTCCCGAGTCACATGGAGGCCATGAGCGATAGGAGGGGTTTCGTCTCTCCCGGTATTGGGGGTTGATGTTGCGCTGTGCTCGATTGGCCGTAACAGGGAAGTCCCTGGCCAGGGCTGATCAGAGATTTTCTGGTAAGTGTTACCAGTAGTTTCTCGACCCGTTATGAGCCTCACATCGGCACGACTTATTGGTTATTGGGGTCTGACGTTTACCACCCCTAGACTTGATATGCGACATATCAGACGAACAGACCGGACTGTACGGTAAGTGTTATTGGTTGGATTCACAGGAGTGTGAGCGGGCTAGCTCGTCGATCTTCTGATCGCTCAATACCCGGATGGCCGTTACGTTTAGCAGACCGCTTGCGGCTTGTGGGTGCTTGATATGATCATCATCTGCTACCGGCGTATTGACGAGTCTTTAGAGTCCTACACAGAGGTTTCCTGGCTCAAGCGAAACGAAATAGGAGTGCATATGAGATATGTGCAGGACCGAGAATGATGCGTGTATGTGATACCGTATTCCATTCTCGCGATGGATGTATCGATTGGTTATATTCGATATAACCTAGATATCGAATCAAGGATTGATTCGATAAGCCGATACATAGGATACTAGTCGGTTATATGTGATATGACCGGATCGTTAAATCAAGTGTTGATTTAATGATTTAATGTATAATTATATATTTGATATATTACTTTGCATTAACTAGTATTGGTTCACTTTAAATGGATTTTCTCACTTGATGTGCAAGAAGTATATGTGTTATACTTTTGTGCACATATTTGTATCATGTTTGATGATACTTGATCATTTGGTTAAGTGTAAAGGATTAAACCATGGTTAAGAGATGATTAGGGTTTTGCTTTTTCATTTATTTATTTGTTTATTTATTTGGAAAAGATTTAGATAAGAATGGTGGCTATGTTTGTTTCTAGTTGAAGCTTCATGAAGCTTTGACTTCTTAACCATTCTTGTCTTCATGCTTAACCCTAACCCATCCAAGTAACCATGGTCTATTCTCTACACTCTACCCTAGTTAGTTTATGATAAGTATTCATTTATTATTCATTTTAACTCAACACTTATCATAATTCTAGCTTCATCTTCTTCTTCATCTTCAAGAATGAAAACTTGATGCCATCAATGGCAACTTGAGCAAAAGTGAGAGAAATCCAATTCTAAAGTGAACCCACCTCCTATTTCTTCATCCTCTACCTCTTGCCAAGTGGTTTTGGGTGTTTTCTTCACAAGTTTCACAACTTGGTGCAGTCGGAGCTTGAACTTGTGAAACCCCGACGTAGATCATCTTCGGCACGAAGCCGACGACCTTGCCCGCTCGTTTTTCCGATGAAGCCGACGATTGAGTCTAGGATTCGAGATGGACAGCGAGAGGACGCCTACGTGGAGCTAAGGAAGTGGAGAACCAGATCTACAAAGGTTGTAGCCTCTCTCCTTTAGTTAAGATGTTAACTAGTTTACTGTTTCGCCTAAACATCTAGTCAACGATCCGTATTAGGGTTTCTCGGCACCCGTAAAATTTGAAATTGGCATGGTTGATGCCCTGTGAGACCTCTTGAGTGTGCCTAGGAACCCTACAGTTTTGCTTTGCACAGTGATATATATGATATATCCTGCACCTTATTCGATGGGGAAAGAGCCGAGATCCCTTCACCGGGAGTGACCTCTTTAGCGAAACTGGCAGATGCTACAAAACGCGGTTTGTCTTTTGAATGCTTTTAGTGTTTTGCTTTGCACAGCGGTATATATGATATATCCTGCACCTTATTCGATGAGGAAAGGGCCGACGATCCCTTCACCGGGAGTGACCCCTTTAGCGAAACTAAGAAAAAGCCTCAAAAACACTCCTTTTCAAAAACTACATGATTCTACGACGATATCAAGTTCACTACGCTCAGGGTTTTCTGAAAAACCTGACGTAGCCCTCCGTTATTTCAGATAAGTCCTATTTAGTATTCGTGCTACGTTTGTTGACCTCCGTCAAGGCGTAGTGTACGGTAGCTGACTAGTTTTTTATCTGCTTATGCATTTGATGCAGATTGGATTAGGATAGTCGTACGGCCTTGTTGACCTCCGTCAAGGGTCGTGCGGGTGGGTTTAATTCAATCAAGAAATGACGGGTTGAACTTGACTAGTAGCCTATGGTTTGTTGACCTCCGTCAAGGTCATAGGACACTAGGGGCAAAATATTATCGAGAATTTCAAGTGTTGAAATTTGCAATGAGATTGCATACCTTCTATGAGATAGTTGGATCCCGATACCCACTGCGAGTAAGTGTTACTCCTGGGAGAGTTTTACACGGGACAATTTGCCGATCAAGTAGGTGTCTAGAAAAGTGTTAACGGGGTTACGCCTCTGGGAAAACGAGGTTTACTATAATTAGGTCCGTGCGAAAGCACGGGGAACCTCCCTCAAAGTACCGACACTGATCTGGCTGAAAGATTGACGAAATTGTAGGGTGTAATTAATCCCGGCTAATCTTACCTTTTAGGGTTTGAAGGTAGATTTGATAAAAACAGTGGGAGACATCCTGATTAGACAAGATAATAACCAATCTAATCTTGCAAGAGCATACGCTAAAGTGTTTTCTTCTCTCTCTCTCCAGGTAGCGACCATGTCAGGCCATAATCAAGATAAGAAAATGGATGTATTGACTGAACCCGATTATTATACTGAGCAGGGGAACGTTGGACCCGTTCTTTCTTATAAGAGTTATAAGACTGAACAGGAAACAGGAGAATATCTGGATTCTCAAGCCGCCCAAAAGAACATGCATGTTGATGCATCTTCTTCGGGTGTGTTAGTTATTGAGAACTGTTTCTCAGTTCACCCTACGTCCTGGGTATTAGATACCGGATCAGGATCCCATATATGTAAATTGTTACATGGGCTACGTAAAGGTAGAGAACTGGGAAAAGGTGATCATTCAGTTCAAGTAGGGAACGGTGCAAGTATTGTAGCCAAAGCAGTTGGCGAATATCACCTTGTATTGCCGAGTCGTAATACACTGATTCTAAATGAGTGCTATTATATACCGAACATGATGTGCAATATTATATCAGTTTCTTTATTAAGTAAAGAAGGATATAATTTTGTAGTAAAGAATAATGTTATGAACATATTCCTAGATCAAAAGTTGATTGCATCAGGCTCGTTACATAATGGCATATTCATTCTGAATCAGAATACAGTCCTGAATATACAAAACACACACAAGAGGAAAAGTTCAGATATGAACGAATCCTACTT
Source organism: Agapanthus africanus (assembly GCA_030015575.1). NCBI lineage: Eukaryota > Viridiplantae > Streptophyta > Magnoliopsida > Asparagales > Amaryllidaceae > Agapanthus > Agapanthus africanus. Next base: position 495,272,664 of record CM057348.1, on the reverse strand, counting down.
GTGGCATTGTAGACTTGGTCATATCAATGCGACACGACTGGCTAAGTTACATAAGGATGGTTATTTGAATCCGTTCGAATTATCATCTTATGATACTTGCCATTCATGTCTCAAAGGAAAAATGACCAAAGCTCCGTTTAGTGGACACGGAGAAAGAGTTACTGAACTCTTAGGACTAATACATAGTGATGTATGTGGTCCCATGTCTACGCATGCCAAGAACGGTTCTTCCTACTTCATTACATTCACTGACGATCTCTCTAGATACGGACATGTGTTTCTGATGAAACACAAGTCTGAAGCTTTTGAGAAATTCAGAGAATATAAGCACGAAGTAGAGAACCAAACGGGCAAAAGTATTAAGATTCTTTGATCTGATCGAGGAGGTGAATACTTAAGCAATGAGTTCCTAGATTATCTAAAAGAGAATGGGATTCTCTCTCAGCTTACTCCTCCTTATACACCACAGCACAACGGTGTATCGGAACGAAGGAATCGCACCCTATTAGATATGGTGCGCTCTATGATGAGTACAGCTGAGTTACCTATTTCCTTCTGGGGGTATGCACTTGAGACAGCGGCATACATACTGAATAAAGTCCCTACCAAATCTGTGCCTACCACCCCATATGAGATATGGGAAGGGAAGAGACCATATCTTAATTTTGTTAAGATATGGGGTTGCCCGGCTTATGTCAAAAGACGAAACCCGGACAAACTCGAGGCAAGATCTGTTTTATGTAAGTTTATTGGATATCCCAAGCATTCGCGAGGGTATATTTTCTACCACAGTGAGGAACAAAGGGTGTTTGTTGCTCAACACGCCACCTTTTTAGAAAAGGAATTTCTTGCAAAAGAGATTAGTGGCTCTGAGGTAGAACTGGAAGAAGTTCCAGCAGAACAAACTACAATAGATGATTTAGTGGAACCAGAGGATTCAGTAGTACCCGATGAACCCCAGCTTCTCCGCCGATCTAGTAGGGTTTCTCATCCACCTGAGAGATACTACGGTTTTCTCATTGATGGTGGGAGCGAGGATTGCATCATGGATGATGATGACCCGACTAGTTTCGAGCAGGCCATCATGAGTGGTGACTCTGTGAAATGGCTGGATGCAATGCGATCTGAGATGGAATCCATATACACCAATAAAGTATGGATTTTGGAAAATGCTCCTGAAGGGGTAAAACCCATTGGGAGCAAGTGGATTTTTAAAAGGAAATTTGGTGTAGATGGAAAAGTTGAGACTTTCAAAGCTAGACTTGTAGCAAAGGGATTTCGTCAACGACCAGGTGTGGATTATGACGAAACCTTTTCTCCAGTGGCTATGCTTAAGTCCATCCGGATCTTACTTGCCATTGCTGCATACCATGACTACGAAATCTGGCAAATGGATGTTAAGACCGCCTTTCTAAACGATGATTTAGAAGAGAGCGTGTACATGACTCAGCCAGAGGGCTTCGTAGATAGTGGGAGCAGCGGAAAGGTGTGCAAGCTGCTTAAATCCATTTATGGGTTAAAGCAAGCATCGCGGAGTTGGAACATCTGTTTTGATGTTGTAGTCAAAGAGTTTGACTTCATCAAAAATATAGATGAACCTTGTATCCATAAGAAGGTAGCAGAGGGTAAGGTTGTCTTCCTCGTATTGTACGTGGATGACATACTCTTGATAGGAAATGATATTCCTATGCTGCAATCAGTCAAGCTCTTCTTATTACAGAGATTCTCGATGAAAGATCTAGGTGATGCCTCCTGCATATTGGGAATCATGATCTATAGAGATAGATCTAAACGGATACTGGGATTGTCCCAATCCAGGTACATTGACACCATACTAAAGAGGTTTAGTATGGAAGAATCCAAGCGTGGGAACCAACCCATGATCTCTGGACTCACTCTCTCCAAAGAGATGTCTCCCAAGTCTGATTTGGAGAGAGCTCGCATGCAAGGGATACCCTATGCTTCGGCAGTAGGCTCTATCATGTATGCGATGCTATGTACCAGACCCGATGTAGCATACTCACTAAGTGTAGTGAGTCGGTATCAAGCAGATCCTGGAGAGAGTCATTGGACAGCTGTGAAGAACATTCTCAAGTACTTACGAAGGACTAAGGAGATGTTCTTGGTGTATGGTAACGGAGAACTCCAGGTGGAGTCCTTTACCGATTCCAGCTTCCAAAGTGATAAGGACGGCTCTAAGTCGCACTCGGGATTTGTCTTTACCCTCAATGGAGGGGCGGTATGTTGGAAGAGTTCCAAACAGGATACCGTTGCAGACTCGACGATGGAGGCTGAATACATCGCTGCCAACGATGCTGCCAAAGAGGCTATCTGGATCAAGAAGTTCATTAGTGAACTTGGTGTGGTTCCATCCATTGAGCATCCAATACCTTTGTATTGCGATAACAATGGAGCTGTGGCGTTAGCCAAGGAACCCAGGTCCCATCAAAAGTCCAGACATATTCTGAGGCGGTATCACCTGATCAGGGAGATAGTTGATCGCCGGGAGATCGAGGTCAGGAGAGTAGATACGAAGGACAACACTGCGGATCCATTCACGAAGGCTATTCCCCAGATACAGTTTGAGAGATTATTCGGGATGCTAGGTATGAGATACTACAGCAGCTGGCCTTAGTGCAAGTGGGAGATTGTTAGTTATGTATATGCCCTAGAGGCCATTGTTGTACATATGATGTATATTATAATGGATGCTTGGATATATATAGAGATGACTTTCTTGCTCGTCATGATAGTATGCTATTTGGTTTCACTTTATCTTAACATATTGACTTGTATTGGTTTACTGTCTTACTCTCACATGTTGATAAAGCCCTTAGGATCTGTACTCGACTACTGGGACTGTGATGAGATCATACTAGTGGGGCCACGATAGTCGATGAGTACATCCTATAACTGTTCCTAGTCGAGGGTATATCGAGACAGGGCATCGATACACCAGAGTAGACTAGCGTATATGCATCTTGACCCATATGATGGGCGATGGATGATCCCATATCCATCGGTGTTTGACATCAGAGATGGTGTACGGGTGCTCAGTGGAGACTGGGTACACTGGACGGACTCGCCGAGAACTCCCAGATGGTGATATACCACACGTCAGATGGCAGTTCTCCGGTGACACTGGTACAGGGTAGTCTGTAGACCCGAGATCGTCATAGAGTCTTGTATGATTCCCACTGTGCTTTGATTTCCACCTTACCACGTCCAAGAGGGCGTGCAAAACGGTGGCTTTTGGGTACAGTCCCGAATCACATGGAGGCAATGAGCGATAGGAGGGGATTCGTCTCTCTCGGTATAGGGAGTTGATGTTGTGCTGTGTTCGATTGGCTATAACTGGAAGTCCCTGGCCAGGGCTGATATAGAGATTTACTGGTAAGTGTTACTAGTAGTTTCTCGACCCGTTATGAGCCACACATCGACACGACTTATCGGTTACTGGGGTCTGACGTATACCACCCCTAGACTTGATATGCGACATATCAGACGAACAGACCGGACTGTACGGGAGTGTTACTGATTGGATTCACAGGAGAACGCACAGGCTAGCTTGTTGATCTTCTGATCGCTCAATACCTGGGTGGCTGTTACGTTTAGCTGACCGCTTGCAGCTTGTGGGTGTTTGATATGATCATCACCTGCTACCGGCGTATTGACGATTCTTTAGAGTCCTACACAAAGGTTTCTTTGCTCAGGCGAAACGGAGTAGAGGCACATATGTGATATGTGCAGGACCAAGAATAATGCGATATGAGATACCGTATTATATTCTCGCGATATTTAGATATGAACCGGGTCATCGGATCAAGTGTTGATTCGATGAATCGGTACATGATATATTAGTCGGTAATATTCGATATAGCCGGATCGTCGGATCAAGTGTTGATTCGATGATTTAATGTATAATAATATATATGATATATTGTATTACATTATCTAATATTGGCTCGCTTTATTATTTCATTTTCTCACTGGATGATACATTGATATATATGCGATATATGTTAATTGTATTATTTTCTTTTGTTGCAAATATATAATATATATGTGATATATATTATTGTGACATGATATGATTTATTGTTTAACATGTTTAAGGATGATTAACTGAGGTTAGGGTTTGATTAGGGTTAGTTGCTTCATGCACCTTCTAGAAGCAATTTCTTTTGTCATGGTTAAGATATTTGTTGATGACACATTGCTAACCAAACCAAACCCTAACTCTAGTTGTTTCTCTACACATTATTAGCCACTCATCCTTGACCATGGTTTATATATCAATCATATACTTTTATTTCTATTCATCACAAAAGGATTTATCTTTATCTTTTCCATTATCATCTTCTTCTCTCTAAAAAAAAAGCTCACTTGAAATTCTTTATGTGATGAATAAATATGAGAAAATGATTTAAAAAGAAAGCAAAAATACTACTCTCTCATCCTCATCTCATCTAGCCCATGAGATTAGTGTGTTCATCTCTTTAGAGTGAGAAAGCTTGAGTCTTTGCAACTTCGACGTAGATCATCGGAGATTTGGAACACTTCAAGCTAGCATGGATCGTTCGAGTCGTGGAGCCTCTCATGAGTCCGGGAGATCATGGATCGCGGCAAAGGGACTTCTACTCGGAGCTTGTGAAGCGAAGGAGCGGACTACAAAGGTTGTAATCCCTCACACTTAGATAAAAGTTATCATCTTGCACGTTTAACCCTAATAATCTAGCAAAGATCCCGGCTTTGGGTTGTTCGGCACGTTTAAATTTTTATCCGGGCATGTTTGATGCCTTATGAACCTTCACAAGAGTGCCTAGGAACCCTTCAAAGAGTAAGGTGGACTACAACATCCTAGCGCACCTGAGGAAGCTACCTTCGCAGCTCAGCATTCTCGACGCCCTCTTATTATCAAAAGAAGCGAGAGATTCATTAATCAAGGTGCTACAAGAGCCCGAGCAATTCCAAGCCTTCCTCACCGAAGAAAGGACGAAGGATGAACTGGAAGAAGTGCACATGGCCGATATCATTTTCGGTGATGAGGACCTTCTCCTTGGGACGTGCGACCACAACCGTCCCCTATACGTCTCTGGATATTGCCATGATATCAGGATAGGCAAAATCCTGGTTGATAATGGGTCCTCCGTGAATCTCCTTAATGTTCGGGTGTTGAAGGAAATCTGCATGAGCGTTCGACGCCTCGCTCGTGATAAAATTACCATCTCCGGTTTTGACTCCCAGTCGTCACGGACTCTCGGATCTGTAATACTAACATTACGCTTCGGACTACTCGTCACGGAAATCAAGTTTCACGTCATTGACGCCAAGACCTGCTACAATGCTTTGCTCGGTCGTCCCTGGTTAACATCATCCCTTCTACGCAACATCAGTGTATGAAGTATTTCAAGGATGGTCTCGAGTACACCGTAACAGGAGAGCTGAACCCATTCTCCGTGAACGAAGTCCACAAATACGAAGATGCAAAGTACTTTTTGCCAGATTTCGAGGACACGGAGAAGTGTCACAAACCGGAGAACAAAGCCGCCGCCACCATTCCTGTTTTCGGGAGTGATACCGAAGAAGAAGAAGAGATAGTTTATGCTGGGCCATCTCGACGCAACAACCCGGGACCGTCCGCCCCCATATTGATCTTCGGAAGCGATTCGGAAGATGAGGTTAATGCTGTGTTCTCCAGTCGGCCGCCAATACAAGAATTCCCTGGTGATGATCAGAGTTTGCAAATCACCATGATTCCGCGGGAACACTACAAAGATCTTGATGCGCTTGAAGCTTACAATGTGCAAGACCTGCAGACATTTTACGTCCTTCCCAAACGAAAAGGTGAAAAGGCGATCCTATTCTACCGATCCACGGAAACAAGAGCGGAGAAAGAAATCTGGCACGACGCGGATTCTACACTTGACAGGCTCCAACCCATCCGTTTGCCCAGATATTATACGAATGGACTAAAAAGGCTATTGAAGCACCAAGGGGTACCCTTAAAACAGACTATCCGACAAGCTCGGTTCTACAACAGGATTTGGGATGTCCCTGGGACTCAGTGCAAATTGCCCAACAGGAGAATGGAAACGCTTGGGCTTGGATATGTGAATCCGGGAAACGGGAACGAGTCCACGGTAGCTACGCCATATATAACTTCGATGAAGAAGAGGACGGCCTGTCGGGAAATGCCGACCCCTTATCAAAACTAGATCCCGCAATCAAAGTGCCGAGTCTGTCATTTGAAGAACGAATGGACAAGCTTATCAGGAAAGCGGGTCAAAAAGCTCGGGACGACCATAATCGCGAAATGGCCATCTATAAGAAAGCCAGGACGCACCGTCTTCTTCAACAGGCTGCAAAAGACGAAGATGCTCCTCCCTGTCAACCTGTTGTGCAAAAGGCCCGACGCAGAGGCAGAAGTAAGTTAAAAAGCGAAAAAGGGAGTCGACAACGACAACGCAGGATTAAAGAGTCATGTGATCGGGTATTGCGCGGTCCGGATTTGTCCCTCATGAAGAAGATGAGTCGAGCGTATTCTTTCCCTCAAGACAAGACGAAGAAGATACTCGATCTCGCTTTAAAACATCGAATGATTACACTTCCGGAGTCTAAGCACCCTGAGCAAGCTAATGAGGTCTCTCATCCGGGCTATTGCTCTTATCACCGAGCCATAGGACACCCTATCGAAGACTGCTTCACTTTCAAGAACTGGGTCGAAGACCAGTACCAACAAGGCAGGTTTGCTCTATCCAGCAGCTGGAGGGTAATGCCACCACAAAAGCATGAACCCAAAGCCACAAGAGCAAAACCAGATCCACATCGGTCTTAGAAGTGAGTCCGTACTTGTTATATGATAACAATATCAAAAGGAGAGCCCGAGAATATGGATGACCTTCCCTGGTGCTTCGAAAACAGCGATGACGAGGTAATCTCAGAATTTCCACCAGCGCCGAAAGAGCTGGAAGATGGCATACATACTACTGCAGATAACCTTAAGAAGATTGAGTTGGGGACAGCAAACGACCCGCGACCGACATTTGTCAGCGAATTGCTATCTGAAGAAAGGGTGGCTGCGTTAAAAGACGTGCTTATGTGGCATAGAGATTGCTTCGCATAGAACTATTCCGAAATGCCATGACTAGATCCAGAAATAGCTTTCCATAAATTGGCAATATCCCCAGACATCAAGCCAGTTAAACAAGCGCCGAGAAGAATGCGGCTCGAGCTTGAGATGAGCATCAACGCCGAAGTCAAGAAGCTGATCGACTCTGGGTTTATCCAAGAAGTTCAATATCCCGATTGGATCGCTAACATCGTCCCAGTGATGAAGAAAAATGGGACAGTGCGCATATGCGTGGACTTCTGGGATCTCAATAAAGCTTGCCCGAAGGACGATTTCCCAGTACCGGCCACCGAGCTGATGATAGATAACACGTCCACTCACGAGGTTTTCTCTTTCATGGATGGCTCATCAGGATACAATCAGATAAAGATGCATCCCGAAGACCAGAAGCACACCGCTTTCTGGACTCCTCTGGGTATATTCTGCTACAAAGTTATGCTCTTCGGTTTAAAGAACGCCGGTGCCACCTATCAGAGGGCCATGACGAAGATCTTCGATGACCTCATACATGAAATCGTCGAATGCTATATCGATGACCTCGTGGTGAAAAGCAAATAATACGAGGAGCATTTAGAGCATCTGAAGACCGTATTTCAACGCCTTCGGCAATACAACTTGAAGATGAACCCCCTCAAATGCGTGTTCGGGGTATCCTCAGGCAAGTTCCTAGGGTTCATTGTCCGGCACCGGGGTATCGAGATAGATCCGTCGAAGATCAAGGAGATCATGGAAATGCCACCGCCAAGGACTCTCAAACAATTGCGGTCTCTCCAAGGGAAGCTCGCGTACATTTGGCGATTTATAGCCAACCTTTCAGGCAAATGCCGCCCTTACAGTCACCTGATGAAGAAGGGAACCCCGTTCGTCTGGGATCACAAATGCCAAGGCGAACTGGACGAGATCAAGCAGTACCTGCAGAACCCGCCGATGTTAGCTGCTCCAGTCAATGGAAAACCTCTTATTCTGTATACAACTGCCCTCGAAGGTTCCTTAGGTGCATTATGGGCACAAGAGAACGACCAAGGGAAAGAAAGAGCTCTCTATTACTTGAGTCGGGTTCTACTGGGGGCAGAAGGCAACTATTCCCCCATTGAAAAATACTGCCTGGCGCTGATCTTTGCGATAACAAAGCTCAGGCACTATGCGTTGGCGCATGAAGTCCGTCTCATATCGAAGGTGGACCCTCTCAAATATTTGATGTCAAAGGCCATATTGACAGGTCGGCTCGCTAAATGGGCCCTGCTCTTGATGGAGTTCTCGATAACTTATCAACCTCTTAAAGCAGTCAAAGGCCAGGCCATCGCCGACTTCCTCGCTGAACATCCGATACCGGCCGATTCCCCTTTGAATTGCGAACTGCCAGACGAACACGCATTTGATGCGATCGACGGTGGTGGTAACCGGTGGGAACTTTATTTTGATGGAGCGTCTTCCTTGAAAAAGCGCAAACAAAGCACCTCTATAATCAAATCAGGGGTAGGCTTTATCTTCGTAACCCCATAAGGAGGGATAATGCGATTCGCCTTCTCCTTGACAGAGCCGAGGACGAACAATGAAGCCGAATACGAAGCTTTGATAGCAGGTCTTGAGATCGCCATCGACATGGGAATTGAAAACCTCCTCATATATGGAGCCTCCCAACTGGTCGTTAGCCAAGTGAACGGTGACTACCAGACATGCAAGCCAGAGCTGGTGAAGTATGGCGACAGAGTACAGCGATTGCTGACTCAAATTCCCTACTACATGCTGGAAAGCATACCGCGTATGGAAAATACCAAGGCGGACGCGTTACCCAAGCTCGCTAAAGAGCTGGCCGACGAAAACCTCGATGACGTAAGAATCGTGGTACAAAGCCGTCAGGTTCTTGCTCCGGCAGAAATATCGCCGGAATCATCCCAGGAAAAGGAAGCAACTGAGCAGACGGCCCTGCAAATAAATGACCAAGAAAAGGTTGAAGATTGGAGAGAAGTCTTTATAAACTACTTCAAATCCCGTCGAACGCCTGAAGATGCGTTCTCAAGACACCAGCTCATGAAGTGAGCCCTATCTTTTGCCTTCGTTAATGACACTCTGTACAAGAGGTCATTTGATTCCCTGTGGTTGAGATGCATGGGACCCGAAGAACCAGAAAGAGTCATCCAAGAAGTTCACGACGGACTCTACGGTTCTCACCAAGCCGGACCGAAGATGAAGTTAAAGATCAAACGAATGGTTTATTATTGGCCCACGATGATCCAGGACTGCCTCGAGTATGCGAAGCAATGCTACTCGTGCCAGATTTATGGGGACTTCATCCACCAGCATCTAAATCCACTACATCCAACGGTGGCTAGCTGGCCATTCGAAATGTGGGGGATTGACATAATCGGCCCCATCGAACCAGCATCGTCCAGAGGACATCGATTCATTTTGGCGACAACTGATTACTTCTCTAAATGGGCAGAAGCAGTACCGCTGAGGGAAGTGAAGACGGAGAATATCCTCCATTTCTTCAAGACGCACGTTATTTATCAGTTCGGAACTCCGAGACGAATCATCTCCGATAACGGGCCAGCCTACAGAAGCCACAAGATTAGCCGCTTCGCACAACAACACAACATAGAGTGGAGATATTCCTCAGTTTATAATCCGCGAGCTAACGGTCTAGCTGAGGCTTTCAATAAGACCTTGACGAAGATCGTAAAGAAGACGGTGTCCCGAAATAAGAAGGACTGGCACGAGAGATTACAAGAAGTTCTCTGGGCGTATCGAACTACGTTCAAGACGGCCACGAACACAACGCCGTACGCATTGGTATTCGGTACAGAAGCGGTACTCCCCCTCGAGATAGAGTTACCCTCTCTACGTGTAGCGGTGCACTACGAGCTGACAGACGAAGAAAATGCTCACCTTCGGCTTGAGGAGCTTGACGCCCTTGATGAAACCCGGCTCATAGCGCAACAAAATTTGGAGGCTTATAAAGCAAAGATGACGCGCTCATATGAAAGATTGACCAGGCCGAGGACATTCCGCCAAGGAGAACTCGTGCTAGTGGTCAAAAGACCTATGATCCCCAATCGCGCCAAGCGGGGAAAATTCGAGCCGAACTATGAAGGCCCGTACATCATAGACAAGGTCTACCAGGGTGGAGCCTATCTACTCATGGATATGCACGGTGAAAGACCTTTCAGGCCAATAAATGGTCGCTTCCTGAAGAAATACTACTCCTAACGAGTCATGGCCCGGGTCAAAGATAGACGACGACGACTATGTCCGCTCGCTATCTTCCTAAGCCTAAACACTATAAAGTAGTGACAGGCCTTCTTCAACAACGGACCGAAACGTCCTTAAACTAACAGCGGACCGAAACGTCCTTAAACTAACAGCGGACCGAAACGTCCTTAAACTAACAATGGACCGAAACGTCCTTAAACTAACAACGGACCGCTATGTCCTAAGACTAGCTGTTGACCAAGATATCGATAAACTACGGTGGATTGCAGCGTCTCAAAGCCGATACAAAAAAAATATAAAAAAATAATAAAAATAAAAACAGTATGTCCATAAGCGAAATGGGCACGGATGAAAACCCGAAAGGGCTCCGTGAGTAAAAACAGCAGGGCTACCGGCGAGTGTTTGTGAAAACCCGAAAGGGCGCAACCTCGTTAAAGGACACTTGCAGGGTCCTCACGACCATGTAAGGAGAAACCACCTGCGTGAGATCCTTACGACTCACAAGGGAGCAACACACTTAGGAATCCTCACGATTCCTAAGGAGAAATTACACTTGCGAGATCCTCACGACTCGTAAGGAGAACTCTCTTATGGGACCCTCACGGCTCATAAGATTTGAAAGTCTTAAGTTACAGAAACCTGAACCTGTTCTTAAGCAAACCCCCCCACAACCTTCGATATTGCCCTACAAGAGGCTCATACTGACCCTTATATACAATCCACGGGCGCAAATAAACATTTCCCTAACCAAGTCTCATCCGTGACTAGGGATATGTCCATATAGTGAACAACCCTTGTAAGCCCTCTCGACTTATAAGGAGAAAACCCTTTTGTAAGATCCTTACGACTTACAAGAGAACATGCACTTAGGGATCCTCACGATTCCCAAGGAGAAAACACACCTACAAGATCCTCATGACTTGTAGGGAGAAATACCTTTGTGAGACCCTTACGGCTCATGAAGTCAAAAGCCTTAGTCGACAGGACCCTTAACCCTGTTTACTAAGCCACCTTTGTTCAACATCGACAGAGGCAAATGATGATTCGCTCCTGGCAACATCCCAGTTGTAGCGGTGCTGATGCCGAAATCGGTGTCTAAATCCAAGCTTGCAGCGAAAAGCCAGTAAGCCACACATGCATACGAAACAGCCGAAATGATGGGACAACTTGCGACAAAATCAGCAAGTAAAAATGTATGCATGAAAAATAGCCGAAATGATTGGGCAACTCGCAATAAAAAGCAGCGAGTAAAAAATAAAATAAATAGCCGAAATGATTGGGTACCGCGAAAAATAGCCGAAATGATGGGGCAATCGCGACCTTCGCGATATAAAAGCTGAAATGATAGAGCATCGCGGAAAAAGAGATAAAATAAAAATTAAATTTATGCCCTACAGGTGATGTTACATCAGTCCCTGCATACAATCCAGGGGTGCAAACAAAGAAGGGATCATACTCCTCCCCCCCTCAGGTTTCATCAGAAGAAGAAGCCGAATCTCGACAGGCCACAAATAACCTAGAGATCGTCTCAACATTTGTCTCGTTGAGACAAATACGACCTCGATCAAAGCGGAACAACGGCGATTCCCAATTCCATGACTCGGTGGTGTACAGATCACCGAAAGTCAAATCCCAACTCCGTGAAATGCGGATACAATCAACAAAATTCCTGGTCACGTGGAATGCGGATAACGTCACTCTTTGACCCCGTGGAAAACGCCCAGAGCGGAGCCTGGTCCTCGCAGAACACGGCAGTGAACCCGTGGGAAGCATCCAGAGCAAAATTCCTGGTCACGTGGAACGCGGATAACGTCACTCTTTCACCCCGTGGAAAACGTCCAGAGCGGAGCCTGGTCCTCCTAGAACACGGCAGTGAACCCGTGGGAAGCATCCAGGGCAAAATTCCTGGTCACGTGGAACGCGGATAACGTCACTCTTTGACCCTGTGGAAAACGTCCAGAGCGGAGCCTAGTCCTCGCCAAGCATGGCAGTCAACCCGTGTGAAGCATCTAGTGCAAAATTCCTGGTTACGTGGAACACGGATAACGTCACTCTTTGACCCCGTGGAAAACGTCCAGAGTGGAGCCTGGTCTTCGCAGAACACGGCAGTGAACCCGTGTGAAGCATCCAGAGCAAAATTCCTGGTCACGTGGAACGCGGATAACATCACTCTTTGACCCTGTGGAAAATGTCCAGAGCGGAGCCTAGTCCTCGCCAAGCACGACAGTCAACCCGTGTGAAGCATCTAGTGCAAAATTCCTGGTTATATGGAACGCGGATAACGTCACTCTTTGACACCGTGGAAAACGTCCAGAGCGGAGCCTGGTCCTCGCAGAACACGGCAGTGAACTCGTGGGAAGCATCCAGAGCAAAATTCCTGGTCACGTGGAACGCGGATAACGTCACTCTTTGACCCCGTGGAAAACGTCCAGAGCGGAGCCTGGTCCTCGCAGAACACGGCAATGAACCCGTGGGAAGCATCCAGAGCAAAATTCCTGGTCACGTGGAACGCGGATAACGTCACCCTTTGACCCCGTGGAAAATGTCCAGAGCGGAGCCTAGTCCTCGCCAAGCACGGCAGTCAACCCATGTGAAGCATCTAGTGCAAAATTCCTGGTCACGTGGAACGCGGATAACGTCACTCTTTGACCCCGTGGAAAACATCCAGAGCGGATCCTGGTCCTCGCAGAGCACGACAGTGAACCCGTGTGAAGCATCCAGAGCGGAGCCTAGTCCTCGCCGAACACGGCAGTGAACCCGTGTGAAGCATCTAGTGCAAAATTCCTGGTCACGTGGAACGCGGATAACGTCACTCTTTGGCCCCGTGGAAAACGCCCAGAGCGGAGCCTGGTCCTCGCCGAACACGGCAGTGAACCCGTATGAAGCATCCAGAGCAAACATCGGACTGTGGAGTCCTTAAAATCCATGGACTATGATGTCCTTAACCTCGACCGTAATGTCTTAAAACTAACGATCAACCATGATGATTCTAGACTGATTCTACCTTGGTTCAAGGGTACATCTCTTCACTCCTTTGATATTTGTTGTTGTAATTCCTCAACGTCTTCAAAGAGGTGACGGGTCCCAATAACCAAACATCGGACTGTGGAGTCCTTAAACCCACGGACTATGATGTCCTTAACCTTGACCGCGATGTCTTAAAAATAACATTGGACTGTGGAGTCCTTAAATCCACGGACTATGATGTCCTTAACCTTGACCGTAATGTCTTAAAACTAACATTGGACTGTGGAGTCCTTAAACCCACGGACTATGAGGTCCTTAACCTTGACCGCGATGTCTTAAAACTAACATTGGACTGTGGAGTCCTTAAATCCACGGACTATGATGTCCTTAACCTTAACCGTGATGTCTTAAAACTAACCTTGGACTGTGGAGTCCTTAAACCTACGGACTATGAGGTCCTTAACCTTGACCGCGATGTCTTTAAACTACGGTACCTTGAAAAACATCCCAAAGCAACCCCTGACCCCGTGAAACACGGATAAGGGCGGCCGCACCCAGCACTTGCGGGTCCTCACGACCTGTAAGGAAGAAAACTCTCTTGTGAGATCCTTACGACTCTCAAGGGAAAACCCACTTAAGAATCCTCACGATTCTTAAGAAGAACCTACACCTACGGGATCCTCTCGACCTGTAGGGAGAAAAACTCTTTATGAGACCATCACGACTCATAAAGCTCAAAAGTCTTAGGAGGCAGATCTTAACCCTGAATCCTAAGCCATTGCTACCCTGCAAGGAGACCAAGATAAATTGTCCGCAGAACACATTCAATAAAAAGAGACACACCATTGAGAAGGAAAAACATGTCTTTTATTCATAAACCAAAATGGATACAAAGTACTATTCATGAAAAGGCAAAAAGAATATACTCTCATCCAGGAGTATGTACAAAAAAATAGAAAGGAAAAGATACAAGTCTTCAAGCCGGCGGGCGTGTAGGGTTCCTAGGCACACTCAAGAGGTTCCACATGGCATCAACCATGCCAAATTCAAAAATTTAGGTGCCGAGAAACCCTAATACGGATCGTTAACTAGAAATTAGGCGAAACAACAAGCTACTAAACTACTTTAGTGCTAAGTGAAAGGGGCTACAACCTTTGTAGATCCGGTCCTCCACTTCCTTGGCTCCGTGATGACGTCCCTCCGCTGCAACCATCGAAATCCTGGACTCTCGCGGTGGTTTCATCGAAGAAAAGATCGAGCTAGGTCGTTGACTTCGATGCCGAAGATGATCTACGTCGAGGCGACTCTAACTCGAGCTCCATCTTCACCAAGTCATGAAACTTGTGAAGAAAACACCCTATACTACATGGCAAGTGGTAGAGGATGAAGAAATAGGAAGTGGGTTCACTTTGGATTTGGATTTCTCACTTGATTTCATCACTTGACATTTTTCTAGAAAGCTTTTCTTTTCTTCACTTGAAGAAGAAGATGAAGAAGAAAAAGAATGATACTTATTTTCCAAAAAGAAAATGAAGTGATAGTTATCATTTAGCAACCATGGGTGAGTTAACAAGTGTAGAGAATAAACTAGGGTTAAGTAAATGGTTAGGGTTAAGGAAAGAAACAAAATGGTCAAGCTTTCAAAGCTTCATGAAGCTTCAACAAAAAACAAAAGAAGCAACCATTTCATTTCTTGTCCAAAAGTATATGAAAAGAAATAAATAAATAAGTAAATCAAACCCTAACCATTAACTTAATCATGGTTTAATCATACACACCCAAGTTTGCATGTATCATCAAACATGATACAAACTAGTGAACAAAACTATATCATATATACAATGTGCACATCAAGTGAGAAAATCCATCTTAAGTGAACCAATACTAGTTAATGGAAAGTAATATATCAAATATATAATTATACATTAAATCATTAAATCAATACTTGATTTAACGATCCGGTCATATCGCATATGACCGACTAATATCCAATGTATCGACTTATCGAATCAATCCTCGATTCGATAACTAGGTTATATCGCATACAACCAATCGATACATTCATCGCGAGAATAGAATACAGTATCACATACACGCATTATTCTCTGTCCCGCACATATCTCATATGCGCTCCTATTTCGTTTTGCTTGAGCCAGGAAACCTCTGTGTAGGACTCTAAAGACTCGTCAATACACCGGCAGCAGGTGATGATCATATCAAACACCCACAAGCCGCAAGCGGTCTGCTAAACGTAACGGCCACCCGGGTATTGAGTGATCAGAAGATCAACGAGCAAGCCCGCTCACACTCCTGTGAATCCAACCAGTAACACTTACCGTACAGTCCGGTCTCGTCGTCTGATATGTCGCATATCTTGCCTAGGGGTGGTAAACGTCAGATCCCAATAGCTCGATAAGTCGTGTCGATATGAGGTCTATAACAGTTTGAGAAACTACTGGTAACACTTACCAGTAAATCTCAGCAACCCTGGCCAGGGATTTCCGGTTATAGCCAATCGAACACAGTGCAACATCAACTCCCTATACCGGGATAGACGAATCCCCTCCTATCGCTTATTGCCTCCATGTGATTCGGGACTGTACCCAAAAACCACCGTTTTGCACGCCCTCTTGGACGTGGTAAGGTGGAAATCAAAGCACAGTGGGAATCGCACAAAACTCTATGACGATCTCGGGTCTACAGACTAACCTGTACCAGTGTCACCAGAGAACTGCCATCTGACGTAAGGTATAATACCATTTGGGAGTTCTCGGCGAGTCCGTCCAGTGTACCCAGTCTCCACTGATCACCCGTATATCATCTCTGATGTCAAACACCAATGGATATGGGATCATCCATCGCCCATCTGTATGTGTTGAGAAGGTATACGCTAGTCTACTCTGGTATATCGATGCCCTGTCTCGATACACCCATGACTAGGGACCTTGAAGGATGTACTTATGGACTACCATGTCCCCACTAGTATGATCCGCATCATAGTCTAGGTAGTCAAGTACACATCCTAAGGGCTTTACCAACATGTAACAGAGAGACAATCAGTGTACACGTTAAGGTAAAGAGCAACCAGATAACATACTATCATATCGAGCAAGAAAGTCCTCCCTATATATGTCCCAGCATCCACTACAATATACATCCTATGTATAGTAATGGTCTCTAGGACATATATATAACTAACAATCTCCCACTTGCACTAGGGCCATCTGTAGCAGTGGTTGTAGTATCTCATACTCAACCATCCTATAATAGTCTCTCTCTGGGAAAAGGCCTTTGTGAGTGGATCCGCCGTGTTGTCCTCTCAGTCTACTCTCCTAACCTCGATCTCCTTGGAGATCAACCATCTCCATGATCAGGTGATACTGCCTTAAAATGTGTCTGGATCACTGATAGGACAGGCGTTCCTTGGCATAAGCCACAACTCCATTGTCACACAATGGAAGGAACTAAGTTCATCTCATGAACTAATATACACCCAGACAGCCTCTTTGGTAGCATCTTAAGTAGCGATGTATCCAGCCTTTATCGTCTAGTATGCCATGGTATCTACCTTGGAACTCTTCCAACATACCGTCCCTTTACTGAGGGTAAAGACAATGCCTGTGATTGATATTCAGTCGTCCTTATCACCCTGGAACCCTTCCAGTGATTCTCCTCAGGATCATCTGATACCATCTCACTATAACTAGTGAGTATCCTAACATCCAATTAGATCTATCTCATAGATCCAAAACCCAGGATTTAGGAGGTATCACTTTGATCCTATATGGAGAATCATTGTGATAAGCGGAGATTGATCGAGCGTAGCATAGGAAACTCCTTCCCTATCAAGAGTATGTCATCCACGTACTCTACGAGGATCACCACCATACTCCCTACTACCTTTTTGTATATACAAGGTTCATCTTCCATTTTGATGATGTCAAACTCTTTGACTATCTCATCAAAAACAGATGTTCCAACTCCGCGATGCCTGCTTTAATCTTATAAAGCATATTGTACACGTTTCCGCTGCTCCCACTGTCTACGAAGCCCTCTGGCTGTGTACTTACAGACGCTCTCTTCTAAAACATCATTTTAGAAAAGCAGTCATGACACCCAACCGCCAGATATCGTAGTCATGGTATGTAGCCGTGGCAAGTAGGATCTGGATGAACTTAAGCATAGCTCCTTAGAAAAGGTTTCATCATAATCCATATCTGGTCAATGATGCAAACCTTTAACAAGTCTAGCTTTGAAAGTCTCAACTTTTCCATGTACACCAAGTAATCTTCTCAAGATATACTTGCTCTTGATGGGGATTTAACCTTTCAGATAAAGCAACCAAAGTCCATACTTTGTTGGTGTATAAGGATTCCATCTCAGATCACTAAGCATCCAGCCATTCTTATAGAGTCTTACTCCTGATGGCCAGCTCGAAACTAGTTGGGTCATCATCTCATGATGCAATCCTTGCTCCCACTGTCATAGAGAAACCGAAGTATCTCTCAGGTGGGTGAGGAACCCTACTAGATCGACGGAGAGGCTGAGGTTCGTTGGTAACTATTGAATCCTTTGGTTCTATCAAATTATCTGCTGTAGTTTGTATAGCTGGAACCTTTCCAGTTCTACATTACAGACCTTGTCTCGAGCTTGTCCGGATTATGCTTTTAGACATAGCCTGGACAACCCCAAATCTTAACTGACTTAAGAGATGGGCTCTTCCCTTACCATAACTCATATGGAGTGGTAGGCTGTGATCTGATTCGAACCTAATTCAATAGGTATGCAGCTTCTCAAGTGCATAACCCCCAAAAGGAAACAGGTAACTCAGTAGTACTCATCATAGAGCGCACCATATCGAATAGGGTGCAATTTCTCCGTCCCGATATACCATCGTGCTATGGTGTATACAGAGGAGTAATGCTGAGAGAGAATCTCATTCTCCTTTAGAATATTCCAGGAATTCTATGCTGAAGTATTCTCCTCCTTGATCGCATCAAAGGACATAATACTTATACGTATTTTGGTTCTCTACTTCTAACTTATATTCTGTGAATATCTTAAAAGTTTCGGACTTATGTTTCAACAGGAACATATGACTGAATCTTGAGAGATCATCAGAGAATGTAATGAAGTACAAAGAACCGGTCTTGGCATGTGTAGACAGGGGACCTTCATACATCATCATGTATCAGTCCCAAGAGTACACTAACTCTTTCTCTGCTTCCAATAAACAGAGCTGTGGTCATCTTATCTTTGTGACATGACCGGCAAGTTTTCACAAGATGTAAATTCAAACAGATTTAAATATGCATCTATGTGCAACTTAGCTAGTTGGGTCGCATTGATATGACCTAGTCTACAATACCTCAAGAAGGATCCGTTCATTTCTGAACTCTTCCTCTTGTGTGTGTTATGTATACTAAGAACTGTAGTTTGATTTAGAACATCAATGCTTTTAGATAACGTGCCTGAACTGATCAACTTTTGATATAGGAAATGTTCAAAACATTATCCAACAATACAAAATTTTATCATTTCTTTACTAATAAAGAGACTGATATGATTTTGTATATCAGGTACGGTATCCAATAACATTCGTTCAGAATCAATGTATTTGGAATACAGGGTGACAGTGACCAACAGACTTGGCTGCAACACTTGCACCGTTTTCTGTCTCATGAAACTTATCACCCGTTCTCATTTCTCTACCTTTCTGTAGCCCATGTAACAGATTACATATGCGGGATCCTGATCCGGTATCAAATACCCAGGACGTAGAGGATACAGAGAAATAGTTCTTTGTAATGAACATACCCGAAGGAGATGCATCATATGCACTTTCTTCGTTTGGGCGGCATAGGAATTCTGGCATTCCTCAATTTCCTGCTCTGTCTTATAACAATTATAAGTTGGAGCGGGACCAACGTTCCCCAGCACAGTATAACAAGCGGGTTCGGTCAATACATCCGTATTATTATCTTGATTAAGGCGTGATATGGTCGCTACCTGGAGAGATAGAGAAGAAAACACTCAGCGTGCGCTCTTGCAAGAATAGATTGGTTATTATTTTATCTAATTAGGATGGCTCCCACTGTTTTTATCAAATCTTCCTTCAAACCCTAAAAGGAAAGACTAGCCGGGATTAATTACACGCTACAAGTTTGCCAATCTTTCAGCCAGGATAGTGTCGGTACTTTGAGGGAGGTCCCCCGTGCTTTCGCACGAACCTAATTAATGTAAATCTCGTTTTCCCAGAGGCGTAACCTCGTTAACACCTTTCTAAACACCTACTTGATCGGCTAATTGTAATGTGTAAAACTCTCCCAGGAGTAACTCTTACTCGCAGCGGGTATCGGGATCCAACTATCTCATAGAAGGTATGCAATCTCATTGCAAATTTCAACACTTGAAATTCCCGATAATATTTTGCCCCTAGCGTCCTATGACCTTGACGGAGGCCAAACTACCTATAGTCCGCTAGTCAAGTTCAACCCGTCATTTCCTGATTGAATTAAACCCACCCGCACGACCCTTGACAGAGGCCAAACAACGCCGTACGAATACCCTAATCCAATCGCATCATATGCTAGCAGATAAGCACTAGTTAGCTACCGTACACTACGCCTTGACGGAGGCCAAACTACCGCAGCACGAATACTAACTAGTACTTATCTGAAATGACGGAGGGCTACGACAGGTTTTTCTGAAAACCTATTGCGTAATGAACTTGATATCGTTGTAGAATCAAATGATTTTAAAATGGAGTGTTTTTGAGGCTTTTCTAGTTTTGCTAAAGGGGTCACTCCCGGTGAAGGGATCGTCGGCCCTTTCCTCATCGAATAAGGTGCAGGATATATCATATATATCACTGTGCAAAGTAAAAACTATAGAAGCAATCAAAAGACAAACCGAGGGGTGTAGCATCTGCCAGTTATTGCTAAAGGGGTCACTCCCGGTGAAGGGATCGTCGGCCCTTTCCTCATCGAATAAGGTGCAGGATATATCATATATACCGCTGTGCAAAGCAAGAACTGTAGCTACCTGTTTTATTTTTGAAATTCGATTCTACAACATCTTTAGGTTTCTTTTACTTTCATTAATCATATTAATGAAGTCCCATCATGTAAGTTACCTAAACATCACAGATAAATACGACGTACACTTATGCCATCCGCATTCGCCTCGATGTCCCCTCGTGCACCGTTAGGTTAGGTAGCTAACGGCAGAGCGGGGCAGGGCTAGCGCGGGTGTAAAACATAAGTAACGTCTATATAATATATCATATATACTATATACAGTATTTATCACAGAACATCAAATGATCACATCACAGATATCGCAGCAGAAGAATCATATGAAACATTGGATATACTAGGACGTTCGTGTTTTCAATACGAGCCAGTATTAAACACGGATTCCACGGTCTCGATGAATAGCCAAACCCACATCCCTAGACCCCTACGAGAGCGGCAAGCAACCCTACCAATTCTAGAGTTAGGAGACCCGGACTCGACTCCTCGAGTTGGTCTCCCACTGGACTCCAGAACCCGGTTACTTGTGCCTTCCTCCTTGGGTCTATCCTAGTGCGGAAAAGTAAATAATATACAAAAGGTGATATCTTCCGCAACCTGGATGTGCCCCAATAAAAGAATATTACATACAAGTTTTTACATGAATGAAAATGAAAAACACTCATCTCACATAAAAACCCCCCGGCTATTCAATCACAACGATCCAATATAACATATCCAGCAACACATAACATCACATGTCATCAACATAAGTAAATATGCCCATCCCAATTGTCGTTGACATATAGCAACGAAACCGGCGATATCACATATTACACTTACGGTCGCAGAAAAGAAAGTGTAAAACTACAACAGTTGGAATCCGCAACCTCTTTAGACATCGCATGCCTAATCAAATGAATTCCTTAGACATCGCATGCCTAACAATTATAAACCCCGCATTTTAGTCTCATTATCAAAAACTCTTTTCAATACCAAGTCGGGCAATTCAACAAGATTCCCGACATCCTGATCGAATGCTCGTCGCAAACTTCAGTAGATGGCCGCACCCCCGATACTGTCGACGAAGTGTACCAAGGCGGAACACCGCAGTCGCGAGCACCCGAACGGATGCTTTCGGCGACGGGGTTCTCCTACAGTCACTTGGTCGGGGCTAAGGGATGTAACTGTCTATTAAGTTTATCCGGCGAGTATCCGCGTACGCTACGTGATTGCGACGGACTTTTGATTGCATCAAAATTCCGTGGCAACCAATCAAGTGAGACTAAACTGCTATGTTTATAACATTCATTCAGTTATCTCATAACTACTTGTGGATTCCAAATATTGTAACACATTCCGGATAAATAGAAAATGTTAAATTTTCCGATCGAACAATCAAGCACCCAAGTTTTCCCGAAACAGCTCAACACATGAAATAGGTTTAAAAACATTCACTTCATGCCTCAGTACCAACGGTCCAGCCGTAGAAGGGTCAAGCCAACGTCTCACATGTGGCATGCCGTACTGCCCCAAACCCTAAGGTTCAAAGGGCAGTTCAAGACGGTCACATAATCGAGTTAAGGTTTGTTGTCTTCTAGAGGGTCCATCGCGTTACTTGCACTACTTCGAACGTTCTTAAACTACGGAAAGATCCAACACTTGGAAATTTCCCGACAGGGGAAAAAGTGGGTATTTATATCCGGTTGAACTTTTCAAAATACTCTAAATTATCCCGAAAAAAAAACATAGACAAAATTAGACAATCCGATCGAATCTACGAACTCCCAATACAACCCAGAAAACTCAACTCATGAGTAGAAGTTAAAAATTCCCAGAAAATACAGCACTAACAGATAGGAATTACTGTGCAATTTTCACAAAAGAATGTGACTTTATGGCCGCGGAACCGCCGCACGAGCCATACTCGTGCCGCGGTTCCGCCGCGCTTTAGTCGACTCAGGAGTTCGTGCTGCACAGTAATCCCTAAAAAAACCTGCTGATTTTTCTGCATATTTTTAATTCACAAAAATCCCCGATTTCAAAAAATGTACAGAGAAGGGTTTGAGTTAGGGTTTCGGGGTTCGATCGGGTTTCTAACATCGTCTACACATCGCCTAAAGCTCTAGCTAGGCTCTGATACCACTGTAGGGTTCCTAGGCACACTCAAGAGGTTCCACATGGCATCAACCATGCCAAATTCAAAAATTTAGGTGCCGAGAAACCCTAATACGGATCGTTAACTAGAAATTAGGCGAAACAACAAGCTACTAAACTACTTTAGTGCTAAGTGAAAGGGGCTAAAACCTTTGTAGATCCGGTCCTCCACTTCCTTGGCTCCGTGATGACGTCCCTCCGCTGCAACCATCGGAATCCTGGACTCTCGCTTTGGTTTCATCGGAGAAAAGATCGGGCTAGGTCGTTGACTTCGATGCCGAAGATGATCTACGTCGAGGCGACTCTAACTCGAGCTCCATCTTCACCAAGTCATGAACCTTGTGAAGAAAACACCCTATACTATATGGCAAGTGGTAAAGGATGAAGAAATAGGAAGTGGGTTCACTTTGGATTTGGATTTCTCACTTGATTTCATCACTTGACATTTTTCTAGAAAGCTTTTCTTTTCTTCACATGAAGAAGAAGATGAAGAAGAAAAAGAATGATACTTATTTTCCAAAAAGAAAATGAAGTGATAGTTATCATTTAGCAACCATGGGTGAGTTAACAAGTGTAGAGAATAAACTAGGGTTAAGTAAATGGTTAGGGTTAAGGAAAGAAACAAAATGGTCAAGCTTTCAAAGCTTCATGAAGCTTCAACAAAAAACAAAAGAAGCAACCATTTCATTTCTTGTCCAAAAATATATGAAAAGAAATAAATAAATAAGTAAATCAAACCCTAACCATTAACTTAATCATGGTTTAATTATACACACCCAAGTTTGCATGTATCATCAAACATGATACAAACTAGTGCACAAAACTATATCATATATACAATGTGCACATCAAGTGAGAAAATCCATCTTAAGTGAACCAATACTAGTTAATGCAAAGTAATATATCAAATATATAATTATACATTAAATCATTAAATCAATACTTGATTTAACGATCCGGTCATATCGCATATGACCGACTAATATCCAATGTATCGACTTATCGAATCAATCCTCGATTCGATAACTAGGTTATATCGCATACAACCAATTGATACATTCATCGCGAGAATAGAATATGGTATCACATACACGCATTATTCTCGGTCCCGCACATATCTCATATGCGCTCCTATTTCGTTTTGCTTGAGCCAGGAAACCTCTGTGTAGGACTCTAAAGACTCGTCAATACGCCGGCAGCAGGTGATGTTCATATCAAACACCCACAAGCCGCAAGCGGTCTGCTAAACGTAACGGCCACCCGGGTATTGAGCGATCAGAAGATCAACGAGCAAGCCCGCTCACACTCCTGTGAATCCAACCAGTAACACTTACCGTACAGTCCGGTCTCGTCGTCTGATATGTCGCATATCTTGCCTAGGGGTGGTAAACGTCAGACCCCAATAGCTCGATAAGTCATGTCGATATGAGGTCTATAACAGTTCGAGAAACTACTGGTAACACTTACCAGTAAATCTCAGCAACCCTGGCCAGGGATTTCCGGTTATAGCCAATCGAACACAGCGCAACATCAACTCCCTATACCGGGAGAGACGAATCCCCTCCTATCGCTCATTGCCTCCATGTGATTCGGGACTGTACCCAAAAACCACCGTTTTGCACGCCCTCTTGGACGTGGTAAGGTGGAAATCAAAGCACAGTGGGAATCACACAAGACTCTATGACGATCTCGGGTCTACAGACTAACCTGTACCAGTGTCACCAGAGAACTGCCATCTGACGTAAGGTATAATACCATCTGGGAGTTCTCGGCGAGTCCGTCCAGTGTACCCAGTCTCTACTGAGCACCCGTATATCATCTCTGATGTCAAACACCAATGGATATGTGATCATCTATCGCCCATCTGTATGGGTCGAGAAGGTATACGCTAGTCTACTCTGGTATATCGATGCCCTGTCTCGATACACCCACGACTAGGGACCTTGAAGGATGTACTTATGGACTACCAGGGCGATGTAACAATTTTATTAGCTCGTCCTTCTTCTGCCGAGTCACGGCTTCATGATTCAGTATCGCCTGAAGACGGGCCTCCGCCTGAGCCTGCTGGGCCTGATACGAGGCGAGCCGGCCTTCAAGCTCTTTCTCAGTAGCCTTGTAAGCCTCGACCCTTTCGCGAGTAAACACGGCAGCTTTATCAAGAGCCACCACCTCTCTGATAGACTCTTGAAGTACCCGCCAGAGTTCATATGCTTTATTGGCTTTGGCTGTAAGGCTGGTTTGAAGCTCGCTCAATGCCTTAGAGGCCAGCTCCCTTTCCGAGAATTTGCGGCCGAGCCTCTTCTTGCATGATGCCATGTTCGCTATACATCGAACTATCAGATCACGCAAGCCCGCTGTCACGACCCCAGCCTCTGAAACAGGATAGGTATGCTCGGGACTGTATAAACAAGCCCCGGTTGATAGCAACAGTCGATCTAAAACACGCGCACATCATCGGGTATGGAAAGCAACAAGAAAATTTCCGATGTATATCTTATCAAGCATGCATTCGCAACTATATGAATATCCAAAAAGAAATAATACTCGAAGCTCTGATGTGCATGCAACATGATGATAGTGTTCATAATTAAAGAAAGTTCTCATGAGAAGAACATAAAGTTCATTTATGCAATCAAAAACATATATACGAGTACCCAGCATACATGAAAGTTCAACATAGAGCATGCGGAAACTAATTTGAATATACTACGCTAGTAGGAAAAGGTCGCCAAACAAAGGATCGGTAGTGCAAGGGTTAACAAAACAAAGAACAAAATTCTCCATCTCTCTCTCTGCTCTCTCCAACACATCAAAGCGACGGTTCTCGCGAGGAGTCGCTCCCCACCGATTGGCGCCATATTCGTCCGCAAAAGCAGACATAACAGCCCGCCGGGCTCTTATTTCGCTCAAAAGATGAACTGAGCGATCTTTCAAAGCCTGAGTAATCAGACACGCCTCGTGAAAACCCTCGAGCTTTTCTTCAGCCGCGTCGAGCATCGCCAGGGTCATCTTCGCCGGGTGAGGAGGGACGTCGGCAAGCACGGCAGCAAGAATCATTTGGAGCCAGAGGGAGCCCATTGGGAGGGGGAACCCCCTACGGGTCGAGAGTTCATATAACGCTGAGTCGCATTCGTCGTCGGTAAGGAGGGGATCCACCAATCGTGCGGCAAAACGCGGGATCATCTCCTCGATAGGCACTTCCTATGGCTGTCGACGAGCATGAGGGCGGTTGCAGGCCATGGCACTCAGTTGTCTCTCAAGGCAAATCACACCAAAGTGAGAATAGATTTCTCTGTGAAGAGAAAATAGGCTATGGCCTCAAGACTATAAAGAGGAGCATTAAATGCTACGCGCGGAGAACATTGTGTGATGGAACTATTTCCAAGGCCCAAAAAGGGGAAGGCATTGGAAATCAAGAAAGGGAACTATTTCCAAGACTCCTTTTCTGCATCTAATGCCATGCACAGAAATATGGTATCAAAGTTGAACAGCCCCATCAAAAGGACCCCACGTGCGGAGCATGTGAGCATCAATCTTGACGTGTACCGAAAAAGTAAAATTGTGCCTTACACGCTAAACACACCAGCAACAACAATAGCAAAAATGACAAAACCCTACAAAAAAAGGGCATGCAAACACAAAAAGGACACGATAAAACTTGTCATTCATGCTTTAAAAAGTTCATACAAAACGAAAAGAACAGGTTTACAACGGTAAGACCTCAGACGCGGGGCATGGATTGAGAAACTCGAACGTAACCTTGTCCAAGATCTTCTAGGCATTTCAAACCGCCCTAATATGTTTTCTCTCACGATCACAAGCGTCGGGGTCCTCACGGATGTCCTCCACCCTCCGATAGGCGGCAAGTATGGTTGATTGCTGAAAAGCCTGATGCAGGAGATCAATAAGATTGTCTCGCCTTCTCTTTGAGATTAGGTTCATCAGATACACCGAGTGTACTTTATCCTCGGCGGCGTCCAATGCCCTGAGTGGTACGCCGGTAAAAAATAAAGGGAGCGCTTCCCAGATCGCCTTCACGATGAGTTTCAAAAGAGAAGAGCGACGAGGGAGTAGCTGGCCATTGTACTCGTAGAAGCGGCCCATGATCTCGGCACAATTAGTGTTAGTGAATTCCTGGTTCTGGCTGCGGCCCAATGCACGAATGTTTCCGTAAGAAATGATCTCGTCAAGATCATACCAATGGTCAGCCATAGTATTTGAAATAAAAATCATGAGAAGTTAGTGGACAAGCCAATCAAAAAGAACGCTTGTCTAGATGGACAGTAGACTCTGCACATTCCCTAGGGGAAAACACCATTGCAAGCTTCTTCTCCATTGGTTCCAGGAGGACAACCCAGGGCAAGAAAACCCTAAGGAGCCCCTATGGGAAGAACTTAGTTCTTCGTAGGAATTAAATTCCTTTTGAAAAGGGGAATTAAATTCCCAGAAACATTTCTTGGGAAGGAATTAAATTCCATGGATTTGAACCGCCACCATCATCTCCCTAAAGATCAGATGAACCCTAAGATATCTACTGTTCGAAGATTAAATGGTTTTCTATTTTTGTTGATGAACTTGAAGAAAAAATGGGTTCATGTTAAAAAGGGGTGAAACCCTTGGTGTGGATTTAAAATCCAGAGAGTTTTTGAAAAATATATATAAGGGTTCCTCGATCGTTAAAGATCACTACCTGAAGAGATGGGTTTTCCCTGAACAGAGTTAAACCCTGAAGATTGTAGAGCAGAGAACTAAGCTCTGTAAAAGGAGAATTAAATTCTCAGAAAAAGTTTGCAAGGAGGAAGATGAAGCAAAGTGGAGGCTCTTCTGAAAGGACATGGGCATTTATAGGATGGGATAGAAAACGTTTCATCTACCCTACTCCCAAGGTAGATCCGACGGTCACAAAAGTGACAGCGTTGCACTCACATGCCCACACGTGACACGCGGTCACGTGTTGGCACGTGATGTTAAAGCAGCGGCACAGAGCAAGCGCAGAAGAGAGGCCCATTCAAGGGGTCACGTGCCTATACGTGACCGGGGTCGCGTGCCTACACGTGACCCGGGGTCGCGTGCCTACACGTGACCAAAGGTCACGTGGTCACACGTGACTGGCTTTAAAAGCCTTATTCTTTAACAGAATTAAATTCTGAGGAAAGATCTTTCAAATTTTTCCAAAATGGAGAAGAATTATCTGAAACCGTTGGATCAAGAATCTGAAGGTGATTAAATATCACCAATTTATGGAAAAATCTTGGACATGGAAAGATTTCGCCCTAAGTCTAACCGAAATAACAAAGAGATATCTTTGGATTTAAAATCCAATGGTGAATAAAATTCACCTAATAATCTAAAGGCCCAGATTAATGATGAAGATAAATCAAATCTCTCAATAAACAAATCAAATCTTTCAATGAAAGATTCACTAAAACATATTGATTCTTTTCCTTCTCCTATAAAAAGGAGCCAAAAAAAAGAAGGAGAAAAAAACACAAAGAGAGATATAGAGTCTTGGAATCTTGAAAATTCAGAAGGAAGAATTTGATTCTCTGCAAAAGAAAAACCCTAGGTAAGAAAAGAGAGGCTTAAAAAGAGAATTTAATTCTCAAAAGAGTTTAACACTTATATAAAGAAAAGAACTTAGTTCTTTCTCTGGTTGAGGATCTGCAAAGTGCACATCTCCCCGTGAATTGAGAATTTAATTCTCATTGGGTTGAGATCCTGCCATGCAGATCTAAAACATAGAGGAGGAATTGAGTTTTGAGAATTTAATTCTCACAAAATTATAGGAATTTAATTCCTTTGAGATAAAATTAGGGTTTAACCCTATATTATAGGAATTTAATTCCTTCAGAGTGGACAGAACTAGGGTTTAACCCTAATTGAGAACTTAATTCTCTCAAACTCACAGGAATTTAATTCCCTTAAAAAAGAAATTAGGGTTTCACCCTATGCCAGAATTTAATTCTTTACATATATGGGGAATTTAATTCCTACAGAAAAGAAATTAGGGTTTAACCCTATCTAAGAATATAATTCTTCAGAAGAAAATAGGGATTTAATTCCTCTAAAGTTTATTGCTAGGGTTTAATCCTATGAAGAATTTAATTCTTAAAAGATGAAAAGATCTTTAAAACTTGCAAAGAACCAGAGTCACGTGCTACCACGTGACCCCTGTAAAGATCCACAGAAAAGAACTTTGAGGCAACGCCTCACGTGCCCCACGTGACCCCTGAAGGACACAAAGAAAAAGCAAAAGAAACAGAAGCTATGGGCGCCCTCACGTGCTACCACGTGACCCCTTGGCAAAAGCTTTAACAGTTAAAAACCCACATTCCCATCACGTGACAGCACGTGATGCTCCAAGAGCAATTATAGAAAGTATTCAATACTTTTGGCAGAATAAAATAAGGGGAATCAGGGCGCTCTCACGTGTCCACACGTGACCCCTCTCTCCTTAGTGTTTAACACTAATTTGAAGACATTGTTCCCAGTGTTTAACACTGATTTTCTTAGTGTTTAACACTAATTTGAAAACTCTATTTGCAGTGTTTAACACTGATTCTCTTAGTGTTTAACACTAATTTGAAAACTTTGTTCCTAGTGTTTAACACTGATTTTCTTAGTGTTTAACACTAATTTGAAAACTCTGTTCCCTGTGTTTAACACTGATTTGCTTTAGTGTTTAACACTAATTTGAAATCTCTGTTCCCAGTGTTTAACACTGATTTGCTTTAGTGTTTAACACTAATTTGAAATCTCTATTTCCAGTGTTTAGCACTGATTTGTTTTAGTGTTTAACACTAATTTGAAAGCCCTGTTGCTAGTGTTTAACACTGATTATCTTTTAGTGTTTAACACTAACTTGCTAATCTTATTCCCAGTGTTCAACACTGTTGGTTTTTAGTGTTTAACACTAGTTTTAGCCCAATTGGCTAAGTTTCTAGAGGCAAAGCCTCTCCTTCAATGAACCAACAGAGGGCCAATATTCTAAACATGATTGGACTTAGCCCAAGCTGGCCATAAGTCCTCAATTCAAAGTTAACTAGGCTAATGGGTTCATAATATAATTAGTTGGTCTTAGTTCTAAAATGGGCCAAAGATTATTTAATCTACCTTGGTTCAAGGGTACATCTCTTCACTCATTTGATACTTGGCGTTGTAATTCCTCAACGTCTTCAAAGAGGTGACGGGTCCTGATGACCACACATTAATACGGACTGTGGGGTCCTTAAACTCATGGACTATGATGTCCTTAACCTTGACCGTGATGTCTTAAAACTAATGTCGGACTGTGGAGTCCTTAAAATCCATGGACTATGATGTCCTTAACCTTGACCGGGAAGTCTTAAAACTAACAACGGACTATGATGTCCTTAACCTTGATCGGGATGTCTTAACACTAACAAAGGACTATGATGTCCTTAACCTTGACCGTGATGTTTTAAAACTAACGCCGGACTGTGGTGTCCTTAAATCCACGGACTATGATGTCCTTAACCTTGACCGCAACGTCTTAAAACTAACATTAGACCGCAATGTCCTTAAACTACCTATTGACCGCAATGTCACTAAACTAAACAACAGGGCCCCCCTTAATTGCTCTCTTGTTGGATCTAAACGATCCCGTTAAGTTGATCTTAGTCTAAAACTAGACTAACGTTAACAAACGTTTAAGTCGATCTTAGTCTCAAATGAGGCTAACGTATCCTTAAAACCAAACCCCCAAACCCAAATCTAAGATAATACGGATTTGGACTAGTCCACATCCTACGGGCGACGACATAACTCAGTCTCCGTATACAAACCACGGGCAACCAAACACAAAACAAACACACACGACACGAAGTGATCATCTGGAGAAGGAGAAAGTTGTTAACGCAATGCGGTAGCGTAATTAACTGCAGGGGCTTGCGCCTGCAGGGAAGAGCGTCCCTACAATCAAAAACCTCTCAAGCGAGGGGGAATCTGACGAAGTCTGCTACATCGGATGCATCCATTTAAACCTTCGATATATGGTGCCATAAATCAACTTGGCATCTTCGGAGAGGTAGACGGATAGCACCAATTAGAATCTGCCCTGAATTTCAGGCAAGACGTCTGTCGCGCCATCTTTCGGAGGGGAACAGTTGCCGTACGATGGGTTATACCGTACGCGATGTTATTGGGCTAGATGCCGATTGATAGATTCATCGACTCGGACATATGATAGTTACGTATACCTTATAGCTGTTAGCTGATGATTTACATTCATGATATTATTATTGCATCGTATATACCTGTGATAGTACACCTGCACCATTATCGATGATGCGTATGTTACACGTACACATATTTGCCGGCTCACACACTTCATCATCGATAATTGCCATGTCATTACACAGTAAGGTTGCTGCATCATGACATATACATTGATACATTCATACTTGCGGATATATACATTTGTATATCCCTATTTGTGCACACATACATTGGTATATCTATACATGTGCATATACATATTGTACCTACATAGATAACTGGCTTTATTGTAAAATTTGGGAACCGCATGTTATATTTTAAAAACTGGAATCATTTTAAAAGAGCGGTTTTCCCTTAATATGTCATATCACTATTCCGCGTTGCATGATACACGATATGCTTACATTTCTATTATATGTCGCATACATCATGCTCTATTATTGTACTCATCGAGATATGCTGTTTTCATGAGATTTCTGGATTTGAGAACCGTGGACATTTTAAAAGAGATTATGTGTTGTTTCAAAAACCCGGTTTCTCTTGATATGATATTTCAGTGCGTCCACCATGTGTTTTCTCGGTTCTGAGAGTGGCATGTGAAACCCGATTCGAGGAGTGGACGAGGCCGATTGCGGGTACATGGTGGACCCGGTATGGTACCCCGGGACGAGAACGGATCTGCTGTGTAGCTAGACGGTGGGCCTGGCAGAGGGACCACTACCTACCGGTGATAGTATTTTGGGCTCGGCGGATATCCGGAGGATACCGACCGGAGTCGAGAGATGATATGGGTCGATTCCGGACTGACGAAGCCCGTGGGCCGATCCGGACTGACGGAGCCCGATATATGAGGATTTATGTGCCGATGCTGGGCACGGTTTTCATGATGTTTTCAAGTGTCGATGCTAGGCACTCAGGTTCCATGATTTTGATGTGTCGGGAGGGACACCGTTGATTTATATATCCTCATATTTTCATGCACACTCCTTTATGATATTTACGTGCATACAGACATTGATTTTATGGGTGGACGAGATCCACATGCATACATATCTTGATTTTGGTTGGACGAGATCCATATGCATGCATTGATTATTACTGTTGGATGTTATCCGCATGCATAGGTAGTGACTACCTTGTTGGCACATATACAGACCCAGTCACCCTAGATATCATAGTATCACCTTTATGATATAGTTGACCTAGGAGTCGTTGTTTATTCGATTTCTATCTGTTGATATTTTTCTACTCACGAGTTGGCAACTCACCCCCGTTGTGCCACAATTCTTGCAGGTTGACTGCTTGGATCAGTAGCGGCTTCGCTGGTACACAGTTCCATTCAGGTGTTTTGCATTGGTAGGTGGGACATTTGTATCGTACCCACTCTTGCATTATATTTCATATTGTATCTAGTTAACTCCATCCATCAATCAAAAGTTGTAAATTGTATAAGTGATGAGACTTAGTGAGACTTGTAGTTGCGAGAATTGAGCGATGGGTTTTATATTCACTTTTGGGGTTATATTTTGCTCATTTCTTTATCTTTTTGTGGTGAACTTCTCCGTTGGGCGTCGTATACTTATTTATGCTACATTGCGTGGTTGTGATCCGCCGTTTGGCGAAGAGCTAGCTTCCGCTTGGGGATGCCTTTATCATTTTTATGTATTTATGGTTTTGGATCAAAATATACGAAGGAGGTGCTGCTAAAATTTTTAAAAGACGAAACTTGTTTTCAAACTAGTAAATTTCACTTGCATCATTCATGTTTCTTTTCTATGCATTAAGAAAACTTGATTTCATATACCTTTATTTCAAAACCTCACCTCCTTTATTTTTCTAAAAGGTTTAGATTTCTGGGTTTCAGCTTACTTGAATTCCGTTACGATTTTTGACGTTGCATGATTCAAGTGCTGGTCACGAGCTAATATTTCGGATCGTGACAAAGTTGGTATCAGAGCGCTAGGTTTAACCTTGTTTCGAGTCTATGTTTGACTATGCGGAGTCTTGGGCGGGTATGTATTTCGGAACCTAGGCTTGACCTTACGGAATTTAGACTTGAACGGGGGGGGGGTTGTATTAGACCCGAACTTTCGTTTCATAGGTTGACCCCGATTGATGGAGTAGGTAGCTTGAGTAGATTGACGTACCGTACGTATGTTCCGCGGCATATTTACGATACGATACTCCACTTAAGAAACCTTAGGATGTACATATTTTCGAGACCAGTGATTCTCTTCATACCCATGATTATATATCCATTTGAGATCCTTGATTCTATTTGTTTCCATCATCATACTCCCATTGATGTTGTTCCTTCTTATGATCATGTATCCATTCTGGATCTGTCGTTTCCTCTCATGTCGTTGATCTACTTTCTTCGATACTCGATTGAGGTTCCTGTCACCATAGTTTGAGCGCAGTTTGAGCTGCTGCTAGTGTTACGGTCAGGACGAGCTCGTCCGGTACGAGGGCCGACCATTGTGTTTTCTGGTGACATGGGAACGTCTCGAGTTAGTATTTATGTTGTGACTTCTTGTGGAGGCGAGTGCTTAGTTTTACACCGGATGATCGGGCCATTGTTAGAGCTGCCAGTTGTGAGAGGACTGTTGATGTACAGCATATCTCAGAGATTATGATGTCGCCTACCGTGTAGACAGATGACCCAGTTGTTGCTAAGATTGATAGGATGTCACTTCTGAAGCTTACGAGCTGAGATCGCCAGAGCTTCCAGGCAGATATGAGACAGATGATAGCTAATCTACCCCGATTTGAGAGACGATGGTGATTCGTCCGATTTATGCGCCGGAGCAGGCCCAGTTGAGTTGAAGATTTCCAGTGTGGAGAGCCTTACTCAGACCTAGAGCATACCGATCCATAGATGACCGCCGATGTATCGCCTTTCCTGGAGGATTGAGGCATTGTTTTGCATGAGGGAGAAGAATATTCACATGTGGTATAGGCGAAGCAAAATGGTTCGAACGAGTGTCAGAAACCTATTTTTCCCAAGTTTAAATTGTTCGGAGGAACACAGGTAATTCTGTGGACCCTCTAGAAGAATGAAACCCTAACTCGACATGATGACCATGGAACCGCTTTGAATCTTAAGGTTTGTGGCAGTTTAGCGGTGCCATCAGTGAGGCTTGGGTTTGCCCTTCTACGGTTGGTCCAGAGGTACTGTGGTATGTACCAGATATTTTTAGACTGTGCTCAGGTGCTGAGCCTTCGGGAAATTTTAGGACCTCGATGACTCAATCGAAAAGTTTGACGTCGTCCAGATACCAAGTGATAAGAGATCAGCAAGCTGACCAGCTTCGGATAGAGGACCTCACCCAGATGCGTTGTGAGTTGATCGAGAGCGGACGAGTATTGAGTATTCCTCCGATGGTTGGGACGAGTTCCCGAGGACGTGTTCGGCCAGATATCTTCTACAGAGTGATGAAGATTCCGAGTTCGTGCCTTCGAGTCCGTGTAAGAGACTTTGGATTAACCGCAGCCGAGAACCGTTGCAGTACATAGATAGCATGACGTGACGTCAAGGTGGACGATGATAAAGGCAAGTGGAGCCAGAGGTTTATGCGAGATGCTGACGAGCTACTGCTACTCCCAATCGAGATTAGAGATCTGATATGCATACATAGGCATTGGGATACGGCCAATTCCTGAGGAAATGTTGTGCTGAAACGCAGATGTCCATAAAACGAGAAAAGATTATATAAGATTACCAGCCTCCGTACAGTTCGGCACAGGCAAGATCGGAAGAGACCTTGAGCAGGATTCCTTCCAGGACACTGCTGCAATGAGATTTGCACCCAGGATCAGTTGTGTCACGAGTATTCAGAGGACCAGAGGCCGACGCCAATAATGTACTGCTTTACGAGTGGTCGTGATGATTGACCGAGAGATGACTAGAGAAGTGCTAGAGCGAAATCGTTCCCGTTAGCACACCTGACAGGGCCGATGAGCCGATGAATTGAGAGATTGGTAAATTCATAGAGAAGATAAGGACCC
This sequence comes from Agapanthus africanus, assembly GCA_030015575.1. NCBI lineage: Eukaryota > Viridiplantae > Streptophyta > Magnoliopsida > Asparagales > Amaryllidaceae > Agapanthus > Agapanthus africanus. The sequence continues at coordinate 495,237,936 of CM057348.1, read as the reverse complement.
AGAGATCGAGGATGCCTGACCGTGAGCAGGAGGCAAGCGGATGTTCTTGTTCTGCCAGTTTCTAGGCGCACCGATTCATTTTTCGACATTGTAGGAGGTGTACCTCAATGTCCTTTATTACGATTTGCGTTGTGGTATGATTATCACGCTTATATCACTTGGATTTGAGTTTTAATAACGAGTTTCCTGATTTTGATTTCGTGCACCATGGCTGCACCTACTGGGTATTTACATTTTGTGCATAGTTATTGCACTTGAGATATGTTTTTATACACCATTGTATTGGTTTTTGATTTGTGCATATTTATTGCACTTGATATCGGTTTTGTGCCTTGGCTGCACATGTCTATGATTTCGTGGATTTCATATGGTGATTTTATTTTGTGCGCATCGGATGCACTTGAGTGAAATTTTACTCGTGCATGTTGGATGCTCTTGATTTAGATTTCTTCCGTACATATTGGATGCGATTTCATTCGTGCGGGACATATGCACTGATTTGGATTTTTGTGCATGTTGGGCGCATGATATGAGATGTGATTTTGGTGCACACCAGATGCACCAAATCGGGATTCTTGTGCATATCAGATCCACCCGATATTGTTGTCGTGCACACCCATTGCACTGGAAAGATGCTTTTGTGCACACCCGTTGCACCTAGTTTTGCTTTGTGCTTATTGTGGCACCTGTATTTGGATTTGATTTCCATGCGCACCAGACGCATGTGATTATTGGATACGCCTTTTGAGGCTGATTTTGCTTTTGAGCACTTTGTTTTCATGTTGGACACTATATTGTGTAGTAGCCAAACAGGACTGATCCGAGGACAGTACCTGAGTACTTGCATGCATTAAAAGATTACCAAAAGGGTTTTCAAGAGGAGCTATAGTCTCGCTATTTTCCTACGTGTCCGTGAGCGACACGAACATTTTTAAAGGAAGACCTTTTGGGATATTTTGAAAACGACGGAACGTGTATTTAAGAAAACATATATGGACTTATATTATTATTTTAAAATGAGCGTCCGTCAGTTATACCGTGAGTTACGCATTCCCGCGGCAATTTAGAAAAGATTTTGCATGTATTTTATTCAGATTTTGGAGTTTTCAAAGATGCGTACTATATACGTATTATAGGATTTGACTAGTGTATATTGGATTTCAGTAGTGGATTGCGATGTCTGCATCTCTATTGTAACTACGAGGATATGTGTGCGAATCCGATGATTTGCGTGACGCTTGACGGAGTTCGGTTTGTAGGGTTCCTAGGCACTCCCAAGAGGTCTCATAAGGCATCAACCATGCCAATTTCAAATTTTATGGGTGCCGAGAAACCCTAATACGGATCGTTGGCTAGAATTCTAGGCGAAAAAGCAAACTAGTTAACACTTAACTACAAGAATACGGAAATACAACCTTTGTAGATCCGGTGCTCCACCTCCACGGCTCCGTAATGAAGTCCTCTCCGCTGTCCAAATCGAACCATGACTCTCACGGTGGTTTCATCGGAGAAAAGACCGGGCTAGGTCGTCGACAACGTGCCGAAGATGATCTACGTCGAGGCATCACTAGATCAAGCTCCACCTTCACCAAGCCTTGAAAACTTATGAAGGAAACACACTCTACTACTTGGCAAGAGGTAGAGGATGAAGAAATAGGAAGTGGGTAGACTTTAGAATTGGATTTCTCACTCATTTCATCAAGTTGCCATTGATGAAGTGATACTTTCTTCTTTGAAGATGAAGAAGAAGAAGAAGAAGAAAAAAAAAGTGTTATGATAAGTTATGATAAGAATAATAATAGAAAAGAAAATCAATTCTTATCATAATTGTAACCATGGTAAAGTGTAGAGAGCTAACTATAGTTCAATGAATGGTTAGGGTTAATGAGATGAAGACAAAAGGTTTCTTTGGTCAAAGCTTCATGAAGCTTCAACAAGCTTCATGAAGAAAAGCAACCTTTTGTTTTCTTTATCTCTTATCTTTTTAATACAAATTAAAAGATAAAAGAATTAATAAATATATCAAAACCCTAACCATTTACTTAACTAAGGTTTAACTCTTTACACAAACCCTAGCTATCATATATCATCAAACATGATACAATCAAGTGCACAAAATATATCACATATACAATGTGCACAGGCGAGTGAGAAAATCCATCTTAAGTAAACCGATACTAGTTAATGCAAAGTAATATATCATATATATAATTATGCATTAAATCATTAAATCAACACTGGATTCAATGATCCGGTCATGTCGAACATAACCGACTAGTATTCAATGTATCGACTTATCGAATCAACGCTTGAATCGATAACTAGGTTATATCGCATACAACCTTTCCGATACATTCATCGTGAGAATGGAATGTGGTATCACATACACGTATTATTCTCGGTCCCGCACATAACTCATATGCGCTCCTATTTCGTTTCGCTTGAGCCAGGAAACCTCTGTGTAGGACTCTAAAGACTCGTCAATACGCCGGCAGCGGATGATGATCATATCAAACATCCACAAGCCGCAAGCGGTCTGCTAAACGTAACGGCCACCCGGGTATTGAGCGATCAGAAGATCGACGAGCAAGCCCGCTCACACTCCAGTGAATCCAACCAGTAACACTACCGTACAGTCCGGTCTGATCGTCTGATATGTCGCATATCTCGCCTAGGGGTGGTAAACGTCAGACCCCAATAGCTCGATAAGTCGTGTCGATATGAGGTCTATAATAATTCGAGAAACTACTGGTAACACTTACCAGTAAATCTCAGCAACCCTGGCCAGGGATTTCCTGTTATAGCCAATCGAACACAGCGCAACATCAACCCCCTATACCGGGAGAGACGAATCCCCTCCTATCGCTCATTGCCTCCATGTGACTCGGGACTGTACCCAAAAACCACCATTTTGCACGCCCTCTTAGACGTGGTAAGATGGAAATCAAAGCACAGTGGGAACCACACAAGACTCTATGACGATCTCGGGTCAACAGACTACTCTGTACCAGTGTCACCAGAGAACTGCCATCTGACGTAAGGTATAATACCATCTAGGTGTTCTCGGCGAGTCCGTCCAGTGTACCCAGTCTCCACTGAGCACCCGTATATCATCTCTGATGTCAAACACCAATAGATATGGGATCATCCATCGCCCATCTGAATGGGTCGAGAAGGTATATGCTAGTCTACTCTGGTATATCGATGCCCCGTCTCGATACACCCACGACTAGGGACTTTGAAGGATGTACTTATGGACTACCATGTCCCCACTAGTATGATCCGCATCATAGTCCAGGTAGTCAAGTACAGATCCTAAGGGCTTTACCAACATGTAACAGGGAGACAATCAGTGTACACGTTAAGGTAAAGATTAACCAGATAGCATACTATCATGTTGAGCAAGAAAGTCCTCCCTATATATGTCCCAGCATCCACTACAATATACATCCTATGTATAGTAATGGCCTCTAGGGCATACATATAACTAACAATCTCCCACTTGCACTAGGGCCATCTGATAGCAGTGGTTGTAGTATCTCATACTCAACCATCCCATAAAAGTCTCTCTCTGGGAACAGGCCTTTGTGAGTGGATCCGCTGTGTTGTCCTCTGAGTCTACTCTCCTTACCTCGATCCCTTAGAGATCAACCATCTCCATGATCAGGTGATACTTCCTTAGAATATGTCTGGATCACTGATGGGACCGACGTTCCTTGGCATAAGCCACAACTCTATTGTCTCACAATGGTGGGAACGTAGTTCATCTCATGAACCAGTATACACCCAAACAGCCTCTTTGGTAGCATCTTAAGTAGCGATGTATCCAGCCTTAATCGTCTAGTATGTCACGGTATCTAGCTTGGAACTCTTCCAACATACCGTCCCTTTACCGAGGGTAAAGACAATGCTTGTGACTGACACTCAGTCGTCTTTATCACCCTGGAACCCTTCCAGTGATTCTCCCCAGGATCGATTGATACCATCTCACTACAACTAGTGAGTATCCTAATATCCTGTTAGATCTATCTCATAGATCCAAAGCTTAGGATTTAGTAGGTATCACTTTGATCCTCTGTGGAGAATCATTGTGATAAGCGGAGATTGATCGAGCGTAGCATAGGAAACTCCTTTCTTATCAAGAGTATGTCATCCACGTACTCTACGAGGATCACCACCATACTCCCTACTACCTTTTTGTATATACAAGGTTCATCTACCATTTTGATGATGTCAAACTCTTTGACTACTTCATCAAAATAGATGTTCCAACTCCGCGATGCCTGCTTTATCCTATAAAGCATCTTGTACACGTTTCCGCTGCTCCCACTGTCTACGAAGCCCTCTGGCTGTGTACTTATGGACGCCCTTTTCAAAAACATCATTTAGAAAAGCAGTCATGACACCCAACCACCAGATATCGTAGTCATGGTATGTAGCCGTGACAAGTAGGATCTGGATAGACTTAAGCATAGCTACTTGAAAAGGTTTCATCATTATCCACGCCTGGTCAATGATGCAAACTTTTAACAAGTCTAGCTTTGAAAGTCTCAACTTTTCCATCTACACCAAGTAATCTTCTCAAGATATACTTGCTCCTGATGGGGATTTAACCCTTCAGATATAGCAACCAAAGTCCATACTTTGTTGGTGTATAAGGATTCCATCTCAGATCGCTAAACATCCAGCCATTCTTACAGAGTCACACTCCTGATGGCCAGCTCGAAACTAGTTGGGTCATCATCTCATGATGCAGTCCTCGCTCCCACTGTCATAGAGAAACCGAAGTATCTCTCAGGTGGGTGAGGAACCCTACTAGATCGGCGGAGAGGCTGAGGTTCGTTGGTAACTATCGAATCCTTTGGTTCTACCAAGTCATCTGCTGTAATTTGTATAGCTGGAACCTTTCCAGCTGTACATAACAGACCTTGCCTCGAGCCTGTCCGGATTATGCTTTTACACATAGCCCGGACAACCCCAAATCTTAACCAACTCAAGATATGGGCTCTTCCCTTTCCATATCACATATGAAATGGTAGGCAACTGATTTTATTGGAACCCTATTCAATAGGTATGCAGCTTCTCAAGTGCATAACTCGCAAAAGGAAATAGGTAACTCAGTAGTACTCATCATAGAGCACACCTTATCATATACGGTGTTATTGCTCCGCCCCGATATACCATCGTGCCATGGTGTATACGGAGGAGTAATGCTGAGAGAGAATCTCATTCTCCTTTAGAATAGTCCAATATTTCCGTGCTCAAGTATTCTCCTCCTTGATCACATCAAAGGACATAATACTTATACCCGTATTTTGGTTCTCTACTTCTAACTTATATTCTGTGAATATCTCAAAAGGTTCGGACTTGTGTTTCAACAGGAACATAGGTCTGAAACTCGAAAGATCATCAGAGAATGTTATGAAGTATAAAGAACCAGTCCTGGCATGTGTAGACAGGGGACCTTACATTCATCATCATGTATCAGTCCCAAGAGTTCACTAACTCTTTCTCTGTTTCCAATAAACAGAGCTGTGGTCATCTAATCTTTGTGACATGACTGGCGAGTTTCACAAGATGTAAATTCAAACTAATTTAAATATGCATCTTTATGTAACATCAGCCAGTCGGGTCGCATTGATATGACCTAGTCTACAATGCCCCAAGAAGAATTCATTCATTTCTGAACTCTTTCTCTTGTGTGTGTTCCTTATACTAAAGAACTGTAGTTTGATTTAGAACATCAACGCTTTTAGATAACGTGCCTGAACCGATCAACTTTTGATATAGGAAATGTTCAAAACATTATCCAACTATACAAAATTTTATCATTTCTTTACTAATAAAGAGATAGATATGATTTGTATATCAGGTTCGGTATCTAATAACATTCGTTCAGAATCAATGTATTTGGAATACAGGGTGACAGTGACCAACAGACTTGGCTGCAACTCTTGCCCCGTTTTCTGCCTCATGAAACTTATCACCCGTTCTCAGTTCTCTACCTTTCTGTAGCCCTATGTAACAGATTACATATCTGGGATCCTGATCTGGTATCACATACCCAGGACGTAAAGGATACTGAGAAACAGTTCTCTGTAATGAACACACCCGAAGATGATGCATCAGCATGCACTCTCTTCGTTTGGGCGGCACGGGAATTCTGGTAATCCCCAATTTCCTGCTCTGTCTTATAACAATTATAAGTTGGAGCGGGACCAATGTTCCCCAGCTCAGTATAACAAGCGGGTTCGGTCAAAAATCCGTATTATTATCTTGATTAAGGCGTGATATGGTCGCTACCTGGAGAGAGAGAGAAGAAAACACTCAGCGTGCGCTCTTGCAAGAATAGATTGGTTATAATTTTATCTAATCAGGATGGCTCCCACTGCTTTTTATCAAATCTTCCTTCAAACCCTAAAAGGAAAGACTAGCCGGGATTAATTACATGCTACAAGTTCGCCAATCTTTCAGCCATGCCAGTGTCGGTACTTTGAGGGAGGTCCCCCGTGCTTTCGCACGAACCTAATTAATTTAAACCTCGTTTTCCTAGAGGCGTAACCCCGTTGACACCTTTCTAGACACCTACTTGCTCGGCTAATTGTAATGTGTAAAACTCTCCCAGGAGTAACTATTACTCGCAGCGGGTATCGGGATCCAACTATCTCATAGAAGGTATGCAATCTCATTGCAAATTTCAACACTTGAAATTCCCGATAATATTTTGCCCCGAACGATCTATGACCTTGACAAGGTCAACAAACCATAGACCGCAAGTCAAGTTCAACCCGTCATTTCTTAATTGAATCAAACCCACCCGCACGACCCTTGACAAGGTCAACAAGGCCGCACGACTACCCTAACCCAATCTGCATCATATGCATAAGCAGATAAATACTGGTTAGCTACCGCACACTGCGCCTTGACAAGGTCAACAAACGCAGCACGAATACTAAACAGGACTTATCTGAAATGACGGAGGGCTACGACAGGTTTTTCTGAAAACCTATTGCGTAATGAACTTGATATCGTTGTAGAATCAAATGATTTTCAAATGGAGTGTTTTTGAGGCTTTTCTAGTTTTGCTAAAGGAGTCACTCCCGGTGAAGGGATCGTCGGTCCTTTCCTCATCGAATGAGGTGCGGGATATATCATATATATCACTATGCAAAGCAAAAACTCTTAAAAGCAATCAAAAGACAAACCGAGTGTGTAGCATCTGCCAGTTATTGCTAAAGGAGTCACTCCCGGTGAAGGGATCTCGGTCCTTTCCTCATCGAATAAGGTGCAGGATATATCACATATACCTCTGTGCAAAGCAAGAACTGTAGCTACCTGTTTTATTTTGAAATTCGATTCTACAACATCTTTAGGTTTCTTTTATTTGATTAATCACATTAATGAAGTCCCATCATTTAAGTACCTAAACATCACAGATAAATACGACGTACACTTATGCCATCCGCATTCGCTTCGATGTCCCTTCGTGCACCGTTAGGTTAGGTAACTAACGACAGAGCAGGGCAGGGCTAGTGCGGGTGCAAAACATAAGTAACGTCTATATAATATATCATATATACTATATACTGTATCTATCACAGAACATCACATGATCACATCACAGATAAAGCAGCAGAAGAAACATATGAAACATTGGATATACTAGGACGTCCGTGTTTTCAATACGAGCCAGTATAAAACACGGATTCCACGGTCGCGATGAATAGCCAAACCCACACCCCTAGACCCTTACGAGAGCGGTAAGCAACCCTACCAATTCTAGAGTTAGGAGACCCGGACTCGACTCCTCGAGTTGGTCTCCCACTGGACTCCAGAACCCGGTTACTTGTGCCCTCCTCCTTGGGTCTATCCTAGTGCGGAAAAGTAAATAATATACAAACGGTGACAACTTCCGCAACCTGGAAGTGCCCCAATAAAAGAATATTACATACAAGTTTTTACATGAATGAAAATGAAAAACACTCATCTCACATAAAAACCCCCGGCTATTCAAACACGACGATCCAATATAACATATCCAGCAACACATAACATCACATGTCATCAACGTAAGTAAATATGCGCATCCCAATTGTCGTTGACATATAGCAACGAAACCGGCGATATCACATATTACACTTACGGTCACAGAAAAGAAAGTATAAAACTACAACAGTTGGAATCCGCAACCTCCATAGACATCGCATGCCTAATCAAATGAATTCCTTAGACATCGCATGCCTAACAATTATAAACCCCGCATTTTAGTCTCAAAATCGAAAACTCTTTTCAATATCAAGTCGGGCAATTCAACAAGATTCCCGACATCCTGATCGAATGCTCGTCGCAAACTTCAGTAGGCGGCCGCACCCCCGACGCCGTCGACGAAGTGCACCAAGGCGGAACACCGCTACCGCGAGCACCCGAACGGATGCTATCGGCGACGGGGTTCTCCTACAGTCACTTGGTCGGGGCTATGGAGCGAGGCTGTCTATTAAGTTTACCCGGCGAGTATCCGCGTACGCTACGTGATTGCGACGGACTTTTGATCACATCAAGATTCCGTGGCAACCGATCAAGTGAGACTAAACTGCTATGTTTATAATATTCATTCAGTTATCTCATAACTTATTGTGAATTCCAATTATTGTATCCCATTCCGGATAAATAGAAAATGTTAAACTTTCCGATCGAACAATCGAACACCCAAGTTTTCCCGAAACAGATCAACACTTGAAATAAGTTTAAAAACATTCACTTCGTGCCTCAGTACCAACGGTCCAGCCGTAGAAGGGTCAAGCCAACGCCTCACATGTGGCACACCGTACTGCCCCAAACCCGAAGGTTCAAAGGGCAGTTCAAGACGGTCACATAATCGAGTTAAGGTTTGTTGTCTTCTAGAGGGACCATCGCTTTACTTGCACTACTTAGAACGTCTTTAAACCATGGAAAAATCCAACACTTGGAAATTTCCCGGCAGGGGAAAAAGTGGGTATTTATATCCGGTCGAACTTTTTAACAGTTTCTAAAATATCCGGAAAAACATAAACGAAGTTAAATTATCCGATCAAATTAACGAATCCCCAATAAAACCCTAGAAAACTCAACACTTGAGTGGAATTAAAAAATTCTCATAAAAAATTGCCAAGAAAGGACCTAAGAATAAATATATGAAATTTGAGGGACTAAGTCCAAATTTGGACCGCGGAAGCGCCGCCAAACCCCTGGTTTGGCCGCGGTTCCGCGGTCGAATTATGGAATTAGGGGCCCAAACTTCACAGTAATTCTTAGTTTTTCCTGCTTACTTTTCTGCATATTTTTAATTCACAAAAATCCACGAATTTCAAAAATGTACAGAGAGCATTTTAGGGTTTGGGTTTCGGTTCGATCGGACTTCTAATTCCGTCTACGCATCGCCTAAGGCTCTAGCTAGTATCTGATACCACTGTAGGGTTCCTAGGCACTCCCAAGAGGTCTCACAAGGCATCAACCATGCCAATTTCAAATTTTATGGGTGCCGAGAAACCCTAATACGGATCGTTGGCTAGAATTCTAGGCGAAAAAGCAAACTAGTTAACACTTAACTACAAGAATACGGAAATACAACCTTTGTAGATCCGGTGCTCCACCTCCACGGCTCCGCAATGAAGTCCTCTCCGCTGTCCAAATCGAACCATGACTCTCACGGTGGTTTCATCGGAGAAAAGACCGGGCTAGGTCGTCGACAACGTGCCGAAGATGATCTACGTCGAGGCATCACTAGATCAAGATCCACCTTCACCAAGCCTTGAAAACTTGTGAAGGAAACACACTCTACTACTTGGCAAGAGGTAGAGGATGAAGAAATAGGAAGTGGGTAGACTTTAGAATTGGATTTCTCACTCATTTCATCAAGTTGCCATTGATGAAGTGATGCTTTCTTCTTTGAAGATGAAGAAGAAGAAGAAGAAGAAAAAAAAAGTGTTATGATAAGTTATGATAAGAATAATAATAGAAAAGAAAATCAATTCTTATCATAATTGTAACCATGGTAAAGTGTAGAGAGCTAACTATAGTTCAATGAATGGTTAGGGTTAATGAGATGAAGACAAAAAGTTTCTTTGGTCAAAGCTTCATGAAGCTTCAACAAGCTTCATGAAGAAAAGCAACCTTTTGTTTTCTTTATCTCTTATCTTTTTAATACAAATTAAAAGATAAAAGAATTAATAAATATATCAAAACCCTAACCATTTACTTAACTAAGGTTTAACTCTTTACACAAACCCTAGCTATCATATATCATCAAACATGATACAATCAAGTGCACAAAATATATCACATATACAATGTGCACAGGCGAGTGAGAAAATCCATCTTAAGTAAACCGATACTAGTTAATGCAAAGTAATATATCATATATATAATTATGCATTAAATCATTAAATCAACACTTGATTCAATGATCCGGTCATGTCGAACATAACCGACTAGTATTCAATGTATCGACTTATCGAATCAACGCTTGAATCGATAACTAGGTTATATCGCATACAACCTTTCCGATACATTCATCGCGAGAATGGAATGTGGTATCACATACACGTATTATTCTCGGTCCCGCACATATCTCATATGCGCTCCTATTTCGTTTCGCTTGAGCCAGGAAACCTCTGTGTAGGACTCTAAAGACTCGTCAATACGCCGGCAGCGGATGATGATCATATCAAACATCCACAAGCCGCAAGCGGTCTGCTAAACGTAACGGCCACCCGGGTATTGAGCGATCAGAAGATCGACGAGCAAGCCCGCTCACACTCCAGTGAATCCAACCAGTAACACTACCGTACAGTCCGGTCTGATCGTCTGATATGTCGCATATCTCGCCTAGGGGTGGTAAACGTCAGACCCCAATAGCTCGATAAGTCGTGTCGATATGAGGTCTATAACAATTCGAGAAACTACTGGTAACACTTACCAGTAAATCTCAGCAACCCTGGCCAGGGATTTCCTGTTATAGCCAATCGAACACAGCGCAACATCAACCCCCTATACCGGGAGAGACGAATCCCCTCCTATCGCTCATTGCCTCCATGTGACTCGGGACTGTACCCAAAAACCACCGTTTTGCACGCCCTCTTGGACGTGGTAAGATGGAAATCAAAGCACAGTGGGAACCACACAAGACTCTATGACGATCTCGGGTCAACAGACTACTCTGTACCAGTGTCACCAGAGAACTGCCATCTGACGTATGGTATAATACCATCTGGGAGTTCTCGGCGAGTCCGTCCAGTGTACCCAGTCTCCACTGAGCACCCGTATATCATCTCTGATGTCAAACACCAATGGATATGGGATCATCCATCGCCCATCTGAATGGGTCGAGAAGGTATATGCTAGTCTACTCTGGTATATCGATGCCCCGTCTCGATACACCCACGACTAGGGACTTTGAAGGATGTACTTATGGACTACCATGTCCCCACTAGTATGATCCGCATCATAGTCCAGGTAGTCAAGTACAGATCCTAAGGGCTTTACCAACATGTAATAGGGAGACAATCAGTGTACACGTTAAGGTAAAGATTAACCAGATAGCATACTATCATGTCGAGCAAGAAAGTCCTCCCTATATATGTCCCAGCATCCACTACAATATACATCCTATGTTTAGTAATGGCCTTTAGGGCATACATATAACTAACACGGTTTTGAGTTTTGTACTCGTTTTCATGCGCACTTGACGCGCTGTGTTATTTCGGCGTTTTCCGTGATTTCGGAGCCCCGTTAATTTGAGCTGATTGTTGAAATGTTTTAGATTTTGGGGGTTTAAATTTAAATTCGGGGACCGAATTTCTTTAAGGGGGGAAGACTGTAACATTTCAGAAAATATAAAATATTATTTTTGGAATTTAATATTAAAATAATATTTTTCCCGAAAACTGCCCGATTTGCGAAATTGGGGTTTTCGAAAAAGGGTATAAATATATACCAATAATTATGAAATAAATGAAAATTAAAATGATTTATTCATTTAATAATATAATTAAAGGATTTGGCATTTTTAAAATTTATTATACGCAGTTTCGATAAAAACCCGATTAGTGCACTGCTAATCGCGATTAAGCCAAATCCGTGTTTCTACAGTTTTCCATAGCTAGTGCACCATGACATGTTACATGTTTTATTTCATTTGTGTTATGATTTTATTGTGGTGAGAAAAGAAAAGAAAAAGGTGTCATAATGAGTTGGAGAGAGAAATAGGACATAATGATGACTTGGAAAGTGAGTGGGTGAGAATAATTGAGAGAGAGATGGGGGGAGGGCTGCCTCATAATTTTTCCCCACCATTTATTTTTGCATCTCCTTCTTTATTTTCCTCACCCTCATCTCCCTCCACCTTCAACCCCTAAATCCACCTCCAAAACTCCATCAAAACCCTATACCCTTTCAAAAAAAAATGATCACCTCCTCACCCACATCGTGATGAACCAAGAAAAGTGGGATCTTGACAACATGGAGACTTCTAGGGTTTGATTAAGTGACATCCATGAGGTATAATTTCTTTCATTAGTTTAGTTTCAAGTTTTCCTAGCTTTTGTTTAAGTTTAGAGTTCGTTTAGTGGTGGATTGGTGATAGTTAGGAATCCTAGTGAGGGTTTGAGTGAAATTGTGGTTTGGTGATGATTGATTGGCTGTTGAGTGGCTGTGTAAGACTTGGGAATGAGTATGGAAAACCAAAATACAAACTTTAGAATTAATCCATGTCGGTTTTGTGAGGATATAGGGTGTGCAGGGAAATCTGGAGCAACCCGGGGAACTTTTGAGGAAACCAAACAATACCAGGGACCAAATTAGGATACTAGGAGACCACCTTGACCACACGGACCCAAACAGAGGCCATGGCACTGAGGAGGCCGGAATTTTAGGCCAAGTGGCCGGCCACTTGGTGGGATTTGGGTTCCAGGTCGTTCCAGTAGCTCAAATACCCCATATACAACACCCTATACTTGTTTGTTCATCCAAATTTCACCTGAGTCAAAATCTGGAAGTATTTTGGTGTGATATTGGCTATGTTTTCCATATTTTGAAATGCTAATTTTTGATATTTAGATTTGTATTTGGTTGTTGGATGTTTGTACATCAACGACTAGGGTTGTTTGGTCGATTTTGTACGCGTAAGCTATAGGTTTTAACCTATGAGCAATGCGGGTGCCGTTTTAGATTTCAGAACTTGATTTTAATAGCGTTAAGATGTGTTGTTATTGTAGGTACCATCGCATGGATTCCAAAGCGACGGAGCGAGGTGTCATCGACTTCGGCGAGCGAGGACTACGGTGTGTAGATCTATATCTACCGGGGAAGTCGGGTGGATGGCGTATAGCACCCCCGCAAACTTTTGATGGAAAACCGATTTTATAGAATATAGTTAGGAAACCTAGATTAGGAAACTAGGGTTAGAATGAGATAGCTATGAAACCATATTATAAACTAGAGGATAGTTAGAAGTGATATGCTACTACTGTCGTAGGATGACGTTTAGCGATATTACCGCTTAGGGTACTGTAGGACTAGATAGCCGATGTAGATGCGTCATCCGAACCATACCTTTTTCTAAACCAAAGAATCTTATGAATCTTTTAAATGTATATCTTGAGGGATGTTACAGATTTTCAAATGATATCTTTTCCTTAAAAACACCGTAACCCCTGTTTTCAAAACTACGATTCACTTCTTTAAAAATCTGATTGTATGGTTCGGGTGTGTTTGTTAGATTAGATACTTATACTTAGTAGAGATAGCATGTTTATGTAAATTCGACATGATATGAGACATAAATGCGATGAAAGAATACAAGACGAATTTGATGATATGATGAGATGATGAAATGATATGATGGTATACGGATGCTTGTCGATCGAGATGATTTATACCCTGCCGGTCCCCTGATATGAGATTATTGCAGATGCGACCAGGGACATAGGTATATAGGGTTATATATATATAGAATGTTGTGAATCATGGATGATAGGCCATATGTGATATTAGGCCGTACCCTCATTTGTCGTATAGGATGATAGGATCCCTTTTAGTATAATGCCGCCGCACGATGATATTCCGTGCGTGATGAGTTTGACTTGATGATTGATCCTTACCCTTGACTAGAGGTTGTCGTACGATGGGTTATACCGTACGCGATGTTATTGGGCTAAATGCCGATTGATAGATTCACCGACTCGGACATATGATAGTTACGTATACCTTATAGCTGTTAGCTGATGATTTACATTCATGATATTATTATTGCATCGCATATACCTGTGATAGTACACCTGCACCATTATCGATGATGCGTATGTTACACGTACACATATTTGTCGGCTCACACACTTCATCATCGATAATTGCCATGTCACTACACAGTAGGGTTGCTGCATCATGACATATACATTGATACATTCATACTTGCGGATATTTACATTTGTATATCCATATTTGTGCATACAAACATTGGTACATCTATACTTGCGCATATACATATTGTACCTACATAGATAACTGGCTTTATTGTAAAATTTGGGAACCGCATGTTATATTTTAAAAACTGAAATCATTTTAAAAGAGCGATTTTCCCTTAATATGTCATATCACTATTCCGCGTTGCATGATACACGATATGCTTACATTTCTATTTATGTCGCACACATCATGCTCTATTATTGTACGCATCGAGATATGCTGTTTTCATGAGATTTCTGGATTTGAGAACCGTGGACATTTTAAAAGAGATTATGTGTTGTTTCAAAAACCCGGTTTCTCTTGATATGATATTTCAGTGCGTCCACCATGTGTTTGTTTCCCCCAATCAGAGCAAAGCTCTGTTTGAATTTCAAAATTCAAAAATTGAAGCAACGCTTCAGATTTCTTGCCCTGCGCGCAACGCGCCACTTGTCAAAAACTGACACGCCAGCGCTGCGCCCAAGACAGCGCACCCAATCAGGGAAAAGCTCTATTTAAAATAAAATAAAGGAAGCAACGCTTCAGATGATCTGCGCTCAGCGCTGCGCGACACGTGTCAGCGCAGTTGCGCTAGCGCAGTTGCACTGCGCTCTGCGCTGCGCGACACGTGTCAAGCGCAAATGCGCTTGCGCCAGCTGTGCCAGCATTTAAAACAGAAAAATTCTGGAAAGATCTTTCTAATCTTGTTAAAACAAGAAGATAATCTTCTGTAAAACAGAAGCCCTAGGATCAAAGATCCAACGGTAGGGAAAAATCCCTAAATTACTTAGAGAAAGATCTCTTTAACTGATTTAACAAATCAATTGGCACTATATAAAGGCCCCTAAACTCTAAGTTTAAAATACACAGAGAGAGAGAAACACAGAAATCCTCTGAAAACTTTGAGAAAGAACTCAAAAAAGAAAAAGGTAAACCTTTGGAAAAGAAGAAGATCATCTTCTTCATTTAAAGAATTTAATTCTTAGAATAATAAAAAAGAAGAAGTAATTTACTTCTGTATAAAGGCATTGCCTTTTGATGAACCACTGGTTCTTGAAATTTGACTTAACACCTCTCTAGAAAAAGAAAAAAGAAAAACAAAACTTGTTTTCTTTGATCCAAATATTAAACAGTGCCTTGCACTTTTGATGTTTGCACTGTTGCGCTCCTTGGATTGGCGCAAGCCACCAGGGAGCGCCACGTGTCAATCATAGAACATCTGCGCCTTGCGCTTTTAACAAATGAGCACTGCGCTCTTGAATTGGCGCAAGTCGTCAGAGCGCGCCACGTGTCAGCAGCGCACTAGCGCAGCGCAATGGCACAGCGCATTGCGTCTGCGCTCACCAGAGTATGACACGTGTCACCTCCACATCAGTTTGCGCCTTGCGCTCCTCAATTGGCGCAAAGCGCCTGAAAGGCCATGTGGCACATTGTCAGGAGAGTAAATGCTTTGCATTACTTAAAAAGGGCAGAGCCCAATTAAAAAGGCCTAACAGGCCAAAATAAATACTATGCATTTAATTGAGAAGCCAAATGCTCTGCATTATAAAAATAAAGGGACAGAGCCCAATTAAAAAGGCCTAACAGGCCAGAATAAAATGCAGTGCATTATTAACAGGTGTAGAGCCCTAGTAAAGGCCTAATAGGCCAAATGCAAATAAAATGTTGAACATTTTCAACTGGACTTAGCCCAATCATGGCCGTAAGTCCTCAAACTAAATTGACTGAGCACGACTGCTCTCTCAAATCAATTTACATCCGGTTCAAGGGTACATCTCCGAACTCCTCTGGTATTTGTCGTTGTAATCCCTCAACGTCGTCAGAGAGGTGACGGGTCCCGACAACCACACATTGATACGGACTATGGGATCCTTAAACTCATGGACTAATGCGTCCTTAAACCAATATCCTTTCCCAAAATGGGAATGTCGGACCACTATGTCCCTAAACTGGTAATACGGACTGTGGGGTCCTTAAACTCATGGACTAATGCGTCCTTAAACCAAATTGGACTAATGCGTCCTTAAACCAAATTGGACTATAGATCCCCCAACCAACTTCGGTTCAAGGGTACATCTCTGAACTCCTCTGACATCTGTCGTTGTAATTCCTCAACGTCGTCAGAGAGGTGATGGGTCCCGACTGCCATACATGCAATGGACCACTATGTCCCTAAACTGGAACAATAGAGCCCCCAAATGCTCTCTTGTCGGATCTAAACGATTCCGTTAAGTTGATCTTAGTCTCATATTAGACTAACGTATCCTTAATAAACGTTTAAGTTGATCTTAGCCTCAAATATGGCTAACGTATCCTTAAACCAAAACCCCAAACCCAAATCTAAGAAAATACGGATTTGGACTAATCCACGTCCTACGGGCGACGACCTAAATTAGTCTCCGTATACAATCCACGGGCAACCACAAACAAAACAAACACCCATGACACGAGGTGAAATTCTGGAGAAGGAGAAAGTTGTTACCGCGATGCGGTAGCGTAATTAACTGCAGGGGCTTGCGTCTAAAGGGAAGAGCGTCCCCACAATCAAAAACCCCTCGAACGAGGGGGAATCTGACGAAGTCTGCTACATCGGCCGCATCCGTCTAAACCTCCGATACACGGTGCCATAAGTCAACTTGGCATCTTCGGAGAGGTGGATGGATAAAACCAAATAGCATCTGCCCCGAATCTCAGGCAAGACGTCTTCACGTCGCGCCGTCTTTCGGAAGGGAACAGATTCTGGCACGCCCGGTGGGACCTTTTCCTCTTTCCACTCCACACTTCGTTGTCGTCTTTCGCGAACTAATCGCGGTTTGTTAATGGTTGCCCTTGGGTTTCAAGTTACTAAGATTTGGTATTTTGCTTGGCGCAGAAATCAAACAGCAATGACGTCCAACTGCTCAAACTGCTCCAAAAGCAAATGCAACCGACGCTCCGCCTCACCTGGAGGTGTGGCTTACGGACCTCAAGCGGCCTCCATCTTTGCTATGCCGGTGGAACAAGTGACTCAGGCTACCACCGGTTTATTCTTCGGGACCATGCTCCCGCCAGTAAACCTTAATGTCCTGCTACCTCAGGAAGCTTCAAAGAAGTCGGTCTTTGATCGGCTCACTACTACCACGGCCCCTCTCAACGGGTCGTCCAATGCCAACTCCTCGGTCTTCACCAGACTGAGCCTGAACTCTAAAGGGCCTGCCAAGAAGCCCATAGTACTTGAAGTGGCCGTCCCAAACAAGATAGCCATCTCTGCTCCTGAAGTCGTCAAGACGGCTTCTCCTGCTAAAGAGTCGGTCTTTACAAGGCTGACTATTCCGGCTCCCGTTCCTGCTCGAAGGTTTGTCTTTGACAGATTGGACACCGCTACTCAAAAGATATCAGTCTTCAAGAGGCTGGCACCAGCGGCGTCTCATCTGGACAGGGGGCAAGACAAAACCATCCCCATCACCGAACCAGCCCCAACAGCTCGACATGCTCGACGTCGCCACTGGCACCGAGTAAGGAAGGACATGGGCAACTCCCCCTTTGGGTTAACTCCACCAGCTCCAACGGTGGAAATTGATGCTGCTGTTCCAACTGGGAACAGCTTTGAGCTGCTAAACAGAGTATGCAGAAATTCGCCAACTGCGGTTCTCAAAAGATATCCTCCACCAATGGAGACCGTCGTGGAAGCAAAACCAGAAAAGCTGGAGCAGTATCCTCAACGGCTGTCTTCCAGGATCTACAAAATTTGGCGACGTGTCCAAGAGTCAGTGGTCGATAAAGAATACCCCCGCCGACAGAATTAGCTGAAGGTTCAGCCGGAAGAGAACCGTCCCAGTAAGCCGCAAAAGACGACAACCACTTGGGTGCTCGCTCCAACGGCCCCCTCTACGTCGACTACTCAAAAGAGAAGAAGGCCGGAGAAAGTCTCCACGCCTGCGGTAAATGTCAAAGGCGGCGAGCCCAAACGCCCTAAGTCCGGGGGCATTGTGGTACACACCGTCTACATGGCGTCCGGGAAAGAGAACAGCCATATATCCACAGGTCATAGACCGCTTACGCGATCGGTGACTAAAGCTTAGGAGCAGCAGCAGAAGCTCCAAGAAATGATGACTGCGATGGCCGCACTCACCGGGCCAAAAGAAAGCCTGGAGGCATCCTCGGATCAGCGACAGGAGCAAGAAACCGATGCCGAATTCCTTCGGAGAATACTGGAAAAGAAGGACAAAGAGGCTGCGGAACAAGCAGCCAATATAAAACGAATGGCCCTTCTGTTCTAGGACATGGTGGGTATGACGATCCAGCAGGATCCTCCTGCTGAAGATCCTCCGATCGTCCTTGAAGATGACAGAGGAGAAACGTCGAATCCACTGCCGGCTCTTTCGGCAGCCAAGGAGGTGACAATTTCCAAAGCTGCCCTGGATGAATATATAGCACAGCAGATACGAGTTCACCAGGAAACTGAGGCAGCCGGTCAAGTCGTTAAAACGGGACGACCATATCCGAGCTGGTATGATTAGATAAAGTACCCGCCGGGCTACACGATCCCAAAATTCCATGTATATAAAGGGACGGGGAATACACATCAACATATTGCCCAGTTCAGGGCTCTTTGTGGCAACACCGGGGGTGATGATAAACTGCTACTTCGCCAGTTCGTTGGCAGCTTGTCGGAGACGGCGTTCGAATGGTACTCTGAACTTCCGAACGACTCCGTCAAAACATTTGCGGAAATAGAGCTGCTGTTTACACAAAGATTCGCAAGCGCCAGCGAACGCACCCCGATAACAGCATTGATCAATGCCAGGGTGAAGCCAGGCGAGACGTGGGTCCAATACGCAATCCGATGGCGGAACTTGCGGTCGAAATGCGAACAACGCATAGAAGAGGCTCCTGCAGTAGGCATGTTCGTGGGCACCCTAGATCCTCATGCAACTATCTCACAGTTCATGATGTTCTTTAAACCAACCACGTTCTAGGCCCTGATTGACAAGCTAGCTCAAATGGACCAGATGGGCCATAGACCATCTCCTCCAAAGCCGGACTCTCGAAATGAGAAGGGGAAAGGAAAAGCGATCGTTGTCGCCAATGCTCAACAACAGTCGAGCAACTTGAAGCTGGTTGTCTGTCAAAACAATATGCGTCCACGCGTATCCCTTGAGGAGAGGCTAGGACTTCCTTACTCGTTTCCTCAAGATAAAACAAGAAGACTGTTCGAGCTGGCATTGCACAACAGACTCATCACTCTGCCGGATTCAAAACGTCCGTTGCAGCCAAACGACGTCAATGATCCCAATTACTGCCCCTACCATCAAGTATTGGGTCATCTGATCGAAGATTGCTATGTCTTCAAAAACTGGATTGAAGACCAATACCAACAGGGCAAGTTCGCGTTGTCCGAAAGATGGAAGGTGAACCCGCCGCAACCTCATACCCCTAAAGAGGCGAACATGCCGGGGGCAACATGCTCCCTCGTTGAAGAAGCTCCATGGGAGGTCGTGCTGTCAGCCAAAACCAAAAGGATGCTGAATGATCTCCAAACATGCCCAGCGATCAGGTGGAAGAACCCGTTGGAACCTGAGATCATTGAAGGGATGATGAAGCCGTGACCAACTCCAAAGATCGGTGGTGATGGCCCAAGCACTCACAACCAGCCGTCAAAGTCTTCAAAGAAGAAGAAAAAGAAATCCAAGAAGCCCGTGAAGCCTGGCGACAAGCGCACGGACTTACAAAAACAGATTGACACACTGGAGGAGTACAATCAAAATGCATGGACTCCCATCACACTCCAAGAGTTCCTCAGCCACGTCTTTCAAGAGGAAGAGGAGGGAGAGAGCTCGTCGGATGAGTCTGAGGAATACGTGGCGAGTTGTCATATGATCTCTCACTCGTTTACGGACGATAAGAAAACTCCTTGCGCTGAGAAGCTGGGGGCAGATCCTAAGCCGCAACTTCTGGGGTCATCAGATGAAACAATTGATGCATTCCTCAATGAAGCTCTTTTGAAAAGCAAAGCTGATCGGGAACGCGAGACGGTCATATTTGAAAGGGCCAAGTGCCGGCGATTAGATGAAAGAGTTGAGACACTCCCGCCGGATCAAAGTACATTCACCACATATAAAAGCAAGTTCGAGACGAGGAAAAGGTTTGCTAAGGCCATATCAATGGGGATGAAGCTACCGCCCTCTGAAAGGAACATTGCCGGCAAAGCAGAAATGCACCCTTCCTACTGCTTATATCATCGAAAGATTTCGCACCCCACCGAAGAGTGCAAAGCTTTTAATAGATGGTGGCAGGGGTATGTTGTTCACCGGCAACATTTTAAGCGGGAGAAGCGCAAAGCTCGTCTGGAACGGAAAAGTACAACCGAGGAGCTTGGAAGAATTACCGGCAATTTTCGCATGGTTAACGTTGGGAAAGCGCAAGTTCTCACATTCGGGAGCGACTCTGACGAGGAAATGGCTCTTAGCCCCCTCTTTAAAGAGTCCACCTCAGGAAAAGAGGAAGAGCCGAAGGCCTGCGAAAATATCCGGCTGCGTAATCGTACGCTACCCGAAAAGAATCTTGGACCCTCAAATAAAAAAGATAAGGGAAAATAAAAGGTCTCTGAGGATATCGCCTTAGATGACCAGGTCATGAAAGAGCTAACCGCCAAGGACCCGCCAAAGAAAAATAAGGTGGACTACAACGTTCTGGCACACTTGAGGAAGCTTCCCTCGCAGCTCAGCATTCTTGATGCCCTCTTACTATCGAAAGAAGCAAGGGATTCATTAATCAAAGCGCTACAGGACCCAGAGCAATTCTAAGCTTTTCTCGCCGAAGAAAAGATGAAGGACGAGCTGGAAGAAGTGCACACAGCCGATGTCACCTTCGGCGACGAAGACCTCCTCCTTGGGACGTGTGAACACAACCGTCCCCTCTATGTCTCAGGGTATTGCCATGATATAAAGATAGGCAAAATCTTAGTTGATAATGGGTCTTCCGTTAATCTCCTCAATGTACGGGTGTTGAAGGAAATCTGCATGAGCGTCCAGCACCTCGCTCGGGATAAGATCACTATCTCCGGGTTCGACTCTCAATCATCACGGACTCTTGGGTCTGTGATACCGACGCTACGCTTTGGGCTACTCGTCACGGACATTAAATTCCACGTCATAGACTCCAATACATGCTATAATGCTTTGCTCGGCCGACCCTGGTTACACGAGTACAACATCATCCCTTCTACACAGCATCAGTGTATGAAATATTTCAAGGATGGTCTCGAGTATACCATAATAGAAGAGCTGAACCCATTCTCCGTGAACGAAGTCCGCAAATATGAAGATGCAAAATACTTCTTACCGGATTTTGAAGATACGGAGAGGTGTCACAAACCAGAGAACAAAGCTATCGCTACCATCCCTGTCTTCGGGAGTGATACCGAGGAGGAAGAGGAGATAGTTTATTCAGGTCCACCCCAACACAACAAGCCAGGATCGTCCGCTCCCATGTTGATCTTTGGCAGTGACTCGGAAGATGAGTTCCATGCTATATTTTCCGCTCGACCTTCCATACAAACTGTCGTTGACGAAGAGCAAAGTTTGCAAGTCGCCATGGTTCCACTTAAACATCATAAAGAACTGGATGCGCTCAATACCTACAGTGTAGAGGAGCCGCGGACGTTCTATGTCCCTCCCAGGCGAGAAGGAGAAAAGGAAATTCTATTCTACCGCTCTGAAGAAACCAAAGTGGAGAAAGAAATCTGGTACGGCGCGGATCCTACGCTTGACAGGCTTCAGCTCATCCGTCTACCTAGATATTATACAGAAGGCTTGAAAAGGCTGTTGAAGTGCCAGGGGATATCCTACAAACAGACCGCTCGAAAAGCTAAGTTCCATGACAGGGTCTGGAACGTTCCCGGAACTCAGCATAAGTTGCCTAATGGGAGGATGGAAACAATCGGGCTTGGATACATTCGGTCCAAGAAACGAGAGCTACTCCGCGATTGCTACGTCGTACATGACTTCAATGAAGAAGGGGATGCACAATGGGAGGACGCTAATCCTGAACCAGAAAAAGTTCCTGAGGCGAAAGTGCCCAGTCCGTCGTTCGAAGAACAAATGGACAAACTTATAAGGGAAGCTGGTCAAAAAGTCCGAGACGACCACAACCGCGAAATGGCCATCTATGAGAAAGCCAGGACGCAACGCCTCCTCCAACAGGCTGCGAAAGAAGAAAGTGCCGCTCCCTGTCAACCTGTGGTAAAAAAAGCTCGACGCAGAGGCAGAAACAAGTCGAAAAGCGAAAAAGGCGTTCAGCAACGACAAAGCGGGAACAAGAAGTTACGAAGTCGAGAATCGAGCGGTCCGGACTTGTCCCTTATGAAGAAAATGAGTCGAGCATACTCTTTTCCTCAAGATAAGACAAAGAAGATACTTGACCTCTCTATAAAACATCAGATGCTTACACTGCCGGAGTCTAAACACCCCGAACAAGCAGGCGAAGTCTCACACCCAAACTATTGCTCTTATCACAGGGTAATAGGCCATCCTCTCGAAGATTGCTTCACCTTCAAGAATTGGGTCGAAGATCAGTATCATCTCGGCAAGTTCGCACTATCTGACAGCTAGAGGGTAACGCCGCCACAGAAGCATGAACCCAAAGCCACGAGAGCAGAACCAGATCCACATCGGTCTTGGAAGGGAGCTCATACTTGTCATATGATAACAATATCAAAAGAAAAGCCCGAGAATATGGATGACCTTCCCTGGTGCTTCGAAAGCAGCAATGACGAGGTGATCTCAGAATTTCCACCAGCACCGAAAGAGTTGGAGGATGGAATACACACCACTGCAGATAACCTCAAGAAAATTGAGTTGGGGATGGCGAACGACCCGCGATCGACATTCGTCAGCGAGCTACTATCTGAAGAAACGGTGGCTGCGTTAAAAGACGTGCTTATGCAGCATAGAGACTGCATCGCATGGAACTATTCCGAAATGCCAGGACTAGATCCAGAGATTGCTGTGCATAAATTGGCGATATCCTCGGACGTCAAGTCGGTTTAAAAGGCGCCGAGAAGAATGCGGCTCGAGCTTAAGATGAGCATCAACGCCGAGGTCAAGAAGCTAATCGACTCTGGCTTCATCCAATAGGTTCAGTACCCCGATTGGATTACCAACATTATCCCGGTGATGAAGAAAAATGGGACGGTGCGCATATGTGTAGACTTTCGGGATCTCAATAAAGCTTGCCCGAAGGATGATTTGCCAGTGCTAGTCACCGAGCTGATGATAGATAATACGTCCACTCACGAAGTTTTCTCCTTCATGGACGGCTCATCAGGATATAATCAGATAAAGATGCATCCCGAAGACCAGAAGCACACCGCTTTCCGGACCCTTCTGGGAATATTCTGCTATAAGGTGATGCCCTTCGGTCTAAAGAACGCCGGTGCCACCTATCAAAGGGCTATGACAAAGATCTTCGATGACCTTATACATGAAATCATCGAATGCTATATCGACGACCTCGTGGTTAAGAGCAAATCATATGAGGAGCATTTAGAGCATCTGAAGACCGTATTTCAACGCCTTCGGTAATATAAGTTGAAGATGAACCCTCTCAAGTGCGCATTCGGAGTCTCCTCGGGCAAATTCCTAGGATTCATCGTCTGGCACCGAGGTATCGAGATCGATCCGTCAAAGATCAAGGCGATCATGGAAATGCCTCCGCCAAGAACTCTCAAACAGTTGCGGTCTCTCCAAGGAAAGCTCGCATACATCCGGCGATTTATAGCCAATCTCTCTGGCAAGTGTCGTCCTTATAGTCATCTGATGAAGAAGGGAACCCCGTTCGTCTGGGATCACAAATGCCAAGGCGCGCTGGACGAAATCAAGCAGTACCTGCAGAACCCGCCAGTGCTGGCTGCTCCAGTCAAGGGAAAGCCTCTCATTCTTTACACAACCGCCCTCGAAGGTTCCTTAGGCGTATTATGGGCACAAGAGAACGACCAGGGGAAAGAAAGAGCTCTTTATTACTTAAGTCGTGTTCTCCTGGGGGCAGAAAGCAACTACTCCCCCATCGAAAAACACTGTCTGGCGTTGATCTTCACGATAACAAAGCTCAGGCACTATGCATTGGCACATGAAGTCCGTCTCATTTCGAAGGCGGACCCCCTTAAATATTTGATGTCAAAGGCCATATTGACAGGGAGACTCGCTAAATGGGCCCTGCTCTTGATGGAGTTTTCAATAACTAATCAACCTCTTAAGGCAGTGAAAGGCCAGGCCATCGCTGACTTCCTCGCTGAACATCCGATACCGGCCGATTCCCCTTTGAATTGCGAACTGCCAGACGAACATGCGTTTGACGCTATCGACGGTAGTGATACTCGATGGGAACTCTATTTTGATGGAGCGTCTTCCATGAAGAAGCGCAAACAAAGAACCCCTATAATCAAATCAGGGGTAGGCCTCATCTTCGTAACTCCACAAGGATGGATAATACGCTTTGCTTTCTCTTTAACAAAGCCGAGGACTAACAATGAAGCCGAATACGAAGCTTTGATAGCGGGCCTCGAAATCGCCATCGACATGGGAATTGAAAGCCTCCTCATATATGGAGATTCTCAACTGGTCGTCAGTCAAGTAAACGGAGACTACCAAACGTGTAAACCAGAGCTGGTAACGTACGGCGAGAAGGTGCAGCAATTACCGACTCAAATCCCCTACTACGTGCTGGAAAGAATACCGCGCGTGGAAAATAGCAAAGCAGATGCGCTAGCCAAGCTCGCTAAAGAACTGGCCGACGAGAACCTCGATGACGTAAGAATCGTGGTACAAAGCCGTCGGGTGCTTGCCCCAGCAGAAATATCTTCGGAATCATCCGAAGAAAAGGGAGTGACTGAACAGACGGCTATGCAAATAAAATACCGGGAAATGGCTGAGGATTGGAGAGAAGTCTTTATAGACTACTTCAAATACCGTCGAACACCTGAAGATGCGTCCTCAATACATCAGCTTATGAAAAGAGCCCTGTCTTTCGCCTTCGTCAATAATACTCTGTACAAGAGGTCATTTGATTCTCTGTGGCTGAGATGTCTGGGACCTGAAGAGGCGAAAAGAGTCGTTCAAGAAGTTCACGACGGACTCTGTGGTTCTCACCAAGCAGGCCCGAAGATGAAGTTGAAGATTAAACGGATGGGTTACTATTGGCCCACGATGATTCAGGACTGCCTCGAATATGCGAAGCAATGCCACTCATGCCAGATTCATGGGGACTTTATCCACCAACATCCAAATCCTCTATATCCAACAGTGGCTAGCTGACCGCTCGAAATGTGGGAAACTGACATAGTCGGCCTTATCGAGCCAGCATCGTCCAGAGGACATCGTTTCATCCTGGCGACGAATGATTACTTCTCCAAATGGGCAGAAGCAGTACCGCTGAGGGTAGTGAAGACGGAGAATATCCTCTATTTCTTCAAGACGCACGTCATTTATCGGTTTGGAACTCCACGACGGATCATCTCCGATAACGGGCCAGCCTACAGAAGCCACAAGATTAGCCGCTTCGCGCAACAACACACCATAGACTGGAGATATTCCTCAGTTTATAATCCCCGAGCTAACGGTCTGGCTGAGGCTTTAAACAAGACCTTGACGAAGGTCGTGAAGAAGACGGTGTCCCGAAATAAGAAGGACTGGCACGAGAGACTGCAAGAAGCTCTCTGGGCGTATCGAACTACGTTTAAGACGGCCACGAACACAACGCCATACGCGTTAGTATTCGGTACAGAAGCAGTACTCCCCCTTGAGATAGAATTACCCTCTCTACGAGTGGCAGTCCACTACGAGCTGAGGGACGAAGAAAACGCTCACCTTCGGCTTGAGGAGCTTGATGCCCTTGATGAAACCCGGCTCATAGTGCAACAAAATCTGGAGGCTTATAAAGCAAAGATGACGCGCTCATATGAAAGATTGACCGGGCCGAGGACATTCCGCCAAGGAGAAATCGTGCTAGTGGTCAAGAGACCTATGATCCCCAATCGCGCCAAGCGGGGAAAATTCGAGCCGAACTATGAAGGCCCGTACATCATAGACAAGGTCTACCAGGGTGGAGCATATCTACTCATGGATATGCACGGTGAAAGACCTTTCAGGCCAATAAACGGTCGCTTCCTAAAGAAATACTACGCTTAATGAGTCACAGCCAAGGTCAATGATAGATGACGACGACTATGTCCGCTCGCTATCTTCCTAAGCCCAAACTCTATAAGCAGTGGCCGGCCTTCTTCAACAACGGACCGAAACGTCCTTAAACTAACAACGGACCACTACGTCCCAAAACTAGCTGTTGACCGAGATGTCGATAAACTACGGTGAATTGCAACATCTTAAAGCCGATACAAAAAAATAATAATAATAAAAAAAAGAAAACGGTATGTCCATAAGCAAAGTGGGCACGGATGAAAACCCGAAAGGGCTCCGTGAGTAAAAACAGCAGGGCTACCGGCGAGTGCTCGTGAAAACCCGAAAGGGCGCGGCTTCGTTAGAAAATAAAAGAATAAAAAGAAAAAAAAGATGGTATGTCCATAAACAAAATAGGCACGGATGAAAACCCGAAAGGGCTCCGTGAGTAAAAATAGTAGGGCTACCGGCGAGTGTTTGTGAAAACCCGAAAGGGCGCAGCCTCGTTAAAGGACACTTACAGGATCCTCTCGACCTTGTAAGGAGAAACCACCCGCGTGAGATCCTTACGACTCACAAGGGAGCAACACACTTAGGGATCCCCACGATTCCTAAGGAGAAATTACACTTGCGAGATCCTCACGACTCGTAAGGAGAACTCTCTTATGGGACCCTCACGGCTCATAAGATTTGAAAGTCTTAAGTTACAGAGACCTAAACCTGTGCTTAAGCAACCCCCACAACCTTCGATGTTACCCTACAAGTGGCTCAGTACTGACCCTTGTATACAATCCACGGGCGTGAATAAACATTTCCCTAACCAAGTCCTACCTGTGACTAGGGATATGTCCATATGGTGAACGACCCTTGTAATTCCTCTCGACTTATAAGGAGAAAACCCTTTAGTAAGATCCTTACTATTTACAGGGGAACATGCACTTAGGAATCCTCACGATTCCTAAGGAGAAAACACACCTACGAGATCCTCACGACTCGCTGGGAGAAATACCTTCGTGAGACCCTTACGGCTCATGAAGTCAAGAGCCTTAGTCGACAGGATCCTAACCCTGTTTACTAAGCCACCTTTGTTCAACATTGAAAGAAGCAAATGATGATTCGCTCCTGGCAATATCCCAGTTGTAGCGGTGCTGATGCCGAAATCGGTTTCTAATTCCAGGCTTACAGCGAAAAGCCAACAAGACACACATGCATACGAAATAGCCGAAATGATGGGGCAACTTGCAACAAAATCAGCAAGTAAAAATGTATGCATGCAAAATAGCCGAAATGATTGGGCAACTCGCAATAAAAAGCAGCGAGTAAAAATAAGATAAATAGCCGAAATGATTGGGCACCGCGAAAAATAGCCGAAATGATTGGGCAATCGCGACCTTCGAGATATAAAAGCTGAAATGATAGAGCATCGCGGAAATAAAACAATAATATAAAAAAAATGAATGAATCTTTTGCCCTACAGGAGAGGTCACGTCGATCTCTGTATACAATCCAGGGGCACAAACAAAGAGGGAGCCATTCCTTCCCAACAGGCTCCACCAGAAAGTGAAGCCAAAACTCGATGGTTCACCAACAACCTAGAGACAACCGCGACATTCGTCTCGATACAGCAGACGCAGTGCCAGCAAACGAAGCAAAGGCCAAATTCCTAGCTTCACGGTCTTAACGGCAAGTCATATGAAGCCCGAAAGACAATCGGAGATCATCTCACCCCAGCATGGAATGATCATCACTTCGACGTTCATCTCCACAAAACAGACGAAATGTCACTACAGCGTCCCTCCTTCAACAGGATTCGGACACACCACAGCAAGCGAAGCAAAGGCCAAATTCCCAGCTTCAGGGTCTTGACGGTAAATCATATAAAACCTGAGAGACCACCATCGACTCGTCTCAACCCCAGGGAAATCAGTGTCCTTGGTAAATACCTCGATTCAGGGAAACCAGTGTCCTTGACGAGAGCACCTCGATTTGCGTCGACCCGCAGAGAAATCAGTGTCTTTGCAGGAATACTTCGACTCGTCTCAACCCCAGGGAAATCAGCGTCCTTGGCAACCTCCTCGGTTCAGGGAAATCAGTGTCCTTGACGAGAGCATCTTGATTCGCGTCGACCCGCAAAGAAATCAGTGTTTTTGTAGGAATACCTCGACTCGTCTCAACCCCAGAGAAATCAGTGTCCTTGGCAACCTCCTCGATTTAGGGAAATCAGTGTCCTTGACGAGAGCGCCTCGATTCGCGTCGACCTGCAGAGAAATCAGTGTCTTTGTAGGAATACCCTGACTTGTCTCAACCCCAGGGAAATCAGTGTCCTTGGCAAAAACCTCAATTCGCGTCGACCCGCAAAGAAATCAGCGTCTTTTGCAGGAACACCTCGATTCGTTTCGACTCCGAGGAAATCAGTGTCCTTGGTAAATACTTCGAATCAGGGAATTTAGCGTCCTTGACGAGAGCATCTCGATTCGTCTTGACTCGTGAGGAAATTAGTGTCTTCACGAGAACTTCTCGATTCGTTTCGACTTGCGAGATAAAACCTTAGGCAGCGGGGATTAAAAAACCTGTTTCCTAAGCACTGGGACCCTGCAAGTCGGTCCAAAATGGGGACTCTTGCATATTATTCACGGGCCACACTCTCCAAAGTCGAATCTCGACAAGGAGGGAAACAACCGCTTATGGTTCCTCTTGACCCGTAAGAGGGAAAACTCTTTTATAAGATCCTTACGACTTATAAGAGAAAACGCACTTAGGAATCCTCACGATTCCTAAGGAGAAAATACACCTACGAGATCCTCTCGATCCGTAGGGAGAAAAGTCTTTATGAGACCCTCATGGCTCATAGAGTTGAAAAGTCTTAGGCAGCAGATCTAAACCTGCATCCTAAGCCATCACTACCTCTTGAAGAAGCCAAGACAAGATGCTCACTTTATCATCTGTTGACCATGTTTACTAAAGTAACATGTTGATAATAAAAGAAGGAGAAGGCAGAGAAATGACACAGGACATTTTGAATAATGTATATCTTCTATTCATAAATTTGATGGAGTACAAGATACATTGTGGTAAAGAATAAAAGAAACAAATACATTTTATTTACAATTACAAATGGTACAAAATGTTCACGGAGAAGGAAGCGTCTTCTGTAGGGTTCCTAGGCACACCCATGAGGTCTCACAACAGATCAAACATGCCCAATTCTAATTTTTTCATGTGCCTACAAACCCTAATACGGATCGTTAACTAGATGATAAGGCGATGCAAGCAAGTAAACAACTTTATTGCTAAAGGAAAGTAACTACAACCTTTGTAGATCCGGTCCTCCACTTCTTAGGCTCCGTGATGACGTCCCTCTGCTGTACCTATCGAAATCCGGACTCTGGCGATGGTTTCGTCGGAGAAATGATCGGGCTAGGTCGTCGACTTCGATGCCGAAGATGATCTACGTCGAGGCAACTCAAGATCAAGCTCCACCTTCACCAAGTCATGAAACTTGTGAAGAAAACACCCTATACTACTTGGCAAGTGGTAGAGGATGAAGAAATAGGAAGTGGGTTCACTTTAGAATTGGACTTCTCACTCTTTTTCTCATTTCACCATTGAAGCTAGCAAGCTTTTGAAGCTTGATGAAGATGATGAAGATGAAAGAATAAAAAGGATTAAGTTAAAAATAAAATCCCATTCATTCTTATCATATAGCAACCATGGTTAAGTGTAGAGAATAAACTAGGGTTAGGTTTAATGGTTAGGTTAAGGCCAAGAAACAACATGGTCAAAGCTTCATGAAGTTTCAACAAAAGACAAAAGAAGCAACCATTTCATTTCTTTCCAAAATAAATAGATAAATAAATAAGTGAAATGAAACCCTAACCATTCACTAAACATGGTTTAAGTCTTACACAAACCCAAGTTTGCATGTATCATCAAACATGATACAAACAAGTGCACAAAAATATATCACATATACAACTTGTGCAATTCAAGTGAGAAAGTCAATCTTGAGTGAACCAATACTAGTTAATGTAAAGTAATATATCAAATATATAATTATACATTAAATCATTAAATCAACACTTGATTTAACGATCCGGTCATATCGCATATGATCGACTAATATCCGATGCATCGACTTATCGAATCAATCCTCGTCGATAACTAGGTTATATCGCATACAACCAATCGATACATTCATCGCGAGAATAGAATACGGTATCACATACACGCATTATTCTTGGTTCCGCACATATCTCATATGCGCTCCTATTTCGTTTCGCTTGAGCCAGGAAACCTCTGTGTAGGACTCTAAAGACTCGTCAATACGCCGGCAGAAGGTGATGATCATATCAAACACCCACAAGCCGCAAGCGGTCTGCTAAACGTAACGGCCACCCGGGTATTGAGCGATCAGAAGATCGACGAGCAAGCCCGCTCACACTCCTGTGAATCCAACCAGTAACACTTACCGTACAGTCCGGTCTGTTCGTCAGATATGTCGCATATCTCGCCTAGGGGTGGTAAACGTCAGACCCCAGTAGCTCGATAAGTCGTATCGATATGAGGTCTATAACAGTTTGAGAAACTACTGGTAACACTTACCAGCAAATCTCAGCAACCCTGGCCAGGGATTTCTGGTTATAGCCAATCGAACACAGTGCAACATCAACTCCCTATACCGGGAGAGACGAATCCCCTCCTATCGCTCATTGCCTCTATGTGATTCGGGACTGTACCCAAAAACCACCATTTTGCACCCCCTCTTGGACGTGGTAAGATGGAAATCAAAGCACAGTGGGAATCACACAAGACTCTATGACGATCTCGGGTCTACAGACCAACCTGTACCAGTGTCACCAGAGAACTGCCATCTGACGTAAGGTATAATACCATCTGGGAGTTCTCGGCGAGTCCGTCCAGTGTACCCAGTCTCCACTGAGCACCCGTATATCATCTCTGATGTCAAACACCAATGGATATGGGATCATCCATCGCCCATCTGTATGGGTCGAGAAGGTACACGCTAGTCTACTCTGGTATATCGATGCCCCGTCTCGATACACCCACGACTAGGGACTTTGAAGGATGTACTTATGGACTACCATGTCCCCACTAGTATGATCCGCATCATAGTCCAGGTAGTCAAGTACACATCCTAAGGGCTTTACCAACATGTAACAGAGAGACAAACAGTGTACACGTTAAGGTAAAGAGCAACCAGATAGCATACTATCATGTTGAGCAAGAAAGTCCTCCATATATATGTCCAAGCATCCACTACAATATACATCCTATGTATAGCAATGGACTCTAGGGCATACATATAACTAACAATCTCCCACTTGCACTAGGGCCATCTGATAGCAGTGGTTGTAGTATCTCATACTCAACCATCCCATAAAAGTCTCTTTCTGGGAAAAGGCCTTTGTGAGTGGATCCGCCGTGTTGTCCTCTGAGTCTACTCTCCTTACCTCGATCACCTCGGAGATCAACCATCTCCATGATCAGGTGACACTGCCTTAGAATATGTCTGGATCACTGATGGGACGGACGTTCCTTGGTATAAGCCACAACTCCATTGTCACACAATGGGAGGAACTAAGTTCATCTCATGAACAAATATACACCCAGACAGGCTCTTTGGTAGCACCTTAAGTAGCGATGTATCCAGCCTTTATCGTCTAGTATGCCACGGTATCTAGCTTGGAACTCTTCCAACATACCGTCCTTTTACTAAGGGTAAAGACAATGCCTGTGACTGACATTCAGTCGTTCTCATCACCCTGGAACACTTCCAGCGATTCTCCCCAGGATCGATTGATACCATCTCACTTCAACTAGTGAGAATCCTAACATCCATTTAGATCTATCTCATAGATCCAAAACCCAGGATTTAGTAGGTATCACTTTGATCCTATGTGGAGAATCATTGTGATAAGCGGAGATTGATCGAGCGTAGCATAGGAAACTCCTTCCCTATCAAGAGTATGTCATCCACGTACTCTACGAGGATCGTCACCATACTCCCTACTACCTTTTTGTTTATACAAGGTTCATCTACCATTTTGATGATGTCAAACTCTTTGACTACTACATCAAAACAGACGTTCCAACTCCGCGATGCCTGCTTTATCGTATAAAGCATCTTGTACACGTTTCCACTGCTCCCACTGTCTACGAAGCCCTCTGGCTGTGTACTTACAGACGCTCTCTTCTAAAACATCATTTTAGAAAAGCAATCATGACACCCAACCGCCAGATATCATAGTCATGGTATGTAGCCGTGGCAAGTAGGATCTGGATGGACTTAAGCATAGCCACTGGAAAAGGTTTCACCATTATCCACGCCTGGTCGATGAAGAAAACCTTTAACAAGTCTAGCTTTGAAAGTCTCAACTTTTCCATCTACACCAAGTAATCTTCTCAAGATATACTTGCTCCTGATGGGGATTTAACCCTTCAGATATAGCAACCAAAGTCCATACTTTGTTGGTGTATATGGATTCCATCTCAGATCGCTAAGCATCCAGCCATTCTTATAGAGTCCCTACTCTCGATGGCCTGCTTGAAACTAGTTGGGTCATCATCTCATGATGCATTCCTCGCTCCCACTGTCATCGAGAAACCGAAGTATCTCTTAAGCGGATGAGGAACCCTACCAGATCGGCGGAGAGGCTGAGGTTCGTAGGGGACTATTGAATCCTTTGGTTCTGTCAAATCAGCTGCAGTTTTGTATAGCTGGAACATTTCTAGTTTTACATAACAGATCTTGCCTCGAGCTTGTCCGGATTTTGCTTTTAGACATAGGCCGGACAACCCCAAATCTTAACTAACTTAAGATATGAGCTCTTCCCTTTCCATATCACATATGAAGTGGTAGGCAACTGATTTGATTTGAACCCTATTCAATAGGTATGCAGCTCCTTAAGTGCATAACTCCCAAAAGGAAATAGGAAACTCAGTAGTACTCATCATAGAGCGCACCATATCATATAGGGTGTGATTGCTCCGCCCCGATATACCATCGTGCTATGGTGTATACGGAGGAGTAATGCTGAGAGAGAATCTCATTCTCCTTTAGAATAGTCCAGGAATTCCATGCGCAAGTATTCTCCTCCCTGATCTCATCATAGGACATAATACTTATACCCGTATTTTGGTTCTCTACTTCTAACTTATATTCTGTGAATATCTCAAAAGGTTCGGACTTGTGTTTCGTGTTTCAACAGGAACATATGTCTGAATCTAAAGAGATCATCAAAGAATGTAATGAAGTACAAAGAACCGGTGTTGGTATGTGTAGACAGGGGACCTACATACATCAACATGTATCATCCCAAGAGTTCACTAACTCTTTCTCTGTTTCCAGTAAACAGAGCTATGGTCATCTTATCTCTGTGACATGACTGGAAAGTTTCACAAGATGTAAATTCAAACAGATTTAAATATGCATCTATGTGCAACTTAGCTAGCCGGGTCGCATTGATATGACCTAGTCTACAATACCTCAAGAAGGATCCGTTCATTTCTGAACTCTTCCTCTTTTGTGTGTTCCGTATACTAAGAACTGTAGTTTGATTTAGAACGTCAATGCTTTTAGATAACGTGCCTGAACCGATCAACTTTTGATATAAGAAATGTTCAAAACATTATCCAACAATACAAAATTTTATCATTTCTTTACTAATAAAGAGACTGATATGATTTTTTATATCAGGTTCGGTATCTAATAACATTTGTTCAGAATCAATGTACTGGTAATACAGGGTGATAGTGACCAACAGACTTGGCTGCAACACTTGCCCCGTTCTCTGTCTCATGAAACTTATCACCCGTTCTCAGTTCTCTGTCTTTCTGTAGCCCTATGTAATGTAGGGTTCCTAGGCACTCCCAAGAGGTCTCACATGGCATCAACCATGCCAATTTCAAAAATTATGGTGCCGAGAAACCCTAGTGTACGGATCGTTTGCTAGATTTCTAGGCGAAAAGATAACTAGTTAACACTTAACTAAGAGATACGGAAATACAACCTCGATGTCCCCTCGTGCACCGTTAGGTTAGGTAACTAACGACAGAGCGGGGCAGGGCTAGCGCGGGTGTAAAACATAAGTAACATCTATATAATATATCATATATACTATATATTGTATCTATCACAGAACATCACATGATCACATCACAGATATCGCAGCAGAAGAATCATATGAAATATTGGATATACTAGGACGTCCGTGTTTTCAATACGAGCCAGTATAAAACACGGATTCCACGGTCGCGATGAATAGCCAAACCCACACCCCTATACCCCTACGAGAGCGGCAAGTAACCCTACCAATTCTAGAGTTAGGAGACCCGGACTCGACTCCTCGAGTTGGTCTCCCACTGGACTCCAGAACCCGGTTACTTGTGCTCCCCTCCTTGGGTCTATCCTAGTGCGGAAAAGTAAATAATATACAAAGAGGTGACAACTTCCGCAACCTGGAAGCGCCCCAATAAAAGAATATTACATACAAGTTTTTACATGAATGAAAATGAAAAACACTCATCTCACATAAAAACCCTCGGCTATTCAAACACGACGATCCAATATAACATATCCAGCAACACATAACATCACATGTCATCAACGTAAGTAAATAGGCGCATCCCAATTGTCGTTGACATATAGCAACGAAACCGGCGATATCACATATTACACTTACGGTCACAGAAAAGAAAGTGTAAAACTACAACAGTTGGAATCCGCAATCTGCATAGACATCGCATGCCTAATCAAATGAATACCTTAGACATCGCATGCCTAACAGTTATAAACCCCGCATTTTAGTCTCAAAATCGAAAACACTTTTCAATACCAAGTCGGGCAATTCAACAAGATTCCCGACACCCTGATCGAATGCTCGTCGCAAACTTCAGTAGGCGGCCGCACCCCTGACGCCGTCGACGAAGTGCACCAAGGCGGAACACCGCTACCGCGAGCACCCGGACGGATGCTTTCGGCGACGGGGTTCTCCTACAGTCACTTGGTCGGGGCTATGGAGTGAGGCTGTCTATTAAGTTTACCCGGCGAGTATCCGCGTACGCTACGTGATTGCGACGGACTTCTGATCACATCAAAATTCCGTGGCAACCGATCAAGTGAGACTAAACTGCTATGTTTATAACATTCATTCAGTTATCTCATAACTATTTGTGAATTCCAATTATTGTATCACATTCCAGATAAACAGAAAATGTTAAACTTTCCGATCGAACAATCGAACACCCAAGTTTTCCCGATACATGAAATAAGTCTAACAACATTCAGTTCGTGCCTCAGTACCGACGGTCCAGCCGTAGAAGGGTCAAGCCAACGCCTCACATGTGGCACGCCGTACTGCCCCAAACCCGAAGGTTCAAAGGGCAGTTCAAGACGGTCACATAATCGAGTTAAGGTTTGTTGTCTTCTAGAGGGTCCATCGCGTTACTTGCACTACTTAGAACGTCGTCAAACTACGGAAAATCCAACACTTGGAAATTTCCCGACAGGGGAAAAAATGGGTATTTATATCCGGTCGAACTTTTTAACATATTCTAAAATTTATCCGGAAAGCCACACAGACAAAATTTGATAATCTGATCGAAACACCGAATCCCCAAAACAACTGCAGAAAATTCAACGCTTGACTGAATATTAAAAATTCCCAGAAAACTCAGCATATTAAAATAGAAATTACTGTGCAAAAAGTGAGTGATGACGTCATCATCTTGCCGCGGAACCGCCGCGGAAGCCAGGCTTCTGCCGCGGTTCCGCCGCCGTTATTACTGTTCATGAAAAAATTTTTGCATCGTAATTCTTATTTTTCCCTGCTGAATTTTTTACGAATTTTTAATTTGGAAAAATCCAGATATTCCAAAAATGTCCAGAGAGCATTCTCGGGTGTGGGTTTCGGGTTCGTTCGGGTTTCAAATTCCGTCTGGACTTCGCCTAAGGCTCTAGCTAGGCTCTGATACCACTGTAGGGTTCCTAGGCACTCCCAAGAGGTCTCACATGGCATCAACCATGCCAATTTCAAAAATTATGGTGCCGAGAAACCCTAGTGTACGGATCGTTTGCTAGATTTCTAGGCGAAAAGATAACTAGTTAACACTTAACTAAGAGATACGGAAATACAACCTTTGTAGATCCGGTGATCCACCTCCATAGCTCCGCAACGAAGTCGTCTCCGCTGTCCAAAAGTAATCCGGGCTCTAGAGTCGGCTTCGTCGGAGAAAAAGCGAGCTAGGTCGTCGATGTCCATGCCGAAGATGATCTACGTCGAGGCATCGCTAAATCAAGCTCCACCTTCACCAAGCCCTAAAAACTTGTGAAGGAAACACACTCTACCACTTGGCAAGAGGTAGAGGATGAAGAAATAGGAAGCGGGTAGACTTTAGAATTGGATTTCTCACTCAAATCATCAATCCACCATTGATGACCTCAAGCTTCTTCAAAGAAGAAGATGAAGAAGAAGAAGAAAGTTATTATATGAATAAAATAAAATAGAAAAGAAAAATCCATTCTTATCATAACTTTTACCATGGTCAAGTGTAGAGAGTTGACCATAGTTAAATAAATGGTTAGGGTTTAATAGATGAAGACAAAAGGGTTAGAATGGTCAAAGCTTCATGAAGCTTCACTTAGCTTCATGAAAGAAACCCTTTTGTTTTCTTTTTCTCATTTATCTTTTAAATCCAAATGAAAAGATAAATGAATGAATAAAAGAAAACCCTAATTATTTATTTAACTTAGGTTTACTTCATTACACAAACCCTAGCATTCTTGCATCATCAAACATGATACAAACAAGTGCACAAAATCATATCGCATATGTAATGCGCATAATCGAGCGAGAAAATCCATTTAAAGTGAACCGATACTAGTTAATGCAAAGTAATATATCAAATATATAATCATGCATAAATCATTAAATCAACACTTGATTTAACGATCCGGTCATATCGCATATAACCGACTAGCATCATTAGTAACAACTTATCGAATCAACACTTGATCCGATAACCCGGCTATATCGCATATAACCGATCAATGTCACATCGCGAGAATCGAATACAGTATCACATACTGGTATTATTCTCGGTCCCGCACATATCTCATATGCGCTCCTATTTCGTTTCGCTTGAGCCAGGAAACCTCTGCGTAGGACTCTAAAGACTCGTCAATACGCCGGCAGCAGGTGATGATCATATCAAACACCCACAAGCCGCAAGCGGTCTGCTAAACGTAACGGCCACCCGGGTATTGAGCGATCTGAAGATCGACGAGCAAGCCCGCTCACACTCCAGTGAATCCAACCAGTAACACTATCGTACAGTCCGGTCTGATCGTCTGATATGTCGCATATCTCGCCTAGGGGTGGTAAACGTCAGACCCCAATAGCTCGATAAGTCGTGTCGATATGAGGTCTATAACACTTCGAGAAACTACTGGTAACACTTACCAGTAAATCTCAGCAACCCTGGCCAGGGATTTCCTGTTATAACCAATCGAACACAGCGCAACATCAACTCCCTATACCGGGAGAGACGAATCCCCTCCTATCGCTCATTGCCTCCATGTGACTCGGGACTGTACCCAAAAACCACCGTTTTGCACGCCCTCTTGGACGTGGTAAGATGGAAATCAAAGTACAGTGGGAACCACACAAGACTCTATGACGATCTCGGGTCAACAGACTACTCTGTACCAGTGTCACCAGAGAACTGCCATCTGATGTGAGGTATAATACCATCTGGGAGTTCTCGGCGAGTCCGTCCAGTGTACCCAGTCTCTACTGAGCACCCGTATATCATCTCTGATGTCAAACACCAATGGATATGGGATCATCCATCGCCCATCTGTATGGGTCGAGAAGGTACACGCTAGTCTACTCTGGTATATCGATGCCCCGTCTCGATACACCCTCGACTAGGGACTTTGAAGGATGTACTTATGGACTACCATGTCCCCACTAGTATGATCCGCATCATAGTCCAGGTAGTCAAGTACAGATCCTAAGGGCTTTACCAACATGTAACAGAGAGACAAACAGTATACACGTTAAGGTAAAGATCAACCAGATAGCATACTATCATGTCGAGCAAGAAAGTCCTCACTATATATGTCCCAGCATCCACTACAATATACATCCTATGTATAGTAATGGCCTCTAGGGCATACATATAACTAACATGTAACAGATTACATATCTGGGATCCTGATCCGGTATCAGATACACAGGATGCAGAGGATACTGAGAAACAGTTCTGTATAATGAACACACCCGAAGGAGATGCATCATATGCACTTTCTTCGTTTGGGCGGCATAGGAATTCTGGTATTCCCCCATTTCCTGCTCTGTCTTATAACAATTATAAGTTGGAGCGGGACCAACGTTCCCCAGCACAGTATAACAAGCGGGTTCGGTCAAATATCCGTATTATTATCTTGATTAAGGCGTGATATGGTCGCTACGTGGAGAGAGAGAGAGAGAGAAGAAAACACTCTGCGTGCGCTCTTGCAAGATTAGATTGGTTATATATTTTATCTGATCAGGATGGCTCCCACTGTTTTTATCAAATCTTCCTTCAAACCTTAAAAGGAAAGACTAGCTGGGATTAATTACACTCTATAAGTTCGCCAATCTTTCAGCCAGGCCAGTGTCGGTACTTTGAGGGAGGTTCCCCGTGCTTTCGCACGAACCTAATTACAGTAAACCTCGTTTTCCCAGAGGCGTAACCCCATTGACACTTTTCTAGACACCTACTTGATCGGCTAATTGCAAAGTGCAAAACTCTCCCAGGAGTAACAATTACTCGCAGTGGGTATCGGGATCCAACTATCACATAGAAGGTATGCAATCTCATTGCAAATTTCAACACTTGAAACCCCCGATAATGGTTTTTACCCCTAGCACCTATGACCTTGGCTAAGGTCAACAAATCATAAGCACTAGTCAAGTTCTACCCGTCATTTCGTGATTAATTAGACCCACCCACATGACCCTTGGCTAAGGTCAACAAAGCCACATGACTGTCCTAACTAATCGCATCATATGCGGTGTAGGAAGACATCACTTAGCTACCGTACACTGTGCCTTGACTATGGTCAACAAACACAGCACGAATACTAAGTACTCTACTTCCTAAAATGACGGAGGGTTGCGAATGGTTTTTATGAAAACCTTTAATGCTTTGAACTTGATCTCGTTGCGGAATCAAATGATTTTTAAATGGAATGTTTTTGAGGCTTTTCTAGTTTTGCTAAAGGGGTCACTCCCGGTGAAGGGATCGTCGGCCCTTTCCTCGTCGAATGAGGTGCTGGATATATCATATATATCACTGTGCAAAGCAGAAACTATAGAAGCAATCAAAAGACAAACCGAGTGTGTAGCATCTGCCAGTTACTACTAAAGGAGTCACTCCCGGTGAAGGGATCTCGGTCCTTTCCTCATCGAATAAGGTGCAGGATGTTCTACAAGGAACACCGCGATGCAAAGCAAGAACTGTAGCTACCTGGTTTTATTTTGAAATTCGATTCCACAACATCTTTTAGGTTTATTTTCTTTCATTAATCTCATTAATGAATGTCCCATCATTTAAGTCCACCTAAACATCACAGATAAATATAACGTACGCTTATGCCATCCGCATTCGCCTCGATGTCCCGTCTGCTCCGTTAGGTTAGGTAACTAACGCCAGAGCGAGGCTGGGCTAGCGCTGGTGTAAAACATAAGCAACGTCTATAAAATATATCATATATACTATATATAATATCTATCTGAACATATCACATGATCACATCACAGATAACGCAGCAGAAAGTATCATATGAAATATTGGATATACTAGGACGTCCGTGTTTTTAATACGAGCCAGTATAAAACACGGATTCCACGGTCGTGATGAATAGCCAATCCTACACCCCTAGACCCCTACGAGAGCGGCAAGCAACCCTACCAATTCTAGGGTTAGGAGACCCGGACTCGACTCCTCGAGATGATCTCCCACTGGACCCCAGAACCCGGTTACTTGTGCTCCCCACCTTGGGTCTATCCTAATGCGGAAAAGTAAATAATATACAAATGGTGACATCATCCGCAACCTGGAAGTGCCCCAATAAAAGAATATTACATACAATTTTTTACATGAATGAAAATGAAAAACACTCATCTCACATAAAACCCCCCGGCTATTCAAACACGACGATCCAATATAACATATCCAGCAACACATAACATCACATGTCATCAACGTAAGTAAATATGCCCATCCCAATTGTCGTTGACATATAGCAACGAAACCGGCGATATCACATATTACACTTACGGTCGCAGAAAAGAAAGTGTAAAACTACAACAGTTGGAATCCGCAACCTCTTTAGACATCGCATGCCTAATCAAATGAATTCCTTAGACATCGCATGCCTAACAATTATAAACCCCGTATTTTAGTCTCATTATCGAAAACACTTTTCAATGTAAAGTCGGGCAATTCAACAAGATTCCCGACATCCTGATCGAATGCTCGTCGCAAACTTCAGTAGACGGCTGCACCCCCGATGCCTTCGACGAAGTGCACCAAGGTGGAACACCGCTGCCACGAGCACCCGAATGGATGCTTTCGGCGACGGGGTTCTCCTACAGTCACTTGGTCGGGGCTAAGGGGTGTAGCTGTCTATTAAGTTTATCCGGCGAGTATCCGCGTACGCTACGTGATTGCGACGGACTTTTGATCGCATCAAAATTCCGTGGCAACCGATCAAGTGAGACTAAAGTGCTATGTTTATAACATTCATTCAGTTATCTCATAACTATGTGTGGATTCCAAATATTGTATCACATTCCAGATAAATAGAAAATGTTAAACTTTCCGATCGAACAATCGAACACCCAAGTTTTCCCGAAACAGCTCAACACATGAAATAAGTTTAAAAAAATTCACTTCATGCCTTAGTACCAACGGTCCAGCCGTAGAAGGGTCAAGCCAACGCCTCACATGTGGCACGCCGTACTGCCCCAAACCCTAAGGTTCAAAGGGCAGTTCAAGACGGTCACATAATCGAGTTAAGGTTTGTTGTCTTCTAGAGGGTCCATCGCGTTACTTGCACTACTTAGAACGTTTTCAAACTACGGAAAAATCCAACACTTGGAAATTTTCCGGCAGGGGAAAAATTGGGTATTTATATTCGGTCGAACTTTTTAACATATTCTAAAATTATCCGGAAAACACATAGACGAAGTTAAATAAACCGATCGAATCATCGAATCCCCAATACAACCCAGAAAACTCAACTCTTGAGTAGAAGTTAAAAATTCCCAGAAAATACAGCACTAAAATATAGGAATTACTGTGCAATTTTCAAAACCTGATTTGACTACTTGTCCGCGGAACCGCCGCACGAGCCAGGCTCTTGCCGCGGTTCCACCGCGCCTTAGTCGAATTAGCCACTCGAATTTCACAGTAACTCCTAAAAACTTCTGCTTATTTTTCTGCATATTTTTAATTCATAAAATCCACAATTTTCAAAAATGTACAGAGAGGGGTATTCGGTTAGGGTTTCGAGTTCGAACGGACTTCTAGCTTCGTCTACTCATCGCCTAAGGCTCTAGCTAGGCTCTGATACCACAGTAGGGTTCCTAGGCACACCCATGAGGTCTCACAACAGATCAAACATGCCCAATTCTAATTTTTTCATGTGCCTACAAACCCTAATACGGATCGTTAACTAGATGATAAGGCGATGCAAGTAAGTAAACAACTTTATTACTAAAGGAAAGTGACTACAACCTTTGTAGATCCGGTCCTCCACTTCCTATGCTCCGTGATGACGTCCCTCCGCTGTACCTATCGGAATCCGGACTCTGGCGATGGTTTCGCCGGAGAAATGATCGGGCTAGGTCGTCGACTTCGATGCCGAAGATGATCTACGTCGAGGCAACTCAAGATAAAGCTCCACCTTCACCAAGTCATGAAACTTGTGAAGAAAACACCCTATACTACTTGGCAAGTGGTAGAGGATGAAGAAATAGGAAGTG
This sequence comes from Agapanthus africanus, assembly GCA_030015575.1. Lineage (NCBI taxonomy): Eukaryota > Viridiplantae > Streptophyta > Magnoliopsida > Asparagales > Amaryllidaceae > Agapanthus > Agapanthus africanus. The sequence continues at coordinate 495,195,251 of CM057348.1, read as the reverse complement.
GGTTCACTTTAGAATTGGACTTCTCACTCTTTTTCTCATTTCACCATTGAAGCTAGCAAGCTTTTTGAAGCTTGATGAAGATGATGAAGATGAAAGAATAAAAAGGATTAAGTTAAAAATAAAATCCCATTCATTCTTATCATATAGCAACCATGGTTAAGTGTAGAGAATAAACTAGGGTTAGGTTTAATGGTTAGGTTAAGGCCAAGAAACAAAATGGTCAAAGCTTCATGAAGTTTCAACAAAAGACAAAAGAAGCAACCATTTCATTTCTTTCCAAAATAAATAGATAAATAAATAAGTGAAATGAAACCCTAACCATTCACTAAACATGGTTTAAGTCTTACACAAACCCAAGTTTGCATGTATCATCAAACATGATACAAACAAGTGCACAAAAATATATCACATATACAACTTGTGCAATTCAAGTGAGAAAGTCAATCTTGAGTGAACCAATACTAGTTAATGTAAAATAATATATCAAATATATAATTATACATTAAATCATTAAATCAACACTTGATTTAACGATCCGGTCATATCGCATATGATCGACTAATATCTGATGCATCGACTTATCGAATCAATCCTCGATTCGATAACTAGGTTATATCGCATACAACCAATCGATACATTCATCGCGAGAATAAAATACGGTATCATATACACGCATTATTCTCGGTCCCGCACATATCTCATATGCGCTCCTATTTCGTTTCGCTTGAGCCAGGAAACCTCTGTGTAGGACTCTAAAGACTCGTCAATACGCCGGCAGCAGGTGATGATCATATCAAACACCCACAAGCCACAAGCGGTCTGCTAAACGTAACGGCCACCCGGGTATTGAGCGATCAGAAGATCGACGAGCAAGCCCGCTCACACTCCTGTGAATCCAACCAGTAACACTTACCGTACAGTCCGGTCTGTTCGTCAGATATGTCGCATATCTCGCCTAGGGGTGGTAAACGTCAGACCCCAGTAGCTCGATAAGTCGTGTCGATATGAGGTCTATAACAGTTCGAGAAACTACTGGTAACACTTACCAGCAAATCTCAGCAACCCTGGCCAGGGATTTCCGGTTATAGCAATCGAACACAGTGCAACATCAACTCCCTATACCGGGAGAGACGAATCCCCTCCTATCGCTCATTGCCTCCATGTGATTCGGGACTGTACCCAAAAACCACCATTTTGCATGCCCTCTTGGACGTGGTAAGGTGGAAATCAAAGCACAGTGGGAATCTCACAAGACTCTATGACGATCTCGGGTCTACAGACTAACCTGTACCAGTGTCACCAGAGAACTGCCATCTGACGTAAGGTATAATACCATCTGGGAGTTCTCGGCGAGTCCGTCCAGTGTACCCAGTCTCCACTGAGCACCCGTATATCATCTCTGATGTCAAACACTAATGGATATGGGATCATCCATCGCCCATCTGTATGGGTCGAGAAGGTACACGCTAGTCTACTCTGGTATATCGATGCCCCGTCTCGATATACCCACGACTAGGGACTTTGAAGGATGTACTTATGGACTACCATGTCCCCACTAGTATGATCCGCATCATAGTCTAGGTAGTCAAGTACACATCCTAAGGGCTTTACCAACATGTAACAGAGAGACAATCAGTGTACACGTTAAGGTAAAGAGCAACCGGATAGCATACTATCATGTTGAGCAAGAAAGTCCTCCCTGTATATGTCCAAGCATCCACTGCAATATACATCTGTTGGAGATAGTGCCCTCAGAGTCAATTATTGGATCACAGGCACGTGATTGCGATGATTGAGGGAGGACCTATCCCGGTAGGATAGTCTTACTCAAGATGATAGTATGCTATCTGGTTTATCTTTATCATCAGGTCGCTATTACACGTTGATAGAGCCCCTAGGATTCTTGCTTGACGACCAGCAGTATGATGGCGATCATATACGTGGGAGCTGGGGTCTATAAGCACATCCTTAAAAGGTCCCTAGTCGTGGGAGTTTCGAGACTGGGCATCGATACTCCATTAGTAGACTAGTGTATACAGTCGAGACCCCGACGAGGGGCGGTGGCCGGTCTCACAAGCCACTGGTGTCAGTTGGTTCACCTAAGATGTATACAGGTGCTCATTAGGTTATGAGTACACCGGACAGGACTCGCCGGGAACCTGCTAGTTGGGATTATACCAGACGTCAGATAGCAGTTCCCTGGTGACATGTGTACAGGTTAGTTCATCGACCTGGGGATCGTCATTTGTCTCGTGTGAGTTCCCACTGTACTTTGATTACTACCCTACCACGGCTCAAAGGAGTCGTGCAAACAGGTTTTAGTTGGGTACAGTCCCGAGCCACATGGAGGCAGTGAGCGGATCTTCAGGGGTTCGTCTCTCCCGGTATTGGGGGTGAGGTCGCGCTGTGTCTAGGAGAGCCATTACACAAAGCCCTCGGCCGAGGCAGGAGATTTACTGGTAGGTATTCCAGTAGTATCTCAGGATGTTCTGGGCTACACTCCGACACGACTTGTACCGCTTTTAGGGGTCTGACTTTTACCAACCCCCTAGGCCCGACATGCGATGTTCATAGACGAACGGACCGGACTGTACGGATATTGTCACTGACAGGCTCAGTAGGGTGTCAGGATGAGTTCGCTCATCGACGTCCCTTTTGGTCAATAGCTGGTGGCCCGTTACGTATTGGCTTATACCTCTGACGTGCTAGTAGTTAAATCCACAGCCATAGTATTGACGAGTCTTTAGAGTCCACCACACATTCAGTTACTCAGCTTTCGGGCGAAACGCTGTAGAGGCCGTATGGAGATATGGCAGGGTCCGATCAGATACGTGCGGTATTGCACGGATCAGGATCGGACGGTTAGTACTAGTGGCCGTATAGATATATGGCAAGGTTCGATCGGATACGTGCGGTATTGCACGGATCAGGATCGAACGGATATTACTAGCCGGCTTTGGTTTAAGCCGGATCCTAGTATAGTACTGTGTAGATTTTGTCTCATTGCATTTGTATCCGGTCGGAATACAGATGCGGGTGTGTATGCACAGTATCGGGGTTTTCCTGTAATTTATTACGGGACCAGTTTTCTGGAGTTGCCAGTTTGCATTCCGTTCCGGCCGGTTTTCCTTTGTTCTTTCCCGGCCGGACTTTTCCGATGGAGGGGGTTATTTGCAATTGTTCAAATAACATTTTGTGGAGGGTTTATTTGTGAGATGAGAGATTATGATAGCATCTTTAGATTCATTTTCCATCTTTTCTTTTGTTGCACCATCACTTGCATTAAAGAGAGGGTATGGGTTTGAAGTGAGAAGTATGGTTGATGTTTTGTTTATGGTCACCCTTTTCTCTTCTCCTACCATCACCTCCCTTCATGCTAAAAATCCTTTCCCTCCACCATTCTCATAAGATAAGGGCCGGCCACTTTTTTGAGGAAGGATGAGGAGTTTTCATTTTTGAGCTTGTGGCATTCTTGATCTCATTTCATGCTAGAAAAATGCAAGCACCATTTTTCTTATCTTGATTCCTCCATCTATCAAATGGCAACATCCACTACCCCAATATGAGACATGAGTCCTACACATATTCTACAGCATATCTTGGGCATGTCGACTTGCCAGCTTCATGCCCGAGTTGCCTCGGTATAGAGGCGGGAGCCCGTAAAAGATGCAGGCGATGTGGTGCCCTTCCGGCGAGGAGGCGACGACCGGAGTTTCCGCGGGAGATCGGGACGATGACGAGAAGACCGGAGGACTCGGATCACTCGGTATATCTCTCACCCTTTCTCTTTTTAGCTAGTATCGATTAATGGTTACGATCCGGGTATATTGTCCGCGGTAGCGCCAGTTTAAAGTTAAGAAAAATTTTGATTCCGGATTTTGGCCTCGAATTGACGGCCGGGGCGCTGCCGTGGCGCAACATGGTATCAGAGCCACGCCATTAACCTTGTCTAGCTTTGTCTAATGTGTTTTACATTTTCGATCGACCAAAATTCCAAAAATACGCGTTTTCTGTACATCAGTTTTCTGTTGATTTTTTTCTTGCTCAAAAATTTTTTTCAGGTTGCATAAAAGTGATGTACTGGAAAATATAAGGCTACTGTAGAAATTCGACAGAGTGATTCCATTGTGTGAGCGCGGAACCGCGGCAAAACCCCCCTTTGTGCCGCGGTTCCGCCGCACTATGGTCAGATCACTGTGTCGTTTTTCTTCAGTTGCTTTCTGGGATGATTTTAGGGGTTTTGGAACATTAATTTTGGGCCCAGAATTTCTGTGAGTGCTACAGTATTACTTGGGGGCCCACTTGTTAATTTTTGATCGATTGGATATTTTAAACACATTATTTCACAGTATTTATATTATATCTGCGACCGTGAATATCACTTGATCGGTAAATCCTGTCTAACTGCTATAGCCCGGTTAGACGGATTTGCGAACGTGATTTTCACGTTGATGTTTCTGTATTTATGCTGTGTTGTTGCGGATCGGTCGTGGGGGATAGCCTGGATGCAATGCTAGTACTGTTTTGCTTTATATGTACATTTGATATTGCGGGGCGAGCGTCCGACATGTGGACTGCCGTCACTGCCTGTTTGTATTATTCTTTTGGGGCACGACCAGGTTGCGGTCGATGTACCCGTTGTATGTATATTTTACTTTCTGTACTAGGATTACCCCGCGGTGGGGTGCACGGATAGCCGGGTTCTAGAGGGCAACGGGCCCGCATCTCAGGGCATTGAGACGGAGGGGGCTTCAGTCTGGAATTGGCGGGCTATTCGCCGCACTCGTAGGGGGTACAGGTTGACCCAGGAGGGGTGCCCAAGTTACCGGATTCCGTGAAGTGCTGGGTGGTCCATTCACGGTGCTGAAGGGGGCTGCCTCGCTTCAGGTTTTGGCGGGTGACTTGCCGCGCCCGTAGGGGTCTAGGATTTCATTGCACAGGCTATCCACACGACCAGGGGAATGTCGGGTTTCTGCAGCGGCTCTGTGAAACCCGGGGCTTCCAGATATCTGTATTGTTCTGTGATGCTGTACATTTCTGTGATGTTGCATTTCTTATCACGCCTTGAGCGAAATATAATATATTGGTATATATATTAGTAGATGTTGTATATGTTTTGCATCCGCGCTAGTCCAGTCCCCGCTCTGTCGTTAGTTAGCTAACCTAACGAGTAATGACGGGACCCAGTGGCGAATGCGGATGGCATATACGTACATCAGTATATTTTCGTTCTTTGTGGTGTGATCAATTGATGGGACTGCGTTGATTCGGATCAATGCAAGATAAACAAACCTATTCTGATGTTGTTGGAACATTTTTCAAAAAGCTGTTATTGCAAGGACGTTCACTTTTGTTTTGCATCGTGGTATTCATTTGGAATATCCTGCTCCTCAGTCGACGAGGCAAGGGCCGAGATCCCTTCACCGGGAGTGACCCCTTGGACAGAAGTTTGCGTCAAGGCATTAACTTCACTATAGCCGATTACTTTTGCTTTGCATCGTGGTATTCAGTTGGAATATCCTGCACCTCATTCTACGGGGAAACAGCCGAGATCCCTTCACCAGGAGTGACCTCTTTAGCAAAGGTTTTCGTCACTATATTTTTATAAAAGGCTATACAGTTCCTTCAACGATATCAAGTTCATTACGTTAAAGGTTTTTCGCCAAAAACCATTCGTAGCCCTCCGTCATTTCTTATGGGTATTATTTAGTATTCGTGCTGCGTTTGTTGACTCCGTCAAGGCGTAGTGTACGGTAGCTAAGTGGTGCTTGTTTGTTGCATAAATGGGATTGATTAGGACAGTCGTGCGGCCTTGTTGACTCCGTCAAGGGCACGTACGGGTGGGTTTAATGCAATCCAGATAATGACGGGTTGAACTTGACTAGGACTCTTTGATTTGTTGACTTCGTCAAGGTCACTTGAGTCCTAGGGGTAAAAACATCACATCGGGAGTTTCAAAAGAACTGAAACTTGCCAGACATGCGCATACCTTCTGGAGTGTGGTGACGTGAGTGGATTCCGTCACGTTATCATGCGATGATAGTTGGATCCCGATTCCCACTGATGAGTTGGTTTACTCTTCGGGTGACCCCGACTAATTCTTCTTTCAGGTTTGGGGAAGAATTTGAGGTTACAGTGGGAGGTTTCCAGATTAGATAAAGTGATAACCATTCTGATCTAGGTTAGAGTGCACGCTGAGTGTTTCTTCTATCTCTCTCTTTGGCAGCGACCATTGACCCGACCCAAGACTATGACTCAGTGACCAAGTTGACCGAACCTTCTTAACACTGGCTTTTGGATTGTCAGAGTTGCAAACCTCATTGCCACTCCTACTTTTACCCTTTTCTCCAGGACACCCCGTATTACTACGAACGTCCACTTCCATTGGACAAAACCATCGTATGGTTATATACGAACTCGAAGGACTTCGAGGATGGTTTCTGGTTCTGGAGAAAATGAATAGGATTATTCAGTTGTCTTTTCTTTTCACCTTCTCTCATTGCGAGTACTCCTTGGTTTAGGAGATAGTACACCTATTACGCAAATTGGATAGTCTTCTTCCAAACCTTAGGCAGGTGCCGAACGGTGGGGAATGAAGAAAACCAATTAGCATAACGATGGTGTACAGAAGGTATTAAGTTAAGACAAAGCAAGGGATTAGTAAGAGGGCAAAGTAAATTGCGACTGCTATTCACGACCGAACCAAGTATTTCTTCGCCAATCCTAAATCACCTTTGTATTTCTCCAGGACACTCCGTATCACTACGAAGATCCCAAGTTTATTGGATAATCCATCGTATGGTTATATACGAACTCGAAAGGAACTTGTTCCAGTTCGGGGATGGATTCTGGTTCAGGAGAAATAGGAATAAGGTTGATTCGGTTGTCTTTTATCTTCACCTTCTCTCGCTTTGCGAGTGCTCCTAGGATTAGGACAGTACACCTTTTATGCTTATTGGATAGTCTTCTTCCAAACCATAGGCTGGTGCCGAACGGTAGGGAAGGAAGAAAACCATTTGGCCTAAAGGGGTGTGCAGACGGTAATGACTAAAGACATATAAAGGGATTTGGACAGATGGCAAAGAGATATACGGTTACAGTTGTGAATCTGGATAATGGTAGAGGCATTACTAAGAATACCAGGATACCCTATCGAAACATTTCAATGTTTCAGTTCAACTGTGTACTGTTAAAAGAAAACTGATTTCCTGATTAGATACTTGCTCCAGTGTATGTATTTACCAGGTTTGATTCTCACATCTGTATGGTTTTACAGATGATGAGTGGGAGTAAGTTATTGGGAATAGGGTGATCATCCTTATTATATCGGGATTCGTTGTAATCGGTGATATTTGAGGAGATCACCTGGGCTGTTTGCCGGTCGGCAAATATTTGGTTTTGAATATCCGTTGTTATGCACCAATTTCAAATTGATATATCTGTACGTATATTTTTATAGAGTGAGATATACCTTTTGAAATTATGTCTATGACATTTACCTATATCAGTGGATGGTTAGGTAAGGAGCATTGAACAGCGGTGTAATTCTTCTTAACCATAGTACAGTTTTCAACCTACGACACACAGTGAATGAGTTGTTAGACTCAGGGACTTATACAGAGTATTGTATATTGTCCAGTGTCCATTAGGACAGTGGGGTTGGTCCTCATACTATATTCTGTTTACTTTTAACTACTCTAATTCTAAGACATGTGTTTCGTAGAAACACAGGGTCTGAGTTTTGAGGAGTTATTGGTATAAGAATAGAGTAGAGAACCAGGTATTGCAAGTATCGGGATTCTTCAAGGTGATCGAAGATGTAGATACTTGTGTATGGTATTCAGTTGATAGTAATGAGAACTTGCTTCTCTTTTAGGTTACTTATAATTGGAAGCATTCCTAAGTTGGGTAACGCTGATCGGCCTCCTTCCATTTAGTTGACATACACTGGAGACAGCTGCATGATTTGAATCTGGTTCAATTAAATCAGTGCCTCTGGTTCTATATTGGGTATAGAACAGTTCATATCTTAACGATGTTAAGGTACGGGGAGTTGTCCGGCTTATGATTAAAACCAGACACTGGACAACTCAAGGCGCGTTTCTGTAATGGTTGTTTGTGGGTTGACCCAGGCTATGACGAGGGTTGACTTTCTACCATCTGGAAGATCAATAGTGATATTGTTCTTAAACTCGCCACATTTTAAAAAGAAATGGTTATTTTTCAGAAAACAGCAGTGGGACTATGGTAGAACTGGAAGCGATTCCAGAACCGCAAACGATTACTGAAGATTTGATAAGGAACCTAAAGATTCAATCTGATTTGACATTCCATTGGCCACTCCGCAGATAAGGTGGGTAACTTCAGGCACCCGAGAGGTACTCCGGTAGCCTCAAGGACGGTGACAGGGAAGTTCTTGTTTACCCACACTTACCATTGTTGTTGTTCCAGGCTGCGAGACCCGGCAGGAGGATGAGTATAGCGTCGTTCTAAACTAGCTTTAGAAGTGCGCGACTATATGACTCTGCCAGAGGGTTGTCGTAGTCAGTGGGAGCAGCGGAAGCATTGGTGGACATCAGGCTTATGTCTATTTATAGACTAAAGCAGATATAGCGGAGATAGATCATCTATTTCTGATGTGACAGTCATAGGTTTGACGTCATCAGAATAGGGGATGGATCTGTTAAGAAGGTAGTAGGGTGTGATGTCCTGGTTTTGGATGACATACACAGAGTAGGAAAGGAAACTCCTATAATACGATCGGTTATACTTTGGTTGTCACAAAGTGGTTTCTCCACACAGGACTTGGATATTATATCAGACATTCTGGTTACTAGATCTATGGTTTTAGATCTAGATTTGGGTGGTTTCCTAATCTGGGTACCTTGACAGCATTCTATGAGTATTTAGAATGGACGACTCCTGGCACGGTAGTACACCTGCAGGTAATGGAGTCACCCTCTCTAAATGTGTCTTACAGACTAAAGGGGAGAGGGATACGCATGATTGACAGATCACTTGCTTAGGCAATTGAGTCAATCATGAGATGTCAAGTACCACACCAGATGTTGTTCTTGCAGTAGCTGCAATAAGCTGATATTAATCCAATCCTGGAGAAACAATCGGAAGCAGTTTTAGGACATAAGTGCGTGTTCTAGGGATGTGATAACGACAGCCTCTTTTATGAGACGGTTATCATTCCAGGCTTCCAAGGTGACATGGATGGCAGAGTGGCCGTCAGAGTTATAGTTTCTCCTTCTGACGAGGGGCAGTATTTTGGACAGGTGGTCCAAGGCAATACTGAGGGAGGCATGGCGCTGGGTACTGATTAAGTTCAGTTATCGATACAGTCTAAGAAGTTTGGATTTGGAGTTCATTTATGAGCTAGGTCCCATTAGATATCCAGACATACTCTAAGAGAGGTATTGCTCATTTCGGGAGATGGTTTTCTCTGCGAACTTGAGATATAGAGAGACATAGAAAGAAACTTCACAGCGGATCCACTCACTGAGGCTATTCCTCGAACGCAATAGTTTCGCAAACGAGCTTTGTGAGACTGACTAGTAGAGGAGTTGGGTGTTCGGTATCACACGGGCTGTGAGTATGCGACATCGCAATAATTAGCCTTGAGTGCAAGTGGGAGATTGTTGGAGATAGTGCCCTCAGAGTCAATTATTGGATCACAGGCACGTGATTGCGATGATTGAGGGAGGACCTATCCCGGTAGGACAGTCTTACTCAAGATGATAGTATGCTATCTGGTTTATCTTTATCATCAGGTCGCTATTACACGTTGATAGAGCCCCTAGGATTCTTGCTTGACGACCAGCAGTATGATGGCGATCATATACGTGGGAGCTGGGGTCTATAAGCACATCCTTAAAAGGTCCCTAGTCGTGGGAGTTTCGAGACTGGGCATCGATACTCCATTAGTAGACTAGTGTATACAGTCGAGACCCCGACGAGGGGCGGTGGCCGGTCTCACAAGCCACTGGTGTCAGTTGGTTCACCTAAGATGTATACAGGTGCTCATTAGGTTATGAGTACACCGGACAGGACTCGCCGGGAACCTGCTAGTTGGGATTATACCAGACGTCAGATAGCAGTTCCCTGGTGACATGTGTACAGGTTAGTTCATCGACCTGGGGATCGTCATTTGTCTCGTGTGAGTTCCCACTGTACTTTGATTACTACCCTACCACGGCTCAAAGGAGTCGTGCAAACAGGTTTTAGTTGGGTACAGTCCCGAGCCATATGGAGGCAGTGAGCGGATCTTCAGGGGTTCGTCTCTCCCGGTATTGGGGGTGAGGTCGCGCTGTGTCTAGGAGAGCCATTACACAAAGCCCTCGGCCGAAGCAGGAGATTTACTGGTAGGTATTCCAGTAGTATCTCAGGATGTTCTGGGCTACACTCCGACACGACTTGTACCGCTTTTGGGGGTCTGACTTTTACCAACCCCCTAGGCCCGACATGCGATGCTCATAGACGAACGGACCGGACTGTACGGATATTGTCACTGACAGGCTCAGTAGGGTGTCAGGATGAGTTCGCTCATCGACGTCCCTTTTGGTCAATAGCTGGTGGCCCGTTACGTATTGGCTTATACCTCTGACGTGCTAGTGGTTAAATCCACAGCCATAGTATTGACGAGTCTTTAGAGTCCACCACACATTCAGTTACTCAGCTTTCGGGCGAAACGCTGTAGAGGCCGTATGGAGATATGGCAGGGTCCGATCAGATACGTGCGGTATTGCACGGATCAGGATCGGACGGTTAGTACTAGTGGCCGTATAGATATATGGCAAGGTTCGATCGGATACGTGCGGTATTGCACGGATCAGGATCGAACGGATATTACTAGCCGGCTTTGGTTTAAGCCGGATCCTAGTATAGTACTGTGTAGATTTTGTCTCATTGCATTTGTATCCGGTCGGAATACAGATGCGGGTGTGTATGCACAGTATCGGGGTTTTCCTGTAATTTATTACGGGACCAGTTTTTGTTAGTGTATATGCCCTAGAGGCCATTACTGTATCATACTAGTATGTATATTACTTAATGGAAGCTTGGGATATTCACCTTGTATTGACAATCTTGCTCAAAATAGTAGTATGCTACTTAGTTTGTTTCTACTTCAATGTGTACATGTGTTTATTTTGTATATCGCCTATACACATTAGTAGAGCCCTTAGGATCTTTGCTTGATTACCAGCGATGTGATGGCCGTCACACTTGTGGGGCTGGGTAATCTATAAGCACATCCTTATGCAGGTCCCTGGTCGCAGGACTATCGAGACAGGGCATCGATACTCCGGAGTAGACCAGCGCATGCGCTTCTCATCCCAGTGTGGGAGACGGTCTGTCCCACAGCCGTCAGTACGTCGTACTTGAGATAGTATGCGGGTGCTCGTTAGGTTACGGGTACACTGGACAGGACTCGTCGGGAACTGACTAGTTGGTATTATACCTATCGTCAGTTATCAGTTCCCAGGTGACATGAGTACAGCTTAGTCCGCTGACTTGACACTGTCATTCCGCCTCGAGTGTGTTCCCACTGTACTTTGATCACTACCCTACCACGGCTCAAAGGAGTCGTGCAAACAGGTAGTGGTTGGGTGCAGTCCCGAAGCACTTGGAGGCAGTGACGGTTAGACAGGATTCGTCTCTCCCGGTATTGGGGGTTGACATCGCGCTGTGTCTAGGAGAGCCATTACACGAGTAGTCCCTGGCCAGGGCAAACGAGATATACTGGTAGGTTTCCAGTGTTATCTCAGGGTGTTTTGGGCTTCGCTCCGGCACGACTTGTACCGCTATTGGGGGACTGACGTTTACCGCCCCCTAGGCCCGCCATGCGATGTATCAGACGAACGGACCGGACTGTACGGAGAATGTCACACTCAGGCTCAGTAGGAGTTCAGATGGGTTTCGCCTCGTCGGTCTTCTTGTCGGCATTACCTGGGGACCGTTACGCACAGCTAGTGCCGCTTGCGGTCTGTGGTTAAACCCACTGCCAGCGTAGTGTCGAGTCTTTAGAGTCCCACACAGAAAGCTTTTCGCCTTTAGGCAAAAGAGTAGAGGTCGCATGGTATTGCGACAGGTCGCATGGTTTTGCGACAGGGTTCGGTCACATCCGTGCACTTGTGCACGTACAGTGTCCGGACAGTTTACACTAGCGGGCTTTGGTTTAAGCCAGATCCTAGTGTACCTTATGGGATTGGATTTATCCAGTTTGCATTCGTGTTCCTCGGAACGCGGATGCGGGTGTGTATGCACAGTTGACAGGGAGGCAGAGGCAGCGGATTCTCATTAGGGTTGTTGACAGTTGACCGTTGACTTTTTGACTTTATGCTCAACCCTAATGAGAATATGATATGTGATTAACTATTATATTAATTGAGTATTATGGTGATATGGTTGTTGAATTGTTGACTTTTGTTGACTTGTTGACTTTGGTGACTTGTTGACTTTTGTTGACTTGTTGACCGGTTGACTAGGCTTGACTAGTTGACCATCATGATAACCATAGCCATCATTTCATGGCAAAGACTTTTGTTTACTTGCTCATTTGTGTAAAATGAGTACATGAAATGATATGGTTGTGGTTGCTTCTAACCATCACATAAGACTTTTGTTAATATGATGAGTTATCATTGCTTTGGATTATGAGAGGGTGAGAGACAAAATACTTGCTCATTCTTTCTTGCTCATTCTCTCTCTTGTTCTTGAGCTCTCCTCTTCCTCTCACCCTCAACCTCTTGCTCCCTCTCTTGATCTATGGTTCTCTTGTCTCATGAGTTGAGAATCAAGAACCATAGATAAAATCCCATTCTATTTCCTCTATACTCATTCTAGTTCACTAGGTTTAGCAAACCAAGTGAACTAGTTTCTTCAAAGAACGAAGAAGGAGCTAAAGGTTGGAGCTTTCAGGTGGATCTATCTTCGGCGTACGGAGACGACGAGAAGAAGCCATCGGACCACCATCGGAGCTTTGAAGACGAAGGAGTTCAAGACAAGCTAGGTATTACCATCTTTATCCGAGTAGCTAACTCTCTTTAGCTAAGTATACTAGTTTTAGTTTAGTCAAAGATCCCGACTTTGCTTATTCCATGTTGCCCCTTGCGATAAAATTTGATTTTTATACCGTTTCCGCCTCCCCGTAAGAACCGGGGGTCGCAACGTGGACTTACAGTGGTATCAGAGCCAGGTTAAACTTAAACTAGCTTGGTATTAAAGTGTAACGAAGTTCGGAACCGAAAAAAATCCAAAAACCTAACTTTTACAAAACCTGAGTTTCTGTTGAAATTTTTTCTCGTCAAATTGAAAAACTTTATACTCCTAAATTCGGCTCAGGGTTTTGTGTGAACACCCAAGAAAAACGTTGCCCTAATTCGTTCAAACCGCCGCGCTTCCGCCGCACGAGGTAGGCATGTGCCGCGGAAGCGCCGCAGTTTGTCGTCTTCTCTGCATCGTTTTTCGTGCAGTGTGTGTCTGTGTTGGTTTTGGGATTTTTGAAATATATTATATGTGCCCAGATTTTCCAGAAAAGAAATTTCCTTTTGGGGTCCTATAATTCCGTATTTTTTTCCGAACTTCACTGCACTTTGACTATGATGGTTATATCTGTGATGCTTGCATGTATTGAACGTCGGCTAATCGCTATAAGTCGATTGGTCGGGGTTATACATGATCTGTGTTTGATATTGGAATGTGTATATAAATATGTTGGATTGTCGCGGGTGAATAGCCGGGGGTTGTGAGACGAGAGTTTTCTTTTCTTGCAATTCATGTAAATTTGTAAATTGATGTAATAATTATTTGTATGGCCGCACAACCGGGAAGGGGTTGTAGCCGTCATTGTATAATTTCTTTTTACTGTTTTTGCTCCTAGGATAGACCCATGGAGGGGTGCACAAACTACCGGGTATGCCGAAGTGTCGAGTGGCCTACTCATGGAGATGAGGGAGGTTGCTACGCTTCGGGTACTTGGCGGGTAGTTTGCCGCACCCGTAGGGGTCTTGGGTGGGGTGTTGGCTATTCACCGCGACCGTGTAATCTGTTTTTGTTACAGGCTCGTACAAATTACAGATTCCTAGTATATCCAATGTATTTATCTGTGATCTGAAATGTTTATCATTGCAGTATATCTATATATGATATTATTTAGGCGTTGCTTATGTTTTACAGACGCGCTAGCCCAGCCCCCGCTCTGTCGTTAGTTAAGTAACCTAACGGGTAATGACGGGGCCCCGTGGCGAATGCGAATGGCATAAGCGTACGTCATATTTTGGTTGTTTTCTGCAATGGTAGGATTAAATGATGGGACGCATTAAAAGAACTAATGCAAGAATATCACGTATTAAAAGAACTAATGCAAGAAAATAAACCAAGTATAAGTCGTTGGAACATTTTCGAAAAACCACTCGGTTCTTTTCAAAACAAACTTTTAAAATGCGGAGTTTGAGCCACTCCATTTAAAAGCTATCTCGTTCCATCGACTAAATCAAGTTCACTACGTTCACGGTTTCGCCAAAACCATTCGTAGCCCTCCGTCGTTTCATATGAATATTCAACAGTATTCAAGCTGTGTTTGTTGGCCTTAGTCAAGGCACAGTGTTTGGTAGCTGGTGGGTATTCATATGTTGCATAGATAGAATGCGTTGGTTTGGGACAGTCGTATTACCTTGTTGGCCTTAGTCAAGGGTATATACGGGTGGATTCAAATTAACCTGGACAACGACGGGTAGAACTTGACATGTGACTTATGATTTGTTGGCCTTAGTCAAGGTCATAAGAGCATGGGGCAAAAATATACATCGGGAGTTTCATAAGTACTGAAACTTGCTAGATTTGCATACCATTTGGAGTGTGATGATTCTGGTAGGATTCCTTCAGTTTCGTCACGCGATGATATTTGGATCCCGATCCTACTGTGAGTATATGCTACTCCTCGGGAAATTTCTCACTAAACGATCAATGCTATAAACCTAGTAGGTGCCTAGAAAGGTGTTAGCGGGGCTACGCCCCCAGGGAAAAGAGGTTCTTTAATTAAGGAACTTCGCGAAAGCGTTGGAAAACCTCCCTCGAAGTACCGACACCGGCCTGGCTGAACGGTTAAGCAAGTATTGTGCGGTGGGATTGATCCCGACTAATTCTTCCTTTATGGTTTGAGGAGGGATTCGAGAAACAGTGGGAGCCATCCTGTTTAGACAAACTAAAAACCACTCTAAACTTGCAAGAGCATCATGCTGAGTGTTTCTTCTTCTCTCTCTTAATTGCAGCGACCCTGTGACCACGCCTAGGTTACATCTAGATAAAAATATGACTGAACCTGACTGTTATGACTGGCAAAGGTCTGTCCACATGTCCATTGCCCATGACAAGCTGGAACACCTCTTAACTAATCAAAACCCTGCTGTCTCAGGTCCAATTTCCCCTGTCACGGATATTCACATCCGCAGGACATCGGAAAAGGATTGTGCGAAAGCCAAGTGCCTCGTGTTAGCCTCAGTTGATGGTGCAAACCAGAGGCAGCACGAGAAGATGGACTCAGTTTCTGTCTTCCTCCATAACAAAGTTTTATATGGAGAGCAATCTCGTATCGCAAGATATGAGACCTCGAACGAATTGCTTCAAGCGAGGTTGGCTGTCGGGTCATCTGTAAGGGGCAACATCCTTACAGAGACCAGCTATATTGAGCTCACGGACCTGGAGACCACGTTGGAGAATGGGTCAAGTACTGACCTAATTCTACAGTCCCTGCCCTCTGCTTATACCCTGAAAGAAACCAGGGAAGAAAAAGGAAAAACAAGGGCAAAAGTTTCAGGACTGGATATAGTAAAAGAGGGTTGTTCCTATTGTAACGGGAATGAACTATGGCAGAAAGATTGCAGGGCTTGTAAAGCCTGTAGCCAGAATTCGAAGCATGTTGTGGCTTCGGCTTCGAGTGTGTTTGTAATTGAGAACTGTTTGTCAGTTAACCCTACTTCCTGGGTATTGGATACCGGATCAGGATCTCATATCTGTAATTCGTTACAGGGTCTGAGAAACCGTGGGGTTATCAGGAAAGGTGATATGACTCTCAGGGTTGCTAACGGAATGAGCATGGATGCTGTATCCGTAGGGGAATATCACCTAGGACTGACAACTGGGCAGATATTGATTCTGCGTAACTGTTTGTATGTACCAGGTGCGACTTGTAACATCATATCTGTATCCTTACTTTCTAAGGAAGGATATGATTTTGCTTTTGTAAGCGATGTAGTAAACATCCACCTAAATCAAGCACTGATTGGGTCAGGTACATTAAATAACGGTATATACGTATTGAATCAAGCTCAGATATTCAGTGTCCAGAACACACTTAAAAGAAAGTCTCCAGAATTAAATCAGGCTTTCTTATGGCATTGTAGACTGGGTCACATCAATGAGACACGGTTGACTAAGTTACATAAAGAAGGATACTTGGATCCGTTCGAGTACCAGTCTTATGCCACTTGTGAATCTTGTCTCATGGGAAAGATGACAAAGACTCCGTTCACTGGACACGGAGTAAGAGCGAGCGAGCTCTTGGGACTTATACACAGTGACGTGTGTGGTCCAATGTCTACACATGCGCGAAGCGGTTATTCATACTTCATTACTTTCACAGATGATTTCTCTAGGTTTGGACATGTCTTCTTAATGAAGCACAAATCCGAGGCCTTTGAGAAATTTCGAGAATATAAGAATGAAGTAGAAAAACAAACAGGCAAAAGTATCAAGATCCTAAGATCGGATCGAGGTGGTGAATACTTGAGTGCCGAGTTTCTGGACTACTTAAAAGAGAATGGAATTCTCTCTCAGCGTACTCCTCCATACACACCACAACACAACGGTGTATCGGAAAGAAGGAATCGAACCCTATTAGATATGGTTCGTTCCATGATGAGTAAGGCTGAGTTACCGCGATCTTTCTGGGGATATGCACTGGAAACAGCTGCACATCTCTTGAACCAAGTTCCTACTAAGACAGTGCCTACCACACCATATCAGATGTGGAGTGGGAAGAAACCCTGTCTTAAATCCTTTAAGACATGGGGATGTCCGGCTTTTGTAAAAAAGCAGCATGCGGACAAGCTCGAGGCACGCTCAGTACAGTGCAAGTTTGTGGGATACCCAAAGAACTCCAAGGGGTATCTTTTCTATTACGCAGAGGAGCAAAAAGTCCTTGTTTCTCGTCATGCCCGCTTCATGGAAACTGAGTTTTTAGAAAATCAGATAAGTGGGAGCGCAATAGAACTGGAAGAAATTCCAGAACCACAAGCTATTACTGAAACCTTAGTAGAATCAGAAGGTTCAGGGGAACCGGACATTCCTACGCCGCTCCGCAGGAGTAGTAGGCAGTCTCATCCGCCCGAGAGATACTACGGTTTTCTCATAGACGGGGATAGAGAGGATTGCATCATAGATTATGATGAGCCTACTAGCTTCCAGCAAGCCATTCAGAGTGGTGACTCGGTAAGATGGCTGGATGCAATGCGGACCGAGATGGAGTCCATGTACACCAACAAAGTTTGGACTTTGGACTTTGCTCCAGAAGGGGTAAAACCCGTAGGCTGCAAATGGATCTTCAGAAAGAAGATTGGTGTAGATGGGCAGGTTGAAACCTATAAAGCTAGGCTCGTTGCAAAGGGTTTTCGTCAAAGACCTGGTTTGGACTATGACGAGACTTTTTCTCCGGTAGCCATGCTTAAATCCATTCGGATCCTTCTTGCCATTGCTGCCTTCCACGATTATGAGATCTGGCAGATGGACGTTAAGACGGCTTTCCTAAATGGAAATTTAGAAGAGTGCGTCTATATGGATCAGCCAGAGGGATTCAATCAGAGTGGGAGCAGCGGTAAAGTGTGCAAGTTGCTCAAGTCCATCTATGGACTTAAACAGGCATCGCGGAGTTGGAACATCTGCTTTGATGATACTGTCAAAGAATTCGACTTTGTCAAAAACCCAGATGAACCATGCATTTACAGTAAGATTGTAGGGAGAAATGTGGTATTCCTCGTCTTGTACGTCGATGACATTCTCCTAATAGGAAATGATATTCCTATGCTACAGTCAGTCAAAGGATTCTTGTCACAGAGGTTCTCCATGAAGGACCTGGGCGATGCCAACTACATTCTGGGGATCCAGATCTATCGTGATAGATCTAAAAGGATGTTGGGACTTTCACAGTCAAGGTACATCAACGCCATACTGAAACGATTCAGTATGGAAGATTCCAAGCGCGGTAATCTACCGGCTTGTCACGGAATCACCCTCTCCAAAGAAATGTCTCCCAAGACTGATTTGGAAAGGGCTCGCATGTCATCAATACCCTACGCATCTGCGGTAGGCTCTATTATGTATGCGATGTTATGTACCAGACCAGATGTAGCATACGCATTGAGCGTTGTAAGCCGGTATCAGTCAGACCCAGGGGAGAAACACTGGATAGCAGTAAAGAACATTCTCTAGTACCTGAGAAGGACTAAGGAGATGTTCTTGGTGTATGGCGGAAAAGACCTCCAGATTGAGGCCTTTGCTGACTCCAGCTTCCAGAGTGACAAGGATGACTCCAAGTCCATGTCGGGTTATGTCTTTACCCTCAATGGAGGGGCGGTTTGCTGGAAGAGTTCCAAGCAGGAAACCGTTGCTGACTCAACCATGGAAGCGGAGTACATAGCTGCTTGCGATGCCGCAAAGGAAGCTGTCTGGATGAAGAAGTTCCTCACGGAACTTCAGGTGGTTCCTACCAGTGTTGATCCAATACCGCTGTATTGTGACAACAACGGCGCTATAGCTTTAGCGAAGGAACCAAGGTCCCATCAGAAGTCCAGGCACATTTTGAGGCGGTTCCACCTGATCAGGGAGATCATTGATCGCCGGGAGATCGAGGTAAAGAGAGTAAAATCAGAAGATAACACTGCAGATCCATTCACCAAGGCCTTGCCCCAGACTCAGTTCGAGCGGCTGATCGAGATGATAGGTCTTCGATACGCCAGTACATGGCCTTAGTGCAAGTGGGAGATTGTTAGTGTATATGCCCTAGAGGCCATTACTGTATCATACTAGTATGTATATTACTTAATGGAAGCTTGGGATATTCACCTTGTATTGACAATCTTGCTCAAAATAGTAGTATGCTACTTGGTTTGTTTCTACTTCAATGTGTACATGTGTTTATTTTGTATATCGCCTATACACATTAGTAGAGCCCTTAGGATCTTTGCTTGATTACCAGCGATGTGATGGCCGTCACACTGGTGGGGCTGGGTAATCTATAAGCACATCCTTATGCAGGTCCCTGGTCGCAGGACTATCGAGACAGGGCATCGATACTCCGGAGTAGACCAGCGCATGCGCTTCTCATCCCAGTGTGGGAGACGGTCTGTCCCACAGCCGTCAGTACGTCGTACTTGAGATAGTATGCGGGTGCTCGTTAGGTTACGGGTACACTGGACAGGACTCGTCGGGAACTGACTAGTTGGTATTATACCTATCGTCAGTTATCAGTTCCCAGGTGACATGAGTACAGCTTAGTCCGCTGACTTGACACTGTCATTCCGCCTCGAGTGTGTTCCCACTGTACTTTGATCACTACCCTACCACGGCTCAAAGGAGTCGTGCAAACAGGTAGTGGTTGGGTGCAGTCCCGAAGCACTTGGAGGCAGTGACGGTTAGACAGGATTCGTCTCTCCCGGTATTGGGGGTTGACATCGCGCTGTGTCTAGGAGAGCCATTACACGAGTAGTCCCTGGCCAGGGCAAACGAGATATACTGGTAGGTTTCCAGTGTTATCTCAGGGTGTTTTGGGCTTCGCTCCGGCACGACTTGTACCGCTATTGGGGGACTGACGTTTACCGCCCCCTAGGCCCGCCATGCGATGTATCAGACGAACAGACCGGACTGTACGGAGAATGTCACACTCAGGCTCAGTAGGAGTTCAGATGGGTTTCGCCTCGTCGGTCTGTTAGTTATATGTATGCCCTAGAGGCCATTACTATACATAGGATGTATATTGTAGTGGATGCTGGGACATATATAGGGAGGACTTTCTTGCTCGACATGATAGTATGCTATCTGGTTGAAATTTACCTTAACGTGTATGCTGATTGTCTCTCTGTTACATGTTGGTAAAGCCCTTAGGATCTGTACTTGACTACCTGGACTATGATGCGGATCATACTAGTGGGGACATGGTAGTCTATAAGTACATCCTTCAAAGTCCCTAGTCGAGGGTGTATCGAGACGGGGCATCGATATACCAGAGTAGACTAGCGTATACCTTCTCGACCCATACAGATGGGCGATGGATGATCCCATATCCATCGGTGTTTGACATCAGAGATGATATACGGGTGCTCAGTAGAGACTGGGTACACTGGACGGACTCGCCGAGAACTCCCAGATGGTATTATACCTCACGTCAGATGGCAGTTCTCTGGTGACACTGGTACAGAGTAGTCTGTTGACCCGAGATCGTCATAGAGTCTTGTGTGGTTCCCACTGTGCTTTGATTTCCATCTTACCACGTCCAAGAGGGCGTGCAAAACGGTGGTTTTTGGGTACAGTCCCGAGTCACATGGAGGCAATGAGCGATAGGAGGGGATTCGTCTCTCCCGGTATATGGGGGTTGATGTTGCGCTGTGTTCGATTGGCTATAACAGGAAATCCCTGGCCAGGGTTGCTGAGATTTACTGGTAAGTGTTACCAGTAGTTTCTCGAACAGTTATAGACCTCATATCGACACGACTTATTGAGCTATTGGGGTCTGACGTATACCACCCCTAGGCGAGATATGCGACATATCAGACGATCAGACCGGACTGTACGGTAGTGTTACTGGTCGGATTCACTGGAGTGTGAGCGGGCTTGCTCGTCGATCTTCAGATCGCTCAATACCCGGGTGGCCGTTACGTTTAGCAGACCGCTTGCGGCTTGTGGATGTTTGATATGATCATCATCCGCTGCCGGCGTATTGACGAGTCTTTAGAGTCCTACACAGAGGTTTCCTGGGTCAAGCGAAACGAAATAGGAGCGCATATGAGATATGTGCGGGACCGAGAATAATGCGTGTATGTGATACCGTATTCTATTCTCGCGATAAATATATCGAAAGGTTGTATGCGATATAACCTAGTTATCGATTCAAGCGTTGATTCGATAAGCCGATATATAAGATACCAGTCGGTTATGTGCGCATGACCGGATCATTGAATCAAATGTTGATTTAATGATTTAATGCATATTAATATATATATGATATATTACTTTGCATCAACTAGTATCGGTTTACTTAAGATGGATTTTCTCACTCGGATATGCGCATTACATATGCGATATGATTTTGTGCATTTGGATGTATCATGTTTGATGATACATGTTTACTTGGTTAAGTGCAAAGATTTAAACCATGGTTAAAAGAATGGTTAGGGTTTCTTTTCCTTTATTTATCTATTTATTTATTTATTTATTTATTGATTTTTGGAAAATAAAAGGCAAGAGAAAAGGATGGTGGCTATTTTTGTTTTAAGTTGAAGTTTCATGAAGCTTTGACTTTGTCCACCATTCTTATCTCATGCTTAACCTAACCATTTGAATTAACCCTAGTTAAATCTCTACACATAACCATGGTTATATTATGATAAGAATTGATTTTCTTTTCTTATTCTTTTTAACTTATCATAATATCTTTCTTCTTCTTCTTCATTCTTCAAGTGAAGAAAAGCAAAGTCCATCAATGGTGATTGTTGGATATGAGTGAGAAATCCAATTCTAAAGTTAACCCAATTCCTATTTCTTCATCCTCTACCTCTTGCCAAGTAGTAGAGTGTGTTTCCTTCACAAGATTTTAGGGTTTGGTGAAGGTGGAGCTTGATTCATCGATGCCTCGACGTAGATCATCTTCGGCATGGACATCGACGACCTAGCTTGCCCATTCTCCGACGAAGTCGACTCTAGAGCCCGGATTTGATTTGGACAGCGGAGATGACCTCGTTGCGGAGCCGTGGAGGTGGATATCCGGATCTACAAAGGTTGTAATTTCCGTATCTCTTTAGTTAACTGTTAACTAGTTCTTGTTCGCCTAGATATCTAGCAAACGATCCGTACTTTAGGGTTTGTAGGCACCATAATTTTTGAAAATGCCATGGTTGATGGCTTGGGAGACCTCACTAGTGTGCCTAGGAACCCTGCAGTGGTATCAGAGCCTAGCTAGAGCCTTAGGCGAAGTCCAGACGGAAATTGAAGTCCGATCGAACCGAAACCATACCCGGAAAATTGCTCTCTGTCCAATTTTTAAAATCTGGTATTTTTCCACATTAAAAATGTTCAGAAAAATCAGCAGGTGAATATATGAAATACTCTGAAATTCGTACACATAATTCCTTAATCGTGCCGCGCTTCCGCGGCACGAGCTAGCCTCGTGCGGCGGTTGCGCGGCGGTACGGAATGATTGTTTATTAATTTTTGCGCAGTATCTCATAATTATTAGTGCTGGTATTCCTGGGTATTTTTAATATTTATTACAGAGTTGAAATTTTCTGAGTTGATTTGGGAATTCGTTGTTTCGATCGGGATATCAAATTTTGTCTGTGTGGCTTTCCGGATAAATTTTAGAATATGTTAAAAAGTTCGACCGGATATAAATACCCAACTTTTCCCCTGTCGGGAAATTTCCAAGTGTTGGATTTTTCCGTAGTTTAACGACGTTCTAAGTAGTGCAAGTAACGCGATGGTCCCTCTAGAAGACACAAACCTTAACTCGATTATGTGACCGTCTTGAACTGTCCTTTGAACCTTCGGGTTTGGGGCAGTACGGCGTGCCACATGTGAGGCGTTGGCTTGACCCTTCTACGGCTGGACCGTCGGTACTGAGGTACGAACGGAATGTTATTAGACTTATTTCATGTGTTGATCTGTATCGGGAAAACTTGGGTGTTCGATTGTTCGATCGGAAAGTTTAACATTTTCTATTTATCTGGAATGGGATACAATAATTGGAATTCACAATAGTTATGTGATAACTGAATGAATGTTATAAACGTAGCAATTTAGTCTCACTTGATCGGTTGCCACGGAATTTTGATGTGATCAAAAGTCCGTCGCAATCACGTAGCGTACGCGGATACTCGCCGGGTAAACTTAATAGACAGCTTCACTCCATAGCCCCGACCAAGTGACTGTAGGAGAACCCCGTCGCCGAAAGCATCCGTACGGGTGCTCGCGGTAGCGGTGTTCCGCCTTGGTGCACTTCGTCGACGGTATCGGGGGTGCGGCCGTCTACTGAAGTTTGCGACGAGCATTCGATCAGGCTGTCGGGAATCTTGTTGAATTGCCCAACTTGATATTGAAAAGTGTTTTCGATGATGAGACTAAAATGCGGGGTTTATAATTGTTAGGCATGCGATGTCTAAGTAATTCATTTGGTCAGGCATGCGATGTCTGAGATGGTTGCGGATTCCAACTGTTGTAGTTTTACACTTTCTTTTCTGTGACCGTAAGTGTAATATGTGATATCGCCGGTTTCGTTGCTATATGTCAACGACAATTGGGATGCGCATATTTGCTTACGTTGATGACATGTGATGTTATGTGTTGCTGGATATGTTATATTGGATCGTCGTGTTTGAATAGCCGGGGGTTTTTTATGTGAGATGAGTGTTTTTCATTTTCATTCATGTAAAAAACTTGTATGTAATATTCTTTTATTTGGGGCGCTTCCAGGTTGCGGGAGTTGTCACCTGTTGTATATTATTTTCTTTTCCGTACTAGGATAGACCCAAGGAGGAGGGCACAAGTAACCGGGTTCTGGGGTCCAGTGGGAGACCAACTCGAGGTGTCGAGTCCGGGTCTCCTAACCCTAGAATTGGCAGGGTTGCTTGCCGCTCTCGTAGGGGTCTAGGGGTGTGGGATTGGCTTTTCATCACGACCGTGGAATCCGTGTTTTATACTGGCTCGTATTGAAAACACGGACGTCCTAGTATATCCAATATTTCATATGATTCTTCTGCTGCGATATCTGTGATGCGATCATGTGATGTTCTTTGATAGATACATATATAGTATATATGATATATTATATAGACGTTACTTATGTTTTACACCCGCGCTAGCCCTGCCCTGCTCTGCCGTTAGTTACCTAACCTAACGGTGCACGAGGGGACATCGAGGCGAATGCGGATGGCATAAGTGTACGTCATATCTATCTGTGATGTTTAGGTACTTAAATGATGGGACTTCATTAATGTGATTAATGAAATAAAAGAAACCTAAGATGTTGTAGAATCGAATTTCAAAATAAAACAGGTAGCTACAGCTTTTGCTTTGCACAGCGGTATATGAGATATATCCTGCACCTTATTCGATGAGGAAAGGACCGAGATCCCTTCACCGGGAGTGACTCCTTTAGCAATAACTGGCAGATGCTACACACTCGGTTTGTCTTTTGATTGCTTTTAAGTGTTTTTGCTTTGCACAGCGGTATATGCGATATATCCTGCACCTTATTCGATGAGGAAAGGACCGACGATCCCTTCACCGGGAGTGACTCCTTTAGCAAAACAAGAAAAGCCTCAAAAGCACTCCATTTCAAAATTCATTCGATCCTACAACGATATCAAGTTCATTACGCAATAGGTTTTCAGAAAAACCTGTCGTAGCCCTCCGTCATTTCAGATAAGTTGTATATAGTATTCGTGCTGCATTTGTTGGCTTTCGTCAAGGTGCAGTGTGCGGTAGCTATATGCTGCTTATCTGCCAGCATACGATGCGATTGGATTAGGGTAGTCGTGCGGCTTTGTTGGCTTTCGTCAAGGGTCGTGCGGGTGGGTTTAATTCGATCAAGAAATGTACGGGTTGAACTTGACTAGCGGGCTATGGTTTGTTGGCTTTCGTCAAGGTCATAGCACGTTAGGGGCAAAACAGTATCGGGAATTTCAAGTGTTGAAATTTGCAATGAGATTGCATACCTTCTATGAGATAGTTGGATCCCGATACCCGCTGCGAGTAAGTGTTACTCCTGGGAGAGTTTTACGCATTACAATTAGCCGATCAAGTAGGTGTCTAGAAAGGTGTCAACGGGGTTACGCCTCTGGGAAAACGAGGTTTACATTAATTAGGTTCGTGCGAAAGCACGGGGGACCTCCCTCAAAGTACCGACACTGGCCTGGCTGAAAGATTGGCGAACTTGTAGTGTGTAATTAATCCCGGCTAGTCTTTCCTTTTAGGGTTTGAAGGAATATTTGATAAAAAGCAGTGGGAGCCATCCTGATTAGATAAAATAAAACCAATCTATTCTTGACAGAGCGCACGCTGAGTGTTTTCTTCTCTCTCTCTCCTGGTAGCGACCATATCACGCCTTAATCAAGATAATAATACGGATATTTGACCGAACCCGCTTGTTATACTGAGCTGGGGAACGTTGGTCCCGCTCCAACTTATAATTGTTATAAGACAGAGCAGGAATTTGGGGAATACCAGATTTCCCGTGCCGCCCAAACGAAGAGAGTGCATGCTGATGCATCATCTTCGGGTGTGTTCGTTATACAGAACTGTTTCTCAGTATCCTTTACGTCCTGGGTATATGATACCGGATCAGGATCCCACATATGTAATCTGTTACATAGGGCTACAGATAGGTAGAGAACTGAGAACGGATGATAAGTTTCATGAGGCAGAAAACGGGGCAAGAGTTGCAGCCAAGTCTGTCGGTCACTGTCACCCTGTATTACAATACATTGATTCTGAACGAATGTTGTTAGATACCGAACCTGATATACAAAATCATATCAGTCTCTTTATCTGTAAAGAAACGATAAAATTTTGTATTGTTGGATAATGTTTTGAACATTTCCTATATCAAAAGTTGATCGGTTCAGGCACGTTATCTAAAAGCATTGATGTTCTAAATCAAACTACAGTTCTTAGTATACGGAACACACACAAGAAGAAGAGTTCAGAAATGAACGAATCCTTCTTGAGGCATTGTAGACTAGGTCATATCAATGCGACCCGACTAGCTAGAGTTACATTTAGATGCATATTTAAATCAGTTTGAATTTACATCTTGTGAAACTCGCCAGTCATGTCACAAAGATAAGATGACCACAGCTCTGTTTATTGGAAACAGAGAAAGAGTTAGTGAACTCTTGGGATGATACATGTTGATGTATGTAGGTCCCCTGTCTACACATGCCAAGACCGGTTCTTTATACTCTCTGATAATCTCTCAAGATTCAGTCATATGTTCCTGTTGAAACATGAGTCCGAACCTTTTGAGATATTCACAGAATATAAGCTAGAAGTAGAGAACCAATACGGGTATAAGTATTATGTCCTTTGATGCGATCAAGGAGGAGAATACTTGAGCACGGAATTCCTGGACTATTCTAAAGGAGAATGAGATTCTCTCTCGGCATTACTCCTCCGAATACACCATAGCACGATGGTATATCGGGGAGGAGCAGATACACCCTATATGATAAGGTGTGCTCTATGATGAGTAATACTGAGTTACCTTTTTCCTTTTGGGAGTTATGCACTTGAGAAGCTGCATACCTATTGAATAGGGTTCAAATCAAATCAGTTGCCTACCACTTCATATGTGATATGGAAAGGGAAGAGCCCATTTCTTAAGTTAGTTAAGATTTGGGGTTGTCCGGGCTATGTCTAAAAGCAAAATCCGGACAAGCTCGAGGCAAGGTTAGTTATGTAGAACTGGAAATGTTCCAGCTATACGAACTACAGCAGATGATTTGATAGAACCAAAGGATTCAGTAGATTCCAACGAACCTCAGCCTCTCCGCCGATCTAGTAGGGTTCCTCACCCACCTGAGAGATACTTAAGTTTCTCTATGACAGTGGGAGCGAGGATTGCATCATGAGATGATGACCCAACTAGCTTCGAGCTGGCCATCAGGAGTGAGACTCTGTAAGAATGGCTGGATGTTTAGAGATCTGAGATGGAATCCCTATACACCAACAAAGTATGGACTTTGGCTGCTAGATCTGAAGGGTTAAATCCCCATCAGGAGCAAGTATATCTTGAGAAGATTACTTGGTGTAGATGGAAAAGTTGAGACTTTCAAAGCTAGACTTGTTAAAGCTTTTCGTCATTGACCAGGCGTGGATCATGATGAAACCTTTTCAAGTGACTATGCTTAAGTCCATCCAGATCCTACTTGCCACGGCTACATACCATGACTGCGATATCTGGTGGTTGGGTGTCATGACTGCTTTTCTAAATGATGTTTTAGAAGAGTGCGTCTATAAGTACACAGCCAGAGGGCTTCGTAGACAGTGGGAGCAGCGGAAACGTGTGCAAGATGTTTTATATGATAAAGCAGGCATCGCGGAGTTGGAACGTCTGTTTTGATGAAGTAGTCAAAGAGTTTGACATCATCAAAATGGTAGATGAACCTTGTATAAACAAGAAGGTAGTAGGGAGTATGGTGACGATCCTCGTAGAGTACGTGGATGACATACTCTTGATAAGAAAGGAGTTTCTTATGCTACGCTCGATCAATCTCCGCTTATCACCATGATTCTCCATATAGGATCAAAGTGATACCTCCTAAATCCAGGGTTTTGGATCTATGAGATAGATCTAAATGGATGTTGGGATTCTCACTAGTTGTAGTGAGATGGTATCAATCGATCCTGGGGAGAATCACTGGAAGGGTTCCAGGGTGATAAAGACGACTGAATGTCAGTCGCAGGCATTGTCTTTACCCTCAGTAAAGGGACGGTATGTTGGAAGAGTTCCAAGCTGGATACCGTGACATACTAGACGATAAAGGCAGGATACATCGCTACTTAAGATGCTACCAAAGAGGCTGTTTGGGTGTATATTGGTTCATGAGATGAACTATGTTCCTACCATTGTGTGACAATGGAGTTGTGGCTTATGCCAAGGAACGCCGGTCCCATCAGTGATCCAGACATATTCTAAGGCAGCATCGCCTGATCATGGAGATGGTTGATCTCCAGGGTGATCGAGGTTAGGAGAGTAAACTCAGAGGACAACACAGCGGATCCACTCACAAAGGCCTGTTCCCAGAGAGAGACTTTTATGGGATGGTTGAGTATGAGATACTTCAAACCACTGCTACAGATGGCCCTAGTGCAAGTGGGAGATTGTTAGTTATATGTATGCCCTAGAGGCCATTACTATACATAGGATGTATATTGTAGTGGATGCTGGGACATATATAGGGAGGACTTTCTTGCTCGACATGATAGTATGCTATCTGGTTGAAATTTACCTTAACGTGTATGCTGATTGTCTCTCTGTTACATGTTGGTAAAGCCCTTAGGATCTGTACTTGACTACCTGGACTATGATGCGGATCATACTAGTGGGGACATGGTAGTCTATAAGTACATCCTTCAAAGTCCCTAGTCGAGGGTGTATCGAGACGGGGCATCGATATACCAGAGTAGACTAGCGTATACCTTCTCGACCCATACAGATGGGCGATGGATGATCCCATATCCATCGGTGTTTGACATCAGAGATGATATACGGGTGCTCAGTAGAGACTGGGTACACTGGACGGACTCGCCGAGAACTCCCAGATGGTATTATACCTCACGTCAGATGGCAGTTCTCTGGTGACACTGGTACAGAGTAGTCTGTTGACCCGAGATCGTCATAGAGTCTTGTGTGGTTCCCACTGTGCTTTGATTTCCATCTTACCACGTCCAAGAGGGCGTGCAAAACGGTGGTTTTTGGGTACAGTCCCGAGTCACATGGAGGCAATGAGCGATAGGAGGGGATTCGTCTCTCCCGGTATATGGGGGTTGATGTTGCGCTGTGTTCGATTGGCTATAACAGGAAATCCCTGGCCAGGGTTGCTGAGATTTACTGGTAAGTGTTACCAGTAGTTTCTCGAACAGTTATAGACCTCATATCGACACGACTTATTGAGCTATTGGGGTCTGACGTATACCACCCCTAGGCGAGATATGCGACATATCAGACGATCAGACCGGACTGTACGGTAGTGTTACTGGTCGGATTCACTGGAGTGTGAGCGGGCTTGCTCGTCGATCTTCAGATCGCTCAATACCCGGGTGGCCGTTACGTTTAGCAGACCGCTTGCGGCTTGTGGATGTTTGATATGATCATCATCCGCTGCCGGCGTATTGACGAGTCTTTAGAGTCCTACACAGAGGTTTCCTGGGTCAAGCGAAACGAAATAGGAGCGCATATGAGATATGTGCGGGACCGAGAATAATGCGTGTATGTGATACCGTATTCTATTCTCGCGATAAATATATCGAAAGGTTGTATGCGATATAACCTAGTTATCGATTCAAGCGTTGATTCGATAAGCCGATATATAAGATACCAGTCGGTTATGTGCGCATGACCGGATCATTGAATCAAATGTTGATTTAATGATTTAATGCATATTAATATATATATGATATATTACTTTGCATCAACTAGTATCGGTTTACTTAAGATGGATTTTCTCACTCGGATATGCGCATTACATATGCGATATGATTTTGTGCATTTGGATGTATCATGTTTGATGATACATGTTTACTTGGTTAAGTGCAAAGATTTAAACCATGGTTAAAAGAATGGTTAGGGTTTCTTTTCCTTTATTTATCTATTTATTTATTTATTTATTTATTGATTTTTGGAAAATAAAAGGCAAGAGAAAAGGATGGTGGCTATTTTTGTTTTAAGTTGAAGTTTCATGAAGCTTTGACTTTGTCCACCATTCTTATCTCATGCTTAACCTAACCATTTGAATTAACCCTAGTTAAATCTCTACACATAACCATGGTTATATTATGATAAGAATTGATTTTCTTTTCTTATTCTTTTTAACTTATCATAATATCTTTCTTCTTCTTCTTCATTCTTCAAGTGAAGAAAAGCAAAGTCCATCAATGGTGATTGTTGGATATGAGTGAGAAATCCAATTCTAAAGTTAACCCAATTCCTATTTCTTCATCCTCTACCTCTTGCCAAGTAGTAGAGTGTGTTTCCTTCACAAGATTTTAGGGTTTGGTGAAGGTGGAGCTTGATTCATCGATGCCTCGACGTAGATCATCTTCGGCATGGACATCGACGACCTAGCTTGCCCATTCTCCGACGAAGTCGACTCTAGAGCCCGGATTTGATTTGGACAGCGGAGATGACCTCGTTGCGGAGCCGTGGAGGTGGATATCCGGATCTACAAAGGTTGTAATTTCCGTATCTCTTTAGTTAACTGTTAACTAGTTCTTGTTCGCCTAGATATCTAGCAAACGATCCGTACTTTAGGGTTTGTAGGCACCATAATTTTTGAAAATGCCATGGTTGATGGCTTGGGAGACCTCACTAGTGTGCCTAGGAACCCTGCACGGTCTTCTTGTCGGCATTACCTGGGGACCGTTACGCACAGCTAGTGCCGCTTGCGGTCTGTGGTTAAACCCACTGCCAGCGTAGTGTCGAGTCTTTAGAGTCCCACACAGAAAGCTTTTCGCCTTTAGGCAAAAGAGTAGAGGTCGCATGGTATTGCGACATGTCGCATGGTTTTGCGACAGGGTTCGGTCACATCCGTGCACTTGTGCACGTACAGTGTCCGGACAGTTTACACTAGCGGGCTTTGGTTTAAGCCAGATCCTAGTGTACCTTATGGGATTGGATTTATCCAGTTTGCATTCGTGTTCCTCGGAACGCGGATGCGGGTGTGTATGCACAGTTGACAGGGAGGCAGAGGCAGCGGATTCTCATTAGGGTTGTTGACAGTTGACCGTTGACTTTTTGACTTTATGCTCAACCCTAATGAGAATATGATATGTGATTAACTATTATATTAATTGAGTATTATGGTGATATGGTTGTTGACTTGTTGACTTTGGTGACTTGTTGACTTTTGTTGACTTGTTGACCGGTTGACTAGGCTTGACTAGTTGACCATCATGATAACCATAGCCATCATTTCATGGCAAAGACTTTTGTTTACTTGCTCATTTGTGTAAAATGAGTACATGAAATGATATGGTTGTGGTTGCTTCTAACCATCACATAAGACTTTTGTTAATATGATGAGTTATCATTGCTTTGGATTATGAGAGGGTGAGAGACAAAATACTTGCTCATTCTTTCTTGCTCATTCTCTCTCTTGTTCTTGAGCTCTCCTCTTCCTCTCACCCTCAACCTCTTGCTCCCTCTCTTGATCTATGGTTCTCTTGTCTCATGAGTTGAGAATCAAGAACCATAGATAAAATCCCATTCTATTTCCTCTCTACTCATTCTAGTTCACTAGGTTTAGCAAACCAAGTGAACTAGTTTCTTCAAAGAACGAAGAAGGAGCTAAAGGTTGGAGCTTTCAGGTGGATCTATCTTCGGCGTACGGAGACGACGAGAAGAAGCCATCGGACCACCATCGGAGCTTTGAAGACGAAGGAGTTCAAGACAAGCTAGGTATAACCATCTCTATCCGAGTAGCTAACTCTCTTTAGCTAAGTATACTAGTTTTAGTTTAGTCAAAGATCCCGACTTTGCTTAGTCCATGTTGCCCCTTGCGATAAAATTTGATTTTTATACCGTTTCCGCCTCCCCGTAAGAACCGGGGGTCGCAACGTGGACTTACAGTTTTCTGGAGTTGCCAGTTTGCATTCCGTTCCGGCCGGTTTTCCTTTGTTCTTTCCCGGCCGGACTTTTCCGATGGAGGGGGTTATTTGCAATTGTGCAAATAACATTTTGTGGAGGGTTTATTTGTGAGATGAGAGATTATGATAGCATCTTTAGATTCATTTTCCATCTTTTCTTTTGTTGCACCATCACTTGCATTAAAGAGAGGGTATGGGTTTGAAGTGAGAAGTATGGTTGATGTTTTGTTTATGGTCACCCTTTTCTCTTCTCCTACCATCACCTCCCTTCATGCTAAAAATCCTTTCCCGCCACCATTCTCATAAGATAAGGGCCGGCCACTTTTTTGAGGAAGGATGAGGAGTTTTCATTTTTGAGCTTGTGGCATTCTTGATCTCATTTCATGCTAGAAAAATGCAAGCACCATTTTTCTTATCTTGATTCCTCCATCTATCAAATGGCAACATCCACTACCCCAATATGAGACATGAGTCCTACACATATTCTACAGCATATCTTGGGCATGTCGACTTGCCAGCTTCATGCCCGAGTTACCTCGGTATAGAGGCGGGAGCCCGTAAAAGATGCAGGCGATGTGGTGCCCTTCCGGCGAGGAGGCGACGACCGGAGTTTCCGCGGGAGATCGGGACGATGACGAGAAGACCGGAGGACTCGGATCACTCGGTATATCTCTCACCCTTTCTCTTTTTAGCTAGTATCGGTTAATGGTTACGATCCGGGTATATTGTCCGCGGTAGCGCCAGTTTAAAGTTAAGAAAAATTTTGATTCCGCATTTTGGCCTCGAATTGACGGCCGGGGCGCTGCCGTGGCGCAACAACATCCTATGTATAGCAATGGCCTCTAGGGCATACATATAACTAACATCTTCAACAAATCTGTAAGTTGTTCTCGCACTTCCTTCAACGCCTCCTCCTGAGCGGCTTCCGCAGCCAACTCCGCCTCCACCTAGGCCCGCTACTACGTGTAGGATGAAAGCTCCTCCTCAACTGCTTGCTGAGCTGATTCGCGACCTTGGGCATCACGCTCGACGGTATCGAGCTTCCTCTTCAGTGCTAGCCCGTCAGAAATACTTTGCAGAAGACCCTCAAAGATAGCCTTCAACCGGGCAGCGTTCGCGTCGACCTCAGCACACAATCGAGCAGATTCGTTTGAGGTCTCTTGGCACTCCTTCCGCCTTAAAGCCGCTTCTTATTCCAGATAGCGGAAGTAAGAAGCGCTTTGCTCGATCCATGCCGCCTGTTGAGTACTCGTGACCAAAACCTCGGGGGCAGGACGCATAAGCTCCAGTTGATGCAGGCGGGCCTCAATCTCCCTGCAGTGGTTAACCCAAGACGTGACGACGCCTTCATTATGAAAATTTACAAGCGTCTCCAGCATTAGGTTAACCTCCGCAGCAAAATCTGCGGCAGGTGTAGGAGTCTCCACGTCAAGCTCCTCAATATAGTCGCTCACCATGCGCAGACTATTCGCGGCGCCTTTCGAGGACGGACGTCTGGAAAAGGGTCCGACCGGCATGATGACACGAGACTCGAAAGGGACCGGGACCGGAATGATAGCTGCAAAACAAGTCACGATCAGATGACAAACCTAAAATACAGGAGACCCGTAAGCAGTAAAGTCTACCATACCGGCTGCAGCAGGTGGCAAAGTCGGGAGGACCGGTGGCGCGACTGATCCTGCATCTCCTCCTTCGATCTGTAGCATTGCAATCAGGACAAGGAAGAATTAGAAACAAGTTCATTATCGGATAAAGAGAGCATTAATTGAAAACTATACTCACTAGCGCCACTGGAGGAAGCGAGCTCCGACGGGAAGGAGAAGTGCGGGTGCAGCACCTGGTAGAGGTGATCAAAAAGCACTCCTGCAAAGACGCAATAGTATGATATTAGTACATAAATTATGCGGCCGAAAGGTAAAACTAATGGGTTACAAATCCAGACCTTCCAACATTTGCGATGGTGCGAGAGAAGGTAGAGAGGTAGCCACCGTCAAGGCAGTAACTGACGGCGCTCCCTCGAGCAATGGAGCATCAGCACTGGCCGTACCTGCGTTAGAAACAAAGATAAACCTGTCAGGAAAGATTGCAGAATAAAAGAAGGACGATAACCCGAAATTATCCTGATGATGATCCAGCCGAAACGGCAGCGTCTCCCTCAATTGACATGAGACCACCTCCCGACGCCTCATCGCCAGACTCTACGGGAGCCGTCGTCGTGCTCGCGAGGCCAGGAAATGACGGAAGACCGTAGACGGGGAGAGCAATGATCGGAGCATTGCCAGACTCTTGAGAAAGAGCGGCCGGCTCGTCCTCAGGAATCATGCCCGTCTCACCCGCTACTCCCTCAGGCTCAGCGGTCGCGGCCGTCTCGTCCACCATTGCCATGGGGTCGTCGGTCTCAGGCGCTCTGTCCGCTGCTCCCCAGGCTCAGCTATAGCAGCCGTCTCATTTGCCGCTACCTCACGCTCGACAGTGGTGGCCGTCTCGGGCGCAGTCGGCATGACTGTCTCATCAACTGCTACCTCGGGTCCAGCAACTCCGGCTACATCACCCACCGTCGGCTCGGGTTCAGCCAGTACCTTCTCCACCATCCCTTCAGGCTCGATGATTCCACCTCCCCTTTGGTTGGACTTGGCCCTGCAGGACAAGATATATAAGAACCGATAGGTTTACAATTCTTACAACAAAGTCTCAAAAGACACATTACCTGAGGTGGATCGATCGTTGGCCTCCCGAACTGCACGCGCCGCCTGTCTATGAGCGGTAGACAAGGCGACCGGAGGCTCCTCGGAAGGAGAAGCAGCGGGAATAATGGGGCTTGGGCCCTCTCCTACAGCCAAAGCAGTTCTGCGCTCCTTCGCCTTGCGCCTCAAGAGCTTCCTCTCTTCCCGAGCCGTCACGACGGACCTCTTAGAAGCCTCCATCAAGATGTCATCGTCCTCGTTCAGAGTTGCCTCTAGAGCCTTCAAGGCATCCCTCATCGGCTTTTTGAGTCGAGACTCTCGCGGCAGCCCCGAAAAGGCCGGGACTTCAGTGGCTGGCCCAGGAAGAGTCCCCGCATCAACTTGCGCAGAAGATCCCGTGGCCCCTGCAAAAAGACAAAGAGAAGATTAGATTGGCTCTAAAAAAAAGAGAATAAAGACTCAGCGAGCTGAGACATACCAACGCCCGACAGAGCGCGTTTTCTTCCCTCCTCCTGGAAAGTTTTGAGGGAAGCAGTGATAGCTTCTTCGGTGGTAACGCCTGTTAAGAAAAAGGGGGGAAAAGCATTAGTCAAACACAGTGATAAAAGTACAATGCAATGGCGGAAAAATACAACTAGTCATTACCCGATTGCGCGAGTTTGGCCAAGCACGCTTCGAGCCTTGCCGATCGCTCAGAAGCCTCAATGGCGGCCGCCAGG
Organism: Agapanthus africanus; assembly: GCA_030015575.1. Taxonomy (NCBI): domain Eukaryota; kingdom Viridiplantae; phylum Streptophyta; class Magnoliopsida; order Asparagales; family Amaryllidaceae; genus Agapanthus; species Agapanthus africanus. The sequence goes on along the minus strand of CM057348.1, from coordinate 495,160,213 downwards.
TCGGTGTCTTCTGGCTTTACCAAGAAACCCTCGTTTCTCCCGTATTCGATTAAGCCTTCAGTGAGAGGGGCTTGAGGCTCTAAGCCGAGGACGGCATCCAGAGAAAGAACGGACTTCTTCTTCCTCTTTTGCGCACGGGCCCCGGCCGCCGCCAAAATCATCTTACGCTTCGCGGGCACCTTAGGGCGACGGGTCCCAATATCCGAGCCCACGCCAGACTCAGGCGAAACTACGTTCACCGTCTCCACTGGAGCATGGGGCGCTGAGGGCGCGTCCACGGTATCACAAGGCGGCAATCCGCGCGGAGGGCTCAGCACGCGCGGTGGCCCAGCTCCAGCATCTTTCAGCGGAGGAACGACCGGGGTCCTTGGCTTCAGGGGAGCCTTATGGTCGCTGCCCGGAGGCGCACCCTTGCGGTCAACCAACATGCGCTTCTCTTCACGGATGAATGCACCCATTGCGTGCGCATACCAAGCCACGTACGCGTGGAGGACCCGGGGGACGCAGCTCGGCTGGCTGATAAATAAGTGGGAGCCCGTGTTCAGCCGCATGAAATGGTGCATCGCACTCCGTATCCCCTCCATGGTGGCCGCGGGCTCTTCTAAAAATGCCTCCAGTGGGACCCCCTGGTTGTAGCTTGATTGTTGGGCGAACCGGTGGGGGTTGTACCTCATGAAGAGCGCCATGTCGTTCTGCTTGAACACCAGGAAGCCCGGCCAGATGGAGTATAGGTGAAGAATCTCCCGGGCTTTCAGTACGGAGGCCCCGTCCTTGAAGCCATCACGCAGCGCCAACACCGCCTTGGAGGTTTCTGAGCCGATAGTCACGACTTTGTCCGTAAAAGAAATCCTCGCTCCGACCAGGTGTGGACGAAGGAGCAACCCCCTAGCCTCCCGCGGAGGCGGATTCACAATCGAGGAGCCGATCAGCCGCATGACTCATGGGAGTCTGCACTTCTCGAAAAACACAGGGCTCTTATGAATGCCGAATACCCCGAGCACATGCATTTCCATCCATGAAGTGAAGTAGTGCATCGGGAAATTGGCAGGCTGCACCCCAGGTTCATTTGCGTCTGCTGCCATGCTGAGTCCATTGTATAGGTGAGCCAGCCCGGCGATTCCGATCGACAATTGTAAGCCAGCTACCATCCGATGCGCTGGGTAGAAAACGGACTACCTCATGTAGCGCGGGTGCATGGGGAGCGCGAAACAACACAGCCACAATCCCAGAAACCCTAAAAAGAAGGTCTCCTCATCAATGCCCAGGGCGGCGATTTCTGATAAGGGCATGATGGCGGCATCGGGGAGATAGAAATTCTTTTGATCGTCTTCCGATACTGGTCGACGATCTAAGCCGAAATCGAAAGGGTCGTCGAGCTTGGCGAACTTTTCACTCAGCTGCGATAACATCTCCGGTCGAAGGAAGCGGGAGATAAAATCTGCAAAACTAACTCCCCGGACCCCCGATTCTAAATAAAGACCTTCATATATGTTCAACACCTTCACCAGACTCGAAAACTGGTGCTGAATAGCATTTTCTGGCGTTAGGCCCATTACCAGCGGCTTGGTGGCGAAGACATACCCGTCATGAGGAAGCAGCTCCTCATAATGCTCCCCCCTCACCGGCAAACCCGAGATCTCAGCAAACTCTTCCAGGGAGATGGAATCTTCCCTGTCCGATAAAAGGAAGGTATGGGTGGGGACGTTCCATTGTTCTATGAATGCCTTGACCCACCACGTCGGAGGAGCAGGGTACTCAAAGAGCGAGACGTAGATTGCAGAGTACAGACCAATCTTCATCAGATGCGTCCCCTTCGCCTATAGGATGTACCTGGCCCACTGCAAATATCCAGCCGGTTGTCGAGGGGTCAATCCGAGGTTATAAGCCTGTCCCCAAGGGCGTGCCTAACCCTGACATATGCGTCGCCCCAGAATGTCCACGGCCGGCGGCGGCTACACGGGATCGAAGGCTGGAGAAGATCCTCCGAATTCCAGTTCACGACCTCCACGGCATACTTCACCGGGGGTTCATCCGCGTAGGGGATCGACGAGATAGGCTCGGACGACGTTGTGCAACCGAAGCTTCAGCGACCTTTGATAATTTCATTATACCACCTACCCCACAGGTGGAGGTTCTTGTGCTCGGGGTCATGATCCTTAATGAGAGCGAGCACCTCCCGGTCCACCGGCGCCTCAGGAAATCCTTCTTCTGAGTGAACAAACGGGAAAGATAGATCAACAGACATGATTGCCTGCAAATAAAAACGAGATTCAGCCGTCAGTATCTTAATTTAATTTAAAAAAAAAAGCCTGACACTTGGAACTTCAAGATTTGTACCACACTGCAATGCAGTGGATAGGGGACCAAAGGGAGACCCACAAAATCTAGATGAAAATGCATCAGTTAATAAGACAACCCTATCATTGGATGAGACTGTCAATAAATGATGAGATCCCCAAAAAGAATATTCTCATTAATAAGGAATCCCTAGAGACAAGGAGAAAATCTCCTCTTTCAGAGCAAAGCTCTGTCACAGAGTGACACTTGTCAAACTCTGGTCTCAAGGGAATAAAATTCCTTAAAAGATTAAAAGAGCCTAGCTCTATGATAATGATGGAAAAATCCATCAAAAGAAAATTAATTCTTAAAAATTAAAAATTTTGGGATCTTAAAGATCCATGAAAACTCTTAAGAGTTCTTCATTTTTAGATCAAAAAGATCTATATTTTGTCCATGAGCAAAGCTCTGTTCATGGGTTAAAAACCCTGAAACAAGATCCCTTTAGATCTATGGATTCTTGAGAGCAAGGCTCTGTTGGTAAAACCCCAAAGGGGTTTTCTTTAGATCAGAAGATCTATGAGAGCAGGGCTCTGTTGGTTAAGATTAATTAAAATTAATTTAATTTAAGATTAATTTTACCTAAAATTTTTCTAAAAGTTCTAACTTTGGAAATGAGAGCAAGACTCTAGAGTTCTTGAAAACAAGAGCAAGGCTCTGAAAATCAAAATTCTTGAAGATGGTGATCATCCGTTGAGGACCAAGGGTCCTATTTATAGGCGCTCAAGCGCCCCTTCAACTCCTGAGTTGATTCGACGGTTGGGATCTTGCCACCGCTGCACTCACGTGTGCGTCACGTGAGCGCAACGGTGGGGGGGGCATTTGTTTCCCCCAATCAGAGCAAAGCTCTGTTTGAATTTAAAAATTCAAAAATTGAAGCAACGCTTCAGATTCCTTGCGCTGCGTGCAACACGCCACGTGTCAAAAGCTGACACGCCAGCGTTGAGCCCAAGACAGCGCACCTAATCAGAGCAAAGCTCTATTTAAAATAAAAATAAAGGAAGCAACGCTTCAGATAATCTGCGCTCTGCGCTGCGCGACACGTGTCAAGCGCAAATGCGCTTGCGCCAGCTATGCCAGCATTTAAAACAGAAAAATTCTGGAAAGATCTTTCTAATCTTGTTAAAACAAGAAGATTATCTTCTGTAAAACAGAAGCCCTAGGATCAAAGATCCAACGGTGGGGAAAAATCCCTAAATCACTCAGAGAAAGATCTCTTTAACTGATTTAACAAATCAATTGGCACTATATAAAGGCCCCTAAACTCCAAGTTTAAAATACACAGAAAGAGAGAAACACAGAAATCCTCTGAAAACATTGAGAATGAACTCAAAAAAGAAAAAGGTAAACCTTTGGAAAAGAAGAAGATCATCTTCTTCATTTAAAGAATTTAATTCTTAGAATAATAAAAAAGAAGAAGTAATTTACTTCTGTATAAAGGCATTGCCTTTTGATGAACCACTGGTTCTTGAAATTTGAGGTAAAACCTCTCTGGAAAAAGAAAAAAGAAAAACAAAACTTGTTTTCTTTGATCCAAATATTAAACAGTGCCTTGCACTTTTGAAGTTTGCACTGTTGCGCTCCTTAGATTAGCGCAATCCACCAGGGAGCGCCACGTGTCAATCACAGAACATCTGCGCCTTGCGCTTTTAAAAAATGAGCACTGCGCTCTTGAATTGGTGCAAGTCGTCAGAGCGCGCCACGTGTCAGCAGCGCACTAGCGCAGCGCAATGGCGCAGTGCATTGCGTCTGCGCTCACTAGAGCGTGACACGTGTCACCTCCACATCAGTTTGCGTCTTGCGCTCCTCAATTGGCGCAAAGCGCCTGACAGGCTACGTGGCACACTGTCAGGAGAGTAAATGCTCTGCATTATTTAAAAAGGGCAGTGCCCAATTAAAAAGGCCTAACAGGCCAAAATAAATGCTATGCATTTAATTGAGAAGCCAAATGCTCTGCATTATAAAAATAAAGGGACATAGCCCAATAAAAAAGGCCTAACAGGCCAGAATAAAATGCAGTGCATTATTAATAGGGGCAGAGCCCTAGTAAAGGCCCAACAAGCCAAATACAAATAAAATGTTGAACATTTTCAACTGGACTTAGCCCAATCATGGCCGTAAGTCCTCAAACTAAATTGACTGAGCACGACTGCTCTCTCAAATCAATTTACATCCGGTTCAAGGGTACATTTCCGAACTCCTTTGGTATTTGTCGTTGTAATCCCTCAACGTCGTCAGAGAGATGATGGGTCTCGACAACCACACATTGATACGGACTGTGGGGTCCTTAAACTCATGGACTAATGCGTCCTTAAACCAATATCCTTTCCCAAAACGGGAATGTTGGACCACTATGTCCCTAAACTGGTAATACGGACTGTGGGGTCCTTAAACTCATGGACTAATGCGTCCTTAAACCAAATTGGACTAATGCGTCCTTAAACCAAATTGGACTATAGATTCCCTAACCAACTTTGGTTCAAGGGTACATCTCTGAACTCCTCTGACATCTGTCGTTGTAATTCCTCAATGTCGTCAGAGAGGTGATGGGTCCCGACTGCCATACATGCAATGGACCACTATGTCCCTAAACTGGAACAATAGAGCCCCCAAATGCTCTTTTGTCGGATCTAAACAATTCCGTTAAGTTGATCTTAGTCTCATATTAGACTAACGTATCCTTAACAAACGTTTAAATTGATCTTAGCCTCAAATATGGCTAATGTATCCTTAAACCAAAACCCCAAACCCAAATCTAAGAAAATAAGGATTTGGACTAATCCACGTCCTACGGGCGACGACATAAATTAGTCTCCGTATACAATCCACGGGCAACCACAAACAAAACAAACACCCACGACACGAAGTGAAATTCTGGAGAAGGAGAAAGTTGTTACCGCGATGCGGTAGCGTAATTAACTGCAGGGGCTTGCGCCTGCAGGGAAGAGCGTCCCCACAATCAAAAACCCCTCGAACGAGGGGGAATCTGACGAAGTCTGCTACATCGGCCGCATCCGTCTAAACCTCCGATACACGGTGCCATAAGTCAACTTGGCATCTTCGGAGAGGTGGACGGATAAAACCAAATAGCAACTGCCCCGAATCTCAGGCAAGACGTCTTCACGTCGCGCCGTCTTTCATAAGGGAACAGTGTTTTCTCGGTTCTGAGAGTGGCATGTGAAACCCCATTCGAGGAGTGGACGAGGCCGATTGCGGGTACATGGTGGACCCGGTATGGTACCCCGGGGCGAGAACGGATCTGCTGTGTAGCTAGACGGTGAGCCTGGCAGAGGGACCACTACCTACCGGTGATAGTATTTTGGGCTCGACGGATATCCGGAGGATACCGACCGGAGTCGAGAGATGATATGGGTCGATTCTGGACTGACGGAGCCCGTGGGCCGATCCGGACTGACGGAGCCCGATATATGAGGATTTATGTGCCGATGCTGGGCACGGTTTTCATGATGTTTTCGAGTGTCGATGCTAGGCACTCAGGTTCCATGATTTTGATGTGTCGGGAGGGACACCGTTGATTTATATATCCTCATATTTTCATGCACACTCCTTTATGATATTTACGTGCATACAGACATTGATTTTATGGGTGGACGAGATCCACATGCATACATATCTTGATTTTGGTTGGACGAGATCCATATGCATGCATTGATTATTACTGTTGGATGTTATCCGCATGCATAGGTAGTGACTACCTTATTGGCACATATACAGACCCAGTCACCCTAGATATCATAGTATCACCTTTATGATATAGTTGACCTAGGAGTCGTTGTTTATTCGATTTCTATCTGTTGATATTTTTCTACTCACGAGTTGGCAACTCACCCCCGTTGTGCCACAATTCTTGCAGGTAGACTGCTTGGATCAGTAGCGGCTTCGCTGGTACACAGTTCCATTCGGGTGTTTTGCATTGGTAGGTAGGACATTTGTATCGTACCCACTCTTGCATTATATTTCATATTGTATCTAGTTAACTCCATCCATCAATCAAAAGTTGTAAATTGTATAAGTGATGAGACTTAGTGAGACTTGTAGTTGCGAGAATTGAGCGATGGGTTTTATATTCACTTTTGGGGTTATATTTTGCTCATTTCTTTATCTTTTTGTGGTGAACTTCTCCGTTGGGCGTCTTATACTTATTTATGCTACATTGCGTGGTTGTGATCCGCCGTTTGGCGAAGAGCTAGCTTCCGCTTGGGGATGCCTTTATCATTTTTATGTATTTATGGTTTTGGATCAAAATATACGAAGGAGGTGCTGCCAAAATTTTTAAAAGACGAAACTTGTTTTCAAACTAGTAAATTTCACTTGCATTATTCATGTTTCTTTTCTATGCATTAAGAAAACTTGATTTCATATACCTTTGTTTCAAAACCTCACCTCCTTTATTTTTCTAAAAGGTTTAGATTTCTGGGTTTCAGCTTACTTGAATTCCGTTACGCTTTTAGACGTTGCATGATTCAAGTGCTGGTCACGAGCTAATATTTCGGGTCGTGACAATACATGATGATGTATGTAAGGTCCCATGTCTACACATGCCAAGACCAATTCTTTATACTTCATTACATTCACTGTTTATCTCCCAAGATTCGGACATATGTTCCTGTTGAAACACAAGTCCGAAGCTTTTGAGATATTCAATGAATATGAGTTAGAAGTAGAGAACCAAAACAGGTATAAGTATTATGTCCTTTGATGTGATCAGGGAGGAGAATACTTGAGCACGGAATTCCTGGACTATTCTAAAGGAGAATGAGATTCTCTCTCAGCATTACTCCTCCGTATACACCACAGCACGTCAGTGTATCGGGGCGGAGCAATCTCACCCTATTAGATATGGTGTACTCTATGATGAGTACTATTGAGTTTCCTATTTCCTTTTGGGAGTTATGCATTTGAGAAGCTGTATACCTATTGAATAGGGTTCCAATCAAATCAGGTGCCTACCACTCCATATGTGATATGGTATGGGAAGAGCCCATCTCTCAAGGATGTTAAGATTTGGGGTTGTCCGGCCTGTGTCTAAAAACAAAATCCGGACAAGCTCGAGGCAAAGTCAGATCTGTGGAAGTTTGTTGGATATCCCAAGCATTCGCAAGGGAATATCTTCTACCTAACCGAGGAACAAAACATGTTTTGTTTCTCAGCATGCCACCTTTGAGAAAGGGAATTTCTTGTGAATAAATTAGTGGTCATAAGCTAGAACTGGAAAGAGTTCCAGCTATACAAACTGTAGCTGATGATTTGGTAGAACTAAAGGATTCAATAGTAACCAACAAACCTCAGCCTCTCCGTCGATCTAGTAGGGTTCCTCACCCACCTGAGAGATGCTTCGGTTTCTCTATGACAGTGGGAGCGAGGATTGCATCATGAGATGATGACCCAACCAGTTTTGAACTGGCCATCAGGAGTGGGACTCTGTAAGAATGGCTGGATGCTTTGCTATCTGACATGGAATCCTTATACACCAACAAAGTATGGACTTTGGTTGCTTCATCTGAAGGGTTAAATCCCCATCAGGAGCAAGTATATCTTGAGAAGATTACTTGGTGTACATGGAAAAGTTAAGACTTTCAAAGCTATGCTTAAGTCCATCCAGATCCTACTTGCCATTGCTACATACCATGACTACAATTTCTGGCGGTTGGGTGTCATAACTGCTGTTCTAAATGATGATTTAGAAGAAGGCATCTATAAGTACACAGCTAAAGGGCTTTGTAGAAAGTGGGAGCAGCGGAAATGTGTGCAAGTTGCTTTATAGGATAGAGTAGGCATCGCGGAGTTGGAACGTCTGTTTTGATGTGGTAGTCAAAGAGTTTGACTTCATCAAAATGGTAGATGAACCTTGTATATACAAAAAGGTAGTAGAGAGTATGGTGATGATCCTTGTATTGTACGTGGATGACATACTCTTGATAGGGAAGGAGTTTCCTATGCTACGCTCGGTCAATCTCTACTTATCACAAGGATTCTCCATATAGGATCAAGGTGATACCTCTTAAATCCTGGGTTTTATATCTATGAGATAGATCTAACTGGATTTTAGGATTCTCACAAGTTTTAGTGAGATGGTATCAATCGATCCTGGGGAGAATCACTGGAAAGGTTGCAGGGTGATAAGGACGACTGAATGTCAGTCACATGCATTGTCTTTACCCTCAGTGGAGGGACGGTATGTTGGAAGAGTTCCAAGCTAGATACCGTGACTTACTAGACGATTAAAGGCAAGATACATCGTTACCAAGGATGCTACCAAAGAGGCAGTCTGGATATATATAAGTTCATGAGATGAACTTCGTTCCAACCATTGTGTGATAATAGAGTTATGGTTTTAGCCTAGGAACTCCCATCCCATCAGAAATCCAGATATAATTCTTAAGCAGCATCACCTGATTTTGGAGATGGTTAATCTCCAGGGAGATCGAGGTTAGGAGAGTAGACACAGAGGACAACAGCGCGGATCCACTCACAAATGCCTATTTCCCAATAGAGACTTTTATGGGATGGTTGAGTATGAGATACTTCAACCACAGCTGATTGTTGGGTATGCGATACCACAACAAATGTCCCTAATGTAAGTGGGAGATTGTTAGTTATATGTATGCCCTAGAGGCCATTACTGTGTTAATGTATATGCCCTAGAGGCCATTACTGTATCATACTAGCTTGTATATTACTTAATGGAAGCTTGGGATATTCACAGTTGTATAGACAATCTTGCTCAAAATGGTAGTAAGCTACTTGGTTTGTCTCTACTTCAGTATGTGCATGTGTTTCTTTTAGCATATCGCTTATATACATATTAGTAGAGCCCTTAGGATCTTTGCTTGATTACCAGCGTTGTGATGGCAGTCATACTCATGGGGGCTGGGTAATCTATAAGCACATCCTTATACAGGTCCCTAGTCGTAGGACTATCGAGACAGGGCATCGATACTCCGGAGTAGATTAGCGTATGCGCTTCTCATCCCAGCGGGGGAGACGGTCTGTCCCACAGCCGTCAGTACGTCGTACTTGAGATAGTATGTGGGTGCTCGTTAGGTTACGAGTACACTGGACAGGACTCGTCGGGAACTGTTGGTTGATATTATACCTATCATCAGTTATCAGTTCCCAGGTGACATGAGTACAACTTAGTCCGCCGACTTGACACTGTCACTTCGCCTCGAGTGTGTTCCCACTGTACTTAGATTACTACCCTACCACGGCTCAAAGGAGTCGTGCAAACAGGTAGTAGTTGGGTGCAGTCCCGAAGCACTTGGAGGCAGTGATGGTTAGACAGGATTTGTCTCTCCTGGTATTGGGGGCTGATATCGCGCTGTGTCTAGGAGAGCCATTACACAAGCAGTCCCTGGCCAGGGCAAGCGAGATATACTGGTAGGTTTCCAGTGTTATCTCAGGGTGTTCTGGGCTACACTCCGACACGACTTTTACCGCTATTAGGGGACTGACGTTCACCGCCCCCTAGGCCCGCCATGCGATGTATCAGACGAACAGACCGAACTGTACGAAGATTGTCACATACAGGCTCAGTAGGAGTTCGGATAGGTTTACCTCATCGGCCTTCTTATCGGCATCTACCTGGGGACCGTTACGTACAGCTAGTGCCGCTTGCGATCTATGGTTAAACCCACTGCCAGCGTAGTGTCGAGTCTTTAGAGTCCCACACAGAGAGTTTCCCTGCACTGAGCGAAACGTGTAGAGGCCGTATGGTTTTACGGCAGGGCTACGATCACTTACGTGCACTTGTGTACGTATGTTGTTCGGGCAGGCAATACTAGTGGGCTTTGGTTTAAGCCAGATCCTAGTATTGCACAGATGGATTTGTTTTGTCTTCTGTGCATTCGCATTCTACGGAATGCGGATGCGGGTGTGTATGCACAGTTTTGAGGAGTGATGAAGGAGGAGGTGCCCCATTAGGGTTTTGGCAGTTGGTTCGGCCAAAACCGTAATGTGGCAGGCTCATTAGGGTTTTGACAATTCGTTTGGTCAAAAACATTATGAGCCGGAGACATTGTTTACTAATCCTTTTAGTGATAGATTTGTGATGGCTAATTGCATTGACCATTTGACCACTTAGACCTCTCTTGACTTTGTTGACCCGTTGACCGTGTTGACCATTGACCTTCAAGAGAGGTTTACACTCTTCTTAGATTTTCTTTTTAATTCTTGAGTTATGAAAATGGTCAAGTCATTTGTGCCATCAACTTTATCATGATAGGATTAGTAATGATGGTTTTGGGTGTATTATTGCAACCATGGTTCATTTGCTTTAGTTAATCTTTTTCATTATTCTCTTCTCATTCTCTCTCTTAAAGTGAGAAGAAAAGAAAAGCTCCATGGTTGCTAAAGTTTCTCCTTCATCTTCCTCCTCTTGATAATTCTTTTGATCTCATGTGTTGAGAGAAAAAGAATCCACATAGACAAACACTTCTATCTTTCTCTTCTACACAACCTATAACATCTAGATTAGCGATCTCGTTGCCCTAGTTGCCTCGGCTTGAGGTGGAGCTTAGTGTACAACTATCGGGTGGATCGTCTTCGACTCAAGAAGGCCGCGGAGGTGACCAAGATCTGGATCGACCCTCGGAGCGTGGATGGACGAGTCGGACAGCGGAGAGAAGACCCGAAGGACCGGTTCCGTGAGGTATATTTTCTACAGCATAGTAGTTAAAGCCTCTAGTAGTTTGCTAGTTTCTAGTTTAGCCAAGATCCTTGCTTTTGAGTCCATGTTGCCTTGCGCCAAATTATTGTTTTTCGCCATTTCCGCCTCCCCGTAAGAACCGGGGTGAGCAACGTGGACTTACAGTGGTATCAGAGCCTAGCTAAACATAAACTAGTAAGTTAGCAAAGTGTTTAGAATATCGATCGGAAAAAAGTCGCAAAACACGTCCGCAAAACCTCAAGTTTCTGTCGATTTTTATACTGCTCAAAAAGTGATTTAAAATATATGAAAAATCGTCTCAGGGTTTTGTAAAAACACTGCAGAAAAACGATCCAGTGATTCGATCAAACCGCCGCGGTTCCGTGGCAATGACATGCTTATTGCGGCGGTTCCGCGGCCGATTTAACTCGGCAGTGGATCGGGTTTTGTGCAGTGTTTTAGTTTGGCTGTTTTGGGATTTTTAAGACATGTTTTTTCTACCCAGATTTTCCAGAGAGCAAATTGACTTTTGGGGTGGTTAAAAATCCATATTTTGATCGATATTCCATAGACTTTGGCTAATGGAAATTATCTGTGATGTGATATATGTATTGAACGTCCGCTAATCGCTATACGTCGATTAGTGGGGGTTATACATATCTGTGATCTGTAATGTTGATGGTTTGTGGATATGAACTCGGTAGATTGTCGCGGATGAATAGCCGGGGTGGATGTGAGATGAGAGTTTCTTTTTCTTTCATTCATGTAAAATTTGTAAATTGATGTAATATTATTTATATGGCCGCACAACCGGGTCGAGATTGTAGCCGTCATTGTATAATTTCTTTTTACTGTTTTTGCTCCTAGAATAGACCCAAGGTGGGGTGCACAAACTACCGGGTATCTCGAAGTGCCGAGTGGCCTACTTACGGGTTGAGGGAGGTTGCTTCGCTTCGGGTACTTGGCGGGTAGTTTGCCGCACCCGTAGGGGTCTAGGGTGGGGTATTGGCTATTCATCGCGACCGTGTAATCCGCTTTTCGTTGCAGGCTCGAACGAATCGCGGGTTCCTAGTATATCCAAAGTGTTCATCTGTGATCTGGAATGGCTATCATTGTTATATATCTATATATGATATCTATTTAGGTGTTACTTATGTTTTGCATCCGCGCTAGTCTAGCCCCCGCTCTGTCGTTAGTTAAGTAACCTAACGGGTGATGACGGGACCCCGTGGCGAATGCGGATGGCATAAGTGTACACCATATTTTGGTTGTTTTCTGCAATGGTAGGATTAAATGATGGGACGCATTGGAATTAATGCAAGAAAATAAACCAAGTAAAAGTCGTTGGAACACTTTCAAAACCACTCTGTTCTTTTCAAAAACCAGCTTTTTAAACGCGGAGCTTGAACCACTCCTTTTAAAAGCTATCTCGTTCCATCGATTATATCAAGTTCACTAAGTTCACGGTTTCGCCAAAACCATTCGTAGCTCTCCGTCATTTCGTATGGATATTCAATAGTATTCAAGCTATGTTTGTTGACCTTCGTCTAGGCATAGTGATTGGTAGCTGTTGGGTGTTCATATGTAGCATAGATAGATGCGTTGGTTTGGGACAGTCGTATTACCTTGTTGACCTTCGTCAAGGGTATGTATGGGTGGGTTCAAATTAACCTGAACAATGACGGGTAGAACTTGACATGTGACTTATGATTTGTTGACCTTCGTCAAGGTCATAAGAGCATGGGGAAAAAATCCACATCGGGAGTTTCAAAAGTACTGAAACTTGCTAGCGCTGCATACCATTTGGAGTGTGATGATTCTGGTAGGATTCCTTCAGTTTTGTCACGCGATTATATTTGGATCCCGATCCTACTGTGAGTATATGCTACTCCTCGGGAACTTTCTCACTTAACGATCAATGCTATAAACCTAGTAGGTGTCTAGAAAGGTGTTAGCGGGGCTACGCCCACAGGGAAAAGAGGTTACTTAATTAAGGAACTTCGCGAAAGCGTTGGAAAACCTCCCTCGAAGTACCGACACTGGCCTGGCTGAACAGTTAAGCAAGTATTGTACGGTGAGATTGATCCCGGCTAATTCTTCCTTTATGGTTTGAGGAGGGATTCGAGAGACAGTGGGAGCCATCCTGTTTAGATAAATTAAAAACCAATCTAAACTTGCAAGAGCATCATGCTAAGTGTTTTCTTCTCTCTCTCTTAATTGCAGCGACCCAGTGACCGTACCTAGGTTACATCTAGATAATAAAATGACTGAATCTGACTGTTATGACTGGCAAATGTCTGTCCAGATGTCCATTGCCCATGACAAGCTGGGACATCCCTTAACTAATCCAACCCCTTCCATCTCAGTGTAAGTGCACGGCGGCGCCCCGGCCTCCATCCCGAGGCCAAATGCGGAAGCGATGGTTAACTTTAATTTTTCTTGAACCGGCACCACCGCGCACTAAAACCCGGATCGGGCCATTAACTAGTCCTAGCTAACTACAAGATGGGGAAGAGAGATATACCGACTGATCCGTGTCTTCCGGTCTTCTCGTCGTCGTCCCGATCTCCCGCGGAAGCTCCGGTCTCCACCTCGTCGCCGGACGGGCACCACGTCGCCGGCTTCTTTTACGGGCTCCCACCTCTATACCGAGGCAACTCGGGCACGAAGCTGGCGAGTCGACGTGCCCAAGGTTTGCTGCAGAATGGTGTAGAACCACGTCTCATTTGGGGTTATGGAGTTTGCCATTTGGTGGAGGAATGAACTATACTTTGGAGGTGGAACTATGGGATTTTTGTGAAGCTAAAAGACCAAAAATCCCCTTGCACAAAATTGGGACAGCCCCCTTGGAGCTTGGCCGGCCATGGCTATGGGAGAGGAGAGAATGAGAGAGAGTGAGTGAGTGAAAATGATAGCCACAAGAATAATGCAAGTGAGAGGAAAAGTTATCATATCAAGAAATGATCACAAAGAAACTCCAACACTCATACAACCATCATAATCCATCAACATCACCAAAAAGTCATGCCATCATGACACTACAAGACTAGCCATGATGACTAAAGAAAGTCAAGTGATCATGACACAACAATATGCAAAGACCCCCTTCCAAATTGCTTATTTGAACAAATGCAAATAAGCCCTCCTCCACCAATCTTCGGCCATTGAAAGATACAAATGAAAAATGGCCGAAACGGAAAGCAAACTGGCAACTCCAGAAAACTGGTCCCGTAATAAATTACAGGAAAAACCCCGCTACTGTGTATACACACCCGCATTTGTATTCCGACCGAAATACAAATGCAATGAGACAAAATATACACTGTACTATACTAGGATCCGGCTTAAACCAAAGCCGGCTAGTATTATCCGTTCGATCCTGATCCGTGTAATACCGCACGTATCTGATCGAACCCTGCCATATCTCCATATGGCCTCTACAGCTTTTCGCCCGAAAACTTGAGCAACTGAATGTGGGGGACTCTAAAGACTCGTCAACACCTTGGTTGTGGATTTAACCACTAGCACGTCAGAGGTATAAGCCAATACATAACGGGCTACCAGGTATTGACCAAAATGGACGTCGATGAGCGAACTCATCCTGACACACTACTGAGCCTGTCAGTGACAATATCCGTACAGTCCGGTCCGTTCGTCTATGAGCATCGCATGGCGGGCCTACGGGGTTGGTAAAAGTCAGACCCCCAAAAGCGGTACAAGTCGTGTCGGAGTGTAGCCCAGAACACCCTGAGATACTACTGGAATACCTACCAGTAAATCTCCTGCCTCGGCCGAGGGCTTCGTGTAATGGCTCTCGTAGACACAGCGCGACCTCACCCCCAATATCGGGAGAGACGAACCCCTGAAGATCCGCTCACTGCCTCCATGTGGCTCGGGACTGTACCCAACTAAAACCTGTTTGCACGTCTCCTTTGAGCATGGTAGGGTAGTAATCAAAGTACAGTGGGAACTCACACGAGACAAATGACGATCTCCAGGTCGATGAACTAACCTGTACACATGTCACCAGGGAACCGCTATCTGACATCAGGTATAAGACCAACTAGCATGTTCCCGGCGAGTCCTGTCCGGTGTACTCATAACCCAATGAGCACCTGTATACATCTTAGGTGATCCAACTGACACCAATGGATTATGAGACCGGCCACCGCCTCTCGTCGGGGTCTCGACTATATACACCAGTCTACTCTGGAGTATCGATGCCCTGTCTCGAAACTCCCACGACTAGGGACCTTTTAAGGATGTGCTTATAGATCCCAGCTCCCACTTATATGATCGCCCTCATACTGCTGGTGGTCAAGCAAGAATCCTAGGGGCTCTATCAACGTGTAATAGCGATATGTCAGGTCACCTAAAGCTGTACACGATGATAAAGATAAACCAGATAGCATACTATCATCTCGAGTAAGACTGTCATACCGGGACAGGTCCTCCCTCAATCATTGCAATCACGTGCCTGTGATCCAATAATTGACTCTGAGGGCACTATCTCCAACAATCTCCCACTTGCACTCAAGGCTAATTATTGCGATGTCGCATACTCACAGCCCGTGTGATACCGAACACCCAACTCCTCTACTAGTCAGTCTCACAAAGCTCGCTTGCGAAACTATTGCGTTCGAGGAATAGCCTCAGTGAGTGGATCCGCTTTGATGTTTCTTTTTATGTCTCTCTATATCTCATGTTCGCGGAGAAAACCATCTCCCGAAATGAGCAATACCTGTCTTAGAATGTGTCTGGATGTCTGATGGGACCTAGCTCATAAATGAACTCCAAATCCAAACTTCTTAGACTGTATCGTCAACTGAACTTAATCAGTATCCTGCGCCATGCCTCCCTCAGTATTTCCTTGGACCACCTGTCCAAAATACTGCCCCTCGTCAGAAGGAAAACTATAACTCTGACGACCACCCTGTCGTCCATGTCACCTTGGAAGCCTGGAATGATAACTGTCTCCCGAATGAGGCTGTCGTTATCATATCCCTAGAACATTCACTTATGTTCTAAAACTGCTTCCGACTATTTCTCCAGGATTGTATCAATGTCAACTTATTGCATCTAGTGCAAGAACAATATCTGGTGTGGTACTTGACATCTCATGATTGACTCAATTGCCTGAGCAAGTGATCTGCCAATCATGCACATCCCTCTCCCCTTTAGTCTGTAAGACACCTTTAGAGAGGGTGACTCCATCACCTGCAGGTACACTACCGTGCCAGGAGTCGTCCATTCTAAATACTCTTAGAATGCTGTCTAAGTACCCTGATCGGGAAACCACCCAAATCTAGATCTAAAACCATAGATCTAGTAACCAGTATGTCTGATATAATGTCCAAGTCCCATGTGGAGAAACTACTGTTGTGACGACCAAAGTATAACCGATCGTAGTATAGGAATATCACTTCCTACTCTGTGTATGTCATTCAAATACAATGATATCACACCCTACTACCTTCTCAACAGATCCATCCCCTATTCTGATGAAGTCAAACCTATGACTGTCACATCAGAAATTGATGATCTATCTCCGCTATATCTGCTTTAGTCTATAAATAGACATAAGCTACCTGTCCACCAATACTTCCGCTGCTCCCACTGACTTCGACAACCCTCTGGCAGAGTCATATACACGTACACTTCTAAAGCTAGTTTAGAACGACGCTATACTCATCCTCCCGCCGGGTCTCGCAACCTGGAACAACAGCAATGGCAAGTGTGGGTAAACAAGAACTTCCCTGTCACCGTCCTTGAGGCTATCGGAGTACCTCTCGGGTGCCTGAAGTTACCCACCGTATCTGCGGAGTGGCCAATGGAATGTCAAGCCAGATTGAATCTTTAGGTTCCTATGAAATCTTCAGTAATCGTTTGTGGTTCTGGAATCACTTCCAGTTCTACCATACTCCCACTACTGTTTTCTGAAAAAAATCTATTTTTATTAAAACTGTGGCGAGTTTAGAACAATATCGCTATTGATCTTCCAGATGGTAGAAAGTCAACCTTCGTCATAGCCTGGGTCAACCCACAAACAGCCATTACAGAAATGTGCCTTGAGTTATCCAGAGTCTGGTTTTAAGCATAATCCGGACAACTCCCCGTACCTTAACATCGTTAAGATATGAACTGTTCTATATCCAATATAGAACCAGAGGCACTGATTTATTTGAACCAGATTCAAATCATGCAGCTGTCTCCAGTGCTTGTCAACTAAATGGAAGGAGGCCGATCAGCGTTACTCAACTTAGGAATGCTTCCAATTATGAGTAACCTGAAAGAGAAGCAAGTTCTCTTAATCATTACTATCAACTGAACACCATACACAAGTATCTACATCTTCGATCACCTTGAAGAATCCCGATACTTGCAATGCTTGGTTCTCTACTTTATTCAAATACCTATAACTTCTCAAAATTCGGACTCTGTGTTTCCACGAAACACCTGTCTAAAAATTAGAGAAGTCATAAGTAAACCGAATATAGTACGAGGACCAACCCCTCTGTCCTGATGGACCCTGGACAACATACAATACTCTGTATAAGTCCCTTGAGTCTGATGACTCATTCACTGTGTGTCGTAGGTTGAAAACTGTACTTATGGTTAAGAAGAATTACACCGCTTTTTAATGCTCCTTACCTAACCATCCACTGATATAGGTAAATGTCATAGACATAATTTCAGAAAGGTATATCTCACTCTATGAAAATAGACGTACAGATATATAAATTTGAAATTGGTGCATAACAGCGGATATTCAAAACCAAATATTTGCCGACCGGCAAACAGCCAGGTGATTTCCTCAAATATCACCAATTACAACGAATTCCGATATAATGAGGATGATCACCTAATTCCCAATAACTTACTCCCACTCATCATTTGTAAAACCATACAGATGTGAGAATCATACCTGGTAAATACATACCCTGGAGCAAGTGTCTAATTGGGAAATCAGTTTTCTTTTAACAGTACACAGTGAAACTGAAACATTGAAATGTTTCGATGGGGTATCCCGGTATTCCTAGTAATGCCTCTTCTAGATTCACGACTGTAACCGTATAATTCTTTGCCACCTCTCCGAATCCCTTTATATGTCTTTAGTCATTACCTTCTGTACACCCCTTTAGGCCAAATGGTTTTCTTCCTTCCCTACCGTTCGGCACCAGCCTATGGTTTGGAAGAAGACTATCCAATAAGCATAATGGGTGTACTGTCCTAATCGCAGGAGCACTCGCAATGCAAGAGAAGGTGAAGATAAAAGACAACCGAATAAACCTTATTCCTATTTCTCCTGAACCAGAATCCATCCTCGAACTGGAACAAGTTCCTTTCGAGTTCGTATATAACCATACGATGGAATATCCAATAAACTGTGGATCTTCGTAGTGATACGGAGTGTCATGGAGAAATACAAAGGTGAAATGGGAGTGGTAATGAAATACTTGGTATGGTCGTGAATATCAGTCGCAATTTACTTTGCCCTCTTACTAATCCCTTGCTTTGTCTTAACTTAATACCTTCTGCACACCATCGTTATGCTAATTGGTTTTCTTCATTCCCTACTGGTCGGCACCTGCCTATGGTCTGCAAGAAGACTATCCAATTTGCGTAATAGGTGTACTACTCTTAAACTAAGGAGCACTCGCAACCTGAGAGAAGGTAAAAGGAAAAGACAACTGAATAGTCCTATCCGTTTCCTCCAGAACCGGAAACCATCCTCGAATAAATTCCTTCGAGTTCGTATCTAACCATACGATGGTTTTGTCCAATGGAAGTGGACGTTCGTAATAATTCGGGGTGTCCTGGAGAAAAGGGTAAAAGTAGGAGTGGCAATGAGGTTTGCAACTCTGACAATCCAAAAGCCAGTGTTTAAGAAGGTTCGGTCAACTTGGTCACTGAGTCATAGTCTTAGGGTCGGGTCAATGGTCGCTGCCAAAGAGAGAGAGAAAAGAAACACTCAGCGTGCACTCTAACCTAGATCAGAATGGTTACCAATTTATCTAATCTGGAAACCTCCCACTGTACCGTCAAATTCTCCTCCAAACCTGAAAGAAGAATTAGTCGGGATCACCCGAGGAGTAAACCAACTCATCAGTGGGAATCGGGATCCAACTATCATCGCATGATAACGTGACGGAATCCGCTCACGGTGTCACACTCCAGAAGGTATGCGCATATCTGGCAAGTTTCAGTTTCTTTAGAAACTCCCAATGTGATTTTTACCCCATGCTCTTATGACCTTGACTTTGGCCAACAAATCATAAGTCACATGTCAAGTTCTACCCGTCATTCTCCAGGTTAATTTGAGCCCACCCGTACAAGCCCTTGACTTTGGCCAACAAGGCTATACGACTGCCCCAAACCAACGCATCTATCTATGCTGCATATGAATACCCCAATAGCTACCAAACACTGTGCCTTGACTTTGGCCAACAAACACAGCTTGAATACTATTGACCACCCATATGAAACGACGGAGGGCTACGAATGGTTTCTGGCTAAAACTTTTAACGTAATGAACTTGATATCGTTGAAGGAACGGATAGCTTTTTGAAAATATAGTGACGAAAACCGTTGCTAAAGAGGTCACTCCCGGTGAAGGGATCTCGGCTCTTTCCCCGTAGAATGAGGTGCAGGATATTCCAACTGAATACCACGATGCAAAGCAAAAGTAATCGGCTATAGTGAAGTTAATGCCCTGACGCAAACTTTTTGTCCAAGGGGTCACTCCCGGTGAAGGGATCTCGGCCCTTGCCTCATCGACTGAGGAGCAGGTTATTCCAACTGAATACCACGATGCAAAACAAAAGTGAACGTCCTTGCAATAACAGCTTTTTGAAAAGTGTTCCAACAACATCAGATTAGGTTTGTTTTTAACTTGCATTGATCCGAATCAACGCAGTCCCATCAATTGATCACACCAAAAAGAACGAAAATATACTGATGTACGTATATGCCATCCGCATTCGCCACTGGGTCCCGTCATTACCCGTTAGGTTAGCTAACTAACGACAGAGCGGGGACTGGACTAGCGCGGATGCAAAACATATACAACATCTACTAATATATATATATTTCGCTCAAGGCGTGATAAAATGCAACATCACAGAAATGTACAGCATCACAGAACAATACAGATATCTGGGATCCCCGGGTTTCACAGAGCCACTACTGAAACCCGACGTTCCCTTGGTCGTGTGGATAGCCTGTGCAATGAAATCTTAGACCCCTACGGGCGCGGCAAGTTACCCGCCAAAACCTGAAGCGAGGCAGCCCCTTTCAGCAACGCGAATGGACCACCCAGCACTTCACGGAATCCAGTAACTTGGGCACCCCTCCTGGGTCAACCTGTACCCCCTACGAGTGCGGCGAATAGCCCGCCAATTCTAGAGTGAAGCCCCCTCCGTCTCAATGCCATGAGATGCGGGCCCGTTGCCCTCTAGAACCCGACTATCCGTGCACCCCTCCGCGGGGTAATCCTAGTACAGAAAGTAAAATATACATACAACGGGTACATCGACCGCAACCTGGTCGTGCCCCAAAATAATAATACAAACAGGCAGTGACGGCAGTCCACATGTCGGACGCTCGCCCCGCAATATCAAATGTAGATAATACAACAAAACTGTACTAGCATTGCATCCAGGCTATCCCCACGACCAATCCGCAACATCACAGCAATACACAGAACATCAACGTGAAAATCACGTTCGCAAATCCGTCTAACCGGGCTATAGCAGTTAGACAGGATTTACCAATCAAGTGACATTCACGGTCGCAGATATAATGTAAATACTGTGAACTAATGTGTTTAAAATATCCGATCGATTAAATTTTATCAAGTGGGCCCCCAAGTACTACTGTAGCACATCAAGAAATTCTGGGCCCAAAATTAATATTCCAAAACCCCTATTTTCAACCCAGAAAGCGACTGCAGAAATTTGATACAGTAAGGACATCATTGTGCGGCGGAACCGCGGCCCAAAGGGGGGTTTAGCCGCGGTTCCGCACTTCAGTAGTCGAGTTACTGTGTCGAATTTCTACAGAATGCTTAGAACTTCTAGTACATCACTATTTTACAACCTGAAAAATTTTTGGACTTCAAAAAATTTCGACAGAAACTGATGTGAAGAAAACGCGGGTTTTTGGAATTTTGTTCGATCGGAAATGTAAAACACATTAGACAAAGCTAGACTATGTTAATGGCGAGGCTCTGATACCACTGTAAGTGCACGGCGGCGCCCCGGCCTCCATCCCGAGGCCAAATGCGGAAGCGATGGTTAACTTTAATTTTTCTTGAACCGGCACCACCGCGCACTAAAACCCGGATCGGGCCATTAACTAGTCCTAGCTAACTACAAGATGGGGAAGAGAGATATACCGACTGATCCGTGTCCTCCGGTCTTCTCGTCGTCGTCCCGATCTCCCGCGGAAGCTCCGGTCTCCACCTCGTCACCGGAAAGGCACCACGTCGCCGGCTTATTTTATGGGCTCCGACCTCTATACCGAGGCAACTCGGGCACGAAGCTGGCGAGTCGACGTGCCCAAGGTTTGCTGCAGAATGGTGTAGAACCATGTCTCATTTGGGGTTATGGAGTTTGCCATTTGGTGGAGGAATGAACTATACTTTGGAGGTGGAACTATGGGATTTTTGTGAAGCTAAAAGACCAAAAATCCCCTTGCACAAAATTGGTACAGCCCCCTTGGAGCTTGGCCGGCCATGGCTATGGGAGAGGAGAGAATGAGAGAGAGTGAGTGAGTGAAAATGATAGCCACAAGAATAATGCAAGTGAGAGGAAAAGTTATCATATCAAGAAATGATCACAAAGAAACTCCAACACTCATACAACCATCATAATCCATCAACATCACCAAAAAGTCATGCCATCATGACACTACAAGACTAGCCATGATGACTAAAGAAAGTCAAGTGATCATGACACAACAATATGCAAAGACCCCCTTCCAAATTGCTTATTTGAACAAATGCAAATAAGCCCTCCTCCACCAATTTTCGGCCATTGAAAGATACAAATGAAAAATGGCCGAAACAGAAAGCAAACTGGCAACTCCAGAAAACTGGTCCCGTAATAAATTACAGGAAAAACCCCGCTACTGTGTATACACACCCGCATTTGTATTCCGACCGAAATACAAATGCAATGAGACAAAATCTACACTGTACTATACTAGGATCTGGCTTAAACCAAAGGCGGCTAGTATTATCCGTTCGATCCTGATCCGTGTAATACCGCACGTATCTGATCGAACCCTGCCATATCTCCATACGGCCTCTACAGCTTTTCGCCCGAAAACTTGAGCAACTGAATGTGGGGGACTCTAAAGACTCGTCAACACCTTGGTTGTGGATTTAACCACTAGCACGTCAGAGGTATAAGCCAATACATAACGGGCTACCAGGTATTGACCAAAATGGACATCGATGAGCGAACTCATCCTGACACCCTACTGAGCCTGTCAGTGACAATATCCGTACAGTCCGGTCCGTTCGTCTATGAGCATCGCATGGCGGGCCTAGGGGGTTGGTAAAAGTCAGACCCCCAAAAGCGGTACAAGTCGTGTCGGAGTGTAGCCTAGAACACCCTGAGATACTACTGGAATACCTACCAGTAAATCTCCTGCCTCGGCCGAGGGCTTCGTGTAATGGCTCTCGTAGACACAGCGCGACCTCACACCCAATACCGGGAGAGACGAACCCCTGAAGATCCGCTCACTGCCTCCATGTGGCTCGGGACTGTACCCAACTAAAACCTGTTTGCACGTCTCCTTTGAGCGTGGTAGGGTAGTAATCAAAGTACAGTGGGTACTCACACGAGACAAATGACGATCTCCAGGTCGATGAACTAACCTGTACACATGTCACCAGGGAACCGCTATCTGACATCAGGTATAAGACCAACTAGCATGTTCCCGGCGAGTCCTGTCCGGTGTACTCATAACCCAATGAGTACCTGTATACATCTTTGGTGATCCAACTGACACCAATGGCTTGTGAGACCGGCCACCACCCCTCGTCGGGGTCTCGACTATATACACTAGTCTACTCTGGAGTATCGATGCCCTGTCTCGAAACTCCCACGACTAGGGACCTTTTAAGGATGTGCTTATAGACCCCAGCTCCCACTTATATGATCGCCGTCATACTGCTGGTGGTCAAGCAAGAATCCTAGGGGCTCTATCAACGTGTAATAGCGACATGTCAGGTCACCTAAAGCAGTACACGATGATAAAGATAAACCAGATAGCATACTATCATCTCGAGTAAGACTGTCATACTGGGACAGGTCCTCCCTCAATCATTGCAATCACGTGCCTGTGATCCAATAATTGACTCTGAGGGCACTATCTCCAACAATCAGGTCCAGCTTCCCCTGTCACGGATATTCATATCCATAGGACATCGGAAAAAGACTGTGCGAAAGCCAAGTGCCTCGTGTTAGCCTCAGATGATGGTGCATACCAGAGACAACACGAGAAGATGGACTCAGTTTCTATCTTCCTCCATAACAAAGATTTATATGGAGAGCAATCTCGTATCGCAAGATATGAGACCTCGAACGAATTGCTTCCAGCGAGGTTGGCTATCGGGTCATCTATAGGGGGCAACGTCCTTACAGAGACCAGCTCTTTTGAGCTCACGGACCTGAAGACCACGTTGAAGAACGGGTCAGATGCTGACTTAGTTCAACAGTCTCTATCTACTACCCTGAAGGAAACCAGGGAAGTAGAAAGAAAGGGAAGGGCAGAAGTTTCGGGACTGGATGGAGTAAAAGCAGGACGTTCCTATTGTTACGGGAATGAACATGGGCAGAAGGATTGCAGGGCTTGCAAAGCCAGTAGCCAGAATTTGAAGCATGTTGTGGCTTCGGCTTCGGGTGTGTTTGTAATTGACAACTGTATGTCAGTTAACCCTACTTCCTGGGTATTGGATACCGGATCAGGATCTCATATCTGTAATTCGTTACAGGCTCTGAGAAACCGTAGGGTTATCAGGAAAGGTGATATGACTCTCAGGGTTGCTAACGGAATGAGCATGTATGCTGAATCCGTAGGGGAATATCATCTAGGACTGACAACTGGGCAGATATTGATTCTGCGTAACTGTTTTTATGTATCAGGTGCGACTTGTAATATCATATCTGTATCCTTAATTTCTAAGGAAGGATATGATTTTACTTTTGTAAGCGATGTAGTCAACATCCACCTAAATCAAGTTTTAATTGGGTCAGGTACATTACAAAACGGAATATACGTATTGAATCAAGCTCAGATCTTCAGTGTCCAGAACACACTTAAAAGAAAGTCTCCGGAAACAAATCAGACTTTCTTATGGCATTGTAGACTGGGTCACATTAATGAGACACGGTTAACAAAGTTACATAAAGAGGGATACTTGAATCCGTTCAAGTATCAGTCTTATGCCACTTGTGAATCTTGTCTTATGGGAAAGATGACAAAGACTCCGTTCACTGGACACGGAGAAAGAGCGAGCGAGCTCTTGGGACTCATACACAGTGATGTGTGTGGTCCAATGTCTACACATGCGCGAAGCGGTTATTCATACTTCATTACTTTCACAGATGATTTCTCTAGGTATGGGCTTGTCTTCTTGATGAAGCACAAATCCGAGGCCTTTGAGAAATTTCGGGAATACAAGAATAAAGTTGAAAAACAAACAGGCAAAAGTATCAAGACACTGAGATCTGATCAAGGTGGTGAATACTTGAGTGCCGAGTTTCTGGGCTACTTAAAAGAGAATGGAATTCTCTCTCAGCTTACTCCTCCATACATACCACAACACAACGGTGTATCGGAAAGGCGGAATCGAACCCTATTGGATATGGTTCGTTCCATGATGAGTAAGGCTGAGTTGCCGCGATCTTTCTGGGGTTATGCGCTAGAAACAGCTGCATATCTCTTGAACAAGGCTCCAACCAAGACTGTGCCTACCACCCCATATCAGATGTGGAGTGGGAAGAAACCCTGTCTCAAGTACCTTAAGACATGGGGATGTCCAGCTTTTGTAAAAAAGCAGCATGCGGACAAGCTCGAGGCACGTTCAGTACTGTGTAAGTTTGTGGGATACCTAAAGAACTCCAGAGGGTATCTTTTCTATTCCGCAGAGGAACAAAAGGTTTTTGTTTCTCAGCATGCCCACTTCTTGGAAATTGAATTTTTAGAAAATCAGATAAGTGGGAGCGCAATAGAATTGGAAGAAATTCCAGAACCACAAAATATTACTGAAAGCTTGAAGGAACCAGAAGTTTCAAGAGAACCGGACATCCCAGCGCCACTCCGCAGGAGTAGTAGGCAATCTCATCCGCCCGAGAGATACTACGGTTTTCTCATAGACGGGGATAGAGAGGATTGCACTATGGATTATGGTGAGCCTACTAGCTTCCAGCAAGCCATTCAGAGTGGCGACTCGGTAAAATGGCTGGATGCAATGCTGGTCGAGATGGAGTCCATGTACACCAACAAAGTTTGGACTTTGGACTTTTCTCCAGAGGGGGTAAAACCCGTAGGATGCAAATGGATCTTCAGAAATAAGATTGGTGTAGATGGGCAGGTTGAGACCTATAAAGCTAGACTTGTTGCAAAGGGTTTTCGTCAAAGACCTGGTTTGGACTATGACGAGACCTTTTCTCCAGTGGCTATGCTAAAATCCATTCGGATCCTTCTTGCCATTGCTGCCTTCCACGATTATGAAATCTGGCAGATGGACGTAAAGACGGCTTTCCTAAATGGAAATTTGGAAGAGTGAGTCTATATGGATCAGCCAGAGGGATTCATTCAGAGTAGGAGCAGCGGTAAAGTGTGCAAGTTGCTAAAGTCCATCTATGGACTTAAGCAGGCATCGCGGAGTTGGAACATCTGCTTTGATGATACTGTCAAGGAATTCGACTTTATCAAAAACCCAGATGAACCATGCATTTACAGTAAGATTGTAGGGAGAACTGTGGTATTCCTCGTCTTGTACGTGGATGACATTCTCCTAATAGGAAATGATATTCCTATGCTACAGTCAGTCAAAAGATTCTTGTCGCAGAGGTTCTCCATGAAGGACCTGGGCGATGCCAACTACATTCTGGGGATCCAGATCTATCGTGATAGATCTAAGAGGATGTTGGGACTTTCACAGTCAAGGTACATCGACACCATACTTAAAAGGTTCAGTATGGAAGATTCCAAGCGCGGTAATTTACCGGCTTGTCACGGGATCACCCTCTCCAAAGAGATGTCTCCCAAGACTGATTTGGAAAGGGATCGCATGTCTATTATACCCTACGCTTCTGCGGTAGGCTCTATAATGTATGCGATGTTATGTATCAGACCAGATGTAGCATAAGCATTGAGCGTTGTAAGCCGGTATCAGTCGAACCCAGGGGAGAAACACTGGATAGCGGTAAAGAACATTCTCAAGTACCTGAGAAGGACTAAGGAGATGTTCTTAGTGTATGGCAGAAAAGACCTTCAGCTTGAGGCCTTTGCTGACTCCAGCTTCCAGAGTGACAAGGATGACTCCAAGTCCATGTCGGGTTATGTCTTTACCCTCAATGGAGGGGCAGTTTGCTGGAAGAGTTCCAAGCAGGAGACTGTTGCAGACTCAACTATGGAAGCGGAGTAGATAGCTGCTTGCGATGCCGCAAAGGAAGCTGTCTGGATGAAGAAGTTCCTCACGGAGCTTAAGGTGGTTCCTACCATTGTTGATCCAATACCGCTGTATCGCGACAACAACGGCGCTATAGCTTTAGCAAAGGAACCCAGGTCCCATCAGAAGTCCAGGCACATTTTGAGGCGGTACCACCTGATCAGGGAGATCGTAGAACGCCGGGAGATCGAGGTGAAGAGAGTAAATACGGAGAACAACACTGCAGATCCACTCACGAAGGCCCTACCCCAGACTCAGTTCGAGCGGCTGATCGAGATGATAGGTCTTCGATACGCCAGTACATGGCCTTAGTGCAAGTGGGAGATTGTTAGTGTATATGCCCTAGAGGCCATTACTGTATCATACTAGCTTGTATATTACTTAATGGAAGCTTGGGATATTCACAGTTGTATAGACAATCTTGCTCAAAATGGTAGTATGCTACTTGGTTTGTCTCTACTTCAATATGTGCATGTGTTTCTTTTAGCATATCGCTTATATACATATTAGTAGAGCCCTTAGGATGTTTGCTTGATTACCAGCGTTGTGATGGCAGTCGTACTCGTGGGGGCTGGGTAATCCATAAGCACATCCTTATACAAGTCCCTAGTCGTAGGACTATCGAGACAGGGCATCGATACTCCGGAGTAGACTAGCGTATGCGCTTCTCATCCCAGTGGGGGAGACGGTCTGTCCCACAGCCGTCAGTACGTCGTACTTGAGATAGTATGCGGGTGCTCGTTAGGTTACGAGTACACTGGACAGGACTCGTCGGGAACTGTTGGTTGATATTATACCTATCGTCAGTTATCAGTTCCCAGGTGACATGAGTACAGCTTAGTCCGCCGACTTGACACTGTCACTTCGCCTCGAGTGTGTTCCCACTGTACTTAGATTACTACCCTACCACGGCTCAAAGGAGTCGTGCAAATAGGTAGTAGTTGGGTGAAGTCCCGAAGCACTTGGAGGCAGTGACGGTTAGACAGGATTCGTCTCTCCCGGTATTGGGGGCTGACATCGCGCTGTGTCTAGGAGAGCCATTACACAAGTAGTCCCTGGCCAGGGCAAGCGAGATATACTGGTAAGTTTCCAGTGTTATCTCAGGGTGTTCTGGGCTACACTCCGACACGACTTGTACCGCTATTAGGGGACTGACGCTCACCGCCCCCCTAGGCCCACCATGCGATGTATCAGACGAACAGACCGGACTGTATGGAGATTGTCACATACAGGCTCAGTAGGAGTTCGGATGGGTTTACCTCATCGGCCTTCTTATCGACATCTACCTGGGGACCGTTACGTACAGCTAGTGCCGCTTGCGGTCTGTGGTTAAACCCACTGCCAGCGTAGTGTCGAGTCTTTAGAGTCCCACACAGAGAGTTTCCCTGCACTGAGCGAAACGTGTAGAGGCCGTATGGTTTTACGACAGGGCTACGATCACTTACGTGCACTTGTGTACGTATGCTGTTCGGGCAGGCAATACTAGTGGGCTTTGGTTTAAGCCAGATTCTAGTATTGCACAGATGGATTTATTTTGTCTTCTGTCCATTCGCATTCTAAGGAATGCGGATGCGGGTGTGTATGCACAGTTTTGAGGAGTGATGAAGGAGGAGGTGCCCCATTAGGGTTTTGGCAGTTGGTTCGGCCAAAACCGTAATGTGGCAGGCTCATTAGGGTTTTGACAATTCGTTTGGTCAAAACCATTATGAGCCGGAGACATTGTTTACTAATCCTTTTAGTGATAGATTTGTGATGGCTAATTGCATTGACCATTTGACCACTTGACCACTTAGACCTCTCTTGACTTTGTTGACCCGTTGACCGTGTTGACCATTGACCTTCAAGAGAGGTCTACACTCTTCTTTGATTTTCTTTTTAATTCTTGAGTTATGAAAATGGTCAAGTCATTTGTGCCATCAACTTTATCATGATAGGATTAGTAATGATGGTTTTGGGTGTATTATTGCAACCAT
This sequence comes from Agapanthus africanus, assembly GCA_030015575.1. Lineage (NCBI taxonomy): Eukaryota > Viridiplantae > Streptophyta > Magnoliopsida > Asparagales > Amaryllidaceae > Agapanthus > Agapanthus africanus. The sequence goes on along the minus strand of CM057348.1, from coordinate 495,131,547 downwards.
GGTTCATTTGCTTTAGTTAATCTTTTTCATTATTCTCTTCTCATTCTCTCTCTTAAAGTGAGAAGAAAAGAAAAGCTCCATGGTTGCTAAAGTTTCTCCTTCATCTTCCTCCTCTTGATAATTCTTTTGATCTCATGTGTTGAGAGAAAAAGAATCCACATAGACAAACACTTCCATCTTTCTCTTCTACACAACCTAGAGCATCTAGATTAGCGATCTCGTTGCCCTAGTTGCCTCGGCTTGAGGTGGAGCTTAGTGTACAACTCTCGGGTGGATCGTCTTCGACTCAAGAAGGCCGCGGAGGTGACCAAGATCCGGATTGACCCTCGGAGCGTGGATGGACGAGCAGGACAGCGGAGAGAAGACCCGAAGGACCGGTTCCGTGAGGTATATTTTCTACACCATAGTAGTTAAAGCCTCTAGTAGTTTGCTAGTTTCTAGTTTAGCCAAGATCCTTGCTTTTGAGTCCATGTTGCCTTGCGCCAAATTATTGTTTTTCGCCGTTTCCGCCTCCCCGTAAGAACCGGGGTGAGCAACGTGGACTTACATACTGTACATATGATGTATATTGTAGTGGATGCTTGGACATATATAGGGAGGACTTTCTTGCTCGACATGATAGTATGCTATCTGGTTACACTTTATCTTAACATGTACTCTGATTGTCTCTATGTTACATGTTGATAAAGCCATTAGGATGAGTACTTGACTACCAAGACTATGATGCGGATCGTACTAGTAGGGACAGTGTAGTCGCCAAGTACATCCTTCAAATGTTCCTAGTCGTGGGAGTACCGAGACAAGGCAGCGATACTCCAGAGTAAACTAGCGTATGCGCTTCTTGACCCATATGATGGGCGATGGATGATCCCATATCCGTTGGTGTTTGACATCAGAGAAGGTATACGGGTGCTCAGTGGAGACTGGGTACACTGGACGGACTCACCGAGAACTCCCAGATGGTATTATACCTCACGTCAGATGGCAGTTCTCTCGTGACACTGGTACAGGTTAGTCTGTAGACCCGAGATCGTCATAGAGTCTTGTGTGATTCCTACTGTGCTTTGATTTCCATCATACCACGTCCAAGAGGGCGTACAAAAAGGTGGCTTTTGGGTACAGTCCCGAATCACATAGAAGCAATGAGCGATAGGAGGGGTTTCGTCTCTCCCGGTATAGGGAGTTGATGTTGCGCTGTGTTCGATTGGCTATAACAAGAAATCCCTGGCCAGGGTTGCTGAGATTTACTGGTAAGTGTTATCAGTACTTTCTCGAACTGTTATAGACCTCATATCGACACGACTTATCAAGCTACAGGGGTCTGACGTTTACCACCCCTAGGCGAGATATGCGACATATCAGACGAAGAGACCGAACTGTATGGGAGTGTTACTGGTTGGATTCACGGGAGAATGTATAGGCTTGCTTGTTGATCTTCTGATTGCTCAATACCTGGGTGGCTGTTACGTTTAGCTGACCGCTTGCTTCTTGTGGGTGTTTGATATGATCATCACCTACTGCCGGCGTATTGACGATTCTTTAGAGTCCTACACAGAGGTTTCCTGGCTCAGGCAAAACGGAGTAGGAGCACATATGTGATATGTGCGGGACCGAGAATAATACATGTATGCGATACCGTATTAGATTCTCACGATATGTGATATCGGCCGGGTATATGTGATATAGCCGGGTCATCGGATCAAGTGTTGATTCGATGAACTGATACAGATTATGTTAGTCGGTTATTTGTGAAATAGCCGGATTATCGGATTAAGTGTTGATTTGATAATTTAATGTATAATTATATATATTTGATATATTATATTACATTAACTAATATTAGCTCACTTAAAGATTCTTTTTCTCACTCGGTTAATACATTGATATATATGTGATATATGTTAATTGTATTATTTTATTTTGTTACAATAAATATTGTATATGTGATATATAATATTGTAACATGTTATGGTTATAAATGCAACATGATTTGTGGAGTTTAAATATGGTTAGGGTTTGGATTATGGTTAAGCTTTCATGAAGTTTTCAAGAAGCTTCTTGAAACTTTGACTTTGACCTTGATATTTTGTATAGATATTTCCTAACCCAACCCAACCCTTTAACCATAGTTGTTTCTCTACATGGGTTAAGTCTTCATACTTAACCCATGGTTGCATTTATAACCTCACTAGAGTTTTCATTATTCATCACAAAAGGATTTGATAATATTCTTCTTCTTCTTGCTTGCTTGAAAAAGCTTTCTAGCTTTTTCATAAGTGATGAAAATGAGTGAGAAATTGAAAACAAATGAGTGCTAAATTCCTACTTCATCATCCTCATCTATTCTTTCCACTTAGATTAGGGTGTTTGTTTTACTAATACTTGATTAGAAAAGCAAGAGCTTGGGTTTGAGTTTCTTCAAGGTAGATCATCTTTGTTATCGAAGATCGGAAGCAAGCTTGCATCTTTCTCTTCTTGGAGCCTCTCTAGAGTCTGGATACATGATGATCGCAGCGAAGGGACCTCAACACGGAGCTTTTGAAGTGAAGGACCGGACTACAAAGGTTTTAATCCCTTTCTCTTAGAAGTAAAATTGTTTACTTTCTTATTGTTTCGCCTAATCTCTAGTCTAAGATATTGGTTAGGGTTGTTCGGCACGTCTAAAATTTAAATCGGGTATGGTTGATGCCTTATAGACCCTTGTGACAGTACCTAGTAACCCTACATCATTCCCTTTTATTTTTCTAAATAGAAAAATAAATATGAGATGTTCTTCTTCTAGAAGCATTCTCGTATAAATACGGAATACTTCACCTGGTATATATATCGCTACATATACGCGTATCCGTATAAAAATACGGATAGCACCAAAGAGAGAAAATAAATAGTGAACAATAATACTAAAATATATGTATCAAAATACATAAATAAATTATTAAATTAAAACCTGATTTAATAATCTGGCTTAATCCTAAACTGGCCAGTATTATCAACCGTCCGATTAAAATCCGTGTATCGCGTACATGTATTTAATCGGACCGCATGCACGTACCATCGTACGGCTCATACATTTGTCGCCTGAACCGGAAAAACGCCTTGTGTGGGACTCTAATGATTCGACAATATGCTGGCAGTGGGTTTAATCATAAGCACATCAGGGGCACTAGCTGTACGTAACGGCTATCCAGGTACTTGTCGAAAGGGGGGTCGACAATCAAGTACATTCTTACCCTACTGAGCCTGAATGTGACAATCTCCGTACAGTTCGGTCTCTTCATCAAAGAGTATCGCATATCGGGTCTAGGGGGTGGATAACGTCAGACCCCTACTAACCAGATAAGTCATGTCTGAGTCATGCTCATCACCAACTGAGATACTACTGATCAACTATTAGTAAATCTCACCTACCGTGGCCATGGATTTCTGATGATAGCCAACTGAACACAGTGCGACATCAACTCCTAATATCAGGAGAGACAAATCCTTGACAGTCGACTACTACTTCCATGTGGCTTGGGATTGTACCAAACTAAATCCTATTTGCACGACTCTTTTGAGCCATGGTAGGATAGTAATCAAAGTACAGTAAGAACACACACCAGAAAAATGACGACTTCAGGTCAAAGGACTAACCTGTACTCATGCCACCTGAGAACATCCATCTGACGATAGGTATAATACCATATAGAAGTTCTCGATGAGTCCGTACAGTGTACTCAACTCTAGTGAGCACCTGTATACTATCTTAGGTGACACAACACCAATGGCTTGTGAAACTGGCTACCACCCTTCGTCGGGGTCTCGAAGCGTATACACTAGTCTACTTCGGAATATCGATGCCCGGTCTTGATACTCCCATGACTAGGGACATTTAAAGATGTGCTCATGGACAACCCATCTTCCATATATATGATCACCATCATAATACTGGTTGTCAAGAAACAATCCTATGGGCTTCATCAATGATATGACAAACCAGATAGTATACAATCATCTCGAGTAAGACTGTTATACCTGTATAGGTCCTCCCTCGATTATCATAATTGCCTACTTGCGATCACAATAATTTCCTTGAGGGCACTATATCCAACAACAACCATTACCGCCCTACCCCACCCTACCCGCCCCCCGAAAAAGCAAAAAAGGAAAGAAAAGAAAGAAAAACAAAACAGAAAATCGACTAACTTGAAGCTAGGTAATTGATTGTTGTACAAAATCTACATCTAACTTGTTTTAGTTTTAGACGAAGAAAGAAAAGGGGAAATAATTTAGAAGCAGATATGTTAGATATGCCTCCCATTCGATCCCTGAAGATTTACTATTTGAAGATCCGGAGTTATCGTGAAGCTGTCGAGTTTTGAAGTGGAGCTGAAAGCTTTAGACGTCTGCCTCGATAAGGTTCAGGCGTTTGGCGAATCCTTTGTCAGATGTCTGGGGATGCTCTGGTATTTTGCGAGACTACTTGGACAGACATTTGGCAGATCCTTCTGCAGACGTCTCCCGTGTTTAGGGCCGGATGTTTTCTTTAATTAAGAAATTAGTTTCTTGGGTAAATCTTTTGTTTGCTATAAATAATAAAGTTTGTAGCAACTATAGATATGATGCTATTATTAAATTTTAGAGAACTTATTGTATTATGAGAGTTCTAGGGTTCTTTGGAGGGATTCTTATTCTTCATCGATTTGTACTCCTCCGATATTTGATCATTAATAAAAATTCTCCTTCACCTATTTGTTTTGTGGTTAGTATTCATATTTTTATCTTGCATTTGCCTGTGGTTTGTTTTCTTCTCTTTATCAATTGTTTGTGCTTTGTGATTTTCTTGTATGCGCAACAAACTGGTATTAGAGTTATTGTTGCGTTGTTGTGGGATTTTTGGTTGAACTATTAGGTCTTTGATTTTGCGATCTAGGTTAACGATAAGTAACGACAACTACGTCATCTTATCTACTTTCTTAGATCATGATTTTGAAGTTTAGGGTTTGTTAGTACATTATGTTTTTTGATTTGATCCCGCATCATATCTCCGATATCGAGAAGTTCGATATCGAGAAGTTCGATGAAAATATTAGTTTTAGTTTGTGGCAAGTCCATATGGTTGTCGTTTTGACTCAAAATAATTTGAAGAAGGTGGTTCATGGGAAGGATAAAAAGCCTTCCACTATGACTGAGGAAGCTTGGGAGGAGATGGATGAAAAGGCCCTCACGGCCATCCACTTTTATCTAACAAACAAAATTCCACAAGAAGTTTTGGTGGAGAATACGGCAGCTGGTTTGTGGAATAAATTAGAGGATTTACATTTAAGTAAATCTCTCACGAATTGACTCTTGTTGAAGAAGCGTCTTTACGCACTTCGCATTTCAAAAGGCTCTCCAATAAAATCTCACGTTGGTGAATTTAATTTAATCATTACAGATCTGGGTAAGATTGATGATGAAAATCAAGCTCTTTTCTTGTTGTGTTCGTTACCACCTTCATATAAGCACTTCCTTGACACCATAGTTTATGGACGAGACACGATTTCAATCAAGGATGTCAAAGAGAATTTGATGAACAAAGAGAAGATCGATAAGGAGTTGACTTCTACGGAAGCAGATAGTTTATCGTTTGGCTTATTTATTCAAGGGAGAGTGGAGAAGAGAGATCCGGAAGCAAATAGGAAGAATTCGTGGTTAAAATCCAAGGTTAAAAATATGACCTGCAATTATTGTAAGAAGAAGGGGCACTTCAAGTTCGATTGTTTTAAGTTGCAGAACAAGCTAAAACAGGAAGACAAACCAAAGAAGGAGTTTTCGGCTGAAGCAAGTATATCAAAAAGAAAAGGAGATCTTCTTATGGTCCTCAACAACACACAACGATCCAAAAATGAGTGGATCATGGATTCGGGTTGTTCTTACCACATGTATCCTAATAGGAATTTGTTCACCACGTATAAGTCCGTTGATGGTGGAGTGGTTTTGATGGGTAACAATAGCTCGTACTAAGCTATTTGCAAGGGGAAAATCCAAATCAAGATGTTCGATAGTGTTGTGAGGACATTGGCCAAAGTCAGGCGCGTAGCTGATTTGAAGAAGAACCTCGTCTTTTTAGGTGCACTCAACGGCAAATGTTACAAGTTTTCTGCTGAAGGTGGAGTTTTGAAGGTAACTAAAGACGCTCTCATTGTGATGAAAGGCTTGAAGAAAGCGTCTATGTATTCATTACAGGGTTCAACAACATCCGGATTGGCGGCTATTTCATCATCTAAGTCTATGATTATGTTGGATGTAGTGCCCTCAAAGTCAATTATTGGATCGCAGGTACGTGATTGCAATGATTGAGGGAGGACCTATACCTGTAGGACAGTCTTACACGAGATGATAGTATGCTATCTGGTTTGTCTTTATCAGTCATGTACAGCTTTAGGTGACATGATCACTATTACACGATGATAGAGCCCTTAGGATCCTGCTTGACTACCAACAGTATGATGGCGATCATATACGTGAGAGTTGGGTAGTCTATGAGCACATCCTTAAAAGTGGTTCCTAGTCGTGGGAGTTTCGACACAGGGCATCGATACTCCAGAGTAGACTAGTGTATAAAGTCGAGACCCTGATGAGGGGCAGAGGCCGGTATCACAAGCCATTGGTGTCAGTTGGATCACCTAAGATGTATACAGATGCTCATTGGGTTATGAGTGCACCGGACAGGACTCGCCGGGAACCTGCTAGTTGGTTTTATACCTAGCGTCAGATAGCAGTTCCCTGGTGACATGTGTACAGGTTAGTTCATCGACCTGAGGTCGTCATTTATCTCGTGTGAGTTCCCACTGTGCTTTGATTACTACCCTACCACGGCTCAAAGGAGTCGTGCAAACTGGTTTTAGTTGGGTACAGTCCCGAGCCATATGGAGGCAAGTAAGCGAATCGGCAGGGGATTCGTCTTTCCCAGTATTGGGGGTGAGATCGTACTGTGTCTAGGAGAGCCATTACACCAAGTCCTTGGCCAAGTCAGGTGAGAATTACTGGTAGACATTCCAGTAGTTTCTTAGGGTGTTCAGGGCTACTTTCCGACACGACTTATACCGCTATTGGAGGTCTGACGTTACCAACCCCTAGGCCGGATATGCGATGCTCATAGAAGAACGGACCGGACTGTACATAAATTGTCACTGATAGGCTCAGTAGGGTTCCAGGATGAGTTCGCTCATTAGGCTTCCCTTTTGGCCAGTACATGGGCAGCCGTTACGCACAGCTAGTGCCGTTGACGTGCTTGTGGTTAAACCCACTGCCAAGATACTGACGCGTCTTTAGAGTCCCCCACAGATAGTTTCCCAACTTCGGGCGAAACGTTGTAGAGGCCGTATGGTTTTATGGCAGGGTTCGAAAATGCACGTGCACTTATGCACGTGTTATATTTCGGATAGATAATACCGGTAGGCTTTGGTTTAAGCTTGATCCAAGTATTATATTGAGTCGGAATATTTCAGTCTCTCGTATTCGTATTCGGTCGGAATACGGATACATGTATGTATATACAGGTGAGGGGTATTCTCGTAATCCGTTACGAGAATACTTTAGAAGATGCATTTCTTTTTGTGTTAATCATTTTGGTTTAAATGATTAATGTTTTGGAAAGTGTGACTCATATTAATAAGTCATTGATTCTAGCATGTTCACTAATGACTCATGTTAATGAGTCATGTAGTGAGTCATGAAGAATTAATGACTTTTGTTTTGGGTGTGATATTTTAGGGTTGAGTTGGAGATATTTTGGTAGGATATTTTCCTTGATATTTCATCACAAAACCTTATATATATCATCACCATTATTTTGGGCAGCCAAGGGATTTTTTGGTGCTTGGTTATTTTGCTCACTAGATTTTTCTTGAGTTCACAATTTCCATCTCTTTGCATCTTCTTCAACCTCCACCCTATCCCTCTCATATGATGAGAACCCTAGGGTGTTTGAGGCAATGAATTCTACTCATTCTCTACTTTATCTTGGACATGTCGGTTAGCATACTTCATGTCCGAGTTGCCTCGGTATAGAGGCGGGATCCCGTTTAAAGATCCGTTGACATGGTGCCACCTCGACGAGGAGACAGGAGATCGGAGTTGCCGCGAGGAGCGTGGGATGATGGCTAAAGACCAAAAGACTCGGATTGATCGGTATAGCCTTTCTACCTCTTTACAGTTTGTTAGTTTAGTGTTATTGGCAAGATCCGGGTTATAGTATGCGATAGCGCAAGTTATAAAAGTTTTTGTTCCGCGTTTGGCGTCAGAATGACGGTCGGGGCGCTACCGTAGACTTACATGGTATTAGAGACACGCCATTAACCTTTACTAACTTGTTCTAACGTGTTTAAAATATCGATCGAACGAAATTTCCAAAACCGCATTTTTCATGTCAAAGTTTCTGTCGAATTTTTAAACTGGTCTAAAAATTATTTTGAGTATCTCAGAAAATCCAGCAGGCTTTTTGAGGACTCTGGATGAAATTTGGTCGACTGTTCCCTCAAGAACGCCGCGGAACCGCCGCACAAGCCATGTATTGGCCACGGTTCCACCGCCGTTTTGGAGAAACAATGTACCATTTTTCTTCTGGGTGTTTTTCATGTGGAATTATGGTTTCTGGAATATTTTCTTTAGGCCTAGATTTTGTTTGAGTACTTGATTTGTACTTGGGGCCCACTTCAGGAAGTTTTGTCGATCGGAATTTTAAATGTGTTAGTTTACAGTACTTACATTATATCTCTGACCGTGAATGACATTCGAGCGGTAAATCGTGTCTAATTTCTATAGTCCTTTTAGATGGGTTTGCGAACGTGACATTCGCGTTGATGTTCTGTGTTGTGCTGTGATGTTGCGGATTTGTCCTGGTGGATAGCTGTGTGCAATGGTAGTGCAGTTTGGATTTATTTGTACATTTGATATTGCGGGGCAAGCGTCCAACATGTGGACTGCCGTCACTTCCTGTTTGTATAATATTCTTTTGGGGCACGACCGGGCTGAGGTCGATGTACCCATTGTACATATTTTTCATTTCTGTACTAGGTTTTACCCACGACGGAGTGCACGGATAGCCGGATTCTGGAGGGCAACGGGTCCGCATCTCATGGTTTTGAGAGGCAGAGGGCCTCACTCTAGAATTGGCAGACTAATCGCCGCACTCGTAGGGGGTACAGGTTGACCCAAGGAGGGGTGCTCAAGTTACCGGATTCTCTGAAGTGCAGGGTGGTCCATTCACTTTGCTGTAGGGGGCTGCCTCGCTTCAGGTTTGCCGCACCCGTAGGGGTCTAGGTTTCATTGCACAGGCTATCCATACGACCAGGGGAAAGTCGGGTTTCAGCTGCGGCTCTGTGAAACCCGGGGATCCCAGATTATCTGTATTGTTCTGTGATGCTTATTACTTTTCTGTAATGTTGCATTTATCACGCCTGGAGAGATTATTGTATATTGGTATATTTACTAGTAGATGTTGTATATGTTTTACACCCGCGCTAGTCCAGTCCCCGCTCTGTCGTTAGTTAAGTAACCTAACGGGTGATGACGGGACCCAGTAACGAATGCAGATGGCATATATGTACATTTTATTCTCGTTCTTTTCTGGTATGATTAATTGAAGGGAATGCGTTGATTTTGATCAATGCAAGGAAAACAAACCTATTTGGACGTTGTTGGAACAGTTTTAAAAAGTGTTATTATAAGGACGTTTTCTTTTGTTTTGCACAGTGGTATTCAGTTGGAATATCCTGCACCTCATTCGACAAGGCAAGGGCCGAGATCCCTTCACCGAGAGTGACCCCTTGGGCAGAAATTTGTGTCAGGGTAATAACTTCACTATAGTCGATTACTTATTGCTTTGCATCGCGGTATTCAGTTGGAATATCCTGCACCTCATTCCACGAGGAAAGAGCCGAGATCCCTTCACCGGGAGTGACCTCTTTAGCAAAGTTTTTCGCCACTATATTTTTGTAAAAAGCTATCAGGTTCCTTCAACGAGATCAAGTTCATTACGTTAAAGGTTTTTTCGCCAAAAACCAGCCGTAGCCCTCCGCCGTTTCAGACAGGTAGCACGTAGTATTCATGCTATGTTTGTTGGCCTTCGTGAAGGCATAGTGGATGGTAGCTGCTTCTTGCCTTTCTGTTGCATAGATAGATGAGTTGGTTTGTGACAGTCGTTCTTCCATTTGGCCAACGTCAGGGGTATGTACGGGTGGGTTCAAATTGACAAGATAATGATGGGTAGAACTTGACATGTGACTTATGATTTGTTGGCCTTCGTCAAGGTCATAAGTGCATGGGGTAAAAATCATATCGGGAGTTTCTAAAGAAACTGAAACTTGACAGGCATGCGCATACCTTCTGGAGTGTGATAACATGAGTGGATTCCTTCACGTTATCATGTGATGAGAGTTGGATCCTGATTCCCACTGATGAGTTGGTTTACTCTTCAGGTGATCCTGATTGATTCTTCTTTCAGGTTTGGAGGAGAATTTGACAGTACAGTGGGAGGTTTCTTGATTAGATAAAGTGATAACCATTCTGATCTAGGTTAGAGTGCACGCAGAGCGTTTCTTTTCTCTCTCTCTTTGGCAGCGATCTTTGACCGACCCTAGACTATGACTCAGTGACCAAGTTTACCGAACTTTCTTAAAATACTGGCTTTTGGATTGTCTAAGTTGCATAAGTCATTGCCTCTCCTTCTTTTACCCTTTGCATTTATCAGAACACCTAGTGTCACCACGAACATCCACTTCCATTGGATAGATCCATTGTATGGTTATATATGAACTCGAAGGGACTTCTTCGAGGATGGATTCAGGTTCAGGAGAAATTGAATTGGTTTATTCAGTTGTCTTTTATTATCACCTTCTCTCAGGTTGCGAGGGCTCCTTGGTTTAGGAGAGCACACCTATTACGCTTATTGGATGGTCTTCTTCCAAACTATGGGCAGGTGCCGAAAGGTAGGGAATGAAGAAAACCAATTAGCCTAAGTAGGGTGTACAGAAGGTAATAAGTAAAAGACAAAATAAAGGGATTAGAAAGAGAGCAAAGTAAATTGCGACTACTATCATTCACGACCAAACCGCGTAGTTCATCGCCACTCCTATTTCACCTTTGCTTTTCTCCAATTGAGGAAGAATAGAATAAGGTTTATTTAAGTTGTCTTTTATCATCACCTTCTCTCAAGTTGCGAGTACACCTAGGATTAGGAGTATACACCTATTACGCTTATTGGATAGTCTTCTTCCAAACCATAGGCTGGTGCCGAATGATAGGGAAGGAAGAAAACTATTTAACTAACGACGGTGTACAGAAGGTAACGACTAAAGACAAATAAAGGGATTTGGAGAGATGGCAAAGAAATATACGGTTACAGTCATAAATTGGATAATGGAAGAGGCATTACTAGGAATACCAGGATACCCCTACGAAATATTTTCATGTTTCAGTTTCATTGTGCGTTGTTAAAGGAAAACTGATTTCCCGATTAGATACTTACTCCAGGGTATGTATTTACCAGGTATGTTTCTCATATCTGTATGGTTTTACAGATGATGAGTGGGAGTAGGTTATTGGGAATAAGGTGATCATCCTCATTATATCGGAATTCGTTGTAATTTGTGATATTTGAGGAAATCGCCTGGGTTTTTGCCGGACGATATGTATTTGGTTTTGAGTATCCGTTGTTATGAACCAATTTCAAAATGATATATCTGTATGTTTATTTTTATAAAGTGAGATATAACTTTTTGAAATTATGTCCGTGACATTTAGCTATATCAGTTGACGATTGGGTAAGGAGCATTGAACAACGGAGTAGTTCTTAACCATAAGTACAGTTTTAAACCTACGATGTACAGGTTCTGAGTTATTCAATTCAGGGGACTCATACAGAGTATTGTATGTTGTCCAGTATCCATTAGGACAAAGGGGTTGGTCCTCGTACTATGTTCTGTTTACTTGTGACTTATCTAGTTTTTAGACAAGTGTTTCGTAGAAATACAAGGTCTAAGTTTTGAGAAGTTGTGGGTATATGAATAAAGTAGAGAACCAGATGTCGCAAGTATCGGGATTCTTCAAAGAGATTGAAGATGTAGATACTTGTGATTGGTATTCAGTTGATAGTAATGGTTTTGAGAAACTTGTTTCTCTTTCAGGTTACTCATAATTGGATGTATTCCTAAGTTGATTAATGCTGATTAGCCTCTTTCCATTAAGTTGATATGCACTGGAGACAGCTGCATGATTTGAATCTGGTTCCAATTAAATAAGTGCCAAAGTTTCTATATTGGATATAGAATGGTTCATATATTAACGATGTTAAGGTACGGGGAGTTGTCCGGCTTATGCTTAAAACCAGACTCTGGATAACTCAAGGCACGTTTCTGTAATGGCAGTTTGCGGGTTAGCCCAGGCTATGACGAGGGTTGATTTTCTACTATCTGGAAGATCAATGGTGATATTGTTCTTGACTAGCCAAAGTTTTAGTAAAATGGATTTTTTCAGAAAACAGTAGTGGGGGTATGGTAGAACTAGAAGAGATTCCAGAACCGCAAACGATTACGGAAAATTTAATAGGACCTATAGATTCAATCAGGTTTGACATTCCATTAGCCACTTCGCAGATATGGTGGGTAACCTCAAACACCCGAGAGGTACTCCGGTAGACTCAAGGACGGTGACAGGGAGGTTCTTGTTTACCCAAACTTGACATTACTGTTGTTCCAGGCTATGAAACCTGGCAGGAGGTTAAGTATAGCGTCGTTCTAAACTAGCTTTAGAAGTGCACGTATATATTATTTTGCCAGAGGGTTGTTGTGGTCAGTGGGAGCAGCGGAAGCATAGTGGGTAAGTAGCTTATGTCTATTTATAGACTAGAGCAGATATAGCGGAGATAGATCATCTATTTTTGATGTGACAGTCATGGGTTTGACTTCATCAGAATAGGGGATGGATCTGTTAAGAAGGTAGTAGGGTATGATGTCCTGGTATTTGGATGACACACACAGAGTAGGAAGTAAAATTCCTATACTACGATCGGTTGTACTGTGGTTGTCACACAGTTGTTTCTCCACACAGGATATGGATATAATATCTGACATTCTGGTTACTAGATCTAGATTTGGGTAGTTTCCCAATGTGGGTACTTTGACAGTATTCTAATAGTATTTTAGAATGGACGACTCCTGGCATGGTGGTGTACCTGCAGGTGATGGAGTCTCCTTCTCTAAAGTTGTATTACAGACTAAAGGGGAGAGGGATGTGCATGATTGGCATATCAATTGTTTAGGCAATTGAGTTAATCGTGAGATGTCAAGTACCGCATCAGATGTTGTTTTTGCACTAGATGCGATAAGTTTATATTAATCCAATCCTGAAGAAACATACGGAAGCAGTTTTAGAACATAAGTGAATGTTCTAGGGATTTGATGACGGCAGCCTCCTTCGGGAGACGGTTATCATTCCAGGCTTTCAAAGGTGACATGGATGACAGAGTGATTGTCAGAGTTATAGTTTTCCCTCTGACAAAGGGGGCAGTATTATGGACAGGTGGTCCAAGAGGATACTGTGGGAGGCATGGTGCTGGATACTGATTAGTTTCAGTTGTCGATACAGTCTAAGAAGTTTGGATTTGGAGTTCATTTATGAACTAGGTCCCATCAGATATCCAGACATATTCTAAAACAGGTATTACTCAATTCGGGAGATGGCTTTCTCCGCGAACTTGAGATTAAGAGAGACATAGAAATGAACATTAGGGCGGATCCACTCACTGAGACTATTTCTCGAGCACAATAGTTTTACAAACGGGTTTTGTGAAATTGATTAGTAGAGGAGTTGGGTGTTCGGTATCACACGGGCTGTGAGTATGCGACATCGCAATAATTAGCCTTAAGTGCAAGTGGGAGATTGGTTGATGTAGTGCCCTCAAAGTCAATTATTGGATCGCAGGTACGTGATTGCAATGATTGAGGGAGGACCTATACCGGTAGGACAGTCTTACTCGAGATGATAGTATGCTATCTGGTTTGCCTTTATCAGTCGTGTACAGCTTTAGGTGACATGATCACTATTACACGTTGACAGAGCCCTTAGGATCCTGCTTGACTACCAACAGTATGATGGCGATCATATACGTGAGAGTTGGGTAGTCTATAAGCACATCCATAAAAGTGGTCCCCAGTCGTGGGAGTTTCGAGACAGGGCATCGATACTTCGGAGTAGACTAGTGTATACAGTCGAGACCCAGACGAGGGGCGATGGCCGGTCTCACAAGCCATTGGTGTCAGTTGGATCACCTAAGATGTATACAGGTGCTCATTGGGTTATGAGTGCACCGGACAGGACTTGCTGGGAACCTGCTAGTTGGGTTTATACCTAGCGTCAGATAGCAATTCCCTGGTGACATGTGTACAGGTTAGTTCATCGACCTGAGATCGTAATTTATCTCGTGTGAGTTCTCACCGTGCTTTGATTACTACCCTACCACGGCTCAAAGGAGTCGTGCAAACAGGTTTTAGTTGGGTACAGTCCCGAGCCACATGGAGGCAAGTGAGCGGATCGGCAGGGGATTCGTCTCTCCCGGTATTGGGGGTGAGATTGCGCTGTGTCTAGGAGAGCCATTACACCAATTCCTTGGCCAAGGCAGGTGAGAATTACTGGTAGACATTCCAGTAGTTTCTCAGGGTGTTCAGGGCTACTCTCCGACACGACTTATACCGCTATTGGAGGTCTGACGTTACCAGCCCCCTAGGCCGGATATGCGATGCTTATAGACGAACGGACCGGACTGTACGTATATTGTCACTGATAGGCTCAGTAGGGTTCCAGAATGAGTTTGCTCATTAGGCTTCCCTTTCGGTCAGTACATGGGCAGCCGTTACGCACAGATAGTGCCGCTGACGTGCTTGTGGTTAAACCCACTGCCAGGGTACTGACGAGTCTTTAGAGTCCCCCACAGATAGTTTCCCAAGTTCGGGTGAAACGTTGTAGAGGCCGTATGGTTTTATGGCAGGGTTCGAAAATGCACGTGCACTTGTGCACGTGTCATATTTCGGACAGATAATACCAGTAGGCTTTGGTTTAAGCTTGATCCAAGTATTATATTGAGTCGGAATATTTTAGTCTCTCGTATTCGTATTCGGTCGGAATACGGATACAGGTATGTATATACAGGTGAGGGGTATTCTCGTAAACCGTTACGAGAATACTTTAGAAGATGCATTTCTTTTTGGGTTAATCATTTTGGTTTAAATGATTAATGTTTTGGAAAGTGTGACTCATGTTAATAAGTCATTGATTCTAGCATGTTCACTAATGACTCATGTTAATGAGTCATGTTGTGAGTCATGAAGAATTAATGACTTTTTTTTTGGGTGTGATATTTTAGGGTTGAGTTGGAGGTATTTTTGTAGGATATTTTCCTTGATATTTCATCACAAAACCTTATATATATCATCACCATTATTTTGGGCATCCAAGGGATTTTTTGGTGCTTGGTTATTTTGCTCACTAGATTTTTCTTGAGTTCATAATTTCCATCTCTTTGCATCTTCTTCAACTTCTATCCTATCCCTCTCATGTGATGAGAACCCTAGGGTGTTTGAGACAAAGTATTCTACTCATTCTCTACTTCATCTTGTACATGTCGGTTAGCATACTTCATGTTCGAGTTGCCTCGGTATAGAGGCGGGAGCCCGTTTAAAGATCCGTTGACGTGGTGCCACCTCGACGAGGAGACAGGAGATCGGAGTTGCCGCGAGGAGTGTGGGATGATGGCTAAAGACCGAAGGACTCGGATCGATCGGTATAGCCTTTCTACCTCTTTACAGTTTGTTAGTTTAGTGTTAATGGCAAGATTCAGGTTATAGTATGCGATAGCGCCAGTTATAAAAGTTTTTGTTCCGCGTTTGGCGTCAGAATGAAGGCCGGGGCGCTACCGTAGACTTACAGATTAATTTGGAAACTACCAGAATATATCACATGAGGCTCAGGCATATGAGTAAGAGAGGATTGACCGAGTTGTCGAAACATGGCCTACTTGGTGAGAAGCGTAAAACGAAGCTGGAGTTTTATGAACATTGCGTTTTTAGAAAACAAAAGCGCGTTAGCTTCAGTTCAGTGATGCACAACACAAAAGGTGCTCTAGATTTTATCCATTCGGATTTTTGGGGACCTTCTCCAGTTGGTTCTAAAGGAAGCGGTGCCAACTACCTGCTTACATTCATCAATGACTTTTTGAGAAAGGTTTGGGTCTACTTCTTGAAGTACAAAAGTGATGTGTTTACTATATTCAAGTAATAGAAGACGTTGCTTGAGAAGCAGACAGGCAAGCAAATCAAGAGACTAAGAACAGACAATGGATTAGAGTTTTGTTATGGAGATTTTAATGATTTCTGCAAAAACAAAGGGATAGTTCGGCATCATACCGTTTTCTACACACCACTAAATAATGGAGTCGCAGAGTGGATGAACCATACTCTTTTGGAGAAAGCACGGTTCATGTTGTCCAACGCAAGGCTCGGAAATGAGTTTTGGGCAGAAGCGGTAAATACGGTATGTTATATTATGAATCGGTCACCTCATACATCGCTAGGTTGAAGACACTGAAGCAGGTTTGGTCTAGAAAACACGCTGATTATTCAACATTTAAGGTGTTTGGTTGCCCCGCTTATGCATATTGCCATGAAGGCAAATTGGATTCTTGAGCGAAGAAATGTATATTTCTCGGTTATGCTACCGGCATTAAGGGTTATAGATTATGGTGTTCGGATCCAAAGTTGCCAAAATTTATGATTAGTAAAGATGTGTCTTTTGATGAATCTGCTATGTTGAAGCCGAAGAGTGTGGAGTCTCTAGTCGTAAACGATTCAAAGAAGGATGAGCTGGGAGTTGATATTAAGGTCGGTGAAATTTCGGGTTTGCAGGAGATCTTTCCTTCACCATTGTCTGAAGAAGCTCATGATGAGCAGTCCCATGATGATGAGTATTTTCTCACTCGAGTTCCCACACTTTGTCACTTTCACGTTTCATCATCCAGACTTGTATGAATTTGCTATCAACCTTTGTACATATAACAAAACCATTAAATACCTTGATCCCTTGATGAAGGCGCGTCGAGTCCTGCTCAGGTAGCGTCATATAATCGGCAAGATCATTATGAACATCATACGATATCAAATACTCGACGCAGTCCCAACACAGTACCTATTGTGAATGCATCTCATTCTATCCCTATTGATTTCCTAAGTTTATCCTACATTATCATCGAAATTGTTCGAGATTTAAGTTGTTAATGATATATGCCCTAGAGGTCATTATTGTATAGTACTAGATTGTATATTGCATTTTGAATGCTTGGGATATACACAGATATAATAACAGCCTTGCTTAATATGATAGTATTCTATCTGGTTTGATTATATCTTAATATGTGTATATGTTTCTTTTAACATATCGCTAATACATATTGATAGAGCCGTTATGATCTTTGCTTGACTACCAGCGTTGTGATAGCAGTCACATTGGTGTGGCTGGGTAGTCTATAAGCACATTCTTATACTTGTCCCAAGTCATAGGATTATCGAGACAGGGCATCGATACTGTAACACCCTAGTTCATTTATATCAGTTCATTTCGAGTATTTCTTTATTTATGGTATTTTCCTGATTTATTGTGTTTTGGGTGCGAATAGTGTATTTGACATCTGTATTTGCATCCGACCCGACCGGCTTACTGGAAACCCATCTTGATTCCTGTTTATGATTATCCCGGCTTGTTATGTGGATCCGTGCATTTTCATTTTATACTGCATACTGGCATTTTATCTGGTATCTGCATTTTTAATATAACATTTAAAGTCACATAAAAATATTTTAAACATATATAGCATGGCCTGCATGATACCCCTAACCCTGTCGTAGCATCCGCGCACCTTGTTCTCGTCCCGTTCAGTGAAACGAACTCGTTTGGATGTCTACGTGCACGCTACGTGCATCCGTTCTTGGGGGTATGCTTTTTCATTACCCAGGTATCCTATTTTGGTTTTGATTGACACGTATATTAACCGTATTTTCAAACCATAATTTTAGACCCGACCCGGATGTGTTTTGGACTATTTTTGTATTAGCCAGAATCTCAATTATTATATATATAATATATTTACGTTTAATAAACTGTTAACTATTAAAAAAATTATATACGAATATATTTATTTTGTTCTAAATATTTTTTTAAGAGGAATTTTAAAATTTTATTAACTGTTCACACAAACAGAACTCTTTCTCTCTCTCTCTCTATCCCTCTCTTTCTCTCTATATATATTTATATAATTCTTTATTTTTTATGATTTCCCTTTACCTTTCCCCACGTCCCCATAACCAATCTCTCTCTCTCTCTCTCTCTCTCTCTCTTCCTCTCTCTCGCGAATCCTATTCACTCGCGAATCCCGTCACCTCCCTCTACACTACGCTCACCTCCCTTCTTCTCTTTCTTTTCTTCTTCTTTAAAAACTCTGCCGCTCACGAGAACGAGAACCCTAACCCTAGCCTTCACCCTGCACCTCGCCGTCGACCTCGTCGACCTCCCCTCCTCTCCGCAACCCTCTCCTCACCTCTCTCCTCTCATTTCCCGAGCTTTCCCTGCACACCCCTAATGCCAAGAAACCCCACAACTTCGACCACGCCTGCACCCACATCGCCCCTCACCGCTGATCTTCTTCATCGGCCTCATCACCACCACCATCACCTTCCCTCCTCCTCACCAACACCCCAAGCCAACCCCGAGCTCTTCCCGTGCACAGAACCCAACCCTGCAGCTGCCGCAACCCCTTGCCTCGCCATGAAACCTCACTGTCGATGAATCCACAACCTCGTCGTCGTCACCCCTCTGTTCTGGTCGACCCCTGACCCCAGAGCACCAACCCAGAACCCACTTCCTCTCTTCTTCTCCTCCTTCTTCTTCTTTCTTCTTTCTTTCTTGATCTTGTTTCTTTTTCTGGTGATCGCCGCCGAAGCCGTGTCGCTGCCGACGATCCAAGTGACCCAGTGGACATCCCCTGCCAGCGTCGTTACCTTCTTGCCTTACCTGGACCTGTCCCGTGTGCCCTGTGTGCGTTGCGATGTTTACCCGACGTCGGACGCAGCGTACGCACCCCGTCGTGAGATCCGATCTGGCAAGTTTATCTTGCTACATGCTATAATACTTATCTTGCATCTATATGAATAAAAATATCACATGTTGATTGCATTATACATCCATACTAATGTTTTACTGTTTTTGGATACCCATATGCATCCATATCATTTAATATATATGTAGCTACATCTACAGATCACATTAATTCATATTACTGCTACATTAGTACCCCATACTTGATAGTGTCCATCCTACATAATCTTGGAGCTGTAAATGTGACCCCTGATCGATATTTGTGCACCCATACCATTAATTATAACTAGTTGCATGCCACGTCACATTATTTCATATTACTGTTATATTAACACCCCATGTTTGATAATGTGCATCCTACATAGTCATGAAGCTGTAATTGTAACCCCTGATAGATATTTGAGCATCCATGTTTTATTGTGTATTCATACCATTAATTCTGCATATCCAGCTGCATGCCATATTATATTAATTCATATTATTGTTACATCAACACCCCATGCTTGATAATGTGCACCCTACATAGTCATGATGTAACCCATGATAGATATTTGTGCATCCATGCTTTCACCGTACATCCGTACCTTTACCGTGATTCGAAACTTGCTACATTTTACTGTTGGGCACCCACTTGATACATGTACACTACTTGAAATGACCTGATATATCACTACTTGACATGCTACCTGATTCTGTTTCTAATGCTGACAATCCTGACATGTTGTCCCGATGGACATATCCTGTTGTCTGTATAGACAAACCTGTACCTGCTTGATCCTGTGCTGGCATTAGCTCCAGATTTATCAATACCTGACTTGAACATATAACTTGGGGGTATGGGAAAATCAATGATGAAACCTGACTTGTAACTCGACAGTTCGATGCTTATACTGATCAGTTTTACGGGCTAGGCCAGCCCCGGGATGATGCAGCTGACATCATTCGTCTGTACATGTTACCTGTTTACTGCCTAGCGGCACATCTCTGATTTAGTCCGAGAGTCTTGACCGTGGTCCCGGGCATGCACGGGATACTATTGAGTTATATCGACGATTCATTAAATTGATTTCAAAGACTTGAGAGTAATTAACCCAGTAGCATAGATTACTCACCGCATGCACATACACTTCACTATTCCATATTCATGTTACTGTTATACACTCATTACTGTTCATGCTCATGCCTGCATATCTTGTTACCTCCTGATTATATTTTATTGTTTGATATTATGTTGCACTGACGTCTGGATTTTGCATGGCCCAGATCCTTTATCTCTTTCGCAGGCTGACCAGGAGTACTTCAGTCGACAGGCCGAACAGTGAGGAGCAATTTGGTATTTACTTCAGTTTAGTTTAGTTTTCTTTTAGCATTTTCATTTCCTGATGTGAGCCTGTATTTGGGACGTACTTTCCAGATGTTTGCTTATTGAATTTATTGCTTCCGCATATTATTTCTTGACTCGTTTATTCTGGCAAATGGATATGTACTAGATAGTTTATCTTATTTCTACCGTTCTTGATATCTTATAGACAGCCTTAATGTGACTGTGGAGGGATGTTTCCTAGCCACAAGTAGCATGGTTGGCTCTGTCACGTGCCGATCTTAGCGCTCTCTGGGAAGGGGGGCGTGACAGGGTTTGTTTGGTATCAGAGTCATAGGATTTAGGTTAATCGGGTTTGATTCTTTTGTAGTTGGGTATTGGACCCAATACACGAATCAGAATACTCGTAACTAGGAGCATGTCCTGCCACTTTACCATCTTGCCATTCTTGAATCTTATCTTTTTCTTGACCCTTTGCCTTGACGAGATGCAAACGACTTTGCATCTCGGCTTGACATCCTTCGGTTCCTTATTGTTTCTCCCTACTTACTTATTCGATTCTGATACTAGGATTTGGGCGACTTGAACGGAGTTATGTTATTGTAACTATGAACTGCAGTATGGTTACAATGTGGTACTCTATTTAAATAACTTAGAGTTCTAGTCTTGATTCACTTCCTTGTTTCATGGTCGTTATATCGCCTTGCTTCTCTTGCTTTCCAGTTCATGTTTTATCGTCAGATTGAATCCTATTTACCGTGCTTATTTTCTTCAGTGTCTTGGCTTCAGGTGAAGTCGTTTCCTACTTGTTCATGATTTTCCTGCATTAGCATTATTCGATTCTGGTGCATCCTATTGTTTTATGTCGATCAAGTTTGTTGTTGCACACTCGATTTCTTGCACGACCCTGTCTAGTTGTTGGGACATCTACACTGGGAATGGAAAGATCATATCTATTACTGAGTGTAAAGATTGTTTGGTTGTTATCTGCGGACGGGAGTTATTTGCAGATTTCTTGGTGATCGATACCGGCAGTTATGATGTTTTCTTGGGAATGGACTTTCTCGGCACTTTTCACACTCACATTGATTGTAGGGCAAAGAAAGTGATTTTTCAGATTCCCGGACATCCGGAATTTGTTTTTGCTGGAGGTAGCAGTTCCGTTGGGCCAGTCGAGTTTAGGGCTAGGTCGACAAACAATGTTCTTTCATCGATGGAAGTTGATAAGGAGGAAGCGCCAGCTGTAGTTCGAGAGTTCATGGACGTGTTCGAGGACATCTCGGGTTTATCGCCAAAACGAGATGTGGAGTTCGCGATCGATCTTGTTCCTGGTGCAGCGCCAATCTCAAAGGCGTACTATCCAATGGCACCAGTGGAGTTGGAAGAAGTAAAGAAGCGGGTTACCGAATTGCTAGAGAAGGGTTGGATTCGCAGCAACAATTCACCTTTGGGAGCTCCAGTTCTTCTAGTCAAAAAGAAAGATAGCACAAGGAGGATGTGCATCGACTATTGAGAATTAAACCGGGTGACTATTAAGAACAAGTACCCGATCCCTCGCATTGGCGAATTATTCGAGCAACTTAGTGGCACGAGGGTATTCTCGAAGCTGGATTTGCGATCCGGATATCATCAGGTCGGTGTTAAATTAGAGGATATTTGCAAGACTGTGTTCCGAACTCGATATGGACATTACGAGTATTTAGTGATGCCATTCGGAGTCACGAATGCACCGGCGATATTTATGGACTTGATGAACCGAATCTTTTCACCGTTCTTAGACCAGTTTATAGTGGTGTTCATCGATGATATTCTGGTCTACTCGAGGAGCCTAGAAGAGCATGCAGAACACTTGAAGATCGCACTACAGACATTGAGGCAAGAAAGATTATATGCAAAGATGAGCAAGTGCGAGTTTTGGCTTGAAGAAGTGAAGTTTTTGGGGCACGTCGTATCCGGAGATGGAATCGCTGTTGATCCCTAGAAGATTGCAGCAGTTCAAGATTGGCTAATTCCGAAGAACGTAGCAGAGATCAAAAGTTTTCTTGGACTTGCCGGATATTACAGAAGGTTCGTGGAGAATTTTGATCGATTGGCTGAGCTTTTGACCAAGCTTACGCGAAAGGAGGTACCGTTCGTATGGACGGATAGTTGTTGGTCAGCTTTTGAGGCGTTGAAGCAAAGATTGTTAACCGCTCCTATTTTGACCATACCAGACGGTTCCGGAGGATTGGTAATTCACAGCGACGCATCTGGGAAAGGTTTGGGATGTGTTTTGATGCAGCATGGGAAGGTTATAGCCTACATATCAAGATAGTTGAAGACCCATGAGAAGAATTATCCAACTCATGATTTAGAGCTTGCAGCAGTGATTTTCGCTTTGAAGATTTGGAGACACTACTTTTTGGGCGAAAGGGTCGAAGTATTCACCGATCACAAAAGCTTAAAGTATGTGTTCATGCAGAAAGAGCTTAACATGAGGCAGCATAGATGGTTAGAGCTGATGGCTGACTATGATCTTGATCTCAAGTATCATCCGGGGAAAGTTAATGTAGTGCTGGATGCGCTTAGTCGGTAACCAGCAATTCGGATGTTGACTGTACAGAAGGAGCTTATCGAATATTTTCGGAGATTCGATTTGGAGATTGTGCTACTGCATTCTTCAGGACAGTTGATGCAGCTGCAAGTACAGTCATCGTTGATCGAGAGTATTAAAGAAGCACAGTCACAGGACCCATGGTTGCAAAAGTTTCGAGAACAGGTAGTAGCGGGAATTCGAACAGACTTGTTGATTCATGAAGATGGTTCGTTGCGATATAGTAGCCGTTTGTGTGTGCCGAAAGGAGACATTCGCAAAGAAGTTATGATGGAGGCACACATTTCCGCATATTCCGTACATCCAGGAGGCACGAAGATGTACCATGATCTACGACAACATTTCTGGTGGGAAGGCATGAAAAGGGAGATTGCTCGCTTTGTAGCGAAGTGCTTAGTGTGTCAGCAAGTTAAGGCTGAACATCAAAGGGTAGCTGGTTTATTACAACCACTTCCGATTCCCCAATGGAAGTAAGAATATATAACCATGGATTTCGTGACAGCTTTACCGCGGAGTCCAAAGGGCAATAATGCAGTTTGGGTAATTGTTGATCGATTGACCAAGGCAGCTCATTTCATACCATTTCGAGTTGGTCAGTCAACGGAAGCATTGGCAGAACGGTACATGCAGGAGATTGTGAGATTGCATGGAGTACCGTGAGCATCGTTTCCGATCGTGATACCCGATTCTTATCGCACTTCTGGAGGAGTTTACAGGAAAGTTTGGGAACGCGATTGAAGTTTAGCACTGCTTATCATCCCCAGACAGATGGCCAGTCGGAAAGAACGATCCAAACTCTTGAAGACATGTTGAGAGCTTGCATGTTAGACTTCAAGGGTTCATGGAAGGATCATTTACACTTGGTGGAGTTTTCGTACAATAACAGCTTCCAGGCGACTATTCAGATGGCTCCATTCGAAGCATTGTATAGTCGCAAATGTCGCTCACCTGTTTGTTGGGACGATGTTGGAGAACGAAGATTGTTGGGACCGGATTTGATCGTCCAAACCGTGGAGAAAGTTAATACCATCCGGAATCACATGAAGGCAGCACAGGATCGACCGAAGAGTTGGGCCGATACATCGAGAAGACCTCTAAAGTTCGCTGTTGGTGATCTGGTATTCTTGAAGATATCACCGACTAGAGGAGTGATTCATTTTGGGAGTCGAGGCAAGCTTAGTCCTCGATTCGTGGGGCCTTTCGAGATTATGGAGCATGTTGGAGAAGTGGCTTATCGATTGGTGTTACCACAATCTTTGGCAAATGTTCATGACGTGTTTCATGTATCTCAACTCCGTACGTATGTTCGAGATGAAACACACGTGCTAGATCATTCGGAGCTGATTGTTAGGGAGGATTTAACCTTTGACGAGCGACCGATGTCGATTGTTGATCGAAGAGAAAAGGTTCTCAAGAACAAGGTTATCCCTCTCGTACTTGTTTCTTGGGGAGATCGTTCGCATGGAGAATCGACTTCGGAACGTGAAGACGGGATTTGACAGAAGTTTCCACACCTCTTCTTGTAGATTCATGCTTGTTTTTCTTTTCTTGTTCCTGGAATTTCGAGGACGAAATTCTTTTTGTAGTTGGGTATAATGTAATACCCTAGTTCATTTATATCAGTTCCATTTCGAGTATTTCTTTATTTATGGTATTTTCCTGATTTATTGTGTTTTAGGTGCGAATAGTATATTTGACATCTGTATTTGCATCCGACCCGACCCGCTTACTGGAAACCCGTCTTGATTCCTGTTTATGACTTATCCCGGCTTGTTATGTGGATCCGTGCATTTTCATTTTATACTGCATACTGGCATTTTATCTGGCATCTGCATTTTTAATATAACATTTAAAGTCATATAAAAATATTTTAAAAATATATAGCATGGCCTGCATGATACCCCTAACCCTGTCGTAGCATCCGCGCACTTTGTTCTCGTCCCGTTCAGTGAAACGGTCTCGTTTGGATGGCTACGTGCACGTTACGTGCATCCGTTCTTGGGGGTATGCTTTTTCGTTAACCAGGTATTCTATTTTGGTTTTGGTTGACACGTATATTAACCGTATTTTCAAACCATAATTTTAGACCTGACCCGGGCGTATTTTGGACTATTTTTGTATTAGCCAGAATCTCAATTATTATACATATAATATATTTACGTTTAATAAACTGTTAACTATTAAAAAAATTATACACGAATATATATATTTTGTTCTAAATATTTTTTTTAAAAAGATTTTTCAAATTTTATTAACTGTTCACACAAACAGAACTCTCTCTCTCTCTCTATCCCTCTCTTTCTCTCTATATATATTTATATAATTCTTTATTTTTTTATGATTTCCCTTTACCATTCCCCACGTCCCCATAACCACTCTGTCTCTTTCTCTCTCTCTCTCTCTCTCTTTCTCTCTCTCTCTCTCCCCTCTCGCGAATCCCGTCACCTCCCTCTACACTACGCTCACATCCATTCTTCTCTTTCTTTTCTTCTTCTTTAAAAACTCTGCCGCCCATGAGAACGAGGACCCTAACCCTAGCCTTCACCCTGCACCTCGCCGTCGACCTCCCCTCCTCTCCGCGACCCTCTCCTCACCTCTCTCCTCTTATTTCCCGAGCTTTCCCTGCACACCCCCGACGCAAAAAAAAGCCCACAACTCCGACCTCGCCTACACCCACATCACCCCTCGCCGCCGATCTTCTTCGTCGGCCTCATCACCACCACCATCACCTTCCCTCCTCCTCACCAACACCCCAAGCCAACCCCGAGCTTTTCCCATGCACAGAACACAAACCTGCAGCTGCCGCAACCCCTTGCCTCGCCGTGAAACCTCACCGTCGACGAACCCACTACCTCGTCGTCGTCACCCCTCTGTTCAGGTCGACCCCTGACCCCAGAGCACCAACCCAGAACCCACTTCCTCTCTTCTTCTCCTTCTTCTTCTTCTTTATTCTTTCTTTCTTGATCTTGTTTCTTTTTCTGGTGATCACCGCCGGAGCCGTGTCGCTGCCAACGATCCGAGTGACCTAGTAGACATCCCCTGCCAGCGTGGTTACCTTCTTGCCTTACATGAACTTGTCCTGTGTGCCATGTGGACGTTGCAAAGTTTACCCGATGTCGGACGCAGCGTACGCACCCCGTCGTGAGATCCGATCATGCAAGTTTATCTTGCTACATGCTATAATACTTATCTTGCATCCATATGAATAAAAATATCACATGTGTTCCCGCCAAAAATTTCTGCGCAAAAGAGCCCAAGGTATCAAATAGCAGCGATACGCTTAAGAAAATGTGAACCAGTATTTTCTGAGCTGTATTTTGATAAACTCTCGAATGAGAAAGAGTTAAATTATGATGGTATCAAAAGTGTCTCGAAAAATCCTTCGATTTGATATATTATGAGCCTCATAATTCACCCGGGATCAAAATTTATGAGCAAATGTTTCTCCCAATCAGAGCAAAGCTGTGTTCAAGTCTTGAGATTCGAAATTAAGCTGCGCTTCATAAAGCACTAACGCCAAGAGCGCCAGCGCTGAGAGTCAAAGACTTTGACTAGCGCACAACGTGCAAAGCACGAGTGCGCTAGCGCTAAGAGCGCTGCGCTCCAAGTTGCGCACCATGGGCAGAGCGCATAAGCGCTAGCGCTGGAACTAAATGTTCCTCATCGTTGGATCAAATATCCAACAGATATGATTAAATCATTAAATAACAAGAATGAAATTCTGTTGAATCTTTCCAAACAGAAAAGATTGTGCCCTGAATTTGGAACACCGTTGGATCATTGATCCAATGGTGATTAAAAATCATTAAAATACAGAACAAATCTTGTAAGGAGGAAAGATTTCTCAATCTTGTTAAAACAAGAAGATTATCTTCTGTAAACCAGAAGCCCTTGGATCAAAGATCCGACCGTGGAAAAATTTCCAAATCAATTAGAGAATAAATCTCTTTAACTGATTCAACAAATCAGCCTCTCCTATATAAAGGCCCCAAGACTTCAAGTCTTAAAAGGAGGAAACCCCCATAAACTTTGAGAAAATCTCAAGAAGAAGAAGAAGCTCTCGGCAAAAGAAGACAATTCTTTTTCAAGGTATAAAGAATATACAGACGAAATCGTCTCAATATAAACAGAAATACTTACTTCTTTCACAGATCATAGATCTATAAGACAAAGTTGTCTTTCACAAAAGAGATTATGAACATCTCATTATTGGGGGGGGAGAATTATTCAATTCTCTCAGGATCACAGATCCATAAAGGCAAAGCCTTTCATCAACAAGAGATTGAAATATCTCCTATGAACTAAGAATTTTGTTCTTAGAATCTTGAGACGAAGTCTCTCATCAAAGAACAGATAATCTTCAGAGCGCAAAGTTAACCTAAGAAGAGCCTTAGCGCTCCTAATCTAATAAGAGCCTTAGCGCTCCTGATTTAAAAGTGCCTTAGTGCTCTTCATCTAGCACAAAGAGCTGCAGTGCAATAGCACTTCAAACACAATGCACTGCACTCATTGGCTAGCGCTCAGCGCTAAACACGTCACGTACTCCTCACGTGTGTGCTGCATTACTGAAAGCGCTTTGCGCTCGTTATATGGCACCAGCACCAAGCGCCTCAACGCTTCAATCATAGCGCATCAGTGCTCTACATATAGCGCAAAGCGCATCCGCGCTCTACATATAGCGCAAAGCGCTAAGCGCATCAGTGCTCTACATCTAGCGCAAAGTGCTAAGCGCATCTGCACTCTTCATTTAGTGATAAGCGCTAAGCTCATTAGCGCTTCACATCCGGCGCAAAGCACACTAGCGCTTTAACCATAGCGCCCTGCGCTCATTAACTGTCGCTAGTGCCAAGCGCGCCACATGCTTTTATGTGCACTTGGGCAGAACATAAATTTTTCTTTGAATAAGCCCCAGAGCTATGATGAATGCTCAGCATTCAGTAAAAGACAAACATTGTCAGAAGCTAAATCAATGCTCAGTATTGTTAAAAGGGCCGAGCTCAAACAAATCCTTAACAGCCCAAAATAAATGTTAAACATTTTAACTTGATTGGACTTAGCCTAAGACTGGCCATAAGTCCTCAATTCAGATTTAACTGAGCCGATGTGCTCATAATCTAATTAATTGATTTTAGTCCCAAATTGGACTACAGATCTCCCAACCAACTTTGGTTCAAGGGTACATCTCTGACCCCCTCTGACATATGTCGTTGTAATCCTTCAACATCTTCAGAGAGGTGACGGGTCCCGGCAACCATACATTTCATGGACTATGATGTCCTTAACCTGGACTGTGGGGTCCTTAAGCCCATGGACTATAATGTCCTTAACCTTGACTGTGAGGTCTTTAAACTCACGGACGATGATGTCCTTAACCTAGACTGTGGGGTCCTTAAGCCCAAGGATTATGATGTCCTTAACCTTGACTGTGAGGTCTTTAAACTCACGGACTATGATGTCCTTAACCTTGACTGTGAGGTCTTTAAACTCACGGAATATGATGTCCTTAACTTTGACTGTGAGGTCTTTAAACTCACGGACTATGTTGTCCTTAACCTTGGACCACTATGTCCTTAAACCGGTATTGGACCACTATGTCCTTAAACAGGAAATCGACCGCAATGTCCTTAAACTAAACAGTTGAGTCCAAATGCTCTCTTGTTGGATCTAAACGATCCCGTTAAGTTGATCTTAGTCTGAAATGAGACTAACGTATTCTTAACAAACGTTTAAGTTGATCTTAGTCACAAATGAGACTAACGTATCCTTAAACCAACCCCCAAACCCAAATCTAAGAAAATACAGATTTGGACTAATCCACGTCCTACGGGCGACAACATAAATTAGTCTCCGTATACAATCCACGGGGAACCAAAAATAAAACAAACACACACGACATGAAGTGACCATCTGGAGAAGGAGAAAGTGGTTACCGCGATACAGTAGCGTAATTAACTGCAGGGGCTTGCACCTGCAGGGAAGAGCGTCCCCACAATCAAAAACCCCTCAATGAGGGGGAATCTGACGAAGTCTGCTACATCGGCCGCATCCGTTTAAGACTTTGATACATGGTGCCATAAATCACCTTGGCATCTTCGGAGAGGTGGACGGATAGCATCAATTAGCATCTGCCCTCGGAATTCAGGCCCTGACGTCCCAACGTCCTTGTCGCGTCTCTGTGTTCGGCGGAGAACAGATTCTGGTACGCCCGGTGGGACCTTTTCCTCTTTCCACTCCACACTTCATGTGTCGTGTTTCGCGAACAAATCACGGTTTGACATGGTTGCCCCTGAATTCGAGGTACTAAGATTTGGTGTCTTGCTTCGTGCAGAAAAGAGAACATTAATGGCCTCTAACTGCTCCAGCTGCAACTCCCATTCCGCCTCATCTGGAGGAGTAACCTACGGGCTTCAGGCGGCCTCCGTTTTTACAATGCCGGTGGACCAGGTGACTCAAGCCACCACTGGGCTATTCTTCGGGACCATGCTCCCACCGATGAGCTTCAACACCCCTGAACCATTGCAAGAAGCTCAAAAGAAGTCAGTCATTGCTTGGCTTACCACTACTGCGGCCCCTCTTAACGGGTCGCCCAAACCAAGCGCCTCAGTTTTCAGCAGACTGGGCCAAAGCTCCAACGGGCCCATGAAGAAGCCCGCAATTCCTGAAGGTGTTATCCCTAAGCGGTTAGCCATTCCTACTCCTAAAGTCCCCAAGGCGGCTTCTCCTGCTAAGGGGTCGGTCTTCACGAGACTGGCCGTTTCAGCTCCCATTCCAGACAAAGTCATGAAAGTTGTTTCCTCTGTTCGAAAGTCAGCCTTTGCAAGACTGACAACCCCCTCTCAACGGGTTTCAGTCTTCGACGGGCTAGCACCAATAACAGTCTCTCCTCAAAGCCGGGGGCATGAAGAAGCTCATCCAACAGCAGAGATGATCCCGGTCACACGACATGCTCGACGTCGCCACTGACGCCGAGTGAGGAAAGCTGGGGGCAGTTCACCATCTGGATTGACTCCGCCAGCTCCAATCATAGAAGTTGATGCCGCTGTTCAAACTGGGAACAACTTTGAACCACTTAGGAGGGTACGCAGGAACTCTACGACCGCTGTTCAAAAAAGTCTCCTCCGCCTGTGGGGAATGCCACAAACGCGAAGCTCGAACAGCCCCCTCAGCTGCTGTCCTCTAAGATTTACAAAGTCTGGCATCAAGTCCAAGACTCGGTGATTGATCAAGATTACTCTCGCCGACAGAAAAAAGTGAAAGTTCAGCGAGAAGATGACTACCCTGTCAAGCCACAGAAGGCGACAACTACTTGGGTGCCCACTGCAACGGCCCCATCAACTTCGACCGCTCACAAGAAAAGAAGGCCGGAGAAAATCCCTGAGTCTGCGACAAATCGCAAGAACACTGAATCTAAATGCCCCAAGTCTGGGGGCATGGTGGTGCACACCATCTATATGGCATCCGGAAAAGAGGATAGCCGTATTTCCACAGGTCATCGACTGCTTACGCGATCAGTGACTAAGGCTCAGGAGCAACAACAACAAAAGCTCTAAGAAATGCTAACAGCTATGGCCGCACTTACGGGATCGAAAGCAAGCCCGGAGACATCCTCGGAGCAGCGCCATGAGCAGGAAACTGATGCTGAATTCCTTCGGAGAATACTTGAGAAGAAGGACAAAGAGGCTGCGGAACAAGCGGCCAATATAAAACAAATGGCCCTTCTGTTCCAAGATATGGTAGGCATGATGATCCAGCCGGACCCTCCAGCCGAACACCCTCCAGTAATAATTGAAAATGATAGAGGAGAGACATCAAACCCTCTGCCGGCTCTGTCAGTAGCTAAGGAGGAGACCATCTCAAAAGCCGTCCTGGATGATTACATCGCTCAACAGATATGAGTTCACCAGGCGAATGAAGCGGCCGGCCAAATTGTTAAAACTGGACGACCCTATCCGGGTTGGTACAACCAAATAAAGTACCCACCGGGATACACGATCCCCAAATTCCACGTATATAAGGGGACGGGAAATCCGCATCAGCATGTTGCTTAAATTAGGGCTCTTTGCGGCAATACCGGAGGTGACGACAAATTGTTACATCGTCAGTTCGTCGGCAGCTTGGCGGAAACGACCTTTGAGTGGTATTCGGAGCTGCCCAACGACTCCGTCAAGACTTTTACGGAGATGGAATTGCTGTTCACCCAATGTTTCGCAAGCGCTAGCGAACGCACCCCAATCACGGCGTTGATCAATGCCCGAGTGAAGCCAGGCGAAACATGGGTTCAGTACGCGATACGGTGGCAGAACCTATAGTCGAAATGCGAACAGCACATAAAAGAGGCTCCTGCAGTAGGCATGTTTGTGGGAACCCTCGATCCGCAGGCAACCATATCCCAATTCATGATGTTCTTCAAGCCGACCAACTTCCAGGCCTTGATTGACAAGCTGGCCCAAATGGACCAGATGGGCCATAGGCCTTCCTCTTCAAAGACGGAGCCTTGGAATGAAAAGGGCAAAGGGAAAGCAACCTTCGTCGCCAACGCTCAACAACAACCGAGTGGCCCAAGACCGGTTGTTCGCCAAAGCAATAAATGCCAATCCCTCGAGGAGAAACTGGGACGTCCTTACTCGTTTCCCCGGGATAAAACAAGGAAACTGTTTGAACTAGCAATACGCAATGGGCTCATCACCTTGCCGGATCCGAGATACTCATCGCAACTCGGTGACGCAAACCATCCTAACTATTGTCTCTACTATCGAGTAATGGGCCATCCAATCGAAGATTGCTACGTCTTCAAAAACTGGGTTGAAGATCAGTATCGGCAAGGCAAATTCGGGTTGTCTGAAAATTGAAGGTGAATCAGCCACAACAGCACACTCCTAAAAGGGTGGACACGCCAGAGGCATCATGCTCTTTTATAGAGGAAGCTCCATGGGAATTCGTTCTTTCGGCAAATGCTAAAAGAATGCTGAAAGATCTTCAAACATGCTCGGAGATCAGGTGGAAAATCCCTCTAGAGCCGGAGATCATCGAGGGGATGCTAAAACCATGCCCAACATTGGGAGTTAATAGTGATGGTGGACAAAACATTCGGGCCCAGCCGTCAAAGTCTTCGAAGAAAAAGAAGAAGATCAAAAAGCCCACGCAGTTTGATGACAAGTGCACGAATCTGCAAAAGCATATTGATGCGCTGGAGGAATATAACCAGAAGGCGCGAACCCCGGTCACACTCCAAGAATTTCTCAACAATATCCTTGAGAGCGAAGATAACGACAATAACGACGGGGATGACTCGTCAAAAGAATCTGAGGACTATGTGGCAAGTTGCCACATGATCTCTCATTCGACGTTAACTAACGAAGAAGCTCACTCGGCGATAAAAGACAACATAAAAGAGCTGGGGGCATGATCGAAGCCAAAACCCTTGGAACCGTCTGTCAAGATGATCGACTTGCTACTAAACGAAGCCCGTCAGAAAAGCAAAGCCAATCGAGAGCGTAAACTGGCTATATTCGAGAAAGCCAAACACCGACGACTGAATGAAAAGGTCGAGGCACCCCAACCGGATTGAAGCATCCCTATCGTCAGCAAAAGCAAGCTTAAAGTAAGGAAACAATTCGCTAGAGCCCTGTCAATAGGAATGAAGTTGCCCTCTTTCAGAGAAAATTCTCCTGGAAGTATACATCTTGATAAAGCGGACATACATCCTAATTTCTGCATATACTATCAGAGGATTGCACACCCTACCGAGAAGTGCATAACCTTTAAAAACTAGTGGCAGGGATATATCGTCCACCAACAGCACGTTCAACGAGTGAAGCGCAAGGCTCGTCGGGAACGGAAAAGCACGACAGATGAGCGCAAAAGAGCTGCTGGAAACTGTCACATAGTCGACACCAAGGAATCGCAAGTTATCACCTTTGGAAGCGACTCTGACAAAGAAATCACCCTCAGCCCTCTCTTCAAGGAATCCACCTCCGACCCAAAAGATACGAAGATTTGCGAGAAAATCTAGCTGCATAATCGTACGTTGCCCGAAAAATCTCGGACCTATGAACAAATGACCGAAACATCGTTAAACTAATACAAACCCGCGGCGTTCCCAGTTTGACGTGGTAAAAAAAACGGTATGTCCATAAGCGAGATGGGCACGAATGAAAACCCGAAAGGTCTCCGTGAGTAAAAATAGCAGGGCTACCAGCGAGTTTTGTGAAAACCCGAAAGGGTGCAATCTTGTTAAAAGACACTTGCAAGGTCATCTCGACCCTGTAAGGAGAAACCACCTGCATGAGATCCTTACGACTCACAAAGGAGAAACACACTTAGGGATCCTCACGATTCCTAAGGAGAAATTACACTTACGAGATCCTCACGACTCATAAGAAGAACTCTCTTACGAGACCCTCATGACTCGTAGAATTCAAAAGCCTTAAGTTACAGGGATCTGAACCTGTTCTTAAGCCATCACAATTTCCAAATTGCCCTACAAGCGGTTCAATGTTGACCCTTGTATACAATCCACAGGCACAAATGAACATTTCCCTAACAGAGTCCCACCAGCGACTAGGGATATGCTCATACGGTAAACAAACACTTGTAGGTCCTCTCAACTTGCATGGAGAAAACACTCTTGTAAGATCCTTACGACTTATAAGAGACCACACACTTAGGAACCCTCAAGATTCCTAAAGAGAAAACGCACCTACGAGATCCTCACGACTCGTAGAGAGAAACACCTTTATGAGACCCTTACGGTTCATGAAGCCAAAAGCCTTAGTCGACGGGATCCTAACCCTGTTTGCTAAGCCACCTTTGTTCGACATCGACAGAGGCAAATGATGATTCGCTCCTGGCAATATCCCAATTGTAGCGATACTGATGCCTAAATCAGTATCAAATTCCAAGCCCTTTCACGGCTAATGATGATTCGCTCCTGGCAATATTCTAGTTGTAGCGATGCTGATGCTAAGATTGGCATCAGGTTCCAAGTTCCACACTCGCGATAAAGATTCAGTGAGCCAAAAATGCATATGAAATAGCCGAAATGATGGGGAAACTTGCAACAAAATCAGCAAGTAAAAGATATGCATACAAAAATAGCCGAAATGATTGGGCAACTCGCAATAAAAAATAGCGAGTAAAAAGAAAAAATAGCCGAAATGATTGGGCACCATGAAAAATAGCCGAAATGATCGGGCAATCGCGACTTTTGCGATACAAAAAGCTGAAATGATAAAGCATCGCGGAAAGAAAATAAAATAAATGAAAGAATGAATCTTTTTGCCCTACAGGTGAGGTCATATTGACCCCTGTATACAATCTATGGGCACAAACAAGAAGGGAACCATATCGTCCCACCAGGCTTCGTCGAAGCGAAGCCAAATCTCGATGGTTCATAGACAACCTAAAGAAAATCTTGACATTCGTCGCAATGTTGCAGACACAATGTCAACAAACGGAGTGAAGGAAGATCCCTAGCTTCAGGGTCTCGATGTCAACATCGACAACTTAGATATCAATACCGGCATTCTTCCTCCCTCCAATCGGATGCAGACGCAACATCAACAAATGGAGCCGCGACAAAGTCCCGTAGTTCCAAATCTCAACGGTTCACAGACAGCCTAGAGACTATCCCGGAACCATGGAAAAGTCCCCTAGTTCCAAATCTTGACGGTTCACAGACAGCCTAGAGATCACCAACGACGTTTCTCTTTACTCCAGCAGGATGCAGATGCGACGTCAAAAAACGACCCCAGGGTCAAAACAACGGAACCATGGCAAAGTCCCCTAGTTCCAAATCTCGACGGTTCACAGATAGCCTAGAGATCACCAACGGCGTTTCTATTCACTCCAACCAGATGCAGACGTGATGTCAACAACCGACCTCAAAGTCGCAACGAAGCGGAGCTATGGCAAAGTCCCTAGTTCCAAATCTCAATGGCCACATCTACAGCCTGGAGACCAACAACTGTATACCTCCTTATTTTGGCAGGATACAGATGTTACACCATCAATTGGAACCACGGCAAAGTCACCAGTTCCAAGACTCTACTGTTCATAGACAACCTAGCGTCAGCAAATGACCCCGTGTCGGAAATACGTCATCCAATGAACCCGTCTCGGAAACAAGTCAACCGACCTCCTCGATTCAGGGAAATTAGCATCCTTGACGAGAGCATCCCGATTCGCGTCGACCCATAGAGAAATCAGCGTCTTTGCAGGAATACCTCGATTCATCTCAACCCTAAGGAAATCAGTGTCCTTGGCAACCTCTTCGATTCAAGGAAATCAGCGTCCTTGACGAGAGCGTCTCGATTCGCATCGACCCGCAGAGAAATTAGCATCTTTGCAGGAATACCTCGATTCGTTTCAACTCTGAGGAAATCAGTGTCCTTGGCAAAAACCTCGATTCAGGGAAATCAGCGTCCTTGACGAGAGCACCTCGATTCGCGTCGACCCGCAAGGAAATCAGTGTCTTTGCAGGAATACCTTGATTCGTTTCGACTCCAGGGAAATCAATGTCCTTGGCAAAACCTCGATTCAAGAAAATCAGCGTCCTTGGCGAGAGCATCTTGATTCGCATCGACCCACAAAGAAATCAGCGTCTTTGCAGGAACACCTCGATTCGTCTCAATCCGAGGAAATCAGCGTTCTTGGCGAAAACCTCGATTCAGGGAAATCAGCGTCCATGACGAGAGCATCTTGAATCGCGTTGACCCGCAAGGAAATCAGTGTCTTTGCAGGAATACCTCAATTCGTCTCAACTCCGAGGAAATCGGTGTCCTTGGAAAAACCTCGATTCAGGGAAATCAGCGTCCTTGGCGAGAGCATCTCGATTCGCGTCGACCCGCAAGAAAATATGCGTCTTTGTAGGAATACCTCGATTCGTCTCAACTCCGAGGAAATCAGTGTCCTTGGCAAATACCTCAATTCAGGGAAATCAGCGTCCTTGATGAGAACATCTTGATTCGGGCCGACCCACAGAGAAATCAGTGTCTCTGCAGGAATATAGAACGTCAGCAAAGAGGAGCCGCGACAAAGTTCCCAGTTCCATGATTCGGCGGTGCACAGACAACGCAAAGTCAACCCTCGACCTCCCTGTTGAAGCAATGCTTTGACTCGGGAGTAGGTCAACTCATAAATCACTTACGAGTCCTTTCGACTTGTAAGGAAGAAAATTCTTTTGTGAGATCCTTACGACTCTCAAGAAAAAACACACTTAGGAATCCTCACGATTCCTAAGGAGAAAATACACCTACGAGATCCTCTCGACTCGTAGGGAGAAAAAATCTTTTTGAGACCCTCACGGCTCATAAATTTGAAAAGTCTTAGGCAGTAGATCTGAACCTGTTTCCTAAGCCATCGCTTCTTATCTCGAATCAGGGAAATCAGCGCCCTTGGCGAGAACCTCTCGATTCGTTTCGACCCGCAAGGAAATCAGTGTCTTTGCGAGAATCTCTCGATTCATCTTAACTTGCGGGGAAATTAGTGTCCCTATGCATAAAGAAAATTCTCTTGTGGGATCCTTACAATTCTCAAGAGAAAACGCACTTAGGAGTCCTCACGACTCCTAAGGAGAGAAGACACCTACGAGATCCTCACGACTCGTAGGGAGAAAAGCCTCAGTGAGACCCTCACGGCTCATAAAATTGGAAAGTCTTAGGCAACAGATCCTAACCCTGTTTCCTAAGTCATCGCTATCTTATAAAGAGTTCAAGATGAACTGTTATCTACCATCTATGGGCCACACTTGCCAAAGCTACATTGCCACTGAAACGGAGAAATTACTCATGAGCATATAAACTACTTCACACCAGAGTAAGACATAAAGAAATAGAAAGGTGCAGCTCATGGGGGCTGAGGGTTTGGAACTATATCCCTTAAGAGTCGAGATTTGAGTCAATGATAAATGACGACGCTTGTGTTCGCTCATTATCTTCTCAGATCAAGATTCTGAAAGTTATATACCAATCGAAACTGGTCATACGCTATGAATTACTTTGCACTACTTCACCCACGTATATACTTACGTGGGCAAAGTAGTGAGGGGCCTTTGTTCCCGCCAAAAATTTCTGCGCAAAAGAGCCCAAGGTATCAAATAGCAGCGATACGCTTAAGAAAATGTGAACCAGCATTTTCTGGGCTGTATTTTGACAAACTCCCGAATGAGAAACAGCTAAATTCTGTTAGTATCGAAAGTGACTCGAAAAATTCTTCGATTTGATATATTATGGGCTTCATAATTGACCCGGGATCAAAAGTTATGAGCAAATGTTTCTCCCAATCAGAGCAAAGCTCTGTTCAAGTCTTAAAATTCAAAATAAAGCTGTGCTTCATAAAGCACTAACGCCAAGAGCTCCAGCGCTGAGAGTCAAAGATTTTGACTACCGCACCACGTGCAAAGCACGAGTGTGCTAGCGCTAAGAGCGCTGTGCTCCAAGTAGCGCACCATGGGCAGAGCGCATAAGCGCTAACGCTGGAACTAAATGTTCCTCACCGTTGGATCAAATATCCAACGGATATGATTAAATCATCAAATAACAGGAATGAAATTCTGTTGAATCTTTCCAAACAGAAAAGATTGTGCCCTGAATTTGGAACACCGTTGGATCAATGATCCAATGGTGATTAAAAATCACTAAAATACAGAACAAATCCTGTAAGGAGGAAAAATTTCTCAAACTTGTTAAAACATAAAAATTATCTTCTGTAAACCAGAAGCCCTTGGATCAAAGATCCGACGGTGGGAAAATTTCCAAATCAATTAGAGAATAAATCTCTTTAACTGATTCAACAAATCAACCTCCCCTATATAAAGGCCCCAAGACTTCAAGTCTTAAAAGGAGGAACCCCCCCATAAACTTTGAGAAAATCTCAAGAAGAAGAAGAAGCACTCGGCAAAAGAAGACAATTCTTTTTCAAGGTAAAAAGAATATACTAACGAAATCGTCTCAATATAAACAGAAGTATTTACTTCTTTCACAGATCATAGATCTATAAGACAAAATTGTCTTTCACAAAAGAGATTATGAACATCTCATTATAAGGGGGGAGAATTATTCAATTCTCTCAGGATCACAGATCCATAAAGGCAAAACCTTTCATCAACAAGAGATTGAAATATCTCCTATGAACTAAGAATTTTGTTCTTACAATCTTGAGATGAAGTCTCTCATCAAATAACAGATAATCTTCAGAGCGCAAAGTTAACCTAAGAAGAGCCTTAGCGCTCCTGATTTAAAAGTGCCTTAGTGCTTTTCATCTAGCGCAAAGCGCTGCAGTGCAATAGCACTTCAAACACAGCGCACTGCACTCATTGGCTAGCACTCAGCGCTAAGCACGTCACGTGCTCCTCACGTGTGCGCTGCATTACTGAAAGCGCTGTGCACTCGTTATATGTCACCAGCACCGAGTGCCTCAATGCTTTAATTATAACGCATCAGCGCTCTACATATAGCGCAAAGCGTTAAGCGCATCCGCGCTCTACATATAGCGCAAAGCGCTGAGCGCATCAGCGCTATACATCTAGCGCTAAGCGCATTAGCGCTTCACATCTAGCGCAAAGCGCCAAGTGCACTAGCGCTTTAACCATAGCGCCCTGCGCTCATTGACTGGCGCTAGTGCCAAGCGCGCCATATGCTTTTATGTGCACATGGGCAGAACATAAATTGTTCTTTCAATAAGCCCCAGAGCTATGATGAATGCTCAACATTCAGTAAAAGGTAAACATTGTCAGAAGCTAAATCAATGCTCAGCATTGTTAAAAAGGCCGAGCTCAAACAAATGCTTAATAACCCAAAATAAATGTTAAACATTTTAACTTGATTGGACTTAGCCCAAGACTGGCCATAAGTCCTCAATTCAGATTTAACTGAGCCCATGCGCTCATAATCTAATTAATTGATCTTAGTCCCAAATTGGACTATAGATTTCCCAACCAACTTTGGTTCAAGGGTACATCTCTGACCCCCTCTGATATATGTCGTTGTAATCCTTCAACGTCTTCAGAGAGGTGACGGGTCCCGGCTACCTTACATTTTATGGACTATGATGTCCTTAACCTGGACAGTGGGGTCCTTAAGCCGATGGACTATGATGTTCTTTACCTTGACTGTGAGGTCTTTAAACTCACGGACTATGATGTCCTTAACCTGGACTGTGGGGTCCTTAAGCCTATGGACTATGATGTCCTTAACCTTGACTGTGAGGTCGTTAAACTCACGGACTATGATGTCCTTAACCTTGACTATGAGGTCTTTAAACTCACGGACTATGATGTCCTTAACCTTGACTGTGAGGTCTTTAAACTCACGGACTATGATTTCCTTATCCTTGGACCACTATGTCCTTAAACTGTTATTGTACCACTATGTCCTTAACCTGGAAATCGACCGCATTGTCCTTAAACTAAACAATTGAGTCCAAATGCTCTCTTGTTTGATCTAAACGATCCCGTTAAGTTGATCTTATTCTGAAATGAGACTAACGTATCCTTAACAAACGTTTAAGTTGATCTTAGTCTCAAATGAGACTAACGTATCCTTAAACCAACCCCCAAACCCAAATCTAATAAAATACGGATTTGGACTAATCCACGTCCTACGGGCGACAATATAAATTAGTCTCCGTATACAATCCACGGGCAACCAAAAATAAAACAAACGCACACGACACGAAGTGACCATCTGGAGAAGGAGAAAGTGGTTACCGCGATGCGGTAGCGTAATTAACTACAGGGGCTTGCGCCTGCAGGGAAGAGCGTCCCCACAATCAAAACCCCCTCAACGAGGGGGAATCTGACGAAGTCTACTACATCGGCCGCATCCGTTTAAACCTTCGATTCATGGTGCCATAAATCAACTTAGCATCTTCGGAGAGGTGGATGGATAGCACCAATTAGCATCTGCCCTCGGAATTCAGGCCCTGACGTCCCAACGTCCTGGTCGCGTCTTTCGGTGGAGAACAACATGTTGATTGCATTATACATCCATACTAATATTTTACTGTTTTCGGATACCCATATGCATCCATATCATTTAATATATATATAGCTGCATCTATAGATCACATTAATTCATATTACTGCTACATTAGTACCCCATACTTGATAGTGTCCATCCTACATAATCTTGGAGCTGTAAATGTGACCCCTGATCGATATTTGTGCACCCATACCATTAATTATAACTAGTTGCATGCCACGTCACATTATTTCATATTACCGTTATATTAACACCCCATGTTTGATAATGTGCATCCTACATAGTCATGAAGCTGTAATTGTAAACCCCGATAGATATTTGAGCATCCATGTTTTATTGTGCATCCATACCATTAATTCTGCATATCCAGTTGCATTACATATTATATTAAATCATATTATTGTTACATCAACACCCCATGCTTGATAATGTGCACCCTACATAGTCATGATGTAACCCCTGATAGATATTTGTGCATCCATGCTTTCACCGTACATCCGTACCTTTACCGTGATTCGATACTTTCTATATTTTACAGTTGGGCACCCACTTGATACATGTACACTACCTGACATGACCTGATATATCACTACTTGACATGTTGCCTGATTCTATTTCTAATGCTGACAATCCTGACATGTTGTCCCGATGGACATATCCTGTTGTCTGTATAGACAAACCTGTACCTGCTTGATCCTGTGTTGGCATTAGCTCCAGATTCATCAATACCTGACTTGAACACATAACATGTGGGTATGGGGAAATCAAAGATGAAACTTGACTTTTAACTCGACAGTTCGATACTTATACTGATCAGTTTTATGGGCTAGGCCAGCCCCGGATGATGCTGCTGACATCATTCATCTGTACATATTACCTGTTTACTGCCTAGCGGCACGTCTCGGATTCATCCCGAGAGTCTTGACCGTGGTCCCGGGCATGCACGGGATACTATTGAGTTACATCGACGATTCATTAAATTGATTTCAAAGACTTGAGAGTAATTAACCCAGTAGTATAGATTACTCACCGCATGCACATACACTTCACTATTCCATATTCATGTTACTGTTATACACTCATTACTGTTCATGCTCATGCCTTCATATCTTGTTACCACCTGATTATATTTTATTGTTTGATATTATGACGCACCGACGTCTGGGTTTTGCATGGCTTAGATCCTTTATCTCTTTCGCAGGCTGACCAGGAGTACTTCAGTCGACAGGCCGAACAGTGAGGAGCAATTTGGTATTTAGTTCAGTTTAGTTTAGTTTTCTTTCAGCATTTTCATTTCCTGATGTGAGCCCGTATTTGGGACGTACTTTCCAGATGTTTGCTTATTGGATTTATTGCTTCCGCATATTATTTCTTGACTCGTTTATTCTGGCAAATGGACATGTACTAGATAGTTTATCTTATTTCTACTGTTCTTGATATCTTATAGACAGTCGTAATGTGACTGTGGAGGGATGTTTCCTAGCCACAGGTAGCATGGTTGGCTCTATCACGTGCCGATCTTAGCACTCTCTGGGAAGCGGAGCGTGACAGATACTCCAAAGTGGACTAGTGTATACGCTTCTCATCCCAATCAGGGGAGATGGCATGTCCCGAAGCCATTGGTATACCATACGAGAGATAGTATACATGTGCTCATTGGGTTATGAGTTACACTAGATGGACTCAATGGGAACAGCTGGTTGGTATTATACTTATCGTCAGTTAGCAGTTCTCGGGTGACACAAGTACAGGTTGGTCCGTTGACTTGACATCACTATTCTTCTCGAGTGTGTTCCCACTGTACTTAGATTACTACCTACCCGGCTCAAATGAGTCGTGCAAACAGATAGTGGTTGGGTGCAATCCTGAAGCACATAGAGGCAGTAGTGGATAGAAAGGATTCGCCTCTCCTGGTATTGGGAGTTGATTTCGCACTGTGTTCGGATAGCCATTACACAAAGTCTCTGGCCAGGGCAAGTGAGATTTACTAGTAGGTACACCAGTAGTTTCTCAGGGTGTATTGAGCTCTACACCGACATAACTTATTGTGCTATTAGGGGTCTGACGTTTACCACCCCTAGGACGGATATGCGATAATCTTAAACGAACAGACCGGACTGTACGAAGATTGCCACGGATAGGCTCGGTACGAGTTCGTATGAGTTCGCTCGTCGGCCTTCTTTTTGACATGTACCTGGGTAGCCGTTACGTACAGCTAGTGCCACCGACAGACTTATGGTTAAACCCATTGCCAGCATACTGTCGAGTCTTTAGAGTCCCACACAGAGGGTTTTCCTGGTTCAGACGAAACGATGTAGAGGCCGTATGGTTTTATGTGCAGGGTTCCGATTATATAAGTGTACTGGCTACACGGATGTTGTTCGGACGTATAATACTAGTGGGCTTTGGTTTAAGCCAGATTCTAGTATAATATTATTTGATTATTATTATCTCATACTGTTCATGTTTTTGCAGTACGAATATAGGTTTGTATATATAGTGATGGCATTCTTGTAATTTCACAAGAGACGCTTCTAGAAGAGGACACCTCATTATTGGATTTATCTATTTTTGGAAATAGATTAATGAGGTGGAAATGGAGATATTTGTGGCATGGTGAAGCATGGATTATTAGTTTGTTTATTGGTTTGGACTTACTATTGAAGTATGGTTGATATTTTCTATTGAAAATAATCCATGCTTTATGTAAGAAAAAACAACGAGCCATTCTTTACAAGGCACAAGACTAGCTCATTTGTTGATTTTCTTTCTCTCTCCATTTTCCTCTCCTCCTTCTACCTCAAGACCCTAACCCTAACATGTGTTGTGAATCCCAGGGTCACTTGAGATTAAACAGTCCAATTAACGTTCTACATCTTCTAAGCTACCTAGTTTAGCGAACTAGGTACTTTAGTTACCTCGGTTTAGAGGTTGGAGCTTGAACCATAGACTCTCGGGTGGATCGTCTTCGACACGAGGATGCCGATGACTGAGCTATATCCACACTTCCTAGGAGCTCAAGCAAAGGAGAAGAAGACCGGAAGGACTAGAATCAATGAGGTATAAAACTCAAACAGAGTAGTTAGAACCTACAAGAAGTTTCGCTAGTTAAGATTTCCGATAAGATCCTGGAGTTTAAATCGGTGTTGCAAAGTATAAAAATAATTTTTGTAAATTCCACCTCCCCACAAGTGTGGAGGGTGTGTGACATTGACTTATAGTAGTATTAGAGCCTACTCAAATCGTAACTAGCTTGTTAAACGAAGTTTAAAGTTACGAAACCGAAATAACTCCGAAACAATCAAAACGAAAACCAAGTTTCTGTTGTTTTTAAAAGAGCTTCTAAATTTTTTTTAAATAAGTGCAGAATGCTCCTCATAAAGTAACTAGAACACCATAGAAAAACGAGACACAAAATCCAAAATTTGATCGGCGGAAATGCTCATTTTCCTAGGTCTTGGATTTTTTGTGGTGTTAGGTACTCTTGGATTTAGGTTTTTAGGTATTGTTTGATTTTTCTCAGATTTCATATTCTGTTATCTTTGAGTTAGGGCAATACGGAGTATTTCGAAATCGCAGTTTTAACATCGTTTATTCGTTTCAGTTTGTATATGTGTTGTTAAACGTCTACTAATTGCCATATGTCGATTAGTTGGGGTTGCACATATCTAGAATCTTATTGATGGTTTGTGGATATGAAGTATTGGATCATTGTGAATGAATATCCAGGCTGTAAGTCGATGTCGCACACCCCATGCACTTGTGGGGAGGCGGAATTTACAAAAAATGATTTCTCATATGCAACACTGACTTTAACTCT
The DNA here is from genome assembly GCA_030015575.1 of Agapanthus africanus. Lineage (NCBI taxonomy): Eukaryota > Viridiplantae > Streptophyta > Magnoliopsida > Asparagales > Amaryllidaceae > Agapanthus > Agapanthus africanus. The sequence goes on along the minus strand of CM057348.1, from coordinate 495,087,673 downwards.
AGGATCTTAACGGAAACCTTAACTAGCTATATCTACTAGGGGATTTAACTACTCTGTAAGAGTTTTATACCTCCTTGATTCTAGTCCTTCGGGTCTTCTTCTCCTCCTCTCCTTGAGCTCTTTGAACATCCGGATCACGCTTGATCGTCGGCCTCCTCGTGTCGAAGATGATCAACCCGAGAGTATGCACTTCAAGCTCCAACCTCTAAACCGAGGTAACTACGGTACCTAGTTTGCTAAGATAGGTAGCTTAGAAGATGTAGAGAATGATTATGGATTAATTTATTTCAATTACCCTAGGTTTCTCAACTCATGAGAGTGTTTAGGATTTGACGAAGAAGAAGAGTGCCAAGGAGAGATGAGAGTGTTGTGATAAGAATGATGTGTAGAATGGCTAAGTGTTGATGACTATCAAGCATATCATTTTCAACAATAATAATATTGTAACACCTTAGAATGCGATTAGTGTTAATTGAGTGATAATGCGGGTTTTTAAGGAAAAGTTTACCAAATTGGTTTCCTCACATTTTATAACAATTAATTAATATTTTATTATTATTTGTTTTGGCTTGCACACACTTGTGCATGTTAACGTGGGGTTAGTTAGTGTTAATCTTGTTAAGTAGCCATGGCACCCTAAGCTAATTCTTGCCATATTAACTTTACACTTAGCATTCTTGTAAAGAGTTATCTTCTTGTTTTGGATTGAGGAGAGGTGGCTAGGTGAGTCATGGAGGGTATTAATGCAAGCATTGATGAGGAGAGGGAGAGAGTAAGTATAAGGCTAAAACTCACCTTACACTCACCCTCTCATACTTATCTCAATTCATCTCGCATTCTCTCCTCACTCTCTCATTCTCAATCATTTCTTCATCTCCTCAACTCTCAACTGAAACCCTCACTACTTCATTACAAAACCCTGCAAAACTTCATTAAACCCTACTAAAACCCTTCTCAAGTCTTGTTTTAGCCACTAGGATGACTTGGAGCTTGGAAAGATTTGATTTTTGAGCAAGAGTGGATAGATATAACCTCTAAACTGTTAATTAGGTGGTTATTTTGTTGCGTTGCCTTGTAGTTGTGGTTTAGAACACTAAAGGTATAGTTTTGTGCACATATTGTATTTTTAGAGTCATATTGGAGTCTCTGTGTTCTGCTGTGACCCCGAGTGTGTACTGGAAAATCTAGTAATGTAGTAGTGATGTACTAGTGACTCTAAGTGTACACCTGAAGCACGAACCCCACCTGGGCGGTTTTGGCCGGCGACAATATGAGGAAATCCGGCGAGCTGTCTGCAGTTGTTTATAAGTGTTTGGTACTGCTTGATTTTTATGTTTTAATAGTATACAAAATCTGGGATCACTTTGCTTGAATCTAGAGTTACGACTACGCGTGTTACATTATCTGACACGGTTTGTGATCTTGTGTAGCTGCTGCACTTGGGTTGGATTCGGAGTGTCGCCACACACGTTAGCCACTAGACGGACACTTGAGAGTTGGATTGGAGTTGGTGCGTCGGTCAAACTTAGTTTGTACGTGATAATGGTCGATTTCTGAGATTTGCACTTGTTATGTTTTGTGTTAATAGGATCGCAGGCAGGGACTTCGAACGCTGCGAAGAAAGGGAAGCAGGTGATTGGATTTACCTACCTCGAGATCGTCGGTGAGTAGATTTAACATCTATGGGGAAATCGCCCGTATGGTGTTAAGCGTCAGGGCTAGATATGATGTGATATTAGCCGCATGTTTATATGCACATATAGAGATTGTGCATGAACTTCATCTCATATTATTACTTATTGTGCCTGAACTTGTAACCATTGGACACTGCACTATTATTGACGGTTCATGTCGCACGAGCATTAATTGTATGCTACACACACCGCCGGTAATTGCCATAACACGCACAACATATATACATATGTGATATTGTATTGATTAGTGACATCGAGGCATTGATTCTTGTGCGATTGCGCATATGAAATATAGTTGCATGCACACCTACATGCTTACACATATACCTTGCTATAGCTACATGTTCACCTTTATATGATGTTGCGTTGGATTTTGGATAAATTGGGAACCCCGTGATATATTTAATAACTTGATGCATTTAAATAGCGGTTTTCACTTGATATGCTCATATTACTATTCTAGTTACATACATCATATTACATGGATTTACGCACTGAGATATGGATTTTATGTGATTTTCTGGATTTGAGAACCGTGGGGATATTTCAAGAAACGTGTATTGTTTTGACAACCCGGTTTCTCTTGTTATGATATTTCGTTGCGTCCACCATGAGTGTTCTTGGTTCTGAGATTTGTGTTAGAAACCCAATGCGAGGAGTGGATGAGGCCGTGTTGCGGGTTCATGGTGGACCCGGTATGGTACCCCGGGACAAGAAAGGTATGTCGATGGATTAGTAGATGAGCCTGGCAGGAGGACTACTACCTACCGGTGATAGTTTTGGACTCGGCGGTTATCTGGAGGATATCGACCGAAATCGTGAGATGGATATGGGCCGATTCGTACTGTCGGGGCCCGCGAGCCGATCCGGGCAGACGGAGCCCATGATATGTGGATTTGCGTGTCGATGTTGGACATGAGTATTTCATGATGTTTCGAGTGTCGATGTTGGACACTTAGGTTCCATGAGATGTACGGATATGAGGGCCGGTCCTGGTGACGGTGCCTGAGGATTTAGGATTTGGGGTGTCGTTGATGGACACCGGGGTTTTTCCATGCTGATGATTTGTGCATGAGATTTATTATTTATCCCACACTCAGGATTTATTTGATATGCATTTGATTCATGTAGATGTAGTACCCTGGTGATGTACCTTGATCATGATTGTTGCAAATCCATATTGCCATACTTATGCTATCAGATTACATGTGATAGATTATCACTGTTCGTGCATACTTGCGATTACAGTATGATGTTATTTACTATTCATGAGTTGGCAACTCACCCCCGTTGTGCTACAGTATTTTGCAGGTTTGACCCTCAGAGTAGTCGCAGCAGGGCGTCTTCTTGTACCTATTTCAGCAGATACCGCTACGGTTGGCTGTGAGGCCTTTTGCTATAGGTGGGTTTTGCGGTTATCCGATAATGTTCATTGTATATCTTATTGTATCTAGTACTCTCAATCTACCACCTTCATGTATTGACTAAGAGACGAGTTGTGAGGATCGATGTTGTATATTCTTGTGACTCTAGATGTCATACTCGTGTGAGCCGGCCTTTGTTTATGTTGATTATATCTTTTATGCTGTTCCTTCGCTACGGCGTCGTATATCTTCTTGTGGTGGTTGTTTCCGTCTTTGGGCAAGATTTTCTCCCGTTTGGGGATGCTATAGTTATATCTTATGTCTGTACCCGTTTCGGGGATAGCTTTTACAAAGGAGGTGCTGCCGGAATTTTTATGAAAACAAACTTAAGCTTTAAGTTTTGCTTGAGATTTAAAAATGTTTCTATCTTTTCCTTCTTGTAATGGTTTAGATTGCTGGGTTTTCGGCTTACTTAAATTGCATTACGCCTGTTGACGTTACGTGGTCTAAGTGCCGGTCATGTGCCTAACTTGGGTCGTGACAAATATAATACCACCATACCTCAATAGTCATCCAAATGAGAATGAGTCACCAAAGTAGCCATGCTTCAATCATGTCCTAGATAACACCTCATTTCTCCACCTCATTATCCATTTAACACAAATAAGGTGTCTTCTTTTAGAAGCACTCTTATGAAATTACAAGAATACCGCTCACCGTATATACATACCCATATTCATACCACGAATACCAAGAGATGAAAATAATCCAATAATTTAATACCAGGATCCGGCTTAAACTAAAGGCCACTAGTATTATCCATCCGAACGACATCCGTGCAACTAGTACACGTATATGATCGAAACCCTGCCGTAAAACCATACGGTCTCTATATCGTTTCGCCCGAAGCAGGGAAACCCTATGTATGGGACTCTAAAACCTCGACGGTACACTGGCAGTGGGTTTAACCACAAGTCCGTCAGCGGTACTAGCTGCACGTAATGGCTATCCAGGTATCTGTTGATAAGAAGACCGACAGCAAATTCATCTGAACTCCTACTGAGCCTATCTGTGATAATCTCCGTACAGTCCGGTCTGTTCGTCTAATATACTCGCATATCATGCCTATAGGGTGGTAAAAGTCAGACCCCCTAATAGCGCAATAAGTCGTGCCATGATAGAGCCCAATACGCCCCGAGAAACTACTTGAGTACCTGCCAATAAATCTCGCTTTCCCTGGCCAGGGAATTTGTGTAATGGCTTTCCGAACACAACATGATATCAACCCTCAATACAAGGAGAGATGAATCTTATCTAACCACTACTGCCTCCCAGTGCTTCGGGACTACACCCAACCACTACCTGTTTGTGCGACTCCTTTGAGCCGTGGTAGGGCAGTGATCTAACTACAGTGGGAACACACTCGAGACGAATAGTGATGTCAACTCAATGGAATAACCTGTACTCATGACACCCAAGAACTACTACCTAATGATAGGTATAATACCAACCAGCAGTTCCCAACGAGTCCGTCCAGTGTAACTCATAACCAAATAAACACATGTATACTATCTCCGGTACGACGTACTAATTGCTATGGGACAGACCATCTCCCCCGCTGGGATGAGAAGTGTAGTCTACTCCGGAGTATCGATGCCCTATCTCGATAATCTTACGACTAGGGAACTGTATAAGGATGTGTTTATAGACTACCCAGCCCCCACTAGTGTGACTTCCATAACAATACTGGTAGTCAAGCAAAGATCATAAAGTCTCTACCAATATGTATAAGCAATACGCTAAAAGAAACATATGCACATATTGAGATAGAAACAAACCAAGTAGCATGCTACAATTTTGAGCAAAACTGTTATTATATCTGTGAATATCTCAAGCTTCCAAAATGTAATATACAAACCAGTACTATACAATAATGGCCTCTAGGGCATATATCACTAACACGGAGGATGTGAGAAGAGTGTTCTTTTCTTTCATTCATGTATTTGTAAATGGATGTAATATTATTTTTGCAGGGCACATCCGGGTTGAGGTTGTAGCGACCGTTGTATTATTTCATTTACTTTTTCTTGCACCTAAGATAGACCCAAGGCGTGGTGCACAAACTACCGGGTTCTTGAAGTGCCGAGCAGCCTACTCATTTTATTGAGGGAGGTTGCTTCACTTTGGGAATTTGGCGGGTAGTTTGCCGCATCCGTAAGGGTCTGGGGTGGGGTTTGGCTATTCATCACGACTGTGGAATCCATTTTTCGTTCTAGGCTAAAATGAAACACTGATATCCTAGTATATCCAATATATTCATCTGTGTTGCTGTGGTCTGTGATCTGGAATGCCTATTATTGTGTGAGACAAATGGATATATATATATATATATTGTATATAATAAACGTTGCTTATGTTTTGCACCAGTGCTAGTCCAGCCTCCGCTCTGCCGTTGGTTAAGTAACATAATGGTGTATGACGGGGCCCCATGGCGAATGCGGATGGCATAAGCGTATGTTCTATTTTTGTTTCTTTCTGCATTGATATGGTTAAATGATGGGACCGCATTAATAATTTTTAATGCAAAGAAAACAAACTAAAGTTAAATCGTTGGAACAATTTCAAAACCACTAGGTTTTCTTGAAAAACAATTTTTAAATGCGGAGCCTAAACCACTCCTTTTAAAAGCTATCATGGTTCCTTCGACTATACCAAGTTCATTACGTTCACGGTTTTCGCCAAAGCTAGCCGTAGCTCTCCGTCATTTCAAATGGTTATTCAGTAGTATTCAAGCTATGTATTTTAACCTTCGCCAAGGCATAGTGATTGGTAGCTGGGTATTCTTCTGTAGCATAGATAGATACGTTAATTTGGGACATGCATACAGCTATTTTGGTCTTCGTCAAGGGTTTGTACGAATGGGTTCAAATTAACCTGGACAATGACAGAGAGAACTTGACTTGCATCTTAGGATATGTTGGCCTTCGTTAAGGTCATAAGAACCTGGGGCAAAAATCCATATATCGGGAGTTTCAAAAGAAAAGGAAACTTGCTAGTTTTGCATACCATCTGGAGCGTGATGATTTTGGTAGGATTCCTTCAAAATTGTCACACAATGATAGTTGGATCCCGATCCCACCGTGAGTTTTATTACTCATCGAGAGAATTTTTCACTTCACAATCAATGGTATAAACAAAGTAGGTGCCTAGAACGGTGTTAGCGGGGCTACGCCTCCAGGGAAAAGAGGTTATGTAATTAAGGAATTTCGCGAAAGCGTTGGGAAACCTCCCTCGAAGTACCGACACTAGCCCGGCTGAAAGGTTAAGCAAGAATTATACGGTGCAATCAATCCCGACCAATTCTTCTTTTATGGTTTGAAGTAGGATTTGAGAAACAGTGGGAGCCATCCTGTTTAGATAAACTAATAACCAATTTAAACTTGCAAGAGCATCATGCTGAGTGTTTCTTCTCTCTCTCCTAATTGCAGCGACCAAAATGACCGTGCTTAAGTTAATGCTAGATAAAAATACATTGACGGGGCCAAACTATAAAGATTGGCTAAGGAATGTCCAGATGGCCATAACCTATGACAAGCTGGGCTACCTCCTAACTACTAAAGCCCCCACTGTCCCGGCCTAGATTCCACCGTCACGGATATAGAAATTCGTAAGACATAGGAAATAGACAGTGCGAAAACCAAGTGTCTCGCGTTGGCCTCAATGGTTAATGAACACCAGAGACGGAACGAGAAGATGGACTTAGCTTCCATCTTCCTCCATACCAAAGATTTATATAGAGAGCAATCTCGTATCGCAAGATATGAGACCTCGAAGAAATTGTTTTAGACGAGGTTGGCTATCGGGTCATCTGTAGGGGACAACGTCCTTAAGATGACTAGCTATATTGAAGAGCTCACGGACCTTGGGACCACGTTGGAGAACGAGTTATATACAGACTTGATTCTACAGTCCCTCCTCTCTACCAACACCTAGTTTATCTTGAATTTCGATATTCAAGGGAAGGAAGTTACACTTCCAGAACTCCTCAACATGTTGAGGAGTGCAGAGGGCACTCTACATAAAACCAGGAAGACACTCGCTCTGATTATTAGGGAATCTTCCTCTTCTCGATCCAAGGTGAAAGCCAAGGGAAAGAAGAAGAAAGCCCCCACCAAGCCGAAAGGTGGTGTCAGTAAGTTAGAGGCAAAGGGCAAGGCAAAAGTTTTGGGGCGAATAGTAGGGGAGGAGGAATGTTTCTATTGTCACAGGAAAGGCCATTGGAAGAAAGACTGCAGGGCTTGGAGAGCCAGGAACCAGGATTCGAAGCACGGTGTGGCTTCGGCTTCAGGTATGCTTATGATTGAAAACTGTCTGTCAATTAACTCTACTTCCTGGGTATTGGATACTGGTTCAGGATCTCATATCTGTAATTCATTGCAGGCTCTGAGAAACCATAGAGTTATAAAGGTAGGCGATATGACCCTCAGGGTTGCTAACGGAACGAGCGTAGATACTGTATCCGTAGGGGAATATCACTTAGGATTGACAAGTGGACACTGTTGGGGTCAAAATTTACACCTCGGTTGACCAAGTCAAAAAAATTTACACCTCGGTTGACCAAGTCAAAAATCGAAATCAACCTCAAGCCATGTGGGCCCAAGCCTAAGTCAAGTGGGCCCATGCCCGAGTCAAGCCCGAACATGAAGCCACCGTACTCCCCCATGCAAAAATAAAAAATTTGTAATAAATAATTTTGGTGTATTTTTTTATGAATAAATACAAGAAAAATAGGAATAAAGCCAATTTTTTGTAAAACCCATGGTTCATGTGCAAAAGAAATGAGCACATGAGGCATGGGATGTGCAAAATACTATTTTGTAAAGCTCAATGGGCTATATATAAAATGTTAGTTATGTATATGCCCTAGAGGCCATTATTGTACATATGATGTATATTATAGTGGATGCTTGGATATATATAGAGAGGATTTTCTTGCTCGATATGATAGTATGCTATCTGGTTGCTCTTTGTCTTAACATGTTGACCTATATTGGGTTATTGTCTTACTCTCACATGTTGATAAAACCCTTAGGATATATACTTGACTACTAGGACTATGATGCAGATCATACTAGTGGGGCCAGGGTAGTCCATAAGTACATCCTATAACTGTTCCTAGTCGAGGGTGTGTCGAGACAGGGCATCGATACTCCAGAATAGACAAGCGTATACACATCATGACCCATATGATAGGCGATGGATGATCCCACATCCATTGGTGTGTGACATCACAGATGGTATACGGGTGCTCAGTGGAGACTGGGTACACTGAACGGACTCGCCGAGAACTCCTTGTTGGTATTATACCTATCGTCATATAGCAGTTCTCTAGTGACACTGGTACAGGTTAGTCTGTAGACCCGAAATTGTCATAGAGCCTTGTGTGATTCCCACTGTGCTTTGATTTCCACCTTACTACGTTTAAGAGAACGTGAAAAACGGTGGCTTTTGGGTACAGTCCCAAATCACATGGAGGCAATGAGCGATAGGAGGGGTTTCATCTCTCCCGGGATTGGGGGTTGATGTTGCGCTGTGTTCGATTGGCTATAACTGGAAGTCCCTGGCCAGGGCTAATATGGAGATATACTGGTAAGTGTTATCAGTAGTTTCTTGACCCGTTATGAGCCTCACATTGACATGACTTATCGGTTACTAAGGTCTGACGTTTACCACCCCTAGACTGGATATGCGACATATCAGACGAAGAGACCGGACTGTACGGTAGTGTTACTAATTAGATTTACAGGAGTTAGAGCAGACTTACTTGTTGATCTTCTGATCACTCAATACCCAGGTGGCCGTTACGTTTAGCTGACCGCTTGCGGCTTGTTGGTGTTTGATGTGATCATCACCTACTGCCGGCGTATTGACGAGTCTTTAGAGTCCTACATAGAGGTTTCCTGGCTCAGGCAAAATGGAGTAGGAGAACATATGTGATATATGCGGGATCGAGATTGATACGAGTATGTGATACCGTATTCTATTCTCACGATATGTGATATCGGCCGGTTATATGTGATATAGCCGGGTTATCGGATCAAGTGTTGATTCGATGAAATAATATAATGTGTATATATATATATTATATGCTCACTGATCAGTCGAAAATATTGCATTTTTAACACATCAATTTCCCTATTCTTTGCAATCATCTAAAGGTGTTTGGTATAAATATAGCACATATTAGCAATTTGTCTGTAAAATATCAAATAACATGTGTTATACATTATAACCGGCATTTTGAGGGAAATTGTGTGTTTATTATTGCATGCATGATCTTTGTATATCAAATACTTATCTCGAGATTGTGTGCAGGAAATTATCCAGGTAAAAGAGCCGGAACTGCTAAAAGTGCTGATAAAACGCACCATGTCCAAGACTTGTGATCTGGCAGTAAACAAGAAAGTATAAAAATATTCCAGACATCAGGAAACAACCCTAAAGCCAACACCAAAATACCCTGAAGATTTGATGCAGTGATCTCACTAAACGCCCGCGATCCACGGCGGAGTCAGGCCGATCCGCCGTGGATCCGCGGCCGATCCGACTCATCGGCGACTGTATTTTCTCCACGTGGCTTCTCCTCAACGGCATAACTTCTTCAAGACGCTTCAGTCCCTAGAATTTTCCAGAAGCTTCCCTCCAACAGCAAGGCTTCTCATGCAAGCTAGCTAACTACCTTAATCTAGAAACATCTTTACCCTAGCTTCTCATGCAAGCCTCATAACAACCAAGCTTCCAAGGGAAGATAGACCTAGCTTCTAGGGGAAGCTAAAGGGAAAATATAAAAAGGCACCTAGGGATTCATTGAAAAGGTTGTTGTTCATCAATTAGGGTAAAAATTCTAGCGAAATCCAAATCAATTCCACACAAATTGAGTGACACAATTTGAGCCAAATCAAGATTCATCGAGTACCGATTCAAGCAAGCTTTCAACGATCCTTTGAAGCAACGCCGACCTTCATCCGAGCAAGAGATTCAAGATGATCCGTGACTCAAGAAGATCGATGCGAAGCTAATTTCAGCGGATCTAGTTACCTCCTCAAATCTTGTAATCTTTGAGTGAATTGTACCTAATCGTCGATTAATAAAGGTGAAAATTATAAATGTTGCTTTTCTTTACATTCATGCATTATGAAAAATTACCGATTCTTTATTCTTTCCTTTTTCATGATGTGTGAGTGAAATCTCCGCTTGTAGCGGAATCGAAAGAATAGGTTGATGATGATGATGAAATTCTTGAAAAATTCTTAAGTCTTATGGGTTTTGTAAACTTTAGGAAATTGAATCATTGAAAACCTAATTTGAGCAAGATCACTTTCTTTGCTCCAAATTAGAGATCAACTATCGATGATTTAATTTGCTAGAGACTAGAATTTGAATGATAATCAATGAAAGGACAAGGGAGGATGATGGAGAAACCCTAGTTTCTTCAATAGATCCCTAATTCTCGTTGATTGTCATCAATCTAGCAACAAATCCTTAATAGATAAGAATTCGTAATCATTAGTATTCATCATCACTATCAATTTGATCGATTCTTACAAGCTACTTTACAAATCTTGATAATTCAAACGATTTGGACATTTTCTTGATCTTTATTAATTCTTGATTTTAGATCTTGTTCATTATGATTGTTGAAACTAAATTTCACAAATATTGAATCATTTTCTTTTATCTTTTAATTTTCAACTCAATTAAAACGATTTCAAATAAATCACACTTTCTCAGTGGACGATCCGCTCTCGCTAACGAAACTACAATAGACACCGTTAATTGATTGCGGTATAGATTTCTTTGGTTGTGATTAAAACTTTTCCATACACACGAAGAATGATCAATCACTCACTTAAATATTTATTATTCTCACTTATGATGCATTTAACATATATGTGATATATGTTTATTGTATTGTTTTCTTTTGTTACATAAATATTATATATGTGATATATAATATTGTGACATGCTAGGTTATACATGCAATAAGGATGTATAAGAATTATATCATGCTACATATAATGTTTGGATTTAAATTCTTAAGTAATTCAAAAATGTGGAAATGAGTCATGGTGGAAGCTTCATGAAGCTTGTTGATAACCATTGACAAAGTCCACCCTTTTTGTTTTGCTTAAGATATTTTCTAACCCAACCATGACACATAGCCATGGTTAACTCTCTACAAGGGTTAGGTATTCACATATACTAACCAAGGGTTGCATTTCTAACCTTATCTCATTCATTCATCTTCTTCTTCCTCATCTCATTTTTGCTCTCTAGATTTTGAGATCAAGAAGAAAAATAGTGAGAAATTAAATACTAAAGTGAGCTAAATTCCCACTTTATCATCCTCTTCTATACTAGCCATATAGATTAGAGTGTTAGCTTCACTAATTCCGTATTAGTGAAGAGTGAGCTTGAGTCCGCGTTTCCTCGACATAGATCATCACAGACTTTGAAGATTTCAAGCAAGGATGCATCGTACATCTTGTGGAGCCTCTCAAGTGTTCGGGAGCTCATGGATCACAGCGAAGGGACCACTACTAGGAGCTTTTGAAGCGAAGGAACGGACTACAAAGGTTGTAATCCCTATCACTTAGATGTAAAGTTGTTTACATGCAAAGTTAACCCTAATTCTCTAGTTCGATTACTTGGTTGATTTGTTTACCACCCCAAAATTTTAATATAGCATGTTTGATACTTGCCAAAACCTTTCTAAGGTGCTAAGCAAACCCTACAGTGGTATTAGATCCAAGCTAGAGCATTAGGCGTTGTCTAGACGAAGTTAGAATTCCGATCGAACTCCGAATAGCCGAAACGGACCCCCTCTCTGGAAATTTTTCAAAAAGTTGGATTTTTCCATGTTAAAAATATTCAGAAAATCATGCAGGGAATTCTATGGACACACCTAAAGAACGAAACCCTAACTCGTCTAAGTGACCGCGGATCCGCGGCCAAAACATGGTTTTGGCGGAGGATCCGCGGCGCCACTTGAGAGGTTTGGGTCGGGCCCTTCAGCTGTAGGTCCGTAGGAACTGTGGTATGTCTCTGGTTAACTTTAACAGTGCTCAAGTGTTAAGCTCTCTGGTAAATTTTGGGAATTTGTTGAATCGATCGAATTGTCTAACTTCGCCTAGCTATCTGTGAATGTGATACAATATGTGAAATTCATATAGTTAGGCATGAAATCCGTAATATGTGATATTTCGGATCTATGATGTCTAAGGTGATTCTGAATTCCAAATGTTGTAGTTTTATATTTTCTTTTCTGCGACCATAAGTGTAATATGTGATATATCGCCGGTTTCATTTCTATACATCAACGACAATTGGGATACGCATATTTACTTACGTTGATGACATGTGATGTTATGTGTTACAGTGATATGTTATATTGGATCGTCGTGATTAGAATAGCCGGGGGTTTTATAAAAGATGAGAGTTTTTATTTTCATTCATGTAAAATTCATTGTATGTAATATTCTTTTATTGGGGGCACTTCCGGGTTGAAAATAATGTCACCATTGTTGTATATTATTTACTTTTCCGCATTAGAATAGACCCAAGGCGGGGGGCACAAGTAACTGGTTTCTAGAGTCCAGTGGGAGACCAACTCGAGGAGTAGGGTCCGGGTCTCCTAACTCTAGAATTGGTAGGGTTGCTTGCCGCTCTCGTAGGGGTCTAAGGATGTGGGTTTGGTTATTCATCACGACCATGGAATCCGCATTTTTACTGGCTTAAATAAAACACGGAATTCCTAGTATATCCAATATTTCACATGTGATTCTTCTGCAGCTGATATTCTGTGATGTGATCATTTTATATGCGTGAAACGAATGCTTATACTATATATAAATATTATTGCTTTCGTTTCTTCTGTGATACTTAGGAAGCATAAATGATGGGAATTCATTAATTAGATTAATGAAAAGAAAAGAAACCTAAAAGATGTTGTAGAATCAAATTTTCAAAAAGGGTAGCTCTAGTTTTTGCTTTGCATAAGGTATTCCTTGTAGAATATCCAGCACCTTATTCTATAAAGAAAGAGCCGAGATCCCTTCACTGGGAGTGACCTCTTTAGCGAAACTAGCAGATGCTGCAACTCACTCGGTTATGTTTTTGATTGCTTCTATAGTTCTTGCTTTGCATAGCGGTATTCCTTGTAGAATATCAGCACCTTATTCGATAAGGAAAGAGCCGAGATCGCTTCACCGAGAGTGACCTCTTTAGCAAAACTAGTAAAAGGCTCAAAAACACACCTTTTCAAAATCACTTGTTTCTACAATGATATCAAGTTCATTACGCAAAAGGTTTTTATAAAAACCTGTCGTAGCCCTCCGTCATTTCAGATAAAGACTATTTAGTATTCGTGCTTCGTTTGTTGGCCTTTGTCAAGGCGTAGTGTACGGTAGCTGACTAGTACTTGTCTTTTAATCATGTGATGCGATTGGATTAGGGTAATCGTACGACCTTATTGGCCTTTGTCAATGGTCGTACGGGTGGGTTTAATTCAAATCGGGAAATGACGGGTTGAACTTGACTAGCATCCTATGGTTTGCTGGCCTTTGACAAGGTCATAAGGGGTTAGGGGCAAAAGTATTATCGGGGATTTAAAGTGTTGAAATTTGCAATGAGATTGCATACCTTCTATAAGATAGTTGGATCCCGATACCCACTGCGAGTAAGAGTTGCTCCTGGGAGAGTTTTACACTTTACAATTAGCTAGCCCATTAGGTGTCTAAAAAGGTGTTAATGGGGCTACCCTTAAGGGAAAACGAGGTTTATCTTAATTAGGTCCGTGTGAAAGTACGGGGAACCTCCCTCAAAGTACCGACACTGGCCTGGCTGAACGGTTAGCGAAGTTGTAGACTGTAATTAATCCCGGCTAGTCTTTCCTTTTTAAGGTTTTTTGAAGGAAGATTTGATCAAAACAGTGGAAGCCATCCTGATTAGATAAGATAATAACCAATCTAATCTTGCAAGAGCATACGCTAAAGTGTTTCCTTCTCTCTCTCTCTCTCCAGGTAGCGACCATATCAGGCCTTAATCAAGATAATAATATAGATGTATTGATCGAACCCACTTATTATACTGAGCAGGGGAACGTTTGTTCCGTTTTTTCTTATAATTGTTATAAGACTGAACAGGAAATAGGGAAATATCCGGATTCACACGTCGCCCAAACGAAGAATAAGCATAATGATGCATCTTCTTCGGGTGTGTTTGTTATCGAGAACTGTTTCTCAGTTCACTCGACGTCCTGGGCATTAAATACCGGATCAGGATCCCACATATGCAATATGCTGCATAGGCTAAGGAAAGGTAGAGAACTGGGAAAAAGGTGATCATTTCGTAAGAGTAGGGAATGGTGCAAATGTTGCAGCCAAATCAGTTGGCGAATATCACCTTGTATTACCAAATGGTAATACATTGATTCTGAACGAAAGCTATTACATACCGAACCTGATATGCAATCTTATATTAGTTTCTTTATTAAGTAAAGAAGGATATAATTTTGTAATTCAGGATGATGTTATGAACATCTTTCTAAATTAAAAGTTTATTGGATCAGGCTCGTTACATAATGGCATATACATTCTAAATCAAACCACAGTTCTTAATGTACAAAACACTCACAAGAGGAAGAGTTCAGAAATGAACGAATCCTTCTTGTGGTATTGTAGGCTTGTTCATATCAATGTGACACGACTGGCTAAGTTGCATAAGGATGGATATTTGGATCCGTTCGAATTATCATCTTATGAAACTTATCATTCATGTATCAAAGGAAAGATGACCAAAACTCTGTTTAGTGGACACGGAGAAAGAGTTACGGAATTCTTGGGACTGATACATAGTGATGTATGCGGTCATATTTCTACACATGCCAGGAATGGTTCCTCGTACTTCATTACATTCACTGACGATCTCTCAAGATACGGACATGTGTTCCTGTTGAAACACAAGTCTGAAGCTTTTAAGAAATTCAAAGAATATAAGCACGAAGTCGAGAACCAAACGGGTAAAAGTATTAAGATCCTTCGATCTGATCGAGGAGGAGAATACTTAAGCAATGAGTTTCTGGACTATCTAAAAGAGAATGGGATTCTCTCTCAGCTTACTCCTCCGTATAAACCATAGCACAACGGTGTATCGGAATGGAGGAATCACACCTATTAGATATGGTGCGCTCTATGATGAGCACTGCTGAGTTACCTATTTCCTTTTGGAGTTATGCGCTTGAGACAGCTGCATACCTATTGAATCAGGTTCCGTCTAAATCTGTACCTACCACACCATATGAGATATGGAGTGGGAAGAGACCATGTTTTAAACGTGTTAAGATATGGGGTTGTCCGGCCTATGTCAAAAGGCAAAATCCGGACAAACTCGAGGCACAGTCAGTTCTATGTAAGTTTGTGGGATATCCTAAACATTCACATGGATATCTTTTTGTCACGACCCAAGTTTGGATGTGACCGGCACTTAGATTGTATCATATCTAAAGATATGCACACTGTCCATGTAAGCCGAAAACCAAGATCAAAATCCTTTTTGCGGAATTATTTATATAGAAATTTAGTTTTAAGTAAAAATCACATGTTATGAAGTCAAAATATTAAACAAGTATAAAGTGTTAAGTTTGGTTGCATCCCTAGTTGGGATCAACAATATCAACAGCGGAAATTAAAATCTCAGAATATAGGACATCAGTAATAATCCCAGAACTAAAGAAAAGGAACCACAATTTATAGAACTAAACGATCTCAACTGTCAGTAATATACATATCATCTCTCACTCTAAGTCATATACAGGTCTGATGGAGATTTTCTAGATACAAAATACAATACTAAAAGAGAAGGTTACTACATATGTAACCCACCTATCAAAAGATGTGAAAAAGCTGCACAAAGTAGATCTGCACCGCTGCTAATCGTCCACTCTATCCCTGTAAGGAACTGTGGCACAACGGGGGTGAGTTGCCAACTCAGTGAATATGACTAACATATAACGGTTAATAATGTAAATATGACGATCATAATAACTGAAATGTGAACAAGTATAATGTATGATTATCTATGGAAATCATGAATCTATAATACGAATCTCATAATCAACTGAAATCTCATCATTCATTTCCAATAAAAATTCAATTCCCCGTGTCCATCATCGACACAAAACTTCCATTTCTCAGAGGCATCATTCCTCGAATGATCCTGAAATCAACAATACCAGTCGTTATCATCTAGATATACGCCGTATTTTTACCACTATCTCCGGTATCGAGTAACCTCGCTAGGCTCCCCCGCTTCAATGCGGCTATCCTGCCCCTCGGTCTCGACCGGGTCCACCATGTATCCAACTGTATATTTCCCGCACTCAGTATGGCTAACGTAAAATATGCGACCGTATATCTCCCCCAGTCGGTCCGGAATAAAACCAAATCATAAAACATCTCATGGTGGACATGACACATCAATCATAAAATCACTGGATTTATGTAATAGTATTCAAAACTCAAAACCATAAATCCTCAATAATACATTTACCTCTTATATCAACATGAAATACGCAGATACTAAACATGATATTAATGATGCAATTTACTACTATTATTGGTGTGTAAAATACGTTAAGAATCATTTTAACAAGAAATTTGCTAAGTGTAAAAGTGGCATGGTAATATCGACGAGGTGTGTGTAACATATAAGATGTGCACGTGGCATGACTCGTCGATACTTGTGTAGTGTTCTAGCAACTAAGCAAGGTATGTGTGACTTATGAATACATATTGTTAATTTAGCATATCAAATAATTCAGTTATTTAAATATAGCTACGGGCGTAAAACGCCATCTTTACAAAATTCCCCGGTAGATGTTTAGTCTACCCACCGGAAAACGTCGAATCTATTCAGGAATTGCCAATCTTTCCCTTTCCTCGCTGCCTCCGAAAATCCCATATTCGAATCTAATATCACAATTTAATTTATATAAGTAAACGGCTATTCCGACATGACAGAAATGAAAAACACCCATTCGCACGTACTAGTTATATTGTATACGACTATATCCAGCTATTAAACACTTAACCTTACTGGATTTTAACCCTACCCTGCAGTGCTACAGAATTTAAATCGCGATGCGTTTTAACCGTGTCGTATTTTGTGTTTTTAGATATCTTTTCCGATATACGCTTCCAGATCCTATCTACAGTGAAACTAATTTGTTTAAATAACACCAAAATGACCAAGATTATTCCTGTCCATTTTGGCTAATTCTCACATGTTACACTGAAATACACCCAACCATCCAAAACTACCTAGCTACCCACAAAACCGGCGACGCCGGAATTTCCCTTTTGGTCGCCGGTCCAAATCCGAGCCCTCTGGTTCGTGATCCTATGGTTGGCTCTAGGTGTTACATACATCATTTCAGCACTGTTTTGTTAAGTTTATTATCTTCCAAACAATAGCAGATTTCAACAGAGCCTATAATTAACTAAAATACGATATTATGGAACTTGTTCATTTCAAATTAACTAAGTACAGAACCTAAATTTCCTACTGTGATTAAGAAATTACCCACAATAAGTTGTTGGAATAACCCCTCCAAGATGCTAAGCCCCTTGTCCTAGCTTGATGGTGATGAAAACTTAGAACCTAGCTTCCTTCTTCTTCTTCTTCCTCTTGTTCTTTCAATGTTTTGTTTTGTTTTTCTTTTCTTTTCTTTAGATTTTCAGAATTTTAATTTACCACTGATCTGAACAAGGTTTATATATGGCAATTGAAAGTGATAAGGTGAAGGAGGAGGTGTGATCAAGCTAGAGGTAATGGTTTCATGCAAGTAGGAGGTGTGAGGTGAGTGTTGTGCATGCAAGCAAGAGGTGTGCTTGCATTATCTTCTTATTATGTTTTAATCCACACTAAAATTCTGAGCTAAAAAGTTTCTATCCCCTTTTTCATTTACACCCCTAACAAATTTTCCATTTGCACAAAAATCCTAAACTTTACCTAAAAACCCCTCACAACTTAGTCTATTATAAAACACTTATTTTATTAAAATGAAGCTAAAATTATCACTAAAACCCTTATATCTTATTTATGTTGCATACTAAATTTTTTATTTAATTTGTTTTACAATGAACTCATGAAAATGACTTATCTGCTTTTAATAACTTTGTGATTTATCATATTATTATTAAATTAATTCATTTTGTTTATTTTAAAATTTTTCAAAATGCTACAATATTCCCCCTTAAGAAAATTCGGTCCCCGAATTTAAAAATTAACTAGACATACCTTCAAAAAGATGTGGAAATTTCTTCCGCATCGCATCCTCGGTCTCCCAAGTAATCTCCTCGCGATTCTTTCCTTGCCAAAGAACCTTTACAGATGGAAGTACCCTCGATCGTAGTTTATTTACCTGCCTGTCAAGAATAGCGACTGGCTGCACTGTGTAGGATAAATCCGGCTCAAGCTGTAAGGTCTGATGCTGGATCACGTGAGAAGGATCGTGAAGATACCTACGAAGCATCAAAACGTGGAACACCGGATGCAAGTCGGGAAAACTCGGTGTAAGTGCTAAGTGATAAGCTACGGCACCCACTCTCTCCAGAATCTCGTAAGGTCCGACATATCTGGGGCTGAGCTTGCCTTTCTTCCCGAAACGCATCACACCTTTCATTGGAGATACCCGAAAGAACACATGATCTCCCACCACAAACTCGAGTTTACGACGTCGTCGATCTGCATACGATTTCTGTCTGCATTGGGCCGCCTTCATTCTATCCCGTATCAACTGAATCTTCTCTGTAGTCTCCTGTACTATCTGCGGTCCCAAAATGCAACTCTCGCTCAGTTCCGTCCAGCAAACGGGTGATCGACATTTCCTCCCATACAAAGCTTCAAAGGATGCCATCTGGATCGTCTCCTGAAAACTGTTGTTGTACGAGAATTCTATCAAAGGTAGGTGACGATCCCAACTACCACCGAAATCAAGGCTACAAGCCCGAAGCATATCCTCTAGTGTCTGAATGGTACGCTCCGACTGACCATCTGTCTGTGGGTGAAAAGCTGTACTAAAACTCAACCGTGTACCCAAAGCTTCTTGAATTTTCTGACATAGCTTGCTAGTAAACTGGGTACCCCTATCAGAAACTATGCACGTCGGAACTCTATGCAGACGTACAATCTCATCGGTATAAATCTGAGCATACTGTGCAAAACCATGTGTCGTCTTTACTGGGAGAAAATGAGCTGCCTTTGTCAATCTATCTACAATCACCCAAATGGAATCATACTCTCTGCTAGTCCTGGGTAGACCCACCACGAAATCCATGGAAATCTATTCCCATTTCCACTCTGGAATGGGTAAGGGCTGCAACTCTCCGGCTGGCCTCTGGTGTTCCGCCTTGACTTGCTGACAAGTCAAGCATCTCAAAACATATTCCGCAACATCCCTCTTCATTCTTTCCCACCAGTAAACATCCTTCAAATCATGATACATCTTGGTGGAACCAGGATGAATACTGTATGCTGATCTATGGGCCTCCTCTAAAATCTCACGCCTCAATCCGTCAGAATCTGGTACACAGAGATGATTCCTAAAACGTAATACTCCATGATCATCAATAACAAACTCCGCCTCCTTGCCCTGCCTAACCTGATCCATAATCTCCACCATATGAGTATCTGCGGCTGTGCCTCTCGAATGCGATCCAATAACTGAGGTCGGGTGTGAATATGTGCTAGCTGGCCTCCTGCCGACGTGAACTCAAACTGTATACGACTATCATATAAGATCTGCCAGTCTGTAGAAGACTGTCTCTGCAAGATGCGCAAATGAGATAAGCTACCTCCAGGTCTTCGACTCAAAGCAACTACTACAACATTCGCTTTGCCTGGATGATACAAGATCTCACAATCGTAATCTTTCACCAGTCCCATCCATCTACACTGCCTTAGGTTCAAATCCCTCTGCTGAAAAATATACTTTAAGCTCTTATGATCTGTGAAGATTTGACACGAATCTCCATACAAGTAATGTCTCCAAATCTTCAATGCAAATACCACAGCAACCATCTCCAGATCATGAGTGGGGTGTTCGTGCCTCTTCAACTGTTGAGAAGCATAAGCTGCAACTCTGCCATACTGCATCAACACACAGCCTAAACCCACTCTAGAAGCATCACAATACACAATAAAACCACCTGACCCGGAAGGTAAAGATAAGACAGGTGCAGTCGTCAAGCGTGTCTTCAACTGCTGGAAACTCTGCTCACATGCATCTGTCCACTGAAATGGAACCTCCTTCCTAGTCAATCCGGTCAAAAGTGCAGCTATCCGTGAAAAATCCTCCACGAAGCATCGGTAAAAACCTGCCAGACCTAAGAAACTCCGAACCTCTGTAACTGACACAGGTCTGGGCCAGTGTTGTACCACTTCAATCTTCTTTCGGTCCACACATATATCCTCTTTCATTTCCACGTGACCCAAGAAATCCACACTATCGAGCCAAAAAGCACACTTAGAGAATTTTGCAAACAGCTGATGCTCTTTCAAGGTTTGCAACGTAATACGCAAATGCTGCTCGTGCTCCGTCCGACTCCGAGAATAAACAAGAATGTCATCTATGAACACTATAATAAACTGATCAATGAAGGGTCTAAAGATACGGTTCATCTGTAAGTCGATGTACTACATCCCACTACTTGCGGGGAGGCGAAAATATGAAAAACGATCTTGTTCTTTGCGTAAACATCGACTAACCGAAGAATCTTTGCTAAACTATAACTAACAAGAAACATAGGAGTTGTTAACTACTATGTGAAGTGATTATACCTAATGAACCGTGTCCTTCGTCTTTTCGTTCTCCACCTCCTCTCCGGCCTTCTCTATGTAGTAGATGATCCACCCGAGAGCTATACTCCAAGCTTTGCCTCTAAACTTGAGGTAACTAGGTTTCTTTAGTTGCTAATCAAAGTACCTAGATGATATAGAGAAGGGATGTGGATTAATTAGTCTATTCTAATCCTTGATCTCAACACATGAGAGGGGAGGATTAGGGTTTGAAGAGAGAGAGAGCTTGAGGAGAGAGAAGGTGAGCATGAGAATGAGAATGGGATAATGATCTCTCATGATATATATGAAGCATTATTATTCATCAAATAAATAAAATAAATAATTTAACAGCCATGCTTCATAAATACATATGAGTGATTCATCTACATGAGTCATTAACCATTTATGATGCATTAATGACAAGGATGAATCACACAAATGAGTCACTAATCTCATTTAATGCTTATGCCACCTAAACCCCCAAGTCACCATCCTTCTAGAAGCTTTTCGCGAAATTACGAGAACGCCCCTCCTATCCGTGAAAACACGGAAAAACTTTAGACTGTATAAATCCAATAACCCGATACTAGAATCTGGCTTAAACCAAAGACGGCTAGTTAAAAATTGTCCGAATGCCGTACGTGCGTAAATACACGTATGCGTTCGAACCCTTGTCGTAAAACCATACGACCTCTATATCGTTTCGCCTGGAGCAGGGAAACTCTCTGTGTGGGACTCTAATGACTCGACTACTACGCTGGCAGTGGGTTTAACCACAGACCGCAAGCGGCACTAGCTGTACGTAACGGTCCCCAGGTAGATGTCGATAAGAAGGCCGATGAGGAAACCCATCCGAACTCCTACTGAGCCTGATGTGACAATCTCCGTACAGTCTGGTCTGTTCGTCTAAGACTATCGCATATCGGGCCTGGGGGGCGGCTAGCGTCAGTCCCCTAATAGCGGTATAAGTCGTGTCGGAGTGAAGCCCATTACACCCTGAGAAACTACTGGAACCTACCAGTAAATCTCGCTTGCCCTGGCCAGGGACTTTGCGTAATGGCTCTCTGACACAGCGCGATATCAACTCCCAATACCGGGAGAGACGAATCCTGTCTAACCGCCACTACCTCCAAGTGCTCGGGACTGCACCCAACTGCTACCTGTTTGCACGACTCCTTTGAGCCGTGGTAGGATAGCAATCTAAGAACAGTGGGACACACTCGAGGTGAAGTAGCAGTGTCAAGTCTGCGGACTATGCTGTATTCATGTCACCTGGGAACTGTTAACTGACGACTGGTATAAAACCAACCAATAGTTCCCTGTGAGTCCTGCCCGCTGTACCCGTAACCCAACGAGCACCTGTATACTATCTCCAGTACGACGTACTGACGGCTGGTGGGACAGACCATCTCCCCAACTGGGATGAGAAGTGTACACACTAGTCTACTCCGGAGTATCGATGCCCTGTCTCGATAATCCTACGACTAGGGACCTGAAAAAGGATGTGCTTGTAGACTACCCAGCCCCCACTAGTGTGACTGCCATCACAACGCTGGTAGTCAAGCAAGATCCTAAGAGCTCTATTAATACGTATACTCACATATTAAGATAGAAAAATCAAGTAGCATACTACCATGTTTAGCAAGACTGTTATATACATGTGAATATCCCAAGCTTCCATTAAGTAATATACAAACTAGTATGATACAATAATGGCCCCTAGGGCATATACACTAACAATCTCCCACTTGCACTAGGGCCATGAACTGGCATATCGATGACCGATGATCTCGAGTAGCCTCTCGAACTGAATCTGAGGTAGGGCCTTCGTGAATGGATCAGCAATGTTCTCTTCAATAGCAACTCTCCGAACCTCGATCTTCCGACGATCAATGATCTCCCTGATCAGGTGATACCGCCTTAAGATGTGTCTGGACTTCTGATGGGACCTTGGTTCCTTCGCTAAAGTTATAGCTCCGTTGTTGTCACAATACAGAGGTATTGGATCAACTATGGTAGGAACCACCTGAAGTTCTGTTAGGAACTTCTTCATCCAGACCGCTTCTTTTGCGGCATCGCAAGCAGCAATATACTCCGCTTCCATCGTCGAGTCAGCAACGGTGTCCTGCTTGGAACTCTTCCAGCACATTGCCCCTCCATTGAGGGTAAAGACATAACCAGACATGGACTTGGAATCGTCCTTATCACTCTGGAAGCCGGAATCAGCAAAGGCCTCCATCTTGAGGTCTTTCCCGCCGTAAACCAATAACATCTCCTTAGTCCTTCTCAGGTACTTGAGAATGTTCTTTACTGCTATCCAGTGATTCTCCCCTAGGTCTGACTGATACCGGCTTACCACGCTCAGTGCGTAAGCTACATATGGTCTGGTGCACAACATCGCATACATTATAGAGCCTACCGCAGAAGTGTAGGGTATAATCGACATGTGATCCCTTTCCAAATCAGTCTTGGGAGACATCTCTTTGGATAGGGCGATTCCGTGACAAGCCGGTAGATTACCGCGCTTAGAATCTTCCATACTGAATCTTTTCAGTATAGTGTTGATATACCTGGACTGCGAAAGTCCCAACATCCTCTTGGATCTATCACGATAGATCCGGATCCCCAGAATATAAGAGGCATCACCCAGGTCTTTCATAGAGAACCTGTGTGATAAGAATCCTTTGACAGATTGTAGCATAGGAATGTCATTTCCTATCAATAGAATGTCATCCACGTACAAGACGGGGAATACGACAGTTCATGCTACAACTTTACTATATATACATGGTTCATCTGGATTTTTGATAAAGTCATATTCTTTGACCGTTTCATCAAAGCAGATGTTCCAACTCCGCGATGCCTGTTTTAGTCCATAAATGGACTTAAGCAGCTTGCATACTTTCCCGATGCTCCCACTCTGATTGAAACCTTCTGGCTGATCCATATAGACGCACTCTTCTAAATTACCATTCAGAAAAGCCATTTTTACGTCCATCTGCCAGATTTCATAATCATGGAAGGTAGCAATAGCAAGAAGGACTCGAATGGATTTAAGCATAGCCACTGGAGAAAAAGTTTCGTCATAGTCCAAACCAGGTCTTTGACGAAAACCCTTTGCAACAAGTCTAGCCTTATAGGTTTCCACCTGTCCATCTACACCAATCTTTTTCTTGAAGATCCATTGGCATCCTATGGGTTTTACCCCATCTGGAGCAAAGTCCAAAGTCCATATTTTGTTGGTGTACATGGACTCCATTTCGGTCCGCATTGCATCTAGCCATCGTACCGAGTCGCCGCTCTGGATGGCCTGCTGAAAGCTAGTAGGTTCATCATCATCGATGATGCAATCTTCTCTATCCCCATCTATGAGAAAACCGTAGTATCTCTCAGGCGGACGGCCTACTACTCCTGCGGAGGGGTGCAGGAATGTCCTGTTCTTCTTGAACTACTGGTTCTACCAAACTTTCAGTAGTAGTTTGTGGTTCTGGAATTTCTTCCAGTTCTATTTCACTCCCACTTATTTCCTTTTCTAAAAACTGCTGTTCTAGAAAATGGGCATTACGAGAAACAAAAACCTTTTGTTCCTCTGCGTAATAGAAATAATATCCCTTGGAGTTCTTTGGATATTCCACAAACTTACACTGTACTGAACGTGCCTCGAGTTTGTCCACATGCTGCTTTTTAAGAAAAGCTGGACATCCCCATATTTTCAGATGCTGAAGATGGGGTTTCTTCCCACTCCACATCTGATGTGGTGTGGTAGGCACAGTCTTGGTAGGAGCCCTGTTCAGAAGATATGCCACTGATTCTAGCGCATAACCCCAGAAAGATCGCGGTAACTCAGCATTACTCATCATGGAACGTATCATATCCAATAGGGTTCGATTCCGTCTCTCCGATACACCGTTATGCTGTGGAGTGTATGGAGGAGTAAGCTGAGAGAGAATTCCTTTCTCTTTTAGGTAAACTAGGAACTCGGCACTTAAGTATTCACCACCTCGATCAGATCTCAGTGTCTTGATACTTTTGCCGGTTTGGTTTTCTACTTCATTCTTATACTCCTGGAATTTCTCAAAAGCCTCGGATTTATGTTTCATCAGATAAATGAATCCGTACCTTGAGTAATCATCCATAAAAGTAATGAAATAAGAAAAACCACCTCTTGCATGTGTAGACATTGGACCACATACATCGCTATGTATGAGTCCTAAGAGCTCGTTCGCTCTTACTCCATGTCCAGTGAATGGAGTCTTTGTCATCTTTCCTTTGAGACATGATTCACAAGTGGCATAAGTTTGATATTCGAACGAATCTAGATATCCTTCTTTATGTAACTTAGTTAACCTTGTCTCATTAATGTGACCTAGTCTACAATGCCATAAGAAAGCCTTATTTAAATCTGGAGACTTCCTTTTTAGTGTGTTCTGGATATTGAAAATCTGGAGTTGGTTTAAGACATATATACCGTTATCCAGTGTACCGGACCCAATCAAACTATGATTAAGGTGGATGTTAACAATATCGCTTACAAACGTGAAATTATAACCTTTATTTGATAACAAGGAAACTGATATGATATTACACGTTAAACTAGGTACACAAAAACAGTTATGTAAAACCAAAATATGTCCACTCGTCAATCCCAGGTGATAATCCCCGACGGACACAGCTCCCACGCTAGCTCCGTTAGCAACCTTTAGGGTCATATCACCATCCTTCAGCACTCTACGGTTTCTCAGTGCCTGCAATGAATTGCATATATGAGATCCTGATCCGGTATCCAATACCCAGGAAGTAGAGTTGATTGACAGACAATTCTCAATTACAAACACACGTGAAGTCGAAGCCACAGCTTGCTTCGGTCTCTGGTTCTTGGCGTTCCACGCCTTGCAATCTTTCTTCCACTGCCCTTTCCTATGACAATGGAAGCACTCATCCTGGGCCACTACTGGTACCGTAAACTTTTTCTTTCCCTTTGTTCCCACCTTACTAACACCTCCTCTAGGTTTGGTGGCGGCCTTCTTCTTCTTTCCTTTGGCCCTTGCCTTGGACCCGGAAGAAGAAGCACCGCTAACAAACATAACGGGTGTTTCCCTTGCCTTCTGCAAGGTGCCCTCTGCACTCCTCAACATGTTAAGGAGTTCTGGAAGTTCAACTTCTTTTCTTTGAATGTTGAAATCCAGAATAAATTGGGCGTAGGTGGGAGGAAGGGACTGGAGAATCAGGTCTGTATAGAGCTCATTGTCCAAAGTCGTCCTAAGGTCTGCGAACTCTTCAATATAGCCTATCATCTTTAGGACATGTTCTCCTACCGATGATCCGACGGCCAACCTCGCTCGAAACAAGTTCTTTGAGGTCTCGTATCTTGCTATACGAGATTGCTCTCCATACAGATCTTTTGTATGGAGAAATATGGATTCAAGATCCATATCCTCGTGTCTCCTCTGATGTTCATTGTTCATCGAGGCAAGCACGATACACTTGGCCTTCGCGCAATCTATCTCCCAGGTTTTGCGGATTTCCTTATCCGCATTACTGGATTTGGGACCTGGGACTTCAGATGCCTTAGTGGTGAGGACATACCCTAACTTGTCATAGGTCAAAACCATTTTGACATTCCGCAGCCAATCTTTATAGTTTGGCCCTGTCAGTATATTTTTCTCTAAAAGTAACTTAAGCCCAGTCATTTTCAGGGCCGCTGCAAGTAGGAGAGTGAGAAGAAACACTTTAGCATGATGCTCTTGCAAGTTTAGAGTGGTTTTTAATTTATCTAAACTGGATGGCTCCCACTGTTTCTCGAATCCTTCCTCAAACCATAAAAGAAGAATTATCCAGGACTATTCTCACTGTACAATACTTGCTTAACCGTTCAGCCAGGCCGGTGTCGGTACTTCGAGGGAGGTTTTCCAACGCTTTCGCGAAGTTCCTTAATTAAATAACCTCTTTTCTCTGGGGGCGTAACCCCGCTAACACCTTTCTCGACACCTACTTAGTTTATAGCATTGATCGTTAAGTGACGAATCTCCTGATGAGTAGCATATACTCACAGTAGGATCGGGATCCAAATATCATCGTATGATAACGCTGAAGGAATCCTACCAGCACTCATCAAACTCCAAATGGTATGCATCTCTTTGCAAATTTCAGTTTCTTTAGAAATTCCCGATATATATTTTTGCCCCATGCTCTTATGACCTTGGCTTCGGTCAAAATGTCATAAGTCACATGTCAAGTTCTTCCCGTCATTATCTTGTCAATTTGAACCCATTCGTACATACCCTTGACTTTGGTCAAATGATAATACGACTGTCCCAAACCAACTCATCTATCTATGCAACAAATGAATACCCAGTAGCTACCAAACACTATGCCTTGACTTTGGCAAAAATACATAGCTTGACTACTACTAAATACCCAAATGAAATGACGGAGGGCTACGAATGGTTTTGGAGAAACCGTGAACGTAGTGAACTTGATATAACCGATGGAACCTGATAGCTTTTTAAAAAGAGTGGTTAAAGCTCCGCAATTAAAAATATCTTTTGTTTTAAAATAACCGAGTGGTTTCTTTTAAATTGTTCCAACGATTCAACTTTGGTTTATTTTCTTTGCATTAATAATAATGCGTCCCATCATTAACCTATCATTGCAGAAAACAACGAAAATACAACATCCTCTTATGCCATCCGCATTCGCCTCTGGGTCCCGTCATCACCCGTTAGGTTACTTAACTAACGACAGAGCAGGGGCTGGGCTAGCGCGGGTGTAAAATATAAGTGACGTCTAAATAGTTATTATATATAGATATTGTACATTCGTCAGACGCAATAATAGGCATTCCAGATCTCAGATGAACATTATTGGATATGCAAGCAATTCGTGTTTCTTTTGAGCCTGCAACGAAAGACGGATTACACAGTTGTGATGAATAGCCATTACCCCACCCTAGACCCCTACGGGTACGGCAAACTACCCGCCAAGTACCCGAAGTGAAGCGGTCTCCCTCAACAAAGTGAGTAGGCTACTAAACATTTCAAAGTACCCGGTAGTTTGTGCACCCCACCTTGGGTCTGTCCTAGGAGCAAAAACAGTAAAATAAAATAATACAACGGTGGCTACAACCGCAACCTGGATGCGCCCCGCAAAATAATATTACAACATATTACAATTACATTGAATGAATTAAAATAATAACCCATCACAATCCCCGGCTAATCATCACAACAATCCAATACAGTTCATAATCACAAACAGTAAAATCCATTACAGAAATGTGCAACCCCCTGCCAACCGACATACTAGCAGTTAGGGGAGGTTTACGAACACATTATACAATCACAGATATAATCAAATTAGCAAACATCGTAAAATTTCGATCGAGCAAACACATCAGATTCTACTCCCAAAACTTCTCTATGCATCTGAGACTTGAGCAGAAAATAAACATTCCAGAAAATACAAAAATATCACAGAAGAGTTACTAGAGCAAACTGGGTTGAATCGGCCCCAACTCGGCCGCGGATCCGCGGCGGATCGGTGGGATCGGCCGCGGTTCCACGGCTGTATGGCCGATTCAGGAACCCATTTTTCTCCAGTGTTCTTATATTTCTCTGCTTGTTATTCTGCAGCTCCCTGAAAAAATTTTAGAGCCTGTTTTAAATTCGACAGAAACTTAGTGATATCGATGTATTTTTCGGTTCGTTTTGCGTTCGAAATTCATACGACTTTGCTAAAGAGTTAATTATTGTTTAGCGAGGCTCTGATACCACTGTAAGTCGATATACTACACCCCACTACTTGCGGGGAGGCGGAAATATGAAAAACGATCTTGTTCTTTGCGTAAACATCGACTAACCGAAGAATCTTTGCTAAACTATAACTAACAAGAAACATAGGAGTTGTTAACTACTATGTGAAGTGATTATACCTAATGAACCGTGTCCTTCGTCTTTTCGTTCTCCACCTCCTCTCCGGCCTTCTCTATGTAGTAGATGATCCACCCGAGAGCTATACTCCAAGCTTTGCCTCTAAACTTGAAGTAACTAGGTTTCTTTAGTTGCTAATCAAAGTACATAGATGATATAGAGAAGGGATGTGGATTAATTAGTCTATTCTAATCCTTGATCTCAACACATGAAAGGGGAGGATTAGGGTTTGAAGAGAGAGAGCTTGAGGAGAGAGAAGGTGAGCATGAGAATGAGAATGAGATAATGATCTCTCATGATATATATGAAGCATTATTATTTATCAAATAAATAAAATAAATGATTTAACAACCATGCTTCATAAATACATATGAGTGATTCATCTACATGAGTCATTAACCATTTATGATGCATTAATGACAAGGATGAATCACACAAATGAGTCACTAATCTCATTTAATGCTTATGCCACCTAAACCCCCAAGTCACCATCCTTCTAGAAGCTTCTCGCGAAATTACGAGAACGCCCCTCCTATCCGTGAAAACACGGAAAAACTTTAGACTGTATAAATCCAATAACCCGATACTAGAATCTGGATTAAACCAAAGCCGTCTAGTAAAAACTGTCCGAATGTCGTACGTGCGTAAACACACGTATGCGTCCGAACCCTTGTCGTAAAACCATACGACCTCTATATCGTTTCGCCTGGAGCAGGGAAACTCTCTGTGTGGGACTCTAATGACTCGACTACTACGCTGGCAGTGGGTTTAACCACAAACTGCAAGCGGCACTAGCTGTACGTAACGGTCCCCAGGTAGATGTCGATAAGAAGGCCGATGAGGAAACCCATCCGAACTCCTACTGAGCCTGATGTGAAAATCTCCGTACAGTCCGGTCTGTTCGTCTAAGACTATCGCATATCGGGCCTAGGGGGCGGCAAGCGTCAGTCCCCTAATAGCGGTATAAGTCGTGTCGGAGTGAAGCCCATTACACCCTGAGAAACTACTGGAACCTACCAGTAAATCTCGCTTGCCCTGGCCAGGGACTTTGCGTAATGGCTCTCTGACACAGCGCGATATCAACTCCTAATATTGGGAGAGACGAATCCTGTCTAACCGCCACTGCCTCCAAGTGCTCGGGACTGCACCCAACTGCTACCTGTTTGCACGACTTCTTTGAGCCGTGGTAGGGTAGCAATCTAAGAACAGTGGGACGCACTCGAGGCAAAGTAGCAGTGTCAAGTCTACGGACTATGCTGTACTCATGTCACCTGGGAACTGTTAACTGACAACTGGTATAAAACCAACCAACAGTTCCCTGCGAGTCATGTCCGGTGTACCCGTAACCCAACGAGCACCTGTATACTATCTCCAGTACGATGTACTGACGGCTGTGGGACAGACCATCTCCCCAACTGGGATGAGAAGCGTACACACTAGTCTACTCCGGAGTATCGATGCCCTATCTCGATAATCCTACGACTAGGACCTGAAAAAGGATGTGTTTGTAGACTACCCAGCCCCCACTAGTGTGACTGCCATCACAACGCTGGTAGTCAAGCAAGATCCTAAGAGCTCTATCAATACGTATACTCACATATTAAGATAGAAAAACCAAGTAGCATACTACCATGTTTAGCAAGACTGTTATATACATGTGAATATCCCAATCTTCCATTAAGTAATATACAAACTAGTATGATACAATAATGGCCCCTAGGGCATATACACTAACATCATCATATCCATAAAAGCTGCTGGAGCGTTGGTGAGTCCGAACGATATCACCAGAAATTCATAGTGCCCATATCTTGTGCGAAACGCAGTCTTCGGAATATCGTCCTTCCGAACCCTCAACTGGTGATACCCCGACCGCAAATTATTCTTCGATAAGTAACCAGCTCCCTGCAACTGATCGAATAAGTCATCTATACGTGGTAGTAGATACCTGTTTCGCACAGTGACACGATTCAGCTGTCGGTAGTCGATGCACAGCCTCATACTACCGTCCTTCTTCTTTACAAATAAGACAGGAGCTTCCCACGGTGATACACTGGGACGAACAAGCCCTCTATCTAACAACTCTTGCAACTAGCTTTTGAGTTCCTTCAATTCCGTCGGTGCCATTCGATAGGGTGGTATAGAAATAGGCCCCGCACCGGGAATCAAGTCATTACAAAATTCAATGTCGCGATCAGGCGGTAATCCTGGTAACTCAGCAGAAAATACCTCAGGAAATTCTTGTGTCATCGGAACCTGGTCCAATGGAATCTCAGCGACCCCCAAGTCCTGAACAAAAGCCAAGAACCTATGACAACCCTTCTTCAAGAGTCGCCCCGCACAAAGAGCAGAGATCATGTTGGCAGGAGTAATATTACAGTCCCCCTGCACAACAAAAACCAGTTCACCTGGAAAACAAAATCTAACCGCCTTCCTCCGGCAATCTACATAGGCATGACAAGCCGCCAACCAATCCATACCAAGAAGTATATCAAAATCTAACATATCCAGGAGAATCAGATCAACTAGTGAATCTCTATCACCAATACGCACAGAACATGACCTGAATACGTGCCGAGCTATAAAAGAATCTCCCACCGGGGTAATCACCACTAATGGTAACTCTAACAACGACGACTCTTTCCCCAAAAAAGTGCAAATCATGAAGATACATAAGAATGTGTAGAACCGGGATCAAAATAAAACATGTGCCTCTAACGAGCATACTGTAAGAGTACCTGTCACGACTGCATTTGATGCCTGGGCATCCTGTGGAGTCAGCGCAAATACACGTGCCTAACCCCTGCCCGCATCCTGTCGTCCTCTACCTCTATCTCCTCGACCTCTCTGAGAACGTCGCGCAAAGCCTCAACCTCATGGTGCAACTGCCTGGCATGTAGCCCCAACTAGGGGAGGAAGTAAAGCCATCGGCGTAGAAGGTGGAAGGGGTAAAGCAGCCTGTAGAGCGACGGTCCCTCCCTGGGATCTACAATCCCGCGCAAAGTGTCCGAGAAGTCCACAACTAAAACATGTAGATGGAGGCCTCTGATCATCGGAATAAGAACTGAACATCTGGTCCTGGGTCCAACCTCGTCCGACACTGCGTCCTGGAGTATATATGCCTCTACCTCTGCCAAACTGTCTAGTCATTGGCCCGATCGGTCTACTCCTCTTTGGCTCTGGAACAACCACTGCCTCGCTCAAACGCTCCTCCACTCGTATCGCTGCATCCATGGCCTGCGCATACGTATCAAAATGCTGGGAGCCTATAGCCAGATACAACTGCGTGTCCAGACTCCTTAAGAACCTCTTCACCCGAAGCTCCTCCGTAGGTACTAAGTATGGGGCATAGCCCGACAGCTGGGTGAATCGTAAATCATAATCTGCCACCGACATACTTGCCGATTTTCGCAACTCTTCAAAACTGCTAGCTCTAACGTCCCTCACACTCTGGGGAAGAAATATGGCAAGAAAGACCGTGGAAAACTCAGTCCACGACATCGGAGGAAGATTCGTGGCTCGCCCTCTCTCCATCGACTCATACCACTCCTATGCAAGTCCCTCCAAATGAAAGCTAGTCAGCTCAACTGACCTCGCATCTGAACATCGCAATGATCTACCAATCCTCGCCATCCTATCAAGAAAGGACTGAGGATCTTCTGCTACCTCGGTCCCCGTAAATACCGGAGGTCTCAATCTCATAAACTCTGCAAGTGATACCTCCATCACTCTCGTATCTACAAGTGCTACCGTCTGCGTAGGATGTACCTCGGACTCTGCTACGGTCGGTGCCGGATCCTGTCTCAGTACTTGGGTGCCTCAGCTAACTGTCCTAGCACTCGCTGCAATCCCAACATGTCCTCCTCAATTCTAGTCATGCGATCTGGAGGAGGAGGATCAACATGCTCATGCACCGCCGGAACGCCCGATGTACCAGTCGTCGTCACAGGCGGACTCGCCCTAGCTGCATCTCTGGCTGCGGATCGCCTAGCCCGCGTAGCCATAGCAACTGGAAAAAGAAACGAGAGTTGATAAGCCTTACGAATAGGAACAATCAATAACAGAGAATCAACGGAAGAATAGATCAAGATATACATCCTAAGGTTAGTTAGGCTGAATACGATAACGTAAATATGCCGCGGAACATACGTACGGTACTGCATTCATCCTAATTCACCTACTCCATCAAACCAAAGGTCATCCTAACTCACGGACTCACGTCAACCTATTTTAATTCCCTACTCAATTCCGTAAGGTTATTCCTAAGCTCTGATACCAACTTTGTCACGACCCAAGTTTGGATGTGACTGGCACTTAGATTGTACCATATCTAAAGATATGCACACAGTCCAAGTAAGCCGAAAACCAAGATCAAAATCCTTTTTGCGGAATTCTTTATACAGAAATTTAGTTTTAAGTAAAAATCACATGTTATGAAGTTAAAATATTAAACAAGTATAAAGTGTTAAGTTTGGTTGCATCCCTAGTTGGGATCAACAATATCAACAGCGGAAATTAAAATCTCAGAATATAGGACATCAGTAATAATCGCAGACATAAAGAAAAGGAACCACAATTTATAGAACTAAATGATCTCAACTGTCAGTAATATACATATCATCTCTCACTCTAAGTCATATACAGGTCTGATGGAGATTTTCTAGATACAAAATACAATACTAAAAGAGAAGGTTATTACATATGTAACCAACCTATCAAAAGATGTGAAAAAGCTGCACAAAGTATATCTGCACCGCTGCTAACCGTCCACTCTACCCCTGCAAGGAACTGTGGCACAACGGGGTGAGTTGCCAACTCAGTGAATATGACTAACATATAACGGTTAATAACGTAAATATGACGATCATACTAACTGAAATGCGAACAAGTATAATGTATGATTATCTATTGAAATCAAGAATCTATAATACGAATCTCATAATCAACTGAAATCTCATCATTCATTTCCAATAAAAATTCAATTCCTCGTGTCCATCATCGACACAAAACTTCCATTTCTCACAGGCATCATTCCTCGAATGATCCTGAAATCAACAATACCGGTCGTTATCATCTAGATATACGCCATATTTTTACCACTATCTCCGGTATCGAGTAACCTCGCTAGGCTCCCCCGCCTCAATGCGGCTATCCTGTCCCTCGGTCTCGACCGGGTCCACCATGTATCCAACTGTATATCTCCCCCACTCAGTATGGATAACGTAAAATCCGCGACCGTATATCACCCCCACTCGGTCCGGAATAAAACCAAATCATAAAACATCTCATTGTGGACATGACACATCAATCATAAAATCACTGGATTTATGTAATAGTATTCAAAACTCAAAACCATAAATCCTCAATAATACATTTACCTCTTATATCAACATGAAATACGCAGATACTAAACATGATATTAATGATGCAATTTACTACTATTATTGTTGTGTAAAATACGATAAGAATCATTTTAACAAGAAATTTGCTAAGTGTAAAAGTGACATGGTAATATCGACGAGGTGTGTGTAACATATAAGATGTGCACGTGGCATGACTCGTCGATACTTGTATAGTGTTCTAGCAACTAAGCAAGGTATGTGTGACTTATGAATACATATTGTTAATTTAGAATATCAAATAATTCAGTTATTTAAATATAACTACGGGCGTAAAACGCCATCTTTACAAAATTCCCCGGTAGATGTTTAGTCTTCTCACCGGAAAATGTCAAATCTATTCAGGAATTGCCAATCCTTTCCTTTTCCTCGCTGCCTCCGAAAATCCTGTATTCGAATCTAATATCACTATTTAATTTATATAAGTAAACGGCTACTCCGACATGACGGAAATGAAAACACCCGTTCCTACGTTCTAGTTATATTGTATACGACTATATCCAGCTATTAAACACTTAACCTTACTGGATTTTAACCCTAACCTGCATCGCTACAGAATTTAAATCGCGATGCGTTTCAACCGTGTCGTATTTTGTGTTTTTAGATATCTTTTCCGATATACGCTTCCAGATCATATCTGCAGTGAAACTAATTTGTTTAAATAACACCAAAATGACCAAGATTATACACTGAAATACACCTAACCATCCAAAACTACCTAGCTACCCACAAAACCGGCGATGCCGGAATTTCCCTTTTGGTCGCCGGCCCAAATCCGAGCCCTTTGGTTCGTGATCCTATGGTTGGCTCTAGGTGTTACATACATCATTTTAGCACTGTTTTGTTAAGTTTATTATCTTCCAAACAATAGCAGATTTCAACAGAGCCTATAATTAACTAAAATACGATATTATGGAACTTGTTCATTTCAAATTAAATATGTACAGAACCTAAATTTCCTACTGTGATTAAGAAATTACCCACAATAAGTTGTTGGAATAACCCCTACAAGATACTAAGCCCGTTGTCCTAGCATGATGGTGATGAAAACCTAGAACCTAGTGTCCTTCTTCTTCTTCTTCCTCTTGTTCTTTCAATGTTTTGTTTTGTTTTTCTTTTCTTTTCTTTAGATTTTCAGAATTTTAATTTACCACTGATCTGAACAAGGTTTATATATGGCAATTGAAAGGGATAAGGTGAAAGAGGAGGTGTGATCAAGCTAGAGGTAATGGTTTCATGCAAGTAGGAGGTGTGAGGTGTGTGTTGTGCTTGCAAGCAAGAGGTGTTCTTGCATTATCTTCTTATTTTGTTTTAACCCACACTAAAATTCTGAGCTAAAAAGTTTCTATCCCCTTTTTCATTTACATCCTTAACAAATTTTCCATTTGCACAAAAATCATAAACTTTACCTAAAACCCCCTCACAACTTAGTTTATTATAAAACACTTATTTTATTAAAATGAAGCTAAAATTATCACTAAAACCCTTATATCTTATTTATGTTGCATACTAAATTTTTTATTTAATTTGTTTTACAATGAACTCATGAAAATGACTTATCTGCTTTTAATAACTTTGTGATTTATCATATTATTATTAAATTAATTCATTTTATTTATTTCTAAATTTTTCAAAAATCTACACTTTTCTATCACAGCGAGGAATAAAATGTGTTTATTTCTCGACATGCCACCTTTTTAGAAAAGAAATTTCTTACAAAAGAAATTATTGGCAATGAGGTAGAGCTGGAAGAAGTTCCAGCACCACAAACTACAACTGAAGATTTAGTCGAACCAGAGGATTCGATAGTTCCCGACGAACGCCAGCCACTCTGCCGATCTAGTAGGGTTCCTCATCAACCTGAGAGATACTACGGTTTTCTCATTGATGGTGGGAGCGAGGATTGCATCATGGAAGATGATGACCCAACTAGTTTCGAGTAGACCATCACGAGTGGTGACTCTGTGAAATGGCTGGATGCAATGCGATCTGAGATGGAATCCATATACACCAACAAAGTATAGACATTGGAAATTGCTTCTGAAGGGGTAAAACCTATTGGGAGCAAATGGATCTTTAAGAAGAAACTTGGTGTAGATGGAAAGTTGAGACTTTCAAAGCTAGAATTGTTGCAAAGGGTTTTCGTCAACGTCCAGGTGTGGATTATGACGAAACCTTTTCTCCAGTGGCTATGCTTAAGTTCATTTGGATCCTACTTGCCATTGCTTCATACCATGACTACGAAATCTGGCAAATGGATGTTAAGACCGCTTTTCTAAATGGTGATTTAGAGGAGTGCGTGTACATGACTCAGCCAGAGGGCTTCGTAGACAGTGGGAGCAGCAAAAAGGTGTTCAAGCTGCTTAAATCCATCTACAAGTTAAAGCAAGCATCGCGGAGTTGGAACATCAGTTTTGATGTTGTAGTCAAAGAGTTTGACTTCATCAAGAACATAGATGAACCTTGTATATACAAGAAGGTAGCAGAGAGTAAGGTTGTCTTCCTCATATTGTACGTGAATGACATACTCTTGATAGGAAATGATGTTCCTATGTTGCATTCAGTCAAGCTCTCTTCTTATCACAACGATTCTCAAAGAAAGATCTAGGTGATGCTTCCTGCATTTTGGGGATTAAGATCTATAGAGATAGATCTAAACAGATACTGGGATTGTCCCAATCCAAGTACATTGACACCATACTAAAGAGGTTTAGTATGGAAGAATCCAAGCGTGGGAATTTACCCACGATCTCTGGACTCACTCTCTCCAAAGAAATGTCTCCTAAGACAGATTTGGAGAGAGCTCGCATGCAAGGGATACCCTATGCTTCGGCAGTAGGCTCTATCATGTACGTGATGTTATGCACCAGACCCGATGTAGCGTACTCACTAAGTGTAGTGAGTAGATATCAAGAAGATCCAGGAGAGAGTCGCTGGATAGTTCTGAAGAACATTCTTAAGTACTTGAGAAGGACTAAAGAGATGTTCTTGGTGTATGGTAACGGAGAACTCCAAGTCGAGTCCTTTACCGATTCGAGCTTCCAAAGTGATAAGGATGACTCTAAGTCGCACTCGGGATTTGTCTTTACCCTCAATGGAGGCGCGGTATGTTGGAAGAGTTCCAAACAGGAAACCGTGGCAGACTTGACGATGGAGGCTGAATACATCGCTGCCAACGATGCTGCAAAATCGGCTGTCTGGATAAAGAAGTTCATAACTGAACTTGGAGTGGTTCCGTCTATTGAGCATCCAATACCTTTATATTGTGATAACAATGGAGCTGTGGCTTTGGCCAAGGAACCCGATCCCATCAGAGATCTAGGCATATTCTGAGGCGGTATCACCTGATCCGGGAGATAGTTGATCGCCGGGAGATCGAGGTCAGAAGAGTAGATATAAAGGATAACACTGCGGATCCATTCACAAAGTTCATTCCACAGATACAATTTGAGAGACTCTTCAGGATGTTGGGTATGAGATACTACAACAGTTGGCCTTAGTGAAAGTGGGAGATTGTTAGTTATGTATATGCCCTAGAGGCCATTATTGTACATATGATATATATTATAGTGGATGCTTGGATATATATAAAGAGGACTTTCTTGCTCGATATGATAGTATGCTATCTGGTTGCTCTTTGTCTTAATATGTTGACTTATATTGGGTTATTGTCTTACGCTCACATGTTGATAAGGCCTTTAGGATATGTACTTGACTACTAGGACTATGATGCAGATCATACTAGTGGGGCCAGGGTAGTGCATAAGTACATCTTATAACTATTCCTAGTCGAGGGTGTATCAAGACAGGGCATCAATACTCCAGAGTAGACTAGCGTATACGCATCATGACCCATATGATGGGCGATGGATGATCCCACATCCATTGGTGTGTGACATCATAGATGGTATACGGCTGCTCAGTGGAGACTGGGTACACTGAACGGACTCGCCGATAACTACTTGTTGGTATTATACCTATCGTCAGATAGCAGTTCTCTGGTGACACTGGTATAGGTTAGTTTGTAGACCCGAGATCGTCTTAGAGACATGTGTGATTCCCACTTTGCTTTGATTTCCACCTTACCACGTTCAAGAGAATATGCAAAACGGTGGCTTTTGGGTACAATCACAAATCACATGGAGGCAATGAGCGATAGGAGGGGTTTCATCTCTCCTGGTATTGGGGGTTGATGTTACGCTGTGTTCGATTGGCTATAACTGGAAGTCCCTGGCCAGGGCTGATATGGAGATATACTGGTAAGTGTTATCAGTAGTTTCTCGACCCGTTATGAGCCTCACATCGACACGACTTATCGGTTACTGGGGTCTGACGTTTACCACCCCTAGACTTGATATGCGACATATCAGACGAAGAGACCGGACTGTACGATAGTGTTACTGATTGGATTTACAGGAGTTAGAGCAGACTTGCTTATTGATCTTTTGATCCTCAATACCCGGGTTGCCGTTACGTTTAGCTGACCGCTTGCGGCTTGTTGGTGTTTGATGTGATCATCACCTACTGCCGGCGTATTGACGAGTCTTTAGAGTCCTACATAGAGGTTTCCTAGCTCAGGCAAAATGGAGTAGGAGCACATATGTGATATGTGCGGGATCGAGATTGATACGAATATGTGATACCGTATTCTATTCTCACGATATGTGATATCGGCCGGTTATATGTGATATAACCGGGTTATCGGATCAAGTGTTGATT
Source organism: Agapanthus africanus (assembly GCA_030015575.1). Lineage (NCBI taxonomy): Eukaryota > Viridiplantae > Streptophyta > Magnoliopsida > Asparagales > Amaryllidaceae > Agapanthus > Agapanthus africanus. The sequence continues at coordinate 495,048,671 of CM057348.1, read as the reverse complement.
CAATGAAATAATATATATATATATATATAATATGTATATATATATATATATTATATCCTCACTTAAATATTTATTATTCTCACTTATGATGCATTTAACATATATGTGATATATGTTTATTGTATTTTTTTTTTGTTACATATATATTATATATGTGATATATAATATTATGACATGCTAGGTTATACATGCAACAATGATGTATGAGAATTATACCATGGTACATATAATGTTTGGGTTTAAATTCTTAAGTAATTCAAAAATATGGAAATGAGTCATGGTGGAAGCTTCATGAAGCTTGTTGATAACTATTGACAAAGTCCACCCTTTTTGTTTTGCTTAAGATATTTTCTAACCCAACCATGACACATAGCCATAGTTAACTCTCTACAAGGGTTAGGTATTCACATATACTAACCAAGGGTTGCATTTCTAACCTTATCTCATTCATTCATCTTCTTCTTCCTCATCTCATTTTTGCTCTCTAGATTTTGAGATCAAGAAGAAAAATAGTGAGAAATTAAATACTAAAGTGAGCTAAATTCCTACTTCATCATCCTCTTCTATACTAGCCATATAGATTAGAGTGTTAGCTTCACTAATTCCATATTAGTGAAGGGTGAGCTTGAGTCCGTGTTTCCTTGACGTAGATCATCACAGACTTTGAAGATTTCAAGCAAGGATGCATCGTACATCTTGTGGAGCCTCTCAAGAGTTTGGGAGCTCATGGATCGCAGCAAAGGGACCACTACTCGGAGCTTTTGAAGCGAAGGAACGAACTACAAAGGTTGTAATCCCTATCACTTAGATGTAAAATTGTTTACATGCAAAGTTAACCCTAATTCTCTAGTTCGATTACTTGGTTAGTTTGTTTAGCACCCCAAAATTTTAATATAGCATGTTTGATGCTTGCCAAAACCTTTCTAAGGTGCTAAGTGTAAGTCCATGTCATGCACCCACGTGTTCGCGGGGAGGCGGAATATATGAAAAACAATTATCAAAGCTTCGTAACACGGACTTGAGCACACGGATCATGTCTAAACCATTACTAGCAAACTACGAGAGGTTTAACTACTCTGATTCAAAGTTATACCTCACGTTACTTATCCTTTGGGTCTTCATCGCTGTCCTCCACACCTCGTAGGCTCTATGGAACATGGGCACCTCAACGGTCTCCTCGAGTCAATGACGATCCACCCGAGAGTTTATAGTCCGAGCTCCTATCTCGAATCTGAGATAACCACGGCTTCTAGTTTGCTAATCTAGAAGTCCTAGAAGGTGTAGAGTATTTAGATGGATTACTTAGTCACTTTAAACCCTAGGATTCTCAACTCATGAGAGCTTTTAGGGTTTGAGGAAGAAGATGAAGACTTGAGGAGAGAGAAGTGTTTTGTGATAATGAAATGAATAATACTCATGATAGAATCATATGAAGCATAATAATATCTCTCTTGATAATATCAAGATAATATCTAGCATGCTTCATTTAATTCTAATAGTGAATCTCATTAAGCATTTAATGTAAACCACACCTCATCTCCTCCACCTCATTTAGTTTAAATCTAAAAAGAAATAAACACAAATGAGTCACCTCCTTCTAGAAGCTTCCCGACAAATTACGAGACTGCCCCTCCCATCCGTATTTCCGAAAAACACGGATAATCTTTGACTGAATAAATCCATCTGTATAATACTAGAATCTGGCTTAAACCAAAGCCCGCCAGTATTATCCGCCCGATCATAGTACGTGCACAAATGTACGTAAGTGATCACGGCCCTGCCGTAAAACCATACTGCCTCTACACCTTTTGCTCGGTGCAGGGAAACTCTCTGTGTGGGACTCTAAAGACTCGACACTACGCTGGCAGTGGGTTTAACCATAGGCCGCAAGTGGTACTAGCTGTACGTAACGGTCCCCAGGTACATGTCGATAAGAAGGACGATGAGGAAACCCATCCGAACTCCTACTGAGCCTGTATGTGACAATCTTCGTACAGTCCGGTCTGTTCGTCTAGGACTATCGCATATCGGACCTAGGGGCGGTAAACGTCAGACCCCTAATAGCGGTATAAGTCATGTCGGAGTGAAGCCCATTACACCTTGAGAAACTACTAGAACCTACCAGTAAATCTCGCTTTCCCTGGCCAGGGACTTTGCGTAATGGCTCTCTACACACAGCGCGATATCAACCCCCAATCCCGGGAGAGACGAATCCTGTCTAACCGCTACTGCCTCCAAATGCTTTGGGACTGCACCCAACTACTACCTATTTGCACGACTCCTTTGAGCCGTGGTTGGGTAGTAATCTATATATAGTGGGAACACACCCGAGGCGAAGTAGCAGTGTCAAGTCGACGGACTAAGCTGTACTCATATCACCTGGGAACTGCTATCTGAAGATGGGTATAAAACCAACCTGCAGTTCCCGGCAAGTCCTGTCCGGTGTACCCGTAACCTAACGAGTACCTGCATACTATCTCGAGTACGACGTACTGATGGCTGTGGGACAAACATCTCCCCAGATGGGATGAGAAGCGTATACACCAGTCTACTCCGGAGTATCGATGCCCCATCTCGATAATCCTACGACCAGGGACCTGTATAGGATGTTGCTTATAAACTACCCAGCCCCCACTAGTGTGACTGCCATCACAACGCTGGTAATCAAGCAAAGATCCTAAGGGCTCTACTAATATGTATAAGCGATATGTTAAAAGAAACATTTGCACATATTAAAGTAGAAACAACCCAAGTAGCATACTACCATTTTTAGCAAGACTGTCAATACAGCTGTGAATATCCCAAGCTTCCATTAAGTAATATACAAACTAGTATGATACAGTAATGGCCTCTAGGGCATAAACACTAACAATATCCAACTTGCACTAGGGCCATATACTGGCATATCGCAGACCTATCATCTCGAATAGCCTCTCGAACTGCGTCTGAGGAATGGCCTTTGTGAATGGATCAGCAGTGTTATTCTCCGTATCTACTCTCTTCACCTCGATCTCCCGACGATCTACGATCTCCCTGATCAGGTGATACCGTCTTAAGATGTGTCTGGACTTCTGATAGGACCTGGGTTCCTTCGCTAAAGTTATAGCGCCATTGGTGTTTCAATACAGAGGTATTGGATCAACACTGGTAGGAACCACTTCAAGTTCTGTGAGGAACTTCTTCATCCAGACAGCTTCTTTTGCGGCATCGCAAGCAGCTATGTACTCCGCTTCTATCGTTGAGTCAGCAATGGTGTCCTGCTTGGAACTCTTCCAACAGACCGCCCCTCTATTGAGGGTAAAGACATAACCCGACATGGACTTGGAGTCATCCTTGTCACACTGGAAGCTGGAGTCAGCAAAGGCCTCGATCTGGAGGTCCTTTCCGCCACACACCAAGAACATCTCCTTAGTCCTCTTCAGGTACTTGAGAATGTTCTTTACTGCTATCCAGTGCTTCTCCCCTGGGTTTGCCTGATACCGGCTTACAACGCTCAATGCTATACTACATCTGGTTTGGTACATAACATAGCATACATTATAGAGCCTACCGCAGAAGCGTAGGGTATAATCGACATGCGAGCCCTTTCTAAATTAGTCTTGGGAGACATCTCTTTGGAGAGAGTGATTCCGTGACAAGCCGGTAGGTTACCGCGCTTAGAATCTTCCATACTGAATCTTTTCAATATGGTGTCTATGTACATGGACTGCGAAAGTCCCAACATCCTCTTTGATCTATCACGATAGATCTGGATCCCCAGAATATAGGTGGCATCACCCAGGTCCTTTATAGAGAACTTCTGTGATAAGAATCCTTTGACTTACTGTAGCATAGGAATATCATTTCCTATTAGGAGAATGTCATCCACGTACAAGATGAGGAATGCTACAGCTCTCCCTACAATCTTACTATATATGCATGGTTCATCTGGATTCTTGATAAAGTCGAATTCTTTGACAGTATCATCAAAACAGATGTTCCAACTCCGCGATGCCTGATTTAGTCCATAAATGGACTTAAGCAACTTGCACACTTTACCGCTGCTCCTACTCTGAATGAATCCCTCTGGCTGATCCATATAGAAACATTCTTCCAAATTACCATTTAGAAAAGACGTATTTACGTCCATCTGCCAGATCTCATAATCGTGGAAGGCGACAATGGCAAGAAGGACCCGAATGGATTTGAGCATAACCACTGGGGAAAAGGTTTCGTCATAGTCTAAACCAGGTCTTTGACGAAAACCTTTTGCAACAAGTCTAGCCTTATAGGTTTCAACCTGTCCATCTACACCAATCTTCTTTCTGAAGATCCATTTGCATCCTACGGGTTTTACCCCATCTGGAGCAATTTCTAAAGTCCAGACTTTGTTAGTGTACATGGACTCCATTTCGGTCCACATTGCATCCAGCCATCTTACCGAGTCGACGCTCTGAATGGCTTGTTGGAAGCTAGTAGGGTCATCATTGTCAATGATGCAATCCTCTCGATCCCCGTCTATGAGAAAACCGTAGTATCTCTCGAGTGGATGAGACTGTCTACTTCTTCTGCGGATAGGCGCTGGGATGTCCCTTTCTTCTGAAACTTCTGGTTCTACCATACTTTAAGTAACAGCTTGTGGTTCTGGAATTTCTTCCAGTTCTATTGCGCTCCCACTCTTCTGATTTTCTAAAAATTCAGCTTCCAAGAAGTGGGCATGACGAGAAAAAAAAACCTTTTGTTCCTATGCATAATAGAAATAATACCCCTTGGAGTTCTTTGGATATCCCACAAACTTACACTGTACTGAGCGTGCCTCGAGCTTATCTGCATGCTGCTTTTTAATAAAAGCTGGACATCCCCATGTCCTAAAGTGTTTAAGACAGGGTTTCTTCCCACTCCACATCTGATATGGTGTGGTAGGCACAGTCTTGGTTGGAACCTGGTTCAAAAGATATGCAGCTTGTTGGAGAAAGTGCCCTCGGAGTCAATTATTGGATCACAGGCACGTGATTGCAATGATTGAGGGAGGACCTATCCCGGTAGGACAGTCTTACTCGAGATGATAGTATGCTATCTGGTTTATCTTTATCATCGTGTACTGCTTTAGGTGACCTGACATGTCGCTATTGCACGTTGATAGAGCCCCTAGGATTCTTGCTTGACCACCAGCAGTATGAGGGCGATCATATAAGTGGGAGCTGGGGTCTATAAGCACATCCTTAAATGGTCCCTAGTCGTGGGAGTTTCGAGACAGGGCATCGATACTCCAGAGTAGACTAGTGTATACAGTCGAGACCCCGACGAGGGGCGGTGGCCGGTCTCACAAGCCACTGGTGTCAGTTGGTTCACCTAAGATGTATACAGGTGCTCATTGGGTTATGAGTACACCGGACAGGACTCGCCGGGAACATACTAGTTGGTCTTATACCTGACGTCAGATAGCAGTTCCCTGGTGACATGTGTACAGGTTAGTTCATCGACCTGGGGATCGTCATTTGTCTCGTGTGAGTTCCCACTGTACTTTGATTACTACCCTACCATGCTCAAAGGAGACGTGCAAACAGGTTTTAGTTGGGTACAGTCCCGAGCCACATGGAGGCAGTGAGCGGATCTTCACGGGTTTGTCTCTCCCGGTATTGGGAGTGAGGTCGCGCTGTGTCTAGGAGAGCCATTACACGAAGCCCTCGGCCGAGGCAGGAGATTTACTGGTAGGTATTCCAGTAGTATCTCATGGTGTTCTGGGCTACACTCCGACACGACTTGTACCGCTTTTGGGGGTCTGACTTTTACCAACCCCCTAGGCCCGCCATGCGATGCTCATAGACGAACGGACCGGACTGTACGGATATTGTCACTGACAGGCTCAGTAGGGTGTCAGGATGAGTTCGCTCATCGACGTCCCTTTTGGTTAATACCTGGTAGCCCGTTACGTATTGGCTTATACCTCTGACGTGCTAGTGGTTAAATCCACAACCAAGGTGTTGGCGAGTCTTTAGAGTCCCCCACATTCAGTTACTCAAGCTTTCGGGCGAAAAGCTGTAAAGGCCGTATGGAGATATGGCACGGTTCGATCAGATACGAGCGGTATTGCACGGATCAGGATCGGACGGTTAGTACTAAAGGCCGTATGGATATATGGCAGGGTTCGATCAGATACGTGCGGTATTGCACGGATCAGGATCGAACGGATATTACTAGCCGGCTTTGGTTTAAGCCGGATCCTAGTATAGTACAGTGTAGACTTTGTCTCATTGCATTTGTATTTCGGTTGGAATACTAATGCGGGTGTGTATACACAGTATCGGGGTTTTTCTGTAATTTATTACGGGACCAGTTTTCTGGAGTTGCCAGTTTGCTTTCCGTTTCGGCCAATTTCCTTTGTATCGTTCATTGGCCGAAGTTTGGTGGAGGAGGGCTTATTTGCATTTGTGCAAATAAGCAATATGGAGGGTGTTCTTTGCATACTTTTGTGTCATGATGGTTTCATGATGAAGCCCCATCCTTTGACCTTCCATGGTTCATGATTGCTTGACTTTTTGTAGCAATCATGGTTGTTGATTAGTAGGTGGAGTGTGGATTTGTTAGTGATCATTGCTTGACTTTGGAGTCATCATGCTTTTGATGATGGTTGAATATGATAACCATTTTCCTTTCACTTGATTATTCTTGTGGCTATCCTTTTTCACTCTCTCCCTCTCTCATTCTCACTCTCCCCATTCACCATGGCCGGCCATCATATGGTAGGGGCTGTCCCAATATTTCATGTGGGGATTTTTGGTCTTTTAGCTTCACAAAAATCCCATAGTTCCACCTCCAAAATATAGTTCATTCCTCCACCAAATGGCAAACTCCATAACCCTAAATGAGACATGGTTCTACACCATTTTGCAGCAAACCTTGGGCACATCGACTCGCCAGCTTCGTGCCCGAGTTGCCTCGGTATAGAGGTGGGAGCCCGTAAAAGAAGCCGGCGACGTGGTGCCCTTCCGGCGACGAGGTGGAGACCGGAGCTTCCGCGGGAGATCGGGACGACGACGAGAAGACCAGAGGACACGGATCAGTCGGTATATCTCTCTTCCCCATCATGTAGTTAGCTAGGACTAGTTAATGGTTCGATCCGGGTTTTAGTGCGCGGTGGTGCCGGTTCAAGAAAATTTAAAGTTAACCATCGCTTCCGCATTTGGTCTCGGGATGGAGGCCGGGGCGCCGCCGTGCACTTACAGTGGTATCAGAGCCTCGCCATTAACATAGTCTAGCTTTGTCTAATGTGTTTTACATTTCCGATCGAACAAATGTTCCAAAACCGTGTTTTTCAAACCAACAGTTTTCTGTCGAAATTTTTTTGTCTCGAAAATTTTTTCAGGTAGTCTCAGAATACTGTGCAGGGAAGTATAAGCCTACTGAAAAAATTTGGTCATGAGATCTCATTGCTCGACCGCGGAACCGCGGCCAAACCCATGCTTGGGCCGCGGTTCCGCCGCAGTTTTGAGAGATCAGTACACCAATTTTTTCCAGAGGCCTTCTGGGTTGAAAATAGGGTTTTTGGAATATTAATTTTGGGCCCAGAATTTCTTGATGTGCTACAGTAGTACTTGGGGCCCACTTGTTAAAATTTGATCGATCGGATATTTTAAACACATTGGTTCACAGTATTTACATTATATCTGCGACCGTGAATGTCACTTGATCGGTAAATCCAGTCTAACTGCTATAGTCCGGTTAGACGGATTTGCGAACGTGACTTTCACGTTGATGTTCTGTGTTATGCTGTGATGTTGCGGATCGGTCGTGGGGGATAGCCTGGATGCAATGCTAGTACAGTTTTTGTTGTATTATGTACATTTGATATTGCGGGGCGAGCGTCCGACATGTGAACTGCCGTCACTGCCTGATTGTATTATTATTTTGGGGTACGGCCAGGTTGCGGTCGATGTACCCGTTGTATGTATATTTTACTTTCTATACTAGGATTACCCCAAGGAGGAGTGCACGGATAGCCGGGTTCTAGAGGGCAATGGGCCCGCATCTCATGGCATTGAGATGGAAGGGGCTTCACTCTAGAATTGGCGGGCTATTCGCCGTACTCGTAGGGGGTACAGGTTGACCCAGGAGGGGTGCCCAAGTTGCCGGATTCCGTGAAGTGCCGGGTGGTCCATTCATGTCGCTGAAGGGGGCTGCCTCGCTTCAGGTTTTGGCGGGTAACTTGCCGCGCCCGTAGGGGTCTAGGATTTCATTGCACAGGCTATCCACACGACCAGGGGAACGTCGGGTTTCAGTAGTGGCTCTGTGAAACCCGGGGATCCCAGATATCTGTATTATTCTGTGATGCTGTACATTTCTATGATGTTGCATTTTATCACGCCTTGAGCGAAATTTAATATATTGGTATATATATTAGTAGATGTTGTATATGTTTTGCATCCGCGCTAGTCCAGTCCCCGCTCTGTCGTTAGTTAGCTAACCTAACGGGTAATGACGGGACCCAGTGGCGAATGCGGATGGCATATACGTACATTAGTATATTTTCGTTCTTTTTGGTGTGATCAATTGATGGGACTGCATTGATTCGGATCAATGCAAGTAAAACAAACCTAATTTGATGTTGTTGGAACACTTTTCAAAAAGCTGTTATTGCAAGGACGTTCACTTTTGTTTTGCACCGTGGTATTCAGTTGGAATATCCTGCTCCTCAGTCGACGAGGCAAGGGCCGAGATCCCTTCACCGGGAGTGACCCCTTGGACAAAAAGTTTGCATCAGGGCAATAACTTCACTATAGCCGATTACTTTTGCTTTGCACCGTGGTATTCAGTTGGAATATCCTGCACCTAATTCTACGGGGAAAGAGCCGAGATCCCTTCACCGGGAGTGACCTCTTTAGCAATGGTTTTCGTCACTATATTTTTATAAAAGCTATCCGTTCCTTCAACGATATCAAGTTCATTACGTTAAAGGTTTTCGCCAGAAACCATTCGTAGCCTTCCGTCGTTTCAGACGGGTAGCACGTAGTATTCATGCTATGTTTGTTGACCTTCGTCAAGGCATAGTGTATGGTAGCTGCTTGTTGCCTTTCTGTTGCATAGATAGATGCGTTGGTTTGGGACAGTCGTATAGCCTTGTTGACCTTCGTCAAGGGCTTGTACGGGTGGGTTCAAATTAACCTGGACAATGACGGGTGGAACTTGACATGTGACTTATGATTTGTTGACCTTCGTCAAGGTCATAAGAGCATGGGGCAAAAATCACATCGGGAGTTTCAAAAGAACTGAAACTTGCCAGATATGCGCATACCTTCTGGAGTGTGATGACGTGAGCGGATTCCGTCACGTTATCATGCGATGATAGTTGGATCCCGATTCCCACTGATGAGTTGGTTTACTCCTCGGGTGATCCCGACTAATTCTTCTTTCGGGTTTGGAGAAGAATTTGAAGTTACAGTGGGAGGTTTCCAGATTAGATAAATTGGTAACCATTCTGATCTAGGTTAAAGTGCACGCTGAGTGTTTCTTTTCTCTCTCTCTGGCAGCGACCATTGACCCGACCCTAAAACTATGACTCAGTGACCAATATTAACTGAACCTTCTTCAACACTGGCTTTTGGATTATCAGAGTTGCAAACCTCATTGCCACTCCTACTTTTACCCTTTTCTCCAGGAAAACCCGTATTACTACGAACGTCCACTTCCATTGGACAAAACCATCGTATGGTTATATACAAACTCGAAGGAATTTATTCGAGGATAGTTTCCGGTTCTGGAGAAAACGGATAGGACTATTCAGTTGTCTTTTCCTTTTACCTTCTCTCAGGTTGCGAGTACTCCTTGGTTTGGGAGTAGTACACCTATTACGCAAATTGGATAGTCTTCTTCCAAACCTTAGGCTGGTGCCAAACGGTGGGGAATGAAGAAAACCAATTAGCATAACGATGGTGTGCAGAAGGTATTAAGTTAAGACAAAGCAAGGGATTAGTAAGAGGGCAAAGTAAATTGCGACTGCTATTCACGACCAAACCAAGTATTTCATTACCACTCCCATTTCACCTTTGTATTTCTCCAGGACACTCCGTATCACTACGAAGATCCACAGTTTATTGGATACTCCATCGTATGGTTATATACGAACTCGAAAGGAACTTGTTCCAGTTCGGGGATGGATTCTGGTTCAGGAGAAATAGGAATAAGGTTTATTCGGTTGTCTTTTATCTTCACCTTCTCTCGCATTGCGAGTGCTCCTAGGATTAGGACAGTACACCCATTATACTTATTGGATAGTCTTCTTCCAAACCATAGGCTGGTGCCGAACGGTGGGGAAGGAAGAAAGCCGTTTGGCCTAAAGGGGTGTACAGAAGGTAAAGACTAAAGACATATGAAGGGATTTGGAGAGGTGGCAAAGAATTATACGGTTACAGTCGTGAATCTGGAAGAGGCATTACTAGGAATACTGGGATACCCCATCGAAACATTTCAATGTTTCAGTTTCACTGTGTACTGTTAAGGGAAAACTGATTTCCCAATTAGTCCTTACTCCAGGGTATGTATTTACCAGGTATGATTCTCACATCTGTATGGTTTTACAGATGATGAGTGGGAGTAAGTTATTGGAAATTGGGTGATCAACCTCATTATATCGGGATTAGTTGTAATCGGTGATATTTGAGGAAGTCACCTGGGTTGTTTGCCGGTCGGCAAATATTTGGTTTTGAATATCCGCTGTTGTGCACCAATTTCAAATTGATATATCTGTACGTCTATTTTCATAGAGTGAGATATACCTTTTGAAATTATGTCTATGACATTTACCTATATCAGTGGATGGTTAGGTAAGGAGCATTAAACAGCGGTGTAATTCTTCTTAACCATAAGTACAGTTTTCAACCTACGACACACAGTGAATGAGTTATCAGACTCAAGGGACTTATACAGAGTATTGTATGTTGTCCAGGGTCTATCAGGACAGAGAGGTTGGTCCTCGTACTATATTCGGTTTACTTATGACTTCTCTAGTTTTTAGACAGGTGTTTCGTGGAAACACAGGGTCCGAATTTTGAGAAGTTATAGGTATTTGAATAAAGTAGAGAACTAGGTATTGCAAGTATCGGGATTCTTCAAAGTGATCGAAGATGTAGATACTTGTGTATGGTATTCAGTTGATAGTAATGGTTAAGAGAACTTGCTTCTCTTTCAGGTTACTCATAATTGGAAGCATTCCTAAGTTGAGTAACGCTGATCGGCCTCTCTCCATTTAGTTGACATGCACTGGAGATAGCTGCATGATTTGAATCTGGTTCAATTAAATCAGTGCCTCTGGTTCTATATTAGATATAGAACAGTTCATATCTTAACATTGTTAAGGTACGGGGAGTTGTCCGGCTTATGATTAAAACCAGACACTGGACAACTCAAGGCACTTTTCTGTAATGGCTGTTTGTGGGTTGACCCAGGCTATGACGAGGGTTGACTTTCTACCATCTGGAAGATCAATAGCGATATTGTTCTAAACTCGCCACAGTTTTATTAAAAATGGAAATTTTTTTTCAGAAAACAGTAGTGGGAGTATGGTAGAACTGGAAGTGATTCCAGAACCACAAACGATTACTGAAGATTTGATAGGAACCTAAAGATTCAATCTGGTTTGACATTCCATTGGCTACTCCGCAGATACGGTGGGTAACTTCAGGCACCCGAGAGGTACTCCGGTAGCCTCAAGGACGGTGACAGGGAAGTTCTTGTTTACCTACACATGCCATTGCTGTTATTCCAAACTGTGAGACCCGGCAGGAGGATGAGTATAGCGTCGTTCTAAACTTGCTTTAGAAGTGTACGTGTATATGACTCTGCCAGAGGGTTGTCGTAGTCAGTGGGAGCAGCGGAAGCATTGGTGGACAGGTGGCTTATGTCTATTTATAGACTAAAGCAGATATAGCGGAGATAGATCATCAATTTCTGATGTGACAGTCATAGGTTTGACTTCATCAGAATAGGAGATGGATCAGTTGAGAAGGTAGTAGGGTATGATGTCATGGTATTTGGATGACATACACAGAATAGGAAAAGAAACTCCTATACTACGATCAGTTATACTTTGGTCGTCACACAGTGGTTTCTCCACATGGGACTTGGACATTATATCAGACATACTGGTTACTAGATCTATGGTTTTAGATCTAGATTTGGGTGGTTTCCCAATCAAGGGTACTTAGACAGCATTCTAAGAGTATTTAGAATGGACGACTCCTGGCACGGTAGTGAACCTGCAGGTGATGGAGTCACCCTCTCTAAAGGTGTCTTATAGACTAAAGGGGAGAGGGATGTGCATGATTGGCAGATCACTTGCTCAGGCAATTGAGTCAATCATGAGATGTCAAGTACCACACCAGATGTTGTTCTTGCACCAGATGCAATAACTTGACATTGATCCAATCCTGGAGAAACAATCAGAAGCAGTTTTAGAACATAAGTGGGTGTTCTAGGGATATGATAACGACAGCCCCATTCGGGAGACAGTTATCATTCCAGGCTTCCAAGGTGACCTGGACAACAAGGAGGTTGTCAGAGTTATAGTTTTTCCTTCTGATGAGGGGCAGTATTTTGGACAGGTGGTCCAAGGCAATACTGAGGGAGGCATGGCGCAGGATACTGATTAAGTTCAGTTGACGACACAGTCTAAAAAGTTTGGATTTGGAGTTCATTTATGAGCTAGGTCCCATCAGAAATCCAGACACATTCTTAGATAGGTATTACTCATTTCGGGAGATGGGTTTCTCCGCGAACTTGAGATATAGAGAGACATAGAAAGAAACATCAAAGGCGGATCCACTCACTGAGGCTATTCCTCGAACGCAATAGTTTCGCAAACGAGCTTTGTGAGACTGACTAGTAGAGGAGTTGGGTGTTCGGTATCACACGGGCGGTGAGTATGCGACATCGCAATAATTAGCCTTGAGTGCAAGTGGGAGATTGTTGGAGATAGTGCCCTCAGAGTCAATTATTGGATCACAGGCACGTGATTGCAATGATTGAGGGAGGACCTATCCCGGTAGGACAGTCTTACTCGAGATGATAGTATGCTATCTGGTTTATCTTTATCATCGTGTACTGCTTTAGGTGACCTGACATGTCGCTATTGCACATTGATAGAGCCCCTAGGATTCTTGCTTGACCACCAGCAGTATGAGGGCGATCATATAAGTGGGAGCTGGGGTCTATAAGCACATCCTTAAATGGTCCCTAGTCGTGGGAGTTTCGAGACAGGGCATCGATACTCCAGAGTAGACTAGTGTATACAGTCGAGACCCCGACGAGGGGCGGTGGCCGGTCTCACAAGCCACTGGTGTCAGTTGGTTCACCTAAGATGTATACAGGTGCTCATTGGGTTATGAGTACACCGGACAGGACTCGCCGGGAACATGCTAGTTGGTCTTATACCTGACGTCAGATAGCAGTTCCCTGGTGACATGTGTACAGGTTAGTTCATCGACCTGGGGATAGTCATTTGTCTCGTGTGAGTTCCCACTGTACTTTGATTACTACCCTACCATGCTCAAAGAAGACGTGCAAACAGGTTTTAGTTGGGTACAGTCCCGAGCCACATGGAGGCAGTGAGCGGATCTTCACGGGTTTGTCTCTCCCGGTATTGGGGGTGAGGTCGCGCTGTGTCTAGGAGAGCCATTACATGAAGCCCTCGGCCGAGGCAGGAGATTTACTGGTAGGTATTCCAGTAGTATCTCATGGTGTTCTGGGCTACACTCCGACACGACTTGTACCGCTTTTGGGGGTCTGACTTTTACCAACCCTCTAGGCCCGCCATGCGATGCTCATAGACGAACGGACCGGACTGTACGGATATTGTCACTGACAGGCTCAGTAGGGTGTCAGGATGAGTTCGCTCATCGACGTCCCTTTTTGTCATTACCTGGTAGCCCGTTACGTATTGGCTTATACCTCTGACGTGCTAGTGGTTAAATCCACAACCAAGGTGTTGGCGAGTCTTTAAAGTCCACCACATTCAGTTACTCAAGCTTTCAGGCGAAAAGCTGTAGAGGCCGTATGGAGATATGGCACGGTTCGATCAGATACGAGCGGTATTGCACGGATCAGGATCGGACGGTTAGTACTAGAGGCCGTATGGATATATGGCAGGGTTCGATCAGATACGTGCGGTATTGCACGGATCAGGATCGAACGGATATTACTAGCCGGCTTTGGTTTAAGCCGGATCCTAGTATAGTACAGTGTAGACTTTGTCTCATTGCATTTGTATTTCGGTTGGAATACTAATGCGGGTGTGTATACACAGTATCGGGGTTTTTCTGTAATTTATTACGGGACCAGTTTTCTGGAGTTTCCAGTTTGCTTTCCGTTTCGGCCAATTTCCTTTGTATCGTTCATTGGCCGAAATTTGGTGGAGGAGGGCTTATTTGCATTTGTGCAAATAAGCAATATGGAGGGTGTTCTTTGCATACTTTTGTGTCATGATGGTTTCATGATGAAGCCCCATCCTTTGACCTTCCATGGTTCATGATTGCTTGACTTTTTGCAGCAATCATGGTTGTTGATTAGTAGGTGGAGTGTGGATTTGTTAGTGATCATTGCTTGACTTTGGAGTCATCATGCTTTTGATGATGGTTGAATATGATAACCATTTTCCTTTCACTTGATTATTCTTGTGGCTATCCTTTTTCACTCTCTCCCTCTCTCATTCTCACTCTCCCCATTCACCATGGCCGGCCATCATATGGTAGGGGCTGTCCCAATATTTCATGTGGGGATTTTTGGTCTTTTAGCTTCACAAAAATCCCATAGTTCCACCTCCAAAGTATAGTTCATTCCTCCACCAAATGGCAAACTCCATAACCCCAAATGAGACATGGTTCTACACCATTTTGCAGCAAACCTTGGGCACGTCGACTCGCCAGCTTCGTGCCCGAGTTGCCTCAGTATAGAGGTGGGAGCCCGTAAAAGAAGCCGGCGACGTGGTGCCCTTCCGGCGACAAGGTGGAGACCGGAGCTTCCGCGGGAGATCGGGACGACGACGAGAAGACCGGAGGACACGGATCAGTCGGTATATCTCTCTTCCCCATCTTGTAGTTAGCTAGGACTAGTTAATGGTTCGATCCGGGTTTTAGTGCGCGGTGGTGCCGGTTCAAGAAAATTTAAAGTTAACCATCGCTTCCGCATTTAGTCTCGGGATGGAGGCCGGGGCGCCGCCGTGCACTTACACAGCTGATTCTAGTGCATAACCCCAGAAAGATCGCGGTAACTCAGCCTTACTCATCATGGAACGAACCATATCCAATAGGGTTCGATTTCGCCTTTCTGATACTCCGTTGTGTTGTGGTGTGTATGGAGGAGTAAGCTAAGAGAATTCCATTCTCTTTTAAGTATCCCAGGAACTCGGCACTTAAGTATTCACCATCTCGATCAGATCTCAGTGTCTTGATACTTTTTCCTGTCTGTTTTTCCACTTCATTCTTGTATTCCCGGAATTTCTCAAAGGCCTCAGATTTATGCTTCATCAAGAAGATATGTCCTTACCTAGAGAAATCATCCGTAAAAGTAATGAAGTAGGAATAACCACCTCTTGCATGTGTAGACATTAGACCGCATACGTCACTGTGTACGAGTCCTAAGAGCTCGCTTGCTCTTACTCCGTGTCCAGTAAACGGAGTCTTTGTCATCTTTCCCATGAGACAAGATTCACAAGTAGCATAAGATTGATATTCGAACAGATTCAAATATCCTTCTCTATGTAACTTAGTCAACCGTGTTTCATTGATGTGACCTAGTCTACAATGCCATAAGAAATCCTGATTTACTTTCTTTTAAGTGTGTTCTGGACATTGAAAACCTGAACTTGATTTAATACGTATATACCGTTATCTAATGTACCGGACCGAATCAGAACTTGATTTAGGTGGATGTTTACTACATCGCTTACGAATGTAAAATCATATCCCTCTCTCGAAAGTGAGGATACTGATATGATAGTACAAGCCAAACTTGGTACATACAAACAATTACGTAGAATCAATATCTGCCCATTTGTCAGTCCTAGGCGATATTCCCCCACGGATTCAGCGTCCATGCTCATTCCGTTCGCAACTCTGAGAGACATATCACCTACCCTGATAACTCTACGGTTTCTCAAAGTATGTAACGAATTACAGATATGAGATCCTGATCCGGTATCTAGTATCAAGGAAGTAGAGTTAATTGACAAACAGTTCTCAAATACAAACACACCCGAGGCCGAAGCCACAACATGCTTCGAATCCTGGCTACTGGCTTCCAAAACCCTGCAATCCTTCTGCCAATGCCCCTTCCCACAACAACAGGAACATCCCTCCTTACCTACACCAAGTCCCGTAACTTTTGTTCTTCCCTTTCCTTCTACTTTACTGACACCGTATATCGGCTTTGTGGAGGTCTTCTTCTTTTTACCCTTTTCTTTCGCCTTGGATGCCGAAGAAGAAGGTCCCCCATTAAGCAGAGCGGGTGTCTCCCTGGTTTCCTTCAGGGTGTAAGTAGAGGGTAAGGACTGTGGAAATAAGTCAGCATATGACCTGTTTCCCAACGTGGTCTCCAGGTCCGTGAGCTCATTAATATAGCTAGTCATCTTAAGAACGTCGTCCCTTACAGATGACCCGACAGCCAACATCGCTTGAAGCAATTCGTTCGAGGTCTCATATCTTGCGATACGAAATTGCTCTCCATATAAATCTTTGTAACACCTGAGAATATGTTAGTGACTAATTATATTTTAATAAGTGATTTTTTAACAAAAGTTTACCAAATTGCTTTTCAAATATTTTATCAAAATTAATAAATATTTTTCTAGAATTTTCCTATGCTTGCACAAACATGTGCATGTAAATTAGGGTTAAGTCTAGGGTTACCAAGTTTAGGGGTGCATGGTGGGTTAACCATGTTTAGCCAACCATGTTGGTTTAGCCCTTGGTTAAGTTAATTAGTTATTAATTAAGGGTTTTTAGTTTTAAATTCAAATTTCTTTTGGTTGACTTGTGGTGAGGGGAAGGGTTTTGATGGCTTGTGAAATCAAGCATTTATTTGAGAGAGAGAGAATGGTGGCTTTAAGGAAGTGTCACACCCATTTCACTTCAACACTTTTTGCTTATCTTTCAACTCTCATTCCTCACATCTCTCCCTCTCCCCCACACATTCACACTTCACCACATATATTACAACACCTTCATCACCTGCTGCTGCTACAGCAACTCTAGAAAATAAAATAACAGCACAAAAATTACAAGCAGCAGCAGGAGCCTGAACAGCAACAGCAACTGCAGCAACTTTGGGTGCACTCCAGCAGTTCCATCCCCTCATCTTCTTTCCCTTCTACTTGTTTGTGAGGTTCCTAGAGAGGTATAACTTCTAAACTCCTTCTTTGTTGACTTAGTTTTGTCGTTATAGCTTCGATTAGTGTAAAAATGTGAGATTGTGTACTTGTTTTGGTGATTTGTGTGAAGTTCTGTTTAGGTAATATTAGAGTTGGTTAGACTAGCCTAAGTAAGTGTTGTTAGGGCCAAGTTAACCTAGGAAAACCCCAGATTACACTAAAATACCCCCAGTTTTCAAATTGTGCAAAATTTAACGTTTTTATGGGCTTTTTGGCCTCTCTGGGATCTGCTTTTTACCCGAGCCACTCAGGTAAAAATTGGGAAGACTGTAGCACAGTGACCATGTTAGAAACACACACACGAAGCATGGGAACCCACCTCCCACTCTTGGCCGCAGATTTATTACATCTGGCCGCAAATTGCGGCTAGAATAGGGGGTTGGGGTGTTGGGGTTTTGGTTTTTGGGGGTGTTCTGGGTAGCTTAGGGTGTTGGTATATACAAATTTTTGT
The DNA here is from genome assembly GCA_030015575.1 of Agapanthus africanus. NCBI lineage: Eukaryota > Viridiplantae > Streptophyta > Magnoliopsida > Asparagales > Amaryllidaceae > Agapanthus > Agapanthus africanus. The sequence goes on along the minus strand of CM057348.1, from coordinate 495,030,825 downwards.
GTTGGAACCAAAGTCAAAATCTGGAGCCTAAAACCGGTTTTTGACATTTTACTTTTAAGCAGAATCTTAGCTTTTTAAAATCTGCTTTAGACCTAGTGAGTTAAGAATTAAATTGAGTGGACTGTAGCCTACTGGAGATGTCCTGACCACACCACCAGAGCCCGACCCCACCAACCCAAACCCAGGCCGCCAAAATATTCACTCTGGCCGCAAATTGCGACCAGACTAGGGAGATAGGTCCCATGGTTTTTAGGGTAGGTGTCTGCTACATTTTGTATGTCTCTGGTATATATAGATTTGTGATATTTTGACCTGGGTAAAATCTGGGGCAGTATATCGTTTTCTGGTGTTTTTAGTTTGCGCGATACGCGAGTGGGTCTTGTGATTCAGCGTATCGCGGCGTGTCGGGTTAAGCGTTAGGCACGTACACACACGTTTCAGCGTATCGCACACACGCACGTTAATTCACGACGCGAGTTTCTCGTTTTGTTCCGATATCGTGTTTTGCGATATTTTTGATTATATTTGGATTCTTGTGTAAATTCCAGGTTCGCAGGCGGGTACGTCAGACGCCGTCAGGAAAAGGAAGCAGGTGGTCGGCTATACTTAGCACGCGATCAGGTGAGTAGATTTAACATCTACGGGGAAATCGCCCGTATGGCGTTAAGCGTCAGGGCGTAATCGGATGTTTAGTTTTATGTGTTCATGTAGACATACTAGAGTAGCATACCTCCTGTTATAGATAGAACTAGTAGTATAGAACACTGCACTGTCACTAACGGTACAAGTTGCACGAGCATGATTTATATGCTACACTCACACCGTTAGTGATTGCCATGACACTCACATTATAGAATTGCTAGAAATCATATATCATATTGATTCCGTTTTATTGACGTTGTCATGATTTGCCACATATCAACATATGTTATATTCATACCATGTACACTATATACTCACGGTTGTGCATACCTTCATTGATATATCACTACCTGTGCACATGTACCCTTACATTTCGTCGTAGTGCACATATATATATATATCTTGATATGTTTACCCTTGTGCCCTTACACTTCATATATTCATACTCGGGCATACATACATCACATATCCATACTTATGCCATATACATCACATATATTCATAATTGGCACATATACATCATATATTCATACTTGTGCCATATATATCATCTATTCATACTTGGGCACAGATACATCACATATTCATACTTGTGCCACATATATCATCTATTCGTACTTGGGCACATATACATCATATGTCCACATTAGTGCACATGCACATTGCTACATTCACTTAGCGTACTTATCCTTTCGCACATCCATACCTATACATGTTAGTTATATGTATGCCCTAGAGGCCATTACTATACATAGGATGTATATTGTAGTGGATGCTTGGACATATATAGGGATGACTTTCTTGCTCGATATGATAGTATGCTATCTGGTTACTCTTTACCTTAACGTGTACACTGATTGTCTCTCTGTTACATGTTGGTAAAGCTCTTAGGATGTGTACTTGACTACCTTGACTATGATGCGGATCATACTAGTGGGGACATGATAGTCTATAAGTACATCCTTCAAAGTCCCAAGTCGTGGGTGTATCAAGACGGGGCATCGATACACCAGAGTAGACTAGCGTATACCTTCTCGACCCATATAGATGGGCGATGGATGATCTCATATCCATTGGTGTTTGACATCAGAGATGATATACGGGTGCTCAGTGGAGACTGGGTACACTGGACGGACTCACCGAGAACTCCCATATGGTATTATACCTTACGTCAGATGGCAGTTCTCTGGTGACACTGGTGCAGGTTAGTCTGTAGACCCGAGATCGTCATAGAGTCTTGTGTGATTCCCACTGTGCTTTGATTTCCACCTTACCATGTCCAAGAGGGCGTGCAAAACGGTGGTTTTTGGGTACAGTCCCGAGTCACATGGAGGCAATGAGCGATAGGAGGGGTTTCGTCTCTCCCGGTATAGGGAGTTGATGTTGCGCTGTGCTCGATTGGCTATAACAGGAAGTCCTTGGCCAAGGCTGTTTTAGGGATTTACTGGTAAGTGTTACCAGTAGTTTCTCGACCCGTTATGAGCCTCATATCGACACGACTTATCGAGTTATTGGGGTCTGACGTTTACCACCCCTGGACAAGATATGCGACATATCAGACGAACAGACCGGACTGTACGGTAGTGTTACTGGTTGGATTCACAAGAGTGTGAGCGGGCTTGCTCGTTGATCTTCTGATCGCTCAATACCCGGGTGGCCGTTACGTTTAGCAGACCGCATGCGGCTTGTGGGTGTTTGATATGATCATCACCTACTACCAGCGTATTGACGAGTCTTTAGAGTCCTACACAGGGGTTTCCTGGCTCAAGCGAAACGAAATAGGAGCGCATATGAGATATGTGCGGGACCGAGAATAATACCAGTATGTGATACTGTATTCTATTCTCGCGATTAGTGACATTGATCGGTTGTATCCGATATAGCCGGGTTATCGGATCAAGTGTTGATTCGATAAGTTGTTACTATTGATATTAGTCGGTTATATGCAATATGACCGGATCGTTAAATCAAGTGTTGATTTAATGATTTAATGTATAATTATATATTTGATATATTACTTTACATTAACTAGTATTGGTTCACTTAAGATTGATTTTCTCACTTGAATGTACACATTGTTTATATGTGATATATGCAAGTGTACATGTTTGTATCATGCTTGATGATACAAACAAGTTGTGTGTATGAGACTTGAACCAAATCAAGGTTAAATTAGGGTTTACAATTATCCTAACAAATAACAAAAGAGTGAGACTTTGGTCAAAGTTATCAAGCTTCATGAAGCTTGATAAACATTGACAAAGTCAACTCTTTTGTCATTTGTTCAAGATATTAATTAACCCAACCCTTAACCTAATGCTTTGGTTAATTCTCTACATGAGTTAAGCATGAGAGCTTAACTCAACCATGGTGCCATGATTAAAAGGATAAGTTTCATATTATCCTTTTAATTCTTTTCTTCTTCTTCTCCTTCATCAAGCTCACAAAAGCTTGCTAGCTCCAATGGTGCCATGAGAAAAAGAGTGAGAAATCCAATTCTAAAGTGAACCCACTTCCTATTTCTTCATCCTCTACTACTTGCCATGTAGTATAGGGTGTTCCCTTCACAAAGTTTTTGACTAAGTGAAGGAATAGCTTGAGTTTGAGTCTCCCCGACGTAGATCATCTTCGGCCTCGAAGTCAATGACCTAGCCCGATCATTTCTCCGACGAAACCATCGCTAGAGTCCGGGATCCGATGAATGCAGTGGAGGGATGTCAACACGGAGCTTTAGAAGTGGAGGACCGGATCTACAAAGGTTGTATTTCCATTCACTTAGTAGCAAAGTAGTTTGCTAGCTTGTTGTTTCGCCTAATCTCTAGTTAACGATCTAGTTTAGGGTTTCTCGGCACCGGAAAATTTGAATTTGGCATGGTTGATGCCTTATGGAACCTCTTGAGTGTGCCTAGTAACCCTACAGTGGTATCAGAGCCTAGCTAGAGCATTAGGCGATGAGTTTACGGAGTTAAAACCCCGATCAAAACCCGAAACGCAAAATCAACCCCCTCTCTGGAAATTTTTTGAAATATGGGATTTTTCTGTATTAAAAATATCTAAAAAATTCAGCAGGCTTTTATAAGAATTACCATGAAAAACGAGCCCCTAAGTCCTCCACATGGCCGCGGAACTACGGCAATAACCCACCTTTGGCGGCGGTTCCGCGGCAAGGTAATGGAATTAGCGACGGGTTTTTGCACAGTAATTCTTGCCTCTGTTGTTTCTATTTTCTGGGTATTTTTAACAGTGACTCAAGTGTTGAGTAATTTTGGGGTTTATTTTGTATTCGATGATTCGATCGGAATATTTAATTTCGTAATGTTTTCCGGTTATTTAGAATATGTTAAAAAGTTCGACAGGATATAAATACCCACTTTTTCCCCTGCCGGGAAATTTCCAAGTGTTGGATTTTTCCGTGGTTTAAGAACGTTCTAAGTAGTGCAAGTAACGCGATGGACCCTCTAGAAGACAACAAACCTTAACTCGATTATGTGACCGTCTTGAACTGCCCTTTGAACCTTAGGGTTTGGGGCAGTACGGCGTGCCACATGTGAGGCGTTGGCTTGACCCTTCTATGGCTGGACCGTTGGTACTGAGGCATGAAGTGAATGTTTTTAAACTTATTTCATATGTTGAGTTGTTTCGGGAAAACTTGGGTGTTTGATTGTTCGATCGGAAAGTTTAACATTTTCTATTTATCTGGAATGTGATACAATATTTGGAATCCACAAGTAGTTATGAGATAACTAATTTGGATGTTATAAACATAGCAGTTTAGTCTCACTTGATCGGTTGCCACGGAATTTTGATGTGATCAAAAGTCCGTCGCAATCACGTAGCGTACGCGGATACTCGCCGGTAAACTTAATAGACAGCTACACCCCATAGCCCCGACCAAGTGACTGTAGAAGAACCCCGTCGCCAAAAGCATCCGTTCGGGTGCTCGCGGCAATGGTGTTCCGCCTTGGTGCACTTCGTCGACGGCATCGGGGGTGCGGCCATCCACTAAAGTTTGCGACGAGCATTCGTTCTAGATGTCGGGAATCTTGTTGAATTCCTCGACTTGATATTGAAAAGTGTTTTCCATAATGAGACTAAAATGCGGGGTTTATAAATGTTAGGCATGTGATGTCTAAGGAATTCAGATGGTTAGGCATGCGATGTCTAAAGAGGTTGCGGGTTCCAACTGTTGTAGTTTTACACTTTCTTTTCTGCGACCGTAAGTGTAATATATGATATCTCCGGTTTCGTTGCTATATGTCAACGACAATTGGGATGCGCACATTTACTTACGTTGATGACATGTGATGTTATGTGTTGCTGGATATGTTATATTGGATCGTCGTGTTTGAATAGCCGGGGTTTTTTTTTGTGAGATGAGTGTTTTTCATTTTCATTCATGTAAAAACTTGTATGTAATATTCTTTTATTGGGGCACTTCCAGATTGCGGAAGATGTCACCATTTGTATATTATTTTCTTTTCCGCACTAAAATAGACCCAAGGAGGAGAGCACAACTAACCGGGTTCTGGAGTCCAGTGGGAGACCAACTCGAGGAGTCGAGTCCGGGTCTCCTAACTCTAGAATTTGGTAGGGTTGCTTGCCGCTCTCGTAGGGGTCTAGGGGTGTGGGTTTGGCTATTCATCGCGACCGTGGAATCCGTGTTTTATACTGGCTCATATTGAAAACACGGACGCCCTAGTATATCCAATGTTTCATATGATTCTTCTGCTGCGATATCTGTGATGTGATCATTTGATATGTGATGATAGATACTGTATACAGTATATATGATATATTATATAGACGTTACTTATGTTTTACACCCGCGCTAGCCCTGCCCCGCTCTGTCGTTAGTTACCTAACCTAACGGTGCACGAGAGGACATCGAGGAGAATGCAAATGGCATATGTGTACGTCGTATTTATCTGTGATGTTTAGGTGATTAAATGATGGGACTTCATTAATGAGATTAATGAAATAAAAGAAACCTAAAGATGTTGTGGAATCGAATTTTCAAAAACAGGTAGCTACGGTTCTTGCTTTGCATCGCGGTGTTCCTTGTAGAACGTCCTGCAACTTATTCGATAAGGAAAGGGCCGAGATCCCTTCACCGGGAGTGACTCCTTTAGCAATGACTGGTAGATGCTACACCCCTCGGTTTGTCTTTTGAATTGCTCCTATAGTTCTTGCTTTGCACAGCGGTATATATGATATATCCTGCACCTTATTCGATGAGGAAAGGGCCGACGATCCCTTCACCGGGAGTGACCCCTTTAGCAAAACTAGAAAAGCCTAAAAAACACTCCATTTTAAAATCATTTGATTCTACAACGATATCATGTTCATTACGCAATAGGTTTTCAGAAAAACCTGTCGTAGCCCTCCGTCATTTCAGATAAGTACTACTTAGTATTCGTGCTGCGGTAGTTTGGCATTCGTCAAGGCGTAGTGTGCGGTAGCTAACTAGTTCTTATCTGCTTATGCATATGATGCAGATTGGATTAGGGTATTCGTACGGCGTTGTTTGGCATTCGTCAAGGGTCGTGCGGGTGGGTTTAATTCAATCAAGAAATGTACGGGTTGAACTTAACTAGTGGACTATGGGTTGTTTGGCATTCGTCAAGGTCATAAAACGCTAGGGGCAAAATATTATCGGGAATTTCAAGTGTTGAAATTTGCAATGAGATTGCATACCTTCTATGAGATAGTTGGATCCCGATACCCGCTGCGAGTAAGATTTACTCCTGGGAGAGTTTTGCACATTACAATTAGCCAATCAAGTAGGTGTCTAGAAAGGTGTCAACGGGGTTACGCATCTGGGAAAACGAGGTTTACTTTAATTAGGTCCGTGCGAAAGCACGGGGAACCTCCCTCAAAGTACCGACACTGGCCTGGCTGAAAGATTGGCGAACTTGTAGCGTGTAATTAATCCCGGCTAGTCTTTCCTTTTAGGGTTTGAAGGAAGATTTGATAAAAAATAGTGGGAGCCATCCTGATTAGATAAAATAATAACCAATCTGATCTTGCAAGAGCGCACGCAGAGTGTTTTCTTCTCTCTCTCTCCAGGTAGCGACCATATCACGACTTAATCAAGATAATAATACGGATGAATTGACCGAACCCGCTTGTTATACTGAGCCGGGGAACGTTGGTCCCGCTCCAACTTATAATTTTTATAAGACAGAGCAGGAATTAGGGGAATATCAGGATTCCCATGCTGCCCAAACGAAGAAAGTGCATGAGATGCATCTCCTTCGGGTGTGTTCATTACAAAGAACTGTTTCTCAGTATCCTCTGCGTCCTGGGTATCTGATACCGGATCAAGATCCCAGATATGTAATCTATTACATAGGGCTACAGAAAGGTAGGGAACTGAGAACGGGTGATAAGTTTCATGAGGCAGAAAATGGTGCAAGTGTTGCAACCAAGTCTGTTGGTCACTGTCACCCTGTATTACCAGAATACATTGATTCTGAACAAATGTTATTAGATACCGAACCTGATATACAAAATCATATCAGTCTCTTTATTTAGATAAAGAAGGATATAATTTTGTATTGATTGGATAATGTTTTGAACATTTCCTATATCAAGAGTTGAACGGTTCAGGCACGTTATCTAAAAGCATTGACGTTCTAAATCAAACCACAGTTCTTAGTATACAGAACACACACAAGAGGAGGAGTTCAGAAATGAACGAATCCTTCTTGAGGCATTGTAGACTAGGTCATATCAATGCGACCCGACTAGCTGAAGTTACATTAAGATGCATATTTAAATTAGTTTGAATTTACATCTTGTGAAACTTGCCAGTCATGTCATAGAGATAAGATGACCATAGCTCTGTTTATTGGAAGCAGAGAAAGAGTTAGTGAACTCTTAGGATGATACATATTGATGTATGAAGGTCCCCTGTCTACACATGCCTAGACCGGTTCTTTGTACTTCATTACCTTCTCTAATGATCTCTCAAGATTCAGACATATGTTCCTGTTGAAACACAAGTCCGAACCTTTTGAGATATTCACAGAATATAAGTTAGAAGTAGAGAACCAACAACGGGTATAAGTATTATGTCCTTTGATGTGATCAGGGAGGAGAATACTTGAGCACGGGATTCCTGGACTATTCTAAGAATAAGATTCTCTCTCAGCATTACTCCTCCTTATACACCATAGCAAGATGGTATATCGGGGCGGAGCAATAGCACCCTATGTGATATGGTGTGCTCCATGATGAGTACTACTGAGTTTCCTATTTCCTTTTAGGGAGTTATGCACTTATGAAGTTGCATACCTATTGAATAGGGTTCCGATCAAATCAGCTGCCTACCACTTCATATAAGATATGGAAAGGGAAGAGCCCATCTCTTAAGACAGTTAAGATTTGGGATTGTCCGGCCTATGTCTAAAAAGCATAATCCGGACAATCTCGAGGCAAAGTCAGATCTGTAGAAGTTTGTTAGATATCCCAGGCATACGCAAGGGAATATCTTCTACCTAACCGAGGAACAAAAGATGTTTTGTTACTCAGCATACCACCAATGTGAAAGGGAATTTCTTGTGAAGAAATTAGTGGTCATGAGGTAGAACTGGAAAGAGTTCCAGCTATACAAACTGCAGCTGATGATTTGGTAGAACCAAAGGATTCAATAGCAACCAATGAACCTCAGCCTCTCCGCCGATCTAGTAGGTTTCCTCACCCACCTGAGAGATACCTCAATTTCTCTATGATAGTGGGAGCAAGGATTGCATCATGGGATGATGACCTAACTAGTTTCGAGCTGGCCATCAGGAGTAGGACTCTGTAAGAATGGCTGGATGCTTTTCGATCTGAGATGGAATCCTTGTACACCAACAAAGTATGGACTTTGGTTGCTTTATCTGAAGGGTTAAATCCCCATCAGGAGCAAGTATATCTTGAGAAGATTACTTGGTGTACATGGAAAAGTTAAGACTTTCAAAGCTAGACTTGGTAAAGGTTTGCATCATTGACCAAGTATGGATTATAATGAAACCTTTTCTAAGTAGTTATGCTTAAGTCCATCCAGATCCTACTTGCCACGGCTACATACCATGACTACGATATCTGGCGGTTGGGTGTCATGACTGCTTTTCTAAATGATGTTTTAGAAGAGAGCGTCTGTAAGTACACAGTCAGAGGGCTTCGTAGACAGTGGGAGCAGCGGAAACGTGTGCAAGATGTTTTATGTGATAAAGAAGGCATCGCAGAGTTAGAACATCTGTTTTGATGAGTTAGTCGAAGAGTTTGACATCATCAAAATGGTAGATGAACCTTGTATATACAAAAAGGTAGTAGAGAGTATACTGGTGATCCTCGTAGAGTACGTGGATGACATACTCTTGATAGGGAAGGAGTTTCCTATGCTACGCTCGGTCAATCTTCGCTTATCACTAGGATTCTCCATAAAGGATCAAAGTGATACCTACTAAATCCTGGGTTTTGGATCTATAAGATAGATCTAATTGGATGTTAGGATACTCACTAGTTGTAGTGAGATGGTATCAATTGATCCTGGGGAGAATCACTGGAAAGGTTCCAGGGTGATAAGGACGACTGAATGTCAGTCGCAGGCATTGTCTTTACCCTCAGTAAAGGGACGGTATGTTGGAAGTGTTCCAAGCTAGATACGTGGCATACTAAACGATTAAAGGCAACATACATCGTTACCAAAGATGCTACCAAAGAGGAAGTCTGGGTGTATATTAGTTCATGAGATGAACTTCGTTCCTCCCATTGTGTGACAATGGAGTTGTGGCTTATGCCTAGGAACGCCCGTCCCATCAGTGATCCAGACATATTCTAAGGCAGTGTCACCTGATCGTGGAGATGGTTGATCTCCAGGGGATCGAGGTTAGGAGAGTAGACTCAGAGGACAACACGGCGGATCCACTCACAAAGGCCTTTTCCCAGAGAGAGACTTTTATGGGATGGTTGAGTATGAGATACTGCAACCACTGCTATCAGATGGCCCTAGTGCAAGTGGGAAATTGTTGGTTATATGTATGCCCTAGAGGCCATTACTATATATAGGATGTATATTGTAGTGGATGCTTGGACATATATAGGGATGACTTTCTTGCTCGATATGATAGTATGCTATCTGGTTACTCTTTACCTTAACGTGTACACTGATTGTCTCTCTGTTACATGTTGGTAAAGCCCTTAGGATGTGTACTTGACTACCTTGACTATGAAGCGGATCATACTAGTGGGGACATGATAGTCTATAAGTACATCCTTCAAAGTCCCTAGTCGTGGGTGTATCGAGACGGGGCATCGATATACCAGAGTAGACTAGCGTATACCTTCTCGACCCATATAGATGGGCGATGGATGATCCCATATCCATTGGTGTTTGACATCAGAGATGATATACGGGTGCTCAGTGGAGACTGGGTACACTGGACGGACTCGCCGAGAACTCCCAGATGGTATTATACCTTACGTCAAATGGCAGTTCTCTGGTGACACTGGTGCAGGTTAGTCTGTAGACCCGAGATCGTCATAGTGTCTTGTGTGATTCCCACTGTGCTTTGATTTCCACCTTACCACGTCCAAGAGGGCGTGCAAAACGGTGGTATTTTGGATACAGTCCCGAGTAACATGGAGGCAATGAGCGATAGGAGGGGTTTCGTCTCTCCCGGTATAGGGAGTTGATGTTGCGCTATGCTCGATTGGCTATAACAGGAAGTCCTTGGCCAAGGCTGTTTTAGGGATTTACTGGTAAGTGTTACCAGTAGTTTCTCGACCCGTTATGAGCCTCATATCGACACGACTTATCGAGTTATTCGGGTCTGACATTTACCACCCCTAGACAAGATATACGACATATCAGACGAACAGACCGGACTGTACGGTAGTGTTACTGGTTGGATTCACAGGAGTGTGAGCGGGCTTGCTCGTTGATCTTCTGATCGCTCAATACCCGGGTGGCCGTTACGTTTAGCAGACCGCTTGCGGCTTGTGGGTGTTTGATATGATCATCACCTACTGCCTACGTATTGACGAGTCTTTAGAGTCCTACACAGGGGTTTCCTGGCTCAAGCGAAACGAAATAGGAGCGCATATGAGATATGTGCGGGACCGAGAATAATACCAGTATGTGATACTGTATTCTATTCTCACGATTAGTGGCATTGATCGGTTGTATGCGATATAGCCGGGTTATCGGATCAAGTGTTGATTCGATAAGTTGTTACTATTGATATTAGTCGGTTATATGCAATATGACCGGATCGTTAAATCAAGTGTTGATTTAATGATTTAATGTATAATTATATATTTGATATATTACTTTACATTAACTAGTATTGGTTCACTTAAGATTGATTTTCTCACTTGAATATACACATTGTTTATATGTGATATATGCAAGTGTACATGTTTGTATCATGCTTGATGATACAAACAAGTTGTGTGTATGAGACTTGAACCAAATCAAGGTTAAATTAGGGTTTACAATTATCCTAACAAATAACAAAAGAGTGAGACTTTGGTCAAAGTTATCAAGCTTCATGAAGCTTGATAAACATTGACAAAGTCAACTCTTTTGTCATTTATTCAAGATATTAATTAACCCAACCCTTAACCTAATGCTTTGGTTAATTCTCTACATGAGTTAAGCATGAGAGCTTAACTCAACCATGATTCCATGATTAAAAGGATAAGTTTCATATTATCCTTTTAATTCTTTTCTTCTTCTTCTCCTTCATCAAGCTCACAAAAGCTTGCTAGCTCCAATGGTGCCATGAGAAAAAGAGTGAGAAATCCAATTCTAAAGTGAACCCACTTCCTATTTCTTCATCCTCTACTACTTGCCATGTAGTATAGGGTGTTCCCTTCACAAAGTTCTTGACCAAGTGAAGGAATAGCTTGAGTTTGAGTCTCCCCGACGTAGATCATCTTCGGCTTCGAAGTCAATGACCTAGCCCGATCATTTCTCCGACGAAACCATCGCTAGAGTCCGGGATCCGATGATCGCAGCGGAGGGACGTCAACACGGAGCTTTAGAAGTGGAGGACCGGATCTACAAAGGTTGTATTACCATTCACTTAGTAGCAAAGTAGTTTGCTAGCTTGTTGTTTCGCCTAATCTCTAGTTAACGATCTAGTTTAGGGTTTCTCGACACCGGAATATTTGAATTTGGCATGGTTGATGCCTTGTGGAACCTCTTGAGTGTGCCTAGTAACCCTACAATACACATATTCATATGTTACTTACATGGATGATATTGACTTGATTTAAAAACTTAGGGACCGCATGTGATATTTTCAAACTGGATCTTTTAAAAGAGCGGTTTCCCCATTATTTTACTCTTAGTGTCATACGACGCATGGCATGGATTTACGCATTGGGTTTGATTTATGTGATTTCTGGATTTGGGAACCGGAGTACTATTTTAAGAAAATACGCACTGTTTAAAAACCCGGTTTCCCTTGATATGATATTTCAGTGCGTCCACCATGTGTTTTCTCGGTGCTAGAGCGATATATGTAAACCCAAATCGAGGGGCTGGACGAGGCCGATTACGGGTACATGGTGGACCCGGTACGGTACCCCGGGGCGAGAACGGATCGCTGTGCAGTAGACGGTGAGCCTGGCAGAGGGACTACTACCTACCGGTGATTGGTTGGACCTGGCGGTTATCCAGAGGATACTGACCAGAGTCAGGAGATGTATACGGGACGACTCGTACTGCCGGGGCCGAGGGCCGATACTGCAGACGGAGCCCATGGGCTGACCCGGACTGACGGATGCCCGAGATATGAGGTTTTGCGTGTCGATGCCGGACACGAGTTTTCTTGATATTTGGGTGCCGATGTTGGGCACTCACGATTTTATGAGATTACAGGATTTAAGGGCCGATGTGGATGACGGCGCCTGAGTTGTACTGGGATTTGGGTGTATTGATAGACACCAGTTATTTTCCACGTTGATACTCTGTGTAGACATTATTTCTTCCCATACTCAGCATTCAGTACTTGACATCTCATCCTGTAGCTAGCGTACCTCATAGAGTACACATGCTTGCATATCATTGCGTACCCTGCTCATCATATATAGGGTTGTTAGATTGCATTGCCATGCCTGATTATCACATATCTTGCTCATCACATGGAGATGTTATTAGATCGCACTTGTTGCATGAGATTGAGTATCCAGTTCATCATATAGATGTTTATCTGTTGGAATAGGTTAGAGTATCGCAGCACGTGCATACTCGGGATTACCTTTATATGTTATCTACTACTCACGAGTTGGCAACTCACCCCCGTTGTGCCACAGTGCTTGCAGGTTGCCCTTTGGAGTAGTCGCGGCTGGCTGTTTACCGCACCTTTTGACACAGATACCATTGCTGAGGCGTGTTAGCCCTTTCGCTATTAGTTGGGTTTTGTACGGTATCTGTTTACTTTTCTGTTGTATATTGATGTATCTAGTACTCTCCATCTACCTTCATGTATTGACTTAGAGACAGTTGTGAGGACGGCGTATGTTATTTTGTACTCTGGTGTCGAGCTCGTTGTGAGCCGACTTATATATACAGTTCTATATTTCTTGCTGTCTTCATTCATTTTTACTCAGTCGTATATTATTATTGTGATGTTGTTTCCGCCGTTGGGCGTGATTTCTCCCGTTTGGGATGCTCTATTTATTCCACATGTCCTTTTTACTTACATCTTTTCTTTTACCCGCTTTTCGGGACAAATGTTTATAATGGAAATGTTGCCAAAATTATTAAATAACACTCAAACTTAAAAAGGATTTCTACTAAATTAATTAAAGATTTCTAAACATTTACAACTGTTTTTACAAAAATGTTTTAACACTCTATATTTAATGGTTTTGATTTCTGGGTTTCGGCTTACTTAGTCGCGTTACGCCTGTAAACGTTACGTGGTTAAGTGCCAGTCACGGGCTGAACTTTGGGTCGTGACAATCTTTGTTATAGAGGAAGATGGAAACTAAGCCATCTTCTCGTGCTGCTTCTGGTATACACCATCAACTGAAGCTAACACGAGGCACTTGGCATTTGCACTGTCCTTTTCCCTTGTCTGACGGATATCCATATCCGTGATGGTGGAAACTGGACCTGGGATGGTGGGGGCTTGAATAGTAATAGGGTGGTCCAGCTTGTCATAGGCAATGGACATCTGGACAGACCTTTGCCAGTCATAAAAGTCAGATTCAGTCAACTTGTTATCTAGATATAACCTAGTCATGGTCACATGGTCGCTCCAGTTGAGAAAGAGAAGAAAACACTTTATCATGATGCTCTTGCAAGTTTAGATTGGTTTTTAGTTTATCTAAATTGGCTGGCTCCCACTGTTTCTCGAATCCTTCCTCAAACCATAAAAGAAGAATTAGTCAGGACTTATCTCACCGTACAATACTTGCTTAACCGTTTAGCCAGGCTAGTGTTGGTACTTCGAGGGAGGTTTTACGACGCTTTCGCGAAGTTCCTTAATTAAATAACCTCTTTTCCCTGGAGGCGTAGCCCCGCTAACACTATCCTAGACACCTACTTGGTTTATAGCATTGATCATTATGTGACGAATCTCCTGATAAGTAGAATATACTCACAGTAGGATCGGGATCCAAATATCATCGTGTGATAATGCTGAAGGTATCCTTCCAATATTTATCAAACTCCAAATGGTATGCAACACGAGCAATTTTCAGTTTCTTTAGAAACTCCCGATGTGGATTTTTGCCCCATGCTCTTATGACCTTGACTAAGGGCCAACAAATCATAAGTCACGTGTCAAGTTCTACCCGTCATTATCCAGGTTGATTTGAACCCACCCGTATATACTCTTGACTAAGGGCCAACAAAGTAATACGACTGTCCCAAACCAACGCATCTATCTATGCTACATGTGAACACCCCAGCAGCTACCAATCACTATGTCTTGACTAAGGGCCAAACAAACATAGCTTGAATACTACCGACCATTCATGCGAAATGACGGAGGGCTACGACTGGTTTTGGCGAAACCGTGAACGTAGTGAACATGATATAATCGAAGGAACCCGATAGCTTTTTAAAAGGAGTGGTTAAAGCTCCGCAATTAAAAATTCTGCTCTTTTAAAATAACCGAGTGGTTTCTTTTAAATTTGTTCCAACGATTCAGCTTTGGTTTGTTTTCTTTGCATTAATATAATGTGTCCCATCATTTATCCTATCGTTGCATAAAACAACGAAAATACAACGTCCGCTTATGCCATCCGCATTTGCCACTAGGCCCCGTCATTCACCCGTTAGGTTACTTAACTAACGACAGAGCGGGGGCTGGGCTAGCGCGGATGCAAAACATAAGCAACGCCTACTAGATATCATATATAGATATTATACATTCATCAGAGGCAATAATAGGCATTCCAGATCACAGATGAACATATTGTATATACTAGGAATCCGCGTTTCGTTTGAGCCTGCAACAAAAGACGGATTACACGGTCGTGATGAATAGCCAAACCACACCTTAAACCCCTACGGGTGCGGCAAACTACCCGCCTAGTACCAGAAGTGAAACAATCTCCCTCAAAGACGTAAGTAGGCCATTAAACACTTCAAAGTACCCGGTAGTTTGTGCACCCCATCTTGGGTCTATCCTAGGAGCATAAAACAGTAAATGAAATAATACAACGGTGGCTACAACCTCAACCCGGATGTGCCCCGCAAAAGAATATTATAACATATTACAATTTACATCGAATGAAAGATAAAAACACTCATCTCACATCCCCGGCTATTCATCCACGACAATCCAATGAAGTTTATATCCACATACCAAGTAACCACATTACAGAAATGTGCAACCCCTAACTAACCGACATATTAGCAATTAGGGAAGGTTTACGAACACATCAAACAACACAATTAGCAAATAACTTAGAATTTTGATCGACAACCTTTTTCCGAGTCTACCCCAAATGCAAGCCAGTACTGAAATAACCTGGGTAGAAACAAAATATACAGGAAAACAGAACACCCAAAAATAAGACAAACTGTGTAAATACGAGTCCACTCGGAGTCGACTCGGTCGCGGATCCGCCGCGGATTGCACCAATCCGCCGTGCTTCCGCAGTCGTCTCACCGAGTTAGCAACTCGTATTTCTCCAGTATTCTTAGAATTCCCTGCTGTGAATTTTCACACCTCTGAAATAATTTTTTCGACAAGTTTAAAATCGACAGAAACTTGAGGGGTCCGGAGTTAAGTTTTTGTGTTTTTCCGACGATCGAAGTTCTAATTAGTTGCTAACAAGCTACAAAAGCTTTAGTAGGCTCTGATACAACTGTAAGTCCATGTCACGCACCCCGCGTGTTTGCGGGGAGGCGGAATATATGAAAAACAATTATCAAAGCTTCGTAACACGGACTTGAGCATACGGATCATGTTTAAACCATTACTAGCAAACTACGAGAGGTTTAACTACTCTGATTCGAAGTTATACCTCACGTTACTTGTCCTTCGGGTCTTCATCGCTGTCCTCCACACCTCGTAGGCTCTATGGAACATGGGCACCTCAACGGCCTCCTCGAGTCAAAGACGATCCACCCGAGAGTCTATAGTCCGAGCTCCTATCTCGAATCTGAGATAACTACGGCTTCTAGTTTGCTAATCTAGAAGTCCTAGAGGGTGTAGAGTATTTAGATATATTACTTAGTCACTTTAAACCCTAGGATTCTCAACTCATGAGAACTTTTAGGGTTTGAGAAAGAAGATGAAGACTTGAGGAGAGAGAAGTGTTTTGTGATAATGAAATGAATAATACTCATTCTAGAATCATATGAAGCATAATAATATCTCTCTTGATAATTTCAAGATAATATCTAGCATGCTTCATTTAATTCTAAGGGTGAATCACCTCATGAGTCATTAAACATTTAATGTAAACTACACCTCATCTCCTCCACCTCATTTAGTTTAAATCTAAAAAGAAATAAACATAAATGAGTCACCTCCTTCTAGAAGCTTCCCGACAAATTATGAGACTGCCCCTCCCATCTGTATTTCCGAAAAACACGGATAATCTTTGACTGAATAAATCCATCTGTATAATACTAGAATCTGGCTTAAACCAAAGATCGCTAGTATTATCTGCCCGATCATAGTACGTGCATAAATGTACGTAAGTGATCGTGGCCCTGCCGTAAAACCATACGACCTCTACACATTTTTCTCGGTGCAGGGAAACTCTCTGTGTGGGACTCTAAAGACTCGACACTACGCTGGCAGTGGGTTTAACCACAGGCCGCAAATGGTACTAGCTGTACGTAACGGTCCCCAGGTAGATGTCGATAAGAAGGATGATGAGGAAACCCATCCGAACTCCTACTGAGCCTGTATGTGATAATCTCTGCACATTCCAGTCTGTTCGTTTAGGACTATCGCATATTGGGCCTGGGGGCGATAAACGTCAGACCCCTAATAGCGGTATAAGTCATGTCAGAGTGAAGCTCATTACACCTTGAGAAACTACTGGAACCTACCAGTAAATCTCGCTTGCCCTGGCTAGAGATTTTGCGTAATGGCTCTCCATACACAGCGCGATATCAACCTCCAATCCCGGGAGAGACGAATCATATCTAACCGCTACTGCCTCCAAATGCTTCGGGACTGCACTCAACTACTACTTGTTTGCACAACTCCTTTGAGCCGTGGTAGGGTAGTAATCTAAGTATAGTGGGAACACACCCGAGGCGAAGTAGCAATGTCAAGTCGACGGACTATGCTGTACTCATGTCACCTGGGAACTGCTATCTGACGATGGGTATAAAACCAACCTGCAGTTCCCGGCGAGTCCTGTCCGGTGTACCCGTAACCTAACGAGTACCTGCATACTATCTCCAGTACGACGAACTGATGGCTGTGGGACAGACCATCTCCCCACCTGGGATGAGAAGCTTATACACCAGTCTACTCAGGAGTATCGATACCCCATCTCGATAATCTTACGACAAGGGATCTGTATAGGATGTTGCTTATAGACTACCCAGCCCCCACTAGTGTGACTGTCATCACTACGCTGGTAATCAAGCAAAGATCGTAAGGGCTCTACTAATATGTATAAGCGATATGTTAAAAGAAACATATGCACATATTAAAGTAGAAACAAACCAAGTAGCATACTACCATTTTTAGCAAGACTGTTAATACAACTGTGAATATCCCAAGCTTCTATTAAGTAATATACAAACTAGTATGATACAGTAATGGCCTCTAGGGCATAAACACTAACACTAAGCTAACCCTACATAAAGTGTGTAGCCTATAAAGCCAAAGATGATGAAAATATCTCAACAACTTTTTTCTCTCTATAAAAAATTAGGGTCGGTTCCTCCTTCTCCTTCCTCAAGGTTCTAAAACCTTAATCCCCTTTTCAATTAAATCAAGAGTTTTACTCTTCCTTTTCCAAAAATAAATAGTTTTTCACCACAAAACCCAAAAACGGGAGCTCAGATCTTCCATTAGATCTCAAAAAAGGAAGATTTTTAAATCTCACCCCCTTTCTCCAAGATCCGGCCAACCGATAGGAAGAAGAAGGAGGCCCGTCTCTAAAAATCTCATCTTGGGAAGATCCAGGGCCATAGGGGAGAGAAACAAATGGGCCCCCTTTGATCATTTCTAAAGATTTCTAGGAGTTTAAATCCATTAAAGATCTGTTGGAGTTCAACTCCATAAATTAATCTCTTATTAGGAGTTTAACTTCAGAAGTCAAATCGGGAGCACAGCTCCCAGTGCAGGGATAAAGTCCCCTTTCCTGCTGACGCCCAGCGCCCGCGTGCCAAGCACGTGGGGCGCTGGTGCCCAGCGCCCAACGCCCGCGTGTTAGGCACGTGAGGAACTGGCGCTCACGCGTCCTTGGACGACATTTCCCCCCTCATTTTATATACACTCTACACTAAAAATACCTCTCCCGTTAGAAAAAATTTCTAACGGGGCGCTGTCTTGCACCCCGCAAGGGGGCTGCTAGCCCCTTGACCTCCAGCCCGCTATCCGGGTAGCGGGACCCCCGTAAAAACTCTGTGCATCCCCCGATATATCCAAAACCCCTTCAAAACACAACACTGCACATTGAGTTCGCATGACCTTTTTGACCCGTCAATCAAAAGTTCTCTCGCTCCAAAGGCGATGGGTAATTAACGACAGCTTAGTCCGTGGTTGCCGGAGATTAGAATCCCTACAATCAATAAACCCTAGACTACCCAAGGCAGGGGGAATCTGTAATGCTCCTGACAAGCGTACGCGTATTCCCATCTCAATGGGGTGACAAAAAACACCCTACAGACACATTTTTGTTTTGCGTAACTGTTTTTGTGTACCTAGTTTGACATATAATATCATCTCTGTATCTTTACTATCTAAAGAAGCATATGATTTTACATTTGTAAGCGATGTTGTAAACATCCACCTTAATCATACGTTGATTGGGTCCGTTACACTAGACAATGATATATATGTATTAAATCAAAACCAAGTTTTCAATATCCAGAACACACTTAAAAGAAAGTCTCCAGAATTAAATCAAGCTTTTTTATGGCATTATAGACTGGGTCACATCAATGAAACATGGTTGACGAAGTTACATAAAGAGGGATATCTGGATCCGTTTGAATATCTGTCTTATGCAACTTGTCAATCATGTCTCAAAAGAAAGATAACAAAGACTCTGTTCACTGGACACGGAGTAAGAGCCACCGAGCTCTTGGGATTCATACACAGCGACGTGTGTGGTCTAATGTCTACACATGCAAGAAGCGGTTATTCCTTCTTCATTACTTTTATGGATGATTTCTCAAGGTATGGACATGTATTCATAATGAAACATAAATTCAAGGCCTTTGAGAAATTCCAGGAATACAAGAATAAAGTGGAAAAACAAACAGGCAAAAGTATCATGACACTTCGATCTGATTGAGGTGGTGAATACTTAAGTGTCGAGTTCCTGGATTATTTAAAAGGGAATGGAATTTTCTTTCAGCTTACTCTTCCATACACTCCTCAACAAAACGGTGTATCGGAAAGGCGGAACCGCACCTTATTGGATATGTTACGTTTCATGATGAGTAACACTGAGTTACCGCGATCCTACTGGGGTTATACACTGGAATCTGCTACATATCTTTTGAATAAGGTTCCTACTAAGTCTGTGCCAACCATACCATATGAAATGTAGAGTGAGAAGAAACCTTATCTTAAGTATCTAAAGATATGTGGATGTCCAGCTTTTGTCAAAAAACAGCATGCGGACAAGCTCAAGGAATGATCAGTACCATGTAAGTTTGTGGGATACCCAAGGAACTCCAGGGGGTATCTTTTCTATTACACGGAGCAACAGAAGGTTTTCGTTTCTCGGCATTGTTGGGTTATGCAAGCGCCCCGGCCATCAAACCGTGACCAAAAATTTTCAAACTGGTGCTAACATAACTCGCTACCCGGATCTACCATTAACCCTAACTAGAAAACTAAGGAGTTAGAATGGTTATACCGAGTTGATCCGTGTCCTTCAGTCTTCAACCACCTTCCTAAACTCCTAGAGGCCTCCATGATCAAGCTTGATCTCCGGTCTCCCTCCATTGAAGATGATCCACCCGAGGATTTGTGAAACGAGCTTCTACTTCGTAACTGAAGCAACTAGGGTATCTAGATCACTAAACTAGATAGCCTAGAGGACGTAGAGTGTGGTAATGAATTAATTTGTCTCAAGACACCCTTGGTTTCTCAACACATGAGACATGAAGGATGGAGATAGAAGATGAAGCTTGAGGATGAGAGTGAGAGAAGAACTAAAGAAAAATAATGGCTAAGCCTTTCTTTTGTTGTGAGATTTTTCTTGTGAGAGTTCTCTGCAATAATTGAAGTCATCCAATTAAATATCACATGTCTCCAAAATATTTAGAGTCAACAAAAAATATCTCAAGTCAACAAAAATCTCACAAAAAATAAAAAATAAGCATGCTTAGAAAAGTAATCATGATCATTACTAAGCCATGTCATAATTATGCAATAAACACCTCATCCTCATCACCTCATTAACCATTTAATCCTATATGGTTAAAACTAAATGAGGTGGCATCTTCTAGAAGCACCTTGTAATAAATTACAGGAATACCCCTCATCCATATATACATATCCGCATTCGTATTCCGAAAAATACGAATACAAAGAGACAAAAATAATCCAACAATATAATACTAGAATCCGGTTTAAACCAAAGCCACTAGTATTATTCGTTCGAATCCTGATACATGCACACGTGCACATAAATGATCTAATCCTGCCGTAAAACCATACGGACTCTACATCGTTTCGCCCGAAGCAGGGAAACTCTCTGTGTAGGACTCTAAAGACTCGTCAATACACTGGCAGTGAGTTTAACCACAAGCACGTCAGTGGCACTAGCTGTACGTAACGGCTATCCAGATATTGAGCGAAAGGGAGACCGACGAGCAAACTCATCCCGAAACCCCTACTGAGCCTGACAGTAATAATATCCGTATAGTCCGGTCTGTTCATCTAAGAGTATCGCATATCGAGTCTAGGGGGGTGGATAAAGTCAGACCCCTAATAACGCGACATTTTGTGTCGGTATGAAGCCCATCACTACCTGAGAAACTACCGATCCAAATCAATAATTCTCGACTAGTTTGGCCAAGTATTTCCGGTGATGGCCACCCGTGCACCGCGCGACATCAACCTCCAATACCGGGAGAGACGAATCCCCGATGATCCGCTCACTGCTTCCATGTGGCTTGGGACTGTACCAGCTAAACCTGTTTACACGACTCCTTTGATCCGGGTAGGGTAGTAATCAAAGTACAGTGGGAACTCACACGAGACAAATGACGATCTTAGGTCGATAGACTAACCTGTACACATGTCACCTGGGAACTGGTATCTGATAATAGGTAGACTACCAACTAGCAGGTTCTCGACGAGTCCGTCCATTGTACTCATAACCCAATGAGCACATGTATACTATCTTAGGTGAACTAACTGACACCAATGGCTTGTGAGAACTGGCCACCGCCCCTCGTCGTGGTCTCGATCAGTAAACACTAGTCTACTCTGGAGTATCGATGCCAAGTCTCGAAACTCCCATGACTAGGGACATTTAAGGATTTGCTTATAGACCACCCAGCTCCTACGTATATGATCGCCATCATAATGCTGGTAGTCAATAGGCTCTATCAACATGTAATAGTGATCTGTAATACGACATAAAGCATGTGCATGATGATAAAGTCAAACCAGATAGCATACTATCATCTTGAGTAAGACTGTTCTAACCGTATAGGTCATCCCTCAATCATCGCAATCGCATGCCTGGGATTCAATAATTGACTTGAGGACACTATAGCCAACACTCTCCCACTTGCACTTAAGGCCAATTATTGCGGTGTCGCATACTCACAACTTGTGTAATACCAAACACCCAACTTCTCTACTAATCAGTTTCGCAAAGCTCGTTTGTGAAACTATAGCATTTGAGAAATAGCCTCAGTGAGTGAATCCGCTCCAATGTTGCTTTCTGTATCTCTCTATATCTCAACTTCACGGAGAAAGGCCATCTTCCAAAATGAGCAATACCTGTCTTAGAATTTGTCTGGATATCTGATGGAAGCCAGATCACTAATGAACTACAAATCCAACAAACTTCTTAAACTGTATCAACCACTGAATTTAATCAGTATCCTGCGCTATGCCTTCTACAGTATCCACTTAGACTACCTATCCAATATACTGTCCCTCAAAAGAGGGAAAACTATAACTCAGACAACCACTCTGTCATCCAGGTCACCTTGGAAGCCTAAAATGATAACCCTCCCGAAGGAGACTGTCGTTACCACATCCTTAGAACATCTACTTATGTTCATAACTGCTTCCTAATGTTTCTCCAGGATTAGATTAATACATATACTCATTGCAGCTAGTGCAAAATCAATGTCTGGTGTTGTACTTGACATCTCATGATTGACTCAATTGCCTAAGCAAGTGATATGTCATTCATACAAATCCATTTCCCCATCAGTCTGTAAGACATCCTTTAGAGAGGGTGACTCCATCACCTATGGGTACACTACCTCGCTAGAAGTCGTCGATTCTAAAACACCTTCAGAATATTGTCAAGTACCCTAATTAGGACACTTCCCAAATTTAGATCTAAATAGATCTAATCACCAGAATCCCTGATATTATATCCATATCCTGTGTGAAGAAACTATCTTTTGCCAACCACAGTATAACCGATCGTAGTATAGGAATATCACTTCCTATTAAGTGTATGTCATCCAAATACTTGGACATTACTCTCTATTACCTTCTTATCAGATCCATCTCCTATTCTGATGAAGTTAAAACCTATAACTGTCACATCAAAAATAGATGATCTATTTCTGCTATACTTGCTTTAGTCTATAAATAGACATAAGCTACTTCCCCTCTATGCTTCCGCTACTCCCACTGACTACAACAACCCTCTTGCAGAGTCATATACACGTGCACTTCCAAAACTAGTTTAGAATGACGTTATACTCATCCTCCTACCGGGTCTCATAATCTAGAACAGCAGCAATGGCAAATCTGGGTAAATAAGAACCTCCCTATCACCGTCTTTGAGAAGACCGAACTACCTCTCGGGTGCCTGAGGTTACCCACCAAATTTGCGAAATGGCTAATGGATCGTCGAAACTAATTGAATCCTTAGGTTCTATTAAATTTTCAGTAATCGTTTGTGGTTCTGGAATCACTTCCAGTTCTACTATACTCCCACTAATGTTTTCGGAAAAGAATCCATTTTACTAAAATTAGTGGCTAGTCAAGAACAATATAACTATTAATCTTCCTGATGGTAGAAAATTAACCCTCGTCAAAGCCTGGGATAACCCACAAACTGCCATTACTGAAACGTGCCTTGAGTTCGTCCAGATTCTGGTTTTAAGCATCAGCCGGACAACTCCCTATACCTTAACATCGTTAAGATATAAATTAATTCTATATATCCAATATAGAAATAAATGCACTAATTTAATTGGAACCAGATTCAAAATCATGCAGCTGTCTCCAGTGCATATCAACCAAATGGAAGGAGGCCAAGCAACATTACTCATCTAGGAGTGTATCCAAATATGGGTAACCTGAAAGAGAAGCAATTTCTCAAAACTATTACTTACAACGGAATACCTAGTACAAGTATCTACATCTTCGACTACTTCGATGAATCCTGATACTTCCAACAAATGGTTCTCTACTTTATTCTTTTACCTATAACTTCTTAAAACATGGACCATGTATTTCAACGAAGTACTTGTCTAAAACTAGAGAAGTCAAAAGTAAAGAGAATATAGTACGAGTACCAACCCTTTGTCTTGCTACATATGGTTCTCTACTTTATTCTTATACCTATATCTTCTCAATATCTGGACCTTGTATTTCAACGAAATACTTGTCTAGAACTGGAGAAGTCATGAGTAAACAGAATATAGTACGAGTACCAACCCTTTGCCCTAATGGACACTGGACAACATACAATACCTTGTATAAGTCCCCTGAGTTTAATAACCCAAACCATATGCGTCGTAGGTTGAAAACTGAGCTATGGTTAAGAAGAATTACACCGCTGTTGAATGCACCTTACCTAATCACCAACTGATAAAGATAAATGTCACAGACATAATATCAAAAAGTTATATCTCACTTTATAAAAATAAACGTACAGATATATCAGTTTGAAATTGTTGCATAACGACGGATATTCTAAACCAAATATTTTCCATCAGGCAAAGCCCAGGTGATTTCCTCAAATATCACAAATTACAAAGAACTCTGATACACAGAGGATCTAATCACCTAATTCCCAATATCATACTCCCACTCACCATCTGTAACGCCATACAGATGTGAGAATCAAACCTGATAAATACATACCGTGGAGTTAGAATCCAATTGGGAAAACAAGTTTCACTTAACATTGCAGAGTAATTCTGAAACATGAAAATGTTTCGAAGAGGTAATCTGGTATTTCTAGTAACGCCTCTTCCACTATCCTTATTCATGACCGTAACCATATACTTCCATGCCCTCACTCCAATCCCTTTATTATGTCTTTACTTATTACCTTACGTACACCACCTTTAGGCTAATTTGTTTTCTTCCTTCCCTGCCCTTCGGCACCAGCCTAAGGTTTGGAAGAAGACCATCCAATAAATGTAATAGGTGTACTCTCCTAATACCAGGAGCCCTCGCAACCTGAGATAAGGTAAAGGGAAAAGACAACTGAATAATCTTATTCTATTTTTCCTGAACCGGAAACCATTCTCGAATCTGGAACAAGTTCCTTCGAGTTCATATGTAACTATACAATGGAATATCCAAGCAATATGGATTTTCGTAGTGATACGAAATGTTCTGAAGAAATCCAAAGTGGATGTGGGCGTGGCAGGGGTATATGTGGTTTTTTCGTGAATGATAGCAGTCACAATTTCCTTTTGCTCTTATTTTAATCCCTTTATATGTCTTTACTTATTACCTTCTGTACACCATACTTAGGCTAATTGGTTTTCTTCCTTCCCCACCTTTCGGCACCTGCCTATGGTTTGGAAGAAGACTATCTAATAAGCGCAATAGGTGTACGCTCTTAATCCTAGGAGCTCTCGTAGCCTGAGAAAAGGTAAGGGGAAAAGACAACCGAATAATCCTATTCAATCTCTCCAGAACCAAAATCCATCCTCGAATCTGGAACAAGTTCCTTCGAGTTCGTATGTAACTATACGATAGATTATCCAATAGATGTGGATTTTCGTAGCGATACGGGGTGTTCTGGAGAAACACAAAGGTGATATAGAAGTGGCAATGATATATGCGACACCGTGACATTCCAAAAGCCAAAGTATTTTAAGAAGGTTTGGTTAACTTGGTTCATGAGTTTTAGTCTAGGGTCGGGCCATGGTCGCTGCAAAAGAGAGAGAGAAAAGAAACACTCAGCGTGCACTCTAACCTAAATCAGAATGGTTAATCACTTTATCTAATCAGGATGGCTCCCACTGTTTCCTCAAATTCTCCTCTAAACCCAAAAGGAGAATTAGTCGGGATCATCTAAAATCACCCGAGGAGTAATCCTACTCATCAGTGGGAATCGGGATCCAACTATCATCGCATGATAACTTGATAGAAGCTACTCAAGTCACCACACTCCAGAAGGCATGCGCATGCCTGGCAAGTTTCCTGTATGTTTGAAACTCCCGATGTGATTTTTACCCCTAGGACCTAAGTGACCTTGACACAATCAACAAATCAAAGAGTCATAGTCAAGTTCAACCCGTCATTATCCTGGATTGCATCAAACCCACCCGTACGAGCCCTTGACACAGTCAACAATGTCGCACGACTGTCCTAACCAATCGCATATGTATATGCCACAAATAAGCATTACTTAGCTACCGCACACTACGCCTTGACACAGTCAACAAACGCAGTACGAATACTAAGCAACACTTATAAGAAATGACGGAAGGTTACAGCAAGTTTTTGGCGAAAAACCTTTAACATAATGAACTTGATATCGTTGAAGGAACCAAGTGGTTTTACAAATATATAGTGGTGAAAACTTTTGCTAAAGAGGTCACTCCCGGTGAAGGGATCTCGGCTCTTTCCTCGTCGAATGAGGTGCGGGGTATTCTAAAATGAATACCACGATGCAAAGCAAAAGAAACGACTATAGCAAAGTTATTACCCTGACACAAACTTTTACTCAAGGGGTCACTCCCGATGAAGGGATCTCGGCCCTTGCCTCGTCGAATGAGGTGTTGGATATTCATAACCGAATACCACTGTGCAAAGAACGTCTGTAATGTTAGTTTTTAAAAACTTGGTTCCAACAACATCATATATATAGGTTTTCTTTTCTTGCATTGATCAGAATCAACGCAGTCCCATCAATTAATCACACCAGAAAAGAACGAAAATATGATGCACGTATATGCCACCCGCATTCTCCACTGGGCCCCATCATTACCCGTTAGTTTACTTAACTAATGACAAAGCGGGGCCTGGACTAGCGCGGGTGCAAAACATATACAACATCTACTAGTATATATATAAATATATATAATCTGTAGGGTTCCTAGGCACTCACAAGAGGTCTCACAAGGCATCAACCATGCCAATTTCAAATTTTACGGTGCCGAGAAACCCTAGATACGGATCGTTGGCTAGAATTTTAGGCGAAAGATGCAACTAGTAAACTACATTACTAAGAGAATGGAAATACAACCTTTGTAGATCCGGTCCTCCACCTCCATAGCTCCGCAATGAAGTCTCCTCACTGTCCAAATGGAAACCCGGGCTCTAGCGTCGGTTCCATCGGAGAAATGGGAGGGCAAGGTCGTCGGCTTCGTGCCGAAGATGATCTACGTCGAGGCATCACTAGATCAAGCTCCACCTTCACCAAGCAATGAATAATTGTGAAGGAAACACCCTATACTACTTGGCAAGAGGTAGAGGATGAAGAAATAGGAGGTGGGTTCACTTTAGAATTGGATTTCTCACTCTTTTTCATCAATCACCATTGATGAAGTCAAGGTTTCTTCAAGTAGAAGATGAAGAAGAAGAAGAAAATAAGATGATAAGTTATATTGAAAAAGAATAATAAAATCATTCTTATCATATAATTAACCATGGTAAAGTGTAGAGAGTTAATCATGGTTGAATGGAATGGTTAGGGTTAAGCATGAGACAAAATGGTCACTTGGTCAAAGTCTTCATGAAGCTTCATCAAGCTTCATGAATGAAAAGAAACCATTTTCTCTTTACATGCCTAAAAAGGAAATAACCTAAATAATTAGTTAAGATAATCAAAAACCCTAACCATTTAAATAACCATGGTTTAATTCTTTACACAAAAACCCTAGCAAACATGTATCATCAAACATGATACAATCAAGTGCACAAAAAATATATCACATATACAATGTGCACATCCGAGTGAGAAAATCCATTTAAATTGAACCAATACTAGTTAATGCAAAGTAATATATCAAATATATAATTATGCATTAAATCATTAAATCAACACTTGATTTAATGATCCGGTCATATCGCATGTGACCGACTAATATCCAATGTATCGGCTTATCGAATCAATCCTTAATTCGATAACTAGGTTATATCGCATACAACCATATCGATACATTCATCGCGAGAATAGAATACGGTATCACATACACGCATTATTCTCGGTCCCGCACATATCTCATATGCGCTCCTATTTCATTTCGCTTGAGCCAGGAAACCTCTGTGTAGGACTCTAAAGACTCGTCAATACGCCGGCAGCAGGTGATAATCATATCAATCACCCACAAGCCGCAAGCGGTCTGCTAAACGTAACGGCCACCCGGGTATTGAGCGATCAGAAGATCGACGAGCAAGCCCGCTCACACTCCTATGAATCCAACCAGTAACACTTACCGTACAGTCCGGTCTGTTCGTCTGATATGTCGCATATCTCGCCTAGGGGTGGTAAACGTCAGACCCCAATAGCTTGATAAGTCGTGTCGATATGAAGTCTATAACACTTCGAGAAACTACTGGTAACACTTACCAGTAAATCTCAGCAACCCTGGCCAGGGATTTCCGGTTATAGCCAATCGAACACAGCGCAACATCAACTCCCTATACCGGGAGAGACGAATCCCCTCCTATCGCTCATTGCCTCCATGTGATTCGGGACTGTACCCAAAAACCACCGTTTTGCATGCCCTCTTGGACGTGGTAAGGTGAAAATCAAAGCACAGTGGGAACCACACAAGACTCTATGACGATCTCGGGTCAACAGACTACTCTGTACCAGTGTTACCAGAGAACTGCCATCTGACGTAAGGTATAATACCATCTGGGAGTTCTCGGCGAGTCCGTCCAGTGTACCCAGTCTCCACTGAGCACCCGTATATCATCTCTGATGTCAAACACCAATGGATATGGGATCATCCATCGCCCATCTGTATGGGTCGAGAAGGTATACGCTAGTCTACTCTGGTATATCGATGCCCTGTCTCGATACACCCACGACTAGGGACCTTGAAGGATGTACTTATGGACTACCATGTCCCCACTAGTATGATCTGCATCATAGTCCAGGTAGTCAAGTACACATCCTAAGGGCTTTACCAACATGTAACAGAGAGACAATGAGTATACACGTTAAGGTAAAGGGCAACCAGATAGCATACTATCATGTCGAGCAAGAAAGTCCTCCCTATATATGTCCCAGCATCCACTACAATATACATCCTATGTATAGTAATGGCCTCTAGGGCATACATATAACTAACAATCTCCCACTTGAACTAGGGCCATCTGATAGCAGTGGTTGTAGTATCTCATACTCAACCATCCCATAAAAATCTCTCTCTGGGAACAGGTCTTTGTGAGTGGATCCGCTGTGTTTGTCCTCTGAGTCTACTCTCCTAACCTCGATCACCGTGGAGATCAACTATCTCCATGATCAGGTGACACTGCCTTAGAATATGTCTGGATCACTGATGGGACCGGCGTTCCTTGGCATAAGCCACAACTCCATTGTCACACAATGGGAGGAACAAAGTTCATCTCATGAACCAATATACACCCAGACTGCCTCTTTGGTAGCATCTTAAGTAGCGATGTATCGAGCCTTTATCGTCTAGTATGTCACGGTATCTATCTTGGAACTCTTCCAACATACCGTCCCTCCACTGAGGGTAAAGACAATGCCTGTGACTGATATTCAGTCGTCCTTATCACCCTGGAACCCTTCCAGTGATTCTCCCCAGGATCGGTTGATACCATCTCACTACAACTAGTGAGAATCCTAACATCCAATTAGATCTATCTCATAGATCCAAAAACCAGGATTTATGAGGTATCACTTTGATCCTATATGGAGAATCATTGTGATAAGCGGAGATTGACCGAGCGTAGCATAGGAAACTCTTTCCCTATCAAGAGTATGTCATCCACGTACTCTACGTGGATCGCCACAATACTCCCTACTACCTTTTTGTTTATACAAGGTTCATCTACCATTTTGATGATGTCAACTTCTTTGACTAATCCATCAAAACAGATGTTCCAACTCTGCGATGCCTGCTTTATCCTATAAAGCATCTTGCACACGTTTCCGCTGCTCCCACTGTCTATGAGGCCCTCTGGCTGTGTACTTATAGACGCACTCTTCTAAAACATCATTTTGAAAAGCAGTCATGACACCCAACCACCAGATATCGTAGTCATGGTATGTAGCCGTGGCAAGTAGGATCTGGATGGACTTAAGCATAGGCACTGGAAAAGGTTTCATCATTATCCACGCCTGGTCGATGATGCAAACTTTTAACAAGTCTAGCTTTGAAAGTCTCAACTTTTCCATATACACCAAGTAATCTTCTCAAGATATACTTGCTCCTGATGGGGATTTAACCCTTCAGATATAGCAACCAAAGTCCATACTTTGTTGGTGTATAAGGATTCCATCTCAGATCGCTAAGCATCCAGCCATTCTTACAGAGTCTCACTCCTGATGGCCAGCTCGAAGCTAGTTGGGTCATCATCTCATGATGCAATCCTCGCTCCCACTGTCATAGAGAAACCAAAGTATCTCTCAGGTGGGTGAGGAACCCTACTAGATTGGCGGAGAGGCTGAGGTTCGTCGGAAACTATTGAATCCTTTGGTTTTTTTCAAATCATCAGCTGCAGTTTGTATAGCTGGAACATTTCCAGTTCTACATTACTGACCTTGCCTCGAGCTTGTCCGAATTTTGCTTTTAGACATAGGCCGGACAACCCCAAATCTTAACTGACTTAAGAGATGGGCTCTTCCCTTTCCATATCACATATGAAGTGGTAGGCAATTGATTTGATCGGAACCCTATTCAATAGGTATGCATCTTCTCAAGTGCATAACTCCCAAAAAGGAAATAGGTAACTCAGTGACTCATCATAGAGCACACCTTATCATATAGGGTGTGATTGCTCCGCCCCGATATACCATCGTGCTATGGTGTATACGGAGGAGTAATGCTGAGAGAGAATCTCATTCTCCTTTAGAATAATCCAGGAATTCCGTGCTCAAGTATTCTCCTCCTTGATCTCATCATAGGACATAATACTTTTACCCGTATTTGGTTCTCTACTTCTAACTTATATTCTGTGAATATCTCAAAAAGTTCAGACTTGTGTTTCAACAGGAACATATGTTTGAATCTTGAGAGATTATCAGAGAATGTAACGAAGTACAAAGAACCAGTCCTGGCATATGTAGACAGGGGACCTTACATACATCAACATGTATCATCCCAAGAGTTTACTAACTCTTTCTCTGTTTCCAGTAAACAGAGCTATGGTCATCGTATCTTTGTGACATGACTGGCAAGTTTCATAAGATGTAAATTCAAACTGATTTAAATATGCATCTAAAATGTAACTTCAGTCAGTCGAATCGCATTGATATGACCTAGTCTACAATGCCTCAAGAAGGATTTGTTCATTTCTGAACTCTTCCTCTTGTGTGTGTTCCGTATACGAAAGAACTGTAGTTTGATTTAGAACATTAATGCTTTTAGATAACGTGCCTGAACCGATCAACTTTTGATATAGGAAATGTTCAAAACATTATCCAACTATACAAAATTTTATCCTTTCTTTACTAATAAAGAGACTGATATGATTTTGTATATCAGGTTCGGTATCTAATAACATTCGTTCAGAATCAATGTATTTGGAATACAGGGTGACAGTGACCAACAGACTTGGCTGCAACACTTGCCCCGTTTTCTGCCTTTTGAAACTTATCACCCGTTCTCAGTTCTCTACCTTTCTGTAGCCCTATATAACAGATTACATATCTGGGATCCTGATCTGGTATCACATACCCTGGACGTAAAGGATACTGAGAAACAGTTCTCTGTAATGAACACACCCGAAGATGATGCATCAACATGCACTCTCTTCGTTTGGGCGGCATGGGAATTCTGGTAATCCCCAATTTCCTGCTCTATCTTATAACTATTATAAGTTGGAGCGGGACCAACGTTCCCCAACTCAGTATAACAAGCGGGTTCGGTCAATATCCGTATTGTTATCTTGATTAAGGCGTGATATGGTCGCTACCTGGAGAGAAAGAGAAGAAAACACTCAGCGTGCGCTCTTACAAGAATAGATTGGTTATTATTTTATCTAATCAGGATGGCTCCCACTGCTTTTTATCAAATCTTCCTTCAAACCCTAAAAGGAAAGACTAGCCGGGATTAATTACACACTACAAGTTCGCCAATCTTTCAGCCAGGCCAGTGTCGGTACTTTGAGGGAGGGGCCCTGTGCTTTCGCACGGACCTAATTAATGTAAACCTCGTTTTTCCAGAGGCGTAACCTCGTTGACACCTTTCTAGACACCTACTTGATCGGCTAATTGTAATGTGTAAAACTCTCCCAGGAGTAACAATTACTCGCAGCGGGTATCGGGATCCAACTATCTCATAGAAGGTATGCAATCTCATTGCAAATTTCAACACTTGAAATTCCCGATAATATTTTGCCCCAAGTGATCTATGACCTTGACTGAGTCAACAAACCATAGACCGCAAGTAAAGTTCAACCCGTCATTTCCTGATTGAATTAAACCCACCCGCACGACCCTTGACTGAGTCAACAAGGCCGCACGACTACCCTAATCCAATCTGCATCATATGCATAAGCAGATAAATAGTAATCAGCTACCGCACACTACGCCTTGACTGAGTCAACAAACGCAGCACGAATACTAACTATTACTTATCTGAAATGACGGAGGGCTACGTCAGGTTTTTAAGAAAACCCTTTGCGTAATGAACTTTATATCGTTGTAGGATCGAATGAATTTTGAAATGGAGTGTTTTTGAGGCTTTTCTAGTTTTGCTAAAGGAGTCACTCCCGGTGAAGGGATCGTCGGTCCTTTCCTCGTCGAATGAGGTGCGGGATATATCATATATATCACTGTGCAAAGCAAAAATTCTTAAAAGCAATCAA
This sequence comes from Agapanthus africanus, assembly GCA_030015575.1. NCBI lineage: Eukaryota > Viridiplantae > Streptophyta > Magnoliopsida > Asparagales > Amaryllidaceae > Agapanthus > Agapanthus africanus. The sequence goes on along the minus strand of CM057348.1, from coordinate 494,998,120 downwards.
AAGACAAACCGAATGTGTAGCATCTGCCAGTTATTGCTAAAGAAGTCACTCCCGGTGAAGGGATCTCGGTCATTTCCTCATTGAATAAGGTGCAGGATATATCACATATACCTCTGTGCAAAGCAAGAACTGTAGCTACCTGTTTTATTTTTGAAATTCGATTCTACAACATCTTTAGGTTTCTTTTATTTCATTAATCACATTAATGAAGTCCCATCATTTAAGTACCTAAACATCACAGATAAATACGACGTACACTTATGCCATCCGCATTCGCCTCGATGTCCCCTCGTGCACCGTTAGGTTAGGTAACTAACGGCAGAGCGGGGCAGGGCTAGCGCGGGTGTAAAACATAAGTAACGTCTATATAATATATCATATATTCTATATACAGTATCTATCACAGAACATCTCACATGATCACATCACAGATATCGCAGCAGAAGAATCATATGAAATATTGGATATACTAGGACGTCCGTGTTTTCAATACGAGCCAGTATAAAACACGGATTCCACGGTCGCGATGAATAGCGAAACCCACACCCCCAGACCCCTATGAGAGCGGCAAGCAACCCTACCAATTCTAGAGTTAGGAGACCCGGACTCGACTCCTCGAGATGGTCTCCCACTGGACTCCAGAACCCGGTTACTTGTGCTCCCCTCCTTGGGTCTATCCTAGTGCAGAAAAGTAAATAATATACAAACGGTGACAACTTTCGCAACCTGGAAGTGCCCCAATAAAAGAATATTACATACAAGTTTTTACATGAATGAAAATGAAAAACACTCATCTCACATAAAAACCCCCGGCTATTCAAACACGACGATCCAATATAACATATCCAGCAACACATAACATCACATGTCATCAACGTAAGTAAATATGCGCATCCCAATTGTCGTTGACATATAACAACGAAACCGGCAATATCACATATTACACTTACGGTCACAGAAAAGAAAGTGTAAAACTACAACAGTTGGAATCCGCAACCACCTCAGACATCGCATGCCTGACCAAATGAATTACTTAGACATCGCATGCCTAACAATTATAAACCCCGTATTTTAGTCCCATTATCGAAAACACTTTTCAATATCAAGTCGGGCAATTCAACAAGATTCCCGACATCCTGATCGAATACTCGTCGCAAACTTCAGTAGACGGCCGCACTCCCGACGCCGTCGACGAAGTGCACCAAGGCGGAACACCGCTACCGCGAGCACCCGAACGGATGATTTCGGCGACGGGGTTCTCCTGCAGTCACTTGGTCGGGGCTATGGAGTGAGGCTGTCTATTAAGTTTATCCGACGAGTATCCGCGTACACTACGTGATTGCGACGGACTTTTGATCACATCAAAATTCCGTGGCAACCGATCAAGTGAGACTAAACTGCTATGTTTATAATATTCATTCAGTTATCTCGTAACTTATTGTGAATTCCAAGTATTGTATCCCATTCCAGATAAATAGAAAATGTTAAACTTTCCGATCGAACATTCAAACACCCAAGTTTTCCCGATACAGCTCAACACATGAAATAAGTCTAAAAACATTCAGTTCGTGCCTCAGTACCAACGGTCCAGCCGTAGAAGGGTCAAGCCAACGCCTCACATGTGGCACGCCGTACTGCCCCAAACCCGAAGGTTCAAAGGGCAGTTCAAGACGGTCACATAATCGAGTTAAGGTTTGTTGTCTTCTAGAGGGACCATCGCGTTACTTGCACTACTTATAACGTCGTTAAACCACGGAAAAATCCAACATTTGGAAATTTCCCGACAGGGGAAAAGTTGGGTATTTATATCCGGTCAAACTTTTTAACATATCCAAAAATTATCCGGAATCCATATAGACAAAATCTGATAATCCGATCGAATCATCGAATCCCCAAAACAACCCTAGAAAATTCAACTCTTGAATAATATTTAAAAATACCCATAGAACTCAGCACTGAATAAAGGAAGTTACTGTGCAAAATTGGCTGGGTGACGTCATCATACGGCCGCGGAACCGCCGCAGAAGCCAGGCTTCTGCCGCGGTTCCGCCGCACTTTGGAGGAATCATGGACACGTGTTGCACAGTAATTCTTAGGATTCCCTGCTGATTTTTCTGCATATTTTTAATTTGGAAAAATCCCAGTTTTTAGAAAAAGTCCAGAGAGCTATTTTGGGGTTAGGGTTTTGGTTCGATCGGGTTTCAAACGTCGTCTACACATCGCCTAAGGCTCTAGCTAGGCTCTGATACCACTGTAGGGTTCCTAGGCACTCACAAGAGGTCTCACAAGGCATCAACCAGGCCAATTTCAAATTTTACGGTGCCGAGAAACCCTAGATACAGATCGTTGGCTAGAATTTTAGGCGAAAGATGCAACTAGTAAACTACTTTACTAAGAGAACGGAAATACAACCTTTGTAGATCCGGTCCTCCACCTCCATAGCTCCGCAATGAAGTCTCCTCGCTGTCCAAATGGAAACCCGGGCTCTAGCGTCGGCTTCATCGGAGAAATGGGCGGGCAAGGTCGTCGGCTTCGTGCCGAAGATGATCTACGTCGAGGCATCACTAGATCAAGCTCCACCTTCACCAAGCAATGAATACTTGTGAAGGAAACACCCTATACTACTTGGCAAGAGGTAGAGGATGAAGAAATAGGAGGTGGATTCACTTTAGAATTGGATTTCTCACTCTTTTTCATCAATCACCATTGATGAAGTCAAGGTTTCTTTAAGTAGAAGATGAAGAAGAAGAAGAAGATAAGATGATAAGTTATATTGAAAAAGAATAATAAAATCATTCTTATCATATAATTAACCATGGTAATGTGTAGAGAGTTAATCATGGTTGAATGGAATGGTTAGTGTCACGCCCCGCTTCCCAAAATACGGAAAACGAGGGATGACTAGGCCAGCCATGCTCCTACGGTCAAGGAACCATCCTGCCGTAGTCACACTTCGGCTTCTAGCATTACATGGTAATCAGTAAATAAAGCGCAGTGGTAAAGGAATCACATCACTAACTTATTACATTAATATTCCATTGTTCACAAATTACAGATAACAAGAACAATTACTAACCAAAGTCAAACTTACGATCACTTTTATGGAAAGCAGAAAAGGAAGGTACACCAGTCTAAATCTTCATGAACTCGAAAGATAGGTCCGTCTCCTGTGCTGGTCTTCCCGCGGGATCTGAGCATGCATACTCAGGTCGTCAGAGCGACACAATAACGATATTATTATAATGTGGTGAAACAGTTATGTGAGGTAATACTGGTGTAAGAACAATGCAAGCAATCGCTATGTCACTATATGATGCAGAATATATTATGTGTCCCTATCGGTCTCTAGGTCGAGTTTGAAATCACATAGTGGAAGGAGGATCATGTTTAACAGGAGTCTCGTACATACCCGAGACAACGGCCCACATGCTCGGGACATAACCCTGTCAGCCGGATCGCTAGATCCTATCCTACATGTATCAGTATCTCTGTTCGAATGATCATCCTCTAAACACGGTCCCGCTAAATACGATACTCTTTCCACTTTGATTTCCCCTTTTTCCCCAGCTTACACTATTTATAATATTGATCTAGTCGTGTACACGTATACCAATGACACGGTTTCATCACTATCTACTGTATCAATCACTGTCACGAATGTTCACTTTCCATTGGTGTACTCGTCACTCCTAGACCAACATCTATCACGCACGATAATGCAATGTCCACACGCACTAACACTGTGTAAATGACAAGGGTATGATATATGTATTGTGTGCTACCAATAAGCTCGGTATGTTATGAATTAACGTGCATGTCACGAACTAAAATAAATTGTACAAATTAATATGTTACGAATTCAGCAAAAATGATGTAAGTAAGATATATAGAACAATCAGTCAGTAATTCATCAAAATTTGTTTCAGTTCAATCGGAGTTTCGGTTTTCAAAATATAGCTATTTCAATTTAAGTGCTCGCGGCTGGAAATTCAGTTTCAGAACTGAACGTCCATTTCGCGGCACGAATTGTACCCACTTGGGCTCAGAATATAGCGACGTTACAGTTACCTGAAATCTAGGGTTTCCAATAGAGTGTTCAACGCAACAGACGGATCTTCAATCGCATCCGTACGTTGAAAGTTATGCACAGTTGAACCTCAATATGTCATTTCTGAATCTGTTCTGGACAGATATACGTTCTGCCCTTTTAAATACATTTAAAAATAGCAAACAGCGATGAAATGGAATGGAACCACTTGGTTTGTATAAATAACAGAAATATCTTTAATCTACAGTAGGATTCCGTAACACACGACTTCAAGAAACACAGTGGTGCCGATCTTTGAACAGAGCACAATAATCGGAAACGCTCTGGACTGCAGTCCAGAGTCGTGTTCCGACCCATATATCATCATGATTACAGAACATAAATCATTAGGATTTTCCATAGGGTTAAAGTTCGTCAAGTCGGCTTCGATTTAAGCCCTAGAACACATCAATCCATTATGCATATGATTTATAGTGATTTTATTCGTTTTCAGACACGAGAAAATTCTAGTTTTAACGGCATATTTGGGGGTATCAATTTTTGTTACAAACAATCATATCTTCCAGCGAGATTCATACACTATGTTTATCACTATATGGGCCAACATAAAACATCGGGTTCCGTCAAAATAAACAATCATTTTCATGGGAGATTAGCATCGAACACATTGATCGTATTATGTATTAGTATTCGACAAAATCCGTAAACTGGATATTTTAGTTTCATATCACTAATAATTTAGCATGAAGCAAGTAAACACTTGCCTGGTAACGTCTCGGGGTCGCGAGGCAGCAACGTCGTCACGAACGCGCGTTGTACGCCGCGGAACGAGTTCGCGCGAGCTTCGATCGAAACACGGGTTTTTGCGTCGGAGTTGTCCGGAGATATCGCGCGATCACCGGAGATGGGGGGTGCTCTGTAGATCTCTTGGGAGGTGTTGGGATCGACAACGGTCGGCGACGGTGGCTCCGACAATGTGCACAGTGCACGTGCAGGGAGTGGGTTTCTTTTGGAGAGAGAGAGAGAAAGAGAGAGAGTGCAGTGGGGGCTTGGGTTTGTGGTGATGGTGATGATGCTGAGGAGGTTAGGGAGCGCAGAGGTGGTTCAGGTCAGTGTGGGGGGCTCGTCGGCGTCGGTCGAAGGATGCCAGTGGTGGTCGAGCTCCGGTGCGAGGGGTTGGATGTGCGGGGAGCTTGGTGGCTGAAGGTGCAGGGGCTTAGTGAGTTCTGAAGAGAAAAGAGCGAGGGATGAGAACGGGGGAAAACGTTGTGAATCGTCGTCGTCGGCAACGATGAAGTTGGCAGTGGTTTCGCAGTGGGTTCGTGGGGGAAAAAACTTGGGGGGTTAGAGTTTTGAGGAGCTTGGAGGTGAGAGGGAGGTGAGGAGTTGGAGAGCGAGTGTTAGAGGGAGGCGTGGTCGGGGTCGTGGGTGACGGCGAGGGCAACGTAGGCGTAACGGCGCGACGTGGGAAGGTCAGAAGTTGAGCGGGAAAAAGGAGCCGTTGGGGAGTGGGGAAGATGAATAGGGGGCCGGGTCGGGTAAAAAGAAATTGGTCGTGGGCTGTAGGGTGAATGGGCGGGCAACAAAAATTTGGTTTTAAAAAGCGGGCTGTGAAAGGATTTGGGCCGGGAACAAATTCTTTTAATTGTTAATAAACGGATTTTGGGCTGGGGGTTTAAAAGTATGTGTAGATTTATTTTATATTAGGTTTTAGTTTAGGTTTTAGTTTAATTGGCTTGGTTTTAACTCTTGAGTTTTTAACTTTTAGGTTTTGGGAAAAATATAAATATTTAGTTTAAACAACCAATTCAAAAATATGAGGGAAAAGAAAAGAAAATCACTGGAATTCAGAGAATACGAACTTTACTTAGAATGGAAACGGGGATTTACATCATACCTTCCTTAACAAAAATTTCGTCCTCGAAATTTGACAAGTATGCAAGAATACATGGTACTAAACAAAAAGATGTAGATATCGATCACGGATGTCTTCCTCCCGCTCCCAGGTGGATTCCCCTGGGGAACGACCGTCCCAAGACACTCGGACTAAAGGAATGATCTTATTCTTCAGCACTTTCTCTCTGCGGTCGAGAATGGTAGTAGGCTGCTCCTCGTATGATAAGTCAGTACCCAAAACTAGCTCTGAGTGGTCCAGGACATGGCTCTCATCCCGAACATAACGCCGCAACTGTGACACGTGGAAGGTATTGTGCACACCAGCTAGCGATGGAGGCAAGGCAAGTCGATAAGCCACCTCTCCTACTCGCTCTAGCACCTCAAAAGGTCCGATAAAGCGGGGACTAAGCTTTCCCCGACCTCCGAACCTGATAACTCCACGAGTAGGGGAAATCTTCAAGAATACATGATCTCCGAGTTCGAACTCAAGTGCCCTTCTGCTGGTATCTGCCCAACTCTTCTGTCGATCCTGAGCCGCCTTGATACGCTGTCTGACCATTTGGACTTTGTCAACTGTCTGAACAATGAGTTCGGGGCCTAGCAGTCTTCGTTCTCCCACATCATCCCAACATACTGGAGATCGACACTTCCGCCCGTATAGTGCTTCAAAAGGAGCCATCTGAATACTAGCCTGATAACTATTGTTATAAGAGAATTCGACTAGATGCAGATGGTCCTCCCAGGAACCTTGAAAGTCCAACATACAGGCTCTCAACATATCCTCAAGCGTCTGAATCGTACGCTCGGATTGTCCATCTGTCTATGGGTGATAAGCTGTGCTGAAATTTAGGCGAGTACCCAAGCTCTCCTGTAAGCTCTTCCAAAAGTGCGACAAGAATCTCATGTCCCGGTCTGACACAATGCTGACTGGAACACCGTGAAGTCGTACAATCTCCTGCATATATCTTTCTGCCAATGATTCTGTCGACTGTCCTACTCGGAAAGGTAGGAAGTGTGCAGCTTTTGTGAGGCGATCGACGATAACCCAAATAGCGTTATTGCCTCTAGGGCTCCGTGGTAAGGCCGTCACGAAATCCATAGTAATGTGCTCCCACTTCCATTCCGGTATCGGCAGGGGTTGTAATAGTCTTGCTGTCCTCTGAAGCTCCGCCTTCACCTGTTGGCATACCAAGCACCTGGATACGAACCTCGCAATTTCCCATTTCATTCCGTTCCACCAAAAGTGCTGCTTTAGGTCCTGATACATTTTTGTACTTCCCGGATGCACAGAATAAGCTGAACTGTGTGCTTCAGCCAACACTTCTTCTCGAACACCTCCTTTAGGTACGCAGAGTCTGCTACCGAATCTCAGAGAGCCATCTTCATGTATAATCAAATCCGTTCTTAGTCCAGCTTTCACTTCCTCTCTAAACTTCTGCAATCGGGGATCGTCCGCCTGCGCAGTCTTGATGCGATCCACCAGAGAAGATTGCACCTGCAGTTGCCAAAGTTGACTGAGTGCGTTCGGCGTAACGACCTCAAGTGCAAGTCTCTGGAAATCCTCAATAATGCTCCTCTGATCGGTCAACATCATAACCGCTGGCTTGCGACTGAGCGCATCTAGTACAACATTCACCTTCCCCGGGTGATACTGAAGGTCCAAGTCGTAATCTGCCATTAGCTCTAGCCATCGGCGCTGCCTCATATTCAATTCTTTCTGGGTGAAAACATACTTCAAACTTTTGTGATCTGTGTACACCTCCACTTTCTCACCCAATAAATAGTGCCTCCAAATCTTCAATGCAAAGATTACCGCAGCTAACTCCAAGTCATGTGTGGGGTAGTTCTTCTCATGATTTCTCAGTTGTCGAGAGGCGTAAGCAACCACACGGCCGTGCTGCATCAAAACACAGCCTAAACCCTTTCCTGAGGCATCACTGTGTATCACCAAACCACCGGAATCATCTGGTACAGTAAGAATAGGCGCCGTGGTTAACTTCTGCTTTAGTGTGTCGAATGCCTGAGTGCACTCCTCTGTCCATGTAAACGGCACGTCCTTCCGTGTCAGCCGCGTCAATGGTTCCGCGATTCTTGAGAAATCTTGGACGAATCTCCGATAATAGCCTGCTAATCCTAGAAAACTCCTGATCTCAGCCACTGACTTCGGCGTCGGCCAATCTCTGACAGATTCTATCTTTGCTGGGTCCACCGAAATGCCTTCGCCCGAAACAATATGTCCCAAAAACTGCACCTTGTCGAGCCAGAACTCACACTTGCTTAGTTTCGCATACAGCTTCTCTTCCCGAAGAATTTGTAGGACTGTGCGCAAGTGTTCAGCGTGCTCCTCCTGAGTCTTCGAGTAGACCAGTATGTCGTCAATAAACACAACGACAAACGTGTCCAAGTATTTTGCGAACACCCTGTTCATCAAGTCCATGAATATTGCTGGGGCGTTGGTAACGCCGAACGGCATCACAAGGAACTCGTAATGTCCGTATCGGGTCCTGAAAGCCGTCTTGCACACATCCTCGGCTGCTACCTTGATTTGATGATACCCAGAACGGAGGTCCAACTTCGAGAAAACCTTGGCTCCACTTAGTTGATCAAATAGGTCGTCAATGCGCGGTATTGGGTACTTGTTCTTTATGGTAACCTTGTTCAGCTCCCGGTAATCTATACACATTCGTAACGATCCATCCTTCTTCTTTACCAATAGAACTGATGCACCCCATGGTGAAGCGCTTGGCCGAATGAATCCTTTCTCCAGTAGCTCTTCAACCTGCTTCTTCAATTCCGCCAATTCAACCGGTGCCATTCTGTATGGGGCTCTGGATACTGGGGCTGTACCTGGAGTCAAGTCGATTGAGAACTCCAAAATTCGAGGAGGTGGTAGACCTGGTAAATCCTCGGGAAAAACGTCCAGAAAGTCCCGAACAATTTCTGGGGCTGGGCTCCTATCAATCTCCATAGCTGTCAGCTCCTTAGGCTTTGCTCTGTATTTAGCTGGCTCCAAAGATTCGCTTCCGCCCTCGAAAACAAACTCCGGGTGATTGGGAATGCGGAAGATCACATTCCTTGCACGACAATCGATTACAGCATGAAAAGTGCTCATCCAATCCATCCCAAGAATTGCGTCGTAACTGCCCGTCCCAATTAGGAGGAAATTCGCATAGAATTCCCTGCCACACACTACAACCGGGCATAATCTACATTCTCGACTAGATATTATGATGCCATTACCCGTATGAATTTCCCATCCCTTTTTTAGTGGTTCATGTGGTATTGAGTGTGTATCAGTGAAATGCTCAGACAAGAAACAATGCGATGCTCCCGAATCAAAAAGTACTCTAGCTGGCAAGGAATGTATGAGCAGAGTACCTGTAACCACGTCTCCTGACGCCTCTGCCTGCTCGGCGGTCAAGGTGAAAGCCCGCCCCTGACCGCGACCTGTAAAGGGTTGTCTCTGCTCCTGCGGCCTCTGCTGTGGCGGTCCAGAACTTCCCTGTACCTCTGCTCGCTCAGGGCAACTGCCAATCTTGTGCTGACTGGAACCGCAAATCAAACACTGTCCCTTGGCACGGCGACAGTCCTTCTGGGTATGTCCTCCTCTACCGCAATAGCCGCAAGTTACGCCCTGTCTCTGGGGGCGATGCTGTGGTACGAACGGGCGCTTCATTTGTGTCGTTCCTGCTCTGTGAACCGGTATGGCTCCTCGAGATGGCGTGTGGGTACGTGCTGGAACGACGGGGGGTCTTCTGAACTTGTTAATCAATTGCTCCTGAACTCTCGCCGCGTTGAGCACCTGTGCGAAAGTCTATAAATCCAACGACGCAATCAACTGCTGCAACTCAAAATCTAACCCCTGAAGGAAACGCCTGGCCCTGGTGACCTCTGAGGAGACCATGTACGGAGCGAAACGACTCAAGCGGTTGAACTCTGCCGTATAAACATCCACTGGGCGTCCATTCTGCTTCAAAAGAATAAACCTCTCCTCCATTTCTGCCTTGGCTGTGGAAGGGAAGTAATGATCTAGGAAGCACTCCTTAAACTTGCTCCATTCGATCGGCCTGTCAAGTCTGCTCTCTTCCACCGACCACCATGTGCGGGCCTCGTCTTCTAATTGTATCTTTATCACATCCACTCTGTCTTCCTCTAGAACCCTGGCGGCTGTCAATAAATTCTCCATGTTCACCGGCCATTGTTCTGCCTCAAGGGGTTCAGCCAGCCCTGTGAACGCAGCTGGGTGTAACCGTCGGAAGTCTGACACTGTACCAGCCCTAGCATGGTAAGCTGGTGGAACAACGCCCTCGGGGGCGGTAATAAGTGCGGAGGGTCCTCCTGTGGCGGTAATCGCCCTGAGTCCCTCAGTGAGCAAGTCGGTCTTCCTCTCCTGAGCTTCCGCGAGAGTGGTCAGTGCACTGAGTATCCTTTCCGTGCGGTCCTGAGAGCTGGAGTCCGAGGAGGGGTCGTTCGGGGACGTCATATCACAGGAAGATTCAAAAGGATGGGATCAGATTCAAGGATGGAAATCAAAAGTAGTGAAACAAGAATAACGTAATACAGCATAGTTAATGTTATCCCTTGATACTAAAACACAGGCTTTGATACCAACTAAACCATGTCACGCCCCGCTTCCCAAAATACGGAAAACGAGGGATGACTAGGCCAGCCATGCTCCTACGGTCAAGGAACCATCCTGCCGTAGTCACACTTCGGCTTCTAGCATTACATGGTAATCAGTAAATAAAGCGCAGTGGTAAAGGAATCACATCACTAACTTATTACATTAATATTCCATTGTTCACAAATTACAGATAACAAGAACAATTACTAACCAAAGTCAAACTTACGATCACTTTTATGGAAAGCAGAAAAGGAAGGTACACCAGTCTAAATCTCCGTGAACTCGAAGGATAGGTCCGTCTCCTGTGCTGGTCTTCCCGCGAGATCTGAGCATGCATACTCAGGTCGTCAGAGCGACACAATAACGATATTATTATAATGAGGTGAAACAGTTATGTGAGGTAATACTGGTGTAAGAACAATGCAAGCAATCGCTATGTCACTATATGATGCAGAATATATTATGTGTCCCTATCGGTCTCTAGGTCGAGTTTGAAATCACATAGTGGAAGGAGGATCATGTTTAACAGGAGTCTCGTACATACCCGAGACAACGGCCCACATGCTCGGGACATAACCCTGTCAGCCGGATCGCTAGATCCTATCCTACATGTATCAGTATCTCTGTTCGAATGATCATCCTCTAAACACGGTCCCGCTAAATACGATACTCTTTCCATTTTGATTTTCCCTTTTTCCCCAGGTTACACTATTTATAATATTGATCTAGTCGTGTACAAGTATACCAATGACACGGTTTCATCACTATCTACTGTATCAATCACTGTCACGAATGTTCACTTTCCATTGGTGTACTCGACACTCCTAGACCAACATCTATCACGCACGATAATGCAATGTCCACACGCACTAACACTGTGTAAATGACAAGGGTATGATATATGTATTGTGTGCTACCAATAAGCTCGGTATGTTATGAATTAACGTGCATGTCACGAACTAAAATAAATTGTACAAATTAATATGTTACGAATTCAGCAAAAATGATGTAAGTAAGATATATAGAACAATCAGTCAGTAATTCATCAAAATTTGTTTCAGTTCAATCGGAGTTTCGGTTTTCAAAATATAGCTATTTCAATTTAAGTGCTCGCGGCTGGAAATTCAGTTTCAGAACTGAACGTCCATTTCGCGGCACGAATTGCACCCACTTGGGCTCAGAATTTAGCGACGTTACAGTTACCTGAAATCTAGGGTTTCCAATAGAGTGTTCAACGCAACAGACGGATCTTCAATCGCATCCGTACGTTGAAAGTTATGCACAGTTGAACCTCAATATGTCATTTCTGAATCTGTTCTGGACAGATATACGTTCTGCCCTTTTAAATACATTTAAAAATAGCAAACAGAGATGAAATGGAATGGAACCACTTGGTTTGTATAAATAACAGAAATATCTTTAATCTACAGTAGGATTCCGTAACACACGACTTCAAGAAACACAGTGGTGCCGATCTTTGAACAGAGCACAATAATCGGAAACGCTCTGGACTGCAGTCCAGAGTCGTGTTCCGACCCATATATCATCATGATTACAGAACATAAATCATTAGGATTTTCCATAGGGTTAAAGTTCGTCAAGTCGGCTTCGATTTAAGCCCTAGAACACATCAATCCATTATGCATATGATTTATAGTGATTTTATTCGTTTTCAGACACGAGAAAATTCTAGTTTTAACGGCATATTTGGGGGTATCAATTTTTGTTACAAACAATCATATCTTCCAGCGAGATTCATACACTATGTTTATCACTATATGGGCCAACATAAAACATCGGGTTCCATCAAAATAAACAATCATTTTCATGGGAGATTAGCATCGAACACATTGATCGTATTATGTATTAGTATTCGACAAAATCCGTAAACTGGATATTTTAGTTTCATATCACTAATAATTTAGCATGAAGCAAGTAAACACTTGCCTGGTAACGTCTCGGGGTCGCGAGGCAGCAACGTCGTCACGAACGCGCGTTGTACGCCGCGGAACGAGTTCGCGCGAGCTTCGATCGAAACACGGGTTTTTGCGTCGGAGTTGTCCGGAGATATCGCGCGATCACCGGAGATGGGGGGTGCTCTGTAGATCTCTTGGGAGGTGTTGGGATCGACAACGGTCGGCGACGGTGGCTCCGACGATGTGCACAGTGCACGTGCAGGGAGTGGGTTTCTTTTGGAGAGAGAGAGAGAAAGAGAGAGTGTGCAGTGGGGGCTTGGGTTTGTGGTGATGGTGATGATGCTGAGGAGGTTAGGGAGCGCAGAGGTGGTTCAGGTCAGTGTGGGGGGCTCGTCGGCGTCGGTCGAAGGATGCCAGTGGTGGTCGAGCTCGGGTGCGAGGGGTTGGATGTGCGGGGAGCTTGGTGGCTGAAGGTGCAGGGGCTTGGTGAGTTCTGAAGAGAAAAGAACGAGGGATGAGAACGGGGGAAAACGTGGTGAATCGTCGTCGTCGGCAACGATGAAGTTGGCAGTGGTTTCGCAGTGGGTTCGTGGGGGAAAAAACTTGGGGGGTTAGAGTTTTGAGGAGCTTGGAGGTGAGAGGGAGGTGAGGAGTTGGAGAGCGAGAGTTAGAGGGAGGCGTGGTCGGGATCGTGGGCGACGGCGAGGGCAACGTGGGCGTAACGGCGCGACGTGGGAAGGACAGAAGTTGAGCGGGAAAAAGGAGCCGTTGGGGAGTGGGGAAGATGAATAGAGGGGCCGGGTCGGGTAAAAAGAAATTGGTCGTGGGCTGTAGGGTGAATGGGCCGGCAACAAAAATTTGGTTTTAAAAAGCGGGCTATGAAAGGATTTGGGCCGGGAACAAATTCTTTTAATTGTTAATAAACGGATTTTGGGCTGGGGGTTTAAAAGTATGTGTAGATTTATTTTATATTAGGTTTTAGTTTAGGTTTTAGTTTAATTGGCTTGGTTTTAACTCTTGAGTTTTTAACTTTTAGGTTTTGGGAAAAATATAAATATTTAGTTTAAACAACCAATTCAAAAATATGAGGGAAAAGAAAAGAAAATCACTGGAAATCAGAGAATACGAACTTTACTTAGAATGGAAACGGGGATTTACAGTTAGGGTTAAGCATGAGACAAAATGGTCACTTGGTCAAAGTCTTCATGAAGCTTCATCAAGCTTCATGAATGAAAAGAAACCATTTTCTCTTTACATGGCTAAAAAGGAAATAACCTAAATAATTAGTTAAGATAATCAAAAACCCTAACCATTTAAATAACCATGGTTTAATTCTTTACACAAAAACCCTAGCAAACATGTATCATCAAACATGATACAATCAAGTGCACAAAAAATATATCACATATACAATGTGCACATCCGAGTGAGAAAATCCATTTAAATTGAACCAATACTAGTTAATGCAAAGTAATATATCAAATATATAATTATGCATTAAATCATTAAATCAACACTTGATTTAATGATCCGGTCATATCGCATGTGACCGACTAATATCCAATGTATCGGCTTATCGAATCAATCCTTGATTCGATAACTAGGTTATATCGCATACAACCATATCGATACATTCATCGCGAGAATAGAATACGGTATCACACACACGCATTATTCTCGGTCCCGCACATATCTCATATGCGCTCCTATTTCGTTTTGCTTGAGCCAGGAAACCTCTGTGTAGGACTCTAAAGACTCGTCAATACGCCGGCAGCAGGTGATGATCATATCAATCACCCACAAGCTGCAAGCGGTCTGCTAAACGTAACGGCCACCCGGGTATTGAGCGATCAGAAGATCGACGAGCAAGCCCGCTCACACTCCTATGAATCCAACCAGTAACACTTACCGTACAGTCCGGTCTGTTCGTCTGATATGTCGCATATCTCGCCTAGGGGTGGTAAACGTCAGACCCCAATAGCTCGATAAGTCGTGTCGATATGAAGTCTATAACAGTTCGAGAAACTACTGGTAACACTTACCAGTAAATCTCAGCAACCCTGGCCAGGGATTTCCGGTTATAGCCAATCGAACACAGCGCAACATCAACTCCCTATACCGGGAGAGACGAATCCCCTCCTATCGCTCATTGCCTCCATGTGATTCGGGACTGTACCCAAAAACCACCGTTTTGCATGCCCTCTTGGACGTGGTAAGGTGGAAATCAAAGCACAGTGGGAACCACACAAGACTCTATGACGATCTCGGGTCAACAGACTACTCTGTACCAGTGTCACCAGAGAACTGCCATCTGACGTAAGGTATAATACCATCTGGGAGTTCTCGGCGAGTCCGTCCAGTGTACCCAGTCTCCACTGAGCACCCGTATATCATCTCTGATGTCAAACACCAATGGATATGGGATCATCCATCGCCCATCTGTATGGGTCGAGAAGGTATACGCTAGTCTACTCTGGTATATCGATGCCCTGTCTCGATACACCCACGACTAGGGACCTTGAAGGATGTACTTATGGACTACCATGTCCCCACTAGTATGATCTGCATCATAGTCCAGGTAGTCAAGTACACATCCTAAGGGCTTTACCAACATGTAACAGAGAGACAATGAGTATACACGTTAAGGTAAAGGGCAACCAGATAGCATACTATCATGTCGAGCAAGAAAGTCCTCCCTATATATGTCCCAGCATCCACTACAATATACATCCTATGTATAGTAATGGCCTCTAGGGCATACATATAACTAACACAATCGTCCCAGGCATGATATAAAGCAACATCACAGAATCTCAGCCAAGCAACACAGAATGGTGGATAACCCTGGAGCCTCGAGTTTCACTTGAGCCACAAATGAGACCCAACGTTCCCTGTCGTATGGATAGCCTATACAATGAAAACCTAGACTCCTACGAGCATGGAAAGTTACCCGCCAATCCCAGAAGCGAGGCAACTTCAATCAACAACATGAATGGGCCACCCAGCACTTCACGGAATCCGGTAACTTGGGCACCCCTCCGTGGGTCAACCTATACCCCTACGAGTGCGGCGAATAGTCCGCCAATTCTAGAGTAAGGTCCCCTCCGTCTCAATGCCATGAGATGCGGACCGTTGCCTTCTAGAACCCGGCTATTCGTGCACTCCGTCTTAGAGTAATCCTAGTACAGAAAAGAAAAGAATATGTACAAAGGTGACATCGACCTCAACCCAGTCATGCCCCCAACAAATAATATACAAACTGGCAATGACGGCAGTCTACATGTCGGACGCTCGCCCCGCAATATCAAATGTACAAATGAAACTAAACTGTACTACTATTGCATCCAAGCTATCCACCACGACTATCCAACCACAACCACAGCACAACACAGAACATCAACGTGAATGTCGCGTTCGCAAACCCGTCTAAAAGAACATATAGCAATTAGACGAGTTGTACCGCTCTAATGACATTCACGGTCGCAAATAGTAATGTATGCACTGTAAACTATTAAACAGTGTTTAAAATATCGATTTCGAAGCACCCTGAATTGCCCCTGAACAAAAGATAACACTATATCTAAACTAGGCAAAACAAACAATACCAATGAACCAATATTCCAGAGACTAGACAACTGTACAAAATTCAAGTCCAATCTCATAAACAAAACCGGCCACACCGGTTTTTCTCAAGTCTCGCCAAGTCGAATCTGGTGAATAGGGCTCGTTTTTGTAGGGTGTTCTATATGTCTCACAAATAGCCTTATGCAATTGTTTTAAAAAAAATTTGATGACTCTGTAAAGTCGACAGAAACTGGAATAATCGGGGTATTGTTTCGGAGTTGTTTCGATTTCGATACTTTAAACGTTGTTTAAACTACTAGCAATGGATTAAAGGGTTGGCTCTAATACCATCTTGGGTTATGCAATCGCCTCGGCCATCAAACCGTGGGCAAATGTGGAACAAAAATTTTCAAAACTGGCGCTAACACAACCCGTTACCCGGATCTACCATTAACCCTAACTAGCAAACTAAGGAGTTAGAATGGTTATACCGAGTTGATCCATGTCCTTCGGTCTTCAACCACCTTCCCAAGCTCCTGGAGGCCTCTATGATCAAGCTTGATCTCCAGTCTCCCTCCATCGAAGATGATCCACCCGAGGATTTGTGAAACGAGCTTCTACTTCGTAACCGAAGCAACTAGGGTACCTAGATCGCTAAACTAGATAACCTAGAGGATATAGAGTGTAGTAATGGATTAATTTGTCTCAAGACACCCTTGGTTTCTCAAAACATGAGACATGAAGGGTGGAGGTAGAAAATGAAGCTTGAGGATGAGAGTGAGAGAGGAACTAAAGAAAAATAATGGCTAAGCTTTTCTTTTGTTGTGAGATTTTTCTTGTGAGAGTTCTCTGCAATAATTGAATCCATCCAATTAAATATCCCATGTCTCCAAAATATCTAGAGTCAACCAAAAATATCTCAAGTCAACAAAAATCTTACAACAAACAAAAACAAAGCATGCTTAGAAAAGTAATCATGATCATTACTAATCCATTCCACAGTTATGCAATAAACACCTCATCCTCATCACCTCATTAACCATTTAATCCTAAATGGTTGAAACTAAATGAGGTAGCATCTTCTAGAAGCACCTTGTAATAAATTACAAGAATACCCTTCATCCGTATATACATACCAGCATCCGTATTCCGAAAAATACGAATACAAAGATATGAAAATAATACAAAAATATAATACTAGAATCCGGTTTAAACCAAAGCCACTAGTATTATCCGTCCGAATCCTGATACATGCACAAGTGCACGTAAATGATCGGACCCTGCCGTAAAACCATACGGCCTCTATATCGTTTCTCCCGAAGCAGGGAAACCCTCTGTATGGGACTCTAAAAACTCGTCAATACGCTGGCAGTGGGTTTAACCATGAGTACGTCAGCAACACTAGTTGTACGTAACGGCTACACAGGTATTGAGCGAAACGGAGACCGACGAGCAAACTCATCCCGAAACCCCTACTGAGTCTGACAGTGACAATATCTGTACAGTCCGGTCTGTTCATCTAAGAGTATCGCATATCGAGTCTAGGGGGTGGATAAAGTCAGATCCCTAATAATGCGACATTTCGTGTCGGTATGAAGACCATCACACCTGAGAAACTACTGATCCAAATCAGTAATTCTCGACTACTTTGGCCAAGGATTTTTGGTGATGGCCATCCGTGTACCGCGCGACATCAACCCCCAAAACCGGGAGAGACGAATCCCCGACGATCCGCTCACTGCCTCCATGTGGCTCGGGATTGTACTCAACTAAAACCTGTTTGCACGACTCCTTTGAGCCGTGGTAGGGTAGTAATCAAAGCACAGTGGGAACTCACATAAGACAAATGACAATCTCAGGTCAACAGACTAACATGTACACATGTCACCTGGGAACTGCTGTCTGATAATAGGTATAGTACCAACTAGCAGGTTCCCGGCGAGTCCGTCCAGTGTACTCATAACCCAATGATCACCTGTATACTATCTTAGATGAACTAACTGACACCAATGTCTTGTGAGACCTGGCCACTGCCCCTCATCGGGGTCTCAATTAGTATACACTAGTCTACTCTGGAGTATCGATGCCCAGTCTCGAAACTCCCATGACTAGGGACATTTAAGGATTTGCTTATAGACCACCCAGCTCCCATATATATGATCGCCATCATAATGCTGGTAGTCAAGCAAGAATCCTATGGGCTCTATCAACATGTAATAGTGATCTGTAATACCATATAAAGCATGTACATGATGATAAAGTCAAACCAGATAGCATACTATCATCTTGAGTAAGACCGTTCTAATCGTATAGGTCCTCTCTCAACCATCGCAATCGCGTGCCTACGATTCAATAATTGACTTGAGGGCACTATAGCCAACAGACATGCCCACTTTTTGGAGACTCAATTTCTTGAAAAAGAAATAAGTAGGAGCGCAATAGAACTAGAAGAAATTCCAGAACCATAAACTATTGCTGAAAGCATGGTGGAACCAAAAGTTTCAAAAAAACCGGACATCCCTACGCCACTCCATAGATCTAGCAGGAAGTCTCATCCGTCCGAGAGATATTACGGTTTTCTTATAGACGTGGATAGAGAGGATTGCATCATCAATGATGATAAACCAACTAGTTTCCAGCAGGCCATTACGAGCAGAGACTCGGTGAAATGGATGGATGCAATGCGGACCGAAATGGAATCCATGTACACCAACAAAGTATGGACTTTGGACATTGCATCTCAAGGGGTAAAACTCGTAGGCTGCAAATGGATCTTCAGAAAGAAGATTGGTGTAGATGGACAGGTTGAAACCTATAAGGCTGGACTTGTAGCAAAAGGTTTTTGTCAAAGACCTGGTTTGGACTATGATGAAACCTTTTCTCTAGTGGTTATACTTAAATCCATTCAGATCCTTCTTGCCATTGCTGCCTTCCATGATTATGAAATTTGGCAGATGGATGTAAAGACCGCTTTTCTGAATGTAAATTTGAAAGAGTGTGTTTATATGGATCAGCCAGAGGGTTTCATAGAGAGTGGGAGCAGCGGAAGAGTGTGCGGGTTTCTTAAATTCATTTATGGATTAAAGCAGGCATCACGGAGTTGGAACATCTACTTTGATGAGAAGGTCAAAGAATTTGACTTTATCAAAAATCCAGATGAACCATTCATTTATAGTAAGATTGTAGCAAGAACTGTAGTATTCCTCGTCTTGTACGTGGATGACATTCTCCTGATAGGAAATGACATTCTTATGCTACATTCAGTCAAAGGGTTTTTGTCACAAAGGTTCTCCATGAAAGACCCGGGTGATGCCTCATATATTCTGGGGATCCAGATCTATCGTGATAGATCCAAGAGAATGTTGTGACTTTCAAAGTTCAGGTACATTGACACCATACAGAAAAGATTTAGTATGGAAGATTCCAAGCGTGATAATCTACCGGTTTTTCATGGGATCACCCTCTCCAAAGAGATGACTCCTAAGAATGATTTGGAAAGGGATCGCATGAGTATTATACCCTACGCTTCTGCGGTAGGCTCTATAATGTATGAGATATTTTGTACTGATGTTGCTTACGCACTGAGCGTGGTAAGCAGGTATCGGTCAAACCCTGGGAAGAAGCACTGGATAGCAGTTAAGAACATTCTCAAGTACCTGAGAAAGACTAAGGAGATGTTCTTGGTGTACGGTAGTAAAGACCTCCAGTTCGAGGCCTTTACTAACTCCAGCTTCTAGAGTGACAAGGATGACTCTAAGTCCATATCGGGCTATGTCTTTACCCTCAATGGAGGGGCGGTCTGTTGGAAGAGCTCCAAGCATGACACCGTTGCTGACTCGACGATGGAAGCGGAGTATATCGCTGCATGTGACGCTGCAAAGGATGCAGTCTGTATGAAGAAGTTGTTAGTTATGTATATGCCCTAGAGGCCATTGTTGTACATATGATGTATATTATAATGGATGCTTGGATATATAGAGAGGACTTTCTTGCTCGTCATGATAGTATGCTATTTGGTTTCACTTTATCTTAACATGTTGACTTGTATATGTTTACTGTCTTACTCTCACATGTTGATAAAGCCCTTAGGATCAGTACTCGACTACTGGGACTATGCTGAGATCATACTAGTGGGGCCATGATAGTCGATGAGTACATCCTATAACAGTTCCTAGTCGAGGGTATATCGAAACAGAGCATCGATACACCAGAGTAGACTAGCGTATACGCATCTTGACCTATATGATGGGCAATGGATGATCCCATATCCATCGGTGTTTTGACATCAGATATGGTGTAGGGTGCTTAGTGGAGACTGGGTACACTGGACGGACTCGCCGAGAACTCCCAGATGGTGATATACCACACGTCAGATGGCAGTTCTCCAGTGACACCGGTACAGAGTAGTCTGTAGACCCGAGATCGTCATAGAGTCTTGTGTGATTCCTACTGTACTTTGATTTCCACCTTACCACGTCCAAGAGGGCATGCAAAACGGTGGCTTTTGGGTGCAGTCCCGAATCACATGGAGGCAATGAGCGATAGGAGGGGATTCGTCTCTCCCGGTATAGGGAGTTGATGTTGTGCTGTGTTCGATTGGCTATAACTGGAAATCCCTGGCCAGGGCTGATATAGAGATTTACTGGTAAGTGTTACCAGTAGTTTCTCGACCCGTTATGAGCCTTACATCGACACGACTTATCGGTTACTGGGGTCTGACGTATACCACCCCTAGACTAGATATGCAACATATCAAACGAAGAGACCGGACTGTACGGGAGTGTTAATGATTGGATTCACAGAAGAATGTATAGGCTAGCTTGTTGATCTTCTGATCGCTCAATATCTGGGTGGCTGTTACGTTTAGCTGACCGCTTGCAGCTTGTGGGTGTTTGATATGATCATCACCTGCTACCGGCGTATTGACGATTCTTTAGAGTCCTACACAGAGGTTTCTTGACTCAGGCAAAACGGAGTAGGGGCACATATGTGATATGTGCACGACCGAGGATAATACGATATGAGATACCGTATTATATTCTCACGATATTTAGATATGAGCTGGGTCATCGGATCAAGTGTTGATTCGATGAATCGGTACATGATATATTAGTCGGTTATATTCGATATAGCCGGATTGTCGGATTAAGTGTTGATTCGATAATTTAATGTATAATAATATATATGATATATTACATTACATTATCTAATATTGGCTCGCTTTATTATTTCATTTTCTCACCGGATAATACATTGATATATATGCGATATATGTTAATTGTATTACTTTCTTTTGTTACAAAATATATTATCTATGTGATATATAATATTGTAACATAATATGATTAGTAATGCAACATGTTTAGTGGAGATTAAACAAGCTTAGGGTTTTGTTTCCTGATTTAAAATCAGGAAAGGTTACGAAGGAGGCATCACGTGCTAGCACGTGACCAGCAGTCACGTGTTGGCACGTGACATTTAAAAGCATCGGCAAGGCAGATTAAGCTTCCCGTGTACATCAAAGAAAAGGGCTTCAGAAAGGGTCACGTGCTTCCACGTGACCTGGGTCACGTGTTGGCACGTGACATTTAAAAGCGGCTTCAAAGGCAAACCGGTTCCCTTATCAAATCAAGGAAAAGGCTTCAGAAGAGGTCACGTGCTCCCACGTGACCAGGGTCACGTGTTGACACGTGACACTCAAAAGCAGCAGACTCGTTCTCCGGTTAAATCAAGAAAAAGGGTCCAGACGAGGGTCACATGCTCACACGTGACCAGGGGTTACGTGGTGGCACATGACGGCTAAGCGGCAGCCAGAAGGCATAGCGCAAAAAGGAAGAAGAGGTCTTGTTCCAAGGGGGTCACGTGCCCACACGTGACCAGGGGTCACGTGGCCACACGTGACCGGCTTTCAAAGCCTATCTGTTAACAGAATTAAATTCTGAGAAAAGGCCTCTCAAATCTTTCCAAAGGAACCGATTGAATTAAAGATTTAAAGATTCTTAAATATCACCTATCTATGGAAAAAACCTGAACTTGGAAAGATTTCCCCTTAAAATCTAACCGAAATAACAAAGGAGAATCTCTGGATTTAAAATCCAATGGTGATTAAAATTCACATAATAATCCAAAGGTCCAAAACGAATGGTGAATACAAATTAAATCTCTCAATGAAAGATTCAGCAAAACTAATTGATTCGGCTGCTTCTCCTATAAATAGGAGCCAAGAGACACGCAGAAAGATATAGGCAGAGAGGGATCGACATAAAAAAAGAGGAGAGCCTTGATACTTTGGAGAAATTTGGATCTTCTGCAAAAGAAAACCCTAGGTAAGAAAGGGAAGGCTTTTTGAAAGGAAAGGAGAATTTAATTCTCAACAGAGTTTAACTCTGATATAAAACAGAAGAACATAGTTCTCTCTTTAGTGGAGGATTTATAAAGTGCACATCTCCCCTCGAATTGAGAATTTAATTCTCATTGGGTTGAGATCCTGCCATGTAGATCCAAAGCATAGAGAGGGAATGGAAGCTTGAGAATTTAATTCTCGCAGAACTATAGGAATTTAATTCCTTTAAAATAAAATTAGGGTTTGACCCTATGTTATGGGAATTTAATTCCTTCAGAATGAACAGAATCAGGGTTTAACCCTAGTTAAGAACTTAGTTCTGTTAAAATAACGGGAATTTAATTCCCTCAAGCAAGAAGAAATTAGGGTTTCACCCTATGATAGAATCTCATTCCTCAGAATAATTCTTTAACAGAGAGTGGGAGTTTAATTCCTTAAAACTTTTATTAGGGTTTAACCCTATGATAGAATTCAGTTCTTCGCATATATGAGGAATTTAATTCCTACAGAAAATCCAGAGTTCAACTCTATCCCAGAATATAAATCTTCAAAAGGAAATAGGAATTTAATTCCTCTAAAATTATTGTTAGGGTTCAACCCTACGAGGAATTTAATTCCTGAGAGGGATTGACAGATCTTATAAAAAAAACATACATAGAGGCAGGGTCACATGTCACCACGTGACCCCCCAAAAAAAAGATCTACAGAAAAGGCCCTTTGAGGCATGCCTCACGTGACCCACGTGACCCTTGGCAGAGGCTTTAACATACATGCATTTAAATGCCCATCACGTGATGGCACGTGATGCTCCAAAGTACTCAATACTCTCGGCAGAACAAATAAAGAGAGAGAGGGCGCTCTCACGTGCTACCACGTGACCCCTCTTGCTTTAGTGTTTAACACTAAGTTGGAACCTCTGAATCCAGTGTTCAACACTGATTTACCTCAGTGTTCAACAATAATTGAAGAACTTCATTTGCAGTGTTTAACACTGAATTGCTTAGTGTTAACATTAAATTAAACCTCTGTTTAATTTTAATTTTCTTAGTGTTCAACACTAAATTAAAATCTCTGTCACCAGTGTTCAACACTGATTACCTTAGTGTTTAACACTAATTTGAGATCTCTGTTGCCAGTGTTTAACACTGATTTGTTTTAGTGTTTAACACTAATTTGAAAGCCTTGTTGCGGTGTTTAACACCAACTATCTTTTAGTGTTAAACACTAACTTGTCAATCTCATTCTAAGTGTTCAACACTGATTGGTCTTTAGTGTTTAACACTAGGCTTCAACCCAATTGGCTAAGTTCTAGAGGCAAAGCCTCTCCTTCAATGGGCCAACAGGAAACCAATATTCCAAACATGATTGGACTTAGCCCAAGATGGCCATAAGGCCTCAATTCAGACTTAACTGGGCTAATGGACTCATAACATAATTAATTGGTCTTGATCCCAAATCGGGCCGAAGACTATTTAATCCACCCTGGTTCAAGGGTACATCTCTTCACTCCTTTGATACTTGGCGTTGTAATCCCTCAACGTCTTCAAAGAGGTGACGGGTCCCGATAACCACACATTGATACGGACTGTGGGGTCCTTAAACCCATGGACTATGAGGTCCTTAACCTTGACCGAGATGTCTTAAAACTAACAACGGACTGTGGGGTCCTTAAACTCATGGACTATGAGGTCCTTAACCTTGACCGAGATATCTTAAAACTAACAACGGACTGTGGGGTCCTTAAACCCATGGACTATTAGGTCCTTAACCTTGACCGAGATGTCTTAAAACTAACAACGGACTGTGGGGTCCTTAAACCCATGGACTATGACGTCCTTAACCTCGACCGAGATGTCTTAAAACTAACATTGGACCGCAATGTCCTTAAACTACCCATGGACCGCAATGTCTTTAAACTACCTACCGACCGCAACGTCACTAAACTAAACAACAGAGCCCCCTTTTATTGCTCTCTTGTTGGATCTAAACGATCCCGTTAAGTTGATCTTAGTCTAAAAACTAGACTAACGTATCCTTAGCAAACGTTTAAGTCGATCTTAGTCTCAAATGAGGCTAACGTATCCTTAAACCTAAACCCCCAAACCCAAATCTAAGATAATACGGATTTGGACTAGTCCACGCCCTACGGGCGACGACATAACTCAGTCTCCGTACACAATCCACGGGAAACTAAACATAAAATAAACACACACGACACGAAGTGACCATTTGGAGAAGGAGAAAGTGGTTACCGCGATGCGGTAGCGTAATTAACTGCAGGGGCTTGCGCCTGCAGGGAAGAGCGTCCCCACAATCAAAAACCCCTCAAGCGAGGGGGAATCTGACGAAGTCTGCTACATCGGACGCATCCGTTCAAACCTTCGATACATGGTGCCATAAATCAACTTGGCATCTTCGGAAAGGTGGACGGATAGCACCAATTAGCATCTGCCCCGAATCTCCGGCGAGACGCCCGCGTCTCGGCCGCCGTTCGGAGGGGAACAGATTCTGGCACGTCCGGTGGGACCTTTTCCTCTTTCCACTCCACACTTCGTGTATCGTGACTCGCGAACTAAACACGGTTCGCTAATGGTTGCCCTTAGGTTACAAGGTACTAAGATTTGGCGTTTTGCTTATTGCAGAAAGCAAAAGGATCAATGGCATCTACTTGTGTGAAGTGTTCCAACTGCAACTGCAACTCACGCTCCGCCTCATCTGGAGGCATAGCCTACGGGCCCCGAGCGGCCTCCTTGTTCACGATGCCGGTGGACCAGGTGATTCAGGCCACTACTGGATTGTTCTTTGGGACTATGCTCCCACCGATGAGTTTCAGCACCTCTGTACCAACACCAGAAGCTCCCAAGAAGTCGGTCTTTGATCGGCTTGCTACTACCACGGCCCCCCTCAACGGGTCGTCCAGCTCCAGCTCCTCGGTCTTCGCCAGACTGGGCCAAAGTTCATGTGGGCCCGTGATGAAGCCTGCAATCCCAGAGAAGGTTGTTCCGAAAAGGATAGCCATCCCTGCTCATAAAGTCGTCAAGGCGGCTTCTCCTGCCAAAAAATCGGTCTTTACGAGATTGAATGTTCCAGCTCCCACTCCTGCTACCCAAAGGACATCAGTCTTTAACAGGCTGACACCAGCAGTGACCCCCCACCTACACAGGGGGCAAGACGAAGCCATCCTCACCGCTGAACAAACGCCGTCCGCTCGACACGCTCGACGTCGCCACTGGCGCCGAGTAAGGAAGACTAGGGGCAACTCCCCCTCTGGGCTAACTCCACTAGCCCCGATGGCAGAAGTTAATGCTGCTGTTCCAACTGGGAACAGCTTTGAGATGCTAAATAGGGTGCGTAGGAATTCTCCTACCGCGACGCTAAAGAAATCTCCCCATCCGCTGAAAAGAGCTATAGAAGTAAAAACAGAACAGCCCCAATCTCCTCAACGGCTGTCCTCCCGAATCTATAAAGTCTGGCGGCAGGCCCGAGACTCAATGATCGATCCAAACTTCTCCCGCCAGCACAAGAAGCTGAAAATCCAACAGGAAGCCAGTCACCAGGCTAAGCCACGAAAAGCTATCTGGGTGCCCACCTTAACGGCCCCCTCAGCTTCCAATGCTTATAAAAAGAGGATGCCGGAAAAGATCCCCCAGCCTGCAACGACAGCTAAAAGCACTAAGCCCAGACGCCCTAAGTCTGGGGGCAGGATGGTCCATACTGTATACATGGCGTCAGGGAAGGAAGACAGCCGTGCGTCTACAGGCCATAGACCGCTTACACGGTCGGTGACCAAAGCTCAGGAGCAACAGCAAAAGCTCCAGGAAATGATGAATGCTATGGCCGCACTTACCGGGCCAAAAGAAAACCCAGAAACGTCTTCGGACGAACGCCAGGAGGAAGAAACCGACGCCGAATTCCTTCGCCGAATATTGGAGAAGAAGGACAAAGAGGCTGCTAAACAAGCAGCCAACATACAGCGTATGGGCCTCCTCTTCCAAGATATGATAGGAATGATGATCCAACAGGATCCACCCGCTGAGGATCCCCCGATCGTCCTTGAAGACAACAGGGGAGAAACGTCAAATCCACCACCGGCCCTCTCAACGGCCAAGGAGGAGACAATCTCTAAGGCTGACTTGGTCGACTATATAGCCCAGCAAATCCGGGTTCATCATGCGACTGAGGCAGCTGGTCAAGTCGTAAAAACGGGGCGGCCATATCCAAGCTGGTACGACCAAATCAAGTACCCGCCAAGTTACACAATTCCCAAATTCCATGTTTACAAGGGGACCGGCAATCCCCACCAACATGTCGCCCAGTTCAGGGCCCTTTGCGGTAACACCGGCGGAGATGATAAACTGTTGCTTCGCCAGTTCATGGGCAGCTTATCAGAAACAGCATTCGAATGGTATTCGGAACTCCCGAACGATTCTATCAAGACGTTCGCTGAAATGGAGTTGCTATTCACTCAGCGATTCGCAAGCGCCAGCGAACGCACTCCAATAACGGCATTGATTAACGCCAGGGTAAAACCAGGCGAAACTTGGGTCCAGTATGCTATACGATGGCGGAATTTGTGGTCGAAATGCGAGCAACGCATTGAGGAAGCGCCCGCGGTGGGCATGTTCGTGGGAACCCTAGACCCTCACGCAACTATCTCCCAGTTTATGATGTTCTTTAAGCCAACCACATTCCAGGCTTTAATCGATAAGTTGGCTCAGATGGACCAGATGGGTCATAGACCACCTCCCCCGAAGCCAGAACCTCGGAATGACAAGGGTAAGGGAAAGGCCACCTTCGTCGCGAATGCTCAGCAGCAACCCAGTGCCTCAAAGCTGGCGGATCAGTTGGAAGAAAGACGGCGGTATTATAATGAGAAGATGAAGCGTTCCTACTCGTTCCCACGGGACAAGACGAAATGGTTATTCGAGCTAGCAGTACGCAATAGACTTATAAACTTGCCAAATCCAAGGTGACCACCACAACCCACTGTGGTGAATAACCCCAACTATTGCCCTTACCATCAAACGGTAAGCCATCCGATTGAGGATTGCTTCGTTTTCAAAGGATGGATTGAAGATCAATACCTCCAGGGGAAGTTTGCACTGTCCGAAAAGTGGAAGGTGAAACCGCCACAGCCGCATACTCCTAAGAAGACGGACGCACCGGGGGCGACTTGTTCCTTTATTGAAGAAGCTCCATGGGAAATCGTGCTATCAGCTAAAACCAAAAGGATGCTGAGTGACCTTCATGCGTGCCCAGCGGTTGAATGGAAGAACCCGCTTGAACCACGAATCATCGAAGGGATGTTGAAGCCGCGCCCAACTACAAATATTCGTGGTGATGGCCCAAGTACTCACACCCAACCGTCAAAATCTTCGAAGAAAAAGATGAGGAAATCCAAAAAGCCCGTGAAGCCTGGAGACAAGCGCACGGATTTGCAGAAACAGATTGACGCGCTGGAGGAGTACAATCAAAAGGCACGGACTCCCGTCACACTGCAAGAGTTCCTCAACCACGTCTTTCAGAAGGAAGATGAGGAAGAGAGCTCATCGGATGAATACGAGGGATATGTGGCGAGTTGTCATGTGATTTCCCACTCGGAAGATGAGAAAACTCCTGGCACCGAGAAACTGGGGGCACACCCTGAGCCAGGACTTGTGTGGCCAACAGATGAAATGATCGACGCCTTTCTAGATGAGATTCGTCTAAAGAGTAAAGCAGATCAGGAGCGTGAGATGGCCGCATCGGAAGGAGCCGAACGCAGGCGACTAAACGAAAGAGTTGAAGTACTCCCACCAGATCGAAAGGCATCCGAGGCAGACAAGAAGATATTCAAGACGAGGAAAAGGTTTGCCAAAGCCATGTCAATAGGAATGAAGCTACCACCCTCGGAAGAAAACACGCTCAATGGGGCGGAGAGGCACCCTGATTATTGCGCATATCATCGGAAAATTTCACACCCTACGGAGGAGTGCGACGCTTTTAGGATATGGTGGCAGGGATATGTTGCTCATCGGCAACATTTTAAGCGCATGAAACGCAAGACTCGTCGGAAACGAAGAAGTACTGCCGACGGGCGCAACAGAACCACTGGCAACTGTTACGTGGTTAACGCCGAAGGGTCACAAGTTCTCACCTTTGGGAGCGACTCTGATGAAGAAATGGCTCTGGGCCCTCTCTTTAAAGAATCTGTTTTAGGGAAAGAGGAGGAATCGGAGGCCTGCGAAAACATTCAGCTGCGCAATCGTACGCTCCCGGAAAAGAATCTCGGGCCCGCAAATAGAAAAGATAAGGGAAAGGAAAAGGTCACTAAGGATATCACTTTAGATGACCAAGTTATGAAAGAGCTGACTACCAAGGACCCTCCCAGGAAGGGTAAGGTGGACTACAACATCCTAGCGCACCTAAGGAAGCTACCCTCTCAACTTAGCATTCTCGATGCCCTCCTATTATCAAAAGAAGCGTGAGATTCATTAATTAAGGCGTTACAAGAACCTGAGCAATTCCAAGCCTTCCTTGCTGCGGAAAGGATGAAGGATGAACTGGAGGAAGTGCATACGGCCGACATCACTTTCGGTGACGAAGACCTCCTTCTCGGGACGTGCGACCACAACCGTCCCCTATATGTCTCTGGATACTGCCATGATATCAAGATAGGCAAGATCCTAGTGGATAATGGATCCTCCGTCAATCTCCTTAACGTTCGGGTGTTAAAGGAAATCTGCATGAGTGTGCAACACCTCGCTCGTGACAAAATTACCATCTCCGGTTTCGACTCCCAATCATCACGGACTCTCGGATCCGTAATACTAACATTACGCTTTGGACTACTCGTCACAGACACCAAGTTCCATGTCATTGACGCCAAGACCTGCTACAACGCCTTGCTCGGTCGCCCTTGGTTACACGAGTACAACATCATCCCTTCTACACAACATCAGTGTATGAAGTACTTTAAGGATGGTTTCGAGTATACCGTAACAGGTGAGCTGAACCCATTTTCCGTGAACGAAGTCCGCAAATACGAAGATGCGAAGTACTTTTTGCCAGATTTCGAGGATACAGAAAGGTGTCGCAAGCTGGAGAACAAAGCCGTCGCCGCCATCCCTATTTTCGGGAGCGATACCGAAGGAGAAGAAGAGATAGTTTATGCTGGGCCGTCTCAACGCAACAACCCGGGGACGTCCGCCCCCATGTTGGTCTTCGGAAGTGACTCGGAAGATGAGGTTAATGCCGTGTTCTCTAGTCGGGCGTCAATACAAGCATCCCCTGGCGATGATCAAAGTTTGCAAATCACCATGGTGCCGCAGAAACACTACAAGGATCTTGACGCACTTCAAGCTCACAATGTGCAGGACCGCAAACATTTTACGTCCCTCCCAGGCAAAGGGGTGAGAAGGTAATCCTATTCTACCGATCCTCAGAGTCGAAAGTAGAGAAAGAGATCTGGCATGGCGCGGATGCTACACTCGACAGGCTCCAACCCATCCGTTTGCCCAGATACTACACAAATGGACTAAAGAGGCTATTGAAGCGCCAAGGGGTACCCTTAAAACAGACTGTTCGACAAGCTCGGTTCTACAACAGGATTTGGGATGTCCCTGGGACCCAACGCAAATTGCCCAACGGGAAAATGGAAACACTTGGGCTTGGATACGCGAGAACCGGAAAACGGGAACGGGCCCACAGTAACTACGCCATATATACCTTTGATGAAGAAGAGGACGCCCTGTCGGGAAATGCCAACCCCTCATCAAAACCAGATCCCGCGATCGATGTGCTGAGTCCGTCGTTTGAAGAACGAATGGACAAGCTTATCAGGAAAGAAGGTCAAAAAGCTCGGGAAAACCACAACCGCGAGATGGACATCTACGAGAAGGCCAGGACGCAACGTCTGTTTCAACAGGCTGCAAAAGACAAAGATGCTCATCCCTGTAAACCCGTTGTCCGAAAGGCCCAACGCAGAGGCAGAAATAAATCAAGAAGCGGAAAGAGGAGCCGACAACAACGACGCAGGATTAGAGAGTCACGTGAGCGGGCATTGCGCGGTCCGGATTTGTCCCTCACGAAGAAGATGAGTCGAGCGTATTCCTTCCCTCGAGACAAGACGGAGAAGTTACTCGAGCTCGCTATAAAACATCAAATGATCACGCTTCCAGAGTCTAAGCACCCTGAGCGAGCTAATAAGGCTTCTCATCTGAGCTATTGCTCTTATCACCGAGCCATAGGACATCCTACCGAAGACTGCTTCACCTTCAAGAACTGGGTCGAGGACCAGTACCAACAGGGCAGATTCGCTTTATCCAACGGCTGGAGGGTAACACCGCCACAAAAGCACGAACCCAAAGCCGCAAAAGCGGGACCAGATCCACCTCAGTCCTGGAAGCGGATTCGCACCTATTACACGATTACGATATTAAAAGAAGAGCCCGAGAACATGGATGACCTTCCCTGGTGCTTTGAGAACAGCAATGATGAGGTGATCACAGAATTTCTGCCAGCTCCGAAAGAACTGGAAGATGGCATACATACTACTGCAGATAACCTCAAGAAGATTGAGCTGGGATCGGCAGATGATCCGCGACCGACATTCGTCAGCAAGCTGCTATCTGAAGAAAGGGTGGCCGCGTTAAAGAACGTGCTTCTACAGCATAAAGACTGCTTCGCGTGGAACTATTCCGAGATGCCAGGATTAGATCCGGAGATTGTTGTGCATAAACTAGCAATATCCCCAGATATCAAGCCAGTCAAGCAGGCGCCGAGAAGGATGCGACTCGAGCTTGAAATGAGCATCAACGCCGAAGTTAAGAAGCTGATCGATTCTGGATTTATCCAAGAAGTCCAATATCCCGACTGGATCGCCAATATCGTCCCGGTAATGAAGAAAAATGGGACGGTATGCATATGCGTGGATTTCAGGGATCTCAATAAAGCCTGTCCGAAGGACGATTTCCCAGTACCGGTAACCGAGCTAATGATAGATAACACGTCCACTCACGAGGTTTTCTCCTTTATGGACGGTTCATCAGGGTACAATCAGATAAAGATGCATCCCGAAGACCAGAAGCACACCACTTTCCGGACCCCTTTGGGTATATTCTGCTACAGGGTTATGCCCTTTGGTCTAAAGAACGCCGGCGCTACCTATCAAAGGGCCATGACAAAGATCTTCGACGACCTCATACATGACATCGTCGAGTGCTATATCGATGACCTTGTAGTAAAGAGCATGTCATACGAAGAGCATTTAAAGCATCTGGAGACTGTATTTCAACGCCTTCGGCAATATAATTTGAAGATGAATCCCCTCAAATGCGCGTTTGGAGTCTCCTCGGGTAAATTCCTGGGATTCATCATCCGACACCGAGGTATCGAAGTGGATCCATCTAAGATCAAGGCGATCATGGAAATGCCTCCGCCAAGAACCCTCAAACAGTTGCGGTCTCTCCAAGGGAAGCTCGCATACATCCGGCGATTCATCATCAATCTTTCAGGCAAGTGCCGTCCTTACAGCCACCTGATGAAGAAGGGAACTCCATTCGTTTGGGATCACAAATGCCAAGGCGCACTAGACGAGATCAAGCAGTACTTGCAGAACCCTCCGGTGTTGGCTGCGCCGGTCAAGGGAAAACCCCTCATTCTTTATACGACCGCCCTCGAAGGTTCCTTAGGCGCATTATGGGCACAAGAGAACGATCAAGGAAAGGAGAGAGCACTCTACTACTTAAGTCGAGTTCTGCTCGGGGCAGAAAGCAACTACTCTCCCATTGAAAAACACTGCTTGGCGTTGATCTTCGCGATAACAAAGCTCAGGCACTATGCGTTGGCGCACGAAGTCTGTCTCATTTCGAAGGTGGACCCTCTTAAATATTTGATGTCAAAGGCTATATTGACGGGTCGACTCGCTAAATGGGCTCTACTCCTGATGGAGTTCTCTATAACGTATCAACCTCTTAAGGCAGTGAAAGGCCAGGCCATTGCCGACTTCCTTGCTTAGCATCCAGTACCTGCCGGTTCTCCTCTGAACTGCAATCTGCCGGACGAGCATGCATTCGATGCGATCGGCGGCGGTAGTACCCGATGGGAACTCTATTTCGATGGAGCGTCTCCCGTAAAGAAGCGCAAACAGGGTATCCCAATGATCAAATCAGGGGTAGGCCTCATCTTCGTAACTCCACAAGGAAGGATAATGCGCTTCGCCTTCTTTTTAACAGAGCCGAGGACAAACAATGAAGCCGAATACGAAGCTCTGATAGCAGGCCTCGAGATCGCCATCGACATGGGAATTGAAGACCTCCTTATATACGGGGATTCTCAACTGGTCGTTAGTCAAGTAAATGGTGACTACCAAACATGCAAACCGGAGTTGGTGAAGTACGGCGAAAAGGTGCAACAACTGTTGACCCAAATTCCTTCATATACTTTGGAAAGCATACCACGCGCGGAAAATAGCAAAGCGGACGCGTTAGCAAAGCTCGCTAAAGAATTGGCTAACGAGAACCTCGATGACGTTAAAATCATGGTACAAAGCCGTCGAGTGCTTGCCCTAGCAGAAATATCTCCGGAATCATACGAAGAAAAAGGAGCGACTGAGCAGACGACCTTACAAATAAAAGACCGTGAGAAGGCTGAGGACTGGAGGGAAGTCTTCATAGACTACTTTAAGTCCCACCGAATGCCCGAAGAAGCGTCCTCAAGACATCAGCTCATGAAACGAGCTCTATCTTTCGCTTTCGTCAATAATACTCTGTATAAGAGGTCGTTTGATTCTCTGTGGCTGAGATGTTTAGGACCTGACGAAGCAGAAAGAGTCGTTCAAGAGGTTCATGACGGAATATGTGGTTCTCATCAAGCAGGCCCAAAGATGAAGTTAGAAATTAAACGGATGGGTTACTACTGGCCCACGATGATCCAGGACTTCCTCGAATATGCGAAGCAGTGCCACTCGTGCCAAATCCATGGGGATTTCATCCACCAGCATCCGAATCCACTACATCCGACGGTGGCTAGCTGGCCTTTCGAAATGTGGGGGACTGACATAGTCGGCCCAATCGAACCAGCATCGTCCCGGGGACATCGTTTCATCCTGGCGACAACTGATTACTTCTCCAAATGGGCAGAAGCAGTACCGCTGAGGGAAGTGAAGACGGAGAATATCCTCCACTTCTTCAAGACGCACATCATCTATCGGTTTGGAACTCCACGGAGGATTATCTCCGATAACGGGCCAGCCTACAGAAGCCATAAAATTAGCCGCTTCGCGCAGCATCATAATATAGACTGGAGATATTCCTCACTTTACAATTCGCGAGCTAATGGTCTAGCCGAGGCCTTCAATAAGACCTTGACAAAAATCATGAAAAAGACGGTGTCCCGAAATAAGAAAGACTGGCACGAGAGGCTGCAAGAGGCCCTTTGGGCCTATCGAACTACGTTCAAGACGGCCACAAACACAACGCCGTACGCACTGGTATTCGGTACGGAAGCGGTACTCCCCCTCGAAATAGAGCTACCCTCTCTACGGATGGCAGTCCACTACGAACTGACGAACGAAGAAAATACTAGCCTCCGGCTCGAGGAGCTTGATGCTCTTGAAGAAACACGGCTCATAGCGCAACAAAATCTAGAAGCTTATAAAGAAAAGATGACGCGCTCATACGAAAGATTGACCCGACCGAGGACATTCCGCCAAGGCGAACTCGTACTAGTGGTCAAGAGACCTATGATCCCCAATCGCGTCAAGCGGGGAAAATTCGAGCCAAACTATGAAGGCCCGTACATCATAGATAAGGTCTACCAGGGTGGAGCCTACCTACTCATGGACATGCATGGTGAAAGGCCTTTCAGGCCAATAAACGGCCGCTTCCTAAAGAAATATCACGCTTAATGAGCCACAGCCCAGGTCAATGATAGATGACGACGACTATGTCCGCTCGCTATCTTCCTAAAGCTCAAAGCTCTATAAGTAGTAGCTGGCCCTTTCCTCAACGGACCGAAATGTCCTTAAACTAATAACGGACCGAAATGTCCTTAAACTAATAACGGACCGAAACGTCCTTAAACTAACGACGGACCGAAATGTCCTTAAACTATCGACGGACCGAAACGTCCTTAAACTAACGATGGACCGAAACGTCCTTAAACTAACGACGGACCGAAACGTCCCTAAAACTACTACCGCAGCATCCTTAGGCTGACGGGATAAAAAAAAGAGAGAGAAAAAGAAGAAATAATAAAAAAATAATAAAAAAACGGTATGTCCATAAGCAAAATGGGCACGGATGAAAACCCGAAAGGGCTCCGTGAGTAAAAACAGCAGGGCTACCGGCGAGTGTTCGTGAAAACCCGAAAGGGCGCGACCTTGTAAAAAAAAGAGAGAGAAAAAGAATAAAAAAAAACGGTATGAGGGCACGGATGAAAACCCGAAAGGGCTCCGTGAGTAAAAACAGCAGGACTACCGGCGAGTGTTTGTGAAAACATGAAAGGGCGCAACCTCGTTAAAAGACACTTACATGGTCCTCTCGACCTTGTAAGGAGAAACCACCCGCGTGAGATCCTTATGACTCACAAAGGAGCAACACACTTAGGGATCCTCACGATTCCTAAGGAGAAAATACACTTGCGAGATCCTTACGACTCGTAAGGAGAATTCTCTTATGGGACCCTCACGGCTCATGAGGTTTGAAAGTCTTAAGTTACAGAAACCTAAACCTGTTCTTAAGCAAATCCCCCACAACCTTCGATGCTGCCCTACAAGTGGCTCAATACTGACCCTTGTATACAATCCATGGGCGCGAATAAACATTTCCCCCGCAAAGTCACACCCGTGACTAGGGACATGCCCATATGGTGAACAACCCTTATAATTCCTCTCGACTTATAAGGAGAAAACCCTCCTGTAGGATCCTTACGACTTACAGAGGAACATACACTTAGGAATCCTCACAATCCCTAAGGAGAAAATACACCTGCAAGATCCTCACGACTTGTAGGGAGAAATACCTTTGTGAGACCCTTACGGCTCATGAAGTCAAAAGCCTTGGTCGACAGGACCCTTAACCCTGTTTACTAAGCCACCTTTGTTCAACATCGACAGAGGCAGATGATGATTCTCTCCTGGCCATATCCCAGTTGTAGCAGTGCTGATGCCGAAATCTGTGTCTAATCCCAGGTTTATGGCGAAAAGCCAGTAGGCCGCACGTGCATACGGGATAGCCGAAATGATGGGGCAACCTGCAATAAAAAGCAACAGGCAAAAATGTATGCACGCAAAATAGCCGAAATGATGGGGCAACTCGCAATAATAAAAAATAACAGCGAGTGAAAATGAAATAAATAGCCGAAATGATTGGGCACCGCGAAAAATAGCTGAAATGATAGGGCAATCGCGACCTCCGCGATATAAAAGCTGAAATGATAGAGCATCGCGGAAAAAGAAATAAAAAAAAAGTTTCAATTTATGCCCTACAGGTGATGTTCCATCACACCCTGTACACAAACCAAGGGCGTAAACAAAAAGGGATCATACTTCTCCCCCAGGTTTCATCAGAAGAAGAAGCCAAGTCTCGACGGGCCAAAGGAGACCTGGAGATCGTTTCAACACTCGTCTCGTAACAACGGACACAACTCTAAGCTAAGCGGAACAACAGCAACTCCCAGTTCCATGACTCGGTGGTATACATATCGCCAACAGTCAAACCTCCATCCTGTGAAATGCGGATACAATCAGCAAAATTCCTGGTTACGTGGAACGCGGATAACGTCACTCTTTGACCCCGTGGAAAATGTCCAGAGCGGATCCTGGTCCTCGCGGAGCACGGCAGTGAACCCGTATGAAGCATCCAGAGTGGAGCCTAGTCCTCGCCAAGCACGGCAGTAAACCCGTGTGAAGCATCTAGTGCAAAATTCCTGGTTACGTGGAACGCGGATAACGTCACTCTTTGACCCCGTGGAAAATGTCCAAAGCGGATCCTGGTCTTCGCGGAGCACGGCAGTGAACCCGTGTGAAGCATCCAGAGCGGAGCCTAGTCCTCGCCAAGCACGGCAGTGAACCCGTGTGAGGCATCTAGTGCAAAATTCCTGGTTACGTGGAACGCGGATAACATCACTATTTGACCCCGTGGAAAACGTCCAGAGCGGATCCTGGTCCTCGCAGAGCACGGCAGTGAACCCGTGTGAAGCATCCAGAGCGGAGCCTAGTCCTCGCCGAGCACGGCAGTGAACCCGTGTGAAGCATCTAGTGCAAAATTCCTGGTTACGTGGAACGCGGATAACGTCACTCTTTGACCCCGTGGAAAACGTCTAGAGCGGATCCTGGTCCTCGCAGAGCACGGCAGTGAACCCGTGTGAAGCATCCAGAGCGGAGCCTGGTCCTCGCCAAGCACGGCAGTAAACCCATGTGAAGCATCCAGAGCAAACACCGGACTGTGGAGTCCTTAAAATCCACCGACTATGATGTCCTTAACCTCGACCGTAATGTCTTAAAACTAACAATCAACCACCTCGATTCCCTACGGATTCTACCTTGGTTTAAGGGTACATCTCTTCACTCCTTTGATACTTGGCGTTGTAATTCCTCAACGTCTTCAAAAAGGTGATGGGTCCCTGCAACCTAACATCGGACTGTGGAGTCCCTAAATCCACGGACTATGAGGTCCTTAACCTTGACCGTGATGTCTTAAAACTAACATCTGACTGTGGAGTCCCTAATTCCACAGACTATGAGGTCCTTAACCTTGACCGTGATGTCTTAAAACTAACATCGGGCTGTGGAGTCCCTAAATCCACGGACTATGAGGTCCTTAACCTTGACCGTGATGTCTTAAAACTAACATCGGACTGTGGAGTCCCTAAATCCACGGACTATGAGGTCCTTAACCTTGACCGTGGTGTCTTAAAACTAACATCGGACTGTGAAGTCCCTAAATCCACGGACTATGAGGTCCTTAACCTTGATCGTGATGTCTTAAAACTAACATCGGACTGTGGAGTCCCTAAATCCACGGACTATGAGGTCCTTAACCTTGACCGTGATGTCTTAAAACTAACATCGGACTGTGGAGTCCTTAAACCCCCGGACTATGATGTCCTTAACCTTGACCGCGACGTCTTTAAACTACGATACCTAGAGCAACCCCTGACCCCGTGAAACACGGATAAGGGCGACCACATCCAGCACTTGCAGGTCCTCACGACCTGTAAGGAAGAAAACTCTCTTGTGAGATCCTTACGACTCTCAAGGGAAAACCCGCTTAAGAATCCTCACGATTCTTAAGAAGGACTTACGCCTATGGGATCCTCTCGACCCATGGAGAAAAAAACACTCTTTATGAGACCCTCGTGGCTCATAAAATGCAAAGTCTTAGGAAGCAGATCTTAACCCTGAATCCTAAAGCCATCGCTGTCCTGCAAGGAGCTCAAGATAAATCGTCCGCAAACGCATTCAATGAAAAGAGACACGTTATTGAGAAGAAAAATGTATCTTTTATTCATAAATTAAAATGGATACAAAGAAACGAAAAGAAGATACTCTCATTCATGAGTATATACAAAAAAAAGGGGGAAAAATACAAGTCCTCAAGCCGGCGGGCGGTGTAGTAATTTTACCAGCTCATCGTTTTGTTGCTGAGCCACGGCTTCATGACGCAAGATCTCCAGAAGACGAGCCTCCGCCTGCGCCTGCTGGGCCTGATATGAAGCAAGCTGAGCTTCGAGCTCTTTCTCGGTGGCTTTATGAGCCTCGACCCTTTCACGAATGAACGCGGAAGCTTTGTCGAGAGCCACCACCTCTTTGATGGACTACTGAAGCACCCGCCAGAGTTCATACGCTTTGTTGGCCTTGGCTTTGTTGGCTTTGGCGGTGAGATTAGCTTGAAGCTCACTCAGCGCCTTAGAAGCCAACTCCATCTCCGAGAATTTACGACCGAACCCTTTTCTCGCACAACAATGTGTTCGCCACGTATCGCTTTGTCAGGCCATTTAAGCCCACTGTCACGACCGCAGCCTCTGAGACAGGATAGGAACGCTCTGGACTGTATAAATAAGCTCCGGTTGATAGCAGTAGTCGAACTAAAACACGCGTACATCATCGGGTATGGGAAGCAATAAGAAAATTTCTGACGTTATCCTGTCAAGCATGCGTTCGCAATTATAAAAAAGATGAAATAATATGCGAAGCTCCGATGTGCATGCGACGTGATGATAATATTGGTGACTAAATAAAGTCTTCATAAGAAGAACACAAAGTCTATTCATGCAAGCGAAAACATACATACGAGTACCAAGCCTACATGGAGGTTCAGCATAAAGCATACAAAAAAAGGACTAATTTAAATATTCTACGCTAGCGGGAAAAGGTCACCAAACACGGGGTCAGTAGCACAAGGGTTAACAAAGCAAAGAACAAAATTCTCCATCTCTCTCTCCGCTTTCTCCAGCACATCAAAGCGACGGTTCTCGCGAGGAGTCGCTCCCCATCGATTGGTGCTATGTTCGTCCGCGAAAGCAAACATAATAGCTCGTCAGCAGGTGAATCGAGCAGTCCTTCAAAGCCTGAGTAATCAGGCACGATTCGTGAAAGCCCTCGAGCTTCTCTTCAGCCGCATCAAGCATCACCAAGGTCATCTCTGCCGGGTGAGGAGGAATGTCGGCAAGCACGGCCGTGAGGATCATCCGGAGCCAGAGGGAACCCATTGGGAAGGGAGACCCCCTACGGATCGAGAGTTCATACATCGCCAAGTCGCATTCATCATCGGTAAGGAGTGGATCCACTAACCGGGCGGCAAAGCGGGGGATCATCTCCTCGATGGGAACTTCCCATGGCTATCGACGAGCGTGTGGACGGTTGCAGGCCATGGCACTTAGTTGTTCTCAAATTAAATCACGCTAAAATGGGAATAAAAAGTTCTCTGTGAAGAGAAAAGGAAAATCATTGCCTCAGATATAAAAGGGTGCATTAAGTGCTGTGTGCGGAAAATCTTGCATGATGAAGCTATTTCCAAGGCCAAAAAAAAGGAAAGGCATCGAAAATCAGGGAGATGGAACTATTTCCAAGGCCCTTTTTCTGCATCTGATATTGTGCACTGAAAATATGGCATGGGAAAATTTTATGAATAGCCCCATCAAGGGACCCCACGTGCAGAACACGTGAGGCCCAAACTTGATGTGCACTAAAAAAAGGATGGAGTAGCACCCTGCATATTAAAAGCATCAACAACAACAGTAGCAAAATGATGAAATCCCAGAGAAAGGCATGCAAACAGGAAAAAACATAATAAAACTTATCGTTCATACTTTGAGAAGTTCATACAAAATAAAGAGGACACAACTACAACGGTAAGACCTCAGACGCAGGACATGGATTGAGGAAATCGAAGGTAACTTTGTCCAAGATCTTCCAAGCGTTGCGAACCATCCTGGTATGCTTCCTCTCGCGGTCGCAAGCGTCGGGGTCCTCACGAATATCCTCCACCCTCCGATAGGAGGCAAGTATGGCTGACTGCTGAAAGGCTTGGTGCAAGAGATCAATGAGGTGATCTCGCCTCCTCTTTGAGATCAAGCCCATCAGGTACACCGAAAGTACCTTATCCTCAGCGGTGTCCAAGGCCCTGAGCGGTATGCCGGTGCAAAAGAGAGGAAGTGCCTCCCGGATCGCCAGCACGATCAGCCTCAGAAGAGAAGAGCGACGGGGGAGTAGCCGATGGTTGTACTCGTCAAAGCGGCTCATGATCTCGGCACACTGAGCATCGGTGAACTCCTGGTTCTGACTGCGGCCCAGTGCACGAATATTCCCATAGGAAATGATCTCGTCAAGAACATACAGATGAGCATCCATGATACCTGAAATAAAGGTCATGAGGATCATTATAAAGCTCATGTTTCATTAACTACAGAATAACAACCTCGGGTCAAGAGACCCCAAGAAGCCTCCAGGGGAAGAAACCGAGTTCTTCATAGGAATTAAATTCCTTATTAAGAAAGAAAAAAGGAATTAAATTCCCCAAAAGCATTTTTTTTCTATGAACGGGGTTAAGCTCCATGGATTATCACCATTATTTCCCTAAAGATCATCTAAACCTTAAGAGATCTACAGTTTGAAGGTTAGGTGGTTTTCTGCTCTTATGGAAAAACTCGAAGAAAAATGGGTTCTTTGTTAATAAAAGGTAAAAGCCCTTGTTTTGGATTTAAAATCCAAAGGAATGTGAAAGTTTACTGTTTGTCCAAGAACATTACCTGAGGAAAAGGGTCACTTGAACAGAGTTAAACTCTGAAGATTGTTTCAAGGCAGAGAACTAAGCCCTGGAAGAAGAGAATTAAATTCTCAGAAAAAGTTTGCAAGGAGGAAGATGAGCAAAGTGGAGGCGTCTCTGAAATGACCCCAATATTTATAGGAGGTGATGGAAACGTTTCATCTCCCCAAATCCCTAGAGGAATCCAACGGTCACAAAAAGTGACAGCGTTGCACTCACGTGCAAACACGTGAGAACAACGCTGTGGGGGCATTTGTTTCCTGATTTAAAATCAGGAAAGGTTACGAAGGAGGCATCACATGCTAGCACGTGACCAGCAGTCACGTGTTGGCACGTGACATTTAAAAGCATCGGCAAGGCAGATTCAGCTTCCCGTGTACATCAAAGAAAAGGGCTTCAGAAAGGGTCACGTGCTCCCACGTGACCTGGGTCACGTGTTGGCACGTGACATTTAAAAGCGGCTACAAAGGCAAACCGGTTCCCTGATCAAATCAAGGAAAAAGCTTCAGAAGAGGTCACGTGCTCCTACGTGACCAGGGTCACGTGTTGGCACGTGACACTCAAAAGCAGCAGACTCGTTCTCCGGTTAAATCAAGAAAAAGGGTCCAGACGAGGGTCACGTGCTCACACGTGACCAGGGGTCACGTGGTGGCACATGACGGCTAAGAGGCAGCCAGAAGGCAGAGCGCAAAAAGGAAGAAGAGGTCTCGTTCCAAGGGGGTCATGTGGCCACACGTGACCAAGGGTCACATGGCCACACGTGACCGGCTTTCAAAGCCTATCTGTTAACAGAATTAAATTCTGAGAAAAGGCCTCTCAAATCTTTCCAAAGCAACCGATTGAATTAAAGATTTAAAGATTCTTAAATATCATCTATCTATGGAAAAAGCCTGAACTTGGAAAGATTTCCCCTTAAAATCGAACCGAAATAACAAAGGAGAATCTCTGGATTTAAAATCCAATGGTGATTAAAATTCACATAATAATCCAAAGGTCCAAAACGAATGGTGAATACAAATTAAATCTCTCAATGAAAGATTCACCAAAACTAATTGATTCGGCTGTTTCTCCTATAAATAGGAGCCAAGAGACATGCAGAAAGATATAGGCAGAGAGGGATCGACATAAAAAATGAGGATAGCCTTGATACTTTGGAGAAATTTGGATCTTCTGCAAAAGAAAACCCTA
The DNA here is from genome assembly GCA_030015575.1 of Agapanthus africanus. Taxonomy (NCBI): domain Eukaryota; kingdom Viridiplantae; phylum Streptophyta; class Magnoliopsida; order Asparagales; family Amaryllidaceae; genus Agapanthus; species Agapanthus africanus. The sequence continues at coordinate 494,956,293 of CM057348.1, read as the reverse complement.
GGTAAGAAAGGGAAGGCTTTTTGAAAGGAAAGGAGAATTTAATTCTCAACAGAGTTTAACTCTGATATAAAACAGAAGAACATAGTTCTCTCTTTAGTGGAGGATCTGTAAAGTGCACATCTCCACTCGAATTGAGAATTTAATTCTCATTGGGTTGAGATCCTGCCATGCAGATCCAAAGCATAGAAAGGGAATGGAAGCTTGAGAATTTAATTCTCGCAGAACTATAGGAATTTAATTCCTTTAAAATAAAATTAGGGTTTGACCCTATGTTATGGGAATTTAATTCCTTCAGAATGAACAGAATCAGGGTTTAACCCTAGTTAAGAACTTAGTTCTGTTAAAATAACAGGAATTTAATTCCCTTAAGCAAGAAGAAATTAGGGTTTCACCCTATGACAGAATCTCATTCCTCAGAATAATTCTTTAACAGAGAGTGGGAGTTTAATTCCTTAAAGCTTTTATTAGGGTTTAACCCTATGATAGAATTCAGTTCTTCGCATATATGAGGAATTTAATTCCTACAGAAAATCCAGAGTTCAACTCTATTCCAGAATATAAATCTTCAAAAGGAAATAGGAATTTAATTCCTCTAAAATTATTGTTAGGGTTCAGCCTTACGAGGAATTTAATTCCTGAGAGGGATTGACAGATCTTCTAAAAAAAACATACATAGAGGCAGGGTCACGTGTCACCACGTGACCCCTCAAAAAAAAGATCTACAGAAAAGGCCCTTTGAGGCAGTGCCTCATGTGACCCACGTGACCCATGGCAGAGGCTTTAACATACATGCATTTAAATGCCCATCACGTGATGGCATGTAATGCTCCAAAGTACTCAATACTCTCGGCAGAACAAATAAAGAGAGAGAGGGTGCTCTCACGTGCTACCACGTGACCCCTCTTGCTTTAGTGTTTAACACTAAGTTGGAACCTCTGAATCCAGTGTTCAACACTGATTTACCTCAGTGTTCAACAATAATTGAAGAACTTCATTTGCAGTGTTTAACACTGAATTGCTTAGTGTTAACATTAAATTAAACCTCTGTTTAATTTTAATTTTCTTAGTGTTCAACACTAAATTAAAATCTCTGTCACCAGTGTTCAACACTGATTACCTTAGTGTTTAACACTAATTTGAGATCTCTGTTGCCAGTGTTTAACACTGATTTGTGTTTAACACTAATTTGAAAGCCTTGTTGCTGGTGTTTAACACCAACTATCTTTTAGTGTTAAACACTAACTTGTCAATCTCATTCCCGGTGTTCAACACTGATTGGTCTTTAGTGTTTAACACTAGGCTTCAGCCCAATTGGCTAAGTTCTAGAGGCAAAGCCTCTCCTTCAATGGGCCAACAGGAAACCAATATTCCAAACATGATTGGACTTAGCCCAAGATGGCCATAAGGCCTCAATTCAGACTTAACTGGGCTAATGGACTCATAACATAATTAATTGGTCTTGATCCCAAATCGGGCCGAAGACTATTTAATCCACCCCGGTTCAAGGGTACATCTCTTCACTCCTTTGATACTTGGCGTTGTAATCCCTCAACGTCTTCAAAGAGGTGACGGGTCCCGATGACCACACATTGATACGGACTGTGGGGTCCTTAAACCCATGGACTATGAGGTCCTTAACCTTGACCGAGATGTCTTAAAACTAACAACGGACTGTGGGGTCCTTAAACTCATGGACTATGAGGTCCTTAACCTTGACCGAGATGTCTTAAAACTAACAACGGACTGTGGGGTCCTTAAACCCATGGACTATGAGGTCCTTAACCTTGACCGAGATGTCTTAAAACTAACAACGGACTGTGGGGTCCTTAAACCCATGGATTATAACGTCCTTAACCTCGACCGAGATGTCTTAAAACTAACATTGGACCGCAATGTCCTTAAACTACCCATGGACCGCAATGTCTTTAAACTACCTACCGACCGCAACGTCACTAAACTAAACAACAGAGCCCCCTTTTATTGCTCTCTTGTTGGATCTAAATGATCCCGTTAAGTTGATCTTAGTCTAAAAACTAGACTAACGTATCCTTAACAAACGTTTAAGTCGATCTTAGTCTCAAATGAGGCTAACGTATCCTTAAACCCAAACCCCCAAACCCAAATATAAGATAATACAGATTTGGACTAGTCCACACCCTACGGGCGACGACATAACTCAGTCTCCGTATACAATCCACGGGCAACTAAACATAAAATAAACACACACGACACGAAGTGACCATCTGGAGAAGGAGAAAGTGGTTACCGCGATGCGGTAGCGTAATTAACTGCAGGGGCTTGCGCCTGTAGGGAAGAGCGTCCCCACAATCAAAAACCCCTCAAGCGAGGGGGAATCTGACGAAGTCTGCTACATCGGACGCATCCGTTCAAACCTTCGATACATGGTGCCATAAATCAACTTGGCATCTTCGGAGAGGTGGACGGATAGCACCAATTAGCATCTGCCCCGAATCTCAAGCGAGACGCCCGCGTCTCGGCCGCCGTTCGGCGGGGAACAGGTTTGAATTAGGTTAGCTCTTTCATGAACATTCTAGAAGGTTTTCTTTTGTTTTGTGCTAAGATATTATGGTTGATATTTTAGATGACTCATTCTTTAACCCAACCCAAACCCTAGCCCTAGTTAATTCTCTACATGAGTTAGCCTTGTCATAGTTGACCATGGTTACATTATTAATCATATATCATTTCATTATTCATCACAAAAGGAATTAATTCATTATTCATCTTCTTCTTCAACCTTGAGCTTTGAGAAAGCTTTCTAGGTTTTCATTTTGTGATGATTTTGTGTGAGAATTTGATATAAAAAGAAAGCGTAAATACTACTCCATCATCCTTATCTAATCTAGCCAATTAGATTAGGGTGTTCACCTCATTAGAGAGAGAGAGCTTGAGTTATAGAAACTTCGAGGTAGATCATCGGAGAAAAGGAAGACTACAAGTTAGCATGGATCATTCGAGTTGTGGAGCCTCTCTTGAGTCCGGGAGATCGAGGATCGCGGCGAAGGGACTTCTACTCGGAGCTTATGAAGCAAAGGAGCGGACTACAAAGGTTGTAATCCCTCACACTTAGTTGTAAAGATGTTTACTTGCATGTTAAACCCTAATAATCTAGCAAAGATCCCGGCTTTGGGTTGTTTGGCACGTCTAAATTTTTATTCGGGCATGGTTGATGCCTTATAGACCTTTGTAAGAGTGCCTAGGAACCCTACAGTGGTATCAGAGCCTAGCTAGAGCATTAGGCGACGTGTATAAGAAGTTAAAACTCCGATCGAACCCCGAAACATCAATAATGACCCCCTCTCTGGAAATTTTGTAAAAATGTGATTTTTTCTGCATTAAAAATACTTTAAAAATCAGCAGGGAATTCTAAGGATTAACATGAAATACGAGCCCAAAATACCATGAAGTCGCCGCGGAACCGCGGCAGGAACCTGCTTCCCGCGGCGGTTCCGCGGCCGAACTTTGGTTTTGTGGACACGTGTCTTCAGGGTACATCCGTAGGTAATTGTACATGATTTTGGGTATTTTTAATCTGACTCAAGTGTTGAGTGTTCTGGGGATTATTTTGAATTCGTTGATTCGATCGGAAAATTTAATTTCGTTATGTTTTCCGGATATTTTAGAAACTGTTAAAATGTTCGAACAGATATCATTAACTCACTTTTTCCCGGCACGAAAAACTTTCAAGTGTTGAATTTTTCTTGAGTTTAAATCTTTCGGAAAAACGTGCAAGTAACGCGGTGGTCCCTCTAGAAGAACACAAACCTTAACTCGATTATGTGACCGTCTGAACCGCCTCTAAACCTTAGGGTTTGGGGCAGTACTGCATGCCACATGTGAGGCGTTGGCTTGACCCTTCTACGGCTGGACTATTGGTACTGTGATATATTCTGGGATAATTTGAACTCCGCTCAAGTGTTGAGCTATTTAGGAAATCTTGGGTATTTGATTATCCGATCGAAAAGTTTAATACTGTCCATTTATCTGGAATGTGATACAATATGTGGAATTCATATAGTTAGGCATGAAATGCGAAGTATGTGATATTTTGGATTTATGATGTCTAAAGTGATTGTGGATTCCAAATGTTGTAGTTTTACAATTTCTTTTCTGTGACCGTAAGTGTAGTATGTAGTTGTATTGCCAGTTTTCGTTGCTATACATCAACGACGATCGGTGTATGCATACTTACTTACGTTGATGATATGAGATATTATGTATTGCTGTGATATGTTATATTGGATCGTCGTGTTCTGAATAGCCGGGGGTTTTATGTGAGATGAGGGTTTTTATTTTCATTCATGTAAAATTCATTTGTATATAATATTCTTTTATTGGGGCACTTCCGGATGAGGTTGATGTCACCAGTGTATATTATTTACTTTTCCGCATTAGGTAGACCCAAGGAAGGGAGCATAAGTAACCGGGTTCTAGGGTCCAGTGGGAGGCCATCTCGAGGAGTCGAGACCGGGTCTCCTAACCCTAGAATTGGCAGTGTTACTTGCCGCTCTCGTAGGGGTCTAGGGATGTGGGTTTGGCTATTCATCGCGACCGTGGAATCCGTGTTTTATACAGGCTCGTATTAAAACACGGACATTCTAGTATATCCAATATTTCATATATTTTCTTCTGCTGCAATGTTCTGTGATGAGATCATATTACTGCCTGAGACGAATGCTTATATATATATATATATATATATATATATATATATATATATATATGCTGATATATAAATATTACTGCTTTCGTTTCTTCTATGATGCTTAGGAAGCTAAGCTGATGGGTTTTATTAATGAGATTAATAAAAGAAAAGAAACCTAAAAGATGTTGTAGAATCAAAACTTTATAAAAAGGGTAGCTACAGTTTTGCTTTGCATAGCGGTATATATGATATACCCTGCACCTTATTCGATGAGGAAAGAGCCGAGATCCCTTCACCGGGAGTGACCTCTTTAGCTAAACTGGCAGATGCTACAAACTCGTCGTTTTTGTTTTTGACAGCTTGTATATAGTTCTTGCTTTGCACAGCGGTATATATGATATATCCTACACCTTATTCGATGGGGAAAGAGCCGAGATCCCTTCACCGGGAGTGACCTCTTTAGCGAAACTAGAAAAGCCTCAAAAACACTCCTTTTCAAAATTACTTGTTTCTACAACGATATCAAGTTCATTACGCTCATGGTTTTCTGAAAAACCTGCGTAGCCCTCCGAAATTTCAGATAGGTAATACTTAGTATTCGTGCTACGTTTGTTGGCTTTCGTCAAGGCGTAGTGTGCGGTAGCTAACTATTGCTTATCTGTAACATATGATGAGATTGGGTTAGGGTAGTCGTGCGGCTTTGTTGGCTTTCGTTAAGGGACGTACGGCTGGGTTTAATTCAATCAAGAAAAGTACGGGTTGAACTTGACTAGCGGACTATAATTTGTTGGCATTCGTCAAGGTCATAGCACGTTAGGGGTAAAATCATTATCGGGAATTTCAAGTGTTGAAATTTGCAATGAGATTGCATACCTCCTATGAGATAGTTGGATCCCGATACCCACTGCGAGTAAGAGTTACTCCTGGGAGAATTTTACACAGGACAATTAGTCAATCAAGTAGGTGTTTAGAAAGGTGTTAACGAGGTTATGCCTTTGGGAAAACGAGTTTTATTTTAATTAGGTCCGTGCGAAAGCATGGGGAACCTCCCTCAAGTACCGACACTGATCTGGCTGAAAGATTGACGAAATTGTAGGGTGTAATTAATCCCGGATAATCTTACCTTTTAGGGTTTGAAGGAAGATTTGATAAAAACAGTGGGAGACATCCTGATTAGATAAGATAATAACCAATCTAATCTTGCAAGAGCATACGCTAAAGTGTTTTCTTCTCTCTCTCTCCAGGAAGCGATCATGCCAGGCCATAATCAAGATAATAATATGGATGTATTGACTGAACCCGCTTATTATATCCCGTTCTTTCTTATAAGAGTTATAAGACTGAACAGGAAACAGGAGAATATCTGGATTCTCATGCCGCCCAAACCAAGAACATGCATGCTGATGCATCTTCTTCGGGTGTGTTAGTTATTGAGAACTGTTTCTCAGTTCACCCTATGTCCTGGGTATTAGATACCAAATCAGGATCCCACATATGTAAATTGTTATATGGGCTACGTAAAGGTAGAGAACTGGAAAAAGGTGATCATTCCGTTCAAGTAGGGAATGGTGCAAGTATTGCAGCCAAAGAAGTTGGCGAATATCACCTTGTATTACCAAGTCGTAATACACTGATTCTGAATGAGTGCTATTATATACGGAACATGATGTGCAACATTATATCAGTTTCTTTATTAAGTAAAAAAGGATATAATTTTGTAGTAAAGGATAATGTTATGAACATATTCCTAGATCAAAAGTTGATTGGATCAGGCTTGTTACATAATGGCATATTCATTCTCAATCAAAATACAGTTCTTAATATACAAAACACACACAAGAGGAAGAGTTCAGAAATGAACGAATCCTTCTTGTGGCATTGTAGACTTAGTCATATCAATGCGACACGACTGGATAAGTTACATAAGGATGGATATTTGAATTCGTTCGAATTATCATCTTATGATACTTGCCATTCATGTCTCAAAGGAAAAATGACCAAAACTCCGTTTAGTGGATACGGAGAAAGAGTTGCGGAACTTTTAGGACTGGTACATAGTGATGTATGTGGTCCTATGTCTACACATGCCAGGAACGGTTCTTCCTAGTTCATTACATTCACTGACGATCTCTCTAGATATAGACATGTGTTCCTGATGAAACACAAGTCTAAAGCTTTTGAGAAATTCAGAGAATATAAGCATGAAGTAGAGAACCAAACGGGCAAAAGTATTAAAATCCTTCGATCTGATCGAGAAGGAGAATACTTGAGCAATGATTTTCTAGATTATCTAAAAGAGAATGGGATTCTCTCTCAGCTTACTCCTCCTTATACACCACAACACAACGGTGTATCAGAGCGGAGGAATCGCACCCTATTAGATATGGTACGCTCTATAATGAGTGATGCTGAGTTACCTATTTCCTTTTGGGGGTATGCGCTTGAGACAGCCATACACCTATTGAATATGGTTCCTACCAAATCGGTGCCTACCACTCCATATGAGATATAGAAAGGGAAGAGACCATCTCTTAAGTATGTTAAGATATGGGGTTGTCCGGCCTATGTCAAAAGGCTAAATCCGGACAAACTCGAGGCAAGGACTGTCCTATGTAAGTTTGTAGAATATCCCAAGAACTCACAAGGGTATATCTTCTACCACACTGAGGAACAAAAGGTGTTTGTTTCTTGACATGCCACCTTTTTAGAAAAGGAATTTCTTGCAAAAGAAATTTGTGGCGAGGAGGTAGAACTAGAAGAAGTTCCAGCAACACAAACTACGACAGATGATTTGATGGAACCAGAGGATTCGGTAGTTCCCGACGAACCCCAGCCTCTCCGCCGATCTAGTAGGGTTTCTCATCCACCTGAGAGATACTGCGGTTTTCTCATTGATGGTGGGAGCGAGGATTGCATCATGGAAGATGATGACCCGACTAGTTTCGAGCAGGCCATCACGAGTGGTGACTCTGTGAAATAGCTGGATGCAATGCGATCTGAGATGGAATCCATGTACACAATTAAAGTATGGACTTTGGAAACTGCTCCTGAAGGGGTAAAACCCATTGGGAGCAAGTGGATCTTTAAAAAGAAAATTGGTGTAGATGGAAAAGTTGAGACTTTCAAAGCTAGACTTTTTGCAAAGGGTTTTCGTCAACGACCAGGTGTGGATTATGACGAAACCTTTTCTCCAGTAGCTATGCTTAAGTCCATCCGGATCTTACTTGCCATTGCTGCATACCATGACTACGAAATCTGGCAAATGGATGTTAAGACCGCCTTTCTAAACGGTGATTTAGAAGAGTGCGTGTACATGACTCAGCCAGAGGGCTTCGTAGATAGCGGGAGCAGCGAAAAGGTGTGCAAGCTGCTTAAATCCATTTATGGGTTAAAGCAAGCATCGCGAAGCTGGAACATCTGTTTTGATGTTGTAGTCAAAGAGTTTGACTTCATCAAAAATATAGATGAACCTTGTATTTATAAGAAGGTTGCAGAGAGTAAGATTGTATTCCTCATATTGTACGTGGATGACATACTCTTGATAGGAAATGATGTTCCTATGCTGCAATCAGTCAAGCTCTTCTTATCACAAAGATTCTCAATGAAAGATCTAGGTGATGCCTCCTGCATATTGGGAATCATGATCTATAGAGATAGATCTAAACGGATACTGGGATTGTCCCAATCCAGGTACATTGACACCATACTAAAGAGATTTAGTACGGAAGAATCCAAGCGTGGGAACCAACCCACGATCTCTGGACTCACTCTCTCCAAAGAGATGTCTCCCAAGACCGATTTGGAGAGAGCTCGCATGCAAGGGATACCCTATGCTTCGGCAGTAGGCTCTATCATGTATGCGATGCTATGTACCAGACCCGATGTAGCATACTCACTAAGTGTAGTGAGTCGGTATCAAGCAGATCATGGAGAGAGTCACTGGACAGCTGTGAAGAACATTCTCAAGTACTTACGAAGGACTAAGAAGATGTTCTTGGTGTATGGTAACGGAGAACTCCAGGTGGAGTCCTTTACCAATTCCAGCTTCCAAAGTGATAAGGACGACTCTAAGTCGCACTCGGGATTTGTCTTTACCCTCAATGGAGGGGCGGTATGTTGGAAGAGTTCCAAACAGGACACCGTTGCAGACTCGACGATGGAGGCTGAATACATCACTGCCAACGATGCTGCCAAGGAGGCTGTCTGGATAAAGAAGTTCATTAGTGAACTTGGTGTGGTTCCTTCCATTGAACATCCAATACCTCTGTATTGCGATAAAAATGGAGCTGTGGCTTTGGCCAAGGAACCTAGGTCCCATCAAAAGTCCAGACATATTCTGAGGCGGTATCACCTGATCAGGGAGATAGTTGATCGCCGGGAGATCGAGGTCAGGAGAGTAGATACGAAGGACAACACTGCGGATCCACTCACGAAGGCCATTCCCCAGATACAGTTTGAGAGATTATTCGGGATGCTGGGTATGAGATACTACAGCAGCCGACCTTAGTGCAAGTGGGAGATTGTTAGTTATGTATATGCCCTAGAGGCCATTGTTGTACATATGATGTATATTATAATGGATGCTTGGATATATATAGAGAGGACTTTCTTGCTCGTCATGATACTATGCTATTTGGTTTCACTTTATCTTAACATGTTGACTTGTATATGTTTACTGTCTTACTCTCACATGTTGATAAAGCCCTTAGGATCTATACTCGACTACTGGGACTATGATGAGATCATACTAGTGGGGCCACGATAGTCAATGAATACATCCTATAACTGTTCCTAGTCGAGGGTATATCGAGACAGGGGATCGATACACCAGAGTAGACTAGCGTATACGCATCTTGACCCATATGATGGGCGATGGATGATCCCATATCCATCGGTGTTTTAACATCAGAGATGGTGTACGGGTGCTCAGTGGAGACTGGGTATACTGGACGGACTCGCCGAGAACTCCCGGATGGTGATATACCACACGTCAGATGGCAGTTCTCCGGTGACACTGGTACAGGGTAGTCTGTAGACTCGAGATCGTCATAGAGACTTGTGTGATTCCCACTGTGCTTTGATTTCCACCTTACTATGTCCAAGAGGGCGTGCAAAACGGTGACTTTTGGGTGCAGTCCCGAATCACATGGAGGCAATGAGCGATAAGAGGGGATTCGTATCTCCCGGTATAGGGAGTTGATGCTGTGCTTTATTCGATTGGCTATAACTGGAAGTCCCTGGCCAGGGCTGATATAAAGATTTACTGGTAAGTGTTACCAGTATTTTCTCGACCCGTTATGAGCCTCACATCGATACGACTTATCGGTTATTGAGGTCTGATGTATACCACCCCTAGATTAGATATGCATCATATCAGACGAATAGACCGGACTGTACGGGAGTGTTACTGATTGGATTCACAGGAGAATGTACAAGCTAGCTTGTTGATTTTCTGATCGCTCAATACCTGGGTGGCTGTTACGTTTAGCTGACCGCTTGCAGCTTGTGGGTGTTGATATGATCATCACCTGCTACCGGCGTATTGACGATTCTTTAGAGTCCTACACAGAGGTTTCTTGATTCAGGCAAAATGGAGTAGGGGCACATATGTGATATGTGCACGACCGAGGATAATGCGATATGAGATACCGTATTATATTCTCGCAATATTTAGATATGAGCCGGGTCATCGGATCAAGTGTTGATGCGATGAATCGGTACATGATATATCAGTCGGTTATATTCGATATAGCCGGATTGTCGGATCAAGTGTTGATTCGATAATTTAATGTATAATAATATATATGATATATTACATTACATTATCTAATATTGGCTCGCTTTATTATTTCATTTTCTCACCGGATAATGCATTAATATAATGCGATATATGTTAATTGTATTATTTTCTTTTGTTACAAAATATATTATATATGTGATATATAATATTGTAACATAATATGATTACTAATGCAACATGTTTAGTGGAGATTAAACAAGGTTAGGGTTTGAATTGGGTTAGTTCTTTCATGAACATTCTAGAAGGTTTTCTTTTGTTTTGTGCTAAGATATTATGGTTGATATTTTAGATGACTCATTCTTTAACCCAACCCAAACCCTAGCCCTAGTTAATTCTCTACATGAGTTAGCCTTGTCATAGTTGACCATGGTTACATTATTAATCATATATCATTTCATTATTCATCACAAAAGGAATTAATTCATTATTCATCTTCTTCTTCAACCTTGAGCTTTGAGAAAGCTTTCTAGGTTTTCACTTTGTGATGATTTTGTGTGAGAATTTGATATAAAAAGAAAGCATAAATACTACTCCATCATCCTCATCTAATCTAGCTAATTAGATTAGGGTATTCACCTCATTAGAGAGAGAGAGAGAGCTTGAGTTATAGAAATTTCGAGGTAGATCATCGGAGAAAAGGATGACTACAAGCTAGCATGGATCGTTCGAGTTGTGGAGCCTCTCTTGAGTCTGGGAGATCGAGGATCACGGCGAAGGGACTTCTACTCGGAGCTTATGAAGCGAAGGAGCGGACTACAAAAGTTGTAATCCCTCACACTTTGTTGTAAAGATGTTTACTTGCATGTTAAAACCTAATAATCTAGCAAAGATCTCGGCTTTGGGTTGTTCGGCACGTCTAAATTTTTATTCGGGCATGGTTGATGCCTTATAGACCTTTGTAAGAGTGCCTAGGGACCCTAAAGAAGTTCATTACAGAACTTTAGGTGGTTCCGTCCATTGTTGATCTAATACCTTTATATTGTGACAACAACTGAGCTATAGCTTTAACGAAAGAACCAAGGTCCCATCAGAAGTCCAAACATATCTTAAGACGGTATCACCTGATCAGGGAGATCATGGATCGCCGGGAGATCGAGGTGCGGAGAGTAGATATGGATAACAACACTGCAGATCCACTCACAAAGGCCATCCCTCAGACGAAGTTTGAGAGGTTATTCGAGATGATAGGTCTGCGATATGGTAATACATGGCCTTACTGCAAGTGGAAGATTGTTAGTGATATATGCCCAAGAGGACATTATTGTATAGTACTAGATTGCATATTACATTTTGGAAGCTTCGGATATACACAAATATAATAATAGTCTTGCTCAATATGATAGTATGCTATCTGGTTTGATTCTATCTTAATATGTCTATATATTTCTTTTAACATATTGCTAATACATATTGATAGAACCCTTAGGATCTTTGCTTGACTACCAACGTTGTGATGGCAGTCACATTAGTAAGGGATGAGTAGTCTATAAGCACATCCTTATACTTGTCCCTAGTTGTAGGATTATCGAGACAGGGTATAGATACTCCAGAGTAGACTAGTGTATACGCTTCTCATCCCAATCAGGGAAGATGGCCTGTCCCGCAACAATTGGTATACCGTACCAGAGATAGTATACAGGTGCTCATTAGGTTATGAGTTACACTGGATAGACTCTATGGGAACTATTCGTTGGTATTATACTTATCGTCGGTTAGCAGTTTCCAGGTGACGTGAGTACAGATTATTCCGTTGACTTGGCATCACTATTCGTCTCGAGTGTGTTCCCACTGTACTTAGATTACTACCCTCCCAAAGCTCAAATGAGTCCTGCAAACAGGTAGTGGTTGGGTGCAGTCCCGAAGCACTTGGAGGCAGTAGTGGATAGAAAGTATTAGTCTCTCTCGGTATTGGGAGTTGATATCGCGCTGTGTTCAGATAGCCATTACACAAAGTCCCTGGCCAAGGCAAGTGAGATTTACTGGTAAGTAAACCAGTAGTTTCTTAAGGTGTATTGGGCTCTACATCGACATGACTTATTGCTGTTAGTGATATGTATGCCCTAGAGGCCATTACTGTATATACGATATATATTGTAGTGGATGCTTCGACATATATAGGGAAGACTTTCTTGCTCAACATGATAGTATGCTATCTGGTTGCTCTTTATCGTAACATGTACACTGATTGTCTCTAAAAGTACATGTTGATAAAGCCCTTAGGATGAGTACTTGACTACCAGGACTATGATGCAGATCATACTGGTGGGGAAAGTGTAGTCGCTAAGTACATCCTTCAAATGTTCCTAGTCGTAGGTGTATCGAGACAGGGCATCGATATACCAAATTAGACTAGCGTATGCTTCTCGACCCATGTAGAAGGGCGATGGATGATCCCATATCCATTGATGTTTGACATCAGAGATAGTATACGGGTGCTCAGTGGAGACTGGGTACACTAGACGAACTCTCCGAGAACTCCCAGATGGTATTATACCTCACGTCAGATGGAAGTTCTCTGGTGACACTGGTACAGGTTAGTCTGTAGACCCGAGATCGTCATAGATTCTTGTGTGATTCCCACCATGCCTTGATTTCCATCATACCACGTCCAAGAGGGCATGCAAAATGGTGGCTTTTGGGTACAGTCCCGAATCACATGGAGGCAATGAGCGATAGGAGGCATTTCTTCTCTCCCGGTATAGGGAGTTGATGTTGCGCTGTGTTCGATTGGCCATAACTGGAAATCCCTGACCAGGGTTGTTGAGATTTACTGGTAAGTGTTATCGGTAGTTTCTCGAACTGTTATAGACCTCATATCGACACGACTTATCGGTTACTGGGGTCTGACGTTTACCACCCCTAGACTGGATATGCAACATACCAGACGAAGAGACCGGACTGTACGGGAGTGTTACTGATTGGATTCGCAGGAGAATGTATAGGCTTGCTTGTTGATCTTCTGATCGCTCAATACCTGGGTAGCTGTTTCGTTTAGCTGACCGCTTGCAGCTTGTGGGTGTTTGATATGATCATCACCTACTGCCGGCGTATTGACGATTCTTTAGAGTCCTATACAGAGGTTTCCTGGCTCAGGAAAAAAGGAATAGGAGCACATATGTGATATGTGCGGGATCGAGAATAATACGTGTATGCGATACTGTATTAGATTCTCGCGATATGTGATATCGGCCGGGTATATGTGATATAGCCGGGTCATCGGATCAAGTGTTGATTCGATGAACTGATACAGATTATATTAATCGGTTATTTGTGAAATAGCTGGATTATCGGATCAAGTGTTGATTCGATAATTTGATGTATAATTATATATTTGATATATTATATTGCATTAACTAATATAAGCTCACTTAAAGATTCCTTTTCTCACTTGGATAATACATTGATATATATGTGATATATGTTAAATGCATTATTTTATTTTGTTACAATAAATATTGTATATGTGATATATAATATTGTAACATGTTAGGGTTACAAATGCAACATGTTTTGTGGAATTTAAACATGGTTAGGGTTTGGATTAGGGTTAAGCTTGGTTGAAGCTTTCATGAAGCTTCTTGAAGCTTTGACTTTGACCTTTGATATTTTGTGTAGATATTTCTTAACCCAACCCAAACCGTTTACCCTAGTTGATTCTCTACAAGGGTTAAGCCTTCATTCTTAACCCATGGTTGATTTGTAACCACAACAATAATTTTCATTATTCATCACAAAAGATTTTGCTTCTTCTTCTTCTTCTTTCTTCATGAAGAAAACCTTCACTAGCTTTTTCTTTGGTGATGAAATAAAGTGAGAAATTGAAAACAAAAGAGAGCTAAATTCCTACTTCATCATCCTCATCTATTCTAGCCACTTAGATTAAGGTGTTTGATTTGCTAATACTTGATTTGTGAAGCATGAGCTTGGGTTTAAGATTCTTCAAGGTAGATCATCTTAGTTGTTGAAGATTGGAAGCAAGCTTGCATCTTTCTCTTCATGGAGCCTCTCTAGAGTCCGGGTACATGAAGATCGCAGCAAAGGGACCTCAACACGGAGCTTATGAAGCAAAGGAACGGACTACAAAGGTTGTAATCCCAAACTCTTAGAAGTAAAGTTGTTTACCTGTAAAGTTTACCCTAATTCTCTAGTTAAGATCTTGGTTAAGCTTACATAGCACCTTAAATTTTTATAAAATGGCATGTGTGATGCCTTGCTAAACCTTGTTGTCGTGCTATACAACCCTACAGTGGTATCAGATCCAAGCTAGAGCATTAGGCGTTATCTAGACGAAGTTAAAAGTCCGATCGAACCCCGAAATATGATTTTGGACCCCCTCTCTGGAAATTTTTTTAAAACTTGGTTTTTTCCGTATTGAAAATACTCAGAAAAATAAGCAGATGATTCTATGGATATCTGTGAAGTACGACTCCCTGAATCCATCAAGCCACCGTGGAACCGCGGCCAAACCCAGCTATTGGCGGCGGTTCCGCAGCAGAACATGAATCGTACTTCATAAGGTGATCCGTAGGTATTACATTATGCTTCTGGGAATTTTTAATATTACTCAAGTGTTGAGTTTTCTGGAGATCTTTACAATTCGTTGATTCAATCGGAAAGTTTAACATCATTAAGTTTTTCTGGTAATTTAGAAAGTGTTAAAAGGTTCGAATGGATATCAATAACTCACTATTTCCCATGACGGAAAACTTTCAAGTGTTGGATTTTTCTTGAGTTTAAAACTTTCGGGAAATCATGCAAGCGTATTTGTGGACCCTCTAGAAGAACGTAACCTTAACTCGATTATGTGACCGTCAAAACTGCCACTGAACCCTAGGGTTTGTGGTAGTTTAGCGTTGCCACATGTGAGGCGTTGGTTTGACCCTTCTACGGCTGGTTCATTGGGGTCGTGACACGTTCTGGGATTTTTGAACTCCGCTCAAGTATTGATCTATTTGGGAAATCTTGGGTGTTTGATTATTCGATCGGAAAGTTTAACATTGTCTATTTATCTGGAATGTGTTACAATTTTTGGAATCCACAAGTAGTTATGAGATAACTAATTTGAATGTTATAAATCTAGCACTTTAGTCTCAGATGATCTGTTGCCACGGGATTTTGATGCGATCAGAAGTCCGTCACAATCACGTAGCGTACGCAGACACTCGCCGGGTAAACTTAATAGATAGCCATGCCCCATAGCCCCGACCAAGTGACTGTAGGAGAACCCCGTCACCAAAAGCATCCGTTCGGGTGCTCGCGGCAGCGGTGTTCCGCCTTAGTGCACTTCATCGACGGCATCGAGGGGTGTGGCCGTCTACTAAAGTTTCCGACGAGCATTCGATCAGGATGTCAGGAATTTTGTTGAATTTCCCGACTAGATATTGAAAAGTTTTTTCGAGATCGAGACTAAAATGCTGAGTTTATAATTGTTAGGCATGCGATGTCTAAGGAATTCTTTTAGTTAGGCATGTGATGTCTAAAGTGGTTGCGGATTCCAACTGTTGTAGTTTTTCACTTTCTTTTAAGCGACCGTAAGTGTAATATGTGGTGTATCGCCGGTTTCGGTGCTATATGTCAATGACAATTGGGATACGCATATTTACTTACGTTGATGATATGTGATATTATGTGTTGCTGTGCTATGTTATATTGGATCGTCGTGTTTTGAATAGCCGGGAGATTTATGTAACATGAGAGTTTTTATTTTTTATTCATATAAAATTCAATTGTATGTAATATTCTTTTATTGGGGCACTTCCGGGTTGAGGATGATGTCACCATTGTATATTATTTAATTTTCCACATTAGGATAGACCCAAGACGGGGAGCACAAGTAACCGGGTTCTAGGGTCCAGTGGGAGACCATCTCGAGGAGTCGAGACCGGGTCTCATAACTCTAGAATTGATAGGGTTGCTTGCCGCTCTCATAGGGGTCTAGGGATGTGGGTTTGGTTATTCACCACGACCGTGGAATCCGTGTTTTATACAGGCTCGCAATAAAACACGAACAATCTAGTATATCCAATATTTCATATGTGTTTCTTCTGTTGCAATGTTCTGTGATGAGATCATATTACTACCTGAGACGAATGTTTATATTATATATATGAGATATATGTTATATTGCTGATTTAATTTCAAATGTGATGCTTATGAAGCATAATAAAATGGGACTTCATTAATGAGATTAATGAAATAAAAGAAACCTAAAGATATTGTAGAAACTTGTTTTAAAACCTGGTACCTCTAGTTTTTTCTTTGCATAGCGGTATTCCTTGTAGAATATCCAGCACCATATTCGATAAGGAAAGAGCCGAGATCCCTTCACCGGGAGTGACCTCTTTAGTGAAACTAGCAGATGCTATAAACACGGTTTGTCTTTTGATTGCTTCTATAGTTTTTGCTTTGCATAGTGGTATTTGTAAAATATCCTGCACCTTATTCGATAAGGAAAGAGCCGAGATCCCTTCACCGGGAGTGACCTCTTTAGCAAAACTAGTAAAAGCCTCAAAAACACACCTTTTTAAAAATCACTCGATTCTACAACGATATCAGGTTCATTACGCAAATGGTTTTCTTAAAAACCTGTCGTAGCCCTCCGTCATTTCAGATAAGTACTATAGTATTCGTGCTGCGTTTGTTGGCCTTTGTCAAGGCGTAGTGTGCGGTAGCTGACTAGTGCTTATCTATTTAAGCATATGATGTGATTGGATTAGGGTAGTCGTGCGACCTTGTTGTCCTTTGTCAAGGGTCGTGCGGGTGGATTTAATTCAATCAGGAAATGACGGGTTGAACTTGACTAGCATCCTATGGTTTGTTAGCCTTTGTCAAGGTCAGAGGACGCTTGGGGCAAAATATTATCGGGAATTTCAAGTGTTGAAATTTGCAATGAGATTGCATACCTCCTATGAGATAGTTGGATCCTGATACCCGCTGCGAGTAAAAGTTACTCCTAGGAGAGTTTTACACATTACAATTAGCCGATCAAGTAGGTGTCTAGAAAGGTGTCAACGGGGTTATGCCCCTGGGAAAACGAGGTTTATTTTAATTAGGTCTGTGCGATAGCACGGGGAACCTCCCTCAAAGTACCGGCACTAGCCTGGCTGAAAGATTGGCGAACTTGTAGCGTGTAATTAATCCCGGCTAATCTTTCCTTTTAGGGTTTGAAGGAAGATTTGACTAAAACAGTGGGAGTTATCCTGATTAGATATATTAATAACCAATCTAATCTTGCAAGAGCATACGTTAAGTGTTTTCTTCTCTCTCTCCAGGTAGCGACCATGTCACGCCTTAATCAAGATAAAAATACAGATGTATTGACCGAACCCGCTTGTTATACTGTGCTAGGGAACGTTGGTCCCGCTCCAACTTATAATTGTTATAAGACCGAGGAAGAAATTAGGGATTACCAGAATTCCCGTGCCGCCCAAACGAAGAAAGTACATATTGATGCATCTTCTTCGGGTGTGTTCATTACCGAGAACTGTTTCTCAGTATACTTTACGTCCTGGGTATGAGATACTGGATCAGGATCCCGCAAATGTAATCTGTTACATGGGCTACAGATAGGTAGAGAACTGAGAACGGGTGATAAGTTTCAAGAGTTGGAAACGGTGCAATTGTTGCAAGCCAAGTCCGTTGGCAGTTATCACCCTGTATTAATAAATACATTGATTCTGAACGAATGTTATTTGATACTGAACCTGATATACAACATCATATCAGTATCTTTATTTACTAAAGAAGGATATAATTTTGTATTGTTGGATAATGTTTTAAACATTTCCTATATCAAGAGTTGATCAGTTCAGGCACGTTATCTAAAAACATAGACGTTCTAAATCAAACCACAGTTCTTAATGTACAGAACACACACAAGAGGAAGAGTTCAGAAATGAACGAATCCTTCTTGAGGTTTTGTAGACTAGGTCATATCAATGTGACCCGACTAGCAAAGTTACATTTAGATGCATATTTAAATTAGTTTGAATTTACATCTTGTGCAACTTGCCAATCATGTCACAAAGATAAGATGACCATAGCTCTGTTTATTGGAAATAGAAAAAGAGTTAGTGAACTCTTGGGATTGATACATGATGATGTATGAGGTCCCCTGTCTACACATGCCAGGACTGCTTCTTTGTACTTCAGAAGTAGAGAACCAAAACGGGTATAAGTATTATGTCCTTTGATGTGAGGAGGAGAATACTTGAGCACGGGATTCCTGGACTATTCTAAAGGAGAATGAGATTCCCTCTCAGCATTACTCCTCTGTATACACCACAATACATTGGTATATCGGGGCGGAGCAATCGCACCCTATGTGATAAGGTGTGCTTTAGGATGAGTACTACTGAGTTACCTATTTCCTTTTGGGGGTTATGCACTTGAGAAGCTGCATACCTATTGAATAGGGTTCCAATCAAATCAGATGCCTACCACTTCATATGTAATATGGAATGGGAAGAGCCCATATCTTAAGTATGTTAAGATTTGGGGTTGTCCAGCCTATGCCTAAAAGCAAAATCCGGACAAGCTCGAGGTAAGGTTAGTTCTGTGGAAGTTTGTTGGATATCCCAAGCATTAGTAAGGGAATATCTTCTACCACATCGAGTAACAAAAGATGTTATGTTTCTCAGCATGCCACCTTTGTGAAAGGGTATTTCTTGTGAAGAAATTAGTGGTCATGAGGTAGAACTGGAAGCAGTTCCAGCTATACAAACTGCAGCTGATAATTTGGTAGAGCCCGAAGGATTCAATAATTTCTAACGAACCTTAGCCTCTCCGCCGATCTAGTAGGGTTCCTCATCCACCTGAGAGATACTTCGGTTTCTCT
This sequence comes from Agapanthus africanus, assembly GCA_030015575.1. Taxonomy (NCBI): domain Eukaryota; kingdom Viridiplantae; phylum Streptophyta; class Magnoliopsida; order Asparagales; family Amaryllidaceae; genus Agapanthus; species Agapanthus africanus. Next base: position 494,936,991 of record CM057348.1, on the reverse strand, counting down.
GTAACAGTGGGAGCGACGATTGCATCATGAGATGATGACCCTGTTGGATATATGTATGCCCTAGAGGCCATTATGTGATAGTGGATGTATCTATACATGTATATATATATTCAGTTTGCATTCTTGCTCGACATGATAGTATGCTATCTGGTTATACTTTATCTGACATGTTGATTTGATCATGCTTTTATTCATTCATACATGCTGATAAAGCCCCAAGGATATCTGCTTGACTACTCTGATTGTGATAGAGATCATACTAGTGGGACATTTGTAGTCTATAAGCATATCCTGAAATGTCCCTAGTCGGAGGTGTATCGAGACGGGGCATCGATATACCAGAGTAGACTAGCGTATATGATACTAGACCCATGTGATGGGCGATGGATGTTCCCACATTCATCGATGTTTGACATCAAGATCATATACGGGTGCTCAGTGCTGACTGGGTACACTGGACGGACTCACCGAGAACTCCTATATGGAATTATATCTATCGTCGGATAGCAGTTCTCAGGTGACACTGGTACAGGTTAGTCTGTAGTGTTAGTTATATGTATGCCCTAGAGGCCATTACTGTACATAGGATGTATATTGTAGTGGATGCTGGGACATATATAGGGAGGACTTTCTTGCTCGACATTGCTCGACATGATAGTATGCTATCTGGTTACTCTTTACCTTAACGTGTATGCTGATTGTCTCTCTGTTACATGTTGGTAAAGCCCTTAGGATCTGTACTTGACTACCTGGACTATGATGCGGTTCATACTAGTGGGGACATGGTAGTCCATAAGTACATCCTTCAAAGTCCCTAGTCGAGGGTGTATCGAGACGGGGCATCGATATACCAGAGTAGACTAGCGTGTACCTTCTCGACCCATACAGATGGGCGATGGATGATCCCATAGCCATCGGTGTTTGACATCAGAGATGATATACGGGTGCTCAGTAGAGACTGGGTACACTGGACGGACTCGCCGAGAACTCCCAGATGGTATTATACCTCACGTCAGATGGCAGTTCTCTGGTGACACTGGTACAGAGTAGTCTGTTGACCCGAGATCGTCATAGAGTCTTGTGTGGTTCCCACTGTGCTTTGATTTCCATCTTACCACGTCCAAGAGGACGTGCAAAACGGTGGTTTTTGGGTACAGTCCTGAGTCACATGGAGGCAATGAGCGATAGGAGGGGATTCGTCTCTCCCGGTATAGGGAGTTGATGTTGCGCTGTGTTCGATTGGCTATAACAGGAAATCCCTGGCCAGGGTTGCTGAGATTTACTGGTAAGTGTTACCAGTAGTTTCTCGAATTGTTATAGACCTCATATAGACACGACTTATTGAGCTATTGGGGTCTGACGTTTACCACCCCTAGGCGAGATATGCGACATATCAAACGAACAGACCGGACTGTACGGTAGTGTTACTGGTCGGATTCACTGGAGTGTGAGCGGGCTTGCTCGTCGATCTTCAGATCGCTCAATACCCGGGTGGCCGTTACGTTTAGCAGACCGCTTGCGGCTTGTGGGTGCTTGATATGATCATCACCTGCTGCCGGCGTATTGACGAGTCTTTAGAGTCCTACACAGAGGTTTCCTGGCTCAAGCGAAACGAAATAGGAGCGCATATGAGATATGTGCGGGACCGAGAATAATACGTGTATGTGATACCGTATTCCATTCTCGCGATGAATGTGTCGAATGGTTGTATGCGATATAACCTAGTTATCGAATCAAGGATTGATTCGATAAGCCGATACATTGTATACTAGTCGGTTGTGTGCGACATGACCGGATCATTGAATCAAGTGTTGATTTAATTATTTAATGCATAATTATATATTCGATATATTACTTTGCATTAACTAGTATCGGTTCACTTTAGATGGATTTTCTCACTCGGATGTGCGCATTGTATATGCGATATACCTTTGTGCACTTGTATGTATCATGTTTGATGATGCATGCTAACTTGTGTTTTGTGTAAAGTTTAAACCATGATTATGTAATGGTTAGGGTTTACATTTTCATATCTATTTATTTATTCATTTATTCATTTTGGAAAATGAAAAGCAAATGAGAAAATGGTGGCTTCTTTTGTTTTGTTCATGAAGCTTCATGAAGACTTTGACTTTAGCAACCATTTTGTCTCATGCTTAACCCTAACCATCCCATTTAACCATGATTGATTCTCTACACATTACCATGGTTAGTGTTATGATAAGTATTGTTATTCTTTTCTTTTTTGAATTAACTTATCATAATATTCTTCTTCTTCTTCATCTTCTTTCATGAAGAAAAAGCTTTCTTCATCAATGGTGATTGATGATAAAGAGTGAGAAATCCAATTCTAAATTGAACCCACTTCCTATTTCTTCATCCTCTACCTCTTGCCAAGTAGTAGAGTGTGTTTTCTTCACAAGTTTCTTGACTTGATGAAGTCGGAGCTTGATTTAGCGATGCCTCGACGTAGATCATCTTCGGTATGGACATCGATGACCTAGCTCGCTTTTTCTCCGACGAAGTCGACTCTAGAGCCCGGATTCCTTTTGGACAGCGGAGACGACCTCGTTGCGGAGCTATGGAGGTGGAGCACCGGATCTACAAAGGTTGTATTTCCGATAACCCATTAGTTAAGTTGTTAACTAGATTGTTTTTCGCCTAGTTTTCTAGCAAACGATCCATAGTCGGGTCTCTCGGCACCTAGATTTTTTGAAAATGGCATGTTCGATGCCTTGTGAGACCTCATTAGGGTGCCTAGGAACCCTACAGTGGTATCAGAGCCTAGCTAGAGCCTTAGGCGAAGTCTAGACGGATTTTGAACTCCGAACGAACCCGAAATCCTAACACACCCATGCTCTCTGTCCAATTTTCAAAAACAGGGATTTTTCAGTATTAAAAATATGTAGAAATATCAGCAGGAAAATATAAGAGTAACTGTGCAATTCGTAACCCTAATTCCATTAAAGCGCCGCGCTTCCGCGGCACGAGCATGGCTCGTGCGGCGGAACCGCGGCCTGTTTATCATTTTGTGAGGTGATGTTTGCACAGTAACTCCTATTTAACAGTGCTGGTTTTCCTGGGTATTTTTAATATTTTTTCAAGAGTTGAATTTTCTGGGTTGTTTTGGGGATTCGTATGTTCGATCGGAGTATCAAATTTTGTCTATTTGGCTTTCCGGATAAATTTTAGAATATGTTAAAAAGTTCGACCGGATATAAATACCCAATTTTTCCCCTGTCGGGAAATTTCCAAGTGTTGGATTTTTCCGTAGTTTAACGACGTTCTAAGTAGTGCAAGTAACGCGATGGACCCTCTAGAAGACAACAAACCTTAACTCGATTATGTGACCGTCTTGAACTGCCCTTTGAACCTTCGGGTTTGGGGCAGTACGGCGTGCCACATGTGAGGCGTTGGCTTGACCCTTCTACGGCTGGACCGTTGGTACTGAGGCACGAACGGAATGTTGTTAGACTTGTTTCATGTGTTGATCTGTATCGGGAAAACTTGGGTGTTCGATTGTTCGATCGGAAAGTTTAACATTTTCTATTTATCTGGAATGGGATACAATAATTGGAATTCACAATTAGTTATGAGATAACTCAATGAATGTTATAAACATAGCAATTTAGTCTCACTTGATCGGTTGCCACGGAATTTTGATGTGATCAAAAGTCCGTCGCAATCACGTAGCGTACGCGGATACTCGCCGGGTAAACTTAATAGACAGCCTCGCCCCATAGCCCCGACCAAGTGACTGTAGGAGAACCCCGTCGCCGAAAGCATCCGTTCGGGTGCTCGCGGTGGCGGTGTTCCGCCTTGGTGCACTTCGTCGACGGCGTCGGGGGTGCAGCCGCCTACTAAAGTTTGCGACGAGCATTCGATCAGGATGTCGGGAATCCTGTTGAATTGCCCGACTTGATATTGAAAAGTGTTTTCGATAATGAGACTAAAATGCGGGGTTTATAATTGTTAGGCATGCGATGTCTAAGTAATTCATTTGGTCAGGCATGCGATGTCTGAAGTGGTTGCGGATTCCAACTGCTGTAGTTTTACACTTTCTTTTCTGTGACCGTAAGTGTAATATGTGATATCGCCGGTTTCGTTGCTATATGTCAACGACAATTGGGATGCGCATATTTACTTACGTTGATGACATGTGATGTTATGTGTTGCTGGATATGTTATATTGGATCGTCGTGTTTGAATAGCCGGGGGTTTTTATGTGAGATGAGTGTTTTTTCATTTTCATTCATGTAAAACCTTGTATGTAATATTCTTTTATTGGGGCACTTCCAGGTTGCGGAAGTTGTCACCGTTTGTATATTATTTACTTTTCCGCACTAGGATAGACCCAAGGAGGGGAGCATAAGTAACCGGGTTCTGGAGTCCAGTGGGAGACCAACTCGAGGAGTCGAGTCCGGGTCTCCTAACTCTAGAATTGGTAGGGTTGCTTGCCGCTCTCGTAGGGGTCTAGGGGTGTGGGTTTGGCTATTCATCACGACCGTAGAATCCGTGTTTTATACTGGCTCGTATTGAAAACACGGACGTCCTAGTATATCCAATATTTCATATGTTTCTTCTGCTGCGATATCTGTGATGTGATCATGTGATGTTCTTTGATAGATACTGTATATAGTATATATGATATATTATATAGGCGTTACCTATGTTTTACACCCGCGCTAGCCCTGCCCCGCTCTGCCGTTAGTTACCTAACCTAACGGTGCATGAGGGGACATCGAGGCGAATGCGGATGGCATAAGTGTACGTCGTATTTATCTGTGATGTTTAGGTACTTAAATGATGGGACTTCATTAATGAGATTAATGAAATAAAAGAAACCTAAGATATTGTAGAATCGAATTTCAAAATAAAACAGGTAGCTACAGTTCTTGCTTTGCACAGCGGTATATATGATATATCCTGCACCTTATTCGATAAGGAAAGGACCGAGATCCCTTCACCGGGAGTGACTCCTTTAGCAATAACTGGCAGATGCTACACACTCGGTTTGTCTTTTGATTGCTTTTAAGAGTTTTGCTTTGCACAGTGATATATATGATATATCCCGCACCTCATTCGACAAGGAAAGGACCGACGATCCCTTCACCGGGAGTGACTCCTTTAGCAAAACTAGAAAAGCCTCAAAAACACTCCATTTTAAAATCATTTGATTCTACAACGATATCAAGTTCATTACGCAATAGGTTTTCTGAAAAACCTGTCGTAGCCCTCCGTCATTTCAGATAAGTTGTATATAGTATTCGTGCTGCATTTGTTGGCTTTCGTCAAGTTGCAGTGTGCGGTAGCTATATGCTGCTTATGTGCCAGCATACGATGCGATTGGATTAGGGTAGTCGTGCGGCTTTGTTGGCTTTCGTCAAGGGTCGTGCGGGTGGGTTTAATTCGATCAAGAAATGTACGGGTTGAACTTGACTAGCGGGCTATGGTTTGTTGGCTTTCGTCAAGGTCATAGCACGTTAGGGGCAAAAGATTATCGGGAATTTCAAGTGTTGAAATTTGCAATGAGATTGCATTCCTTCTATGAGATAGTTGGATCCCGATACCCGCTGCGAGTAAGAGTTACTCCTGGGAGAGTTTTATACATTACAATTAGCTGATCAAGTAGGTGTCTACAAAGGTGTCAACGGGGTTACGCCTCTGGGAAAACGAGGTTTACATTAATTAGGTTCGTGTGAAAGCACGGGGGACCTCCCTCAAAGTACCGACACTAGCCTGGCTGAAAGATTGGCGAACTTGTAGTGTGTAATTAATCCCGGCTAGTCTTTCCTTTTAGGGTTTGAAGGAAGATTTGATAAAAAGCAGTGGGAGCCATCCTGATTAGATAAAATGATAACCAATCTATTCTTGCAAGAGCGCACGCTGAGTGTTTTCTTCTCTCTCTCTCCAGGTAGCGACCATATCACGCCTTAATCAAGATAATAATACGGAATATTTGACCGAACCCGCTTGTTATACTGAGCTGGGGAACATTGGTCCCGCTCCAACTTATAATTGTTATAAGACAGAGCAGGAAATTGGGGAATACCAGATTTCCCGTGCCGCCCAAACGAGGAGAGTGCATGATGATGCATCATCTTCGGGTGTGTTCATTATATAGAACTGTTTCTCAGTGTCCTTTACGTCCTGGGTATGTGATACCAGATCAGGATCCCAGATATGTAATCTGTTACATAGGGCTACAGATAGGTAGAGAACTGAGAACGGGTGATAAGTTTCATGAGACAGAAAACGGGGCAAGTGTTGCAGCCAAGTCTGTTGGTCACTGTCACCCTGTATTAACAATACATTGATTCTGAACAAATGTTATTAGATACCGAACCTGATATACAAAATCATATCTATCTCTTTATTAGTAAAGAAATGATAGAATTTTGTATTGTTGGATAATGTTTTGAACATTTCCTATATCAAAAGTTGATCGGTTCAGGCACGTTATCTAAAAGCATTAATGTTCTAAATCAAACTACAGTTCTTTAGTATACGGAACACACACAATAGGAAGATTTCAGAAATGAACGAATCCTTCTTGAGGCATTGTAGACTAGGTCATATCAATGCGACCCGACTAGCTAGAGTTACATATAGATGCATATTTAAATCAGTTTGAATTTACATCTTGTGAAACTCGCTAGTCATGTCACAAAGATAAGATGACCATAGCTCCGTTTACTGGAAACAGAGAAAGAGTTAATGAACTCTTGGGATGATACATGTTGATGTATGTAGGTCCCCTGTCTACACATGCCAAGACCAGTTCTTTATACTTCATTATATTCTCTGATAATCTCTCAAGATTCAGACATATGTTCCTGTTGAAACACAAGTCCGAACCTTTTGAGATATTCACAGAATATAAGTTAGAAGTAAAGAACCAAACTATGGGTATAAGTATTATGTCCTTTGATGTGATCAAGGAGGAGAATACTTGAGCACGGAATTCCTGGATTATTCTAAAGGAGAATGAGATTCTCTCTCAGTATTACTCCTCCGAATACACCATGGCACGATGGTATATCGGGGCGGAGCGATCACACCCTATATGATAAGGTGTGCTCTATGATGAGTACTACTGAGTTTCCTATTTTCTTTTTGGGAGTTATGCGCTTGAGAAGCTGCATACCTATTGAATTAGGTTCCAATCAAATCTGTTGCCTACCATTCCATATGAGATATGGAAAGGGAAGAGCCCATGTCTTAAGCTAGTTAAGATTTGGGGTTGTCCGGCCTATGTCTAAAAGCAAAATCCGGACAAGCTCGAGGCAAGGTCTGTTATGTAGAACTGGAAGTGTTCCAGCTATACAAACTACAGCAGATGATTTAGTACAACAAGAGGATTCAGTAGAAACCAACGAACCTCAGCCTCTCCGCCGATCTAGTAGGGTTCCTCACCCACCTGAGAGATACTTCGGTTTCTCTATGACAGTGGGAGCGAGGACTGCATCATGAGATGATGACCCAACTAGTTTCGAGCTGGCCATCAGGAGTAAGACTCTGTGAGAATGGCTGGATGTTTATCGATCTGAGATGGAATCCTTATACACCAACAAAGTATGGACTTTGGTTGCTATATCTGAAGGGTTAAATTCCCATCAGGAGCAAGTATATCTTGAGAAGATTACTTGGTGTACATGGAAAAGTTGAGACTTTCAAAGCTAGACTTGTTAAAGGTTTTCGTCATCGACCAGGCGTGGATAATGATGAAACCTTTTCCAGTGGCTATGCTTAAGTCCATTCAGATCCTACTTGCCACGGCTACATACCATGACTACGATATCTGGTGGTTGGGTGTCTTGACTGCTTTTCTAAATGATGATTTAGAAGAGAGCGTCTATAAGTACACAACCAGAGGGCTTCGTAGACAGTGGGAGCAGCGGAAACGTGTGCAAGATGCTTTATAGGATAAAGCAGGCATCGCGGAGTTGGAACATCTGTCTTGATGTGTTTGACATCATCAAAATGGTAGATGAACCTTGTATAAACAAAAAGGTGGTAGGGAGTATGGTGACGATCCTCGTAGAGTACGTGGATGACATACTCTTGATAGGGAAGGAGTTTCCTATGCTACGCTCGGTCGATCTCCGCTTATCACAAGGATTCTCCAATAGGATCAAAATGATACCTACTAAATCCTGGGTTTTGGATCTATGAGATAGATCTAAATGGATGTTAGAATTCTCACTAGATGTAGTGAGACGGTATCAACCGATCCTGGGGAGAATCACTGGAAGGGTTCCAGGGTGATAAAGACGACTGAATGTCAGTCGCGGGCATTGTCTTTACCCTCAATCGAGGGACGGTATGTTGGAAAAGTTCCAAGCTAGATACCGTGGCATACTAGACGATTAAGGCTGGATACATCGCTACTTAAGATGCTACCATAGAGGCAGTCTGGGTGTATAATAGTTCATGAGATGAACTTCGTTCCTACCATTGTGAGACAATGGAGTTGTGGCTTATGCCAAGGAACACCCGTCCCATCAGTGACCCAGGCGTATTCTGAGGCCGCATCACCTGATCATGGAGATGGTTGATCTCCAGGGTGATCGAGGTTAGGAGAGTAGATTCAGAGGACAACACAGCGGATCCACTCACAAAGGCCTGTTCCCAGAGAGAGATTTTTTATGGGATGGTTGAGTATGAGATACTACAACCACTGCTACAGATGGCCCTAGTGCAAGTGGGAGATTGTTAGTTATATGTATGCCCTAGAGGCCATTACTGTACATAGGATGTATATTGTAGTGGATGCTGGGACATATATACGGAGGACTTTCTTGCTCGACATGATAGTATGCTATCTGGTTACCCTTTACCTTAACGTGTATGCTGATTGTCTCTCTGTTACATGTTGGTAAAGCCCTTAGGATCTGTACTTGACTACCTGGACTATGATGCGGTTCATACTAGTGGGGACATGGTAGTCCATAAGTACATCCTTCAAAGTCCCTAGTCGAGGGTGTATCGAGACAGGGCATCGATATACCAGAGTAGACTAGCGTGTACCTTCTCGACCCATACAAATGGGCAATGGATGATCCCATATCCATCGGTGTTTGACATCAGAGATGATATACGGGTGCTCAGTAGAGACTGGGTACACTGAACGGACTCGCCGAGAACTCCCAGATGGTATTATACCTCACGTCAGATGGCAGTTCTCTGGTGACACTGGTACAAAGTAGTCTGTTGACCCGAGATCGTCATAGAGTCTTGTGTGGTTCCCACTGTGCTTTGATTTCCATCTTACCACGTCCAAGAGGGCGTGCAAAACGGTGGTTTTTGGGTACAGTCCCGAGTCACATGGAGGCAATGAGCGATAGGAGGGGATTCGTCTCTCCCGGTATAGGGAGTTGATGTTGCGCTGTGTTCGATTGGCTATAACAGGAAATCCCTGGCCAGGGTTGCTGAGATTTACTGGTAAGTGTTACCAGTAGTTTCTCGAATTGTTATAGACCTCATATCGACACGACTTATTGAGCTATTGGGGTCTGACGTTTACCACCCCTAGGCGAGATATGCGACATTTCAGACGAACAGACCGGACTGTACGGTAGTGTTACTGGTCGGATTCACTGGAGTGTGAGCGGGCTTGCTCGTCGATATTCAGATCGCTCAATACCCGGGTGGCCGTTACGTTTAGCAAACCGCTTACGGCTTGTGGGTGCTTGATATGATCATCGCCTGCTGCCGGCGTATTGACGAGTCTTTAGAGTCCTACACAGAGGTTTCCTGGCTCAAGCGAAACGAAATAGGAGCGCATATGAGATATGTGCGGGACCGAGAATAATACGTGTATGTGATACCGTATTCCATTCTCGCGATGAATGTGTCGAATGGTTGTATGCGATATAACCTAGTTATCGAATCAAGGATTGATTCGATAAGCCGATACATTGTATACTAGTCGGTTGTGTGCGACATGACCGGATCATTGAATCAAGTGTTGATTTAATTATTTAATGCATAATTATATATTCGATATATTACTTTGCATTAACTAGTATCGGTTCACTTTAGATGGATTTTCTCACTCGGATGTGCGCATTGTATATGCGATATACCTTTGTGCACTTGTATATATCATGTTTGATGATGCATGCTAACTTGTGTTTTGTGTAAAGTTTAAACCATGATTATGTAATGGTTAGGGTTTACATTTTCATATCTATTTATTTATTCATTTATTCATTTTGGAAAATGAAAAGCAAATGAGAAAATGGTGGCTTCTTTTGTTTTGTTCATGAAGCTTCATGAAGACTTTGACTTTAGCAACCATTTTGTCTCATGCTTAACCCTAACCATCCCATTTAACCATGATTGATTCTCTACACATTACTATAGTTGGTGTTATGATAAGTATTTTTATTCTTTTCTTTTTTGAATTAACTTATCATAATATTCTTCTTCTTCTTCATCTTCTTTCATGAAGAAAAAGCTTTCTTCATCAATGGTGATTGATGATAAAGAGTGAGAAATCCAATTCTAAATTGAACCCACTTCCTATTTCTTCATCCTCTACCTCTTGCCAAGTAGTAGAGTGTGTTTTCTTCACAAGTTTCTTGACTTGATGAAGTCGGAGCTTGATTTAGCGATGCCTCGACGTAGATCATCTTCGGCATGGACATCGACGACCTAGCTAGCTTTTTCTCCGACGAAGTCGACTCTAGAGCCCGGATTCCTTTTGGACAGCGGAGACGACCTCATTGCGGAGCTATGGAGGTGGAGCACCGGATCTACAAAGGTTGTATTTCCGATAACCCATTAGTTAAGTTGTTAACTAGATTGTTTTTCGCCTAGTTTTCTAGCAAACGATCCGTAGTCGGGTCTCTCGGCACCTAGATTTTTTGAAAATGGCATGTTCGATGCCTTGTGAGACCTCATTAGGGTGCCTAGGAACCCTACATGTAGACCCGAGATCGTCATGGAGTCTTGTGTGTTCTCCCACTGTACTTTGATTGCCACCCTACCACGGCTCTACTGAGTCGTGCAAACAGGTGGCCGTTGGGTACAGTCCCGAGACACACGAAGGCAATGAGCGATAGGAGGGGTTTCATCTCTCCCGGTATTGGGAGTTGATGCTGTGCTGTGCTCGACTGGTTATAACAGCAAGTCCCTGGCCAGGGCTGCTGAGATTTGCTGATAAGTGTTATTAGTAGTTTCTCGATCTATTATAGACCATTCACCGACACGACTTATTGAGTTATTAGGGTCGACGTTGCCATCCCTAGGCTCAATATGCAGCATATCTGATGAAGAGACCGGACTGTACGGTAGTGTTGCCGGATGGCTCGACGGGAGTTGTAACAGGTTCGCTTGTTTTCTTCTAATCGCTCAATACCCGGGTGGCCGTTACGTTTAGCTGACCGCTTGCGGCTTGGGGGTGCTTGATATGATCATCACCCACTGCCGGTGTATTGACGAGTCTTAGAGTCCCACATAGGAGTTACCTAGTCCAGGCGAAACGTTGTGGTGCGCGTATGCGATATGCGCTTGGACCCGATTAAAATGCGTGTATAGGATACCGTATATTAATCGGGCGGCTTGCTAATGGTCGGGTCATATGTGATATGACCGGATTAGTGAATCAAGTGTTGATTCATCATTAGTTTCTCACTACAAATCCTATCTTGTTTATTTTGGATATATGCATGCATGTATGCATTCATTCTTGTTCATACACATATGGATGTGCAAGCACACATGCATACATACATCATTTTATCATGGTTGTTTATACAATGAGAATGGTGGATATATAAGAATTACACCATGGTTATTTTTGGATTATTATTGGATTTAAATTAAAGCAAAAGGAAATGAAAAATGGGTTAAATCATTTAAGAGTTTCTACACTCTTCTAAACTCTACCATGCTCACCTAACTTTTAACCCATGGTTTATTTTCTTATTATGCTTTTAACTTAAATCAAATGATATCTTTAAATCTAACCATGGTTGGTTATGAGAAAGAAAAATATATATAGTTATTTTTCTTTTCTCTTTCAAAGATAATTCATTCTCTTCTTCACAAAAGACCACCATCTTCATCAACCTCCATGCTTTGCTCTCTAGTTCTTATAAGAGAGTAAAATACTCATAAAAATAGGATTTTGAAGTGAGATCCATAGCCACAACATCATTCTAATCAAGTTTAGCCGACTTGATTAGAGTGTTCTCTTGGTTTTTCCAAACTTGCTAGCTTGGACGGGAAACTCCGGGTGGATCGTCGTGGACGTAAGAGGACAACAAGAGGACCTTCTTCCAACACCCAAGAGCCTAAGGAGTGAAGCAAAAAGGGGAGCTACAAAGGTTGTAGCCTTCAAACCCTAATCTTTTCTAGCTTAATGTTTAATAACCCTAATTTTCTAGGATCGATCCCGTTGCATGTTAGTTTAGCACCTTAAAAATTATAACTTTGGGTCATGTGATGCTTCAAAACTTTTCATAGGGTGCTAGGCTAACCTTACATTGGTATCAGAGCCGACCTAGAACATTAGGAGATGTTTTAGCGAAGTAAAAACTCCGATCGAAACAAAATACGGAATTACGGGACACTCTCTGGAAATTTTTTGAAAACTGACATTTTTCAGAATTAAAAATACTCAAAAAATAGAGCAGGTAAATATAAGACAAACTGGAAAATTCGTGCCCATGAACAGTACTTTTGGCCGCGGAACCGCGGCATAAGCAAGCTTAGGCCGCGGATCCGCGGCCATATAAGGGGATCTTTGACCAATTTTTGCACAGTGTTTTTCTTTACCTGCTATAGTATATTTTGAGTATGTTTAATCTGAATCTGCTGTTAAAAAATTCTGGAGATGTTTTTGGACTCGTGGTTTCGATCGGAATTTTCATTTCGTTTTCTTTTCCGGGTAAACTAGAAAGTATTGAAGTGTTTGAACGAATATCATTTACTCAATATTCACGGGGTTTAAATAGTTTGGAAATACGTGCAAGTCTTTTTGCGGTGGTCCCTCTAGAAGACAACAAACCTTAACTCGATTATGTGACCGTCTCGAACTGCCCTTTGAACCCTAGGGTTTGGGGGAGTACGGCGTGCCACATGTGAGGCGTTGGCTTGACCCTTCTACGGCTGGACCGCCACTACTGTGTCACACTCCGGATCTTTTGAACCCTGCTCAAGTGTTGAGCTTTAGTGAATCTTGGGTGCTTGATTGTTCGTTCGAAAACTTTAATACTGTCTGTTTGTCTGGAATGTGATACAATATGTGGAATTCATATGGTTTAGGCATGAAATACGAGATATGTGATATTCCGCATTTATGATGTCTAAAGAGAATCTGGATTCCAAATATTGTAGTTTTACACTTTCTTTTCTGTGACCGTAAGTGTAGTATGTACGATATCGCCGGTTTCGTTGCTATACATCAACGACAATCGGGGTACGCATACTTACTTACGTTGATGATATGTGATATTATGTGTTGCTGAGATATGATGTGCAGGATTGTCGCGATTGAATAGCCGGGGGTTTTTGTGAGATGAGAGTTTTATATTTTCATTCATGTAAATTCAAATGTAATGTAATATTCTTTTATTTGGGGCACTTCCAGGTTGCGGTTGTGTCACCAGTGTTGTATATTATTTACTTTTCCGCATTAGGATGGACCCAAGGAGGGGAGCACAGGTGACCGGGTTCTGGGGTTCAGTGGGAGGCCATCTCGAGGAGTCGAGACCGGGTCTCCTAAACTCCAGGATTGGTAGGGTCACTTGCCGCTCTCGCAGGGGTCCAGGGTGTGGGCTTGGCTATTCATCGCGACTGTGGAATCCGTATTTTCTATTCTGGCTAAATACTAAATACGGACGTCCTAGGATATCCCACGTTATATCTATGTTTCTGCTGCCTGTGTTCTGTGATATCTGAGACGAATGACATATTATATATATGATATATAGTAGACGTTGCTTATGTTTTACACCCGCGCTAGTCCCGTCCCGGTATGCCGTTAGTTAAGTAACCTAACGGTGCATAACGGAACATTGCGGCGAATGCGGATGGCATAAGCGTACGTGTTATTTTCGTTTCTTTTCTGTGATTGGCTTAAGGACTTAAATGATGGGATTACATTAATGTGATTAATGTAAAGAAAATAAACCTAAAAAGATGTTGTAGAATCGGATTTAAAACTACTCGGCTATTTGTGAAAAAGCTACATTTCAAAACTGCGGAGCTTAAGCCACTCCTTTTGAAAACTGTTTGATTCTACAACGATATCAAGTTCAAAGCGTTAAAGATTTTCTTAAAAATCATTCGCAACCCTCCGTCATTTTAGGAAGTAGAGTACTTAGTATTCGTGCTACGTTTGTTGACTTTAGTTAAGGCGTAGTGTACGGTAGCTAAGTGATGTCTTCCTACACTGCATATGATGCAGATTAATTAGGACATTCATGCGACTTTGTTGACCATAGTTAAGGGTCATATGGGTAGGTCTAATTGATCAAGAAATGACGGGTAGAACTTGACTGGTACTTATGATTTGTTGACTATAGTTAAGGTCATAAGTACTAGGGGTAAAAATTACATCGGGAATTTCAAGTGTTGAAATTTGCAATGAGATTGCATACCTTCCATGTGATGGTTGGATCCTGATCCCACTGTGGGCAATAGTTGCTCCTAGGAGAGTTTTACAGTTTACAATTAGCTAACTCATTAGGTGTCTAGAAAGGTGTTAACGGGGCTCCGCCTCTGGGAAAACGAGGTTTACTCTAATTAGGTCCGTGCGAAAGCACGGGGAACCTCCCTCAAAGTACCGACACTGGCCTGGCTGAACGGTTAGCGAAGTTGTAGACTGTAATTAATCCTGGCTAGTTTTTCTTTTTAAGGTTTGAAAGAAAAACTTGATAAAAAGCAGTGGGAAACATCGATTAGACAAGATAATAAACCAATCTAATCTATGCAAGAGCTTTCGCTGAGTGTATTCTTTTCTCTCTCTTAATGGCAGATACCAATGACTGGACTTAAGCTTCTACTAGATAAAAACAAACTGAATGGGACCAACTATAAAGACAGGCTGAGGAATCTAAAGATCGCCTTGACTTATGATCATATGTCCTCACGGCTTCAGCCCCGCCCGTCCCTGGTCCAAAATCCTCAGTTGCGGACATTGAAGTCCGCAAGACATGAGACGCTGACTGTGCCACGGCCACATGCCTCGCGCTTGCATCGATGGATAACACACATCAAAAGCAGCACGAGGACATGGACATTCACGGTATATTGCTCCATACAAAGGAGTTGTATGGGGAGCAATCCCGCGTATTACGATACGAAGCATCAAAGAAACTGTTTCAGATGCGAATGGCCCCTGGCACACCAGTAGGAGACCATGTGTTGAAGATGATAGCTCTTATAGAAGAGCTTGAGGACCTTGGATGGACAATGGACAATGAACAATATATAGATATTATTCTGCAGTCCCTCCCATCCACCTTTGCTCAATTCATAGTGAACTTCAACATGCATGGCATGGAGAAGGACCTCCCTGAACTCCTTAATATGTTAAGGAGTGCAGAGAGCACTATGAAGTCAGCAAAGACTCCCGTTATGACCATTGGACAGTCTTCTTCTTCTCGCCCAAAAGCTAAGGCCAAGGGAAAGAAAAAGAAGAAACCCACTAATCCTAAGGGCGGAGTCAAAAAGGTGAAGGGAAAGGGAAAGTCTACGGCTGGAGACCCGGGGAAAGGCGAGTGTTTTCATTGCCACAAGACAGGACATTGGAAGCGCAATTGCACGGAGTACCTAAGTCTCAAGAAGAAGCATGGTGATGCTTCTGCTTCAGGTGCATTTGTGACTGAAAACTGTTTTTCTATAAACTCTGCTTCCTGGGTATTGGATACCGGTTCAGGTTCTCACATTTGCAATTCTATGCAGGGGCTGAGAAATAGCAAGGTTTTGAAGACAGGTGACCATACTCTCCGCGTTGGAAATGGTTCCAATGTACATACAGTCGCAGTGGGAGAGTATCACTTGGGGTTGCCATCTGGATGTATTTTGATTTTGAATCCATGTTATTTTGTACCAAGTATGCTATGTAATATAATATCCGTTTCTTTGTTGGATAATGAAGGATATAATTTTGTGTTGCAGAACAATTTTATGAACATTCACCTAAATCAAATGTTGGTTGGGTATGGTACGCTTAATAACGGAATATATGTCCTAAATCAACACACAGTTTTCAGTATACAACACACTAATAAATGAAAACTTTCAGAATTAAATGAAGCTTTTCTTTGGCATTGTAGACTTGGTCATATTAACGAAACAAGACTAAACAGGTTACACAAAGATGGATATTTAAACTCTTTTGAATATAAATCTTATGCAACTTGCCAGTCTTGTATCAAGGGTAAAATGACCAAAACTCCGTTTACCGGACACGGAGAAAGAGCTACTCAGCTCCTTGGCCTCATACATAGTGATGTATGTGGGCCAATGTCTACACAGGCTAGAGGGGGTTTTTCATACTTTATTACATTCACCGACGATTTCTCAAGATTCGGTCATGTATTTTTATTAAAACAAAAGTCCGACGCTTTCGAGAAATTCGTTGAATATAAACAAGAAGTAGAAAAACAAACCGGCTTGAGGATTAAGATGCTTCGATCAGATCGAGGTGGAGAGTATCTCAGTACAGAATTTGCAAACTTCCTAAAAGAGAATGGGATTCTCTCTCAGCTCACTCCTCCTTACACACCACAGCACAACGGTGTGTCAAAACGACGGAATAGGACCCTATTAGATATGGTCCGGTCCATGATGAGTGACGCTGAGTTACCAGTCTCGTTTTGGGGGCATGCATTGGAGACTGCAGCGTTTCTGCTAAACAGGGTTCCAACCAAAGCCGTGTCTACCACGCCATATGAGATATGGAATGGGAAGAGACCATCTCTTAAGAGAATTAAGATTTGGGGTTGCCCGGCCTATGTTAAAAAACAGAATCCGGACAAACTCGAGACACGGTCAGTCATGTGTAACTTTGTGGGATATCCAAAGAATTCTTATGGATATCTGTTCTACCACAAAGAGGAACAAAAAGTGTTTGTTTCTCAGTATGCCACGTTCTTGGAAAAAAGAGTTTTTCACAAATAAAGATGATGGCAAGGTGGTAGATCTAGAAGAAGTTCTGGAGACACAAACTACAAATGACGATTTGGTTGAACCGGCTGTTGCAACAGAAACTGAAGAACCTCGGCCACTCCGTAGGTCCGGTAGGACTTCTCGCCCACCGGAGAGGTACTACGGTTTCCTCATTGATGGTAACGGAGAAGATTGCATCATGGATGATAATGATCCTACCAGTTTTCAGCAGGCTATCACGAGTGGTGACTCTGTGAAGTGGCTGGATGCCATGAGATCCGAAATGGAGTCTATGTACACCAACAAAGTATGGACTTTGGACGTTGTACCCCCTGGGGTAAAACCTGTAGGGGTGCAAATGGATCTTTAAAAGAAAGATTGGTGTGGATGGGCAGGTAGAGACCTATAAGGCAAGACTTGTGGCGAAAGGTTTTCGTCAAAGACCAGGTTTGGACTATGACGAAACTTTTTCGCCCGTAGCCATGCTTAAATCCATTCGGATCCTACTTGCTATTGCTGCTCACTACGACTATGAAATCTGGCAGATGGACGTTAAAACAGCATTTCTAAATGGAGATTTAGAAGAATGCGTTTATATGGATCAGCCAGAGGGCTTCATTGACAGTGGGGAGCAGCGAGGAAAGCATGTAGATTGCTTAAATCCATATATGGGTTGAAGCAGGCATCTCGGAGTTGGAACATCTGTTTCGATGATGTTATCAAAGAGTTTGATTTCATCAAAAATCCAGATGAACCTTGTGTTTATAGAAGGCTGTAGGAAGAGCTGTCACATTCCTCGTATTGTACGTGGATGACATTCTTCTGATAGGAAATGATATTCCTATGCTACAGTCGGTCAAATCATTCTTATCACTAAGGTTCTCCATGAAGGACCTGGGTGATGCCACATACATCCTGGGCATAAGGATCTATAGGGATAGATCCAAAAAGTTATTGGGATTGTCCCAAACCAGGTACATCAACACCATCCTAAAGAGGTTTAGTATGGAAGACTCCAAGCGGGGTGCCTTACCCGCTTGCCATGGAGTCACTCTCTCTAAGGATTCTTGTCCAAAGACCGATGAAGAGAGAGCTCGCATGAGCATTATACCTTATGCTTCGGCAGTAGGGTCTATAATGTATGCGATGTTATGTACACGCCCAGATGTAGCTTATGCACTTAGTGTTGTAAGCAGGTATCAATCCAACCCAGGGGAGAACCACTGGACAGCTGTGAAGAACATTCTTAAGTACTTACGAAGGACTAAAGAATTGTTCTTGGTGTATGGTAATACAGATCTCCAAATGGAGGCCTTTACCGATTCGAGCTTCCAGAGCGATAAGGATGACAGCAAATCTATCTCAGGGTTTGTATTTACCCTCAATGGAGGGGCGGTAAGTTGGAAGAGTTCCAAACAGGATACCGTTGCAGACTCTACGATGGAAGCTGAGTACATTGCTGCAAATGATGCCGCCAAGGAAGCCGTCTGGATGAAGAAGTTCGTCTCGGAGCTAGGAGTAGTTCCAACCATTATTGATCCAATACCTTTGTATTGTGACAATAATGGGGCGATGGCGTTAGCCAAGGAGCCCAGATCCCATCAGCGGTCCAGACACATCCTGAGGCGCTTTCATTTGATCCGGGAGATTGTAGATCGCCGCGAGATCGAGATTAAGAGAGTTGACACAAAGAACAACGCCGCGGATCCACTCACCAAGGCCCTCCCTCAGCCACAGCATGAGCTACTTTTTGAGATGTTGGGTATGAGATACGCCAATAACTGGCCTTAGTGCAAGTGGGAGATTGTTTGGATATATGTATGCCCTAGAGGCCATTATGTGATAGTGGATGTATCTATACTATGTATATATATATTCAGTTTGCATTCTCTGCTCGACATGATAGTATGCTATCTGGTTATACTTTATCTGACATTGTTGATTTGATCATGCTTTTATTCATTCATACATGCTGATAAAGCCCCAAGAATATCTGCTTGACTACTCTGATTGTGATAGAGATCATACTAGTGGGACATTTGTAGTCTATAAGCATATCCTGAAATGTCCCTAGTCGGAGGTGTATCGAGACGGGGCATCGATATACCAGAGTAGACTAGCGTATATGATACTAGACCCATGTGATGGGCGATGGATGTTCCCACATTCATCGATGTTTGACATCACATCAAGATCATATACGGGTGCTCAGTGCTGACTGGGTACACTGGACGGACTCACCGAGAACTCCTATATGGAATTATATCTATCGTCGGATAGCAGTTCTCAGGTGACACTGGTACAGGTTAGTCTGTAGACCCGAGATCGTCATGGAGTCTTGTGTGTTCTCCCACTGTACTTTGATTGCCACCCTACCACGGCTCTACTGAGTCGTGCAAACAGGTGGCCATTGGGTACAGTCCCGAGACACACGAAGGCAATGAGCGATAGGAGGGGTTTCGTCTCTCCCGGTATTGGGAGTTGATGCTGTGCTGTGCTCGACTGGTTATAACAGCAAGTCCCTGGCCAGGGCTGCTGAGATTTGCTGATAAGTGTTATCAGTAGTTTCTCGATCTGTTATAGACCATTCACCGACACGACTTATTGAGTTATTAGGGTTGACGTTGCCATCCCTAGGCTCAATATGCAGCATATCTGATGAAGAGACCGGACTGTACGGTAGTGTTGCCGGATGGCTCGACGGGAGTTGTAACAGGTTCGCTTGTTTTCTTCTAATCGCTCAATACCCGGGTGGCCGTTACGTTTAGCTGACCGCTTGCGGCTTGGGGGTGCTGATATGATCATCACCCACTGCCGGTGTATTGACGAGTCTTAGAGTCCCACATAGGAGTTACCTAGTCCAGGCGAAACGTTGTGGTGCGCGTATGCGATATGCGCTTGGACCCGATTAAAATGCGTGTATAGGATACCGTATATTAATCGGGCGGCTTGCTAATGGTCGGGTCATATGTAATATGACCGGATTAGTGAATCAAGTGTTGATTCATCATTAGTTTCTCACTACAAATCCTATCTTGTTTATTTTGGATGTATGCATGCATGTATGCATTCATTCTTGTTCATGCACATATGGATGTGTAAGCACACATGCATACATACATCATTTTATCATGGTTTTTTATACAATGAGAATGGTGGATATATAAGAATTACACCATGGTTATTTTTGGATTATTATTGGATTTAAATTAAAGCAAAAGGAAATGAAAAATGGGTTAAATCATTTAAGAGTTTCTACACTCTCTAACTCTACCATGCTCACCTAACTTTTAACCCATGGTTTATTTTCTTATTATGCTTTTAACTTAAATCAAATGATATCTTTAAATCTAACCATGGTTGGTTATGAGAAAGAAAAATATATATAGTTATTTTTCTTTTCTCTTTCAAAGATAATTCATTCTCTTCTTCACAAAAGACCACCATCTTCATCAACCTCCATGCTTTGCTCTCTAGTTCTTATAAGAGAGTAAAATACTCATAAAAATAGGATTTTGAAGTGAGATCCATAGCCACAACATCATTCTAATCAAGTTTAGCCGACTTGATTAGAGTGTTCTCTTGGTTTTCCAAACTTGCTAGCTTGGACGGAAAACTCCGGGTGGATCGTCGTGGACGTAAGAGGACAACAAGAGGACCTTCTTCCAACACCCAAGAGCCTAAGGAGTGAAGCAAAAAGGGAGCTACAAAGGTTGTAGCCTTCAAACCCTAATCTTTTCTAGCTTAATGTTTAATAACCCTAATTTTCTAGGATCGATCATGTTGCATGTTAGTTTAGCACCTTAAAAATTATAACTTTGGGTCATGTGATGCTTCAAAACTTTCATAGGATGCTAGGCTAACCTTACAGACCCAACTTGTTTCGAGCAGGCCATCAAGAGTGGGGACTCTGTAAGAATGGCTAGATGCTAAGAGATCTGAGATGGAATCTATGTACACCAACAGAGTATGGACTTTGGTTGCTTTATCTGAAGGGTTAAATCCCCATCAGAAGCAAGTATATCTTGAGAAGATTACATGGTGTACATGGAAAAGTTAAGACTTTCAAAAGCTATGCTTAAGTCCATCCAGATCCTACTTGCCATTGCTACATACCATAACTACGATATCTGGCGGTTGGGTGTCATGACTGCTTTTCTAAATAGTGATTTAGAAGAGAGCATCTATAAGTACACAGCCAAAGGGCTTCGTAGACAGTGGGAACAGCGGAAACGTGTGCAAGTTGCTTTATGGGATAAAGCAGGCATCACGGAGTTGGAACGTCTGTTTTGATGTGGTAGTCAAAGTGTTTGACTTCATCAAAATGGTAGATGAACCTTGTATATAAAAAAAAAAGGTAGTAGGCGGGTATGGTGGTGATCCTTGTATTATACGTGGATGACATACTCTTGATAGGGAAGGAGTTTCCTATGTTACACTCGATCAATCTCCTCTTATCACAAGGATTCTCTATATAGGATCAAGGTGATACCTCATAAATCCTGGTTTTGGATCTATAAGATAGATCTAATTGGATGTTAGGATTCTCACTAGATGTAGTGAGATGGTATCAATCGATCCTAGGAAGAATCACTGGAAAGCTTCCAGGGTGGTAAGGTCGACTGAATGTCAGTCACAGGAATTGTCTTTATCCTCAGTGGAGGGACGGTATGTTGGAAGAGTTCCAAGCTAGATACTGTGGCAAACTAGATAATAAAGGCAGGATAAATCACTACCAAGGATGCTACCAAAGAATTAGTCTGGATGTACACTAGTTCATGAGATGAACTTCGTTCTGACCATTGTGTGACAATGGAGTTTTGGCTTTTGCCAAGGAAACCCCGTCCCATCTGTGATCCAGACATATTCTAAGGCAGTATCACCTGATCATGGAGATGATTGATCTCCAGGGAGATTAAGGTTAGGAGAATAGACACAGAGGACAACAGCGCGGATCCACTCACAAAGGCCTATTTCCCAGTAGAAATTTTTATGGGATGGTTGAGTATGAGATACTTCAACCACAGCTGATTGTTGGGTATGCGATACCACAACAGATGGCCGTAGTGCAAGTGGGAGATTGTTAGTGATATGTATGCCCTAGAGGCTATTACTGTACATACGATGTATATTGTAGTGGATGCTTCGACATATATAGAGAGGACTTTCTTGCTCGACATGATAGTATGCTATCTGCTTGCTCTTTATCTTAACATGTACACTGATTGTCTCTAAAAGTACATGTTGATAAAGCCTTTAGGATGAGTACTTGACTACCAGGACTATGATGCAGATCATACTAGTGGGGACAGTGTAGTCGCTAAGTACATCCTTCAAATGTTCCTAGTCGTAGGTGTATCGAGACAGGGCATCGATATACCAGATTAGACTAGCGTATGCTTCTCGACCCATGTAGATGGGCAATGGATGATCCCATATCCATTGATGTTTGACATCAGAGATAGTATACGGGTGCTCAGTGGAGACTGGGTACACTGGACAGACTCGCCGAGAACTCCCAGATGGTATTATACCTCACGTCAGATAGCAGTTCTCTGGTAACACTAGTACAGGTTAGTCTGTAGACCAGAGATCGTCATAGAGTCTTATGTGATTCCCACTGTGCTTTGATTTCCATCATACCATGTCCAAGAGGGCATGCAAAACAGTGGCTTTTGGGTACAATCCCGAATGCAATGAGCGATAGGAGGGGTTTCATCTCTCCCGGTATAGGGAGTTGATGTTGCGCTGTATTCGATTGGCTATAACTGGAAATCCCTGACCAGGGTTGCTGAGATTTACTGGTAAGTGTTATCAGTAGTTTCTCGAACTGTTATGGACCTCATATCGACACGACTTATCGGTTACTGGGGTCTGACGTTTACCACCCCTAGACTGGATATGCGACATATCAGACGAAGAGACCGGACTGTACGGGAGTGTTACTGATTGGATTCATAGGAGAATGTACATGCTTTCTTGTTGATCTTCTGATCACTCAATAACTGGGTAGCTGTTACGTTTAGCTGACCGCTTGTAGCTTATGGGTGTTTAATATGATCATCACCTACTGCCGGCGTATTGACGATTCTATAGAGTCCTACACAGAGGTTTCCTGGCTCAGGAAAAAAGGAGTAGGAGCACATATGTGATATGTGCGGGACCGAGAATAATACGTGTATGTGATACTGTATTAGATTCTCGCGATATATGATATCGGCCGGGTATATGTGATATGGCCGGGTATATGTGATATAGCCGGGTCATCGGATCAAGTGTTGATTCGATGAGCTGATACAGATTATATTAGTCGGTTATTTGTGAAATAGCCGAATTATCGGATCAAGTGTTGATTCGATAATTTGATGTATAATTATATATTTGATATATTATATTGTATTAACTAATATAAGCTCACTTAAAGATTCTTTTTCTCACTTGGATAATATATTGATATATATGTGATATATGTTTAATGCATTATTTTATTTTGTTACAATAAATATTGTATATGTGATATATAATATTGTAACATGTTAGGGTTACAAATGCAACATGTTTTGTGGAGCTTAAATATGGTTAGGGTTTGGATTAGGGTTAAGCTTGGTTGAAGCTTTCATGAAGCTTCTTGAAGCTTCTTAAAGCTTCATGAAAGGTTTTGCTTCTTAAAGCTTTGAGTTTGACCTTTGATATTTTGTGTGGATATTTCTTAACCCAACCCAAACCCTTTACCCTAGTTGATTCTCTACAAGGGTTAAGCCTTCATTCTTAACCCATGGTTGATTTGTAACCACAACAATGATTTTCATTATTCATCACAAAAGGTTTTGCTTCTTCTTCTTCTTCTTTCTTCATGAAGAAAACTTTCACTAGCTTTTTCTTTGGTGATGAAATAAAGTGAGAAATTGAAAACAAAAGAGAGCTAAATTCCTACTTCATCATCCTCATCCATTCTATCCACTTAGATTAGGGTGTTTGCTTTGCTAATACTTGATTAGTGAAGCATGAGCTTGGGTTTGAGATTCTTCAAAGGAGATCATCTTAGTTATTGAAGATTGGAAGCAAGCTTGCATCTTTCTCTTCATGGAGCCTCTCTAGAGTCCGGGTACATGATGATCGCGGCAAAGGGACCTCAACACGGAGCTTATGAAGCAAAGGAACGGACTACAAAGGTTGTAATCCTAAACTCTTAGAAGTAAAGTTGTTTACTTGTAAAGTTTACCCCAATTCTCTAGTTAAGATCTTGGTTAGGGGTACATAGCACCTCAAATTTTTATAAAATGGCATGTGTGATGCCTTGCTAAACTTTGTTGTCATGCTATACATCCCTACAATTGCGCTATTAGGGGTCTGACGTTTACCACCCCCTAGGCCCGATATGCGATACTCTTAAACGAACAGACCGGATTGTACGGAGATTGTCACGGATAGGCTCGGTAGGAGTTCAGATGAGTTCGCTCGTCGGCCTTCTTTTCGACATGTACTTGGGTAGTCGTTACATACAGATAGTGTCACTGATGAACTTATGTTAAACCCACTGCCAGCGTACTGTCGAGTCTTTAGAGTCCCACACAGAGGGTTTTCGACATGTACTTGGGTAGTCGTTACATCCCGGATGCTTCAAACACTGTGAGTAGTATACTTGGAACGCTTGGTTCGGAAAGATAAACGGATCTTCCTGACCATAAAATCGAAGTGTGTTCACACTGGTCAATCCATATTCATCTTTCCAAGTCCTAAAATTGCTTCTCCACTTATCCGTATCGGTTCGCGTATCGTACCAAGTACACTGGAATATATAAAAGGGTTCTGATCGTCCGGGATAGTGGATGCCGAGTATACAATTTCAGTACCCATAATAAATCACACCGTCCGATCCTACCATCGCAATCCCACTATTCTAAGTGGTTCTAGATGTTTCTATGTCCTTAACTTCGAATTTGTATCCAAGGACACCAAATCCTTTGTAATATGCAACCTCCATACTAGGAAATTGAGCTAAACATCTTGAATCACTCTCAAATAATGCAGACAAGTTCGGATCGTGGATCTAACAAAACAAATTTTACGAAAAATACATAACGATACAAGTTTAGATTAAAACTGATAGCAATAAAATGTTATTCGAATAACTTACATGATCTTTGACCCAATCACAAAAATTATGCTAATGATATTTTTCCAATCGTTCTTCATTCCAATCAGGATGCCCCTCACGTACCTCGTTAAAATGAATTCTGTTTTCGGCAAATAATGGTGACATTAATATTATATCATTTCATACACACACAAACACAAATATAACAATTAATCTAAAAAAACTTACTCTCTAATTTGTTCAAGACATACGCAATTAAGCAAGATAAACCGGTATATCTTGTTGATAAACATAGTGTCTACCCTTTTATACTCGGCTTTACCATATGGCCCGTCTTGAATTCTTCGAGGCCGGTTAAGTCCCGTCTCAATGTTCTCGTCCAGATAGCGGGAACAAAATGTGGTTGCTTCATCAAGAAGATAACCTTGCATGATAGAACCCTCTGGTCGATTTTTATTGCGTATATACTTTTTAAGAGTGTAGAGGTACCTAATGAAAATAGTTGAATAAATAAATACGGGCATACAGGACAACAATAAATTTATAAATTGCGCGAAACGAAAAATTACACGTACCTCTCGACGGGATACATCCTTCGATATTGTACCGGT
Source organism: Agapanthus africanus (assembly GCA_030015575.1). Lineage (NCBI taxonomy): Eukaryota > Viridiplantae > Streptophyta > Magnoliopsida > Asparagales > Amaryllidaceae > Agapanthus > Agapanthus africanus. The sequence goes on along the minus strand of CM057348.1, from coordinate 494,911,155 downwards.
CCGGCTAACTTAGCCTCAGTTGCAAGATGAACCGTCAAGTGTATTATGATATCGAAGAATGACGGTGGGAAAATACGCATAAACTTGCAAAGTATCAACGCAATAGAATTTTTTAGTTTATCCAGCGTCACAACCTCCAGTGTTTTAGCACACAACTCTCTGAAAAAACAACATAGGTCGTTGATTACTAGACCAACTGATTCAGGGAGAGAAGTCCTGAGGGCTAATGGAAGAAGGTGCTCCATGATAACAGGTGATCATGACTTTTCAGCCCATCGATCTTGCCTTTCACAATTTTTATTTTCTTGCTGAATGATCCTGAGAAACCTGTGGGAACTTTCAAATCATGCAACACCTACAGGAATCTTTTCTTCTCCGGTTGTGACATATGATAAGCGGCATTGGGAAGTACAAACTTGCCCGGTTTACCCGCTACCGGTCTGGGGTGCAATTCACTTCTTATTCCCCACTCCTGTAGATCCATCCGAGCATTCAGGTTATCTTTCGATTTCCCGTCTTTACAAAGAAGCAAGTTAAGTATGTGCTCTGATACTCCCTTCTCTATATGCATGACGTCCAGACAATGACGCACTAAATTTGTTGACCAGTACGGAAGCTCGAAGAAATTGCTTAACTTGTTCCAAAATGGTGGTTTAACCTGTTTCGTCGGATCCATCCCGAAGGTCATATTATTGTAACCATCCCATTGAGCAGTCACGTCCTCTCCGGACAATGGGGATGGAGGTCCAAGAAGCTCCTGATGACCATCAAAGTGAACCGTGTCTAACCAATAGGGGTGGTCTGGAGGCAGGAAACGTCGATGGCCGCAATAACAAACCTTCCTACTAAAATTCAAGAATTTCAATGTTGTGTGTTCATGGCAATGAGGACATGCTTTGTGACCATGTACGGACCAACCTGATAGCATTCCATACGCAGGAAAGTCATTAATTATCCACATTAAAGCCGCACGCAGTATGAAGGTTGTATTTGTGTTTGCATCATATGTCTCTACACCATCAATGAAAAAAGATTTCAACTCCTTGATCAGAGGTTGGAGATAGACGTCGATATTGTTCCCCGGTGAGTTTGGTCCGTCGATAAGAAGAAGCATCATAAAGTATGATTGGTCCATAGCCAACCAAGGCGACAAATTATAAATTATCATTACAACGGGCCATGTGCTGTGACTTCCAGCCATATAGTTGAATGGGCAGAAGCCATCAGTAGCCAGTCCGAGCCGGACATTGCGAGGATCACTACTGAATATTGTGTGCCTCCTATCGAAATCCTTCCATGCCGGTGAATCTCTTGGATGGCTCATTTTTCCATCTTCACTTGGAGGAGCACGGTGATGCCAAATCATTGCCTCGGCTGTTTTCTTGCACCTAAATAGCCTCTGTAGCCTCTGTGTTATGGGAAAATATCGTGCTATCTTGACAGGTATATCAGGCTTCTTATCAGAATCTTTCGGCTTATACCCGGCCTCTCCGCATGTTGGACACTCTTTCAAATCTGAATTCTCTTTCTGGTACAACACGCAATTTTTAGGACATGCTTGAATCTTCTCGCACTTTAGACCCAAATCAGACATCATCTTCTGGGCTCCGTACCAGCTGTCGGGCACGTTATTTCCCGGGGGCATAGAATCTTTGAAGAATGAAAGAAGCATTGTGAATGACTTGTTGCTCCATCCATTTAGGCACTTAATCTGGAAAAGTTGGACGAACCATGAGAGGGTGGAATACTTCGCATTCTCATAAATTGGTTTTCTAGCATCATTCATGAAATTTTCATATTTATCCGCACGCGGTCCTTGACCGGAAGGAATGTCATCTTCGGTACGAATAGATTCACCTAGGGCAGCCTTTACCATATCCTCCATTTCTTCTGATGGAAATAAATTACCGTCTTCTCTTTCTGCCGCATTACCGAATTCTTCTTCTTCTCCTGCCGCATTATCGTGTTCTCCTTCTTCTTCTGCCGCATTACTGCATTCTTCTCCTTCCCCGTGATATTTCCAAGTTGTATAAAGTCTAGTAAACCCATATTTTACAATATGAAGCTCTGCCAATTCTACCTTCTGCTAGTACTTATTGCCACATCTATCGCACGGATAGAGAATCTTCTCTATTATGATCTTATTATGTGCGTGTGCAAATTCAATGAAAGCAGCAACTCCTGCGACAAACTTAGGTTGCATACGTTGTTGCCAATCCACATACATCCAGTCCTTAACTCTGACGTACTCATAGGCCATGTTAGACTGTATAACATATAAATTGTAGGTTATGGTGACTATATTGAGAAATATAAGAACGGAATAGTTACTGACAAAGGAGAAAATCCGTGTATATGCTTTGTATGTGCGTTTGTCGTTGAAAAGAATAAATTATCGAACTTATGTTAACCGATAGACAGGGACTAAGTGGCGCTTTTAGTTTCATATATGAGTATCGATGAGAATATGAAGGTTTCATATTATCATCGAGTATCATATATTGGTTTTAACTTGAACATCTCGAATCACTCTCTAATTATGCGTTTGTTGTGTATTCTTGTTGTTTGTGTGTGTTCCGGCTGTCGGGGGTAAGGCTTCTATCCCATTAAGAATGTATAGAGCAAACACCCATCACTTGTGCTTTCAGCCGTTTCGAGTAAATTTCGGCAGCACCTCCCCGCTGTTCTCCAAGTACACTGTAATAGAATAGATAATCATTTCAAAGCTGTGAAACAACGTTGAAATGAACATCTAATCTATCTTTGTACACGGAGAACCAGCGGAAAGGTACCGACGAAATATCTCGAAACGGATGAAAACACAAGTGAATGAAGGTGTTTGCTTTATACATTCCTAACTTGTCCACACGGGACAAATCTATCGGTTACCATACGATTGAATCTTCTCGTCGCAAAGACTATACGACGGTTGTTAATATCGAGCTATACCATCCGATATTTAACAACCTTCGTATAGTTCTATGTCATGACGAACATCGCACGTATGTTAACCGATAGATGGGGACTAGGTGGCGCTTTTAGTTTCATATATGAGTATCGATGAGAATATGAAGGTTTCATATATCATCGAGTATCATATATTGGTTTTAACTTGAACATCTCGAATCACTCTCTAATTATGCGTTTGTTGTGTATTCTTGTTGTATGTGTGTGTTCCGGCTGTCGAGGTTAAGGCTTCAATCCCATTAAGAATGTATAGAGCGAACACCCATCACTTGTGCTTTCAACCGTTTCGAGTAAATTTCGGCAGCACCTCCCCGCTATTCTCCGAGTACACTGTAATAGAATAGATAATCATTTCAAAGCTGTGAAACAACATTGAAATGAACATCTAATCTATCTTTGTACACGGAGAACCAGCGGAAAGGTACCGACAAAATATCTCAAAACGGATGAAAACACAAGTGAATGAAGGTGTTTGCTTTATACATTCCTAATTTGTCCACACGGGACAAATCTATCAGTTACCATACGATTGAATCTTCTCGTCGCATAGACTATACGACGGTTGTTAGTATCGAGCTATACCGTCTGATATTTAACAACCTTCATATAGTTTTATGTCACGACGAATATCGCACGTATGTTAACCGATAGACGGGGACTAAGTGGCGCTTTTAGTTTCATATATGAGTATCGATGAGAATATGAAGGTTTCATATTATCATCGAGTATCATATATTGGTTTTAACTTGAACATCTCGAATCACTCTCTAATTATGCGTTTGTTGTGTATTCTTGTTGTTTGTGTGTGTTCCGGCTGTCGGGGGTAAGGCTTCTATCCCATTAAGAATGTATAGAGCAAACACCCATCACTTGTGCTTTCAACCGTTTCGAGTAAATTTCGGCAGCACCTCCCCGCTGTTCTCCGAGTACACTGTAATAGAATAGATAATCATTTCAAAGCTGTGAAACAACGTTGAAATGAACATCTAATCTATCTTTGTACACGGAGAACCAGCGGAAAGGTACCGAAGAAATATCTCGAAACGGATGAAAACACAAGTGAATGAAGGTGTTTGCTTTATACATTCCTAACTTTTCCACACGGGACAAATCTATCGGTTACCATACGATTGAATTTTCTCGTCGCATAGACTATACGACGGTTGTTAGTATCGAGCTATACCGTCCGATATTTAACAACTTTCGTATAGTTCTATGTCACGACGAACAACACACGTATGTTAACCGATAGACGGGGACTAAGTGGCGCTTTTAGTTTCATATATGAGTATCGATGAGAATATGAAGGTTTCATATTATCATCGAGTATCGTATATTGGTTTTAACTTGAACATCTTGAATCACTCTCTAATTATGCGTTTGTTGTGCATTCGTGTTGTATGTGTAACATGATTTTAAACCATTGAGATCAAGATCGATAGAACTGATCATCCTACATTGCAATGGCATTCATCTACCAAAAACTATTATTGCAATGAAATTCAACTATAACAATCAACAATTAAAACTACAAATGTACGATACTGATATCATAAAGCGTTATACGCAACATATAAATTCACATGACTGAACCATGCATCAAAAAAACATGTTCATCCAAAAGAAAGGCCACTGTCAACAAATATAGATAAATACGTCATAAAAACAATAACTAATTAACAAGTTGATTAGCATCTGGATCAAGAAAATGATAGGAAAAACAATTGACTATGATCTATAATGACAAGTTTATTACCATGACTCTCGACTAACAAAGGTGGCTTTTCGTCCTTAGTAGCTTGATAATTGGGATTTCATGGCGAATAAAAATATGCATATGTTGTTTGACCGGGAACTTCAATAGGAAACTCAATGAGGTCGGGTGTACTGAAGTACGCTTTGTATTTCGCTATATCAGGTGATGAAGCCCAAGCCCTAGCTAGCCCCAGCCCCACCCCAACCGAACCCTATCGAAGGTAAAGAACGTCCTTACACTTTCATATTTCTATTAATGATGCAAGTCTCCACCAAGTCAAATTCTTGCAATATCATTCTTTTTAGAGTATGTCTAATTTAATAGATAGAATTTTCAAAGTTGGGCAACCAAGAAAAAGTAACAAGGGATTTTACATACATGCCAAAGCTTTGATTATTTATTTATTTATTTTCCATTTCATATTAGTAATTTTATATGTTTGATGATGGCAAGAAATACAAATTATATTTGAACATTGTACATACCTAATTTCCACTTGAAATCGGTTTTTTCTTTTATCAGTACTCGTTGACATACAGTAACAAACAATGTTTGATTAGAAGGACCCAAGATTTTCTCGATCAACAATAATTTTAGTAATCAAACTAGGCTAAAATTGCTGGAAATTCCTCTCAGCTTTGCCAAATTCAGCAAACCCCACCCCAACCTAACCCTAACCCCAGCACCAGCACCAGCCCAGCCCCACCCTAACCCCAACCTAACCCTAACCCCAGCCCCAGCCCCAGCCCAGCCCCTGCCCAGCCCCAGCCCCAACCTAACCCCAGCCCCAGCTAAACCCCAACCCCAACCCTAACCCTAACCCTAACCCTAACCCCAGCCCCAGCCGAACCCTAACCCTAACCCTAACCCCAACCCCAACCCCAACTGCAACCCCTGCCGAACCCTAACCCCAACCGCAACCCTAGCCCCAGCTATGAACCCTAGCCCTAAAATAATCAAAAATTTGTTTAATTGAAGATTTACTAACCTGTGCGGTGGAGGAGACGATCGACCGGTGGCAACAACGAAACGGAGGCGACGACGAAAACGACGACGAGGAAGAACAGCGACGAGAACGGCGGTGGCGACGACGAGAATGGCGGTGGCGATGACGAGAACGGCGGGAGAGATTTGGGGATTTTGGGTTCGCGCGCGATCGAGAGAGAGGGAAAGAGATAATCAGCGTAGGCGATCTGTGCCTTTTTAATTAAATCGTTATTTAGATGCCCCTACGGATTTGTCCGTAGGTCCTTGGATTGCGACTCCGTAGGGGCAAACACCAAATTAAGATTTAATATTTTTACTCTTGAACGTCTTGGACCGTAGGGGCAACCTTCTGGCCCTACGGCTTAATCCGTAGGGCCAATATAAATCTGCCCCTAAGGATTTCAATATCCGTAGGGGCAACCCCCTATTGTAGTAGTGACCTCTAAGAAGCAACTCAAGAAAAACCCTAGAAGCTCCAAACTGCTCAAAATTCAAACTTGATTCAACCATGGGGTGTAGGATGAGGTTGTGTGCATTTTTAAAGAAGGTGGTGTGGGGTTTTGAGATGGTTTTGGGGATGTTTTTATGGAGGTAGAGGAGGGTGAAGGAGGAAAGAGGAGATGAAGAAAAGGAGTTGAAGAAAAATGAGGTGAAGAAAGAATGGTGAAGGAGTCAAGTAGCCACACAACACTCTCTTTCTCCCTTTCTCATTCTCACTTTCTCTCTTGGCCTTTGCTTCATGTGTCATCATGTTGTCCCCCCTCTCTCTCATCAATCATGTGCTCTCTTTTTCTTTTCTTTTCTCTCTCATCTAAAAAGAACCAAATAACACAAATACAATAAAACAAATATGCAACAAAATGTAATATGTCATGGTGCACTAACCAAGGTTAATTAAAAAGACGGATTTAGCTTAATCATGATTAGTAGTGCACTAATCAAGTTTAATTTAAACATGCATATAATTAATTGCATAATTAATTATAAAATGCCCAAATCCAATAAATACCTTTAAAATTAATAATACATATTAAAATCCAATTATTTTCCAAATATTGATATTTAATTATACCATTTTACGAAAACCCTAATTCGCAAATCGAATAGTTTTCGTGAAATATATTATTTTAATATTTAAATTCCAAAAATAATATTTTATATTTCTGAAATGTTACATTACTGCACATTTTTATATCACATTTATCGTTTACATTTTATTTTTTATGCTACTTTGGGTGTTTTTGTCATTAAATACAAATTGCAGGACTTAATTGCTAAAAGACGGAAAAGTGCGCTAAAGTGAAGATCACGTGCGTGGAATGTACTTCATGGAGATAATCAGAAAAACTGAAGAGCAATTATCACAATTGAAACAAAGTTTGGGAATCTCAACACAAAATAAAACGCAACAAACTGTTTACGTACGTGCGATGGAATTCAATTCGGAGCTAAATAAAGAATTAAGAATCAATTAGTAGTTTTGGAACAAACTCTGGAAATCTAGAGATTAAAACAAATATTATGGAAGAAACCAAAATATCCCAGGTGCAAAAATTTCCGCCGAAATGCCCAGAAGATTCGGCTGGATTTCTGAAGCATATCAAGTCCAGATTTTTAGTGACGATTCGTATTTTTTAGTTATTCTGTAAAGTTTTTTCCAAGTCTCACAAAAGACTATATAAATTCCTTTACAGTCTAAGGTTTAAAATCATCTCTCTCATTACTTTCGAACTAGGGTTTTCTAAAGAGGGATTAGCAATTTGTAAGTTTTTTTATGCCATTAATAATGTTTAGTTATTTTAATTTCAATATGAGTAACTAATCTTTTTCTAAGTGTTTTTTATTTGCTATTTTTTGCGGTGTGATGTTTTTTGTAACTTTTATTCTTACTTTTATATGATGTTTCTTAATCTATATATGTTCATCACTTTTTGTTCTTAATCTAAAAAGCTAATTTTTATGAAAAGTTGACACCTTTAAGTAAAAATTAGGGATAAATAAGAAACTTAGAAACTAATTAGATTGATGATAGCATGACAACTTAGAAACTTAACTAGAGATGGTAGAGATAATTATAGATCATAAACATTCAATCTAGTTAATTGCTTTAATTTAGGAAAACCTAAAACCTGGTAGGTGTAAATCCATGACCTACAAATATGCATAGATGGTTAACTTAGATAATTTTAATAAACTAGAATTAAGGTTTTTAATTAAATCTAAATGATATAATATAATTGATAGGACAAAATAAAATAAAATAATTTATCTTATGCTTTTATGTTATTAATAGATCATTAATTAAAACTAGAAAAGAGAATAAAAGTTTATTAAACCACCATATTAGAAAAGCAAATAAAAACCCTAGAGCTTTCTCTCTCTTTGAAAACCAACTCTTATTTTAAATTGCACTTTTAAATTCTTAGATTTTTAAAACAACAACTTTCTGCAACTTAGTTAAAATTGATTAAACACGCCTCTTCGTGAAAACAATTCTCAAGTACTACTGCGATAAAACTGTATACTTGCGGTTTAATTTGGAGACTAATAAAATCCCTATTAAGTTTTTGGCGCCTTTGCCGGAGAGGCGTTGTCTTTAATTGATTTTAATTAAGTTTTAGTATTTAATTTTAGTATTATTTTATTTTATTTTATTAGATTTGATTCTACGAATTCTCTGTTTTAATTTTCGGGAATCAAGTCAAACTTTCGGGGAGAGCGGATCGAGAAGAACAGGAGGAAAATTTTCTGAATACCCAGAGTGAAAATATTTCAGCCGAAACATACATTACATATAACTCGGCCGAAAAAAAATTTGGGTTCTGAAATTTTTTTGTTGCATTTCTCGAGTACGTTCTAGAACTTTTTTCTAATTTTTGAGTAAGTGTCAATTTTGCAACAGAATCGAGGCAAATCTCTAGAGTTTAGGTACGATTTCGTTCTTCCTTAATTTATTCTTTTTTCCAATTAACAGTTTTTGCAGATTTCCTTGCGCAGCATAAAAAAGCAAAAAAATTAGTTTTAGTTTTTTTGTTTGTTTTAAATTTTATTTTGCATTGTATATTTAAAAAGATTTTAAGGGGCAACATCCAAATCCAGATTAGGTGGGGATTTCATCACCCTTCCTAGGCTCCACAAATCACAACTGAGTATCGGTATTAACCTACATTAACTTAAAAAATATTTAGACTTCAGCCTCCTAAGGTCATATAATGCTCAATAGGACAAGAGGAGGTTGTAGGTAATCTAACGGTTATTCGATTCAATCTTGAGATGTCTAGTTACATGTGACTAGTTGTGGTTATTTAATTAGGTCCTGCTATTTCGGTGATTTGTATAGCAGAACTCTCTCACTTAACTGGCACTGATCTGGCTTCAATATTGTTGAAGAACTGTTAGAGGATCTATTCTGTAATTTGCCTCTTGGTAGTTAGGAGCGGGTCTACTAACTTAACCTGCGTAACCTTATATCTAGGTTGTTTGCACATCTTTGATTGTGATTTTTTTAGAATCCCTAGTCATTTTAATTTTTGCATATAAAAAAACATAAAAAAAACATAAAAGAATATAACTAATATTCTTTTGCGTATGGTGTATGCACGTATGCGGTCGAGACGAAAAACATAGATTGAATCATCTTGATTTAGAAGATCCAATGGCTGAGATCGTTCCTGCTACACCCACCCTACAGGATAGATGCTATACTGTCCGCAAATCATTTCCAATCCTATACAATCTTACAGCTAGCAGCCGATGACTATGAAATTAAACTTGCTTTCATAAACTCACTTCCTAAATTTCATAGTCTAGAATCTGAAGACGCCTATGTCTTTATAAAGGAATTTGAGGACTTGTGCTTAATATTCAAATTGAAGCAGTTAAATGAAGATGCTGTAAAACTTAGACTAATACCATTTGCCCTCACTGATTAAGCTAAGCATTGGCTTTACAGTATGCCAGCCAACACTATTCACACATGGGAGTAGTTTACTAAAGCTTTCCTTAAAAAATTCTACCTGCATTTTAAAACCGCTAAATTCAGAAATAAAATTAGGACATTTTCACAAAAACCGGGGGAATCTTTTTGGAATATTTTAAACGTTTTAAAGACCTTCTCATTAAATGCCCACATCACAATATAGCTAAGTGGGAATTATTCCAGATAGTGTATGATGGTATGGAGTCTAAACTTATGATAGAGTCGATGTGTCGAGACGACTTTATGATGAAAAAGGAAGATAACGCATGGAATTATCTAGGGGAATTATCTGATAAAACCATGCAATGGGAGAGTACTAATGAGAGAGGTTCGACCACATCTAGGGGAGGGTTACACACAGTTGAAGCTACTATAGGGATGTAAGCCGAGTTAGCAGTAATAAGAAAAGCAATAGAAAAGCAATCAACTACAACCGTCCCCGTCCAACAAGTTAGAAAATTCTCTCCTTGCCTAAACTGTCAAGGTTCTTTCCACCTTTTTGAAGAATGTATCCTTCTAAGCGGTCCTCAAAGACAAGAGACCGCCAATGCTACATATCAAAATAATAATAATAATTCTTATTCTCAAACGTATAACCATGGATGGAGGAACCACCCTAAGTTACAATAGAATTAAGGCAACACTAGCCAACAATTCCAAAACCTAAGACAAGGTCCTCCACCCAACCCTACCCAACCTAATGCACAGTATCCATATTAAGGGTATAGGAATGAGAATGATAGGATTAATAACGTTGAACAGCAGCTGAACACCCTTCTACAAAATGAACTTACGTCACTTAAACAATCAATGGCTAATATGGAAAGGTAGATTGGTCAGCTCGTTGCAGCATTAAGAGGACGTGAGCTAGGCACCTCACCTAGCCAACCTATTACAAATCCTACTCAAATGAATGCATATAAATACGTTGAGATCGGAAAAACAGGTTGATAACCAGGTTAAGATGCCCGATAATTCTGTTGAGGTACCAGCTGATGAGGAGCAACAAACTCCCAATATTCCTACAAAATCGACATCAATTCCCACACCTACACCCAGATTCCACCCATCTTCTATAGATATCCCACTTGAGCTTAGAGCACCATATCTAAAACGCTTAAAGGCCAAGAAGCAAGATGCTAAAGTGGCAAAGATGATGGACTCATTTAAACAGGTCAATGTCAACATACCTCTCCTAGACATGATTGACCAAATTCCATCCTATGCTAAATTTCTTAAAGACCTATGCACTGAAAAGAGGGAAATGCAAGTGCCTAAGAAGGTTTTTCTAGCAGGTAATGTCAGTGACGTCCTACATAATGCATTGCCCATAAAATATAAGGACTTCGGTTGTTCTACTATTTCTTGCATCATAGGAGTTGCAATCATTAATAGAGTTTTACTTGATCTAGGTGCTAGTGTAAACCTTCTACTTTTTTCATTCTATGCACAGCTAGGATTGGGAGATCTTCAACTTACTAAGATTACCTTACAGTTGGCCGATCAATCCATTAAGACACCAAAGGGTGAGATCAAGGATGTGTTACTTAAAATAGGGGAATTTATATTTCCTGTGGATTTTATTGTTTTAGAAACACATTATGTTAAAAACCCTACAAATCAAATTCCGGTGATTCTAGGTCGACTATTCTTAGCTACCTCAAATGCGTTGATCAATTGTCGCAATGGTTCTATGCAGCTTTCCTTTGGAAACCTTAAAATAGAATTAAATATGTTCAACCTAGGAAGCCAACAAAGCGACATGTATGATCATAATCGTGAAGTCCATTTAATTCAAGAAGTTTCTCACAATGAGATAGGTAACTTTGAGGATGGTGGGTTGAAAGAGTTAAAAGAAACATTTAGAGAGGATTAATAGTGATGACGATGAGAGCGATTTTTATTTGTTGATACACATGATCAACTTAATAATACTTCTCCTATTCTTCATCATCAACTTAATACGGTAATGTCTCGAAATAGCTTCCTTGAAAACCAAATTTTGGTGTCAGAAAAGGAGAAAAACTTCTTTTAATGAATCTTTAAAAAACGAAAAAGAGAACTTGATTTTATCTTGCAATTCTTTGAAGAAGAAAATAATAGTTTGATTAAAATTTTTACTAGTGAAAATGATATTTTGATAGATAGATTAGAAAACGAGAAAAATATTTTTCTTTCACAAATGGATAAATGAGAAGGGGAGAAAATTGAATTTTTTCAAAACTTGCTATTCAATCAAAAACTATTAATGCTTTACAAATTGAAAATGAAGATTTAATTTTGGCATTAGATGTTTGGAGAAATGATCATGAAAAGTTGATTTCAACTTTTAAAAGCAAATTTGATTCTTTAAAATTATCCTATAATTCTCAAGACGCGTTGATAAAGGAAAAGATTGAACTTTCCCAAACAAAGCAAAAAACTTTTTAAATAAAGGTGATTTTGATTTTAAAACTTCAAATTTTCAAAAACCCTTTTCATCTAAATTTGTTAGCCACTATTCTAATCATAAATCTAGTTCCATGGGTATATCTAATCACACTTGTCACTATTGTGGTGCACATGGTCACTTTGCATATTCTTATGAGTTGAAAAAAATATATCTTTATATCCCAATTTGAAATGGGTTCTCAAAACAAACCCCAATAAACCCAAGAAAATTTGGGTACCAAAATATACACCCACATCTTATTTTGTACGAATTGAGAATTTAAAACCGGGAAGATTTTGGAAAAGGTAATATAAATGTGCGGGTATAACAAGGTATGTACTCTAACACAATGAAGACATTGTTTAACATAAGTGTGGGGTGATTTTGTAGAAATTATTTAAATTTTTTATTTATTTACTATCTTTTAGGTTTTTATTTTCATTTTATTTTAGATTTTCGAATATAAAAGAGAGGAAGAGATTTAAGAAAAGCAAAAAAATTAGATGTTTTAGAATAAAACTAGTAATATATGGTCATGAGCTGTTGTCCTAAGGATTAGTATGATGAATGAGTCACTAATCTGCGGATAAAAATAAATATGAAAGATAGTCTCTATTCTTGAGTCCAAACTTCTGAATGTTGACACGCTACTACATGCACATACACACATCTTGAAGCTTGAGTTAGTAGAAGAGACCTTGAAATACTCTTGTCTATAATGTCTCAGTATGAAGGAAAAATATAATTATCAACAAAAGATAAATGCCACGGAAAAAGAAGAAAAAATAATATCATGAAAAAAATGAACACTGTCTTGCAATCGTCAAGGTAGCATAAAAAATTCAGCGAGGGTGTTTCATCACCTAGTGACTTAGACCAACAGGTTTGGGATCATTTGCTATGCCTTAAGTATTGCAAGATTAGGATATTGATAATTATGCCTTAATAAGTGAGCACATTCATGAATCGGTTGGTTAGTGACTCAAGAAGCAATAACGGTCGCGTGAAAGGAGTGTGAGCAACTCCACCAAAAATGTCAATGGCTAAAAAGTACCAGGGAGCTGTGGGCAAAGGTATGATAGCTTGAATTGAATTTTCAAAGTGTAAGGGTGTCCTTTATATACACGTAGAGGTATATAATTGATGTTTAGAGAGGAGATAGGGAGGATGACTAAGATGATGTTCTATTGAGGGAGGATGTGATTTTCGACTTCTTTTCACGACTATTAAGATAAGGCTCAGAAAAACAAAAAATCTAGTGTAGTTCAAAACTCTTATTTTCAAGTTTTTTCTTTTATATGTTCCTATCTTTGTATTTAGTTTTCACTTTTCTATTTTTGTTTCCTTTATTTTCTTTTATAGGAGAAGAGTAGTTTAATTAGATTTTAGTTGATAGAGTTAGATATTAGTTTAGTTGAAACTCTAGATTTGTTCGAGATCTAGCAAAAGATAAGTGTGGGGGTGTTTGATTGGTGCAATTTGTTGCACATTTTTATATCACATTTATCATTTACATTTCATTTTTTATGATACTTTGGGTGTTTTTGTCATTAAATACAGATTACAGGACTTAATTGTAAAAAGACAAAAAAGTGTGCTAAAGTGAAGATCACATGCGTGAAATGTACTTCAGGGAGATAATCAGAAAAATTGAAAAGCAATTATCACAATTGAAACAAACTTTGGGAATCTCAACACAAAATAACAGAAGATGCAACAAACTGCTTACGTACGTGCGATGGAAATCAATTCGAAACTCAAGCAAAAACCGAGAATCAATTCTCAGTTTTGGAACAAACTCTGAAAATCTAGAGATTAAAACAAATATTATGGAAGAAGCCAAAATATCGCAGGGGCAAAAGTTTCGTCCGAAATGCCCATACTAGAAGATTAGGTCGGATTTCTGAAGCATATCAAGTCCAGATTTTTAGCGACGATTCATATTTTTAGTTATTCTGTAAAGTTTGTTCCAAGTCTCACAAAAGACTATATAAACTCCTATATAGTCTAGGGTTTAAAATCATCTATCTCATTACTTTCGAACTAGGGTTTTCTAGAGAGGGATTAGCAATTTGTAAGTTTTTTTATGCCACTAATAAAGTTTAGTTATTTTAATTTCAATATGAGTAATTGATCTTTTTCTAGGTGTTTTTTATTTGCTATCTTTTATGGTGTGATGTTTTTATAACTTTTATTCTTGCTTTTATATGAATTTTTCTTAATCTATATATATTTATCTCTCTTTATTCTTAATCTAAAAAATCTAATTTTTATGAAAAGTTGACGCCTTTAAGTAAAAATCAGGAATATATAAGAAACCTAGAAACTAATTAAGTTGATGATAGCATGACAACCTAGAAACTTAATTAGGAATGATAGAGATAATTATAGATCATAGACATTCAATCTAGTTAATTGATTTAATCTAGGAAAACTTAAAACATGGTAGTTATAGATCCATGACCTACAAATATGCATAGATGATTAACTTAGATAATTTTAATAAACTAGAATTAGGGTTCTTAATTAAATCTAAATAATATAATATAATTGATAGGATAATATTAAATAAAATAATTTATCTTATGCTTTTAAGTTATTAATAGATCAATAGTTACAAATAGGAAATAGAATACAATTTTATCATATAAACCACCACATTAGAAAAGCAAATAAAAACCCTAGAGCTTTCTCTCTCTTTGAAAACCAACTCTTATTTTAAATTGAACTTTTAAATTCTTAGATTTTTAAAATAACAACTTTTTGCAACTTAGTTAAAATTGATTAAACACATCTCTTCGTGGGAACAATCCTTAAGTACTACCGCGATAAAGCTCTATACTTGCGGTTTAATTTGGAGACTAATAAAATCCCTATCACAAAGTATCTGCTTACCTTCATTGATGACTTTTCGAGAAAGGTTTGGGTCTATTTTTTGAAGCACAAAAGTGATGTGTTTACTACATTCAAGCAATGGAAAACGCTACTTGAGAAGCAAACAGGAAAGCAGATCAAGTAACTGAGGACAAACAACGGGTTAGAGTTTTACGGTGGAGATTTCTACGATTTCTGTAAAAACAAAAGGATAGTTCTGTATCATACTGTTGTCTACACACCATAGCAGAATGGAGCAGCGAAGCATATGAACCGAACTCTTATGGAGAAAGCTCGGTGTGCATGTTGTCTAAAGCAGCGCTTGGCAAGGAGTTTTGGGCAGAAGCGGTGAACACGGCATACTTCATTGTGAATCGGTCACCTCATATATTGCTAGACAGTAAGAAACCGGAGCAGGTATGGTCAGGAAAGCACACCGATTATTCAACACTTAAGATGTTTGGTTGTCCCGCTTATGCACATTGCCGTGAAGGCAAGTTGGATTCTTGAGCGAAGAAGTGCATATTTCTTGGTTATGCTACCGGCGTTAAAAGTTATAGATTGTGATGTTCAGATCCTAAATTGCATAAATTTATGATTAATAGAGATATGAATTTTGATGAATATGTTATGTTGAAGCCGAAGATTGTGAAATCTCCAGTTGAAAATGGTTCAAAGAAGAATGAGTCGAGCGTTGATATTGAGGTCGGTGAAAACTCGGGTTTGCAGGAGATCTCTCCTTTACCATCGTCTGAAGAAGCTCATAATGAGCAATGCTATGATGAGGGGTATCTTCTCGCTCATGACCGAAAAAGAAAGGATATTAGACCGCCACAAAGATATGGCTACGATGATCTAGTGGCGTATGCGCTGTCCGTTGCAGAGGCAGTTGACAGTAGAGAGCCGACGAGCTATCAACAAGGCATCTCATTCGATTAGTCAGCCCGTTGTCTAGTAGCTATGAATGAAGAGATTGAGTCTCTTCACAAGAACCAGAATTGCAAACTCGTGAAGCCCGAAGGAGGAAAGAAAGTAATTGGATACAAGTGGGTTTTCAAGAAGAAAGATGGTCACCAAGGGGCGGTTGATACGAGATACAAGGCACGGTCGGTAGCTAAAAGCTATTCGCAGGTTCAGGGAGTTGAGTTTAATGAGGTATTTTCTATGGTTGTTAAGCACACCTCTATACATGTCTTGCTCGGTTTGGTAGCTATGCAAGATTTAGAGATCGAGCAGCTCGATGTGAAGACAGCATTCTTACATGGTGATTTGGTAGAGAAGATCTACACTCAATAGCCCGAGGGTTTTGAAGTTGAAGGTAAAGAAGACCAAGTTTTTTTGCTAGAGAAGTCTTTGTACGGTTTGAAACAGTCACCTAGACGTTTGTATAAGAAGTTTGACTCCTTAATGATAGGTATTGGGTTTACGAGAAGTATGGGCGATAGTTGTGTTTATTCGAAGTAGCTCGTTGATGGTTCTTTTAAATACTTGCTATTTTATGTTGATAATATGTTGATAGCAGAAAGGTATATGGTTGATATTCAGAATTTGAAAGAACAGTTGAAAGGCAAGTTTGAGACCAAGGATTTGGGAGTGGCCAAGAAAATACTTGGTATGGTGATAAGATGAGATCGTAAGGGAGGAAAGCATTACATGTCTCAACATCGATATGCTGAGAAAGTTTTGGAGCGTTTCGGCATGACAAATGCTAAATCGGTAAGTACTCTGTTGGCAGCTCATTTTAAACTTTCAGCTCGTTCATTACCGCAAACATAGAATGAGATTAAGTATATGTCGAATGTTCCATATGAAAATGCAGTGGGTAGTATTATGTATGCCATGGTTTGTACACGACCGACATTTCACATATAGTTCTGTTGTTAGTCATTATATGGCATCTTCTGGTAGTATTATGTATGCCATGGTTTGTACACGACCGACATTTCACGTATAGTATATGTCGAATGAGACAGTGAAATGGATATTACGATATCTACGAGGTACGTCAAACGCGGGGTTGGTGTTTGGAAGGATCGACGACAGTTTGGTTAGATTCATC
Source organism: Agapanthus africanus (assembly GCA_030015575.1). Taxonomy (NCBI): domain Eukaryota; kingdom Viridiplantae; phylum Streptophyta; class Magnoliopsida; order Asparagales; family Amaryllidaceae; genus Agapanthus; species Agapanthus africanus. The sequence continues at coordinate 494,894,102 of CM057348.1, read as the reverse complement.
GATTCGGATTATGTAGGTGATCTCGACGGATGAAGGTCGAACACCGATTATATATTCTCCTTGGGGGATGTGTCATCAGTTGGCGTGCTTCGTTATAGCCTACGATAGCGTTGTCTATGACGGAGGCGGAGTATATGGCCATTGTTGGGGCCGTTAAGGAAGCAATCTGTTTGAAGGGATTATTTTCGGAACTTGGTATTTAAAATGATACAATAGTAGTCTACTGTGATATCCAAAGTAGTATTCACTTGACGAAGGATCAGATGCATCATGACAGGACGAAGCACATTGATATACGGTACTGGTTTGTGCAGGAAGTCATTGAAAAAGAAGAGATTTTTATGAAGAAGGTTAGCACAACGGATATTCTAGCCGACATGTTAACAAAATCTCTTTCGGTTGTTAAGTTTGAGCATAGCTTGAACTTAATTGGAGTGCATCGCACTCATTTAACCCCTTGAGGGGTTTTGTAGTGAAGATATTATTAATTTTGGTGGAGGAGTTTGAGGGAATGCGAGGCAAGGTGGAGATTTGTTGTGATGCCTCTCATTCTATCCCTGTTGATTTCCTAAGTTGATCCGGTGTTATCATCGAAGCTGTTTGAGATTGAAGTTTATATATAAGACAGGTGACAGATGTGTGGAGCTAAAGTCCAAACGTCCGCTTAGACTTTATATGCTTAGCATACATTAGGCAAACGTATGACTCTATAAGTCCAGACGTCTATGAGCACTCTGCTCTTTTGAAGACGTGAAGGTCAGACGTCTAAACATCCTTATTCAGACGTCTGGGTATACTCTGTTGATTCGAAGATACTTAGACAGTCGTCTTGGAATCGTTCTGCAGACATCTGCCGTGTTCAAGGCCGGATATTTTCTTTAGTTAGGAAATTAGTTATTTGGGTAAATCTTTTATATGCTATATATATTGAAGTATGTAGCAACCCTAGATCTGTGATGCCTTTGTGATAGCTATTGAGAGAACCCTTTTGCTATTGTGAGAACTAGGGTTTATATATGGGATTTGTATTCGTCCGCCGTTTCATACTCCTCCACTTTTGGTTATTAATAAAGTTTCGCTTTCGCCTATTGTGTTGGTTAGTACTCTATATTTCTAATTTATCTGTAGTTTACTTATTTGATTGCTTTTTTATCATTTGTGTTATTGCTTCATAATCGTCTTGTCGCAAAGTACCCCGTCCATGAAAACAGGCTTCCATGTGCGTCTTCAACTATTAACGATGACCTTTTGGGTAGATTCTACCAACTTGCCCGTATTCAACGAAAACACATCGAATCCATATTCGACACGAAATGAAATATTTCGTCGGATAGGATGGACCAGTTTGTAACGTGTGGCTATTGGAAACGCTAACCCAATCGATACTTGTCGTCGATAATGACATGGCTCTCCTTTGTCGTCGGGTTGCAAATATATAAATAGTTCGTCCCATCATAGTTCCTACATTGGAGATAAAAGAAACCATTGGTAGATGCAATAATCATCTTGCATTGCCATTGATCGCTTACAAAGCTAAGGCAAGGATCCAGGATTCTAATCAGAGCTCCGAACGTCGGAAGAAAGATGAGATTGTTTCCATGGAAACTGGCGACGATCGCACTACTAGAGATCGAAGAGGCGTGACGGGATTGTTCAAGCGCGAAAGCCGGACCGCTGGACACAAGTTTGTACCTAGTTTTATCGACGCACTTGGTATATCAATAGTATTATCAATATACCAAAACACACAAAATAAAGGAGTTTGTTATGATAATGGAGTTAATATAGTAAGTGAACGATGCTTGTTTTTTCATAGAAGTTATATATATGTATAAAAGGATCGCATGTCAAAAAACTAGCAATTTCCTAATACTAGTAGCTTATAAACAGAGCATGTAAAGCAAAACATTACGGAACCCCCACAAACTTAAGCAAGCGTAACCATGTTGTTATGATTGAAAAACGCCCTTCGCTTCTTCAATTTTGTTTTAGCTTATGATTTAAAATCTGGAACAATATATAGCATTGTTTTAAGAATGCAATAGCTTATGATTTAGAAATTTGGAACAATAGTATTGTGATTTAAGAACTTTTCATTGAAAACAATTGTTATCATCGCAAGAACGGTAATATACTCCAATTTGGATTCTAAAATCAATTGAATCCATTTTGGTAAATTATAAAATGGTAACACATGTACGAAACATTGAATCAATTTCGCTGGTTAGGCTATTAGATATTCGTTCGGGCAGGTAGTGAGAAACAACAAGATCTCTGTAACAAAGATTAAATAGTAAAACCTGTAATAATATGACTATAAGAAAAAGAGAAGAATATGACTATACTTTGTTAATGTCCCCTCACTTGTACAGATTATACAATCCCTGGCTCCAATTAATCTCGCAAAAAATGTATTTAGAGATATTATATTCATCGATGACCGAGAAATTCTAGACTTATAGCAGAGGGTGCCAGTCCATGATCAGATAGATAGATATTGAGGGTTGTAGAACTTGCTCAAATGCCTAATCCCATTTTCACAAAGAATTGTTACTATTATGTGTCCTGGACCTAAAGATCGTGCCAATTTCATGGCTCCAACACAATTCATAGCTGACGAGCTCCCGACGAAAGGTCCATCGTTCTGTAAAAGAAACCTGGTACATATCACATTTTAAGATAACTACCAGAAGTTACACATACGATGAGTTTTCACTAAATCCCCATAAACTATTACTAAAATGCCATAAGTATCACATTTTTTAGATAGATATATAATCTATATATACTGGCAATAAATACCATGAACTCAGTCGGTGGCTGATGATAAATACAATGAACATTTTAATGCCATATCTTTTCAATTATAATTATTCGTATGTTATTAAATCAATGGCTAAATTGAAAAACAACATGGTATTTAATTGATATTGTTCAAATTTGGGTTACTTATTAATATCCCTTTTTGATTTCTCAACCACCACCACGACCATCACCCACCCCGCCCCCAAAACAAAAAAACAAAAAAACCAACTAACTTGAAGCCAGGTAATCTATCGTTGCACAAAATCTACATCTAACTTGTTTTAGTTTTAGACGAAGCAAGAAAAGGGGAAATAAGTTACAAGCAGATATGGATAGGAATCTAACACTTTCTATTTTCATATGCAATACATGTTAATGAAATAACAGTTTTCCGAAACCAGAGCTGGAATTCTAAAACAAACCATGAAGGCAAAAAAAAAATTCAATTAATTCTGATTATATGAGCTGTTATGAAGGACAAAGATATTAATGAATTCATTACAAGAAAATATAAATGCTTATATAAACAGAAAGAAATGAGCATATTAAACAACACATGATATCAGCCCCACAATTTTTCATCGGATATAATGATTGAGGATCGGCAGTCGAACCATACTATTGTGATATGAGAACACTCTTTGGTCCATCGAGTAGTACTTAACTGTCGGGCTAATCATGCAACATCTTTCCACCTTTTTGGTCTTCAGATCATAGGATAAGACCGTATATTTCTTCTTTCTGCCGATCCTCAAGTACAGTTTCTCTCCGCCTTCAAAGGGTAAGGGCCACACATCGTAACCATCCAAAAGTATCTCCGAAGCAGTCCTCCCTATCCTCCTCCTCCTCATTGTGTGGCAAAAACTGGAAAACACGTCTCGGTTACCTTGAATCATATCGTCAAAGATCACCAAGCATGTGCACTCCCACACTTTGGTACTTTCAGGTTTCATCATCCAGACTTGTGTGCATTTGCTATCAACCCTTGTACATGTGACAAAACCATTGCATGCCCCGATCTCCTGATGAAAGCATGGCGAGTCTTGCTCAGGTAGCGTTATACAGTGGGCAAGATCATTCCGAACATCATACGATATCAAATACTCGTTGCAGTCCCAATACAGTACTCCGCCCACGAAAACAGGCTTCCCCGCGCGTCTTGAACTATTAACGATGAACTTTTGGGTAGATTCTACCCACTTGCCCGTATTCGACGAAAACACATCGAATCCATATTCGGCATGCATTGAAATATTTCGTCGGATAGGATGGACCAGTTTGTAACGGTCTGGTGCGGCTACCGGATCAAACGCTAACCCAATCGAATCTCGAGACCTGTCATCGATAATGGCATGGTGCTCCTTCGTTGCCGGGTTGCAAACATATAAATAGTTCGGCTCGCCATATTTCCAGCATTGCAGACAGAAAAGACCATTGGTAGATGCGATGATCCTCTTACATTCCCATCGATCGCTTACAAAGCTAAGGCAAGGATCCGGGATTCCAATCGGAGCTCCGAACGTCGGAATAAAGACGAGATTGTTTCCATGGCAACCGGCGAAGACCGCACCACAAGAGATCCGAGAGGCGTGACGGGATTGTTCGAGCACGAAAGCCGGGTCGCTGGACACGAGTTTGTACCAAGTTTTATCGACGCACTTGAATCTTGCGAGGGTCTTGAAAGGAAGAAAGGGGAGGATATGAGAGAATATGATGTCCTGAGGAACTTCAACAGGGCTCTCTCTCCTTGGCCTCTTTGATGGAGGAGGATCCATGATGAAAAATCAACGCAAAGTTGTGAATAATTAATGTAGAAAAATATTGAAGAGTAAATACTACCACATTAATTTATATATATGGAGGCAAAGCTTAATAATACAGCAACTCCTGATTATATTACGATTCTCTCAAGAAAAGATAAAGCAATATAACCGCTTGCCAAAATTAGAAGTTACCTATTAAAACCTTCTGTTTAAACCAAAATTTTAAGTTCCAAATAATCTGTGCTGATATTTTGGGGGGAAAGAAATTTTAAGTTCCAAATAATTAAATTAAATACCCAACAATTTAAAAACTTGGATAAGGCTAAAAAGAAATTCAAATAAGAAAAAGAAATATATGTAATCTAGGATTACTTTTGGCTGCACGTGTGTTTAAGATTACACTTAACGAATAACAAAAATATAACCATATTAAAGAAATCAATAATATTAAAGTAGGTGCTACTCCAGTTGGAGTGCTCTAAAAATAAAATATTTCCCATTTTGGTAAATTATAAACTTTTTATTTGGTAATCCAATACATGGCAAGAGATGTACGTAGCAAACATTGCATCAATTAACTGAGAAAAAACAAGATCTATGTCCGATTACAAAATAAATACAAAAACTTGAATTAAAATATAAAAAGAAAAAAGAATGACTATACTTTGTTGATGTTCGGTCACTGGTACAGATTACGTAATCCCTAGCTCCAACTGATCTTGCAAAAATTGCTGTTAAATAACTCTTGAGCGAATTTATAATCTATCAATAATCAAGAAATTCAAAACTTGTAGCAGAGGGTGCCGGTCCATGATCAGATAGATATTGAGGGCCGTAGAACTTGCTCAAAAGCCTAATCCCGTTATCACAAAGAATTGCGACTATTGTGTGTCCCGGACCTAATTTCATGGCTCCAACACAGTTCATTGTAGACGAGCTCCTGACGAATAGTCCACCGTTCCGTAAGAGAAACCTCATACAGATCGCATTTTAAGATAACTACCATAAGAGAAACCTGGCACCTCAAAGCCTTCTGTACTATTTGTCCAACCTGTTTCAATATCTTTCATGTAAAACCAAATCCTCTGTCTTATGGGAGACTGCATTATAGCAGTTAACCATATACAATCCACATATATCTATCGTGACATAGAAGTCAATTTGTGATATTGAAGTCGAATACATCCACCACGAAACTTGCCCTATGGGTCTGATGTTTCAAGCACGCCGTATACTATTCACGGGCAAGCTTCGTGATATTGAACTCAAAAATCCCAAAGATCATAAACACATGCCCCTACGGATAAATCCGTAGGGGCAACCAGTAGTCCCTACGGATTTATCCCTAGGGACTCAAAATACGTTCGTAGGTCCAAAAGCCACAGGGGCAAGTCTTTTTCCTGATCATGTCCCTATGGAGTAAACTTTGCCCCTAGGCTTAATAGGTAGGAGCGGTTATCCTGCGGATTACTCCGCAAGGTAAAAATATTTTTTAAACTTTCTGTTAAAAACATTAAAAAATCATACTTACAGAGTTATACGTAGGGGATTATTAATGCTCGTACGTCTAAATCCGTAGGGATAAGTTTTCCCCCAATTACTAAGTTCACAGGGACCAAATATCATACATTATGATATTTTGTCTCTACGAATTAATTCGTAGGGGCAATATGTGTCCCTACGGATTAATCCGTTGGTGCAACAGTTGCCCCTACAGATAAATTCGTAGGTACAAAAAATCCGGTTTTTTTTAAAAGTGCTTCCTGTTTTTTTCTCCCGTCATGTGCACAATAATATATATATCATATAGCCAAATACAGAAATATTCATAAACAATATCGTACGCATAATATTTAGCCAAATATAGAAATATTCATAAACAATATCGCACGCATAATATATAAAGAAATAAACAAACAGATTATGAAATCAATCTAAAATCATCGTAAAGATCCAAACAATCACCGATATCGTCTAAAACATACAATATATATCAAATAAGTACATCCAACCTAAAAAATATAAATAAATATGTCCTAGCTCAGTCCAGCTCATCTACCTCTAATAAACGCCGAAATCTGGCGTATCTGCTCCTCGGTGCAGCACTGGGTCAACAAAAACTCGACTAATGAAGGAGTGGTCTATGCAGGAATTTGAATGGTCTGCACAGGAGTCTGGGTGGGCTGTAGAGCCATAGGAGTGATCTACGGAGTGTTGGATATAGTACCCTCAAAGTCAATTATTGAATCACAGGCAGTGATTGCAATGATTAAGGGAGGACCTATGCCGGAAGGACAGTCTTACTCAAGTGATAGTATGCTATCTGGTTTATCTTTATCATTGTGTACATGCTTTAGGTGACATTACATGTCACTATTACACATTGATAGAGCCCTTAGGATTCTTTCTTGACTACCCGCAGTATGATAGCGATCATATATGTGAGAGTTGGGTAGTCTATAAGCACATCCTTAAAGTGGTCCCTAGTCGTAGGAGTTTCGAGACTGGGCATCGATACTCCATTAGTAGACTAGTGTATACAGTCGAGACCCCGACGAGGGGCGGTGGCCGGTCTCACAAGCCATTGGTGTCAGTTGGTTCACCTAAGATGTATACATGTGCTCCTTGGGTTATGAGTACACCGGACAGGACTCGCTGGGAACATGCTAGTTGGTATTATACCTAGCGTCAGATAGCAGTTCCCTGGTGACATGTGTACAGGTTAGTTCATCGACTTGAGATCGTCATTTGTCTCGTGTGAGTTCCCACTGTGCTTTGATTACTACCCTACCACGACTCAAAGGAGTCGTGCAAACAGGTTTTAGTTGGGTACAGTCTCGAGCCACATGGAGGCAGTGAGCGGATCGGCAGAGGTTTCGTCTCTTCCGGTATTGGGGGTGAGATCGCTCTGTGTCTAGGAGAGCCATTACACGAAGTCCTTGGCCAAGGCACGAGAATTACTGGTAGGTATTCCAGTAATATCTCAGAGTGTTCTGGGCTACACTCCGACACGACTTATACCGCTTTTGGAGGTCTGACTTTTACCAACCCCCTAGGCCCGACATGCGATGCTCATAGCCGAACGGACCGGACTGTACGGATATTGTCACTGACAGGCTCAGTAGGGTGTCAGGATGAGTTCGCTCATCGACCTCCCTTTTGGTCAATACCTGGTAGCCCGTTACGTACAGCTAGTACCACTGACGTGCTAGTGGTTAAATCCACAGCCAAAGTATTGACGAGTCTTTAGAGTCCCCCACAGACAGTTTCTCAAGTTTCGAGCGAAACGTTGTAGAGGCCGTATGATATATGGCAGGGTTCGGTCATATACGTGTACTTGTGCATGGATCATGATCGGACGGATCATACTTGTAACATTTTAAAAATAATTAAATAAATAAATTTTTTTTTAAGTGAATTTTAGGATTTTCGGTAAAATAAAATGTATTTTTCGAAAAACAAAACCGTAATTATTTTTCACTATAAATTTAAAAATACCTATTTTAATTATGTTATTACTAGTAAATGGTGTTTATTTAGTCACTTATAAATTTTTAGTTTAATTAAATATTTTTCCTAAATTAATTGTTTTAAATATTAACATAAGCTTTATTTTTACACTAAATTAGTGTAAATTAAAAATTTGAATGGTTTTAATTTGTAAAAATGAACCATGGCATATTAGAATTTAGTGTGTTTCATGCAAAATTTATTTGCAAATTTTTCCAAAATTCTAGAGTTTTCTTGGGTTGTTCTAGAAAAGAAATAAAAAGAAATTAAGTAAAGTAATGAAAAGACATAATGAAGTGATATTTTGGGGGAAACTTCTACACAACTCCTCATTCATTTCTTCCTCTCCCTCACCTCCCAAACTTGGCCGGCCTCACCCCCATGGCAGCCCCCCCATTTTCCAATTTTATTTTAACTCCAAAAATCATCAAAAATCCTCCAAAATTCAATAAAAATTGCACAAAATCCTAATAAATTCCTACCCTTTATTCTTTGCTCTTCTTTAAATGGATTTTGGAGTGGGAAAGCATGCATTTTGGAGGCTCATTTTCATGTTTGGACTTTATGTTGTGGAGGTATAAATCTTTCTCTTTTGATTTATTTCTATTAGATGTTTCTTTTAAAGCATAATTAGATTTATTAAATTAATTCTATTTGCAAATTTTAAAATTCAAGTTAGGGTTTGTAAATTCAAGTTGTGGTTTTTATTAATTAAATAAGGTTATATTAGCTAGTTTAACATTTTTTTTAGTGGAAAAATCTTGCATGGTTGTTGTATAATAATTTGTTTATTCAAATTGTTTTACTTAAGCTATTTAGCTAACTAGTTTTTATAAAATGTATATGTGGATAATATAAAATTCTAATTAAGGTTGCTATCATTAGATTATAGTTTTAGTGAGAATATTAGCATGTTAATGGAAAGAAAAACTTAGTTTGATCACTGGTTTCTTTTGATAATTGGAAAATACTAATAAAATGCTATTTTTGTAAACTAGATTTTGGAAATTCCTAAATAAATGAGATTAAAAATATAAATTATGGTTTCATTATATAATTATCATCATGAATTGTAGTTTAATACATTAACTCATGCAAAATCAAGTTTGTTGTGAAATTGTGGAATTTGGCTTGTAAGATGTTGAAAATTGATAAAGGTTGCAAACTAGAAATTCCAAATCCATACATATTTGTGTAATAAAAATATAGTAATGGTTTCTATAATCTAGTTAGGCTATTTAATGAGTTTTATGACCATTGGTTTCATCTAAATGTCAAGTTTTGAAGAAAAACGGTAAATTGGCATTTCCGGGTTTTACGAAATCGGGCGATTTGATGGATTTTAGTGTTTCGATGAATTAAATCATGTTTTATAATATAAGTAATGAGTTTTAAAACTATGAGTTGTTTTTTGATGTTATCTCGATCCATCGGAGTTTGTACGCCGATATCGAGCGATATCTGGTTCTTTTGCGTGGACGGGACATAGGTTTTAACCTATGCTTGTTCCTTGCGTCGTTTTGACTTTTGTATGTGATTCAGTTTACGATACTATTTATATGTTTGCGTTTAGGTACCCCTCACATGGACTGCGGGCGATGAAGAGGAGGATGGCGACACCGTCTTCGGCAGACATGGACCAGGTGAGTAGATGCATATCTACGGGGGGAAGTCGGGTGGATGGTGTTTAGCACCCCCGCAACGTAGAATAGGAATAGTACTTATTGACATTAGGAAGCCAGATGTGACCCTAGATTCTTAACGAGTAGGACCCTAGTAATAACCCTAGGCTGGACTAGACTGATTTAGGAAGACCATATCAGAGGATGAATATCTTGGAAGAGGTTCGTAAGTTTCAGGTAGAAACACCCACACGCACACACTGAAACTCGACATGGTGTATACGTGTATGTGTATATATATATAGGACTAGGTATAGGTATATATATATATATATACAACACGGATATGGGATACATTGATGTGATATGATACACAGGAATGAAACAGTATAACTGGGCTTGATGCCGTGATTCTTGGCTATACAGTCGTATTAAAATGTTAGCGGATCATTAGAAAATGATAATGAACAGGTATACATAAATTCTAATGGGTAGTGATGATATTGAGGTACATGGGACTCTAAAATAGAACCCAAAGTGTAACTTGTGACTGATCACGATATGATATATGTATGACTTGATTACGACATCATATAGGTGTGACCTGATGTCGATATCATATAGGTGTGACCTGATGTCGATATCATATAGGTGTGACTTGATGACGATATGATATCAGTATGACTTAATCACAATATGATACTTATGACATGATATTTCTGAGGATAAATTAATGAGGTATATTTATGATGGCAATGTTATATAATTGATGTATGCGATTACATCATAGCACCTTGATCATGACATGTGATGATGATGATATTATACGAATAATGAGACACGTAGGTGATATTTGACCCGTACCCCGATATTGGGATGCCGTACGATGGATTTTACCGTACGAGGCATAGATGTGATGATTGATCCGCACTCTTGATTTGAGGAAGTCGTACTATGTACGTGACGCTATTGAGGCTGGATCGCCGACTATTAGAGATATGGACTCAGACTTTAGGTGTACTCCTACTTCTTATCGACTAGTTCTTAGGTTTAGTTTTCCTTAGGGGGTTAGATGGACACTAGTTTAGGTTCGAGTCTTACAGTGGTAGTTATATTTGTATATCAAATGGGTGGGTAACACACATCTGTCTTTACTTTTATACCGTAATCATAATGTGCATGTTCATATATATGTTTCTATAATCAGCATAAAACTTTGCCTGTTAGGACACCAGCACCATTACCGATGATGCGCATATTCCACGCACACTTATTTGCCGGCTCACACACATCATCATCGGTAATTGCTATGTCACGTACACTTTAGATCATATTATCTTTTATTGATAGAATCAGTTAACAAGTAGACCGATATAATATTGTGATTACTCTCGGATGTTAGTATAGACATGGTATTTATTACTTAGACATTCATGCATTCATATTTTCATGTTATCATGCAGTATTATGGGCATATGCCGACACTTATCATATACTTACTCATGATTTTGAGATTTGGGTTTCTATGAGATTTCTGGATTTTTGGGGAAAACCGCAAGAATATATAAAAGCTTCTCTCTCTCTCCTCCTCTCTTTTTAAAATATAAGATGCGGTTTTCTCATGATGTATGTGTCGTCCACCATGAGATTTCATGTTTTCTGTTGGATTTCGAGACCCGATTCGAGGAGTGGATGAACCGTCTCGGGTACATGGTGGGCCCGGTGTTGGAGTAAAAATTTACACCCCGGTTGACCAAGTCAAAATCAAAGTCAACCCCAAGCCAGGTGGGCCCAAGCCCAGGTCAAGCGGGCCCATGCCCAAGTCGAGCCCGCAGCCAGCCTCCCCATGCCAACAACAAAATCATGTAATAAATAATTTTTATGTAATTGTTTATGCATGAAAGTAAACAAAATGGGCATAAAGCCAATATTTTGTAAGCCCATGACTTATGTGCAAAAATGAAATGGCACATGAGCCATGGGATGGCTAAAATGCCATTTTTGTAAAGCCCAAGGGGCTATATGTAAATATGTAAGCCTATATAAGGCAACATGATGATGAATAAAGGATACACTTTTTCATTCCCCCAAATACTAGGGTTCTTTGTGCCTCCTGCTCCTTCTCCAAGGTTCTAAACCTTCTCAATTCTTTTGAATTAAATCAAGAGTTTTACTCTTTCTTTTCCAAAACTAAGTAGTTTTCCACCACAAAACCCACAAAGGGGAACTCAGATCTCCCATCAAATCTCAAAAAGGAGTGATTTTTAAAATCTCCTACTTCTTGATCTTCAAGATCCGACCAAACAACAGAAGGAAGAAGAAGAACCCCCTTCATCAGCTTCAAAACATCCTAGGAGTTTAACTCCATACATATATACATAACAAATATTTCCTTTCTGAAGCATAGCTTCTGTTTCTTAGGCTAAAAGCCTCTTTTTCTCGCCGGCGCTCAAGCACAGAGCGCCCGCGTGCCGACACGTAGCGCACTTGCGCTCAAGCGCACTGCGCTCAAGCGCAAAACGCCCACGTGCCGACACGTGGCGCGCTTGCGTCTGAGCGCACAGCACCTAAGCGCACAGCGCTCAAGGCACTGGCCCCACGCATCCTTTGGATGCCTTTTCCCCCCTCTTTCCTTTATATATATATACATATATACATATATATATATACACACATATGTATAAATATTTACATACACATATACTCCGCGACACTGTCCCTGTTAGAAAAAATTTCTAACGGGGCGCTGCCCCGCACCCCGCAAGGGGGCTGCTAGCCCCCTTGACCCCCAACCCGCTATCCGGGTAGCGGGACCCCCGTAAAAACTCTGCGTGGCTCCCGATATATCCAAACCCCCCTTTCAAAACACAACACACGTACACTGTACATTGAGTTCGCATGACCATTTTAACCCGTTAATCGGAGGTTCCCTCGCCCCAAAGGCGAGGGGTAATTAATGGCAGCTTAGTCCGCGGCTGCCGGAGATTTGGATCCCCACAATCAATAAACCCCGGCCTACCCTAGGCAGGGGGGATCTGTAGTATACGCCTGACAAGTGCGCGCGTATTCCCATCTCAATGGGGTGACGAAAAACACCCTACAGATTCTGGCAGGCCCGGTGGGACCAATCTCTCCTCCTATATTTTGGGTTAAGCATTCATGCGAGCTCAATCAATGTACATATCTGTACTTATACTAAAATAATGCTCTTTTCACGCAGATTTTCAAGAAATCACCTTTCAACGATGTCTTCGATGATGAACTCAGCTCCTATCTCCTACACGATGAAGATAGACTCCAGGACGGTCCTTCCGGCCAGTCTCGGGCGACAATGGGAGGAGGATCCGCTACCATTCGGCTCTATCCTGTTCGTGTCAGCTAACGCCATCCCAGCTCCTCAAGCCCCGGTGACAGACAAACCGGTCTCGAAAGGCAAGAGGCCAAATGTGGTGGTCTCGAAGGCGCCCCAACCCAAACTCAAGTCGGTTTCTGAACGATTTTCCTTGGCCCCAACTGGGGGCAAGGCCATCAACACCAACAAAGCTACAAAGCGTCTTGAGCAATCTCCAGCGGCGCCTCCGACAACTGCTCGATTGGGTGTCTTCTCAAGCCTCCCCATCACTCAGCCTATGGCGGCTTCCCGAAGAGCAGAAGCCTGCCAAGCGCTTAAGGCAGAGAAGCTGAGACAGAAGCGGCTCAGATATAGAGCCAACAAAAGGGCTAGGGCTCTGGCCATGTTAAAATTTATGAATTTCCAAAGCCCGGACCGCTCCGCGAAACCAGCTGCCAGTGATGAAAGAATGGCTGAATGTGTTATCCACACTGTCTACATGGCCGAACATGAAGAAACGAACCCTCCTCTTCTTCACAGCCATGGTGATGATATAGTTGACGCTACCCAGCATCGGCTCAATCTAAATGATGAAGAGCCCGCTCAGGCCGATAAGCCAGAGGAGCCCGTGGTTCCTACGGAATTGAGCTCAGGCAATAAAGATTACCCGGTTGTCATAGCCGGAACTACAGAACAAGCATTATTCCAATGGCTTCAAAGGCAATTTCAGGACAGGGATGAGAAGATGGCCGAGGTATATTCCAAAATCGACGAGCTGGCAAACGCCGTGGTAGATCTCGCGACCCAAGTCGCCCGATTGCAATTACAGCAGAATCAAATTTTGGCTCATGAGCCAAGGATTGATACCCGGAGGCAGCCAACTGATATCACCTTCAACCTAATAGCGGAGCGCCTTCATGAAAAACGGCCGCAATCAGCCTCCAGTCCCTCCGATACATACGCCGGGGGGGGAATCACCTCTGAAAGAGAAGCTGGAAAAGGTCTATTCCTCCAAAAGGGAAAAAGTCCACAAGATATTCAGGGACGCCCTAAGAAACGGTCTATAACTGCCGGAATCAAAGAGACCGCAAGAAGCGAATATGACCGACGACCCAGAATATTGCCCCTATCACAGGGTGATAGGTCATGCCATTGAGGACTGCTTTGTCTTCAAAGATTGGGTCGAACGGCAATACAAGACGGGAGAGATAGAACTGTCTAAAGGCGCGTTAGCAAACAGTCAAGCTACGACCGCCGATTTCATGCAAATGGAGACCGAAGCCTTTCGGGAGCCTAATCCTCCCAGACATGTGCCATTATCTGAAAAGGGCGAACCAAAGACCGATCGGCCTCGAGGACCAGCATCAGTAAAGGCATCTACTCCAATGGAGAGAAAGAAGAAGGTATACTCCTTCAGGAGGGATGAAGTCCGCAAAATATTCATGGACGCCTTGAACAACGGTCTGCAACTGCCTGTTCCAAAGAGGCCACAGGAAATGAACATGACCGGCAATCCCGTGTACTGCCCATATCATAGACTGGTGGGTCATACCATCGAAGACTGCTATATTTTCAAAGATTGGGCAGAGGACCAATATAAGCTTAGAAAAACCTCACAATCCTCGGATGTATCGGCAAGCCACGGGGCTAGGCCATCAACACAGCTCCGCCAAGAACAAAGTTCAAGGAGCCGGGATAAACAGAGGACCACCACGTCGTTAAACTGGGAATGACAGACCACCAAGTCTTTAAACTGGAAACAATCGACCACCACGTCATTAAACTGGGAACAATCGACCTCTAAGTCGTAAAACTGGGAATGTAAAAAAATGTAAAAAAAAAGTGTAAATAAAAGAAAAAAATAAAAGCCGAAATGATTGGGCAACAGCGAATAAAAGCCGAAATGATAGGGCAATCGCGACCTTCGCGATAAGAAAAGCTGAAATGATAGAGCAATCGCGGTAAAAAAAAACAAACAAAAAAAAACAAAACAACGGCGAATGATGAGTCGCTCCTGGTACCATATTCCAGTGTAGCGATGCAAACGCCAACCAAAATCCAATTTTTCAAAATTCTCCCGGCCCTACGGTTGGTCCCCAAGTTGACTACCGTATACAATTCACGGGCTCAAATAATTCTCATCATACCCATGCCCCGCCGTAATCACCAGTTACGCGGCTGGTCTCCGCCTTTGGAATTATGTTCCATTAAGGAAATCCACTCATGTGTCCTCACGATACATGAGGAGAACAAACCTCTGTGGGATCCTTACGACTCACAAAGGAAAAACACACTTAGGAGTCCTCACGACTCGTAAGGAGAAAATACACCTGCAGGATCCTCACGACTCGCAGGGAGAAAATGTTGGAGATAGTGCCCTCATAGTCAATTATTGGATCGCAGGTACGTGATTGCAATGATTGCGGAGGACCTATCCCGGTAGCACAGTCTTACTCAAGATGATAGTATGCTATCTGGTTTGCCTTTATCAGTCGTGTTCATGTTCAGGTGACTGATTGCATGTTACACTTTGATAGAGCCCTTAGGATCTTGCTTTACTACCAACTGTATGAGGGCGATCATATACGTGAGAGTTGGGTAGTTTATATGCATATCCTTAATTGTGGTCCCTAGTCGTGGGAGTTTCGAGACAGGGCATCGATACTCCGGAGTAGACTAGTGTGTACAGTCGAGACCCCGACAAGGGGCGGTGGCCGGTCTCACAAGCCACTGGTGACAGTTGGATCACCTAAGATGTATACAGGTGCTCATTGGGTTATGAGTACACCGGACAGGACTCGCCGGGAATCTGCTAGTTAGTATTATATCTACCGTCAGATAGCAGTTCCCTGGTGACATGTGTACAGGTTAGTTCATCGACCTGAGGTCGTCATTTGTCTCGTGTGAGTTCCCACTGTGCTTTGATTACTACCCTACCACGGCTCAAAGGAGTCGTGCAAACAGGTAGCTTTTGGGTACAGTCCCGAGCCATATGGAGGCACGTGAGCGGATCGGCAGGGGATTCGTCTCTCCCGGTATTGGGGGCGAGATCGTGCTGTGTCTAGGAGAGCCATTACACTAAATCCATGGCCATGGTAGGAGATTTACTGGTAGGTACTCCAGTAGTATCTCAGGGTGTTATTGGGCTACACTCCGACACGACTTATACTGCTTCTGGGGGTCTGACGTTGCTAGCCCCCTAGGCGGATATGCGATACTCATTGACGAACGGACCGGACTGTATATACATTGTCACTGTTAGGCTCAGTAGGGTTTCTGGATGTGTTAGCTCATCGGCCACCCTTGAGTGCGCTCATCAGTCTCCCTTAAGTTCAGTCCGTGGGCAACCGTTACGCATAGCTACTGCCGCTGACGGTTTGTGGTTAAACCTACTGCCAGGGTACTGAAGAGTCATTAGAGTCCCCCACAGACAGTTTCCCAAGTTTCGGGCGAAACGTTGTAGAGGCCGTATGGTTTTATGGCAGGGTTCGGAAAATGCACGTGCGTTTACGCACGTGTCGATTTTCGGACAGATAATACTGGTCGGCTTTGGTTTAAGCCGGATCCGAGTATTATATTGAGTAGGTATAATATCTTTGTCTCAGTTGCATTTGTATTCGGTCGTAATACAAATGCGGGTATTTTTATACAGTTTCGGGGTTATCCTGAAAGTCGTTTCAGGATCACTTTTGGAAGTTGCCAGTTTCCAGTTTTCTATCAGCCGTCTTTTAACATTTGGTTAAAGACGGATTTATCTTTTCTACAGATAAGGTGAGTCAGTGTTCTAGAATATTCTAGATGAGGTGACTAGGCTTTTTGGTGTAGGGTTTTCATTGGTTGCATTTATTAAAGGGTGACTAAGCCTAATGACTCATGCTTTGTGATTAATTCCTTTTGGATTGCTTAAGATATTTTGAAGTGAGAAGCTTTTAGCTTATGGTCACCCCCTTCTCCTACGGTCACCTCCCTCTTGCTATATATGGCTTGCCCTCTCTCTCTCCTCTTTCTCACTCTCACTTGAGGTTTCATTTCGGTTAGAAAAAGATTATGATAGTTTGGGGTGTATGGAATTTACAGTTCATTTCATTCCATCACCCGATTTCCACGGCAACTTCATTAACCGATCGTCCACGGATTTGGACGAAGTGAGACAAAGTCTTCTACTCATATTCTACATCATTCTTGGTCGTCTCTTTTAGCAAACTTGACGATCGAGTTGCCTCGAGTCAGAGGCGGGAGCCCGTTTAAAGAACCGATCATGTGGTGCCACCTCGACGAAGGATTCGGAGATCGACGAGATCGAAGCAGCCGCAACGGAGCGTGGGATGATGGTTGAAGAACGAAGGACTCGGATCGTTCGGTACAACCTTTCTTCACTCTTTACAGTTTGTTAGTTTAGCAATAATGGCAGATCCGGGTGAAAGTATACGATAGCGCCAAGTTTAAATGTTTTATTCCGCATTTGGCGTCTGTAGACTGCCGGGGCGCTAACGTAGACTTACAGTGGTATCAGAGCCTCACCATTTTGCTATACTAACTTGTGCTAACGCGTTTAAAACATCGATCGAACCGGAAATCGAAAACTACAAAAATTCCATTTTGACAGTTTCTGTTGTTTTAAAATGATCTCGTAAAATTATTCTACAGATCTCAGAATACTGTGCAGGCTTTTATTAGAACGACGTAGAAATTTGGGCGCGAGATTCGATGATCCTGCCGCGGAAAGGCGGTCAAACCTATGGTTTGACCGCGCTTCCGCGGCCAAACAGTGAGCTCGTGGCCCCAAATTTTTCCAGTGGGTTCTATGTTGGATTTTGTGGTTTTTGGTAAATATCGTTTTGGCCCAGATTTTGTTACTGTTCACCAGTAAGCTTTGGGGCCCACTTTTTGATATTTGGTCTTTGGTCGATCGAAATTTAAACACGTTAGTTTACAGTGCTTACATTATATCTCCGACCAGGAATGTCATTTGATCGGTAAACCGCGTTTGATTGCTATAGTTCTTTTAGACGGGTTTGCGAACATGACATTCGCGTTGATGTTCTGTGTTGTGCTGTATTGTTGCGGATTTGTCGTGGTGGATAGCAGTGTGCAATGGTAGTACAGTTTGTGTTTATTTGTACATTTGATATTGCGGGGCGAGCGTCCAACTTGTGGACTGCCGTCACTGCCTGTTGTATAATATTCTTTTGGGGCACGACCAGGTTGCGGTCGATGTACCTTTTGTACTATTTTTCATTACTGTACTAGGTTTTACCCCGCGACGGAGTGCACGGATAGCCGGGTTCGGGAAAGCAACGGGTCCGCATCTCATGGCTTTGAGAGGCAGAGGGGCCCCACTTCAGAATTGGCAGACTATTCGCCGCACTCGTAGGGGGTACAGGTTGACCCAAGGAGGGGTGCCCAAGATTACCGGATTCCGTGAAGTGCCGGGTGTTCCATTCACTGTGCTGTGGGGACTGCCTCGCTTCAGGTTTTGGCGGGTAACTTGCCGCACCCGTAGGGGTCTAGGTTTCATTACACAGGCTATCCACACGACAGGGGAACGTCGAGTTTCAGCAGCGGCTCTGTGAAACTCGGGGATCCCAGATATCTGTATTGTTCTGTGATGCTTATTACTTTTCTGTAATGTTGCATATTATCACGCCTGGAGCGATTATGTATATTGGTTTATATACTATTAGATGTTGTATATGTTTTACACCCGCGCTAGTCCAGTCCCCGCTCTGTTGTTAGTTAAGTAACCTAACGGGTGATGACGGGACCCAGTGACGAATGCGGATGGCATATACGTACATTTTATTTTCGTTCTTTTCTGGTGTGATTGATTGATGGGACTGCATTGATTCTGATCAATGCAAAGTTAAACAAACCTGTTTTAGTTGTTGGAACAATTTTAAAAAGTGTTATTGCAAAGATGTTTCCATTTGTTATGCATAGCGGTATTCAGTGGAATATCCTGCACCTCATTCGACGAGGCAAGGGCTGATATCCCTTCACCGGGAAAGACCCCTTGGACAGAAGTTTTCGTCAGGGTAATAACTTTACTATAGTCGATTACAAGTTGCTTTGCATCGTGATATTCAGTGGAATATCCTGCACCTCATTCCACGAGGAAAGAGCCGAGATCCCTTTACCGGGAGTGACCTCTTTAGCAAAAGGTTTTCGCCACTATATTTTAAAAAGCTATCAGGTTCCTTCAGCGATATCAAGTTCACTACGCTAAAGGTTTTTTCGCCAAAAACCAGCCGTAGCCCTCCGTCACTTCTTTTGGATATTCAGTAGTATTCAAGCTATGTATTTTGACCAACGCCAAGGCATAGTGTTTGGTAGCTGCTGGGTATTCAATTGTTGCATAGATAGATGAGTTAGTTTGGGACAGTCGTTCTGCCATTTTGGCCAACGTCAAAGGCATGTGCGGGTGGGTTCAAATTAACAAGATAGTGACGGGTAGAACTTGGCATGTGACTTATGACATTTTGACCAACGCCAAGGTTATAAGAGCATGGGGCAAAATTGATATCGGGAGTTTCTAAAGAAACTGAAACTTGCCAAGTATGCGCATACCTTCTGGAGTATGAGTAACGTGGATGCATTCCATCACGTTATCATGCGATGAGAGTTGGATCCCGATTCCCACTGATGAGTTGGTTTACTCTTCGGGTGATCCCAATTGATTCTTCTTTAGGTTTGGAGGAGAATTAGACAGGACAGTGGGAGGTTTCCGGATTAGATAAAGTGATAGCCATTCTGATCTAGGTTAGAGTGCACGCAGAGTGTTTCTTTTCTCTCTCTCTCTTTGGCAGCGACCTTTGACCGACCCTAGACTATGACTCAGTGACCAGGTTGACCGAACCTTCTTAAAATACTGGCTTTTGGATTGTCTATGTTGCATAAGTCATTGCCACTCCTTCTTTTACCCTTTGCATTTCTCAGAACACCCGTTTTACTACGGATATCCACTTCCATTGGATAGATCCATCGTATGGTTATATACGAACTCGAAGGGACTTCTTCGAGGATGGATCCAGGTTCAGGAGAAATAGAATTAGTTTATTCAGTTGTCTTTTATTATCACCTTCTCTCGGGTTGCGAGAGCTCCTTGGTTTAGGAGAGTACACCTATTACGCTTATTGGATAGTCTTATTCCAAACCATAGGCTGGTGCCGAAAGGTAGGGAATGAAGAAAACCAATTAGCCTAAGTAGGGTGTGCAGAAGGTAAAATGTAAAGACAAAATAAAGGGATTAGAAAGAGGGCAAAGTAAATTGCGACTGATATCATTCACGACCAAAACCGCGTACTTCATCGCCGCTCCTATTTCACCTTTAAAAGAATAAGGTATTATTCAGTTGTCTTTTATCATCACCTTCTCTCGAGATGCGAGTACTCCTTGGTTTAGGAGGGTACACCTATTATGCTTACTGGATAGTCTTCTTCCAAACCATAGGCTGGTGCCGAACGGTAGGGAAGGTAGAAAACCATTTAGCCTAACGATGGTGTACAGAAGGTAACGACTAAAGACAAATAAAGTGATTTGGAAAGACGGCAATAAAATATACGGTTGAAGTCATGAATTGGATTATGGAAGAGGCATTGCTATGAATACCAGGATACCCCTACGAAACATTTTTCATGTTTCAGTGCATTGTTAAAGGAAAAACTGTTTTCCCGATTAGACACTTACTCCAAGGGTATGTATTTACCAGGTTTCATTCTCATATCTGTATGGTTTTACAGATGATGAGTGGGAGTAAGATATTGGGAATTAGGTAATTATCCTCATTATATCGGAATTCGTTGTAATTGGTGATATTTGAGGAAATCGCCAGGGTACAGTTTTCTACCTACGACGCACAGGTTTTGAGTTGTTTAACTCAGCGGACTTATACAGAGTATTGTATGTTGTCCAAGTGTCCATCAGGACAAAGGGGTAGGTCCTCGTACTATGTTCTGTTTAGTTATAACTTCTCTAGTATTTAGACGAGTGTTTCGTAGAAATACAAGGTCTAAGTTTTGAGAAGTTGTGGGTATAAGAATAAAGTAGAGAACCAGGTATCACAAGTATCGGGATTCTTCAAAGAGATAGAAGATGTAGATTCTTGTGATTGGTATTCAGATGATAGTGATGGTTTTGAGAAACGTGTTTCTCTTTCAGGTTACTCATAATTGGATGGTTTCCTAAGTTGAGTAATGCTGATTAGCCTCTTTCCATTAAGTTGATATGCACTGGAGACAGCTGCATGACTTCAATATGGTTCCAATTAAATAAGTGCCAAAGTTTCTGTATTGGATATAGAATGGATCGTACCTTAAAAGAAATTAAGGTATGGGGAGTTGTCCAGCTTATGCTTAAAACCAGACTCTGGATAACTCAGGGCACGTTTCTGTAATGGCTGTTTTGTGGGTTGACCCTGGCTATGACGAGGGTTGATATTCTACCATTTGGAAGATCAATAGTGATATTGTTCTTGACTCGCCACAGTTTTAGTAAAATGGATCTTTTTCAGAAAACAGTAGTGGGAGTATGGTAGAACTGGAAGTGATTCCAGAACCGCGAACGATTACGGAAAATTTAATAGGACCTATACATTCAATCAGGTTTGACATTCCAATAGCCACTCCGCAGATTTGGTGGGTAACCTCGGACACCCGAGAGGTACTTCGGTAGCCTCAAGGACGGTGACAGGGAGGTTCTTATCTACCCAGACTTGACACTACTGTTGTTCCAGACTATGAGACCAGGCAGGAGGATAAGTATAGCGTCGTTCTAAACTAGCTTTAGAAGTGTACGTGTATATTATTCTGCCAGAGGGTTGTCGTATTCAGTGGGAGCAGCGGAAGCATAGTGGGCAAGTAGCTTATGTCTATTTATAGACTAGAGCAGTTATAGCGGAGATAGATCATCTAATTTTGATGTGAAAGTCATAGGTTTGACTTCATCAGAATAGGGGATGGATCTGTTAAGAAGGTAGTAGGGTGTGATGTCATGGTATTTGGATGACATACACAGAGTAGGAAGTAAAATTCCTATACTACGATCGGTTGTACTGTGGTTGTCACACAGTTGTTTCTCCAGACAGGATATGGATATAATATTTGACATTTTGGTTTCTAGATCTATGGTTTTAGATCTGGATTTGGGTAGTTTCTCAATGTGGGTACTTTGACAGTTATTCTAATGGTTTTTAGAATAGTTGACTCCTAGCATGGTAGTGTACCTGCAGGTGATGGAGTCACCCTCTCTAAAGGTGTCGTATAGACTAAAGAGGAGAGGAATGTGCATGATTGGCAGATCACTTGCTTAGGCAATTGAGTCAATCATGAGATGTCAAGTACCGCACCAAATGTTGTTTTTGCACTAGATGCAATAAGTTTGTATTAATCCAATCCTGGAGAAACATAAGGAAGCAGTTTTAGAACACTAGTACATGTTCTACGGATTTGATAACGGCAGCCTCTTTCGGGAGACGGTTATCATTCCAGGCTTCAAAGGTGACATGGATGACAGAGTGATTGTCAGAGTTTTAGTTTTCCCTCTGACGAGGGACAGTATTATGGACAGGTGGTTCCAGAGGATACTGTGGGTGGCATGGTGCCCGATACTGATTAGGTTCAGTGATCGATACAGTCTAAGAAGTTTGGATATGGAGTTCATTTATGAACTAAGGTCCCATCAGATATCCAGATATATTCTAAGACAGGTACTACTCAATTCGGGAGATGGCTTTCTCCGCGAACTTGAGAGTATGAGAGATACAGAAAGAAACTTCTAGGCGAATCCACTCACTGAGGCTATTTTCTCGAACACAATAGTTTTACAAACGGGCTTTGTGAAACTGATTAGTAGAGGAGTTGGATGTTCGATTTCACACGGGCTGTGAGTAGTCGACATCGCAATATTAGCCTTGAGTGCAAGTGGGAGATTGTTGGAGATAGTGCCCTCATAGTCAATTATTGGATCGCAGGTACGTGATTGCAATGATTGCGGAGGACCTATCCCGGTAGCACAGTCTTACTCAAGATGATAGTATGCTATCTGGTTTGCCTTTATCAGTCGTGTTCATGTTCAGGTGACTGATTGCATGTTACACTTTGATAGAGCCCTTAGGATCTTGCTTTACTACCAACTGTATGAGGGCGATCATATACGTGAGAGTTGGGTAGTTTATATGCATATCCTTAATTGTGGTCCCTAGTCGTGGGAGTTTCGAGACAGGGCATCGATACTCCGGAGTAGACTAGTGTGTACAGTCGAGACCCCGACAAGGGGCGGTGGCCGGTCTCACAAGCCACTGGTGACAGTTGGATCACCTAAGATGTATACAGGTGCTCATTGGGTTATGAGTACACCGGACAGGACTCGCCGGGAATCTGCTAGTTAGTATTATATCTACCGTCAGATAGCAGTTCCCTGGTGACATGTGTACAGGTTAGTTCATCGACCTGAGGTCGTCATTTGTCTCGTGTGAGTTCCCACTGTGCTTTGATTACTACCCTACCACGGCTCAAAGGAGTCGTGCAAACAGGTAGCTTTTGGGTACAGTCCCGAGCCATATGGAGGCACGTGAGCGGATCGGCAGGGGATTCGTCTCTCCCGGTATTGGGGGCGAGATCGTGCTGTGTCTAGGAGAGCCATTACACTAAATCCATGGCCATGGTAGGAGATTTACTGGTAGGTACTCCAGTAGTATCTCAGGGTGTTATTGGGCTACACTCCGACACGACTTATACTGCTTCTGGGGGTCTGACGTTGCTAGCCCCCTAGGCGGATATGCGATACTCATTGACGAACGGACCGGACTGTATATACATTGTCACTGTTAGGCTCAGTAGGGTTTCTGGATGTGTTAGCTCATCGGCCACCCTTGAGTGCGCTCATCAGTCTCCCTTAAGTTCAGTCCGTGGGCAACCGTTACGCATAGCTACTGCCGCTGACGGTTTGTGGTTAAACCCACTGCCAGGGTACTGAAGAGTCATTAGAGTCCCCCACAGACAGTTTCCCAAGTTTCGGGCGAAACGTTGTAGAGGCCGTATGGTTTTATGGCAGGGTTCGGAAAATGCACGTGCGTTTACGCACGTGTCGATTTTCGGACAGATAATACTGGTCGGCTTTGGTTTAAGCCGGATCCGAGTATTATATTGAGTAGGTATAATATCTTTGTCTCAGTTGCATTTGTATTCGGTCGTAATACAAATGCGGGTATTTTTATACAGTTTCGGGGTTATCCTGAAAGTCGTTTCAGGATCACTTTTGGAAGTTGCCAGTTTCCAGTTTTCTATCAGCCGTCTTTTAACATTTGGTTAAAGACGGATTTATCTTTTCTACAGATAAGGTGAGTCAGTGTTCTAGAATATTCTAGATGAGGTGACTAGGCTTTTTGGTGTAGGGTTTTCATTGGTTGCATTTATTAAAGGGTGACTAAGCCTAATGACTCATGCTTTGTGATTAATTCCTTTTGGATTGCTTAAGATATTTTGAAGTGAGAAGCTTTTAGCTTATGGTCACCCCCTTCTCCTACGGTCACCTCCCTCTTGCTATATATGGCTTGCCCTCTCTCTCTCCTCTTTCTCACTCTCACTTGAGGTTTCATTTCGGTTAGAAAAAGATTATGATAGTTTGGGGTGTATGGAATTTACAGTTCATTTCATTCCATCACCCGATTTCCACGGCAACTTCATTAACCGATCGTCCACGGATTTGGACGAAGTGAGACAAAGTCTTCTACTCATATTCTACATCATTCTTGGTCATCTCTTTTAGCAAACTTGACGATCGAGTTGCCTCGAGTCAGAGGCGGGAGCCCGTTTAAAGAACCGATCATGTGGTGCTACCTCGACGAAGGATTCGGAGATCGACGAGATCGAAGCAGCCGCAACGGAGCGTGGGATGATGGTTGAAGAACGAAGGACTCGGATCGTTCGGTACAACCTTTCTTCACTCTTTACAGTTTGTTAGTTTAGCAATAATGGCAGATCCGGGTGAAAGTATACGATAGCGCCAAGTTTAAAAGTTTTATTCCGCATTTGGCGTCTGTAGACTGCCGGGGCGCTAACGTAGACTTACAGAAAATGCTTTTATGGGACCCTCACGGCCCATAAAATTGAAAAGCCTTAGGCGATAGGGACCTAAACCCGTCTCCTAAGCCATCGCTCCGCCAACAAGAGTAGGAAAATGATGAATTGCTCTTGGCACCTCTGCTTCAGTGTTAGCAACGCTGATGCCGGCCCCTACCCCAAAATTCTAAGCTCGCCATCAATAGACCCCTAAGTCGTTAAACTAGAAACAGATGACCACCAAGTCGTTAAACTGGAAACAGATGACCACCACGTCGTTAAACTGGAAACAGATGACCACCACGTCGTTAAACTGGAAACAGATGACCACCAAGTCTTTAAACTGGAAACAGATGACCACCACGTCTTTAAACTGGAAACAGATGACCACCACGTCTTTAAACTGGAAACAGATGACCACCACGTCTTTAAACTGGAAACAGATGACCTCTACGTCTTTAAACTGGAAACAGATGACCTCTACGTCTTTAAACTGGAAACAGATGACCTCTAAGTCTTTAAACTGGAAACAGATGACCTCTACGTCTTTAAACTGGAAACAGATGACCTCTACGTCTTTAAACTGGAAACAGATGACCTCTACGTCTTTAAACTAGAAACAGATGACCTCTACGTCTTTAAACTGGAAACAGATGACCTCTACGTCTTTAAACTGGAAACAGATGACCTCTACGTCGTTAAACTGGAAACAGATGACCACCAAGTCGTTAAACTGGAAACAGATGACCTCTACGTCGTTAAACTGGAAATAGATGACCTCCAAGTCGTTAAACTGGAAAAAGAGGACCTCTACGTCGTTAAACTGGAAACAGATGACCTCTACGTCTTTAAACTGGAAACAGATGACCTCTAAGTCGTTAAACTGGAAACAGATGACCTCTACGTCGTTAAACTGGAAACAGATAACCTCTACGTCGTTAAACTGGAAACAGATGACCTCCAAGTCGTTAAACTGGAAACAGATGACCTCTAAGTCGTTAAACTGGAAACAGTCAACCTCTAAGTCATTAAACTGGGAACGAGGGAAATCCACTCATGTGTCCTCACGATACATGAGAAGAACAAACCTTTGTGGGATCCTTACGACTCACAAAGGAAAAACACCCTTAGGAATCCTCACGACTCATAAGGAGAAAATACACCTGCGGGATCCTTACGACTCGTAGGGAGAAAATGCTTTTATGGGACCCTCACGGCCCATAAAATTGAAAAGCCTTAGGTGACAGGGATCTAAACCTGTCTCCTAAGCCATCGCTCCCTAACCCCAAAGTGGCAAATGATGAGTCGCTCCTGGTACCATATTCCAGTGCAGCGATGCAGACGCCAACCAAATTCCAAATCCCATACCCTAACGGCGAATGATGAGTCGCTCCTGGTACCATATTCCTGTGCAGCGATGCAGACGCCAACAAAGTCCCGAAATGTTTTTGGCCCTATGGTCTGGATCATACATCCTGCAAAACCGTATACAATCCACGGGCGTAAAACGATCTCAATCTCTCCCAAGTCCTACCAGCGAGACCACATTCAAAGTCCCACTGGCAGGGAAGATTCAAAAAAAAAAAAGAAAAAAAAAGAGAAGAAGAAAAAAAAAGAAGGTATGTCCACAAGCAAAATGGGCACGGATGAAAACCCGAAAGGGCTCCGTGAGTAAAAACAGCAGGACTGCCAGCGAGTTTGTGAAAACCCGAAAGGGCGCAAACTCGTGAAAAAGAGATGAAATGCACTCGCAAAGTCCTCTCGACTTTGTGAGGAGAAAATTCCCGCGTGAGATCCCTACGACTCACAAAGGAGCCACACACTTAGGAGTCCTCACGACTCCTAGGAAGAAAATACACCTACGGGATCCTTACGACCCGTAGGGAGAAAATGCTTTTATGGAACCCTCACGGCCCATAAAATTGAAAAGCTTTAGGTGATAGGGACCTAAACCTGTCTCCTAAGCCACCAATTCCCAAATCCTTCCGGGGCAAATGATGAGTTGCTCCTGGCATTATTCCAGTGCAACAATGCAGATGCCAAACAAAAACCCATTCCCAAATCCTCTCGGGGCAAATAATGAGTTGCTCCTGGCATCATTCCAGTGCAGCAATGCAGATGCCGACAAAAAAAATCCCCAAATCCTCTCGGGGCAAATGATGAGTTGCTCCTGGCATTATTCCAGTGCAGCAATGCAGATGCCAAACAAAAACTCATCCCCAAATCCTCTCGGGGCAAATGATGAGTTGCTCCTGGTATTATTCCAGTGCAGCAATGCAGATGCCAAACAAAAACCCATTCCCAAATCTTCTCGGGGCAAAAAATGAGTTGCTCCTGGTATTATTCCAGTGCAGCAATGCAGATGCCAAACAAAAACCCATTCCCAAATCCTCTCGGGGCAAATGATGAGTTGCTCCTGGCATTATTCCAGTGCAGCAATGCAGATGCCAAATAAACCAAATCCAAATCCTCCCGGGGCAAATGATGAGTTGCTCCCGGCATCATTCCAGTGCAGCAATGCAGATGCCGACAAAAAAAATCCCCAAATCCTCCCGGGGCAAATGATAAGTTGCTCCTAGCATTATTCCAGTGCAGCAATGCAGATGCCGACAGAAAACCAATTCCCAAATCCTCTCAAGACAGATGATGATTCGCTCCTGGTATTATATTCAAGTGTAGCGATGCTGATGTCAACCCAAATCAAATCAAACCAACCTCTATGGCGGAATCATGCTCCGTCCCAGAATTTACCCCGTGTCGAAATCATGCATCGCCTCGGGATATCTACCTTCCCTGCCGGAATTATGCTCCGCCTCGGAATCAAGTTAACCAGCGACACTCCGCGCCGGGGAAAAGTCCATCAGCGACACTCCGTGCCGGGGAAAAGTCAACCCGACACTCCGCACCGGGGAAAAGTTGATCAGCGACACTCCGTGCCGGGGAAAAGTCAACCCGACACTCCGTGCCGGGGAAAAGTCGATCAGCGACACTCCGTGCCGAGGAAAAGTCAACCAGCGACACTCCGCGCCGGGGAAAAGTCCATCAGCGACACTCCGTGCCAGGGAAAAGTCAACCCGACACTCCGTGCCGGGGAAAAGTCAACCACTGACACTCCGCGCCAGGGAAAAGTCCATCAGCGACACTCCGTGCCGGGGAAAAGTCAACCCGACACTCCACGCCGGGGAAAAGTTGATCAGCGACACTCCGTGCCGGGGAAAAGTCAACCAGCGACACTCCGCGCCGGGGAAAAGTCCATCAGCGACACTCCGTGCCGGGGAAAAGTCAACCCGACACTCCGTGCCGGGGAAAAGTCAACCAGCGATACTCCGCGCCGGGGAAAAGTCCATCAGCGACACTCCGTGCTGGGGAAAAGTCAACCCGACACTCCGCGCTGGGGAAAAGTCCATCAGTGACACTCCGTGCCGGGGAAAAGTCAACCCGACACTCCGCGCCGGGGAAAAGTCGATCAGCGACACTCCGTGCCGGGGAAAAGTCAACCCGACACTCCGTGCCGGGGAAAAGTTGATCAGCGACACTCCGTGCCGGGGAAAAGTCCACCAGCGACACTCCGCGCCGGGGAAAAGTCCATCAGCGACACTCCGTGCCGGGGAAAAGTCAACCCGACACTCCGTGCCGGGGAAAAGTCAACCACTGACACTCCGCGCCGGGGAAAAGTCGATCAGCGACACTCCGTGCCGGGGACACGTCCACCAGCGACACTCCGCGTCGGGGAAAAGTCCATCAGCGACACTCCGTGCCGGGGAAAAGTCGATCAGCGACACTCCGTGCCGGGGAAAAGTCAACCAGCGACACTCCGCGCCGGGGAAAAGTCTATCAGCGACACTCCGCGCCGGGGAAAAGTCGATCAGCGACACTCCGTGCCGGGGAAAAGTCAACCCGACACTCCGTGCCGGGGAAAAGTCAACCCGACACTCCGCACCGGGGAAAAGTCGATCAGCGACACTCCGTGCCGGGGAAAAGTCCACCAGCGACACTCCGCGCCGGGGAAAAGTCCATCAGCAACACTCCGTGCCGGGGAAAAGTCAACCCGACACTCCGTGCCGGGGAAAAGTCAACCACTGACACTCCGCGCCAGGGAAAAGTCTATCAGCGACACTCAGTGCCGGGGAAAAGTCAACCCGACACTTCGCGCCGGGGAAAAGTCAATCAGCGACACTCCATGCCGGGGACACGTCAACCAGCGACACTCTGTATCGGGGAAACGTCAAACAGACACTCCGTCTCGGGGATACGTCAACCAGCCGATACTCTGCCTCGGGGAAACGTCAACCAGACACTCCGTGCCGGGGGCACATCGACAATAGACACTCTGTAACGGGGAAACGTCAAGCAGACACTCCGTTTCGGAGACGCGTCAAGCGTCGACCGTCCACGTCGTAAAACGGGCAGTGCAGGCTCCCCACAAATCCGGAACCAAATCATTCCGGGTCAGGGAAACGTCTACCACGGACACTCCGTCTCGGAGACGCGTCAAGCGTCGACCGTCCATGTGGTAAAAAGGGCAGTGCAGGCTTCCTACAAAGCAGGAACCGGATTGCTCCGGGCAAGGGAAACGTCTACCACGGACACTCTGTCTCGGAGACGCGTCAAGCGTCGACCGTCTACGTCGTAAAAAGGGCAGTGCATCCCAAAAAGTGGGAACCAAAGCAAGTCGCCTCCACGTGAAAGAAGATCCATCAATTTCATGCATACGACCCACATATGCTGTGTACATTTATTGATGGGGGGCAATTTGTTGGAGTAAAAATTTACACCCCGGTTGACCAAGTCAAAATCAAAGTCAACCCCAAGCCAGGTGGGCCCAAGCCCAGGTCAAGCGGGCCCATGCCCAAGTCGAGCCCGCAGCCAGCCTCCCCATGCCAACAACAAAATCATGTAATAAATAATTTTTATGTAATTGTTTATGCATGAATGTAAACAAAATAGGCATAAAGCCAATATTTTGTAAGCCCATGACTTATGTGCAAAAATGAAATGGCACATGAGCCATGGGATGGCTAAAATGCCATTTTTGTAAAGCCCAAGGGGCTATATGTAAATATGTAAGCCTATATAAGGCAACATGATGATGAATAAAGGATACACTTTTTCATTCCCCCAAATACTAGGGTTCTTTGTGCCTCCTGCTCCTTCTCCAAGGTTCTAAACCTTCTCAATTCTTTTGAATTAAATCAAGAGTTTTACTCTTTCTTTTCCAAAACTAAGTAGTTTTCCACCACAAAACCCACAAAGGGGAACTCAGATCTCCCATCAAATCTCAAAAAGGAGTGATTTTTAAAATCTCCTACTTCTTGATCTTCAAGATCCGACCAAACAACAGAAGGAAGAAGAAGAACCCCCTTCATCAGCTTCAAAACATCCTAGGAGTTTAACTCCATACATATATACATAACAAATATTTCCTTTCTGAAGCATAGCTTCTGTTTCTTAGGCTAAAAGCCTCTTTTTCTCGCCGGCGCTCAAGCGCAGAGCGCCCGCGTGCCGACACGTAGCGCACTTGCGCTCAAGCGCACTGCGCTCAAGCGCAAAACGCCCACGTGCCGACACGTGGCGCGCTTGCGTCTGAGCGCACAGCACATAAGCGCACAGCGCTCAAGGCGCTGGCCCCACACATCCTTTGGATGCCTTTTCCCCCCTCTTTCCTTTATATATATATACATATATACATATATATATATACACACATATGTATAAATATTTACACACACATATACTCCGGGACACTGTCCCTGTTAGAAAAAATTTCTAACGGGGCGCTGCCCCGCACCCCGCAAGGGGGCTGCTAGCCCCCTTGACCCCCAACCCGCTATCCAGGTAGCGGGACCCCCGTAAAAACTCTGCATGGCTCCCGATATATCCAAACCCCCCTTTCAAAACACAACACACGTACACTGCACATTGAGTTCGCATGACCATTTTAACCCGTTAATCGGAGGTTGCCTCGCCCCAAAAGCGAGGGGTAATTAACGGCAGCTTAGTCCGCGGCTGCCGGAGATTTGGATCCCCACAATCAATAAACCCCGGCCTACCCTAGGCAGGGGGATCTGTAGTATACGCCTGACAAGCGCGCGCGTATTCCCATCTCAATGGGATGACGAAAAACACCCTACACCCGGTATGGTACCCCGGGGCAAGAAGATCGAGTTATAGACGATGAGCCTGGCAGGGGAAGGACTACCTACCGGTGATGTCTGGCGCGGCGGATATCCGGAGGATACCGACCGTTGTCGTGAGATTTGATGATATGGGCCGATCCGGACTGACGGAGCCCGAGATATTGAGACTATGAGACATTGAGATTATGAGGTATTGAGATTTGAGATTTACGTGTTTTGTGTCGATGCTTGACACGGATTTCCATGGATTTCATCGTTGATGTTTCAGATTTCTATACACTCTTTACCATGATAAAAGCTAAAGATCTTCTTTATACAGATACATCTAGATTTCGGGATTGATTGTTTTACAGTCATATTGCATGCATATTCATTCACATGACATACTATTACTCGAGGTACTGACATGAGCATGGAGTATCTGCATTTACACGTAGCTTATTATCCTGTCTTACTTGATGATTAGTAGTAGATTAGTATATTATTATGACCTAGGATAGCGTCGTGCATTCGATTTCTTTTCGTAGATGTCTTCTACTCACGAGTTGGCAACTCACCCCCGTTGTGCCAAATTTTATTACAGGTTGATGTACAGGGTCCCTTGGCAGTTGCTGGCACATCATTTTCATTCCGGGTGATTTACACGGTAGGTTGGTTCATTTGTATCTGAACCGCCGTTGTATTTTTATTATTTCATTTGTATCTAGAAAGCTCCATCAACCAAACTTGTATTATTTGATAGATTACTGGACCATTTATTTATTTCGACCTTAGAGTCGCACACGTATTATTCTGATTTGGTGGATTGTTTTCTTTTGAGTTTTGAGCCTCGCCCTTTGGCGTTGTATACTATTGTGCTTATTGTGGTTGTTTCCGCCTGTTGGCGTTGAGCTAGCACCCGTGTGGGGATGCTTTTTATTGTTTATGTATATTATACTTGTTGTACCCGTTTGGGGCCAGTTTTTACAGAGGAGACTCTGCCGAAATTTTTGGGAAAATTTGTTGATGCTTTTAAACTTGTTTTCTTTTTCTTCTTCTTCTTTTTTTATGGTTTAGATTTCTGGGCTTCGGCTTACTTAGGTTACGTGGCGCCTCTACACGCTTCGTAATCTAAGTGTCGGTCACGTTCCGTACTTTCGGGTCGTGACAAAGTTGGTATCAGAGCACTAGGTTTAACCTTGTATAAGTCTAGGTGACCCTTGGTTGATGGAGTAGGTGACTTATGTAGAGTGACGTACCGTTGGTATGATCCGCGGCATACTTACGATACGCTACTCTGCTTAAGGAACCTTAGGATGTACATTTGTTTGCACCGTATTTCATTCGTTCCTTTGATCTATCTTCGTCGATGTCGGAGGGTGGTTTCTGTTACCACGGGCGCACGGGCAGAGGGAGCTGCGGCTCGAATGCGATAACCATTAGAGTATTGGTTATTCTTGAGGATTGAAGCATTGTTTAGCGTGTGGATGAAGGGTATTCACATGCCGTCCAGACAAAGTTAAAGGGTTCGAACGATTATCAGAAAACCATTTTCCCAAGTTTAAGGTATTCGGAAGAACATGCAGGTATTTCGATGCACCCTCTAGAAGAATGAAACCCTAACTCGACATAATGACCACGAGAACGCCCTTGAACCTTAGGGTTTACGGCAGTTCCGCGGTGCCATTAGTGAGGCTTGGGTTTGCCCTTCTACGGCTGGACCATCGATGCTGGGGTATGTACCGGATATTTTTAAACTGTACTTGAGTGTTGAGCTCTCGGGGAATTATAGGATTTTGATGGATCGATCGAAAAGTTTAATGTAGTCCGGATGTCAAGTGAAGGGATCGACTACGTGGGAGACTCTAGATATGAGTATTGCCGTTAGTAGCGCAGTCAGCACAGCTACGAAGAGACGAGTTCGAAGAAATCGACATCAGAGGAAAGGGGCGCACATTGACGATAGTGTTTACGATTGTGATTTGGTGATTTGAATTTCATATTTCTGTTATTGGATTTTGGTATTTTGAGGATTTTGTTCTACGATTGGTATTTCTTATGTGTTGTAATACCCAGTTTTTCTTATACGTCTAAATCCGTATTTCTTTTACCTATAAGATTTATTTATAATTAATTGTTTATTTTCGAAATCCTTTTAAACTCAGACCTTATCTTTCTTTCCTCTGCCTCAGCCGTTTTCCTGCTATTGAATTTAGAATCCAAGACTAAACCTTTTTCATTTGATTTTCCCCGCAGCCGCTCCAACCCAAAATCCTAGTTCTAGCTATTTATCCTAAACCCAAACCCAAACTATAAATTTTAATTACCCAGCCCACTTTTTCATTTTTCCATATTAATTTCTTGAGCCCGGCCCCATTTCTTTTTCCATTTAATCTTCAATTCCTTTTTATTTTTCTGGCCTAGCCCAACTCAGCCGGCCCCCTCATCTATTTATTTGTTAGTTTCTTTTTTTTTCTTAACTCGGCCGGCCCACTCTTCTCCCCAACAGCCCAATGTCCCTTTTAATTTTAATTCAAATTTCATTTCGGCCTGGCCCAAATCCCCCAGCACCCAAGCCCGCTTCGCCTCGAGCCGTACCCGCTTCCTTGACCCGACCCGCTCCTATTCATCCATCTCCTTCAAATCCCAACGGCTCTCTCCCCGTAATTCTCGCGCGCTCGATCCACTCCCTGCGCCTCCGCCCGCGCCCACGTCGCCGCTCATCACTCGCGACGCTCGCGAGCGTTACACCGCGTTGCTCACCCCCTCGTCTCCCCATTCTTTCCCCTCACTTCCCACACCCTCTCACCATCAACCCGAGACCCAGGACCCCGACCCTCCTCCTCCAAGCTTCGAGTTTCCCCGACGACCCAACGTCGCCACCATCTCCGTTCACTCCTCCTCCCCTCTTCCTCCACTGCCCGAGCGCCTTCGCCTGCACCCACTCACCCACACCCGAGCTCGACCATCCCTGCACACCACCCCCGCCGACGACGGTGACCTCAACTGCGACCGACTCGTCCTCACTTCCCTTCACCCTCTCCTTCATCTCGCTGCCCCTCTCTCGATCTCAGGTCTCTCTCTCCCTGGTTCTCTGTCCCTCTCTCTCTTTCTCTCCTAGCTCCCTCACTCTCTCTGTCTCTAAACTCTCTCTCTCTGTAACTCTCTCTCTCATTCTCTCTCTCCACCTCACTGTCCCCCCTCTCTATCTAACTCTCAGCTTCCTCTCTCCCTCCCTCTGTGATATCTCTCTCCCTCTCTCCTTCTAACACACCCCCTCTCTCTCTCTATTTTGATTCTCACTCAGTCCCTTTCTCACTCTGCATCTCTCTCTCAATCCTTCTATCTTTCTCAATATCTCTCTCTATCTCTCTCTCTACATTTTTCTCTCTCTTGATCCCTCTCACCCAAACCCACTGCAGCCGCCATCAAAGAGCTTCGGCCACCCGTCACTGCGCTCACCACCTCTGAAGCTCGAACAGCCGACTCCAGTAACCAAGCCGCCGCTGCCGAGACACGAGTCCGAGCCAAATCAAGTTGCCGTGCCGCGCGTGTGTCGCGCGTTCGTGACGTCACAGCCACCGTACATCCCCGAGACGTCTCCAGGCAAGTATTCTACTTGCTTACATGCTATTTACCTAAGTTACAATCGTTAATTACATGGATTATAATGTTACAAGTTTAAAACTATTATGTGCCGTATCTGTTCGATGCTTGTTCCCTTAGAAAAACATTATCAAAATTGACGGAACTAAATGGTGTAGGTTGGCCCGTAGGGCTGTGAACATAGTGTGTGAATTTTGTTGGATGTTGTAATCGATAATGACTAAAACAACTACCCCCAAGTTTAATCGTAAAACCGTAATCCTGTTGTATCTGAAAATCGTTAAATTCACCATAAATCATATACATAGTAGAATGGTGCGTTCGAGGGCTCAAATCGAAGCTGACTCGACGAACTTTAATCCTATACCAGTTTCCAGACATTTCTGTATTTAAACTGTGATGATATTCGGATCGGAGTGCGACTCTGGACTGCAGTCCAGAGCTACTCCAATCATTGCGTGCTGTTCCGTACTGGATACCATAGGATTTCCTTAACTTGTAGGTTGCGGAACTCCGCTGCTTATTGTAGATAACTCTGTTAGCTAGACAACGCATTTGGTTTCGTTCTGTTTCATTACCGTTTGATATTTAATCTGTAATTTAATAGATCGGGACACATAACAGTCCCAGCAGAATCAGAATTGACATGTTAATATTAAACTGATTATAACTCCTAACGTACAGACGCGATTGAAGATCCGTTTGTTGCGTTGAAAACTTTACTGAAAACCCTAGAATTCAATCAACGGTAGCATCGCTAAATTATGATCCCAACTGGGGTTAAAATGCGTTGCGAAATGGATTCCTGATTCTGAAACCGGATTTTCAGCCGCGTGCGCTTAAAATGAAACAGTTATAACTAATGATCCTGAAACCCGATTGGCTCGAAACCAAATTAGATGGATAGCTAACAGAACATATTAATTACTACCTGTTTATCATTTCGCTAAATTACAAACATATGTTTCATGATAAACCGTGCAAGTGATAGACTGTTGTTTTTACGACACCTTAATTGTGCTTCTTATACTGTTCATGCATCACATCATACCCGTATCATTGTAGTGATAACCTAGTGACATCGTGCATTTACCCAGTGTTAGATTGTAGTGGTGATTGTGGCAAGTATGTCAGTGTTCGTGTATCCGTGATTAAGTGAAAGTGATACGTACTGGTACACAATCAGTGATCCTATTATTTCATTGCATTGTCGACGTTTGTGAGATGCGTGCACGTGTGACTATAAGTGGAATGGGACATTTATGGAAGCGTTGCACGGGTGTCACAGATAAGACACCAGACACTACCGTTTATCTTAGGTATTAGTCGGGACGTGCTTGATGGAGGTCCTGCCTCCAGTTCTCGCGCAGACTTGTCACGGATCGATTAGTATTTAGGTTGATGGTTAGCGTTTGATGTAGACCATGGGGTGTGGGGTAGTTTAAGTGTGAGTTCAACAGAATCTCGGGAGTCCCATGCCGGCTTATATATTTAGGGAGTTATATGGAGCTTTACAGGGTATGTGATATATACACCGTGATATTCTCGTTACATGTTGGGCCCGTGGTCCCTTGCCCTTGGGTTCTACCCTTGGGTGGAGGACACTCGCGAGTGGTTGACTCTCACACTTGGACTGACGATAGGCTTAGTGACCTGTACAGTGAGACTTAGAGACTGATAGAGATACTGGCATTTTATTCATGATATACTGAGTGGCATACGTGACATATCGTTATACCGATTTACTGTTCCGCTGCATTGATTACTGCACATCCATATCTATACTGTCATTGATTTACTGTTATTCATTTCCATTATCACTGTCAGAACTATCACTTGATTTTATATATATATATTGTTGCTATTGTGTCGCTCTGACGACCTGAGTATGCATGCTCAGTGTGAGGAGAAGATTTAGCCTGGACCAGTGCATCGCAGACTTCTTGACTTCATTCCGAGCTACATACGTTTGTTCCACTTCAGGTCAGTCGTTACATTGTATCTTTCAGTTACTGCATTTCTCATTACCTGCGCATCATTTACTGTTTACCATGATAAACTAGAAGCCGAAGTGTGACTACGGCAGGTCATTTCCTTGACCGTAGGAGCATGGCTGGCCTTGTCTACCCCTCGTATTTCGTATTTTGGGAAGCGGGGCGTGACATGTGTACCTTCATTACATTCTATTTGTGTTTCATATATCAGTTGTATTGATGTTGTTTAGTACACACCCAGTACACTTGATTTGGTTTTATATATTCTGAGATTTTTGATTTGATTTCGTGCATAGAGGTTACACATGATTTTGACATATGTTTCGACCTAGTTTTCATGCATTTTTGTACTGTGATTTCGATTTTGATATTCGATATATGTTTTCGTGCACCATGTGCACCTGATTAGGATTCTTGCGCATACTTGACGCACTTGATGCGATTTTGTGCACACCAGATGCACTAAATCGGGGTTTTGTGCAGATTAGATGCACCTGATTTTGAGTCGTGCACGCCCGTTGCACTGGACAGATATTTTTGGTGCACACCTGTTGCACTTAGTTTTGTTTTTGTGTGTATTCGTGGTATCTGTATTTGGTTTCGATTTCAGTGCGCACCGGACGCACATGATATTTTTATGATGTGATTGGGATTGATTTCAGTTTGAGCGGTATGTTTTCATAATCATTATTATTTAATTTAGTAACCAGGCGGGACGTGTATGTTAAATAAAATATATATATATAGCTATTTTTTTTAAATAAACGTCCGCTACTTATGCCGTGACACGTGTATCACACGGCGATTTTCAAAAGGGGTTTTTGCATATTTCTTTATCCAGATATTTGGACGGTTTTACTATGATGCGCACTATATATAAGTTATAGATTGATGTATATTATGTTGGTCTTCATATTGGGTTTTGATATTTTATTCTCGTCATAACACCGATGATTGCGTTATGCTTGACGGAGTTGATTTTAGTTATGTATTGATGATTTCGGAGCCCCGACGATTTGAGTGCTTTGCTAAATATTTTAGTATTTGGAGGGGGAGTTTTAATTTAAATTCGGGGACCGAATTTCTTAAAGGGGGGAAGATTGTAACATTTTAAAAATAATTAAATAAATAAATTTTTTTTAAGTGAATTTTAGGATTTTCGGTAAAGTAAAATGTATTTTTCGTAAAACAAAACCGTAATTATTTTTCACTATAAATTTAAAAATACCTATTTTAATTATATTATTACTAGTAAATGGTGTTTATTTAGTCACTTATAAATTTTTAGTTTAATTAAATATTTTTCCTAAATTAATTGTTTTAAATATTAACATAAGCTTTATTTTTACACTAAATTAGTGTAAATTAAAAATTTGAATGGTTTTAATTTGTAAAAATGAACCATGGCATATTAGAATTTAGTGTGTTTCATGCAAAATTTATTTGCAAATTTTTCCAAAATTCTAGAGTTTTCTTGGGTTGTTTTAGAAAAGAAATAAAAAGAAATTAAGTAAAGTAATGAAAAGACATAATGAAGTGATATTTTGGGGGAAACTTCTACACAACTCCTCACTCATTTCTTCCTCTCCCTCACCTCCCAAACTTGGCCGGCCTCACCCCCATTTTCCAATTTTATTTTAACTCCAAAAATCATCAAAAATCCTCCAAAATTCAATAAAAATTGCACAAAATCCTAATAAATTCCTACCCTTTATTCTTTGCTCTTCTTTAAATGGATTTTGGAGTGGGAAAGCATGCATTTTGGAGGCTCATTTTCATGTTTGGACTTTATGTTGTGGAGGTATAAATCTTTCTCTTTTGATTTATTTCTATTAGATGTTTCTTTTAAAGCATAATTAGATTTATTAAATTAATTCTATTTGCAAATTTTAAAATTCAAGTTAGGGTTTGTAAATTCAAGTTGTGGTTTTTATTAATTAAATAAGGTTATATTAGCTAGTTTAACATTTTTTTTAGTGGAAAAATCTTGCATGGTTGTTGTATAATAATTTGTTTATTCAAATTGTTTTACTTAAGCTATTTAGCTAACTAGTTTTTATAAAATGTATATGTGGATGATATAAAATTCTAATTAAGGTTGCTATCATTAGATTGTAGTTTTAGTGAGAATATTATCATGTTAATGGAAAGAAAAACTTAGTTTGATCACTGGTTTCTTTTGATAATTGGAAAATACTAATAAAATGCTATTTTTGTAAACTAGATTTTGGAAATTCCTAAATAAATGAGATTAAAAATATAAATTATGGTTTCATTATATCATTATCATCATGAATTGTAGTTTAATACATTAACTCATGCAAAATCAAGTTTGTTGTGAAATTGTGGAATTTGGCTTGTAAGATGTTGAAAATTGATAAAGGTTGCAAACTAGAAATTCCAAATCCATACATATTTGTGTAATAAAAATATAGTAATGGTTTCTATAATCTAGTTAGGCTATTTAATGAGTTTTATGACCATTGGTTTCATCTAAATGTCAAGTTTTGAAGAAAAACGGTAAATTGGCATTTCCGGGTTTTACGAAATCGGGCGATTTGATGGATTTTAGTGTTTCGATGAATTAAATCATGTTTTATAATATAAGTAATGAGTTTTAAAACTATGAGTTGTTTGTTGATGTTATCTCGATCCATCGGAGTTTGTACGCCGATATCGAGCGATATCTGGTTCTTTTGCGTGGACGGGACATAGGTTTTAACCTATGCTTGTTCCTTGCGTCGTTTTGATTTTTGTATGTGATTCAGTTTACGATACTATTTATATGTTTGCGTTTAGGCACCCCTCACATGGACTGCGGGCGATGAAGAGGAGGATGGCGACACCGTCTTCGGCAGACATGGACCAGGTGAGTAGATGCATATCTACGGGGGGAAGTCGGGTGGATGGCGTTTAGCACCCCCGCAACGTAGAATAGGAATAGTACTTATTGACATTAGGAAGACAGATGTGACCCTAGATTCTTAACGAGTAGGACCCTAGTAATGACCCTAGGCTGGACTAGACTGATTTAGGAAGACCATATCAGAGGATGAATATCTTGGAAGAGGTTCGTAGGTTTCAGGTAGAAACACCCACACGCACACACTGAAACTCGACATGGTGTATACGTGTATGTGTATATATATATAGGACTAGGTATAGGTATATACATATATACAACACGGATATGGGATACATTGATGTGATATGATACACAGGAATGAAACAGTATAACTGGGCTTGATGCCGTGATTCTTGGCTATGCAGTCGTATTAAAATGTTAGCGGATCATTAGAAAATGATAATGAACAGGTATACATAAATTCTAATGGGTAGTGATGATATTGAGGTACATGGGACTCTAAAATAGAATCCGAACTATAACTTGCGACTGATCACGATATGATATATGTATGACTTGATTACGACATCATATAGGTGTGACCTGATGTCGATATCATATAGGTGTGACCTGATGTCGATATCATATAGGTGTGACTTGATGACGATATAATATCAGTATGACTTAATCACAATATGATACTTATGACATGATATTTCTGAGGATAAATTAATGAGGTATATTTATGATGGCAATGTTATATAATTGATGTATGCGATTACATCATAGCATCTTGATCATGACATGTGATGATGATGATATTATACGAATAATGAGACACGTAGGTGATATTTGACCCGTACCCCGATATTGGGATGCCGTACGATGGATTTTACCGTACGAGGCATAGATGTGATGATTGATCCGCACTCTTGATTTGAGGAAGTCGTACTATGTACGTGACGCTATTGAGGCTGGATCGCCAACTATTAGAGATATGGACTCAGACTTTAGGTGTACTCCTACTTCTTATCGACTAGTTCTTAGGTTTAGTTTTCCTTAGGGGGTTAGATGGACACTAGTTTAGGTTCGAGTCTTACAGTGGTAGTTATATTTGTATATCAAATGGGTGGGTAACACACATCTGTCTTTACTTTCATACCGTAATCATAATGTGCATGTTCATATATATGTTTCTATAATCAGCATAAAACTTTGCCTGTTAGGACACCAGCACCATTACCGATGATGCGCATATTCCACGCACACTTATTTGCCGGCTCACACACATCATCATCGGTAATTGCTATGTCACGTACACTTTAGATCATATTATCTTTTATTGATAGAATCAGTTAACAAGTAGACCGATATAATATTGTGATTACTCTCGGATGTTAGTATAGACATGGTATTTATTACTTAGACATTCATGCATTCATATTTTCATGTTATCATGCAGTATTATGGGCATATGCCGACACTTATCATATACTTACTCATGATTTTGAGATTTGGGTTTCTATGAGATTTCTGGATTTTTGGGGAAAACCGCAAGAATATATAAAAGCTTCTCTCTCTCTCCTCCTCTCTTTTTAAAATATAAGATGCGGTTTTCTCGTGATGTATGTGTCGTCCACCATGAGATTTCATGTTTTCTGTTGGATTTCGAGACCCGATTCGAGGAGTGGATGAACCGTCTCGGGTACATGGTGGGCCCGGTATGGTACCCCGGGGCAAGAAGATCGAGTTGTAGACGATGAGCCTGGCAGGGGAAGGACTACCTACCGGTGATGTCTGGCGCGGCGGATATCCGGAGGATACCGACCGTTGTCATGAGATTTGATGATATGGGTCGATCCGGACTGACGGAGCCCGAGATATTGAGACTATGAGACATTGAGATTATGAGGTATTGAGATTTGAGATTTACGTGTTTTGTGTCGATGCTTGACATGGATTTCCATGGATTTCATCGTTGATGTTTCAGATTTCTATACACTCTTTACCATGATAAAAGCTAAAGATCTTCTTTATACAGATACATCTAGATTTCGGGATTGATTGTTTTACAGTCATATTGCATGCATATTCATTCACATGACATACTATTACTCGAGGTACTGACATGAGCATGGAGTATCTGCATTTACACGTAGCTTATTATCCTGTCTTACTTGATGATTAGTAGTAGATTAGTATATTATTATGACCTAGGATAGCGTCGTGCATTCGATTTCTTTTCGTAGATGTCTTCTACTCACGAGTTGGCAACTCACCCCCGTTGTGCCAAATTTTATTACAGGTTGATGTACAGGGTCCCTTGGCAGTTGCTGGCACATCATTTTCATTCCGGGTGATTTGCACGGTAGGTTGGTTCATTTGTATCTGAACCGCCGTTGTATTTTTATTATTTCATTTGTATCTAGAAAGCTCCATCAACCAAACTTGTATTATTTGATAGATTACTGGACCATTTATTTATTTCGACCTTAGAGTCGCGCACGTATTATTCTGATTTGGTGGATTGTTTTCTTTTGAGTTTTGAGCCTCGCCCTTTGGCGATGTATACTATTGTGCTTATTGTGGTTGTTTCCGCCTGTTGGCGTTGAGCTAGCACCCGTGTGGGAATGCTTTTTATTGTTTATGTATATTATACTTGTTGTACCCGTTTGGGGCCAGTTTTTACAGAGGAGACTCTGCCGAAATTTTTGGGAAAATTTGCTGATGCTTTTAAACTTGTTTTCTTTTTCTTCTTCTTCTTTTTTTATGGTTTAGATTTCTGGGCTTCGGCTTACTTAGGTTACGTGGCGCCTCTAGACGCTTCGTAATCTAAGTGCCGGTCACGTTCCGTACTTTCGGGTCGTGACAATACTAGTGGGCTTTGGTTTAAGCCGGATACTAGTATTAGATTTGTTGGATTACTTTCGTCTCATCGCATTCGCATTCAGTCGGAATATGGATGCAGGTATGTATATACAGGTGAGGGGTATCATTGTGATCCGTCACGAGTTTATTTTAGATATTGCCGTATCTTTTTATTATTGTAAACATTTGGATTAATGTTACATGTGGAAATTGTGAGTGGATTTCATTATGAGGTGCATTTAATGTGACATGGACATGTTTAGTGACTCATGGTCTCTTTTATTGCGCAAATGTCACATTAGTGTTTGATTAAGGGTGTGAAAAGATGGATGGAGAGAGAGGGCAGCCATAGGCTTGGGGTTGGCTCTTGGATTATTATTCTAGTGCTCTCATCTTTTATCTCACACAATAGAAAAAGAAAGCCTCTTCTTCTTCTTTTTCCTCCAGCTCACCATTTCCACTAATGGCATCATCTTCAACCTCCATCCATACACTCTCATATGTTGAGAATCAATGGATACTTGAGACAAAGTTATCACACACATTCTCTACATCACCTTGGACACGTCGGCTAGCAAACTTCGTGTCCGAGTTGCTTCGGATGAAGCGGAAGCCCGTAAAAAGACTCATTGATGTGGTGCCCTTTCCGACGAGGAGACCGGAGATCGGAGATGCCGCGAGGAGCTTGGGATGGTGGCCAAAGACCGAAGGACACGGATCGATCGGTATAGTCACTCTCACTTCTTAGTAGTTTGCTAGTTTAGCGTTAATCGTTCAATCCGGGTGAAAGACTACGATAGCGTCGGTTTCCTAAAAAGTTTTTGTTTCCGGATTTGGCCTCGGATTGACGGCCGGGGCGCTACCGTAGACTTACATGGTATCAGAGCCACGCTATTAACCTTTACTAGCTTCTAATTTGTTTAAAATATCAATCGGACGAAATTTCCAAAACTGCAACTCCATTTTCAAAGTTTCTGCCGAATTTTAAAAGTCGTCGAAAAATTATTTTCAGTATGTCAGAAAATCGTGCATGCTTTTTTAGGATACTGGAAGAAATTTGGAAGCACGATCCTCCTATAAGACCGTGGAACCACGGCGAAACTGGCATGTTTGCCGCGGTTGAGCGGCGGAATGGTGGGAACGGTGCACCATTTTTCTTCTTGGGGTTTTTCACATGGAATT
This sequence comes from Agapanthus africanus, assembly GCA_030015575.1. Classification (NCBI taxonomy): domain Eukaryota; kingdom Viridiplantae; phylum Streptophyta; class Magnoliopsida; order Asparagales; family Amaryllidaceae; genus Agapanthus; species Agapanthus africanus. The sequence continues at coordinate 494,850,404 of CM057348.1, read as the reverse complement.
GTGGTTTCTGGATTTTTTTGTTTGGGCCCAGATTTGTTACAGTACTGGATTTGTGCTTGGGGCCCACTTCAGGAAATTTTGTCGATCAAAATTTTTAAATAAGTCAGTTCTTGGACGTGTTTTGTGATTTTTTTTTCTCCGATCGAAATTCTAAATACTTTGCTAACATGCTAGTTGTTGTTTAGCTAGGCTCTGATACAACTGTAAGTCCACGTTGCCCACCCCGGTTCTTACGGGGAGGCGAAAATGGTAAAAAACGATTTTTGAACTCAAGGCAACATGGACTAGAAATGAGGATCTTTGCTAAACAAAAACCTAGCAAACTAACTAGAAGTTTAACTACTATGTTAGAGGGTTATACCTAAGTCTTGAACTCCTTCTTTTCTTGCTCCTTGGAGTGGTTAGATCGGCTCCACCTCGTAGTCTCCTTGTTGTCGAAGAAGGATGTAACGTTTTAGAAATCGTTATGCGAATTTGTCCGTTTTAGGGTAAGTTTGTCGGTATTTTCCGTTTTAATCCGACTGTGAACGAACGACCATATAGACTTGCCGGCACCTTGATTAGCTAAAATAAAGCTAGTGCGCAAGGTTTGAGAGTATATGGGACGTTTTGGTTCAATTTGAATTTTTCCAATTTTAATATTATTTTAATGAGGTATTCAAATTTTGGGAAAATTTCACTAGCGATCTTTTCTTTAAAATAATTGAGATTAAAACAAATCCTTCTCTTTTCATTGATTTGTGTGGACTAGAATTAAACTAGGATTTAAAAGAAAAGAAATGAAAAGAGATAATTTAGATGCATGCATGTGTTAGTGTGTGTGTGTGAATGCATTAACTATGCAATAAATGATGGAAATTGCTTGGAAATTCCTCACAAATCATTCACCTCACTCACTTGGCCGAAATTCCTTCATTTCCTACTGCCTTGCTCAATTCCTTTCTCATATTTTATCAATCTAAACTCGCAAATTCTCCAAAATTCAAAACATATCACAAAATTTGCACAAAAGCCTTGTTCTTGCTTCTTTGATCATTTGGAGCTAGGGAAAGCTAGGAACTTGTGAGCAAAGTTGTTAGGTATATTTCCTCTACTGTTAATTTAGAGTTTTCTTGTGGTTTTGATCGTTATTTGTTGCGTTGAACGCTGTTTATATCGATTGAGGCGATATCGGGTTTTTAAGTCTTTTTAGAGCTTTTAATACCTGCTGTGACCTGGGAATTTTAGTGTTTGAACAAACAAATTTAGAGAAATGTACTAGTGGACCTAAGACACCACCTGTGAGATGGAGGCCACCTCACCGGCCGGGGCCGGCGACCCCTAAGGAGCGGACCGGCGACGCCGGCGGAGTAGGTGAGGGTTGGGGTGGGGCTTCTGTGGGTTGTTGTCTGCTGTTGTCTTGGGGTGTTTGGTACTGTTTACTTTTTTAGTAAATACAGTATGCAAAATCTGGGATCGATTACCTATAATCTAGTGTTTTGAGTCTGCGTGATACGTGTTGCGACACGAGTCGTGTGTTGTGTTGCGATGTACTCAGTTTGGTATTGAGGTATCGTTGCGCGTGTTAGCCACTAGACGTGCACTCGTGAGTTAGTTTAGTGTGTTGGTGCATTTTAAATACGTAGTTTTGCGTTATTTTGATTGATTCTGAGATGTTTGCACTATTTCTTGTGTTTGTGAAATTATAGCGTCGCAAGCGGGGACTTCAGACGCTGCGAACAAGGGGAAGCAGGTGGTCGGATTTTCATAGCTGGAGACCACATATGAGTAGATTTAACATCTACGGGGAAATCGCCCGTATGGCGCTAAGCGTCGGGGCTAGACATGATATAATATTAGCCGTATGTTTATTTTCTCATATAGAGATATTGCATGATTCATATTGCATATACTTACTTGTTGTGCATGATACTGTACCTATTGTACACTGCACTATTATCGACAGTCCATGTTGTACGAGCACCAATGATATGCTACACACACACTGTCAGTAATTGCCATGATACGCACAACACAAATGCTCATTTATATACCTTGCTATTGGTTAGCAACATTGAAACAGTTGTACTCGTGCGATAGCGCATATGACATATAGTATACCTGTATACCTACATGCTATATATATGCCATACTATACCTACTTGTTCGCACTTATACCTTGCTATTGTTACATGATCAGTTTTTATAGCATATATATCGGTGGTATGGGACGCTGTATATATATGTATTCTGGATTTGGATTTTTGGGAACCGTGAGATACATTTAATGACTTGATGCATTAATTAGCGAACTTTTCCCGTGATATGCTCATATTGATGTTTTATGTTGCATATGCTATTTTATATGGATTTACGCATTTGAGATATGTTTTCATGCGATGTGGGAATTTCAAGTGTCGATATTAGGCACTTACATTCCGAGAGATATATGGGGTTTGACAGACCGATACGTGGAATACAAGTGTCGAAGTGGGATACTTGTGTTTCGAGGAACGTATGGATATCAGGAAGACCGATGCGTGGAATACAAGTGTCGAAGTGGGATACTTGTGTTTTGAGGAACGTATGGATACGAGTATTTACGTGTCGATGTTAGGCACTGGTTTTCATGATGTTTTCGAGTGTCGATGTTTGACACTCAGGTTCCATAAGACGTACAGGATTTGAGGGCCGATCTGAGGACCGATCTGAGTATTTTGGGATTTGGGGTGTTGTTGAGTTACACCGTGTTTTCCATGCTTATGATTTGTGCATGAGATTATTTACTATTCCGCACTCAGTATTCAGTTGATATGCATATGATTCATGTAGATATAGTACCCTGGTGGTATACCTTGATCATGATAGTTGCATATTCATATTGTCATACTCATGCTACCAGCATACATGTTATTGATCATTGCTGTTAGTGCATACTTGCGATTTCAGTATGATATTATTTACTATTCACGAGTTGGCAACTCACCCCCGTTGTGCCACAGTTTTTGCAGGACTTACCCTCTGAGTAGTCACGGCAGAGCATCTTATCATCTCTACTTTTGCGGATACCGCTACTATAGGCAGTGAGGCCTTTGCTTTTAGGTGGGTTTGCGGTTATTCGTTTGTATATTGTATATCTTTTTGTTGGATCTAGTATTCTCCATCTACCACTGTTGTATATGACTTAGAGACGACTTGTGAGGTTTCAGTGTTGTATTATATTGGTGATTTTGGGTGCCGTGCTCGTAGAAGCCGGTTATGTTGGAAATGTTTACTTCCTATTATAGTCGTTTCTTTGTTATTTCTTTTCTTTGGCGTCGTATACTTGTTGTGGTGATTGTCTCCGCCGGTGGGCGTGATTTTTGCTCCCACTTGGGATGCGTTATATATTATCTGTGTTGTACCCGTTTTCGGGGCTAGTTTTTACAAAGGAGGTGCTGTCGAAATTTTCAAGAAAGAAAACTAGAGTTAGAGATTTTAAATTGTGATTTCTAAATATTTTTAAACTATGTTTTCTCCGTTGATCCAGTTTTGGGTGGTTTAGATTTCTGGGTTTTCGGCTTACTTAGGTTGCGTATGCCTGTAGACGTTACGTAGTTTAAGTGCCGGTTACGGGCCGAATTTCGGGTCGTGACAAAGGATCCACCCGAAAGCTTCTACCTTAAGCTCCTACCTCAACCGAAAGGAAACTAAAGTGCTTGGCTTGCTACACCTAGAACTCTAGAGTGAGTAGAGAAGAGTTTTGGAGGGTTTATCTCAATGGCTCATGCTTCTCAACACATGAGACATGAGAGCCTTGAGAGAGAGGAAGAGGGTGAGCTTTGGATGAGAGAGAATGAGAATGATAGAATGAGCTTGACTTTTTACAACCATGCTCACAAAAGAAAGAATAATCATGATAATAATAATAATTAAGAATTGTGATGGTTAGTTTCAATGACCATTATCATTTCATGCATTTAATGCATTTTGTAAAGTACAACAAGTAAACAAAAGTCATAGAAATGAAATGATGATGGTCAACAAGTCCACAATGGTCAACCGGTCAACAAAGTCAACAGTCAACAAAAGTCAAATGTTCAACTCAACCATGGCACAATAATACTTAATTAATATTATTAATCATATTTCTTATTCTCATTAGGGTTTAGAAAAAATCAACGGTCAACAACCCTAACGAGAATTCTCTGCCTCTGCCAACTGTGCATACACACCCGCACCCGTGTTCCGAGGAACACGAATACAATGAGATAAAACCAATCCCAAAACATATACTAGGATCTGGCTTAAACAAAAGCCCGCTAGTAGTAACTGCCCGGACACCAAACGTGCACAAGTGCGCGGATGCGAACGAACCCTGTCGCAAAACCATGCGACCTCTACTCTGTTTTGCCCAAAGGCGAATAGCTCTCTGTGTGGGACTCTAAAGACTCGACACTACGCTGGCAGTGGGTTTAACCACAGGCCGCAAGCGGTACTAGCTGTACGTAACGGTCCCCAGGTAGATGCCGATAAGAAGACTGATGAGGTGAACCCATCCGAACTCCTACTGAGCCTGAATGTGACAATCTCTGTACAGTCCGGTTTGTTCGTATGAGAGTATCGCATGGCGGGCCTAGGGGGCGGTAAACGTCAGTCCCCTAATAGCGGTACAAGTCGTGTCGGAGTGTAGCCCAGAACACTCTGAGATAACACTGGAAACGCTACCAGTATATCTCGCTTACCCTGGCCAGGGACGACTATGTGTAATGGCTCTCCTAGACACAGCGCGATATCAACCCCCAATACCGGGAGAGACGAATCTTGTCTAACTGTCACTGCCTCCAAGTGCTTCGGGACTGCACCCAACTGCTACCTGTTTGCACGACTCATTTGAGCCGTGGTAGGGTAGCAATCTAAGAACAGTGGGAACACACTCGAGGCGAAGTGACAGTGTCAAGTCAGCGGACTAAGCTGTACTCATGTCACCTGGGAATTGATAACTGACGATAGGTATAGTACCAACCAACAGTTCCCGACGAGTCATGTCCAGTGTACTCGTAACCTAACGAGCACCCGCATACTATCTCAAGTGCGACGTAATGACGGCTGTGGGACAGATCATCTCCCCTGCTGGGATGAGAAGCGCATACGCTAGTCTACTCCGGAATATCGATGCCCCGTCTCGATAATCCTACGACTAGGGACCTGTATAAGGATGTGCTTGTAGATTACCCAGCCCCCACTAGTGTGACTGCCATCACAATGCTGGTAATCAAGCAAAGATCCTAAGGGCTCCACTAATGTGTATAGGCGATATGCTAAAAGAAACACATGCACACATTAAAGTAGAAACAAACCAAGTAGCATACTACTATTTCGAGTAAGATTGTCTATACAACTGTGAATATCCCAAGCTTCCATTAAGTAATATACAAACTAGTATGATACAGTAATGGCCTCTAGGGCATTTACACTAACAGTTTTATCGATGCACTTGGTATATCAATAGTATTATCAATATACCAAAACTCACCAAAAAAGAGAGTTTGTTATGATAATGGAATTAATATAGCAAGTGAAAGATACTTGTTTTTTCATAGAAGTTATATATATATATATATATATATAAGGATTGCATGTCTTAATTTTAACACTAGCAATTTCCTAATACTAGTAGCTTATAAACAGAGCATGTAGAGCATATATATATATATATATATATATATATATATATATATATATATATATATATATATATATATATATAAGGATTGCATGTCTTAATTTTAACACTAGCAATTTCCTAATACTAGCAGCTTATAAACAGAGCATGTAAAGCAAAACATTACGGAACCCCACAAACTTAAGCAAGCGTAACCATGTTGTTATGATTGAAAAACGCCCTTCGCTCCTTCAATTTTGTTTTAGCTTATGATTTAAAATCTGGAACAATATATAGCATTGTTTTAAGAATGTGATAGCTTATGATTTAGAAATTTGGAACAATAGTATTGTGATTTAAGAACTTTCCATTGAAAACAATTGTTATCATCACAAGAACGGTAATATACTCCAATTTGGATTCTAAAATCAATTGAATCCATTTTGGTAAATTGTAAAATGGTAACACATGTACGAAACATTGAATCAATTTCGCTGGTTAGGCTATTAGATATTCGTTCGGGCAGGTAGTGAGAAACAACAAGATCTCTGTAACAAAGATTAAATAGTAAAACCTGTAATAATATGACTATAAGAAAAAGAGAAGAATATGACTATACTTTGTTAATGTCCCCTCACTGGTACAGATTATACAATCCCTGGCTCCAATTAATCTCGCAAAAAATGTATTTAGAGATATTATATTCATCGATGACCGAGAAATTCTAGACTTATAGCAGAGGGTGCCAGTCCATGATCAGATAGATAGATATTGAGGGTTGTAGAACTTGCTCAAATGCCTAATCCCATTTTCACAAAGAATTGTTACTATTATGTGTCCTGGACCTAAAGATGGTGCCAATTTCATGGCTCCAACACAATTCATAGCTGACGAGCTCCCGACGAAAAGTCCATCGTTCTGTAAAAGAAACCTGGTACATATCACATTTTAAGATAACTACCAGAAGTTACACATCGCAGGTAAATACGATGAGTTTTCACTAAATCCCCATAAACTATTACTAAAATGCCATAAGTATCACATTTTTGAGATAGATATATAATCTATATATACTGGCAATAAAGACCATGAGCTCAGTCAGTGGCTGATAAATACAATGAACTTTTTAATGCCATATCTTTTCAATTATAATTGTTCGTATGGTATTGAATCAATGGCTAAATTGAAAAACAACATGGTATTTAATTGATATTGTTCAAATTTGGGTTACTTATTAATATCCCTTTTTGATTCTCAAAGGGGATCACAACCACCACCACGACCATCACCCACCCCACCCCCAAAACAAAAAACAAAAATCTACATCTAACTTGTTTTAGTTTTAGATGAAGCAAGAAAAGGGGAAATAATTTAGAAGCAGATATGGATAAGAATCTAACACTTTCTATTTTCATATACAATACATGTTAATGAAATAACAGTTTTCCGATCTAGAGCTGGAATTCTAAAAGACATGAAGAAGGCAAAAAAATTCAATTAATTCTGATTATTTGGGATGTTATGAAGGAAAAAGATATTAATGAATTCATTACAAGAAAATATAAATGCTTATATAAACAGAAAGAAAAATAAATGCTTATATAAACAGAAATAAATGAGCATATTAAACAACACATGATATCAGCCCCACAATTTTTCATCGGATATAATAATTGAAGATCGGCAGTCGAACCATACTATTGTGATATGAGAACACTCTTTGGTCCATCGAGTAGTACTTAACTGTCGGGCTAATCATGCAGCATCTTTCCACCTTTTTGGTCTTCAGATCATAGGATAAGACCGTATATTTCTTCTTTCTGCCGATCCTCAAGTACAGTTTCTCTCCGCCTTCAAAGGGTAAGGGCCACACATCGTAACCATTGAAAAGCATCTCCGAAGCAATCCTCCCTATCCTCCTCCTCCTCCTTCTCATTGTGTGGCAAAAACTGGAAAACACGTCTCGGTTACCTTGAATCATATCGTCAAAGATCACCAAGCATGTGCGCTCCCACACTTTAGTACTTTCAGGTTTCATCATCCAGACTTGTGTGCATTTGCTATCAACCCTTGTACATGTGACAAAACCATTGCATGCCCCGATCTCCTGATGAAAGCGTGGCGAGTCTTGCTCAGGTAGCGTTATACAATGGGCAAGATCATTCCGAACATCATACGATATCAAATACTCGTTGCAGTCCCAATACAGTACCCCGCGCACGAAAACAGGCTTCCCCGTGCGTCTTGAACTATTAACGATGAACTTTTGGGTAGATTCTACCCACTTGCCCGTATTCGACGAAAACACATCGAATCCATATTCGGCATGCATTGAAATATTTCGTCGGATAGGATGGACCAGTTTGTAACAGTCTGGTGCGGCCACCGGATCAAACGCTAACCCAATCGAATCTCGAGACCTGTCGTCGATAATGGCATGGTGCTCCTTTGTTGCCGGGTTGCAAACATATAAATAGTTCGGCTCGCCATAGTTCCAGCATTGCAGACAAAAAAGACCATTGGTAGATGCGATGATCCTCTTGCATTCCCATCGATCGCTTACAAAGCTAAGGCAAGGATCCGGGATTCCAATCGGAGCTCCGAACGTCGGAATAAAGACGAGATTGTTTCCATGGCAACCGGCGAAGACCGCACCACAAGAGATCCGAGAGGCGTGACGGGATTGTTCGAGCACGAAAGCCGGGTCGCTGGACACGAGTTTGTACCAAGTTTTATCGACGCACTTGAATCTTGCGAGGGTCTTGAAAGGAAGAAAGGGGAGGATATGAGAGAATATGATGTCCTGAGGAACTTCAACAGGGCTCTCTCTCCTTGGCCTCTTTCTCTTTGATGGAGGAGGATCCATGATGAAAAATCAACGCAAAGTTGTGAATAATTAATGTAGAAAAATATTGAAGAGTAAATACTACCACATTAATTTATATATATGGAGGCAAAGCTTAATAATACAGCAACTCCTGATTATATAACGATTCTCTCAAGAAAAGATAAAGTAATATAACCGCTTGCCAAAATTAGAAGTTACCTATTAAAACCTTCTGTTTAAACCAAAATTTTAAGTTCCAAATAATCTGTGCTGATATTTTGGGGGGAAAGAAATTTTAGGTTCCAAATTATTAAATTAAATACCCAACAATTTAAAGGTATTTATTGTAATTATGGAACATATGTGGCTTTATCTGCAAAATACTCTTTATCATATGTTTATATATTAAAATTAACATTATGAAGGAAAATATATGCATATAATATTTATATGATATTTTGATAATTTAAATATGCATATCATATCAAATAATCCTAATCAATATTCTTAAAATATCATATCATACTAATGGTTAAGATAATATCTCAAAATAAATAATAAATATTACTAATACTATGAATTGAGATATTGTGCAGATATGAGCTCAGGTCTGGAGATCGAGATATCCGAGATGTCAGGAATAAAATCTGCCGATAAAGTTAAATCAAATCGTAAAATCATAATGGCGGAGACTCAGATAAAGATTTAAAGAATCCTGACATCACAACAATCTCCACGTGTCAATACCTAGAAGCTCAAGAATTTTCAAACCGTGATCTCGCCATGCCGTCGCCCAACCGCGGCCAAATGTGCATATCTGCGGCGGATCCGCGGCAATATTATGGCCGTAGGATCTGAGATTTTCTCTCGTAACAGTAAATAATCACACATAGGCATTAGGGTTTCTGCTTTTATGGCTATTTAAATGACCGAGAGCTTCATATGAAAAATCATCACATTTTACATCACCAAAATCACTGACAAGATCAAGAGATCCAAGACAGGTCCACGAATCGACGTGATCAATCGAATGAACATCTACTTCCTACGAGATAAACATCGAGAGCAACACGAGAGTTCTTCGTATTCTAATTTCAAAGAATTTGTACATGTTAAAATTGATTAATAAAGGTAGATTTTTTGTTTAATTCTTTCTGCATTTTACTTTCTGCATTACTTTCTGTATTTACATTATGATCTTCTTCTCTATTCTTTTTTCTTCTTCTCAAAACATGTGTGAGTAATTCTACACTTTCTAGGATTCGTAGGATTAGGATAGATCAATGGATGATAAAATCTCTTAATTTTTTTTTATATCTTTTAAAGTTTATAAACTTTAGCAAATTAAATGTTAACATCCTTATCGGGCGCGCTATCAATTTATTGATAGTCTCGACTGCGATTTGAGATTAGATTAACAATTGTTTTGGTAAAGGCTAAACATGAATAGAGGTCAATGAAAATATAAGGGTTAAGAGTGGGAACCATATTCCATCCAAAAACCCTAATCTTCATTCACCACTATCGATCTAGTTTTAAATCTATTAAAAGATAAAAGAAGTCATCTTTAATTAATCATCCATTACTACCAAATTCTATGAACCCTACAATCCTCTTCTTCATAAAATCTACATCCGTATATCGTAGATCTAGAACAAACCATCCATATTTCAATCAACTCGTCTAAAACAAGATACAGGTTCGACGTTTCCCTGAGGATGATCCGCACTCATCTCGGCTAGCTATGAGCGACACCGTTATTGATTGCGGTTACTTTATTTACAAACACTTCTCTCTTAAAACAAGACCAATCAGGCCCTAAAACTTTGTCGTCCGAATATCCAAATGTAGACTAAAGGTGATGTCTGACATGTTGTCCTTATCCGAAAGATTGGCCATGACCTGAAAATGAAGGCTATGGTCAGGATGCAGAATGCCAAGGAAAAGGACAAGGAATATGGGGAAATTATGAAATCGATATAAGTGGATGAGATTCACAAATATAATAAGTCAGTTAACGGTTTCATTTTAATACATTGATGATCGGCATGGGCTACCACTAAAGCATGTCAAGCCCCGCTTCCCAAAAGAAGGTGAAGAGGTAACGTGGTATGGTCTGCAACCTAACTGCATTGAAGGTGGTCTATTCAATACAGTTATGTTAAGCGTATGAATATCTATAACATGCGGGATATGTACCAAAACAAAATAATAAAATAGGAAGGCATTTATTTCAATTAACCAAACTTTATTGCATCCCAAAAGAATGAGTAAAATAAACTAAATAGTTTAATTATATCGAAGAAGAAGCAAAAACCCTAAACATGCGGGCAACAAACAAAAATTTAACTAGCGAATCTTCCGTCGTCAAATCCGCATAATTTTCATTAGTAGGCTCCACAACTTGATTCTCATCATAATACTCATCCTCATCTAACGGACATTTCAGAGATAGAGAAAAGGAAGGTCCGTCAGCGAGTTATACTCGAGTAGGATTGCCTCATAAGGAAGTAAATGTACAAAAACGAGCAAGTGTATGTAGGTATGATGTGTGGGTACAGATATGATGTATATGGGTATGAGAGTATGAGGTGTATGTAAATATGGACATATTGAATGAGGTAAATGTGAATAAGGGTATGTTTTATGAGGTATCTGTTAGGTAAAAGTTCGCATTAGTTTGTTAAATAAGGGTCCGGATACTCGCGATTATTCCGTTGTGGCCACGAAATAACGACTGGGGAAGTAAAATGTACAGTTTCACTTTCCGGGATCATGATCGAGTAGTAGGGGAATCTGAGTTCTCCTTCTCCTTGCATAATCAAACTACTCATCCCCGTTGTTCAATATAATTTGACGAATTAGAGCTAGTGCGTATATCATCTAGGCATGAAATTTCCCATATTGTATATTATCCACATATTGGACTATTCACCATCAAAGTAGGGTTAGTATTCGCCCGAAAACCGGGTTAGTATTCGCCCGAATATCGGGTTAGTAGCCGTCCACATATTGGACTCTTCATCCTGCCTACAGGGATCTTCATTTATAAAGTATTTTATACCTAGGTTTGCGCTTTCTAACCCTAACCATATCATGTGTCAGGTATGTCGTAAGTTCGTATTCGAATAGTTGATCTCATTTAATATGGTTTTCCACAACCACTCATTTTATCTTATTACCTTTTAAATTCTGTAAGGTGTTTCATAATATTTTATATAACTTTTAGTTAATAAAGATCATGGCATTTAATGGTAGTCATTGTTTATAAGAAAACCATGATATTTTAGAGTAATTTTAATTTTGGGAAACCTATGGTATTTTAATGAAAATACCTTTTTAAAGAAAGATTATGGTATTTATTTGAAATTATCTTTTAATAAAGTTTTATGTATTCTCTTCGGAAAATATCATTTATAAAGGTTATGGTTTTTGTTGAAAATAGCCTTTTTAGTAAAGATCAAGGTATTTAAATGAAATTATATTCTTTCAGGGTGGATTAAGATATTTTATTGTAAATAATAATTTATAAAGTTAGGGTGTTTATTTAGAGGTAACAATTTAGAAATACGTCCGTGTTAGCAACCGCTGCACATTGACGGCAGGATTTGTTTCCTTTTTAGGGACGATTGCCTATCAACCACGAGATATTTACGTAAAATATTATCCTATTTAAATTAGGATATTTTATTAAAAGTGATATTCTACAAAAACAACTCCACGTTGACAACCGCTGCATATGGACGGCAGGATTTGTATCCTTTTCAGAGACGATTGTTTAATAGCCACGGGATGTTTCATGTAAAATATTACCCTAATAGAATATCTTATTAAACCTTAGTGATTATACACTAAAGGTATTAATATAAAAAATATTCCCTTAAGTGAAAGGGTATAGATAAAAACACTATTTTAAAATTAACTTATGTAACATGGAAAAATATGGTATTTATGCGATCATAGCCCGTTTCTAAATTTTAGGGTATATATAACATTACGACTTTTCAAAGATTGGGGTATTTTATCGAAACTAAGATTTATCTTATAATATCAATAAAATTATAAGCAGAGCATGTAAAGCAAACATTACGACACCAACACCCAACAAACTTTAATAATATTGTTTGTTATGATTCAAAAATGCTCTTCAGTCCTTCGATAACAGTTTTAAATACCCAATAATTTAAAAACTTGGACAAGGGGAAAAGAAAATTCAAAACAAGAGAGATATAATTGTAATCTGGGATCGCTATAATAACTCACGAAAAAAGTAAGTGTATGAAGATTACACTTAACTTGCATTCAATTAACTTTTACGAATTACATAACTAAACGAAAATTTAAAAGAATAACAAAAAAATAATCTTAACGAATAACAAAATATAACCATATTAAAAAATACAATAATATTAAAGTAGGTGCTAATCCAGTTGGAATGCTCTAAAAATAAAAGCTTTCCCATTTTGGTAAATTATAAACTTTTTATTTGGTAATCCAATACATGGCAAGAGATGTACGTAGCAAACATTGCATCAATTAACTGAGAAAAAACAAGATCTATGTCCGATTACAAAATAAATACAAAAACTTGAATTAACATATAAAAAGAAAAAGGAAAAAAGAATGACTATACTTTGTTGATGTTCCCTCACTGGTACAGATTACCTAATCCCTAGCTCCAATTGATCCTGCAAAAATTGCTGTTAAATAACTCTCGACCAAAATTATACTCTATGGACGATCAATAAATTCTAAACGTGTAGCAGAGGGTACCAGTCCGTGATCAGATAGATATTGAGGGTTGTAGAACTTGCTCAAAAGCCTAATCCCGTTATCACAAAGAATTGTTACTATTGTGTGTCCCAGACCTAAAGATCGCGCTAATCGCATGGCTCCAACACAATTCATTGCAAAGGAGCTCCCGACGAATAGCCCATCGTTCCTTAAAAGAAACCTGGTACAGATCACATTTTAAGATAACTACCATAAGTTATATATGACAGGTAAATACACTGAGTTTTCTCCAAATACCAATAAACTATTATGTAAATGCCATAAGCTATCACATTTTTGAAATAAATATATAAACTATACACATTGGAAACAAATACCATGAACACGGTCGGTGGCATACAAATACAAAGAACTTTTAATGTCATGCTATGAAACACATACTTGTAAATGTCTCATGAATCGTCCCCGCTGCGAATCGAAGTCCGAAACTCTCGGATTCTTTCAAATTTGCTCGGATTTGTAAATGTCTCATCAACCTCTCTCGAATCAACATCTCCTTTTTCTTTCGAAAATTAAGGCTCTTTAAAACTTGAAAGTGCGTTGAATATCTAACATAATGCCATTACTGATTTATATTATTACTATGTATATGTATATCTTAATATATACTCATATTTATTTAATTAAAAGTCAATATTAAAAATGTATCCCGTATTCTAGGTTTTTTTTTAAATTGTGATTCAGTGAATCCGTATCGTTTCGTATCCCGCATACCCGTGCTACAATTTTCTTTGCATGAATTCCTTAAGTGGTTAAAATCTATATAACTTTAGTGACCAACTTCCTTTGTGTACATCACTCCTCTTGTAAAAGGAAACAATAAACGATCTAAGCCAAGTCCATAACATTTCTTTGTTAAATTATTAAAGGGTTAATTGCACCTGTCATATATGGAACCATTTTCGATATGGCTTTACAAACAAAAGGAAATTTGACCTGATAACCAGTCTTTATATGACTTCAAAAAGGAAATTTGGCCTGGCTCTTGCTTAACTCAAAGATGCCATGTGCCAATGAATCAGATGACTGGTGATCATTAGTCCAGTATGACTTAGAAAAGGAAATTTGGATAATGGTGTGACATAGGACAGAAAATTTGAATAACTCAAGAATGTGATAGCTATCGTGTGCTAAAAACCAGTTAACTACAATATCACATCACCAGCTCACTCATTCGATTTGTCAAAGTTTCAAGATATTCCTAAATTAGTAACCGATGAAATGAATGCAGCTCACTGTGCTTCCTACTAAAAGAGGAACTAAAGATCACTATTGACTATGTGAAATCTGAAAGTGCTCCAGGTCCAGATGGCTACTCTGCTAAATTTTATCAAGATGCTTGGCATACAATTTCTGATGATCTTCTACAGGCTGTGCATTTCTTCTTTAAATTCAAGTGGATTCCTAGGCCCGTAAATTCTACACTACTATGTCTTATCCCTAAAAAGATTAATCCTATAAAATTTTCAGATTTTAGACCTATAAGTTTGTGCAATATCTTATAAAAAATCTTTACCAAGACGCTTTCTACAAGATTATATCTAGTTATCTACACTTGCCTGGTACTATATCATCTAATCAGGGGGGGGGGGGGGTTGTCAAAGGACGAGATATAGTAGACACTATAGCTCTTGCTCAAGAACTATTGCAAGACCTGAAAAAGAAAGTCGGGGGTTCTAATGTTGTCGTCAAGCTTGATATGGAAAAGGCTTTTGATAGGTTGGAGTGGCCGTTTCTTCTTAAATTCCTCGGTTATTTTGGCTTTTCTACAGATTTTATAAACATGATTTCAGGGTGTTTGTCTACTCAGTTTCTCTCTGCTTATCAATGGTTGCCAATCTGGTTTTTTTTTAAAGGAAGTAGAGGTTTGAGGCAAGGAGATCCAATTTCACCTCTTTTGTTCATTATTGCTATCGAAGTATTAAGCAGAGGAATTACCAGGATGCTTCAACCGGTCACATTACTCCTTACCGCACTCGACCCGGGTATCCTATAATACCACACTTGTTATTTGCAGATGACAACATGCTTTTTGTCAATGGCGGGAAAAAAACCTTGCGAAACCTGTTCCAATTCATATCCTCGTATGAAAGTGCATCAGGCCAAATGATCAATAAATCTAAAAGTTCATTCTATACTGCTCCGAAATGTCATCCTTCACAAGTATCTACTATTCACAAGATTACAGGAATTCAACATGGTTCCCTGCCCATAGAGTATCTTGGTGCACCACTTTTTGGTGGAAGAGGAACAAGTTCTTAGTATTTCATGGTGGATAAAGTAAGAAATAGAAGGTTGTCATGGATTACTACATCTCTCTCTTCGGGAGGAAAACTTCTTTTGATTCAAAGTATTCTTCAATCAATTCCAACTCATATTTTAGCCTGCTGCCCAGTGACAAAGAAAACCTTGTACCATATTAGCTCTATTTTATCTAACTTCTTCTGGAATAATAATTTATACCATTGGTTTTCATGGGGAAAAATATGTTTGCCTTTTCAAGAAGGAGGTTTTGGTATTAGATCGATTCGTACAAGATAAAGCTTGCATGGAAACTGATATCTGCTCTGGATAATATTTGGTCTCATTTTTGCATAGCCACATAGGCTCATTACGGTCAGTTTTTGTCTAACCAAATGTCCTCTCTAAGCTAGAAGAAAACATATCCATTTATTTCAATAGTTGGAAATAATTCAAAATGGATAATTGGCAGAGGTAATATTAACTTCTGGAATGAGCCTTGGCTTGATGACACAATTCTTATAGACCATGCTCTTTCTAATCCACCAGATAATCCTAAAGTTTGTGATATCATTAATAAAGATGGTGTATGGAACTTGGACTACTTGAATTCTTATCTTGACTTCAATATGATAGAGCGCTTTAAGACGAGTTTGTGCATGTTGTCCGAAGAATCTGATGTTGTTATGATATAGAAATGCACGAGTCCAGGGGAATTCTCTTAAAGTTCAGCATGGAACCTTGTTAGGCATTCCTCGAATGAAAAACATTGGGCTAAATGGTTGTGGAAGAAACACATTCCGCTGAAATACGCCATTCACTCTTACAAGGTATTCCATAATGCACTGGCTTTGACTGCAATATACAAAAGTTGGGAATCAGTCAAATGTGGTTGTTGTCACGAGCATGAGATAGAGAACATAAACCATGAATTCCTGCACAGTGAAATAGCCATAGATACATGAAGTTTTTTCGCTGCTACTTTTCAATTGTCGATACCAAATTTTGAATCCATCAATCAGTTGATTTATTATTGGAATGCGACACAGGTTACAGATAATTGGAGTCATGTCCTTTCTTGGATCCTATATTACGCACTTGGTATATCTGGATTAGTAAACGCAGATATATATTTGATGAATCTAATTTCACTTCTTCTTCTGTCATTTATTCTATTTTTTCTACTGTCAGGCTTCTTATCAAAGCAAGCAAACTTCAACCGAAACATGAACGAAATAATCAGCTTGGAAGAATTTTGGTGTCATGAACATAGGATAAAGAAAAATCTATACTACATTAACCTCCTGGAACTTGCCACCACCAGGTTCAATTAAAATTAATGTTGATGGTGCTAGTAAAGGTAATCCTGGCGTTGCTGGAGGAGGCTTTGTGGTTAGAGATGATTCTGGAAAAATATTATACGCTTCCTGCAGCTTTTATGGTGTTGCTACCAATATTGAAGCAGAAATTAGAGCCATCATCGACGCTTTAGCATACTGCATCTGTGTTAAGTAAACAAGGGTACAAACTAAGTCCGACTCTATGGTCTCTATCTCAGCTATTAATGGCAACTACAATCTTTTCATTGGAAATATCATTACCATATCAGACACATTAATATTCTTCTAATACAAATTGAAGGGGGTGCAACACATACTTATAGAGAAAATAATGCATTAGCTGATTGGATGGCCAACTTTGCAGTGAAAGCTAGCGGAAATAAAGACTTCTTGGATATACTGAAGAAACTTAATGCCTTGGACTTAACTACATTGCCTAGAATTATTGGCTGTTTTTGAAGCATTGTATTGTTTTCTATTTACTTTTGGTGAGTAAGGAGTAGCAGTCCTTAATGATGTAATTTGTTTTCTATCAATCAATAAAATCCTTTGGCTGGCTGGGGTCCAAGATAAATTCCAGATTTATAAACCAAAAAAAAGAGCTAAGCAAGGTAAGATGAGGGGTGTTAATGCAACAAACCCATTTTATCAAAGTATAAGGTAGATCAAAGACAAAAGAAAACCTTTAAAAATCGTAAAACTCCAGCAAGTGTGCCGCCCGTACCTGCGACCACAACAAAGGCGTGCAAGTTTACTCCAGTTTGCTCCCATATCTCAGGACCCGTGCCCTCGTAGTGAGCTCGGAAGTTGGCTAGGTTCTCAGACTGATCTGCAAAGATACCTTCTTTAGCTTCATGTACTGTATCACCATTAACATGAGTTCCATTAGCTTCCATTTCGTTAGCTTCCCTTTGCTTCGGTGCTAATTTAGTTGCCTCGGAAGCTCTCCTCCTAGCAATGTTGACAAAATGGTCCTTGTGTGTAATTGACACTGGTCTCACTCTTTCTACTGTAGTTCCAAGAGCGTCCAGAATATGAGACTGAAAGAATAGCGTGTATTAAGTTTGAGATATTGGGGGTACCAAAGGTATACAATCAGAAGTTAGAGTAATAAAATCTAGGCGTTTCAACGTTATTCGCCAGGACAGATTTAAATACTCATGTCAGCTTCTTAGCAACAATGGAATTAGATTTTTATCATATCCCGATTATCGCACTCCTCTGCGGCAAGTAATATACCAAGTTTGGAAAGGGTCTTTTGTTGGGATCCGGCGCCCACACCGCGGAGGCTGCGGGCGATGCGGAAGCGAAAACAAAAACTTTTTGCACGCACATCCGAGGATTTGAACCAAACACCCCTAAACTAGAATACTATAACATGCAAGGTTGAGAAATACAACTTTTGTCGCGTGTCCACCCAATTGTGGAAGACCTCTCCAAGCTCGTAGCCGCCGGAAACGCGCTTGAGCATCGATCACCTTTGCCGAAGACGATCCACCTGAAGGAACGCGAAGGAGGCTCAAACCGACGATCCAATTGCTACGTTTGGATGGCCGGTGATGTAGGAATACTTTACTATATTTTTCTCTTTAGGATCTTGCTCAAAAATGGAAGCAAGAAGAAAAAGGAGATGGAGAAGATGAAGCACAAGCCATGATGGAGGAGATGAGGAAAATTTCATCAAGTGATGATATAGAAAAACATGGCTGCTAAAAATCAAGCATGATCAAATAGTGCAACCAAATGAATTTTCCGATATAAAATTCCAAGCCATACCTTTCTACATGCATGCACCATGTTTCACAACTTTCCATTTTCCACCTCATCACCTTATTTGTTTTTCTAAAGAGAAAAACAAATATGAGGTGTCCATCTTTTAGAAGCATTCCCTTATAAATACAGAATACTTCACATGGTATATGTATCTCTATACATACGCGTATCCGTATAAAAATACGGATAGCACCAAAGAGAGAAAATGAATAGTGAACAATAATACTAAAATATATGTATTAAAATACATATATAAATTATTAAATCAAAACCTGATTTAATAGTCCGGCTTAATCCTAAGCCGGTTAATATTATCAATCGTCCAATTAAAGTCTGTATACTGCATACACGTATTTAATTGGACCCCTGCTCGTATCACCATACGGCTCCTAAGTCTGTTGCCTGAACCGGGAAAACCCTCTGTGTGGGACTCTAAAGACTCGACAATACGCTGGCAGTGGGTTTAACCACAAGCACGTCAGCGGCACTAGCTGTACGTAATGGCTACCCAGATACTTGTCGAAGGAGGTCAACAATCAAGTGCGTCCTTACCCTACTAAGCCTGAATGTAAAAATCTCCGTACAGTCCGGTCTCTTCGTCAAAGAATATCGCATATCGAGTCTAGGACGTCAGACCCCTACTAAGCCGATAAGTCGTGTCCGAGTCTAACTCATCACCAACTGAGATACTACTGATCAACTATCAGTAAATCTCCCCTACTATGATCACGGATTTTTGGTGATAGCTAACTGAACACAGCGCGACATCGACTCCTAATATCAGGAGAGACGAATCTCTGACAGTCGACCACTGCCTCCATGTGGCTCCGGACTATATCCAACTAAAACCTGTTTGCACGACTCTTTTGAGCCGTGGTAGGGTAGTAATCAAAGTACAGTGGAAACTCACATAAGACAAATGACGACTTCAGATCAAAGGACTAATCTGTACTCATATCACCTGAGAACTTCCATCTGACGATAGGTATAATACCATTTAGAAGTTCTCGGCGAGTCCGTCCAGTGGACTCACCTCCAGTGAGCACCTGTATACTATCTTAGGTGACACAACATCAACGACTTGTGAGACCAGCCACCGTCCCTCTTCGGGGTCTCGAAGCGTATACACTAGTCTACTCCGGAATATCGATGCCCAGTCTCGATACTCTTACGACTAGGGACATTTAAAGATGTGCTTATCGGCTACCCAGCTCACGTATATGATCACCATCATAATGCTGGTAGTCAAGCAAGAATCATATGGGCTCTATCAACATGTAATAGTGATCTGTAATACCACATAATGCATGTACATGATGATAAAGACAAACCAGATAGCATACTATCATTTTGAGTAAGACCGTCCTACCCGTATAGGTCCTCCCTCAATCATCACAATCGCGTGTCTGCGATTACAATAATTGACTTGAAGACACTATATCCAACATCTTTACAGTAATCTTAGCTTAGAGTATAGCCTTCTTTGTCAGATGTCCTTATTCAAAACTAAAAGTACTAAATTAAATTGAATTACATTGAGTGGGATCTATCACAACAACAACTGAGCATTTTATCCCAAGCATATTGCGTGAGATCTATCACAGTACAACTATAATAAAATACACCCAAGCAGCAATCTGTAAGTGATGTTTCAACATAATGATCGTTATTGATGGAGCTTGATATTCTTTGTAATCCCACAATGCCCATTCAAGCCTTTGCTCGGTTCATCTGTCATGGAATCCGTCGGAATATAAAATATATTCTCTCAACCATCATCATGACTTCCGAGTTTTGGTGCAGGAGAAGGGACATTTCACATGGTATTAGAGCACTACCTTTCTCTGTGTCGCTATAAAACTCCAAAACTTAAAGCCTCAAAACCCAAAGCCTTATCTTCACCAAAACCCAAGCCATCATGGGTGTCATCACAACTGATTCTGCATGGAATAACAAACGACGGGTCCGACCCGATTCCACTCAGCCCAAGAGGCCGAGCACGGATCCAAGCCTATGGCACTCAGCTTATGAAGCCCACCAAGAGATCTTTGCACGAAAAGGTCAGCCCGTGTTGGCACAAAACCCTAGATAACTAACCGAATTTTCACTGACTGCATCACCACCGTATATGACGCCTATATAAACCACTCCAACATGAGAGCAAAGGTATGCTACACTCTCTCCACAAATAGAAACCCTACTTTTCTAAGAAAGAGGTCGACTTTATCATCAGAGGGACCGGAGTATAACTCCGGCGCCCTTTCCCTTGCAGAATTGAAGATCAGACGGTGAAGCCTTTGCCCAAGGCTCTCACCCTACAAATTTATTAATAAAGCCCAAACTGCCTCAAATGCACGCTTTATCAGCAACCACCATCGATCTCGTCTTCACCATTGAAACCGATTCAACCGCCGATGATCGAAACTGACTCAACCGCCGATGATCCCATCCGCCACATGATCTTTTTTCGAAACCCTAAATTTAAAGTCAACTTGAGGTAAAACCCTTATCCAAAAAAAATTACAAAAATCTGAAAAAATATTTTAAAAAATCTGAAAAGAGAAAGAATAAAATACAGTTTTGGTTAAGTTGAAAATTTTCTTTTTGGTGAAGTTAAAAGTTTGAAGTTGTTGCAGATTGTCATGTCAATCCATTTTTTTCCATGCTGACTGTTCGTTGTGATAATTTGTAAAGAATAAGACTATCTCTACGTGGACCTTCTTTCAAAGATCCACATAAAGGGGAGATATAGAGTACATGGATAAAATACCCATTGATGTTGAAGTTGTTGAAGTTGAAGAAATTTGTTGGAAGTTTATTTGTTCGTTGAAGCTCCTCGTTGAAATAGTTTATTTATTTGTTGGAAGTTGTTGAAGTTGTTTGTAGAACTTGTTCATTGAAGCTTCTTGTTATTGATCTATAAGTCATTAAACTAGTATATTGACTTTAAAGTCATTGAACTTGTTATGTGGTATTGATTTTTAAATCATTAAACTAGTTGTTTGAAGGAGTTGTTAACGACAGTTCACATAGGTGTTGTGCGATATGGCTATGAATGTATATGAAGAATCTATTAACAGCAGTTCACGGAAACCATAAGTTTTCATTCAAAACAGTTCATTGAACATTATCTCAGCTCAAATCAAAATTACAGGTTTCTAAGTTGAAGTATTGAAGAAAGATTTGGAGACAGCACGAAAGTCAAATTTACAAGACATCACAAAAGACGCAAGATGATTCACTGAAGTTGCAGGTTCTATTTTCTAAAATGAGAAATTTGGTTTGTAACAAGCTGAGAGCACATTATATGTGTCATCCAGTTTGAGGGGTGTTAGGAATAAGATATATATTTATAAGAGATGGTTTGAGAGATTAATAAAATTTAGGTTTGATTAGATTATGATTTACTTAGAACTCAAGTTAGGGTTGCATGATGGTTAAGTATTAAACCTCAAAAGTATATTATAAATTGAAAGGTAGAGTTGTTCTCCTCTTATATCATTGTAGTCTTCTCCTTTATCAATTATAATTGTTTTTTTTCTTTTTTCCACAATGTAGTCTCTCCATTATTTTACGCTCCTCTAATATTCAGGTTTCTTAACATGGTTTTAGAGCAATCCAATCTCGATTCCCACCGAGCGCATATTAAATACGGTTTTATTTAAATTAAAGATACGTTGCATAAAAGCCCATGTTTCGGTCCAAAGGGCCTTCAACCTACAGGGGCATGTTAGAATATAAAATATGTTCTATCAACCATCATCATAACTACGTGGTTTTGGTGCAATAAAGGGACATTTCACAGTATCAAAGCACCAGATTTTCAAAGCGTTAGGTTCAAAACATTGAAAATACTGACCAGCTAACCGCGGCTATTTAGATCTTCCTTTCCGTGCAAGTTATCTATATTGAAGGCCTCTGCGTGGGGGAGTGTCGATTGATTCATATCAATGGTACCCGAAAGGTGAAACTTTTTGGTATGGGGAACAAAAATGGAAACGCGCAAGCACTTGTTATAGCACGTGATCCGATAGGGGTAGTCTTCTTTTGTACGCTTATAGGGAATGAAAAACGCAACTCAAGAACATGGAGTATTTTTGGATCGTTTATATGTGCGTAAAGTGTTTTTTGTAACCCCACGAATATGGATGCATGTATGCGTCAGGCGTGAACAGATCCCCCTGCCCATTACAGGCAGGGATTTATTGATCGTGAGGTTTTAATCTTTAGCAACCGCGGACAAAATTGCTGTTAATTATCTCTCGTTTTGACACGAGAGCACCTCCGATTATCAGGTCATATGTATCATGCGGACTCATTCTGAAGTATGCATGTTTGTGCGAACTGGTGTTTGCTTTGGACGTAACGGGGGCTTTGCAGAGTTTACGGAGGTCCTGCTGCCCGATCGGCGGGTTTGGGGTCAAGGGGCTCAGGGCAGTGCCCCGAAAGAAAAAAAATTAGAGTGCGAGCAAGGTTCAAGGTTTTGGCCGAAACTCTTGGGTTTCGGCCGTATCGGTTTCGGTTGGAACCGGTCCGAAACCAGCTTCAAAACTCAGTATCGGCCTGTATCGATCACGTATCTGTCATGTATCGACTGATAATGGCCAAAATTGACCAATATCTACCGATATCAGGAAAAAAGATAGAAAACACGAAATATCAATTATAATTTTCAAATTACATGTCATTTTGTTTTATATATTTTGCTAAATAGTCATCCCTTCGATGCTATCTTTTAAGTTTCAAATCCTCTATGTACGTATTAATATATATATGTATGTATTAATATACATATACATGTATACATCACATGAATATCAACCGAAGTCGAAACCGAAACTTAGACCGAAACTAACGAAATCAAGCGAAATTCAACGATACTAACCAAACTTTAAGGAAAACCGGATTCTCGAACCTTAGGTGCAAGTGTATAAAGGAGAAAAGGAGAGAAAAGAAGATATCCATATGGAGGTTTTCGTAGCAGATTTTTTACGGGAGATGTCCGCCACGACAATCTTACAGGAGATGTCCGCTGCGAGCATCTCTTTGAGATATCCGAGCGAGTATCGTAGGTAATAGAAAATCCCCTTGCGGGAGTTTTCGAAATGGACATTCCCTCTTGTAGGGATATCCAGGATGGGCATCCCCTTTGCGGGGATGTCCGAGAGCAGAAAGTACCCTTGTGAGGGTTTCCATAGGCATATGATGATGAAAATCGATGACTTTCATCGGGCTCTTTGCTCGAAAGTTCATGCTTAGGGTAGGCTTTCATCCCGAGAACCATTCTCTCTAGTTATTCAAGTTTGGTGAGGGAAACTTGCTTCTTTGTTGGGTCTTATTTTGAATCTTAAGTTTTGAGAGATGGAATTTTCTTGATCGGTTCTCTTTTGATTGGTTGTTTTGAAGAAGAGAGATAGAGAAGATGAGAGAGACCCAAAAGAAACTTTCTTTTCTTTTGGGTTTTCTCTTGAGAAAGAATAGAAGATCTTACTTCGAGAGAGAGAGCAACGTTAGTACAAAACCCTAGAGAATGATAAAATGAAAGTTGTTATCATTTTATCATTTAGGTGGGGTTTAAATACCCCTTACATGTTTGCACTTAAGCCCTTGAGCTTTAAAAAATTGGTTTTTGCCCATTATTTTTACATATTCCTACTTATTTACATATCAAATTAATTTATTACATTCTCTTCCCTTGGCATGAGGCCAGCCCCCATGCTTGAATTGGTCTTGGTTTGGTCCAGGCTTGGGCCCACTTGACTTGGGTGCGGGCTTGGGGTTGGGCCCACTTTTCTGGCCTTGACTTTGACATTTTTATTTTGGCAATGGGGTGTAATTTTTGATCCCAACAGTGTGTATACATATGTATGCATAATATACATATATATAGTTTGGTTCCTTTTACTATGTATATTTAAATTCTTGAAAAAATATTTTTATAATAATTTAACACAAACCTGATTTTGAGCCCATTTAACTAAAGTTCTTAATTGGTTAATTTGCCTATTCAACCAAGATCAGTGCTAGTATTGGAAAAGATTATTCCAAATCGCAAATCACTGATAGTTTGTGAAATATGGTAACACGTATTCATATCACTATTGGTTCCAAACAATAGTTTAATCTATATTACCATATACTATCTAACCCCCCACGTTTTCCTTTTGTTCGAAGAGGTGGAACTCTTTCATAATTTAGATTTCCATGCTAACTACAATATGGTTATATTTCTATTGCATATAAAAAATTTAAACATTTATTTTTTTATAGTTATTCAATAACCAATAATTACAACATTGAAATACACTCATTGAATATTAAATGAAAAATAATTGTTTAAGTTTTAAATATAGCTAGTAATGCTTTGTTAATCTTTCAAAATAGTATTTGTTCACTCATATCCCATACTTCCATTCCACTCCAATGTCCCGAAAAAGCACGTCTCTAGCCAATATAGTAGCATACCTTGTCCCCATTCTCGTTCAATGCACCTTTGTGTTCTATGTTTAAGGACTTCGGTTTAAGCTTATGGGTAACATGGGTATTTAACATCATATAAAAGGAATACGCTCATAAGTAGTTAGGTACAAGCTTCATAATTCAAAATTCAAATTTAATCTAGCCTAATTTACATCTTCAAAAGCTGTATTTTCCTTCGATAATCTTCGGACCTAAATCGCTTTTGGCAATTTTTTGTTTGTATATAAGAATGTCACTGCAGCAAATTTAGTGATTTAATACTTATATTAACTAATTAAGCCGGACTAATTTTATTAATACAATCTTTAGTTATTTAATTAGGTCTTCGATTCCAAATTGATCAATGGCATGAAATTTTCATGTTCTTTTACAAATAGAAAAAAAGAATATTCCATGTCAACATTAACATCACACCTTATTTTTTCTTCCTGTCTAAACATTCTTCTTTTACCTTTAAAAGAATTCTCTTTAACTACCCCTTTTCTCTTTTTCCCTACTTAAGGGCAATGTTGAAAATAGTGATAGCATAAAGAATAGTGTGCCGACACTAATAGAAAAAATACAAATAGCGAAACGTAAAGTGTAAGCTACTTAGTTTATTAATATTTTAATTTAAAGAAATATAAAAATAGTTATAATAAATATTAAAAAAATAGTTAGAGTACTTTGAAAATTTCATAATGATTCGGTTTCTTAAATAGCACAACGCAAGGAAGCGCGCGGAAGCAGTCGCCCCCCTCACAAAAAATATAGAAGAAAATTAGTTAAGTCGCAGAAAATGTAGAAGGTTAGTTAAGCTGCAGAAAATAGGAGATCGTTAGCAAAGCATAAATTTTTTGTTAAATTAGTCAAAAAAAGTAGTAATGATTCCTCTAAGTATCCAAAAATAACTGCTTCCACACTAATTATGCCTTCAATTGCAATACATATACACATCAAATTAGACAAAAAACTAGTTTAAGCATAAATAAATAATGGCAAAGATTATATTTAAAACCAATCTAATCTAAAATCTCTCAATTTCTCATTTAAATATCCAGCAACAAACATATTGTTGAGATATTCATGAGCTGAGATAGCTTCTCAAGAATTAATTGCTTTTTCTTTGCTGCTAGTAGTTATAAACGCTTCAAAAATTTTACTTCTTTATATACTAATAGCTTACATTCAAACTTCAAGCTTGTTAATTAATAATTCTTTCTTAGATTATATGTTTTGCAAAGATATTAATAAACTTGGGGTTCTGGTCCTTTTTTATTATTATGTATGTATGAGGTGTCATTAAGAAGTTGGTG
This sequence comes from Agapanthus africanus, assembly GCA_030015575.1. Taxonomy (NCBI): domain Eukaryota; kingdom Viridiplantae; phylum Streptophyta; class Magnoliopsida; order Asparagales; family Amaryllidaceae; genus Agapanthus; species Agapanthus africanus. The sequence goes on along the minus strand of CM057348.1, from coordinate 494,824,031 downwards.
CATATTATTTCTTCAATTTAATTTTGAACTTAATTACCTATATGTCATTTTAATGCCGCCTCCCAGACAATAAATCTTGGCTCCGTCCCTGGCGCAACGTAAAGAAGAAATGCTAAGAGACAAAAACACATGTAGATAGACTTCTGCCACTAGAAACTCATAATGATTTTGATTTTAATGGCGTCAAAATCCTTGACCATAATACAAACACAAATTAAAAAATATTTGTTAAATATTCACATATAGAGAGTAATATTAAGTCAAAAGAAATCATCTGGTAGTTTTTCTACTAAAACAAACTCCTTGATTTATTATCTTCCTTCAATTATCACACCCAATGTTACCTGGAACACAGAACAAAAACAGACATGAAACGCCACGTGGAACACAGTACGATAAGATCAACATTTATATGCAACAGAAAACGTTGGTCTCGAACGTGAAATGTTTTTGGATTGATTGTGTGTAAGACATGCATGCGCCCACACGCGCACATAATTTGGTTTCTTTTGTTATCTATGCAAGATCTTGAAAAAGAATTAAGTGAAAAAAAAATTAACACAAACCCAACTTTTATGCCCATATAACTCAAGTTCTTTATGGGTTTAGTCATAACGATGATTCTTCCTATCTGGAAAGGCAATGTTCCCCGATTGGGAACGATCATTGCAACTTGCAATTCACTAATTGTTCCGTGTGTTATGGTAACACAGATTACACGACACTAATGACGCATAAATAATAATAAACAGTCGGGATAGCATGAAGTTTAGAGGGGATAGAATGAGTTGAAGGGGATGGACCTTTCGGGATTGCACCCAACTAGCAAGCTTCAGTGGTTCCTTAGATCAAGAAACATGAAGGTTAACACTGAGACGGTTTTTTAAGGACGTGTGAGGAATAGGCAGAGCATATATATATACATAAATGTATGTATGTGTGTGTGTGTGTGTGTGTGTGTGTTGAAAATCATGAACGTGGAGTTGTGGGTAACTAAAAACTTCATTGCTTGAACTGCACACTGGATTCAAATTTAGTTTGATCTGTAGCTAACGCACTGCTGGCATGGCTTCTTTCCAGGACAGGTTGTGGCGGTGGTAGCAAATTAAGGACCAAATTTAAGATAACAATTTGACCCTCTCCCTTTTGCATTATAAATAGTAGAGATAATAATGAGAAGATAAACTTCAACAAAAAAAATGCGAACCTAGTGCATCAGTAAGGGTTTGAAACCCGAAAACAACTAGCATATGCAAACAAAATAGTAATAACCAAATATGTAAAGGAATATAAATCAGAAAGTGATTATATAAAACTCAGATCACAGGAAAAATTGGAAGTCGTCTGCATATAATATTAGAAATAATAGGAAGAATGTTTACCTACTTTCTCGCTGGCAGCATATCAGGGATAACGACGTGGCATTTGCATCCAAAAGCAGGAGCAACAGTAGCAAGACTGATGGCAGTGCTTCCAGCACTTCCCTCGGTCACGACACCGCCCTCGATTAACTCTCCAGAGGCTAAAGCCTACATAAAATCACCAGTAAGAAACCATAATGCACAAGCTTCATACCATCAAGTCTGGAAAAGTATGGGGAGGCAGTACAGCTTAACCTTAATTTTAAACTAGTATAATTAATTGTTAATTGGTAGAGGTTGGAGGAAACCACTGGATAATGTAGTGCTGATTTGCAGCATTAGGACTCATCAGTTATTCGTAAAACTATACATTAAAGGCTTGTATTATCATCTTTGGAAACTACAACTAGACAAATAACTTGTAACTTCTTGACTTCTTGTTGATTTACTTAGTAGCTTAAGGACTTATCTGCTTCCTTTTTCTTTCGGATCATTGGGTGGCTGTTTGTGTTGTGGTTTAAGTTGGCAAAGCCTCAATAAGTATAATTTGAGTTGGTTTATAGGTAGGTAGGTAAGTAAATGGATATCTTATACCTTGTTATGAAATTTTAAAAAGACGTGAATATAATTGTGACAACATCTCCAAGCATGCTAACATGTACAAAGAGAGTAAAAAAATGTAGGTTTTGTCTTTCCTTCCATTCCTTGTCAACTTAACATGTGTGAGACATACCGTAGTCTTAGAAATTAAACCTGAAAATACTATGATGCATCAAAGAGTGAGGGCTTTAAAAAAGATTGTTTTCCAACACAATTGGCATAAGTCATACACTTCTATTAAGCCTTAAATCGTGGTGATGAACAACAACTAGAATATCTCAAGCTTTCTAGAGAACAACTATCTCTCTAGGCTTGGCCACATGAAACATTTTGATCATTCAGATATTCCTAGAGTCTAGAGAATAATTTTCTTAGGTAAAGCTTCTAGCTCATACCATACATCAAGAAGTCTAGAGAGCTTTAAGTTCTAAAATAGGTAGAGGCAAGCTTATAAATAGAGGTTTAGTCCTTCTGGTTCACAGCTAAAAAGGATGCACAAGGAAAGTGATAATGTAAGGGAATGTTGCAACAGTGGCGTAACAATGAGTAAGATTGTAAGTGACAAGTGTAGTATTAAGTATTGACCTATTATGAGTTTTTGTTTGTTATTTGATGCATACCTCTTGTACCCATCTCTACAAGCGGTATAAGAGGATTACCACTCGGTTCTCAACCAAAACATATCTTGAACATGTGATTATCAGTATAATTTTGAACTCGGTTGGGGTTCCGATTATAGTCATTGTACTTCTTTTCCTTGTTGATTTAATTACCTCGATTTAAAACATAAAGATTTATCTTAAGATTTTAGTTTGTTAGTTTACATATGCTCCATACACAATGTGAGTTTTTGCTTCCGTAGGGAACTCTCATTGACTGACAAATACATAAATAATATAAGGCAACCGAACCAACCACAAACTTTTGAGTTCAGCTACATAATTCCATGTCTTCGGTTCAATTCTGCTACGCTAGATGACCTTAGTTCCTTAGCTAAGATGTGTGTGGGTTCTCTTTTTTTCCAAAATCAAGTTTTACAATCAGAAAGCCACTTTAAGATTCTCGACATAGAACCATTTTTCAAAAAATTCAGCCATAATGCCGACATGTTTAAGGAAAAACCGATAACTTCTTTTGTTCCTACTGTACCCATCTAAGAGAGAGAGAAAAACTACAGAATTAACAACAACAAAAAATCAAAAAAAGGAGAATTTGTAATCTCTTCGATGATTTTAACAGCAACACGATCTTTGACACTTCCCCCAGGGTTCAAGAACTTGGCTTTACCTAGAATCTGCAACAAAATCCCAAATGGGTATATCTCAAATTGATCAAATTTCAACAAAAATAAAAAATAAAAAGTACCAAATGGTGTTTACCTCGCAGCCGGTGGCATTGGAGAGGCTGTTGATTCTGATGACGGGAGTGTCACCGATGGCTGCGATCAGGCATCTCTTGTGATTAGGATTCTTAGGGTTAGGGTTAGGGTTTTGGAAGGATGACATCTTCTTCTTCATCTTCTTCTTCTTTTTGTTTTTGTTGCGGTTGGTGTTGAATTGGTTGGAGATGAGGAGGAGGGAGGAGATGGTGATGGAAAGAGCCGCCGCAGTGATTCCAACTACGGGCTTCACTGCCGCTATCTTCTCTCTTTCCTCTTTCTCTCTTTTAATTTTTCTAAGGGTTTTTTAATTTTGCGCTCTCGAAAATCGTATATTTTGAAATACGCCGCTCGCATTTTAGTATTTTTAAATAACTGATTGATATGATATCTTTGTGTGTCGTGTTTTGAAAATGTGTAAAGATCACAACCAAAGAAATTTTTGACCGCAATCAATAAGGGTGTCGATGTAGCGCGTTAGTGAGTGAGGATCGTCCACAGATATGTGTGTTTTGCTCGCTATTGTTTTAGATGAGTCGAAATGAAAATAAGAAAAGAAAATGATCCATGAATTTTGAAATTTAGTTTCAAGAATTTTAAAGAAATACTAAAGATCAAGAATCGAGAATCAAGAATTATCCAAATTAAATTAGTAATCAAGATTTGTAATGAGACTCATAGGAATCGATCGAATCGATAGTAGTGATGAAAACTTGTGATTACGTTTTCTTATCCATTGATGATTTGATGCTAGATCGGTGATGATCAACGAGAATTAGGGATTTCTTGCCGAAACTAGGGTTTCATCATCTATCCCTTGTCCTTTCGTTGATTCCATTCACATTCTAGCCTCTAGTAAATTCAAGCATCGATCGTGGATCGCTAATTAAGCGCGAAAACATTCAAGAAAGCATCGCTCGAAACTAGGTTGTCGATACTTCAATTTACTAGAGTTTACAAAACTCATAGGACTTAAGAATCGTACAAGAATCTAATCATCATCAACTTATCAATTTTCTCGATTGCTCCACGAGCGGAGTTTTTACTCAAGTATCATATCAAAGAACACAATCAAGAATTGAGATCTCATCACAAATGCAAGAATGTAAAAGTAAGCAAGAGAAAGAAATTCCACCTTTTATTTATCAACAATTTTGTTACAATTCTCTCAAGATCTACAAGATTCGAGGAAAGAACTAGATTGTCGATTTCGCTCCGCACCGTCTCCATGAGTCGTGGATCGTCTTGGATCACTTGCTCGGTTGAAGATCGACTTCACTTCTAAAAGGTTGATGGCTTCTTTCTTGAATTGTACTCGGAGATCTTGAATTTTGGCTTTGGATTTTTGGATTAGGGTTAGGGTTTAAATGCAGAAGTTGTGTCACTCAACTTGTGGGATTTTGGCTCAATTTTCAACAACCCATGAATAACCCAAAACCCTAGATCTAGCTCTCCTTTGATAACCACCTCAACCCTAGATCTAGAATTCAAATTCAAATTTCCCTCCAAAAAGGTTGTTAGAGAGAGGCTTCTAGAAGAAATTTGTTGGAGGGAATATTCTAGAATAAGGTATATTCTAGGGCTAGGTTATTAGGTCGAGACTTCTGGATAAATCCACGTGGTCATCTTGTAAGTGCACGGCGGCGCCCTGGTCGTCAATCCGACGCTGGAATGCGGAAGCGGTGATTTACTTTAACTTTTCAAACCGGCACCACCGCGCACTATAAACCCGGATCGTGCCATTAACTAGTCCTAGCTAACTACAATATGGGAAGAGAGATATACCGAGCGATCCGTGTCCTCCGGTCTTCTCGTCGTCGTCCCGATCTCCCGCGGAATGTCCGGTCTCCACCTCCTCGCCGGAAGGGCACCACGTCGCTTGCTTCTTTTACGGGCTCCCACCTCTATACCGAGGCAACTCGGGCACGAAGTTGGCGAGCCGACGTGCCCAAGGTTTGCTGTAGAATGTAGTGTAGAACCATCTCTCATTTTGGGGTTCATGGAGGTTGCCTTTGGTGGAGGGATGAGCTATGGAGTTTTTCTTGGGAATTTTGGTGAAGGAAAATGATATGAGATCAACCAAAATCACCCACACCAAAATTGGGACAGCCCCCATTAGAAGTGGCCGGCCATGCATATGGGAGTGGAGAGAAAATGAGAGTGAGAGTGAGAGTGAGTGAAAAAGATAGCCACAAGAATAATGCAAGTGAGAGGAATGGTCATCATGCAAGAATCATCATCACTAGCAAAACCACACTCCATCAACATGATCAACCATCATCATCAAGCATGATGACTCCAAAAGGTCAAGCCATCATGAACAAAGAAAGTCAAGTGATGGTGCACCATCATGATACAACAATATGCAAATACCCCCTTCCAAATTGCTTATTTGCACAAATGCAAATAATCCCTCCTCCACCAATCTTCGGCCAATGAAAGATACAAAGAAATATGGCCGAAACGGAAAGCAAACTGGCAACTCCAGAAAACTGGTCCCGTAATAAATTACAGGAAAACCCCGATACTGTGTATACACACCCGCATCTGTATTCCGACCGAAATACAAATGCAATGAGACAAAATCTACACTGTACTATACTAGGATCCGGCTTAAACTAAAGCTGGCTAGTATTATCCATCCGATCCTGATCCGTGCAATACCGCACGTATCTGATCGAACCCTGCCATATCTCCATATGGCCTCTACAGCGTTTCGCCCGAAAACTTGAGCAATTGAATGTGGGGGACTCTAAAGACTCATCAATACTATGGCTGTGGATTTAACCACTAGCATGTCAGAGGTATTAGCCATACGTGACGGGCCACCAGCTATTGACCGAAAGGGACGTCGATGAGCGAACTCATCCTGACACCCTACTGAGCCTGTCAGTGACAATATCCGTACAGTCCGGTCCGTTCGTCTATGAGCATCGCATGGCGGGCCTAGGGGGTTGGTAAAAGTCAGACCCCTAAAAGCGGTACAAGTCGTGTCAGAGATCAGCCCAGAACACCCTGAGATACTACTGGAATACCTACCAGTAAATCTCCTGCCTTGGCCAAGGACTTTTCATGTTCTGGCTCTCCTAGACACAGCGTGACCTCACCCTCAATACCGGGAGAGACGAACCCCTGAAGATCCGCTCACTGCCTCCATGTGGCTCGGGACTGTACCCAACTAAAACCTGTTTGCACGTCTCCTTTGAGCGTGGTAGGGTAGTAATCAAAGTACAGTGGGAACTCACACGAGACAAATGACGATCCTCAGGTCAATGAACTAACCTGTACACATGTCACCAGGGAACTGCTATCTGACATCAGGTATAAGACCAACTAGAATGTTCCCGGCGAGTCCTGTCCGGTGTACTCATAACCCAATGAGCACCTGTATACATCTTAGGTGAACCAACTGACACCGGTGGCTTGTGAGACCGGCCACCGCCCCTCATCGGGGTCTCAACTGTACACACTAGTCTACTCTGGAGTATCGATGCCCTGTCTCAAAACTCCTACGACTAGGGACCTTTTAAGGATGTGCTTATAGACTGCCAGCTCTCACGTATATGATCGCCCTCATACTGCTGGCAGTCAAGCAAGAATCCTAGGGGCTCTATCAACGTGTAATAACGACATGTCAGGTCACCTAAAGCAGTACACGATGATAAAGATAAACCAGATAGCATACTATCATCTCGAGTAAGACTGTCCTACCGGAATAGGTCCTCCCTCAATCATTGCAATCACGTACCTGTGATCCAATAATTGAATCTGAGGGCACTATCTCCAACACATCTGGAGTCTTCTGGAAGCATTTGCCGTTACGGGAAGCCACGTGGGAAAATTTGCATTGCTGACGTCACCATATAGCCGCGGATCCGCCGCTAATAGAGCCCTACGGCCGCGGATCCGCGGCGCTTTAGAGGCCTCTGTGCTTCTAATTTCTTGTGCTGCCTTGTGTTGGCCTTTTGGTATATTTCTGATATGTGGAATCTCATATTGCTTTCTATATCACTGCTAGATCACAAGTCTTGGACTTGGCGTATTTTTATCAGCACTTTTGACAGTTTCGGCTCTTTTCCTGGAATTTCCTGCACAGATTCTCGAGACAAGTGTTGCGCTATACAAAGATTATGCGATGCAATGATAAACACTCAATTTCCTTCAGAAATGTCGGTTATAATATATAACACAAGTTATTTGGTATTTTACAGTCAATTTGCTAATATGTTATATATATTCATACCGAACACCTTTAGATGATTGCAAATAGTAGGGAAATTGATGTGTTAAAAATGCAATATTTTCGACTGATCAAATTCCCCCAAACTTATTTTTGGTCGTCTCGAGCAAACTGTTTTATTAAAAAGAGAAGGAGAAAATAAAGAAAAAGAAAAACTAACTAGCACACTTTCGTAGGCAACACGATTGCACTGAGCACGTGCAACAAGCCTTTAAACCTCTAGGTGTCCCTAGTAAGAGGAGTGTTGTCTCCTGAGGGTTTTCAGCGGATTGCACCCACAAAATCCAATAATAAAAGGAACACCGTGAAGATTACATATAAAGATAAGAATTATAAAAGAAAGACTTTGAAAATTAGAGTTTCCAACTATGCTACCTTTTCGGTTGTCATGAGCCCAATCTTAATAGTCATGAAAAAATGTTAGAAATCACATCATCCCTTAATAAAACATCGTCTTTATTCTTCATTCCTATCTTTCTTCCAAACATCGATCATATAACCCTACGTGTGTTATATACATCCCTACACCCGGAGAATTCAATTCAAGCTATCATACTCTTGTCCATCTGCCTCAGTACTTTTTAATTAATGAATATTTAGATGAATTTGCTCACACACTTTCATGCGACAGTTAATACTTCTTGAGGTACTAACCGACCGATTACTCATGTGCTTACTTATTAGGTGTATTTTCCTCGTCTTGCACCACCTAAGGCTTAGCAGTGACTCCCAGACCAGTTGGTCTAAGGCACTGGGTGATGAAGCACCCTCGCTATATTTTTTATTGCTGCCTTGGCGATAACAAAACCAGTGTTCATTTTTCTGCACCCTTTTATATTTTATTCATTTTTTATTTCCTTCATACTTTGGCTTTTAGACAAGAGCATTTCAAGGTATCCTCTACTATCCCGAGTTTCAAGACGTGTGTAAGTGCGTATAGTAGGGTATCAACGTTCAAAATGTTTGGCTTCCAGAATAAGAACTATTTTTCAGACTTATTTTTATCCTCAGATCAGTGACTTCCTTCATCTTACTAACCCTTGGGACAATGGCTCATAACTACTTATTACTAGTTCGTTTAAGAAAACTTCTAGTTTTCTTAGTTTTCTTAAATTTTTCCAATTTTTTGGATGTAATTTTTCACTATCTAATCTTTTATTATCTTATTTATGTACACATTTTTTTTTGTATTTTTTTTGAAATTTTTTAAATTTTTATAGGTTTTAAAAATTTTTAAATGATATGTTTTGTGCTTATGCGAAGTATGCGAAGTGATGCGAAAATAAGCACAAACCTCCCCCAAACTTGTTTTCAACAGTGTCCTCGCTGTTGCTATCTGCTAAACCTCAAAAAACCTGTAAGCTCGGGAGGACATTTATTAACGGGGGCAAAATATTTAAGTGAAAATCCTCCCCCAAACTTATTTTTGGCTCACAATATTGAGGACAACAGTTATTTCAAGAGCTAAAAATACCCCCCTCAAACATAAGTTAGACAATTTGAAGCATTTTAAGAGGGGGTGAGTCATTTGGTCAAAGTAAGACCTTACAAAGACCAAAAGTTAACACCAACCATTCAAAGATTTTATCGGTAAAGCGTATAGGTTGGTGGAAGAATGTGTTGTATCGTGTCAAGAAAAAGTGGGGAAGGGATAAGAGGTGGTCTGGAAAGGGTTTGAATTTTAAATTAGAGAAAAGAAAGAATGAAGATGAATGTGAATGATTAGGAAGAAGGAATGGTGGCGGTTCAACTTCTATAAGTGGAGGTTGATTAATCACAAAATCCGTATTGTTTAGAAATTCAAGTTCGTCAGCAAAAAGTTTTTCAAAACTTTTATCAATGGTGTAATCGAATATTTTGCTGTCAAAAAGTTTTGTGCCAGAATTTCTCCTACTTGATTTGTCAAAATATGTGGAGGTGAAAAACTCATCTACCTCATTTTCAAAAATATCCAAATCAAGTTGGCTTTCTGGAATTGTCGAACTTGTACTAACGGATTGTGATTCATCAACACTTACTATCGTTTCAGGAACAGAAGAAGAACCAGAGAGAGTGGAAGATGAAATGGGTAAACGTATCGATGTGTCGAGTGTTGCTAAACCAGATATGGGAGATGAAGGCTGAGTTTCGGTCTGATCTTCGGGCATACGAATATCAACAACTTCAAGACGTATTTGGGGTTCGGGAAGAATTAAAGGCTCAAGATGATGACCACAAGGAAGTGAAAGGATCTGATGAATTGGTGGGACAAACTCATCCAAAATTTCGGGTTCATCAATCAATAAATCCCTAACGTCAATCACCTCATTCAAGTGAAGGTTAAAATTCTCAAACACCTCATCAAAAGTATGGTTTTCAATCAGTTTTGGTTCAAGAGTGGAAGTGTAGAGATCACAAGGATTTGGCATGATTTCACTTGAAATGGACCCTTCGCAGTCGGGTAAATCAAACATTGCATTATTACACAACTTGTCATACATTCTATCGTCAATTGGTGAATCCTTTGGTGCACTCGATGAATCTGTGAAACTAGAGTTGTGGATTTCAGTTTGGAAAGAGAATGTTTGATTAGGAAAGGTGTACAGCTCTCTCTCTCTACCCAAATTGTCATTTTGTCCAATGCCCGAATTATATACTGAAAAATTTTGGGCTGGTTCGAGATTATATGCTTGCATCCACTCTGTTGTTACCTTCCTAAATTGGTTCGTCAATTCCACATATTTCTCTAATGTCTGTTTAAGACTAGACTTGGGTCGATAAGGAGTTTCAGAATAAGATTGAAATTCTGGTGGACAATTAAAACTCCCAAACGGCTGATTAGAAGGACCGTTTAGAGAAGACGGAAAAGTTGGATTGGATTGATAGGAACAGAATGGTTGTAAAAATTGGGCAGGAGTCGGGTCAACATTATGATAAGAAGAATTTTGATATTGGTTCGTCGGTTGGTTATTGGACATCATACATGCCATAAACCGATTATGGAATTCTTCTTTGGAAAGTGGAGGTGATGGTTGATATTGGTCCGGGGTGAAACTTTGGCCTCTAGCCCTAGCTATATGCTCAGCAATGGAAATTCGTCTCGGGGCTTCCTCACTCGGAGTATCAACTGGAACAGGTGTAGAATTAGGGTACTGTTGATATTGGTTCGGATTGAAACTTTGGCCTCTAGCCCTAGCTATATGCTCAGCAATTGACATTCGCCTAGGGGCTTCCTTACTCGGAGTATCAACTGGAACGGATATGGAATTGGGATATGGTTGATAGGACCTAGACAGAGGTGGCCAACTGTTTCTTCCCGCTTATTCTATATGATCTCTTAAGGACATGGAAGAGCCGGACGGTATACCGAAGGGATTACGAAAACAAGCAATATCTGGTTGTGGACAACAAAGCTCGGCAAGAGTTTTTCTGTTCGGGTCACCTATTATAAGAAGAGAAGAGGGGGAAAAGGGTAAAAAGGGGGAGAGATAATTGGTTTGTTTTGAAAAAGGACGGATTTATGAAAATTCACAAAAACATGCACAATAAACCCTATTATCTAATGGTCACCTAGGTCAAGTCTCTAAACCGCTCCTAGACTTCCAGAAGACAAATCGCAGGATAAATCCTCTACTGCCTCTTTGCCCCTCCTATGGCCAAGTAAGTGCCAGGTAAGTGGGAGGTTCTCCACTACGTAGTAGTGGGCCTAATTAAGTAACCACTTGCCTTAGACACACTTGCCTTAGACACCACAAAAGAAACGCGGATAAGCAATAGATTACCCACGACCTCCTTCTGTCCTAAGTGAGCGCGACGGTCCTTAGAGTCATGTCTAGATATTTTTTAATTAATGAGGGTGATGCGGATGCAAATTTGTGATTTCCGGGGCTTAGGAAGGGTAATGAACTCCCCACCTAATCTGAATTTGGTCTTTGCCCCTTAATTCCCGTATTTATATATGCAACAACCAATTTCAAGAATCACAATAAATTTATTTTTTAGCGGCGCTGAATTTTCCAAAGAATCCTGCAAGAAATTGATTATTGGAAAAGATCAGAGAGAAGAGGGGAACACAGAGAGCAGACCTGAGAATTTTGGAACAGTGCAAGCCCTAAACGGCGGCGGTTCCGCCGCAAAAACCCTCTAATGGCCGTGGATCCGCGGTGATGAGGAGGAATTAGGGCTTGGGAATTTTCCTGTAGGTCCCTGTACTTCTCTGTATTCTGTAAAACTCCTCTAAATCTTGATCACACTGCTGAAATGATTCCATATTCCCTCGCAAAAATTCAAACACTAATCGTTAAGCAATTGAAGCGAATCTTGGATGAAAATTTGATGGAATAATAATTTTTCAACTCAAATAATAAAAACAAACAAAATAGCACACATCCCCGGCAACGGCGCTATTTGATTGATATGATATCTTTGTGTGTCGTTTTTTGAAAATGTGTAAAGATCACAACCAAAGAAATTTTTGACCGCAATCAATAATGGTGTCGATGTAGCGCGTTAGTGAGTGCGGATCGTTCACAGAGATGTGTGTTTTGCTCGCTATTGTTTTAGATGAGTCGAAATGAAAAGAAGAAAAGAAAATGATTCATGAATTTTGAAATTTAGTTTCAAGAATTTTAAAGAAATACTAAAGATCAAGAATCGAGAATCAAGAATTATCCAAATTGAATTAGTAATCAAGATTTGTAATGAGGCTCGTAGGAATCGATCGAATCGATAGTAGTGATGAAAACTTGTGATTACGTTTTCTTATCCATTGATGATTTGATGCTAGATCGATGATGATCAACGAGAATTAGGGATTTCTTGCGGAAACTAGGGTTTTATCATCTATCTCTTGTCCTTTCGTTGATTTCATTCACATTCTAGCCTCTAGTAAATTCAAGCATCGATCGTGGATCGCTAATTAAGAGTAAAAACATTCAAGAAAGCATCGCTCGAAACTAGGTTGTCGATACTTCAATTTACTAGAGTTTACATAACTCATAGGACTTAAGAATCGTACAAGAATCTAATCATCATCAACTTATCAATTTTCTCGATTCCTCTACGAGCAGAGTTTTTACTCAAGCATCATATCAAAGAACACAATCAAGAATTGAGATCTCATCACAAATGAAAGAATGTAAAAGTAAGCAAGAGAAAGAAATTCCACCTTTTATTTATCAACAATTTTGTTACAATTCTCTCAAGATCTACAAGATTCGAGGAAAGAACTAGATTGTCGATTTCACTCCGCACCGTCTCCGTGAGTCGCGGATCGTCTTGGATCACTTGCTCGGTTGAAGATCGGCTTCGCTTCTAAAAGATTGATGGCTTCTTGCTTGAATTGTACTCGGAGATCTTGAATTTTGGGTTTGGATTTTTGGATTAGGGTTAGGGTTTGAATGCACAAGTTGTGTCACTCAACTTGTGGGATTTTGGCTCAATTTTCAACAACCCATCAACAACCCAAAACCCTAGATCTAGCTCTCCTTTTATAACCACCTCAACCCTAGATCTAGAATTCAAATTCAAATTTCCCTCCAAAAAGGTTGTTAGAGAGAGGCTTCTAGAAGAAGTTTGTTGGAGGGAATATTCTAGAATAAGGTATATTCTACGGCTAGGTTGTTAGGCCGAGACTTCTGGATAAAGCCACGTGGTCATTTGGAGTCTTCTGGAAGCATTTGCCGTTACGGGAAACTACGTGGGAAAATTTGCATTGCTGACGTCACCATATGGCCACGGATCCGCCGCCAATAAGGCCCTACGGCCGCGGATCCGCGGCGCTTTAGAGGCCTCTGTGCTTCCAATTTCTTGTGCTGCCTTGTGTTGGCCTTTTGGTATATTTCTGATATGTGGAATCTCATATTGCTTTCTATATCACTGCTAGATCACAAGTCTTGGACTTGGCGTATTTTTATCAGCACTTTTGATAGTTTCGGCTCTTTTCCTGGAATTTCCTGCACAGATTCTCGAGACAAGTGTTGCGCTATACAAAGATTATGCGATGCAATGATAAACACTCAATTTCCCACAGAAATGTCGGTTATAATATATAACACAAGTTATTTGGTATTTTACAGTCAATTTGCTAATATGTGCTATATTCATACCGAACACCTTTAGATGATTGCAAATAGTAGGGAAATTGATGTGTTAAAAATGCAATATTTTCGACTGATCAATAACCTCACTCGAAATTTTTAGCCCAACTAAATACCCTACTGCGGTTCACTTTGAGTGGGTTAACATTTTTTGACCGTTTAAAAATGCTGCTAGAGGATGTAGTGGTGGATAAGGTGGAGGCGGAGGTGGTGGAGAAGGCTGCAGATGACGTTGTGGAGAGACTCGGCGGTGAACACCACGGAGTTGGAGGTGGCGGAGTGGAGGCCAAATTGGAAGCGGAGTGGTGGTGGTGATGGATGGGTAGTGCCGATGGTAGTGGCAAGGGGGTTGTGGTGGTGGTGAGTGTTGATGGTGGTGGAAGGTTAGAAGGAGGAGGAGACGGTGGTGGAAGGTGGTGGTGGTGTTGGATATGTATGCCTTAGAGGCCATTATTGTGTATGTATACATGTGGATGCCTGGACATATGTATGTACAGGACAGTCTTGCTCGATATGATAGAATGCTATTTGGTTTGTCTTTATCTTAACATGTGCATATATTTTACTTGTTATTGTGTATCATTTATACATGTTGATAAAGCCCGTAGGATCTTGTTTAACTACCAGCGTTATGATGGCGATCATACTTGTGAGAGTTGGGTAGTCCATAAGCACATCCTTAAAGGTCCCAACTCGTAGGAGTATCGAGATCAGGCATTGATACTCCAGAGTAGACTTGTGTATGCGTTTCTAGACCCTGACGAGGGCCGGTGGTTGGTCCCACAACCATTGGTGTGATCACCTAAGATTGTATACATGTGCTCACTGGGGGTGAGTACACCGGACGGACTCGCCGAGAACTTCTAGATGGTATTATACCTATCGTCAGATGGAAGTTCTCAGGTGACATGATTATAGGTTAGTCTTCAGAGCCAAGATCGTCATTTGTCTCGTGTGAGTTCCAACTGTAATTTGATCACTACCCTATCACGGTTCTAATGAGTCGTGTAAACAGGTTTTGGTTGGGTACAGTCCCGAGCCACATGGAGGTAGTGAGTGATTGTTGGGGATTTGTCTCTCCCGGTATAGAGAGTCGATATCGCACTGTGTTCGATTGGTCAGGACCATAAGATCTTGGCCAGGGCAGTTGGGATTTACTGATGGTTGATCAGTAGTTTTCCGGATTGGTCCTGAGCCACATCAACAAGAATTATCGGGTTATTAGGGTCTGACGTTTACCACCCCCTAGACCCGGTATGCGATACTCTCAGACGAAGAGACTGGACTGTATGGAGATTGTCACGGATAGGCTCAGTAGGGATCCGGATGAGTTTGCTCGTCGGGCTTCCTTTTCGACAGGTACCCGGGTAGTCGTTACGTACAGCTAGTGCCGCTGACATGCTTGTGGTTATGGATTTATCCAGTAACTCACTGTCGGCGTACTGTCGAGTCTTTAGAGTCCCATACAGAGGTGTTTCCCCAATAAAGAGCAAAGCTCTGTTCAAAATTAATGAGGCGGCGCCTCACATGCCTTCCACAAGGGCGTCAGCGCCGATAGGATCAAATCCTATGATGGCGCCTCACGTGCTCCTCACGCGGGCGCCAGTGTGCAAAGCACAAAAGAATCTATTAGATTAAATAAGAGTTAAAACTCTCAAATAGCGCTACACGTGCTCTTCATGCAGGCGCCAGTGTGCAAAGCACAGAATGCCCACCCTAAGGACCAAATTCTTAAGTGGCACCTACATAAGGAACACGTGAGCGCCGACGCCCATGTAGAATTAAATTCCACTCTCTGTTAAAAAGAGTCGTTGGATCAAAGATCCAACGGAGATGATAAATTATCAAGATAAAGATCTTTCTAAAATAAGAAAGATATCTTCGGTTGGATCATAGAATAAAATTCTATGCCCTCTGTAAAACAGAGAACCCTTGGATTGAAAATCCAATGGTGATTAAAAATCACCATTTCATAGAGTAAAACTCCGCGTATGAAAAATATTTCCCCAATCTTGTTAAAAACAAGAAAATATGTTCTGTAAAAACAGAAACCCTTGGATCAAAAATCCAATGGTGGGTAAAATTCTCCAAATCAATTGGGATATCTTAATGAGAGATTTCTTTAAAACTAATTAACAAACTTGCCTCAACTATATAAAAGACCGAAGACTTCAAATCTGATAAGGAGGAACCCCCCATAAGCATCCAAAAACAATAACAGAAAGCTTCAAAAAGGAACAGAGAATTAAATTCTCAAGGAAGAAGATCTCCCTCCTTAAAAACTCTAGGTAAACGAAAAAAATATATAGAGATAAAAACATCTCGTTTACATATCTAAAGGGTTTAACCCTTCTCAAAGAACTTAATTCTTTCTCTGGATCTGAGATTCATAAGACAAGTCTCCCACAAATTGAGAATTTAATTCTCATCGGGAGGAACTTGTTCTTGAGAATCAAAGATTCAGAAAAGAATTAGGAATCGAATTCCTCAAAACAAAGCATATAAGAGAAACCTAGTTCTCGTAAAAGAACTTGGTTCTTAAAAATAAGGCTTGATCCTAGATCTAAAAACCAAAGATCATATTGATCTACAAAACAAAGATCATATTGATCATTAATGCTATCGGCAGAGAAGAAAAGCGCCCAACGTCCAGCGCAGCAAGTGTTCCTCACATGGGCGCCACAGAAGAGAAGAGTGCTTAGCACTCACTGGCAGAGCCCAGCGCCGCATGCGTTCCTCACATGGACGCCACAGAAGGGAATAGTGCTTAGCATGTTAGTGTATATGCCCTAGGGGCCATTATTGTATCATACTAGTTTGTATATTACTTAATGGAAGCTTGGGATATTCACATGTATATAATAGTCTTGCTAAACATGGTAGTATGCTACTTGGTTTTTCTATCTTAATATGTGAGTATACGTATTGATAGAGCTCTTAGGATCTTGCTTGACTACCAGCGTTGTGATGGCAGTCACACTAGTGGGGGCTGGGTAGTCTACAAGCACATCCTTATTCAGGTCCCTAGTCGTTGGATTATCGAGATAGGGCATCGATACTCCGGAGTAGACTAGTGTGTACGCTTCTCATCCCAGTTGGGGAGATGGTCTGTCCCGCAGCCGTCAGTACGTCGTACTGGAGATAGTATGCAGGTGCTCGTTGGGTTACGGGTACACCGGACAGGACTCACAGGGAACTGTTGGATGGTTTTATACCAGTCGTCAGTGAACAGTTCCCAGGTGACATGAGTACAGCATAGTCCGCAGACTTGACACTGCTACATCGCCTCGAGTGTGTCCCACTGTTCTTAGATTGCTACCCTACCACAGCTCAAAGGAGTCGTGCAAACAGGTAGCAGTTGGGTGCAGTCCCGAGCACTTAGAGGCAGTGGCGGTTAGACAGGATTCGTCTCTCCCGGTATTGGGGGTTGATATCGCGCTGTGTCAGAGAGCCATTACGCAAAGTCCCTAGCCAGGGCAAGCGAGATTTGCTGGTAGGTTCCAGTAGTTTCTCAGGGTGTAATGGGCTTCGCTCCGACACGACTTATACCGCTATTAGGGGATTGACGCTTGCCTCCCCCTAGGCCCGATATGCGATAGTCTTAGACGAACGGACCGGACTGTACGGAGATTGTCACATCAGACTCAGTAGGAGTTCGGATGGGTTTCCTCATCGGCCTTCTTATCGACATCTACCTGGGGACCGTTACGTACAGCTAGTGCCGCTTGCGGTCTGTGGTTAAACCCACTGCCAGCGTGGTAGTCGAGTCTCTAGAGTCCCACACAGAGAGTTTCCCTACTCCAGGCGAAACGATATAGAGGTCGTATGGTTTTACGACAAGGGTTCGGACGCATACGTGTGTTTACGCACGTACGACTTTCGAACAGTTTTTACCAGTCGGCTTTGGTTTAAGCCAGTTACTGGTATCCGGTTATTGGATTTATACAGTCTAAAGTTTTTCTGTATTTTTGCGGAAAGGAGGGGCGTTCTCGTAATTGCGCGAGAAGCTTCTAGAAGGTGGTGACTAAGGAGGTTTAGGTGGCATATACAATGAATGTGATTAGTGAGTCATATGGATGATTCATCCATGTCATTAATGCATCATAAATGCTTAATGACTCATGGAGATGAATCATCACTAGATATTATCAAGCATGGTTGTTAAATTGATTTATTTTCTTTTCTTGATAAAAAGAAATGCTTGATATATATTATCATAACTCATTATTCTCACTTCATTATTATGTTCACCTTCTCTCTCCTCAAGCTCTCCCTCTTCAAACCCTAATCCTCTCCTCTCATGTGTTGAGTACAAGGATTAGTTAGACTTATTAAACCATAACCCACACTCTATTTCACCTAGCTTCTTTGATTAGCACTTAAAGAAGTTTAGTTGCCTCAAGTTTAGAGGCTAAGCTTGGAGTAAAGCTCTCGGGTGGATCGTCTACTACTTCGAGAAGGCCGAGGAGGAGGTGGAGTTCGCAAAGACGAAGGACACGATTCGTTAGGTATAATCCCTAAACATAGTAGTATAGAACTTCTATGTTTGATGTTAGTTATCGTTTAGCTTCGATTCATGCGGTTAGTCGATGTTTAGCATATAAACAAGATCGTTTTTCATATTTGTGCCTCCCCGCAAGTCGTGGGGTGTTGTACATCGACTTACAGTGGTATCAGAGCCTCGCTAAACAATAAATAACTTACTTGCAAATTTGTATGAATTTCGAACGGAAAAAACGAAACCGGAAAAGCCCGAAATCATGAGTTTCTGTCGTTTTTTAAATGAAGTCCAAAAATTTTTCAGGGATGTTCAGAAAGCTTGAAAAGACAGTAGAAGAACACCCAAGAAAATTAGGCCCCTGAATCGCCTAAAGCGCCGCGGAACCGCGGTGGATCCCACCGATCCGCCGCGATTCCGCCGCCGAGTTGGCGATTCAGGAACCCAATTTTCCTGTGTTGCTTCTCTGTGAAATTTGGTATTTTCTGGAATTTTTTATTTTTGCTCAGGTTTCAGATTTACAGAGAAGTATTGGAGCAAAATTAAAAGTGTTTAATCGATCGAAATTATACAGTATTTGCTTGTTGGATTATATCTGTGTTTGTATAATGTGTTCGTAAACCTCCCCTTACTGCTAGTATGTCGGTTGGCAGGGGGTTGCACATTTCTGTAATGGATTTTATCTGTTTGTGTATATGAACTGTGTTGGACTGTTGTGATGTATAGCCGGGGTTTTGTGATGGGTTATTATTTAATTCATTTGATGTAAATGTAATTTGTTGTAATATTATTTTGCGGGGCACATCCAGGTTGTGGTTGTAGCCACCGTTGTATTATTTCATTTTACTGTTTTTGCTCCTAGGACAGACCCAAGGTGGGGTGCACAAACTGCCGGGCGGGTAGTTTGCCGTACCCGTTGGGGTCTTAGGTGGGGGTAATGGCTATTCATCACAACTGTGTAATCCGTCTTTTGTTGCAGGCTCAAAACAAACACGGATTGCTTGCAAATCCAATAAAGTTCATCTGTGATCTGGAATGTCTATTATTGCGTCTGACGAATGTACAATATCTATATATGATAGCTATTTAGACGTCACTTATGTTTTACACCCGCGCTAGCCCAGCCCCCGCTCTGTCGTTAATTAAGTAACCTAACGGGTGATGACGGGACCCCGTGGCGAATACGGATGGCATAAGAGGACGTTGTATTTTCGTTGTTTTCTGCAATGATAGGTTAATGATGGGACGCATTATTTATAATGCAAAGAAAATAAACCAAAAAGTTTAATCGTTGGAACAATTTAAAAGAAACCACTCGGTTAATTTTAAAAACAGATATTTTTAAATGCGGAGCTTTAACCACTCCTTTTAAAAGCTATCAGGTTCCTTCAGTTATATCAGGTTCACTACGTTCACGGTTTCGCCAAAACCATTCGTAGCCCTCCGTCATTTCATCTGGGTATTCAGTAGTATTCAAGCTATGTATTTTGACCTAACGCCAAGGTATAGTGTTTGGTAGCTACTGGGTATTCATTTGTTGCATAGATAGATGAGTTAGTTTGGGACAGTCGTATTATCATTTTGGCCGAACGTCAAGGATATATACGGATGGGTTCAAATTGACAAGATAATGATGGGTAGAACTTGACATATGACTTATGACATTTTGACCTAACGCCAAGGTCATAAGAGCATGGGGCAGAAAAATATATATCGGGAATTTCTAAAGAAACTGAAATTTGCAAAGAGTTGCATACCATTTGGAGTTTGATGAATGTTGGTAGGATTCCTTCAACATTATCATACAATGATATTTGGATCCTGATCCTACTGTGAGTATATGCTACTTATCAGGAGATTCGTCACTTAACGATCAATGCTATAAACCAAGTAGGTGTCAAGAAAGGTGTCAGCGGGGTTACGCCCCCAGAGAAAAGAGGTTATTTAATTAAGGAACTTCGCGAAAGCGTTGGAAAACCTCCCTCGAAGTATCGACACTAGCCTGGCTGAACGGTTAAGCAAGAATTGTACAGTGAGAATAGTCCTGGCTAATTCTTCTTTTATGGTTTGAGGAAGGATTCGAGAAACAGTGGGAGCCATCCAGTTTAGATAAACTAAAAACCACTTTAAACTTGCAAGAGCATCATGCTAAAGAGTTTTCTTCTCTCTCTCCTAATTGCAGCGACCCTGAAAATGACTGGACTTAAGTTACTTTTAGAGAAAAATATACTGACAGGGCCAAACTATAAAGATTGGCTGCGGAATGTCAAAATGGCTTTGACCTATGACAAATTGGGGTACGTCCTCACCGCTACGGCACCTGCTGTCCCTGGTCCCAAATCCAGTAATGCGGATAAGGAAATCCGCAAAACCTGGGATTTAGATTGCGCGAAAGCCAAGTGCATCGTGCTTGCCTCGATGAACAATGAACATCAGAGGAGGCACGAGGATATGGACCTAGATGGCATATTTCTCCATACAAAGGAACTTTATGGAGAGCAATCTCGTATAGCAAGATACGAGACCTCTAAGAACTTGTTTCGAGCGAGGTTGGCTGTCGGGTCATCGGTAGGAGAACATGTCCTAAAGATGATCGGCTATATTGAAGAGCTCGCAGACCTTGGGACGACTTTGGATAATGAGCTCTATACAGACCTTATTCTCCAGTCCCTTCCTCACACCTACGCCCAGTTATCCTGAACTTCAACATTCAAAGAAAAGAAGTTGAACTTCCGGAACTCCTGAACATGTTAAGGAGTGCAGAGGGCACCTTGCAGAAGACAAGGGAAACACCCGCTATGTTTGTTGGCGGTGCATCTTCTTCCGGGTCCAAGGCAAGGGCCAAAGGAAGGAAGAAGAAGGCCGCCACCAAACCTAGAGGAGGTGTTAGTAAGGTGGGAGGGAAGGGAAAGAAAAAGTTTGCGGTACCGGTAGTTGGCCAGGATGAGTGCTTCCATTGTCACAGGAAAGGGCACTGGAAGAAGGATTGCAAGGCGTGGAACACCAAGAACCAGGAACCGAAGCAAGCTGTGGCTTCGACTTCAGGTGTGTTTGTAATTGAGAATTGTCTGTCGATCAACTCTACTTCCTGGGTATTGGATACCGGATCAGGATCTCATATTTGCAATTCATTGCAGGCACTGAGAAACCATAGAGTGCTGAAGGAAGGTGATATGACCCTAAAGGTTGCTAACGGAGCTAGCGTGGGAGCTGCGTCCGTCGGGGATTATCACCTAGGATTGACGAGTGGACACATTTTGGTTTTACATAACTGTTTTTTTGTACCAAGCTTAACGTGTAATATCATATCAGTTTCCTTGTTATCAAATAAAGGTTATGATTTCACGTTTGTAAGAGATGTTGTTAACATCCCCCTTAATCATGGTTTGATTGGGTCCGGTACACTAAATAACGGTATATATGTTTTAAAACAACTCCAAATTTTCAATGTCCAGAACACACTTAAAAGAAAGTCTCCAGATTTAAATAAAGCTTTCTTATGGCATTGTAGACTGGGTCACATCAATGAGAGAAGGTTGACTAAGTTGCATAGAGAAGGATATTTGGACTCGTTCGAATATCAAACTTATGACACTTGTCAATCTTGTCTCAAAGGAAAGATGACAAAGACTCCATTTACTGGACAAGGAGTAAGAGCGAGCGAGCTCTTAGGACTCATACACAGTGATGTATGTGGTCCAATGTCTACGCATGCTAGAGGTGGTTTTTCCTATTTCATTACTTTCACGGATGATTACTCAAGATACGGATTCATTTATCTGATGAAACATAAATCCGAGGCTTTTGTGAAATTCCAAGAGTATAAGAATGAAGTAGAAAACCAAACCGGCAAAAGTATCAAGACACTTAGATCTGATCGAGGTGGTGAATACTTGAGTGCCGAGTTCCTGGGTTACCTAAAAGAGAAAGGAATTCTCTCTCAGCTTACTCCTCCATACACTCCACAGCACAACGGTGTATCAGAGAGACGGAATCGAACCCTATTGGATATGGTACGATCCATGATGAGTAATGCTGAGTTACCGCGATCTTTTTGGGGTTATGCGCTAGAATCAGCAGCATATCTTTTGAACATGGTTCCTACCAAGACTGTGCCTACCACTCCATATCAGATGTGGAGCGGGAAGAAACCCCATCTACAGTATATAAAGATTTGAGGATGTCCAGCTTTTGTTAAAAAGCAGCATGTGGACAAGCTCGAGGCACGATCAGTAAAGTGTAAGTTTGTGGGATATCCAAAGAACTCCAGGGGATATCTATTCTATTACGCAGAGGAACAAAAGGTATTTGTTTCTCGTAATGCCCATTTTCTAGAACATCAGTTTTTAGAAAAGGAATCAAGTGGGAGCGAAATAGAACTGGAAGAAATTCCAGAACCACAAACTAATACTGAAAGTTTGGTAGAACCGGTAGTTCAAGAAGAACAGGACATTCCCGCACCCCTCCGCAGGAGTAGTAGGCCGTCTCATCCGTCTGAGAGATACTACGGTTTTCTCATAGATGGGGATAGAGAGGATTGCATCATAGATGATGATGAACCTACTGACTTCCAGCAGGCCATCCAGAGCGGCGACTCGGTACGATGGCTAGATGCAATGCGGACCGAAATGGAGTCCATGTACACCAACAAAGTATGGACTTTGGACTTTGCTCCAGATGGGGTAAAACCCATAGGATGCAAATGGATCTTCAAGAAAAAGATTGGTGTAGATGGACAGGTGGAAACCTATAAGGCTAGACTTGTTGCAAAGGGTTTTCGTCAAAGACCTGATTTGGACTATGACGAAACTTTTTCTCCAGTGGCTATGCTCAAATCCATTCGGGTCCTTCTTGCTATTGCTGCCTTCCATGATTATGAAATCTGGCAGATGGACGTAAAGACGGCTTTTCTGAATGGAAATTTAGAAGAGCGCGTCTATATGGATCAGCCAGAGGGTTTCAATCAGAGTGGGAGCAGCGGGAAAGTATGCAAGCTGCTTAAATCCATTTATGGACTAAAGCAGGCATCGCGGAGTTGGAACATCTGTTTTGATGAAACAGTCAAAGAATATGACTTTATCAAAAATCCAGATGAACCGTGTATATATAGTAAAGTTGTAGCCAGAAGTGTCGTATTCCTCGTCTTGTACGTGGATGACATTCTATTGATAGGAAATGACATTCCTATGCTACAATCTGTCAAAGGATTCTTGTCACACAGGTTCTCCATGAAAGACCTGGGTGATGCCTCTTACATTCTGGGGATCCGGATCTATCGTGATAGATCCAAGAGGATGTTGGGACTTTCGCAGTCCAGGTATATCGACACTGTACTGAAAAGATTCAGTATGGAAGATTCTAAGCGCGGTAATCTACCGGCTTGTCACGGAATCACCCTCTCCAAAGAGATGTCTCCCAAGACTGATTTGGAAAGGGAACGCATGTCTATTATACCCTATGCTTCTGCGGTAGGCTCTATAATGTATGCGATGTTGTGCACCAGACCAGATGTAGCTTACGCACTGAGCGTGGTAAGCCGATATCAGTCAGACCCAGGGGAGAAGCACTGGATAGCAGTAAAGAACATTCTCAAGTACCTGAGAAGGACTAAGGAGATGTTCTTGGTTTACGGCGGAAAAGACCTCAGGTTGGTGGCCTTTGCTGATTCCGGCTTCCAGAGTGATAAGGACGATTCCAAGTCCATGTCGGGTTATGTCTTTACCCTGAATGGAGGGGCGGTGTGCTGGAAGAGCTCCAAGAAGGACACCGTTGCTGACTCAACTATGGAAGCGGAGTATATAGCTGCTTGCGATGCCGCAAAAGAAGCAGTCTGGATGAAGAAGTTCCTAACAGAACTTCAGGTGGTTCCTACCATAGTTGATCCAATATCTCTGTATTGCGACAACAACTGAGCTATAGCTTTAGCAAAGGAACCAAGGTCCCATCAGAAGTCCAGACACATCTTAAGGCGGTATCACCTGATCAGGGAGATCATTGATCGTCGGGAGATCGAGGTTCGGAGAGTTGCTTCTGAAGAGAACATTGCTGATCCATTCATGAAGGCCCTACCTCAGATTCAGTTCGAGAGGCTACTCGAGATCATCGGTCTTCGATATGCCAGTACATGGCCCTAGTGCAAGTGGGAGATTGTTAGTGTATATGCCCTAGGGGCCATTATTGTATCATACTAGTTTGTATATTACTTAATGGAAGCTTGGGATATTCACATGTATATAACAGTCTTGCTAAACATGGTAGTATGCTACTTGGTTTTTCTATCTTAATATGTGAGTATACGTATTGATAGAGCTCTTAGGATCTTGCTTGACTACCAGCGTTGTGATGGCAGTCACACTAGTGGGGGCTGGGTAGTCTACAAGCACATCCTTATTCAGGTCCCTAGTCGTTGGATTATCGAGATAGGGCATCGATACTCCGGAGTAGACTAGTGTGTACGCTTCTCATCCCAGTTGGGGAGATGGTCTGTCCCGCAGCCGTCAGTACGTCGTACTGGAGATAGTATGCAGGTGCTCGTTGGGTTACGGGTACACCGGACAGGACTCACAGGGAACTGTTGGATGGTTTTATACCAGTCGTCAGTGAACAGTTCCCAGGTGACATGAGTACAGCATAGTCCGCAGACTTGACACTGCTACTTCGCCTCGAGTGTGTCCCACTGTTCTTAGATTGCTACCCTACCATGGCTCAAAGGAGTCGTGCAAACAGGTAGCAGTTGGGTGCAGTCCCGAGCACTTGGAGGCAGTGGCGGTTAGACAGGATTCGTCTCTCCCGGTATTGGGGGTTGATATCGCGCTGTGTCAGAGAGCCATTACGCAAAGTCCCTGGCCAGGGCAAGCGAGATTTGCTGGTAGGTTCCAGTAGTTTCTCAGGGTGTAATGGGCTTCGCTCCGACACGACTTATACCGCTATTAAGGGACTGACGCTTGCCGCCCCCTAGGCCCGATATGCGATAGTCTTAGATGAACGGACCGGACTGTACGGAGATTGTCACATCAGACTCAGTAGGAGTTCGGATGGGTTTCCTCATCGGCCTTCTTATCGACATCTACCTGGGGACCGTTACGTACAGCTAGTGCCGCTTGCGGTCTGTAGTTAAACCCACTGCCAGCGTGGTAGTCGAGTCTCTAGAGTCCCACACAGAGAGTTTCCCTACTCCAGGCGAAACGATATAGAGGTCGTATGGTTTTACGACAAGGGTTCGGACGCATACGTGTGTTTACGCACGTACGACTTTCGGACAGTTTTTACCAGTCGGCTTTGGTTTAAGCCAGTTACTGGTATCCGGTTATTGGATTTATACAGTCTAAAGTTTTTCCGTATTTTTGCGGAAAGGAGGGGCGTTCTCGTAATTGCGCGAGAAGCTTCTAGAAGGTGGTGACTAAGGAGGTTTAGGTGGCATATACAATGAATGTGATTAGTGAGTCATATGGATGATTCATCCATGTCATTAATGCATCATAAATGCTTAATGACTCATGGAGATGAATCATCACTAGATATTATCAAGCATGGTTGTTAAATTGATTTATTTTCTTTTCTTGATAAAAAGAAATGCTTGATATATATTATCATAACTCATTATTCTCACTTCATTATTATGTTCACCTTCTCTCTCCTCAAGCTCTCCCTCTTCAAACCCTAATCCTCCCCTCTCATGTGTTGAGTACAAGGATTAGTTAGACTTATTAAACCATAACCCACACTCTATTTCACCTAGCTTCTTTGATTAGCACTTAAAGAAGTTTAGTTGCCTCAAGTTTAGAGGCTAAGCTTGGAGTAAAGCTCTCGGGTGGATCGTCTACTACTTCGAGAAGGCCGAGGAGGAGGTGGAGTTCGCAAAGACGAAGGACACGATTCGTTAGGTATAATCCCTAAACATAGTAGTATAGAACTTCTATGTTTGATGTTAGTTATCGTTTAGCTTCGATTCATGCGGTTAGTCGATGTTTAGCATATAAACAAGATCGTTTTTCATATTTCCGCCTCTCCGCAAGTCGTGGGGTGTTGTACATCGACTTACATAGCACTCACTAGGTAGCGCCCAACGCCTCACGTGCTCCCCACGTGTGCGCCGCAAAAGAAAAAAAAGAGTGCTTAGCACTCCACAAGTAGTCCAAAATGGCTGAGTGTTCAACACTCATTGGGCAGTGCCCAGCGTCTCATGCGCTCCCCACGTGGACGCCATAAAGAGTGCCTAGCACTCCATATAAAGGCAAAAGGAGTAAAGTGTTCAACACTTATTGGGCAATCCCATGACTGAAAGCTCCACATGATCATATGTGGGCATCAGAACTCATATAAGTGCTTAGCACTTTCTGGATAAAAAAAAGGAGGCTGATTAAACAGAGCCTAAACAAGTGCTTAGCACTTTTTTTAAAAAAAGAGGGGAAACTAAGCAGACTAAAGCCCAAATTGGCTAAGTTGCTAAAGTCTTGCAACTGAGTCCAAATGCTCTGTTGCTGGGTCTTAAATAAAGAAGATTCTAAAATGTTGCTAAGTAGATCTTAGTCTCAAATTGGACTAACGTATCCTTAACAAAAATCCTTAAGGCCACAATAACCCCATTTCCCCTCAAATACGGGATTTGGTTCAACGGCACATCTTTCCACACCTCTGATATATGTCGTTGTAATTCCTCAACGTCTTAAGAGAGGTGGCGGGTCCCAACAACCAACAGCTCCTCTTAATGCACTTCCAAATTAGCGTGTACACCTCAAATTGGATCGCACCCCAAATTGGGTGCATTCCATATCACCATTATTTGCTTCGTCACGTAACAAACACACGTGTGTGCAAGATGGATAAAGGATCGAGAAGTCCCTAAACTAATATTCGCCTCCAAAATGGCAATAATGGACCGAGATGTCCCTAAACTAACAGTGGACCGAAATGTCCTTAACTAATATTCGCCTCCAAAATGGCGATAATGGACCGAAATGTCCCTAAACTAATATTCGCCTCCAAAATGTCGATAATGGACCGAAATGTCCTTAAACTAAAATAATAAAGCCCAAACGCTATTTAGTTGGATCCTAAATAAAAATGATCCTGAAACCCCATTAAGTGGATCTTAGTCTCAAATTGGACTAATGTATCCTTAACAAAAACAAATCGAGCCCTAAATGCTCACATACATTTAAGTTAATCTTAATCTCAAAATAGATTAACGGTTCTTAAATAAAAACCCTAAATCTAAAATATACGGATTTGGACTAATCCACGCCCTACGGGCGACAACATAAATTAGTCTCTGTATACAATCCACGGGCAACCTAAACAAACAAAAACACACACGACACGAAATGAACTTCCGGAGCAAGAGAAAGTAGTTATCGCGATGCGGTAACGTAATTAACTGCAGGGGCTTGCGCCTGCAGGGAAGAGCGTCCCCACAATAAAAAAAACCCCTCGCAAACGAAGGGGAATCTGATAAAGTCAGCTACAACGGTCGCATTCGTTCAAACCTCTGATATATGGTGCCATAAATCAACTTGGTATCTTCAGAGAGGTGGACGGATAAATCTAAATAGCATCTGCTCCCAAATTCAGGTAAGACGATCCATCCCGGTTCGTCTCTGTTTTCGGCGGTGAACAGATTCTGGCACGCCCGGTGGGACCTTTTCCTCTTTCCACTCCACATTTCGTGTGTCGTGATCACGAACAAAATCGCAGTTTGCTATGATTGCCTTTGGATTCGAGGTACTAAGATTTGGTGTCTTGTTTCTGTTCAGAAGAAGAGAACATCAATGGCTTCCAGCTGCACAACTTGCAACAGCAATTCTCGCTCCGCCCAAACTGGAGGAGTGACTTACGGGCTCAATGCGGCCTCCATCTTTTCAATGCCGGTGGGGCAGGTAACAGAAGCCGTTACTGGATTGTTTTTCGGGACCATGATCCCACCAATGAGCGTCGGTTCCTCAACGCCGTAACCCAAAGCTCCCAAGAAGTCGGTCTTTTATCGACTTGCAACCATAACGGCCCCTCCCAACGGGCCGTCCAAATCTGAGGCCTCAGTCTTCAACAGGCTGGGCCGAAGCTCAAACGTCTCAGTCATCAACAGGCTGAGCCAGAACCAAAACGGGCTCGCAAAGAGACTCGTCGTACTTGAAGGGGCTGCCCTAAAAAGGATAGCCCTCCCAACTCCTACTGCAAATGAAGCTGTTAAAAGTGCTTCACCAGTCAGGCGATCGGTCTTCGAGAGGCCGAATGTCTCCAATCAAATCTTGCCAAGGACGTCGGTCTTTAATAGGTTGGCAACTGCTGGAGCTCCTCAACAAAACCAGGGGCAAACTGCAACCGCTTCCGAAACCTAGAGGGTCCCGTCTGCAAGACACGCTCGACGTCGCTACTAGCGCTGAGTGAGAAAAGCTGGGGACAACTCCCTCTCTGGACTTACCACACCAGCTCCAATGGTGGAAGTCGATGCTGCTGTTCCAACCGGGAACAACTTTGAACCGCTGAAGAGAGTGCGCAAAAACTCCCCCACAGCGGTACTGAAGAAATCGCCTCTTCCTGTTGAGGTCCCTGTGCAGGAAAAGCAGGAACGGCCCAATCAGCGGTTCTCCTCGCAAATTCACAAAGTCTGGCGAAAAGTCCAGGACTCTGTGATCGATGAAAACTACTCTTGCCGACTGAAGAAAATGAAAGTTCGGAAGGAGAAAGGTTGCCCCTCCGTCATACAGCAAAGGACGTCTTCTACATAGGTGCCTGTTATAACGGCTCCTTCAACTTCAACCTTCCACAAAAGGATGAGGCCGAAGAAAATTCCACCGCCGGTGGCAAATTCTAAAGGCGACTGTCACGTCCCGAAAGTACGGAATATGGCCGGCACTTAAACTACGAACGTCTCGAGGCGTACGTAATCTAAGTAAGCCGAAAACCCAGAAATCCAAACCAAGAAAAGTAGTAGAGTGAAGGAAAACCAATTAAAACAAGTGGTTTCAATAGCATAAGCCGAATTATGCGGTTTAAAAAAAAACATCAAACATTTCCCGAAAATTTCGGCAGAGTCTCCTTTGTAAGAACTGGCCCCCAAACGGGATACAACATGAATAGTATACGAAATCAAAAAGGCATCCCCAAGCGGGAGCTAGCTCTTCGTCAATCGACGGTCACAACCACACAAGCAATAATATACAACGTCAAGGGCGAGGATCAAAACTCAAAAGGAAACTCAAAACCATCAGAAATCCACAGAAATATAACGCGCGACTCTAAGGTCGAAATAACTAACATCACTGGTCTCTATCTCTGAAATAAATACATGTTTGGTTGATGGAACTTCTAGATACAACAGAATAATGATATACAAGATATATAATGGGGGTACGATACAAGTAAACCCACCTACTAGCAGTCACCCGGAAATAGGAAGCAGTGCCAGCAAAGCCGTAATGAAACCTGTACGGCAAAACCTGCAAGAAACTGGGGCACAACGGGGGTGAGTTGCCAACTCGTGAATAGAAAAACATCTACGGAAAGAAATCGCATAAATAACGCAACCTAGGTCAATGATCATAATATATCCTCAATTATATATATAACATGCAGCCTATAACAAAGGCTAGGGTAAATATCTAACCCGAGTGTAATCTCATGTGCCCGTGTCAGTGCCTCAGGTAGCAATATATCATGTGAATGAGGTATGAATGCATGAAAACCGAATACATGTAAATGAAGAAACTGTTTTCATAATTTAGTGAGATTTCCTTTGTATTTTTAAAATGAGGTATCATAATGAAATCAGCATAAAACAGTGCCTAGCATCGGCACAAAATGTAATCCCAATATCTCGATATCTCTGTATCACAGTCTCTGTACCTCAATATCTCGAAATCTCAATGTCTCAATCATAATATCTAGGGCGCCGTCAGTCCAGACCGGCCCCTACCATCCATCTCAAGACCACGACGGTATCCTCCGGATATCCGACGCGTCGGGTAAAATCACCGGTAGGTAGTGCTCCCCTGCCAGGCTCACATCGTCATCATCACGCGCTTCTTGCACCGGGATACCTTACCGGGTCCACCATGTACCCGAAACGGTTCATCCGCCTCCTCGAATCGGGTCTCGAAATCCATCAGCAAACTTATGGTGGACGACTCATACAGCATGGGAAAAACCGCACTTTTTATTTAAAAAGAGCGAAATCAGTTTATATAAGTTTTGCGGTTTTCCCCCAAATCCAGAAAATCTCATAGAAATCCGAATCCAAATCATCAATAGCATATAAACCCATGAATATAGGCATAAGAATCCATGAATACGGCATAACAATGAATAACAGTATGCATGAAGTGACAAGTAATAACTACAATATCTAAGCTGGCATATAAGGTAAGTACACTAATATTATGTCAAACTACTAGCTATCAAGCTAAGTTAAGCAATAATATTTTCTAAGGTGTACGTGACATGGTAATTACCGATGAAGATATGTGTGAGCCGGCAAGTAAGTGTACGTGGTACATACGCATCATCGGTAATGGTGCTGGTGTCCTAACAGCATAATGTCAACAATGCAATATGAAATAACAATGTAAGTATGCGATGCGGAGAGAACCACAATAATAAGCGGGAGCTGAATACTAGACGCAACTGTAACTAACCTGCATTAATCTAATATAAGTCCTACAAATGGTGCCTTTTGAAATAACACGAATCATGGGGTTTTGAAAATAGGGCTACGGTATTTTTATGAAAAGATACGTCTTTTGAAATATCCGTAGGATCCCTTGGGCTGTCTTTTAAAATACCCACGATTCGTTAGTTTTTGAAATAGGTAAGAAGTCTAATCTAATCTAACAACTACACTAAAATATACGGCTGAACTAACAAGCTGAACTACAGGTAAGGAAACCGCCTATCATCTGAGTCGATACATATACATACCTGTATATGTGTAGTCGGTGATCCCGCCTCAATAATATCATATCTATAACCAGACATCCCAAGTCAAGAGTGCGGATCAATCATCAATATATAGCTCGTACGTAAAACCGTCGTACGGCATCCCAAATCTGGGTACGGGTCAAAATCATATTTATAACACTATTCACCCATATCGCCGCCCCAAGATCCGCTCTAATACCAGGACGTACCTCAAGTACGAATCCTGCCATATCACCGATATCACAACCACAAAACAAATCTCATCGACTCAGCTCAATCCCAAGTATCATCATCAAATCCGTATGTGAACACATAGTCCCATACCCATGTGAACACATAACTATAAAGAATCCCATGAGCACATATAAATAGGAATGTATGCAAGTATGTATGTGTGTATGTGTAGTGCAACACTACCCTAGGGTTCACAACACTAAAATAATCCAACACATCAATATCCATCCTAAACATCGTTATTAATCCCAAATAACATATAATAATTGTTGGTGTGTATACGCATCCGTATACACCACCACGGACTGCGGGGGTGCTATACGCCATCCACCCGACTTCTCCCCGTAGATATAAATCTACTCACCTGGTCCTCGCTCGCCGGTGCCGACGTCGTCACGCGCTTGCTTGTCGTCTCGAAGTCCACATGGGGTACCTACATATCATAACGCACCATATCGCATTAAAATCCGACCCATGACCAAAACGACGCACGAATCCCACATAGGTCAAAACCTATGGTTGCTTTCACAAATCGACCCAAAAACCCTCGACGTCGGCGTACAAACGCCAAACCATCAAGAAAAACCCAAACACACCCATTTATACATTCAAAAACACTAATTATAATATGAAATAGGTTGCAATTCACAAAAACCTCAAACTCACTTTAAAAGCTATTTTTCCGAAAATCTAGCAAGCAAAATTAACCGTTTTAGTACAAAACTCGATGTTTAAACAAATTTAACGGCCACAATATCCACTAAATATCATAACTAAGTCATATAAACCATTTCTATAATTTATTCTCATAAATTTGCATAATTTCCAAAATCCTAGTTTGCAAAAATATCAATTTTTAACACCTTTTATAGCAAAATTCACAATTCATCAATCAAGCTTGGTTTTGCATGATCTAAATTGCTAAACAACAAATTAAAATGTTAATAAAGTCATCAAAACCTTAATTAGATTTTAAATCACCCATTTGGAACCAAAAGCTAAAAACTAGTTTGTTTAAATAAAGCTAAATTGGATATTTTAATGTTACAATTAGCACTAAGCAACAAGATTACATTTTGCATGCCCTAAGATACAAAAATACATCACATAACCATGCACAATTGATCACCATTCAACTCCAAAACAAAACCTCACTTCAATTTCATAAACCCTAATCTTGAATTTGGACTTGAAATTTAAAATCTAAACTAAACCCTTCATTAACATAATTTGAAGTAATAACAAACAACTCAAAAAAAAAAGAACAAGATTTATACCTCATAACCATCTTGAGATCAACATGAAACTTGTCTCCAAAATGCAAACTTTTCACCAAGATCCATGCTTGATAGGTTAAGGAGAAATGGGTAGGACTCGGATTTGAGTTTTAGCTTGATTTTTGATGGAATTTTAAGCATTTTGATGAATTTTTTGTGATGAAATGAGAGGAGAAAAAATGGGGGCAGCAAGAGGGAGGGGTTTCGGCCAGAATTTTTGAGGGAGGATGAGAGAGAGTGAGGTGGGGGTGTTGGTAAGGTCAAAGGAGCCATATCTCAAGTCAACACTTAAACATCTTTTCCTTTATTTTATTTTTTTCCTTTTCTTTTCTTGGTTTCCTTTGACTTTTAAGTGAGGAGATGAGTGGGGGCTGCTGAATTCAGCCCTAATAGGGGAGAGGGTGAGGGTGTGTGTGTGTATATGAGGAATATTAAGCTACATGCAACCATACCCCAATTCTATTTAGCTATATTTCACCATTTAAGCCCTTTTTCTTCGATATTTTCTAAACCGTTTTGGCAAACGATTTCGTTTCAAAAACCACATGATAAAATTTTATTTAAAGTTTTATGATGCACAAAATTTGTTTCAACTCATTCCAATTTGTAATTTTCCCTAATTAAATATATTAGTGACGGCTTAAAATAATATTAAAATAATTAATTTCGGAAAAATTTTCAGAAAATTTGAAATTTCACCAGTGGCTCAATAAACACCAAATACTAGCAATTACATAGCTAGAATATGTATATTTAATTTTTATAATAAGATATTTGTATTTTGACTTTTTACAGAAAACCCCCTTATTTTACCGATTTTCCGAAATTTCACCGAAATGATTTTCAAAACGCTACAATCTTCCCCCCTTAAAGAAATTCGGTCCCCGAATTTAAATTCAAACTCCCCCTAAATACAAAAACATCTACGCAAAATCATCAAGTCGTCGGGGCTGCGAAATTGTAAATACATAAAACAAATCGTAGCGCAGCGCATGCGCATGAAAAATGAGCATATAACTCAAATCAAAACACCGTCAAGCATCCCGCAATCATCGGAGTCATGGTAAAGACACAAATGTCAAATCCAATACAAAACCAATATGCTATAAATCGGAACTACACACGTAAATATCAAATCTATATATGTAAATATCTGAAGGAAATGAATGCCAAATATATTCAGGTACTGTCCTCTGACTAGTGCTGCCCAGTACGAAAACACATAGTAAATATCATAAAAACGTACTGCTCTATAGGAAAAATCAATCCCAAAATACGCGTATGAGTACTACTTGCGTCTGGTGCGCACGGAAATCAAAATCCAAATACATGCCATACAAGTGCACAGAAACAAGATCTAAGTGCATCGGGTGTGCACAAAGCATCTGTCGTAGGCAACGTGTGTGCCTGACAGCAAAATCAGGTGCATCTGACATGCACGAAAAAAATCTCGATTTAGTGCATCTGGTGTGCACCAAAATCGCATCTCAAGACATGCGCTCAACATGCGCGAAAAACCCAAAACCAGGGGCATCTATCATGCACGAAATCATGAAATCCAATATCAAGCGCCGAACATGCGCAAAATCAAATCAGGTGCACAAGGTGCACAAAACAAATATCGAGTATCACAATCGAAATCGAAGTCCAGTGCATCTAAGTGCACAAAAGGCGTATCACTGCACTGCAAGCATATATAAACTATACAGAGTGCAGGAACCAAATCGTGTGCGTGCATACGCACAAAATCAACTCAAATGTCTAAAACCGTAAAATCACAAACATGCGAAACCAAAGCACGAAAACGATATCAAGTGCAACACTGTGCAAAGATCGTAAATCCTCAATCATCAAAATCAAATCATAAGAATAAATCACCCAAAACATCGAAATCAATAATGGCGAAATAGTACCGCTCAAGTGCATCCTCTAAGAATCTCGGGCCAACTGTCGCGGTCACTAGTGGGACGTCTCGTCGATGATCATGAACTCTGGCCTGCTGGTGTGCGTAACAATGACCACTCCTGGGTCAAGGTCTTCACTGTGAATTACCAATCTCTCGGTCCATCGGCTCATCGGCCCTGTCAGGTGTGCTAACGGGGATGATTCCGTTCTGGCACTTCTCTGGTCATCTCTCGGTCAATCATCGCGACCACTCGTAAGACAGCATATCACTGGCATCGGCCTCTGGCTCTCTGAATGTACGTGACACATCTGATCCTGGGTGCAAGTATCATTGCAGCAGTGTCCTGGAAGGAATCCTGCTCACGGTCTCTTCCATGTCTCGTCTCTGCCAACTGTCCGAAAGTCATCGTCCTTTCCTATATCTGCATCTTGCTCTGGAACGACTGCATACTCATCGCGACTCCTTCTGGAAGGTAAATCCAAGTACCATGCCTCGGCATGCGCATCGCATCTCTGATGTCGGCGGAGTGGAACGTAGTCTCATCAAGATCTCGTACGAACCTCTTACTCCACTTTTCTCTAACGTCGACTGCTTCGGACTCGTCTCGTCGTGGCTGCATGGACTGAGCTCCAACGGCTATCCTCGTATCTGGAGTCTCCCAAGAATGCATCTCACCACCTAGCATCCGATTGAAGTCGAACCATCCGATTGATTCGTCAGAACCTCATAATCCCCCAAAAGCTCAACATCTTGGGTACAGTTTAACAGTATCGAGTACGTACCATAGCATCGATGGTCCAGCCGTAGAAGGGCAAACCCAAGCCTCACTAATGGCGCCGTGGAACTGCCGCAAACCCGAAGGTTCAAAGGCTTTCACACGGTCATTATGTCGAGTTAGGGTTTCATTCTTCTAGAGGGTCCATAGAATTGCCTGCATGTCTTTCCGAATACTTTAAACTTGGAATAATAGGTTTCTGACATTCGATCGTCTCTGTCGACTCTCAACGTCTCCGCGTGAAGTAATCTCTTACTGGAATCAATCTATCTGATGACCTCTCATCGGGTAGGCGAACGAACCACATGTCCTAGTCATCCATCCTCGGATGACTAGCGACCTTCTAGCATCTATTAGTACAACTCGTCCCGCAATAGCTCCAACATATGGGGCGATATCTCGTCATTCGCAGCAACAACTGGCTCACTCGTCTGCACGCTGAACAGTGCCTCAATCATCATGAGTAAGCAATACACCAACGGTCATCAAAATCTGGCTGGCCTCTGTCAGTGGCTCAATCCTCTAGTGCTGATCGGCACGTCCAAGTAATCTCATACAGCGATCCATCAAACGCTCGGGGCGTGAAACACAATAAAAAGACACATCTCCGCAATCGTGTGTCGCCGGAATTTCGCCCTGGTCAGTCCTCGTTCGTGACGAGCTCGTGCTGACCGCAACTCTAGCTGTAGCTCTCCCTGCCCGTAATCGTGGCAGCAGAACCATAACTGATACTGATGAGGCTAGATCGGAATGAATATAATACCGAGCAAAGAAATGTACATCCTAAGGCTTCTTAAGTGGAGTAGCGTATCGTAAATATGCCGCGGAACATACCTACGGTACGTCACTCTACTTTAGTCACCTATTCCATCAACCAAGGGTCATCCTACGCTCCGAAGGTAAAACCTAACGCTCTGATACCAACTTTGTCACGTCCCGAAAGTACGGAATATGGCCGGCACTTAAACTACGAACGTCTCGAGGCGTACGTAATCTAAGTAAGCCGAAAACCCAGAAATCCAAACCAAGAAAAGTAGTAGAGTGAAGGAAAACCAATTAAAACAAGTGGTTTCAATAGCATAAGCCGAATTATGCGGTTTACAAAAAAAATCAAACATTTCCCGAAAATTTCGGCAGAGTCTCCTTTGTAAGAACTGGCCCCCAAACGGGATACAACATGAATAGTATACGAAATCAAAAAGGCATCCCCAAGCGGGAGCTAGCTCTTCGTCAATCGACGGTCACAACCACACAAGCAATAATATACAACGCCAAGGGCGAGGATCAAAACTCAAAAGGAAACTCAAAACCACCAGAAATCCACAGAAATATAACGCGCGACTCTAAGGTCGAAATAACTAACATCACTGGTCTCTATCTCTGAAATAAATACATGTTTGGTTGATGGAACTTCTAGATACAACAGAATAATGATATACAAGATATATAATGGGGGTACGATACAAGTAAACCCACCTACTAGCAGTCACCCGGAAATGGGAAGCAGTGCCAGCAAAGCCGTAATGAAACCTGTACGGCAAAACCTGCAAGAAACTGGGGCACAACGGGGGTGAGTTGCCAACTCGTGAATAGAAAAACATCTACGGAAAGAAATCGCATAAATAACGCAACCTAGGTCAATGATCATAATATATCCTCAATTATATATATAACATGCAGCCTATAACAAAGGCTAGGGTAAATATCTAACCCGAGTGTAATCTCATGTGCCCGTGTCAGTGCCTTAGGTAGCAATATATCATGTGAATGAGGTATGAATGCATGAAAACCGAATACATGTAAATGAAGAAACTGTTTTCATAATTTAGTGAGATTTCCTTTGTATTTTTAAAATGAGGTATCATAATGAAATCAGCATAAAACAGTGCCTAGCATCGGCACAAAACGTAATCCCAATATCTCGATATCTCTGTATCACAGTCTCTGTACCTCAATATCTCGAAATCTCAATGTCTCAATCACAATATCTAGGGCGCCGTCAGTCCAGACCGGCCCCTACCATCCATCTCAAGACCACGACGGTATCCTCCGGATATCCGACGCGTCGGGTAAAATCACCGGTAGGTAGTGCTCCCCTGCCAGGCTCACATCGTCATCATCACGTGCTTCTTGCCCCGGGGTTCCTTACCGGGTCCACTATGTACCCGAAATGGTTCATCCGCCTCCTCGAATCGGGTCTCGAAATCCATCAGCAAACTCATGGTGGACGACTCATACAGCATAGGAAAAACCGCACTTTTTATTTAAAAAGAGCGAAATCAGTTTATATAAGTTTTGCGGTTTTCCCCCAAATCCAGAAAATCTCATAGAAATCCGAATCCAAATCATCAATAGCATATAAACCCATGAATATAGGCATAAGAATCCATGAATACGGCATAACAATGAATAACAGTATGCATGAAGTGACAAGTAATAACTACAATATCTAAGCAGGCATATAAGGTAAGTACACTAATATTATGTCAAACTACTAGCTATCAAGCTAAGTTAAGCAATAATATTTTCTAAGGTGTACGTGACATGGCAATTACCGATGAAGATGTGTGTGAGCCGGCAAGTAAGTGTACGTGGTACATACGCATCATCGGTAATGGTGCTGGTGTCCTAACAGCATAATGTCAACAATGCAATATGAAATAACAATGTAAGTATGCGATGCGGAGAGAACCACAATAATAAGCGGGAGCTGAATACTAGACGCAACTGTAACTAACCTGCATTAATCTAATATAAGTCCTACAAATGGTGCCTTTTGAAATAACACGAATCATGGGGTTTTGAAAATAGGGCTACGGTGTTTTTATGAAAAGATACGTCTTTTGAAATATCCGTAGGATCCCTTGGGCTGTCTTTTAAAATACCCACGATTCGTTAGTTTTTGAAATAGGTAAGAAGTCTAATCTAATCTAACAACTACACTAAACTATACGGCTGAACTAACAAGCTGAACTACAGGTAAGGAAACCGCCTATCATCTGAGTCGATACATATACATACCTGTATATGTGTAGTCGGTGATCCCGCCTCAATAATATCATATCTATAACCAGACATCCCAAGTCAAGAGTGCGGATCAATCATCAATATATAGCTCGTACGTAAAACCGTCGTACGGCATCCCAAATCTGGGTACGGGTCAAAATCATATTTATAACACTATTCACCCATATCGCCGCCCCAAGATCCGCTATAATACCAGGACGTACCTCAAGTACGAATCCTGCCATATCACCGATATCACAACCACAAAACAAATCTCATCGACTCAGCTCAATCCCAAGTATCATCCTCAAATCCGTATGTGAACACATAGTCCCATACCCATGTGAACACATAACTATAAAGAATCCCATGAGCACATATAAATAGGAATGTATGCAAGTATGTATGTGTGTATGTGTAGTGCAACACTACCCTAGGGTTCGCAACACTAAAATAATCCAACACATCAATATCCATCCTAAACATCGTTATTAATCCCAAATAACATATAATAATTGTTGGTGTGTATACGCATCCGTATACACCACCACGGACTGCGGGGGTGCTATACGCCATCCACCCGACTTCTCCCCGTAGATATAAATCTACTCACCTGGTCCTCGCTCGCCGGTGCCGACGTCGTTACGCGCTTGCTTGTCGTCTCGAAGTCCAAATGGGGTACCTACATATCATAACGCACCATATCGCATTAAAATCCGACCCATGACCAAAACGACGCACGAATCCCACATAGGTCAAAACCTATGGTTGCTTTCACAAATCGACCCAAAAACCCTCGACGTCGGCGTACAAACGCCAAACAATCGAGAAAAACCCAAACACACCCATTTATACATTCAA
Organism: Agapanthus africanus; assembly: GCA_030015575.1. Lineage (NCBI taxonomy): Eukaryota > Viridiplantae > Streptophyta > Magnoliopsida > Asparagales > Amaryllidaceae > Agapanthus > Agapanthus africanus. Next base: position 494,784,906 of record CM057348.1, on the reverse strand, counting down.
AAACACTAATTATAATATGAAATAGGTTGCAATTCACAAAAACCTCAAACTCACTTTAAAAGCTATTTTTCCGAAAATCTAGCAAGCAAAATTAACCGTTTTAGTACAAAACTCGATGTTTAAACAAATTTAGCGGCCAAAATATCCACTAAATATCATAACTAAGTCATATAAACCATTTCTATAATTTATTCTCATAAATTTGCATAATTTCCAAAATCCTAGTTTGCAAAAATATCAATTTTTAACACCTTTTATAGCAAAATTCACAATTCATCAATCAAGCTTGGTTTTGCATGATCTAAATTGCTAAACAACAAATTAAAAGGTTAATAAAGTCATCAAAACCTTAATTAGATTTTAAATCACCCATTTGGAACCAAAAGCTAAAAACTAGTTTGTTTAAATAAAGCTAAATTGGATATTTTAATGTTACAATTAGCACTAAGCAACAAGATTACATTTTGCATGCCCTAAGATACAAAAATACATCACATAACCATGCACAATTGATCACCATTCAACTCCAAAACAAAACCTCACTTCAATTTCATAAACCCTAATCTTGAATTTGGACTTGAAATTTAAAATCTAAACTAAACCCTTCATTAACATAATTTGAAGTAATAACAAACAACTCAAAAAAAAAGAACAAGATTTATACCTCATAACCATCTTGAGATCAACATGAAACTTGTCTCCAAAATGCAAACTTTTCACCAAGATCCATGCTTGATAGGTTAAGGAGAAATGGGGAGGACTCGGATTTGAGTTTTAGCTTGATTTTTGATGGAATTTTAAGCATTTTGATGAATTTTTTGTGATTAAATGAGAGGAGAAAAAATGGGGGCAGCAAGAGGGAGGGGTTTCGGCCAGAATTTTTGAGGGAGGATGAGAGAGAGTGAGGTGGGGGTGTTGGTAAGGTCAAAGGAGCCATATCTCAAGTCAACACTTAAACATCTTTTCCTTTATTTTATTTTTTTCCTTTTCTTTTCTTGGTTTCCTTTGACTTTTAAGTGAGGAGATGAGTGGGGGCTGCTGAATTCAGCCCTAATAGGGGAGAGGGTGAGGGTGTGTGTGTGTATATGAGGAATATTAAGCTACATGCAACCATACCCCAATTCTATTTAGCTATATTTCACCATTTAAGCCCTTTTTCTTCGATATTTTCTAAACCGTTTTGGCAAACGATTTCGTTTCAAAAACCACATGATAAAATTTTATTTAAAGTTTTATGATGCACAAAATTTGTTTCAACTCATTCCAATTTGTAATTTTCCCTAATTAAATATATTAGTGACGGCTTAAAATAATATTAAAATAATTAATTTCGGAAAATTTTTCAGAAAATTTGAAATTTCACCAGTGGCTCAATAAACACCAAATACTAGCAATTACATAGCTAGAATATGTATATTTAATTTTTATAATAAGATATTTGTATTTTGACTTTTTATAGAAAACCCCCTTATTTTACCGATTTTCCGAAATTTCACCGAAACGATTTTCAAAACGCTACAGCGACGAACCCAGACACCCCAAGTCTGGGGGCATGATCGTGCATACGGTTTACATGGCTTCCGGAAAAGAAGTAAGCCGTGCTTCCGTAGGTTACCGGTCGCAAACTCGGTCGCTGAAAAAAGCTCAGGAGTAACAACAAAAGTTCCAGGAGATGCTGATGAAAATGGCAGCACTCACCGGACAGAAAGAGAGTCCGAAATCAGCGAGCGAACAGCGCCAAGAGCAAGAGGCCGATACAGAGTTCCTGCAAAGGGTGCTTGAAAAGAAGGATAAGGAGGCCGCGGAACAAGCTGCTAACATAAAGCAGATAGCTCTTCTGTTCCAGGACATGGTTTGGAATGGTGATCCAGCCAGAACCTCCAGCCGAAGGTCTACCGATAATCGTTGAGGACGACAGTTGGGAAACATCAAACCCCCTACCGACGCTATCAGTGGCCAAGAAGGAAACAATCTCCAAGGCTGCTCTTGATGATTATATAGCTCAACAAATACGAGCTCATCAAGAGAATGAAGCGGCTGGCCAAATCGTCAGAACTGGGCGACCATATCCAATCTGGTATGATCAAATCAAGTATCCGCCGGGATATATGATCCCCAAATTCCATGTGTATAAGGGGATAAGCAATCCACACCAGCACATCGCTCAGTTCAGAGCTCTGTGCGGCAATACTGGAGGCGACGACAAACTGATGCTTCGCCAGTTCGTTGGTAGCCTGTTGGAGACAGCCTTTGAATGGTACTCGGAGCTCCCTAATGACTCCATAAAGACATTCATGGAGATGGAGCTGCTGTTCACACAGCGGTTCGCCAGCGCAAGCGAACGCACCCCAATCACGGCATTAATCAATGACAGGGTGAAGTCAGGAGAAACCTCGGTCCAATACGCGATCCGGTGGCGGAACCTATGGTCAAAATGCGAACAACGCATCGAAGAATCCCCTGCCATGGGCATGTTCATCGAGACCATAGTGTTGGATATATGTATGCCCTAGAGGCCATTATATGATAGTGGATGTATTTGTACATGTATATATATTCAGTATACATTCTTGCTCGACATGATAGTATGCTATCTGGTTCTTCTTTATCTGACATGTTGATTTGATCATGCTTTTATTCATTCATACATGCTGATAAAGCCCTGAGGATATCGGCTTGACTGCTGTGATTATGATGGAGATCATACTAGTGGAACATCTGTAGTCTATAAGCATATCCTGGAAAGTCCCTAGTCGTAGGTATATCGAGACGGGGTATTGATATACCAGAGTAGACTAGCGTATATGATACTAGACCCATACGATGGGCGATGAATGTTCCCACATTCATCGATGTTTGACATCAAGATCATATACGGGTGCTCAGTGGTGACTGGGTACACTGGACGGACTCACCGAGAACTCCTATATGGAATTATATCTATCGTCGGATAGCAGTTCTCAGGTGACACTGGTACAGGTTAGTCTGTAGACCCGAGATCGTCATAGAGTCTTGTGTGTTCTCCCACTGTACTTTGATTGCTACCCTACCACGGCTCTACTAAGTCGTGCAAACAGGTGGCCGTTGGGTACAGTCCCGAGACACACGAAGGCAATGAGCGATAGGAGGGGTTTCGTCTCTCCCGGTATTGGGAGTTGATGCTGTGCGGTGCCCGACTGATTATATCAGTAAGTCCCTGGCCAAGGCTGCTGAGATTTGCTGATAAGTGTTATCAGTAGTTTCTCGATCTGTTATAGACCATTCACCGGCACGACTTATTGAGTTATTGGGGTCGACGTGACCATCCCTAGGCTCGATATGCAGCATATCAGACAAAGAGACCGGACTGTACGGTAGTGTTGCCGGTTGGCTCGACGGGAGTTGTAGCAGGTTCGCTTGTTTTCTTCTGATCGCTCAATACCCGGGTGGCCGTTACGTTTAGCTGACCGCTTGCGGCTTGAGGGTGCTTGATATGATCATCACCCACTGCCGGCGTATTGACGAGTCTTAGAGTCCCATAAAGGAGTTACCTAGCCCAGGCGAAACGTTGTGGTGCGCGTATGCGATATGCGCATGGACCCGATTAAAATGCGCGTATAGGATACCGTACATTAATCGGGAGGCTTGCTTTTGGTGGGGTCATATGTGATATGGCCGGATTGATAAATCAAGTGTTGATTTATCATTTAACCATTAGTTTTCTCACTTAAAACCTTTTCTTGTATATGATGGATGTATGCATGCATGTATGTTTTTCTTTCTTTCTTTCTTGTTTCATGCACATATGGATGTGCATACATACATACATACATACATACATCATCTATCATGGTTGATTACACATTGAAAATGATGGCAATATAAGACTCACACCATGGATAAATATATGAATTATTATTTGATTTTGTGTTTAAAACAAAATGGAAAAGGAAGGGATAATTCTTGACTTGTTTCTACATCCTTCTTTAACCTAACCATCCTCACCTACCCTTAACCATGGATTAAACTTTCCTTCTATGTTTTAAACTCTAATTAAATAATAACTCAAACATTTAACCATGGTTTGAGATGAGAAGAAATAAATATATAAGGATATATTTTCATTTCTTTTCATGAGTTATCTTTTTACTCTTATTAAAAAGAAAGCCATTATCTTCTTCCTCCTTCACCATTTGCTCTCTAGTTTTTTATAGTAAGCAAAACACACATCAAGAAAGGTTTTTGAAGTGAGAATTACAACCACAACATCATTCTACACAAGTCTAGCTCACTTGTTTAGAGTGTTATCTTCTTTTCTTCTCTTGGAAAGTGAAGTCGATAGCTTGGACGAAGGAGCTTCGGGTGGATCGTCGTGGACACAAGAAGACTTCAAGAGGACCTTCTTCCAACACCCAAGAGGCCAAAGAGTCTAGCGAAGGGAGCTACAAAGGTTGTAGTCTCGAAACCCTAGTCTTTATTACCTTTAACATTTAGAAACCCTAATTTTCTAGGATCGATCCTATGTATGCTTGCTTAGCACCATAAAAACTTGAACTTTGTGACATGTGATGCTTCCAAACTCTACATAGGGTGCTAGGTAAACTTAACACATAGATCCGCAAACGACTGTGTCCCAGTTCATGATGTTCTTCAAGCCAACCACATTCCAGGATTTGATCGATAAACTGGCTCAAATGGACCAGATGGGCCATGGGCCTTTTTCCTTAAATAAGGACCCTCGAAACGCTAAAGGTAAAGGGAAAGCGGCCTTCGTCGCCAACACTCAACAACAACCGAGCGACCCGAAACCGGCTGCTCGCCAAAACAACATGCGTCCACGCTTATCCCTGGAAGAAAGGCTAGGACGTGCCTGCTCATTTCCCCGTAACAAAACGAGGAGACTGTTCGAGCTGGCAGTGCGTACCAAACTCATCACATTGCCAGACCCACGACGTCCACCGCAACCTGGCAACGTCAACAATCCCAACTACTGTTCCTATCACAGAATAGTGAGCCACCCAATTGAGGATTGCTACATCTTCAAAAACTGGGTCGAGGATCAGTATCAACAAGGGAAGTTCGCGCTTTCTGAGAACTAGAGGGTAAACCCGCCATAGAAGCACGCTCCCAAAAAGGTGGATACGCCGGGGGCATCATGCTCGCTCGTAGAAGAATCTCCTTGGGAAGTCGTACTTTCAGCTAAAACCAAAAGAATGCTGAAGGATCTCCAGGCATGTCCAGCAGTTAGGTGGAAAAGCCCACTTGAACTGGAAATCATCAAAGGGATGCTGAAACCGTGTCCCGTACCGAAAAACTGTCGACAAAGGGCAAAATCCCCAAGTCGAACCTTCAAAGTCTTCGAAGAAAAAGAAGAAGACCAAGAAGCCTGTGCGACCTGCCGAGTATGACGACGAACGCATATATCTACAAAAGTACATTGACGCGCTGGAGGAGTACAACCAGAAGGCACGGACACCGGTCACCTTCAAAGAATTCCTCAAGCATATTCTTGAGAATGAAAAGAGTGACAACGATGAGGAAAATGACTCATCAGAGACTGAAGACTATGTAGCAAGTTGCCACATGGTTCCCCATTCGTTGTTAAATGACGAAGAAGCTCTCTCAGCGTCAGAAAATAACATAGAGGGACTGGGGGCAGGATCGGCGCCAAAATCCCCAGAACTGTCGGAAGACCCAATCGATAGGCTGTTAAACGAAGCCTTTCGAAAAAGAAAAGTTGACCGAGAATGCAAAACAGCCATATATGAAGAGGTTAAGCGTCAGCGTCATGATGAAGAAGCCGCAGCAAGGATGAGTCGTAAAGTACTCCAACCAAGGCAAAGCACACCTGCCATAATTAAGAGCAAGATCAAAGCAGAGAAGCGGTTCGCTAAAGCCCTGTCAGTAGGAATGAAGTTGCCACCTCTCAAAGGAAACATGTCCGGGGTCATAAGCCTCGACGGAAATGACTCATATCCGAACTACTGCCTATATTATCGGAGGGTTACTCATCCCACTGAAGAATGCAGTGCCTTCAAGAAGAGGCGGCAAGGATACATTGCCCATCAACAACACTTCAAGAGGATGAAGCACGAAACTCGTCGACAGCGAAAAAATGCGAAGAATGCACGTGAGAAAATGACTGGCAACTGTCATATGGTTGATACCAGTTTGGAAAAAGAAAAAGTCAAAGTTCTTACCTTCGAGAGCGATTCTGAGAAAGAAACAACCCTTAGCCCTCTCTTCAAAGACTCCACCTCCGAAAAAGAAGAGGAGGATAAGAACTGTGAGAATATTTAGCTGCGTAATTGTACGTTGTTAGTTATGTATATGCCTTAGAGGCCATTATTGTACATATGATGTATATTATAGTGGATGCTTGGATATATAGAGAAAGGACTTTCTTGCTCGATATGATAGCATGCTATCTGGTTGCTCTTTGTCTTAATATATTGGCTTGTATTGTGTTGCTGTCTTGCTCTCACATGTTGATAAAGCCCTTAGGATGTGTACTTGACTACGAAGACTATGATGGAGATCATACTAGTGGGGCCATGCTATAATTGTTCCTAATCGAGGGTGTATCGAGACAGGGCATCGATACTCCAGAGTAGACTAGCGTATATTCTTCTTGACCCATATGATGGGCGATGGATGATCCCACATCCATTGGTGTTTGACATCAAAGATGGTATACGGGTGCTTAGTGGAGACTGGGTACACTGAACGGACTCGCTGAGAACTCCTAGTTGGTATTATACCTATTGTCAGATAGCAGTTCTCTGGTGACACTGGTACAGGTTAGTTTGTAGACCTGAGATCATCATAGAGTCTTGTGTGATTCCTACCGTGCTTTGATTTCCACCTTACCACGTTCATGAGAACGTACAAAACGGTGGCTTTTGGGTACATTCCCGAATCATATAGAGGCAATGGGCGATAGGAGGGGTTTCGTCTCTCCCGGTATTGGGGGTTGATGTTGCGCTGTGCTCGATTGGCTATAACTAGAAGTCCCTGGCCAGGGCTGATATAGAGATCTACCGGTAAGTGTTATCAGTAGTTTGTCGACCCGTTATGAGCCTCACATCGACACGACTTATCGGTTAATGGGGTCTGACGCTTACCACCCCTAGACTGGATATGCGACATATCAGAAGAAGAGACCGGACTGTACGGTAGTGTTACTTATTGGATTCGCAAGAGTATGTATAGGCTTGCTTGTTGATTTTTTGGTCGCTCAATACCTGAGTGGCCCTTACGTTTAGCAGACCACTTGCGGCTTATGGGTGTTTGATATGATCATCACCTATTGCCGGCATATTGACGAGTCTTTAGAGTCCTACACAGAGGTTTCCTGGCTCGGGCGAAACGGAGTAGGAGCACATATGTGATATGTGCGGGACCGAGATTGATACGTGTGTGTGATACCGTATTCTATTCTCGTGATGTGATATCGGCCAGTTATATGTGATATAACCGGGTCATCATATCAAGTGTTGATTCGATGAAATGATACATTTTGTATTAGTCGGTTATATGTGATATAGCCGGATTATTAAATCAAGTATTGATTTAATAATTTATTGTATAATTATATATTTGATATATTAAATTATATTAACTAATTTATGCTCACTTAAGTATTTCATTTTCTCACATTTGGATACATTTAACATATATGTGATATATGTTTAATGTATTCTTTTCTTTTGTTACAAAATTATATATATGTGATATGTATAATTGTGACATGCTAGGTTATACATGCAACTTGTGTGTATGAGAATTACACAATGCTATTGTGATAAATGTTGAGTTTATATTTATTTTAGCAAATTCAAAATTGTGGAGAATTAGTCATGAGCTTGGATGAAGCTTGTAGAACATTGACTAAGTCAACCAATTTTGTTTTGGCTAAGATATTTATTAACCTAACCCTAATCACTTTGACCATGGTCTATTCTCTATAAGGGTTAAGCCATGACATAAACCCATGGTTGCATTTCTAACCTCATACAACTCTCATTCTCTTCATCACTTGAGCTTCTTCTTCTTCATCTCATTTCTAGCTTTCTTGACTTGGAGAAAGTGATGAAAAATAGTGAGAAATAAAATTCTAGAGTGAGCAAAATTGCTACTTCATCATCCTCATCTATACTATCCATTTAGATTAGGGTGTTAGCTTCACTAATTCCATATTAGTGAAGTGGAAGCTTGAGTCTGTGTTTTTTTGACATAGATCATCTTGGATTGTGAAGACTTAAAGCAAGCATGCATCATACGTCTTGTGGAGCCTCTCAAGAGTCCGAGAGTTCTTGGATCGCAGCGGAGGGACCACAACTTGGAGCTATAGAACTGAAGGAGAGGACTACAAAGGTTGTAATCCCTAATCACTTAGAAGTAATGTTGTTTACATGATGTTTCCGTATGATTCTCTAGTAAAAGATCTAGGTTAGGGTTCTTTTAGCATGGCAAAATTTTAACTTGGCATAGATGATGCCACCCGAAACCTTGCTGTCGTGCTTAGGATCCCTACAGTGGTATCAAAACCTAGCTAGAGAATTAGACGGATTGTGTAGAATTACGAAACCGAAACAACTCCGAAACACCCGAATAAAAATCCCAGTTTCTGTCGAAATTTTCAGAGATTCAAAATTTTTTTTAAACAACTGCAGAATATTGTATGAGATGCAACATGAACACAGTGAAAAATTCAACATCCCTTGCCAGAATTTGGCCGGCCACAATGCTAAAAGAACCGGCCTGCTCGGCCAAAATGGGGGTTTTTGTGTTGAATTTTTTAGTATGTTCCAGTAACTGGGTTTTGGTATTTCAGGTGTTGTTTGTTTTTGCTAAATTTGCATGTGATGTTATCTTTTTACAAAGGCAATTCGGGGTGTTTCGTATTCGTAATTCTAGATTTGTTTTGGGTTATTTAGATGGTGTTAAAAAGTTCAAACGTGTTAGTTATATGTATGCCCTAGAGGCCATTACTATACATAGGATGTATATTGTAGTGGATGCCGGGACGTATATAGGGAGGACTTTCTTGCTCGACATGATAGTATGCTATCTGGTTGAACTTTACCTTAACGTGTATACTGATTGTCTCTCTGTTACATGTTGGTAAAGCCCTTAGGATCTGTACTTGACTACCTGGACTATGATGTGGATCATACTAGTGGGGACATGGTAGTCTATAAGTATATCCTTCAAAGTCCCTAGTCGTGGGTGTATCGAGACGGGGCATCGATATACCAGAGTAGACTAGCGTGTACCTTCTCGACCCATATAGATGGGCGATGGATGATCCCATATCCATCGGTGTTTGACATCAGAGATGATATACGGGTGCTCAGTAGAGACTGGGTACACTGGACGGACTCGCCGAGAACTCCCAGATGGTATTATACCTCACGTCAGATGGCAGTTCTCTGGTGACACTGGTACAGAGTAGTCTGTTGACCCGAGATCGTCATAGAGTCTTGTGTGGTTCCCACTGTGCTTTGATTTCCATCTTACCACGTCCAAGAGGGCGTGCAAAACGGTGGTTTTTGGGTACAGTCCCGATACACATGGAGGCAATGAGCGATAGGAGGGGATTCGTCTCTCCCGGTATATGGGGGTTGATGTTGCGCTGTGTTCGATTGGCTATAACAGGAAATCCCTGGCCAGGGTTGCTGAGATTTACTGGTAAGTGTTACCAGTAGTTTCTCGAACAGTTATAGACCTCATATCGACACGACTTATTGAGCTATTGGGGTCTGACGTTTACCACCCCTAGGCAAGATATGCGACATATCAGACGATCAGACCGGACTGTACGGTAGTGTTACTGGTCGGATTCACTGGAGTGTGAGCGGGCTTGCTCGTCGATCTTCAGATCGCTCAATACCCGGGTGGCCGTTACGTTTAGCAGACCGCTTGCGGCTTGTGGGTGTTTGATATGATCATCGCCTGCTGCCGGCGTATTGACGAGTCTTTAGAGTCCTACACAGAGGTTTCCTGGCTCAAGCGAAACGAAATAGGAGCGCATATGAGATATGTGCGGGACCGAGAATAATACGAGTATGTGATACTGTATTCGATTCTCGCGATGTGACATTGATCGGTTATATGCGATATAGCCGGGTTATCGGATCAAGTGTTGATTCGATAAGATGTTACTAATGATACCAGTCGGTTATGTGCGCATGACCGGATCATTGAATCAAGTGTTGATTTAATGATTTAATGCATATTTATATATTTGATATATTGCTTCGCATCAACTAGTATCGGTTTACTTAAGATGGATTTTCTCGCTCGAGTGTGCGCATTATATATGCGATATGTTTATGTGCACATGTTTGTATCATGTTTGATGATGCATACCACTTTGGTTAAGTGTAAAGTTTGAACCATGGTTGTGTTTGTGTTTAGGGTTTTATTTTCTTAATTATTCATTTATTCTTTTTGATAAATGGATAAAAGGAAAGCAAATGAGAAAATGGTGGCTTCTTTTGTTTTGTTCATGAATCTTCATGAAGCTTTGACTTAGTTAACCATTTTGTCTCATGCTTAACCCTAACCACTCCACTAACCCTAGTTCACTCTCTACAACTAACCATGGTCATGTTATGATAAGAATGAGTTTCTTTTCTAATTAAACTAATTCTTTTCATAACAATTTCCTTCTTCTTCTTCCTTGAACTTGAAGAAGAAAGCTTACATCATCAATGGTGATTGATGAAATAGAGTGAGAAATCCAATTCTAAAGTTAACCCAACTCCTATTTCTTCATCCTCTACCTCTTGCCAAGTAGTAGAGTGTGTTTACTTCACAAGTTTCATGACTTGGTGAAGTTGTGAGCTTGATCTAGCGATGCCTCGACGTAGATCATCTTCGGCATGGACATCGACGACCTAGCTTGCCCATTCTCCGAAGAAGCCGATCCTAGAGCCCGGATTTGACTTGGACAGCGGAGAGGACTTCGTTGCGGAGCTATGGAGGTGGAGCACCGGATCTACAAAGGTTGTATTTCCGTTTTCTCATTAGTTAAGTGTTAACTAGTTCTTTGTTCGCCTAGACATCTAGCAAACGATCCGTAGTTTAGGATTTGTAGGCACCATAATTTTTGAAAATGCCATGGTTGATGGCTTGGGAGACCTCACTAGAGTGCCTAGGAACCCTACAGTGGTATCAGAGCCTAGCTAGAGCCTTAGGCGAAGTCCAGACGGAAATTGAAGTCCGAACGAACCCGAAACCCCGATTCAAATATGCTCTCTGTCCATTTTTTAAAATCTGGTCTTTTTCCAAATTAAAAATATTCAGTGAAATCAGCAGGAAATTTTAAGAAATACTGCAAAATTCGAGTTACTGTTTCCATCATTCTGCCGCGTTTCCGCGGCACGAGCCTGGCTCGTGCGGCGGAAACGCGGCCATTTTGTCGTTTTAGGCAGCTTGTTTTGTACAGTAATTCTTTTATTGTACTGCTGAGTCTTCTGGATATTTTTAAAACTTATTTCAGAGTTGAAATTTCTGCAGTTGTTTTAGGGATTCGGTGTTTCGATCGGGATATCAAATTTTGTCTGTGTGGCTTTCCGGATAAATTTTAGAATATGTTAAAAAGTTCGACCGGATATAAATACCCAATTTTTCCCCTGTCGGGAAATTTCCAAGTGTTGGATTTTTCCGTAGTTTAACGACGTTCTAAGTAGTGCAAGTAACGCGATGGTCCCTCTAGAAGACACAAACCTTAACTCGATTATGTGACCGTCTTGAACTGCCCTTTGAACCTTCGGGTTTGGGGCAGTACGGCGTGCCACATGTGAGGTGTTGGCTTGACCCTTCTACGGCTGGACCGTTGGTACTGAGGCACGAACGGAATGTTGTTAGACCGATTTCATGTGTTGATCTGTATCGGGAAAACTTGGGTGTTCGATTGTTCGATCGGAAAGTTTAACATTTTCTATTTATCTGGAATGGGATACAATAATTGGAATTCACAAAAAGTTATGTGATAACTAAATGAATGTTATAAACATAGCACTTTAGTCTCACTTGATCGGTTGCCACGGAATTTTGATGTGATCAAAAGTCCGTCGCAATCACGTAGCGTACGCGGATACTCGCCGGGTAAACTTAATAGACAGCCTCGCTCCATTGCCCCGACCAAGTGACTGTAGGAGAACCCCGTCGCCGAAAGCATCCGTTCGGGTGTTCGCGGCAGCGGTGTTCCGCCTTGGTGCACTTCGTCGACGGCATCGGGGGTGCGGCCGTCTACTGAAGTTTGCGACGAGCATTCGATCAATTTTTCGGGAATCTTGTTGAATTACCCGACTTGATATTGAAAAGTGTTTTCGATTTTGAGACTAAAATGCGGGGTTTATAATTGTTAGGCATGCGATGTCTAAGTAATTCATTTGGTCAGGCATGCGATGTCTGAGGAGGTTGCGGATTCCAACTGTTGTAGTTTTACACTTTCTTTTCTGTGACCGTAAGTGTAATATGTGATATCGCCGGTTTCATTGCTATATGTCAACGACAATTGGGATGGACATATTTACTTACGTTGATGACATGTGATGTTATGTGTTGCTGGATATGTTATATTGGATCGTCGTGTTTGAATAGCCGGGGGTTTTTATGTGAGATGAGTGTTTTTCATTTTCATTCATGTAAAAACTTGTATGTAATATTCTTTTATTGGGGCGCTTCCAGGTTGCGGAAGTTGTCACCGTTTGTATATTATTTACTTTTCCGCACTAGGATAGACCCAAGGAGGAGGGCACAAGTAACCGGGTTCTGGGGTCCAGTGGGAGACCAACTCGAGGAGTCGAGTCCGGGTCTCCTAACTCTAGAATTGGTAGGGTTGCTTGCCGCTCTCGTAGGGGTCTAGGGGTGTGGGTTTGGCTATTCATCGCGACCGTGGAATCCGTGTTTTATACTGGCTCGTATTGAAAACACGGACGTCCTAGTATATCCAATATTTCATATGTTTCTTCTGCTGCGATATCTGTGATGTGATCATGTGATGTTCTGTGATAGATACAGTATATAGTATATATGATATATTATATAGACGTTTACTTATGTTTTACACCCGCGCTAGCCCTGCCCCGCTCTGCCGTTAGTTACCTAACCTAATGGTGCACGAGGGGACATCGAGGCGAATGCGGATGGCATAAGTGTACGTCGTATTTATCTGTGATGATTAGGTATTTAAATGATGGGACTTCATTAATGTGATTAATGAAATAAAAGAAACCTAAGATGTTGTAGAATCGAATTTCAAAATAAAACAGGTAGCTACAGTTCTTGCTTTGCACAGCGGTATATGTGATATATCCTGCACCTTATTCGATGAGGAAAGGACCGAGATCCCTTCACCGGGAGTGACTCCTTTAGCAATAACTGGCAGATGCTACACACTCGGTTTGTATTTTGATTGCTTTTAAGAGTTTTTGCTTTGCACAGTGATATATATGATATATCCCGCACCTCATTCGACGAGGAAAGGACCGACGATCCCTTCACCGGGAGTGACTCCTTTAGCAAAACTAGAAAAGCCTCAAAAACACTCCATTTCAAAATTCATTCGATCCTACAACGATATCAAGTTCATTACGCAATAGGTTTTCAGAAAAACCTGTCGTAGCCCTCCGTCATTTCAGATAAGTACTAGTTAGTATTCGTGCTGCGGTTGTTTGGCATGCGTCAAGGCGTAGTGTACGGTAGCTGACTAGTGCTTATCTGCTAGCATATGATGCGATTGGATTAGGGTATTCGTACGGCGTTGTTTGGCATGCGTCAAGGGTCGTGCGGGTGGGTTTAATTCAATCAGGAAATGACGGGTTGAACTTGACTAGCAGACTATGGGTTGTTTGGCATGCGTCAAGGTCATAGCGAGCTAGGGGCAAAATATTATCGGGAATTTCAAGTGTTGAAATTTGCAATGAGATTGCATACCTTCTATGAGATAGTTGGATCCCGATACCCGCTGCGAGTAAGTGTTACTCCTGGGAGAGTTTTATACATTACAATTAGCCGATCAAGTAGGTGTCTAGAAAGGTGTCAACGGGGTTACGCCTCTGGGAAAACGAGGTTTACATTAATTAGGTTCGTGCGAAAGCACGGGGGACCTCCCTCAAAGTACCGATACTGGCCTGGCTGAAAGATTGGCGAACTTGTAGTGTGTAATTAATCCCGGCTAGTCTTTCCTTTTAGGGTTTGAAGGAAGATTTGATAAAAAGCAGTGGGAGCCATCCTGATTAGATAAAATAATAACCAATCTATTCTTGAAAGAGCGCACGCTGAGTGTTTTCTTCTCTCTCTCTCCAGGTAGCGACCATATCACGCCTTAATCAAGATAATAATACGGATTATTGACCGAACCCGCTTGTTATACTGAGCTGGGGAACGTTGGTCCCGCTCCAACTTATAATAGTTATAAGACAGAGCAGGAAATTGGGGAATACCAGATTTCCCGTGCCGCCCAAACGAAGAGAGTGCATGTTGATGCATCATCTTCGGGTTTGTTCATTATACAGAACTGTTTCTCAGTATCCTTTACGTCCTGGGTATATGATACCGGATCAGGATCCCAGATATGTAATCTGTTACATAGGGCTACAGATAGGTAGAGAACTGAGAACGGGTGATAAGTTTCATGAGGCAGAAAACGGGGCAAATGTTGCAGCCAAGTCTGTTGGTCACTGTCACCCTGTATTACCGATACATTGATTCTGAACGAATGTTATTAGATATCGAACCTGATATACCAAATCATATCACTCTCTTTGTTAGAAAAGAAAGGATATAATTTTGTATTGTTGGATAATGTTTTGAACATTTCCTATATCAAAAGTTGATCGGTTCAGGCACGTTATCTAAAAGCATTAATGTTCTAAATCAAACTACAGTTCTTAGTATACGGAACACACACAAGAGGAAGAGTTCAGAAATGAACGAATTCTTCTTGAGGCATTGTAGACTAGGTCAGATCAATGTGACCCGACTAGCTAGAGTTACATAAAGATGCATATTTAAATTAGTTTGAATTTACATCTTGTGAAACTCGCCAGTCATGTCACAAAGATAAGATGACCATAGCTCCGTTTATTGGAAACAGAGAAAGAGTTAGTGAACTCTTGGGATTGATACATGTTGATGTATGTAAGGTCCCCTGTCTACACATGCCAGGACTGGTTCTTTGTACTTCATTACGTTCTCTGATGATCTTTCGAGTTTCAGACCTATGTTCCTGTTGAAACACAAGTCCGAACCTTTTGAGATATTCACAGAATATAAGTTAGAAGTAGAGAACCAAAATAAGGGTATAGGTATTATGTCCTATGATGAGATCAAGGAGGAGAATACTTGAGCACGGAAATACTGGACTATTCTAAAGGAGAATGAGATTCTCTCTCAGCATTACTCCTCTGTATACACCATAGCACGATGGTATATCGGGGCGGAGCAATAACACCCTATATGATAAGGTGTGCTCTATGATGAGTACTACTGAGTTACCTATTTCCTTTTTGGGAGTTATGCGCTTGAGAAGCTGCATACCTATTGAATAGGGTTCGAATCAAATCAGTTGCCTACCACCTCATATATGATATGGTATGGGAAGAGCCCATTTCTTAAGTTAGTTAAGATTTGGGGTTGTCCGGCCTATGTCTAAAAGCAAAATCCGGACAAGCTCGAGGCAAGGTCTGTTATGTAGAACTGGAAATGTTCCAGCTATACAGACTGCAGCTGATGATTTGATAGAACCAAAGGATTCAGTAGATTCCAACGAACCTCAGCCTCTCCGCCGATCTAGTAGGTTTCCTCACCCACCTGAGAGATACTTTGGTTTCTCTATGACAGTGGGAGCGAGGATTACATCATGAGATGATGACCCAACTATTTTCGAGCCGGCCATCAGGAGTAAGACTCTGTAAGAATGGCTGGATGTTTAGCGATCTGAGATGGAATCCTTATACACCAACAAAGTATGGACTTTGGTTGCTATATCTGAAGGGTTAAATCCCCATCAGGAGCAAGTATATCTTGAGAAGATTACTTGGTGTACATGGAAAAGTTGAGACTTTCAAGGCTAGACTTGTTAAAGCTTTTCGTCATCGACCAGGCGTGGATAATGATGAAACCTTTTCAAGTCGCTATGCTTAAGTCCATCCAGATCCTACTTGCCACGGCTACATACCATGACTACGATATCTGGTGGTTGGGTGTCTCGACTGCTTTTCTAAATGATGTTTTAGAAGAGTGCGTCTATAAGTACACAGCCAGAGGGCCTCGTAGACAGTGGGAGCAGCGGAAACGTGTGCAAGATGCTTTATAGGATTAAAGCAGGCATCGCGGAGTTGGAACATCTGTTTTGATGAAGTAGTCAAAGAGTTTGACATCATCAAAATGGTAGATGAACCTTGTATATACAAAAAGGTAGTACGGAGTATGGTGACGATCCTCGTAGAGTACGTGGATGACATACTCTTGATAGGGAAGGAGTTTCCTATGCTACGCTCGATCAATCTCCGCTTATCACAATGATTCTCCGTATAGGATCGAAGTGATACCTACTAAATCCTGGGATTTTGGATCTATGAGATAGATCTAAATGGATGTTAGAATTCTCACTAGATGTAGTGAGACGGTATCAATCGATCCTGGGGAGAATCACTGGAAGTGTTCCAGGGTGATAAAGACGACTGAATGTCAGTCACAGGCATTGTCTTTACCCTCAGTAAAGGGACGGTATGTTGGAAGAGTTCCAAACTAGACACCGTGACATACTAGACGATAAAGGCAGGATACATCGCTACTTAAGATGCTACCAAAGAGGTTGTTTGGGTGTATATTGGTTCATGAGATGAACTATGTTCCTCCCATTGTGTGACAATGGAGTTGTGGCTCATGCCAAGGAACGCCCGTCACATCAGTGATCCAGACATATTCTAAGGCAGTATCACTTGATCATGGAGATGGTTGATCTCCAGGGTGATCGAGGTTAGGAGAGTAGGCTCAGAGGACAACACAGCGGATCCACTCACAAAGGCCTGTTCCCAGAGAGAGACTTTTATGGGATGGTTGAGTATGAGATACTGCAACCACTGCTACAGATGGCCCTAGTGCAAGTGGGAGATTGTTAGTTATATGTATGCCCTAGAGGCCATTACTATACATAGGATGTATATTGTAGTGGATGCCGGGACGTATATAGGGAGGACTTTCTTGCTCGACATGATAGTATGCTATCTGGTTGAACTTTACCTTAACGTGTATACTGATTGTCTCTCTGTTACATGTTGGTAAAGCCCTTAGGATCTGTACTTGACTACCTGGACTATGATGTGGATCATACTAGTGGGGACATGGTAGTCTATAAGTATATCCTTCAAAGTCCCTAGTCGTGGGTGTATCGAGACGGGGCATCGATATACCAGAGTAGACTAGCGTGTACCTTCTCGACCCATATAGATGGGCGATGGATGATCCCATATCCATCGGTGTTTGACATCAGAGATGATATACGGGTGCTCAGTAGAGACTGGGTACACTGGACGGACTCGCCGAGAACTCCCAGATGGTATTATACCTCACGTCAGATGGCAGTTCTCTGGTGACACTGGTACAGAGTAGTCTGTTGACCCGAGATCGTCATAGAGTCTTGTGTGGTTCCCACTGTGCTTTGATTTCCATCTTACCACGTCCAAGAGGGCGTGCAAAACGGTGGTTTTTGGGTACAGTCCCGATACACATGGAGGCAATGAGCGATAGGAGGGGATTCGTCTCTCCCGGTATATGGGGGTTGATGTTGCGCTGTGTTCGATTGGCTATAACAGGAAATCCCTGGCCAGGGTTGCTGAGATTTACTGGTAAGTGTTACCAGTAGTTTCTCGAACAGTTATAGACCTCATATCGACACGACTTATTGAGCTATTGGGGTCTGATGTTTACCACCCCTAGGCAAGATATGCGACATATCAGACGATCAGACCGGACTGTACGGTAGTGTTACTGGTCGGATTCACTGGAGTGTGAGCGGGCTTGCTCGTCGATCTTCAGATCGCTCAATACCCGGGTGGCCGTTACGTTTAGCAGACCACTTGCGGCTTGTGGGTGTTTGATATGATCATCGCCTGCTGCCGGCGTATTGACGAGTCTTTAGAGTCCTACACAGAGGTTTCCTGGCTCAAGCGAAACGAAATAGGAGCGCATATGAGATATGTGCGGGACCGAGAATAATACGAGTATGTGATACTGTATTCGATTCTCGCGATGTGACATTGATCGGTTATATGCGATATAGCCGGGTTATCGGATCAAGTGTTGATTCGATAAGATGTTACTAATGATACCAGTCGGTTATGTGCGCATGACCGGATCATTGAATCAAGTGTTGATTTAATGATTTAATGCATATTTATATATTTGATATATTGCTTTGCATCAACTAGTATCGGTTTACTTAAGATGGATTTTCTCGCTCGAGTGTGCGCATTGTATATGCGATATGTTTATGTGCACATGTTTGTATCATGTTTGATGATGCATACCACTTTGGTTAAGTGTAAAGTTTGAACCATGGTTGTGTTTGTGTTTAGGGTTTTATTTTCTTAATTATTCATTTATTCTTTTTGATAAATGGATAAAAGGAAAGCAAATGAGAAAATGGTGGCTTCTTTTGTTTTGTTCATGAATCTTCATGAAGCTTTGACTTAGTTAACCATTTTGTCTCATGCTTAACCCTAACCACTCCACTAACCCTAGTTCACTCTCTACAACTAACCATGGTCATGTTATGATAAGAATGAGTTTCTTTTCTAATTAAACTAATTCTTTTCATAACAATTTCCTTCTTCTTCTTCCTTGAACTTGAAGAAGAAAGCTTACATCATCAATGGTGATTGATGAAATAGAGTGAGAAATCCAATTCTAAAGTTAACCCAACTCCTATTTCTTCATCCTCTACCTCTTGCCAAGTAGTAGAGTGTGTTTACTTCACAAGTTTCATGACTTGGTGAAGTTGTGAGCTTGATCTAGCGATGCCTCGACGTAGATCATCTTCGGCATGGACATCGACGACCTAGCTTGCCCATTCTCCGACGAAGCCGATCCTAGAGCCCGGATTTGACTTGGACAGCGGAGAGGACTTCGTTGCGGAGCTATGGAGGTGGAGCACCGGATCTACAAAGGTTGTATTTCCGTTTTCTCATTAGTTAAGTGTTAACTAGTTCTATGTTCGCCTAGACATCTAGCAAACGATCCGTAGTTTAGGGTTTGTAGGCACCATAATTTTTGAAAATGCCATGGTTGATGGCTTGGGAGACCTCACTAGAGTGCCTAGGAACCCTACAAAACGGATATCAAATACACACTTTAACCGTCGCTGGAAATTTTCCAAGAGTTGGATTTTTTTTCAAGTTAAAGAACATTCTAAAATCATGCAAGTAATGCGGTGGACTCTCTAGAAGAACGAAACCCTAACTCGATTCTGTGATCGTAAGAACCTCCGCCAAACCATAGGGTTTGCGGTAGTTCCGCGGCGCCACAGGTGAGGCATTGGTTGACCCTTCTACGGCTGGTTCATTCGTACCGTGGCATGTACTGAGTATTTTTAAACTACGCTTAAGTGTTGAGCTTTCGGGAAATTTTGGGTGTTTGTTTATTCGATCGGAATGTTTAACGTCGTGCTTTTTCTGGAATGTGATACAATATGTGGAATTCATATAGTTAGACATGAAATCCGAGATATGTGATATTTCGGGTTTATGATGTCTAAAGTGATTGTGGATTCCAAATGTTGTAGTTTGACATTTTATTTTCTGCGACCGTAAGTGTAATATATGGTGTATCGCCGGTTTCATTGCTATATATCAATGACAATTGGGATACGTATATTTACTTACATTGATGACATGTGATGTTATGTGTTGCTGTGATATGTTATATTGGATCGTCGCTTTTGAATAGCCGGGGTTTTATATGAGATGAGAGTTTTTCATTTTCATTCATGTAAAATTCATTATATGTAATATTCTTTTATTGGGGCACTTCCGGGTTGAGGATGATATCACTATTGTATATTATTTACTTTTCCGTATTAGGATAGACCCAAGGAGGGGAGCACAAGCAACCGGATTCTAGGGTCCAGTGGGAGACCAACTCGAGGAGTCGAGTCCGGGTCTCCTAACTCTAGAATTGGTAAGGTTGCTTTCCGCTCTTGTAGGGGTCTAGGGATGTGGGTTTAGCTATTCATCGCGACCGTGGAATCCGTATTTTATACAGGCTCAAAATAAAACACGGACCTCCTAGTATATCCAATATTTCATATGTTATCTTCTGCTGCTGATATTCTGTGATGTGATCACTTTATATGCGTGAGACGAATGCTTTATTATTATATATATGATATATAATAAATGTTGCTTATGTTTTGCACCCGCGCTAGTCCCGCCCCGGTATGCCGTTAGTTAAGTAACCTAACGGTGCATAACGGGACACTGTGGCGAATGCGGATGGCATAAGCGTATGTTGTATTTTCGTTTCTTCTGTGATGCTTAGGAAGCATAAATGATAGGACTTCATTAATGAGATTAATGAAAGAAAAGAAACCTAAAAGATGTTGTAGAATCAAATTTTCAAAAAGGGTAGCTCTAGTTTTTGCTTTGCATAGCGGTATTCCTTGTAGAATATACAGCACCTTATTCGATAAGGAAAGAGCCGAGATCCTTTCACCGGGAGTGACCTCTTTAGCAAAACTAGCAGATTCTACAACTCACTCGGTTTTGTTTTTGATTGCTTCTATAGTTCTTGCTTTGCATAGCGGTATTTGTGAAATATCCTGCACCTTATTCGATAAGGAAAGAGCCGAGATCCCTTCACCGGGAGTGACCTCTTTAGCGAAACTAGTAAAAGCCTCAAAAATACTCCTTTTCAAAATCACTTGTTTGTACAACCATATCAAGTTCATTGAGCGAAAGTTTTGCTGAAAAACCTGTCATAGCCCTCCGTCATTTTAGATAAGTACTGCTTAGTATTCATGCTGCGTTTGTTGACCTTAGCCAAGACGTAATGTGCGGTAGCTAATTAGAGCTTATCTACTGCATGAGATGCGATTGAGTTAGGGTAGTCGTACGACTTTGTTGACCTTAGCCAAGGGTCGTACGGGTGGGTTTAATTCAATCAGGAAATGACGGGTTAAACTTGGCTAGCGCTTATGATTTGTTGACCGAAGCCAAGGTCATAAGTTGCTAGGGGCAAAACATTATCGGGAATTTCAAGTGTTGAAATTTGCAATGAGATTGCATACCTTCTATGAGATAGTTGGATCCCGATACCCACTGCGAGTAAGAGTTACTCCTGGGAGAGTTTTATACATGACAATTAGCCGATCAAGTAGGTGTCAAGAAAGGTGTTAATGGGGTTATGCCTATGGGAAAACGAGGTTTATTTTAATTAGGTCCATGTGAAAGCACGGGGAACCTCCCTCAAAATACCAACACTGGCCTGGCTGAAGGATTAGCGAACTTGTAAGGTGTAATTAATCCCGGCTAGTCTTACCTTTTGGGGTTTGAAGGAAGATTTGATGGAAACAGTGGGAGCCATCCTAATTAAATAAGATAATAACCAATCTAATCTTGCAAGAGTGTACGCTAAAGTGTTTTCTTTTCTCTCTCTCTCTCTCTCCATGTAGCGACCATGTCAGGCCTTAATCAAGATAATAATAAGGATGTATTGACCGAACCCGCTTGTTATACTGTGCAAGGGAACGTTGGTTCCGTTCTTTCTTATAATTGTTATAAGACTGAGCAGGAAATAGGGGAATATCCGGATTCCCATGCCGCCCAAACGAAGAACAAGCATATTGATGCATCTTCTTCGGGTGTGTTAGTTATCGAGAACTGTTTCTCAGTACACTCTACGTCTTGGGTATTAGATACCGGTTCGGGATCCCACATATGTAATATGTTACATGGGCTAAAGAAAGGTAGGGAACTGGGAATAGGTGATCATTTCGTAAGAGTAGGAAATGGTGCAAATGTTGCAGCCAAAGCAGTTGGCGAATATCACCTTGTGTTGCCTAATGGTAATACATTGATTCTGAACGAATGCTATTACAAACCGACCATGATATGCAATCTTATATCAGTTTCTTTATTAAGTAAAGAAGGATATAATTTTGTAGTACAGGATTATATTATGAACATCTTCCTAAATCAAAAGTTGATTGGATCAGGCTCGTTAAATAATGGCATATACGTTCTAAATCAAACCTCAGTTCTTATTGTACAAAACATACAAGAGGAAGAGTTCAGAAATGAACGAATCCTTCTTGTGGTATTGTAGACTAGGTCATATCAATGCGACACGACTAGCAAAGTGTCACGACCCGAAATAGTACGCGACTGGCACTTGAATCATATGAAGTCTATAGGACCCCATCTAATTCAAGTAAACCAAAAACCCAGAAATCTAAAACCATATTTAAGGAGTAAATAAGAAAACTAGTTTTTAAGAAGTAAGGAAAACATGTTTTAAAACAAGGTTTTAAAATAAGTAAGCCGAATATGCATTTTTAAAATCTATATTCTTTTCTGAAAATTTCGGCAGAGTTTCCTTTGTAAATAATGGCCCCGAAAGGGGTACAACAAGAATAATATATACATAATGAAAAAGGCATCCCCAAGTGGGAGCTAGGTCTTCGTCAATCGACAGTCATAACCACACAAGTAATATAATATACAATGCCAAAGGGAGAGGATCAAAACTCAAAAAGAAAATCAAAATCAAAATGAAAACCATAATACTACAACACGCGACTCTAAGGTCGAAATAATACATAACTGGTTTTCTAAGTCTGAAACAATATACAAGTTTTAGTTGATGGAATTACTAGATACAACTGAATAAAATAATACAAGGGTGGTCACGATGTGAGTAAACCCACCTACCAATGCAATCACCCAGAAAGGAAGCAGTGTGCCAGAAAAGCCGCAATGAACCTGTACGGCAAAACCTGTAAGAAACTGTGGCACAACGGGGGTGAGTTGCCAACTCGTGAATAGAAAACATCACAGAGCAGAAATCGCATGTATGACACAATCCTAGGTCAATACGATCAATATATATAAACCTTAATGAATAACTTTGAAGCATGATAAGGTGGCAATATAACATCTATACATGAGTGTAGTGTCAAGTGCTCGTGCTAGTGCCTCAGGTAATACCATATCATAAATATGAGGTATGATCAATGTCGACTATATCATGAAATCTATAAGTATGTGGATATCATCCAACTATGTAATCAATGTCATCAATGTCAATATATGTATGTGGAAATCGTCCACGTGTCACCCAATGACAATAAGCATCATGCATGTAAATATCATAAACATATGCATGGAAGTATGAGGATGTAAATCAACATGTGTCGCTCACGACATATCAAAATCATGGAACCTGAGTGTCAAGCATCGACACTCGAAAACATCATGAAACCTGTGCCTAGCATCGGCACGTAAATCCTCATATATCGGGCTCCGTCAGTCTGGATCGGCCCATATCATCTCTAACTCAGGTCGGTATCCTTCGGATATCCGCCGAGCTCAAATACAATCACCGGTAGGTAGTAGTCTCTCTGCCAGGCTCACCGTCTGTATACACAGCATCCCTTTCTTGCCCCGGGGTACCATACCGGGCCCACCATGTACCCGCAATCGGCCTCACCGCCTCCTCGAATCGGGTTTCACATGTCGCTTTCAGCACCGAGAAAACACATGGTCGACGCACTAAAATATCATATCAAGGGAAACCGGGTTTTTAAAACGATACATATTCTCTTTTTGAAATGACCACGGTTCCCAAATCCAGAAATCTCATGAAAAAAATATCTCAATGCGTATAATCAAAAGCATGATGTATGTGACATGTAAAAGAAATGTAAGCATATCAGTATATCATGCAATATGGAATAGTAATATGCACATATTGAGGGAAACCGCCCTTTTAAAATGAATCAGTTTTAAAGAGTATCTTACGGTTCCCAAATCTTCAAATCCAGCGAGAATCATCTATGTATGTGCAAATGCATATGTATGCAAGTATGGGTGTATGCAAATATGTCATGCAAGGGTCATATCGTGAATGCAACAGTCCTACAGTGTAGTGACATGGCAATTATCGATGATGAAGTGTGTGAGCCGGCAAGCAAGTGTACGTGGAACATATGCATCATCGATAATGGTGCTGGTGTCCTAACAGCATGGTTTTGATATAACAATAACATATTTAAGCATGCAATGCGATGCGAATAACAAGAATATGCAGGAATCGACTAATAAATGCAACAGTGACGAATCTGCATCAATATAAAAAGTCATACAGTTTGCCATTTGAAATAAGACGAATCGGGGTTTTTAGTAAAATAAGGGTTACGGTGTTTTTAAGAAAAGATGCGTCTTTTGAAAATATCCGTAGAATCCCTTTGCCTGTCTTTAAAATACTCCCGATTCGTTAGTTTTTGAAATAGGTATGACATTAACCTAGCCTGACATCTACTAGCAAAACTATGGTTCTAACTAACAAGTCAATCAGGAGGGGTATGGAAACCACCTAAATCTGATTCGATATATATATATATATATATATATATATATATATATATATAAAAGTATAATAGTCGGTGATCCTGCCTCAAAGGTACCGCGTACGATACAATATCATATGACATCCTCGAGTTATGAGTGCGGATCTATCATCAATATAAAGCTCGTACGGTAAATCATCGTACGGCATCCCAAAAGCTGGGTACGGGTCAATATCGCATTCATCTCATCAATTATCTGGTATCCTTATCGTCATATCACATGATCTGGGGTACTGATCTTAGTCTAGTATAAATCGACACCATCTATATAAATATAAATGCGTGTATGAAATACACGTCCAAAAGCCCGCTAAATCTCATGTCGTATCCCAAATACGAATCACAATATATCACCGATCTCATGGCACTATGCCCAATCTCATCGACTCATCTCCAAACATCATACACTATCATCGTCATCTAAGTATATGTATAACAAATATGCATGTGTGTGCGTGTGGGTGTAAACCTATTCTAGGGTTCGCAACTAGGTACTATACTAGTTTACTTCTACGCCCTAATCTAATCATAGTACACCTAATCTCATCTCAAATATCATGACACACAATAAGCTATCATAATTATAAATATAGTATATAACTAGTATACTAAGTATCGAACCGCGGGGGTGCTATACGCCATCCACCCGACTTCCCCCGTAGATATAATCTACTCACCTTGCATCCTGCGTGTCGGTGTCGATGTCGCCTTCATATTCTTCGTCATAAGAAGTCCTCGTGAAGGTACCTATAAGATAACACAATCGCAAACGCATCTTAAAATCATATCGAGAAAACCAAACGACGCGCTAAGGCCTATAGGTTAGAACCTATAGACTACGCTTTCTAAACCATCAAACAACCCTCGATGTCGTCGTGCAAACGTCAAGCGATCGAGGTAAAACACAAATACGCAAATCCAGAATTTAAAATACGAGAAACGAAACACGAATCCAAAACAGCAACTACAGAAAAGGGTCCCAGATTTCACCCTAGGTCAAATCAGACAATTTTGCATATTCCAGGGGTCTAATTTACTGGAGATAAGGCCCTAGAACAAAAAAGAACCATTTCTAACCTGCTCTAGCCGCAAATTGCGGCCAGAAGGAATAAATCTGCGGCCACGGTTGGGAGTTAGGTGCTAGGGTTTTGGTGGTAGCTTCCTGGGTGCCTGCACATCTCTATGTGTTTGTAAAAACATTTTCAGAGTCTCGGGGTGATAGCAGATTTCATATAACACTCACAGATTCCACAATTTCCCGATATCGGCTTTTCTAAATCCGTATTCCGGGTTTCTAATCTCTGGTTTATGCCTGGATTCTAGCACTAGGGGGTTTGTGTGGCCTCTACTGAGCTTAATTACCCATCACCACTCTCAATTCCCACTAACCCTAACTAGGGTTTTCCTAAGTCCACAAAATCACACGATATCGGTTCTATCATAACATGGGGGTAAAAGTAATGCAAATACTAATCTAAAGGTTCAGAAATTACCTTATTTGGCAACTCAAGAAAATTCTTGAGTTTCCCCAAGTTGCCAAAACCTTTCCTTTCTTGGTCCAATGTGTTTCCCTTGAGCTTGTGCATCTTTTTTGTGAAATGGGGGTTTGGGTTTGAGGTGTTTATTGAGGTGATTTGAGGAGGTAGAGAAGGGGAGAGAATGAGGCGGCAGCAGCAGCAGCAAGGAGGGAGATGGGAGAGGAAAAATGATGAAAATGAAGGGGGGAAAAGGCTAAGTCAAAGAAATCCTCACCTTTCTCTCTCTCACCCATACCTCACACT
The DNA here is from genome assembly GCA_030015575.1 of Agapanthus africanus. Taxonomy (NCBI): domain Eukaryota; kingdom Viridiplantae; phylum Streptophyta; class Magnoliopsida; order Asparagales; family Amaryllidaceae; genus Agapanthus; species Agapanthus africanus. The sequence goes on along the minus strand of CM057348.1, from coordinate 494,758,503 downwards.
ATTCCATTCTTTATTCTTTTCTTTTCTTTTCTAATTTCCTTCTCTCTTCAATAGTAAACCCAAAATAAAAGCCATGCAAAAATGTAACAAGTGTAAAAATGGAATGGTCCATGTTTTGCACAAAACCCGCTTAAAATTCGATTAGCGATTTTTAATCGCGATTAGCACTAAATTAGCATATAATTACTCATAAAAACTTAAAATTGCATAATTCACATAAAACACTCTCTTTTAGTAATTTCTATAATTTTCCGAATTTCCCCCCCATTTATCGGTATTTAATTATACCGAAATATTAAAATATTCATTAAAATTAATATTAAATTATAAAAATTCCCAAAAATAATATTTTATTTTTCTGAAATGTTACAATCTTCCCCCTTTAAAGAAATTCGGTCCCCGAATTTAAATTTAAACCCCTCAAATACTAAAACATTTCAGTAAAAGTCCAAGTCGTCGGGGTTCCGAAATCATTAATACATAAAACGCATCATGGTGCAACGCATGCCCAGGAACAATGAGCAGATAACTCAAAATAAAAACTCCGTCAAGCATCCCGCAATCATCGGAGTAATGGTAAAGACACAAATGTCAAATCCAAAATAAAACCACTATGATATCAATCAGAACTATACATGTAAACATCAAATCTATACATGTAAATAGCTGAAGTAAATGCATGCTAAATCTTTTTAGGTCGCTGTGCAATGCGCATAACACTGCACAGTGGCGGACGTTTATTATAATAAGATAACCATATACGTATATATCCTTTGTTTAATATGTACGTTCCGCCGTTTTAAAAACAATTTAGAAGGGTTTTCTTGTTTTAAACGTTTCGTGTCATATCGGACACGTATGTAAATACTGAGACTATAGCTCCCTTTTTGGAAATCCCTTCGATAACTATCAATGCATGCAAAATATATCCAGGTACTGTCCTCTGACTAGTCTTGCTCAGTACAAAACATATAGCAAAATCATAAAAACGTACTGCTCTATAAGAAATCAATCACAAAAATGTATATAAGAATACCCTGTGCGTCTGGTGCGCACTGAAATCAAAATCCATATATGTGCCATACATGTGCACAGAAACATCATCTAGGCGCAACGGGTGTGCATGAAACATCTGCCAAGGGCAACGGGCCTGCCTGACAGCAAAATCAGGTGCATCTGACATGCACAAAGAATCCCAATTTAGTGCATCTGGTGTGCACCAAAATCGTATCTCGAAACATGCGCTCATCACGCGCGAAAATCCAAATCAAATGCATGGAGTGCAAGAAATCAACATCAATATCAGAATCAAAATCGACGGTATACCATACGGCTCAATCCAAATCAGGTATACCGCGGTGTATAAGCTCACAATCATGTGCATCAGCGTGTACAAATCAAATCAAAACACTAAAAGTGCACGAAAACTATGCTGGAAGCGTAAATCAAATCACCGTCATAAAATAGGCATGCAATCACAATCAATACCTCAAGCGTAATAATTATGCGCAAAATATAAATACCAGTAGGTGCAACCATGGTGCACGAAAACGAATATCATGGAACTCAGCCATCAAGACTAAATCATGCGAATAGGTCGCCCAAAATACCGAAATCCAAGGTGACGGATACGTGATAATCGAATCAAAAAATCACAAATCATAAATACCGTCGTCGGTATAACCTCTTTCAAAGTCAAGAAGGTGTCGGTGCATCCAATGCTAGCAGCGCAAGATATCTACTTGCCTCCTGTTTATGGTCTGGCGTCCTCTGTCTCTGGATCCTTATCTTCTCTGCGGATTACCTATCTCGCAATCAATCGGCTCATCGGCCCTGTCAGGTGTGCTAACGGGGACGATTCTGTCTTGGCACTTCTCTGATCATCTGCATCCTCAGCACAGCATTTCCTCGGAAACTGGTCGCATCCCAACGCCTCTGTAGACATATCCGACCTTTAACCTTAACGAGGAGTAACAACAGCTCGTCGGCATCTCGCACGAACCTCTTGTCCCACTTTCTTCCAATGTCGACTGATTCGGACTCGTCTTCTCGTGGCTGCATGGACTCGCTCCAACGGCTATACATCGTATCTGGAGTCTCCCAAGCAATGTATCCCATCACATGATATCCGAAAGATGTCGAACCATCCGATCGATTTGTCAAAACCGCATAATCCCCCAAGAGCTCAATATCTTAGGCACAGTTTAATAGTATCGAGTACATACCACAGCATCGGTGGTCCAGCCATAGAAGGGCAAACCCAAGCCTCACTAATGGCACCGCGGAACTGCCGCAAACCTTAAGGTTCAAAGGCTTTCACACGGTCATTATGTCGAGTTAGGATTTCATTCTTCTAGAGGGCCAATAGAATCGCTTGCATGTCTTTTCGAATACTTTAAACTTGGAAATGGGTTCCTGACATTCGATCGTCTCTATCGACTCTCAACGAATCTGCGTGAAGTCATCTCTAGCTGGAATCAATCTATCTGATGACCTCGCATCGGGGTAAGCGAACGAACCACATGTCCTAGTCATTCATCCTCGGGTGACTAGCGACCTTCCATCATATCTGTGAGTATATACCCATGCTGCAGTAGCTCCAACGTCTGGGCGATATCTCGTCATTTGCAGCAACAACTGGCTCATCCGTCTGTACGCTGAACATCGCCTCAATCATCATGAATAAGCGATATATCAATGGTCATCACATTCTAGCTGGCCTCTAGCAGTAGCCTGATCCTCTGGTGCCGATCAGCACATCCGGGAAATCTCGTAACATCGATCTGTCAAATTCCCATGGTGCGAAAACACAATAAGACGACGCCTCCATATGCTATCGTATGTCTCTGGAATCACGCCCTGGTCAGTCCTCATCCATGATGAGCTCAAGCTGACGCAACTCTTGCCATAGCTCTCTCTGCCCGTGCAATCGTGGCAGAAAAATCATAACCAATATCGATGAGGATAGATCATAGGATTGAATATAATACTGTACAAGGAAATGTACATCCTAAGGTTTCTTAAGCGGAGTGGCGTATCGTAAATATGCCGTGGAACATACGTACGGTACGTCACTCTACTCAAGCTACCTACTCTATCAACCAAGGGTCATCCTACGCGACGAAAGTTCGGGTATAATACCCCCTCGACTAAGTCTAAGTTCCGTAAGGTCAAGCCTAAGTTCCGTATATATATAAACGCTCTAGGCTCCGCATAGTCAAACTTAAACTCGAACTATGATTAACCTAGCGCTCTGATACCAACTTTGTCACGATCCGAAATAGTACGTAACTGGCACTTGAATCATATGAAGTCTATAGGACCCCATTTAATTCAAGTAAGCCAAAAACCCAGAAATCTAAAACCATTTTTAAGGAGTAAATAAGAAAACTAGTTTTTAAGAAGTAAGGAAAACATATTTTAAAACAAGGATTTTAAATAAGTAAGCCGAATATGCATTTTTAAAATCTATATTCTTTTCTGAAAATTTCGGCAGAGTTTCCTTTGTAAATAGTGGCCCCGAACAGGGTAAAATAAGAATAATATATACAAAATGAAAAAGGCATCCCCAAGCGGCAGCTAGCTCTTCGTCACTCGACGGTCAAAACCACGCAAGCAATATAATATACAACGCCAAAGGGCGAGGATCAAAACTCAAAAAGAAACTCAAAATCAAAATGAAAACCATAATACTACAACGCGCGACTCTAAGGTCGAAATAATACATAACTGGTTTTCTAAGTCTGAAACAATATACAAGTTTTGCTTGATGGAATTACTAGATACAACTGAATAAAATAATACAAGGGTGATCACGATGCGAGTAAACCCACCTACCAATGCAATCACCCAGAAAGGAAGCAGTGTGCCAGAAAAGCCGCAATGAACCTGTACGGCAAAACCTGCAAGAAACTGTGGCACAACGGGGGTGAGTTGCCAACTCGTGAATAGAAAACATCACAGAGCGGAAATCGCATGTATGACACAATCCTAGGTCAATACGATCAATATATATAAACCTCAATGAATAACTTTGAAGCATGATAAGGTGGCAATATAACATCTATACATGAGTGTAGTGTCAAGTGCTCGTGCCAGTGCCTCAGGTAATAACATATCATAAATATGAGGTATGATCAATGTCGACTATATCATGAAGTCTATAAGTATGTGGATATCATCCAACTATGTAATCAATGTCATCAATGTCAATATATGTATGTGGAAATCGTCCACGTGTCACCCAATGACAATAAGCATCATGCATGTAAATATCATAAACATATGCATGGAAGTATGAGGATGTAAATCAACATGTGTCGCTCGCGACATATCAAAATCATGGAACCTGAGTGTCAAGCATCGATACTCGAAAACATCATTAAACCGGTGCCTAGCATCGGCACATAAATCCTCATATATCGGGCTCCGTCAGTCTGGATTGGCCCATATCATCTTTAACTCCGGTCGGTATCCTCCGTATATCCGCCGAGCTCAAATACAATCACCGGTAGGTAGTAGTCCCTCTGCCAGGACACCGTCTATATACATAGCATCCCTTTCTTGCCCCGGGGTACCATACCGGGCCCACCATGTACCCGCAATTGGCCTCACCACCTCCTCAAATCGGGTTTCACATGTCGCTCTCAGCTCCGAGAAAACACATGGTGGACGCACTGAAATATCATATCAAGGGAAACCAGGATTTTAAAACGATACATATTCTCTTTTTGAAATGACCACGGTTCCCAAATCCAGAAATCTCATGAAAACAAATATCTCAATGCGTATAATAAAAAGCATGATGTATGCAACATGTAAAAGAAATGTAAGCATATCAGTATATCATGCAATATGGAATAGTAATATGCACATATTGAGGGAAACCGCTCTTTTAAAATAAATCAGTTTTAAAGAGTATCTTGCGGTTCCCAAATCTCCAAATCCAGCGAGAATCATCTATGTATGTGCAAATGCATATGTATGTAAGTATGGGTGTACGCAAATATGTCATGCAAGGGTCATATCCTAAATGCGACAGTCCTACAGTGTAGTGACATGGCAATTATCGATGATGAAGTGTGTGAGCCGGCAAGCAAGTGTACGTGGAACATATGCATCATCGATAATGGTGCTGGTGTCCTAACAGCATGGTTTTGATATAACAATAACATATTTAAGCATGCAATGCAATGCGAATAACAAGAATATGCAGGAATCGACTAATAAATGCAACAGTGACGAATCTGCATCAATATAAAAAGTCATACAGTTTACCATTTGAAATAAGACGAATCGGGGTTTTTAGTAAAGTAAGGGCTACGGTGTTTTTAAGAAAAGATGCGTCTTTTGAAAATATCCGTAGAATCCCTTTGCCTGTCTTTAAAATACTCCCGATTCGTTAGTTTTTGAAATAGGTATGACATCAACCTAGCCTAACATATACTAGCAAAACTACAGTTCTAACTAACAAGTCAATCAGGAGGGGTATAGAAACCACCTAAATCTGATTCGATATATATATATATATATATATATATATATATATATATAAGTATAATAGTCGGTGATCCTGCCTCAAAGGTACCGCGTACGATACAATATCATATGACATCCTCGAGTCATGAGTGCAGATCTATCATCAATATAAAGCTCGTACGGTAAATCATCGTACGGCATCCCAAAAGTTGGGTACGGGTCAATATCACATTCATCTCATCAATTATCTGGTATCCTTATCGTCATATCACATGATCTGGGGTACTGATCTTAGTCTAGTACAAATCGACACCATCTATATAAGTATAAATGCGTGTGTGAAACACACGTCCAAAAGCCCGCTAAATCTCATGTCGTATCCCAAATATGAATCACAATATATCACCGATCTCATGGCACTATGCCCAATCTCATCGACTCATCTCCAAACATCATACACTATCATCGTCATCTAAGTATATGTATAACAAATATGCATGTGTGTGCGTGTGGGTGTAAACCTATTCTAGGGTTCGCAACTAGGTACTATACTAGTTTACTTCTACGCCCTAATCTAATCATAGTACACCTAATCTCATCTCAAATATCATGACACACAATAAGCTATCATAATTATAAATATAGTATATAACTAGTATACTAAGTATCGAACCGCGGGGGTGCTATACGCCATCCACCCGACTTCCCCCGTAGATATAATCTACTCACCTTGCATCCTGCGTGTCGGTGTCGATGTCGCCTTCATATTCTTCGTCATAAGAAGTCCTCGTGAAGGTACCTATAAGATAACACAATCGCAAACGCATCTTAAAATCATATCGAGAAAACCAAACGACGCGCTAAGGCCTATAGGTTAGAACCTATAGACTACGCTTTCTAAACCATCAAACAACCCTCGATGTCGTCGTGCAAACGTCAAGCGATCGAGGTAAAACACAAATACGCAAATCCAGAATTTAAAATACGAGAAACGAAACACGAATCCAAAACAGCAACTACAGAAAAGGGTCCCAGATTTCACCCTAGGTCAAATCAGACAATTTTGCATATTCCAGGGGTCTAATTTACTGGAGATAAGGCCCTAGAACAAAAACGAACCATTTCTAACCTGCTCTGGCCGCAAATTGTGGCCAGAAGGAATAAATCTGCGGCTACGGTTGGGAGTTAGGGGCTAGGGTTTTGGTAGTAGCTTCCTGGGTGCCTGCACATCTCTGTGTGTTTGCAAAAACATTTTCAGAGTCTCGGGGTGATAGCAGATTTCATATAACCCTCACAGATTCCACAATTTCCCGATATCGGCTTCTCTAAATCCGTATTCCGGGTTTCTAATCTCTGGTTTAGGCCTGGATTCTAGCACTAGGGGGTTTGTGTGGCCTCTACTGAGCTTAATTACCCATCACCGCTCTCAATTCCCACTAACCCTAACTAGGGTTTTCCTAAGTCCACAAAATCACACGATATCGGTTCTATCATAACCTGGGGGTAAAAGTAATGCAAATACTAATCTAAAGGTTCAGAAATTACCTTATTTGGCAACTCAAGAAAATTCTTGAGTTTCCCCAAGTGGCCAAAACCTTTCCTTTCTTGGTCCAATGTGTTTCCCTTGAGCTTGTGCATCTTTTTTGTGAAATGGGGTTTGGGTTTTGAGGTGTTTATTGAGGTGATTTGAGGAGGTAGAGAGGGGGAGAGAATGAGGCAGCAGCAGCAGCAGCAAGGAGGGAGATGGGAGAGGAAAAATGATGAAAATGAAGGGGGAAAAAGGCTGTCAAAAAAATCCTCACATTTCTCTCTCTCACCCATACCTCACACTATTCCATTCTTTATTCTTTTCTTTTCTTTTCTAATTTCCTTCTCTCTTCAATAGTAAACCCAAAATAAAAGCCATGCAAAAATGTAACAAGTGTAAAAATGGAATGGTGCATGTTTTGCACAAAAACCGCTTAAAATCCGATTTGCGATTTTTAATCGCGATTAGCACTAAATTAGCATATAATTACTCATAAAAACTTAAAATTGCATAATTCACATAAAACACTCTCTTTTAGTAATTTCTATAATTTTCCAAAATTTTCCCCGTTTATCGGTATTTAATTATACCGAAATATTAAAATATTCATTAAAATTAATATTAAATTATAAAAATTCCCAAAAATAATATTTTATTTTTCTGAAATGTTACACTAAGTTACATAAGGATGAATATTTTAATCTGTTCGAATTTTCATCTTATAAAACTTGTCAGTCTTGTCTCAAAAGCAAGATGACCAAAACTCCGTTTAGTGGACACGGAGAAAGAGTTACTGAACTCTTGGGACTGATACATAGTGATGCATGCGATCCCATGTCTACACATGCCAGGAATGGTTCTTCGTACTTCATTACATTCACTGAGGATCTCTCAAGATACGGACATTTGTTCCTGTTGAAACACAAGTCTGAAACTTTTGAGAAATTCAAAGAATATAAGCAAGAAGTCGAGAACCAAACGGGTAAAAGTATTAAGATCCTTCGATCTGATCAAGGAGGAGAATACTTGAGCACGGAATTCCATGACTATCTAAAAGAGAATGAGATTCTCTCTCAGCTTACTCCTCCGTATACACCACAGCACAACGGTGTATCGGAACGGAGGAATCACACCCTATTAGATATGGTGCGCTCTATGATGAGTACCACCGAGTTACCTATTTCCTTTGGAGTTATGCGCTGGAGACGGCTGCATACCTATTGAATAGAGTTCCAACCAAATCGGTGCCTACCACTCCATATGAGATATGGAATGGGAAGAGACCATCTCTTAAACGGGTTAAGATATGGGGTTGTCCGGCCTATGTTAAAAAGCAAAATCTGGACAAGCTCGAGGAAAGATCTGTTCTTTGCAAGTTTGTGGGATATCTAAGCAATTCGTATGGATATCATTTCAACCTCAGTGAGGAACAAAAGGTGTTTGTTGCTCAACATGCCATCTTTTTAGAAAAGGAATTTCTTGCAAAAAAGATTAGAGGCAAAGAGGTAGAGCTGGAAGAAGTTCCAACCGCACAAACTACAGAAGAAGATTTGGTAGAACCGGAGGATTCGATAGTTCCCAATGAACCTCAGCCTCTCCGCCGATCTAGTAGGGTTCCTCATCCACCTGAGAGATACTACAGTTTTCTCATTGACGGTGGGAGCGAGGATTGCATCATGGAAGATGATGACCCAACTAGCTTCGAGCAGGCTATCACGAGTGGGGACTCTGTGAAGTGGCTGGATGCAATGCGATCTGAGATGGAATCCATGTACACCAACAAAGTATGGACTTTGGAAGTTGCTCCTGAAAGGGTAAAACCCATTGGGAGCAAATGGATTTTTAAGAAGAAACTTGGTTTAGATGGAAAAGTTGAGACTTTCAAAGCTAAAGTTGTTGCAAAAGGTTTTCGTCAACGACCAGGTGTGGATTATGATGAAATCTTTTCTCCAGTGGCTATGCTTAAGCCCATCCGGATCCTACTTGCCATTGCTGCATACCATGACTACGAAATCTGGCAAGTGGATGTTAAAACCGCCTTTCTAAATGGTGATTTATAAGAGAGCGTGTACATGACTCAGCCAGAGGGCTTCGTAGACAGTGGGAGCAGCGGAAAGGTGTGCAAACTGCTTAAATTCATCTACGGGTTAAAGCAGGCATCGCGGAGTTGGAACATCTGTTTTGATGTGGTAGTCAAAGAGTTTGACTTCATCAAGAACGTAGATGAACCTTGTATATACAAGAAGGTGGCAGAGAGTAAGGTTGTCTTCCTCGTATTGTACGTGGATGACATACTCTTGATAGGAAATGATGTTCCTATGCTGCACTCGGTCAAGCTCTTCTTATCACAAAGATTCTCAATGAAAGATCTAGGTGATGCCTCCTGCATCTTGGGGATTAAGATCTATAGAGATAGATCTAAACGGATACTGGGATTATCCTAATCCAGGTACATTGACACATATTAAAGAGGTTTAGTATGGAAGAATCCAAGCGTGGGAATTAACCCACGATCTCTGTACTCACTCTCTCCAAAGAGATGTCTCCTAAGACTGATTTGGAAAGAGCTCGCATGCAAGGGATACCCTATGCTTCGGCAGTAGGCTCTATCATGTACGCGATGCTATGTACCAGACCCGATGTAGAATATTCACTAAGTGTAGTGAGCAGGTATCAAGCAGATCCAGGAGAGAGTCACTTGACAGCTGTGAAGAACATTCAAGTACTTGAGAAGGACTAAAGAGATGTTCTTGGTGTATGGTAATGGAGAACTCCAGGTGGAGTCCTTTACCGATTCGAGCTTCCAAAGTGATAAGGACGACTCTAAGTCGCACTCGGGATTTGTCTTTACCCTCAATGGAGGGGCGGTTTGTTGGAAGAGTTCCAAACAGTAAACCGTGGCAGACTTGACGATGGAGGCTGAATACATCACTGCCAACGATGCTACCAAAGAGGCTGTCTGGATGAAGAAGTTCATAAACGAACTTGGAGTGGTTTCGTCCATTGAGCATCTAATACCTTAGTATTGTGATAATAATGGAGCTGTGGTTTTGGCCAAGGAACCCAGGTCCCATTAGAGATCCGGGCATATTCTGAGGCGGTATCACCTGATCCGGGAGATAGTTGATCGCCGAGAGATCGAGGTCAGGAGAGTTGAAACGAAGGCCAACACTGCGGATCCACTTACGAAGGCCATACCCCAGATACAATTTGAGAGACTCTTCGGGATGTTGGGTATGAGATGCTACAACAGCTGGCCTTAGTGCAAGTGGGAGATTGTTGGTTATGTATATGCCCTAGAGGCCATTATTGTATATATGATGTATATTATAGTGGATGCTTGGATATATATAGAGAGGACTTTCTTGCTCGATATGATAGTATGCTATCTGGTTGCTCTTTGTCTTGACATGTTGACTTGTATTGTGTTGCTGTCTTCTCTCACATGTTGATAAAGCCCTTAGGATGTGTACTTGACTACTAGGACTATGATGGAGATCATACTAGTGGGGACAGGATAGTTCACAAGTACATCCTATAATTGTTCCTAGTCGAGGGTGTATCGAGACTGGGCATCGATATTCCAGATTAGACTAGCGTATACGCTTCTTGACCCATATGATGGGCGATGGATGATCCCACATCCATTGGTGTTTGACATCAAAGATGGTACACGGGTGCTCAGTGGAGACTGGGTACACTGAACGGACTTGCCGAGAACTCCTAGTTGGTATTATACCCATCGTCAGATAGCATTTCTCTGGTGACACCGGTATAAGTTAGTCTGTAGACCCGAGATCGCCATAAAGTCTTGTGTGATTCCCACTGTGCTTTGATTTCCACCTTACCACGTTCATGAGAACGTGCAAAACGGTGGCTTTTGGGTACAGCCCCTGTTTCCCCCAAGAGAGCAGGAATCTATTCAAAATTTGAAATTTGAACTGAGGCAGCACCTCACGTGCAGAGCACGAGAGCGCTCGCGCCAAGAGCGCCTGCGCCATGAGTCAAAGACTCTGAGGTAGCGCTTCACGTGCAAAGCACGAGAGCACTAGCGCCTAGAGCACCAGCGCCATGAGTCAAAGACTCTGAGTCAGCGCCCCACGTGCAAAGCACGAGAGCGCTAGCGCCAAGAGCGCTGGTGCCAGAACTAAAAGTTCTCTGCCGTTGGATCAAAGATCCAATGGTGATTAAAAATCACCAAAATACAGAAATTAATTCTGATTGAGGAAATACTCCTCAAATCTTTCTAAACAAGAAAAATTTTGCTCTGTAAATCAGAGCACCGTTGGATCAAAGATCCAATGGTGATTAAAAATCACCAAGATACAGAATAAGTTCTGTTTGGGGAAAATATTTTCCCAACCTTGTTAAAAACAAGAAAAACGTGTTCTGTAAAACAGAAGTTCTTGGATCAAAAATCCAACGGTGGATAAATTCCACAAATCAATTAAGAATCTCTCGATGAGAGATTTCCTTAACTGATTCAACAAATCTGCCTCCCCTATATAAAGGACCGAAGACTTCAAGTCTTACACAGAAGAACCCCCCAATAAGTTTCAAGTTCTAAGAAAAGAAAAAGAGAAGAGCAAACTCTAAGAAGAAGAACCTTCTTCAAGGTAAATAACAATAAGGGAGATCATAACATCTCTTCTATATTTGAGAGTTTAACTCTCACACTAGAAGAATTTAGTTCTTTTTCCAGATCACAGATCTATAAGAAAAAGTCTTTAATAAAAGAAGAGATATCATAGCATCTCCTCCACATCTAAGAGTTTAACTCTCACATCAGAAGAACTTAGTTTTTTTTCCAGACCTCAGATCTATAAGACGAAGTCTTTCACATGGGAGAACCAAATTCTCAGAGAATTGAATTGGGTAGAACAAAAAAACTCAGTGCTTAGCACTCAAATCTGGCGCTCAACGCCGAGCGCTCCATGTAGTCCTCACGTGGGCGCTGCTCAATAAAGAGCGCTTAGCACTCAATTCTGGCGCTCAGCTCCAAGCGCCCCACGTGCTCCTCACGTGGGTGCTGCTCAATAGAGAGCGCTTAACAGTCAAATGCTGGCGCTCAGCGCCAAGTGTTCCACGTGACCCTTACGTGGGCGCTGCTCAAAATAAAAAGAGCGCTTAGCGCTCAAATGCTGGCGCTCAGCGCCAAGCGCCCCACGTTCCCCTCATATGGGTGCTACTTAACGCAGAGCGCTTTGCGCTCCTCAAGAAGACTTAGCGCCATGAAAAGTGTTCAACACTCATAAAAAACAAAAAGAAAGTAGGTGTCAGTATTCACATAAATGTTTAGCATTATGTGCACAGAGAAAGGACTGTGTCCTAGCAAGTGTCTGACACTTTATAAAAAAAAAGAGAAATGACAAAGACTAAATGGGCTGAGCCCAAGGTTGGCCAAATCCCAAAATCGGCCAAGCCCATAGGTCTTCTTTTAAATTGGACTTAGTCCCAAACAAGGTTATCAAATCTTTGATGAACATTCATTGGTTCAATGGTACATCTCTCTACATCTCTGATACATGTCGTTGTAATTCAATATCTTCAGAGAGGTGGAGGGTTCCAATAACCAATAATTCTTGGTATACCCCCCCCCAAACCAACAACTCCATGGACCGCAATGTCCTTAAATTAAACTCCATGGACCGCAACGTCCTTAAAACTAAATTGTGGATTGCAATGTCCTTAAAACTAAACTCCATGGACCGCAACGTTCTTAAAACTAAATTGTGGACGCAATGTCCTTAAAGCTAAATTGCGGACCGCAATATCCCTAAAAACTAAATTCCACGGACTATGATGTCCTTAAATATTGGACCGCAATATCCTTAAAACTAAACTCCTTGGACCACAATGTCCTTAAAACTAAATTATGGACCGTAACGTCTCTAAAAACTAAATTGCGGACCGCAATGTCCCTATAAACTAAAGAAAATCCTGTTGAGTAGATCTTAGTCTAATATTAGACTCACGTATCCTCAACAAACGTTTGAGTCGATCTGAATCTAAAACAAGATTAACAATCCTTAAACCAACCCAAATCCAAATCTAAGAAAATATGGATTTGGACTAATCCACGCCCTACGGATGACAACATAAATTAATCTCCGTATACAATCGACGGGCCACCAAAAATAAAACAAACACACACGACACTATCACGACCCGAAGGTACGGAACGTGATCGACACTTAAATTATGAAACGTCTAAAGACGCAACGTAATCTAAGTAAGCCGAAGCCCAGAATCTAAACCTTTTAAAATAAGAAGTTTAGGAAAACAAGTTTTAAAAGCAACATCAAATTTTCTCAAAAATTTCGGCAGAGTCTCCTTTGTAAAAACAGGCTCCAAATGGGTACAAACAAGAATATATACATAAGCAATAATAAAAAGGCATCCACAAGCGGGAGCTAGCTTTACGCCAAATGGTGAAAACGACCACACAATGCACTATAATATACAACGCCGAAGGGCGAGCCTCAAAACTCAAAAGAAAACCAAATCCACCAGAAAACCATAATAATACAAGCGCGACTCTAAGGTCGAAATAAAAATAACCGGTCTTCTAAATCTATCAAGTAATACAAGTCTGGTTGATGGAGCTTACTAGATACAAATAAAATAATAAAAGTACAACGGCGGTCCTGATACAAGTGAACCAACCTACCGAGCAAATCACCCTGAATGAAATGAATTGCCAGCAAGCTGAAAACGGTAACCTGTACATCGAAACCTGTAAGAAAATTTGGCACAACGGGGGTAAGTTGCCAACTCGTGAGTAGAAGACATCTACGAATAGAAATCGCATGCACGACGATCTCCTAGGCCATAATATATATATATATATATATATATATATATATATATATATATATATATATATAACACTAGTCATCTAAAAGTGGCAGGGTAATAATCTATGCGTAAGTGCAATGCTCAGTGCTCGTGTCAGTGCCTCAAGTAGTAACATGTCATGTGTATGAGTATGCATGCATCATGAATGTGAAACAATCAACCATGAAATCTGGATATATCTGTATAAGAAATCTTTAACTTGTATCATAGTAAAATTTGTATGGTGATCTGAAACATCATCAATGAAATCCATGGAAATCCGTGTCAAGTATCGACACAAAACATGTAAATCTCAAAGTCTCAATATCTCATAGTCTCAATATCTTGGGCTCCGTCAGTCCTGATCGGCCCATATCATCAAATCTCACGACAACGGTCGGTATCCTCCGGATTTCCGCCGTGCCAGACATCACCGGTAGGTAGTCTTCCCCTGCCAGACTCATCGTCTACAACTCGAGCTTCTTGCCCCGGGGTACCATACCGGGCCCACCATATACCCGAGATGGTTCATCCACTCCTCGAATCGGGTCTCGAAATACAACAAAAAACATGAAATCTCATGGTGGACGACACATACATCACGAGAAAACTGCAACTTGCATTTTTAAAAATCATGATACTAAGCTTTTATTAAATTCTTGCGGTTTTCCCCCAAAATCAAGAAATCTCATAGAAATCCAAAATCCCAAAATAATGAGTAAGTAAATAATGAGTATCGGCATAAGCCCCACAACACTGCATGATAATATGAATATGTGAATGCATGAAGTGTCTAAGTAATAAATGCAATGTCTAAACTAGCACATGAGAGTAATCACACAATATTATATTAGACTAGCATTTAGCTGATTATATCAATAAAAGATAATATGTTCTGAAGTGTACGTAACATGGCAATTACCGATGATGATGTGTGTGAGTCGGCAAATAAGTGTACGTGGAACATGCGCATCATCGGTAATAGTGCTGGTGTCCTAACAGGCAGAGTTTCATATTAGCTAAAGAAATATATGTGTGAACATGCAATGCGATGAATACAACATGAATATAACAGTGAATGTGTAGTAAACGCATAACTAGAGAATACATACTAATTACGAGTTATACAGTTTGTTGTTTGAAAAAGCACGAATCGTGGTTTTTAGAAAATTAGGGGCTACGGGGTTTTAAGAAAAGATATGTCCTTTGAAAATTCCGTAGTATCTCTCAGGCTGTCTTTAAAAATGCGCACGATTCGTTAGTTTGGAAAATAAGTATGACTCGAGCCTAAACTAAGATCTACCTCACCAACTAAGGAACTAACTAAAGACACTAGTCGAAAGGTAAGAAAAATCCTCCTAAAGTCTGAGTCGATATCTCTAGTAGTCGGCGATCCAGCCTCAATAGCGTCACGTACATAATACGACTTCCTCGAGTCAAGAGTGCGGATCAATCATCACATCTATGCCTCCTACGGTAAAATCCATCGTACGGCTTTCCAAAATCGGGGTATGGGTCAACTATCACATATATATACATCATCGTTAGTACAGTATCAACATCAAACAATATCATGATCAAGGGTAATGTACTATAATCGCATACATCCCAATATCATCAAACATATATCATCGTCTGTGTAAATATACATCGTCAAATGATCCACTAAAATATCATGTCATATATCGTATCGTGATTAAGTCACATTTTACAATCCGGGTTCCATTCTAGAGTCTCGTACATTTCAATGTCATCAACACATATTATCATTTATATAAATATATTTTATATAATCTCATTGCCCAACGATCCGCTAATATCATAATACATCTCATATCATAACTTGATCGTATATCCAATATCTCATGGCATCATGCCCTGTCATACCGACTCATCCCCAGATATCATATAATATCATCATATCACATGTATATGTTGTATATATATATGTATACCTACACACATTCCTATACACACACACACACACATATACACCAAGTCAAGTTTAGGTGTGTGCGTGTGTGTGTGTCTACACGAAACCTACGAATTCCCTCCAAGACAGTCATCCTCTGTTTAAGTCTTTCTAGATCAGTCTAGTCCATCCTAAAGTCTTCAATAGGACCCTACTCGCTAAGAATCTAAGGCCACGTCTGACTTCCTAATAACAGTATATAATATCCTTATTCTACATTTGCGGGGGTGCTATACGCCATCCACCCGACTTCCCCCGTAGATATACATCTACTCACCTGGTCCTTGTCTGCCGAAGTCGATACCGCCATCCTCTTCTTCATCGTCCGAAGTCCACGTGAGAGGTACCTATATGCAAATATATATATATCGTAAACCGAATCGCGGATAAAACCAAAACGACACACGAAACGCGCATATGTTAAAACCTATGACCCGCTCATGCAAAAGAACCAAAAAACTCTCGACATCGGCGTACAAACGCCGATTGATCGAGATAAAACACGAACGTACAAGTCGTAGTTCCAAAACTCACTAATTATAATATAAAATAGATTGCAACTCATCAAAAACTCAAAATAAATCAAATCGATTTATTTCCGTTAGAAAGCGTCAATTAACCGTTTCACATCAAAACTTGATGTTTAAACGAAACTAATGGCCATAATATTCACTAAATATCATAACTAGGTTATATAAACCATTCCTATAATTTATTCTTGTTCATTTGATAAAACTGCACATTTGTTATTACATTTTTCCTACCATTTCCATATTTAAAAAGGTCTTTATTATAATATATCATACATATGAGGGTTTTTTTTGTAAAAATACTATTTTTCATGTGTTGATATATTATAATTAGCATTTGGTAAGAAAATGTATATAATATTATTGACCTATCATAGTAGAACAAAGTCTACTAAATATTATTTAAGTTGTTGTGCAGAATTTTTCCAAGACTAAAATCAAGAAAATCAAGTTGTTGAAGAAAACTTGCCTAATTAAGAAAGCAAAACTTGGAAACCAAGTCTGGCAGCAACCACTAGAAGATTTTCATGTTACAAAGGTTCCAAGGATCGCCAAATGTCACAATGAGACAGCCCCAGAAATTTGATGAACGGCTGAGATATAATGGCCGCGGATCCGCGGCCATACCCACCTTGGGCCACGGATCCGCCGCAATACAGAGGAGTTAGGGGCTGCACTTTTTGGGGGTGAATTTTTGCTGTTAACTTCCATATTTGGAAGCAAAGTTTCTGGCTTTGGGACTATAAATAAAGACCGAGAGCCTCTTGGAAAAATCATCAAGTCGACGCGATCACGAAGTCCAAGACGGCTCACGCATCCAGGCTGATCATCAACTGTTCGTCTACCTCCTTGGAAGAGATCGAGAAGCAAGCTAGTCTTTGTAATCATTTTCTAAGGAATCAAAGTGTAATGAATATTGTTGATTAATAAAGGTAGTTCTTTTTCCTATTCTATTTCTTCGTAGTTTAATTATGCATTTTCTCTCCATCTCTTCTTCTCCCAACATGCGCGAGTAATTCTCCCTTGTTAGGGTTCGTAGGATTAGGGTAGGCTAATGGATGATGAACATCCCTACACCCTTTTTAAGTCCTATAAAGTTTATGAACTTTATCAAAAGAATCATTAACATCCTAATCGGACGCGCTAACAATTCTTTGTTAGTTCCTACCGCGATTAGAGATTAGATTAATGATTGTTTTGGTAAAGGCTAGATATGAAAGGAGTTCCGTGTCGAGATAAGGGTTAAGAGTGGGATTCCTTTTCCCTCCAGAAACCCTAATCTACATGCATCACCGTCGTTCTAGTTTTAAATATATTAAAGGATAAAAAGGGTAACTTTAATTAATCGTCCATGACTACTAAATCCTAACGAACCCTACAAGCTCCCTTATTATATTAACTACATCCCTAAAATAATCTAGATCTATATTTTTGCATTCTTGCTTAACGTAGATCTAGAAACCATTCTTCAAAATTATTTATCCCTCCTCTTTTTCTCAACACATCTAAAGTAAGAATAAAAGGTTCAACGTTTCCCTGAGGACGACCCGTACTCACCTCGGTCTAGCTACACGCGACACCGTTCTGATTGCGGTTAACTACAAACACACTCTTTCACAGATCAATCAAATGGCGCCGTTGCCGGGGATACGTGCGTAATTTTTTATTCTTTCTATTTGTGTTGAATTCTTAGACGATTCATATCATTATTAAAACAAAACTGCAAATTGCATATTTAACGATTTGTGCGTGAATTTTTGTAAGGAGATCTGGAATCACGGACTTGAGGAAACAGGAGATCTAGGGTTTCACACTTCTCTGGTATCTTTCTTAACTCTTTCTCTCTCTTCTAAAATCCAATAAAATCTATTTTCTGCAGGATTCTTTCCAAAATAGCGCCGCTAAAAAATCTTTTTGCAAAAGATTTGTGATTGGTTTTGTTTTGCATATTTTAATACGGACTTTAAGGGGCAAAGACCAAATCAAGATTAGGTGGGGATTTCATCACCCTTCCTAAGGCCCACAAATCACAAACCGAGCATCCGCATCAACCCTACATTAATTTAAAAAATATCTAGACCAGACTCTAAGGACTGTCGCGCTCATTAAGGACAGAGGAAGGTCGTGGGTAATCTATCGCTTATCCGCATTACTTTTGTGGTGCCTAAGCAAATGTGTCTAAGGAAAGTGGTTTACTTAATTAGGCCCGCTATTTTCGGTGATTAGTATAGCGGATACCTCCCACTTACCTGGCACTTACCTGACCACAAGAGTAGTAAAGAGGTGGTAGAGGATTGATCCTGCGGCTTGTCCTTTGGAAGTCTAGGAGCGGTCTAGAGACTGGACCTAGGTGACCTTAGTTCTAGGGTTGCTTGTGCATTTTAGAGTGATTTATCTTGTGTCCTACTTTTTTCAAAACAAACCAATTTTAAATCACACAACGACCGAGATGGACGATACTCCATCAGATTATAACACCACGCTGCCACCGCCCGTAGGTGCACAGAATCCACCGCGCATCTCTCTCCAAGAGAGATGCTATCTTATCCGTGGTCCTCTTCCCACTTGTCTATCTCTTTCACCACCTAACGGGGATAATTTCAAAATTAAACCCCACTACATCAATCTGCTGCCCAAATTTCATGGGCTTGAATCGGAAGACGCATACGTTTTCATTACCAAATTCGAAAACGTATGCGCAATGATGGGTACTTCACAATTGAATTTAGATGCTATGCGCTTACGTCTTCTCCCATTCACACTGTGCGACTTGGCAGAAAAATGGCTTTACAATACTGCCGCACACTCTATCACTAATTGGGATGAATTCGTCATAGCATTTCTTAAGAAGTTTTACCCAAACCATAAGACTGCCCGTGTTAGAAGCGAGATCAGCCAGTTCATCCAGCTTCCCAATGAACCATTTTGGAAGTGCTTTGAACGTTTCAAGGATCTGCTTGTCCAATATCCTCATCATGGAATCAATAGATGGGATTTATGTCGGATTATATATGAGGGCATTAATCCAGCGACAAAGAAGATGCTTGAAACAATGCGTCAATGCAATTTCATGTTTAAAGATGACGGTGAAGCTTGGAAGTATCTGGAAGACCTCGCTGAACACACTTTGCAGTGGGAAAGCGTAAGACCACTTTCTTCTAAGGGAAGTATTCACCAGCTCGATGTTTCTATCGCAGTAAAAGCCGAAATGGCAGCGATACAGAAGAAACTCGACGCTATTGAGAACAAATTCTCATCATTCTCCCTAAATCAGGTCATGCTTCCTAAGACTGTCTGTGGTTGCTGTTCGGATCCTTCACACTTAACGGAAGAATGTTCTATGAATGCACCGTTTCAAGGTCATGAGCAAACTAATGCTGCTTTTCAGCAGCGACCTAGAAATGACCCTTATTCTTCCACGTACAATCAAGGATAGAGGAATCATCCTAACTTTGCTTGGAATCAAAACCATCAAAGTAATTATCAAAGACCTCCTCCACAGCAGCCTCAACTACAGAATCAGCCCCCCTTTCAGTCACAAAATTTCCAAAATCCGGCCAACATTTCTACACCACAAGTGGCCGGTACTGACAACTCACTTGCACAAACTTTGGATATGTTCATGAAACAATCTATGCAATTGTCGGCTGAGATGAAGTCTTCTATTGATACCATAACGAAAAACTCCGCCTCCCATGGTGAGAGTATTAAATCAATAGAAAACCAAATCGCACAGTATTGGCTGCAAGCGGAACGTAGGCGCTGTTAAACGCCGCAATGAGTACGAGAGAAAAAGGGAAACTCCCATCTCAACCCCTACCGAATCCTGGCCATTCACAAAATCATAATGTTAATGCCATTACTACGTTGAGATCGGGGAGAGTGCTGAATAACCGAGTGGGTGAGCAATTTGATGTTAGTGACACCATTGATACCCCAGCTTCTTCTTCTTCCCCTATTTCATCTAGTCTCCTACCTTCATCCGGGTCTATTCTCCGTTTTCCCCAAGGCTCGAACATTTCACCAAATCTATCTAAGTCGATTCCCACTCCAATTTTGGGATCGAATCCGTCCCCACAGTCTTCTCCACAAACGTTGGACCCAAAACTTATTGATCGAGCTCCATTTCCAAACAGATTAAGGGCCAACAGACATAACCCGCAAATGGAGAAAATTATGGAAATGTTTAAGCAAGTTAGCGTGAATATTCCTCTTCTAGATGCTATTCAACAAGTCCCATCTTATGCAAGAATCCTTAAAGACTTGTGCATTAGGAAGAGAAAAACTCAAGTGCCTAAGAAGGTTTTTATGACGAGTAATGTTAGCACCGCTTTTACCTAAATACCAAAGAAACGTAAGGACCCCGGCTGTCCTACAATCTCTATTTCTATTGGGGGTAAAAATATTAATCGTGCTTTACTCGATCTAGGTGCTAGCGTTAACTTGCTTCCTTATTCAGTATACGAGCAGTTAGGAATTGGAGAGTTAAAACCCGCCTATTGTACTCTCCAGATGGTAGACCGATCTATCACCAAACCTCGGGGCGAACTAGAGGATGTGTTAATTAAAATCGGGGAATTCATATTTCCCGTGGACTTTATTGTTTTAGATACACAACCTGTGGCAAACCCACGCAATCAAATCCCGGTGATACTTGGTCGACCCTTCCTAGCAACTTCTAACGCTGTAATTAATTGTCGTAACGGTTCTATGAACTTATCCTTCGGGAAAATGATAATTGAGCTTAATATTTACAAGCTAGGAAGTCAGTCAGCCGTCAGAACCTTCTGCTCATTTGCTGGATGTTTGTTCCATCCACGAGATAGCTTCCGAAAGCTGCATGGATGAGGAACTTTGCTTTGATGTTCTCGACAACACTAATGAGACATCGTTTGATCTTGCACCACTTCATAGTGAGGATATGTTCAATGAGTCCGACCTTGAGATTGAACCCATTGACTCGTTGCAAAAGTCAGCAGCACTTTCCGAGTCAATATCTTATGCAAGTTTTGAACCTCTTAAGGAGTCCGAATATCATTCCGTTACCCCACCTTCTATTGTCTCTCCGCCAATTCTTGATCTCAAATCGCTACCTTCTCATCTTAAATATGCATATTTAGGAGAGAATAAGACTTTGCCAGTGATTATATCCGGTTCTCTAGCCTTAGAGCAAGAGAATGCACTTTTGGCAGTGTTGAGATCGAATCGGCAAGCATTTGGTTGGACAATGGCCGACATCAAAGGGATTAGTCCCTTAATTGTTGAACATAACATACATCTGATGGATGAAGCCAAACCAACCCGAGACCCACAAAGACGGTTAAATCCCGTTATGAAGGAGGCGGTAAAGAAAGAAATCGTCAAGTGCCTTGATAGTGGAATAATTTACCCCATATCTGATAGCCAATGGGTAAGTCCAATTCATGTGGTCCCTAAAAAGTCTGGCATCACGGTCATCACTAATGAGGCTAATGAGTTAATCCAAACACGCACCCAAACTGGGTGGCGCGTATGTATTGATTACAGGAAACTCAATGCCGCGACGAGGAAAGATCACTTCCCTCTACCTTTCATTGACCAGATATTGGAACGATTAGCGGGATACGAATACTACTGTTTCTTGGACGGATACTCTGGCTATAACCAGGTCCCCATCGCCGAAAAGGATCAAGATAAAACCACTTTTACTTGTCCTTTCGGAACTTTTGCTTATAGATGCATGCCCTTTGGGTTATGCAACGCTCCCGCTACATTTCAGCGGTGCATGATGGGGATATTTTCAGATATGGTGGAACATTTTCTAGAAATTTTTATGGACGATTTCTCCATTTTTGGGGACTCCTTTGAGGACTGCCTTCGTAATCTTGACGCGGTTCTTACCCACTGTAATGATAAGAACTTGACTTTGAATTGGGAAAAATGCCATTTTATGGTCCAAGAAGGTATTGTACTTGGACATATAATTTCACGAAAAGGTATTGAGGTTGACAGAGCTAAAATAGATGTCATTCATAACCTCCCTCGTCCCAACTGCGTCAAAGATATACGATCCTTCCTTGGCCATGCAGGATTTTATAGAAGATTTATTAAGGACTTTAGCAAAATTGCTAGACCCTTAACCCTTCTATTGGCCAAGGATACTACTTTTCACTTCGATTCGGATTGTGAGGCTGCTTTTGAATCGCTTAAAGAATCACTCACTACAGCCCCCATTCTATCATCTCCGGATTGGAACCACATGTTCGAGCTTATGTGTGACGCATTAGATTTTGCTATTGGTGCTGTCTTAGGACATCATATTGATAAGATGCCACATGTAATTTACTATGCAAGTAGGACCTTGAATGATGCATAAATAAATTACACAACTACCGAGAAAGAACTCTTGGCAGTTGTATTTGCATTAGAGAAATTCAGGCCTTACTTGATTGGCTCGCCTATTGTGGTTTACACAGATCACTCCGCCCTACGACATCTTTTATCGAAGAAGGATGCGAAGGCCAGGCTAATACGTTGGATCCTATTGTTACAAGAATTTGATCTTGTCATCCGAGACAATAGTGGATGTGAAAACGTTGTAGCCGACCATCTTTCACGCATCACTTCTTCACCAACTTTGACCGTGCCGATAAATGACTCATTTCCTGACGAACAGCTCTTGACTGTATCCTACAAACCTTGGTTCGTGGATATCATGAACTATCTTGCAACGGGACTTATTCCTAGCAATTGGTCGAAACAAGACAAACTTCGATTTCTATCCCAAGTAAAATATTTTTACCGGGATGAACCTTATCTATTCAAGTATTGTTTCGATCAAATCATTCGCAGGTGTGTCCCTAATGATGAATTCAAGAGCGTGTTATCATTTTGTCATGATCAGGCATGCAGCGGTCATTTTGGTCCTCGCAAAACGGCGGAGAAAATTTTGCAATGTGGCTTTTATTGGCCAACATTATTTAAAGATGCATTTGAACATTGCAAAACTTGTCCGCGATGTCAGCATTTGGGTCGGATTTCACGAAGGAACGAGATGCCGCTCCAACCTATATTGGTTGTGGAAATATTTGATGTTTGGGGTATTGATTTTATGGGCCCTTTTCCCAACTCCTTTGGGAATCTATATATCTTGTTAGCGGTTGATTATGTCTCGAAATGGGTGGAAGCTATACCGTGTCGCACTAATGACAACAAAGTTGTCATTAAGTTCCTTAAAGAAAATATCTTTTCGCGATTCGGACACCCTCGCGCTATAATTAGCGACAACGGGACACATTTATGCAATCGGTCTTTCGAGGCCTTGATGCGGAAATATTCAATCAATCACAAGCTTTCTACGCCCTATCATCCCCAAACAAGTGGGCAGGCTGAGATCTCAAATAGGCAGATCAAACAGATATTGGAGAAGATGGTTTCGAAAAACCGTAAAGATTGGTCAACCAAATTGACGGATGCTCTTTGGGCATTCCGCACCGCTTATAAGACCGATCTTGGTATGTTTCCATACCGCCTTGTGTTTGGGAAGGCATGCCACCTTCCCGTCGAGATCGAACATAAAGCTATGTGGGCTATTAAAGAGCTTAATTTTGATCGTGATCATGCAGGCAGCTATCGGAAGCTGCAATTGAATGAGTTAAGCGAACTCCGCGATGAAGCTTACGATAATACGGTGATTGTAAAGAACAAGACTAAAGTGTTCCACGATAAAATTCTTTTTAGAAAAAACTTCACATTGGGGCAACAAGTCCTTCTTTACGATTCCCCGGGTAAGCTTAAATCTCGTTGGAAAGGACCTTTTGTGGTGCGGTATGTACACCCGCACGGGGCAGTTGAAGTCGAAAATTTGAAAAACGGTTCAATTTTTAAAGTAAATGGGCATAGATTAAAACCGTATTTTTCTGTTGACCCCGCGGAGGAGCTCCTGTTTTTACAGGAGCCGCTTTATCAAAACTAAAATTCCTCCGCCTCACCTCCATGTTTTTGTAACATTTTCTCATTTTAAGAATGGAGGTGAGTAAAAATGGATTTGATTGAATATCTGTGCGTGTCAAAGAACAAGTTTGGGGGTAGTTTTCATTTAACTATTATTTTACCCCTTGTATCTCTCCCTTAGTATACAGGTCCATGTTCTCAAAAGGCTACATCAGTGAGGACACTGCTGAAAACAAATTTGGGGGGAGGTTTGTATTCACTGAATTATCTTTGACACTGGGCATTAAATTTTTTTTTTATAACAAAAGAGTAGAAAGTGAAAAATTACATCCAAAATATAGGAATAGTTTAAGAAAACCAAGAAAAATAGAAGTTTTCTTAAACGAACTGGTAATAAGTAGTTATGAGCTGTTGTCCCAAGGGTTAGTAAGATGAAGGAAGTCACTAATCTGAGGATAAAAATAAGTCTGAAAAATAGTTTCTATCCTGGAAGCCAAACATTTGAATGTTGATACCCTACTATATGCACTTACACATGTCTTGAAACTCGGGATAGTAGAGGATACCTTGAAATGCTCTTGTCTAAAAGCCAAAGTATGAAGGAAATGAAAAAAAAATGAAGAAAATATAAAAATGGTGAAAAGAAAAAAAATGAACACTGGTTTTGTATCGCCAAGGAAACAATAAAAAAATATAGCGAGGGTGCCTCTTCACCTAGTGCCCTAAGGCCAACTGGTCTGGGAGTCACTGCTAAGCCTTAGGTGGTGCAAGACGAGGAAAATAATATCACCGAATCAGCAAGCACGTGAGTAATCGGTCGGTTAGTACCTCAAGAAGTATTAACGGTCACATGAAAATGTGTGAGCAAATCTAAATATTCATCAAGTTAAAAAGTACTGAGGTAGATGGACAAGAGTATGATAGCTTGAATTGAATTCTCCGAGTGTAGGGATGTCCTTTACACACACGTAGGGGGTATATGGTCAATGTTTGGACGAAAGGTAGGAATAAAGAATAAAGACGATGTTTTATTGAGGGATGATGTGATTTCTAATATCTTTTCATGACTATTAAGATAGGGCTCATGACAACTGAAAAGCTAGTGTAGTTGGAAACTCTTATTTTCAAAGTCTTTCTTTTATGGTTCTTATCTTTATATGCAAATTTCACCATCTCTCTTTTATTATAGGATTTTGTGGGTGTAATCCGCTGAAAACCCTCAGGAGACAACACTCCTCCTACTAGGGACACCTAGAGGTTTAACGGCTTGTTGCACGTGCTCAGTGCAATTGTGTTTGCCTACGAAAGTGTGCTTAGTTTTCTCCTTTCTTTTTTCTCCTTCTCTTGAATAAACTAGTTTGCTCGGGACGATCAAAGATAAGTTTGGGGGTATTTGTTCAGTTGATAAAACTGCACATTTGTTATTACATTTTACCTACCATTTCCATATTTAAAAAGGTCTTTATTATAATATATCATACATATGAGGGTTTATTTGTAAAAATACTATTTTCCATGTGTTGATATATTATAATTAGCATTTGGTAAGAAAATGTATATAATATTATTGACCTAATCCTAGTAGAAAAAAGTCTACTAAATATTATTTAAGTTGTTGTGCAGAATTTTTCCAAGACTAAAATCAAGGAAATCAAGTTGTTGAAGAAAACTTGCCTAATTAAGAAAGCAAAACTTGGAAACCAAGTCTGGCAGCAACCACTAGAAGATTTTCATGTTACAAAGGTTCCAAGGATCGCCAAATGTCACAACGAGACAACCCCAGAAATTTGATGAACGGCTGAGATATAATGGCCGCGGATCCGCGGCCATACCCCCCTTGGGCCACGGATCCGCCGCAATACAGAGGAGTTAGGGGCTGCACTTTTTGGGGGTGAATCTTTGCTGTTAACTTCCATATTTGGAAGAAAAGTTTCTGTTTTTGGGACTATAAATAAAGACCGAGAGCCTCTTGTAAAAATCATCAAGTCGACGCGATCACGAAGTCCAAGACGGCTCACGCATCCAGGCTGATCATCAACTGTTCGTCTACCTCCTTGGAAGAGATCGAGAAGCAAGCTAGTCTTTGTAATTATTTTCTAAGGAATCAAAGTGTAATGAATATTGTTGATTAATAAAGGTAGTTCTTTTTCCTATTCTATTTCTTCGTAGTTTAATTATGCATTTTCTCTCCATCTCTTCTTCTCCCAACATGCGCGAGTAATTCTCCGCTTGTTAGGGTTCGTAGGATTAGGGTAGGCTAATGGATGATGAACATCCCTAAACCCTTTTTAAGTCCTATAAAGTTTATGAACTTTATCAAAAGAATCATTAACATCCTAATCGGGCGCACTAACAATTCTTTGTTAGTTCCGACCGCGATTAGAGATTAGATTAATGATTGTTTTGGTAAAGGCTAGATATGAACGGAGTTCCGTGTCGAGATAAGGGTTAAGAGTGGGATTCCTTTTCCCTCCAGAAACCCTAATCTACACGCATCATCGTCGTTCTAGTTTTAAATCTATTAAAGGATAAAAAGGGTAACTTTAATTAATCGTCCATGACTACTAAATCCTAACGAACCCTACAAGCTCCCTTATTATATTAACTACATCCCTAAAATAATCTAGATCTATTTTTTTGCATTCTTGCTAAACGTAGATCTAGAAACCATTCTTCAAAATTCTTTATCCCTCCTCTCTTTCTCAACACATCTAAAGTAAGAATAAAAGGTTCAACGTTTCCCTGAGGACGACCCGTACTCACCTCGGTCTAGCTACACGCGACACCGTTCTGATTGCGGTTAACTACAAACACACTCTTTCACAGATCAATCAATTCTCATCAATTTGTATTAAATTGAAGATTCTAATTTGCAAAAATATCAATTTTTTTTATACCTTTTTAAAGCAAAATTCACAATTCAACAACTATGCTAGATTTTGCATGAACTAAAATGTTAAACTACAATTTAAGATGATAATAATGTCATAAAAACCCTAATTGGATTTTAATCTCCATTATTTAGTCTATTTCCAAAAACCTAGTTTGCAAAAACTAGCATAATTAGCATAATTATCACAATTTTTAAACTAACCATTAACAACTTATAACCAAATTAGGTTTTGCATTCAATTAACATGTTAATCTACCCATTAAAACCATGAATCATTGATAAACATTATCACTAGAATTTTATCTCACCTATTTATATGTTTTATAAAAATCTAGTTTACAAATAGCTTAATTTGAACAATTAAACTGTAACAATTAGTAATTTGACAACTAAATTTCAATGTGCATACTCTAAGATATTATACTACACTTCAAAGCACAACCAATTTATGAAAACCCTAAATTAAACTCAAACCCCTTTCTTGAATTTTAAATCTTAAAATTATACCCATAATTAAACTCCTAATTAGGCTAGATTAAAGTAATTTAACAACAATTTAAACATAGGTTAAGATTATACCTCCAAGTTTAGAAATCTAGCTTGCAACCTAGCCACCCCAACATGCTCTCTTGCTCCCAAAATCCATGCTTGATTTGGAAAAGGAACAAGGGTTAAAGGTGGGATTAGGAGTTAATGGAAATTGGTGTAGATTTTATTGGATTTTTGATGGATTTTTGAACAATTTTGAAGGGAAAAGAAGTGGAGAAATGGGAGGGGCTGCCCAAAGTGAGGCCGGCCATGAGGAGGAGAGTGAGGGGAGAGAGAAAAAAAGTTTAGAAATGTGTAGAAGTTTCACAATTAAATCACCTCACTTTAGTCTTTTCAATAATTTATTTAATTTTATTTATTTTCTTAATTAATATTGTGCTAGAATGCTATAGAAATATAAAGACAAATGGAGAAAAAGAGAATGTATGGTGACATGTTATTAAGTTTGTCATGGTCCACATTTGCTAAATTAACCCATTCAAATTTGTAATTTTGTAGCGTCTTGAAAAGTCGTTTTGGTGTTTTCCTGAAATTCGGTGAAAATTCGGTATTTTTCCGAAAACCGTCCTTCTTGTTATTTTGCAGTTTATGGCTAATTATACTTAAAATGGATAGGTAATTGCTTGTTTTTAGTAGCTAATGAGTTAATTATGAAATTCTGGTCGTTTAAAAATTTTCCCTAATTTTTCAATTTTTTAATATTATTTTAAGCCGGTAAGAAAATACATTAAATAAGCGATAAATACAAATTTTTCCGGGCTAATTTTAATATCTAAAATTATGATAATTATAATCTAGTGATAACATAAATTTTTAGTAATTTATTTTGATTTTTAACAAATTTTTATGATATGAAACGAATTTATTGAATTTTGGGCTAAAACTTGCAATTTTTGAGTTGTAGGGGGCCTTTTTGCATAAAATTTCTTTTGTAAAACCCCTCTCTCTTTTTCCTCAGCCCTAGGACAGCCCCACCTTGTGTGAGACCAGAAAATTCTGATCTCTTTTCTTTAGTTGCTTTCTTGAGTGATTTAAGGGGTTTTTTGGGTTTATTTTAATTAAAATGAATAAAGTAAGGTGCATTTGACTTTGTGGACTTGACCCATGACCTTCCCCACTTGCCCACACCCTCCCCCATTCCTCCTCTGGCCGAAAATCCTGCACACCCTCTTCTTCCTCTCTTTTCTTTTCATTTTCTTCAATTTCTTCAAGAAAATACATCAAAATCCATGATTTAATTCAAAAATCCAAACAAAATCCTTAAGCTATCATTATCCTTAGCCATTCTTGCTTGGATCTTGGTGTTGAGGCCATCATTTGGAGCAAAATTTTCTTGCTTGATCCATAGATCAAGAGGTATAATTTCTATCATGTTAAATTCTTTTGTTTAAGTTCTTATGTTAGATGGTTTAGTGTTAATTTAGTGTAGTTTAATCTAGTTTCTTAGGTTTTGCTTGAAAATTTTAGCTAGGGTTTTGAAGCCATAATACTTAATTAGATTGTTTTATAGTTAATCTAGTGGTTAATTAACTAATCCATATAGTTATCTTGTTGATGTAGTTTTCAATTATGCTAATTTGATTAAATTTAGAAGTGTGAAATTGCTTTTTAGGATTTTCAAGAGAGGGTTTTTGTATGGAATTGGTTTGTGAAGCTTGATTAGTGAGTGGATTAAGTTTTAGAAAGCATTATTTAATTGATTAAACCTAACTTGTTATCTAGTATTTTGCTAACCTAACCTAAGAGGTTAATTTTCTTAAGTGGGCTTTGTTGTGTTAATTTAAAGTTTCAAGTGAGGAAACTGATTGGATTTTGCTAAGTTATAAATTCAAGAATGGTTGTTTATGGAAAATAGGATTGGAATCATTGTTGTTGTGTTATAATTAGTGTTTGTAGATTGCTTGTAGTGTGGTTGGGAGATTGTGCTAGATTGTAGTCGTTTTGTCGCAAATCGGCAATTGTTGCACCGATTTTTGGAATGTGTATGCTTACTAGATTTTTATATAAATTATGTGATGGATTAATTTTGATATCTTAATGATTGTAATGGCTTGTCCTGCGACTTTTAGGATGCGTGAGTGCGGTTTTTGGGTAGTCGGGTTTTAGTTTTGCCGGGCGACCCAAATCGGCGTTTTTCGGCAGTTTTGCGATTTTCGCGTGTGTTCCGCGCACTTTGTGCACGTTGTACCTAGCTAGCGAACTTTAGTAGTTTCGTTGGGGTTTAGCGTCGTTCTTGAATGTGTAACCTTATGTCTGGTATTGATGTAAATTCCAGGTTCGGTCGCGGAGACGTCAGACGCGGCGCGAAAGGGAAAGGCGGTGATTGGACACAGCTAGCCAGGGATCCCGGTGAGTAGATTTAACATCTACGGGGGACGATCGTTTGGATGGCGCAAGTCGCCCGATAGATTTAGTAAACTGAAAAATAGTAAACTGGATAACCACTTGTGACATTAGAATAATATTACTGGCATGATAATTGCTGCAATTAGAACAATATGTTATACCCATATACGCAAACTCAATTGTAGGACACATGCACCATTACCAGGTTTTTATATGCAGCACGAGCACTATTCATGCTTACACACACACCCTGGTAATTGCCATGCCACCACACTAGATAACATTTAAATTAAACCTTTTACTAATTGATACTTAAACTGCTGCTTTTGCCTTTAATTCCTTAAAAATGAAACCGTAGTATTGCTATTCATGTGCATGTACTTCATCATATTAATTGTTCATGCTTAATACATTAATCACACATCGCGACTTGATTATTGATATCATACGCATTCATTATCATTGATATATGCACTTATGAGGATTTCTTGAGATTTTATGATATTGCTGGATTTCGGGGGAAAACCGCAAATTTTCTAAACTTATTATATTTTAAAATATGTAAAAATTGCGGTTTTCTAGTGATGTAAGTGTCGTCCACCATGAGTTTGCTGTGGATTTGGAAATCCGTGTCGAGGAGTGGAGGAACCGGCACGGGTACATGGTGGGCCCGGTAAGGTACCCCGGGGCAAGAGGAATGTGGTGATGACGTTGAGCCTGGCAGGGGATGGATTACCTACCGGTGACTGTTTGGGACGGCGGATATCCAGAGGATACCGACCGTGGCCGCTAGATGATGATATATTGATATTTGAGATGGATCAGCCGGACGGCTGAGGCCAGAGATACATTTATGAGATTTGAGACAGCTTTTGGGTGTCGTTGCTGGACACCGATTTTCGTCGATTCATTGACATTATGCTGGCATTCTAAAAGAGTTTCAAAAAAACAAAAAAAGAGATAAAATATTTCTTATATATACCTATTGAGACCTCAGATTTTCATGTTGCATACATATTAGCACACTGATATGATATACACACCTGCTAGTGCATCCAGTCATACCTGTATTTTAGATGCTAGGATACTTGTGTGCATGCATACGATAGCCTTTGCAGATGTTATTTATTACTCACGAGTTGGCAACTCACCCCCGTTGTGCCACAGTCTTTTGCAGGTCCGCTCCGTCAGTTCAGTAGCGGCGGGCGCACTTGTCTTTTGCCTCTTTTGCCTGAGCTCGAGTTTTGCTCATAGGTGGGTTATGTTATTATTTTGTACCACTTGTATATTCTTTGTATCTAGTGTACTCCATCTACTGTTTCTACCAGATTATTGTATATTGACCTAGAGATGAGACAGTGAGGTTTGTGGATTTTATGCTGTATTTTGGGGTCGAGCTCACTTGAGCCGACATGCTACTTTTTTTATGCTCCCTTATGATTATTATGCTTGTTGTCATTTACATTGCGTGGGATTTGTGACCGCCTTATGGCGAAGAGCTAGCTCCCGCTTGGGGATGCCCTATTTTGTTGGATTCATGTATATATTTTGTTGTACCCATTTTGGGGGCCAGTATTTACAAAGGAGACTCTGCCGAAATTTTCGGAAAAATTAGTATTGTTTTTAAAAAGGGTTTTACATGACTTATTTGATAAACTTGCTTTCAAATGTTTGGGTTTTCTTCACTCTTTTGCTTAATTGGTTTTGTTTTCTGGGTTTTGGCTTACTTATTTTACGGACGCCTTTAGACGTTTCGTAAACTTAAGTGCCAGTCACGTTCCGTAACCTGCGGGTCGTGACAAAGTTGGTATCAGAGCGATAGGTTTTACCTTTGTGAGTGTAGGATGACCCTTGGTAGATGGAGTAAGTGACTTAAGCAGGGTAACGTAGCGTGCGTATGTCCGCGGCATACTTACGATACAGTACTCCGCCTAAGTGACTTTCGGATACTTGCTTGAAAAAAAAATTCCTTCTTCAATTTAGTGTATCCTATGATCCTATTGCACTGTTCTTACTATCCGTTATCCAGTAACAGCCACTATGCCGCCGAAGGCTGCGAGGGCACAGAGGGCTGCCGCCAGAGACGAGATTCGAGCTGGCTCGTCCGAGACTAGGACTGAGCAGGGCGGTATGCCTACGCCGCAGGGACAGACCGATCCACCTTCCCCAGGCCGTATGGATAGGCTCGAGACCGGTATGAAGGAGTTGCGACAGATGATGGGAGGCATGCAGGAGCTGCGTCAGATGGTAGGATCCCTAGTTGCAGCCAGTCGTACACCGAGGCCGGATGACGTACCTACTACATCACAGACGACCATGATACCTGCTCCTACTACTACCACCGTGGCCATTCCGGTTTCACTACAGGATTTCATGAGGCTGAGACCTCCAGTATTCACCGGCACCGAGACAGCGGAGGACCCACAGACGTTCCTTGACAGTTTAGCCAGGATCTGCCGTTCGCTGAGATGTTCGGATGATCGATGGGTAGAGCTTGCGAGTTTCCGACTAGAGGGTCTCGCGCAGACATGGTGGGAGTCAGTCTTGAGAGGTCGAGCTGCAGATCTACCGCCTATGACTTGGGCCGAGTTTACAGCGGTCTTTCTAGCCCGTTTCCTTCCAGAGAGCGTTCGTGACGCCAGAGCTCGCAGCTTCGAGGCCTTAGTCAAGACACCTGGGATGACGGTGTCTGAGTATGACATCCAGTTTACACAGTTATCCCGATATGCTCAGTATTTGGTGGATACCGAGGAGAAGATGGTGAAGAGGTTCGTACAGGGACTTGATGCCCAGCTATATCTTGCTATTGGCGCCCAGCACTACGACACTTATTCAGCTGCTATGGATACGGCATTGCGGATGGAGGCACGCATATCGCGGACTTCGGCCGTTTCTGGGCCGAAGAGGATTCGTACCGATGTACCGTCTCAGAGACAGCGCGCCAGATTCTTTCCGAGAGATAGGCCTGGCAGAGGATTTGGGCGGGGACAGTTATATGGTTCTTATCCCCAGGGGCAGCAGCCGTCACCAGGATGTTTTGGGTGCGGGAGTTTGCACCATCTTGTCAGAGACTGTCCGGTGAGACGACAGGGAGCAGCGACAGTTCCGCACGTGACCCTACCACCATCACCACCCCCTCCTCAGAGAGCCCTACTTCCTACCCCAGGCGATGCTCCACGCCAGTTAGGTGCACCCAGAGGCCGTGGACGCGGCGGTCCTGTTCAGAGAGGACGAGGAGGCAGAGGCCGAGGTCGAGGTCAGCCCGCTATCGGTGGAGGACAGGCCCGAGTATTTGCTTTGACACCGCAGGATGCGCAGGCATCCAATGCCGTTATGACAGGTACCTTGCCAGTTTGTTCTTTCGACGCACGGGTATTATTCGACCCAGGTTCCACACATTCGTACGTCTCTACACACTTTGCACCGATGTTGGGCCGTGAGTCGTCGTCGTTAGATCGGCCGCTTGTTGGTGTTACTCCGGTAGGCGAGTCGTTTGTCGCTCGTTTTGTATTTCGTTTGTGTTCCGTTCGTATCGGGGAGAGGGATTCATCAGTTGATTTGATACTCCTCGATATGTTGGACTTTGATGTGCTTCTGGGCATAGATTGGCTAGCCACTTGTTATGCTTCGGTGGACTGCCGTGAGAAGGCAGTCAGATTTAGCTTTCCGGGAGAGCCAGTCCTTGTTATTCAGGGAGACCGCAGTGTCACCCTTCCCAGCTTAATTTCGTCTCTTCGCGCTGGTCAGCTCTTGCGGAAGGGATGTCAGGGATTCTTAGCGTTTGTTTGTGATACTCGAGCTGCAGAGGTTCCGTTAGACCGGGTTCCGGTAGTTTGTGAGTTCCCTGATGTTTTCCCTGATGAGCTACCTGGGCTACCGCCTGAGCGCGATGTTGAGTTCTGCATTGATTTGATTCCCGGTTCGGGGCCTATTTCTGTACCGCCTTATCGGATGGCCCCGGCAGAGCTTCGAGAGCTGAAGGATCAGTTGCAGGATTTGTTGGATAAGGGGCTTATTCGACCGAGTGTTTCTCCGTGGGGTGCTCCGGTCCTGTTTGTCAAGAAGAAGGATGGAAGTTTGCGCTTATGTATCGACTACCGCCAGCTGAACAAAGTTACCGTTCGGAACAGATATCCGTTGCCGCGCATTGATGATTTGTTCGACCAGCTTCAGGGTGCGGGGTATTTTTCGAGGATCGACTTGCGATCAGGATACCATCAGCTGCGAGTTCGACAGGAGGATATACCGAGGACAGCTTTCCGTACACGCTATGGCCACTACGAGTTTTTGGTGATGTCGTTCGGACTCACCAACGCCCCAGCTGCATTTATGGATTTGATGAACCGTACATTCAGGCCGTATCTTGACTTGTTCATCATCGTATTTATCGACGATATCTTGGTGTACTCCCGGAGCAGAGAGGAGCACGAGCAGCACTTGCGGATTACGTTACAGACTCTGAGGGAGCACCAGCTGTTCGCGAAGTTCTCCAAGTGTGCATTCTGGCTGGACAGCGTCGGATTCTTGGGTCACGTGGTTACGAGAGACGGCATTTGTGTGGACCCGAAGAAGATTGAGGCTGTTCAGCAGTGGCCCCGACCTACATCAGTTACTGAGATCCGTAGTTTTCTAGGCTTGGCGGGCTACTACAGGCGTTTTGTTCAGGACTTCTCCCGTATAGCTGCACCGTTGACCGGTTTGACCCGGAAGGGAGTTCCTTTCGTCTGGACAGAGGAGTGCGAGCGCAGTTTTCAGCAGCTACGGACTTGTTTGACTACGGCGCCGGTATTATCTTTGCCTTCGGGATCAGGCGGATTTGTTGTCTACTGTGATGCTTCGCGAGTGGGATTAGGATGCGTTTTGATGCAGCATGGCCGGGTGATCGCTTATGCTTCTCGGCAGTTGAAGAAGCATGAACAGAACTACCCCACTCATGATTTGGAGATGGCTGCAGTGGTCTTTGCACTGAAGATTTGGCGACATTACCTTTACGGCGAGTCGTGTCAGATATTCACCGATCACAAGAGCTTAAAGTACATATTTCAGCAGCGAGACCTGAACCTCAGACAGCGTCGTTGGATGGAGTTGGTGAAAGACTACGACCGCGAGATCTTATATCACCCCGGCAAGGCAAATGTGGTGGCAGATGCGTTGAGTAGGAGGCCCGGGGGTAGTCTATCCTTTTTGCGCGCAGTGCAGAGGCAGTCGTCAGCAGATTGGCAGATGTTATGCGACAGCCGAGTTGAGTTCGAGTTCACTCAGACAGGGGGACAGCTCGCGCATGTTCGTGCACGCCCACAGTTGCTTGACCGTATATATGAGGCACAGCGCAGTGACGACCGTTGCTCAGAGATCATGGCACAGGTGGGACAGGGCAGATTTTCCGAGTTCGTGGTTGACGATCAGGGGATTTTACGATATGGATCTAGACTGTGCGTACCAGATGCTGATGGATTGCGGCGCGACATTCTTGAGGAGGCACACCGATCAGTGTATAGTGTCCACCCCGGTTCCACCAAGATGTACCATGATATGAGAGAGACCTACTGGTGGGACGGGATGAAGAGGGACATTGCGGAGTTCGTTTCGAGATGCCTGACTTGTCAGCAAGTCAAGGCCGAGCACCAGAGGCCCGCAGGAGAGCTACAGCCGTTACCCATTCCAGAGTGGAAATGGGAGCAGATTTCGATGGATTTCGTTGTGGGTCTACCCAGGACCAGTCGAGGGTACGACTCCATCTGGGTGATCGTGGATAGATTGACGAAAGCGGCTCACTTCCTGCCAGTGAAGACGACTTTCAGCTTCGCTCAGTATGCTCAGCTCTATATTGACGAGATCGTGCGACTACATGGCGTACCGACTTGTATCGTGTCAGATCGAGGCACTCAGTTCACCAGCCGACTTTGGCAGAGACTTCAGGAGGCTTTGGGCACTCGTTTGAGCTTCAGCACAGCGTTTCATCCGCAGACAGACGGACAGTCAGAGCGGACCATTCAGACTCTCGAGGACATGCTCAGAGCATGCGTGTTAGACTTTGGGGGTAGCTGGGATCATCATTTATCTCTAGTGGAGTTCTCCTACAACAACAGCTTCCAGGATACTATTCAGATGGCACCTTTCGAGGCATTGTATGGGAGGAGATGCAGATCGCCCGTTTGTTGGACAGAGCTCAGCGAGAGCAGCATTTTGGGGCCGCAGCTTGTTGAGGAGACGACATCGAAGATCCAGTTGATCCGAGACCGGATGAGAGCGGCTCAGAGCAGGCAGAAATCGTATGCTGACAGGCGCCGTCGCAGATTAGAGTTCGCAGTTGGCGACCATGTTTTTCTGAGGGTCTCTCCGATGAAGGGCGTGATGCGTTTTGGGCGAAAGGGGAAGCTTAGCCCTAGATTCGTAGGTCCCTTCGAGATCCTCGAGCGTGTTGGCGCTGTTGCATATCGTTTGGCTCTTCCTCCCAGCTTTCCCGATGTTCACCCCGTCTTCCATGTTTCGATGCTCCGCAAGTACCTTCACGACCCTTCGCATGCGATTCAGCACCCGACAGTCCAGCTAGAGCGCGACCTTTCTTTTGCAGAGCAGCCGGTGGCCATCCTGGATCGGCAGGTGAAGAAGTTGAGGTCGAAGATTATACCAACCGTCAAGGTCCTTCGGCGTAGCCCGAGCAGCGAGGAGGTTACCTGGGAGACCGAGGGCGAGATGAGGAAGAAGTATCCCCATCTCTTTGAAGGTACGCGTAGCTATTTTTTTTTAAATTCGGGGATCGAATTTCTTTAAGGGGGGAAGATTGTAGCGTCTTGAAAAGTCGTTTTGGTGTTTTCCTGAAATTCGGTGAAAATTCGGTATTTTTCCGAAAACCGTCCTTCTTGTTATTTTGCAGTTTAGGGCTAATTATACTTAAAATGGATAGGTAATTGCTTGTTTTTAGTAGCTAATGAGTTAATTATGAAATTCTGGTCGTTTAAAAATTTTCCCTAATTTTTCAATTTTTTAATATTATTTTAAGCCGGTAAGAAAATACATTAAATAAGCGATAAATACAAATTTTTCCGGGCTAATTTTAATCTCTAAAATTATGATAATTATAATCTAGTGATAACATAAATTTTTAGTAATTTATTTTGATTTTTAACAAATTTTTATGATATGAAACGAATTTATTGAATTTTGGGCTAAAACTTGCAATTTTTGAGTTGTAGGGGGCCTTTTTGCATAAAATTTCTTTTGTAAAACCCCTCTCTCTTTTTCCTCAGCCCTAGGACAGCCCCACCTTGTGTGAGACCAGAAAATTCTGATCTCTTTTCTTTAGTTGCTTTCTTGAGTGATTTAAGGGGTTTTTTGGGTTTATTTTAATTAAAATGAATAAAGTAAGGTGCATTTGACTTTGTGGACTTGACCCATGACCTTCCCAACTTGCCCACACCCTCCCCCATTCCTCCTCTGGCCGAAAATCCTGCACACCCTCTTCTTCCTCTCTTTTCTTTTCATTTTCTTCAATTTCTTCAAGAAAATACATCAAAATCCATGATTTAATTCAAAAATCCAAACAAAATCCTTAAGCTATCATTATCCTTAGCCATTCTTGCTTGGATCTTGGTGTTGAGGCCATCATTTGGAGCAAAATTTTCTTGCTTGATCCATAGATCAAGAGGTATAATTTCTATCATGTTAAATTCTTTTGTTTAAGTTCTTATGTTAGATGGTTTAGTGTTAATTTAGTGTAGTTTAATCTAGTTTCTTAGGTTTTGCTTGAAAATTTTAGCTAGGGTTTTGAAGCCATAATACTTAATTAGATTGTTTTATAGTTAATCTAGTGGTTAATTAACTAATCCATATAGTTATCTTGTTGATGTAGTTTTCAATTATGCTAATTTGATTAAATTTAGAAGTGTGAAATTGCATTTTAGGATTTTCAAGAGAGGGTTTTTGTATGGAATTGGTTTGTGAAGCTTGATTAGTGAGTGGATTAAGTTTTAGAAAGCATTATTTAATTGATTAAACCTAACTTGTTATCTAGTATTTTGCTAACCTAACCTAAGAGGTTAATTTTCTTAAGTGGGCTTTGTTGTGTTAATTTAAAGTTTCAAGTGAGGAAACTGATTGGATTTTGCTAAGTTATAAATTCAAGAATGGTTGTTTATGGAAAATAGGATTGGAATCATTGTTGTTGTGTTATAATTAGTGTTTGTAGATTGCTTGTAGTGTGGTTGGGAGATTGTGCTAGATTGTAGTCGTTTTGTCGCAAATCGGCAATTGTTGCACCGATTTTTGGAATGTGTATGCTTACTAGATTTTTATATAAATTATGTGATGGATTAATTTTGATATCTTGATGATTGTAATGGCTTGTCCTGCGACTTTTAGGATGCGTGAGTGCGGTTTTTGGGTAGTCGGGTTTTAGTTTTGCCGGGCGACCCAAATCGGCGTTTTTCGGCAGTTTTGCGATTTTCGCGTGTGTTCCGCGCACTTTGTGCACGTTGTACCTAGCTAGCGAACTTTAGTAGTTTCGTTGGGGTTTAGCGTCATTCTTGAATGTGTAACCTTATGTCTGGTATTGATGTAAATTCCAGGTTCGGTCGCGGAGACGTCAGACGCGGCGCGAAAGGGAAAGGCGGTGATTGGACACAGCTAGCCAGGGATCCCGGTGAGTAGATTTAACATCTACGGGGGACGATCGTTTGGATGGCGCAAGTCGCCCGATAGATTTAGTAAACTGAAAAATAGTAAACTGGATAACCACTTGTGACATTAGAATAATATTACTGGCATGATAATTGCTGCAATTAGAACAATATGTTATACCCATATACGCAAACTCAATTGTAGGACACATGCACCATTACCAGGTTTTTATATGCAGCACGAGTACTATTCATGCTTACACACACACCCTGGTAATTACCATGCCACCACACTAGATAACATTTAAATTAAACCTTTTACTAATTGATACTTAAACTGCTGCTTTTGCCTTTAATTCCTTAAAAATGAAACCGTAGTATTGCTATTCATGTGCATGTACTTCATCATATTAATTGTTCATGCTTAATACATTAATCACACATCGCGACTTGATTATTGATATCATACGCATTCATTATCATTGATATATGCACTTATGAGGATTTCTTGAGATTTTATGATATTGCTGGATTTCGGGGGAAAACCGCAAATTTTCTAAACTTATTATATTTTAAAATATGTAAAAATTGCGGTTTTCTAGTGATGTAAGTGTCGTCCACCATGAGTTTGCTGTGGATTTGGAAATCCGTGTCGAGGAGTGGAGGAACCGGCACGGGTACATGGTGGGCCCGGTAAGGTACCCCGGGGCAAGAGGAATGTGGTGATGACGTTGAGCCTGGCAGGGGATGGATTACCTACCGGTGACTGTTTGGGACGGCGGATATCCAGAGGATACCGACCGTGGCCGCTAGATGATGATATATTGATATTTGAGATGGATCAGCCGGACGGCTGAGGCCAGAGATACATTTATGAGATTTGAGACAGCTTTTGGGTGTCGTTGCTGGACATCGATTTTCGTCGATTCATTGACATTATGCTGGCATTCTAAAAGAGTTTCAAAAAAACAAAAAAAGAGATAAAATATTTCTTATATATACCTATTGAGACCTCAGATTTTCATGTTGCATACATATTAGCACACTGATATGATATACACACCTGCTAGTGCATCCAGTCATACCTGTATTTTAGTTGCTAGGATGCTTGTGTGCATGCATACGATAGCCTTTGCAGATGTTATTTATTACTCACGAGTTGGCAACTCACCCCCGTTGTGCCACAGTCTTTTGCAGGTCCGCTCCGTCAGTTCAGTAGCGGCGGGCGCACTTGTCTTTTGCCTCTTTTGCCTGAGCTCGAGTTTTGCTCATAGGTGGGTTATGTTATTATTTTGTACCACTTGTATATTCTTTGTATCTAGTGTACTCCATCTACTGTTTCTACCAGATTATTGTATATTGACCTAGAGATGAGACAGTGAGGTTTGTGGATTTTATGCTGTATTTTGGGGTCGAGCTCACTTGAGCCGACATGCTACTTTTTTTATGCTCCCTTATGATTATTATGCTTGTTATCATTTACATTGCGTGGGATTTGTGACCGCCTTATGGCGAAGAGCTAGCTCCCGCTTGGGGATGCCCTATTTTGTTGGATTCATGTATATATTTTGTTGTACCCATTTTGGGGGCCAGTATTTACAAAGGAGACTCTGCCGAAATTTTCGGAAAAATTAGTATTGTTTTTAAAAAGGGTTTTACATGACTTATTTGATAAACTTGCTTTCAAATGTTTGGGTTTTCTTCACTCTTTTGCTTAATTGGTTTTGTTTTCTGGGTTTTGGCTTACTTATTTTACGGACGCCTTTAGACGTTTCGTAAACTTAAGTGCCAGTCACGTTCCGTACCCTGCGGGTCGTGACAAATTTACACTAATTAAATGTATAATTAAAGCTTATGTTAATATTTGAATTTAATTAATTACGGAAAATATTTTAGTAAACTAATAATTTATAAGTCACTAAATAAACACCATTTACTAGTAATTACATAGTTAAAATATGCGTATTTAATTCTATATTGAAAAATAATTATAGTTGAGTTTTATGGAAAATACGGTTTATTTTACCGATTATCCGAAATTTCACCTAAAGGGTTTTATTTATTTAATTAATTATTTATTTCTTTTTAAAACGTTACAGACACGAAGTGAACTTCTGGAGAAAGAGAAAGTGGTTATCGCCACCCGATAACATAATTAACTGCAGGGGCTTGTGCCTGCAGGGAAGAGCGTCCCCACAATCAAAAACCCCTCGCAAGCGAAGGGGAATCTGACGAAGTCTGCTACAACGGCCGCATCTGTCCAAACCTCCGATACACGGTGCCATAAATCAACTTGGTGTCTTCGGATAGATGGATGGATAAAACCAAATAGCATCTGCCCCTAAAATTCAGGCCAGACGTCCCAACGTCCCGGTCGCGTCTTTCGGCGGTGAACAGATTCTGGCACGCCCGGTGGGACCTTCTCCTCTTTCCACTCCACACTTCGTGTGTCGTGTTTCCGAACAAATCGCGGTCTGCTATAGTTGCCTGTGGATTCGAGGTACTAAGATTTGGTGTCTTGCTCCGTGCAGAAGAGAAAATAAGATCAATAGCTTCCAACTGCACCAATTGCAACAACAATTCCCGCTCCGTCCCGTCTGGAGGAGTAACTTACGGGCCCCAAGCGGCCTCCATCTTCACAATGCCGGTGGAACAGGTGACACATGCCACCACTGTGTTGTTCTTCGGGACCATGATCCCACCAACAAGCTTCAACGCTCCAGTACCGTCATAGGAAGCTCCAAAGAAGTCGGTCTTTGATCGGCTTACAACCACCATGGCCCCTCTCAACGGGTTGTCCAAGTCCAACACCTTGGTCTTTAACAGACTAGGCTAAAGCTCAAGTGGGCCCGTGAAGAAGCCTGCAATACCCGAAGGAGTTATCTCGAAGCGGATAGCTATGCCAACTTCGGTAGTTGAAATCGTCAAAGCGGCTTCTCCCTTTAAAGGATCGGTCTTCACAAGACTGTCCATTCCAACTCCCGCTTCAGGTGAAGTCACCAAAGCTGCTTCCCCTGCCCAAAAGTCAGTCTTCGATAGGTTGGGCGTTTCTTCTCAGCGGACGTCAGTCTTCGATAGGCCGACACTAACAGCAACCCGTCACTAGAACATGAGGCATGATGAAGCCACCCCCGTAACTGAGCCAGTACCGTCTGCAAGACATGCTCAACGTCACCACTGGCGCTGAGTGAGGAAAGATGGGGGCAGTTTCCTTTTAGGATTGACTCCACCATCTTCGATGGTGGAAATTGACGCTGCTGTTCCAACTGGGAACAGCTTTGGGCCACTCAAGAGGGTGCGCAAGAACTCTCCGACCGCCGTGCTAAAAAGATCTCCTCCACCTGTGGAGAACGTTACAAAGGCAAAGCCAGAATAACCCCCTCAGCGGCTATCCTCCAAAATCCACAGGGTCTGGCGAAGAGTCCAAGACTCTGTAATTAACCAAGACTACTCCCGCCAACCAAAGAAGATGAAGGTTCGGCAAGAGGAGGACCATCCCGTCTCCGTGCCACAGAAGGTATCGTCTGCCCGGGTGCCTATCACAACAGCCCCCTCAATATCGACCGCTCATGAAAGGAGAAGGCCGGAGAAGATCCCTGTGTCTGTGACAAATCTCAAGGGCACCGAATCCAAACGTCCTAAGTCTGGGGGCATGGTAGTGCACACCATCTATATGGCTTCCGGGAAAGAGGATAGCCGTATCTCCACGGGTCATCGACCACTCACCCGATCAGTAACAAAAGCTCAGGAGCAACAATATAAGCTCTAGGAGATGCTGACAAAGATGGCCGTACTCACTGGGCTAAAAGAAAGCCCGGAGACATTGTCAGAGCAGTGCCAGGAGCAGGAAACTGATGCCGAATTCCTCCGAAGAATGCTCGAGAAGAAAGACAAAGAGGCCGCGGAACAAGCGGCTAACATAAAGCAAATGGCGCTTCTGTTTCAAGATATGGTCAGGATGATGATACAGCATGATCCCCCAGCTGAAGACCCTCCGATTATCCTTGAAGACAACAGAGGGGAGACATTAAACCCTCTTTCGGCTCTATCAGCAGCCAAGGAAGAGACCATCTCCTAAGCCGCCCTTGACGACTATATAGCTCAATAGATACGACCTCATCAGGCGAGCGAAGCAGCTGGCCAAATCGTCAAGACTGGACGACCCTATCCGTGTTGGTACGATCAAATAAAGTACCCGCCAGGATATACGATCCCTAAATTCCATGTGTATAATGGACGGGTAATCCACACCAGCACGTTGCTCAATTCAGGGCTCTGTGCGGTAATACTGGGGGTGACGACAAACTGCTGCTTCGCCAGTTTGTTGGCAGCTTGTCGGAGACAGCATTCGAGTGGTACTCCGAACTCCCGAATGACTCCGTCAAGACATTTGCAGAAATGGAGCTACTGTTTACACAAAGATTCGCAAGCGCTAGCGAGCGCACCCCGATCACCGCATTAATTAACGCTAGAGTGAAGCCGGGAGAAACCTGGGTTCAATACGCCATTCGGTGGCGTAACCTGTGTTTAAAGTGTGAACAATTTATAGAGGAAGCTCCAGCCGTGGGCATGTTTGTAGGGACCCTCGACCCTCAGGCGACCATTTCCCAATTCATGATGTTTTTCAAGCCGACCACTTTCCAGGCCTTGATCGACAAGCTCGCCCAAATGGACCAGATGGGTCATAAGCCTTCCTCTTCGAAAACAGATTTTCGGAATGAAAAGGGGAAAGGGAAAGCGACCTTCGTCGCCAACGCTCAGCAACAACCAAGTGGCACGAAGCCGGTTGCTTATCAAAACGATAAACAACGATCACTCAGAGAAAAGATGAGACGCCCTTACTCATTCCCTCGAGATATGACGAAGAGGTTATTCGAGCTAGCGCTGCGCAACAGGCTCATCACTCTGCCAGAGCCGAGACGCCCAACGCAAGCAGGCGACGTTAACAACCCCAATTACTGTCCTTACCACCGAATATTGGGTCACCCAATCG
The DNA here is from genome assembly GCA_030015575.1 of Agapanthus africanus. Classification (NCBI taxonomy): domain Eukaryota; kingdom Viridiplantae; phylum Streptophyta; class Magnoliopsida; order Asparagales; family Amaryllidaceae; genus Agapanthus; species Agapanthus africanus. The sequence goes on along the minus strand of CM057348.1, from coordinate 494,714,827 downwards.
AAAATTGTTACATCTTCAAAAGTTGGATCGAAGACCGATACTAATAGGGCAAGTTCGCGCTGTCCGAAAACTAGAGGGTGAACCCGCCACAACCGCACGCTCCTAAAAAGGTGGATACGTCGGAGGCATCATGCTCACTTATAGAGGAAACCCCATGGGCGGTTGCCCTTTCAGCTAAGACTAAAAGAATGCTGAAGAACCTTCAAGCATGTTCAACGATTAGGTGGAAGAGCCCGCTGGAGCTTGAGATTATTGAGGGGATGCTGAAGCTGCACCCAACGCTGAAAGTTGGTGATGGTGGACAGAACCTTCGGGCCAAGCCTTCGAAGTCTTTAAAGAAAAAGAAGAAGGCCAAGAAGCCTGTCCAACCCGACGACAACCGTACAGGTTTGCAGAAATACATCGATGCACTGGAAGAATATAACCAGAAGGCACGGACCCCAATTACATTGGACGAATTCTTCAGGCATGTTCTTGAGAATGAAGACGATACCGCTGATGAAGGAGACGATTCTTCAGAAGAGCCCGAGAATTATGTGGCGAGCTGCCACATGATCTCTCACTCGTCAATAGATGGTAAAGAAGCTCCTGATGCAAAGAGACTGGGGGTAGAACCGAAACCAAAATCCCTGGAGCCATCAGACGAATTGATTGACAGGCTGTTGAGCGAAGCTCTTCAGAAGAGCAAAGCTGACCGAGAGCGTGAAACGGCCATATACGAAAAGGCCAAGCATCGGCGCCAAGATGAAGAAGCTCCAGTAATGAGAAGCCATGAAATACCCCAACCGGGTCAAAGTGCCCTTGTTACCGGCAAAAGCAGGCTTAAGACGAGGAAACGATTCGCTAAGGCCCTGTCAATGGGAATGAAGTTGCCACCTTTCAAAAAAAGCACTTCAGAAAATACGTGCCCCGACGAACTGGATGCACATCCAAACTACTGCTTATACCATCGGAGGATCACGCACCCTACCGAAGAGTGTAACGCCTTCAAGAAGTGGTGGCAGGAATACGTCGCCCATCGACAACACTTCAAGCGAATAAAGCGCAAAGCCCGTCGGGAGCAGAAAAGCACGACCAATGAGCGTAAAGTAACAACTGGTAACTGTCACATGGTGGATGCTACCCCGGCAAGACCAAAACCTCAAGTCCTCACCTTCGGGAGCGATTCTAACGAAGAAATGACCCTTGACCCCCTCTTTAAGGAATTCACCTCTGGAAGAGAAGAAGAGATGAAGAACTGCGAGAACATTTAGCGGCGTAATCGTACGTTGCCTGAAAAGAAACTCGGGCCTTCAAACAAAGGTTCGAACAGAAAAGACAAGGGGAAGGAGAAAATCCATGAGGTGATTGTCTTCGATGATGGGGTCGTCAAAGATCTCGCAGCCAAGGACCCGCCTAAGAAAAGCAAGGTGGATTACAATATCCTAGCGCATTTGAGGAAGATACCCACACAACGAAGTATATTAGATGCCCTCTTTCTGTCTAAAGAAGCACAGGATTCCTTGGTCAAGGCGTTACAAGAGCCCGATCAGTTCCAGGCCTTCATCGCGGAGAAGAAAATGCAAGATGAGCTGGCAGAAGTCCACACGGCTAACATTACATTTAACGACGAGGATCTTCTCCTTGGTACGTGCGACCATAACTGCCCTTTTTATGTCACTGGATATTGCCATGACATCAAAATAGGGAAAATACTTGTTGACAGCGGGTCCTCTGTCAACCTTCTCAATGTGCGGGTGCTAAAAGAAATCTGCATGAGCGTTCAGCATTTAGCCTAAGATAAAATCACTATCTTTGGATTTGATTCACAGTCATCGCAGATACTCGGGTCCGTGATACCGACATTGCGCTTTGGACTTCTCATCACAGACATCAAATTTCATGTCATCGACGCTAGGACTTGCTACATCACTCTACTTGGTCGGCCTTGGTTACACAAATATAACGTCATCCCTTCTACACAACACCAGTGTATGAAGTATTTCAAAGACGGCCTCGAGTACACCGTTACGGGAGAGCTAAACCCATTCTCTGTGAACGAAGTCCGAAAATATGAATATGCTAAGTACTTCCTGCCAGACTTCGAAGATATGGAGAAGTGTCATAAGCCGGAGCTTAAAAAGAAGCCCGTCAATCCCATTCCTACCTTTGGAAGCGATACCGAGGAGGATGAAGAAATAGTCTACTCGGGACAGCCTCAGAAGATGAATGATAAACCCGGACCATCTGCTCCGATTTTGGTCTTTGGCAGCGACTCCGAGGATGAAACCAACGCCGTATTCTCCGTCCGCCCGACGATGCAAACCTTCGTTGGAGCAGACCGGAGTTTGCAAATCGCCATGGTTCCGTGGCGGCACCACAGAGAGCTTGATGCACTGGAGACATATAGTATGCAAGAGTTGCAGACATTCTACATCCCTCCCAGGAGAAGAGGTGAAAAGGCGATCCTATTCTATCGATCCACGGAGACTAAAGCCAAAGAGAAGTCTGGCATGGTGCCGGTCCTGCGCTCGACAAGCTCTAACCCATTTGTCTGCCCAGGTATTACACCGAGGGATTGAAAAGGTTATTAAGATGCCAAAGCGTACCATTTAAACAAACTCCTCGACAAGCTCAGTTCTACAACAGGATTTGGAACGTCCCCGGAACGCAGCGAAAATTGCCCAATGGAAAAATAGAAACGATCGGGATTGGATATGTCCAGTCCAAGAAACGGGAGCAATTCCATGACTGTCATGTCATAAAGGACCCTGATGAAGAAGAGGATGCTCTTTTAAAAGACGCTGACGTTGAACCAAAACGAGGTCCTGCCATAAAAGTGCTGAGTCCGTCATTTGAAGGACAGATGGATAAGCTAATAAGGGAAGCGAGTCAATAGGTTCGGAACGACTACAGTCGCGAAATGGCCATTTATGAGAAAGCCAAGACGCAACGCCTCCTTGAGCAGGCTACGGAGGACGAAAATGCCCTTCACCGTCAGCCCGCCATGCATTCCCAAGACAAGAAAAAGGCCCGACGCAGAGGCAAAAACAAGTCAAAGAACGGAAAAAAACGTTCGACGGTGGCAAAACGGATCCAAAAGGCCACGCGATCAAGAAAATGTCAGCCAAAATCCGTCTCTAACGAAAAAGATGGGTCGAGCATATTCTTTCCCTAGAGACAAGACAAGGAGAATCTTTGACCTTGTCATGAAGCATCAAATGATGACACTCCCGGAGTCTCGGCACCTCGATCAAGCAAGTGAGGTTCATCACCCAGACTATTGCTCCTATCACCGAGTGATAGGACATCCTCTTGAAGACTACTTCACCTTCAAAGACTGGGTTGAAGACCAGTATCAACTCGGCAGGTTCGCTCTATCCGACAGTTGGAGGGTAACCCCACCACAAAAACACGAGCCAAAAGCAACGTATATGGCAAGACTAGAACCAGATCAACATCAGTCTTGGAAATGGTCTCGTACCTGCCACGCGATAACGCTGTCAGAAAAAGGAGTGCACGAGAATACGGATAACCTCTCCTGGTGCTTCGAAAATGAGGATGAAGATGAGTTGATCTAAGAATTTCCACCGGCGCCAAAAGAGTTGGAAGATGGAATACATACTACCGTGGATAACCTAAGGAGAATCGACTTGGGGACGACAGGTGACCCACGACCTACATTCGTCAGTGAGCTGCTGTGTAAAGAGCAGGTGGCTACGCTAAAATACATGCTCATGCAGTATAAATACTGCTTCGCATGAAAATATTCCGAGATGCCGGGGCTAGATCCAGAAATAGCTGTGCATAAATTGGCAGTATCTCCGGACGTCAAGCCAGTCAAACAAGCGCCAAGAAGAATGCAGCTCGAACTTGAAATGAGTATCAACGCCGAAGTCAAGAAGCTAATCGACTCTGACTTCATCCAAGAAGTTCAATATCTCGACTGGATTGCCAACATTGTCCCAGTGATGAAGAAAAATGGGACGGTATGCATCTGCATGGACTTTCGGGACCTCAACAAAGCCTGCCCGAAGGATGATTTTCTTGTACTGGTTACCGAGTTGATGATAGATAACACGTCCACTCACGAAGTCTTCTCCTTCATGGACGGATCATCGAGGTACAATCAAATAAAGATGCATCCCGAAGACCAGAAGCATAACGCTTTTCGGACTCCTCTGGGCATATTCTGCTACAAAGTGATGCCGTTCGGTCGGAAGAATGCCGGCGCTACCTATCAGAGGGCCATGACGAAGATTTTCGATGACCTGATACATGAAATTGTCGAATGTTATATCGATGACCTTATGGTGAAAAGCAAATCGCACGAAGAGCATTGGGAGCATCTGAAGATAGTGTTCCAATGTCTTCGGAAATACAACCTGAAGATGAACCCTCTAAAATGCGCGTTCGGAGTTTCCTCGGGCAAATTCCTACGATTCATCGTACGACACCAGGGCATCGAAATTGACCCGTCAAAGATCAAGGCGATTATGGAAATGCCTCCGCCAAGAACTCTCAAGCAACTGCGGTCTCTCTAAGGAAAGTTCGCGTATATCCGGCGGTCATAGCTAACCTCTCTGGCAAATGCCGCCCCTATAGCCACTTGATGAAGAAGGGAACCCCGTTCATTTAGGATCGTAAATGCCAGAGTGCACTCGACGAAATTAAGCAATACCTGCAGAATCCGCCGGCACTGACCGATCCAGTCAAAGGAAAGCCCCTCATGCTGTACACAACAACACTCGAAGGTTCTTTAGGCGCGTTATGGGCACAGGAGAATGATCAAGGGAAAGAGAGAGCCCTCTACTATTTGAGTCAAGTTCTCCTGGGGGAAGAAAACAACTACTCCCCATCGAAAAACACTGCCTAGCGTTAATCTTCGTGATAACGAAGCTCAGACACTATGTGTTGGTGCATGAGGTCCATCTCATATCAAAAGTGGATCCTCTCAAGTATTTGATGTTAAGAGCCATACTAACGGGGTGGCTCGCTAAATGGGCCCTACTCTTAATGGAATTCTCGATAACATACCGACCTTTCAAGGCGGTGAAAGGACAGGCCATCGCCGACTTCCTCGCCGAGCATCCGATACCTGCCAATTCGCCCCTAAATTGTGAATTGCCGGACGAGCACGCGTTTGACACGATCGACAGGGAGAGAGGAGGGAGTGATACCCGATGGAAACTCTACTTCGATGGGGCATCTTCAGTGAAGAAGCGACAACGCAACACCCCTATAATCAGATCTAGGGTAGGCCTTATCTTCGTGACTCCGCAAGGAGGGATAATGCGCTTTGCCTTTTTTCTAATAGAGCCGAGGACAAACAATGAAGCAGAATATGAGGCTTTGATAGCAGGTCTTGAAATCGCTGTTGACATGGAAATCTTAAACCTCCTTATATACGGAGACTCCCAGCTGGTCGTTAGTCAAGTAAACGGTGACTATCAAACGTGCAAACCAGAATTGGTAAAGTACAGAGAGAGAGTGCAACAATTGCTGATTCAAATCCCTTCCTACATTCTGGAAAGTATACTGTGTACGGAAAATAGCAAAACGGATGCATTAGCTAAACTCGCTAAAGAACTGGCTGACGAAAACCTCGATGATGTAAGAATCGTTGTGCAAAGCCGTCGGGTTCTGGCACCAGCGGAAATATCTTCGGAATCGTCTGAAGAAAAGGAAGCGACCAAGCAAACAACCCTACAAATAGAGGATCAAGAAAAGGCTAAGGATTGGAGAGAAGTCTTTATAGACTACTTCAAATCCCGTCGAACACCTGAAGATGCATCCTCAAGACATCAACTCATGAAACGAGCTCTTTCTTTTGCCTTCGTCAATGATACTCTATATAAGAGATCTTTCGACTCTCTATGGCTGAGATGCCTAGAGCCGGAAGAAGCAAGGAGAGCCGTCCAAGAAACTCATGACGGGCTCTGCAGTTCTCATCAAGCCGGGCCGAAGATGAAGCTGAAGATCAAAAGGATGGGCTACTATTGGCCCACAATGATTCAGGACTGCCTCGAATATGTGAAGCAGTGCCACTCGTGCCAAATTCATGGAGACTTCATCCACCAGCATCCAAACCCACTACACCCAACAGTGGCTAGCCGGTTGTTCGAAATGTGGGGAACCGACATAATTGGGCCCATCTAACCAGCGTCATCCAGAGGACATCGGTTCATATCGGCGACAACCGATTACTTCTCTAAGTGGGCAGAAGCAGTACCACTAAGAGAAGTGAAGACGAAGAATATTCTCCATTTCTTCAAGACACACGTCATTTATCGGTTCGGCACTCCGTGATGGATTATCTCCGATAACGGGCCGGCCTATAGAAGTCACAACTGGAGATACTCTTCGATCTATAATCCCCGAGCTAACGGTTTAGCTGAGGCTTTCAACAAAACCTTGACGAAGATTATAAATAAGACGGTGTCCAAAAATAAGAAGGACTGGCATGAGAGACTGCATGAAGCTCTCTGGGCTTACCGGACCACGTTCAAAACGGCCACAAATACAACGCCATTTGCGTTGGTATTCGGCACGGAAGCAGTGCTCCCCTTGGAGATAGAGCTACCCTCTCTACGAGTGGCGGTTCATTACGAGCTAACAGACGAAGAGAATGCTCATCTTCATCTTGAGGAGCTCAACGCCCTCGATGAAACTCGTCTCATGGCGCAGTAAAACCTAGAGGCTTACAAAAGAAGGATGACGCGCTCATACAAAAGACTGACTAGGCCGAGAACATTTCGCCAAGGCGAACTCGTGCTAGTGGTCAAGAGACCTATGATCCCCAATCATGCCAAACGGGGGAAATTCGAGCTGAACTATGAGGGTCCGTACATCATAGACAAAGTCTACCAAGGTGAGGCTTATTTTCTTATGGATATGCATGGCGAAAGACCCTTCAGGCCAATAAACGGCCGTTTCCTGAAAAAATACTACGCCTGACGAGTTACGGCTTAGGTCAATGATAGATGATGACGCCTATGTCCGCTCGCTATCTTCCCAAGCCCAAACTCTATAAGTAGTATCCAGCGAAACCGTTCTCTCCAAAATAGCAACAATGGACCGAAACATTCCTAAATTAACAATGGACCGAAACGTCCTGAAACTAGTTATGGACCGAAACGTCCCTAAACTGACAATGGACCGAAACGTCCTTAAACTAACAACGGACCGAAACGTCCCTAAACTAACGACGGAACGAAACGTTTTTAAACTACTACAAACCACTGCATCCTAGGGCTGACACAAAAAAAACTGTACGTCCACAAGCGGAATGGGCATGGATGAAAACCCGAAAGGGCACTGTGAGTAAAAACAGCAGGGCTACCGGCGAGTTTGTGAAAATCTGAAAGGGCGCAGATTCGTAAAAAAAATTCCTGTGCGCTTGCAGGGTCCTCTCGACCTTGTAAGGAGAAAATACCCGCGTGAGATCCATACGACTCACAAGGGAGCAAAACACTTAGGAATCCTCATGATCCCTAAGGAGAAATTACACTTACAAGATCCTCATGACTTGTAAGGGGAATTCCCCCCTATGAGACCCTCACGGCTCAAAAGATTCAAAAGTCTTAAGATACAGGGACCTGAACCTGTTCTTAAGCCATCATATTCCCCCAAGATGCCCTGCAGGCGGTCAATATTGACCCTTGTATACAATCCATGGGCACAAATAAACGTCTCCCCCACCAAGTTCCGCCAATGGCACAAAATATCCTCATATGGTGAATAGACACTTGTAAGTCCTCTCGACTTATAAGGAGAAAATACTCTTATGAGATCCTTACGACTTATAAGAGAGAACACCACTTAGAAGTCCTCACGATTCTTAAGGAGAACATACACCTATGAGATCCTCACGACTCGTAGGGAGAAACACCATTATGAGACCTTTACGGCTCATGAAGTCAAAAGCTTTAGTCGACAGGATCCTAACCCTGTTTACTAAGCCACCTTTGTTCGAATCGACAGAGGCAAATGATGATTCGCTCCTGGAAATATTCCAGTCGCAGCGATACTGATGCTAAGATTGGTATCATATCTCAAGTTCATACTCGCAACAAAATCAGCGAGCGAAAAATACATATAAAAATAGCCGAAATGATTGGGCAACTCGCAATAAAAAGCAGCGAGTAAAAAGAAAAATAGCCGAAATGATTGGGCACCGCGAAAAATAACCGAAATGATTGGGCAATTGCGACTTTCGCGATATAAAAAGCTGAAATGATAGAGCATCGCGGAAAGAAAAATAAATAAATAAATAAAATAAAATGAAACTTTTGCTCCGCAGGTAAGTCCATACTGACCCCTGTTAGTTATATGTATGCCCTAGAGGCCATTACTATACATGAGATGTATATTGTAGTGGATGCTTTGACATATATAGGGAGGACTTTCTTGCTCGACATGATAGTATGCTATCTGGTTACTCTTTACCTTAACGTGTATACTGATTGTCTCTCTGTTACATGTTGGTAAAGCCCTTAGGATGTGTACTTGACTACCTGGACTATGATGCGGATCATACTAGTGGGGACATGGTAGTCCATAAGTACATCCTTCAAGGTCCCTAGTCGTGGGTGTATCGAGACGGGGCATCGATATACCAGTGTAGACTAGCGTATGCCTTCTCGACCCATGGGCGATGGATGATCCCATATCCATTGGTGTTTGACATCAGAGATGATATACGGGTGCTCAGTGGAGACTGGGTACACTGGACGGACTCGATGAGAACTCCCAGATGGTATTATACCATACGTCAGATGGCAGTTTTCTGGTGACACTGGTGCAGGTTAGTCTGTAGACCCGAGATCGTCATAGAGTCTTGTGTGATTCCCACTGTGCTTTGATTTCCACCTTACCACGTCCAAGAGGGCGTGCAAAACGGTGGTTTTTGGGTACAGTCCCGAGTCACATGGAGGCAATGAGCGATAGGATGGGTTTCGTCTCTCCCGGTATTGGGGGTTGATGTTGCGCTATGCTCGATTGGCCATAACAGGGAAGTCCCTGGCCAGGGCTGGTTTAGAGATTTACTGGTAAGTGTTACCAGTAGTTTCTCGACCCGTTATGAGCCTCATATCGGCATGACTTATCGGTTATTGGGGTCTGACGTTTTAGCACCCCTAGACTTGATATGCGACATATCAGACGAGGAGACCGGACTGTACGGTAGTGTCACTGTCAGGCTTTTACAGGAGTTGGAGCGGGCTTGCTTGCTGATCTTCTGATCGCTCAATACCCGGGTAGCCGTTACGTCCAGCTAGTACCACTGACGGCTTGTGGGTGCTTGATATGATCATCACCTACTGCTGGCATATTGACGAGTCTTTAGAGTCCTACATAGTGGTTGTACTGGCTCAGGCAAAACGAAATAGGAGCGCATATGTGATATGTGCGGGACCGAGAATAATGCGAGTATGTGATACCGTATTCTATTCTCACGAAGTTTGTGTCGATCGGTTATATGCGATATAACCAAGTTATCGAATCAAGGGTTGATTCGATAAGTCGATACATTGGATGTTAGTCGGTTATATGTGATATAACCGGATTATTAAGTCAAGTATTGATTTAATAATTTAGTGTATAATTGTATATGTGATATAATAATTTACATTAACTAACATTGGTTCACTTAAGCATTTATTTTTCTCACTTGTGCACAAGTTAATATATATGTGATATATATTTATTTGTGTACAAATTGTATCATGGTTGTTGATACACATTACATGGGTGTATAAGACTTATACCATACTTATTATAGTATTAGGTTTTTATATTTAAAGTAATTCTAAAATTAGTGGATAATGAGTTCATATGTATGAAGCTTCATGAAGCTTATGTTGCATTGACTTAGTCCACTAGTTTTGTTTTACTTAAGATATTAACTAACCTAACCACTATAATTAGCCATGGTAATGTCTCTACATGAGTTAGTATATGATACTCACTCACCATGGTTAGCTCACTCACTCTCTTGATCATTATCTATTCTCATTTTGAGCTCATCTTCTTCCTCCTTGAAATTCTTGCTAGGGTTTGAAAAAGAGCGAAATACAAAGTGAGAAAAGAAATTCTAAAGTATACCCATTTCCTATTTCACCATTCTCTACTAGACTAGCACTTTAGTTTAGGGTGTTTGCTTCACTCATTCTTTGGTTAGTGAAGTAGAAGCTTGAGTTCGTATTCCCTCGACGTAGATCATCTTCGGCCTCGAAGACTTCAAGCAATACCGTTGCCTTTTCTCATGGAGCCGTCCGAGAGTCCGGGAGTTCGATGATCGCAGCGAAGGGACTACTACAAGGAGCTTAAGAAGTGAAAGACCGATCTACAAAGGTTGTATTTCGTATTCACTTAGTGTTAAATGTGTTTTACTTGCATGTCTTACCCTAATTATCTAGCAAAGATCTTGTTTAGAGTTATTCGGCACGGCTAAAATTTTAATCCGGCATGGTTGATACCTTGTAAAACCTTATTAGAGTGCCTAGTAACCCTACAGTGGTATCAGAGCCTAGCTAGAGCAATAGGCGACGTGTATACGAAGTTAAAACCCCGATCGAACCCAGAAACTACAAAGTAAACCCCTCTATAGAAAAATTTTCAAAACTGGGATTTTTCTGTATTAAAAATACTTAAAAAATTCAGCAGGGTTTTCTAAGAATTACCATGAAAAACGAGCCCCTAAGTCCTCCACGTGGCCGCGGAACCGCGGCAATAACCCACTTCTCGCGGCGGTTCCGCGGCAATAAAATGGAATTAGGGACGGTTCTTTGTGCCGTAACATCCATAGCCATTCCTGCCTTTTTCTGGGTATTTTTAAAACTGACTCAAGTGTTGAGTATTCTGGGGTTTATTTTGTAATCATTGATTCGATCGGAATATTTAATTTCGTTTTGTTTTCCGGATATTTAGAACGTGTTAAAAGGTTCGAACGGATATCAATAACTCATTTTTTCCCGACCCGGAAAATTTCCAAGTGTTGGATTTTTTCCGTTGTTTAAGAACGTCTAAATCGTGCAAGTTACGCAATGGACCCTCTAGAAGACAACAAATCTTAACTCGATTATGTGACCGTCTTGAACTGCCTTTTGAACCTTAAGGTTTGGGGCAGTACGGCACGCCACATGTGAGGCGTTGGCTTGACCCTTCTACGGCTGGACCATTGGTACTGTGGCATGTGATGGATGTTTTTAAACTCCCCTCAAGTGTTGAGAACGATTTAGGAAAACTTGGGTGTTTGATCATTCGATCGGAAAGTTTAACATTGTCTATTTATCTGGAATGTGATACAATATTTAGAATCCACAAGTAGTTATGAGATAACTAATTTGGATGTTATAAACATAGCACTTTAGTCTCATATGATCGGTTGCCACGGAATTTTGATGTGATCAAAAGTCCGTCGCAATCACGTAGCGTACGCGGATATCGCCGGGTAAACTTAATAGATAGCCACGCTCCATAGCCCCGACCAAGTGACTGTAGGAGAACTCCGTAGCCAAAAGCATCCGTTCGGGTGCTCGCGGCAGCGGTGTTCCGCCTTAGTGCACTTCGTCGACGGCATCCGGGGGTGCGGCCGTCTACTAAAGTTTGCGACGAGCATTCGATCAAAATATCGGGAATCTTGTTGAATTGCCCGGCTAAATATTGAAAAGTGTTTTCGATATAGAGACTAAAATGCGGGGTTTATAATTGTTAGGCATGCGATGTCTAAGGAGGTTGCGGATTCCAACTGTTGTAATTTTACACTTTCTTTTCTGCGACCGTAAGTGTAATATGTGATATCGCCGGTTTCGTTGCTATATGTCAACGACAATTGGGGTGCGCATATTTACTTACGTTGATGACATGTGATGTTATGTGTTGCTGGATATGTTATATTGGATCGTCGCGTTTTGAATAGCCGGGGGTTTTATGTGAGATGAGGGTTGTTATTGTCATTCATGTAAAATTAAATGTATGTAATATTCTTTTATTGGGGCACTTCCAGGATGAGGTCGATATCACCATTTGTATATTATTTACTTTTCCACACTAGGATAGACCCAAGGAGGAGAGCACAAGTAACCGGGTTCTGGAGTTCAGTGGAAGACCAACTCGAGGAGTCGAGTCCGGGTCTCCTAACTCTAGAATTGGTAGGGTTTCTTGCCACTCTCGTAGGGGTCTAGAGGTGTGGGTTTGGCTATTCATCGCGATCGTGGAATCCGTGTTTTATAGAGGCTCAAAATAAAACACGGACGTCCGAGTATATCCAATATTTCATATGTTTCTTCTGCTGCGATATCTGTGATGTGATCATTTGATATATTGTGATAAATACTGTATATAGTATATATGATATATTCTATAGGCGTTACTTATGTTTTACACCCGCGCTAGCCCTGTCCCGCTCTGCCGTTAGTTACCTAACCTAAAGGTGCACGAGGGGACATCGAGGCGAATGCGGATGGCATAAGTGTACGTCATATTTATCTGTGATGTTTAGGTGACTTAAATGATGGGACTTCATTAATGTGATTAATGAAAGAAAAGAAACCTAAAAGATGTTGTAGAATCAAATTTTTCAAAAAGGGTAGCTACAGTTTTGCTTTGCATAGTGATATATATGATATATCCCGCACCTTATTCGATGGGGAAAGAGCCGAGATCCCTTCACCGGGAGTGACCTCTTTAGCAAAACTGGCAGATGCTACAACACTCGGTTTGCTTTTGATTGCTTTTGGAGTTTTGCTTTGCATAGTGATGTATATGATATATCCTGCACCTTATTCCATAAGGAAAGAGCCGAGATCCCTTCACCGGGAGTGACCTCTTTAGCAAAACTAATGAAAGTCTCAAAATCACTCCATTTCAAAATTCACTAGATTCTACAACGATATCAAGTTCATTACGCAATAGGTTTTCAGAAAAACCTGTCGTAGCCCTCCGTCATTTCAGATAAGTCCTACTTAGTATTCGTGCTACGTTTGTTGGCCTGCGTCAAGGCGTAGTGTGCGGTAGCTAACTAGTATTTATCTGCTTATGCATATGATGCAGATTGGATTAGGGTAGTCGTGCGACTTTGTTGGCCTGCGTCAAGGGTCGTACGGGTGGGTTTAATTCAATCAAGAAATGACGGGTTGAACTTGACTAGCGCACTATGGTTTGTTAGCCTGCGTCAAGGTCATGGACGCTAGGGGCAAAATATTATCGGGAATTTCAAGTGTTGAAATTTGCAATGAGATTGCATACCTTCTATGAGATAGTTGGATCCCGATACCCACTGCGAGTAATTGTTACTCCTGGGAGAGTTTTACACATTACAATTAGCCGATCAAGTAGGTGTCTAGAAAGGTGTCAATGGGGTTACGCCTCTGGGAAAACGAGCTTTACTTTAATTAGGTCCGTGCGAAAGCACGGGGAACTTCCCTCAAAGTACTGACACTGGCCTGGCTGAAAGATTGGCGAAGTTGTAGGGTGTAATTAATCCCGGCTAGTCTTTCCTTTTAGGGTTTGAAGGAAGATTTGATAAAAACAGTAGGAACCATCCTGATTAGATAAAATAATAACCAATCTGATCTTGCAAGAGTGCACGCAGAGTGTTTTCTTCTCTCTCTTTCCAGGTAGCGACCATGTCACGCCTTAATCAAGATAATAATACGGATATATTGACCGAACCAGCTTGTTATATTGCGCTGGGGAACGTTGATCCCGCTCCAACTTATAATTGTTATAAGACAGAGCAGGAAATTGGGGATTACCAGAAATCCCGTGCCGCCCAAACGAAGAAAGTGCATGCTGATGCATCGTCTTCGGGTATGTTCATTACAGAGAACTGTTTCTCAGTATCCTTTACGTCCTGGGTATGTGATACCGGATCAGGATCCCGTATATGTAGTTTATTACATGGGCTACAGAAAGGTAGAGAACTGAGAACGGGTGATAAGTTTCATGGGATAGAAAACGGTGCAAGTGTTGCAGCCAAGTCTGTTGGTCACTATCACCCTGTATTACAAGAATACATTGATTCTGAATGAATGTTATTAGATACCGAACCTGATATACAACATCATATCAGTCTCTTTATTTTTAAAGAAAGGATATAATTTTGTATTGTTGGATAATGTTTTGAACATTTCCTATATCAAGAGTTGATCGGTTCAGGCACGTTATCTAAAAGCATTGACGTTCTAAATCAAACTACAGTTCTTAGTATACAGAACACACACAAGAGGAAGAGTTCAGAGATGAACGAATCCTTCTTGAGGTATTGTAGATTAGGTCATATCAATGTGACCCGACTAGCTGAAGTTACATAAAGATACATATTTAAATTAGTTTGAATTTACATCTTGTCAAACTTGCCGGTCATGTCACAGAGATAAAATGACCATAGCTCTATTTATTGGAAGCAGAGAAAGAGTTAGTGAACTCTTGGGATGATACATGTTGATATATGAAGGTCCCCTGTCTACATATACCAAGACCAGTTCTTTGTACTTCATTACATTCTCTGATGATCTCTCAAGATTCAGACATATGTTCCTGTTGAAACACAAGTCCGAAGCTTTTGAGATTTTCACGGAATATAAGTAAGAAGTAGAGAACCATAAACTGGGTATAAGTATTATGTCCTTTGATGTGATCAAGGAGGAGAATACTTGAGCACGGGATTCCTGGATTATTCTAAAGGAGAATGAGATTCTCTCTCAGCATTACTCCTCCGTATACACCACAGCACGTCGGTGTATCGGGGCGGAGCAACCACACCCTATTTGATATGGTGCGCTCTATGATGAGTACTACTGAGTTACCTATTTCCTTTAGGGAGTTATGCACTTGTGAAGTTGCATACCTATTGAATAGGGTTCCGATCAAATCAGTTGCCTACCACTTCATATGAGATATGGAAAGGGAAGGGCCCATACCTTAAGTCAGTTAAGATTTGGGGTTGTCCAGCCTATGTCTAAAAGCATAATCCGGACAAGCTCGAGGCAAAGTCAGTTCTGTAGAAGTTTGTTGGATATCCCAAGCATTCGCAAGGGAATATCTTCTACCTAACCGAGGAACAAAAGATGTTTTGTTTCTCAGCATGCCACCTTTGTGAAAGGGAATTTTTTGTGAAGAAATTAATGGTCATGAGGTAGGACTGGAAAGAGTTCCAGCTATACAAACTGCAGCTGATGATTTGGTAGAACCAAAGGATTCAATAGTTTCCGACGAACCTCAGCCTCTCCACCGGTCTAGTAGGGTTCCTCACCCACCTGAGAGATACTTTGGTTTCTCTATGACAGTGGGAGCGAGGACTGCATTATGAGATGATGACCCAACTAGTTTCGAGCTGGCCATCAGGAGTGGGACTCTATAAGAATGGCTGGATGCTTAACGATCTGAGGTGGAATCCTTATATACCAACAAAGTATGGACTTTGGTTGCTTTATCTGAAGGGTTAAATCCCCATCAGGAGCAAGTATATCTTGAGAAGATTAGTTTGTGTACATGGAAAGGTTGAGACTTTCAAAGCTAGACTTGTTAAAGGTTTGCATCATTGACCAGGTATGGATTATGATGAAACCTTTTCTAAGTAATTATGCTTAAGTCCATCCAGATCCTACTTGCCACGGCTACATACCATGACTATGTTATCTGGCGGTTGGGTGTCATGACTGCTTTTCTAAATGATGTTTTAGAAGAGAGAGTCTATAAGTACACAGTCAGAGGGCTTCGTAGACAGTGGGAGCAGCGGAAACGTGTGCAAGATGTTTTATGTGATAAAGCAGGCATCGCGGAGTTGGAACGTCTGTTTTGATGTATTAGTCAAAGAGTTTGACATCATCAAAATGGTAGATGAACCTTGTATATACAAAAAGGTAGTAGGGAGTATGGTGGTGATCCTCGTAGAGTACGTGGATGGCATACTCTTGATAGGGAAGGAGTTTCCTATGCTACGTGAAAGGTTCCTAGGCACTCTCAAGAGGTCTCACAAGGCATCAACCATGCCAATTTCAAATTTTACGGGTGCCTACAAACCCTAATACGGATCGTTGACTAGAGATTAGGCGAAACTTGCAACTAGCTAACAACTTAACTAAAGAGAAAACGGAAATACAACCTTTGTAGATCCGGTCCTCCACGTCCATAACTCCGCAATGAAGTCTCCTCGCTGTCCATATAAAATCCCGGGCTCTAGCGTCGGCTTCATCGGAGAAATGGGCGGGCAAGGTCGTCGGCTTCGTGCCGAAGATGATCTACGTCGAGGCATCACAAGATCAAGCTCCCACTTCACCAAGTCATGAAACTTGTGAAGAAAACACACTCTACTACTTGGCAAGAGGTAGAGGATGAAGAAATAGGAAGTGGGTTCACTTTAGAATTGGATTTCTCACTCATTTTCAAGAGTTGCCATTGATGAAGCATGCTTTCTTCTTTGAAGAAGAAGAAGAAGATGAAGATGATATTATGATAAGTTGATTCAAAAATAAAAAGAAAATCAATACTTATCATAATAATAACCATGGTCAAGTGTAGAGAATAAATCATGGTTAGTGGGAATGGTTAGGGTTAAGCATGGAGACAAAATGGTCACTTGGTCAAAGCTTCATGAAGCTTCAACATCCATCCAAAGAAAGCCACCATTTTGCATTATGCTAATAATTTTCCAAAAAGAATAAATAATTAAATAAATGAATAAGAAAATAAAAACCCTAACCATTACACAACCATGGTTTAATCTTTACACAAACCCAAGAAAACATGTATCATCAAACATGATACAATCATTTGCACAAAAAAGTATATCACATATACAACTTGTACATCCAAGTGAGAAAATCCATTTAAAGTGAACCAATACTAGTTAATGCAAAGTAATATATCAAATATATAATTATACATTAAATCATTAAATCAACACTTGATTTAACGATCCGGTCATATCGCATATAACCGACTAGTATCCTATGTATCGTTTTATCGAATCAATGATTCGATAACTAGGTCATATCGCATACAACCAATCGAAACATCCATCGCGAGAATGAAATGCGGTATCATATACACGCATTATTCTCGGTCCCGCACATATCTCATATGCGCTCCTATTTCGTTTCGCTTGAGCCAGGAAACCTCTGTGTAGGACTCTAAAGACTCGTCAATACGCCGGTAGCAGATGATGATCATATCAAGCACCCACAAGCCGCAAGCAGTCTGCTAAACGTAACGGCCACCCGGGTATTGAGCGATCAGAAGATCGACGAGCAAGCCCGCTCACACTCCTGTGAATCCAACCAGTAACACTTACCATACAGTCCGGTCTGTTCGTCTGATATGTCGCATATCTCGCCTAGGGGTGGTAAACGTCAGACCCCAATAGCTTGATAAGTCGTGTCGATATGAGGTCTACAACAGTTCGAGAAACTACAGGTAACACTTACCAGTAATTCTCAGCAACCCTGGCCAGGGATTTCCGGTTATAGCCAATCGAACACAGCGCAACATCAACTCCCTATACCGGGAGAGACGAATCCCCTCCTATCGCTCATTCCCTCCATGTGATTCGGGACTGTACCCAAAAACCACCGTTTTGCACGCCCTCTTGGACGTGGTAAGGTGGAAATCAAAGCACAGTGGGAACCACACAAGACTCTATGACGATCTCGGGTCAACAGACTACTCTGTACCAGTGTCACCAGAGAACTGCCATCTGACGTAAGGTATAATACCATCTGGGAGTTCTCGGCGAGTCCGTCCAGTGTACCCAGTCTCCACTGAGCACCCGTATATCATCTCCGATGTCAAACACCAATGGATATGGGATCATCCATCGCCCATCTGTATGGGTCGAGAAGGTATACGCTAGTCTACTCTGGTATATCGATACCCCGTCTCGATACACCCATGACTAGGGACCTTGAAGGATGTACTTATGGACTACCATGTCCCCACTAGTATGATCCGCATCATAGTCCAGGCAGTCAAGTACACATCCTAAGGGCTTTACCAACATGTAACAGAGAGACAATCAGTGCACACGTTAAGGTAAAGAGCAACCAGATAGCATACTATCATGTCGAGCAAGAAAGTCCTCCCTATATATGTCCCAGCATCCACTACAATATACATCCTATGTATAGTAATGGCCTCTAGGGCATACATATAACTAACAATCTCCCACTTGCACTAGGGCCATATGATAGCAGTGGTTGAAGTATCTCATACTCAACCATCCCATAAAAGTCTCTCTCTGGGAAAAGGCCTTTGTGAGTGGATCCGCCGTGTTGTCCTCTGAGTCTACTCTCCTAACCTTGATCCCCTGGAGATCAACCATCTCCATGATCAGGTAATACTGCCTTAGAATATGTCTGGATCACTGATGGGACGGACGTTCCTTGGCATAAGCCACTACCCTATTGTCACACAATGGGAGGAACTAAGTTCATCTCATGAACTAATATACAGCCAGACAGCCTCTTTGGTAGCATCTTAAGTAGCGATGTATTCAGCCTTAATCGTCTAGTATGTCACGGTATCTTGCTTGGAACTCTTCCAACATACCGCCCCTTTACTGAGGGTAAAGACAATGCCTGTGACTGACACTCAGTCGTCTTTATCACTCTGGAACACTTCCAGTGATTCTTCCCAGGATCGATTGATACCATCTCACTACAACTAGTGAGAGTCCTAACATCCAATTAGATCTATCTCATAGATCCAAAACCCAGAATTTAGGAGGTATCATTATGATCCTATATGGAGAATCATTGTGATAAGCGGAGATTGACCGAGCGTAGCATAGGAAACTTCTTTCTTATCAAAAGTATGTCATCCACGTACTCTACGAGGATCGCCACCATACTCCCTACTATCTTTTTGTTTATACAAGGTTCATCTACCATTTTGATGATGTCAAACTCTTTGACTAACACATCAAAACAGACGTTCCAACTCCGCGATGCCTGCTTTATCCTTTAAAGCATCTTGTACACGTTTCCGCTGCTCCCACTGTCTACGAAGCCCTCTGGCTGTGTACTTATAGACGTTCTCTTCTAAAACATCATTTATAAAAGCAGTCATGGCACCCAACCGCCAGATATCGTAGTCATGGTACGTAGCCGTGGCAAGTAGGATCTGGATGGACTTAAGCATAGCTACTTAGAAAAAGTTTCATCATGATCCACACCTGGTCAATGATGCAAACCTTTAACAAGTCTAGCTTTGAAAGTCTCAACTTTTCCATGTACACCAAGTAATCTTCTCAAGATATACTTGCTCCTGATGGGGATTTAACCCTTCAGATAAAGCAACTAAAGTCCATACTTTGTTGGTGTATAAGGATTCCATATCAGATCACTAAGCATCCAGCCATTCTTACAGAGTCCCACTCCTGATGGCCAGCTCGAAACTAGTTGGGTCATCATCTCATGATGCAATCCTCGCTCCCACTGTCATAGAGAAACCGAAGTATCTCTCAGGCGGGTGAGGAACCTTACTAGATCGGCGGAGAGGCTGAGGTTCGTTGGAATCTACTGAATCCCTTGGTTCTTTCAAATCATCAGCTGCAGTTTATATAGCTGGAACATTTCCAGTTCTACATAACAGACCTTGCCTCGAGCTTGTCCGGATTTTGCTTTTCAGACATAGGCTGGACAACCCCAAATCTTAACTAACTTAAGAGATGGGCTCTTCCCTTATCATATCAAATATGAAGTGGTAGGCAACTGATATGATTTGAACCCTATTCAATAGGTATGCAGCTTCTCAAGTGCATAACTCTCAAAAAGGAAACAGGTAACTCAGTAGTACTCATCATAGAGCACACCTTATCATATAGGGTGTGATTGCTCCGCCCCGATATACCATCGTGCTATGGTGTATTCGGAGGAGTAATGCTGAAAGAGAATCTCATTCTCCTTTAGAATAGTCCAGGAATTCCGTGCTCAAGTATTCTCCTCCCTGATCACATCAAAGGACATAATACTTATACCCTCTATTGGTTCTCTACTTCTAGCTTATATTCTGTGAATATCTCAAAAGGTTCGGACTTGTGTTTTAACAGGAACATAGGTCTGAATCTCGAAAGATCATCAGAGAATGTAATGAAGTACAAAGAACCGGTCTTGGCATGTGTAGACAGGGGACCTTACATACATCAACATGTATCATCCCAAGAGTTTACTAACTCTTTCTCTGTTTCCAGTAAACAGAGCTATGGTCATCTTATCTTTGTGACATGACTGGCAAGTTTCACAAGATATAAATTCAAACAAGATTTAAATATGCATCTTCATGTAACTTCAGCTAGTCTGGTCGCATTGATATGACCTAGTCTACAATACCTCAAGAAAGATTCGTTCAGTTCTGAACTCTTCCTCTTGTGTATGTTCTGTATACTAAGAACTGTAGTTTGATTTAGAACATTAATGCTTTTAGATAACGTGCCTGAACCGATCAACTTTTGATATAGGAAATGTTCAAAACATTATCCAACAATACAAAATTTTATCATTTCTTTACTGATAAAGAGACTGATATGATTTTGTATATCAGGTTCGGTATCTAATAACATTCGTTCAGAATCAATGTATTGGTAATACAGGGTGACAGTGACCAACAGACTTGGCTGCAACTCTTGCCCCGTTTTCTGCCTCATGAAACTTATCACCCGTTCTCAGTTCTTTACCTATCTG
The DNA here is from genome assembly GCA_030015575.1 of Agapanthus africanus. Taxonomy (NCBI): domain Eukaryota; kingdom Viridiplantae; phylum Streptophyta; class Magnoliopsida; order Asparagales; family Amaryllidaceae; genus Agapanthus; species Agapanthus africanus. Next base: position 494,694,167 of record CM057348.1, on the reverse strand, counting down.
TAGCCCATGTAACATATTACATATGCGGGATCCTGATCCGGTATCATATACCCAGGACGTAAAGGACACTGAGAAACAGTTCTATATAATGAACACACCCGAAGATGATGCATCAGTATGCACTCTCTTCGTTTGGGCGGCACGGGAATTCTGGTATTCCCCAATTTCCTGCTCTGTCTTATAACAATTATAAGTTGGAGCGGGACCAACGTTCCCCAGCTCAGTATAACAAGCGGGTTCGGTCAATAATCCGTATTATTATCTTGATTAAGGCGTGAAATGGTCGCTACCTGGAGAGAGAGAGAAGAAAACACTCAGCGTGCGCTCTTGCAAGAATAGATTGGTTTTTATTTTATCTAATCTGGATGGCTCCCACTGCTTTTTATCAAATCTTCCTTCAAACCCTAAAAGGAAAGACTAGCCGGAATTAATTACACACTACAAGTTCGCCAATCTTTCAGCCAGGCCAGTGTCGGTACTTTGAGGGAGGTCCCCCGTGCTTTCGCACGAACCTAATTAATGTAAACCTCGTTTTCCCAGAGGCGTAACCCCGTTGACACCTTTCTAGACACCTACTTGATCGGCTAATTGTAATATGTAAAACTCTCCCAGGAGTAACAATTACTCTCAGCGGGTATCGGGATCCAACTATCTCATAGAAGGTATGCAATCTCATTGCAAATTTCAACACTTGAAATTCCCGATAATATTTTGCCCCTAACCTCCTATGACCTTGACAAAGGCCAACAAACCATAGGATGCTAGTCAAGTTCAACCCGTCATTTCCTGATTGAATTAAACCCACCCGCACGGCCCTTGACAAAGGCCAACAAGGTCGCACGACTACCCTAATCCAATCTGCATCATATGCAAAAGCAGATAAGCACCAGTTAGCTACCGCACACTGCGCCTTGACAAAGGCCAACAAACGCAGCACGAATACTAACTACTACTTATCTGAAATGACGGAGGGCTACGACGGGTTTTTCTGAAAACCTATTGCGTAATGAACTTGAAATCGTTGTAGAATCAAATGATTTTAAAATGGAGTGTTTTTGAGGCTTTTCTAGTTTTGCTAAAGGAGTCACTCCCGGTGAAGGGATCGTCGGTCCTTTCCTCGTCGAATGAGGTGCGGGATATATCATATATATCACTGTGCAAAGCAAAAACTCTTAAAAGCAATCAAAAGACAAACCGAGTGTGTAGCATCTGCCAGTTATTGCTAAAGGAGTCACTCCCGGTGAAGGGATCTCGGTCCTTTCCTCATCGAATAAGGTGCAGGATATATCACATATACCTCTGTGCATGGCAAGAACTGTAGCTACCTGTTTTAATTTTGAAATTCAATTCTACAACATCTTAGGTTTCTTTTATTTCATTAATCACATTAATGAAGTCCCATCATTTAAGTACCTAAACATCACAGATAAATACGACGTACACTTATGCCATCCGCATTCGCCTCGATGTCCCCTCGTGCACCGTTAGGTTAGGTAACTAACGACAGAGCGGGGCAGGGCTAGCGCGGGTGTAAAACATAAGTAACGTCTATATAATATATCATATATACTATATACTGTATCTATCACAAAACATCACATGATCACATCACAAATATCGCAGCAGAAGAATCATATGAAATATTGGATATACTAGGACGTCCGTGTTTTCAATACGAGCCAGTATAAAACACGGATTCCACGGTCGTGATGAATAGCCAAACCCACACCCCTAGACCCCTACGAGAGCAGCAAGCAACCCTACCAATTCTGGAGTTAGGAGACCCGGACTCGACTCCTCGAGTTGGTCTTCCACTGGACTCCAGAACCCGGTTACTTGTGCCCTCCTCCTTGGGTCTATCCTAGTGCGGAAAAGTAAATAATATACAAACGGTGACATCTTCCGCAACCTGGAAGTGCCTCAATAAAAGAATATTACATACAAGTTTTTACATGAATCAAAATAAAAAACACTCATCTCACATAAAAAAAACCCCGGCTATTCAAACACGACGATCCAATATAACATATCCAGCAACACATAACATCACATGTCATCAACGTAAGTAAATATGTCCATCCCAATTGTCGTTGACATATAGCAACGAAACCGGCGATATCACATATTATACTTACGGTCACAGAAAAGAAAGTGTAAAACTACAACAGTTGGAATCCGCAATCTCTTTAGACATCGCATGCCTAATCAAATGAATCCCTTAGACATCGCATGCCTAACAATTATAAACCCCGCATTTTAGTCTCAAAATCGAAAACTCTTTTCAATATCAAGTCGGGCAATTCAACAAGATTCCCGACATCCTGATCGAATGCTCGTCGCAAACTTCAGTAGGCGGCCGCACCCCCGACGCCGTCGACGAAGTGCACCAAGGCAGAACACCGCTGCCGCGAGCACCCGAACGGATGCTTTCGGCGACGGGGTTCTCCTACAGTCGCTTGGTCGGGGCTATGGGGCGAGGCTGTCTATTAAGTTTACCCGGCGAGTATCCGCGTACGCTACGTGATTGCGACGGACTTTTGATCACATCAAAATTCCGTAGCAACCGATCAAGTGAGACTAAACTGCTATGTTTATAGCATTCATTCAGTTATCTCATAACTACTTGTGAATTCCAATTATTGTATCACATTCCAGATAATTAGAAAATGTTAAACTTTCCGATCGAACATTCAAACACCCAAGTTTTCCCGATACAGATCAACACATGAAATAAGTTTAAAAACATTCACTTCGTGCCTCAGTACCAACGGTCCAGCCGTAGAAGGGTCAAGCCAACGCCTCAGATGTGGCACGCCGTACTGCCCCAAACCCGAAGGTTCAAAGGGCAGTTCAAGACGGTCACATAATCGAGTTAAGGTTTGTTGTCTTCTAGAGGGTCCATTGCGTTACTTGCACTACTTAGAACGTTATTAAACCACGGAAATATCCAACACTTGGAAATTTCCCGACAGGGGAAAAAGTGGGTATTTATATCCGGTCGAACTTTTTAACATATTCAACAAATTATCCGGAAAACACTTAGACAAAATTTGATAATCAGATCGAATCTACGAACTCCCTATACAACCCAGAAAACTCAACTCTTGAGTTCAGATTAAAAATTCCCAGGAAAACCAGCACTGAAAAATAGGAATTACTGTGCAAAATTCAACTGAAGAAGGGACAAAATGAGCGCGGAACTGCCGCAATAGGTGGCTAATGCCGCGGTTCCGCCGCGCTTTAGAGAGATCATTAGGTAATTTTTGCACCGTAATTCTTAGAAATTCCTGTTGAATTTTTTAAGAATTTTTAATCTGGAAAAAACCTAGTTTTTGAAAAAAGTCCAGAGAGCAATTTCGGGTTAGGGTTTTGATTCGATCGGACTTCAAACTCCGTCTACGCTTCGCCTAAGGCTCTAGCTAGGCTCTGATACCAATGAAAGGTTCCTAAGCACTCTCAAGAGGTCTCACAAGGTATCAACCATGCCAATTTCAAATTTTACGGGTGCCTACAAACCCTAATACGGATCGTTGACTAGAGATTAGGTGAAACTTGCAACTAGCTAACAACTTAACTAAAGAGAAAACGGAAATACAACCTTTGTAGATCCGGTCCTCCACCTCCATAGCTCCGCAATGAAGTCTCCTCGCTGTCCATATAAAATCCCGGGCTCTAGCGTCGGCTTCATCGGAGAAATTGGCGGGCAAGGTCGTCGGCTTCGTGCCGAAGATGATCTACGTCGAGGCATCACAAAATCAAGCTCCCACTTCACCAAGTCATGAAACTTGTGAAGAAAACACACTCTACTACTTGGCAATAGGTAGAGGATGAAGAAATAGGAAGTGGGTTCACTTTAGAATTGGATTTCTCACTCATTTTCAAGAGTTGCCATTGATGAAGCATGCTTTCTTCTTTGAAGAAGAAGAAGAAGATGAAGATGATATTATGATAAGTTGATTCAAAAATAAAAAGAAATCAATACTTATCATAATAATAACCATGGTCAAGTGTAGAGAATAAATCATGGTTAGTGGGAATGGTTAGGGTTAAGCATGGAGACAAAATGGTCACTTGGTCAAAGCTTCATGAAGCTTCAACATCCATCCAAAGAAAGCCACCATTTTGCATTATGCTAATAATTTTCCAAAAAGAATAAATAATTAAATAAATGAATAAGAAAATAAAAACCCTAACCATTACACAACCATGGTTTAATCTTTACACAAACCCAAGAAAACATGTATCATCAAACATGATACAATCATTTGCACAAAAAAGTATATCACATATACAACTTGTACATCCAAGTGAGAAAATCCATTTAAAGTGAACCAATACTAGTTAATGCAAAGTAATATATCAAATATATAATTATACATTAAATCATTAAATCAACACTTGATTTAACGATCCGGTCATATCGCATATAACCGACTAGTATCCTATGTATCGTTTTATCGAATCAATGATTCGATAACTAGGTCATATCGCATACAACCAATCGAAACATCCATCGCGAGAATGAAATGCGGTATCATATACACGCATTATTCTCGGTCCCGCACATATCTCATATGCGCTCCTATTTCGTTTCGCTTGAGCCAGGAAACCTCTGTATAGGACTCTAAAGACTCGTCAATACGCCGGTAGCAGATGATGATTATATCAAGCACCCACAAGCCGCAAGCGGTCTGCTAAACATAACGGCCACCCGGGTATTGAGCGATCAGAAGATCGACGAGCAAGCCCGCACACACTCCTGTGAATCCAACCAGTAACACTTACCATACAGTCCGGTCTGTTCGTCTGATATGTCGCATATCTCGCCTAGGGGTGGTAAACGTCAGACCCCAATAGCTTGATAAGTCGTGTCGATATGAGGTCTACAACAGTTCGAGAAACTACAGGTAACACTTACCAGTAATTCTCAGCAACCCTGGCCAGGGATTTCCGGTTATAGCCAATCGAACACAGCGCAACATCAACTCCCTATACCGGGAGAGACGAATCCCCTCCTATCGCTCATTCCCTCCATGTGATTCGGGACTGTACCCAAAAACCACCGTTTTGCACGCCCTCTTGGACGTGGTAAGGTGGAAATCAAAGCACAGTGGGAACCACACAAGACTCTATGACGATCTCGGGTCAACAGACTACTCTGTACCAGTGTCACCAGAGAACTGCCATCTGACGTAAGGTATAATACCATCTGGGAGTTCTCGGCGAGTCCGTCCAGTGTACCCAGTCTCCACTGAGCACCCGTATATCATCTCCGATGTCAAACACCAATGGATATGGGATCATCCATCGCCCATCTGTATGGGTCGAGAAGGTATACGCTAGTCTACTCTGGTATATCGATACCCCGTCTCGATACACCCACGACTAGGGACCTTGAAGGATGTACTTATGGACTACCATGTCCCCACTAGTATGATCCGCATCATAGTCCAGGCAGTCAAGTACACATCCTAAGGGCTTTACCAACATGTAACAGAGAGACAATCAGTGCACACGTTAAGGTAAAGAGCAACCAGATAGCATACTATCATGTCGAGCAAGAAAGTCCTCCCTATATATGTCCCAGCATCCACTACAATATACATCCTATGTATAGTAATGGCCTCTAGGGCATACATATAACTAACACTACGCTCGGTCAATCTCCGCTTATCACAATGATTCTCCACATAGGATTAAAGTGATACCTACTAAATCCTGGGTTTTGGATCTATAAGATAGATCTAATTGGATGTTAGGATACTCACTAGTTGTAGTGAGATGGTATCAATTGATCCTGGGGAGAATCACTGGAAGGGTTCCAGGGTGATAAGAACGACTGAATGTCGGTCACAGGCATTGTCTTTACCCTCAGTAAAGGGACGGTATGTTGGAAGAGTTCCAAGAAAGATACCGTGGCATACTAGACGATAAAGGCTGGATACATCGCTACCAAAGATGCTACCAAAGAGGAAGTCTGGGTATATGTTAGTTCATGAGATGAACTTCGTTCCTACCATTGTGTGACAATGGAGTTGTGGCTTATACCTAGGAACGCCCGTCCAATCAGTGATCCAGACATATTCTAAGGCAGTGTCACCTGATCATGGAGATGGTTGATCTCCAGGGGATCGAGGTTAGGAGAGTAGACTCAGAGGACAACATGGCGGATCCACTCACAAAGGCCTTTTCCCAGAGAGAGACTATTATGGGATGGCTGAGTATGAGATACTATAACCACTGTTATCAGATGGCCCTAGTGCAAGTGGGAGATTGTTAGTTATATGTATGCCCTAGAGGCTATTACTATACATGAGATGTATATTGTAGTGGATGCTTGGACATATATAGGGAGGACTTTCTTGCTCGACATGATAGTATGCTATCTGGTTACTCTTTACCTTAACGTGTATACTGATTGTCTCTCTGTTACATGTTGGTAAAGCCCTTAGGATGTGTACTCGACTACCTGGACTATGATGCGGATCATACTAGTGGGGACATGGTAGTCCATAAGTACATCCTTCAAGGTCCCTAGTCGTGGGTGTATCAAGACGGGGCATCGATATACCAGTGTAGACTAGCGTATGCCTTCTCGACCCATACAGATGGGTGATGGATGATCCCATATCTATTGGTGTTTGACATCAGAGATGATATACGGGTGCTCAGTGGAGACTGGGTACAGTGGACGGACTCGCCGAGAACTCCCAGATGGTATTATACCTTACGTCAGATGTCAGTTCTCTGGTGACACTGGTGCAGGTTAGTCTGTAGACCCGAGATCGTCATAGAGTCTTGTGTGATTCCCACTGTGCTTTGATTTCCACCTTACCACGTCCAAGAGGGCGTGCAAAATAGTGGTTTTTGGGTACAGTCCCGAGTCACATGGAGGCAATGAGCGATAGGATGGGTTTCGTCTCTCCCGGTATTGGGGGTTGATGTTGCGCTATGCTCGATTGGCCATAACAGGGAAGTCCCTGGCCAGGGCTGGTTTAGAGATTTACTGGTAATTGTTACCAGTAGTTTCTCGACTCGTTATGAGCCTCATATCGGCATGACTTATCGGTTATTGGGGTCTGACGTTTTACCACCCCTAGACTTGATATGCGACATATCAGATGAGGAGACCGGACTGTACGGTAGTGTCACTGTCAGGCTTTTACAGGAGTTGGAGCGGGCTTGCTTGCTGATCTTCTGATCGCTCAATACCCGGGTAGCCGTTACGTCCAGCTAGTACCGCTGACGGCTTGTGGGTGCTTGATATGATCATCACCTACTGCCGGCGTATTGACGAGTCTTTAGAGTCCTACATAGAGGTTGTACTGGCTCAGGCAAAACGAAATAGGAGCGCATATGTGATATGTGCGGGACCGAGAATAATGCGAGTATGTGATACCATATTCTATTCTTGCGAAGTTTGTGTCGATCGGTTATATGCGATATAACCAAGTTATCGAATCAAGGGTTGATTCGATAAGTCGATACATTGGATGTTAGTCGGTTATATGTGATATAACCGGATTATTAAGTCAAGTATTGATTTAATAATTTAGTGTATAATTGTATATGTGATATACTAATTTACATTAACTAACATTGGTTCACTTAAGCATTTATTTTTCTCACTTGTGCACAAGTTAATATATATGTGAAATATATTTATTTGTGTACAAATTGTATCATGGTTGTTGATACACATTACATGGGTGTATAAGACATATACCATACTTATTATAGTATTAGGTTTTTATATTTAAAGTAATTCTAAAATTAGTGGATAATGAGTTCATATGCATGAAGCTTCATGAAGCTTATGTTGCATTGACTTAGTCTACTAGTTTTATTTTACTTAAGATATTAACTAACCTAACCACTATAATTAGCCATGGTAATGTCTCTACATGAGTTAGTATATGATACTCACTCACCATGGTTAGCTCACTCACTCTCTTGATCATTATCTATTCTCATTTTGAGCTCATCTTCTTCCTCCTTGAAATTCTTGCTAGGGTTTGAAAAAGAGTGAGATACAAAGTGTGAAAAGAAATTCTAAAGTGTACCTATTTCCTATTTCACCATCCTCTACTAGACTAGCACTTTAGTTTAGGGTGTTTGCTTCACTAATTCTTTGGTTAGTGAAGTAGAAGCTTGAGTTCGTATTACCTCGACGTAGATCATCTTCGGCCTCGAAGACTTCAAGCAATATTGTTGCCTCTTCTTATGGAGCCGTCCGAGAGTCCGAAAGTTCGATGATCGCAGCGAAGGGACTACTACAAGGAGCTTAAGAAGTGAAGGACCGATCTACAAAGGTTGTATTTCGTATTCACTTAGTGTTAAATGTGTTTTACTTGCATGTCTTACTCTAATTATCTAGCAAAGATCTTGTTTAGAGTTATTCGGCACGGCTAAAATTTTAATCCGGCATGGTTGATGTCTTGTAGAACCTTATTAGAGTGCCTAGTAACCCTACAACCCCTGTATACAATCCATGGGCATAAACAAAAAAGGGAACCACATGTCCCAATAAACTCTGTCAAAGGGAAAGTCAGATCTCGACAGCAACATCTGCATCCCAGAAGACCAACAATGGCGTTCCACCTCATGCCAGCAAGGCACGGACGCGACACCACCAATCGGAGCCACGACAAAGTCCCTAGTTTCAAGACTCTACGGTTCACAGACAACCTAGAGTCAGCCCCGACACCGCAGAAAGCGGAGCACATCATCCAATGACCCCATTGTGGAAACACGTCATCCAATGACTCCGTCTCGGAAATACGTCAGCAAATGCCCTCCGTCTCGGAAACATGTCAGCCAGTGACCTCCGTCTTGGAAATACGTCAGCAAATGACCTCCGTCTCGGAAACACGTCACCAAACAACCTTCGTCTCAGAAATACATCAGCAAATGACCTCCGTCTAGGAAACAAGTCAGCAAACGATCTCCATCTCGGAAATACGTCAGCCAATGACCCCCGTCTCGAAAATACGTCAGCAAATGACCTCCATCTTGGAAATACGTCAGCAAACGACCTCCGTCTCGGAAATACGTCAGAAAATGACCTCCGTCTCGGAAGCACGTCATCGAATGACCCCGTCTCGGAAATACGTCAGCAAATGACCTCCATCCCGGAAATACGTCAGCAAACGACCTCCGTCTCGGGAATACGTCAGCAAACGACCTCCGTCTCAGAAACACGTCAGCAAACGACCTCCGTCTCGGAAATACGTCAGAAAATGACCTCCGTCTCGGAAACACGTCAGCAAATGACCTCTGTCTCGGAAACACGTCACCAAATGACGTACATCTCGGAAACACGTCAGCAAATGATCTTCGACTCGGAAACAAGTCAACTCACCAACCACTTACGAGTCCTCTCGACTTGAAAGGGAGAAAATTCTCTTGTGAAATCCTTATGACTCTCAATAGAAAACGCACTTAGGAATCCTCACGATTCCTGAGGAGGAAATACACCTACGAGATCCTCTCGACTCGTAGGGAGAAAAGTCTTTATGAGACCCTCACGGCTCATAAAGTTGAAAAGTCTTAAGCAGCAGACCTGAACTTGTTTCCTAAGCCATCGCTACCCTACAAAGGGTTCAAGATGAACTGTTATCCATCATCTACAGGCTACATTTGCTAAAGTAACACGCCAACAACACAGCAAGAAAAGAAAGCGATAATAGGAGATAAAAAAATGTGTCTTTTATTCATGAATTCAATTGAGTACAAGATACATCATATAAAAGAATTAAAAAAATGAATGAAAGCTTGTTATTCATAGATTACAAATTTTCAGTCGATACAAAATCGGCTACCGAGAAGGAGGAATCTTCAGCAAGTCAGCAAGCCGCTCACGCACTCCTCTCAACTCCTTTTCATGGTCAGACACCGCGGCCAACTCCGCTTCAATTCGAGCCCATTGCTGCAAACATGATGAAATTTTATCATCGATTTCCCGCTGAGCAACTTCGCGACTCTGCGTAACCCGCCCCGTGAAGTCGAGCTTCTGCCTCAGTACCAGCCCGTCAGAAATACATCGTTGGAGACCTTCAAAAATAGCTTTCAGCTGCGCAACATTCGCTTCGACCTGGGCACGCAATTGGACAGACTCGAAGGAAGCCACCTCACGTTCCTTCCGTCTCAGGGTCTCCTCTTGTTCAAAATGGCAAAGGAAAAGAATACTCTTCTCAACCCATGCAGCCCGCTGGGAGTTCAAAGCTAACACTTCAGGAGCGAGATGCTTGAGCTCAATCTTATGCAGGCAGACCTCGATCTTTCTGCAGTAATTAACCCAAGACTCGACGATGCCTTCATCATGAAAGTTCACGAGCATCACCAGCATGGGATTAACCTCAGCAGCAAAGTCTGCGGCAGATGCGAGGGTCTCGGCGTCAAGATCCTCGACAAACTCGCTCAACATTCGCAGGCTCGTCGCAGCATACCTGGAAAATGGGCGTTTAGCAAAGGGCCTTGCCAGCATTGGGATTCGAGACTCGAAGGGAGCTGGAGTCGGTGCGATTGCTGCAAAACAAATTATGGTCAGATGTCGACTCGGGAGGTAAAGAAAATACACGAGCAATGGAGTCTACTATACCGGCTGCGACAGGTGGTAAAGTTAGGAGTACCAGAGGAGTGGCTATTCTCTCGTCCCCTCCTCCAATATGTAATGCTGTAATCAATTCAAAAAAGAATTAGCAACGACATGGTTGCCCGTAAAAGAAAGAAAAGGATGTCGGTTAAAAACTATACTCACCGACACCAGCAGGCAGGACGATTTCTGACTCGAAGGAGAAATGAGGGTTCAACACCTGATACAGATGGTCGAAAAGGACTCCTGCAGAATTGCGACAATATACTGTCAATACAAGGAAGATGGTATCCATAATTTAAATTAAATAAATCGCAAACCCATACCTTCCAGCATTTGAGAGAACACGAGAGAAGGCAAAGGGACGGCGACCGTCAGAGCAGCAACTGGTGACGCTTCTTCGGGTGGCACAACCTCAGCGTTCACCACACCTACACTCAAAACAAACAAAATGTCATCAGAGGGGAATGAAAGGGATTGCGAAATAAAAAGTAAACAACGACCCAAGACCTACCTGATGGGTCATCAGCCAAAACCGTGACGGAAGCATCACTAGGCGCAGTGGCTTCTTCGCTCTCCTTCAGTGGAATAGTTTCGGCGCCCGTGGATTCATCCCCTGATTCGATGAGAGTCGTCGTTACGCTTGCGATGCCCACCGATATCAGGGAGCCGCAAGGGAAAAGAGCGGCTGTTTGGGCAGTCTTAGACTCCCGAGAGAGAGTAGCTGCTTCGGGCTTTGTGGTCGCCGTCATCTTACCTGCCATCTCATCGCCAGGACTTGGCCCTGCAGGATATGGTATATAAGAATTTGAAGATCAAGTTTTGATAAAAGACTCAACGTTACGTTACCTTCGGGCAGCTTTTCGATTTCTTCCCGAACCACGCACGCAACCTGTCTATGGGCGGTAGACAGGGCAGCTGGAGCATCCTTGGGAGGAATAGCGATAGATGGGGTAGTGCTTGAACCGGCACCCACAGCCAAGCTGGCATCGCGTTCCCTCACCACACGCTTCCTACGCTTCTTTTCGGTCTGAGCGGCGAGAAGCGATCTCCTCAAGAACTCCGTCAAAGGGACGTCATCGTCCGAACCAAGCTCTGCCTCTGGAGCCATTACGACGTCTGTCATCGGCTGCTTAAGTGAAGCCTCCTGCGGTACTGTCGGGGGAGCTGGGGCCACAATAGCTGGCTCTGGAAGCATTGCTGCATCACCACTCAGGATCGGTACCGCACTTGGAATAACCCGAGTCAAGGTAGTCCCTGCAATAAAATAAAACAGAGGGTCAAACCACGAATAAATAAAAAGGGAATGGAGGCACAATGAGCCGAAGTATACCCAGGCCCAAAGAAGCACGGAGCCTCTCTTCCTCTTCAAATGTTTTGAGGGAAGCCGCGAAAGCCTCTTCGGCAGAGATACCTGTTGAAGAAGAAAGCGTCAGTAAAAGCATAATAAAAAAAAGATAACCGCGGAAAGATGCGGCTGAAGTCTACCTGACTGTGCGATAGTGATCAGTGCTGCTTCATCGCGAGCCAGTCGCTCGGAAGCCACAAGGGCAGCTTGAAGATCAATATCATCCGCAGGCGCTATAAATAGACCCTCATTGGTCCCGTACTCGCACAAGCCTTCGCTGTAGGAAGCATGGGGCTCCTGGCCGAGTACAACGTCCGCAGAAAATAGCGACTTCTTCTTTTTCTGCGAGCAGGCTCCAGCGGACGATGATAGGATCTTGCGCTTGGCGAGCAATATTGGGCGACGAGTCTCGATCTCCGTACCTGTCCCAGACTTCGGGGACGCTGCAGCTGCCATTTCTGTAGGAACTCGGGGTAGAGGCTTCTCAGGGAAAGCGCGCAGGACCTTAGCCACAGCAGCTTCTCTTAAGGTAGGACCAACAGTGGTCCGTCGCTTTAAGAGAACAACTGGATTACCGGCGGGGACCGCACCTTTGCGATCGAGCAAAAGCCGTCTTTCTTCCCTAATAACAGCACCCATCAAATGCTGGTACCACGCCACGTATGTGTTCGAGATTTTCGGGACGTAGCTCGGCTCGCTGATAAAAAAGTTGGATCCGGTGTTCAGCCGCATGAAATCGTGTAGCGCGTTGTGGATACCCTCTTCCGTGGCAACTGGATCAGCTAGGAAAGCCTCTAGCGGGACAGCCTGATCGTAGCTCGACTGTTGAGCGAACCGGTGCGGGTTGTACCTCATGAACAACGTCGAGTCATTCTGCCTGAACACCAAAAAGCCCGGCCTGATTGAGTACAGATGCAGAATCTCCCGAGCCTTCAATATAGAAGCCCCGTCTTTAAAGGTGTCCCACAGCGGCTGCACCGTCTTAGTGGATTCCTTACCGATAGTTAAAACCTTATCGACAAAGGTCATGCCATCTCCAACTGTACGTGGGCGAAGGACCAGACCCCGAGCCTCCCGCTGTGATGGATTTAAAATGGATGCGTCAACTAGGAGCATAATCAGAGGGAAGTTATAACTGTCGTTGAAACAGGGCCGTTTGTGGGCTCTAAACACGCCAAGCACGTGCAGCTCAATCCACGATGTAAAATAGTGCAACGAGAGAATGATGGGCTGTACCCCTGGCTGAGTGGTGTCTGCCGCTAAGCTGAGGCCATGATACAGGTGAGCCAACCCAGCGATCCCAACGGCCACTCGCGTTCCCGCAACCATGCGGTGGGCTGGGTAAAAGACTGATGGCCTCATATAATGAGGGTGCATTGGAAGCACAAACCAGTTCAACCACAAGCTAATAAACCCCAGCAAGAACGTCTCTTCATCGATGTCTGAAGCAGCATGCTCTGCGAAAGGAACGACCGGGGTATCCAGAATAAAAAAATCTTTTTAAATATGCTTCCGCCGTCGGCTGGATATCCAAACTAAAACTAAACGGATCGTCAAGCTTGGCGAACATCACGGCTTGCTTTGATAAGACCTCCGGACGAAGAAAATGAGCGATGAAGTCTGCGAAGCTGACTCCATACCCTCCGGACTCCAGAAATAGACTTTCATAAATATTCAACACCTTGATCAAACTCAGGAATCGGTGTTGAATGGCGTTCTCCGGGGTAAGGCCCATTACCACTAATTTGGTGGCAAAGATGTACTCGTCAGGAGGAAGTAGTTCTTCGTAATGTTCCCCCTGACGAATAAGCCAGAGATCTCCATGAACTCCTCCAAAGAGATTGAAACTTCCCGATTTGATAGAAGGAAGGAGTGAGTCGGGGTATTCCATTGCTCCAAAAAAGCTTTGACCCACCATACAGGAGGCGTGGAATACTGGAAAAGAGACGTAAATTGCGGGGTACAACCCGAGCTTCAGCAGCAATGATTTCTTGGCCGACAAAATGTACCGAGCCCACTGCAGATATCCGGCTGAATGGCGAGGAGTCAAGCCAATCATATACGCCTGTCCCCAAGGGCGCGACTTGCCCTGACATATGCGCCGCCCCAGAGTATCTAAAGCCATCGGCAGCTGTACAGGTATCGAGCCCATGGAAGGCTGGAGGCGTCCATCCGCAATCCAGTTGACCTCCTCTACGGCATAATTCACCGAGGGTGAGTCAGATAATGAATCGCTGAGATGGGCTTTGAGGGTACTGCACAAGAGACGCTACGCCGATCCCGGATAATTTGATTATACCACGACCCCCATAGATGAAGAGATTTCCGCTCCGGGTCGTGATCTTTAATGAGCGCGAAGACTTCCCTATCCAAGGGCGCGTCAGGGAATGCGCTTTCCGGACGAAAAAATGGGAAAGAAGTGTCAAAAGACATAGTACCCGTGCGAAAAAGAACAAGAGTTAGCTGTCAAGGCTACAGTTCAAATTCTGACACTTGGTACTTTAAATTTGTACCACACTGCAATGCAGTAGAAAGGGACCAGAGGGGACCCACACAATCAAGATGACGGCTCATCATTCATGAGACAGTCACTCATTAAAAAAGGAAATCCTAAAAGGATTCTCATTTAATGAGAGACCCCTCGGGCCAAGGAGTTAAACTCCCTCAATAGCAACGCTCTGCAGACAGGAGTGACATCTGTCAACTCTAATCATGAGAGAAATAAAATTCCCTAAAAATTTTAAGAGCTATGCTCTATGAAAACGATGGAATCATCCATCAAAACCGTAAAAAACAAAGCTTTTACTGAGTTAAAAACTCCGAGATCTTTAAAATCTGCAAAACAAACTCTAAGAGTTCCTCATTAATGGGTTAAGAAACCCAAAAAAGAAGTTTTTTTGATCGATGATCTGAGAAGAGCAAAGCTCTGTTTTCATTTAACGGGTTAAGAAACCCTAAAACACATCTTTAAGATCCATGATCTGAGAAGAGCAAAGCTCTGTTTAATGGGTCGAACATGATTCTTACCAAATATTTGAACAAAGTTCTAACTTAAAGGAAGTTCCTTAGGCAGAGATCTATGCTCTGAAGAGAGAATTAAATTCTCAGAAAAAACAAGAAGGGGAGAAGATGAACAGCGGTCATCTCAAAGGACAAAAGGCCCTATTTATAGCCACTGGAAGTCGATCTAACTTCCAAGACAATCCAACGGTGGAAAGGCTGCCACCGCTGCACTCACGTGTGAGCCACGCGAGCGCAACGGTGGGGGGGGTATTTGTTTCCCCCAAAGAGAGCAGGAATCTATTCAAAATTTGAAATTTGAAATGAGGCAGCGCCTCACGTGTAGAGTATGAGAGCGCTGGCGCCAAGAGCGCCGACGCTCTTGAGCGCCAGACTCTGAGGTAGCGCCTCATGTGTAAAGCACAAGAGCGCTAGTGCCAAGAGCGCCAGCGCCAAGAGTCAAAGACTCTGAGTCAGCTCCCCATGTGCAAAGTACGAGAGCGCTAGCGCCAAGAGCGCTGGCGCCAGAACTAAAAGTTCTCTGCCGTTGGATCAAAGTGTAGGGATTCTTTAGCACCACAACTAGGGTTTGGTAGCATCACACATGCCATAATTTAAAAATTAGAGGGTGCTAAACAATCTAACCTAGGAATCGAATTAGAAAATATATGGTAACAATAAGTTGTATCACATACAACATGTAATAAAGCACTAAGTTGAGAGATTACAACCTTTGTAGCTTTCTTTTGTTAACTTCTTGGATCGTTGAGAGGTTGGAATAGCTTGCTTGTAAGCTTCCTTGTCCACGATGATCCACCCGAAGTCCCTTTGCCCAAAGCTCCTTACTTTACTTGGTCTTTTAAACAAAGTGTAGCAAACACCCTACACAAATGGGCTAGATAGGTGTAGAATGAAGAGGTGGTTTATATTCTCTAATCAAAACCCTTTCTTTTTGTCAACCTCAATCATAAGAAATATCAAGAGAGCTTGAGGAAGAAGAAGGAAATGGCAAAAGCTTTGTCAAGAGATAATGATCAAAGTTAAAGGAAAAATGAGAAAAGAAAAAATATATATATTTTCATTCTCTCATCACTAACCATGGTACAATAATATCTAGATATTTATCATTTGGGTTAAAGTCCAAAAGAAAATAAACCATGGGTTAAAGCTAGGTCAAAGCAAAGAAGAGTGTAGAAAAAACCCATTATGATTTAATTTTCTTTTCCTTTTCTTTAATTCAAATGCTAATACACACACACACACACACACACACACACACACACACATATTATTGAACCATGTAAGTCTTATATTGTCATCTCCTTTGTATCAACAACCATGATACAATGTATGTATATATGTTTCCATGCACATCAACATGTGCATACATGCATGCACACACCTTTAAAGAAAAGGGGTTTAAATAAAGAATAATTCTAAAAGTCAAATATTAAATCAACACTTGATTTAATAAATTGATCATATCACATACGACCCGACCAATAGAAAAATGCCCGATTAAAATACAGTATCACATACTCGCATTTAATCGGGTCCCCACGCATATCTCATATGCACACCACCTCATTTCGCCTGAGCTAGGAAACTCCTGTGTGGGACTCTAAGACTCGTCAATACGCCGGCAGTAGGTGATGATCACATCAAACACCGACAAGCTGCAAACGGTCAGCTAAACGTAACGGCCACCCGGGTATTGAGCGATCAGAAGAAAAACCAGCAAAGCTGTCAAAAACTCCCGTCGAGCCAACCGGCAACACTTTCCGTACAGTCCGGTCTCTTCGTCAGATATGTTGCCTATCGAGTCTAGGGATGGTAACTTCGACCCCAATAACTCAATAAGTCGTGCCGATGAATGGTCTATAACAGATCGAGAAACTACTGATAACACCTATCAGTAAATCTCAACAGTCCTGGCCAGGGACTTACTGATATAGCCAATCGAGCACAGCACAACATCAACCCTCAATACCGGGAGAGACGAAACCCCTCCTATCGCTCATTGTCTCCATGTGTCTCGGGACTTTACCAAAATACTACCTGTTTGCATGCCTCAGTAGAGCCGTGGTAGGGTGGAAATCAAAGTACAGTAGGAGAACACATGAGACTCTATGATGATCTCGGGTCTACAGACTAACCTGTACCGGTGTCACCTGAGAACTGCTATCCGACGATAGATATAATACCATATAGGAGTTCTCGGCGAGTCCGTCCAGTGTACCCAGTCTCCACTGAGCACACGTATACTATCTAGATGTCAAACATCAATGGATGTGGGTGTTAGTTGTATGTATGCCCTAGAGGCCAGTATTGTACAGATGATGTATATTATATTGGATGCTTGGACATATATAGAGATGACTTTCTTGCTCGATATGATAGTATGCTATCTGGTTACTCTTTATCTTAACATGTACACTAGTCTCTTTATACTGTCTTATAGTTACATGTTGGTAAAGCCCTTAGGATATGTACTTGACTACCTGGACTGTGATGCAGATCATACTAGTGGGGACATGGTAGTCCATAAGTACATCCTTCATGGTCCCTAGTCGTGGGTGTATCGAGACGGGGCATCGATATACCAGTGTAGACTAGCGTATACGCTTCTCGACCCATGAGATGGGCGATGGATGATCCCATATCCATTGGTGTTTGACATCAGAGATGGTATACGGGTCAGTGGAGACTGGGTACACTAGACGGACTCGCCGAGAACTCCCAGATGGTATTATACCTCACGTCAGATGGCAGTTCTCAGGTGACACTTGTACAGGTTAGTCTGTAGACCCGAGATCGTCATAGAGTCTTGTGTGATTCCCACTGTGCTTTGATCTCCACCTTACCACGTCCATGAGGGCGTGCAAAACGGTGGTCTTTGGGTACAGTCCCGAGTCACATGGAGGCAATGAGCGATAGGAGGGGTTTCGTCTCTCCCGGTATTGGGGGTTGATGTTGCGCTGTGCTCGATTGGCCGTAACAGGGAAGTCCCTGGCCAGTTCTGATTAGAGATTTGCTGGTAAGTGTTACCAGTAGTTTCTCGACTCGTTATGAGCCTCACATCGGCACGACTTATCGGTTATTGGGGTCTGACGTATACCACCCCTAGACTCGATATGCGACATATCAGAAGAAGAGACCGGACTGTATGGTAAGTGTTACTGGTCGGATTCGCAGGAGTGTGAGCGGGCTAGCTCGTCGATCTTCTGATCGCTCAATACCCGGGTGGCCGTTACGTTTAGCAGACCGCTTGCGGCTTGTGGGTGCTTGATATGATCATCATCTGCTACCGGCGTATTGACGAGTCTTTAGAGTCCTACACAGAGGTTTCCTGGTTCAAGCGAAACGAAATAGGAGCGCATATGAGATATGTGCAGGACCGAGAATAATGCATGTATATGATACCGCATTTCATTCTCGTGATATATGTTTCGATTGGTTATATTCGATATGACCTAGTTATCGAATCATTCATTCGATAAATCGATACATTGGATTCTAGTCGGTTATGTGCGACATGACCGGATCATTGAATCAATGTTGATTTAATGATTTAATGCATAATTATATATTTGATATATTGTTTTGCATTAGCTAGTATCGGTTCACTTTATATGGATTTTCTCACTCGATGTGCAAGAAGTATATATGATATACTTTTGTGCACTACTTTGTATCATGTTTGATGATACTTGATAATGTGGTTAAGTGTAAAAGGTTAAACCATGGTTAAGTGATGATTAGGGTTTTGGTTTTTCATTTATTTATTTGTTTATTTATTTGGAAAGGATTAAGTTAAGAATGGTGGCTTATTTTGGAGCTATGTTGAAGCTTCTTGAAGCTTTGACAAAGTCCACCATCCTTATCTCATCCTTAACCCTAACCAATCCAACTAACCTTAGTTTAATCTCTACACTTGACCATGGTCAAGATATGATAAGTATTCATATTAGTTTCTTTTTTTAAAATAGAAGACTTATCATTCTTTCTTCATCTTCATCTTCTTCTTCTTCTTCAAGCTTGCTACATCAATGGCAACTTGAGTTTTAGTGAGAGAAATCCAAATCAAAAGTGAACCCACCTCCTATTTCTTCATCCTCTACCTCTTGCCAAGTGGTTTTGGGTGTTTTCTTCACAAGTTTCACTACTTGGTGAAGTCGGAGCTTGAACTAGTGCAACCTCGACGTAGATCGTCTTTGACACGAAGCCGACGACCTTGCTCGCACCGTTTTCCGATGAAGCCGACGAATGAGTCGAGGATTCATGATGGACAGCGAGGGCATGACCACGTGGAGCTAAGGAGGTGGAAATCCGGATCTACAAAGGTTGTAGCATCTTAACTTTAGTTAAATTGTTAACTAGATTTATATTTCGCCTAGAATTCTAGCGACGATCCGTAGTCTAGGGTTTCTCGGCACCTTTTTTTTATTGAAATTGGCATGTTCGATGCCTTGTGAGACCTCACT
This sequence comes from Agapanthus africanus, assembly GCA_030015575.1. Taxonomy (NCBI): domain Eukaryota; kingdom Viridiplantae; phylum Streptophyta; class Magnoliopsida; order Asparagales; family Amaryllidaceae; genus Agapanthus; species Agapanthus africanus. The sequence continues at coordinate 494,674,741 of CM057348.1, read as the reverse complement.
AGGGTGCCTAGGAACCTTTCAGTGGTATCAGAGCCTAGCTAGAGTCTTAGGCGAAGTCTAGACGGAATTTGAAGTCCGAACGACCCGAAAACCCAAACCTTTACATGCTCTCTGTCCTTTTTCTAAAATCTGGGATTTTTCAACATTAAAAATATGCAGAAAATCAAGCAGGGTTTTCTAAGAATTACTGTAAATTTCGTGGACCTAACTCAACTTTACCACCGCGGTTCCGCGGCATGAGTAAGGCTCATGCGGCGGATCCGCGGCCGTACGGCCCCACTGTTCAAAAATTTTCACACAGTAATTCTTAACTTGCAGTGCTGGATTTTCTGGGAATTTTTAATAATTATTCAAAAGTTGAATTTTCTGGGATGCTTTGGGGATTCGGTGTTTCGATCGGGGTATCAAATTTCGTCTTTGTGGCTTTCCGGATAAATTTTAGAATATGTTAAAAAGTTCGACCGGATATAAATACCCAACTTTTCCCCTGTCGGGAAATTTCCAAATGTTGGATTTTTCCGTAGTTTAACGACATTCTAAGTAGTGCAAGTAACGCGATGGACCCTCTAGAAGACAACAAACCTTAACTCGATTATGTGACCGTCTTGAACTGCCCTTTGAACCTTCGGGTTTGGGGCAGTACGGCGTGCCACATGTGAGGTGTTGGCTTGACCCTTCTACGGCTGGACCGTTGGTACTGAGGCACGAACTGAATGTTGCTAGACTTATTTCATGTGTTGGACTGTATCGGGAAAACTTGGGTATTCGACTGTTCGATCGGAAAGTTTAACATTTTCTGTTTATCTGGAATGTGATACAATAATTGGAATTCACAAACAGTTATGAGATAACTGGATGAATGTTATAAATCTAGCAGTTTAGTCCCATACGATATTGAAAAGAGTTTTCGATAATGAGACTAAAATGCGGGGTTTGTAACTGTTAGGCATGTGATGTCTAAAGAAGTTGCGGATTCCAATTGTTGTAGTTTTACACTTTCTTTTCTGTGACCGTAAGTGTAGTATGTTCATATCGCCGGTTTCGTTGCTATACGTCAATGACAATTGGGGTATGCATACTTACTTACGTTGATGACATGTGATGTTATGTGTTGCTGGATATGTTATATTGGATCGTCGTATTCGAATAGCCGGGGGTTTTTTATGTGAGATGAGTGTTTTCATTTTCATTCATGTAAAAACTTGTATGTAATATTCTTTTATTTGGGGCACTTCCAGGTAGCGGAAGTTGTCACCCTTTGTATATTATTTACTTTTCCGCATTAGGATAGACCCAAGGAGAGGAGCACAAGTAACCGGGTTCTGGGGTCCAGTGGGAGACCAACTCGAGGAGTCGAGTCCGGGTCTCCTAACCCTAGAATTGGCAGGGTTGCTTGCCGCTCTCGTAGGGGTCTAGGGGTGTAGGATTGGCTATTCATCACGACCGTGGAATCCGTGTTTTATACTGGCTCGTATTGAAAACACGGACGTCCTAGTATATCCAATATTTCATATGTTTATTCTGCTGCGATATCTTTGTTGTGACTCTGTGATGGATATAGTATATAGTATATATGATATATTATATAGACGTTACTTATGTTTTACACCCGCGCTAGCCCTGCCCTGCTCTGTCGTTAGTTACCTAACCTAACGGTGCACGAGGGGACATCGAGGCGAATGCGGATGGCATAAGTGTACGTCATATCTATCTGTGATGTTTAGGTATTTAAATGATGGGACTTCATTAATGTGATTAATGAAAGATAAGAAACCTAAGATGTTGTGGAATCAAATTTTAAAATAAAACAGGTAGCTACAGTTTTTGCTTTGCACAGCGGTATATATGATATACCCTGCACCTTATTCGATGAGGAAAGGACCGAGATCCCTTCACCGGGAGTGACTCCTTTAGCAATAACTGGCAGATGCTACACACACGGTTTGGCTTTGATTGCTTTTAAGAGTTTTTGCTTTGCACAGTGATATATATGATATATCCCGCACCTCATTCGACGAGGAAAGGGCCGACGATCCCTTCACCAGGAGTGACCCCTTTAGCAAAACTAGAAAAGCCTCAAAATCATTCCATTTTAAAAACTTCATTTGATTCTACAACGATATCAAGTTCATTACGCAATAGGTTTTCAGAAAAACCTGACGTAGCCCTCCGTCATTTCAGATAAGTACTAGTTAGTATTCGTTCTACGTTTGTTGACTATGTTAAGGCGTAGTGTGCGGTAGCTAATTAGTGCTTATCTGTATATGCATATGATGCAGATTGGATTAGGGTAGTCGTGCGACTTTGTTGACTATGTTAAGGGTCGTGCGGGTGGGTTTAATTCAATCAGGAAATGACGGGTTGAACTTGACTAGCACTTATGATTTGTTGACTATGTTAAGGTCATATAGCTGCTAGGGGCAAAATATTATCGGGAATTTCAAGTGTTGAAATTTGCAATGAGATTGCATACTTTCTATGAGATAGTTGGATCCCGATACCCACTGCGAGTAAGAGTTACTCCTGGGAGAGTTTTACACATTGCAATTAGCCGATCAAGTAGGTGTCTAGAAAGGTGTCAACGGGGTTACGCCTCTGGGAAAACGAGGTTTACAGTAATTAGGTTCGTGCGAAAGCACGGGGGACCTCCCTCAAAGTACCGACACTGGCCTGGCTGAAAGATTGGCGAACTTGTAGTGTGTAATTAATCCCGGCTAGTCTTTCCTTTTAGGGTTTGAAGGAAGATTTGATAAAAAGCAGTGGGAGCCATCCTGATTAGATAAGATAATAACCAATCTGATCTTGCACGAGCTTACGCTAAAGTGTTTTCTTCTCTCTCTCTCCAGGTAGCGACCATTTCATGCCTTAATAAAGATAATAATATGGATGTATTGACCGAACCCGCATGTTATACTGTGCTGGGGAACGTTGGTTCCGTTCTTTCTTATAAGAGTTATAGGAATGAACAGGAAATAGGGGAATACCAGGATTCCCATGCCACCCGAATGAAGAAAGTACATGTTGATGCATTTTCTTCGGGTGTGTTCGTTACAGAGAACTGTTTCTCCATTTGCTCTACGTCCTGGGTATTGGATACCGGGTCAGGATCCCATATATGTAATCAGTTACATGGGCTTAGGAGAGGTAGAGAACTTGGAGAAGGTGATAAAGACATTAGAGTTGGAAATGGTGCAATTGTTGCAGCTAAGACTGTCGGGGAATATCACCTTGTATTACCAACTGGTAATACATTGGTTCTGAACGAATGCTATTACATGCCGAACCTGATATGCAACATTATATCGGTTTCTTTGCTAAGTAAAGAAGGATATAATTTTGTATTACAGGACAATGTTATGAACATTTTCCATAACCAAAAGTTGGTTGGATCAGGCACGTTGTGCAATGGCATTTTGTTCTAAACCAATCAACAGTTCTGAGCATAACAAACACACACAAGAGGAAGAGTTCAGAACTGAACGATTCTTTCTTATGGCATTGTAGACTAGGTCACATCAATGCGACACGACTGGCTAAGTTGCATAAAGATGGATATTTGAAACCTTTCGAATTTTCATCTTATGACACTTGCCAGTCATGTCTCAAAGGCAAGATGACCAAAACTCCGTTTACGGGACACGGAGAAAGAGTTACCGAACTCTTGGGACTGATACATAGTGATGTATGTGGTCCCATGTCTACACATGCCAGGGATGGTTCTTCGTACTTCATTACATTCACTGACGATCTCTCTAGATTCGGATATGTGTTCCTGATGAAACACAAATCAGAAGCTTTTGAGAAATTTAGAGAATATAAACAAGAAGTCGAGAACCAAACCGGAAAAAGTATTAAAATCCTTCGATCTGATCGAGGAGGTGAATACTTGAGCAATGAATTCCTGGACTTCCTAAAAGAGAATGGGATTCTCTCTCAGCTGACTCCTCCATATACACCACAGCACAACGGTGTATCTGAACGGAGGAACCGCACCCTATTAGATATGGTGCGCTCTATGATGAGCACAGCTGAGTTACCTATTTCCTTCTGGGGATATGCGCTGGAGACAGCAGCATACCTATTGAATCAAGTTCCATCTAAATCTGTACCTACCACACCATATGAGATATGGAGTGGGAAGAGACCATATTTTAAACGAGTTAAAATATGGGGTTGTCCGGCCTATGTCAAAAGACAAAATCCAGACAAACTCGAGGCACGGTCAGTTCTTTGCAAGTTTGTGGGATATCCTAAGAATTCCCAAGGATATTTTTTCTACCATGCTGAAGAACAAAAAGTATTTGTTTCTCAATATGCCACCTTTTTAGAAAAGGAATTTCTTGAAAAAGAAATTAGTGGCAAAGTGGTAGAGCTGGAAGAGGTTCCAGATACACAAACAGTAACTGAAGATTTAGTGGAACCAGAAGATTCAGTAGCTCCCAATGAACCTCAGCCTCTCCGCCGATCTAGTAGGGTTCCTCGCCAGCCTGAGAGATACTACGGTTTTCTCATGGATGGTGGGAGCGAGGATTGCATCATGGAGGATGATGACCCAACTAGCTTCGAGCAGGCCATCACGAGTAGGGACTCAGTGAAATGGCTGGATGCTATGCGGTCCGAGATGGAATCCATGTACACCAACAAAGTATGGACTTTGGAAGTTGCTCCTGAAGGGGTAAAACCCATTGGGAGCAAATGGATCTTCAAGAAAAAACTTGGTGTAGATGGGAAAGTGGAAACTTTCAAAGCTAGACTTGTAGCAAAGGGTTTGTTAGTTATATGTATGCCCTAGAGGCCATTACTGTACATAGGATGTATATTGTAGTGGATGCTGGGACATATATAGGGAGGACTTTCTTGCTCGACATGATAGTATGCTATCTGGTTGATCTTTACCTTAACGTGTACACTGATTGTCTCCCTGTTACATGTTGGTAAAGCCCTTAGGATCTGTACTTGACTACCTGGACTATGATGCGGATCATACTAGTGGGGACATGGTAGTCCATAAGTACATCCTTCAAAGTCCCTAGTCATGGGTATATCGAGACGGGGCATCGATATACCAGAGTAGACTAGCGTATACCTTCTCGACCCATACAGATGGGCGATGGATGATCCCATATCCATCGGTGTTTGACATCAGAGATGATATACGGGTGCTCAGTAGAGACTGGGTACACTGGACGGACTCGCCGAGAACTCCCAGATGGTATTATACCTCACGTCAGATGGCAGTTCTCTGGTGACACTGGTACAGAGTAGTCTGTTGACCCGAGATCGTCATAGAGTCTTGTGTGGTTCCCACTGTACTTTGATTTCCATCTTACCACGTCCAAGAGGGCGTGCAAAACGGTGGTTTTTGGGTACAGTCCCGAGTCATATGGAGGCAATGAGCGATAGGAGGGGATTCGTCTCTCCCGGTATAGGGGGTTGATGTTGTGCTGTGTTCGATTGGCTATAACAGGAAATCCCTGGCCAGGGTTGCTGAGATTTACTGGTAAGTGTTACCAGTAGTTTCTCGAACAGTTATAGACCTCATATCGACACGACTTATTGAGCTATTGGGGTCTGACGTTTACCACCCCTAGGCGAGATATGCGACATATCAGACGATCAGACCGGACTGTACGGTAGTGTTACTGGTTGGATTCACTGGAGTGTGAGCGGGCTTGCTCGTCGATCTTCAGATCGCTCAATACCCGGGTGGCCGTTACGTTTAGCAGACCGCTTGCGGCTTGTGGATGTTTGATATGATCATCATCTGCTGCCGGCGTATTGACGAGTCTTTAGAGTCCTACACAGAGGTTTCCTGGCTCAAGCGAAACGAAATAGGAGCGCATATGAGATATGTGCGGGACCGAGAATAATACCAGTATGTGATACTGTATTCGATTCTCGCGATGTGACATTGATCGGTTATATGCGATATAGCCGGGTTATCAGATCAAGTGTTGATTCGATAAGTTGTTACTAATGATACCAGTCGGTTATGTGCGACATGACCGGATCATTGAATCAAGTGTTGATTTAATGATTTAATGTATAATTATATATTTGATATATTACTTTGCATTAACTAGTATCGGTTCACTTTAGACGGATTTTCTCACTTGGTTCGTGCGCATTGCATATGCGATATGATTTTGTGCACTTGTTTGTATCATGTTTGATGATGCGAGCATGCTAGGGTTTTGTGTAATGAGTTAAACCTAGGTTAAGTAAATGATTAGGGTTTTCTTTTATTAATTCATTTATCTTTTCATTTGGATATAAAAGATAAATGAGAAGAAGAAAACAAAAGGGTTTCTTTCATGAAGCTTAGTGAAGCTTCATGAAGCTTTGACCAATCTAACCCTTTTGTCTTCATCTAACAAACCCTAACCATTCATTTAACTATGGTCAACTCTCTACACATTACCATAGTTAAATTATGATAAGAAATGATTATTCATTTTCTATTCTATTATTCTTATCATAATTTTTAGCTTCTTCTTCTTCTTTCTTCAAGTGAAGAAAAGCTTGACCATCAATGGCAATTTGATGAAATGAGTGAGAAATCCAATTCTAAAGTCTACCCACTTCCTATTTCTTCATCCTCTACCTCTTGCCAAGTAGTAGAGTGTGTTTCCTTCACAAGTCATCATGGTTTGGTGAAGGTGGAGCTTGATCTAGCGATGCCTCGACGTAGATCATCTTCGGCATGGACATCGACGACCTAGCTTGCCCATTCTCCGACGAAGCCAACGCTAGAGCCCGGATTTGATTTGGACAGCGGAGAGGACCTCGTTGCGGAGCTATGGAGGTGGAGCACCGGATCTACAAAGGTTGTATTTCCGTATCTTGTAGTTAAGTGTTAACTAGTTATCTTTTCGCCTAGTTTTCTAGCAAACGATCCGTAGTCGGGTTTCTTGGCACCGTTAAAATTTTAATTTGGCATGATCGATGCCTTGTGAGACCTCATTAGGGTGCCTAGGAACCCTACAGGGTTTTCGTCAAAGACCAGGTGTGGACTATGACGAGACCTTTTCTCCAGTGGCTATGCTTAAATCCATCCGAATCATGCTTGCCATTGCTGCCTTTCATGACTACGAAATCTGGCAAATGGATGTTAAGACCGCCTTTCTAAATGGTGATTTAGAAGAGTGCGTGTACATGACTCAGCCAGAGGGCTTCGTAGATAGTGGGAGCAGCGGGAAGGTGTGCAAGCTGCTTAAATCCATTTATGGATTAAAGCAAGCATCGCGGAGTTGGAACATCTGCTTTGACGTCGTTATCAAAGAGTTTGATTTCGTCAAAAACCCAGATGAACCTTGTATCTACAAGAAGGTGGCAGAGAGTAAGGTTGTCTTCCTCGTATTGTACGTGGATGACATACTCTTGATAGGAAATGATATTCCTATGCTGCAATCGGTCAAGCTCTTCTTATCACAAAGATTCTCAATGAAAGATCTTGGTGATGCCTCCTGCATATTGGGAATCAGGATCTATAGAGATAGATCCAAACGGATTTTGGGATTGTCCCAATCCAGGTACATTGACACCATACTAAAGAGGTTTAGTATGGAAGAGTCCAAGCGTGGGAACTTGCCCACGATCTCTGGAGTCACTCTCTCCAAAGAGATGTCTCCCAAGACTGATTTGGAGAGAGCTCGCATGCAAGGGATACCCTATGCTTCGGCAGTAGGCTCTATCATGTATGCGATGCTATGTACGAGACCCGATGTAGCATACTCACTAAGTGTAGTGAGCAGGTATCAAGCTGATCCTGGAGAGAGTCACTGGACAGCTGTGAAGAGCATTCTCAAGTACTTGCGAAGGACTAGAGATATGTTCTTGGTGTATGGTAACGGAGAGCTCCAAGTGGAGTCCTTTACCGATTCGAGCTTCCAGAGTGATAAGGACGACTCTAAGTCGCAGTCGGGCTTTGTCTTTACCCTTTACGGAGGGGCGGTTAGCTGGAAGAGTTCCAAGCAGGAAACCGTGGCAGACTCGACGATGGAGGCTGAATACATCGCTGCCAATGATGCTGCCAAAGAGGCTGTCTGGATCAAGAAGTTCATTACTGAACTTGGAGTGGTTCCATCCATTGAGAGTCCAATACCTTTGTATTGCGATAACAATGGAGCGGTGGCTTTGGCCAAGGAACCCAGGTCCCATCAGCGATCCAGGCATATTCTGAGGCGGTATCACCTGATCCGGGAGATAGTTGATCGCCGGGAGATCGAGGTCAGGAGGGTTGACACGAAGAACAACACGGCGGATCCACTCACGAAGGCCATTCCCCAGATACAGTTTGAGAGACTCTTCGGGATGCTCGGTATGAGATACTATAGCAGCTGGCCCTAGTGCAAGTGGGAGATTGTTAGTTGTATGTATGCCCTAGAGGCCAGTATTGTACAGATGATGTATATTATATTGGATGCTTGGACATATATAGAGATGACTTTCTTGCTCGATATGATAGTATGCTATCTGGTTACTCTTTATCTTAACATGTACACTAGTCTCTTTATACTGTCTTATAGTTACATGTTGGTAAAGCCCTTAGGATATGTACTTGACTACCTGGACTGTGATGCAGATCATACTAGTGGGGACATGGTAGTCCATAAGTACATCCTTCATGGTCCCTAGTCGTGGGTGTATCGAGACGGGGCATCGATATACCAGTGTAGACTAGCATATACGCTTCTCGACCCATGAGATGGGCGATGGATGATCCCATATCCATTGGTGTTTGACATCAGAGATGGTATACGGGTGCTCAGTGGAGACTGGGTACACTGGACGGACTCGCCGAGAACTCCCAGATGGTATTATACCTCACGTCAGATGGCAGTTCTCAGGTGACACTTGTACAGGTTAGTCTGTAGACCCGAGATCGTCATAGAGTCTTGTGTGATTCCCACTGTGCTTTGATCTCCATCTTACCACGTCCATGAGGGCGTGCAAAACGGTGGTCTTTGGGTACAGTCCCGAGTCACATGGAGGCAATGAGCGATAGGAGGGGTTTCGTCTCTCCCGGTATTGGGGGTTGATGTTGCGCTGTGCTCGATTGGCCGTAACAGGGAAGTCCCTGGCCAGGGCTGATCAGAGATTTGCTGGTAAGTGTTACCAGTAGTTTCTCGACCCGTTATGAGCCTCACATTGGCACGACTTATCGGTTATTGGGGTCTGGCGTATACCACCCCTAGACTTGATATGCGACATATCAGACGAAGAGACCGGACTGTATGGTAAGTGTTACTGGTCGGATTCGCAGGAGTGTGAGCGGGCTAGCTCGTCGATCTTCTGATCGCTCAATACCCGGGTGGCCGTTACGTTTAGCAGACCGCTTGCGGCTTGTGGGTGCTTGATATGATCATCATCTGCTATCGGCGTATTGACGAGTCTTTAGAGTCCTACACAGAGGTTTCCTGGTTCAAGCGAAACGAAATAGGAGCGCATATGAGATATGTGCAGGACCGAGAATAATGCATGTATATGATACCGCATTTCATTCTCGTGATATATGTTTCGATTGGTTATATTCGATATGACCTAGTTATCGAATCATTCATTCGATAAATCGATACATTGGATTCTAGTCGGTTTGTGCGACATGACCGGATCATTGAATCAAATGTTGATTTAATGATTTAATGCATAATTATATATTTGATATATTGTTTTGCATTAGCTAGTATCGGTTCACTTTATATGGATTTTCTCACTCGATGTGCAAGAAGTATATATGATATACTTTTGTGCACTACTTTGTATCATGTTTGATGATACTTGATAATGTGGTTAAGTGTAAAGGGTTAAACCATGGTTAAGTGATGATTAGGGTTTTGGTTTTTCATTTATTTATTTGTTTATTTATTTGGAAAGGATTAAGTTAAGAATGGTGGCTTATTTTGGAGCTATGTTGAAGCTTCTTGAAGCTTTGACAAAGTCCACCATCCTTATCTCATCCTTAACCCTAACCAATCCAACTAACCTTAGTTTAATCTCTACACTTGACCATGGTCAAGATATGATAAGTATTCATATTAGTTTCTTTTTTTAAAATAGAAGACTTATCATTCTTTCTTCATCTTCATCTTCTTCTTCTTCTTCTTCAAGCTTGCTACATCAATGGCAACTTGAGTTTTAGTGAGAGAAATCCAAATCAAAAGTGAACCCACCTCCTATTTCTTCATCCTCTACCTCTTGCCAAGTGGTTTTGGGTGTTTTCTTCACAAGTTTCACTACTTGGTGAAGTCGGAGCTTGAACTAGTGCAACCTCGACGTAGATCGTCTTTGACACGAAGCCGACGACCTTGCTCGCCCGTTTTCCGATGAAGCCGACGAATGAGTCGAGGATTCATGATGGACAGCGAGGGCATGACCACGTGGAGCTAAGGAGGTGGAAATCCGGATCTACAAAGGTTGTAGCATCTTAACTTTAGTTAAATTGTTAACTAGATTTATATTTCGCCTAGAATTCTAGCGACGATCCGTAGTCTAGGGTTTCTCGGCACCTTTTTTTTATTGAAATTGGCATGTTCGATGCCTTGTGAGACCTCACTAGGGTGCCTAGGAACCTTTCAGTGGGGACATCCATCGCCCATCATATGGGTCCAGTATCATATACGCTAGTCTACTCTGGAATATCGATGCCCCGTCTCGATATACCCACGACTAAGGACATTTCAAGTTATGCTTATAAACTACAAATGTCCCACTAGTATGATCTACATCATAATCACAGTAGTCAAGCAAATATCCTCAGGGCTTTATCAACATGTGCAAATGAATAAAAGCATGATCAAGTGAACATGTCAGATAAAGAGTAACCAGATAGCATACTATCATGTCGAGCAAGAATGTACACTGAATATATATACATGTATAAATACATCCACTATCATATAATGGCCTCTAGGGCATACATATATCCAACAATCTCCCACTTGCACTAAGGCCAGTTATTGGCATATCTCATACCCAACATCTCAAAAAGTCGCTTATGATGCGGCTGAGGAGGGCCTTGGTGAGTGGATCCGTGGTGTTATTCTTTGTGTCTACTCTCTTAATCTCGATCTCGCGGCGATCTACTATCTCCCGGATCAGATGATATCGCCTAAGGATGTGTCTGGATCGCTGATGGGACCTGGGCTCCTTGGCTAACGCCATAGCCCCATTATTATCACAATACAATGGTATTGGATCAATAATGGTTGGAACTACTCCTAGCTCCGTGAAGAACTTCCTCATCCAGACGGCTTCCTTTGCGGCATCATTTGCAGCAATGTACTCAGCTTCCATCGTAGAGTCTGCAACGGTATCCTGTTTGGAACTCTTCCAACTTACCGCCCTCCATTGAGGATTAATACAAACCCAGAGATAGATTTGTTGTCGTCCTTATCACTCTGGAAGCTCGAATCGGTAAAAGCCTCCATTTGGAGATCTCCATTACCATACACCAAGAACAATTATTTAGTCCTTCGCAAGTACTTAAGAATGTTCTTCACAGCTACCCAGTGATTCTTCCCTGGGTTGGATTGATAACTGCTTACTATACTAAGTGCATAAGCTACATCAGGGCGTGTACATAACATCTCATACATTATAGATCCTATGGCCGAAGCATAGATTATAATGCTCATGCGAGCTCTCTCTTCATCGGTCTTTGGGCAAAAGTCCTTTGAGAGAGTGACTCCATAGCAAGCGGGTAAGGCACCCTGCTTGGAGTCTTCCATACTAAACCTCTTCAGTATGGTATTGATGTACCTGGTTTGGGACAATCTTAATAACCTTTTGGATCTATCCCTGTAGATCCGAATGCCTAAGATGTACGTGGCATCACCCAGGTCCTTCATGGAGAACCTCAGTGATAAGAATGATTTGACCGACTGTAGCATAGGAATATCATTTCTTATCAGAAGAATGTCATCGACGTACAATACGAGGAATGCGACAGCTCTCCCTACAGCCTTCTTATAAACACAAGGTTCATCTGGATTTTTGATGAAATCAAACTCTTTGATAACATCATCAAAACAGATGTTCCAACTCCGTGATGCCTGCTTTAATCCATAAATGGATTTAAGCAATCTACATGCTTTCCCGCTGCTCCCACTGTCAATGAAGCCTTCTGGCTGATCCATACAAACGCATTCATCTAAATCTCCATTTAGAAATGCAGTTTTAACGTCCATCTGCCAGATTTCATAGTCGTAGTGAGCAGCAATAGCAAGTAGGATCCGAATGGATTTAAGCATGGCCATGGGAGAAAAGGTTTCGTCATAGTCCAGACCTGGTCTTTAACGAAAACTCTTCACCACAAGTCTTGCCTTATAGGTCTCCACCTGCCCATCTACACCAATCTTTCTTTTAAAGATCCATTTGCACCCTACAGGTTTTACCCCAGGGGGTACAACGTCCAAAGTCCATACTTTGTTGGTGTACATAGACACCATTTCAGATCTCATGGCATCCAACCACTTCACAGAATCTCCACTCGTGATAGCTTGCTGAAAGTTGGTAGGATCATCATCCTCCATGATGAAATCTTCTCTATCACCATCAATGAGGAAACTGTAGTACCTCTCCGGTGGGCGAGAAGTCCTACCAGATCTACGGAGTAGCTGAGGTTCAATAATTTCTGTTGTAACAGCCGGTTCAACCAAGTCATCATTTGTAACTTGTGTTTCTAGAACCTTTTCTAGGTCTACCACACTGCCATCAGTATCATTTGTAAAAAATTCTTTTTCTAAAAATGTGGCATACTGAGAAACAAACACATTTTGTTCCTCCTTGTGGTAGAAAAGATATCCATAAGAATTCTTTGGATATAGCACAAAATTACACATGACAGACCATGTCTCGAATTTGTCCGGATTCTGCTTTTTAACATAGGCCGGACAACCCCAAATCTTAACTCGTTTAAGAGATGGTCTCTTCCCATGCCATATCTCATACGGCGTGGTAGACACGGTTTTGGTTGGAACCCGGTTTAATAGAAATGCTGCAGTCTCCAATGCATGCCCCTAAAATGAGACAGGTAACTCAGCATCACTCATCATGGAACGAACCATATCTAATAGGGTCCGATTCCATCGTTCTGACACACCGTTGTGCTGTGGTGTGTAAGAAGGAGTGAGCTGAGAGAGAATCCCATTCTCTTTTAGAAAGTCTGCAAACTCTGTACTGAGATAGTCCCCACCTCGATCTGATCGAAGCATTTTGATACTCAAGCCGGTTTGTTTTTCTACTCCAAATTTGTACTCAGTGAATTTCTCAAAAGCTTCAGACTTATGCTTTAACAAAAACACATGACCGAATCTTGAGAAATCATCAGTAAAAGTTATGAAGTAAGAAAAACCGCCTCTAGCCTGTGTAGACATTAGCCCGCATACATCACTATGTATGAGGCCTAAGAGCTCAGTAGCTCTTTCTCCGTGTCCAGTAAACGAAGTTTTGGTCATTTTACTCTTGATACAAGACTGGAAAGTCGCATAAGATTTATATTCAAAAGGATTCAAATATCCATCTTTATGTAGCTTGTTTAGTCTTGTTTTTTTAATATGACTAAGTCTACAGTGCCAAAGATAAGCTTCATTTATATCTTAAAATTTTCTTTTAGCAGTGTGTTATATGCTGAAAACTGTGTGTTGATTTAGGACGTATATCCCGTTATTAAGTGTACTATACCCAACCAACATTTGATTCAGGTTAATGTTCATAACATTATTCTGCAATAAAAAATTATATCCTTCATTGTCTAACAAAGAAACTGATATTATATTACAAAGCATACTAGGTACATAATAACATAGGTTCAAAACCAATATACACCCTGACGGAAACCCCAGGTGATACTCCCCCACTGAAACTGCATGTACATTAGAACCATTTCCAACCCGGAGAGTATGGTCACCTGTATTCAAAACTTTGCTATTTCTTAGCCCCTGCATGGAATTGCAAATGTGAGAACCTGAACCGGTATCTAATACCCAGGAAGCAGAGTTTATAGAAAAACAGTTTTTTGTCACAAACACACCTGAAGCGGAAGCATCACCATGCTTCTTTTTCTTGAGATCCAGATACTCAGTACAGTTGCGCTTCCAGTGTCCCATTTTGTGGCAGTGATAACATTCCCCTTTCCCCGATTCTCCAGCCTTGGACTTGTCTTTCCCCTTAGCCTTTTTAACTCCACCTCTTGGTTTGGTGGGTTTCTTCTTTATCTTTCCCTTGGCCTTGGCATTCGGGCGAGATGAGGAAGATGGCCCAGCAATCAAAGCATGAGTCTTCACTGATTTTAGCGTGCTCTCTACACTCCTTAACATATTAAGGAGTTTAGGTAATGACTTCTCCATGTTGTGCATGTTGAAGTTTACTACAAACTGAGCAAAAGTGGGGGGGGAGACTGCAGAATGTTATCAGTATATTGTTCGTTGTCCATTTCCCATCCGAAATCCTCAATCTCTTCTATAAGGGCTATCATCTTCAGAACATGGTCACCTACTGGTGTGCCAGGAGCCATCCGCATCTGAAACAACTTTCTAGATGCTTCGTATCGTAGGACACGAGATTGCTCCCTATACATCTCTTTTGTATGGAGAAAAATGGATTGGACATTCATCTGCTCGTGCTGCTTTTGATGTGTGTTATCCATCGATGCAAGCACGAGGCACGTCCCATGTCTTGCGGACTTCCTTATCCGCAACTGAAGATTTAGGACCTGGGACGGGAGGAGCTGGAGCCGTGAGGACATATGATACCTTATGATAAGTCAAGGCTATGTTAATGTTCCTCAGCCAGTCTTTATAATTGGTCCCATTTAGTTTATTTTTATCTAGTAGAAGCTTGAGTCCTGTCATTGGCATCTTCCATTAAGAGAGAGAAAAAAATACATTCAGCGAAAGCTCTTGCAAAGATCAGATTGGTTATTATCTTATCTAATCGATGTCTCCTACTGCTTTAATCAAGTTTTTATTTCAAACCTTAAAAAGAAAACTAGCCAGGATTAATTACGGTCTACAACTTCGCTAACCATTCAGCCAGGCCAGTGTCGGTACTTGAGGGAGGTTCCCCGTGCTTTCGCACGGACCTAATTAATATAAACCTCGTCTTCCCAGAGGCGTAGCCTCGTAAACACCTTTCTAGACACCTAATGGGTTAGCTAATTGTAAAGTGTAAAATTCTCCCAGGAGAAACTTTTGCTAATGGTGGGATCGGGATCCATCCATCATATGGAAGGTATGCAATCTCATTGCAAATTTCAACTCTTGAAACTCCCGATATGGTTTTTACCCTAGTACTCATGACCTTAACTATGGTCAACAAATCACAAGCACCGATCAAGTTCTACCCGTTATTTCTTGATTAATTAGACCCACCCATATGACCCTTAACTATGGTCAAGAAAGTCATATGAATGTCCTAAGTAATCTGCATCATATGCAGTGTAGGAAGACATCACTTAGCTACCGTATACTACGCCTTAACTACAGTCAACAAACGTAGCACGAATACTAAGTACTGTACTCCCTAAAACGACGGAGGGTTACAGATGGTTTTTAAGAAAACCTTTAACGCTTTGAACTTGATATCGTCGTAGAATCAAATGGTTTTCAAAAAAAGGAGTGGCTTAAGCTCCACAATTTTGAAATGTAGCTTTTTCTCAAAAAGCCGAGTGGTTTTCAAATCCGATTCTACAACATCTTTTTAGGTTTATTTTTCTTTACATTAATCTTATTAATGTAGTCCCATCATTTAAGTTCTTAAGCCAAACACAGAAAAGAAACGAAAATACAACGTACGCTTATGTCATCCGCATTCGCCACAATGTTCTGTTATGCACCGTTAGGTTACTTAACTAACGGCATACCGGAACGGGACTAGCGCGGGTGCAAAACATAAGCAACGTCTACTATATATCTCATATATAATATTGCATTCGTCTCAGATATGTCAAGCGATCACATCACAGAATATAAGCAGCAGAAACACATATATGAAAATATAGGATATGCTAGGATGTCCGTATTTTGTATTTAGCCAACAATAGAAAATATGGATTCCACGGTCGTGATGAATAGCCAATCCCACACCTCTAAACCCCTACGAGAGCAACAAGTGATCCTCCCAATTCTGGAGTTAGGAAACCCGGTCTCGACGCCTCGGGATGGTCTCCCACTGGACCCCAGAACCCGGTCACTTGTGCTCCCCACCTTGGGTCTATCCTAATGCGGAAAAGTAAATAATATACAACAATGGTGACATCATCCTCAACCCGGAAGTGCCCCAAATAAAAGAATATTACATACAATTGAATTTTACATGAATGAAAAGAAAAACTCTCATCTCACATAAAACCCCCGGCCATTCATTCACGACGATCCAATACATCATATCACAGCAACACATAACATCACATGTCATCAACGTAAGCAAGTATGCGTACCCAATTGTCATTGATGTATAGCAACGAAACCGGCGATACACTACATACTACGCTTACGGTCACAGAAAAGAAAGTGAAAAACTACAACAATTGGAATCACCTCTGCCCTTAGACATCATAAACCCGAGATATCGCATATCCAAGATTTCATGCCTAACATGTAAGTCTCACATTTAGGTCTCATCCATGAAAACACCTTTTCAAAATAAGTCGGATAATTCAACAAGATTACCGATTCCTACTGAGACCGAAATGCTAGATTTACACGCAACATATAAATGTAGATTCCAATTATTGTATCACAATATACTAGGCTATGTTAAACATTTCGACCGAATCAACCGACACCCTCATCACCCGATAAGCTCAACACTTGAGCGAAGTTAAAGTACCCAAAAACGTGCCACTGTACTTATGGTCCAGCCGTAGAAGGGTTAAACCAATGCCTCATCTATGACACCGTGGAACTATGGCAAACCCTAGGGTTCAAGCCGCGGTTCCGAAGGCATAGAATCGAGTTAATGTTTGTGTTCTTCTAAAGGGTCCATAGAGTTACTTGCATGGCTATTGAATATAATTAACTTAAGAAAATTCCAATTATTGAAAATTTCAGTGGGGTTCTTGACGGGGTGTTTGAAGTTCGATCGAACTATTAAATATTGTCTAGGTTACCATTACAATGCTAAAAAATACGACTACGAAATACTCCGCAATTAGCCCATAACACAATTATCATCACATGAAAATCTGGACTAAACAAACAATACCAGAAACCCCAAATCCTATAGAATAGAGCACTGGTGCAATACGAGGGGGGTTAGAGTTTGTACGGCCTGCGACGCCGGAAATAGTGGCCTAGTGCTCGACAAAAATCCGAGCACTCCCCCCCCCCCCGTATTTCATCTGTGTTCTAATAGTATCTCATACTACACTCTGTAGTTGCTAAAATAATTTTTAAACGTTTTTTCAAAAAATTTCCAGAGAGCAAGAATTAGGGTTTCTAAAATCGTATTTTGCGGAGTTTTTCGGTTTTGTATTATCTTAACACCGTCTAGGCTTCTAGTTTGGCTATAATACCACTGTAGGAATTCTTTAACACCACAACTAGGGTTTGGTAGTATCACACATGCCATGATTTAAAAATTAGAGGGTGCTAAACAATCTAACCTAGGAATCGAACTAGAAAAGTTAGGGTAACAATAAGTTGTATCACATACAACATGTAATAAACCACTAAGTTGAGAGATTACAACCTTTGAAGCTTTCTTTTGTTGACTCCTTGGATCTTTGAGAGGTTGGAACGGCTTGCTAGTAAGCTTCCTTGTCCACGATGATCCACCCGAAGTCCCTTTGCCCAAAGCTCCTTGCTTTACTTGGTCTTTTAAACAAAGTGTAGCAAACACCCTACACAAATGTGCTAGATAGGTGTAGAATGAAGAGGTGTTTTACATTCTCTAATCAAAACCCTTTCTCTTTGTCAACCTCACTCACAAGAAATATCAAGAGAGCTTGAGGAAGAAGAAGGAAATGGCAAAAGCTTTTGTCAAGAGATAATGATCAAAGTTAAAGGAAAAATGAGAAAAGTAAATATATATATTTTCATTCTCTCATCACTAACCATGGTACAATAATATCTATATATTTATCATTTGGGTTAAAGTCCAAAATGAAATAAACCATGGGTTAAAGCTAGGTCAAAGCAAAGAAGAGTGTAGAAAAAACCCATTATGATTTAATTTTCTTTTCCTTTTCTTTAATCCAAATGCTAATATATATATATACACACACACACACATACATATTATTGAACCATGTAAGTCTTATATTGCCATCTCCTTTGTATCAACAACCATGATACAATATATGTATGTATGTGTTCATGCACATCAACATGTGCATACATGCATGCATACACCTTTAAAGAAAAAGGGTTTAAATAAAGAATAATTCTAAAAGTCAAATATTAAATCAACACTTGATTTAATAAACCGGTCATATCACATACGACCCGACTAATAGAAAAATGCCCGATTAAAATACATTATCACATACTCGCATTTAATCGGGTCCCCACACATATATCATATGCACACCACCTCGTTTCGCCTGAGCTAGGAAACTCCTGTGTGGGACTCTAAGACTCGTCAATACGCCGGCAGTAGGTGATGATCACATCAAACACCCACAAGCCGCAAGCGGTCAGCTAAATGTAACGGCCACCCGGATATTGAGCGATCAGAAGAAAAACCAGCAAAGCTGTCAAAAACTCCCATCGAGCTAACCTGAAACACTTTCCGTACAGTCCGGTCTCTTCATCAGATATGTTACATATCGAGTCTAAGGTTGGTAACGTCGATCCCAATAACGCAATAAGTCGTGCCGATGAATGGTCTATAACAGATCGAAAAACTACTGATAAAACTTATCAGTAAATCTCAACAGCCCTGGCCAGGGACTTACTGATATAGCCAATCGAGCACAGCACAACATCAAACCCCAATATCGAGAGAGACAAAACCACTCCTATCGCTCATTGTCTCCATGTGTCTCGGGACTGTACCCAAAGACCACCTGTTTGCATGCCTCAGTAGAGTAGTGGTAGGGTGGAAATCAAAGTACAGTGGGAGAACACATGAGACTCTATGACGATCTCGGGTCTACAGACTAACCTGTACCGGTGTCACCTGAGAACTGCTATCCGACGATAGATATAATACCATATAGGAGTTCTCGGCGAGTCCGTCCAGTGTACCCAGTCTCTACTGAGCACCCGCATACTATCTAGATGTCAAACATCAATGGATGTAGGAACATCCATCGCCCATCATATGGGTCTAGTATCATATATGCTAGTCTACTCTGGAATATCGATGCCCCGTCTCGATATACCCACGACTAGGGACATTTCAGGATATGCTTATAAACTACAAATGTCCCACTAGTATGATCTACATTATAATCACAGTAGTCAAGCAAATATCCTCAGGGCTTTATCAACATGTGCAAATGAATAAAAGCATGATCACTTGAACATGTCAGATAAAGAGTAACCAGATAGTATACTATCATGTCGAGCAAGAATGTACACTGAATATATATACATGTATAAATACATCCACTATCATATAATGGCCTCTAGGGCATACATATATCCAACACAAAGATCCAATGGTGATTAAAAATCACCAAAATACAGAAATGAATTCTGATTGAGAAAATACTCCTCAAATCTTTCTAAACAAGAAAGACTGTGCTCTGTAATCAGAGCACCGTTGGATCAAAAATCCAATGGTGATTAAAAAATCACCAAGATACAGAATAAGTTCTGTTTGGGGAAAATATTTTCCAAACCTTGTTAAAAACAAGAAAAATGTCTTCTGTAAAACAGAAGTCCTTGGATCAAAGATCCAACGGTGGATAAATTCCACAAATCAATTAAAAAATCTCTTAATGAGAGATTTCCTTAACTGATTCAACAAATCAGCCTCCCCTATATAAAGGACCCAAGACTTCAAGTCTTGCACAGAAGAATCCCCCCCATAAGTTTCAAGTTCTAAGAAAAGAAAATGAGAAGAGCAAGCTCAAAGAAGAAGAACCTTCTTCAAGGTAAATAACAATAAGGGAAATCATAGCATCTCCTCTATATTTGAGAGTTTAACTCTCACACCAGAAGAACTTAGTTCTTTTTCCAGATCACAGATTTATAAGACAAAGTCTTTAATAAAAGAAGAGATCATAGCATCTCCTCCACATCTAAGAGTTTAACTCTCACATCAGAAGAACTTATTTCTTTTTCCAAATCTCGGATCTATTAGACGAAGTCTTTCACAAGGGAGAACCAAATTCTCAGAGAATTGAATTGGGTAGAACAAAAAACTCAGTGTTTAGCACTCAAATCTGGCGCCCAGCGCCGAGCGCTCCATGTGCTCCTCACATGGGCGCTGCTCAATAAAGAGCGCTTAGCACATTCTGGCGCTCAGCGCCAAGTGCCCCACGTGCTCCTCAGGTGGGCGCTACTCAATAGAGAGCGCTCAACACTCAAATGCTGGCGCTCAGCGCCAAGCGCTCCACGTGACCCTCACGTGGGCGCTGCTCAAAATAAAAAGAGCGCTTAGCGCTCAAATGCTGGCGCTCAGCGCCAAGCGTCCCGCGTACCCTTCACGTGGGTGCTACTTAACGCAGAGCGCTCTGCGCTCCTCAAGAAGAGCTTAGCGCCATGAAGAGTGTTCAACACTCGTAAAAAACAAAAAGAAAGTGGGTGTCAGTATTCACATTAATGTTTAGCATTATGTGCACAGAGAAAGGACCGTGTCCTAGCATGCGTCTGACACTTTATAAAAAAAAAGGGAAATGACAAAGACTAAGTGGGTTGAGCCCAAGGTTGGCCAAACCCCAAAATCGGCCGAGCTCATAGGTCTTCTTCTAAATTGAACTTAGTCCCAAACAAGGTTATCAAATATTTTATGAACATTCATTGGTTCATGGGTACATCTCTCTACACCTCTGATACATGTCGTTGTAATTTTTCAACGTCTTTAGAGAGGTGGAGGGTCCCAATAACCAATAATTCTTGGTATACCCCCCAATCCAACAACTCCATGGACCACAATGTTCTTAAAACTAAACTCCATGGACCGCAACGTCCTTAAAACTAAATTGTACACCGCAATGTCCTTAAAACTAACTCCATGGACCGCAATGTCCTTAAAATTAAACTCTATGGACCGCAACGTCCTTAAAACTAAATTGTGGACTGCAACGTCCTTAAAACTAAATTGCGGACCGCAACGTTCCTAAAAACTAAATTCTACGGACTATGATGTCCTTAAACTTTGGACCGCAATGTCCTTAAAACTAAACTCCTTGGACCGCAATGTCCTTAAAACTAAATTGCGGACTGCAACGTCCCTAAAAACTAAATTGCGGACCGCAATGTCTCTATAAACTAAAGAAAATCCTGTTGAGTAGATCTTAGTCTAAAATTAGACTCACGTATCCTCAACAAAAATTTGAGTCGATCTGAATCTAAAACAAGATTAACGATCCTTAAACCAACCCAAACCCAAATCTAAGAAAATACAGATTTGGACTAATCCACGCCCTACGGGAGACAACATAAATTAGTCTCCATATACAATCCACGGGCAACCAAAAATAAAACAAATATACACGACACGAAGTGAACTTCTGGAGAAGGAGAAAAAGGTTATCGCCACCAGATAATATAATTAACTGCAGGGGCTTGCGCCTGTAGGGAAAAGCGTCTCCACAATCAAAAACCCCTCGTAAGCGAGGGGGAATCTGACGAAGTCTGCTACAACGGCCGCATCTGTCCAAACCTCTGATACACGGTGCCATAAATCAACTTGGCGTTTTCGGAGAGGTGGATGGATAAAACCAAATAGCATCTGCCCCCAAAATTCAGGCCAGACGTCCCAATGTCCCGGTCTCATCTTTCGGCTGTGATCAGTCCCAAATCACATGGAGGCAATGAGCGATAGGAGGGATTTCTTCTCTCCCGGTATTAAGGGTTGGTGTTGCGCTGTACTCGATTGGCTATAACTGGATGTTCTTGGCCAGGGCTGATATGGAGATCTACTGGTCAGTGTTATCAGTAGTTTCTCGACCCGTTATGAGCCTCACATTGACATGACTTATCGGTTAATGGGGTCTGACGTTTACCACCCCTGACTGGATATGCGACATATCAGACGAAGAGACTGGACTGTACGGTAGTGTTACTTATTGGATTCGCAAGAGTATGTACAGGCTTGCTTGTTTATCTTCTGGTCGCTCAATACCAGGGTGGCCGTTACGTTTAGCCGACCGCTTGCGGCTTGTGGGTGTTTGATATGATCATCATCTACTGCCGGCATATTGATGAGTCTTTAAAGTCCTACACAGAGGTTTCCTGGCTAAGGCGAAACGGAGTAGAAGCACATATGTGATATGTGCGGGATCGAGATTGATACATGTATGTGATACCGCATTCTATTCTCGCGATATGTGATATCGGCCGGTTATATGTGATATAACCGGGTTATCATATCAAGTGTTGATTCGATGAAATGATACATTTTGTATTAGTCGGTTATATGTGATATAGCCGGATTATTAAATCAAGTATTGATTTAATAATTTAATGATAATTATATATTTGATATATTAAATTACATTAACTAATATATGCTCACTTAAGTATTTCATTTTCTCATATTTGGATACATTTAACATATATGTGATATATGTTTAATGTATTCTATTCTTTTGTTACAAAATTATATATATGTGATATGTATAATTGTGACATGCTAGGTTATACATGCAACTTGTGTGTATGAGAATTATACTATGCTATTGTAATAAATGTTGAGTTTACATTTATTTTAGCAAATTCAAAATTGTGGAGAATTAGTCATGAGCTTGGATGAAGCTTGTAGAATATTGACTAAGTCAACCAATTTTGTTTTGGCTAAGATATTTATTAACCTAACCCTAATCACTTTGACCATGGTCTATTATCTACAAGGGTTAAGCCATGACATAAACCCATGGTTGCATTTCTAACCTCATACAACTCTCATTCTCTTCATCACTTGAGCTTCTTCTTCATCTCATTTCTAGCTCTCTTGACTTGGAGAAAGTGATGAAAAATAGTGAGAAATAAAATTCTAGAGTGAGCAAAATTCCCACTTCATCATCCTCTTCTATACTAGCCATTTAGATTAGGGTGTTAGCTTCACTAATTCCATATTAGTGAAGTGGAAGCTTGAGTCCGTGTTTCCTCGACGTAGATCATCTTGGATTGTGAAGACTTCAAGCAAGCATGCATCATACGCCTTGTGGAGCCTCTCAAGAGTCCAGAAGTTCTTAGATCGCAGCGAAAGGACCACAACTTAGAGCTATAGAAGTGAAGGAGAGGACTACAAAGGTTGTAATCCCTAATCACTTAGAAGTAATGTTGTTTACATGATGTTTCTGTATGATTCTCTAGTAAAAGATCTAGGTTAGGGTTCTTTTAGCATGGCAAAATTTTAACTTGGTATGGATGATGCCACCCGAAACCTTGTTGTCCTGCTTAGGATCCCTATATACGTTGCCTGAGAAGAGTCTCGGACCTACAAACAAAGGTCCGGGCAAAAAGGACAAAGGGAAAGAGAAAATTTGAGGAAATTGCCCTCGATGATTAAGTTGTCAAAGAGCTCGCAGCCAAGGAAAGAAAAATAAGGTAGATTACAATGTCTTAGCACATCTGAGGAAAATGCCCTCGCAATTGAGCATACTGGATGCTCTCCTCCTGTCCAAACAGGCATGAGATTTTCTGATTAAGGTATTACAAGAGCCTGATCAATTCCAAGCTTTCTTCGCAGAAGAGAAGATGAAGGACGGGCTGGTGGAGATTCACACAGCTGACATTACATTCAGCGATGAAGATCTCCTTCTCGGAACGTGCGAGCATAACTGCCCGTTATACGTCACCGAATACTGCCACGACATCAAGATAGGCAAAATCCTTGTCGACAACAGATCCTCCGTCAATCTTCTCAATTTGAAAGTGCTGAAGGAGATTTGTATGAACGTTCAACACTTGGCCAGAGACAAAATTACCATCTCCGGGTTTGACTCACAGTCGTCACGAACACCGGGGTCCGTAATACTGACGTTACGCTTCGGATTGCTCGTTACCGACATCAAATTTCATGTCATTAATGCCAAGACTTGCTATAATGCTTTGCTCGGCAAGCCCTGGCTGCATGAGTACAACGCCATCCCTTCTACACAGTATTAGTGTATGAAGTATTTCAAAGACGGTTTGGAATATCCCTAGTTCCAGACCTCAATGGCAATATCTACAACCTAGAGATCAGCCCGACGTTCCTTCTCGGTGCAGATGCGACGTCAACAAAAGGCTCCAAATAGCCAAATCAAAAAGAAGTGACGGCAAAATCCCAGCTCCAGCTCGACATTCTTCTCGTTACAGCAGCCCCAATGTCAACAAAGACTCCAAATAGCCAAAATAAAAAAGGAGTGACGGCAAAATCCTAGCTCCAGCGTGACATTCTTCTCGTTACAGCAGACGCAATATCAACAAAGGCTCCGAATAGCCAAATCAAAAGGAGTGACGGCAAAATCCCAGCTCCAGCTTGACATTCTTCTCGTTACAGCAGACGCAATGTCAACAAAGGCTCTAAATAGCCAAAATCAAAAAGGAGTGACGGCAAAATTCCAGCTCCAGTTTGACATTCTTCTCATTACAGCAGACACAATGTCTACAAAGGCTCCAAATAGCTAAATCAAAAAGGAGTGATGGAAAAATCCCAGCTCCAGCTCGACATTCTTCTCGTTAAAGTAGACGTAATGTCAAGAAAGGCTCCAAATAGCAAAATCAAATTGGAGCAAAGGCATATTCTTAACTCCGGACTTCAACTGCAATACATATAGCATAGAGGTCCTACAGATGTCTATCCTACTTCAGCAAAGAAATGGCACGACATCGTTAAAAAAAATGAAGCAACGACATATTCCCAGCTTCAGGGTCTTGAAGGCAACTCATATAAAACCTAAAAGACTATCGGAGATCATCCCACACCAGCGCGGAGTGGTTATGACTCATCAGGGCTCCAAATTGAGCCCAACATCAAGTAAAAAGCGACATGGCAAATTCCTAACGCTTGCTTTCTCGACAGTAATATGACCTAAGGAGATTACTTGAAGATGTCTTGTCCAGCCCCCGGAGGGATCAGAGACACGACAGTCGCGGGGCTACTCGAACAACGGCTTAAAGACTGCATATCGAGGAATACATCAGCCAACGCGACGGTACCACGGACTAAAACCATAGTACCACAAACCTAACGGAACCCTGTTGTAAAGAATAGGGGTTATCTATATTGCACGTTAAGATAGACCTGCGAGAACCTCTCGACTCATCTCAACTCGTCGGGAAAAACACCTCCGTGAAACTCTCACGGCTCATGAAGGTGAAAAGCCTTAGGCGACGGGGATATCACCCTGTTTTCTAAGTAATATGGCCCTACAAGTAGGTACAAATTGATTCTTGTATACTATCCACGGGCCACATTCTCCAAAGTCGCATACCGACCAGGAGGAAAAATCACTTGCGAGTCCTCTCGACTCGTAAGGAGAAAATTCTCTTGTGAGATCCTTACGACTCTCACAAGATGACACATTTAGGAGCCCTCACGACTCCTAAGGAGAAAATACACCTACGAGATCCTCTCGACTCGTAGGGAGAAATATTTTTATGAGACCCTCATGGCTCATAAAATTGAAAAGCCTTAGGCGACGGATCTAAAACCTGTTTCCTAAGCTAACGCGGCCCTACAAGTAAGTCCAAAATAACTCTTGCATACTATCCACGGGCCACATTCTCCAAAATCGCATACCGATGAGGAGGAAAAACCACTTGCGAGTCCTCTTGACTCGTAAGGAGAAATTTCTCTTGTGAGATCCTTACGACTCTCAAGAGAAAACGCACTTAGGAGTTCTCATAACTTCTAAGGAGAAAAAACACCTACGAGATCCTCTCGACTCATAGAGAGAAAAGTCTTTATGAGACCCTCACGGCTCATAAAGCTGAAAAGTCTTAGGCGACAAATCTAAACATGTTTCCTAAGCCATCGCTGCCCTACAAGAAGGTCCAAACTGACTCTTATACACTATCCACATGCCACATTCGCTAATAAAGTGAAGAAACCACTTGAGGGTCCCCTCGACTCGTAAGGAGAAAATACTTACGTGAGATCCTTACGACTCACGAAAGTGATAGACACTTAGGAATCCTCACGATTTGTAGGGAGAATACGTACCTATGAGATCCTCACGACTCATATGGAGAAAAAACCTTCTTGAGACCCTTTCGGCTCATGAAGATGAAAAGTTTTAGGCGACAGGGACCTAAACCTGTCTTCTGAGCCATTAATTCTATGGAGATGCATAACTTTGCACTACTTAACTCACGTACATATCTACGTGAGAAAAATAGTGGGGGGGGGATTTGTTCCCGCCAAAAAAAATTCTGCGCAAAAAAGCCCAAGGTATCAAATAGCAGCAATATGCTTAAGAAAATGCAAACCAGTATTTTCCGGGCTGTATTTTGCCAAACTCCCGAATGAGAATCAAGTAAATTATGATGGAATTGAAAGCGTCTCAAAAAATCCTTCTATTTTATATATTACGAGCCTCATAACTCTTCCGGAATCAAAAGTTATGAGCAAATGTACTATGTACGTATAGTCTAAGTAATGCTCTACCACATGGGGGATACTTTTTTAGTCCCACATCGGGAAAAAGGGAAATTCCTTCTCTACCACTCCCATATAAATAACATGGGATACTTCTTAAAAAAAATAGGATTCAATCCTCAAAAGAGCTTAGTTCTCCATAGAAACTTAGTTCTCCAAGTTAGGGCCTTACCTGCCCTCCATAATGTGCATATGCGCAAGTGCCATGTGCGCCACGTGCAACGCACGTGTGCCCGCCGTGCGAGAATTCAATCCTCAAAGGAGCTTAGTTCTCCATAGGAGCTTAGTTCTCCAAGTCAGGGCCTTAGTTGCCCCCATAATGCGCATATGCGCAAGCACCATGTGCGCCACGAGCAACGCACGTACGCACCATGTGCAATGCACGTGCGCCTGCCGTGCAAGGATTCAATCCTCAAAGGAGCTTAGTTCTCCATAGGAGCTTAGTTTTCCAAGTTAGCACCTTAGCTACCCCCATAATGCGCATATACGCCACGTGCGACGCACGTGCGCCCACCACGTGCGCACCACGTGCAACGCACGTGTGTCCGCTGTGCGAGGATTCAATCCTCAAAGGAGCTTAGTTCTCCATAGGAGCTTAGTTCTCCAAGCTAGGGCCTTAGCTGCCCCCCATGATGTACATATGCACAAGCGCCACGTGCGACGCACGTGTGCCCGCCAAGAAAGTGCCACGTGTGACGCATGTACGCCCACCAAGCAAGCGCACACGTGCGACGCACGTGCGTCCAACACGTGCGACGCACGTGCGTCGAACGCAAAGAAGCCTTTTTCAGCAATTAGGAGTTTAAGCTCCTACCCGTTCTTCCCCCTAATGATTGGGACATGGTTCAAAGGGTACATCCTACACACTTTCGATGCATGGCGCTGTAATCCCTCAGCGTCGTCGGAGAGGTGGTGGGTCCTAACGACCAATGATCGCTCTTTCCAAATATAGAGGAGTAGACCACCTCATAAGCTTCTGTAAAAAATATACAGAAGGCTCCCAAAAGCTCCCACAAAACAAAAGAGAATTTAATTCTCAAACAAGATTTTCTTCCTCAAAACCCTAGGTAAAGAAAATATCGAGATCAAAATATCTCCTTTACCTATCCTATATAAGGGTTTAACCCTTCTCAAAGAACTTAGCTCTTTCTATGGATCTGAGATCTGTAAGAAAAATCTCCCACAAGTTGAGAATTTAATTCTCACCGGGAAGATCTTGTTCTTGAGAAACAAAGATTCAGGAAAGAACAAATTTTAAAAGAAAGATGATGGAGTTTCTTCAAATCAAGAACTTAGTTCTTTAAAGAACCCGATCCAAGATCTTCAAAATTAGTGATCTTGGTGATCTTTAATGGTCAAAACACCATTAAAAGAGGTTTAACCTCTCGGAGAAGATGGAGTTCATAATACTCCAAGAACTTAGTTCCTTCAAATCAAGAACTTAGTTCTTTAAAGAACCCGATCCAAGATCTTCAAAAATAGTGATCTTGGTGATCTTTAATGGTCAAAACATCATTAAAAAAAGTTTAACCTCTCGGAGAAGATGGAGTTCATAATACTTCAAGAACTTAGTTCTTTCAAATCAAGAACTTAGTTCTTTAAAGAACCCGATCCAAGATCTTCAAAATAGTGATCTTGGTGATCTTTAATGGTCAAAACACCATTAAAAGAGGTTAACCTCTTGGAGAAGATGGAGTTCATAATACTCCAGAAACTTAGTTCCTTCAAATCAAGAGCTTAGTTCTTTAAAGAACCTGATTCAAGATCATAAAAATAATGATCTTGGTGATCGTTAATGGTCAAAATACCATTAACGGAGATTTAAGTTCTCTTGAAACATCAGCAGAGATTATATCTCCAAAAGAACTCAGCGCCTCACGTAAATAGCACGTAAGCGCTCAAGGTCAAGTTGTATAGCGCCTTACGTGAAACACACATGAGCGCCGAGAAAATTTAGTGTTTAGCGCTATTGGAGTGCCTCACGCAAAACACACGTGAGCGCCACAAAAGCTAGTGCTTAGCACTATTATAGTGCCTCACGTGATATACACGTGAGCGCTATAGACAACTGAGTGCTTAGTACTGCTGGGTGTTACAGAAACCCAATCTTAGGCCAAATTGGCTAAGCATATATTTATGATATCCAAACCGATCTCAGCCTCAAATATGACTAATGATCTCTCATCGATGATATCCAAAATGATATTCATCACATATTTCCTAAGTTAATCTTAGTCTCAAATATGACTAATGATTCTTAGATGATCCACCATGATCTTTTCCCTCAAATATAGGATTTGGTTTTAGGGTACATCTCTTCACACCTCTGATATATGTCGTTGTAATTCCTCAACGTCTTTAAAGAGGTGGCGGGTCCCGACGACCAACAACTTCTCTTAATGTACTTCTAAATTGATGTGCATGCCTCAAATCGGATCGTGCCCCAAATTGGGCACATTCCATATCAACGTCGTTCACTTCGCCACGTAACAAATACACGTGCGCGCCAGTTGAATGATGGACCGAAATGTCCCTAAACTAAATATTCGCCTCCAATACGGCGATAATGGACCGAAATATCCTTAAACTAAATATTCGTCTCAAACATGGCAACCCAATTCTAGCCCAAATTGGCTAAGCTTATATTTATGATATCCAAACTGATATCCAAACCGATCTTCATTCATATCTCCTAAGTTAATCGTAGTCTCAAATATGACAAATGATTCTTAGGCCCATCACAATCTTTTCCCTCAAATACATGATTCAGTTTAAGGGTACATCTCTTCACACCTCTGATATATGTCGCTGTAATTCCTCAACGTCTTCAGAGAGGTGGCGGGTCCCGACGACCAACAAACTTCTTTCATTGATGCACTTCCAAATTGACGTGCACGCCTCAAATTGGATCGTGCTCCAAATTGGGCACATTCCATATCAAGATTGCTCACTTCGTCACGTAACAAATACATGTGCGCACAAGTTGAATGATGGACCGCGACGTCCTTAAACTAATATGTTTCGCCCTACAGATTGTCTCCATAATAACTACCGTATACTATCCATGGGCTATTCATATATGATCTAATGATCAGTTGAGCCCATATACTCATTGTTTCTAAGTTGATCTTAGTCTCAAATATGACTAATTATCTTTAGATCGAACCCAAATATCCCGTGAACCGATGGACTTCATTTATATGAGATCCGCATCCTAAGTTCATCCCCATTGGCAAATCAAGCTACCAACGTGGACCTCGTCAAGCAAATCCTTGACCCAAAACCAAATCTCAAAAATACGGATTTGGACTAGTCCGCGCCCTACGGGCGACGACAGAAACTAGTCTCCGTATACAATCCACGGGCAACCAAAATAAACAAAAACACACACGCCACGAAGTGAACTTCCGGAGTAGGAGAAAGTGGTTATCGCGATGCGGTAACATAATTAACTGCAGGGGCTTGCATTTGTAGGGAAGAGCGTCCCCACAATCAAAAACCCCTTGCAAAACGAGGGAGAATCTGACGAAGTCACGTTACAACGGACGCATCCGTCCAAACCTCCGATATACGGTGCCATAAATCAACTTGGGATTTTCGGAGAGGTGGACGGATAAATCCAAATAGCATCTGCCCTCAAATTCAGGCAGAACGATCCATCCCAGTTCGTCTCCGTTTTCGGCGGTGAACAAGAGGGTTTCCCTAGTTCAGGCAAAATGATATAGTAACCGTATTGGATATGTGCAGGGTTTCGATTGATTGATGGTACTATATACCCAGACTTTTGATCGGACAGTTAATAATACTAGCCGGCTAGGGTTTTGAGCCGGATTATTAAATTAGGTATTGATTTAATAATTTACATATATATATATATATATATATATATATATTTTGATATGTATATTGTAGTATTATGTTCTTTGTGTTATTCTATATCTTTGGGCATTCGTGTTTTTATGCGAATGCAGGTATGTATATACAGTGGACTGTAATCCATATTTTATACAGAAAACATTCTAGAAGGTGGACACCTCATTCTTGATTTTTCCATTTATTCATAAATGGAAAATGAGGTGTAATGTGAGGTAAGGAGGGTATGGTGAGAGCCATGTCTAAATAGTGTTGACAAATGAATTTTTAATTCATTTGTGCTCACTATTGAAGCATGGTTCGATATTTTTATTGTAAAATTTTTTTTACAAAACCTTTGTGAGAATTTTTTCTCACATGCTGGCCTCATTATTTTCCTTAGCTCACCATTTTCTTCACTCTCCTCTCTTTCTCTTGATCTCCTCCACCTTCATTATCTACCTCCTCTCTACACTCTCGTGTGTTGAGAAATAAGAGAGGAGGTGAGATAGTGAGATAAAAATACACTTTGAACCATTACACTACATCCTAAAGTTCTTGGACTAGCAAACTAAGTTCTCTAGTTGCTACATTGATACTTGGTTTGGAGCTAGAGCCATGGCTATATCTCTCGGGTGGATCATCTTCAACGGAGAGAGACGGATGATCAAGCTCGATTATGGAGACCACTAGGAGCTAAGAAAGAGGAAAGAAGACTGAAGGACATGGATCTTTTAGTGAGACTCTTTCATCATAGTAGATAGATTCTCTAGTGTTATCTAGTTTAGGGTTTATGGTAAATCCGGTTATCGGGTTTCATTTAGCGTCTTTTGAAACCAGGAAATTTTTGTTCCGCAAATGGCCACGGTAGATGGCCGGGGCGCTAGTGTGACCTAACATGGTATCAGAGCCATCCCATAAAACCTATAATAGCTAGTTTTGACGTGTTTAAAATATCGATCAACAAAATTTTCGGAAATCACATTTCTAAAATTGTAGTTTCTGCCGTTTTTAAAAAGTGTTCAAAAAATTATTTCTAGTATCTTAAAAATGTGTGCAGGGTATTTTAGGACTCCGGAAGAAATTTGAGCACATAATCCCATAGGACGGCCGCGGAACCGCCGTAGAACAAGCTTGTTTGCGGCCGTTCCGCGGTCGACTTAGGACCTCTGTGCACAAAAATTCTTCTGGAGCTCTACGGTATGGAAATGTGATTTCTTGGATGTTTAGTTTCTGGCCAAGATTTGTTTGAGTACTGGTTAGCACTTTGGGCCTATACGGAAAAGATTTTGTCGATCAAAATTTTAAATGCGTGTTTTTCAGTACATACATTAATATCTGCGACCGTGAATGTCATTTGAGCGGTATAACCCATCTTACTGCTATATGTTCTTTTATACGGGTTTGCGAACATGACATTCACGTTGATGTTTTGTATTTGTGCTGATATTGTGGTTGGATTGTCGTGGTGGATAGCCGTGGTGCAATGGTGGTAGTGCAGTTAATATTCATTTGTACATTTGTTATTGTGGGGCGAGCGTCAGACATATGGACAGCCGTTTCTGCTGTGATGTATATTATTTGATTGGGGCACGACTGGGTTGAGGTCGATGTCGCCTTTGTATATATTTTTCTTTTTCTGTATTAGGATTACCCCACGGTAGAGTGCTCGAATAGCCGGGTTCTAGAGGGCAACAAGCCCGCATCTCATAGTGTTGAGACGGAGGGGGCTTCACTTTAGAATTGGCGGGCTATTCGCTGCACTTATAAGGGGTATAGGATGACCCATGGAGGGGCGCTCAAGTTACCGGATCCTGTGAAGTGCTGGGTGGCCCATTTACGTTGTTGATTAGGGTTGCCTCACTTCTGGGATTGGCGGATAACTTACCGCGCTCATAGGGGTCCAGGTTTTCATTGCACGGGCTATCTACACGACCGGGAATGTCGGGATTTTATTTGCGGCTCAAATGAAACCCGAGACTCCAAGATTATCCACCATTCTGTGTTGCTTACTGAGATTCTGTGATGTTATTTATATCATGCTTAGGACGAATGTTATATATATATATATATATATATATATATATATATATTTATATATATACTAGTAGATGTTGTATATGTTTTGCACCCACGCTAGTCCAGCCCCTGCTCTGTCGTTAGTTAAGTAACCTAACGGTGCATGACGGGGCCCTATGGCGAATGCGGATGGCATATACGTACATTGTATTTTGGTTATTTTCTGATGTGATAGGAATTAATTGATGGGACTGCATTAATTTTGATTAATACAAGAAAAGTAACCTAAATAGATGTTGTTGGAACAAATTTCGAAAAACTATAGTTACAGTCTTTCGCTTTGCATAGTGGTATTCGGTCATGAATATCCGCACCTCATTCCAAGCGGCAAGCGCCGAGATCCCTTCACGGGGAGTGACCTCTTGAGCAAAAGTTTAATACTGTAGATTACTCAGTTTTCTTCAAAACCACAAGTTTTCAAAAGCGGAGTCTAAACCACCCTTTTTCAAAACTGCTCAGGTTCCTTCAACGATATCAAGTTCGTTACGTTAAAGGGTTTTTCGCCAAAAACCCAGTCGAAGCCCTCCGTCATTTCAGATAAGTAGCATTTAGTATTCGTGCTATGTTCAAGGCATAGTGTATGGTAGCTGAATGATACTTATTTACAGCATTGAGATGCATTAATTTAGGACAGTCGTACAGCCTTGTTGGCATACGTGAAGGGCAAGTACGGGTGGGTCTAAATTAATCAGGATAATGACCGATAGAACATGACTTGCGCTTTATGATTTGTTGGCATCCGTCAAGTTCATAAGATGCATGGGGCAAAAACCACATCGGGAGTTTCAAATATACATGAAACTTTCTAGTGTTGCATACCTTCTGGAGTGTGGTGACTAGAGTGGCTTCCAAGTAGGTTATCACGCAATGATAGTTGGATCCCGATCCCACTGATGAGTAGGATTACTCTTGGGAGATTTTTATCACTTAACAATCAATGCTACAAACTAAGTAGGTGTCTAGAACGGTGTTAGCGGGGCTACGCCTCCAGGGAAAAGAGGTTATGCAATTAAGGAACTTCACGAAAGCGTTGGAAAACCTCTCTCGAAGTACCAACACTATCCTGGCCGAAAGGTTAAGCAAGTATTGTGACGTGCGATTAATCCTGACTAGTTCTTCTTTTAGGGTTTGAAGAAGAATTCGAGAAAACAGTGGGAGCCATCCTGATTAGATAAACTAATAACCAATGTAATCTTGCAAGAGCGCATGCTGAGCGTTTCTTTCTCTCTCTCTCTAGGTAGCAACCAATTCACGCCTTAATCAAGATAATAAAATGTTCACTTGACCGATCCGAATTCTTATTCGGGGCTGGGAAACGTCGGTTTGGCTCTAACTTATGACAGCGATCATGAGTATGAGCAGGGGAAAGAGGATTGCATGAATTTCTTGATGACCCCAACGAAGAAGAAGCATACCATTGCGTCTCCTTCAGGTGTTCTTATTATTGAGAACTGCTTTTCGGTCAGTCCTACCTCCTGGGTACTAGATACCGGATCAGGATCTCATATCTGTAATTTATTGTAGGGACTGAGAAAACGTAGAATAGTTGGACCTGGTGATATGTCTCTCAGAGTAGCGAACGGAGCACAAGTTGATACTTCTGCCATCTGTGAATATCACCTAACATTGCCAAATGGCAATACTATGATTTTGAACAATTGCTACTATGTACCTTCCATGGTTTGCAACATCATATCAATTTCTTTACTTGATAAAGATGGATATAACTTTGTTCTTGATAGAAATATCATGAACATCTGCCTTGATAAGGTATTGGTTACAAAAGGTACACTGTGTAATGGTATCTATGTTCTAAATCAAAACGCAGTTTTCAATATATAAAACACATGCAAGAGGAAAAATTCAGAAGTGAACGAATCTTACTTGTGGCATTATAGATTTGGTCATATCGGAGAGAAAAGACTAAGTAAGTTGCATAAAGATAGATATTTGAATGCGTTCGAATTTTCATCTTATGAAACTTGTCAGTCTTGTCTCAAAGGAAAGATGACCAAATCTCCGTTCACCAGACATGGAGAAAGAGCAGTAGAGCTCTTGGGACTCATACACTGTGATGTATGTGGTCCGATGTCTATACATGCAAGGGGTAAGTTCTCATACTTCATTACATTCACTGACCATCTCTCAAGGTTCGGGCATATGTATCTTTTGAAATACAAATATGAAGCTTTTGAGAAATTCAAAGAATATAAGAATGAAGTAGAGAACCAGACTGGCAAAAGTATCAAGATCCTCCGATCAGATAGAGGAGGGGAGTACATAAGTACAGAATTCCAGGACTTTCTAAAAAAGAATGGTATTCTCTCTCAGCTCACTTCTTCGTATATACCACAGCACAACGGTGTATCGGAGCGGAGGAACCGTACCCTATTGGACATGGTTCGCTCCATGATGAGTAACGCCGAGTTGGCTCTTTCATTCTGGGGATATGCACTTGAAACGGCTATGTATTTATTGAATAGAGTCCCGACCAAATCCGTGCTTACCACCCCATATGATATATGGGAAGTTAAAAGACCATATCTTAATTTTATTAAGATATGGGGATGTCCAGCTTATGTAAAGAAGCGGAACCCGGAAAAACTTGAGGCACGATCAATTTTTTGTAAGTTTGTAGGATATCCTAAACATTCGCAAGGATATCTGTTTTACCACGCCGAGGAACAGAAGGTGTTTATTGCTCTCCATGCCGTCTTTTTAGAGAAGGAATTTCTTGCAAAAGAAATTAGTGGGAGCGCGGTAGAACTGGAAGTAATTCCAGAGGGACAAACTATAACTGAAGATTTGGTGGAAGCTTAGGATTCAATAATCCCGGACAAAGCTCAGCCACTCCGCAGATCTAGTAGGATTTCTCATCCGCCCGAGAGATACTACGGTTTTCTCATAGACGGGGATCGAGAGGATTGCATCTTGGAATAAGATGATCCTACTAGTTTCAAGCAGGCCATTATCAGTAGGGACTCTGATAAGTGGCTAGATGCTATGTGATCCGAAATGGAGTCCATGTATGCCAATAAAGTGTGGACCTTGGATATTGCTCCACCTGGGATAAAACCCATTGGATGCAAATGAATCTACAAAAGGAAGTTTAGTGTAGATGGGCAGGTGAAAACCTATAAGGCTAGACTTGTTGCAAAAGGTTTTCGTCAAAAGCCAGGTGTGGACTATGACGAAACCTTTTCTCCAGTGGCTATGCTCAAATCCATTCGGATCCTACTTGCCATTGCTGCCTTCCATGACAAATCTGACAGATGGACGTAAAAACGGCTTTTCTAAATGTAAGTTTGGAAGAGTGTATTTATATTGATCAGCCGGAAGGTTTTGTAGACAGTGGGAGCAGCGGGAAGGTGTGCAAGTTGCTTAAATCCATTTATGGATTAAAGCAGGCATCGTGGAGTTGGAACATTTGTTTTGATGAAGCAGTCAAGGAATTTGACTTCATCAAGAACGAGGATGAGCCTTGTATATATAAGAAGATTGTAGGACGAAATGTCATGTTCCTAGTCTTGTACATAGACGATATTCTTTTGATAGGAAATGATATTCCTATGCTACAATCGGTCAAACTGTTCTTGTCAAAAAGGTTCTCCATGAAGGACCTGAGTGATGCATCAACAAGAAATCTTACCAAAACAACGCATCGAAACGCTCACGTCGACGGAAAACATGGTAAAACGATATATCAATGTAATCGTGTGTCACCGGAATTACGTCCGGGTCAGTCCTCATTCATGACGAGCTCGTGCTGACCGCACCTCTAGCCGCAGCTCTCTCTGCTCGTGTAACCGTAGTAACAGAAACCACAATCCAATATCGATGGTGATAGATCATAGGAACGAATAGAAATACAGTGCCTAAGAAATGTACATCCTAAGGCTTCTTAAGCGGAGTAGCGTATCGTAAGTATGCCGCGGAACATATACACGGTACGTCACTCTACTTAAGTCACCTACTCCATCAACCAAGGTCAACCTACGCGACGAAAGTTCGAGTCTAGTACCCCCTCGGCCAAGTCTAAGTTCCGTAAGGTCAAGCCTAGGTTTCGAATATAAATATACGCCCTAGACTCTGCATAGTCAAACCTAGACTCGAACCAAGGTAAAACCTAATACTCTGATACCAACTTTGTCATGACCCGGAAAAGGCACATGACTGGCACTTGAATCGTGTGAAGTCTATAGGACCCCACCTAATTCAAGTAAGTCAAAAGCCCAGAAATCTAAACCTTTTTAGGAAAAATAATGGAGGTGTAGTTTTGAAATAAAGTTTTACTGAAATCGAATTCCTTCTACGTAATATAGATAATAGTATACGAAAACACATTGTATGTATTTTACTTGAAAATATTTTCGTCATTTAAAATTTAGGCAGCACCTCCCTTGTAATTTTTTAAACCCGAAAACGGTACAAGCAATAATAAATATAGGCATCCCTAAGCGGGGCTAGCTCTTTGCCAATTGGCGAAAACAACCATGCAAGATAATATGAGTATACAACGCCAAAGGGCGGGGATCAAAACTCAGAAAGAAAGCGAGAAACAAAACATCACCAAGAAAACCAGAAACCACTATAAATACATAAGCGCGACTCTAAGGCCGAAGAATGTACAAGTATGGTTATCTAAGTCTACTAAATATACAAGTCTGGTTGATGGAGCTTTTAACTAGATATAACTGAAATAAATAACAATACAACTGAAATATAAAGTACATGTGCAACAGTGGTCATGATGCAAGTGAAACCACCTACCAAGCAATCACCCGAAAGAAATGATGTGCCAGCAAACCGCAACGGAACCTGTACGGCCAAACCTGCAAAGAAACCGTGGCACAACAGGGGTGAGTTTCCAACTCGTGAGTAGAAGACATCACCGAGAAGAAATCGAATGTATGACGATCTCCTAGGTCATACAATAACATACTCATAATATGACACTGAAACATCTAGTAATGGCAAGGGTAATAATCTAAGCATAAGTGTAATATCAAGTACTCGTGTCAGTGCCTCAAAATAGCAACATGTCATATATATGATATATGAATGCATCATGAATGAATAATTAACATGAAATCGGGATATATCTGTATGAGAAAGCTGTTTTCTTATCTTAGCAAAATTTTAGTATACAAACTAGAGTACCATCAAGGAAATCGACAGAAATCCGTGTCCAACATCGACACAAAATCCTCAAATCCCAGTCTCCGTCAACCCGAATCGGCCCATATCATCAAATCTCACAACTACGGTCGGTATCCTCCAGATATCCGCCACGCCAAATATCACCGGTAGGTAGTCCTCCCCTGCCAGGCTCATCATCTACAACTCGAGCTTCTTGCCCCGGGGTATCTTACCGGGTCCACCATGTACCCGAGACGGTTCATCCTACTCCTCGAATCGGGTCTTGAAAACTAACTCAATCAGGAAAACTCATGGTGGACTCCATATACATCATATCAAGAGAAAACCGCAACTTGGATTTTTAAAATGATAATAAGTTTATAAAATTCTTGCGGTTTTCCCCCAAATCCAGAAATCTCATGGAAATCCGAAATCTCAAAATCATAAGTAAATAAACGATGAATATCGGCATAAAGCCCCACAATATTGCATAACAGAATGAATATATAAATGCATGGGGTATCTAAGTAAGGAATGCAATATCTAAACTAGCATATGAGAGCAAGCATGCTAATAATGTGTTGAAACTACCAGCTAGCAGGTTATACCAATAAAGTAACGTTTTCTAAAGTGTACGTGACATGGAAATTATCGATAATGATGTGTGTGAGCCGGCAAGTAAGTGTACGTGGAACATACGCATCATCGGTAATGATACTGGTGTCCTAACAGGCGAGATCATAACAGCTAGTAAAAACACAATTAAATCTGCAATGCAATAAAACAGTATGAATATAACAGAAAGGTGAATAGTAAATGCAACATTATAAAGTATATATGTGTGTGTACGAGCCATACGGTTTTAGTGTTTTGAAATAGTACGAATCGTGGTTTTTAGAAAGGTAGGGGTTACGGTGTTTTTGAGAAAAAATATACCCTTTGGAAAATTCTGTAGCATTCCTCGGGTTGTTTTTTGAAAATACTCACGATTCGTTAGTTTTTGAAAATAGCTATGACTCGAGCCTAGTCTAGCATTTACCTAAACAACTAAAAGACTAAACTAAGAACTTAGTCGGAAGGATAAGAAAATCTAAATATATTCCGAGTCGATATACCAGTAGTCGGCAATCTAGCCTCATAGCGTCACGTACTGTGTAATACATAGTACGACATTCTTGAGTCAAGAGTGCGGATCAATCATCATATCTATACCTCGTACGGTAAAATCCATCATACGACATTCCCAAAATCAAGGGTACGGGTCAAATATCATATATACATCATTATTCGTACGGTATCATCCTCGTACACTATCATGATCAGGGGTTCGGATCTAAGGTCTCGTACATTCTAATATCATCAACTCACATAATATCGTATGTATGAATACATATCGCCCAACGATCCATTATAATATCATAATGTATATCATATCACGACTCAATCACATATCAAAGTCTCACGGCATCATGCCCGATTATATCGACTCATTTCCACATATCACATACTATCCTTATCACACGTGTATATGTATATGTGTGTGTGTGTGTATAAAAACATACACACATACATACACACACACACACATACATATACACACAAAATCAAGTGTGTGTGTGTGTGACTGCATATAACCTGCAATTCGCCACCAAGGTAATCATCCTATGGATAGGTCTTCCTAGATCAACCTAAGGTCTTCTAAATACCCTATTCGCTAAGTATCCAAATATCACATCCAAACTTACTAATATAGTAATACCCTATTCTATGGTTGCGGGGGTGCTATACGCCATCCACCCGACTTCCCCCGTAGATATACATCTACTCACCCGATCCTTGCTTGCCGAAGTAAATGACGCCACACTCTCCCTTGTCGTCCCGAAGTCCACGCGGAGGTACCTACATATCACAACATATCGTATCGCATTAAATATCCGATTCAAAAACAGACACGACACGCGAGGTGCCTATAGGTTAGAACCTATAGCTTACGCATGCGAAAACAATCATAAAACCCTCGTCATTGACGTACAAACGTCCAACGACCAAATCCACATTCAAATACCAAAAACCAAGTTTTTGAAATCGGAAAACATAGTTAAAACCAACACTAAATGCTCCCAGAGTTTTAGTCGGGTAAATTAGGGCTAAACAAACAGTACAGGGGGCTATGCTATAAGGTATGTAAGCTACTGGCAAAGTCACAACACCACCCCATAAAAATGACCCGGTGACAATGCTCAATTCCTTGGTCTCTCCAGCCCCCATGAAGAATCTTGGTCTCGTCTTCTTATGACAATCTTCTAGTGGTCCTACTAGGTCTATGAAGTTGTTTGTTTTTCCTGTAATCATCTCAGGTTGCTCCAGATTCCCTATAGTCAAGCCAAACTCCACAAAACCGATGTTGGATGATCTAAACTCAAGTTTTATGGTCTAGTCTTTGGTTTGGTCCATGTTTTGATACTAGAGGGATTTAAAGTCACTACTAAACCTCAATAACACCTTTCCAGTTCATAAAATCACCTAGACCTCAACTTGGAAATTTCTAACATCGCTAAACCTTATTTAATCAACTTGGAAATTTCTAACATCGTTAAACCTTATGTAATCAACTCTAAACTACTATAGGATATGAGGAAAACAAGATTCTAAACTAATGGTGTAGGATTATACCACATTTGGCAACTCAAGAATTTTCTTGAGTTGCTCAAAGTCTACAAAGTCCAAACTTGATTGGTCCAAAGGATTTGTAGTGTTGTTGTGGTCATTTTTTGTGAAAAATGCATGGTGTTTTAGTGAGGATTTTGGGGTGGCCATGGGTGGTTGTGGAGGTGCTGGATAATGAAGGAGGAGGAGAAGGAAGAATGAAGAAGAGAAATGAGGAGGTGTAGAACATTCTCCACTTCTCTCACTCACTCCCCCCCACCCCCCATGTCCCCACCCTCACTCTCTCACAAATATCT
This sequence comes from Agapanthus africanus, assembly GCA_030015575.1. Classification (NCBI taxonomy): domain Eukaryota; kingdom Viridiplantae; phylum Streptophyta; class Magnoliopsida; order Asparagales; family Amaryllidaceae; genus Agapanthus; species Agapanthus africanus. The sequence goes on along the minus strand of CM057348.1, from coordinate 494,634,005 downwards.
TATCCTTTTTCTTTTCATTTTAAAGAAACAAATCAAAAACCAATTTAAATTAAACAATGAGTCATGGTTCATAAAAATAACATGTAACAAGTGTTGCAACATTTTATGTTGCATGCCATGCACATAATATACTTAATGCAAAATTAGTAAATACTAATTGAGTTTAGTAAATAACCCATTTACAAATAATTGTATAAATATTCATAAAATGCCCAAATCACATAAATACCTTCAAATCAATAATTGATATTTATTTCCCAATTATTTTCGAAATTATCGGTATATAATTATACCCTTTCATTAAAACTAATTCTCATACTTAATAATATTCATGAAATTTATTATTTTAATTATTTAAATTCCCAAAAATAATATTTTATTTTCTGAAATGTTACAGAGATATTCTTGGTTTACGGTAATGGGGACCTTAAGGTCAAGTCCTTTACCGATTCAAGCTTCTAGAATGACAAGAATGACAGCAACTCTGTCTCGGGTTTTGTGTTTACCCTCAATGGAGGGGTAGTGTGTTAGAAGAGCTCCAAATAGTTCACCGTCATAGACTCGACGATAGAGGCTGAATACATTGCTGCGAACGATGCCGCAAAAGAAGCGGTCTGGATGAAGAAGTTCATTACTGAAATTCAGATAGTTCCGTCCATTGTTGATCCGATACTTTTGTATTGCGATAACAATGGGGTTATAGCTCTAGCGAAGGAATCATGGTCTCATCAAAAATCCAGACACATCTTAAGGCGGTATCACCTGATCAGGGAGATCGCTGATCGCTGGGAGATCGAGGTACGGAAAGTGTATACAAAAGACAACACGGCTGATCCATTTATGAAAGCCCTCCCTCAAGCGCAGTTCGAGCGACTTTTTGAGATGTTAGGTATGCGGTACGCCAGCAGCTGGCCTTAGAGAAGACATTAGGTATACGGTACGCCAATATATGGCCTTAGTGCAAGTGAGAGATTGTTGGATATGTATGCCCTAAAGGCCATTATTGTATATGTATGCATGTAGCTACTTGGACATATATATGTACAGGACAGTCTTGCTCGATATGATAATATGCTATCTGGTTTGTCTTTATATTAACATGTGCATATGTTTTACCTGTTATTATGTATCATTTATACATGTTGATAAAGCCCGTAGGATCTTGCTTAACTACCAGCGATATGATGGTGATCATACTTATGGGAGCTGGGTAGTCCATAAGCACATCCTTAAAGGTCCCAAGTCATGGAGTATCGAGATCGGGCATTGATACTCCAGAGTAGACTTATGTATACGTTTCTAGACCCCGACGAGGGGTGGTGGTTGGTCCCACAACCATTGGTGCGATCACCTAAGATTGTATACAGGTGCTCATTAGAGGTGAGTACACGGACGGACTCGCCGAGAACTTCTAGATGGTATTATACTTATCGTCATATGGAAGTTCTCAGGTGACATGATTACAGGTTTGTCTTCAGACCTGAGATCATCATTTGTCTCGTATGAGTTCCCACTGTGCTTTGATCACTACCCTACCACGGCTCTACTGAGTCGTGTAAACAGGTTTTAGTTGGGTACAGTCCCGAGCCACATGGAGGCAGTGAGTGATTGTTGGGGATTTGTCTCTCCCGGTATAGGGAGTCGATATCGCACTGTGTTCGATTGGTCAGGACCATAAGACCTTGGCCAAGGCAGTTGGGATTTACTGATAGGTTGATCAGTAGTTTCCCGGATTGGTCCTGAGCCACATCAGTACGAATTATCGGGTTATTAAGGTCTGACGTTTACCACCCCTTAGACCCGGTATGCGATACTCTCAGACGAAGAGACCGGACTGTACGGAGATTGTCACGGATCGGTTCAGTAGGGATCCGGATGAGTTTGCTCGTCGGCCTTACTTTTCGACAGGTACCCGGGTAGCCATTACGTATAACTAGTGCCGCTGACGTGCTTGTGCTTATGGATTTGTCCAGTAACTCACTGCCGGTGTACTGTCGAGTCTTTAGAGTCCCACACAGAGGGTTTTCCTAGTTCAGACGAAATGATGTAGTAACCGTATTAGATACGTGTAGGGTTCCGATTGATTGATGGACTATGTACCCGGACTTTCGATCGGACAGCTAATAATACTAGCCAGCTAGGGTTTTGAGCCGGATTATTAAATCAGGTATTGATTTAATAATTTACATATATATATTTCGATATGTATATTCTAGTACATGTTCTTTGTGTTATTCTATCTCTTTGGGTATTCGTGTTTTTATACAAATACAGGTATATATATACAGTAGACTGTAATCCGTATTTTATACGGAAAACATTCTAGAAGGTAGACACCACATTCTTGATTTTTCCATTTATTCATAAATGGAAATGAGGTGTAAAGTGAGGTAAGGAGAGTATGGTGAGAGCCATGCCTAAATAATGTTGATAAATGAATTTTTAATTCATTTATGCTCACTATTAAAGCATGGTTGGATATTTTTATTGTAAAAATTGTTTTACAAAACCTTTGTGAGGATTTTTTCTCACATACTAGCCTCATTATTTTCCTTAGCCCACCATTTGCTTCACTCTCCTCTCTTTCTCTTGAGCTCCTCCACCTTCATCATCTACCTCCTCTCTACACTCTCATGTGTTGAGAAATAAGAGAGGAGGTGAGATAGTGAGATAAAAATACACTTTGAACCATTACACTACATCCTAGAGTTCTTAGACTAGTAAACTACGTTCTCTAGTTGCTTCATAGATACTTGGTTTAGAGCTAGAGCTATGGACTACATCCATCGGGTGGATCATCTTCGACGGAGGAAGACGGACGATCAAGCTCGATCATGGAGGCCACTAGGAGCTAAGGAAGAGGAAAGAAAACCGAAGGACATGGATCTTTTGATGAGACTCTTTCATCATAGTAGATAGCTTCTCTGGTGTTAGCTAGTTTAGGATTTATGGTAGATCCGGTTATTGGGTTTCATTTAGCGCCAGTTTTTGAAACCAGAAAATTTTTGTTTCGTAAATGGCCACGGTAGATGGCCAGGGCGTTAGTGTAATCCAACGGGTGGTGATGGATGGGTGGTGCTGACGGTAGTGGTGGGTGTTGATGGTGTTGATGATGGGATGGATAGTGCTGATGGTAGTGGCGGGGTGGTGGTGAGTGTTGATGGTGGTGGTGGGTTAGGAGGAGAAGACGATGGTGGTGGATAGATGGTGCTGATGATTGTGGTGGGTGTTGTTGTTGGTGGTGGGTTAAGATAATCATGGTGGTGGAGAAGAGGATGGTTGGTGATGGTGGGTTAAGAGAGGAGAGAGAGAGCAGAGAGAGATGAGGGGAGCTGGAGAAGAGGATGGAGGCAGGAGGAGGCTGGGAGAAGAGGATGGAGACTGGAGGATGAGGCGCATAGGAGGGAGGCGGGGCCGGAGGAGGAGTGAGGAGGGAGGAGGCGGCACAGAGGAGGAGGAGGGAGGCAGGGCCGGAGGAGGAGGGAGGAGGGAGGCGGGTGAGGGTTATTTTTATCTTTACTTGGTCATAACTAACCATGATTAAGGGTTAACATAACAGAAGCCAACAGGAGTGGGGTATTTAGTTAACGGGTAATTTTCGAGTGTGTGTTATTTAAAAATACTAAAATATGAGTGGTTTTTTTTTAAATATGCGATTTTCGAGGTGGTGGGGGGAGGGGGGAATAAAAAAAAAACCTTTTTCTAAATAATACTTTTTTCTAAATAATACTTTTAACACGTACATCAAGCAACATTATTTTTCTATAGATAAATTGTTAATTTTTTTATTATGATGAATATGTTAGAGATTTATTTTTTGAGTTTTATGATACGTAGATCAAGATTGCCGGTTTAAATTGGTGAAAAACATAGAGGAGAAATCCCTTTATTTTTTTTATATCTTATCAATTTAATCTTGTGAATCGCATGTGCCATATTAAGTTGATACATAGTTAATACAATCATTGTTGCTTACGTGGCAGCAAATTAGAGTGTTGTTTTTTCACGTGCATTCTACATCTTTCCTTTGCCATTAAAATAGCAGAGATATTTAATTAACTAGACCTATAAAAAAATTGTACTATGAAAAAATAAACAAAAATTTTGGTATAAATTCAATTTTCAAATTAAAGATTTAAAATAAAAATCCAAATTTAACAAATCTGTTATACAATTATTTGCTTAATAAAGGAAATTAAATCTTTTTAAAACAAATAAATCAACCAAATATGTGTGCTTGAAAGACTATACAAGTCTTTTGTGAGTGCTTTGCTAAGGATTCAATCCAACCATAGGTTCCCCCAAGCACCTCGGGTGTTGCGCAGCTAACATAGGGATATAAACGGATAGAGATAATAGATTTTCCTAGCTAACTCCGTATTTGTATTCAATCTTTATCAAATAAGATAGTTATTTTTATTTCTGACTATCCGAAATCCGTATCAACATTCGTCAATAATATTCAGTATATACGGATATGGTAATACATATATCCTTCCATATCCTATCGAATACAAAAAATAATAATTTTTTGGTTTTATTGAGTATATTATTTTATCCAATATTCATTTCATATGTGTATCTGCATCCAAATTTTACCAAATACGAATAGTAATTTTCATTTCGACAGCTATCCATATCCGTGTTCGAATCCTTTTAGGATTGCCTGATACGGATACAACTATACCTGATTTGTATTCAATCTGTTTACATCCTTAAGCCATATGATTAACTATTCAAAAAGTTAATCCCTGTAACTTATATCTCTATAAATAAGTCATATGATTAATTTTCATTTCCGATAACAATCCATATTCGAATCCTTTTAGGATTGCTGGACATGGATATGATAACACATATATCCGATCCTTATTCCACCCGTTCACATCCTTATAAATAAGCCATATGCATAACTATTCAAAAAGTTAGCTAGCAAGCAAAAATTAGTTCATAAATGCTAAATTTATCCATTTATTTTGGAGTTGAGATAACTATAATTAGCTAAAATTTACTCTGATCCAAGATTTGTAAACTCTATCTTTCCAAACACATCTTTTATAACATAACTAAAGTTTATTCTTAAGTGGAATTTGCGGCCTCCAAACCGGAATTTGCATTATCTCTACTTCCTTTTGAGAATAAATTCTAGTTATCCTAACTCCATGACCAAAGAGGGTCTAGGACTAAAAATGGTAGACTACATAACAAAGGCTAAATTGCACTAAAATACTATGGCCGATCATTTGCACAAAATCTACATCTAAAGTGTTTTAGTTTTGAACTAAGCAAGAAAAGGTGGGGAAAATACTTGGAAGCAAATATGAATAGCAATCCAACACTTTCTATTCCATATGCGACTCATGTCAATGAAATAACATTTTCCAAAACAAGAGCAAGAATTCTGTAAGACATGATGAAGGGAAAATAATAAAATTATAATTAATTCTGATTTTATGAGCTGTGATGAAGGAAAAAGATATTAATGAATTCACTACAAAAAAATATAAATGCTTATATAAACAGAAAAAGTGCATATTAAACCACATGATATCAACTGCACAATTTTGGCAGTCGGACCATACTATTATGATACAATAACACTTTTTGGTCCGTCGAATTGTACTTAACAATCGGGCTAACCATGCAACATCTTTCCGCCTTTTTAGTCTTCAAATCATAAGATAACACAGTATATTTCATCTTCCTGCTCATCCTGAAGTATAGTTTATCTTCGTCTTCAAAGGGTAACGGCCAAACATCGTAACCATCAAAAAGTATCTCTGAAGCAGTCCTCCCTATCCTCCTCCTCCGCATTGTGTGGCAAAAACTCGAAAACACATCTCGGTTTTCTTAAATCATATCATCAAAGATCACCAAGCATGTACGCTCCCACATTTTGTTACTTTCAGCGCTCATCGTCCAGACTTAAATATATTTGCTATCAACCCTTGTACATGTGACAAAACCATTGCATATTCTGATCTCCTGAAGAAGTCGCAGCGAGTATTGCTTAGGTACCGTTATATAATCAGCAAGATCATTCCGAACATCAAACGATACCAAATACTCATCGCACTCCCAATACAATACACCGCCGACAAAAACCGGCTTTCCTTCGTGTCTTAAACTATTAACGATGATCTTTTGACTAGATTCTGCCCACTTGCCCATATTTGACGAAAACACATCGAATCCATATTTTGCACGCATTCCAATATTTCGTTGGATAGGATGGACTAGTTTGTAATAGTCTGGTGCGGCTACCGGATCAAACGCTAACCCAATCGAATCTCGATACCTGTCGTCGATAATGGCATGGCTCTCCTTTGTTGCCAGGTTGCAAACATATAAATAGTTCGGCTCGCCATAGTTTCAGCTTTGGAGACAAAAAAGACCATTGGTAGATATGATAATCCTTTTGCATTGCCATTCATTGATGAAGTTAAGGCAAGGATCGGGGATTCCAATCCGAGCTCCGAACGTAGGAATAAAGATACGGTTGTTTCCATGGCAACTTGCGAAGACCATACCACTAGAGATCCGAGAGGCATGACGAGATTGTTCGAGCACGAAAGGCAGGTCGCTGGACGCGAGTTTGTACCAAATTTTATCGACACATTTGAACATTTGAATCGGGCGAGGGTTTTGAAGGGAAGAAAGGGAAGTTCAACTGCCCTCTCTCTCCTTGGCTTCTTTGATGGAGGAGGATCCATGTTGAAAAAGTAACGCAAAGTGTAACTAATAAATGTAGAAAAATATTGAAGAGTAAATACTACCACATTAATTTATATGGAGGCAAAGCTTAATAATACAGCAAGCAAGCTAACATTTAAGAAAATAAGTTTTACAATTAAATACCCAACAATTTAAAAACATGGATAAGGCTAAGAAAATTCAAATAACAAAAAGAGATCTTCATAATCTGGGATTTCTATACTAACTAAAGAAAAAAGTAAATGAAAATTACACTTAACTTGCTGTCAATAATTTTCCCAAACTACATAACTATAAGAAAAATTAAAACAATAACAAAAATATTAGCTTAAAGAACAACAAACATATACCCAAAAAAATGTTAAAACGAATAACACAAACATTAAAGTAGGTAGAATCATCCGAAGAATAAAAGCATTCCCCTTTTGGTAAATTATAAACTATTTTTTTGGTAATCCAATACATGGCAGGACAGGTAGCACATTGCATCAATCACTGAGAAGCAACAAGATATATGTACCATTACAAAATAAATAGAAAAACTTGAATTAACATATAAAAAAAAGGAAAAAGAAAAAAGAATGAGTATACTTCATTGATGTCCCGTTACTGGTACAGATTACACAATCCTCGAGCAAAATTATACTCCATCGATGATCGAGAAATTCTAGACCTGTGGCAGAGGGTGCCAGTCCATGATCAGATAGATATTGAGGGTTGTAGAACTTGCTCAAATGCTTAATACCGCTGTCACAAAGAATTGTTACTATTGTGTCCTGGACCTAATGATCGTGCCAATTTCACAGCTCCAACACAATTCATTGCCGAGGAGCTCCCGATAAGAAACCTGGTGCAGACCTCATTTTAAGTTAACTACCATAAGTTATACATCGCAGGTACATACGATGAGTTCACACTAAATACCCATAAACTAGTACTACACATCCATAAGCTGTCACATTTTTGAGATAAATGTATAAACTATATACATTGCAAACAAATACCATGATCTCAGTTGGTTATGCCTCTTTTCAATTGTAATTGTTCATATAGTATTATATTAATGGCTAATTTGAAGAATTACATGGTATTCGATTGATAATGTTCAAAGTTTGTGGTAGTCATTTGCAATAACTAGGTGCACAGTTTTTGAAAGCAAATATATCTGTATGTTATTTTCTTAACTTGATGGTACTAACCCAAAAAAGACGACGGTTTTATTGTATTTTGGTGAAAGTCAACCAATGTATCTTGTCAAAACATAGCCAACCAAGCATGCTTAACTACGGAGTTTTCAAACTCCGGAGTTCCGATTCATCCAAAAGGCGCCTCTGTGTCATAAGAGTGGTATCATTCCATTTATAGTTCAGATCGTGCCCTCTTTCGGAATGGAATTCGATACTCCTCATTGTTCTGGTGGGTCCCCGTGTGCATCCATATCGGTTACATCCCCACTTCGATACCGGATAATATCTCACTTCTCACGGGGTAGATGGTATTCAACCCCAACTCCACCTGGGGTCTTTAAGGCTGCGACTTTCTTGTGTTTGTTGTGTTGTTTGTGATTCTTTGAGGTTGGCACTTCATAATATGCAATGTTTAGCACATAACAATGTCTTATTAATATCCATTTGCACTTTATATATATAAAAAATATATCCAACTGCACCACAATTTTCTTTGCATTGATTCCTTGTGCAGTTAAAATCTATATAACTATAGTGACCAACTTTGTCTGCGTGAAAAGGCTAAATTACACAAAAATACCTTTAATTGTCGCTAATTTCCACTAAAGTACCTTAGAAGTCTTTTTATTACAGTAAACTCCTTTAAAACTTTGGTTATAAGAGGTTTTCCTCAATTATTATAACCTTAAATGTAGAAGTTTAAGGGAGGTTACGGTAAATAAATAAATTACAAGGCAGTCTACTAAAAAAAAACACAAGGGTATCCTAGTGTAATACAGACCTAGACATTTCAACAGCCTCCTTATATGTGCCTTGATAAGCTCCATCTAACCCTGCCATAATAAAATTCTTTGAGCCGATTTATTCCGATTCCTTCTGTAGCAATAGTATCAAAAGGATTCTTCAGCCTCTTCCCATCGGCCTCCACCTTTTTGTACATCACTCCTCTTGTAACCTTATTGAACAGACCAGATCCCGGTGGGTCCACAATGGAACTTTTGTAAAAGGGTACAATAAAGGATCTAAGCCAAGTCCTCAACATTTCTCGGTTAAGTTATTAAAGGGTTAATTGCATATGGCCCCCTTCGTATATGGATAATGGAACCAGTCTCGATATGGCTTAAAAAGGGAAAGGAAATTTGACCTGACTGATTATTGGCATGAATTTATTACCAGTTGATCTGTGATATTCAGTAACTCAAAAGAGAAACTAACTTGAATGTCGACTAGCTCGAAAATGCCATGTTCTAATAAATCATATCACTAGCAATGAACAGTCTCGATATGGTTTGCTTAGAAAAGATAATTTGGCCCGGCTCTTGACTAACTCAGATATGTCATGATGTGAGTAGCCCAGGGATGTAAAACACCAGTTGACAAAAATTATCTTTTCGGGGGGGGGGGGGGGGGGGGGGGGGGGTTGTTATATGCAATTCACCCATTTTATCAATTATAAGGCGGATCAAGACGCAAGAAAAACCTTTAAAAATCGTGAAACTCCAGCAAGTGCGCCGCCCGTAACAAAGGCATGCAAGTTTCCTCCAGTTTGCTCCCATATCTCAGGGCCCGTGCCTTTGTAATGAGCTCGGAAGTTGGCTAGGTTTTCAAACTGATCTGCAAAGAAACCTTCTTTAGCGTCATGTAAGCGGCCGCAACAAAGGCATGCAAGTTTCCTCCAGTTTGCTCCCATATCTCAGGGCCCGTGCCTTCGTAATGAGCTCGGAAGTTGGCTAGGTTTTCAAACTGATCTGCAAAGAAACCTTCTTTAGCGTCATGTAATGTATCACCATTAACATGAGTTCCATTAGCTTCCATTTTGTTTGCTTCCGTCTGCTTCGCTGCTAATTTAGTTGCCTCGGAAGCTCTTCTCCTAGCAATGTTGACAAAATGGTCCTTGTGTGTAATGGATACTGGTCTCACTCTTTCTACTGTAGCTCCAAGAGCCTCCAGAATTTGAGACTGAAAGAATATTGAGTTTATAAATTTTGAGAAATGGGGTTACCAAAGACATAATTGAAAGATGGAGTACTAAAATCTAGGTGTTTGGACGTTATTCACCAGGACAGATTTAAATAGACATGTCAGCTTCTTAGCAATGGTGGAATTAGAATTTTTATCACTTATGTCAGCTTCTCTGCAGCAAGTAATATACCAAGTCTGGAAATAATCTTTACAGTAAACGTAGCTTGGTAACATGGTTGAGGATAGCCTTCTCTGTCAGATGTTCCCATTCAAAACAAAAAGTACAAATAAAACTGAATTACATTGAGTGAGATCTATCACAGTGCCACTATAATAAAACACACAAGCAGTAATTTGTAAGTGATGTTTCGACATAATGATCATTATTGATTGAGCTTGATGTACTTTGTAATCCCACAACACCCATTCAAGCCTTTGAACGGTTCATCTGTCATGGTATCAAAGCACCAGATTTTTTGAGCTCTGGGTTCAAATCGTTAAAAATACTAATCACCATTATTTAGATCTTCATTTCCACGGAAGACATCTTTATATTGAAGGCCTCTGCATGGGGGAGTGTTGATTGATTCATATCAATGTTACTCAAAGCATGGAACTTTTTGATATGGGGAACGAAAAATGGAAACGTGCAAGTCACTTGTTATGGAACGTGATATGATGGGGGTAGTCTTCATTTGTATGCTTATATGGAATGGAAAACGTTACTCTAGAACATGGAGTGTTTTTGGATCGTTTGTGTGTGTGTGTATGAATATGTCTGCATAATAAACATACACATAATTTAGTTCCCTTTACTATGTATATTTAAATTCTTTTAAGAAAATATTTTTTTATTATAATTTAATACAAAGTCAGTATATACTTTTTATTATAATTTAACACAAACTTGACTTTGTGCCCATTTAACTAAGGTTCTTAATTGGGTAGTTTGCCTCATTCAACCTAGATCGGAACGGTGATTAGCGCTAGTATTGGAAACGATTGTTCCAAATCCCAAATCATTAATGGTTTAAAAATATATGGTTAAAATATATTCATATCACTATTGATTTCCATCTAATAGTTTAATCCTATGTTACTCGATAACTATCTAACTCCCACGTTTTCGTTTTTTTTCCAAGAGGTGGAACTCTTTCATAATTTAGCTTTCCACACTAATAATTCCAGCATGGTTATATTTTCTATTGCATATAAGATTTTTAAAACGGTTATTTATTTTTTCTTGAGTTATTCAATAACCAATAATTACAACATGGACATATTCTCTCGCTGAATAATAAATGAAAAATTGTTGTTTATGTTTTTTTAAATATTGCTAGTAATACTATTTTAGTCTTTCAAAACAGTATTTGTTTCAATCTTATTCCATAGTTCCATTCCACCCGATGTTCTGAAAAACATGTCCCTTGCCAACCTTATTCACTACCTAATAGCATACCTTGTCCGCATTCTCGTTCAATGCACCTTTGTGTTCCGTGTTTTTTGCAACTTTGGCTTTAGCTTATGGGTAACATGGGTATCTAACATCATATAAAAATAATACGTTCATAAGTTGATAGGTACAGGCTTCATAATTCAAAATCCAAATTTAAATAAAGTGCTTTACAACTTCGAAAGTTTTTTTCCCTCAATGATCTTAGGACCTCGATGATCTTACAATGCATGAAAAACAAGAACGCTTGATGGATGTGTTGGAGGTCTCCAAATCTAATGAAACTTTATACATAACCTATCTAATACAAGTAGATTAAAGTGACCTGTATGGATCGATGAAAAACATGGGATTGTGTGTTTAAAAGTTTGGCCTCAAACTAAGAAATAAGAACCGCGATATAAGAATACACACACACAGCAGATTTAGTGATCTTTATATTAACTTGTTAAGCCAGACTAATTCTATTAAAATAATCTCTAGTTATTTAAGTAGGTCTTCGATTCCAAATTGACCGAGATGACTTGAAATTTTGAATATCACTGCAGCAGAATTAGTGGTCTAATGCTTATAGAACTTATTAAGCCAAACGAATTCTATTAAAAAAATCTCTAGTTATTTAAGTAGGTCTTCGAACCAATGACATGAATTTCCTATTCTTTTACAAATAGAAAAGAAAATTCCATGCCAACATTAACACCACACCGATCTTTCTTCCTCTCTTTTTACCTCAAAAAACCCATTTCTCTTTAGCTACTCCCTTCCTTTTTTTCACGTGCTTAAGAGCAATGTCGAAAATAGCGATAATATAAAGCATAAAGTGTCGTCACCAAATAGCAAATATAATAACGTAAAGTGTAAGCTACTTAGTTTATTAATATTTTAATTTAAAGAAATATAAAAAATAGTTATACTAGATATAAAAAATAGTAAGAGTAATCTAAAGATTAAGGATGTTTTTTGCAAAAAATCTAATATATATATATATATGAGAATAATGGAGGAAAGATGTCATAAAAGAGAATGTCCTTCTATGCCGTCGAAAAAATACACCCCAGGATGTTTTTTTTTGACGATCGGCACCCATCATCATCTACACCAAATTTCATGTAATTCCGTCACTTTATTACCGTTGATTTAGTGGGTGTAAAAGTACCGGTTTACCGATAAAAGATCTTTTTATATTGCTAATTTAGCGATGAAAAAGTAGTGAAATCACATGAAATTTGGTATATCCACGTCTTACATGATAAAGATGATGATGGTGCCGATCGTCGGTAAAAATCGTGGAGGATGTAGATTTTTGATGCCACCTAACGAAAAAGCCTCCTAGGTCCTCTTTAAATTCCCCTGCTTGCGTCTCATAAAAAGAACTAGCAGGTTGATGAATCATAACCCTGATAATTTTAATATAATATCATGCATGAACGCTTCTTCTGTCTCGTACGATTGGGCTAAAATAAGGGATAAAAAACAAGATATATATATAGAGAGAGAGAGAGAGAATAATGAAGAAAAGAGGACCTAGGAGGCCTTTTTGTTGGGTGGCGTCAAAAATCTATATCCTCCACGATATTTTCCGACGATCGGCACCCATCATCTATATAATGTAAGATGTGGATACACCAAATTTCATGTGATTCCATCACTTTTTCAAAGCTGAATTACCAATGTAAAAAGTTCTATTATCATTAAACCGTTAATTTTGCACCCACTAAATCAATGTTGAGAAAGTGATGGAATTACATGAAATTTGATGTATCCACAAGATGATGATGATGGATGTCGATCGTCGAAAAAAACGATGGAGGATATATTTTTTCGACGCCATAAAAGGAAATTCCCTCCTATGGCATCTTTCCTCCATTATATATATATATATAGAGAGAGAGAGAATAATGGAGTAAAGAGGCCATAGGAAGGAATTTCCTCCTATGGCGTGGAAAAAATACAACCTCCACCATTTTTTTCGACGATCGGCCCCCATCATCTTCATCGTTATCATCTAAGATGTGGGTACACCAAATTTCATGTGATTCTACAACTTTTTCACCGTTGATTTAGCAATGTAAAAAGTTCTATTGTCGGTAAACCGTTAATTTTGAACCCACTAAATCAACGGTGAAAAAGTTATGGAATCACATGAAATTTGGTGTACGCACATCTTAGATGATAACGATGATGATGATGGGTGCCGATCGTCGGAAAAAATGGTGGAGGTCGTATTTTTTCCACGCCATAGGAGGAAATCCCCTCCTATGGCCTCTTTCCTCCATTAATCTCATATATATATATATATATATATATAGGCTGGGATCCTATCGATAGAATTTGTTGTACAAAATCCTATCACTTTCTTTGTTTTTGGATTTGTATTGGGATATATGCAATCAATTTTGAAGATGACCATTCATTCTTTTAAATAATCACATGATTAATAACAAATATCCTAATGCAAACCCAAAGGCAAAGAAAATGATAGGATTAAAAATGAAATGCTAAGAGGCAAAAACTGATGGAGATGTGTTTTTCTGCCACTAGGAACTCATATTGATTTTGATTTTAATGTTAATGGTGTCGAAATCCTTGACCAGAATACAAACACAAATTAAAAGATTTTATTAGAATATACACATATGGCAGCTAACATAAGATTCAAAGTTCAAACAAAACCATTTGGAAGTTTTTTACTAAAACAAACTCCTTGATTTATTATCTTCCTTCAAATTATCACCCCCAATGTTACCCGGAACGAAAACGGAAACATAAAACGCCACACAGAACAAGCTACGATAAGGGTAGTCTTTTTCGATAACTTGTATGGAACTGAAAATGAAAATCTCGAACGTGGAATGTTTTTGGATTGGTTGTGTAAGACACGAAAGCGCGTGCACACACATATATTGATTTCTTTTGCTATCAATGTAAGATCTTGACAAAGAATTAAGTGAAAAAATAACACAAACCCGACTTTTATGCACGTTTGTTAAATCATAACGACGGTTCGCCCGATCCGGATTGGCAGTGTTCCCTGATTGGAAACGATCGTTGCAAATAGCAATTCACTAATGGTTCAGCATGTTATGGTAACACAGCACACCACACTAACAGAAAAGCATAAAGTTTGCCCATTTAACTTAAGTTCTTTAAGGGTTAAATCGTAACGACGGTTCGCCCGATCTGGATTGGCAGTGTTCCCTGATTGGAAACGATTGTTGCAAATAGCAATTCACTAATGGCTCAGCATGTTATGGTAACACAGCACACCACACTAACAGAAAAGCATAAAGTTTGCCCGTTTAACTTAAGTTCTTTATGGGTTAAATCGTAACGACGGTTCGCCCGATCCGGATTGGCAGTGTTCCCAGATTGGAAACGATCGTTGCAAATAGCAATTCACTAATGGTTCAACATGTTATGGTAACATAGAGCACACCACACTAACAGAAAAGCATGAAGTTTAAAGAGGATATAATGAAATAAGGAGGATGTACCTTTTGGGATCAAGAACCGGAAGTTTAGCACTGAGAGGGGTGTTTAAGGACGTGTGAAGAATAGGAAGAGTGGATTGATATATGTAATTGACAAACTTTGAAAATCATGAACGTAGAGTTTTGGAATTGCTTGTAACTAAAAATTTGATTGTTTCACACTGAATGCAAATTTAGTTTAATCTGTAACTAACACACAGCCAACATGGCTTCTTTCCAATAAGAGTTGCTGCTGCGTCAACAAATTAAGGACCAAATTCAAGGCAACAGTTTGACACCCCCGCCCTCTCCTTTGCATTAAAATAGTAGATATAATAATGAGAAGACGATCTTCAACAAAAAAGAATGTGAACCTAATGCATCGATAAGGGTTTTAAACAAAATTCTAAATATCATAATATATCGGATATCGGAAACGTATCAAATAGATGCTTCATATAGCAGATATCGTCATATCGGACGATATTATAACAGTTTTATCGTATCGTGAGGGGTCCCAAAACGATATATCGGCCGGTATATCGGCCGATATGACCGATATTTGATTCCTTTGGTTTTAAACCCAAATAGCATATACGAACAAAAAAAATTAATAATCAAATATGTAAAGGAAAATGAATCATAAGTGATTGTATAGACTTCATATCACAGGAAAATTGGAAGTCAGCTGCATATAATATAAGAAATATTAGGAAGAATGTTTACATGCTTTATCGATGGCAGCATCATCAGGGATAACGACGTGGCATTTGCATCCAAAAGCAGGAGCAACAGTAGCAAGACTAATAGCAGTGCTTCCAGCACTTCCCTCGGTCACGACACCTCCCTCAACTAACTCTCCAGAGGCTAAAGCCTACATAAAATCACCAATAAGAAACCATAATGCATAAGCTTTATACAATCAAGTATGGAAAAGTATGGGGGGGCACAACATAACTTTATTCTAAAATGGTATAATTGATTATTAATTGGTCGAGGTTGGAGGGAACCACTGGATAATGTAGCGCTGACTTGCAGTAGGACTCATTAGTTATTTGTAAAACAATATATTAAAAGCTTGTGTTCTCTTCTCATGTTTGGAAACTACAACTTAGACATATAACTTATAAGTTCTTGACTTCCTGTTGATGTTGATTTACTGAGCAGCTTAAGAACTTATCCGCTTCCTTTTTCTTTTAGATCATCGGTTAGCTGTTTGCATTGTGGTTTAAGTTTATTGGCAAATGCATAGATAGGTGTAGTTTGAGTTGGTTTATAGGGAGGTAAGAAAATGGACATCATAAACCTTGTTATGATTTTTTGTAAAGACATGAATAAAATCGTGACATATCCGAGCATGCTGCCATGTACAAAGAGAGTCAAAGATGTTGGTTTTCTCTTTCCCTTCATTCCTTGTCAACTAAAGAAGTGTGAGATACAACGTGGTCTTAGAAATTAAATCCAAAATACTATGATGCATCAGAGAGTGATGGCTTAAAAAATAATTAGTTACCAAAACAATTGACATAAGTCATACACTTCTATTTAGCCCTAAGTCATGGAGATGAAAATCAATTAGAACATTCTCAAGCTTCCTAGAGAACAACTATCTCTCTAGGCTTAGCCACATGAAATATATTGATCATTTAGATATTCCTAGAGAATAATCTTCTTAGCCAAAGCTTCTAGCTCATACTATACACCAAGAAGTCTATAGAGCTTTAAGTCTAAAATAGGCAGAGGCAAGCTTATAAATAGAGGTTTTGTCCTTCTAGTTTGCAGCTAAAAGGAGGCACAACGAAAGTGACAATGCAAGGGAATGCAACAAGACCAGTGTAACAAGGAGTGAGATTGCAGTATTAAGTATTGACTTATTATGAATTTTTATTTGTTATTTGATGCCATCTCTTGTACCCATCTCTACAAGCCGTATAAGAGTATTATCACCACTCGGTTTCAACCTAAACATATCTTTGGCATGTGACCATCAATATAATTTTGAATTCGGTTAGGGATTTGATCATATTCATTGTACTCCCTTTTCTTTTTTATTTAATTACCTTGATTTAAAACATAAGGATTCATCTTAAGATTTTAGCTTGTCGGCTTGCATATGCTCCATACACCATGTGAGAGTTTATGCTTCCGTAGGGAACTCTCATCGGCTGACAAATACATATATAATATAAGGCAACCGAACCAACCCCAAACTTTTGAGTTTAGTTACATAAATCCATGTTTGTTAAGGTAGATGACCTTAGTCTTTAGCTAAGAAGTGGGTTCTCTTTTTCATATTGGTATATTTTCCAAAATCAAGTTTTATAATCACAAATTCTTCTTTGGGCCATCATGGGTTCATAAAGCCGCTATAAGATTCTCAACATAGAACCATTTTAATAAAAAAAAATTCAGCCATAATGCCGACATGTTTAAGGAAAAACGAGAACTTCTTTTGTTCCTACTGTACCCATCTATAGGAGAAGAAAAAAACCTACAGAATTAACAACAAAAACAAATCAAAAAAGGAGGATTCGCAACCTCTTCGATGATTTTAACAGCAACACGGTCTTTGACACTTCCCCCAGGGTTCAAGAACTCAGCTTTAGCTAGAATCTGCAACAAAAATCCAAATGGGTAACTCAAATTGATCAAAATTTCAACAAAAATAAAAAATAAAAAGTACCAAATGGTGTTTACCTCGCAGCCGGTGGCATCGGAGAGGCTGTTGATTCTGATGAGGGGAGTGTTTCCGATGGCTGCGAGCAGGCCTTTCTTGTGATTGGGTTCTTAGGGTTAAGGTTAGGGTTAGGGTTTTGGGGAGACCCCTTCTTATTCATTTTGCTTTTGTTGCGGTTCGTGTAGAAATGGTTGGAGATGAGGAGAAGGGAGAAGATGGTGATGGAAAGAGCCGCGGCAGTGATTCCAACCATGGGCTTCACTGCCCCCATCCCTCTCCCTCCCTCTCTCTCTCTCTCTCTCTCTTCCCCCCTTCTCTTCCCTCCACCTCCGTTCTAATGACGACCACGTCCTCCATCTCCGCCGGCGATGTGCCAGAAACCAGAGGTAATTTGGTCAGTTTAGGGAAGGAAGAAGATATGGGTTAGGGTTAATTTTTTTCCTTTCTTTTGTCTTTTTTAAATTAAAAACAGCACCAAAATTGTCCATAAATACCCACCTGTGAAGCACATAATGGAATATTCTAACGCCGGGTGAACAGAAGGTATCAAACTGCAAACGGGGTTAAACAATATGGTATTTAAGTGCCGGAAAAATACATTGTGATATTATTCTGCAGAAAGTATGAAATATTGTGATATTATTAAGCAATTAACTAAATTGTCAAATACAACCAAGCCGCTGACAAAAAACCCTGCCTCGAAACGCTTGTCAAAACCCTCCGAAAAAGTTTCCAGATGTCAAAAAAAAACCTTGTCTGCGGGTTCCGTATAGTTTCCTACTATATCTTGTTATTATGCAACGTTATGTTGTCTGCGATATCTATGATTTATGTATATATAACAGGCAATTATACAGATATTGCATGCAAATTTTCCAAAAGGCTTTTGACAACTGCTTTAAGGCCAGGGAGTTTTTATCAGCGGGAAAACCTGATTGGGAGTTTTGACAATTTACCCTAAATGAAACGGGTTTTTACTCCAAAACTTACGTAATATGTGCAGGATGAAGGCTTGTGGCCGAAAAACTCCCATTAATATTCAGTGTTTGACAAAAAACTCCGAAAAGATCTAAAAAAACTACAAAAACCTATGAATAGTCATCAACGTTGGCCAACTTAACGGTGTGAACTATGAGTGTTTTGTCCTTTTTCATAAATATAATTAGTTAAATTATATTATTATTACTTATTTTATTAATAATCATAAAAAATGCTAATTATAGATTAATATTTAAATATCGGCCACGGGAGGACAGCGACAGTTAGAGGTAGAGATTGAGGAGGTGAAGATGATGGAAATAGATGAAAAGTGTGAGAACGATGATGAAAATGCAGGCGAAATGGAGGAGGGAGGGTAGGAGTTTGGGCTTAGGGGTGAAGGGGACGAGGTTGAGTCAGGGGTAGGGTAGAGGCGAGATCGAGGGCTGGGGACGAGGAGTGGTTCAAGGTCAGGGTAGCAACGGGGCCAAGGTCGGGATAGGAGGGGGAGGGGGAGGCGGAGGTGGACGCAAAGGGGATTTTGGATCGCGAGGAATTTTGATGTGGAGGTGAGGAAGAAAGAACAAGAATGTATTTGTTAGAGAGGAAGAAGGTGGAGGAGGATGGTAACCAACATAGGATTGCCAGAGATGATAGCATCCCCGATAGTGGCGGTGGAGGTCGAAGAAAGGGGTGTCATCCCCCGCTTTCTAAAATATACAAAGATACAGGACGCAACTCAGCCAGTCATGCTATCTATGGTAAGAAAATATCATTCCATAGTCACATTAAAGCTGTCATGCAGTAATCAAGCACAAAATAAATATAACTATCACTAACACATGTCCAATAGCCTTAATGAAACAATAATATAAATCAAAAGCGGAAGCAATAATAATGATCAAGTCTCGAAAGATCCAAGGAATTAAAATACAGAATAATAACAATATTTTCCCTTATGGGATCACAAGATAAATCCAATAAAATAGACGGTGCCGAAGAAACTAAACCATAATACTAGCTAAATAAGAACTCCGCATGCTCGGTAACCTTCTCGAAGTGTCCCTTGTCCCGCGTTGCTAAAGCCAATGATCTGGGTCATGCAAAACCCAAACATCAGTGTGTCATAGACAACATAATCATAAATATAACAGGAATCAGATACAATATATCGTTTATAAGAACTCTAGGTCATATCCATAAATATAAGCAATAGCAACAACGTATATTATAACAAGCAAGGTATATCAAATCAATCATGTCAATGTGTATCATATGGGTCCATGTCGCTAGGTTATCTGTCCTAAGGGTAATTGAAACCAATCAATGTAATTCTTTCCTCGTATCATACCCAAGACGAATAAGGTATGTCATAAGTCAAATACATGCATGTCAATGTACAGATATCCTTGTGACCATGACCATAATTTAAATGTCTTACTTGACCTAATTTAAATGTCTTACTTGACAATAATTCAGATGTCTCTCATGGACTATAATACAGATGTCACCTCTTTGGACCATAATACAAATGTCTCCACTGACTAGAGTACAGATGTCCAGGTTTCATGTTTCACTTCAAGTACCGATATAGTCCTTACCTAATGTTAATACTAGAACTAGCATGAGCAAGCCATGCCACACAAAACAATCAATTGGGTCAAACAATATCAGGAAATAGTTGGCAATTAAGTAAACATCACAATACTGGTGGGTTAACATGATACAATAACAATGGCAATCATGATAACATGGATATATAAGAAAAATCCATATACTATCATGTCAAAATAGCACGATCATACCATTAGCATGTCATGAACATTATGGAACAAGTTGGGTAACAATTCAATCAATCTATTCTGTATTCGTAAACCGATGTATCATATCATTTTAAATATCAAACATGCAGGTTTATTCAACAGACGTCTGTGGAAGATGTCTGGGCTAAGCTTTTCTATTCCAGACGTCTGTAAGAGATGTCTAGTCCATGTAGCAAACATCTGGTCACTGTTGGAAGACATATGTAGTTCAAATCGAGTTTCTGGAAAATAAATACAGAGACGTTTGGTCGCTGTTGGCAGGCGTCTGTGGTTCAATTTTAATTGCTGTAAAGTTATCACAAAGACATCTGGTTACTATTTGCAGATGTTTGTACGGGATTTTTCCTGAGACGGACTGATATTTAAATTAGGGTTTCGACTTAGTTTTCAATACATGCGATAATAATTATAGTTTCATTAACTCCTTCAGGTTCCAAACAGCAAATAACAACATAGAAATAGCATCTCTATTAGTCTATGTCGAGGCTTTACAATAGATCAAGTTTTCCAACACATCGTGATTCCGATCTCGACATATCGTTAATTAAGGTTAAACATTGATGTAGATATAAAAGTTAAAGAAAATAATAACGTTATGCCAGATCTGATCCGGCCGTAACTATCATGTAGCAGGTATTTAGAAACACTTTCCTTGAAGATGAATACCACAATGACAACACAATGCTTGAGACGTTGACAAGATCTCAACTTGATTGCTTGAAGGATCGAGGGGAGACGACGACGAAACCAATGCAACAACGATGACAGTGTTGGTGATGATGATGCAGCTGACGTTGATGATGAAGACGGCAGCGGCTAAGTTTAGGGTTATGGTTCAATTTTGATGGGGAGAGAGAGGCTAGAGTTTTGAGAAAAGAAATTATATGGAGAAAAATAGCATTTGCATGTTTGCATAAGGGTTTAAATAAGATAGGTTAATTTACATGCGGGCCGGATATCTACATGAAGTCCTATATCAAATAGGAATAGAAAAGAGATAAAAACCAAATATCTTTCCCATCTCAAAACCATACATCTTTTATCAAATAAATATTTTAAATGGTCATATGTCTCATAAGTCTATATCAATTAGGATTAGGAATTTAAGATACAGAAAATATAATTACCATTCAAATAGTAAATAAACGTATATCCTTTATAACAACCAAATACTTATAACCCAATAAAAAACTACTAAACCCAAGTCACTATAACCCAATAACAATTTGCCAATAATCCTCACGTACTAATCCAAACAAATATTCAAATAATTATTTATATAACCAAAATATTAATTAATATCACTTTATTCAGTTAAAAATACCGTACAATCGTTTTAGAGTGTTACAGGGGGTTAATGAAGAAGAAGGTAGAGGAAAAGGAAGAGGGGTAATTTAGGAATTTTTGAAATTTCTAGGACAATGTGACAACTTAAATGAGGTGCCGATGTGGATTCGGATCTGCTCCTTTGATGAGATTCAGTGAATCCATTGGCTGAATTTTATCTAGCTGTCCATTGAAGATTGTTTTAATCTTGACCGTAAAACTAATAAAAGGCAGGAGCTGTTATATCTCACGTCTATTACTCTATGATTTAGGAACCTTTGCAGTTTATTGGTTTTACGGTCAAGATTAAAACAATCTCTAATGAACGGTTGGATGGAATTCAACAAATGGATTCGCTGAATCCCATAAGAGGAACAGATATGAATCCTGGTGGTGTTGCACGAACTCATTATGTCAACTTTGGAGTTTAGATAATCGGAGTTTTCTAATCTAAAATTATGACATAGATAGTATTATGAAGTTATGTTTAGAAAACTTTATGAAACTCCGCTTATTTACACTCAACCCCATTGCCAAACCGAGCTTTAAAAATAAACCACAGCTATCTAACTCCATATCCAAACACTGGACTTAAAATTTCTGGTTCCATAAAAAATAATTTACGGGAGAAATGTGAAATATTATGATTACATTTTAGGGAAAATGGATCTAAGTTCTAGCTTTGAAAAGTAATATATTTGGATCCCTGGCCAAAAGATGTTGTGAAAAACTCCCTAAATTTAAAGATTCTTGTGTTTTAATCCCTATAGTACATTTACTATTGTTTTATGCCAACACTGCCCTACTAGGTAAACTACTTCATTTACTTTGTAAAGTACTATAGTTATCTTTTAAAGTACTACATTTATATTATAAAATACCACATTTGTAAAAATGCCACGTTTGACATGAAACTATTATATTTTTTAGTAAAATTACTACATCTATTACATTTGACCTATTTCAATATAAATGTTGTACTTTATAACATAAATGTAATATTTTGAAAGATAACTATAGTATTTTAAAATAAAAATATAGTAGTTTATCTGGAAGGGCGATGTTGGCATAAAACAATAATAAATGTAATATAGGGACTAAAACCCAAGAATTTTTAAGTTCAGGGAGTTTTCATAACTTTTTATGGGGCCAAGCACCTAAACATATTGTTTTTCAAAGTTAGGGATTTAGATCCATTTTTCTTTAATATTTTTGAAAATAAAGGGAGAATTTAGGGCGCGGTACGAAACTGCCAAATTATCCTCTTCTCTCTTCTCAGCTTGCCTCACCAATTCGGACCCGCTAGGTCTCTTATCGGATCTCTAACCATGGATCCACTTCTGGGTACTACCTCTAACTTGTTATTCTTTCGATCTTGAGTCATCTTTTAGATACAGTTTAGGGTTTTGATTACAAATTCAGATCAAAATGAGAATTTTTACTCACAAGTTCATAACTTGTGTCCCCCTCTGAATGTATTGTTTGTTCACTAGTCTGATCAATGTTTAAAATCATTTCATTGCATTGTTGAATACTTAAGGATTGTGTATTTGTGTGATTAAATTTCCTGATTTCAGCTATTATGACCCTGTTTAAAATATCTTTAGTTATTTTCATAAAAAGTTGTTTGGATTCAATGAAAGACAACATGATAATAAAGTGTGGGAATAAGAAAATAGAATCACAAACACAAACCAGAAAGGAATTTGTTAACGAGATTCACCCACCATATGGTTAGTCCCCGGCAGAGCGGAATCTGCAAAATCTACTATAATCTTGAAACAAGTACACCATGAGCAACCTTATGAGATTTCTCTCAAATCTCTCTAGATCTAAGCGGTCATCCTCTCAATACAATAGTCTCTCTTTTCATTTTAATTAAGCAGTACATATAACATAGGAGAGATCCCTATATATAGGCAAACCCTAATCCTATTTAAAATAAGTGTGTCACGTCCCGCTTCCCAAAAGACGGAAGCAGGTACGTGACGAGGCCCATGACATATTTATTCCGAGGTATTTTCTCGAAATAAATACGCTAAGCGTATATAAGCTATATAAAATGACAAGAAATCATAAGTGAAATGAAATCCAACTACTATATATTACATTCAAGATTTCCACAAAGTTTCAAACTGATACAAGATGTCTTAAACAAAAATACAATAACAAGAATGCCTTAAATAAGAGGCGTATTGAAAAACTAAAATGCTGAAAGGAAACTAGTAGTCGGTCTGTGACGACAGCTGGTTGTATTCCTCTTCTATCAGTTTCATCTCCTCTGTCCCTAAGTCATCTGATGAACATTTCCAAGATAGAAAAGATAACAGGGTGAAATGCCCGAAACTTGCGCTCGGTAAGTTCCCAAGAAATATGGATTGTGAATATATATATAAATGAATATGCAAGGTGGCATGTGAAATGGTATGAATGGAAATAATAAAACTTGAACAAGTAACATGGAAATGTTTATGGCAACTATGTAAGCATGGAAATGTAACATGAGCATAGCAACAAGTATAGTATGACCGTGTTGTGTAGGTCCAGTGAACATGAAGTGTACCGTCAATGTGTCCTAAAGAGGTCATGTTCATACCATAATATTGCATTATTATATTCCCCATTCTTATTCTTTTTATAAATAAACAGGTGCTTTTGACGCATGTCTGCTACATATTACAGGTTACAGGTTCTTGGAGCGAAAACAGTGAAAAAGATAAAAGACGATACAAAAGAGGGACTTTGACCAACAAACAGAAGACTCTTGATCAAGCCTACATCAAAAATAAAATTCACAAGTACAAGGCAATGTAAGGTCCAAGATTACAAAGCGAACGGTTAAAAGCCCACCGCAATTATTCACTGGAGATCTGGAAGAAACATAGAAGCTATTTTAATAAAAGAACCAAATAATAGGGAAGCCCAAAGACAGAAGAGCCAACAAAGAAAATTTCAAGGCCCAATACTTCCTTTTAAAGAGACAGAGACATAAAATTTTACCAAAACTTGGAGTGTACTTTGACTAGGTCTTCCTAAGGATATTTTGGTAAATGTAGACGTGCGAATCAATTGTAACCTAGGGTTTCCTATCCTCTATAAATAGGAACTCTAAATCATTGTAAAGGCTATGCCTCCCTGTGCCTCTTTTTATCAACAAAATTTAGATTTCTTTTGGAGAGCATCGATGCATCTTTTCATTTCAGAAATTCAGATCTGACAAGTCTTGTGTTGATGTTTGGAGAGAGCCATCTGTAAAGTAAGTAATTAATTTCAATTCTTGCCCTAGGTAATTTTTCATTCTCTGCCCTAGATTAAATTTAATTCCTTGCCCTAGTTAGATAGTTAGATCTTTAATTCAATTGCCCTAGATTAATTTAGTTTTTAGATTTAATTAATCCATTCACACCGTTTGGAATTAACTCGTAAGAGCGATTAGGAAATTAACAACATCCCTGTGGACCGACCCGTACTCACCGGCTAGCTGCAAAGCGACGCCGTTCTTGATTGCGGCAATAGATAGTTTTTGAGATCAAATCAAATGGCGCCGTTGCCGGGGATGGCGTATTATTTTCTTTTTGCAATTTCGGGTTAATATTAAATTTAAAAAAACCATAAAAACTGAAAAATCA
The DNA here is from genome assembly GCA_030015575.1 of Agapanthus africanus. Lineage (NCBI taxonomy): Eukaryota > Viridiplantae > Streptophyta > Magnoliopsida > Asparagales > Amaryllidaceae > Agapanthus > Agapanthus africanus. Next base: position 494,608,786 of record CM057348.1, on the reverse strand, counting down.
CAAAAAAATATAAAAATTTATCATTTTGTTATTTTGTGAAGGGTATCTTTGTTTGAATTTTGCAGGATCTACAATCAAGTTCGGATCTGGAAATCTCCAGAGATCAAAACAGCAAATATCAAATCCGAACAAACAGAGAAATATCACAACAGACAACAGAAGAAATTTGGAGGACTGAGTCAACAAACCGCGGCGATCTGGTGATGTGTAAAAAAAAAATAATAAATCTGCCGCGGAACCGCGGCAATAGCGCTTTCTGACCGCGGAACCGCGGCGGCCTAGTACCCAAAAAAAAAAAATAGTTCCGCCACTGCAGATCTCTGTGAGTTTTCTATCCCCTCCTCTGCAAATCTCTGATATCTCCTCTGAAAAATCTCCTACAGGATTCTGTGTGCTTTAAAAATCTTCCCCCTTCCAAATAACAAATCTTGTGCAGGATTCTTTGCGCCGCATAAAATAAAAATCTTTGATTGCAAGTGTTTTTTCTGTTTTGCATATCTTTAATCGGACTTTAAGGGGCTTTTGACCAATTCAGATTGGGTGGGGATTTCATCACCCTTCCCAGGATCCCAGAAATCACATAAGGCATATGCATTGACCATCTATTAATTAAAAAATACTAGACTCAGTCCTAAAGACTTCGAGCTCAATAGGACAGAGGACTAGTTATAGGCATCAGCCGTTTATCCTAACCTGACTTTGCGGTGTCTAGGCAAGTGTATCAAGGCAAGTGGTTACTTAATTAGGACCGATATTTGTAGCGGGGAGCCTCCCACTTACCTGGCACTTACCTGGCCGCAATTGGCGGTGAAGAGGCGGTTTGAGGTCCTATTTCTAGCCTTTTGGAACAGTTAGGAGCTGTCTAGCTGACCTAGCTAACCCTAGATCTAGGCCTGATTGTGCATTTGTGGTTGATCGCATTTGTGTCAAAGTCTCTTTTCAAAAATCTTTTTGCAAAATTTCTAAATATAGAGAAAAAAGAAAAAGGAAAAAGGAAATTTTTTTTTTAACAACTTGCAAATTTTTGCCGCTAAGAAATCCTTGCACCACCCAACCTTCTTTCTTTTCCCCTTTCTTCTATCATGGGTACCCCACATCATAAATCACTTTCCGAACTTTGGTATCCTGAACCTAATTTTGCCTCGTACGTCAATTGTTTCGGTCGATTTAAGGAAGATCCCTCCGTGCCCAAAATTTCTTTGAAAGATCAAATAGAAGCGTCTAGGAGAAATAGTTCGACTTTGCAACCCACTTTGTGTCAACCATGTCCACCTTTACCACCTTCATATGTTGATACCACTTTTTCAAGTCCTGTTGTAACTCCTAAACCGATGTCCATTGCTGAGCATATCGCTCAATCTCGTAGCCGATCTTTCACCCCTTTCCCCTCATCTAGTTCTAGGAATCAATAAGTCCATCCACCTTTTTATCCACATGTTGATCCTAATCCTGTCCAACCATCCACTTCCTACCAGTCCTACCCGACTTTCCTACCTTCACTAGACCCTGTTTCTACACAGCCTTTTGGGAGTTTCATATATCCAAACAATTTCGAATCTTTTCCCGAAACCCCTTCACCACCCATGTCTAGTTTGGAACAGTCGCTGGCAGCTTATATTGCAGCAACAAACAAAATGACTAGGAATGTGGAAGCGTCCATGGCCGCCGTTATGCAACCTAGTGAACCGGTCGCTAGTTTCCCGCTAGCTTCAAATTTTTCAATGTATAAGGAGGCGGTTAGACAGAGTGAGAATTTGAGAGGAGCGAGTGAGTTCTACACAATTCCAAATCAAACCTACCCCTATCCAATCGAAACCCACAACTCCGGTTTTCCATCGATTGCCCTAAATAGTTCACCAATTAAGGATAAAAATGAGTTGTGTAATTTTGTAGTGCTTGATTTGCCAAATTGTGAAGAACCCCTTTCGAGTGAAACCATACTTAATCCTTTCGATCTTTACACCTCCACTCTAGAACCTAAATCGATAAATATCTATGCTTTTGACGAGGTGTCAGAAAATATTGATTTTCACTTGATTGAGGATATAGACGCCGGGAATATTTCGGATGATGAACCTGTCGATTTGATTGAAATTTTATGTCCAATTCATCATCCCGAGTCATTAATTGTTTCTCCTAAATTTCATATGCGTCTTGATTTTGATGATAATGGCATGGATATGCTAAATATTGAGGAGACTTATGAGGATAGTATTCAGGAGAGTCTTGAGGATAATATTGAGGTTGAACCATTTTTGTTTGATGTGTCGGATTTTCCAATTCATCCTCTTGAACCTTTACCTAAATCACCCTCCCTCCTTTCCATCGTTCCGACCACGCCTAATATCACGCTTGACGACTGTGAGCTTGAAAACTTTTCCTTTGAATCTGACACAGTTCTCACAGCTGATAACACTTACGAGTGTTTCACTTTTTCGGACGATGTTGATGACTCACCGCCCGAGTTTGAGTCCTTTGAATTTTCAGATGAGTTAGTTGAACCATCAGACTCGGTTGCTTACAGTCGTTTCGAACCATTGATGGAATCTTTCAAGTTCGAGACAGTTTACTACGGTGAGAATGAGACTATCCCTAATTCACTCCCTTTCGTCCTTCCTATCGTTCCGACCGTGCAAGAGACTGTTACGCCTTCATCTCCACTACCGAGTTCGATGTACCCATGTTTTCTTGCGAATCTTGAGGAATTTGACCCCATTTCTCGACGGGTTGATAGATTGGCACAATCGCTTTTAACACATCGGTCATCACAAATTGTGCTAATTTATTCACTCGATTTACACCCTCAAGATCGTACTCCACTTCTTTCTCTTTTCCGCCATTCTTCTCCCCCACCGAGACCGTATCCCGTTTCTACCTCCACATGGTCTCGTGTGCTTCTCATCTCTTTTCTTTCCACTCCATTCTTTCACCAACTCGACCATTACCACGATAAGATTTTTGAATGGTTGGTGCTAACCTTTGGCTTGTGTAAGGCTAAGCTTAAGTTTGGGGGGAACCTTGTTGTATATATGTATATATATTTTTTGTTTTCTTTTTCTATAAAAAAATAAAAAAAATTTCAAAACAGTAAAAAAAAAATTATAAATAAATAAACAGGGGAGTGCCGACATTTCAACCCTCTTGGTGTAGCATGACAGTGAGGACACTGTCAAGTTCAAGTTTGGGGGCATGCTCGGTACGTCTTCTTCCTTCGCATTCATATGTACATATTTTTGCATTTGCATATTTATTTGAAAACCGATAAAAATTGAAAAATTTTGAAAAATTATAAAAATTATTGTATTCAATTTTGGCTTATTTGACTAGAGTTTGACAGACAGGTTAACTAGTTAGGAACAACTAGATCTTAGACTTAGTAAATTAAAAACCCTAAAAATAACCTTCCTTAAAGTTTAACGGTAGAAAGTATATGCCTTTGTAGTTTATTTAGAAATAGGCAAATTTTGAGTTAACTTTTGGGCTAAGTCGAAACAAAGGAAAAGTATTGATATTTTATTAGAGTATAAGTTTGAAAAATAATTCCTAGCTTAAGTCTAGATTCTAAAAAGGTATACCCTACAAATTGCACAATCACGCACCTTGAAGCTTGGAATAGTAGAAGAGACCTTGAAATGCTCTTGTCTAAAGTCCTTAGTACGAAGAAAATGAAAAAAGAATACAAGTGTGAATAAAGAAAAAAAAATTAACACTGGTTTTTGTGATTACTTAAGGCTGTAAAAATAGAAAAATATTTAGCAAGGGTGCCTCATCACCTAGTGCCTTAGACCAACTGGTTTGGGAGTCACTGCTAAAGCCTTAGGTGTTACAAGACTAGGAATTACGCTTTAATGTGCAAACGCATTTTGTAATTGGTCGTTGGTACCTCAAGAAGTATTAACGGACGCATGAAAGATGTGTAAGCAAAATTCATTTAAAAATTCACCAATTAAGAAGTGCTTTGGACAACGGACAAGAGTATGATTCCTTGATTTGAATTTCCAAGTGTAGGGGTGATATATACACACACATAGGGATATGTGATTGGAGTTTAGAAGAGAGAAAGGAGTGAAGAATAGAACTTGTATCTTTAGTAGAGTTGATAAAAATTCCTAAGTGGAGATGGAACCCTAGAAGGAAAACTTAAGAGATGCCGAAAGCTAAGTAAGTCTATAGAACATATATAATCTTAAGTTAGATGATGAGGAAGTGTGAAGAATATAGGTGGATAATTTGCAAGTCGAAGATAATAGAATTCCTTGTTAGAAACCCTAATTGGAGAACAAAAGTCGAAAAAGCCAAATTGATAGGATTTTGTGGGTGTAATCCGCTGAAAACCCTCAGGAGACAACACTCCTCCTACTAGGGACACCTAGAGGTTTAACGGCTTGTTGCACGTGCTCAGTGCAATCGTGTTTCCCTGCGAAAGTGCGGTTAGATTTTTTGTAGAGAATAAAAAAATAAGTTTGCTCGAGGACGAGCAAAAGATAAGTTTGGGGGTATTTGTTCATACCATAATATTGCATTATTATATTCCCCATTCTTATTCTTTTTATAAATAAACAGGTGCTTTTGACGCATGTCTGCTACATATTACAGGTTATAGGTTCTTGGAGCGAAAACAGTGAAAAAGATAAAAGACGATACAAAAGAGGGACTTTGACCAACAAACAGAAGACTCTTGATCAAGCCTACATCAAAGATAAAATTCACAAAGTACAAGGCAATGCAAGGTCCAAGATTACAAAGCGAACGGTTAAAAGCCCACCGCAATTATTCACTGGAGATCTGGAAGAAACATAGAAGCTATTTTAATAAAAGAACCAAATAATAAGGAAGCCCAAAGACAGAAGAGCCAACAAAGAAAATTTCAAGGCCCAATACTTCCTTTTAAAGAGACAGAGACATAAAATTTTACCAAAACTTGGAGTCTGCTTTGACTAGGTCTTCCTAAGGATATTTTGGTAAATGTAGACGTGCGAATCAATTGTAACCTAGGGTTTCCTATCCTCTATAAATAGGAACTCTAAATCATTGTAAAGGCTATGCCTCCCTGTGCCTCTTTTTATCAATAAAATTTAGATTTCTTTTGGAGAGCATCGATGTCTCTTTTCATTTCAGAAATTCAGATCTGATAAGTCTTGTGTTGATGTTTGGAGAGAGCCATCTGTAAAGTAAGTAATTAATTTCAATTCTTGCCCTAGGTAATTTTTCATTCTTTGCCCTAGATTAAATTTAATTCCTTGCCCTAGTTAGATAGTTAGATCTTTAATTCAATTGCCCTAGATTAATTTAGTTTTTAGATTTAATTAATCCATTCACACCGTTTGGAATTAACTCGTAAGAGCGATTAGGAAATTCACAACATCCCTGTGGACCGACCCGTACTCACCGGCTAGCTGCAAAGCGACGCCGTTCTTGATTGCGGTAATAGATAGTTTTTGAGATCAAATCAGGCCACTACTAAGATAAGCTAACTAATGTGAGTTCAAAGTGTGAGTATCAACCAAATCTCAAGAGTGTTCTCGAACCTAACATATTGTAATTCAGGGGTAAGGAACCACATGCCCTCATGATAGTTAGTAACGGGGTTTCGACCGTCGTCGAAGTATTCCGAACTCAATAGACTATAATCCATAAGTAAGGAAACACAGACCCTCATGATTGTTAGTATTCATGATTGCTTTTATTCGTGATTGTTAGTATGAGACTCTTGAGATTTCATTGGACTGGCAACTCAAACTACCCTAACACCCCACGTATATTAGTCTATAGTTAAAACTATAAGTCTTGCCCGAATTCATGAATACATCAGGTTTTCAATATTGAGTTCATGTCAAGATCAAGTATTCATGTCAAGTTTAAGTATTCATGTCATGTTGTATTCATGGCTCGGGTCAAGTCAAGTCTACATGTAATTGGATAATATCAAACATATAATATCTAATTATATCTTCATGTACATGAAAAAAATTCAAAGATCAATAAAAACAAGGTATACATGTTAGAATAGCATGAAATGAGACATGTATACTATTCAAATAACGTCCAGAAATAATGTTGTAAAGAAGTGATATGTGCGATAAATTAATCAAGTCAATTGAAGTCAGAATATAAACGAAAAACATATCCCTAAGTGTTGTGGACACGTGAGTTTCAGTCGCGCCTAAATATAACTACTGGTTTAGGAAATATATCCATTTTCGTATCGTCACGCAGAACAGATCAGAATCTGTCCAGCACCGTCGCACAGTTTTAGAACGCAGTTTGAATTGATTTACGTCGGGTTTCAGGTTTCAAAAATTATTAAAAACTTATAGGTATTTTGGAGTAATTATCCAAAAAACTAAGTTCCGTGCGATTTGGATTTCTAAAGCTCTAGTTATAGTCATTTTAACGTCAAGGTTTAAAACAGAAATTCTGATTTTTGGACAGCCATTATGGGATGTATTGCCGGGCATATATCGGGTCATTCTAGTCATTTTTGGGTCATCAAGTACACATAAGAGTTATAGCTCTGTTAATTACTCATCTATTTATCTAAAGTTTGCCACAAACGGATATCGAGTGTTCGAGTTATGTCCAATTTAAAAACAGTGTGCGGATCAGGATAGATTCTGTCCAGATTCGTCACTTAATTTTGTAATGCAATTTTTTATATTTTAAGTCAATTTTCAGGAAATTAGTATAACTAATAAAAGTTAGTTCTTTAGACCTAGATTTCCAAAACATCTAAATTTGCTCAATTTGGATATCGGTAGACTAAGTTATGTGTCCTAGAGATTGACCGATAAAAGCAGTTTTCAGATTTTAGAAAAACAGTGACTAAAAGTGTCATAAGTCCCAAACCGCTGTTCGGTTTGGTATAAATTTTTTACTGTAGACCTTAAATTCTACCTAGTATCTATATTAATTTTCCTAGGATTTTTAGATGTGAAAGTTAATTTCTAAATATTATTTTGAAGGTAAAGGTATTGATATGTCATATGTGAGAATGAGGAAACTATGGTATTTATTCATAACTTCATTTTCTTTTATAAAATTTAAATAAAGTAATTTAAAATACAGCTACAAACGATGTAATCTTAATTGGTCTCCGAAATCTTAACATATGAATTGAGAGTAATGAAAAAGACTTATACAAACTATATATGAGTGTGTGTTTGTGTGTATTCATTATTTATATATGTATCCATTTAATCAATCATTTATGGACTATAATATGAAGAGAGCAACGGGTTCATGGAGCATGACAAAAGGATGAGAGATAGAGAGAGACGAAGGGGGAGAGAAAAAAGACTTACAAGCTTTGATATACGGTATAACAATCGTATTGCCGATTTATGAGAAAAAGACTTGACCGGGGATCTTTCAGCAGCTTGGGGAAGCGGAGATCTTCGAGTTTCCTTGGATGGAGATTTGAAATAAGGGTTTGAAAGAGGAAGGAGGATGATGGAGTAAGGAGAAGGCATATAAAAGAATATTAATATAGTCATAATAATAATTCATAACCATAACCATTCTAATTATTATATGCATTCATTTTGGGGGTTAAAAAGAAGATGAAATGAAAGGTCATTTGTAGGTTATGAGAAGGGTTTAAAAAATTGATAAAAATAATTGCAAGACACAAGTTTCAAATCTATAGTCTATGAACTAGTAATGCAATGACTTAACCAATGGGCTACAAGGTTACTATTATATAAAATTAAATAGAAATAAATATATGCAGAGTTTCAAAAAAGAATAATTTAAAGTTAAACGAAATAAATCATTTTTAAACTAATTTTTTTCCCTTTCATTCAAAACAAATTCTCTTTCCAAAATTTGCCTTTGAAAACAAAATCGAATATTTTTTTTATATTAAAGAGATCAAACTAAATCTTTTAAAAATATTTCAAAACTTTTTCTTTTTATAAAACGTGTCATTTCGAAACAAGTATATTTTTATTTATTAAGAAACATTATATAAAATACAAGGTCATTACAAAGAGATAAACCCAAATTTGAAATATTCGGTTCACACAAAAAACCTGTCGATAGATGTCTGATCAAGACTTGGTCAGACGTCTGCCAACTCTCTGTTAGGCTTTAGCTCCATAGGCACACGTTTGCGCTTACTTCTTCAGACATCTGCCGATTCTCTGGATTGGACTTCAGCTTCTCCAGATGTCTGTCCCAGACATCTGGCTATGCTCTGTACTTTGACTAAGACTTCACAGACGTCTGCACTTTGGCCGTCAGACGTCTGGCGTTGCTCTGGATTTTTGACATGAGTCTCGTGCATGTCCAGACGTCTGCACCTCTTGCTTCAAACGTCTGAGAAAGAATTTTCCACAATCCAACAATCTTCCACTTGGAGAATTCTTTCACTTGATTCCAAACACTAAAAGACTTCACACAATTCCGCTCTACTCTCCTCATTAGATTTTCATAGAGAGATTCACCAACCTGCAACAAAAATCCAGCTTATCTTTATCTACGACTTTGGTGAACATATCCGCATAGTTCTTTTTTCCCACGATATTCTGCAGTGTCAACTCTCCATCTTCCAACGCTATGCGTAAGAAGTGGTACCGCACCTTGATGTGCTTCGCCCGAGAGTGATATGGTGCATTCTTGGCCAAATGTATCGTACTTTGGCTGCCGTTCCACAAGGTATTGAAGTTTTGTTTCTTCCCCAATTCTTCTAGTAGCCCTTGCAACCATATCATCTCCTTGCTGGTTTTCGTAATGGTCACATATTCGGCCTCCGTAGTTGACAATTCAATCACCTTTTGCAACTGAGAGACCCAACTCACCGCTGTTCCCCCAACCGTGAATACGTACCCTGTTGTGCTTTTCCCACCATTTCGATCACCTAAGTAGTCCGCATCAACGTAACCTTGCACTTTTAGGGAGTCACCTTCGAAGCATAAACAATGACTGGGTGTTACCCACGTGCGCCCACGCGCCTGCACAAGTAGGCGCGTGGGGTCCACCTGGCAGGAGCAGGCGCTGCTGCTGCTATGGCAGTCCCGGGTCGGGTCGGATCTGACCCGATTCAACCGGGTTCAAAAACTTTTTATTTTCTTTCTCCTTTCTAAAACTATTTTAAGAATTGTTTTGAATTAGTAAAATTATTTAAAAATAGCTAAAACTATTAGAAAATTATTGAAAAATTATAGAAAATCTATTTTAATGTTTTCTTCATCTTGGGGAAAATTTGTGCTAGTAATAATGTAACACCCTAGTATGGTTATACAATAGTAATTGGTATTTAAATTGTGTTTTGTATTTTGTATTTTATCTATTTGGGTCGCGATCGATTCGAATAATATAGATAGTTATCCAACCCGACCCGCATGTGTGAAACCCAGTAAGGTGTTAGATTATATCTGATATTTATCAGTAAAGTGAATCTACGTGTATCTAGCATAATATACATATCATATATCTTTTAGTAGCCACAAGTTAAGAATAAATTATATTTTTGCTAACTACCATCACATGGTTAAGCATCCCACATCTTATTTTGCTTTTATCTATTACGTTCAAATCTCAAGATATCTAATACCGAATATTTATTAAATCTAGATATATATATTTAAAACCTTTTAAATCTTTTTAGGGGGTATAGTCTATTTAAAATATATTCTCAAAGCATGGTTTAAAAGTTTACGTATGTGAATTGTTTTCCAAAATATATTTTTTGATAAAATTTTGGTGGAGATTGGTTGTAATTTGATATTATCTATATACCTTAAAATTATAATATATATTTATAACTTGACTATTAACTTACTGCATATATAATATATATACAATTTATATTTTTTTATAAAACAAAACTCTCTCTCTTTTTCCCCAACTCCCGCTCTCGCCCCCGAGCCCTAACCCACGCCACGCACCTCACCTCGCCGCCGTCTGCTCCACTTGTGTCACCGTCCCCTTGCTTTCAAGCATTTCCACCACCTCCATCTCTTTCCCGTCCTTCATTTTCCCCGTGCCAAAAACCCTTACACCCACATCGACTTCACCTCTGACCTCATCACCGTCGCTTGCACCCTCACCTCACCCCCTCCCTCGTGTTCGTCCGTAACCTAGAACCCCGAGCACCCATCCTCACCATCAACATCATCTTCTTCAAACCCCCGCAACCCTAGCAGTCGAGCCCATCTCCATCACCGGACCATCACATCTTCTGCAACCCCATCATTGAGAAACCACAACCCAGCACCAGAACCGAGCACCTACAACTCCAAAGCCCCAAACTCCAACTGAGACCTTGCTTGCGTTGATGTTCTATGTCGTGTCATCGGTGTTCGAAACGTGGGTATTCGTATACGTCGACGTGGTTTTACCGATCAAGGCAAGTTTTCTAACTTGCAACATGCTAATTTACATATATCAAATATATATATATATATATATATATAATATTGCAAATTATTATCGTTATATAATTTTATAAAGGCAATCCGTATTTTGTTATTTATAACACATACTTGTAATTGTTATTAATTTACAGTTAATCTATATTTTATCATTTACTAGTTACAATTGTTTAAGTTATGCAAAATACTTATACGAATTATTTTAGTAGAGGCAGTTAATTTAAATATTAAACAAGTGCGGAACACAAGTGCAGATATGGTTAGAAATATTTTGATGAGTAATACTGAGTATATCCTTTCCATTATATTTAGATAACCATGACAGTTATATTACTGCTTTTATTATGATTGGTTACACGATTAATAATTATCCTATTAATACACAATACCTGACATGTGTGCAACACGTTTCTTACTATTTCCATTATTATATTGTTTATACCTGTTACCTGAATAACTGCTGATGCCAACAATACTGTTTGACCTGACTTGTTGTCTTGCTAGACAAGGCCTATACAAGATTATTCCTGTGTTGGTATTAGGTAGATATTCTATCGATACCTGATTTGAACACGAAATCTGGGAGAAAGGGTAAATTAATAATAAAACCCAACTTGTAATTTAACAGTTCACTACGCTTCAGAGACTGATCAGTCGATACGGGCTTGGGGTCTTGGAATGATGATGCTGATATCATTCATCTATACATGAGATTGTTTTACTGCCTAGCGGCACGTCTCGGATTCAGCCCCTAGAATCATGACTTTGGTCCCGGGCATGCATGGGATACTATTGAGTTACGATGAGAATTACATTAATTGGTTTCAAATACCGTTAGGATAGAACATCTAGAAACACAGATTTTAGGATACACGTGACATACTTATAGTTTGCTGTCATATCGCCTGTGATTGTTTATTTTTAATCATATATTTTTTGCATATAACACCCTGTATAGTACATTGCTCGGTTATTATTATCATGATATTTATGACGTACTGACATCTAGGTTTTTCATGGCCCAGTTCCTTTAATCTTGTCGCAGGAAGATCGAGAATATTTTGACAAGCAAGCTGAGCAGTGAGGAGCTTTGTCGATTAGTTTAGTGATGTTTATTTTATTTTATTTTCAAGTTATAGTTTAACGTTGTGATCCCATAAGGGACGTAGTTAGGATATTATTTGTGTTGGATCCTTATTCGTTTCCATTATGTTCTTGTTATTATTTTATGGTGGCGGTTGGACATGTGTTAGTTAGATTTTTTTTATTTACTGTTCTTGATATCTGATTGACAGCCGTAATATGACCATGGAAAGATTTCCCCCCACCATAGATAGCATGGTTGGCTTTGTCACGTATCGTATTTACGTATTTTGGGAAGCGGGATGTGACAAATAATTTACTATTCACCGATATAAAAGAAAATCAAAATAACTATTTAAAAATTATACTAACTAGTTTTAAAAATAAAATACCCTTTTTAAAGTATTTTCAACCCAAAGATGTGTTAGTAAAAATATTTGACAGCTAGAAAATTATTATAAAACTTTTATTGCCTATTGAAAAACCGTAGACGTTACAAATTTTTTTCCAATATTCATTTCATATGTGTATCTATATCTGATTTTTACCAAATACGGATAGTAATTTTCATTTCAATAACTACCTATATCCATATTCAAATCCCTTTAGGATTGCTAAATACAAATATGATAACACTTATATCCGATCTGTATTCAGTCCGTTAACATACCTATAAATAAACCATATGATTAACCATTCGTAAAGTTAATCCCTGTTGGATAGAGTGCCTTCAATGCAATTATTGTGATCTCAAGTAAGCGATTTTGATAATTGAGAGAGGATCTATACAGGTATAACAGTTTTACTCAAAATGATAGTATGCTATCTGATTATCTTCATCATTGATGAAGCCTGTAGGATTGTTGCTTGACAACCAGCATTATGATGGCGATCATATATTTGAGAACTGGGTTTTCCATAAGCACATTCTTAAACGTCCCTAGTCGTGGGAGTATCGAGACTGGACATCGATATTTCGGAGTAGTCCAGTGTATACGCTTTTAGACCCCGACGAGGGGCGGTGGCAGGTCTCACAAGCCATTGGTATTGTGTCACCTAAGATAGTATACATGTGCTCACTGGAAGTGGGTACACTGGACGGACTCGCCGAGAACTTCTAGATGGTATTATATCTATCGTCAGATGGAAGTTCTCAGGTGGCATGAGTACATGTTAGTCTTTTGACCTGAAATCATCATTTGTCTTGTGTGAATTCCCACTGTACTTTGATTACTACCCTACTACGGCTCAAAAGAGTCGTGCAAACAGGTTTTAGTTGGGTGCAGTCCCGAGCCACATGGAGGCAGCGGTCGATTGTCAGGGATTCGTCTCTCCTGGTATTAGGAGCCGATGTCGCGCTGTGTTCAGTCGGCTATCACTGAAAATCCATAACCACAGTGGATGAGATTTACTGAAAGTTGATTAGTAATATCTCTTTTGTTGATGAGCTGACTCAGACACGACTTATCGGGCTAGTAGAGGTCTGATGTTATCCATCCCCTAGACCCGATATGCGATACTCTTTGACGAAGAGACTGGACTGTACGAAAATTGTCACATTCAGGCTCAGTAGGATAATGACGCACTTGATTGTCGACCCCCTTTCGATAAGTACTTGGGTAGCCGTTACGTACAGCTAGTGCTGCTGACGTGCTTGTGATTAAACCCACTGCCAGCGTATTGTCTAGTCTTTAGAGTCCCACACAGAGAGTTTTCCTAGTTCAGGCAACAGATGTAGGAGCCATACGTTAGTACATGTAGGTGTCCGATTAAATACGTGTACGCGATACACGGACTTTAATCGGATGGTTGACAATACTAGCCGGCTTAGGATTAAGCCGGATTATTAAATCAGGTTTTGATTTAATAATTTGTGATGTATTTTGATACATATATTTTAGTATTATTGTTCACTATTTATTTTCTCTCTTTGGTGCTATCTGTATTTTTATACGGATACGCGTATATGTAGCGATACGTATACCGGGTAAATTATTCCGATTTATATGGGAATACTTCCAGAAGAAGGACACCTCATATTTATTTTTATATTTAGAAAAATAAAAGGAAATGAGGTGTAAAGGAGGAGTTATGAAGCATGGTGCATGCATATACAGAGGTATGGCTTGGTATTTTTAAAATGATAAATTCATTTGTATGCACTATTGATGCATGGTTGTAAAAGCATGCCATTTTCATCATTTGCAACTCTTGATGTTTTTCATTCCTCACTTGAGCTTCATGCTTCATTCTCACCTCTTTCATCTTCTTCTTCTTGCTTTCTATTTGAGCATAGATTTTAGAGAGAAAAATTTAGTAAAGTATTCCTACATCACTGATCATCCAAACCTAGCAAGTCTGGATCGTCGGTTAGAGCCTCCTCCAGATTCCCTCGGATGGATCTTCTTCGGCAAGAGTGGTCGATTCTCAAGCGCGATCCCGGCGGCTACGATCTTGGAGGAGTCTTCCACAATTAGGTGGACACGCGACAAAGGTTGTAGTTTTTCAACCATTGCACTTTTAGTTAGCTAGTTTAGGTCTATGGATCGAATCTTTTGTTTACGGGCGTTCGGTGCTCGCTAGAATTTTTGTTTCGCTTCCACCTCGGCCGCGGTTTCCGCGGCGCGGGCACCGGATCCTAACAATCCCTATAGGTTACATCCCTATAATAATCCATATGATTAATTTTCATTTTTGAAAAATATCCATATCTGTATTCAAATCCTTTTAGGATTGTCTGATGGTAAAACCTATATCCAATCCTTATTCGTTCCATGCACATCCCTATAAATAAGCCATATGATTAACTATTCAGAAAGTTAGCAAGCAAAAGTTAGCTCAGAAATGCTAAATTTATCCATTTATTTTGGAGTTGAGATAACTTTACTTAGGTTAACTTCATTCTGATCCAAGATGTGTAAACACTATTTTTTCGAACATATCTCTTATAGCATAACTTAAGTTTATTCTTAAGTGGAGTTTGGAGCCTGCAAACCGGAATTTTCATAATCTCTACTTACTTTTGAAAATAAATTCTAGTTATCCTAACTCTATACCTAAAGAGGGTTTAAGACTTAAAATGGTAGCTACATAATAAAGGTTAAATTGCGCAAAAATGCTCTTTACTATCATGTTCTCCCACCAAACTACCAAAAAGTAAAATTTTATTACAATAAAATTCCCTAAATATAGTTTTTCAAGAGTGTAATGAAAATCTTTTAAGGTAATTTAGTAACAAACCATAATAGTTAAGGGTATATTAGTTTAATTTACCTAGAATAAATTTAAAGTTATCGAAGGCATATCCATCTTTTGTTTTCTTTACTCATAGGAACAAGAATTGGCAATGCAATTAGACGATCATCGGTTTGATTCTCAAAAGGGGTCACAACTGTTGGGATCCGGCGCCCGCGCCGTGGAGGCCACGGCCGAGGCGGAAGCAAAAACAAAAAATTCTGACGAGCACCGGACTCCCGTAAAACCCAAGATTCGAACCATAGACCTAAACTAGCTAATCTATAAGTGCAAGAGGTTGAGAAATACAATCTTTTTCACGTGTCCACATAATTGTGGAAGACCCCTCCAAGCTCGTAGCTGCCGGGATCACGCCTGAGAACAACCAACCTTACCGAAGACGATCCACTCGAGAGAATGCGGAGGAGGCTCTAATCGACGACCCAAATTTGCTAGGTTTGGATGGTTGGTGATGTAGGTATACTTCACTAAATTTTTCTCTCTAGAATCTATACTCAAATGGAGAGCAAGAAGAAGAAGAAGGTGAAGGAGGTTGAAGCATGAAGGAACCATGGAGCATGAGCCCAAGTAAAGAAAATGATCATCACCCTCTTAAAGTAAAAAGGATTGGCTACATAAATATCATCCATGCACCAAATAGTGAACACAAATGGATTTTATTAATTTAGAACACAAATGGATTTTATTAATTTAAAATCCAAAGCCATCCCTCTCTACATGCAATGAACCATGCTTCACTTTACACCTCATTTCCACCTCATTTCCCTTTTATTTTTCTAAATAGAAAAATAAATATGAGGTGTTCTTCTTCAAGAAGAATTCCCGTATAAATACGGAATACTTCACCTGGTATATATATCGCTACATATACGCGTATCCGTATAAAAATACGGATAGCACCAAAGAGAGAAAATAAATAGTAAACAATAATACTAAAATATATGTATCAAAATACATATATAAATTATTATATCAAAACCTGATTTAATAATCTGGCTTAATCCTAAACCGGCCAGTATTATCAACCATCTGATTAAAGTCTGTGTATTGCATACATGTATTTAATCGGACCGCCTACATGTACCATCGTACGGCTCCTACATCTGTCGCCTGAACCGGGAAAACTCTCTGTGTGGGACTCTAAAGACTCGACAATATGCTGGCAGTGGGTTTAACCATAAGCATGTCAGCGGCACTAGCTGTACGTAACGGCTACCCAGGTACTTGTCGAAAGAGGGGTCGACAATCAAGTACGTTCTTATCCTACTGAGCCTGAATGTGACAATCTCCGTACAGTCTGGTCTCTTCGTCAAAGAGTATTGCATATCGGGTCTAGGGGTGGATAACGTCAGACCCTTACTAACCTGATAAGTCATGTCTGAGTCATGCTCATCACCAACTGAGATACTACTGATCAACTATCAGTAAATCTCACCTACCATGACCATGGAATACTGATGATAGCCAACTAAACACAGCGCGGCATCGACTCCTAATACCAGGAGAGACGAATCCCTGACAGTAGACCACTGCCTCCATATGGCTCGAGACTGTACCCAACTAAAACCTGTTTGCACGACTCCTTTGAGCCATAGTAGGGTAGTAATCAAAGTACAGTGGGAACTCACACGAGATAAATGACGACTTCAGGTCAAAGGACTAACCTGTACTCATGCCACCTGAGAACTTCCATCTGACGATTGGTAAAATACCATCTAGAAGTTCTCGGCGAGTCCATCCAGTGTACTCACGTTCAGTAAGCACCTGTATACTATCTTAGGTAACACAACACCAATGGCTTGTGAGATTGGCCACCGCCCCTTGTCGGGGTCTAGAAGCGTATACAGTAGATTACTCCGGAATATCGATGCTCAGTCTCGATACTCCCACGACTAGGGACATTTAAGGATGTGCTCATGGACAACCCAGCTCCCACATATATGATCGCCATCATAATGCTGGTTGTCAAGCAACAATCTTACGGGTTTCATCGATGATGAAGATAAACCAGATAGCATACTATCATCTCGAGTAAGACTGTTATACATGTATAGGTTCACCCTCAATAATTGCCTCAGTGAATGAATCCGCTACAATATTCCAACTTCATTTCTCTATATCTCTACTTTGCGGAGATGAACAATCTCCCAATCTGACCGATACCCCGCCTCAAGAATTTGTCTGGATACTTGATGGGACCAAGTTCATCAATGAATAACTCCTATCCAACAAACTTCTTAGGTTGTATCCTCTGTTTAGTTATAACCGGCATCCTGCACCATGATTACTTTAGTATCCCTATTGGAACACTATCCAATATATTGATCCTTAGAAGAGGCTAAACTCAAAACTTGACAGCATCTCTGTCATCCAGATCACCTTGGAAGCCTTAACCGATAACCGCATCCCAGAGGAAGCTGCCGTTTTCCTATACTAAGAACTTCCTCTTATGTTCTTTACTGCTTCTTAATGTTTCTCTAGAATTGGATTAATATCTATTTGTTGCAACTAGTGCAAAAGCAATATCTGGTGTCGTACAAGACTTTGCATGATTGACTTAATTGCCTAAGCAGATGATGTGTCATTCATGTCCGCCCCTCTCTTCATCAGTCTAAAAGACATCATTTTTAGAGAGGGTGACTCCATCACCTGCGGGTATACCACCATGTTAGGAGTCGTCCATTCTAAAATACTTTTAGAATGCAGTCTAAGTACTTGATTGAGGAACTTCCCAAATCTAGACCTAAAACCATAGATCTAGTCCCCAGAACTCTTGATATACTATCTATATCTTGTAAGTGCACGGCGGCGCCCCGGCCGTCAATCCGACACCGGAAATGCGGAAACGAAAAACTTTGCGAAACTTGCAAACCGGCACCACCGCGCACTTTTAACCCGGATCGGGCCATTGACCTAGCTACTAGCAAACTAAAAGATGGGTAGAGAGATATACCAAGCGATCCGTGTCCTTCGGTCTTCGTCTCCACTCCGATCTCCCGCGGAAACTCCGTTCGTCACCTCCTCGTCGGAAAGGGCACCACGTAGCCGATTTCTTTTACGGGCTCCCACCTCTGGACTGAGGCAACTCGGGCGCGAAGTTGGCAAGCCGACGCGTCCAAGGGTACTGTAGGTGCAGTGTAGAAAGGTTGTCTCTTTGGGGTTTGAAGTTGCCTTGTATGGATGGAGATGGAGGAAAAAAAGACTTAGGGAAAAATGGTGATATCATTTTTAGCAAGCAAATGAGATGATCAATATCCCCTCACTCAAAAGAACCTCTCTCATCACTTGCTTTAAGTGGCCGGCCAAGCAAGGAATAGATGATGGAAAAATGTAAATGGGAATAATGTGTGATGATATATAAAAGGATTAAAGTCACACCAAAATCTAATCCAAATCCCTTCACATAACAATCACCATAAATGCAAAGGATGAGATGGAAAAGGAATCTCATCATGAAGGAACTATCATGAAGCTCTCATATGCAAGAAACCCCTTCCACAATAAGTTATTTGCAAACTTGCAAATAACTGCTTCCATCGGAAAAGTCCGGCCGGGAAGGAACAAAATAAAACTGGCCGGATTGGAATGCAAACTGGCAACTTCAGAAAACTGATCCCGTAACAAATTACAGGAAAACCCCGCGACTGCATATACATGCCCGCATTTGTATTCCCACTGAACACAAATGCAAAGAGACAAAATCTACACTGTACAATACTAGGATCCGGCTTAAACCAAAGCCCGCTAGTATTTTCCGTCCGATCACGATCCGTGCAATACCGCACGTATCTGATCGAACCCTGCCATATCTCCATACGACCTCTACAACGTTTTGCCCGAAACTTGAGTAACTGTGTGTGGGGGACTCTAAAGACTCGTCAATACTATGGCTGTGGATTTAACCACTAGCACGTCAGAGGTATTAGCCATACGTGACGGGCCACCAGCTATTGACCAAAAGGGACGTCTGTGAGCGAACTCATCCTGACATCCTACTGAGCCTGTCAGTGACAATATCCGTACAGTCCGGTCCGTTCGTCTATGAGTATCTCATGGCGGGTCTAGGGGGTTGGTAAAAGTCAGACCCCCAATAGCGGTACAAGTCATGTCGGAGTGTAGCCCATAACACCCTGAGATACTATTGGAATACCTACCAGTAAATCTCCTGCCTTGGCCAAGGACTTTTCATGTATTGGCTCTCCTAGACACAGCGCGACCTCACCCCCAATACCGGGAGAGACGAACCCCTGCAGATCCGCTCACTGCCTCCATGTGGCTCGGGACTGTACCCAACTAAAACCTGTTTGTACGACTCCTTTGAGCCGTGGTAGGGTAGTAATCAAAGCACAGTGGGAACTCACACGAGACAAATGACGATCTCAGGTCGATGAACTAACCTGTACACATGTCACCAGGGAACTGTTATCTGACGTCAGGTATAATACCAACTAGCAGGTTCCCGGCGAGTCCTGTCCGGTGTACTCATAACCCAATGAGCACCTGTATACATCTTAAGTGAACCAACTGACACCAGTGGCTTGTGAGACCGGCCACCGCCCCTCGTCGGGGTCTCGACTGTATACACTAGTCTACTCTGGAGTATCGATGCCCTGTCTCGAAACTCCCACGACTAGGGACCTTTTAAGGATGTGCTTATAGACCCCAGCTCCCACGTATATGATCGCCCTCATACTGCTGGTAGTCAAGCAAGAATCCCAGGGGCTCTATCAACGTGCAATAGTGACCTGTAAGGTTACCTAAAGCAGTACACGATGATACAGATAAACCAGATAGCATACTATCATCTTGAGTAAGACTGTCCTACCGGTATAGGTCCTCCCTCAATCATTGCAATCACGTGCCTGTGATCCAATAATTGACTCTGAGGGCACTATATCCAACAATATCCCACTTGCACTCAAGGCTAATTATTGCGATGTCGCATACTCACAGCCCGTGTGATACCGAACACCCAACTCCTCTACTAGTCAGTCTTACAAAGCCCGTTTGCGAAACTATTGCGTTCGAGGAATAGCCTCAGTGAGTGGATCCGCTTTGATGTTTCTTTCTATGTCTCTCTATACCTCAAGTTCGCGGAGAAATCCATCTTTCGAAATGAGCAATACCTGTCTTAGAGTATGTCTGGATATCTGATGGGACCTAGTTCATAAATGAACTCCAAATCCAAACTTCTTAGACTGTATCGTCAACTGAACTTAATCAGTATCCTGCGCCATGCCTCCCTCAGTATCTGCTTGGACCACCTGTCCAAAATACTGCCCCTCGTCAGAGGGAAAACTATAACTCTGACAACCTCTCTGTCATCCAGGTCACCTTGGAAGCCTGGAATGATAACTGTCTCTCGAAGGAGAATGCTGTTATCATATCCCTAGAACATTCACTTATGTTCTAAAACCGCTTCCGATCGTTTCTCCAGGATTGGATCAATATCAACTTATTGCACCTACTGCAAGAACAACATCTGGTGTGGTACTTGACATCTCATGATTGACTCAATTGCCTAAGCAAGTGATCTGCCAATCATGCGTATCCCTCTCCCCTTTAGTCTGTAAGACACCTTTAGAGAGGGTGACTCCATCACCTGCAGGTATACTACCGTGCCAGGAGTCGTCCATTCTAAATACTCATAGAATGCTGTCTAAGTACTCAGATTGGGAAACTACCCAAATCTAGATCTAAAACCATAGATCTAGTAACCAGAATGTCTGATATAATATCCAAGTCCTGTGTGGAGAAACCACTGTGTGACAACCAAAGTTTAACCGATCGTAGTATATTACTTCCTACTCTGTGTATGTCATCCAAATACCAGGACATCACACCTTACTACCTTCTTAACAGATCCATCCCCTATTCTGATGAAGTCAAACCTATGACTGTCACATCAGAAATAGATGATCTATCTCCGCTATATCTGCTTTAGTCTATAAATAGACATAAGCCACTTGTCCACCAATACTTCCGCTGCTTCCACTGACTACGACAACCCTCTGGCAGAGTCATATACACGTGCACTTCTAAAGCTAGTTTAGAACGACGCTATACTCATCCTCCTGCCGGGTCTCACAGTCTGGAACAACAGCAATGGCAAGTCTGGGTAAACAAGAACCTCCCTGCCACCGTCCTTGAGCATACCGAAGTACCTCTCGGGTGCCTGAGGTTACCCACTTTATCTGCGGAGTGGCCAATGGAATGTCAAACCAGATTGAATCTTTAGGTTCTTATCAAATCTTCAGTAATTGTTTGCGGTTCTGGAATACTTCCAGTTCTACCATACTCCCACTACCTTTTTTTTTTTTGAAAAAATCCATTTTTATTAAAACTGTGGAGAGTTAAGAACAATATCACCATTGATCTTCCAGATGGTAGAAAATCAACCCTCGTCATAGCCCGGGTCAACCCACAAACAGCCATTACAGAAACGTGCCTTGAGTTATCCGGAGTCTGGTTTTAAGCATAAGCCGGACAACTCCCCGTACCTCAACATCGTTAAGATATGAACTGTTCTATATCCAATATAGAAACAGAGGCACTGATTTAATTGAACCAGATTCAAATCATGCAGCTGTCTCCAGTGCATGTCAACTAAATGGAAGGAGGCCGATCAGCGTTACTCAACTTAGGAATGCTTCCAATTATGAGTAACCTGAAAGAGAAGCAAGTTCTCTTAATCATTACTATCAACTGAATACCACACACAAGTATCTACATCTTCGATCACCTTGAAGAATCCCGATACTTGCAACACCTGGCTCTCTACTTTATTCATATACCTATAACTTCTCAAAACTCAGAACATGCATTTCTACGAAACACATGTCTAAGAACTAGAGAAGTCACAAGTAAACAGAATATAGTATGAGTACCAACCCCTCTGTCCTAATGGACATTGGACAATATACAATACTCTGTATAAGTCCCCTGAATCTAATAACTCATTCCCTGTGTGTTGTAGGTTGAAAACTGTACTTATGGTTAAGAAGAATTACACCGCTGTTCAATGCTCCTTACCTAACCATCCACTGATATAGGTAAATGTCATAGATATAATTTCAAAAAGGTATATCTCACTCTATAAAAATAGACATACATATATATCAATTTGAAATTGGTGCATAACAACGGATATTCAAAACCAAATATTTGCCGTCCGGCAAACAACCCAGGTGACTTCCTCAAATATCACCAATTACAATGAATTCCGATATAATGAGGATGATCACCTAATTCCCAATAACTTACTCCCACTCATCATCTGTAAAACCATACAGATGTGAGAACCAAACCTGGTAAATACATACCCTGGAGCAAGTATCTAACTGGGAAATCAGTTTTCTTTTAACAGTACACAGTGAATACTGAAACATTGAAATGTTTCATATGGGTATCCGGGTATTCCTAGTAATGCCTCTTCCATTATCCAGATTCACAACTGTAACCGTATATTTCTTTGCCATCTCTCCAAATCCCTTTATATGTCTTTAGTCATTACCTTCTGCATACCCCTTTAGGCCAAATGGTTTTCTTCCTTCTCTACCGTTCGGCACCAGCCTATGGTTTGGAAGAAGACTATCCAAATAAGCATAATGGGTGTACTGCCCTAATCCTAGGAGCACTCGCAATGCGAGAGAAGGTGAAGATAAAAGACAACCGAATAAACCTTATTCCTATTTCTCCTGAACCAGAGTCCATCCCCGAACTGGAACAAGTTCCTTCGAGTTCGTATATAACCATACGATGGAGTATCCAATAAACTGTGGATCTTCGTAGTGATACGGAGTGTTCTGGAGAAATACAAAGGTGATTTAGGATTGGCGAAGAAATATATTTGGTTTGGTCGTGAATAGCAGTCGCAATTTAGTTTGCCCTCTTACTAATCCCTTGTTATGTTTTTACTTAATACCTTCTGAACACCGTTTAGGCTAATTGGTTTTCTTCATTCCCTACCGTTCAGCACCAGCCTATGGTTTGGAAGAAGACTATCCAATTTGCATAATAGGTGTACTATCTCCTAAACCAAGGAGTACTCGCGACCTGAGAGAAGGTAAAAAGAAAAGACAACTAAATAGTCCTGTTCGTTTTCTCCAGAACCGGAAACCATCCTCGAATAAATTCCTTCGAGTTCGTATATAACCATACGATGGTTTTGTTCAATGGAAGTGGACGTTTGTAGTAATACGGGGTGTCCTGGAGAAAAGGATAAAAGTAGGAGTGGCAATGAGGTTTGCAACTCTGACAATCCAAAAGCCAGTGTTTAAGAAGGTTCGGTTAATTTTGGTCACTGAGTCATAGTCATAGGGTCGGGTCAATGGTCACTGCCAAAGAGAGAGAGAGAAAAGAAACATTCAGCGTGCACTCTAACCTAGATCAGAATGGTTGTCACTTTATCTAATCAGGAAACCTCCCACTGTAACGTCAAATTCTTCTCCAAACCCGAAAGAAGAATTAATCGGGATCACCCGAGGAGGAAACCAACTCATCAGTGGGAATCAGGATCCAACTATCATCGCATGATAACGTGACGGAATCCGCTCACGTTATCATACTCCAGAAGGTATGCGCATATCTGGCAAGTTTCAGTTTCTTTAGAAACTCCCGATATAATTTTTACCCCATGCTCTTATGACCTTGGAGTGAGGTCAAAATGTCATAAGTCACATGTCAAGTTCTACCCATCATTATCCAGGTTAATTTGAACCCACCCGTACATACCCTTGACGTAGGCCAAAATAGTAGTACGACTGTCCCAAACCAACGCATCTATCTATGCAACAGATAAATATCCGGCAGCTACCAATCACTATGCCTTGGCATAAGGTCAAAATACATAGCTTGAATACTACCGAATATTTAACTGAAATGATGGAGGGCTACGAATGGTTTCTGGCGAAAACCTTTAACGTAATGAACTTGATATCGTTGAAGGAACTGGATAGCTTTATAAAAATATAGTGACGAAAACCATTGCTAAAGAGGTCACTCCCGGTGAAGGGATCTCGGCTCTTTCCCCGTGGAATGAGGTGCAGGATATTCCAACTGAATACCACGATGCAAAGCAAAAGTAATCAGCTATAGTGAAGTTATTACCCTGACGCAAACTTCTGTCCAAGGGGTCACTCCCGGTGAAGGGATCTCGGCCCTTGCCTCGTCGACTGAGGAGCTGGATATTCATAACCGAATACCACTGTGCAAAACAAAAGAGAACGCTCTTGCAATAACAGCTTTTTGAAAAATGTTCCAACAACATCAGAATAGGTTTGTTTATCTTGCATTGATCCGAATCAACGCATTCCCATCAATTGATCACACCACAAAGAACGAAAATAATGATGTACGTATATGCCATCCGCATTCGCCACTGGGTCCCGTCATCACCCGTTAGGTTACTTAACTAACGACAGAGCGGGGACTGGACTAGCGCGGATGCAAAACATATACAACATCTACTAGTATATATATCAATATATAATATTCGCTCAAGGCGTGATAAAAAGCAACATCACAGAAATGTAACCAGCATCATAGAACAGTACAGATATCTGGGATCCCCGGGTTTCACAGAGCCGCTTCTGAAACCCGACGTTCCCCTGGTCGTGTGAATAGCCTGTGCAATGAAATCCTAGACCCCTACGGGCGTGGCAAGTTACCCGCCAAAACCTGAAGCGAGGCAGCCCCCTTCAGCAACGTGAATGGACCACCCAGCACTTCACGGATTCCGGTAACTTGGGCACCCCTCCTGGGTCAACCTATACCCCCTACGAGTGCGGCGAATAGCCCGCCAATTCTAGAGTGAAGCCCCCTCCGTCTCAACGCCATGAGATGCGGGCCCGTTTCCCTCTAGAAGCCGGCTATCCGTGCACCCCTCCGCGGGGTAATCCTAGTACAGAAAGTAAAATATACATACAACGGGTACATCGATCTCGACCCGGTCGTGCCCCAAAAAAATAATATACAAACAGGCAGTGACGGCAGTCCACATGTCGGACGCTCGCCCCCGCAATATCAAATGTACATATAAAACGAAACTGTACTAATATTGCAACCTGGCTATCCCCCATGACCAATCCGCAAAATCACAGCACAACACAGAGCATCAACATGAATGTCACGTTCGCAAATCCGTCTAAAAGGGCTATAGCAGTTAGACAGGATTTACCGATCAAAAGATATTCACGGTCGTAGATATAATGTAAATACAGTGAACTAACATGTCTAAAATTTTTGATCGATCAAATATACCCAAGTGGGCCCCAAGCACTACTGTAGCACTCATAGAAAATCTGGGCCCAAAAAGAATGTTCCAAAAACCCTATTTCCATGTAGAAAGCCCTCTGAAAAAATTTGGTACGGCGTTGACTTTCTTTCACCGCGGAACCGCGGCCAAACCAGGGGTTTGGCCGCATTTCCGCGGTCGTACTGAAGCGTCACGTCACCAAATTTTTGCAGAATGCTTAAAATTTCCTGCACATTATTCTTCAACAACCTGAAAATTTTTTCGAGCCAAAACAAAATCGACAGAAAGCAGTGCACTTGAAATCGGGTTTTCGAAAAATCCGTTCGATCGAACTTTAAACACGTTAGAGCAAGCTAGACTAGTTTAATGGCGTGGCTCTGATACCAATGTAAGTGCACGGCGGTGCCCCGGCCATCAATCCGACGCCGGAAATGCGGAATCGAAAAACTTTGCGAAACTTGCAAACCGGCACCATCGTGCACTTTTAACCCGGATCGGGCCATTAACCTAGCTACTAGCAAACTAAAAGATGGGTAGAGAGATATACCAAGCGATCCATGTCCTTCGGTCTTCGTCTCCACTCCGATCTCCCGCGGAAACTCCGTTCGTCACCTCCTCGTCGGAAAGGGCACCACGTAGCCGATGCGTTTTACGGGCTCCCACCTCTGGACTGAGGCAACTCGGGCGCGAAGTTGGCAAGCCGACGCGTCCAAGGGTACTGTAGGTGTAGTGTAGAAAGGTTGTCTCTTTGGGGTTTGAAGTTGCCTTGTATGGATGGAGGTGGAGGAAAAAAAGACTTAGGGAAAAATGGTGATATCATTTTTAGCAAGCAAATGAGATGATCAATATCCCCTCACTCAAAAGAACCTCTCTCATCACTTTCTTTAAGTGGCCGGCCAAGCAAGGAATAGATGATGGAATAATGTAAATGGGAATAATATGTGATGATATATAAAAGGATTAAAGTCACACCAAAATCTAATCCAAATCCCTTCACATAACAATCACCATAAATGCAAAGGATGAGATAGAAAAGGAATCTCATCATGAAGGAACTATCATGAAGCTCTCATATGCAAGAAACCCCTTCCACAATAAGTTATTTGCAAACTTGCAAATAACCCCTTCCATCGGAAAAGTCCGGCCGGGAAGGAACAAAAGAAAACTGGCCGGATTGGAATGCAAAATGGCAACTTCAGAAAACTGATCCCGTAACAAATTACAGGAAAACCCCGCGACTGCATATACATGCTCGCATTCGTATTCCCACTGAACACAAATGCAAAGAGACAAAATCTACACTGTACAATACTAGGATCCGGCTTAAACCAAAGCCCGCTAGTATTTTCCGTCCGATCACGATCCGTGCAATACCGCATGTATCTGATCGAACCCTGCCATATCTCCATACGGCCTCTACAGCGTTTCGCCCGAAACTTGAGTAACTGTGTGTGGGGGACTCTAAAGACTCGTCAATACTATGGCTGTGGATTTAACCACTAGCACGTCAGAGGTATTAGCCATACGTGACGGGCCACCAGCTATTGACCAAAAGGGACGTCTGTGAGCGAACTCATCCTGACATCCTACTGAGCATGTCAGTGACAATATCCGTACAGTCCGGTCTGTTCGTCTATGAGCATCGCATGACGGGCCTAGGGGTTGGTAAAAGTCAGACCCCCAATAGCGGTACAAGTCATGTCGGAGTGTAGCCCATAACACCCTGAGATACTACTGGAATACCTACCAGTAAATCTCCTGCCTTGGCCAAGGACTTTTCATGTACTGGCTCTCCTAGACACAGCGCGACCTCACCCCCAATACCGGGAGAGACGAACCCCTGCAGATCCGCTCACTGCCTCCATGTGGCTCGGGACTGTACCCAACTAAAACCTGTTTGTACGACTCCTTTGAGTCGTGGTAGGGTAGTAAACAAAGTACAGTGGGAACTCACACGAGATAAATGACGATCTCAGGTCGATGAACTAACCTGTACACATGTCACCAGGGAACTGTTATCTGACGTCAGGTATAATACCAACTAGCAGGTTCCCGGCGAGTCCTGTCCGGTGTACTCATAACCCAATGAGCACCTGTATACATCTTAGGTGAACCAACTGACACCAGTGGCTTATGAGACCGGCCACCGCCCCTCGTCGGGGTCTCGACTGTATACACTAGTCTACTCTGGAGTATCGATGCCCTGTCTCGAAACTCCCACGACTAGGGACCTTTTAAGGATGTGCTTATAGACCCCAGCTCCCACGTATATGATCGCCCTCATACTGCTGGTAGTTAAGCAAGAATCCTAGGGGCTCTATCAACATGCAATAGTGACCTGTAAGGTCACCTAAAGCAGTACACGATGATAAAGATAAACCAGATAGCATACTATCATCTTGAGTAAGACTGTCCTACCGGTATAGGTCCTCCCTCAATCATTGCAATCACATGCCTGTGATCCAATAATTGACTCTGAGGGCACTATATCCAACATATCTAACGTGGAGAAAACACTGTGTGACAACCAAAATCTGACCGATTGTAGTATAGGAACATCACTTCCTATCTGGAGTATGTCATCTAAAACCTGGATAGTACTCTCTACATCCTTCTTACTAGGTTCATCTTTTGTTTTGACGAAGTCAATCACCTTGACTGTCACATCAATAACAGATGATCCGTCTCCGCTATCCTTGCTTTAGTCCACGAATAGACATAAGCAACCTGCACACCTTCCATTGCTCCTACCGACTATGATAACCCTCTGGCAGAGTCATATACACGTGCACTTCCAAAATCTCATTTAGAAAGACGTTATAGTCACCCACCTTCCAGATATCATAGCCATGAATTGCATCAGCGCCAAAACATATCTATACGGACTTCAGCATAGAAATTGAAGTAAAAGTCACATCACAATCCACAACGGGTATTTGATGAAAACTCTTTACAAAAAGCCTAGCCTTATTAGGTTAGCACCTTTCCACCTGCACAGATCTCGAAAGATTTACTTGCTCGTAATGGGTTTCACCATTTCAGGAGCACCCAACAAAGTCTAAAATCCATGATTTGCTGAAATACATGGAGCCATCTTGGGTATGAAATACCTGGTCACTTGGAAGTTACCACTTCATATGACCTGCTGATAACAGGTATGGGGAATAGCAGTGTCAAGTCATATCCATATGGACTTCGGCATAGACACCGAGTAAGAGTCACATCACAATCCACAACGGGTATTTGATGAAAACTCTTTACAACAAGTCTAGCCTTATTTAGGTTAGTACCTTTCCACCTGCACAGATCTCGAAAGATCTACTTGCTCCTAATGAGTTTTACCCTGTTCAGGAGCACCCAGCAAAATCCAAAATTCATAATTTACTGAAGTGCGTGGAGTCCATCATGGGTATGAAACATCTGGTCACCTAGAAATTATCACTTTCTATGACCTACTGATAACTAATAGGTTCATCATCACCATGATGCCGACCTCCTTGTCACCGTCTACGAGAAAACCGAAATGTCTCTCGGGTGTCTGAGGCCACCTACTAAAATCTGCGGAGTGGCTAACAGTTTGTTAAGTCTAATTGAATCCTTAGGTTCTACTAAATTTTCGGTAATCGTTTGTGGTTCTGAAATCACTTCCAATTCTACCATACTCCTACTAGTTTCTTTTGCAAAAAGATTCTTTTATAAAATGGTGGCGAGTCAAGTACAATGTAACTATTGATCTTAAAAATGTTAGAAACAAAATCCCAGTGAATGCTTGGGATAATCCACAAACTGCCATTACCGAAGCGTGCCTTGAGTTTGTCCGGATTCTGCTTTTAAACAGAAACCAGATAACTTCATATCTTAACAACCTCAAGATATGTAACCATTCTATATCTATATAGAATCAAAGCACTAATTTAGATAGAACCAGATTCAAAAGTCATGTAGCCGTGTCCAGTGCTTATTACCTAATGGAAAAGGGCCAATACAACATTACTTATTATGGAGCGCGTCCACGGATGAGTAACTTGTAAGAGAATCAAGTTCTTGATATTACTTTGATGGAATACCTAGCATAAGTATCTAAATCTTCGATCACCTCGAAGAATCCCGATACTTCCAACGTATGGTTCTCTACTTTATTCTTATACCTACAAACTTCTCAAAATCTTTGGACCTTGCATTACTAAAAATGTGTGTCCAAAACTAGAGAACTCATAGGTAAACCTGAATGAAGTAAGAGTACCAACCCCTTTGTCCTAAAGGATACTGGACAACATACACTTTCATGGATAAGTCCCAAGAGTATACTAACTCAAATTCTGTATTTTGTAAATTGAAAATTGTATCTTTGTTAAGAATGTCTTACACCATTATTCAATGCACCTTACCTTATCCTCAACTGATAAAGGTAAATGTTTACAACACAATTTTCAAAATGTATATCTCACTTTATAAAAATAAAGGTACAGATATTTCATTTTAAAATTTTGTGCATAACAATGGTTATTCGATACCAAATATTTGGTGTCGGGCAAAAACCAGGTGATTTAATCTAATATCACCAATTACAACGAATTCCGATATTGAGAATCAAATTGCCCATTTCCCAATATTCTACTCCTACTCATCATCCGTAACACTGTATAGATGTGAGATCCAAAACTTGTAAATACATACCCGGAGTCAGAATTGATTGGGAAAACAGTTCTCTATTACATATACATGGAAAAACTGAAACATGAAAATGTTTTATAGCGGATGGTAAGGTATTCCTAGCAATGCCTTTTCCATTATCCAGATTCATGACAGTAGTCTCAATTTCCTTTGCCCTCACTTCAGTCCCTTTATATGTCTCTACTTCTTACCTTCTGTACACCGTCCTTAGGCTAATTGGTTTTTTTCCTTCCCTACTTTTCGGCACCGGCCTAAAGTTTGGAAGAAGACTATCCAATAAGCGTAACATGTGTACTTTCTTAATCAAGGAGCTCTCGCAACCTGAGAGAAGGTAAAGGGAAGAGACAACCGAATAATCCTATTCAATTTCTTCAGAACCTGTGGCCATCCTCGAATGAAGTAATTTCTTCGAGTTCGTATGTAACTATACGATGGCCGTTCCAACCAATATAGATCATCTTAGTGATACGACGTGTTCTGAAGAAATGCAAAGGGTAGAATAGGAGTGATAGAGATATATACGACTTTGTTGTGAATCAAGACAAGCTAAAGCCAAAGGGTGTAAGAAGTTTCGGTCAAATTGGTTCATGAGTTTTTAAGGTAAGTCATAGGTCACTGTACCAGAGAAAGAGAGAAAAGAAACATTCAGCGTGCACTCTATCAAGATCAGATTGGTTATCACTTTATCTGATCAGGATGGCTCCCACTGTTTCCTCGAATTCTCCTTCAAACCCTAAAAGGAGAACTAGTCGGGATCATTTACACTTTACAAGTTCACTAACCGTTCAGCCAGGCCAGTGTTGGTACTCCGAAGGAGGTCCCCCGTGCTTTTGCACGGACCCAATTAATAACCCTGTTTCCACAGAGGCGTAACCTCATTAACACTTTCTAGACACCTAATAGGGTAGCTAATTGTGAAGTGAAAAATTTCCCGAGGAGTAATGCATACTCATCAGTGAGAATCGGGACCGAACTATCATCATGTGACAACGTGACAGAATCCACTCAAGTCACCACACTCTAGAAGGTATGCGCATACCTGGCAAGTTTCTCGTATGTTTGAAACTCCCGATATGGTTTTTGCCCCTAACGATTTATGATCTTGACTAGGTCAACAAATCATAAACCGCTAGTTAAGTTCAACCCGTTATTTTCTTGATTGCATTAAACCCACCTGCATGTGACCTTGACTAGGTCAACAAGGCCGCACTGTCCTAACCAATCGCATTACAATGCACAGAAAAGCACCACTTAGCTACCGTTCACTAGGCCTTGACTAGGTCAACAAACACAACACGAATACTAAATAATACCAATCTGAAATGACGGAAGGCTACGGCTGGTTTTTGGCGAAAAACCTTTAACGTAATGAACTTGATATCGTTGAAAGAACTCGAGTGGTTTTGAAATGGAGTGGCTTAAGCTTAACTTTTTAAAACTAGTAATATAAACTTTTGCTTAAGAGAGAACTCCTAATGAAGGGATCAAGGCTCTTCCCTCATAGAATAAGGTGCGGGATATTCCTAACCTAATACCTCTATTCAAAGCAAAAGAATATGACTGTGAGTTTTGAAGAAAACGGAATCGTTTTAAAATTGGTTCCGACAACATCATTTAGATTTATTTTTTCTTGCATTATTTAAATAATGCGTTCCCATCATTTTATATTTCCAAGCCACAAAAGAAACAACCAAAATAACATGCTTTTTATATGCCATCCGCATTCGCCACGGGACCCGTTATGCACCGTTAGGTTACTTAACTAACATCAGAGTGGGGGCTGGATTAGCGCGGATGCAAAACATATAGAAACATCTACTATATATATATATATCAATATCGCAGGAAGATAATGGTCATCACAGATAGATAAAAAACATCACAAGCAGGTGAACAACAATATGGAATAGCGGATAATCTAGGAGCCCCACGTTTCATTTGAGCCATAAATGAAATGCGACGTTCTCCGGTCATGTGGATAGCCAGTGCAATGAAGATCTTAGACCCCTGCGAGTGAGGCAAGTTACCCGCCAATCTCAAAAGTGAGGCAACCCCGGTCAACAAAGTGAATGGATCACCCAGCACTTCACGAAATCCGGAAACTTGAGCACCCCTCCATGGGTCAACCTATACCCCTACGAATGCGGCGAATAGCTCGCCAATTCTAGAGCAAGGACCCCCCGGTCTCAATGCCATGAGATGCGGCCCGTTGCCCTCTAGAACTCGGCTATTCGAGCACTCCTCCGCGGGGTGATCCTAGTACAAAAGAAATATATATACAATGGTGACAACGACCTCAATCCGGTCATGCCCCAATAAAAGAATATACAAACTGGTTGAAACGGCAGTCCACATGTCGGACGCTCGCCCCGCAATAATCAATATACAAATGAATCTGAACTGCACATCTAGTATTGCACACAAGCCTATCCATCACAACAATCCATCCATAACATCAATGCAACACAGAACATCAACATGAATATCATGTTCGTAAACCCATCTGATTATACATATAGCAACCAGTCGGATTGTACCGCTCTATGATATTCATGGTCACAGAAATTAACGTACGCACTGATACACACGAATTTAAAATTTCGATCGACTAAAATTTTCCGCATTGGCCCTAAGTACAAACCGGTACTCAAATAAATCTGGGCTAAAAGCATACATCTAAAGAATTACATTTCCATACTATAGGGCACCATAAAAATTTTGGGGCCCAACGGCCAAAATAAGGCCGCGGAATAGCCGCCAAATGGCATGTTTGGCGGCTGTTCCGCCGCGAAATTTTGGTATCATGGGCCCAAAATTTTTTATGGCCACTAATTTCTCTTGCATATAATTTTAAACCAATCAAATGATTTTTTGAACAACTTTCAAATTCGGACAGTGGGCATGAAAAATGGAAATGCGATACAGAAAAATCCATCGATCGAGACTTTAAACTTGTGCAAACTAGATAGTAAAGGTTTATGGAGGCTCTGATGCCATGTTGGGATCCAGTGCCTGCGCCGTGGAGGCCACGGCTAAGGGGGAAGCGAAAACAAAAAAAATTGACGAGCACCGGACTCCCGTAAAACTCAAGATTCAAACCATAGACCCAATCAAGCTAATCTATAAGTGCAAGAGGTTGAGAAATACAACCTTTGTCGCATGTCCACCCAATTGTGGAAGATCCCTCCAAGCTCGTAGCCACTGGGATCGCGCTTGAGAATCAACCACCCTTGCCGAAGACGATCCATCCGAGGTAATGCGGAGGAGGCTCTAACCGACGACCCAAATTTTCTAGGTTTGGATGGTCGGTGATGTAGGTATACTTCACTAAATTTTTCTCTCTAGAATCTATGCTTAAATGGAGAGTAAGAAGAAGAAGAAGGTGAAGGAGCTTGAAGCATGAGGGAACCATGGAGCATGAGCTCAAGTCAAGAAAATGATCATCACCCTCTTAAAGTAAAAAGGAATGGCTACATAAATATCAACCATGCACCA
This sequence comes from Agapanthus africanus, assembly GCA_030015575.1. Classification (NCBI taxonomy): domain Eukaryota; kingdom Viridiplantae; phylum Streptophyta; class Magnoliopsida; order Asparagales; family Amaryllidaceae; genus Agapanthus; species Agapanthus africanus. The sequence goes on along the minus strand of CM057348.1, from coordinate 494,575,651 downwards.
AATAGTGAACAAAAATGGATTTTATTACTCTAAAATCCAAAGCCAACCCTCTCTACATGCAATGAACCATGCTTCACTTTACACCTCATTTCTCTTTTATTTTTCTAAATAGAAAAATAAATATGAGATGTTCTTCTTCTAGAAGCATTCCCGTATAAATATGGAATACTTCACCTGGTATATATATCGCTACATATACGCGTATCCGTATAAAAATACGGATAGCACCAAAGAGAGAAAATAAATAGTGAACAATAATACTAAAATATATGTATCAAAATACATATATAAATTATTAAATCAAAACCTGATTTAATAATCCGGCTTAATCCTAAACCGGCCAGTATTATCAACCGTCTGATTAAAATTCGTGTATCACATATATGTATTTAATCGGACCGCCTGCACGTACCATCGTACGACTCCAACATTTGTCGCCTGAACCGGGAAAACCCTCTTTGTGGGACTCTAAAGATTCGACAAAACGCTGGCAATGGGTTTAACCACAAGCACATCAGGGGTACTAGCTATACGAAACGGCTATCCAGGGACTTGTCGAAAGGGGCGTCGACAATCAAGTACATCCTTACCCTACTGAGCCTGAATGTGAAAATCTCCGTACAGTTCGGTCTCTTCATCAAAGAGTATCACATATCGGGTCTAGGGGGTGGATAATGTCAGACCCCTACTAACCTGATAAGTCGTTTCTGAGTCATGCTCATCACCAACTGAAATACTACTGATTAACTATTAGTAAATCTCACCTACCGTGGCCATGGATTTCTGATGATAGCCAACTGTGTTGGAGATAGTGCCCTCAGAGTCAATTATTGGATCACAGGCACATGATTGCAATGATTGAGGGATGACCTATTCCGGTAGGACAGTCTTACTTAAGATGATAGTATGCTATCTGGTTTATCTTTATCATCGTGTACTGCTTTAGGTGACCTTACAGGTCGCTATTACACGTTGATAGAGCCCCTAGGATTCTTGCTTGACTGCCCGCAGTATGAGGGCGATCATATACGTGGGAGCTGGTAGTCTATAAGCACATCCTTAAAAGGTCCCTAGTCGTAGGAGTTTCGAGACAGGGCATCGATACTCCAGAGTAGACTAGTGTATACAGTCGAGACCCCGACGAGGGGCGGTGGCCGGTCTCACAAGCCACTGGTGTCAGTTGGTTCACCTAAGATGTATACAGGTGCTCATTGGGTTATGAGTACACCGGACAGGACTCGCCGGGAACATGCTAGTTGGTCTTATACCAGACGTCAGATAGCAGTTCCCTGGTGACATGTGTACAGGTTAGTTCATCGACCTGAGGATCGTCATTTGTCTCGTGTGAGTTCCCACTGTACTTTGATTACCACCCTACCATGCTCAAAGGAGACGTGCAAATCGGTTTTAGTTGGGTACAGTCCCGAGCCACATGGAGGCAGTGAGCGGATCTTCAGGGGTTCGTCTCTCCCGGTATTGGGGATGAGGTCGCACTGTGTCTAGGAGAGCCATTACACAAAGCCCTCGGCCGAGGCAGGAGATTTACTGGTAGGTATTCCAGTAGTATCTCAGGGTGTTCTGGGCTACACTCCAACACGACTTGTACCGCTTTTGGGGGTCTGACTTTTACCAAACCCCTAAGCCCGCCATGCGATGCTCATAGACGAACGGACCGGACTGTACGGATATTGTCACTGACAGGCTCATTAGGGTGTCAGGATGAGTTCGCTCATCGACGTCCTTTTTGGTCAATAGCTGGTAGCCCGTCACGTATGGCTAATACCTCTGACGTGCTAGTGGTTAAATCCACAGCCATAGTATTGACGAGTATTTAGAGTCCCCCACAGATAGTTGCTCAAGTTTCGAGCGAAACGCTGTAGAGGCCGTATGGAGATATGGCAGGGTTCGATCAGATACGTGCGGTATTGCACGGATCATGATCGGACGGTTAATACTAGCGGGCTTTGGTTTAAGCTGGATCCTAGTATAGTACAGTGTAGACTTTGTCTCATTGCATTTGTATTCAGTCGGAATACAAATGCGGGTATGTATATATAGTAGCGGGGTTTTCCTGTAATTTATTACGGGATCCGTTTTTTTGGAGTGGCCAGTTTGTTTTCCGTTTCGGCTATTTTTCCTTTGCATCTTTCATTGGCTGAAGTTTGGTGGAGGAGGGCTTAGTTGCAATTGTGCAAATAAGCATTGTGGGAGGTGGTCTTTGCATATTGTTGCTTCATGATAGCTCTTGTTTGACCTTGACTTCATTTGACTTCTTGACCTCATCCTGGCTTGACCTTTTCATGACATGGGTTGATGATGGGCTTTCTTTGAGTGTGGCTTTAGTTGTGATGATTATTCATCATCATCACATGTTTTTCTCTCTTGCATTATTGAAACACACTCACCCCCCGTTTTTTGACTCTCTCTCTCACTCCCTTCACTTCATGGGGGCCGGCCAAATTTGATAAGGGCTGTCCAAATTTTTAGTGGGGGAATTTTGATCTCTTTTAGCTTGCAAAATTCCCATTGCTCCATCTCCAAAAGGCTTATCTCTTTTCCTCCACCATATGGCAACTTCCTCAACTCCCTTTTGAGACAAAGAGCACTACACTATTCTACAGCAATTCTTGGGCACGTCGACTCGTCAACTTCGTGCCCGAGTTGCCTCGGTCAAGAGGTGGGTGCCCGTAAAAGAAACCGGCGACGTGGTGCCCTTCCGGCGAGGAGGTGAATACCGGAGATTCCGCGGGAGATCGGGACGACGACGAGAAGACCGAAGGACACGAATCGCTCGGTATATCTCTCTACCCTGTTCTTTAGTTAGCTAGGATTAGATTAATGGCCCGATCCGGGATTTTTGTGCGCGGTGGTGCCGGTTTAAAAGTTAAAGTAAATCATCGTTTCCTTATTTTGACCTTAGAAAGACGGCCGGGGCGCCGCCGTGCACTTACACTGGTATCAGAGCCACGCTATTAACCTAGTCTAGCTTGGTCTAACGTGTTTACAATTCCGATCGAACAAAAATCCCAAAACCGCATTTTCATGTACATCTGTTCTCTATCGATTTTGTTTTGGCTCAGAATTTTTTTTAAAGTGTTGCAGAATGATGTGCAGGGAATTCTAAGCACTCTGTAAAATTTTGGTCGTGTGACATCATCATCCCACCACGGAACCGCGGCCAAACCCATGCTTGGGCCACGGTTCCGCCGCCATATTTACTGTTCATTGCATCAAACTTTTACAGAGAGCTTCTGAGTTAAAAATGAGGTTTTTGGAATGTTCTTTTTGGACCCAGAATTTCTTTAAGTGCTACAGTAATGCTTGGGGGCCCACTTAGGAAAATTTAATCGATCGAAAATTTTAAACACATTAGTTCACAGTATTTACATTATATCTGCGACTGTGAATGTCACTTGATCGGTAAATCCTGTCTAACTGCTATAGCCCGGTTAGACGGATTTGCGAACGTGACATTCACGTTGATGTTCTGTGTTGTGCTGTGATGTTGCGGATTGTCGTGGGGATAGCCTGGATGCAATGTTAGTACAGATTTGGTTGTATTATGTACATTTGTTATTGCGGGGCGAGCGTCCGACATGTGGACTGCCGTCACTGCCTGTCTGTATATTATTCTTTTGGGGAATGACCGGGGTGAGGTCGATGTACCCGTTGTATGTATATTTTACTTTCTGTACTAGGATTACCCCGTGGAGGGGTGCACGGGTAGCCGGGTTCTAGAGGGCAACGGGCCCGCATCTCATGGCGTTGAGACGGAGGGGGCTTTACTCTAGAATTGGCGGGCTATTCACCGCACTCGTAGAGGGTACAGGTTGACCCAGGAGGGGTGCCCAAGTTACCGGATTCCGTGAAGTGCTGGGTGGTCCATTCACGTTGCTGAAGGGGGCTGCCTCGCTTCAGGTTTTGGCGGGTAACTTGCCGCGCTCGTAGGGGTCTAGGATTTCATTGCACAGGCTATCCACACGACCAGGGGAACGTCGGGTTTCAGTAGCGGCTCTATGAAACCCGGGGATCCCAGATATCTGCATTATTCTGTGATGCTGTACATTTCTGTGATGTTGCATTTTATCATGCCTTGAGCGAAAATTATATATTGATATATATACTAGTAGATGTTGTATATGTTTTGCATCCGCGCTAGTCCAGTCCCTGGTCTGTCGTTAGTTAACTAACCTAACGGGTAATGACGGGACCCAGTGGCGAATGCGGATGGCATATACGTACATCATTATTTTCGTTCTTTATTGGTGTGATCAACTGATGGGACTGCGTTGATTCGGATCAATGCAAGTTAAAAACAAACCTAATCTGATGTTGTTAGAACAATTTTTCAAAAAGCTGTTATTGCAACGGCGTTCTCTTTTGTTTTGCACAGTGGTATTCAGTTGGAATATCCTGCACCTCAGTCGACGAGGCAAGGGCCGAGATCCCTTCACCGGGAGTGACCCCTTGGACAGAAGTTTGCGTCAGGGCGATAACTTCACTATAGCCGATTACTTTTGCTTTGCATCGTGGTTTTCAGTTGGAATATCCTGCACCTCATTCTATGGGGAAAGAGCCGAGATCCCTTCACCGGGAGTGACCTCTTTAGCAAAGGTTTTCGTCACTATATTTTTCTAAAATGCTATCCGATTCCTTCAACGATATTAAGTTCATTACGTTAAAGGTTTTTCGCCAGAAACCATTCGTAACCCTCCGTCGTTTCAGACGGGTAGCACGTAGTATTCATGCTATGTTTGTTGGCCTTCGTCAAATCATAGTGTATGGTAGCTGCTTGTTGCCTTTCTGCAGCATAGATAGATGCGTTGGTTTGGGACAGTCGTACTACTATTTTTTCCAAAGTCAAGGGTATGTACGGGTGGGTTCAAATCAACCTGGAGAACGACGGGTAGAACTTGACATGTGACTTATGATTTGTTGGCCTTCGTCAAGGTCATAAGAGCATGGGGCAAAAATCACATCGGGAGTTTCTAAAGAAACTGAAACTTGCCAGATATGCGCATACCTTATGGAGTGTGATAACGTGAGTGCGATGATAGTTGGATCCCGATTCCCACTGATGAGTTGGTTTACTCCTCGGGTGATCCCGACTAATTCTTCTTTCAGGTTTGGAGGAGAATTTGACGGTACAGTGGGAGGTTTCCTGATTAGATAAATTGGTAACCATTCTGATCTAGGTTAGAGTGCACGCTGAGTGTTTCTTTGCTCTCTCTCTTTGGCAGCGACCATGACCCGACCCTAGACTATGACTCAGTGACCAAATTAACCGAACCTTCTTAAACATTGGCTTTTGGATTGTCAGAGTTGCAAAACTCATTGCCACTCCTACTTTTACCCTTTTCTCCAGGACACCCCGTATTACTACGAACGTCCACTTCCATTAGACAAAACCATCGTATGGTTATATACAAACTCGAAGGAATTTATTCGAGGATGGTTTCCGGTTCTGGAGAAAACGAATAGGACTATTCAGTTGTCTTTTCCTTTTACCTTCTCTCAGGTTGCGAGTGCCCCCTAGATTAGGGGATAGTACACCTATTATGCAAATTGGATAGTCTTCTTCCAAACCATAGGCAGGTGCCGACCGGTAGGGAACGAAGAAAACCAATTAGCCTAACGATGGTGTATAGAAGGTATTACGTTAAGATAAATAATAGGATTAGAAGGAGGGCAAAGTAAATTGCGACTGCTATTCATGACCAAACCAAGTATTTCATTACCACTCCCACATCACCTTTGTATTTCTCCATAACACTCCGTATCACTACGAAGATCCACAGTTTATTGGATATTCCATCGTATGGTTATATACGAACTCGAAAGGAACTTGTTCCAGTTCGGGGATGGATTCTTGTTCAGGAGAAATAGGAATAAGGTTTATTCGGCTGTCTTTTATCTTCACCTTCTCTCGCATTGCGAGTGCTCTTAGGACTAGGACAGTACACCCATTAGGCTTATTGGATAGTCTTCTTCCAAACCATAGGCTGGTGCCGAACGGTAGGGAAGGAAGAAAACCATTTGGCCTAAAGGGGTGTGCAGATGGTAATGATTAAAGACATATGAAGGGATTTGGAGAGATGGCAAAGAAATATACGGTTACAGGTGTGAATCTGATAATGGAAGAGGCATTACTAGGAATACCCGGATACCCCATCGGAACATTTCAATATTTCAGTTTCACTGTGTACTGTTAAAAGAAAACTGATTTCCCAATTAATCCTTGCTCCAGGGTATGTATTTACCAGGTATGATTCTCACATCTGTATGGTTTTACAGATGATGAGTGGGAGTAAGTTATTGGAAATTAGGTGATCATCCTCATTATATTGGAATTCGTTGTAATTGGTGATATTTGAGGAAATCTCCTGGGCTGTTTGCCGGTCGGCAAATATTTGGTTTTGAATATCTGTTGTTATGCACCAATTTCAAATTGATATATCTGTATGTCTATTTTCATAGAATGAGATATACCTTTTTGAAATTATGTCTATGGCATTTACCTATATCAGTGGATGGTTAGGTAAGGAGCATTAAACAGCGGTGTAATTCTTCATAACCATAGTACAGTTTTCAACCTACGACACGCAGGGATTGAGTTATTAGACTCAAGGGACTTATACAGAGTATTGTATGTTGTCCAGCGTCCATGAGGACAAAGGGGCTGGTTCTTGTACTATATTCGGTTTACTTATGACTTCTCTAGTTTTTAGACAGGTGTTTCGTAGAAACGCAAGGTCCGAATTTTGAGAAGTTATAGGTATTTGAATAAAGTAGAAAACCAGGTATTGCAAGTATCAGGATTCTTCAAGGTGATCGAAGATGTAGATACTTGTGTGAGATATTCAGTTGATAGTAACGATTAAGAGAACTTGCTTCTCTTTTAGGTTACTCATAATTGGAAGCCTTCCTAAATTGAGTAACGCTGATCGGCCTCCTTCCATTTAATTGACATGCACTGGAGACAGCTGCATGATTTGAATCTGGTTCAATTAAATCAGTACCTCTGTTTCTGTATTGGATATAGAACAGTTCATATCTTAATGATGTTAAGGTACGGGGAGTTGTCCGGCTTATGCTTAAAACCAGACTCTGGATAACTCAAGGCACGTTTCTGTAATGGTTGTTTGTGGGTTGACCCAGGCTATGACGAGGGTTGACTTTCTACCATCTGGAAGATCAATAGTGATATTATTCTTGACTCGCCACAGTTTTAACAAAAATGGATTTTTTTTCCAGAAAAACAGTAGTGGGAGTATGGTAGAACTGGAAGTGATTCCAGAACCGCAAACGATTACTGAAAATTTGATAAGAACCTAAAGATTCAATCTGGTTTGACAGTCCATTGGCCACTCCGCAGATATGGTGGGTAACCTCAGGCACCCGAGAGGTACTCCGGTAGCCTCAAGGACGGTGACAGGGAAGTTCTTGTTTACCCAGACTTGCCATTGCTGTTGTTCCAGGATGTGAGACCCGGCAGGAGGATGAGTATAGTGTCGTTCTGAACTAGCTTTAGAAGTGTACGTCTATATGACTCTGCCAGAGGGTTGTCGTAGTCAGTGGGAGCAGCGGAAGCATTGGTGGACAAGTGGCTTATGTCTATTTATAGACTAAAGCAGATGCAGCGGAGATAGATCATCTATTTCTGATATGACAGTCATAGGTTTGACTTCATCAGAATAGGGGATGGATCTGTTACGAAGGTAGTAGGGTGTGATGTCCTGGTATTTGGATGACACACACAGAGTAGGAAGTGAAATTCCTATACTACAATCGGTTATACTTTGGTTGTCACACAGTGGTTTCTCCACATGGGACTTGGATATAATATCAAGACATTCTGGTTACTGGATCTATGGTTTTAGATCTGGATTTGGGTAGTTTCCCAATCAGGGTACTTAGACAACATTCTAAATGTGTTTTAGAATGGACGACTCCTGGCATGGTAGTGTACCTGCAGGTGATGGAGTCACCCTCTCTAAAGGTGTCTTACAGACTAAAGGGGAGAGGGATGTGCATGATTGGCAGATCACTTGCTTAGGCAATTGAGTCAATCGTGAGATGTCAAGTACCACACCAGATGTTGCTTTTGCAGTAGATGCAAGAAGTTGACATTAATCCAATCCTGGAGAAACAATCAGAAGCAGTTTTAGAACATAAGTGGATGTTCTAGGGATATGATAACGACAGCCTCATTTGGGAGACAGTTATCATTCCAAGCTTCCAAGGTGACCTGGATGACAGAGAGGTTGTCAGAGTTATAATTTTCCTTCTGACGAGGGGCAGTATTTTGGACAGGTGGTCCAAGGGGATACTGAGGGAGGCATGGCGCAGGATACTGATTAAGTTCAGTTGACGATACAGTCTAAGAAGTTTGGATTTGGAGTTCATTTATGAGCTAGGTCCCATCAGACATCCAGACATACTCTAAGACAGGTATTACTCATTTCAGGAGATAAGTTTCTCCGCGAACTTGAGATAAAGAGAGACATAGAAAGAAACATTAGAGCGGATCCACTCACTGAGGCTATTCCTTGAACGCATTAGTTTCGCAAACGAGCTTTGTGAGACTGACTAGTAGAGGAGTTGGGTGTTCGGTATCACACGGGCTGTGAGTATGCGACATCGCAATAATTAGCCTTGAGTGCAAGTGAGAGATTGTTGGAGATAGTGCCCTCAGATTCAATTATTGGATCACAGGCACGTGATTGCAATGATTGAGGGATGACCTATTCCGGTAGGACAGTCTTACTCAAGATGATAGTATGCTATCTAGTTTATCTTTATCATCATGTACTGCTTTAGGTGACCTTACAGGTCGCTATTACACGTTGATAGAGCCTCTAGGATTCTTGCTTGATTGCCAGCAGTATGAGGGCAATCATATACGTGGGAGCTGGTAGTCTATAAGCACATCCTTAAAAGGTCCCTAGTCATGGGAGTTTCGAGACAGGGCATCGATACTCCAGAGTAGACTAGTGTATACAGTCGAGACCCCGACGAGGGGCGGTGGCCGGTCTCACAAGCCACTGGTGTCAGTTGGTTCACCTAAGATGTATACAGGTGCTCATTGGGTTATGAGTACACCGGACAGGACTCGCCGGGAACATGCTAGTTGGTCTTATACCAGACGTCAAATAGCAGTTCCCTGGTGACATGTGTACAGGTTAGTTCATCGACCTGAGGATCGTCATTTGTCTCGTGTGAGTTCCCACTGTACTTTGATTAGTACCCTATCACGCTCAAAGGAGACGTGCAAAAAGGTTTTAATTGGGTACAGTTCCGAGCCACATGGAGGCAGTGAGCGGATCTTCAGGGGTTCGTCTCTCCCGGTATTGGGGGTGAGGTCGCGCTGTGTCTAGGAGAGCCATTACACAAAGCCCTCGACCGAGGCAGGAGATTTACTGGTAGGTATTCCAGTAGTATCTCAGGGTGTTCTGGGCTACACTCCGACACGACTTGTACCGCTTTTGGGGGTCTGACTTTTACCAACCCCTAGGCCCGCCATGCGATGCTCATAGACGAACGGACTAGACTGTATGGATATTGTCACTGACAGGCTCAGTAGGGTGTCAGGATGAGTTCGCTCATCGATATCCCTTTTGGTCAATAGCTGGTAGCCCGTCACGTATGGCTAATACCTCTGACGTGCTAGTGGTTAAATCCACAGCCATAGTATTGACGAGTCTTTAAAGTCCCCCAAAGACAGTTGCTCAAGTTTCGGGCGAAACGCTGTAGAGGTCGTATGAAGATATGGCAGGGTTCGATCAGATACGTGCGGTATTGCACGGATCATGATCGGACGGTTAATACTAGCGGGCTTTGGTTTAAGCCGGATCCTAGTATAGTACAGTGTAGACTTTGTCTCATTGCATTTGTATTCGGTCGGAATACAAATGCGGGTATGTATATACAGTAGCGGGGTTTTCCTGTAATTTATTACGGCATCAGTTTTTTTTGGAGTTGCCAGTTTGTTTTCCGTTTCAGCCATTTTTCCTTTGCATCTTTCATTGGCTGAAGTTTGGTGGAGGAGGGCTTATTTGCAATTGTGCAAATAAGCATTGTGGGAGGTGGTCTTTGCATATTGTTGCTTCATGATAGCTCTTATTTGACCTTGACTTCATTTGACTTCTTGACCTCATCATGGCTTGAACTTTTCATGACATGGGTTGACGATGGGCTTTCTTTGAGTGTGGCTTTAGTTGTGATGATTATTCATCATCATCACATGTTTTTCTTTCTTGCATTATTGATACACACTCACCCCCTCTTTTTTGACTCTCTATCTCACTCCCTTCACTTCATGGGGGCCGGCCAAATTTGATAAGGGCTGTCCAAATTTTTAGTGGGGTAATTTTGATCTCTTTTAGCTTGCAAAATTCCCATTGCTCCATCTCCAAAAGGCTTATCTCTTTTCCTCCACCATATGGCAACTTCCTCAACCCCCTTTTGAGACAAAGAGCACTACACTATTCTACAGCAATTCTTAGGCACGTCGACTCGCCAACTTCATGCCCGAGTTGCCTGGGTCAAGAGGTGGGAGCCCGTAAAAGAAGCCGGCGACGTGGTGCCCTTCCGGTGAGGAGGTGAAGACCGGAGATTCCGCGGGAGATCGGGATGACGACGAGAAGACCGAAGGACACGGATCGCTCGGTATATCTCTCTAACCCGTTCTTTAGTTAGCTAGGATTAGATTAATGGCCCGATCAGGGATTTTTGTGCGCGGTGGTGCCGGTTTAAAAGTTAAAGTAAATCATCGTTTCCGCATTTTGGCCTCGGAAAGACGGCCGGGGCGCCGCCGTGCACTTACAAACTGAACACAGCGCGGCATCGACTCTTAATATCAGGAGAGACGAATCCCTGACAGTCGACCACTACTTCTATGTGGCTTAGGACTGTACCAAACTAAAACCTATTTGCACGATTCCTTTGAGCCGTGGTAGGATAGTAATCAAAGTACAGTAAGAACACACACGAGAAAAATGACGACTTCAGGTCAAAGGACTAACCTGTACTCATGCCACCTGAGAACTTCCATTTGATGATAGGTATAATACCATCTAGAAGTTCTCGACGAGTCCGTATAGTGTACTCACCTCTAGTGAGCACCTGTATACTATTTTAGGTGACACAACACCAATGGCTTGTGAGACCGACTACCACCCTTCGTCGGGGTCTCGAAGCGTATACACTAGTCTACTTCGGAATATCGATGTCCGGTCTTGATACTCCCACGACTAGGGACATTTAAAGATGTGCTCATGGACAACCCAGCTTCCATATTTATGATCACCATAATAATGCTGGTTGTCAAGCAACAATCTTACGGGCTTCATCAATGATAAGACAAACCAGATAGCATATTATCATCTCGAGTAAGACTGTTATACCTGTATAGGTCCTCCCTCGATTATCATAATTGCCTACTTGCGATCACAATAATTGCCTTGAGGGCACTATATCCAACAACAACCATTACCGCCCTACCCCACCCTACCCCCCCCTCCCGAAAAAGAAAAAAAGGAAAGAAAAGAAAGAAAAACAAAACAGAAAACCGACTAACTTGAAGCTAGGTAATTGATCGTTGTACAAAATCTACATCTAACTTGTTTTAGTTTTAGACGAAGCAAGAAAAGGGGAAATAATTTAGAAGCAGATATGTTAGCTATGCCTCCCATTCGATCCCTGAAGATTTACTATTTGAAGATCCGGAGTTATCGTGAAGCTTTCGAGTTTTGAAGTGGAGCTGAAAGCTTTAGACGTCTGCCTCGATGAGGTTCAGGCGTTTGCGAGCATTTTGGTAGAGCTATGTTATTTTGGATTAAATACCAAACGTCTGGCGAATCCTTTGTCAGATGTCTGGGGATGCTCTGGTATTTTGCGAGACTACTTGGATAGACATCTGGCAGATCCTTCTGCAGACGTCTCCTGTGTTCTGGGCCGGATGTTTTCTTTAATTAAGAAATTAATTTTTTTGGTAAATCTTTTATTTGCTATAAATAATAAAGTTTGTAGCAACTATAGATATGGTGCTATTATTAAATTTTAGAGAACTTATTGTATTATGAGAGTTCTAGGGTTCTTTGGAGGGATTCTTATTCTCCATTGATTTGTACTCCTCCGATATTTGATCATTAAGAAAAATTCTCCTTCACCTATTTTTTTATGGTTAGTACTCGTATTTCTATCTTGCATTTGCCTGTGGTTTGTTTTCTTCTCTTTATCAATTGTTTGTGCTTTGTGATTTTCTTGTATGCGCAACAAACTGGTATTAGAGTTATTGTTACGTTGTTGTGGGATTTTTGGTTAAACTATTAGGTCTTTGATTTTGCGATCTAGGTTAACGATAAGTAACGACAACTACGTCATCTTCTCTACTTTCTTAGATCGTGATTTTGAAGTTTAGGGTTTGTTAGTACATCGTGTTTTTTGATTCGATCCCGCATCATGTCTCCGATATCGAGAAGTTCGATGAAAATGTGAGTTTTAGTTTGTGGCAAGTCCGTATGGTTATCGTTTTTACTCAAAACAATTTGAAGAAGGCGGTTCATGGGAAGGATAAAAAGCCTTCTACTATGACTGAGGAAGCTTGGGAGGAGATGGATGAAAAGGCCCTCACGGCTATCCACTTTTATCTAACAAACAAAATTCCACAAGAAGTTTTGTTGGAGAATACGGCGGCTGGTTTGTGGAATAAATTAGAGGATTTACATTTAAGTAAATCTCTCACGAATTGACTCTTGTTGAAGAAGCATTTTTACACACTTCGCATTTCAAAAGGCTCTCCAATAAAATCTCACGTTGGTGAATTTAATTCAATCATTACAGATCTGGGTAAGATTGATGATGAAGATCAAGCTCTTTTCTTGTTGTGTTCGTTACCACCTTCATATAAGCACTTCCGTGACACCATAGTTTATGGACGAGACACGATCTCAATCAAGGATGTCAAGGAGAATTTGATGAATAAAGAGAAGATCGACAAGGAGTTGACTTCTACGGAAGCAGATAGTTTATCGTTTGGCTTATTTGTTCAAGGGAGAGTGGAGAAGAGAGATTCGGAAGCAAATAGGAAGAATTCGTGGTCAAAATCCAAGGTTAAAAATATGACCTGAAATTATTGTAAGAAGAAGGGGCACTTCAAGTTCGATTGTTTTAAGTTGCAGAACAAGCTAAAACAGGAAGACAAACCAAAGAAAGAGTTTTCGGCTGAAGCAATTATAGCGAAAGGAAAAGGAGATCTTCTTATGGTCCTCGACAACACACAACGATCCAAAAATGAGTGGATCATGGATTCGGGTTGTTCTTACCACATGTGTCCCAATAGGAATTTGTTCACCACGTATAAGTCCGTTGATGGTGGAGTGGTTTTGATGGGTAACAATAGCTCGTACTGACCTATTTGCTAAGGGAAAATCCAAATCAAGATATTCGATAGTGTTGTGAGGACATTGGCCAAAGTCAGGCGCGTAGCTGATTTGAAGAAGAACCTCATCTTTTTAGGCGCACTCAACGGCAAAGGTTACAAGTTTTCCGCTGAAGGTGGAGTTTTGAAGGTAACTAAAGGCGCTCTCGTTGTGATGAAAGGCTTGAAGAAAGCGTCCATGTATTCATTACAGGGTTCGACGACTTCCGGATTGGCGGCTATTTCATCATCCAAGTCTATGATAATTTGGAAACTACCAGAATATATCACATGAGGCTCGGGCATATGAGTAAGAGAGGATTGACCGAGTTGTCGAAACATGGTTTACTTGGTGAGAAGAGTAAAACGAAGCTGGAGTTTTATGAACATTGCATCTTTAGAAAACAAAAGCGCGTTAGCTTCAGTTCAGTGATGCACAGCACAAAAGGTACTCTAGATTATATCCATTCGGATTTTTGGGGACCCTCTCCAGTTGCTTCTAAAGGATGCGGTGCCAACTATCTGCTTACATTCATCAATGACTTTTTGAGAAAGGTTTGGGTCTACTTCTTGAAGTACAAAGTAATGTGTTAACTATATTCAAGTAATGGAAGACGTTGCTTGAGAAGCAGACATGCAAGAAAATCAAGAGACTAAGGACAGACAACGGGTTAGAGTTTTGTGGTGGAGATTTCAATGATTTCTGCAAAATAAAGGGATAGTTCGGCATCATACCGTTTTCTACACACCACTAAATAATGGAGTCGCAGAGTGGATGAACCATACTCTTTTGGAGAAAGCACGGTTCATGTTGTCCAACGCAAGGCTCGGAAATGAGTTTTGGGCAGAAGCGGTAAATACGGTATGTTATATTATGAATCGGTCACCTCATACATCGCTAGGTTGTAAGACACCGAAGCAGGTTTGGTCGAGAAAACACGCTGATTATTCAACATTTAAGGTGTTGGTTACCTCGCTTATGCATATTGCCATGAAGGCAAATTGGATTCTTGAGCGAAGAAATGTATATTTCTCGGTTATGCTTATGGCATTAAGGGTTATAGATTATGGTGTTCGGATCCGAAGTTGCCAAAATTTATGATTAGTAAAGATGTGACTTTTAATGAATCTGCTATGTTGAAACCGAAGAGTGTGGAGTCTCTAGTCGTAAACGATTCAAAGAAGGATGAGCTGAGAGTTGATATTAAGGTCGGTGAAAGTTCGGGTTTGCAGGAGATCTTTCCTTCACTATCGTCTGAAGAAGCTCATGATGAGCAGTCCTATGATGATGAGTATTATCTTACTCGAGTTCCCACACTTTGTTACTTTCACGTTTCATTATCCAGACTTGTATGCATTTTCTATCAACCTTTGTATATGTGACAAAACCATTGCATATCTTGATCCCCTGATGAAGGCGCGGCGAGTCCTGCTCAGGTAGCGTCATATAATCGGCAAGATCATTATGAACATCATACGATATCAAATACTCGACGCAGTCCCAACACAGTACCTATTATGAATGCCTCTCATTCTATCCCTATTGATTTCCTAAGTTTATCCTACATTATCATCGAAATTGTTCGAGATTTAAGTTGTTAATGATATATGCCCTAGAGGCCATTATTGTATAGTATTAGATTGTATATTACATTTTGGAAGCTTAGGATATACACAGATATAATAATAGCCTTGCTTAATATGATAGTATTCTATCTGGTTTGATTCTATCTTAATATGTGTATATGTTTCTTTTAACATATCGCTAATACATATTGATAGAGCCCTTATGATCTTTGCTTGACTACCAGCGTTGTGATAGCAGTCACATTGGTAGGGCTGGGTAGTCTATAAGCACATTCTTATACTTGTCCCTAGTCGTAGGATTATCGAGACAGGGTATCGATACTGTAACACCCTAGTTCATTTATATCAGTTCCATTTCGAGTATTTCTTTATTTATGGTATTTTCCTGATTTATTGTGTTTTGGGTGCGAATAGTGTATTTGACATCTGTATTTGCATCCGACTCGACCCGC
This sequence comes from Agapanthus africanus, assembly GCA_030015575.1. NCBI lineage: Eukaryota > Viridiplantae > Streptophyta > Magnoliopsida > Asparagales > Amaryllidaceae > Agapanthus > Agapanthus africanus. The sequence goes on along the minus strand of CM057348.1, from coordinate 494,560,192 downwards.
TTACTGGAAACCCTTCTTGATTCCTGTTTATGATTTATCCCGGCTTGTTATGTGGATCCGTGCATTTTCATTTTATACTGCATACTGGCATTTTATCTGGCATCTACATTTTTAATATAACATTTAAAGTCACATAAAAATATTTTAAAAATATATAGCATGGCCTGCATGATACCCCTAACGATGTCGTAGCATCCGCGCACCTTGTTCTCGTCCCGTTCAGTGAAACGAACTCGTTTGGATGGCTACGTGCACGCTACGTGCATTCGTTCTTGGGGGTATGCTTTTTCGTTACCCAGGTATCCTATTTTGGTTTTGGTTGACACGTATATTAATCGTATTTTCAAACCATAATTTTAGACCCGACCCGGGCGTGTTTTGGACTATTTTTGTATTATCCAGAATCTCAATTATTATATATATAATATATTTACGTTTAATAAACTGTTAACTACTAAAAAAATTATATACGAATATCTATATTTTGTTCTAAATATTTTTTAAAAAAGATTTCTAAAATTTTATTAACTGTTCACACAAACAGAACTCTATCTCTCTCTCTTTCTCTATCCCTCTCTTTCTCTCTATATATATTTATATAATTCTTTATTTTTTTATTATTTCCCTTTACCTTTCCCCACGTCCCCATAACCACACTCTCTCTCTCTCTCTCCCCTCTCGCGAATCCTATTCACTCGCGAATCCCGTCACCTCCCTCTACACTATGCTCACCTCCCTTCTTCTCTTTCTTTTCTTCTTCTTTAAAACTCTGCCGCCCATTAGAACGAGAACCCTAACCCTAGCCTTCACCCTGCACCTCGCCGTCGACCTTGTCGACTTCCCCTCCTCTCCGCGACCCTCTCCTCACCTCTCTCTTCTCATTTCCCGAGCTTTCCCTGCACACCCCCGATGCCAAGAAACCCCACAACTCCGACCTCGCCTGCACCCACGTCGCCCCTCGCTTCCGATCTTCTTCATCGGCCTCATCACCACCACCATCACCTTCCTTCCTCCTCACCAACACCCCAAGCCAACTTCGAGCTCTTCCCCTGCACAGAACCCGACCCTGCAGCTGCCGCAACCCCTTGCCTCGCCGTGAAACCTCACCGTCGACGAACCCATGACCTCGTCGTTGTCACCCCTCTGTTCTGGTCGACCCCTGACCCCAGAGCACCAATCCAGAACCCACTTCCTCTCTTCTTCTCCTTATTCTTCTTCTTTCTTCTTTCTTTCTTGATCTTGTTTCTTTTTCCGGTGATCACCGACGGAGCCGTGTTGCTGCCGATGATCCGAGTGACCCAGTAGACATCTTCTGCCAGCGTGGTTGCCTTCTTGCCTTACCTGGACCTGTCCCATGTGCCGTGTATGCGTTGCGACATTTACCCGACGTCGGACGCAGCGTACGCACCCCGTCGTGAGATCCGATCAGGCAAGTTTATCTTGCTACATGCTATAATACTTATCTTGCATCCATATGAATAAAAATATCACATGTTGATTGCATTATACATCCATACTAATGTTTTACTGTTTTCGGATACCCATATGCATCTATATCATTTAATATATATGTAGCTGCATCTACAGATCACATTAATTCATATTACTGCTATATTAGTACCTCGTACTTGATAGTGTCCATCCTACATAATCTTGGAGCTGTAAATGTGACCCGTGATCGATATTTGTGCACCCATACTATTAATTATAACTAGTTGCATGCCACGTCACATTAATTCATATTACTGTTATATTAACACCCCATGTTTGATAATGTGCATCCTACATAGTCATGAAGCTGTAATTGTAACCCCTGATAGATATTTGAGCATCCATGTTTTATTGTGTATCCATACCATTAATTCTGCATATCCAGTTGCATGCCATATTATATTAATTCATATTATTGTTACATCAACACCCCATGCTTGATAATGTGCACCCTATATAGTCATGATGTAACCCCTGATAGATATTTGTGCATCTATGCTTTCACCATACATCCGTACCTTTACCGTGATTCGAAACTTGCTACATTTTACTGTTGGGCACCCACTTGATACATGTACACTACCTGACATGACCTGATATATCACTACTTGACATGTTACCTGATTCTGTTTCTAATGCTGACAATCCTGACATATTGTCCCGATGGACATATCCTGTTGTCTGTATAGAAAAACCTGTACCTGCTTGATCCTGTGTTGGCATTAGCTCCAGATTTATCAATACCTGACTTGAACACATAACTTGGGGGTATGGGGAAATCAATGATAAAACCTGACTTGTAACTCGATAGTTCGATGCTTATACTGATAAGTTTTACGGGCTAGGCCTGCCCCGAGATGCTGCTGCTGACATCATTCTTCTGTACATGTTACTTGTTTACTGCCTAGTGGCACGTCTCTGATTCAGCCCGAGAGTCTTGACCGTGGTCCCGAGAATGCACGGGATACTATTGAGTTACATCGACGATTCATTAAATTGATTTCAAAGACTTGAGAGTAATTAACCTAGTAGCATAGATTACTCACCGCATGCACATACACTTCATTGTTCCATATTCATGTTACTGTTATACACTCATTACTGTTCATGCTCATGCCTGCATATCTTGTTACCTCCTGATTATATTTTATTGTTTGATATTATGACGCACTGACGTCTGGGTTTTGCATGGCCCAGATCCTTTATCTCTTTCGCAGGCTGACCAGGAGTACATCAGTCGACAGGCCGAACAGTGAGGAGCAATTTGGTATTTAGTTCAGTTCAGTTTAGTTTTCTTTCAGCATTTTCATTTCCTGATGTGAGCTCGTATTTGGGACGTACTTTCCAGATGTTTGCTTATTGTATTTATTACTTCCGCATATTATTTCTTGACTCGTTTATTCTGGCAAATGGACATGTACTAGATAGTTTATCTTATTTCTACTGTTCTTGATATCTTATAGACAGCCGTAATGTGACTGTGGAGGGATGTTTCCTAGCCACAAGTGGCATGGTTGGCTTTGTCACGTGCCGATCTTAGCGCTCTCTGGGAAGCGGGGCGTGACAGGGTTTGTTTAGTATCAGAGCCATAGGATTTAGGTTAATCGGGTTTGATTCTTTTGTAGTTGGGTATTGGACCCAATACACGAATCAGAATACTCGTAACTAGGAGCATGTCCTGCCACTTTACCATCTTGCCATTCTTGAATCTTATCTTTCTCTTGACCCTTTGCCTTGACGAGATGCAAACGACTTTGCATTGTAAGTCTACGGTAGCGCCCCGGCCGTCTACAGACGCCAAATGCGGAACAAAAACTTTTTAACTGGCGCTATTGTATACTATAACCCGGATCTGCCATTATTGCTAAACTAACAAACTGTAAAGAGAGTAGAAAGGTTATACCGAACGATCCGAGTCCTTCGTTCTTTAACCATCATCCCACGCTCCGTTGCGGCTGCTCCAATCTCGTCGATCTCCGATCTGCTCGTCCAGGTGGTACCACGTCAACGATTCTTTAAACGGGCTCCCGCCTCTGACTCGAGGCAACTCGGTCATCAAGTTTGCTAAAAGTGACGACCAAGATTGATGTAGAGAATAAGCAGAAGACTTTGTCTCGTTCCGTCCAAAGCTATGGACGAACGGTTAATGAAGTTGCCAATTAATTCGGGTAATGGAATGAAATGAGCTATGAAATTTCCATACACCCCAAAACTATCATAATCTTTTCACCAAATGAATCAATCAAGTGTATGAGAGAGAGGAGGGGGCCGGCCACATATAAGGAGGTGGGAGGGTGAGTGTAAGAGAGGGGGAGGTGACAATAAGAGAAATATCTAGTGTGAACACAAATTATGAACACAATAAATGCACCATTAAAGCACCATTAATGAACAAGTGAGTCACAAGCCTAATCACCTCTTCTAGAACCTTCTAGAAGCATCCACACTAATCCAAAGAAAAGATAAATCCATCTTTAACCGAATGTTAAAAGACGGCTGATAGAAAACTGGAAACTGACAACTTCCAAAAGCGATCCCGAAACGAATTTCAGGATAACCCCGTAACTGTATAAATATACCTGCATTTGTATTACGACCGAATACAAATGCAACTGAGACAAAGATATTATATCTACTCAATATAATACTCGGATCCGGCTTAAACCAAAGCCCACCAGTATTATCTGCCCGAAATATGACACGTGCGTAAACGCACGTGCATTTTCCGAACCCTACAATAAAACCATACGGCCTCTACAACGTTTCGCCCGAACTTGGGAAACTGTCTGTGGGGGACTCTAATGACTCGTCAGTACCCTGGCAGTGGGTTTAACCACAAGCCGTCAGCGGCACTAGCTATGCGTAACGGCTGCCCATGGACTGACCTCAAGGGATGCCGATGAGCGAACTCATCCGGAAACCCTACTGAGCCTAACAGTGACAATGTATATACAGTCCGGTCCGTTCGCCTATGAGTATCGCATATCTGCCTAGGGGGCTGGTAACGTCAGACCCCCAATAGCAGTATAAGTCGTGTCGGAGTGAAGCCCAATAACACCCTGAGATACTACTGGAGTACCTACCAGTAAATCTCCTGCCACGGCTGTGGGCTTTGTGTAATGGCTCTCCTAGACACAGCACGATCTCACCCCCAATACCGGGAGAGACGAATCCCCTGCCGATCCGCTCACGTGACTCCATGTGGCTCGGGACTTTACCCAAAAACTACCTGTTTGCACGACTCCTTTGAGCCGTGGTAGGGTAGAAATCAAAGCACAGTGGGAACTCACACGAGACAAATGACGACCTCAGGTCGATGTACTAACCTGTACACATGTCACCAGGGAACTGCTATCTGACGATAGGTATAGTACCAACTAGCAGATTCCCGGCGAGTCCTGTCCGGTGTACTCATAACCTAATGAGCACCTATATACATCTTAAGTGATCCAACTGACACCAGTGGCTTGTGAGACCGGCCACCGCCCCTCGTCGGGGTCTCGACTGTATACACTAGTCTACTCCGGAGTATCGATGCCCTGTCTCGAAACTCCCACGACTAGGGACCACAATTAAGGATATGCATATAAACCACCCAACTCTCACGTATATGATCGCCATCATACTGTTGGTAGTAAAAAAAGATCCTAAGGGCTCTATCAAAGTGTAACAGTGATCAGTAACCTGAACCTGTACACGACTGATAAAGGCAAACCAGATAGCATACTATCATCTCGAGTAAGACTGTCCTACCGGTATAGGTCCTCCGCAATCATTGCAATAACGTACCTGCGATCCAATAATTGACTCTGAGGGCACTATCTCCAACAATCTCCTACTTGCACTTAAGGCTAATTATTGCGATGTCGACTACTCACAGCCCATATGAAACCGAACATCCAACACCTCTACTAATCAGTTTCACAAAGCCCGTTTGTAAAACTATTGTGTTCGAGAAATAGCCTCAGTGAGTGGATCCGCCTTGATGTTTCTTTCTATATCTCTCTTAATCTCAAGTTCGCAGAGAAAGCCATCTCCCGAATTGAGTAATACCTGTCTTAGAATATGTCTGGATATCTGATGGGACCTACTTCATAAATGAACTCCAAATCCAAACTTCTTAGACTGTATCGATCACTGAACCTAATCAGTATCCTGCACCATGCCTCCCACAGTATCCTCTTAGACCACTTGTCCATAATACCGTCCCTCTTCGTCAGAGGGAAAAACTATAACTCTGGCAATCTCTCTGTCATCCATGTCACCTTTGAAGCCTGGAATGATAACCGTCTCCTGAAGGAGGCTGTCGTCATCAAATCCGTAGAACATGCACTTATGTTCTAAAACTGCTTCCTTATGTTTCTCCAGGATTGGATTAATACAAGCTTATCGCATCTAGTGCAAAAACAACATCTGGTGTGGCACTTAACATCTCACGATTGACTCAATTGCCTAAGCAAGTGATCTGCCAATCATGCACATCCCTCTCCCCTTTAGTCTGTAAGACACCTTTAGAGAGGGTGACTCCATCACCTGTAGGTACACCACCATGCCAGGAGTCATCTATTCTAAAAACCATTAGAATACTGTCAAAGTATCCACATTGGGAAACTACCCAAATCCAGATCTAAAGCCATAGATCTAGAAACCAGAATGTCTGATATTATATCCATATCCTGTCTGGAGAAACAACTGTGTGATGACCATAGTACAACCGATCGTAGTATAGGAATTTTACTTCCTACTCTGTGTATGTCATCCAAATACCATGACATCTCACCCTACTACCTTCTTAACAGATCCATCCCCTATTCTGATGAAGTCTAACCTATGACTGTCACATCAAAACTAGATGATCTATCTCCGCTATATCTGCTCAAGTCTATAAATAGACATAAGCTACTTGCGCACTATGCTTCCGCTGCTCCCACTGACCACAACAACCCTCTGGCAGAATAATATATACGTGCACTTCTAAAGAGAGTTTAGAATGACGCTATACTTATCCTCCTGCCGGGTCTCATAACCTGGAACAACAGTAGTGTCAAGTCTTGGTAGATAAGAACCTCCCTGTTACCGTCCTTGAGGCTACCGGAGTACCTCTCGGGTGTCTGAGGTTACCCACCATGTCTGCGGAGTGGCTAATGGAATGTCAAACCCGATTGAATCTTTAGGTCCTATTAAATTTTCCATAATCGTTTGCGGTTCTGGAATCACTTCCAGTTCTACCATACTCCCACTACTGTTTTCTGAAAAAATCCATTTTACTAAAACTGTGGCGAGTCAAGAACAATATCACTATTGATCTTCCAAATGGTAGAAAATCAACCCTCGTCATTGCCAGGGTCAACCCACAAACAGCCATTACAGAAACGTGCCCTGAGTTATCCAGAGTCTGGTTTTAAGCATAAGCCGGACAATTCCCCGTATCTTAACATCGTTAAGATATGAACCATTCTATATCCAATATAGAAACTTTGGCACTTATTTAATTGGAACCAGATTCAAATCATGCAACTGTCTCCAGTGCATATCAACTTAATGGAAAGAGGCTAATCAGCATTACTCAACTTAGGAATCCATCCAATTATGAGTAACCTGAAAGAGAAACAAGTTTCTCAAAACCATTACTATTATCTGAATACCAATCACAAGAATCTACATCTTCGATCTCTTTGAAGAATCCCGATACTTGTGACACCTGGTTCTCTACTTTATTCTTATACCCATAACTTCTTAAAACTTAGACCTTGTATTTCTACCAAACACTTGTTTAAAAACTAGAGAAGTCATAAGTAAACAGAACATAGTACGAGGACCTACCCCTTTGTCCTGATGGACACTTGGACAATATACAATACTCTGTATAAGTCCGCTGAGTTGAACAACTCAAAACCTGTGCGTCGTAGGTGGAAAACTGTACCCAGGTGATTTCCTCAAATATCACCAATTACAACGAATTCCGATATAATGAGGATAATCATCTAATTCCCAATAACTTACTCCCACTCATCATCTGAAAAACCATACAGATATGAGAATGAAACCTGGTAAATACATACCCTGGAGTAAGTATCTAATCGGGAAAACAGTTTTGCTTTAACAATGCACTGAAACATGAAAATGTTTCGTAGGGGTATCCTGGTATTCCTAGTAATGCCTCTTCCATAATCCAATTCATGACTTCAACCGTATATTTTATTGCCATCTCTCCAAATCCCTTTATTTGTCTTTAGTCATTACCTTCTGTACACCATCGTTAGGCTTAATGGTTTTCTTCCTTCCCTACCGTTCGACACCAGCCTATGGTTTGGAAGAAGAATATCCAGTAAGCATAATAGGTGTACCCTCCTAAACCAAGGAGTACTCGCATCTTGAGAGAAGGTGATGATAAAAGACAACTGAATAATACCTTATTCCTTTAAAGGTGAAATAGGAGTGGCGATGAAGTACGCGGTTTGGTCGTGAATGATAACAGTCGCAATTTACTTTGCCCTCTTTCTAATCCCTTTATTTTGTCTTTACATTTTACCTTCTGTACACCCTACTTAGGCTAATTGGTTTTCTTCATTCACTACCTTTCGGCACCTGCCTATGGTTTGGAATAAGACTATCCAATAAGCGTAATAGGTGTACTCTCCTAAACTAAGGAGCCCTCGCAACCTGAGAGAAGGTGATAATAAAAGACAACTGAATAAACCAATTCTATTTCTCCTGAACTTGGATCCATCCTCGAAGAAGTCCCTTCGAGTTCGTATATAACCATACGATGGATCTATCCAATGGAAGTGGATGTCCGTAGTAATACAGGGTGTTCTGAGAAATACAAAGGGTAAAAGAAGGAGTGGCAATGACTTATGCAACTCAGACAATCCAAAAGCTAGTATTTTAAGAAGGTTCGGTCAACTTGGTCACTGAGCCATAGTCTAGGGTCGGTCAAAGGTCGCTGTCAAAGAGAGAGAGAAAAGAAACACTCTGCGTGCACTCTAACTTATATCAGAATAGTTATCACTTTATCTAATCCGGAAACCTCCCACTGTACTGTCAAATTCTCCTCCAAACCTAAAAGAAGAATCAATCGGGATCACCCGAAGAGTAAACCAACTCATCAGTGGGAATTGGGATCCAACTCTCATCGCATGATAACGTGACGGAATCCACTCACGTTACTCACACTCCAGAAGGTATGCGCATACTTGGCAAGTTTCAGTTTCTTTAGAAACTCCCGATATGATTTTTGCCCCATGCTCTTATGACCTTGGCGTTAGGTCAAAATGTCATAAGTCACATGCCAAGTTCTACCCGTCACTATCTTGTCAATTTGAACCCACCCGCACATGCCCTTGGCGTTAGGTCAAAATGGTAGAACGACTGTCCCAAACCAACTCATCTATCTATGCAACAAATGAATACCCAGCAGCTACCAAACACTATGCCTTGGCGTTAGGTCAAAATACATAGCTTGAATACTACTGAATACCCAAAAGAAATGACGGAGGGCTACGGCTGGTTTTTGGCAAAAAACCTTTAACGTAGTGAACTTGATATCGCTGAAGGAACCTGATAGCTTTTTATAAAAATATAGTGGCGAAAACCTTTTGCTAAAGAGGTCACTCCCGGTGAAGGGATCTCGGCTCTTTCCTCGTGGAATGAGGTGCAGGATATTCCAACTGAATACCGCGATGCAAAGCAACTTGTAATCGACTATAGTGAAGTTATCACCCTGACGCAAACTTCTGCCCAAGGGGTCATTCCCGGTGAAGGGATATCGGCCCTTGCCTCATCGAATGAGGTGCAGGATATTCCCACCGAATACCGCTATGCAAAACAAACGGAAACGTCTTTGTAATAACACCTTTTAAAATTGTTCCAACAACTGCCAAATAGGTTTGTTTTCTTTTGCATCGATCAGAATCAACGCAGTCCCATCAATTAATCACACCAGAAAAGAACGAAAATAAAATGTATGTATATGCCATCCGCATTCGTCACTGGGTCCCGTCATCACCCGTTAGGTTATTTAACTAACGACAGAGCGGGGACTGAACTAGCGCGGGTGCAAAACATATACAACATCTAATAGTATATATACTAATATACAATAATCGCTCCAGGCGTGATAATATGCAACATTACAGAAAAGTAATAAGCATCACAGAACAATACAGATAAACTGGAATCCCCGAGTTTCACAGAGCCGCTGCTGAAACCCGACGTTCCTCTGGTCGTGTGGATAGCCTGTGCAATGAAACCTAGACCCCTACGGGTGCGGCAAGTTACCCGCCAAAACCTGAAGCGAGACAGTCCCCTACAGCAAAGTGAATGGACCACCCTTCACTTCACGGAATCCGGTAACTTGAGCATCCCTCCTTGGGTCAACCTGTACCCCCTACGAGTGCGGCGAATAGTCTGCCAATTTTAGAGTGAGGCCCCTCTGCCTCTCAAAGCCATGAGATGCGGACCCGTTGCCCTCCAGAACCCGGCTATCCGTGCACTCCGTCACGGGGTAAAACCTAGTACAGAAATCAAAAATATGTACAACGGGTATATCGACCTCAACCCGGTCGTGCCCCAAAAGAATATTATACAATAGGAAGTGACGGCAGTCCACATGTTGGACGCTTGCCTCGCAATATCAAATGTACAAATAAATTCAAACTGCACTACCATTGCACACTGCTATCCACCACGACAAATCCGCAACATCACAGCACAACACAGAACATCAACGCGAATGTCACGTTCGCAAACCCGTCTAAAAGAACTATAGCAATCAGACGCGGTTTACCGATCAAATGACATTCACGGTCGGAGATATAATGTAAGCACTGTATACTAACATGTTTAAATTTCGATCGACTAAATATCACGAAGTGGGCCCCACGTACATCTGCTGTACAGTAACAAAATCTGGGCCCAAAAGATATATACCAAAAACCACAATTTAACAAGTAAAGCACACTGAAGAAATATGGAGCACTGTTCTTATATACTGGCCGCGGATGCGCGGTCAAACCCTAGGTTTGACCGCGTTTCCGCGGCAGTATAGTAGGATCACGTGACCGTATTTCTACTGTGTGCTTAAAAAACCCTGCTCAATTTTCTGGGATCATCAAAATAATTTTTAGACCAAGTTTAAAATCGACAGAAACATTTGTGCAGAAAAATGTAGTTTTTGATATTCGGTCCGATCGATATTTTAAACGCGTTAGCATAAGTTAGTAAAGCATAATGGTAAGGCTCTGATACCACTGTAAGTCTACGATAGCGCCCCGGCCGTCTACAGACGCCAAATGCGGAACAAAAACTTTTTAACTGGCGCTATCGTATACTATAACCCAGATTTGCCATTATTGCTAAACTAACAAACTGTAAAGAGAGTAGAAAGGTTATATCGAACGATCCGAGTCCTTCGTTCTTTAACCATCATCCTACGCTCCGTTGCGGCTGCTCCGATCTGCTCGTCCAGGTGGCACCATGTCAACGATTCTTTAAACGGGCTCCCGCCTCTGACTCGAGGCAACTCGGTCGTCAAGTTTGCTAAAAGTGACGACCAAGATTGATGTAGAGAATAAGCAGAAGAATTTGTCTCGTTCCGTCCAAAGCTATGGACGAACGGTTAATGAAGTTGCCAATTAATTCGGGTGATGGAATGAAATGAGCTATGAAATTTCCATACACCCCAAAACTATCATAATCTTTTCACCAAATGAATCAATCAAGTGTATGAGAGAGAGGAGGGGGCCGGCCACATATAAGGGGGTGGGGGGTGAGTGTAGGAGAGGGGGAGGTGACAATAAGAGAAATATCTAGTGTGAACACAAAATATGAACACAATAAATGCACCATTAAAGCACCATTAATGAAAAAGTGAGTCACAAGCCTAATCACCTCTTCTAGAACCTTCTAGAAGCATCCACACTAATCCAAAGAAAAGATAAATCCGTCTTTAACCGAACGTTAAAAGACGGCTGATAGAAAACTGGAAACTGGCAACTTCCAAAAGCGATCCCGAAATGAATTTCAGGATAACCCCGTAACTGTATAAATATACCTGCATTTGTATTACGACCGAATACAAATGCAACTGAGACAAAGATATTATATCTACTCAATATAATACTCGGATCCGGCTTAAACCAAAGCCCACCAGTATTATCTGCCCGAAATATGACACGTGCATAAACACACGTGCATTTTCCGAACCCTGCCATAAAACCATACGACCTCTACAACGTTTCGCCCGAACTTGGGAAACTGTCTGTGGGGGACTCTAATGACTCGTCTGTACCCTGGCAGTGGGTTTAACCACAAGCCGTCAGCGGCACTAGCTATGCGTAACGGCTGCCCATGGACCGACCTCAAGGGATGCCGATGAGCGAACTCATCCGGAAACCCTACTGAGCCTAACAGTGACAATGTATATACAGTCCGGTCCGTTCGCCTATGAGTATCGCATATCTGCCTAGGGGGCTGGTAACGTCAGACGCCCAATAGCAGTATAAGTCGTGTCGGAGTGAAGCCCAATAACACCCTGAGATACTACTGGAGTACCTACCAGTAAATCTTCTCCCACGGCCATGGGATTTGTGTAATGGCTCTCCGAGACACAGCACGATCTCACCCCCAATATCGGGAGAGACGAATCCCCTGCCGATCCGCTCACGTGCCTCCATGTGGCTCGGGACTTTACCCAAAAACTACTTGTTTGCACGACTCCTTTGAGCCGTGGTAGGGTAGAAATCAAAGCACAGTGGGAACTCACACGAGACAAATGACGACCTCAGGTCGATGAACTAACCTGTACACATGTCACCAGGGAACTTCTATCTGACGATAGGTATAGTACCAACTAGCAGATTCCCGGCGAGTCCTGTCCGGTGTACTCATAACCCAATGAGCACCTGTATACATCTTAGGTGATCCAACTGACACCAGTGGCTTGTGAGACCGGCCACCGCCCCTCGTCGGGGTCTCGACTGTATACACTAGTCTACTCCGGAGTATCGATGCCCTGTCTCGAAACTCCCACGACTAGGGACCACAATTAAGGATATGCATATAAACCACCCAACTCTCACGTATATGATCGCCATCATACTGTTGGTAGTAAAGCAAGATCCTAAGGGCTCTATCAAAGTGTAACAGTGATCAGTCACCTGAACCTGTACACGACTGATAACTATCATCTCGAGTAAGACTGTCCTACCGGTATAGGTCCTCCGCAATCATTGCAATCACATACCTGCGATCCAATAATTGACTCTGAGGGCACTATCTCCAACATGCATCTCGGCTTGACATCCTTTGGTTCCTTATTGTTTCTCCCCACTTACTTCTTCGATTCTGATACTAGGATTTGGGCGACTTGAACGGAGTTATGTGATTGTAACTATGAACTACAGCATGGTTACAATACGGTACTCTATTTAAGTAACTTGGAGTTCTAGTCTTGATTTAATTCCTTATTTCATGGTCGTTATATCGCCTTGCTTCTCTTGCTTTCCAGTTCATGTTTTATCATCAGATTGAATCCTGTTTACCGTGCTTATTTTCTTCAGTGTCTTGGCTTCAGATGAAGTCATTTCCTACTTGTTCATGATTTTTCCGCATTAGCATTATTCGAGTCTGGTTTATCCCATTGTTTGATGTCGATCAATTTTATTGCTGCACACTCGATTTCTTGCATGACCCTGTCTAGTTGTTGGGACATCCATACTGGGAATGGAAAGATCATATCTATTAGTGAGTGCAAAGATTGTTCGGTTGTTATCTACAAACGGGAGTTATTTGCAGATTTCTTGGTGATCGATACCGGCAGTTATGATGTTGTCTTGGGAATGGACTTTCTTGGCACTTTCCACGCTCACATTGATTGTAGGGCAAAGAAAGTGATTTTTCAGATTCCTGGACATCCGGAATTTGTTTTTGCTGGAGGTAGCAGTTCTGTCGGGCCAGTTGAGTTTAGGGCTAGGCCGACAAACAGTGTTCTTTCATCGATGGAAGTTCATAAGGAGGAAGCGCCAGGTGTAGTTCGAGAGTTCATGGACGTGTTTGAGGACATCTCGGGTTTATCGCCAAAACGAGATGTGGAGTTCGCGATCGATCTTGTTCTTGGTGCAGCGCTAATCTCAAAGGTGTACTATCCAATGGCACCAGTGGAGTTGGAAGAAGTAAAGAAGCAGGTTACCGAATTTTTAAAGAAGGGTTGGATTCACAGCAGCAATTCACCTTGGGGAGTTCCAGTTCTTCTAGTCAAAAAGAAAGATGGCACAAGGAGGATGTGCATCGACTATTGAGAATTAAACCGGGTGACTATTAAGAACAAGTACCCAATCCCTCGCATTGGCGAATTATTCGAGAAACTTAGTGGCACGAGCATATTCTCGAAGCTGGATTTGCGATCCGGATATCATCAGGTCCGAGTTAAATCATAGGATATTTGCAAGACTGCGTTCTGAACTCGATATGGACATTACGAGTATTTAGTGATGCCATTCGGAGTCACAAATGCACCGGCGATATTTATGGACTTGATGAACCGAATCTTTTCACTGTTCTTGGACTAGTTTATAGTGGTGTTCATCGATGATATTCTGGTCTACTCGAGGAGCCTAGAAGAGCATGCAGAACACTTGAAGATCGCACTGCAGACATTGAGGCAAGAAAGATTATATGCAAAGATGAGCAAGTGCGAGTTTTGGCTTGAAGAAGTGAAGTTTTTGGGGCATGTCGTATCCGGAGATGGAATCACCGTTGATCCCGAGAGGATTGCAGCAGTTCAAGATTGGCCGATTCCGAAGAACGTAGCAGAGATCAGAAGTTTTCTTAGACTTGTCGGATATTACAGAAGGTTCGTGGAGAATTTTGCTCGATTGGCTGAGCCTTTGACCATGCTTACACGAAAGGAGGTACCGTTCGTATGGATGGATAGTTGTGCGTCATCTTTTGAGGCGTTGAAACAAAGATTGTTAACCGCTCCTATTTTGACCGTACCAGACGGTTCCGGAGGATTGGTAATTGACAGCGACGCATCTGGGAAAGGTTTGGGATGTGTTTTGATGCAGCATGGGAAGGTTATAGCCAATGCATCGAGACAGTTGAAGACCCATGAGAAAAATTATCCAACTCATGATTTAGAACTTGCAGCAGTGATTTTCGCTTTGAAGATTTGGAGACACTACTTATTGGGCGAAAGGGTCGAAGTATTCACCGATCACAAAAACTTAAAGTATGTGTTCACGCAGAAAGAGCTTAACATGAGGCAGCATAGATGGTTGGAGCTGATGGCTGACTATGATCTTGATCTCAAGTATCATCCGGGGAAAGTTAATGTAGTGCCGGATGCGCTTAGTCGGTTATCAGCAATTCGGATGTTGACTGTACAGAAGGAGCTTATCGAAGATTTTCAGAGATTGGATTTGGAGATTGTGCTACCGCATTCTTCAGGACAGTTGATGCAGCTGTAAGTACAGTCGTCGTTGATCGAGAGTATTAAAGCAGCACAGTCACAGGACCCAAGGTTGCAAAAGTTTCGAGAACAGGTTGTAGCGGGACTTCGAATGGACTTGTTGATTCATGAAGATGGTTCATTGCGATATGGTAGCCGTTTGTGTGTGCCGGAAGGAGACATTCACGAAGAATTTATGATGGAGGCACACAGTTCCGCATATTCTGTACATCCAGGAGGCATGAAAATGTACCGTGATCTACGACAGCATTTCTGGTTGGAAGGCATGAAAAGGGAGATTGCCCGCTTTGTAGCGAAGTGCTTAGTGTGTCAGCAAGTTAAGGTTGAACATCAAAGGGTAGCTGGTTTATTGCAACCACTTCCGATTCCCCAACAGAAGTAGGAATATATAACCATGGATTTCATGATAGCTTTACCGCGGAGTCCAAAGGGCAATAATGCAGTTTGGGTAATTGTTGATGGATTGACCAAGGCAGCTCATTTCATACCATTTCTAGTTGGTCAGTCAATGGAAGCGTTGGCAGAATGGTACATGCAGGAGATTGTGAGATTGCATGGAGTACCTGTGAGCATCATTTCCGATCGTGATACCTTATTCTTATCGCACTTCTGGAGGAGTTTACAGGAAAGTTTGGGAACGCGATTGAAGTTTAGCACTGCTTATCATCCCCAGACAGATGGCCAATTGGAAAGAACGATCCAAACTCTTGAAGACATGTTGAGAGCTTGCATATTACACTTCACGGGTTCATGGGAGGATCATTTACACTCGGTGGAGTTTTCGTACAATAACAGCTTCCAGGTGACTATTCAGATGGCTCCATTCGAAGCATTGTATGGTCGCAAATGTCGCTCACCTGTTTGTTGGGACGATGTTGGAGAACGAAGATTGTTGGGACCGGATTTGATCGTCCAAACCGTGGAGAAAGTTAATACCATCCGGAATTACATGAAGGCAGCACAGGATCGACAAAAGAGTTGGGCCGATATATCGAGAAGACCTCTAGAGTTCGCTGTTGGTGATTTGGTATTCTTGAAGGTATCACCGACTAGAGGAGTGATTCATTTTGGGAGTCGAGGCAAGCTTAATCCTCGATTCGTGGGGTCTTTCGAGATTATGGAGCGTGTTGGAAAAGTGGCTTATCGATTGGTGTACCACAATCTTTGGCGAATGTTCATGACGTGTTTCATGTATCTCAACTCCATAAGTATGTTCGAGATGAAACACATGTGCTAGATCATTCGGAGCTGACTGTAAGGGAGGATTTGACCTTTGAGGAGCGACCGATGTCGATTGTTGATCGAAGAGAAAAGGTCCTCAAGAACAAGGTTATCCCTCTCGTACTTGTTTCTTGGGGAGATCGTTCGCATGGAGAATCGAATTGGGAACGTGAAGAAGATATTCGATAGAAGTTTCCACACATCTTCTTGTAAATTCATGCTTGTTTTTCTTTTCTTGTTCCTGGAATTTCGAGGACGAAATTCTTTTTGTAGTTGGGTATAATGTAACACCCTAGTTCATTTATATCAGTTCTATTTCGAGTATTTCTTTATTTATGGTATTTTCCTGATTTATTGTGTTTTGGGTGCGAATAGTGTATTTGACATCTATATTTACATCCGACCCGACTCGCTTACTGGAAACCCGTATTCATTCCTGTTTATGATTTATCCCGGCTTGTTATGTAGATCCGTGCATTTTCATTTTATACTGCATACTGGCATTTTATCTGGCATCTGCATTTTTAATATAACATTTAAAGTCACATAAAAATATTTTAAAAATATATAGCATGGCTTGCATGATACCCCTAACCCTGTCGTAGCATCCGCGTACCTTGTTCTCATCCCGTTCAGTGAAACGGACTCGTTTGGATGGCTACGTGCACGCTACGTGCATCCGTTCTTGGGGGTATGCTTTTTTGTTACCCAGGTATTCTATTTTGGTTTTGGTTGACACGTATATTAACCGTATTTTCAAACCATAATTTTAGACCCGACCCGGGCGTATTTTGGGCTATTTTTGTATTAGCCAGAATCTCAATTATTTTACATATAATATATTTACGTTTAATAAACTATTAACTATTAAAAAAATTATACACGAATATATATATTTTGTTCTAAATACTTTTTTAAAAAGATTTTTAAAATTTTATTAACTGTTCACACAAACAGAACTCTCTCTCTCTCTTTCTCTCTTTCTCTATCCCTCTCTTTCTCTCTCTATATATTTATATAATTCTTTATTTTTTTTATGATTTCCCTTTACCTTTCCCGATGTCCCCATAACCACTCTGGCTCTCTCTCTCTCTCACTTTCTCTCTCTTCCTCTCTCTCTCTCTCCTCTTGCGAATCTTATTCACTCGCGAATCCTGTCACCTCCCATTACACTATGCTCACCTCCCTTCTTCTTCTTTAAAAACTCTGCCGCCCACGAGAACGAGAACCCTAACCCTAGCCTTCACCCTGCACCTCGCCGTCGACCTCGTCGACCTCCTCTCCTCTCCGCGACCCTCTCCTCACCTCTCTCCTCTCATTTCCCGAGCTTTCCCTGCATACCCCCGACGCCAAGAAACCCCACAACTCTGACCTCGCCTGCACCCACGTCGCCCCTCTCCGCCAATCTTCTTCGTCGGCCTCATCACCACCACCATCACCTTCCTTCCTCCTCACCAACACCCTAAGCCAACCCCGAGCTCTTCCCCTGCACAGAACCCGACCCTGCAGCTGCCGCAACCCCTTGCCTCGCCGTGAAACTTCATCGTCGATGAACCCACGACCTCGTCGTCATCACCCCTCTGTTCTGGTCGACCCCTGACCCCAGAGCACCAACCCAGAACCCACTTCCTCTCTTCTTCTCCTTCTTCTTCTTCTTTCTTTCTTGATCTTGTCTCTTTTTCCGGTGATCACCGACGGAGCCGTGTCGTTGCCGACGATCCGAGTGACCCAGTGGACATCCCCTGCCGGCGTGGTTACCTTCTTGCCTTACCTGGACCTGTCCCGTGTTCCGTGTGTACGTTGCGACGTTTACCCGACGTCGGACGCAGCGTACGCACCCCGTGGTGACATCCGATCAGGTAAGTTTATCTTGCTACATGCTATAATACTTATCTTGCATCCATATGAATAAAAATATCACATGTTGATTGCATTATACATCCATACTAATGCTTTACTGTTTTCGGATACCCATATGCATCCATATCATTTAATATATATGCAGCTGCATCTACAGATCACATTAATTCATATTACTGCTACATTAGTACCCCATACTTGATAGTTTCCATCCTACATAATCTTGGAGCTGTAAATGTGACCCCTGATCGATATTTGTGCACCCATACCATTAATTATAACTAGTTGCATGCCACGTCATATTATTTCATATTATTGTTATATTAACACCCCATGTTTGATAATGTGCATCCTACATAGTCATGAAGCTGTAATTGTAACCCCTGATAGATATTTGAGCATCCATGTTTTATTGTGTATCCATAACATTAATTCTGCATATCCAGTTGCATGCCATATTATATTAATTCATATTATTGTTACATCAACACCCCATGCTTGATAATGTGCACCCTACATAGTCATGATGTAACCCCTGATAGATATTTGTGCATCCATGCTTTCACCGTACATCCGTACCTTTACCGTGATTCGATACTTGCTACATTCTACTGTTGGGCACCCACTTGATACATGTACACTACCTGACATGACCTGATATATCACTACTTGACATGTTACCTGATTCTGTTTCTAATGCTGACAATCCTGACATGCTGTCCCGATGGACATATCCTGTTGTCTGTATAGACAAACCTGTACCTGCTTGATCCTGTGTTGGCATTAGCTCTAGATTTATCAATACCTGACTTGAACACATAACTTCGAGGTATGGGGAAATCAATGATGAAACCTGACTTGTAACTCGACAGTTCGATGCTTATACTGATCAATTTTACGGGCTAGGCCAGCCCCGGGATGCTGCTGCTGACATCATTCATCTGTACATGTTACCTGTTTACTGCCTAGCGGCACGTCTCGGATTCAGCCCGAGAGTCTTGACCGTGGTCCCGGGCATGCACGAGATACTATTGAGTTACATCGACGATTCATTAAATTGATTTCAAAGACTTGAGAGTAATTAACCCAGTAGCATAGATTACTCACCGCATGCACATACACTTCACTGTTCCATATTCATGTTACTGTTATACACTCATTACTGTTCATGCTCATGCCTGCATATCTTGTTACCTCCTGATTATATTTTATTGTTTGATATTATGACGCACTGACATCTGGGTTTTGCATGGCCTAGGTCCTTTATATCTTTCGCAGGCTGACCAGGAGTACTTCTGTCGACAGGCCGAACAGTGAGGAGCAATTTGGTATTTAGTTCAGTTTAGTTTTCTTTCAGCATTTTCATTTCCTGATGTGAGACCGTATTTGGGACGTACTTTCCAGATGTTTGCTTATTGGATTTATTGCTTCCGCATATTATTTCTTGACCCGTTTATTCTGGAAAATGGACATGTACTAGATAGTTTATCTTATTTCTACTGTTCTTGATATCTTATAGACAGCCGTAATGTGACTGTGGAGGGATGTTTTCTAGCTGCAGGTAGCATGGTTGGCTCTGTCACATGCCGATCTTAGCGCTCTCTGGGAAGCGGGGCGTGAAAGATACTACAAAGTGGACTAGTGTATACGCTTCTCATCCCAGTCAGGGGAGATGGCCTGTCCCGAAGCCATTGGTATACCATACGAGAGATAGTATACATGTGCTCATTGGGTTATGAGTTACACTGGACGGACTCAATGGGAACTTCCGGTTGGTATTATACCTATCGTCAGTTAGCAATTCCCGGGTGACATGAGTACAGGTTGGTCCGTTGACCTGACATCACTATTCGTCTTGAGTGTGTTCCCACTGTACTTAGATTACTACCCTACCCGGCTCAAATGAGTCATTCAAACAAATAGTGGTTGGGTGCAGTCCTGAAGCACTTAGAGGCAGTAGTGGATAGAAAGGATTTGTCTCTCCTGGTATTGGGAGTTGATATCGCACTGTGTTCAGATAGCCATTACACAAAGTCTCTGGTCAGAGCAAGTGAGATTTACTAGTAGCTACACCAGTAGTTTCTCAGGATGTATTGAGCTCTACACCAACATAACTTATTGCGCTATTAGGGGTCTGACGTTTACCACCCCTAGGCCCGATATGCGATAATCTTAAATGAACAGACCGGACTATATGGAGATTGCCACGGATAGGCTCGGTAGGAGTTCGTATGAGTTCGCTCGTCGGCCTTCTTTTCGACATGTACCTGGGTAGCCGTTACATACATCTAGTGCCACCGACAGACTTGTGGTTAAACCCATTGCCAACATACTGTCGAGTCTTTAGAGTCCCACACAGAGGGTTTCCCTGGTTCAGGCGAAACGATGTAGAGGCCGTATGGTTTTATGTGCAGGGTTCCGATTATATAAGTGTACTGGCTACACGGATGTTGTTTGGACGTATAATACTAGTGGGCTTTGGTTTAAGCAAGATTCTAGTATTATATTATTTGATTATTATTATCTCATAGTGTTCATATTTTTGCAGTATGAATATAGGTTTGTATATATGGTGATGGCATTCTTGTAATTTCACAAGAGACGATTCTAGAAGGGGACACCTCATTATTGGATTTATCTATTTTTGGAAATAGATTAATGAGGTGGAAATGGAGATATTTGTAGCATGGTGAAGCATGGATTATTAGTTTGTTTATTGGTTTGGACTTACTATTGAAGTATGGTTGATATTTTCTATTGAAAATAATCCATGCTTTATGTAAGAAAAAACAATGAGCCATTCTTCACAAGGCACAAGACTAGCTCATTTGTTGATTTTCTTTCTCTCTCCATTTTCCTTTCCTCCTTCTACCTCAAGACCCTAACCCTAACATGTGTTGTGAATCCTAGGGTCACTTGAGATTAAATAGTCCAATTAATGTTCTACATCTTCTAAGCTACCTAGTTTAGCGAACTAGGTACTTTAGTTACCTCGGTTTAGAGGTTGGAGATTGAACCATAGACTCTTGGGTGGATCGTCTTCGACACGAGGATGCCGATGACCGAGCTAGATCCACACTTCCTAGGAGCTCAAGCAAAGGAGAAGAAGACCCGAAGGACTAGAATCAAGGAGGTATAAAACTCTAACAGAGTAGTTAGAACCTACAAGTAGTTTAGCTAGTTAAGATTTCCGATAAGATCCTGGAGTTTAAGTCGGTGTTGCAAAGTATAAAAATCATTTTGTAAATTCCGCCTCCCCACAAGTGTGGGGTGTGTGTGACATCGACTTATAGTAGTATCAGAGCCTACTCAAATCTTAACTAGCTTATTAAACGAAGTTTAAAGTTACGAAACCGAAATAACTCCGAAACAATCAAAACGAAATCCAAGTTTCTGTTGTTTTTAAAAGAGCTTTTAAATTTTTTTTAAACAAGTGCAGAATGCTCCTCATAAAGTAACTAGAACACCATAGAAAAACGAGACACAAAATCCAAACTTTGATCGGCAGAAATGCTCATTTTCCTGGCCTCGCCGGGTTTTTAAGAGAGTTAGGTCTTGGATTTTTTATAGTGTTATGTACTCTTGGATTTAGGTTTTTAGGTATTGTTTGATTTTGCCCAGATTTCATATTCTGTTATCTTTGAGTTAGGGCAATACGGAGTATTTCGAAATTGCAGTATTAACATCGGTTATTCGTTTCAGTTTGTATATGTGTTGCTAAATGTCTACTAATTGCTATATGTCGATTAGTGGGGGTTGCACATATCTAGAATCTTGTTGATGGTTTGTGGATATGAAGTATTGGATCATTATGAATGAATAGCCAGGGTGTAAGTCGATGTCGCACACCCCATGCACTTGTGGGGAGGCGGAATTTACAAAAAACGATTTTTCATATGCAACACTGACTTTAACTCTAGGATCTTAACGGAAACCTTAACTAGCTATATCTATTAGGAGATTTAACTACTCGATAAGAGTTTTATACCTCCTTGATTCTAGTCCTTCGGGTCTTCTTCTCCTCCTCTCCTTGAGCTCTTTGAACATCCGGATCACGCTTGATCGTCGGCCTCCTCGTGTCGAAGATGATCAACCCG
This sequence comes from Agapanthus africanus, assembly GCA_030015575.1. NCBI lineage: Eukaryota > Viridiplantae > Streptophyta > Magnoliopsida > Asparagales > Amaryllidaceae > Agapanthus > Agapanthus africanus. Next base: position 494,538,052 of record CM057348.1, on the reverse strand, counting down.
AGAGTATGCACTTCAAGCTCCAACCTCTAAACCGAGGTAACTACGGTACCTAGTTTGCTAAGATAGGTAGCTTAGAAGATGTTGAGAATGATTATGGATTAATTTGTCTCAATTACCCTAGGTTTCTCAACTCATGAGAGTGTTTAGGGTTTGAGGAAGAAGAAGAGAGCCAAGGAGAGATGAGAGTGTTGTGATAAGAATGATGTGTAGAATGGCTAAGTGTTGATGACTGTCAAGCATATCATTTTCAACAATAATAATATTGTAACACCTTAGAATGCGATTAGTGTTAATTGAGTGATAATGCGGGGTTTTAAGGAAAAGTTTACCAAATTGGTTTCCTCACATTTTATAACAATCAATTAATATTTTATTATTATTTGTTTTGGCTTGCACACACTTGTGCATGCTAATGTGGGGGTTAGTTAGTGTTAATCTTGTTAAGTAACCATGGCAACCTAAGCTAATTCTTGCCATATTAACTTTACACTTAGCATTCTTGTGAAGAGTTATCTTCTTGTTTTGGATTGAGGAGAGGTGGCTAGGTGAGTCATGGAGGGCATTAATGCAAGCATTGATGAGGAGAGGGAGAGAGTAAGTGTAAGGCTAAAACTCACCCTACACTCACCCTCTCATACTCATCTCAATTCATCTCTCATTCTCTCCCCACTCTCTCATTCTCAATCATTTCTTCATCTCCTCAACTCTCAACTGAAACCCTTACTACTTCATCACAAAACCTTGCAAAACTTCATTAAACCCCATTAAAACCCTCCTCAAGTCTTGTTTTAGCCACTAGGATGACTTGAAGCTTGGAAAGATTTGATTTTTGAGCAAGAGTGGATAAATATAACCTCTAAACTGTTAATTAGGTGGTTATTTTGTTGTGTTGCCTTGTAGTTGTGGTTTAGAACACTAAAGGTATAGTTTTGTGCACATGTCGTATTTTTAGTGTCATATTGGAGTCTCTGTGTTCTGCTGTGACCCCGAGTGTGTACTGGAAAATCTAGTAATGTAGTAGTGATGTACTAGTGACTCTAAGTGTACACCTGAAGCACGAACCCCACCTGGGCGGTTTTGGCCGGCGACAATATGGGGAAATCCGGCGAGCTCGGTCCTTTGGGGATTTGGGGCTTAGGTTTTGTAGGGTAGCTGTTTGCAGTTGTTTATAAGTGTTTGGTACTGCTTGATTTTTATATTTTAATAGTATACAAAATCCGGGATCACTTTGCTTAAATCTAGTGTTACGACTACGCGTGTTACATTATCCGACACAGTTTGTGATCTTGTGTAGCTGCTGCATTTGGGTTGGATTCGGAGTGTCGCCACACACGTTAGCCACTAGACGGACACTTGAGAGTTGGGTTGGAGTTGGTGCGTCAGTCAAACGTAGTTTGTACGTGATATTGGTCGATTTCTGAGATTTGCACTTGTTATGTTTTGTGTTAATAGGATCGCAGGCGGGGACTTTGAACGCTGCGAAGAAAGGGAAGCAGGTGATTGGATTTACCTAGCTCGAGATCGTCGATGAGTAGATTTAACATCTACGGGGAAATCGCCCGTATGGCATTAAGCGTCAGGGCTAGATATGATATGATATTAGCCACATGTTTATATGCACATATAGAGATTGTGCATGAACTTCATCGCATATTATTACTTGTTATGCCTGGACTTGTACCCATTGGACACTGCACTATTATTGACGGTTCATGTCGCACGAGCACTAATTGTATGCTACACACACCGCCGGTAATTTCCATAACACGCACAACATATATACATGTATGATATTGTATTGATTAGTGACATTGAGGCATTGATTCTTGCGCATATGAAATATAGTTGCATGCATACCTACATGCTTACACATATACTTTGCTATAGCTACATGTTCACCTTTATATGATGTTGCGTTGGATTTTGGATAAATTGGGAACCCCGTGATATATTTAATAACTTGATGCATTTAAATAGCGGTTTTCCCTTGATATGCTCATATTACTGTTCTAGTTGCATACATCATATTACATGGATTTACGCATTGAGATATGGATTTCATGTGATTTTTTGGATTTGAGAACCGTAGGGATACAAGAAACGTATATTGTTTTGAAAACACGGTTTCTCTTGTTATGATATTTCGATGCGTCCACCATGAGTGTTCTCGGTTCTGAGACTTGTGTTAGAAACCCGATGCGAGGAGTGGATGAGGTCGTGTTGCGGGTTCCTGGTGGACCTGGTATGGTACCCCGGGGCAAGAAAGGTATGTCGATGGATTAGCCGTTGAGCCTGGCAGGAGGACTACTACCTACCAGTGATAGTTTTGGACTCGGCGGTTATTTGGAGGATATCGACCGAAGTCGTGAGATGGATATGGGCTGATTCGTACTGCCGGAGCCCGCGGGCTGATCCGGGCAGACGGAGCCCATGATATGTGGATTTGCATGTCGATGTTGGACACGAGTATTTCATGATGTTTCGAGTGTCGATGTTGGACATGAGTATTTCATGATATTTCGAGTGTCGATGTTGGACACTCAGGTTCCATGAGATATACGGATATGAGGGCCGGTCCTTGTGATGGTGCCTGAGGATTTAGGATTTGGGGTGTCGTTGATGGACACCGGGTTTTTTCTATGCTGATGATTTGTGAATGAGATTTATTATTTATCCCACACTAAGGATTTATTTGATATGCATTTGATTCATGTAGATGTAGTACCCTGGTGGTGTACCTTGATCATGATTGTTGCATATCCATATTACCATACTTATGCTATCAGATTACATGTGATAGATTATCGCTGTTCGTGCATACTTGCGATTACAATATGATGTTATTTACTATTCACGAGTTGGCAACTCACCCCCGTTGTGCTACAGTGTTTTGCAGGTTTGACCCTCAGAGTAGTCGCGGTAGGGCGTCTTCTTGTACCTATTTCAGCGGATACCGCTACAGTTGGCTGTGAGGCCTTTTGCTATAGGTGGGTTTTGCGGTTATCCGATGATGTTCATTGTATATCTTATTGTATCTAGTACTCTCCATCTACCACCTTCATGTATTGACTTAAAGACGAGTTGTGAGGATCGATGTTGTATATTCTTGTGACTCTGGGTGTCGTGCTCATGTGAGCCGGCCTTTGTTTATGTTGATTATCTCTTTTATGCTGTTCCTTCGCTACGGCGTCGTATATCTTCTTGTAGTGGCTGTTTCCGCCTTTGGGCCAGATTTGCTCCCGTTTGGGGATGCTATACTTATATCTTATGTTTGTACCCGTTTCGGGGCTAGCTTTTACAAAGGAGGTGCTGCCGAAATTTTTATGAAAAAAACTTAAGCTTTAAGTTTTGCTTGAGATTTAAAAATATTTCTATCTTTTCATTCTCGTAATGGTTTAGATTGCTGGGTTTTCGGCTTACTTAAATTGCGTTACGCCTGTTGACGTTACGTGGTCTAAGTGCTGATCATGTGCCTAACTTGGGTCGTGACAAATCTAATACCACCATACCTCAATAGTCATCCAAATGAGAATGAGTCACCAAAGTAGCCATGCTTCAATCATGTCCTAGATAACACCTCATTTCTCCACCTCATTATCCATTTAAATAAATGGATTAAACACAAATGAGGTGTCTTCTTCTAGAAGCACTCTTGTGAAATTACAAGAATACCGCTCACCGTATATACATACCCGTATTCATACCACGAATACCAAGAGATGAAAATAATCCAATAATCTAATACCAGGATCCGGCTTAAACTAAAGCCCACTAGTATTATCCATCCGAACGACATCCGTGCAACTAGTACACGTATATGATCGGAACCCTGCCGTAAAACCATACGGTCTCTATATTGTTTCGCCCGAAGTAGGGAAACCCTATGTGTAGGACTGTAAAACCTCGACAATAAACTGGCAGTGGGTTTAACTGCAAGTCCGTCAGCGGTACTAGCTGCACGTAACGGCTACCCAAGTATCTGTCGATAAGAAGACCGACGAGCAAACTCATCTGAACTCCTACTGAGCTTATCTGTGATAATCTCCATACAGTCCGGTCTGTTCTTCTAATATACTCGCATATCATGCCTATAGGGTGGTAAAAGTCAGACCCCCTAATAGCGCAATAAGTCGTGCCATGATAGAGCCCAATACGCCATGAGAAACTACTTGAGTACCTGCCAGTAAATCTCGCTTTCCCTGGCCAGGGAATTTGTGTAATGGCTTTCCGAACACAACACGATATCAACCCTCAATACCGGGAGAGATGAGTCTTATCTAACCACTACTTCCTCCCAGTGCTCCGGGACTGCACCCAACCACTGCCTGTTTGCACGACTCCTTTAAGTCGTGGTAGGGCAGTGATCTAACTGCAGTGGGAACACACTCGAGACGAATAGTGATGTCAACTCAATGAACTAACCTGTACTCATGCCACCCGAGAACTACTACCTGACGATAGGTATAATACCAACCGGCAGTTCCCAATGAGTCCGTCCAGTGTAACTCATAACCAAATGAGCACCTGTATACTATCTTCGGTACGACGTACTAATTGCTATGGGACAGACCATCTCCCCTGCTGGGATGAGAAGTGTAGTCTACTCCGGAGTATCGATGCCCCATCTCGATAATCCTACGACTAGGGAACTGTATAAGGATGTGCTTATAGACTACCTAGCCCCCACTAGTGTGACTTCCATCACAACACTAGTACTCAAGCAATGATCCTAAGGGCTCTACCAATATGTATAAGCAATACGCTAAAAGAAACATATGCACATATTGCGATAGAAACAAACCAAGTAGCATACTACAATTTTGAGCAAAACTGTTATTATATCTGTGAATATCCCAAGCTTCCAAAATGTAATATAAAAACCAGTACTATACAATAATGGCCTCTAGGGCATATATCACTAACACAGGGGATGTGAGAAGAGTGTTCTTTTCTTTCATTCATGTATTTGTAAATTGATGTAATATTATTTTTGCAGAGCACATCCGGGTTGAGGTTGTAGCCACTGTTGTATTATTTCATTTACTTTTTCTTGCACCTAAGATAGACCCTAGACGTGGTGCACAAACTACTGGGTTCTTGAAGTGCCGAGCAACCTACTCATTTTATTGAGGGAGGTTGCTTCACTTCGGGAATTTGGCGGGTAGTTTGCCGCATCCGTAAGGGTCTGCGGTGGGGTTTGGATATTCATCACGATAGTGGAATCCGTTTTTCGTTCTAGGCTAAAACGAAACATTGATATCCTAGTATATCCAATATATTCATCTGTGTTGCTGTGATCTGTGATCTGGAATGCCTATTATTGTGTGAGACAAATGGATATATATATATATATATATATATTGTATATAATAAATGTTTCTTATGTTTTGCACCCGTGCTAGTCCAACCCCCGCTCTGCCGTTGGTTAAGTAACATAACGGTGCATGACGGGGCCCCGTGGCGAATGCGGATAGCATAAGCGTATGTTCTATTTTTGTTTCTTTCTGCAATGATATGGTTAAATGATGGGACCGCATTAATATTTTTTAATGCAAAGAAAACAAACCAAAGTTAAATCGTTGGAATAATTTCAAAACCACTTGGTTTTCTTGAAAAACAATTTTTAAATGCGGAGCCTAAACCACTCCTTTTAAAAGCTATCATGGTTCCTTCGACTATATCAAGTTCATTACGTTCACGGTTTTCGCCAAAACTAGCCGTAGCTCTCCGTCATTTCAGATGGGTATTCAGTAGTATTCAAGCTATGTATTTTAACCTTCGCCAAGGCATAGTGATTGGTAGCTGCTGGGTATTCATCTGTAGCATAGATAGATACGTTAATTTGGGACAGGCATACAACTATTTTGTTCTTCATCAAGGGTTTGTACGAATGGGTTCAAATTAACCTGGACAATGACGGATAGAACTTGACTTGCATCTTAGGATATGTTGGCCTTCGTCAAGGTCATAAGAACCTGGGGCAAAAATCCATATATCGGGAGTTTCAAAAGAAAAGGAAACTTGCTAGTTTTGCATACCATCTGGAGCGTGATGTTTTGGTAGGATTCCTTCAAAATTGTCACACAATGATAGTTGGATCCCGATCCCACCGTGAGTTTTATTACTCCTCGAGAGATTTTTTCACTTTACAATCAATGGTATAAACAAAGTAGGTACCTAGAACGGTGTTAGCGGGGCTACGCCTCCAGGGAAAAGAGGTTATGTAATTAAGAAATTTCGTGAAAGCATTGGGAAACCTCCCTCGAAGTACCGACACTCGCCCGGCCAAAAGGTTAAGCAAGAATTATACGGTGCAATCAATCCCGACAAATTCTTCTTTTATGGTTTGAAGTAGGATTTGAGAAACAGTGGGAGCCATCCTATTTAGATAAACTAATAACCAATTTAAACTTGCAAGAACATCATAATGAGTGTTTTTTCTCTCTCTCCTAATTGCAGTGACCAAAATGACCGGGCATAAGTTAATGCTAGATAAAAGTACATTGACGGGGCCAAACTATAAAGATTGGTTAAGGAATGTCCAGATGGCCATAACCTATGATAAGCTGGGCTACCTCCTAACTACTAAAGCCCCCACCGTCCCGGTCTAGATTCCACCGTCACGGATATAGAAATCCGTAAGACATGGGAAATAGACAGTGCGAAAGCCAAGTGTCTCGCGTTGGCCTCAATGGTTAATGAACACCAGAGACGGTACGAGAAGATGGACTTAGCTTCCATCTTCCTCCATACCAAAGATTTATATGGAGAGCAATCTCGTATCGCAAGATATGAGACCTCAAAGAAATTGTTTCAGACGAGGTTGACTATCGGGTTATCTGTAGGGGACCACGTCCTTAAGATGATCAGCTATATTGAAGAGCTCACGGACCTTGGGACCACGTTGGAGAACGAGTTATATACAGACTTGATTCTACAGTCCCTCCTCTCTACCAACACCCAGTTTATCTTGAATTTCAATATTCAAGGGAAGGAAGTTACACTTCCAGAACTTCTCAACATGTTGAGGAGTGCAGAGGGCACTTTACAGAAAACCAGGGAGACACTCGCTCTGATTATTAGGGAATCTTCCTCTTCTCGATCCAAGGCGAAAGCCAAGGGAAAGAAGAAGAAGGCCCGCACCAAGCCGAAAGGTGGTGTCGGTAAGGTAGAGAGAAAGGGCAAGGCAAAAGTTTCGGGGTGAACAGTAGGGAAGGAGGAATGTTTCTATTGTTATAGGAAAGGCCATTGGAAGAAAGACTGCAGGGCTTGGAGAGCCAGGAACCAGGATTCGAAGCACGGTGTGGCTTCGGCTTCCGGTGTGCTTATGATTGAAAATTGTCTGTCAATTAACTCTACTTTCTGGGTATTGGATACTAGTTCAGGATCTCATATCTGTAATTCATTGCAGGCTCTGAGAAACCGTAGAGTTATAAAGGTAGGCGATATGACCCTTAGGGTTGCTAACGAAACGAGCGTGGATACTGTATCCGTAGGAGAATATCACTTAGGATTGACAAGTGGACACTCTTGGGGTCAAAAATTTACATCTCGGTTGACCAAGTCAAAAAAATTTACACCTCGGTTGACCTAGTCAAAAATCGAAGTCAACCTCAAGCCATGTGGGCCCAAGCCTAGGTCAAGTAGGCCCATGCCCGAGTCAACCCCGAACATGAAGCCGCCGGCCTCCACCATGCCAAAATAAAAAATTTGTAATAAATAATTTTGGTGTATTATTTTATGAATAAATGCAAGAAAAATAGGCATAAAGCTAAATTTTTGTAAAACCCATGGCTCATGTGCAAAAGAAATGAGCACATGAGGCATGGGATGGGCAAAATGCTATTTTGTAAAGCTCAATGGGCTATATGTAAAATGTTAGTTATGTATATGCCCTAGAGGCCATTATTGTACATATGATGTATATTATAGTGGATGCTTGGATATATATAGAGAGGACTTTCTTGCTCGATATGATAGTATGCTATCTGGTTGCTCTTTGTCTTAACATGTTAACTTATATTGGGTTACTGTCTTACTTTCACATGTTGATAAAGCCCTTAAGATATGTACTTGACTACTAAGACTATGATGCAGATCATACTAGTGGGGCCAGGGTAGTCCATAAGTACATCCTATAACTGTTTCTAGTCGAGGGTGTATCAAGACAGGATATCGATACTTCAGAGTAGACTAGCGTATACGCATTATGACCCATAGGATGGGCGATGGATGACCCCATATCCATTGGTGTGTGACATCATAGATGGTATATGGGTGCTCAGTGGAGACTGGGTACACTGAACGGACTCGCCGGGAACTCCTTGTTGGTATTATACCTATCGTCAGATATCAGTTCTCTGGTGACACTGGTATAGGTTAGTATGTAGACCCGAGATCGTCATAGAGTCTTGTGTGATTCCCACCGTGCTTTGATTTCCACTTTACCATGTTCAAGAGAACGTGCATAACGGTGGCTTTTGGGTACAGTCCCAAATCATATGGAGGCAATGAGCGATAGGAGGGGTTTCGTCTCTCCCGGTATTGGGGGTTGATGTTGCGCTGTGTTCGATTGGCTATAACTGGAAGTCCCTGGCCAGGGCTGATATGGAGATATACTGGTAAGTGTTATCAGTAGTTTCTCGACCCGTTATGAGCCTCACATCGACACGACTTATTGGTTACTAGGGTCTGACGTTTACCACCTCTGGATATGCGACATATCAGACGAAGAGACCGGACTGTAGGTAGTGTTACTGATTGGATTTACAAGAGTTAGAGCAGAATTGCTTGTTGATCTTCTGGTCGCTCAATACCCGGGTGGCCGTTACGTTTAGCTGACCGCTTGCGGCTTGTTGGTGTTTGATGTGATCGTCACCTACTGTCGGCGTATTGACGAGTCTTTAGAGTCCTACATAGAGGTTTCCTGGCTTAGGCAAAATGGAGTAGGAGCACATATGTGATATATGCGGGATCGAGATTGATACGAGTATGTGATACCGTATTCTATTCTCACGATATATGATATCGGCCAGTTATATGTGATATAGCCGGGTTATCGGATCAAGTGTTGATTCGATGAAATAATATATATATATATATATATATATTATATGCTCACTTAAATATTTATTATTCTCACTTATGATGCATTTAACATATACGTGATATATGTTTATTGTATTGTTTTCTTTTGTTACGTAAATATTATATATGTGATATATAATATTTTGACATGCTAGGTTATACATGCAACAAGGATGTATAAGAATTATACCATGCTACATATAATGTTTGGGTTTAAATTCTTAAGTAATTCAAAAATGTGGAAATGAGTCATGGTGGAAGCTTCATGAAGCTTGCTGATAACCATTGACAAAGTCCACCTTTTTTGTTTTGCTTAAGATATTTTCTAACCCAACCATGACACATAGCCATGGTTAACTCTCTACAAGGGTTAGGTATTCACATATACTAACCAAGGGTTGCATTTCTAACCTTATCTCATTCATTCATCTTCTTCTTCCTCATCTCATTTTTGCTCTTTAGATTTTGAGATCAAGAAGAAAAATAGTGAGAAATTAAATACTAAAGTGAGCTAAATTCCTACTTCATCATTCTCTTCTATACTAGCCATATAGATTAAAGTGTTAGCTTCACTAATTCCATATTATTGAAGAGTGAGCTTGAGTCCGCGTTTCTTCGACATAGATCATCACAGACTTTGAAGACTTCAAGCAAGGATGCATCGTACATCTTGTGGAGCCTCTTAAGAGTTCGGGAGCTCATGGATCGCAGCGAAGAGACCACTACTCGGAACTTTTGAAGTGAAGGAACGGACTACAAAGGTTTTAATCCCTACACTTAGATGTAAAGTTGTTTACATGTAAAGTTAACCCTAATTCTCTAGTTCGATTACTTGGTTGGTTTTTTTAACACCCTAAAACTTTAATATAGCATGTTTGATACTTGCCAAAACCTTGCTAAGGTGCTAAGCTAACCCTACAGTGGTATCAGAGCCAAGCTAGAGCATTAGACGTTGTCTAGACGAAGTTAGAATTCCGATCGAACTCCGAATAGCCGAAATGGACCCCCTCTCTGGAAATTTTTCAAAAAGTTGGATTTTTCCATGTTAAAAATATTCATAAAATCATGCAGGGAATTCTATAGACACACCTGAAGAACGAAACCCTAACTCGTCTAAGTGACCGCGGATCCACGGCCAAAACATGGTTTTGGCTGCGGATCCACGGCACCACTTGAGAGGCTTGGATCGGGCCCTTCAGCTGTAGGTTTGTAGGAACTGTGGTATGTCTCAGGTTAACTTTAACAGTGCTCAAGTGTTGAGCTCTCTGGGAAATTTTGGGAATTTGTTGAATCGATCGAATTGTCTAACTTCGCCTAGCTATCTGTGAATGTGATACAATATGTGGAATTCATATAGTTAGGCATGAAATCCGTAATATGTGATATTTCGGGTCTATGATGTCTAAGGTGATTCTGGATTCCAAATGTTGTAGTTTTACATTTTCTTTTCTGCGACCGTAAGTGTAATATGTGATGTATCGCCGGTTTCGTTGCTATACATCAACGACAATTGGGATACGCATATTTACTTACGTTGATGACATGTGATGTTATGTTTTACTGTGATATATTATATTGGATCGTCGTGATTAGAATAGCCGGGGGTTTTATGAAAGATAAGAGTTTTTATTTTCATTCATGTAAAATTCATTGTATGTAATATTCTTTTATTGGGGGCACTTCCGGGTTGAAAATGATGTCACCATTGTTGTATATTATTTACTTTTCCACATTAGAATAGACCCAAGGCGGGGAGCACAAGTAACCGGGTTCTAGATTCCAGTGGGAGACCAACTCGAGGAGTTGAGTCTGGGTCTCCTAACTCTAGAATTGGTAGGGTTACTTGCCGCTCTCGTAGGGGTCTAGGGATGTGGGTTTGGCTATTCATCACGACCGTGGAATCCGCATTTTTACTGGCTTAAATAAAACACGGAATTCCTAGTATATCCAATATTTCACATGTGATTCTTCTGCTGCTGATATTCTGTGATGTGATCATTTTATATGCGTGAGACGAATGCTTATACTATACTATATATATATATAAATATTATTGCTTTCGTTTCTTCTGTGATGCTCAGGAAGTATAAATGATGGGAATTCATTAATGAGATTAATGAAAGGAAAAGAAATCTAAAAGATGTTGTAGAATCAAATTTTCAAAAAGGGTAGCTATAGTTTTTGCTTTGCATAGCGGTATTCCTTGTAGATTATCCAGCACCTTATTTGATAAGGAAAGAGACGAGGTTCCTTCACTGGGAGTGACATCTTTAGCGAAACTAGCAGATGCTGCAACTCACTCGGTTATGTTTTTGATTGCTTCTATAGTTCTTGCTTTGCATAGTGTTCATATCAGATTTTTGCATTTTCATACCGCCCAATTTTTATCACATTGCATATCCGTAGATACTCTTGAGCCGTGTTTGCTAGTCAATTACAGGATACAGGTTCTCGGTTCCAAAACGGTGAAATTCATGGAAAACACGACAAAATCCGGGTTCCTGCCAACCACAGATAAAACACGGTCTCCGCTCTTCATCCGTATGTTGCCAAATACCGGTTTAGGAAGACAAAATGTCAAATCAATGTCACCTTCATGCACAAAGCACAAAGGCAACACCAAACCCAAGAGATCTACGCGGAGCTCGAGGCAATCAACCACAAAAAGTCCACCTTTGCTTAATAGAAATTCTGGAAGAATTGGGAAAGAATTATCAGAAAATACACACACCAGACAAGAGGGGACAGGAGAACAGGAAACGTGCACAGAAGACCTAACCCTAAGTCGACAAGAGGGGCGCGGATCCGCGGCCATAGGGGGCTATAGGCGGCGGATCCGCGGCCGTACAGGCAGGTCAGAGCATGGGCTTTTGGGGGCAGTTTAGTCATTGCATCAGGGTTCTGTTGGTTGCCCTAGGGTTTCCTTTCTTGGCCTATAAATAGTCCAGAATTTTGAGAAGGAATGGTCAATTTTTGTATTCTCATTTTTTGCCAAGTTTTAGTCTTGTTCTTCTTCCTCTTCTCACCTCTTCTCCAATCAAACTTGTAGTGAGCTTTTGAGTGAAGAGTGATGAATAAAGAAGACCTTTTTATCATGCTTGTCTCTTTCTTTTACTTGTTGTAATGTATTGTAATTTTAATTGTTAAGTAGTTGTTGTTATTTGTTCGATTGTTCCTTTCTTCTCTCTTTTCCTTTATCCTTCATATGACAATGATACTTACGCTCGATCCTCGCCAAGGTGAGGTCGCAAATAGTTAGTCGTATTCTTCTAACCTCCTTCTTTCTATCTTCCTCTTTGTTTTGTTTTATTTTTCCGTATTATGATGTGTGAGTAGTTCATTCTTGTTAGGGTAGGATAAGGGAAGTTTGAGAGAAGGAAATCTCTCTCACTCTTTCCTTGCCCAACAGCTTAAATCGACTCCCGTTAATTGAACCACAATCCGCTCCTTACGGCACCCTATCCTACATGATAGCGGTGATTCCGTAGTGAGACCGGTTGTGGTTGGATTAACCGGAGGTTATGGCTAAGAGCCAAGAACGGACGGACAAGCACCAAAAAGAAGACTTATGCGTTGGAAAGCCTAGCTTATACTCGCAAAGTCCTTCCTAGTCGTGCTAATCCCCGTTGTTGCCGATTACCGTAACACGATATTAAGAGGGGCAACGAAAGATGTGGAGACTCCTAACTCAAACTAACCTAATCCTAACCCTAACATGCTCTCTTTAAATATCAACTCAACACTTAGATAACTACAAACAAAATCTGAACAACCGGACTTAACTCGTCGAAAAACACATAGAAAAAGATTCCCATCTCCCTGCGGACGACCCGTACTCAACCGGCTAGCTACGTGCGAAACCGTCTTGATTGCGGTATTTAAACTTAAACTTGAACACGCTCGTATCCTATCAATCAAATGGCGCCGTTGCCGGGGATCCAGTAGTTTATTTCCTTGTGTAATTTCGGGTTAATTTGTAAGTATAAAAAAAAAAAAAACGAAAAAAAAAATATACTTTGTAAAAGAAACCATCTTGTTATTCTTGATTAGTTTTTGTGCAAGTGTGCAGGAAATACGAAGCTCAAGATCGACGCCAAAGACGTTGGAAATACGGAGTTCAAGTACAGTGCCAAAGACGTGGGAAGATAGACCCACATTTTCGCGGCTACACCGCGACGGACAAAAACGAAGCATCCGGTCTACGGTAAAAATCTGGAGTAGATACAGTGAGCAACTCAGCATTCCACACATCCAGAAAAACAGAGGACACCAAACAGAGCCCACACCAGAAAATTGATGGCCCAATACCCACTTCCTGCCGCGGATCCGCGGCAATAGAGGGGAATAAGCGGCGGATCCGCGGCCACTTGGTGGCTTCAGAGCCCCAAAAATCTCTGTAAGTTCCCTGTTCTTCTCCCCTCTCCTCTGGACTCCACTGAATTGTGTTTTCTGCAGGCTTCTTTGCGCAAATTCTTCTCCCCCTTCCAATAAACTGTTCTTGTGCAGGATTCTTTGCGCCGCAAATAAAAATTGTTTGCAGTTGATTTGTTACTGCTTTGCATTTCTTTAATACGGACTTAAGGGGCTTGAAACCAATTCAGATTGGGTGGGGATTTCATCACCCTTCCCAGGACCCCGGAAATCACTAAAGCATATGCATTGTCCATTGTAAATTAAAAAAATACTAGACTTCAGCCCTAAGGACTTCGCGCTCATTAGGAGAAGATAAACCTTGTTTAGAACCTTGCTTAACCGTATATTGTTTACGGGGTGTCTAGGAAAGTGTTAAAGGCGCAACCGCCGAAAGAGAAAGGGTTATTTAATTAAGGAACTTCGCGAAAGCGTTGGACAACCTCCCCTTATCTCTGCACTTACCTGGCCTCATGATCAGTGTATTTTTAAGCCTGTTTCTCGACACTGTTTAACTTCGACAATCAAGTTCAGGAGCAGGTCTAGTAGACCTAGGTTACCCTAGATCTAGGTGTGATTGTGCATATCTTGTTTGTGATTGCTTAAGCCGTATTTCCGTACATATTTCTGTAAATCTCTTTCTAAAAACAAAAAAAAAAGAAAAAAATCAAAAACTTTTATAAAAACTTGCCCTTTTGTCGCCAAATCCATTTTCACCCAACACCCATCGCCTTTCTTCATTGACGTTTTCTTACCCTCACCTTCTCCGCTTTGACTATACTAAACTCGTTTAGTGTATGTCCGCTTGGACTCGGGACACTAGCGCCCGTCTAGTCCGCGTTACGTTAGTCGCGACCGACTACGCGATCGACTCCGAAGTCGATACTCCGTCCACTCCTCTTTCACCCCTTCCTTTGCCGGCCAACTCCGACGTTGACCGGAATTCTGTTCATACATCTTCACCTTCACCTTCACCAACCTCTTCTTCCGCGATGTCGGGATTTAATCCGAACATCTCTTTGACCACCGCTGGATTGGCTCCACCTCCTACGGAGACCAATATTCCACCACCTCCGCCTGTTGTAGCGCCGCAGCGAATTGCGCTCCAGGATCGTTTCTACCCCACCCGTTCTGCACTTCCCACCTGCCTTTCTCTTCCTCCGGCCAATAAGGACAACTTTGAAATTAAGCCCCATTTCATCAACATGCTTCCACGTTTTCATGGGCTTGAATCTGAAGATGCCTATATCTTCATTAACAAATTTCAAAATGTCTGTGCCATGATGAAAACAACCCAGTTGTCGGACGATGCTATACGTCTACGGGTCATTCCATTCACTTTATGCGATCTCGCAGAAAAATGGCTGTATAGCACCGCTTCCCACTCAATCACCAGCTGGGACGAGTTTGTTAAAGCGTTTCTGAAAAAATTCTACCCAAATCATAAAACCGCAAGAATTCGAAATGAGATCAACCAATTCTCCCAGCTTCCTTCTGAACCCTTCTGGAAGTGCTTTGACCGATACAAAGACCTTCTTGTTCAGTGTCCTCACCACGGTATAGAGAAATGGCAGCTCTGCCAAACCTTATACGAGGGACTGAACCCAGCAACGAAGCAGTTGCTGGAAACCATCTGTCAGGGCCACTTCCTATCCAAATCTGACGAGGAAGCGTGGCAGTTCTTTGACGATCTTGCGGAGCAAACGCTACAGTGGGAGAGCACTAGACCGACTTCTTCTTCTTCTACCTCCACTTCTACCGGTCAGTCTAGGGTAGGAATCCACCAACTCGATGTCTCTATTGCGATGAAAGCTGAAATGGCTGCAATAACACGAAAGCTTGAAGCGATAGAGAGCAAATTTTCTGCTCCTGCCCCCACACCTGTTCTCCCCCTTCGTACCATCTGCGCTTGTTGTTCCGATCCTTCCCACTTGACCGAAGAGTGTCCTTACAATCCACCCTCGCAAGGACAGGATCAGGTTAATGCTGCCTTCCAGCAAAGACCGAGGAATGATCCATACTCTTCCACCTACAATCCCGGTTGGAGGAACCACCCCAATTTCGCCTGGAATCAGAATCAGAATCAATTCCAGGGAAACAATTTCCAAAGGGCCCCTCCGCCGCAACAACAAGCGCAGCAACAAACTCAGTATCAGCAGCCCTTCCAACCCCAACCCTTCCAAAACCAGACGAACAACTTTGCACCGAACAACTCTTTTCCACCAAACAATTTTGTTCCGTCAAACACTGATAAGGTTTCCTCGCTCGAGCGAAGTCTGGAGGCGTTTGTTAAACAATCGACTCAATCCACCGCCAACATCCAGTCTTCGATTCAATCTTTAGTGCAACACACTGCCGCACACGGGCAAAGCATCAAGACCATCGAGGCCCAGATTGCACAGCTGAACGCGGCCTTGAGCGAGCGAGAGAAGGGGAAGCTCCCGTCCCAGCCACTTCCAAATCCCGGCCACCCACATAATGCACATGTTGCTCTTGAACAACAAAACCATAATGTGAGTGCCGTGACCACACTGAGATCAGGGAGGGTGCTGCAAAACAACATTGGCAAACGGATCAACGATGACACCCCGGCCGCTGCTTCTTCTTCTTCTTCTCCTGCTTCTTCTTCTTCGTCTTCTAAGCCTATTCTCCGTTCTTCACAAGGCTCTCCCTCTTCTTCTTCTGCTCTGAACGGACCCACTTCTCACTCCACGAAAACACCTATTCTGGGATCCGTTCCAACTCCAAAATCTCCTCCTCCAGCATTAGACTCAACCAATTTTCAAAATGTTCCATTTCCAAACCGGTTGAGATCTAACAAACAAAATCCACAAATGGAGAAGATTTTGGAGTTATTCAAGCAAGTTAACATTAACATTCCTCTTTTAGATGCTGTCCAACAAGTCCCGTCTTACGCGAAAATCTTAAAGGACTTGTGCACGAAAAAGAGGAAGTCTCAGGTACCCAAGAAAGTTTTCTTGGCTAGTGCTGTGAGTGATGCCCTTACCCAATCTTTACCACAAAAACGGAAGGACCCTGGCTGTCCTACGATTTCAATTACTATTGGGGATAAGAACATCAACCGCGCACTATTAGATCTTGGTGCCAGTGTTAACTTGCTCCCGTATTCAGTATACGAGCAATTAGGCGTCGGAGAGCTGAAACCCACACACTGCACTCTCCAGATGGCCGACCGATCAATCACCCATCCTAGGGGTGAGCTAGAGGATGTGTTAATAAAAGTCGGGGACTTCATATTCCCCGTTGACTTCATTGTCTTAGATACACAGCCTGTAGCTAACCCCCGGAATCAAATTCCGGTGATACTCGGTCGCCCATTTCTCGCAACCTCAAATGCTGTGATCAATTGTCGCAATGGTTCGATGAACCTCTCTTTTGGAAATATGACAATTGAACTCAACATTTTTAGGTTGGGGAATCAGCCCGCCGAACCTAATGCTCATATACTGGATGTCTGCTCGATCCAGGAGATCACCCCCGAAGAGTGTGAATTCGAGGAGTTTCTGTTTGAACACGATAATCTTGACGCCACTAGTGCGTTTCTCTTCGAACCTGCTGCTGCTTCTGCGCCCGACAACGAATACGAGTGTTTCACATTCTTGAACGATCTTAGCCGCGCACAACCCGAGTTTGAATCTTTCGACTTTTCGGATGAGTTACCTGAACCATCCGACTCGGTTGCCTACACTCGTTTTGAACCTTTGCTGGAGTCCTTTGAGTTCGAGACCCTTGCACCAGTCTTGCCTTCCATCATTTCACCTCCAACGCTCGAACTCAAGCCGTTGCCGTCTCACCTTAAGTATGCTTACTTAGGTGAGAACGAGACCCTCCCTGTCATCATTTCGGCGTCTCTAGCTCCAGAGCAAGAGAAAGCCCTTCTCGCGGTCTTGCACAGCAACAGGCAAGCTTTTGGCTGGTCCATGGCGGACATCAAGGGGATTAGTCCCCTGATCGTTGAGCATCATATTCATCTGATGGATGATGCCAAACCAGCCCGGGATCCACAAAGACGTCTTAATCCAGTCATGAAGGAGGCTGTGAAGAAGGAGATCGTCAAATGTCTAGATAGTGGTATCATTTACCCTATCTCTGATAGCCAGTGGGTTAGCCCCATTCATGTTGTCCCCAAGAAGTCGGGCATCACGGTCATAACCAACGAGGCGAATGTGTTAATCCCTACTCGCACCCAAACTGGGTGGCGAGTTTGCATTAATTACAGAAAACTCAACGCTGCAACGCGGAAAGACCACTTTCCGCTACCTTTCATTGACCAGATGCTGGAACGATTGGCCGGACATGAGTACTATTGTTTTCTTGATGGCTACTCTGGCTATAATCAAATTCCCATCGCCGAAAAAGACCAGGACAAGACCACTTTCACTTGTCCTTTCGGCACATTTGCATATCGACGCATGCCCTTTGGGTTATGCAATGCGCCCGCTACCTTCCAGCGGTGTATGATGGGAATTTTCTCGGACATGGTGGAAAAATTTCTGGAGATTTTCATGGATGACTTCTCCATCTTCGGCGACTCCTTTGACAAGTGTTTGCTGCATCTTGACGCTGTCCTTACCCGATGTAAGGACAAGAATCTCACTTTAAACTGGGAGAAATGCCACTTCATGGTGCGCGAAGGTATTGTCTTAGGACATATCATCTCGCAAAATGGCATAGAGGTTGACAAAGCAAAGATTGAGGTCATTTCCAATCTGCCTCCTCCCCGTTGCGTCAGAGATATCCGAGCCTTCCTTGGCCATGCCGGTTTCTATAGACGGTTTATCAAGGACTTTAGCAAGATTGCTAGGCCCTTGACTCTTTGCTGGCCAAGGATACACCATTCGACTTCAACTCGAGCTGTGTGACTGCATTCGAGTCACTGAAACGCTCACTCACTTCTGCTCCCGTTCTCTCCTCACCTGACTGGACGCACCCATTCGAGATTATGTGCGATGCATCCGACTTTGCCATCGGTGCTGTCCTTGGACAGCACATCAACAAGATGCCGCATGTAATCTATTACGCGAGCCGAACCCTGAACGACGCCCAACTCAATTATACAACGACTGAGAAGGAATTCTTAGCTGTTGTATTTGCTCTAGAAAAGTTCAGGCCCTACCTCATCGGCTCTCCAGTCATTGTCTACACGGACCATTCAGCTTTGCGCCATCTTTTTGTGAAGAAAGATGCAAAATCTCAGTTAATCCGTTGGATCCTCTTGCTTCAAGAGTTTGACCTTGTCATTAAGGACAAACGAGGATGTGAAAACGTGGTTGCCGACCATCTCTCACGACTTCCTTCTTCGCCTTCACTTCCAATTCCGATCAATGACGTTTTCCCGGATGAACAGCTCTTGGCAGTATCGTGCGAACCCTGGTTCGCAGATATTGTGAACTATTTGGCCACGGGATTACTACCGACCGAATGGTCAAGTCAGGACAGACTTCGCTTCTTATCCCAAGTAAAACACTTTTACTGGGATGAACCCTACTTGTTCAAGTACTGTCCCGACCAGATTATTCGTCGGTGTGTCCCGGATGAGGAATTCAAGAGTGTGCTGTCCTTTTGCCACGATCAAGCGTGTGGCGGGCATTTTGGGCCCAGAAAGACAGCTGAGAAGATCTTGCAATGTGGTTTCTACTGGCCACAACTTTTCAAAGACGCTCACGATTATTGCAAGACTTGCTCCCGGTGCCAACACATGGGCCGGATATCCCGGAGGAACGAGATGCCGCTCCAACCGATCTTGGTTGTGGAGATTTTCGATGTTTGGGGGATAGACTTCATGGGGCTGTTTCCCAGCTCTTTTGGGAACTTGTACATCCTTCTAGCTGTTGATTACGTCTCTAAATGGGTCGAGGCTGTGCCCAGCCGGACTAACGACAACAAGGTTGTCGTTAGGTTCCTTAAAGAAAACATTTTCTCCCGGTTTGGGCACCCCCGAGCGATCATTAGCGACAATGGAAGTCATTTCTGCAATAGGACTTTCGAGGCCTTGATGCGGAAATACTCCATTAATCATAAGCTCTCTACGCCCTACCACCCCCAAACCTGCGGGCATGCCGAAGTTTCAAATCGGCAAATCAAGCAGATACTGGAGAAGACGGTTTCCAAGAACCGTAAGGATTGGTCTCTGAAACTCTCTGATGCCCTTTGGGCATTTAGAACCGCATATAAGACCGACCTTGGCATGTCTCCCTATCGGCTTGTGTACGGAAAAGCCTGCCACCTTCCTGTCGAAATCGAGCATCGCGCGTTTTGGGCGATAAAGGAGCTGAATCTGTCTCTTGAGGATGCGGGCAACCATCGGAAGCTGCAGCTGAACGAACTGAACGAGCTTAGGGATGAGGCTTACGATAACGCGGTTGTCGTTAAGAATCGAACGAAGGTGTTTCATGATAAACACCTTTTGCGCAAAACCTTCGTACCTGGTCAACAGGTACTACTTTACGACACCCGACTTCACTTCCATCCTGGAAAGCTCAGATCTCGCTGGAAGGGGCCGTATTTTGTGCGGAATGTGTATCCGCAGGGCGCTCTGGATTTGGAAAATCCAAAGGACGGTTCACTCTTCAAAGTTAACGGACACCGATGCAAACCGTACCTTAGCGCCGAACCAACAGAGGAGCTCTTGTTCTTACAGGAGCCGGTTTATCCTGAATGATCTTCCTCTGCCTACCTCCAAACTTCGGTTATCCAGCCAAGAACAGTGGACACTGTTCCAAATAAGTTTGGGGGTATGTACAAACCATTTTTGTATATATTTGTGTATATTCTTTTTTTTTTAAAAACAAAAACAAATAAAAATTTGTGTATCACTAACCGACAATTTTGACCCTTCAAATAATCTCTTCATGCAATGACAGTGAGGACACTGTCCAGTTTAAGTTTGGGGGTACGCTCGGTACGCATTTCTTACCTTCGCATTCATATGTATATTTTGCATCTGCATATTAAAATCCATAAAATCCATAAAAATTTAAAAATTTTCCAAAAAATATAAAAACTTTTTTGTCAAGTTAGCTTGTGGAAGAACTCTGATTCAACATTCGACGGTTTTTGTTTGAAAAAATAGGAATAACTAAATCTTATGTTTGGATTTTGAAAACCTGAAAGATAACTCTCCTTTGATGTTAACTATAGCTGATATACGTCTTTACATCACACTACACGTGTCGTAAGATTTTGGGAATTAGATGACAAGTCTTTCATGTTTAAACTTTTAAACAGATAAATGATTTTCTGAGGATCAAATAGGTTTGTTCTGAAATAAGTAATGTCAAGAATAGTTTATGAAGTAAAGCGAATATGAAGGAATGTTATTGATGCCGTAATTGGAGCTAAGTCGGAAAAATAACCCATCTAAAACTTGATTGGAATGATTACACACCAAACCCACCAAACACGTCTTTTATCCAAAAAATATTTGAGCTACCGGTTATATCTCCGTTCGTATTAAATCATCTGATTTTCACGACAAACTGTCTTTTGTTTTTGGACCTAGGTAACTTGAGTAATTAAGTCCGCTGGGGTGTTTCTACACCTAATGCCCTAAAACCAACTGGTTTGGGTGCATTGGCCCAAAGCTCGCTAAGAAGCCTAGAAAGTCCAGTTTAAAACAAAGTCAAGCAAGTGTTCTCTCCGAGTTAAAATTCCTAACGGTTCTTTGTGTGAGAATAATCTTGATAAAAGACAGGCTTTTATAAATTTTTTTTTTAACGGAGATATGAAGGTTTTATTCTATGATAAATACTATTGCACGTTCACAGAGGTGTGTATGAAATGAAAACAAGAAAAAGGTGGAGTGAAAAATACGACTTAGTTTCCTGTTAAGGAAGATAGAAATTCTGAAGTTGAAACCTTACTGGAAAACGAAACTTAAAAAATGCTTAACTCTTTATAAAACTTATAGGATCCTTTTAAAATTGTTACCCGGGCTTTATTGTGCGACATGATGACTTTAATCGATCCTTCTGGAACTTAACGACCCTATTTGCACTGCACGTAAAGACATATAAAATCTGTAGTTAAATAAGAAGCGAGGTGTGAAAAATAAAGGTTCGATAGTCTAGACTTAGGATTATAGAATTGTTATTTTCTAAAACAAAACTTTAGGGTTTGAAACTTAGTCATTTTTACAAACCAACTTGACCGGATTTTGTGGGTAGTATCCGCTGAAAACCCTCAGGAGACAACACTTCTCCTACTAGGGACACCTAGAGGTTTAACGGCTTGTTGCACATGCTCAGTGCAATCACGTTCCCTGCGAAAATGAGGTTAGGAAATTACTTGGTGAATAAATGGACTTTGCTCGGGACGAGCAAATGATAAGTTTGGGGGTATTTGTTCATATCAGATTTTTGCATTTTCATACCGCCCAATTTTTATCACATTGCATATCCGTAGATACTCTTGAGCCGTGTTTGCTAGTCAATTACAGGATACAGGTTCTCGGTTCCAAAACGGTGAAATTCATGGAAAACACGACAAAATCCGGGTTCCTGCCAACCACAGATAAAACACGGTCTCCGCTCTTCATCCGTATGTTACCAAATACCGGTTTAGGAAGACAAAATGTCAAATCAATGTCACCTTCATGCACAAAGCACAAAGGCAACACCAAACCCAAGAGATCTACGCGGAGCTCGAGGCAATCAACCACAAAAAGTCCACCTTTGCTTAATAGAAATTCTGGAAGAATTGGGAAAGAATTATCAGAAAATACACACACCAGACAAGAGGGGACAGGAGAACAGGAAACGTGCACAGAAGACCTAACCCTAAGTCGACAAGAGGGGCGCGGATCCGCGGCCATAGGGGGCTATAGGCGGCGGATCCGCGGCCGTACAGGCAGGTCAGAGCATGGGCTTTTGGGGGCAGTTTGGTCATTGCATCAGGGTTCTGTTGGTTGCCCTAGGGTTTCCTTTCTTGGCCTATAAATAGTCCAGAATTTTGAGAAGGAATGGTCAATTTTTGTATTCTCATTTTTTGCCAAGTTTTAGTCTTGTTCTTCTTCCTCTTCTCACCTCTTCTCCAATCAAACTTGTAGTGAGCTTTTGAGTGAAGAGTGATGAATAAAGAAGACCTTTTTATCATGCTTGTCTCTTTCTTTTACTTGTTGTAATGTATTGTAATTTTAATTGTTAAGTAGTTGTTGTTATTTGTTCGATTGTTCCTTTCTTCTCTCTTTTCCTTTATCCTTCATATGACAATGATACTTACGCTCGATCCTCGCCAAGGTGAGGTCGCAAATAGTTAGTCGTATTCTTCTAACCTCCTTCTTTCTATCTTCCTCTTTGTTTTGTTTTATTTTTCCGTATTATGATGTGTGAGTAGTTCATTCTTGTTAGGGTAGGATAAGGGAAGTTTGAGAGAAGGAAATCTCTCTCACTCTTTCCTTGCCCAACAGCTTAAATCGACTCCCGTTAATTGAACCACAATCCGCTCCTTACGGCACCCTATCCTACATGATAGCGGTGATTCCGTAGTGAGACCGGTTGTGGTTGGATTAACCGGAGGTTATGGCTAAGAGCCAAGAACGGACGGACAAGCACCAAAAAGAAGACTTATGCGTTGGAAAGCCTAGCTTATACTCGCAAAGTCCTTCCTAGTCGTGCTAATCCCCGTTGTTGCCGATTACCGTAACACGATATTAAGAGGGGCAACGAAAGATGTGGAGACTCCTAACTCAAACTAACCTAATCCTAACCCTAACATGCTCTCTTTAAATATCAACTCAACACTTAGATAACTACAAACAAAATCTGAACAACCGGACTTAACTCGTCGAAAAACACATAGAAAAAGATTCCCATCTCCCTGCGGACGACCCGTACTCAACCGGCTAGCTACGTGCGAAACCGTCTTGATTGCGGTATTTAAACTTAAACTTGAACACGCTCGTATCCTATCAATCACATAGCGGTATTCCTTGTAGAATATCCAGCACCTTATTCGATAAGGAAAGAGCCGAGATCCCTTCACCGGGAGTGACCTCTTTAGCAAAACTAGTAAAATCCTAAAAAACACACCTTTTCAAAATCAATTATTTCTACAACGATATCAAGTTCATTACGCAAAAGGTTTTCATAAAAACCTGTCGTAGCCTTCCGTCATTTCAGATAAAGACTATTTAGTATTCGTGCTGCGTTTGTTGGCCTTTGTCAAGGCGTAGTGTACGGTTGCTGACTAGTACTTGTCTGTTTAAGCATGTGATGCGATTGGATTAGGGTAGTCGTACGACCTTATTGGCCTTTGTCAAGGGTTGTACGGGTGGGGTTAATTCAAATCAGGAAATGACGGGTTGAACTTGACTATCATCCTATGGTTTGTTGGCCTTTGTCAAGGTCATAGGGGGTTAGGGCAAAAGTACTATCGGGGATTTCAAGTGTTGAAATTTGCAATGAGATTGCATACCTTCTATGAGATAGTTGGATCCCGATACTCACTGCGAGCAAAAGTTGCTCCTGGAAGAGTTTTACACTTTACAATTAGCTAACCCATTAGGTGTCTAGAAAGGTGTTAATGGGGCTACCCCTAAGGGAAATCGAGGTCTATCTTAATTAGGTCCGTGTGAAAGTACAGGGAACCTCCCTCAAAGTACCGGCACTGGCCTGGCTAAACGGTTAGCGAAGTTATAGACTGTAATTAATCCCGGCTAGTCTTTCCTTTTTAAGGTTTTTTCAAGGAAGATTTGATCAAAACAGTGGGAGCCATCCTGATTAGATAAGATAATAACCAATCTAATCTTGCAAGAGCATATGCTAAAGTGTTTCCTTCTCTCTCTCTCCAGATAGCGACCATGTCAGGCCTTAATCAAGATAATAATATAGATGTATTGACCGAACCCACTTATTATACTGAGCAGGGGAACGCTGGTTCCGTTTTTTCTTATAATTGTTATAAGACTGAACAGAAAATAGGGAAATATCCGGATTTACACGCCGCCCAAACGAAGAATAAGCATAATGATGCATCTTCTTCAGGTGTGTTTGTTATTGAGAACTGTTTCTCAGTTCACTCTACGTCCTGGGCATTAGATACCGGATCAGGATCCCATATATACAATATGTTGCATGGGCTAAGAAAAGGTAGAGAACTAGGAAAAGATGATCATTCCATAAGAGTAAGGAATGGTGCAAATGTTGCAGCCAAAGCAGTTGGCGAATATCATCTTGTATTACCAAATGGTAATACATTGATTCTGAATGAAAGCTATTACATACCGAACCTGATATGCAATCTTATATCAGTTTCTTTATTAAGTAAAGAAGGATATAATTTTGTAATTCAGGATGATGTTATGAACATCTTTCTAAATCAAAAGTTGATTGGATCAGGCTCGTTA
Source organism: Agapanthus africanus (assembly GCA_030015575.1). Taxonomy (NCBI): domain Eukaryota; kingdom Viridiplantae; phylum Streptophyta; class Magnoliopsida; order Asparagales; family Amaryllidaceae; genus Agapanthus; species Agapanthus africanus. The sequence continues at coordinate 494,513,190 of CM057348.1, read as the reverse complement.
CATAATGGCATATACATTCTAAATCAAACCACAGTTCTTAATGTACAAAACACTCTCAAGAGGAAGAGTTCAAAAATGAACGAATCTTTCTTGTGGTATTGTAGACTTGGTCATATCAATGTGACACGACTGGCTAAGTTGCATAAGGATGGATATTTGGATTCGTTCGAATTATCATCTTATGAAACTGGTCATTCATATCTCAAAGGAAAGATGACCAAAACTCCGTTTAGTGGACACGGAGAAAGAGTTACGGAACTCTTGGGACTGATACATAGTGATGTATGCGGTCCCATGTCTACATATGCCAGGAATGGTTCCTCGTACTTCATTACATTCACTGACAATCTCTTAAGATACGGACATGTGTTCCTGTTGAAACACAAGTCTAAAAATTTTGAGAAATTCAAAGAATATAAGCACGAAGTCGAGAACCAAACGGGTAAAAGTATTAAGATCCTTCGATCTGATCGAGGAGGAGAATACTTGAGCAATGAGTTTCTGGACTATCTAAAAGAGAATGGGATTCTCTCTCAGCTTACTCCTCCATATACACCACAGCACAACGGTGTATCAGAATGGAGGAATCGCACCCTATTAGATATGGTGCGCTCTATGATGAGCACTGCTGAGTTACCTATTTCCTTTTGGAGTTATGCGCTTGAGACAGCTGCATATCTATTGAATCAGGTTCCGTCTAAATCTGTACCTACCACACCATATGAGATATGGAGTAGGAATAGACCATGTCTTAAACGTGTTAAGATATGAGGTTGTCCGGCCTATGTGAAAAGGAAAAATCCGGACAAACTCGAGGCATGTTCAGTTCTATGTAAGTTTGTGGGATATCCTAAACACTCACATGGATATCTTTTCTATCACAGCGAGGAACAAAAGGTGTTTATTTCTCGACATGCCACCTTTTTAGAAAAGGAATTTCTTGCAAAAGAAATTAGTGGCAATGAGGTAGAGCTGGAAGAAGTTCCAGCATCACAAACTACAACTGAAGATTTAGTCGAACCAGAGGATTCGATAGTTCCCGACGAACCCCAGCCACTCCGCCGATCTTGTAGGGTTCCTCATCCACTTGAGAGGGACTACGGTTTTCTAATTGATGGTGGGAGCGAGGATTGCATCATGGAAGATGATGACCCAACTAGCTTCGAGCAGGCCATCACGAGTGGTGACTCTGTGAAATGGCTGGATGCAATGCGATCTGAGATGGAATCCATGTACACCAATAAAGTATGGACATTAGAAATTGCTCCTAAAGGGGTAAAACCTATTGGGAGCAAATGGATCTTTAAGAAGAAAATTGGTGCAGATGGAAAAGTTGAGACTTTCAAAGCTAGACTTGTTGCAAAGGGTTTTCGTCAACGACCAGGTATGGATTATGACGAAACCTTTTCTCCAGTGGCTATGCTTAAGTCCATCCGGATCCTACTTGCCATTGCTGCATACCATGACTACGAAATCTGGAAAATGGATGTTAAGACCGCTTTTCTAAATGGTGATTTAGAGGAGTGCGTGTACATGACTCAGCCAGAGAGCTTCGTAGACAGTGGGAGCAGCAGAAAGGTATGCAAGCCGCTTAAATCCATCTACGGTTTAAAGGAAGTATCGTGGAGTTGGAACATCTGTTTTGATGTTGTAGTCAAAGAGTTTGACTTCATCAAGAACATAGATGAACCTTGTATATACAAGAAGGTAGCAGAGAGTAAGGCTATCTTCCTCATATTGTACGTAAATGACATACTCTTGAAAGGAAATGATGTTCCTATGTTGCATTAGGTCAAGCTCTTCTTATCACAACGATTCTCAATGAAAGATCTAGGTGATGCCTCCTGCATTTTGGGGATTAAGATCTATTGAGATAGATCTAAACGGATACTGGGATTGTCCCAATCCAGGTACATTGACACCATACTAAAGAGATTTAGTATGGAAGAATCCAAGCATGGGAATTTACCCACGATCTCTGGACTCACTCTCTCTAAAGAGATGTCTCATAAGACTGATTTGGAGAGAGCTTGCATGCAAGGGATACCCTATACTTCGGCAGTAGGCTCTATCATGTACGCGATGCTATGTACCAGACCCGATGTAGCATACTCACTAAGTGTAGTGAGTAGATATCAAGCAGATCCAAGAGAGAGTCGCTGGATAGCTGTGAAGAACATTCTCAAGTACTTGAGAAGGACTAAAGAGATGTTCTTGGTGTATGGTAATGGAGAACTCCAAGTGGAGTCCTTTATCGATTCGAGCTTCCAAAGTGATAAGGACGGCTCTAAGTCGCACTCGGGATTTGTCTTTACCCTCAATGGAGGGGCGGTATGTTGGAAGAGTTCCAAATAGGAAACCGTGGCAGACTCGACGATGGAGGCTGAATACATCGCTGCCAACGATGCTGCAAAAGAGGCTGTCTGGATAAAGAAGTTCGTAACTGAACTTGGAGTGGTTCCATCCATTGAGCATCCAATACTTTTGTATTGTGATAACAATGGAGTTGTGGCTTTGTCCAAGGAACCCAGATCCCATCAGAGATCCAGGCATATTCTGAGGCGGTATCACCTGATCCGGGAGATAGTTGATCGCCGAGAGATCGAAGTCAGAAAAGCAGATATGAAGGATAACACTGCGAATCCATTCATGAAGGCCATTCCACAGATACAATTTAAGAGACTCTTCGGGATGTTAGGTATGAGCTACAACAGCTGGCCTTAGTGCAAGTGGGAGATTGTTTGTTATGTATATGCCCTAGAGGGCATTATTGTACATATGATGTATATTATAGTGGATGCTTGGATATATATAGAGAGGACTTTCTTGCTCGATATGATAGTATGCTATCTGGTTGCTCTTTGTCTTAACATGTTAACTTATATTGGGTTACTGTCTTACTCTCACATGTTGATAAAGCCCTTAAGATATGTACTTGACTACTAGGACTATGATGCAGATCATACTAGTGGGGCCAGGGTAATCCATAAGTACATCCTATAACTGTTGCTAGTCGAGGGTGTATCGAGACAGGGCATCGATACTCCAGAGTAGACTAGCGTATGCGCATCATGACCCATATGATGAGCGATGGATGATCCCACATCCATTGGTGTGTGACATCATAGATGGTATACGGGTGCTCAGTGGAGACTGGGTACACTGAACGGACTCGCCGAGAACTCCTTGTTGGTATTATACCTATCGTCAGATATCAGTTCTTTGGTGACACTGGTACAGGTTAGTTTAGAGACCCGAGATCGTCATACAGTCTTGTGTGATTCCCACTGTGCTTTGATTTATACCTTATCACGTTCAAGAGAACATGAAAAACGGTGGCTTTTGGGTACAGTTACGAATCACATGGAGGCAATGAGCGATAGGAGGGGTTTCGTCTCTCCCGGTATTGGGGGTTGATGTTGCGCTGTGTTCGATTGGCTATAACTGGAAGTCCCTGGCCAAGGCTGATATGGAGATATACTGGTAAGTGTTATCTGTATTTTCTCGACCCGTTATGAGCCCTACATCGACACGACTTATCGGTTACTAGGGTCTGACGTTTACCACCCCTAGACTGGATATGGGACATATCAGACGAAGAGACCTGTTACTGATTGGATTTACAGGAGTTAGAGCAGACTTGCTTGTTGATATTTTGATCGCTTAATACCCGGGTGGCCGTTACGTTTAGCTGACCGCTTGCGGCTTGTTGGTGTTTGATGTGATCATCACCTACCGCCGGCGTATTGACGAGTCTTTAGAGTCCTACATAGAGGTTTCCTGGCTCAGGCAAAATGGAGTAGGAGCACATATGTGATATGTGCGGGATCAAGATTGATACGAGTATGTGATACCGTATTCTATTCTCACGATATATGATATCGGCCGGTTATATGTGATATAGCCGGGTTATCGGATCAAGTGTTGATTCGATGAAATAATATATATATATATATATAATATGTATGTATATATATATATATTATATGCTCACTTAAATATTTATTATTCTCACTTATGATGCATTTAACATATATGTGATATATGTTTATTGTATTGTTTTCTTTTGTTACATAAATATTATATATGTAATATATAATATTGTGACATGCTAGGTTATACATGCAACAAGGATGTATGAGAATTATACCATGCTACATATACTGTTTGGGTTTAAATTCTTAAGTAATTCAAAAATGTGGAAATGAGTCATGGTGGAAGCTTCATGAAGCTTGCTGATAACCATTGACAAAGTCCACCATTTTTGTTTTGCTTAAGATATTTTCTAACCCAACCATGACATATAGCCATGGTTAACTCTCTACAAGGGTTAGGTATTCATATATACTAACCAAGGGTTGCATTTCTAACCTTATCTCATTCATTCATCTTCTTCTTCCTCCTCTAATTTTTGCTCTCTACATTTTGAGATCGAGAAGAAAAATAGTGAGAAATTAAATACTAAAGTGAGCTAAATTCCTACTTCATCATCCTCTTCTATACTATCCATATGGATTAGAGTGTTAGCTTCAGTAATTCCATATTAGTGAAGAGTGAGCTTGAGTCCGTGTTTCCTTGACGTAGATCATCACAGACTTTGATGATTTCAAGCATGGATGCATCGTACATCTTGTGGAGCCTCTCAAGAGTTCGCGAGCTCATGGATCGCAGCGAAGGGACCACTACTCGGAACTTTTGAAGAGAAGGAACGAACTACAAAGGTTGTAATGCCTATCACTTAGATGTAAAGTTGTTCACATGCAAAATTAACCCTAATTCTCTAGTTCGATTACTTGGTTAGTTTATTTAGCACCCCAAAATTTTAATATAGCATGTTTGATGCTTACCAAAACCTTGCAAAGGTGCTAAGTGTAGGTCCATGTCACGCACCCCACGTGTTCGCGGGGAGGCGGAATATATGAAAAACAATTATCAAAGCTTCGTAACACGGACTTGAGTACACGGATCGTGTCTAAACCATTACTAGCAAACTACGAGAGATTTAACTACTCTGATTCAAAGTTATACCTCACGTTACTTGTCCTTCGGGTCTTCATCGCTGTCCTCCACACCTCGTAGGCTCTTTGGAACATGGGCACCCCAACGGCCTCCTCGAGTCAAAGACGATCCACGCGAGAGTCTATAGTCCGAGCTCCTATATCTAATCTGAGATAGTTTCGGCTTCTAGTTTGCTAATCTAGAAGTCCTAGAGGGTGTAGAGTATTTAGATGGATTACTTAGTCACTTTAAACCCTAGGATTCTCAACTCATGAGAGCTTTTAGGGTTTGAGGAAGAAGATGAAGACTTGAGGAGAGAGAAGTGTTTTGTGATAATGAAATGAATAATACTCATGCTAGAATCATATGAAGCATAATAATATCTCTCTTGATAATATCAAGATAATATCTAGCATGCTTCATTTAATTCTAAGTATGAATCACCTCATGAGTCATTATGCATTTAATGTAAACTACACCTCATCTTCTCCACCTCATTTAGTTTAAATCTAAAAAGAAATAAACACAAATGAGTCACCTCCTTCTAGAAACTTCCCGACAAATTACGAGACTGCCCCTCCTATCCGTATTTCCGAAAAACATGGATAATCTTTGACTGAATAAATCCACCTGTATAATACTAGAATCTGGCTTAAACCAAAGCCCGCTAGTATTATCTGCCCGATCATAGTACGTGCACAAATGTACATAAGTGATCGCGGCCCTGCCGTAAAACCATACGGCCTCTACATCTTTTGCTCGGTGCAGGGAAACTCTCTGTGTGGGACTCTAAAGACTCGACACTACGCTGGCAGTGGGTTTAACTACAGGCCGCAAGCGGTACTAGCTGTACGTAACGGTCCCCAGTACATGTCGATAAGAAGGGCGATGAGGTAACCCATCCGAACTCCTACTGAGCCTGTATGTGACAATCTCCGTACAGTCCGGTCTGTTCATCTAGGACTATCGTGTATTAGGCTTAGAGGGGCGGTAAACGTTAGACCCTTAATAGTGGTATAAGTCGTGTTGGAGTGAAGCCCATTACACCTTGAGAAACTACTGGAACCTACCAGTAAATCTCGCTTGCCCTGGTCAGGGACTTTGCGTAATGGCTCCCCATACACAGCGCGATATCAACCCCAATCCCGGGAGAGACGAATCTTGTCTAACCGCTACTGCCTCCAAATGCTTCGGGACTGCACCCAACTACTACCTGTTTGTACGACTCTTTTGAGCCGTGGTAGGGTAGTAATCTAAGTATAGTAGGAACACACCCGAGGCGAAGTAGCAGTGTCAATTCGACGGACTAAGCTATACTCATGTCACCTGGGACTGCTATCTGACGATGGGTATAAAACCAACCTGCAGTTCTCGGCGAGTCCTGTCCGGTGTACCCGTAACCTAATGAGTACCTGCATATTATCTCCAGTACGACGTACTGATGGCTGTGGGACAGACCATCTTCCCAGCTGGGATGAGAAGCATATACACCAGTCTACTCCGGAGTATCGATACCCCATCTCGATAATCCTACGACCAGGGACCTGTATAGGATGTTGCTTATAGACTACTCTGCCCCCACTAGTGTGACTGCCATCACAACGCTGGTAATCAAGCAAAGATCCTAAGGGCTCAACTAATATGTATAAGCGATATGTTAAAAGAAACATATGCACATATTAAAGTAGAAACAAACCAAGTAGCATACTACCATTTTTAGCAAGACTGTCAATACAACTGTGAATATCCCAAGCTTCCATTAAGTAATATACAAGCTAGTATGATACAGTAATGGCCTATAGGGCATAAGCACTAACAATCTCCCACTTGCACTAGGTCCATATACTGGCATATCGCAGACCTATCATCTCGAATAGCCTCTCGAGCTGCGTCTGAGGAATGGCCTTTTTGAATGGAGCAGCATTGTTATTCTCCGTATCTACTCTCTTCACCTCAATCTCCCGGCGATCCATGATCTCCCTGATCAGGTGATACCGTCTTAAGATGTGTCTGGACTTCTGATGGGATCTAGGTTCCTTCGCTAAAGCTATAGCGCCATTGTTGTCGCAATACAGAGGTATTGGATCAACACTGGTAGGAACCACCTGAAGTTCTGTGAAGAACATCTTCATCTAGACATCTTCTTTTGCAACATCACAAGCAGCTATGTACTCCGCTTCCATCGTTGAGTCAGCAACGGTGTCCTGCTTGGAACTCTTCCAACAGACCGCCCTTCCATTGAGGGTAAAGACATAACCCGACATGGACTTGGAGTCATCCTTGTCACTCTGGAAGCTAGAGTCAGCAAAGGCCTCGATCTGGAGGTCCTTTCTTCTATACACCAAGAACATCTCCTTACTCCTCCTCAAGTACTTGAGAATGTTCTTTACTGCTATCCAGTGCTTCTCCCTTAGGTTTGCCTGATACCGGCTTACAACGCTCAATGCGTATGCTACATCTGGTTTGGTACATGACATCACATACATTATAGAGCTTACCGCAGAAGCGTAGGGTATAATCGACATGCGAGCCCTTTCTAAATCAGTCTTGGGAGACATCTCTTTGGAGAGGGTGATTCTGTGACAAGCCGGTAGGTTACCGTGCTTAAAATGTTCCATACTGAATCTCTTCAATATGGTGTCTATGCACCTGGACTGCAAAAGTCCCAACATCCTCTTTGATCTATCACGATAGATCTGGATCCCCAGAATGTAGGTGGCATCACCCAGGTCCTTCATGGAGAACTTCTGTGACAAGAATCCTTTGACTAATTGTAGCATAGGAATATTATTTCCTATTAGGAGAATGCCATCCACGTACAAGATGAGGAATACTACAGCTCTCCCTACAATCTTACTATATATGCATGGTTCATCTGGATTCTTGATAAAGTCGAGTTTTTTGACAGTATCATCAAAACAGATGTTCCAACTCCGCGATGCCTGCTTTAGTCCATAAATGGACTTAAACAACTTGCACACTTTACCGCTGCTCCCACTCTGAATGAATCCCTCTGGCTGATCCATATAGACGCATTCTTCCAAATTACCATTTAGAAAAGCCGTCTTTACGTCCATCTGCCAGATCTCATAATCGTGGAAGGCGGCAATGGCAAGAAGGACCCGAATGGATTTGAGCATAGCCAGTGGAGAAAAGGTTTCATCATAGTCCAAATCAGGTCTTTGACGAAAATCCTTTGCAACAAGTCTAGCCTTATAGGTTTCAACCTGTCCATCTACACCAATCTTCTTTCTGAAGATCCATTTGCATCCTACGGGTTTTACCCCATCTGGAGCAATGTCCAAAGTCCGGACTTTGTTAGTTTACATGGACTCCATTTCGGTCCGCATTGCATCCAGCCATCTTACCGAGTCACCGCTCTGAATGGCTTGTTGGAAGCTAGTAGGGTCATCATTGTCAATGATGCAATCCTCTATGAGAAAACCGTAGTATCTCTCGGGTGGATGAGACTGCCTACTAGTTTTGCGGATAGGCGCTGGGATGTCCCTTTCTTCTGAAACTTCTGGTTCTACCATACTTTCAGTAACAGCTTGTGGTTCTGGAATTTCTTCCAGTTCTATTGCGCTCCCACTCTTCTGATTTTCTAAAAATTCAGCTTCCAAGAAGTGGGCATGACGAGAAACAAAAACCTTTTATTTCTCCGCGTAATAGAAATAATACCCCTTGGAGTTCTTTGGATATCCCACAAACTTACACTGTACTGAGCGTGCCTCGAGCTTGTCCGTATGCTGCTTTTTAACAAAAGCTGGACATCCCCATGTCCTAAAGTGTTTAAGACAGGGTTTCTTCTCACTCTACATCTGATATGGTGTGGTAGGCACAGTCTTGGTTGGAACCTGGTTCAAAAGATATGCAGCTGATTCTAGTGCATAACCCCAGAAAGATCGCGGTAACTTAGCCTTACTCATCATGGAACGAACCATATCCAATAGGGTTCGATTCCGCCTTTCTGATACACCGTTGTGTTATGGTGTGTATGGAGGAGTAAGCTGAGAGAGAATTCCATTCTCTTTTAAGTATCCCAGGAACTCGGCACTTAAGTATTCACCACCTTAATCAGATCTCAGTGTCTTGATACTTTTGCCTATCTGTTTTTCCACTTCATTCTTGTATTCTCGGAATTTCTCAAAGGCCTCGGATTTATGCTTCATCAAGAAGATATGTCCATACTTAGAGAAATCATTTGTAAAAGTAATGAAGTAGGAATAACCACCTCTTGCATGTGTAGACATTGGACCGCACACGTCATTGTGTACGAGTCCCAAGGGTTCGCTTGCTCTTACTCCGTGTCCAGTAAACGGATTCTTTGTCATCTTTCCTATGAGACAAGATTCACAAGTAGCAGAAGATTGATATTCGAACGGATTCAAATATCCTTCTCTATGTAACTTAGTCAACCATGTTTCATTGATATGACCTAGTCTACAATGCCAAAAGAAAGCCTGATTTACTTCCGGAGACTTTCTTTTAAGTGTGTTCTGGATATTGAAAACCTGAGCTTGATTTAATACGTATATACCATTATCTAATGTACCGGACCCAATCAGAACTTGATTTAGGTGGATGTTTACTACATCGCTTACGAATGTAAAATCATATCCCTCTCTCGAAAGTGAGGATACTGATATGATATTACAAGTCAAACTAGGTACATACAAACAGTTACGTAGAATCAATATCTGCCCACTTGTCAGTCCTAGGTGATATTCCCCCATGGATTTAGCGTCCATATTCATTCCGTTCGCAACTCTGATAGGCATATCACCTACCTTGATAACTCTACGATTTCTCAAAGCATGTAACGAATTACAGATATGAGATCTTGATCTGGTATCTAGTACCCAGGAAGTAGAGTTAATTGACAAACAGTTCTCAATTACAAACACACCCGAGACCGAAGCCACAACATGCTTCAAATCCTGGCTACTGGCTTCCAAAGCCCTGCAATTCTTCTGCCAATGCCCCTTCCCACAACAATAGGAACATCCCTCCTTACCTACACCAAGTCTCGTAACTTTTGCTCTTCCCTTTCCTTCTACTTTACTGACACCGTATATCGGCTTTATGGAGTTCTTATTTTTACCCTTTGCTTTCGCCTTGGATGCAGAAGAAGAAGGTCCCCCATTAAGAAGAGCGGGTGTCTCCCTGGTTTCCTTCAGGGTGTAAGTAGAGGGTAGGGACTGTGGAAATAAGTCAGCATATGATCTGTTTCCCAACGTGGTCTCCAGGTCCGTGAGCTCATCAATATAGCTAGTCATAGTAAGAACCTCGTCCCTTACAGATGACCCGACATCCAACCTCGCTTGAAACAATTCGTTCGAGGTCTCATATCTTGCGATACGAGATTGCTCTCCATATAAATATTTGTTATGGAGGAAGATGGAAACTAAGTCTATCTTCTCGTGCTGCTTCTGGTATACACCATCAACTGAAGCTAACATGAGGCACTTGGCATTCGCACTGTCCTTTTCCTTTGTCTGACGGATATCCATATCCGTGACGGTGGAAACTGGACCTGGGACGGTGGGGGCTTGAGTAGCAATAGGGTGGTCCAGCTTGTCATAGGCAATGGACATCTGGACAGACCTTTGCCAGTCATAAAAGTCAGATTCAGTTAACTTGTTATCTAGATGTAACCTAGTCATGGTCACATGGTCGCTGCAGTTGAGAGAGAGAAGAAAACACTTTAGCATGATGCTCTTGCAAGTTTAGATTGGTTTTTAGTTTATCTAAACTGGATGGCTCCCATTGTTTCTCGAATCCTTCCTCAAACCATAAAAGAAGAATTAGTTAAGACTTATCTCACCGTACAATACTTGCTTAACCGTTCAGCCAGGCTAGTGTTGGTACTTCAAGGGAGGTTTTATGACACTTTCACGAAGTTCCTTAATTAAATAACCTCTTTTCCCTGGAGGCGTAGCCCCGCTAACACTGTTCAAGACACCTACTTGGTTTATAGCATTGATCGTTAAGTGATGAATCTCCTGATAAGTAGAATATACTCATAGTAGGACCGGGATCCAAATATCATCGTGTGATAATGCTGAAGGTATCCTACCAACATTTATCAAACTCCAAATGGTATGCAACACTAGCAAGTTTCAGTTTCTTTAGAAACTCCCGATATGGATTTTTGCCACATGCTCTTATGACCTTGACTAAGGGCCAACAAATCATAAGTCACATGTCAAGTTCTACCCGTCATTATCCAGGTTGATTTGAACCCACCCGTATATACTCTTGACTAAGGGCCAACAAAGTAAATACGACTGTCCCAAACCAACGCATCTATCTATGCTACATATGAACACCCCAGCAGCTACCAATCACTATGTCTTGACTAAGGGCCAAACAAACATTGCTTGAATACTACTGACCATTCATATGAAATGACGGAGGGCTACGACCGGTTTTGGAAAAATCGTGAACGTAGTGAACTTGATATAATCGAAGCAACCTGATAGCTTTTTAAAAGGAGTGGTTAAAGCTCCGTAATTAAAAATTTTGCTTTTTTAAAATAACCGAGTGGTTTCTTTTAAATTTATTCCAATGATTCAACTTTGGTTTGTTTTCTTTGCATTAATATAATGCGTCCCATCATTTATCCTATCATTGCAGAAAACAACGAAAATACAATGTCCGCTTATGCCATCCGCATTCGCCACTGGGCCCCGTCATTCACCCGTTAGGTTACTTAACTAACGACAGAGCGGGGGCTGGGCTAGCGCGGATGCAAAACATAAGCAACGCCTACTAGATATCATATATAGATATTGTACATTCGTCAGACCCAATAATAGGCATTCCAGATCACAGATGAACATATTTGATATACTAGGAATCCGCATTTCGTTTGAGCCTGCAACAAAAGATGGATTACACGGTCGTGATGAATAGCCAAACCCCACCCTAGACCCCTACGGGTGCAGCAAACTACCCGCCTAGTACCAGAAGTGAAACAGTCTTCTTCAACGACGTGAGTAGGCCATTAAACACTTCAAAGTACCCGGTAGTTTGTGCACCCCATCTTGGATCTATCCTAGGAGCATAAAACAGTAAATGAAATAATACAACGGTGGCTACAACCTCAACCCGGATGTGCCCCGCAAAAGAATATTACAACATATTACAATTTACATCGAATGAAAGATAAAAACTCTCATCTCACATCCCCGGCTATTCATCCACGACAATCCAATGAAGTTCATATCCACATACTAAGTAACCACATTACAGAAATATGCAACCCCAAACTAACCGACATATTAGCAATTAGGGGAGGTTTACGAACACATCAAACAACACAATTAGCAAATAACTTAGAATTTTGATCGATAACCTTTTTCCGAGTCTACCCCAAATGCAAGCCAGCACTGAAATAACCTGGGTAGAAACAAAATATACAGGAAAATAGAACACCCAAAAATAAGACAAACTGTGTAAATACGAGTCAACTCGGAGTCGACTCGGCCGTGGATCCGCGGCGGATTGCACCAATCCGCCGCGCTTCCGCGGTCGTCTCACCGATTTAGCAACTCGTATTTCTCCAGTATTCTTAGAATTCACTGTTGTGAATTTTCATACCTCTGAAATAATTTTTTCGACAAGTTTAAAATTGACAGAAACTTGAGGGGTCCGGGGTTAAGTTTTCGTGTTTTCCCGACGATCGAAGTTCTAATTAGTTGCTAACAAGCTAGTAAAGTTTTAGTATGCTCTGATACCATTGTAAGTCCATGTCACGCACCCCATGTGTTCGCGGGGAGGCGGAATATATGAAAAACAATTATCAAAGTTTCGTAACACGGACTTGAGCACACGGATCGTGTCTAAACCATTACTAGCAAACTAAGATAGGTTTAACTACTCTGATTCGAAGTTATACATCATGTTACTTATCCTTCGGGTCTTCATCGCTGTCCTCCACACCTCATAGGCTCTATGGAACATGGGCACCTCAACGGCCTCCTCGAGTCAAAAGCGATCCACGCGAGAGTCTATAGTCCGAGCTCCTATCTCGAATCTGAGATAACTACAGCTTCTAGTTTGCTAATCTAGAAGTCCTAGAGGGTGTAAAGTATTTAGATGGATTACTTAGTCACTTTAAACCCTAGGATTCTCAACTTATGAGAGCTTTTAGGGTTTGAGGAAGAAGATGAAGACTTGAGGAGAGAGAAGTGTTTTGTGATAATGAAATGAATAATACTCATGCTAGAATCATATGAAGCATAATAATATGTCTCTTGATAATATCAAGATAATATCTAGCTTGCTTCATTTAATTCTAAGGATGAATCACCTCATGAGTCATTAAGCATTTAATGTAAACTACATCTCATCTCCTCCACCTCATTTAGTTTAAATCTAAAAAGAAATAAACACAAATGAGTCACCTCCTTCTAGAAGCTTCCCGACAAATTACAAGACTTCCCTTCCCATCCGTATTTCCGAAAAACAAGGATAATCTTTGACTGAATAAATCCATCTGTATAATACTAGAATCTGGCTTAAACCAAAGCCCGCTAGTATTATCTGTCCGATCATAGTACGTGCAAAAATGTACGTAAGTGATCGCGGCCGTGCCGTAAAACCATATGGCCTCTACACCTTTTGCTCGGTGCAGGGAAACTCTCTGTGTGGGACTCTAAAGACTCGACACTATGCTGGCAGTGGGTTTAACCACAGGCCGTAAGCGGTACTAGCTGTACGTAACGGTCCCCAGGTAGATGTCGATAAGAAGGACGCCCCTAAGCTAACGTTTCGCTCCTACTCCTATTTCATGAAGGGAAGGCCCCAAGCGCTAGTATTGATAGGAGTAGTCGGTGAGAAACCCATCCGAACTTCTACTGAGCGTGTATGTGACAATCACCGTACAGTCCGGTCTGTTCGTCTAAGACTATCTCATATAGGGCCTAGGGGCGGTAAACGTCAGACCCCTAATAGCGGTATAAGTCGTGTCGGAGTGAAGCCCATTACACCTTGAAAAACTACTGGAATCTACCAGTAAATCTCGCTTGTCCTGGCCAGGGACTTTGCGTAATGGCTCTCCATACACATCGCGATATCAACCCCCAATCCCTGGAGAGACGAGTCCTGTCTAACCGCTACTGCCTCTAAATGCTTCGGGACTGCACTCAACTACTACCTGTTTGCATGACTCCTTTGAGCCGTGGTAGGGTAGTAATCTAAGTATAGTGAGAACACACCGAGGCGAAGTAGCAGTGTCAAGTCGATGGACTAAGATGTAATCATGTCACCTGGGAACTGCTATCTGACGATGGGTATAAAATCAACCTGCAGTTCCTGGCGAGTCCTGTCCGGTGTACCCGTAACCTAACGAGTACCTACATACTATCTCCAGTACGATGTACTGATGGCTATAGGGCAGACCATCTCCCCAGCTGGGATGAGAAGCGTATACACCAGTTTACTCCGGAGTATCGATGCTCCATCTTGATAATCCTATGACCAGGGACCTGTATAGGATGTTTCTTATAGACTACCCAGCCCCCACTAGTGTGACTGCCATCACAATGCTGGTAATCAAGCAAAGATCTTAAGGGCTCTACTAATATGTGTAAGCGATATGTTAAAAGAAACATATGCACATATTAAAGTGGAAACAAACCAAGTAGCATACTACCATTTTTAGCAAGACTGTCAATACAACTGTGAATATCCCAAGCTTCCATTAAGTAATATACAAACTAGTATGATACAGTAATGGTCTCTAGGGCATAAACACTAACACTAAGCTAACCCTACATAAAGTGTGTAGCCTATAAAGGCAAAAATGATGAAAATATCTCAACAACTTTTTCTCTCTCTAAAAAATTAAGGTCTGTTCGTCCTTCTCCTTCCTCAAGGTTCTAAAACCTTAATCCCCTTTTCAATTAAATCAAGAATTTTACTCTTCCTTTTCCAAAAATAAATAGTTTTTCACCACAAAACCCACAAAGGGGAGCTCAGATCTTCCATTAGATCTCAAAAAGGGAAGATTTTTAAATCTCACCCCCTTTCTCCAAGATCCGGCCAACCGATATTGAGAAGAAGGAGACCTATCTCCAAAAATCTCATCTTGGGAAGATCCAGGGCCATAGGGGAGAGAAACAAATGGGCCCCCTTTGATCATTTCTAAAGATTTTTAGGAGTTTAACTCCATTAAAGATCTGTTGGAGTTCAACTCCATAAATTAATCTCTTTTTAGGAGTTTAACTCCAAAAGTCAAATCGGGAGCACAGCTTCCAGTGCAGGGACAATGTCCCTTTTCCTGCTGACACCCAGTGCCCGCGTGCCAAGAACGTGGGGCACTGGCGCCCAGCGCCCAACACCCGCATGTTAGGCACGTGTGGCGCTGGCGCTCACGCATCCTTTGGACGCCATTTCCCCATCATTTTATATACACTCCACACTAAAAATACCTCACTCGTTAGAAAAAAATTCTAACGGGGCGCTGTCCCGCACCCCGCAAGGGGGCTGCTAGCCCTCTTGACCCCCAGCCTGCTATCCGGGTAGCGGGACCCCCGTAAAAACTCTGTGGGTCCCCCGATATATCCAAAACCCCTTCAAAACACAATACTGCACACTGAGTTCGCATGACCTGTTTGACCCGTCAATCAAAGGTTCTCTCGCTCCAAAGGTGATGGGTAATTAACGGCAGCTTAGTTCGCGGTTGCCGGAGATTCGGATCCCCACAATCAATAAACCCTAGCCTACCCTAGGCAGGGGGAATCTGTAATGCGCCTGACAAGTGCGCGTGTATTCCCATCTTAATAGGGTGACGAAAAACACCGTACAGACACATTTTTGTTTTGCGTAACTGTTTTTATGTACCTAGTTTGACATATAATATCATCTCTATATCTTTACTATCTAAAAAAGCTTATGATTTTACATTTGTAAGCGATGTTGTAAACATCCATCTTAAT
The DNA here is from genome assembly GCA_030015575.1 of Agapanthus africanus. Taxonomy (NCBI): domain Eukaryota; kingdom Viridiplantae; phylum Streptophyta; class Magnoliopsida; order Asparagales; family Amaryllidaceae; genus Agapanthus; species Agapanthus africanus. The sequence goes on along the minus strand of CM057348.1, from coordinate 494,497,246 downwards.
CATGGTTTGATTGGGTCTGGTGTTAGTGTATATGCCCTAGAGGCCATTACTGTATCATACTAGTATGTATATTACTTGATGGAAGCTTGGGATATTCACAGTTGTACAGACAATCTTGCTCAATATAGTAGTATGCTACTTGGTTTGTCTCTGCTTTAATGTGTACATGTGTGTTTATTTATTATATCACCTATACGCATTAGTAGAGCCCTTAGGATCTTTGCTTGATTACCGGCGTTGTGATGGCGATCACACTCGTGGGGGCTGGGTAATCTACAAGCACATCCTTATACACGTCCCTAGTCGTGGGAGTATCGAGATAGGGCATCAATACTCCGGAGTAGACTAGCGTATGCGCTTCTCATCCCATCCTGGGAGACGGTCTGTCCCACAGCCGTCGGTACGTCGTACTTGAGATAGTATGCGGGTGCTCGTTGGGTTACGAGTACACTGGACAGGACTCGTCGGGAACTGATGGTTGGTATTATACCTATCGTCAGTTATCAGTTCCCAGGTAACATGAGTACAGCTTAGTCCGCTGACTTGATACTGTCACTTCGCCTCGAGTGTGTTCCCACTGTTCTTTGATTACTACCCTACCACGGCTCTACTGAGTCGTGCAAACAGGTAGTAGTTGGGAGCAGTCCCGAAGCACTTGGAGGCAGTGACGATTAGACAGGATTCGTCTCTCCCGGTATTGGGGGTTGACATCGCGCTGTGTCTAGGAGAGCCATTACACGAGTAGTCCCTGGCCAGGGCAAGCGAGATATACTGGTAGGTTTCCAGTGTTATCTCAGGGTGTATTGGGCTTCACTCCGACACGACTTGTACCGCTATTAGGGGACTGACGTTTACCGCCCCCCTAGGCCCGCCATGCGATGTATCAGACGAACAGACCGGACTGTACGGAGATTGTCACATACAGACTCAGTAGGAGTTCGGATGGGTTTACCTCATCGGCCTTCTTATCGACATCTACCTGGGGACCGTTACGTACAGCTAGTGCCGCTTGCGGTCTGTGGTTAAACCCACTGCCAGCGTAGTGTCGAGTCTTTAGAGTCCCACACAGAGAGTTTCCCTGCACTGAGCGAAACGTGTAGAGGCCGTATGGTTTTACGGCAGGGCTGCGATCACTTACGTACACTTGTGTGCGTATGGTGTTCGGGCAGGCAGTACTGGTAGGCTTTGGTTTAAGCCGGATCCTAGTATTGCACGGATGGATTTGTTTTGTCTTCTGTGCATCCGCATTCTACGGAATACGGATGCAGGTGTGTATGCACAGTTCTTCAGAGTGATGAAGGAGGAGGTGCCTCATTAGGGTTTTGGCAGTTGGTTCGGCCAAAACCGCTATGTGGCAGGCTCATTAGGGTTTTGACAGTTCGTTTGGTCAAAACCATTATGAGCCGCGAACATCATTTACTAATCCTATTAGTGATAATCTTATGATGGCTAATTGCATTGACCATTTGACCCCGTTGACCTCTCTTGACTTTGTTGACCGGTTGACCGGGTTGACCATTGACTTTCAAGAGGGTTCCACACTCTTCTTTTCTTTTCCTTTTTCTTTTGGATTATGATAATGGTCATTTCAAAGTAGCCATCAACTTTATCTTGATGGGATTAGTAATGATGTTGTTTTGCATTATTTGCAACCATGGTTGTTTTTCTTTGGTATCATAATTTTATTCTCATTCTCTCTCTTGAAATGAGAAGCTCCATGGTTGCTAGCAAGCTCCTTCTTCTTCCTCCTCTTGATTTCTCCTTTGATCTCATGTGTTGAGAGAAAAAGGATTCCACTTGACAAACACATCCATACATCTCCTCTACACATCCTAGGGCTTCTAGATTAGCAATCTCCTTGCCCTAGTTACCTCGGCTTAAGGTGGAGCTCGGTGTACATCTCTCGGGTGGATCGTCTTCGACTCAAGGAGGCCGCGGAGGTGACCAAAGTCCGGATCAACCATTGAGCAAGCAAAGAGAAGAACAACAAGAAGAGAAGAACAACAAGAAGTGAAGAACAACAAGAAGAGAAGGAGTTCAAGTTGAGGTATAACCCCTAACCGAGTATATCACATCTCATGTTAGGATGCTAGTGTATTGTTTAGTAAAGATCCGGCTTTTACGGTCCATGTTACAAAGTTTAGAAATTTTTTTGTTTTACCGTTTCCGCAACCCCGAAAGTACCGGGAGAGGTAACGTGGACCTAACAGTGGTATCAGAGCCTAACTAAACTTAAACTAGCTTGGTAGCGAAGTGTATGGAAGTTCGAAACGGAAAAATCACAAAAACCGGAAATCAAAACCCTAAGTTTCTGTTGAAATTTTTTGTGCTCTAAAAGTAAAAAGTTTTACTCGTAAAATCGGCTCAGGGTTTTGTGAGAACACCCACCAAAAACGATCCCATGAATCCTTCAAACCGCCGCGGATCCGCGGCCTGAGCTATTCTCTTCGCCGTGGATCCGCCGCCGTTTGGGCTCTTCATGTGATCGTGTTTTGTGCAGTGTTCTTCTGGTAGTGTTTTAGGATTTTTCAAATATGTTATATGTGCCCAGATTTTCCAGAAAAGAAATTTACTTTTAGGGTCCTATAAATCCGTATTTTTTCGAACTTCGCTACACTTTGGCTATATTGGTTATATCTGTGATGTTTGTATGTATTGAACGTCGGCTAATCACTATAAGTCGATTAGTCGGGGTTATACATCTCTGTGATCTGTGTATGATATTGGAATGTGTATATGAATGTGTTGGACTGTCGCGGGTGAATAGCCGGGGTGGATGTGAGATGAGCTTTTGTTTTTCTTTCATTCATTTGTAATTTGTAAATTGATGTAATATTATTTGTTTGGCCGCACAACTGGGTCGGGGTTGTAGCCGTCATTGTATAATTCTTTTTACTGTTTTTGCTCCTAGGATAGACCCATGGAGGGGGTGCACAAACTACCGGGTATCTCGAAGTGCCGAGTGGCCTACTCATGGCGTTGATGGAGGTTGCTTCGCTTCGGGTACTTGGCGGGTAGTTTGCAGCACCCGTAGGGGTCTTGGGTGGGGTTTTTGGCTATTCATCGCGACTGTGTAATCCGTTTTTCGTTGCAGGCTTGAACGAATCGCGGGTTCCTAGTATATCCAAAGTGTTCATCTGTGATCTGGATTGGCTATCATTGCAGTATATCTATATATATAATAACTATTTAGGTGTTGCTTATGTTTTACAGCCGCGCTAGCCCAGCCCCCGCTCTGTCGTTAGTTAAGTAACCTAACGGGTGATGACGGGGCCCCGTGGCGAATGCGAATGGCATAAGCGTACGTCATATTTTGGTTGTTTTCTGCAATGGTAGGATTTAAATGATGGGACGCATTAAAAGAACTAATGCAAGAAAATAAACCTAAAAGACGTTGTTGGAACAAGTTTTTCAAAAGCTGTTATTGCAAGGACGTTCAATTTTTGTTTTGCATCGAGGTATTCGGTTATGAATGCCCAGCACCTCAGTCGACGAGACAAGGGCCGAGATCCCTTCATCGGGAGTGACCCCTTGGACAAAAGTTTGCGTCAGGGTAATAACTTCACTATAGTCGATTATTCTTGCTTTGCATCGAGGTATTCAGTTTGGAATATCCTGCACCTCATTCGACGAGGAAAGAGCCGAGATCCCTTCACGGGGAGTGACCTCTTTAGAAAAAGTTTTCGCCTATATATTTTCAAAAGGTGTATCACGTTCCTTCAACGATATCAAGTTCATTACGTTAACGGGTTTTTCGCCAAAAACCCAGCCGTAGCCCTCCGTCGTTTCAGATAATTAATACTTAGTATTCGTGCTGCGTTTGTTGATTATTCGTCAAGACACAGTGAACGGTAGCTGAGTAATAATTCTCTGTTGCACTGATAGATGCGATTGGTTAGGACGGTCGCATGATTTTGTTGATTATTCGTCAAGGATCATGCGGGTGGGTCTAATGCAGTCCTGGATAACGACGGGTTGAACTTGACTAGGACCTTTTGATTTGTTGATTATTCGTCAAGGTCACTTGGGTCCTAGGGGCAAAAACCACATCGGGAGTTTCAAAAGAACTGAAACTTGCAGATTTAGCATACCTTCTGGAGTGTGGTGACTAGAGTGGATTCCATCTAGGTCATCACACAATGACAGTCGGATCCCGATCCCACTGATGAGTTGGATTACTCTCGGGAGATTATTTCACTTAACAATCAATGCTATAAATCTAGTAGGTGTCTAGAAAGGTGTTAGCGGGGTTACGCCCCCAGGGAAAAGAGGTTCTTTAATTAAGGAACTTCGCGAAAGCGTTGGAAACCTCCCTCGAAGTACCGACACTGGCCTAGCTGAAAGGTTAAGCAAGTATTGTGACGTGAATTAAAACCCGGCTAGTTCTTCTTTTAAAGAGGTTTTAAGAAGAATTTGAGTAAACAGTGGGAGACATCCTGGTTAGATAAATTAATAAACCAATCTAATCTTGCAAGAGCATACGCTGAGTGTTTCTTTTCTCTCTCTCCAGGCAGCAACCTTTTCACGCCCTAATCAAGATAATAAAATGTATCGCTTGACCGATCCGAATTCTTATTCGGGACTGGGGAAAGTTGGTTCACCTCTAACTTGTGACAACAGTCATGAGTATGAGAATGGGAAAGGGGATTGTATGGATTTCCAGGATACCCAGTTGAAGAAGAAGCATGGTTTTGTATCTACTTCAGGTGTTCTTGTTATTGAGAACTGTTTTACGGTCAGCCCTACCTCCTGGGTACTAGATACCGGATCAGGATCTCATATCTGTAATTTATTGCAGGGACTGAGAAAAAGTAGGAAAGTTGCACCGGGTGATATGTCGCTCAGAGTAGCGAACGGAGCACAAGTTAATGCGGCAGCCGTCGGTGAATATCACCTAGTATTGCCAAATGGCAAGACTATGATTTTAAACGATTGCTACTATGTGCCCTCCATGGTTTGCAACATAATATCAGTTTCTTTACTCGATAAAGATGGATATAACTTTGTTCTTGAAAAGAATATCATGAACATTTACCTTCATAAGGTACTGGTTGCAGAGGGTACACTGTGTAATGGTATCTACGTTCTAAATCAGAATACAGTTCTCAATATACAAAACACACGCAAGAGGAAGAATTCAGATACGAATGAATCCTACTTGTGGCATTGTAGACTTGGTCATATCGGAGAGAAAAGACTGAGTAAGTTGCATAAAGATGGACTCTTGAATGCATTCGAGTTTTCATCTTATGAAACTTGTCAGTCCTGTCTCAAAGGGAAGATGACCAAATCTCCGTTCACCGGACATGGAGAAAGAGCAGCAGAGCTCTTGGGACTCATACACAGTGATGTATGTGGTCCGATGTCTATACATGCAAGGGGTGGGTTCTCGTACTTCATCACATTCACTGACGATCTCTCTAGGTTCGGATATGTGTATCTGATGAAACACAAATCTGAAGCTTTTGAGAAATTCAAGGAATTTAGAAACGAAGTAGAGAACCAGACAGGCAAAAGTATCAAGATCCTCCGGTCAGACAGGGGAGGGGAGTACTTAAGCACGGAATTCCTAGATTACTTAAAAGAGAATGGTATTCTCTCTCAGCTTACTCCTCCTTATACACCACAGCACAACGGTGTATCGGAGCGGAGGAATCGTACCCTATTGGATATGGTTCGCTCCATGATGAGTAGTGCTGAGTTACCTCTTTCATTCTGGGGACATGCGCTTCAGACAGCGGCATACCTTTTGAATCAAGTTCCGTCCAAATCTGTGCCTAAAACTCCGTATGAAATATGGAGCAATAAGAAACCATGTCTTAAGTTTATTAAGATATGGGGTTGTCCGGCCTATGTGAAAACACAGAAACCGGACAAGTTAGAGGCACGGTCAGTTCTGTGTAAATTTGTGGGATATCCTAAAGACTCACTAGGATATCTGTTCTACCACACTGAGGAACAGAAGGTGTTTGTATCTCGCCACGCTACCTTCTTAGAAAGGGAGTTTCTTGCAAAAGAAACTAGTGGGAGTTCGGTAGAACTGGAAGAAATTCAGCGACCACAAAATGTAACTGAAAATTCGGAGGAACCGCTAGATTCAATAACCCCAAACGAACCTCAGCCACTCCGCAGATCTGGTAGGATTTCTCATCCGCCCGAGAGATACTACGGTTTTCTCATTGACGGGGATCGAGAGGATTGCATCTTGGAAGAAGATGACCCTACCAGTTTCAGGCAGGCCATTATCAGTAGGGACTCTGATAAGTGGCAGGAAGCAATGCAATCCGAAATGGAGTCCATGTACGCCAATAAAGTGTGGACCTTGGATATTGCTCCACCTGGGGTAAAACCCGTTGGATGCAAATGGATCTACAAAAGGAAACTTGGTGTAGATGGGCAGGTGGAAACCTATAAGGCTAGACTCGTTGCAAAAGGTTTTCGTCAAAGACCTGGTTTGGACTATGACGAAACTTTTTCTCCGGTGGCTATGCTCAAATCCATTCGGATCCTACTTGCCATTGCTGCCTTCCATGACTATGAAATCTGGCAGATGGATGTTAAAACGGCTTTCCTAAACGGTTGTTTGGAAGAGTGCGTTTACATGGATCAACCAGAAGGTTTCGTAGACAGTGGGAGCAGCGGAAAGGTGTGCAAGTTGCTTAAATCCATTTATGGATTAAAGCAGGCATCGCGGAGCTGGAACATCTGTTTTGATGAGGCAATCAAGGAATTTGATTTCATCAAGAACGAAGATGAACCCTGTGTTTATAAGAAGATTGTAGGACGAACTGTCGTATTCCTAGTCTTGTACGTGGACGACATTCTTTTGATAGGAAATGATATTCCTATGCTACAATCGGTCAAGCTATTTTTTTCACAAAGGTTCTCCATGAAAGACCTGGGTGATGCCTCGTACATTCTGGGGATCAAGATCTATAGAGATAGATCCAAGAAACTATTGGGACTTTCGCAGTCCAGGTACATAGAGACCGTACTAAAGAGATTTAGTATGGAGGGTTCCAAGCGCGGTAACATACCCGCATTGCACGGAATTACCCTCTCCGAGAAGATGTCTCCTAAGACTGACGAGGAGAGGGTTCGCATGAGCACTATACCCTACGCTTCAGCGGTAGGATCTATAATGTATGCGATGCTATGTACAAGACCAGATGTAGCTTACGCGCTGAGCGCGGTAAGCCGGTATCAGTCAGACCCAGGGGAGGACCACTGGACAGTAGTGAAGAACATTCTCAAGTACCTGAGAAGGACTAAGGAGATGTTCCTGGTTTACGGTAATGGAGACCTCAGGGTCGAGTCCTTTACCGATTCAAGCTTCCAGAGTGACAAAGATGACAGCAAGTCTGTCTCGGGTTTTGTGTTTACCCTCAATGGAGGGGCGGTATGTTGGAGGAGTTCCAAGCAGGATACCGTCGCAGACTCGACGATGGAGGCTGAATACATTGCTGCAAGCGATGCCGCAAAAGAGGCGGTCTGGATTAAGAAGTTCATTAGTGAACTTCAGGTGGTTCCGTCCATTGTTGACCCAATACCTTTGTATTGCAACAACAATGGGGCTATAGCTTTAGCGAAGGAACCAAGGTCCCATCAGAAATCCAGGCACATCTTAAGGCGGTATCACCTGATCTGGGAGATCATTGATCGACAGGAGATCGAGGTGCGGAGAGTGGACACAAAGGACAACACTGCGGACCCATTCACGAAGGCTTTACCCCAGACTCAGTTCGAGCGGCTGATCGAGATGATAGGTCTTCGATACGCCAGTACATGGCCTTAGTGCAAGTGGGAGATTATTAGTGTATATGCCCTAGAGGCCATTACTGTATCATACTAGTATGTATATTACTTGATGGAAGCTTGGGATATTCACAGTTGTACAGACAATCTTGCTCAATATAGTAGTATGCTACTTGGTTTGTCTCTGCTTTAATGTGTACATGTGTGTTTATTTATTATATCACCTATACGCATTAGTAGAGCCCTTATGATCTTTGGTTGATTACCGGCGTTGTGATGGCGATCACACTCATGGGGGCTGGGTAATCTACAAGCACATCCTTATACACGTCCCTAGTCGTGGGAGTATCGAGATAGGGCATCGATACTCCGGAGTAGACTAGCGTATGCGCTTCTCATCCCAGCCTGGGAGACGGTCTGTCCCACAGCCGTCGGTACGTCGTACTTGAGATAGCATGCGGGTGCTCATTGGGTTACGAGTACACTGGACAGGTGTTCATAGCAGAATATTGCATTTTATACCGCCCATTCTTACGCTCGTGTGTTTATAGGTAGGTGCTTTTTATCCGTTTTTGTTACATGTTTACAGATTGCAGGTTTCCAGTCCAAATATTGTAAATCTAGATAAAATCTCCACAGTTACACCAAATATAGAACATCTATTGACAACAGATAAAAGCCGGGTTCCGGTCATCCATATCCGTCCGGTGCTGCGTACCGGTTCCAGGGACAAGACATATGACAGCGGTCATTCGTGTCTCGGACAAGCACAGAGCACGAGAGGGGCTGCACAAGAATCAATGGGTGCACGGAGCTCGAGGGAGATAGAAGTCAAAAGTGAAAAAGATAATGCAATCTTGGACTAAGAATCTGAAGATATTCTGGAAGAAATTATCATAAAATACATGTACCAGACAACAGGGGACAGCAGATCAGGGCCGTACAAGAAACACCACACCCTAACCCTACTATAGGGGCACGGATCCGCGGCCAATAAGGGGTATTGGCGGCGGATCCGCGGCCGTACAGGCGCCGCAGGCAGAGAACTTTGGGGGGTATTTTGGGTGTTTCATCTTATGTCTGCTGGTTGCCCTAGAACTCCATTCTCCTGCCTATAAATACAGCAGATCTAAGCCAAACCAAGGGAGCTTTTCTTTAGCCTCTTTTTTGTAGTTTTGTTCTTCTTTCTTCTTCTTCTTCATTCTTTCTCCATGAAATTGTAGTGAGAGCTTTTGAGTGGAAGATTAATGAAGATGAGGGCTTTTTATCTTTCTTGTTAGTTTTCTCCCCCTTGAGATTCTTGCTTTCTCTTGCTCATTCAATCTCTTTATTGAGCTTGAATGGTTAAGGGTTAGTTATTGATCTCAAGGGTCGTATTTTCTCACGGGACTAGTTCTTCACTTCACATGCGTTCTCTACCCTTCCCTTGATCTTGCAACCTCTTCATTGAGCTTGCAAGTTTAAGGGTTGGCTATTGAGCACATGCTTGGCTTGGGTTCTACTTTCGTGTTCTTTTTATTTGCTTATTTATTACTTGCATTTTTCATTCTTGCTTTTATTACTTGCAATTTTATTCATGCACTTTAATACTTGTATCTTTTCTTTTCTTTGTTCTTTTCTTTTTGCTCTCTTTTTGGTTCTCTTTTGTGAATGTATGTAATTATTGTTGTTAAGATAAAATACGGTATTATAAGTTAACGTTTCTTTTCCAATTCCTTTTCCCGTTATTTTCCATTTGAACTTCGCCCAAACCATACGCAAGCGCTCCGTTAGGCACCGTACTCTGACAAGGTAACGGTGATTCCTAACCGCGACCGGTTGCGTTCGGTTTGGCCGGAGGCGAAAGCAAGAGACAAGAACGGAAGGACAAGGGTAAATAAGCCGGATTCCACGAATACCGCGCTTAAATCCCCTAATCCACGTTGTTGCCGATTGCTTAGCTTCAATTGGTCAAGACTCGGCTCAAAGGTTTTGAGTACGGATTTCTTTAGCTTATAATTTCGTATCTTTTCTTAACAACTTTATACTTGCAGATAAACACATAGGTTAGAACAAACTCATACAGATTCTTTATTGACTCGTCTAAGACAAGAAGGTAAGATACCACCATCTCCCTGTGGACCGACCCGTGCTCAACCGGCTAGCTGCATAGCGACACCGTCTTGATTGCGGTTAACTTTAATTCTTTCAATCAAATGGCGCCGTTGCCGGGGAGACGGTAGCGTATTTTCTTTCTTGTTATTCGGGTTAATATTCTTTTTGTATATATATAAAAAAAAAAAATCTTTTTGTTTTTTTTGATCATTTTTGTGGGCAAGTGTGCAGATTTTTGCGTATTTGCAAACTGCGATTGTGGGGAGCAAAGTATACATTCAAAGTTAAGGTGATTGCGAAGTACAGTGCCAAAGATCCGGGTAGTTTGACCCGCGCAAGCGAACCATTCAAGCTTACCGGATTTGATTCAACGGGGGTTTCCTAACCCAAAACTTAAACGGTACGTACTTTACTAACACCTTCTTCTCAAATCCGACGCTTCCAATATACTATTCTTTGCAGGATTCTTTGCAAGTTCGCTAGCAAACGCCAAAATTGACTAACCCGTATTTGTTGCAGCGCCGCGCTTAAAATAAAAAAAACGATTGTTTGATTCTTTATAGAATTTTTTTGAATTGCGCATTGCATCAATTAATACGGACTTAAGGGCAAGCGAACCCCACAACATACAGTAAAGGATTTCATCACCTTTTCCGTGGCCCACAAATCACGAACTTGAGCATAACGATTACCCGCACAAATATTAAAAGAAACTAGACTTTAAGCCTTAAGGACTTCGCGCTCACTAGGAGAAGTTAACTGTGTTTAGAACCTTGCTTAACGGTATATTGTTTACGGGGTGTCTAGGAAAGTGTTAACGGCGAAACCGCTAAAAGAGAAAGGGTTATTTAATTAAGGAACTTCGCGAAAGCGTTGGACAACCTCCCCTTATCTCTGCACTTACCTGGCCTCGTGATCAGTGTATCTTGAGCCTGTTTCTCGACACAGTTTTACTTCGACAATCAAGTTCTGGAGCAGGTCTAGTTGACCTAGGTTAACCCTAGAACGAATAGGTGTGTGGTATTTTTTGTGTCGTGATTGTTTTTTTTCCATATTCTTTTTTGTGTATACTTCATTCTTTTGTTAATATAAAAAAAAAAAAAAAAAATCACATCGTTTTTCCCCTCCTTTTCTCTGCCTTTCTTTCATTCTCTCTCTTCATATCATGGGTACCCCACCACGCAAAACTCTTGCCGAACTTTGGTACCCACAACCAGACATTACTTCATACGGTTCTTGTTTTGGTCGAACTTCAAACGACCCCTCCATGCCCAAAATTTCTTTGAAAGATCGGATAGACGCGTCTAGGACGAACAACTGGACCCCGCAATCCACTTCGTATCAACCGTTTCAAACATTCACCCCTTCTTGCGTTGATACACCTTTTGAAAATCCAGTTGTAACCCCGAGACCTTTGTCCATCGCTGAACGTATTGAACAATCTCGTAGCCGATCTTTCACTCCTTTCACCACTTCAAATTCTTGGGATCAACAATTTCATTCACCTTCTTATCCAAATGTTGATCCCACTCCTGTCCAGCCATTCACTTCCTACCAATCCTACCCTACTTTTGCACCTTCCCTAGACATTGCTTCAGAACAGCCGCTTGGGAGTTTTCAGTATCCAAATAACTTTGAATCTTTTACTGAAACCCCATCACAATCTATGTCTAGTCTAGAACAATCCTTGGAAGACTTTAGGGTAGCGTCAAGCCAACAGATGATGGATTTGAATGCGTCCATGGCCGCCCTCATGCAACCTAATGACCCGGTAGATAGTTCTCAACTAGCTCCAACTTTTTCAATGTATGATGAGGCGGCAGGACAGGCTGTGAATTTGAGTGGAGAGAGTGAGATGTACCCCCTTCCGAATCAAACCTACCCGTCTGAAATTGAATCCCACAACTCCTATGTTGAAAGTCTATCTAGTGTTCCAAACGATTCACCAGTTGAAGATAGAATGATTAATGAGTTGTGCGACTTTGTGGTATTTGATTTACCTGATTGTGAAGGGTCCATTCCAAGTGAAACCAATCCCAATCCTTTTGACCTCTACACCTCCATCTTAGAACCAGAATCGATTAATATCCATGCTTTTGATGAGGTGTCTGAGAATATAAATTTTCACTTGATTGAGGATATTGACGCTGGGAATAATTTGGATGATGAACCCATAGATTTGACTGAGTTTTTCTTTTCAAATCATCATCCTGAGTCATTAAATGTTTTTCCCGAACCCCATATGCGTCTGGACTTTGATGAAATAGGCATGGATGAGATAAATTTTGAGGAGAATATTGAGGATATTTTTGAGGATGAACCAATTTTGATTGATGAGTCGGATTTTCCAATTCATCCTAATCCTTCCACTGACTGTGTACACCCTCCTGAACCTTTAACCGATAACCTTCCTCAACCACTTCCCTCCATCCTTTCCATCGTTCCGACCTTGCAAGAACCCGTATCACTTCCATTTCCATTGTCTGGTTTACCAAGTTCGGCGTACCCATGGTTTCTTACGAATCTTGAGGGATTTGACCCAATCTCTCGACGGGTTAATAGATTAGCACAATCGCTGTTTACACATCGCTCATCACGAATTGTGCTAATCTATTTACTCCATTTGCACCCTCAAGTTCGTATTCCACTTCCTTTTCCCTTCCGCCATTCTTCTTCTCATCTACCGAGACCGCATTCCACTTCTTTCCACAAGCGGTCTCGCGTAGTCTCCATTTCTTACCTCTCCGCATTCTTCCACCAGCCACTGCTTTATAGAGATACAATCTTTGAATGGTTGGTGTTAACTTTTGGCCTGTGTAAGGCCTTGTATAGTTGGATACTGTTCTTTCCCCCCTAATCCTGAATTTCAACGCTTAACAGTGGAAACACTGTTTTACTTAAGTTTGGGGGGGACACTTTTTTTTGTATATATTTTTTGTTTTCTTTTTTGTTTTGTATATAATTTGTTTTTAGGGAGCGCCGGCAATTTTGACCCTCTTGGTATAGCCTGACAGTGAGGGCACTGTCAAGTTTAAGTTTGGGGGTGTGCTCGGTAAGCTTTCTTCCTTCGCATTCATATGTATATTTTGCATCTGCATATTAAATCCATAAAATCCATAAAAATCTGAAAATTTTCTAAAAATATAAAAACTTTTTTGTCAAGTTAGCTTGTGGAAGAACTCTGATTCAACATTCGACGGTTTTTGTTTGATAAGATAAGAATAACTAAATCTTATTTTTAGTTTTTGAAAACCTGAAAGATAACTCTCCTTTGAAGTTAACTATTGCTGATATACGTCTTTACATCACACCACACGTGTCGTGTGTTTTGGAAATTAGATGAAAAGTATGTTATGTTTAAAAAACTTTTAAATAGATAAATGATTTTCTGAGGATCAAATAGGTTTGTTCTGAAATAAGTAATAAATCAAGAATAGTTTATGAAGTGAGTGAATATGAAGGAATGTTATTGATGCCTTAATTGGAACTAAGTCTGAAAAATAACCCATCTGAAACTTGATTGGAATGATTACACACCAAACCCACTAAACACGTCTTTTATCCAAAAAAATAATGGAACTGCCGGTTATATCTCCGTTCGTATTAAATCATCTGATTTTCACGCCATCTGTCTTTTGTTTTTGGACCTAGGTAACTTGAGTAATTAAGTCCGCTGGGGTGTTTCTACACCTAATGCCCTAAAACCAACTGGTTTGGGTGCATTGGCCCAAAGCTCACTAAGAAGCCTAGAAAGTCCAGATAAAAACAAAGTCAAGCAAGTGTTCTCTCCGAGTTAAAATTCCTAACGGTTCTTTGTGTGAGAATAATCTTGATAAAAGACAAGCTTTTATAAAAAAATTTAACGGAGATATGAAGGTTTTACTCTATGATAAAGACTATTGCACGTTCACAGAGGTGTGTATGAAATGAAAACAAGAAAAAGGTGGAGTGAAGAATAAGACCTAGTTTCCTGTTAGGGAAGATAGAAATTCTGAAGTTGAAACTTTACTGGAAAACGAAACTTGAAAAATGCTTAACTCTTTATAAAACTTATGTGATCCTTTTAAAATTGTTATCTGGGCTTTATTGTGTGACATAATGACTTTATTCGACCTTTCGGGAACTTAACGACACTATTTTGCACTGCACGTAAAGACATATAAAATCTGTAGTTAAATAAGAAGAGAGGTGTGAAAAATAAAGGTTCGATAGTCTAAACTTAGGATTATAGAATTGTTATTTTCTGAAACAAAACTTTAGGGGCTTGAATCTTAGTTATTTTACAAAACCAACTTGACCGGATTTTGTGGGTAGTATCCGCTGAAAACCCTCAGGAGACAACACTCCTCCTACTAGGGACACCTAGAGGTTTAACGGCTTGTTGCACATGCTCAGTGCAATCGCGTTCCCTGCGAAAGTGCGGTTATCATTTTATTTTTGTGAATAATTGGTTTTGCTCGGGACGAGCAAAAGTTAAGTTTGGGGGTATTTGTTCATAGCAGAATATTGCATTTTATACCGCCCATTCTTACGCTCGTGTGTTTATAGGTAGGTGCTTTTTATCCGTTTTTGTTACATGTTTACAGATTGCAGGTTTCCAGTCCAAATATTGTAAATCAAGATAAAATCTCCACAGTTACACCAAATACAGAACATCTGTTGACAACAGATAAAAGCCGGGTTCCGGTCATCCATATCCGTCCGGTGCTGCGTACCGGTTCCAGGGACAAGACATATGACAGCGGTCATTCGTGTCTCAGACAAGCACAGAGCACGAGAGGGGCTGCACAAGAATCAATGGGTGCACGGAGCTCGAGGGAGATAGAAGTCAAAAGTGAAAAAGATAATGCAATCTTGGACTAAGAATCTGAAGATATTCTGGAAGAAATTATCATAAAATACATGTACCAGACAACAGGGGACAGCAGATCAGGGCCGTACAAGAAACACCACACCCTAACCCTACTGTAGGGGCGCGGATCCGCGGCCAATAAGGGGTATTGGCGGCGGATCCGCGGCCGTACAGGCGCCGCAGGCAGAGAACTTTGGGGGGTATTTTGGGTGTTTCATCTTATGTCTGCTGGTTGCCCTAGAACTCCATTCTCCTGCCTATAAATACAGAAGATCTAAGCCAAACCAAGGGAGCTTTTCTTTAGCCTCTTTTTTGTAGTTTTGTTCTTCTTTCTTCTTCTTCTTCATTCTTTCTCCATGAAATTGTAGTGAGAGCTTTTGAGTGGAAGATTAATGAAGATGAGGGCTTTTTATCTTTCTTGTTAGTTTGCTCCCCCTTGAGATTCTTGCTTTCTCTTGCTCATTCAATCTCTTTATTGAGCTTGAATGGTTAAGGGTTAGTTATTGATCTCAAGGGTCGTATTTTCTCACGGGACTAGTTCTTCACTTCACATGCGTTCTCTACCCTTCCCTTGATCTTGCAACCTCTTCATTGAGCTTGCAAGTTTAAGGGTTGGCTATTGAGCACATGCTTGGCTTGGGTTCTACTTCCGTGTTCTTTTTATTTGCTTATTTATTACTTGCATTTTTCATTCTTGCTTTTATTACTTGCAATTTTATTCATGCACTTTAATACTTGTATCTTTTCTTTTCTTTGTTCTTTTCTTTTTGCTCTCTTTTTGGTTCTCTTTTGTGAATGTATGTAATTATTGTTGTTAAGATAAAATACGGTATTATAAGTTAACGTTTCTTTGCCAATTCCTTTTCCCGTTATTTTCCATTTGAACTTCGCCCAAACCATACGCAAGCGCTCCGTTAGGCACCGTACCCTGACAAGGTAACGGTGATTCCTAACCGCGACCGGTTGCGTTCGGTTTGGCCGGAGGCGAAAGCAAGAGACAAGAACGGAAGGACAAGGGTAAATAAGCCGGATTCCACGAATACCGCGCTTAAATCCCCTAATCCACGTTGTTGCCGATTGCTTAGCTTCAATTGGTCAAGACTCGGCTCAAAGGTTTTGAGTACGGATTTCTTTAGCTTATAATTTCGTATCTTTTCTTAACAACTTTATACTTACAGATAAACACATAGGTTAGAACAAACTCATACAGATTCTTTATTGACTCGTCTAAGACAAGAAGGTAAGATACCACCATCTCCCTATGGACCGACCCGTGCTCAACCGGCTAGCTGCATAGCGACACCGTCTTGATTGCGGTTAACTTTAATTCTTTCAATCAACAGGACTCGTCGGGAACTGATGGTTAGTATTATACCTATCGTCAGTTATCAGTTCCCAGGTGACATGAGTACAGCTTAGTCCGCTGACTTGACACTGTCACTTCGCCTCAAGTGTGTTCCCACTGTTCTTTGATTACTACCCTACCACGGCTCTACTGAGTCGTGCAAACAGGTAGTAGTTGGGAGCAGTCCCGAAGCACTTGGAGGCAGTGACGGTTAGACAGGATTCGTCTCTCCCGGTATTGGGGGTTGACATCGCGCTGTGTCTAGGAGAGCCATTACACGAGTAGTCCCTGGCCAGGGCAAGCGAGATATACTGGTAGGTTTCCAGTGTTATCTCAGGGTGTATTGGGCTTCACTCCGACACGACTTGTACCGCTATTAGGGGACTGACGTTTACCGCCCCCCTAGGCCCGCCATGCGATGTATCAGACGAACAGACCGGACTGTACGGAGATTGTCACATACAGACTCAGTAGGAGTTCGGATGGGTTTACCTCATCGGCCTTCTTATCGACATCTACCTGGGGACCGTTACGTACAGCTAGTGCCGCTTGCGGTTTGTGGTTAAACCCACTGCCAGCGTATTGTCGAGTCTTTAGAGTCCCACACAGAGAGTTTCCCTGCACTGAGCGAAACGTATAGAGGCCGTATGGTTTTACGGCAGGGCTGTGATCACTTACGTACACTTGTATGCGTATGGTGTTCGGGCAGGCAGTACTGGTAGGCTTTGGTTTAAGCCGGATCCTAGTATTGCACGGATGGATTTGTTTTGTCTTCTGTGCATCCGCATTCTACGGAATACGGATGCAGGTGTGTATGCACAGTTCTTCAGAGTGATGAAGGAGGAGGTGCCTCATTAGGGTTTTGGCAGTTGGTTCGGCCAAAACCGCTATGTGGCAGGCTCATTAGGGTTTTGACAGTTCGTTTGGTCAAAACCATTATGAGCCGCGAACATCATTTACTAATCCTATTAGTGATAATCTTATGATGGCTAATTGCATTGACCATTTGACCCCGTTGACCTCTCTTGACTTTGTTGACCGGTTGACCGGGTTGACCATTGACTTTCAAGAGGGTTCCACACTCTTCTTTTCTTTTCCTTTTTCTTTTGGATTATGATAATGGCCATTTCAAAGTAGCCATCAACTTTATCTTGATAGGATTAGTAATGATGTTGTTTTGCAGTATTTGCAACCATGGTTGTTTTTCTTTGGTATCATAATTTTATTCTCATTCTCTCTCTTGAAATGAGAAGCTCCATGGTTGCTAGCAAGCTCCTTCTTCTTCCTCCTCTTGATTTCTCCTTTGATCTCATGTGTTGAGAGAAAAAGGATTCCACTTGACAAACACATCCATACATCTCCTCTACACATCCTAGGGCTTCTAGATTAGCAATCTCCTTACCCTAGTTACCTCGGTTTGAGGTGGAGCTCGGTGTACATCTCTCGGGTGGATCGTCTTCGACTCAAGGAGGCCGCGGAGGTGACCAAAGTCCGGATCAACCATTGAGCAAGCAAAGAGAAGAACAACAAGAAGAGAAGAACAACAAGAAGTGAAGAACAACAAGAAGAGAAGGAGTTCAAGTTGAGGTATAACCCCTAACCGAGTAGATCACATCTCATGTTAGGATGCTAGTGTATTGTTTAGTAAAGATCCGGCTTTTACGGTCCATGTTACAAAGTTTAGAAAAATTTTTGTTTTACCGTTTCCGCAACCCCGAAAGTACCGGGAGAGGTAACGTGGACCTAACATCTGGTACACTAGACAATGATATATATGTATTAAATCAACACCAAGTTTTCAATATCCAGAACACACTTAAAAGAAAGTCTCTAGAATTAAATCAAGCTTTTTTATGGCATTATAGACTGGGTCACATCAATGAAACATGGTTGACGAAGTTACATAAAGTGGGATATCTGGATCCGTTTGAATATTTGTCTTATGCAACTTGTTAATCATGTCTCAAAAGAAAGATAACAAAGGCTCCATTCACTGGACACGGAGTAAGAGCCACCGAGCTCTTGGGACTCATACACAGCGACGTGTGTGGTCTAATGTCTACACATGCAAGATGTGGTTATTCCTTCTTCATTACTTTTATGGATGATTTCTCAAGGTATGGACATGTATTCTTGATGAAACATAAATTCGAGGCCTTTGAGAAATTCCAGGAATACATGAATGAAGTGGAAAAACAAACAGGCAAAAGTATCATGACACTTCAATCTGATTGAGGTGGTGAATACTTAAGTGTCGAGTTTCTAGATTATTTAAAAGGGAATGGAATTTTCTTTCATCTTACTCTTCCATACACTCCTCAACAAAACGGTGTATCGGAAAGGCGGAACCGCACCTTATTGGATATGGTACGTTTCATGATGAGTAACACTGAGTTACCGCGATCCTACTAGGGTTATACACTGGAATCTGCTACATATCTTTTGAATAAGGTTCCTACAAAGTCTGTGCCAACCATACCATATGAAATGTGTGTTAGTGTATACGCCCTAGAGGCCATTACTGTATCATACTAGTTTGTATATTACTTAATGGAAGCTTGGGATATTCACCTTGTATATACAATCTTGCTCAAAATAGTAGTATGCTACTTGGTTTGTTTCTACTTCAATGTGTACATGTGTTTATTTTAGTATATCGCCTATACACATTAGTGGAGCCCTTAGGATCTTTCCTTGATTACCAGCGTTGTGATGGCAGTCACACTAGTGGGGCTGGGTAATCTATAAGCACATCCTTATGCAGGTCTCTGGTCGCAGGACTATCGAGACAGGGCATCGATACTCCGGAGTAGACTAGCGCATGCGCTTCTCATCCCAGTGTGGGAGACGGTCTGTCCCACAGCCGTCGGTACGTCGTACTTGAGATAGTATGCGGGTGCTCGTTGGGTTACGAGTACACTGGACAGGACTCGTCGGGAACTGACTAGTTGGTATTATGCTTATCGTCAGTTATCAGTTCCCAGGTGACATGAGTACAGCTTAGTCCGCTGACTTGACACTGTCACTTCGCCTCGAGTGTGTTCCCACTGTACTTTGATTACTACCCTACCACGGCTCAAAGGAGTCGTGCAAACAGGTGGTAGTTGGGTGCAGTCCCGAAGCACTTGGAGGCAGTGACGGTTAGACAGGATTCGTCTCTCCCGGTATTGGGGGTTGACATCGCGCTGTGTCTAGGAGAGCCATTACACGAGTAGTCCCTGGCCAGGGCAAACGAGATATACTGGTAGGCTTCCAGTGTTATCTCAGGGTGTTTTGGGCTTCACTCCGACACGACTTGTACCGCTATTGGGGGACTGACGTTTACCGCCCCCTAGGCCCGCCATGCGATGTATCAGACGAACAGACCGGACTGTACGGAGAATGTCACATTCAGGCTCATTAGGAGTTCAGATGGGTTTCGCCTCGTCAGTCTTCTTGTCGGCATCTACCTGGGGACCGTTACGCACAGCTAGTGCCGCTTGCGGTCTGTGGTTAAACCCACTGCCAGCGTAGTGTCGAGTCTTTAGAGTCCCACACAGAAAGCTATTCGCCTTTAGGCAAAAGAGTAGAGGTCGCATGGTTTTGCGACAGGTCGCATGGTTTTGCGACAGGGTTCGGTCACATCCGTGCACTTGTGCACGTACAGTGTCCGGACAGTTCACACAAGCGGGCTTTGTTTTAAGCCAGATCCTAGTGTACCTTTTGGGATTGGTTTTATCCAGTATGCATTCGTGTTCCTCGGAACGCGGATGCGGGTGTGTATGCACAGTTGACGGAGAGACAGAGGCAGAGGATTCTCATTAGGGTTGTTGACCGTTGACAGTTGACGTTTTGCTCAACCCTAATGAGAATATGATATGTGATTAACAATTATATTAATTAAGTATTATGGTGACATGGTTGTTGAGGGATTGACTTTGTTGACTTTTGTTGACTTGTTGGCTTTGTTGACCGGTTGACTAGGCTTGACTAGTTGACCATCATGATAACTATAGCTATCATTTCATGGCAAAGACTTTTGCTTGCTTGCTCTTTTGTGCAAAATGAGTGCATGAAATGATATGGCTATGGTTGCTTAAACCATCACATAATACTTGATTGATATGAGGTGTTATGATTGTTTTGGATTATGAGAGCCAAATGAGAAAAGTCTTCTCTCATTCTTTCATGCTCATTCTCTCTCTTGTTCTTGAGCTCTCATCTCCTCCTCTTGTTCTCCCTCTCTTGACTCTATGGTTCACTTGTCTCATGAGTTGAGAACCAAGAACCATAGATAAAATCCCATACAAACTCTTCTCTACTCACTCTAGTTTACAAGGTTTAGCAAACCGAGTGAACTAGTTTCTTCAAAGTTCGAAGAAGGAGCCAAAGGTTGAAGCTTTCAGGTGGATCTATCTTCGGCGCAAGGAGACGACGGGGAGAAACCGATTCGGACGACCATCTAAGCTTGAAGACGAAGGAGTTCGAGAAAAAGAAAGGTATAACTCCCTAACCGAGTAGTTAGCAACTCGTAGTTAGGTTGCTAGTTAGATGTTTAACAAAGATCCGGGTTTTGAGTCCATGTTACCACTTCTAGAAAAATTGTTTTTCACCAAATTCCGCATGCCCGAAAGTACCGGGAGAGGTAGCATGGACTTACAGTGGTATCAGAGCCTAGTTAAACTCTATCTAACATGTTAGCAAAGTAATTAGAAATTCGATCGGAGAAAAAGTCGCGAAATACACCCGAAATTCAAAGTTGCTGTCGATTTTTAAAGTTCTGTAAATGTAATAAATCATGCTTCAAAAATCGACTCAGGGTTTTTAGAGTATACTGTAGAAAGACGGTCCTCTGATCTCGTCAAAGCGCCGCGGAAACGCCGCAATAGCTTGCTATTGCCGCGGTTCCGCGGCCGTATTGGCTCCTCTCTGGATTTTCTTTGCTACAGTATATTCAGTAGGGTATTTTGGGATTTTTGGAATATGTATTTTCTGCCCAGATTTTCCAGAACGAAAATTTTGTGTTTGGGGCCTATAAATCCGTATTTTTGATCGAACTTCTAAAAGACTTTAGCTGACGGGTTTTTCTGTAATGTGATATTTGTATTGAACGTCTGCTAATCGCTATATGTCGATTAGTGGGGGTTATACAAATCTGTGATCTGTAATGTTATTGGAATGTGTATATGAATTCATTGGATTGTCGCGGGTGAATAGCCGGGGGTTGTGAGACGAGAGTTTTCTTTTCTTTCAATTCATGTAAATTTGTAAATTGATGTAATAATTATTTGTATGGCCGCACAACCGGGTCGGGGTTGTAGCCGTCATTGTATAATTTCTTTTTACTGTTTTTGCTCCTAGGATAGACCCATGGAGGGGGTGCACAAACCACCGGGTATGTCGAAGTGCCGAGTGGCCTACTCACGGAGTTGAGGGAGGTTGCTTCGCTTCGGGTACTTGGCGGGTAGTTTGCCGCACCCGTAGGGGTCTTGGGCGGGGTATTGGCTATTCACCGCGACCGTGTAATCTGCTTTTCGTTACAGGCTCGTACGAATTGCGAATTCCTAGTATATCCAATGTGTTCATCTGTGATCTGAAATGGCTATCATTGCAATATATCTATATATGATATTATTTAGGTGTTGCTTATGTTTTACAGCCGCGCTAGCCCAGCCCCCGCTCTGTCGTTAGTTAAGTAACCTAACGGGTAATGACGGGGCCCCGTGGCGAATGCGAATGGCATAAGCGTACGTCATATTTTGGTTGTTTTCTGCAATGGTAGGATTAAATGATGGGACGCATTAAAAGAACTAATGCAAGAATATCACGCATTAAAAGAACTAATACAAGAAAATAAACCAAGTTAAAATCGTTGGAACACTTTCGGAAAACCACTCGGTTCTTTTCAAAACTAACTTTTAAATGCGGAGCTTGAGCCACTCCTTTTAAAAGCTATCTCGTTCCATCGATTATATCAAGTTCACTACGTTCATGGTTTTTCCAAAACTATTCGTAGGCCTCCATCATTTCGGTTAAATATTCGGTAGGATTCAAGCTATGTATTTTGACCTCACGCCAAGGCATAGTGATTGGTAGCTGCCGGATATTTATCTGTTGCATAGATAGAATGCGTTGGTTTGGGACAGCCGTACTACCATTTTGGCCTACGTCAAGGGTAGGTACGGGTGGATTCAAATTAACCTGGATAATGATGGGAAGAACTTGACATGTGACTTATGACATTTTGACCTCACGCCAAGGTCATAAGAGCATGGGGCAAAAATCCACATCGGGAGTTTCAAAAGAACTGAAACTTGCTAGTGTTGCATACCATTTGGAGTGTGATGATTCTGGTAGGATTCCTTCAGTTTCGTGACGCGATGATATTTGGATCCCGATCCTACTGTAAGTATATGCTACTCCTCGGGAAATTTCTCACTAAACGATCAATGCTATAAACCTAGTAGGTGTCTAGAAAGGTGTTAGCGGGGCTACGCCTCCAGGGAAAAGAGGTTATTTAATTAAGAAACTTCGCGAAAGCGTTGGAAAACCTCCCTCGAAGTACTGACACTGGCCTGGCTGAACGGCTAAGCAAGTATTGTACGGTGAGATTGATCCTGACTAATTCTTCCTTTTTTGGTTTGAGGAGGGATTCGAGAAACAGTGGGAGCCATCCTGTTTAGACAAATTAAAAACCATTCTAAAACTTGCAAGAGCATCAAGCTGAGTGTTTCTTCTCTCTCCTAATTGCAGCGACCAATCGACATGACTGGACTTAAGTTACTTCTAGATAAAAACATACCGACAGGGCCAAACTACAAAGATTGGCTCAGGAATGTCAAGATGGCAATCACTTACGACAAGCTGGGGTATCTTCTTACCACCAAAGCTCCCCCTGTCCCTGGTCCCACTTCCAGCATCGCGGATAAGGAAATCCGTAAGACTTGGGAGATTGATAGCGCGAAGGCCAAGTACCTCGTACTTGCCTCTATGGACAATGAACATCAGAGGAGGCACGAGAATATGGACTTAGAATCCATATTTCTTCATACAAAAGAACTGTATGGAGAGCAATCTCGTATCGCAAGATACAAAGCGTCGAAAAAGTTATTTTCGGCAAGGATGGCCGTCGGATCATCAGTAGCAGAACACGTGCTTAAGATGATCGGCTACATTGAGGAGCTCGCGGACCTAGGGACCACATTGGAGAGTGAGCTCTATACGGACTTAGTTCTCCAGTCCCTTCCTTCCACTTACGCCCAGTTTATACTGAACTTCAACTTACAAGAAAAAGAAGTTGAACTTTCAGAGCTCCTCAACATGCTGAGGAGCGCAGAGGGCACCCTACAGAAAGGTAGGGAAACATCCACTTTGTTTGTAGGAGGATTATCTTCTTCTAGGTCCAAGGCGAAAGCCAAGGGAAAGAAGAAGAAAGCCCCCGCCAAACCAAGAGGCGGTGTTAGTAAAGTGGATACGAAGGGAAAAGCTAAAGCAACAAAGAAAGCGGGGAAGCTTGTGGATAAGGAAGAATGCTTCTATTGTCATAAGAAAGGACACTGGAAGAATGATTGCAGGGCCTGGAAGGCCAGAACACAGGAATTGAAGCAGGTTGCAGCTTCAGCTTCAGGTGTGTATGTTATTGAAAACTGTCTTTCAATAAACTCTACTTCCTGGGTATTGGATACCGGATCAGGATCTCATATCTGTAATTCTTTGCAGGCGTTGAGAAACCGTAGTGTTTTGAAAGCAGGTGACATGACCCTCAGAGTTGCGAACGGAGCTAGCATGGATGCTAAAGCCGTGGGGGACTATCACCTGGGAATGTCAGATGGATATGTTTTGGTTTTGCGTAATTGCTTTTTTGTACCCAACGCAACTTGTAATATCATTTCTGTATCTTTGGTTTCTAAAGAAGGTTATGAATTTGCGTTTGTAAGTAATGTTGTAAACATTCACTTTAATCAAGTTCTGATTGGGTCAGGTACATTAAGCAATGGTATATACGTATTAAACCAACCACAGATTTTCAATGTCCAGAATACACACAAAAGAAAGTCTCCGGAAATAAATCAGATTTTCTTGTGGCATTGTAGACTGGGTCACATCAATGAGAGAAGGTTGACGAAGTTACATACAGAAGGATATTTGAATCCGTTCGAATATCAATCGTATGCCACTTGTCAATCCTGTCTCAAAGGAAAGATAACAAAGACTCCGTTCACTGGACACGGAGTAAGAGCGAGCGAGCTCTTGGGACTCGTACACAGCGACGTGTGCGGTCCAATGTCTACACATGCGCGAAGCGGTTATTCTTACTTCATTACTTTTACGGATGACTTTTCAAGGTACGGTTATGTCTTCTTAATGAAACATAAGTCCGAAGCCTTTGGAAAATTCCAGGAATATAAGAATGAAGTAGAAAGACAAACCGGCAAAAGTATCAAGATTCTAAGATCGGATCGAGGTGGTGAATACTTGAGTGCCGAGTTCCTGGACTATTTAAAAGAGAACGGAATTCTCTCTCAGCTTACTCCTCCATACACTCCACAACATAATGGTGTATCGGAGAGACGGAACCGAACCCTATTGGATATGGTACGGTCCATGATGAGTAACGCTGAGTTATCGCGATCATTCTGGGGGTATGCGCTAGAATCAGCTGCATACCTTTTGAACCGAGTTCCCACTAAGACTGTGCCTACCACACCTTATGAGTTATGGAGTGGGAAGAAACCCTATCTTCAATGTCTGAAGATCTGGGGATGTCCAGCTTTTGTCAAAAAGCAGCATGCGGACAAACTCGAGGCACGCTCAGTACTGTGCAAGTTTGTGGGATACCCAAAGAACACCAGGGGGTATCTTTTCTACCACGCAGAGGAACAAAAAGTCCTTGTTTCTCGTAATGCCCACTTTCTAGAACACCAGTTCTTAGAAAAGGAAATTAGTGGGAGCGCAGTAGAACTTGAAGAAATTCCAGAACCACGAGCTATTACTGAAAGCTTAGTGGAACCAGAGGGTTCAAAAGAACAGGACATTCCTACGCCGCTCCGCAGGAGTAGTAGGCAGTCTCATCCGCCCGAGAGATACTACGGTTTTCTCATAGACGGGGATAGAGAGGATTGCATCATAGATTATGATGAGCCTACTAGCTTCCAGCAGGCCGTTCAGAGTGTTGACTCAGTAAAATGGCTGGATGCAATGCGGACCGAAATGGAGTCCATGTACACCAACAAAGTATGGACGTTGGACATTGCTCCAGACGGGGTAAAACCCGTAGGATGCAAGTGGATCTTCAAAAGGAAGATTGGTGTAGATGGACAGGTTGAGACCTATAAAGCTAGACTTGTTGCAAAGGGTTTCCGTCAAAGACCTGGCTTGGACTATGACGAAACCTTTTCTCCAGTGGCTATGCTGAAATCCATTCGGATCCTTCTTGCCATTGCTGCCTTCCACGATTATGAGATCTGGCAAATGGACGTAAAGACCGCTTTTCTAAATGGAAATTTAGAGGAGTGTGTCTATATGGACCAACCAGAAGGTTTCATTCAGAGTGGGAGCAGCGGAAAGGTGTGCAAGTTGCTTAAGTCCATCTATGGACTAAAGCAGGCATCGCAGAGTTGGAACATCTGTTTTGATGAGACGGTCAAGGAATTTGGCTTTATCAAAAATCCAGATGAACCATGCATCTATTGTAGATTTGTAGCGAGAACTGTAGTATTCCTCGTTTTGTACGTGGATGACATTCTCTTAATAGGAAATGACATTCCTATGCTACAATCTGTCAAGGGGTTCTTGTCACACAGGTTCTCCATGAAAGACCTGGGTGATGCCTCATACATCCTGGGGGTCCGGATCCATCGTGATAGATCCAAGAGGATATTAGGACTTTCACAGTCTTGGTACATCGACACCATACTGAAAAGATTCAGTATGGAAGATTCCAAGTGCGGTAACCTATCGGCTTGTCACGGGATAACCCTCTCTAAAGAGATGTCTCCTAAGACTGATTTGGAGAGGGATCGCATGTCTATTATACCCTACGCTTCTGCGGTAGGCTCTATAATGTATGCGATGTTGTGTACCAGACCGGATGTAGCTTATGCACTGAGTGTGGTAAGCCGGTATCAGTCAAACCCTGGGGAGAAACACTGGATAGCAGTAAAGAACATTCTTAAGTACCTCAGAAGGACTAAGGAGATGTTCTTGGTGTATGGCGGAAAAGACCTCCAGATCGAGGCCTTTGCTGACGCCAGCTTCCAGAGTGACAAGGATGATTCCAAGTCCATGTCGGGTTTTGTCTTTACCCTCAATGGAGGGGCGGTGTGTTGGAAGAGTTCCAAACAGGAAACCGTTGCAGACTCGACGATGGAAGCGGAATACATCGCTGCATCTGATGCCGTAAAAGAAGCTGTCTGGATGAGGAAGTTCTTGAAAGAGCTTCAGGTGGTTCCGTCCATTGTTGATCCAATACCTCTGTATTGCGACAACAACGGGGCTATAGCTTTAGCGAAGGAACCCAGGTCCCATCAGAGATCCAGACACATCTTGAGGCGGTATCACCTGATCAGGGAGATCGTGGATCGCCAGGAGATCGAGGTTCGGAGAGTCGCTTCAGAAGATAACACTGCAGATCCATTCACCAAGGCCTTGCCCCAGACTCAGTTCGAGCGGCTGATCGAGATGATAGGTCTTCGATACGCCAGTACATGGCCTTAGTGCAAGTGGGAGATTGTTAGTGTATATGCCCTAGAGGCCATTACTGTATCATACTAGTTTGTATATTACTTAATGGAAGCTTGGGATATTCACCTTGTATATACAATCTTGCTCAAAATAGTAGTATGCTACTTGGTTTGTTTCTACTTCAATGTGTACATGTGTTTATTTTAGTATATCGCCTATACACATTAGTGGAGCCCTTAGGATCTTTGCTTGATTACCAGCGTTGTGATGGCAGTCACACTAGTGGGGCTGGGTAATCTATAAGCACATCCTTATGCAGGTCCCTGGTCGCAGGACTATCGAGACAGGGCATCGATACTCCGGAGTAGACTAGCGCATGCGCTTCTCATCCCAGTGTGGGAGACGGTCTGTCCCACAGCCGTCGGTACGTCGTACTTGAGATAGTATGCGGGTGCTCGTTGGGTTACGAGTACACTGGACAGGACTCGTCGGGAACTGACTAGTTGGTATTATGCCTATCGTCAGTTATCAGTTCCCAGGTAACATGAGTACAGCTTAGTCCGCTGACTTGACACTGTCACTTCGCCTCGAGTGTGTTCCCACTGTACTTTGATTACTACCCTACCACGGCTCAAAGGAGTCGTGCAAACAGGTGGTAGTTGGGTGCAGTCCCGAAGCACTTGGAGGCAGTGACGGTTAGACAGGATTCGTCTCTCCCGGTATTGGGGGTTGACATCGCGCTGTGTCTAGGAGAGTCATTACACGAGTAGTCCCTGGCCAGGGCAAACGAGATATACTGGTAGGCTTCCAGTGTTATCTCAGGGTGTTTTGGGCTTCACTCCGACACGACTTGTACCGCTATTGAGGGACTGACGTTTACCGCCCCCTAGGCCCACCATGCGATGTATCAGACGAACAGACCGGACTGTACGGAGAATGTCACATTCAGGCTCATTAGGAGTTCAGATGGGTTTCTCCTCGTCAGTCTTCTTGTCGGCATCTACCTGGGGACCGTTACGCACAGCTAGTGCCGCTTGCGGTCTGTGGTTAAACCCACTGCCAGCGTAGTGTCGAGTCTTTAGAGTCCCACACAGAAAGCTATTCGCCTTTAGGCAAAAGAGTAGAGGTCGCATGGTTTTGTGACAGGTCGCATGGTTTTGCGACAGGGTTCGGTCACATCCGTGCACTTGTGCACGTACAGTGTCCGGACAGTTCACACTAGTGGGCTTTGTTTTAAGCCAGATCCTAGTGTACCTTTTGGGATTGGTTTTATCCAGTATGCATGCGTGTTCCTCGGAACGCGGATGCGGGTGTGTATGCACAGTTGACGGAGAGACAGAGGCAGAGGATTCTCATTAAGGTTGTTGACCGTTGACAGTTGACTATTGACTTTTTGCTCAACCCTAATGAGAATATGATATGTGATTAACAATTATATTAATTAAGTATTATGGTGACATGGTTGTTGAGGGATTGACTTTGTTGACTTTTGTTGACTTGTTGACTTTGTTGACCGGTTGACTAGGCTTGACTAGTTGACCATCATGATAACTATAGCTATCATTTCATGGCAAAGACTTTTGCTTGCTTGCTCTTTTGTGCAAAATGAGTGCATGAAATGATATGGCTATGGTTGCTTAAACTATCACATAATACTTGATTGATATGAGGTGTTATGATTGTTTTGGATTATGAGAGCCAAATGAGAAAAGTCTTCTCTCATTCTTTCATGCTCATTCTCTCTCTTGTTCTTGAGCTCTCATCTCCTCCTCTTGCTCTCCCTCTCTTGACTCTATACTTGTCTCATGAGTTGAGAACCAAGAACCATAGATAAAATCTCATACAAACTCTTCTCTACTCACTCTAGTTCACAAGGTTTAGTAAACCGAGTGAACTAGTTTCTTCAAAGTTCGAAGAAGGAGCCAAAGGTTGAAGCTTTCAGGTGGATCTATCTTCGGCGCAAGGAGACGATGGGGAGAAGCCGATTCGGACGACCATCGAAGCTTGAAGACGAAGGAGTTCGAGAAAAAGAAAGGTATAACCCCCTAACCGAGTAGTTAGCAACTCGTAGTTAGGTTGTTAGTTAGATGTTTAACAAAGATCCGGGTTTTGAGTCCATGTTACCACCTCTAGAAAAATTGTTTTTCACCAAATTCCGCATGCCCGAAAGTACCGGGAGAGGTAGCATGGACTTACAATGTGGAGTGAGAAGAAACCTTATCTTAAGTATCTAAAGATATGGGGATGTCCAGCTTTTGTCAAAAAACAGCATGCAGACAAGCTCAAGGCATGATCAGTACCATGTAAGTTTGTGGGATACCTAAGGAACTTTAGGGGGTATCTTTTCTATTACATGGAGCAACAGAAGGTTTTCGTTTCTCGGCATTGTTGGGTTATGCAAGCGCCCCGGCCATCAAATCGTGGCCAAATGCAAAACAAAATTTTTCAAAACTGGCGCTAACACAACCTGCTACCCAGATCTACCATTAACCCTAACTAGAAAATTAAGGAGTTAGAATGGTTATACCGAGTTGATCCGTGTCCTTCAGTCTTCAACCACCTTCCCAAGCTCCTAGAGGCCTCCATGATCAAGCTTGATCTCCGGTCTCCCTCCATTGAAGATGATCCACCTGAGAATTTGTGAAACGAGCTTCTACTTCGTAACTGAAGCAACTAGGGTACCTAGATCTCTAAACTAGATAGCCTAGAGGACGTAGAGTGTGGTAATGGATTAATTTGTCTCAAGACACCCTTGGTTTCTCAACACATGAGACATGAAGGGTGGAGATAGAAGATGAAACTTGAGGATGAGAGTTAGAGAGGAACTAAAGAAAAATAATGGCTAAGCCTTTCTTTTGTTGTGAGATTTTTCTTGTGAGAGTTCTCTGCAATAATTGAAGTCATCCAATTAAATATCCCATGTCTCCAAAATATTTAGAGTCAACCAAAAATATCTCGAGTCAACAAAAATCTCACAACAAATAAAAACTAAGCATGCTTAGAAAAGTAATCATGATCATTACTAAGCCATGTCACAATTATGCAATAAACACCTCATCTTCATCAGCTCATTAACCATTTAATCCTAAATGGTTAAAACTAAATGAGGTGGCATCTTCTAGAAGTACCTTGTAATAAATTACAAGAATACCCCTCATCCATATATACATATCCGCATCCGTATTCCGAAAAATACGAATACAAAGAGACAAAAATAATTCAACAATATAATACTAGAATCCATTTTAAACCAAATCCACTAGTATTATTCGTTTGAATCCTGATATATGCACACGTGCACATAAATGATCTAACCCTGCCGTAAAACCATACGGCCTCTACATCGTTTCGCCCGAAGCAGGGAAACCCTCTGTGTGGGACTCTAAAGACTCGTCAATACATTGGAAGTGAGTTTAACCACAACCAAGTCAGTGGCACTAGCTGTACGTAACAGCTACCTAGGTATTGAGCGAAAGGGAGACCGACGAGCAAACTCATCTCGAAACCCCTACTGAGCCTGACAGTGATAATATATGTACAGTCCGGTCTGTTCATCTAAGAGTATCGCATATCAAGTCTAGGGGGTGGATAAAGTCAGACCCCTAATAACGCGACATTTTGTGTCGGTATGAAGCCCATCACCACCTGAGAAACTACCGATCCAAATCAGTAGTTCTCGACTACTTTGGCCAAGGATTTCCGGTGATGGCCACCCGTGCACCACGCGACATCAACCCTCAATACCGGGAGAGACGAATCCCCGATGATCCGCTCACTGCCTCCATGTGGCTCGGGACTGTACCCAGCTAAAACCTGTTTGCACGACTCTTTTGAGCCGGGTAGGGTAGCAATCAAAGCATAGTGGGGACTCACACGAGACAAATGACGATCTCAGGTCGGTAGACTAACCTGTACACATGTCACCTGGGAACTACTATCTGATAATAGGTATAGTACCAACTTGCAGGTTCCCGACGAGTCCGTCCAGTGTACTCATAACCCAATGAGCACATGTATACTATCTTAGGTGAACTAACTGACACCAATGACTTGTGAGACCTGGCCACCGCCCCTCGTCGTGGTCTCGATCAGTAAACACTAGTCTACTCTGGAGTATCGATGCCCAGTCTCGAAACTCCCATGACTAGGGACATTTAAGGATTTGCTTATAGACCACCCAGCTCCTACGTATATGATCACCATCATAATGCTGGTAGTCAAGAAAGAATCCTATGGGGTCTATCAACATGTAATAGTGATCTGTAATACCACATAAAGCATGTGCATGATAATAAAGTCAAACCAGATAGCATACTATCATCTTGAGTAAGACTGTTCTAACCGTATAGGTCCTCCCTCAATCATCGCAATCACATGCCTGGGATTCAATAATTGACTTGAGGGCATTATAGCCAACAATCTCCCACTTGCACTTAAGGCTAATTATTGCGGTGTCGCATACTCACAACTCGTGTAATACCGAACACCCAACTTCTCTACTAATCAGTTTCGTAAAGATCGTTTGTGAAACTATTGCGTTTGAGAAATAGCCTCAGTGAGTGGATCCGCTCCAATGTTGCTTTCTGTATCTCTCTATATCTCAACTTCATGGAGAAAGGCCATCTCCCAAAATGAGCAATACCTGTCTTAGAATTTGTCTGGATATCTGATGGAAGCCAGTTCACTAATGAACTACAAATCCAACAAACTTCTTAGACTGTATCAACTACTGAATTTAATCAGTATCCTACGCCATGCCTTCCACAGTATCCGCTTGGACTACCTGTCCAATATACTGTCCCTCAAAAGAGGGAAAACTATAACTCAAACAACCACTCTGTCATCCAGGTCATCTTGGAAGCCTAAAACGATAACCCTCTCCCGAAGGAGGCTGTCGTTACCACATCCTTAGAACATCTACTTATGTTAATAACTGCTTCCAAATGTTTCTCCAGGATTGGATTAATACATATACTCATTGCAGCTAGTGCAAAATCAATGTCTGGTGTTGTACTTGATATCTCATGATTGATTCAATTGCCTAAGCAAGTGATATGTCATTCATACAAATCCCTTTCCCCATCAGTCTGTAAGACATCCTTTAGAGAGGGTGACTCCATCACCTGCAGGTACACCACCTCGCTAGAAGTCGTCGATTCTAAAACACCTTCAGAATATTGTCAAGTACCCTAATTAGGACACTTCCCAAATCTAGATCTAAAACCATAGATCTAATCACCAGAATCCCTGATATTATATCCATATCCTGTGTGAAGAAACTATCTTATGACTACCACAATATAACCGATCGTAGTATAGGAATATCACTTCCTATTAAGTGTATGTCATCCAAATACCTGGACATCACTCTCTACTACCTTCTTACCAGATCCATCTCCTATTCTGATAAAGTTAAAACCTATGACTGTCACATAAAAAATAGATGATCTATTTCCACTATACTTGCTTTAGTTTATAAATAGACATAAGCTACTTGCTCTCTATGCTTCCGTTGCTCCCACTGACTACAACAACCCTCTTGCAGAGTCATATACATATGCACTTCCAAAACTAGTTTAGAATGACGTTATACTCATCCTCCTACCGGGTCTCATAATTTAGAACAGCAGCAATGGCAAGTCTGGGTAAACAAGAACCTCCCTATCACCGTCTCTGAGAAGACCGAACTACCTCTCGGGTGCCTGAGGTCACCCACCAAATTTGCGGAATGGCTAATGCATTGTTGAAACCAATTGAATCCTTAGGTTCTATTAAATTTTCAGTAATCGTTTATGGTTCTGGAATCACTTCCAGTTCTACTATACTCCCACTAATGTTTTCTGAAAAGAATCCATTTTACTAAAATTGGTGGCGAGTCAAGAACAATATAACTATTGATCTTCCTGATGGTAGAAAATTAACCCTCGTCAAAGCCCGGTATAACTCACAAACTGCCATTACTGAAACGTGCCTTGAGTTCGTCCAGCTTCTGATTTTAAGCATCAGCCGGACAACTCCCTATACCTTAACATCGTTAAGATATAAATTGATTCTATATATCCAATATAGAAATAAATGCACTAATTTAATTGGAACCAGATTCAAAATCATGCAGCTGTCTCCAGTGCATATCAACCAAATGGAAGGACACCAAGTAACATTACTCATCTAGGAGTGCATCCAAGTATGGGTAACCTAAAAGAGAAGCAATTTCTCAAAACTATTACTTACAACGGAATACCTAGTACAAGTATCTACATCTTCGACTACTTCGAAGAATCCTGATACTTCCAACAAATGGTTCTCTACTTTATTCTTTTACCTATAACTTCTCAAAACTTGGACCATGTATTTCAACGAAGTATTTGTCTAAAAATAGAGAAGTCAAAAGTAAAGAGAATATAGTACGAGTACCAACCCTTTGTCTTGCTACATATGGTTCTCTACTTTATTCTTATACATATATCTTCTCAATATCTGGACCTTGTATTTCAACGAAATACTTGTCTAGAACTGGAGAAGTCATGAGTAAACAGAATATAGTACAAGTACCAACCCTTTGCCCTAATGGACACTGGACAACATACAATACCTTGTATAAGTCCCCTGAGTTTAATAACCCAAACCATGTGCGTCGTAGGTTGAAAACTGAGCTATGGTTAAGAAGAATTACACCGTTGTTGAATACACCTTACCTAATCACCAACTGATAAAGGTAAATGTCACAGACATAATATCAAAAAGTTATATCTCACTTTATAAAAATAAAAGTACAGATATATCAGTTTGAAATTGGTGCATAACGACAGATATTCTAAACCAAATATTTGCCATCAGGAAAAACCCAGGTGATTTCCTCAAATATCACAAATTACAAGAACTCTGATATACAGAGGATCTAATCACCTAATTCCCAATATCATACTCCCACTCACCATCTGTAACGCCATACAGATGTGAGAATCAAACCTAATAAATACATATCGTGGAGTTAGAATCCAATTGGGAAAACAATTTTCACTTAACATTGCACAGTAATTCTGAAACATGAAAATGTTTCGAAGGGGTAATCTGGTATTTCTAGTAACGCCCCTTCCACTATCCTTATTCATGACCGTAACCGTATACTTCCATGCCTTCACTCCAATCCTTTTATTATGTCTTTACTTATTACCTTCCATACACTGCCTTTAGGCTAATTTGTTTTCTTCCTTCCCTACCCTTCGGCACCAGCCTAAGGTTTGGAAGAAGACCATCCAATAAGCACAATAGGTGTACTCTCTTAATACCAGGAGCCCTCGCAACTTGAGATAAGGTAAAGGGAAAAGACAACTGAATAATCTTATTCTATTTTTCCTGAACTGGAAACCATTCTCGAATCTGGAACAAGTTCCTTCGAGTTCGTATGTAACTATACGATGGAATATCCAAGCAATATGGATTTTCGTAGTGATACGAAATGTTCTGAAGAAATCCAAAGTGGATGTGGGAGTGGCAGGGGTATATGCGGTTTTTTCATGAATGACAGCAGTCGTAATTTCCTTTTGCCCTTATTCTAATCCCTTTATATGTCTTTACTTATTACCTTCTGTACACCATACTTAGGCTAATTGGTTTTCTTCCTTCCCTACCTTTCGGTACCTGCCTATGGTTTGGAAGAAGACTATCTAATAAGCGTAATAGGTGTACGCACCTAATCCTAGGAGCTCTCACAGCCTGAGAAAAGGTAAGGGGAAAAGATAACCGAATAATCCTATTCAATCTCTCCAGAACCAAAATCCATCCTTGAATCTGGAACAAGTTCCTTCGAGTTCGTATGTAACTATAGATGGATTATCCAATAGATGTGGATCTTCGTAGTGATACGGGATGTTCTGGAGAAACGCAAAGGTGATATAGAAGTGGCAATGATCTATGCGACACCGTGACATTCCAAAAGCCAAAGTGTTTTAAGAAGGTTTGGTTAACTTGGTTCATGAGTTTTAGTCTAGGGTCGGGCCATGGTCGCTGCCAAAGAGAGAGAGAAAAGAAACACTCAGTGTGCACTCTAACCTAAATCAGAATGGTTAATCACTTTATCTAATCAGGATGGATCCTACTGTTTCCTCAAATTTCCTTTAAACCCAAAAGGAGAATTAGTCGGGATCATCTAAAATCACCCGAGGAGTAATCCTACTCATTAGTGGGAATCGGGATCCAACTATCATCGCATGATTGTAGGGTTCCTAGGCATCCTAATGAGGTCTCACAAGGCATCAACCATGCCCGTTTCAAAAATTACGGTGCCGAGAAACCCTAGACTAGATCGTTGGCTAGATATTTAGGCGAAAAAGCAAACTAGTTTACAACTAAACTATAAGAATACGGAAATACAACCTTTGTAGATCCGGTCCTCCACCTCCACAGCTCCGCAATGAAGTCTCCTCGCTGTCCAAGTCGAACCCCGGGCTCTAGCGTCAGCTTCATCGGAGAATAGACGGGCTAGGTCATCGACGACGTGCCGAAGATGATCTACGTCGAAGCATCACTAGATCAAGCTCCACCTTCACCAAGCCATGAAAACTTATGAAGGAAACACACTCTACTACTTGGCAAGAGGTAGAGGATGAAGAAATAGGAAGTGGGTAGACTTTAGATTTGGATTTCTCACTCTTTTTCATCAATCACCATTGATGAAGCAAGCTTTTCTTCTTTGAAGAAGATGAAGAAGAAGAAGCTAATTGTTATGATAAGTTCATATAATAAGAATAATAAAATCATTCTTATCATAATCTTAACCATGGTAATGTGGAGAGAGTTAATCATGGTTGAATGGAATGGTTAGGGTTAAGCATGAGACAAAATGGTCACTTGGTCAAAGTCTTCAAGAAGCTTCATAATACATCCAAAGAAAGCCACCATTTATCTTTATGCTTATTATTTTTCCAAAAAGAATAAATGAAATAAATAAATGAATAAGTAAAAACAAAACCCTAACCATTACACAACCATGGTTTAATCTTTATACTTAGCCAATTTAGCATGCATCATCAAACATGATACAAACTAGTGCACAAAATTATATCGTATATACAATGTGCACATCCGAATGAGAAAGTCCATCTAAAGTGAACCAATATTAGTTAATGCAAAGTAATATATCAAATATATAATTATACATTAAATCATTAAATCAACACTTGATTTAACGATCCGGTCATATCGCATATAACCGACTAATATCCAATGTATCGATTTATCGAATCAATCCTTGATTCGATAACTAGGTTATATCGCATACAACCATTCGACACATTCATCACGAGAATAGAATACGGTATCACATACACGCATTATTCTTGGTCCCGCACATATCTCATATGCGCTCCTATTTCGTTTCGCTTGAGCCAGGAACCTCTGTGTAGGACTCTAAAGACTCGTCAATACGCCGGCAGCAGGTGATGATCATATCAAACACCCACAAGCCGCAAGCGGTCTGCTAAACGTAACGGCCACCCGGGTATTGAGCGATCTGAAGATCGACGAGCAACCCCGCTCACACTCCAGTGAATCCAACCAGTAACACTACCGTACAGTCCGGTCTGATCGTCTGATATGTCGCATATCTTGCCTAGGGGTGGTAAACGTCAGACCCCAATAGCTCGATAAGTCGTGTCGATATGAGGTCTATAACAATTTGAGATACTACTGGTAACACTTACCAGTAAATCTCAGCAACCCTGGCCAGGGATTTCCTGTTATAGCCAATCGAACACTGCGCAACATCAACCCTCTATACCGGGAGAGACGAATCCCCTCCTATCGCTCATTGCCTCCATGTGACTCGGGACTGTACCCAAAAACCACCGTTTTGCACGCCCTCTTGGACGTGGTAAGATGGAAATCAAAGCACAGTGGGAACCACACAAGACTCTATGACGATCTCGGGTCAACAGACTACTCTGTACCAGTGTCACCAGAGAACTGCCATCTGACGTAAGGTATAATACCATCTGGGAGTTCTCGGCGAGTCCGTCCAGTGTACCCAGTCTCTACTGAGCACCCGTATATCATCTCTGATGTCAAACACCAATGGATATGGGATCATCCATCGCCCATCTGTATGGGTCGAGAAGGTATACGCTAGTCTACTCTGGTATATCGATGCCCCGTCTCGATACACCCACGACTAGGGACTTTGAAGGATGTACCTATGGACTACCTTGTCCCCACTAGTATGATCTGCATCATAGTCCAGGTAGTCAAGTACACATCCTAAGGGCTTTACCAACATGTAACAGAGAGACAATCAGTATACACGTTAAGGTAAAGAGCAACCAGATAGCATACTATCATGTCGAGCAAGAAAGTCCTCCCTATATATGTCCCAGCATCCACTACAATATACATCCTATGTACAGTAATGGCCTCTAGGGCATACATATAACTAACAATGATAACTTGATGGAAGCTACTCAAGTCATCACACTCCAGAAGGTATGCGCATGCTTGGCAAGTTTCCTGTATGTTTGAAACTCCCGATGTGAATTTTACCCCTAGGACCCAAGTGACCTTGACACAATCAACAAATCAAAGAGTCCTAGTCAAGTACAACCCATCATTATCCTGGATTGCATCAAACCCACCCGTACGAGCCCTTGACATAGTCAACAAAGCCTTACGACTGTCCTAACCAATTGCATATGTATATGCCACAAATAAGCATTACTTAGCTACCGCACACTACGCCTTGACACAGTCAACAAACGCAGCACAAATACTAAGCAACACTTGTAAGAAATGACGGAAGGTTACAGCTAGTTTTTGGCGAAAAACCTTTAATATAATGAACTTGACATCGTTGAAGGAACCAAGTGGTTTTACAAATATATAGTGGCAAAAACTTTTGCTAAAAAGGTCACTCCCGGTGAAGGGATCTCGGCTCTTTTCTCGTCGAATGAGGTGCAGGATATTCTAAAATGAATACCACGATGCAAAGCAAAAGAAACGACTATAGCAAAGTTATTACCCTGACACAAACTTTTACTCAAGGGGTCACTCCCGATGAAGGGATCTCGGCCCTTGCCTCGTCGAATGAGGTGTTGGATATTCATAACCGAATACCACTGTGCAAAGAGCGTCTTAATGCTAGTTTTTAAAAACTTGGTTCCAACAACATCATATATATAGGTTTGCTTTTCTTGCATTGATCAGAATCAACGCAGTCCTATCAATTAATCACACCAGAAAAGAACGAAAATATGATGTACGTATATACCACTCGCATTCGCCACTGGGCCCCATCATCACCCGTTAGGTTACTTAACTAACGACAGAGCGGGGGCTGGACTAGCGCGGGTGCAAAACATATATAACATCTACTAGTATATATATATAAATATATATAACAATCATCCCAGGCATGATATAAAGCAACATCACAGAATCTCAGCAAAGCAACACAGAATGGTGGATAACCCTGGAGTCTCGGGTTTCACTTAAGCCGCAAATGAGACCCGACGTTCCCTGTCGTATGGATAGCCTATACAATGAAAACCTAGACCCCTACGAGCACGGAAAGTTACCCGCCAATCCTAGAAGCAAGTCAACTCCAATCAACAACGTGAATGGGCCACCCAGCACTTTATGGAATCTGGTAACTTGGGCACCCCTCCGTGGGTTAACCTATACACCCTACGAGTAAGGCGAATAGCCCACCAATTCTAGAGTGAGGTCTCCTCCGTCTCAACGCCATGAGATGCGGACCCGTTGCCCTCTAGAACCCGGCTATTCGTGCACTCTGCCTTAGAGTAATCCTAGTACAGAAAAGAAAAGAATATGTACAAAGGTGACATCAACCTCAACCCGGTCATGCCCCCAACAAATAATATAAAAACTGGCAGTGACGGCAGTCCACATGTCGGACGCTCGCCCCGCAATATCAAATGTACAAATGAAACTAAACTGTACTACTATTGCATCCAAGCTATCCACCATGACTATCCAACCACAACCACAACACAACACAGAACATCAACGTAAATGTCATGTTCGCAAACCCGTCTAAAAGAACATATAGCAATTAGACGAGTTGTACCGCTCTAATGACATTCACGGTCGCAGATAGTAATGTATGCACTGTAAACTATTAAACAATGTTTAAAATATCGATTTCAAAGCACCCTAAATTGCCCCTGAACAAAAGATAACACTATATCCAAACTGGGCAAAATAAACAATACCAATGAACTAATATTCCAGAGACCAGACAACCGTACAAAATTCAAGTCCAATCTCATAAACAAAACGGGCCACACCGGTTTTTCTTAAGTCTCGCCAGGTCGAATCCAGAGAATGGGGCTCGTTTTTGTAGGGTGTTCTATATGTCTCACAAATAGCCTTATGCAATTGTTTTAAAAAAATTTTGAAGACTCTGTAAAGTCGACAGAAACTGGAATAATCGGGGTATTTCTTCGGAGTTGTTTCGATTTCGATACTTTAAACGTTGTTTAAACTGCTAGCAATGGATTAAAGGGTTGGCTCTGATACCATGTTGGATTATGCAAGTGCCTCGGCCATCAAACCGTGGCCAAATGCGGAACAAAAATTTTCAAAACTGGCGCTAACACAACCCGCTACCCGGATCTACCATTAACCCTAACTAGCAAACTAAGGAGTTAGAATGGTTATACCGAGTTGATCCGTGTCTTTCGGTCTTCAACAACCTTCCCAAGCTCCTGGAGGCTTCTATGATCAAGCTTGATCTCCAGTCTCCTTCCATCGAAGATGATCCACCCGAGGATTTATGAAACGAGCTTCTACTTCGTAACCGAAGCAACTAGGGTACCTAGATCGCTAAACTAGATAGCCTAGAGGATATAGAGTGTGGTAATAGATTAATTTGTCTGAAGACACCCTTGGTTTCTCAACACATGAGACATGAAGGGTGGAGGTAGAAAATGAAGCTTGAGGATGAGAGTGAGAGAGGAACTAAAGAAAAATAATGGCTAAGCTTTTCTTTTGTTGTGAGATTTTTCTTGTGAGAGTTCTCTACAATAATTGAATCCATCCAATTAAATATCCCATGTCTCCAAAATATCTAGAGTCAACCCAAAATATCTCAAGTCAACAAAAATCTCACAACAAACAAAAACAAAGCATGCTTAGAAAAGTAATCATGATCATTACTAAGCCATTCCACAATTATGCAATAAACACCTCATCCTCATCACCTCATTAACCATTTAATCCTAAATGGTTAAAACTAAATGAGGTGGCATCTTCTAGAAGCACCTTGTAATAAATTATAAGAATACCCCTCATCCGTATATACATACCCGCATCCGTATTCCGAAAAATATGAATACAAAGATATGAAAATAATCCAAAAATATAATAT
This sequence comes from Agapanthus africanus, assembly GCA_030015575.1. Taxonomy (NCBI): domain Eukaryota; kingdom Viridiplantae; phylum Streptophyta; class Magnoliopsida; order Asparagales; family Amaryllidaceae; genus Agapanthus; species Agapanthus africanus. Next base: position 494,457,160 of record CM057348.1, on the reverse strand, counting down.
TAGAATCTGGCTTAAACTAAAGCCACTAGTATTATCCATCCGAATCCTGATACACATGCACAACTGCACGTAAATGATCGGACCCTGCCGTAAAACCATATGGTCTCTACATCGTTTCGTCCGAAGCAGGGAAACCTTCTGTGTGGGGCTCTAAAGACTCGTCAATACGCTAGCAGTGGGTTTAACCATGAGCACGTCAGCAACACTAGTTGTACGTAACGGCTACCCAGGTATTGAGCGAAAAGGAGACCGACGAGCAAACTCATCCCGAAACCCCTACTAGTCTGACAGAGACAATATCTGTACAGTCCGGTCTGTTCGTCTAAGAGTATCGCATATTGAGTCTAGGGGGTGGATAAAGTCAGATCCCTAATAATGCGACATTACGTGTCGGTATGAAGACCATCACACCTGAGAAACTACTGATCCAAATCAGTAATTCTCGACTACTTTGGCCAAGAATTTCTGGTGATGGCTACCCATGCACCGTATGACATCAACCCCCAATACCGGGAGAGACGAATCCCCGACGATCCGCTCACTGCCTCCATGTGGCTCGGGACTGTACTCAACTAAAACCTGTTTGCACGACTCCTTTGAGCCGTGGTAGGGTAGTAATCAAAGCACAGTGGGAACTCACACGAGACAAATGACGATCTCAGGTCAACAGACTAACCTGTACACATGTCACATGGGAACTGCTATATGACAATATGTATAATACCAACTAGCAGGTTCCCGGCGAGTCCGTCCAGTGTACTCATAACCCAATGAGCACCTATATACTATCTTAGATGGACTAACTGACACCAATGGCTTGTGAGACCTGGCCACCGCCCCTCATTGGGGTCTCGATTAGTATACACTAGTCTACTCTGGAGTATCGATGCCCAGTCTCGAAACTCCCACGACTAGGGACATTTAAGGATTTGCTTATAGACCACCCAGCTCCTACGTATATGATCGCCATCATAATGCCGGTAGTCAAGCAAGAATCCTATGGGCTCTATCAACATATAATAGTGATCTGTAATACCATATAAAGCATGTACATGATGATAAAGTCAAACCAGATAGCATATTATCATCTTGAGTAAGACTGTTCTAACCGTATAGGTCCTTCCTCAATCATCGCAATCGCGTGCCTGCGATTCAATAATTAACTTGAGGGCACTATAGCCAACAGACATGTCCACTTTTTGGAGACTCAATTTCTTGAAAAAGAAATAAGTAGGAGTGCAATAGAACTAAAAGAAATTCCAGAACCATAAACTATTGCTGAAAGCATGGTGGAGCCAGAAGTTTCAAAAGAACCGGACATCCCTACGCCACTACATAGATCTAGCAGGCAGTCTCATCCGTCCTAGAGATACTACGGTTTTCTTATAGACGGGGATGGAGAGGATTGCATCATCAATGATGATAAGCCAAATAGTTTCCAGCAGGCCATTACAAGCAGATACTCGGTGAAATGGATGGATGCAATGCGGACTGAAATGGAATCCATGTACACCAACAAAGTATGGACTTTGGACATTGCATCTCAAGGGGTATGTCACGTCCCGCAATTACGGAATATGACCGGCACTTAAACTACGAACGTCTCGAGGCGTACGTAATCTAAGTAAGCCGAAAACCCAGAAATCCAAACCAAGAAAAGTAGTAAAGTGAAGGAAAACCAATTTAAATCAAGTAGTTTTAATAGCATAAGCTGAATTATGCCTTTTTTAAAAACATTAAATATTTCCTGAAAATTTCGGCAGAGTCTCCTTTGTAAATACTGGCTCCCAAACGGGATACAACATGAATAGTATACGAAATCAATAAAAAGGCTTCCCCAAGCGGGAGCTAGCTCTTCGTCAATCGACGGTCACAACCACACAAGCAATATAATATACAACGCCAACGGCGAGGATCAAAATTCAAAAGGAAACTCAAAACCACAAGAAAACCACAGAAATATAACGCGCGACTCTAAGGTCGAAGGAATAACATCACTGGTCTCTATCTCAAAATAAATACATGTTTGGTTGATGGAACTTTTAGATACAACAGAGTACTAATATACAAGTTATATAATGGGGGGTACGATACAAGTAAACCCACCTACTAGCAAATCACCCGAAGGAAACTATGCCCGCAAGCCGTAATGAAACCTGTACGGCAAACCTGCAAGAAACTGGGGCACAACGGGGGTGAGTTGCCAACTCGTGAATAGAAAAACATCTACGCATAGAAATCGCATAAATAACGTAACCTAGGTCAATGATCATAATATATCCTCAAATATATGAATAACATGCAGCCTATAACAATGGCTAGGGTAATATCTAACCCGAGTGTGATCTCATGTGCCCGTGTCAGTGCCTCAGATAGCAATATATCATATGATTGAGGTATGAATGCATGGAACAGAATGCATGTACTGACGAAAACTGCTTTCATAAATCAGTGAGATTTCTTAATTTTAAAAGTGAGGTACTATAAATGAAATCAGCATAAAACAGTGCCCAGCATCGACACAAAACAAGTGTCAAAATATCTCTATATCTCTGTATCATAATCTCTGTACCTCAATATCTCAAAATCTCAATATCTCAATCACAATATCTAGGGCGCCGTCAATCCAGACCATCCCCTCCCATCCATCTCAAGACCACGACGGTATCCTCCGGATATCCGACGTGTCGGGTAATATCACCGGTCGGTAGTGCTCCCCTGCCAGGCTCAACGTCAACAACACGATCCTCTTGCCCCGGGGTACCGCACCGGGCCCACCATGTACCCGAAACGGTTCCTCCACTCCTCGAATCGGGTCTCGAAATCCATCAGCAAACTCATGGTGGACGACTCATACATCATGGGAAAACCGCACTTTTTATTTTAACAGAGAGAAAAGGTTTATTTATGTTTTTGCGGTTTTCCTCCAAATCCAGAAAATCTCATGGAAATCCGAAACCGTATAGCTACCCCTCCCGGTCCGGAATCAAAATCAGGAAACATAAAACTCATGGTGGACGTTTAACTCATCATATCAAAATATCAAGTAAGAAATAAGAATGCTTGCATAGATTATATTGATGATATATTATATATATACATATATAACAGTGTCCCATACCACCGATATATACCATCAGGAGTAAAATATCAAGAAAATCCATAAGAATCAAATACAGCATTTATAGTATTAATATTCGTAACTTACAACAGGAATTCAGAAGACTACATAATTATAGATTTCAATTCTACTGTGTCATGGTACTATTAATGATGTGTAATGTAACATATGCATCTGTGCTCGTGCAACATGGTAATCATTAGTATTTTTGCAAGTGTTCTTCGGTGTAACATCCTATTTATTTTAATACATATATAACAACACGGCTCTATAGTGATATGGCAGTACCAATAAGGTGTAGTGTAACATATATTCAAGTGCTTGTGCAGCATAGTACTCATTGGTATTTGTGCGGTGTTCTATCAGAGTGTGCGTAATCGCAGAAACGTATAATATGAGTAATACAATGCAAACATGTAAATTAATCTAAACGTAACTATTGTAATTACTTGCTGTGAGCTATACCATTATCTTTAGAAGCGATCGAAACGTTAAGTTTAAAATAAGGAAGTTGCCCTAAATTTAAAATAGGTATTCGTTTTAGAAACTGGCACGCATCCGCGTATTTTATTTAAAAGACAACGAATTATAGTTTTTAAAAGAATATAGCTCACACAAGTATTACATCCTAAAAACAGAATATAACCTAACTTTACGAGTCAAAAGATAAATTGGCCATATTCGGCACACAAAGTTCCTCATTTTTAATTTGCATAAATCCTTGTATTATCTTAAGTACGGCATGATTCCTCGTACAAACTCATCAAATCATATCCATGTCGTACGGATCTAATCATTATACACATGTTTCATTTAAAACTAGATATGAACTTTATGCAATGAAGGACATATAAGATACGATACTATATCAATGTCTTGAATAACTATTATACTAACTAACCATCATAATAATATTTATAAGGTTGCGGCGGTGCTATACGCCATCCACCCGACTTTCCCAGTAGATATAAATCTACTCACCAACTTGATGAGCTTGCTGAATCCCTGCTGCTATATCGCCATCTCCGTCTCGGAATCCTCGAATCGTACTTATATTTGTATTTAAAATCATATCGATGTAAATATCATATTGAAAACCAAACCAACCAGCTAAACGCCCGTAGGTAAGAACCTACAGCACACGTAACCCAGAAACGGCAACAAAATTCTGTCGTTAATGTATAAACGTTAACGGTTCAGCTACAAAATCAAAATACGAAAACTCCGTATCGTACCTATCTGAAATTTTATAAAATCATTTCTAAAACGTTCCCAGATTTTACTGTATAATTATTTAGACAAAACAAACAATACAGAAACTTGTAAAATACCAACACAAAGCCATAGGAGAAAAACCAACACCAAAACCCACAAAGGGGCCGGCGTCGCCGGAATTTGTCTATGTGTAGCCGGATCAAACAATGATTTAGGGGCTTAGGTTTTAAGTGTAGACTTCTAGTTTGCTCATTATACTTTTGATCTTGCTATTTTTTCTAGTAACTATACGTATTAGTTCCAGATTCAATCACAGTATGCCAATTATCACCAATATCCTAGTTTATGATACGACACAAGCCAAACATGTTATGTGAGGATATTGCGACTATCTATCACTTATACTAACCTAAGTTAATCCTTCGCTGCCCGTAACACTAAAAACAGAATCGTGTCACGAAGCATCCGGGTCGTATTTTAGAATTTTGATCCCTTTTCAGATATTTGCTTCCAGATTTCCCCTACTGAAAATTTAACTTAAAAAAACAATACCAAGCACATTAATCCCCACCCATAGACCTACCCTAAAGACCACATAACCCAACTCTACCAGAAATCCGGCGAGATCGGATTTCTTGTGATTGTCGCCGGCCAAAATCCGAGCACCTAGGTTCGTTTTTCTATGGTTAATTCCAGGTCTAGATTATAAGATCAAGGTACTGTTTGATCAATTTAATTATCATCCAAACTATAGCAGATCTTCACAGAGCTAAACTTTCATCAAAATACGTTATACCCGATATCCGATTCTTACATTTAATCGTTTACAGAACCACAATTCTACAGTGTGTAAAGATTATACCTACAGGAGATTGTTGAAAGGCTTTCTCCAAGATGCACAAGCTCCTAAGTCCTAGCTTGATTGTAGTGGTGAAGTTCTTTAACCCTTGGTTCTTTTCTCTTCTCTCTTTTCTTTTCTCTTATTGTTTTCTAAGGATCTTATTTTTTTTCTAACTAGGTTCAGTTCCATAACCTAATATATCTCAACTGAACACAATTTACCATATTAAGGGATAATAGAGATAAGGTAGTAGGTGGTGTCACCATTTAAAATGGTGGGGGTTTCATGCAAAGAGGAGGTGTGGACACTAGGTTAATCTAGGGTATGTTGTCTAGGAGGTATAACTTAGGCTTAACCATTATCTAGACCCATTTGCATAAACACGCTTATACCACTCTAATTTGCATAATGAAACTAACCTTTTCATATAAACCCCTCATTACAAATGTTATTGTATAAACACTATTTTCATTACCAATTCAATTCTACTACATTTTAAAAGACTCTTTTTATTACAAACACAATACAAGAAATGTTTTAATTAAATAAATAATATAATTAGTTATCTAAAATATTTCAAAATGTTACAATATAAATCCATATGAAATAAAAGATATGAAATGATTTAACCTATTACTTAAATGTCATTAGCATAATGAAAAATTCAATATCATGTTAAAATAAGTAAATATATCATTTTTATGATATCACACACCTCTCTTTGTATTTACCAAAATACCTATATTTTTACGGATATTATTCCGATACCCAAAAGCTGTATGTTATATTACTTTTATAACTCATTATTTTTAAATTATAAATTTATATTTATAATTTTCCAAAATGTTACAGGTACTCCCCCTCGAGATAGAATTACCCTCTCTACGAATGGCAGTTCATTACGAGCTGACGGACGAAGAGAACGTTCACCTTCAGCTTGAGGAGCTCGATGCCTTTGATGAAACCCGGCTCATAGCGCAACAAAATCTGAAGGCTTATAAAGCAAAGATGACGCGCTCCTACGAAAGATTGACTAGGCCGAGGACATTCCGCCAAGGCGAACTCGTGCTAGTGGTCAAAAGACCTATGATCCCCAATCGTGCTAAACGAGGGAAATTCGAGCCGAATTATGAAAGCCCATACATCATAGACAAAGTTTACCAGGGTGGAGCCTATCTACTCATGGACATGCATGGTGAAAGACCTTTCAGGCCAATAAACGGTCGCTTCCTGAAGAAATACTACGCTTGACGAGTCACGGTCTAGGTCAATGATAGATGACGACGACTATGTCCGCTCGCTATCTTCCTAAGCCTAAACTCTATAAGTAGTAGCCGGCAAATGGACCGAAAAGTCCGTAAACTAGAAATTCGCCTCAAATACGGCAACGGTGGACCGAAATGTTTTAAAACTAACAACGGACCGAAACGTCCTTAAACTAACAGCGGACCGAAACATCCTTAAACTAACAGTGGACCAAAACGTCCTTAAACTAACAACGAACCGAGATGTCCTTAAAACTAACAGTGGACCACTATGTCCTAAAACTAACCGTTGACCGAGACGTCGATAAATTACTGTGGATTGCAGCATCCCAAGGCTGATAAAAAGAAGAAAGAAAATAAAAGAATAAAAAAAAATAAGAACGGTATGTCCATAAGCAAAAAGGGCACGGATGAAAACCCGAAAGGGCTCCGTGAGTAAAAACAGCAGGGCCACCAGCGAGTGTTTGTGAATACCCGAAAGGGCGCAACCTCGTTAAAAGACACTTGTGTAAGTTATATGTATGCCCTAAAGGCCATTACTATACATGTGATGTATATTGTAGTGGATGCTTGGACATATATAGGGATGACTTTCTTGCTCGACATGATAGTATGCTATCTGGTTAACCTTTACCTTAACGTGTATACTGATTGTCTCTCTGTTACATGTTGGTAAAGCCCTTAGGATGTGTACATGACTACCTGGACTATGATGCGGATCATATTAGTGGGGATATGGTAGTCCATAAGTACATCCTTCAAGGTCCCTAGTCGTGGGTGTATCGAGACGGGGCATCGATATACCAGAGTAGACTAGCGTATACCTTCTCGACCCATACAGATGGGCGATGGTTGATCCCATATCCATTGGTGTTTGACATCAGAGATGATATACGGGTGCTCAGTGGAGACTGGGTACACTGGACGGACTCGCCGAGAACTCCCAGATGGTATTATACCTTACGTCAGATGGCAGTTCTCTGGTGACACTGGTACAGGTTAGTCTGTTGACCCGAGATCGTCATAGAGTCTTATGTGATTCCCACTGTGCTTTGATTTTCACCTTACCACGTGCAAGAGGGCGTGCAAAATGGTGTTTTTTGGGTACATTCCCGAATCACATGGAGGCAATGAGCGATAGGAGGGGATTCGTCTCTCCCGGTATAGGGAGTTGATGTTGCGCTGTGTTCGATTGGTTATAGCCGGAAATCCCTGGCCAGGGTTGCTGAGATTTACTGGTAAGTGTTACCAGTAGTTTCTCGACCCGTTATGAGCCTCATATCGGCATGACTTATCGGTTATTGGGGTCTGACGTTTACCAGCCCTAAGCGAGATATGCGACATATCAGACGAAGAGACCGGACTGTAAGGGAGTGTTACTGATTGGATTCGCAGGAGAATGTACAGGCTTGCTTGTTGATCTTCTGATTGCTCAATACCTGGGTAGATGTTACGTTTAGCTGACCGCTTGCAGTTTGTGGGTGTTTGATATGTGTTTGATATGATCATCACCTACTGCCGGCGTATTGATGATTCTTTAGAGTCATACACAGAGGTTTCCTGGCTCAGGCAAAACGGAGTAGGAGCACATATGTGATATGTTCGGGACCGAGAATAATACGAGTATGTGATACCGTATTAGATTCTCGCGATATGTGATATCGGCCGGGTATATGTGATATAGCCGGGTCATCGGATCAAGTGTTGATTCGATGAACTAATACAGATTATATTAGTCGGTTATTTATGAAATAGCCGGATTATCGGATCAAGTGTTGATTCGATAATTTAATGTATAATTATATATTTGATATATTATATTACATTAACTAATATTAGCTCACTAAAAGATTCTTTTTCTCACTTGGATAATACATTGATATTTATACGATATATGTTAATTGTATTATTTTATTTTGTTACAAAATATATTATATATGTGATATATAATATTGTAACAAGTTAAGGTTACAAATGCAACATTTTTGTGGAGTTTAAACATGGTTAGGGTTTGGATTAGGGTTAAGCTTTCTTGAAGCTTCTAGAAGCTTTGCTTTTGTTTTTAAGCAAAGATATTTTGTAAAGATATTTTGTTGATATTTCTTAACCAAACCCAAACCCTTTACCATAGTAAATTCTCTACATGGGTTAAGTCTTCATTCTTAACCCATGGTTGCATTTCTAACCTCACACAAGTTTTCATTATTCATCAAAAAGTAATTTCTTCTTCTTCTTCCTTTGAAAAAAAGCTTTCTAGCCTTTTCATATGTGATGATTTTGAGTGAGATAAAGAAAACAAATAAGAGCTAAATTCCTACTTCATCATCCTCATCCATTCTAGCCACTTAGATTAGGGTGTTTGCTTTTCTAATACTTGATTAGTGAAGCAAAAGCTTGGGCTTGAGTTTCTTCAAGGTAGATCATCTTTGTTGTTGAAGATTGGAAGCAAGCTTGCATTTTTCTCTTCATGGAGCCTCTCTTGAGTCCTGGTACTCGATGATCACAACGAAGGGACCTCAACATGGAGCTTTTGAAGTGAAGGAATGGACTACAAAGGTTGTAATCCCAAACCATTAGAAGTAAAGTTGTTTACTTGCCTTTTGTTTCGCCTAATCTCTAGTCTAAGATCTTGGTTAGGGTTGTTCGGCACATGAAAAATTTGATTTTGGCATGGTCGATGCCTTGTAGAACCTTGTTCTAGTGCCTAGTAACCCTACATTTTCTGCCTGAGTTGTTCTTTGCAACAAAAGAAAGGATTTGCAGTAGGGTTTTCTGGGAATTTAATTCCCTTGTTCTGTTTGGTTTTTGCAGAGTCCAAGATGGATTTCTTTTTGGGGAATGTGTAGGGTCATTTGAAATCCACTGTTCATTTATTGAGAATCTTCCTTTTGTTCTCATAATGATTGCTTTGCCTCATCATTAGTAAGCCGCCATCTTGATTTTGTGGGACCCATGCGTTTTGTAACTAATGGTCCCATAAAATGAGTCCTCTGTCGCTTTCTTCCACTGTCTTTTTATATATGCATTTATAAACACACACACACACACACACACACACACACGTGTTGGCTTCGCTTAACAGTTTCCCCTTCTTTTATTTCAGGCACAATGGCTTCTGTTCCATACTTCCCTTTCACTCGCTCGGAGGCTGCCTTTCCTCAGTCACCGTCTGACGAGGAAGTGATGGCGATGATCAGGGCTCATGACCCGAATCGCACCAATTTACTTTTATGGGGGACCTGGTATAGTCACATCATTCGTGGTCGCCGCAGTTTTCTTTGCGAGATACCGACGGAGCCTACCTGTCCATTTCTGCCGATGGATCCTCCACGGACCGCCTTTACTGTGGAGATGCTGGACTGGACCCCTATGGGACGGCTTGAGCCTTCAACAACTGGTATTCCGAACCATCCGGTGCCGGCTATAGACATTTTAGGGTGCCTCATTTGCCAGGGCGAAGCCCAACCATGGGGACAGATTTACAAGATAGTGCTTACCCCTCGACATCCCACGGGCTACCTTCTCTGGGCCCATTACATCCTGTCCGTCCATCGCGCGCGACTGCAGAAGGTCGGACTCTATCAGGCGATATATGCGTCTCTTTTCCACTATCAGTCTCCCCATGTCTGGTGGGTTAAAGCCTTCTTGAACCAATGGAATCTTCCTACCAACACCTTCCTTCTAGGGGACCGCGAAGTTTCAATTTCTCTGGATGAATTTCACGAGATCTCAGGATTGCCGGTCAGGGGGACACTTTATGAAGAATTACTGCCTCCCGATGAGTATGTCTTCGAAACCGAGCCTGCCATGCTCGACAGCCTGTCGACCGAGAATGTCGTCCGCCACAAGCGCTCAAGTTTGATCAAGACCCTGAGTATTTTTGACAAACTGTTCACAGAGTCAGAGGAGCAGGGCGTCACTTTTAAAAGCTTTATCGCTTGCTTCCTTCGCGAAGATGTCCTATCAAAGACGGCTCCGAAGTTCGTGAACATTAACAACCCCTTTGGGTTCGGTTTAAATAAGCGGCCGACTAAAGATGAAGAATTGCCGCAGAACTACATTCCCATCATGTCAGCGGTATCTTTCGAGTCGATTGCATCTCCTGGTATGGATGATGAGACTTTCTTTGTGGGCTTCATCAGTGTTTGGCTCAGCTGGTTCACTATTCCCATGCATCGCCGTTTCATGAGAGCCTCAGTTATCTACCCTGCTCATCGCATTGCCGAGGGAACGCGACTAGCCGTGGGCATTGCAGGGCTAGCGCATCTATATCATGGGTTAGGCGCCGCAGCCAATACCTCAACTCCAGGCGTAGATGTGGTAAATTTCTCTCTTCATTACTTTACGTTCTGGATTGAGATGCACGTGCTGGAGGCATTTACTGCGCACCAAAGACCCAAATTTTATGACGCTTACACTTTTCCGCGACTCATGCGGTTGGTGGACGCTTCTGCCCCTGACCCGACTCAGTCTGGGGCTATTCGCGTGCTGATCGCTCCCTATGCTAATACGGGCGGGATGGTATTCATCGATCGAGTCCTGTCTGCTCCCTCAGGACCGATTCAACAGCTCTGCGACTCGTCGAAAGAGGGGGTACCTTCTCTGAAGCCCAGGGAAGCCATGCACCTATATTCGATCAGACCAGGTTATCTGGTATTTCGTTAGAACGGTGCGGCCTTTTTTATGCGGTATAACCCCCACCACTTTGCTTGGAAACTCGGATATGACCAGGGCGTTCCATTTGAGGCATTTATATTGGAGCCTAGCTCATCGTCAGAAATTGTTCGTGACGCTGCTCATCACTTCATGCGGCTGAACACTGGCTCCCACTGTTGGAGATAGTGCCCTCAGAGTCAATTATTGAATCACAGGCACGTGATTGCAATGATTGAGGGGAGGACCTGTCCCAGTAGGACAGTCTTACTCGAGATGATAGTTTGCTATCTGGTTTATCTTTATCGTCGTGTACTGCTTTAGGTGACCTTACGAGTCGCTATTACACGTTGATAGAGCCCCTAGGATTCTTGCTTAACTTCCAGCAGTATGAGGGCGATCATATACGTGAGAGCTGGAGTCTATAAGCACATCCTTAAAAGGTCCCTAGTCGTGGGAGTTTCGAGACAGGGCATCGATACTCCGGAGTAGACTAGTATATACAGTCGAGACCCCGACGAGGGGCGGTGGCCGGTCTCACAAGCCACTGGTGTCAGTTGATTCACCTAAGATGTATACAGGTGCTCATTGGGTTATGAGTACATCGGACAGGACTCGCCGGGAACCTGCTAGTTAGGTTCATACCAGACGTCAGATAGCAGTTCCCTGGTGACATGTGTACAGGTTAGTTCATCGACCTGAGATCGTCATTTGTCTCGTGTGAGTTCCCACTGTGCTTTGATTACTACCCTACCACGGCTCAAAGGAGTCGTGCAAACAGGTTTTAGTTGGGTACAGTCCCGAGCCACATGGAGGCAGTGAGCGGATCTACAGGGGTTCGTCTCTCCCGGTATTGGGGGTGAGGTCGCGCTGTGTCGAGGAGAGCCAGAACATGAAAAGTCCTTGGCCAAGGCAGGAGATTTGCTGGTAGGTATTCTAGTAGTATCTCAGGGTGTTCTGGGCTACACTCCGACACGACTTGTACCGCTTTTAGGGGTCTGACTTTTACCAACCCCCTAGGCCCGCCATGCGATGCTCATAGACGAACGGACCGGACTGTACGGATATTGTCACTGACAGGCTCAGTAGGGTGTCAGGATGAGTTCGCTCATCGACGTCCCTTTTGGTCGATAGCTGGTGGCCCGTCACGTATGGCTAATACCTCTGACGTGCTAGTGGTTAAATCCACAGCCATAGTATTGACGAGTCTTTAGAGTCCACCACACAGACAGTTACTCAAGTTTCGGGCGAAACGCTGTAGAGGTCGTATGGAGATATGGCAGGGTTCGATCAGATACGTGCGGTATTGCACGGATTGTGATTGGACAGATTTTACTAGCCGGCTTTGGCTTAAGCCGGATTCTAGTATTAGATAGTGTAGTTTTGTCTCTTTGCATTTGTGTTCAGTGGGAATACAAATGCGGGCATGTATTTGCAGTAGCGGGGTTTTCCTGTAATTTATTACGGGATCGGTTTTCTGGGGTTGCCAGTTTGCATTCCGTTCCGGCCGGTTTTCTTTTTCCTTCACGGCCGGACTATCCGTTGGAGGGTGTTATTTGCACATTTGCAAATAACATTTAGTGGAGGGGTTTCTTGCATAATTGTAGCCTCTTCATCATGAGATTCCATTCTTGTCTTACTCATTGCTTTTCATGATGGTTTGAAAAAGAGATTGATTAGTAAGATGAGGGTGACCTTTTGATAATTATCTATTCATTATTCTCCTCTTGATTTAATCATTTCTTTTTACCCCACCCATTTTAGAAGGGGCCGGCCACTGTTAATGAGGTGAGTGGTTTTATTTTGGTGGGAAAAATGTTCCCTTCATGTAATTGTGTGGGCCCCCCCTTGAGAGTGTGCTGTTGTTTGTGGGTGTTAATTTCCTTTTGCATGTTTTTAATTTACACTCACAACTCACATGGTTCCACAGAGAACATCTTTGTTCTTGGCCAAACTCATTTTTCACAGCAAGAAAGAATAGCATGCTCCATTTTTTTTCCATCAAGCATCCATGAAAATTCTTGTGCACAAATTCCTCCATAAATGGCAACCTCATAAACCCCAAAGAGACATGACTACTACACTATTCTACAACATCCCTTGGACGCGTCGGCTAGCCAACTTCGCGCCCGAGTTGCCTCGGTCAAGAGGTGGGAGCCCGTAAAAGATTCCGGCTACGTGGTGCCCTTTCCGACGAGGACGTGACGGACAGAGATTCCGCGGGAGATCGGAGTGGAGACGAAGACCGAAGGACACGGATCGCTTGGTATACTTCTCTACTCTTTTTCTAGTTTGCTAGTAGCTAGGTTAATGGCCCGATCCGGGTGAAAAGTGCGCGGTGGTGCCGGTTTGCTAGTTTGCAAAAATTTTGTTTCCGCGTTTCCGGCGTCGGTTCGACGGCCGGGGCGCCGCCGCGGGCTTACAACGGTATCAGAGCCACGCCATTAACCATGCCTAGCTTGCTCTAGTATGTTTAAAACCCTATCGAACAAAAATCGCAAAAACTGTATTTCTAGTGCATGTGTTCTCTGTTGAAATTTTTCCAGCTCCAAAATTTTTTCAGGTCATTGCAGAAAGACATGCAAGAAATTCTAAGAATTCTGGGAAAATACGATTCACTGATTCCTTACTATGACCGCGGAAACGCGGCCAAACCCCTGGTTTGGCCGCGGTTCCGCGGTGGGTAAGTGGAATCGTTGAACCAAATTTTTCCAGTGGGCTTTTGAAAAGGAAATAGGGGTTTTGGGATATTAATTTTGGGCCCAGATTTTCTGTAAGTGCTACAGTATTGTTTGGGGCCCACTTGGTAAATTTGGTCGATCGGATATTTTAAACATGCTAGTTCACAGTATTTACATTATATCTGCGACCGTGAATGTCATTTGATCGGTAAATCCTGTCTAACTGCAATAGCCCTTTTAGACGGATTTGCGAACGTGACATTCACGTTGATGTTCTGTGTTGTGCTGTGATGTTGCGGATCGGTCGTGGGGATAGCCTGGATGCAATGCTAGTACAGTTTTGTTTTTATATGTACATTTGATATTGCGGGGCGAGCGTCCGACATGTGGACTTCCGTCACTGCCTGTTTGTATTATTCTTTTGGGGCACGACCATGTTGCGGTCGATGTACCCGTTGTATGTATATTTTATTTTCTGTACTAGGTTTACCCCAAGGAGGGGTGCACGGATAGCCGGGTTCTAGAGGGCAACGAGCCCGCATCTCATGGCGTTGAGACGGAAGGGGCTTCACTCTAGAATTGGCGGGCTATTCGCCGCACTCGTAGGGGGTACAGGTTGACCCAGGAGGGGTGCCCAAGTTACCGGATTCCGTGAAGTGCTGGGTGGTCCATTCACGTCGCTGAAGGGGGCTGCCTCGCTTCAGGTTTTGGCGGGTAACTTGCCGCGCCCGTAGGGGTCTAGGATCTCATTGCACAGGCTATCCACACGACCAGGGGAACGTCGGGTTTCAGCGGCTCTGTGAAACCCGGGGATCCCAGATATCTGTATTGATCTGTGATGCTGTACTTTTCTGTGCTGCTGCATTTTTATCACGCCTTGAGCGAAATATTATATATTGGTATATATATTAGTAGATGTTGTATATGTGTTGCATCCGCGCTAGTCCTGTCCCCGCTCTATCGTTAGTTAGCTAACCTAACGGGTGATGACGGGACCCAGTGGCGAATGCGGATGGCATATACGTACGTCAGTATATTTTCGTTCTTTGTGGTGTGATCAATTGATGGGACTGCGTTGATTCGGATCAATGCAAGATAAACAAACCTATTCTGATGTTGTTGGAACACTTTTTCAAAAAGCTGTTATTGCAAGGACGTTCTCTTTTGTTTTGCACAGTGGTATTCAGTTGGAATATCCTGCTCCTCAGTCGACGAGGTAAGGGCCGAGATCCCTTTACCGGGAGTGACCCCTTGGACAAAAAGTTTGCGTCAGGGCAATAACTTCACTATAGCCGATTACTTTTGCTTTGCATCGTGGTATTCAGTTGGAATATCCTGCACCTCATTCTACGGGGAAAGAGCCGAGATCCTTTCACCGGGAGTGACCTCTTTAGCAAAGGTTTTCGTCACTATATTTTCTAAATAGCTATCCGTTCCTTCAACGATATCAAGTTCATTACGTTAAAGGTTTTCGCCAGAAACCATTCGTAGCCCTCCGTCATTTCAGTTAAATATTCGGTAGTAATCAAGCTATGTATTTTGACCTCACGCCAAGGCATAGTGTTTGGTAGCTGCCGGGTATTTATCTGTTGCATAGATAGATGCGTTGGTTTGGGACAGTCGTACTACTATTTTGGCCTACGTCAAGGGTATGTACGGGTGGGTTCAAATTAACCTGGACAATGACGGGTAGAACTTGACATGTGACTTATGATATTTTGACCTCACGCCAAGGTCATAAGAGCATGGGGCAAAAATCCACATCGGGAGTTTCAAAAGAACTGAAACTTGCCAGATATACGCATACCTTCTGGAGTGTGATAGCGTGAGCGGATTCCGTCACGTTATCATGCGATGATAGTTGGATCCCGATTCCCACTGATGAGTTGGTTTACTCCTCGGGTGATCCCGGCTAATTCTTCTTTCAGGTTTGGGGAAGAATTTGACGTTACAGTGGGAGGTTTCCAGATTAGATAAAGTGATAACCATTCTGATCTAGGTTAGAGTGCACGCTGAGTGTTTCTTTTCTCTCTCTCTTTGGCAGCGACCATTGACCCGACCCTAGACTATGACTCAGTGACCAAATTAACCGAACCTTCTAAAACACTGGCTTTTGGATTGTCAGAGTTGCAGACCTCATTGCCACTCCTACTTTTACCCTTTTCTCCAGGACACCCCGTATTACTACGAACGTCCACTTCCATTGGACAAAACCATCGTATGGTTATATACGAACTCGAAGGAATTCAAGGATGGTTTCAGGCTCTGGAGAAAACGAATAGGACTATTCAGTTGTCTTTTCCTTTTACCTTCTCTCTCAGATTGCGAGTACTCCTTGGCTTAGGAGATAGTACACCTATTACGCAAATTGGATAGTCTTCTTCCAAACCTTAGGCTGGTGCCGAACGGTGGGGAATGAAGAAAGCCAATTAGCCTAAACGGTGTACAGAAGGTATTAAGTTCAGACAAAGCAAGGGATTAGTAAGAGGGCAAAGTAAATTGCGACTACTATTCACGACCAAACCAAGTATTTCTTCGCCAATCCTAAATCACCTATTTCTAAGGTTTATTTGGTTGTCTTTTATCTTCACCTTCTCTCGCATTGCGAGTGTTCCTAGGACTGGGACAGTACACCCATTACGCTTATTGGATAGTCTTCTTCCAAACCTTAGGCTGGTGCCGAACGGTAGGGAAGGAAGAAAACCATTTGGCCTAAAGGGGTGTACAGAAGGTAATGACTAAAGACATATAAAGGGATTTAGAGAAGCGGCAAAGAATTATACGGTTACAGTTGTGAATCTGGATAATGGAAAAGGCATTACTAGGAATACCAGGAAACCCCATCGAAACATTTCAATATTTCAGTTTCACTGTGTACTGTTAAAAGAAAACTGATTTCCCAATCAGACACTTGCTCCAGGGTATGTATTTACCAGGTTGGATTCTCACATCTGTATGGTTTTACAGATGATGAGTGGGAGTAAGTTGTTGGGAATTGGGTGATCATCCTTATTATATCGGGATTCGTTGTAATCAGTGATATTTGAGGAAATCACCTGGGTTGTTTGCCGGTCGGCAAATATTTGGTTTTGAATATCTGTTGTTATGCACCAATTTCAAATTGATATATCTGTACATCTATTTTTATAGAGTGAGACATACCTTTTTGAAATTATGTCTATGACATTTACCTATACCAGCGCATGGTTAGGTAAGGAGCATTGAACAGCGGTGTAATTCTTCATAACCATAGTACAGTTTTCAACCTACGACACACAGTGAATGAGTCACTAGACTCAGGGGACTTATACAGAGTATTGTATATTGTCCAGTGTCCATTAGGACAGAGGGGTTGGTCCTCGTACTATATTCTGTTTACTTATGACTTCTCTAGTTCTTAAACAAGTGTTTCGAAGAAACACAGGGTCCAAGTTTTGAGAAGTTATAGGTATAAGAATAAAGTATAGAACCAGGTGTTGCAAGTATCGGGATTCTTCAAAGTGATCGAAGATGTAGATACTTATGTATGGTATTCAGTTGATAGTAATGGTTAAGAGAACTTGCTTCTCTTTCAGGTTACTCATAATTGGAAGTATTCCTAAGTTGAGTAACGCTGATCGTCCTCCTTCCATTTACTTGACATGCACTGGAGACAGCTGCATGATTTGAATCTGGTTCAATTAAATCAGTGCCTCTGGTTCTATATTGGATATAGTACAGTTCATATCTTAACATTGTTAAGGTATGGGGAGTTATCCGGCTTATGATTAAAAACAGACTCTGGATAACTCAAGGCACGTTTCTGTAATGGCTGTTTGTGGGTTGACCCGGGCTATGCAGAGGGTTGATATTCTACCATCTGGAAGATCAATAGTGATATTGTTCTTGACTCGCCACAGTTTTAATTAAAAATGGATTTTTTCAGAAAACAGTAGTGGGAGTATGGTAGAACTGGAAGCAATTCCAGAACCACAAACGATTACTGAAGATTTGATAGGAACCTAAAGATTCAATCTGGTTTGACATTCCATTGGCCACTCCGCAAATAAGGTGGGTAACCTCAGGCACTCGAGAGGTACTTCGGTATGCTCAAGGACGGTGGCAGGGAGGTTCTTGTTTACCCAGACTTGCCATTGCTGTTGCTCCAGACTGTGAAACCCGGCAGGAGGATGAGTATAGCGTCGTTCTAAACTAGCTTTAGAAGTGCACGTGTATATGACTCTGCCAGAGGGTTGTCGTAGTCAGTGGGAGCAGCGGAAGCATTGGTGGACATCAGGCTTATGTCTATTTATAGACTAAAGCAGATATAGCGGAGATAGATCATCTATTTCTGATGTGACAGTCATAGGTTTGACTTCATCAGAATGAGGGATGGATCTGTTAAGAAGGTAGTAGGGTGTGATGTCCTGGTATTTGATGACATACACAGAGTAGGAAGTGATATTCCTATACTACGATCGGTTGTACTTTGGTCGTCACACGGTGGTTTCTCCACACAGGATTTGGATATTATATCAGACATTCTGGTTACTAGATCTATGGTTTTAGATCTAGATTTGAGTGGTTTCCCAATCAGGGTACTTTGACAGCATTCTAAGAGTATTTAGAATGGACGACTCCTGGCACGGTAGTGTACCTGCAGGTGATGGAGTCACCCTCTCTAAAGGTGTCTTACAGACTAAAGGGGAGAGGGATGCACATGGTTGGCAGATCACTTGCTTAGGAAATTGAGTCAATCATGAAGTGTCAAGTACCACACCAGATGTTGTTCTTGCAGTAGGTGCAATAAGTTGATATTGATCCAATCCTGGAGAAACAGTCGGAAGCAGTTTTAGAACATAAGTGGATGTTCTAGGGATATGATAACGGCAGCCTCCTTTAGGAGACGGTTATCATTCCAGGCTTCCAAGGTGACCTAGATGACAGAGTGACTGTCAGAGTTATAGTTTTCCCTCTGATGAGGGGCAGTATTTTGGACAGGTGGTCCAGGTGGATACTGAGAGAAGGCATGGCGCAGGATACTGATTAAGTTCAGTTGACGATACAGTCTAAGAAGTTTGGATTTGGAGTTCATTTATGAGCTAGGTCCCATCAGACATCCAGACATTCTAAGACAGGTATTGCTCATTTCGGGAGATAGCTTTCTTCGTGAACTTGAGATAAAGAGAGACATAGAAAGAAACTTCAGAGCGGATCCACTCACTGAGGCTATTCCTCGAACGCAATAGTTTCGCAAACGAGCTTTGTGAGACTGACTAGTAGAGGAGTTGGGTGTTCGGTATCACACGGGCTGTGAGTATGCGACATCGCAATAATTAGCCTTGAGTGCAAGTGGGAGATTGTTGGAGATAGTGCCCTCAGAGTCAATTATTGGATCACAGGCACGTGATTGCAATGATTGAGGGGAGGACCTGTCCCAGTAGGACAGTCTTACTCGAGATGATAGTTTGCTATCTGGTTTATCTTTATCGTCGTGTACTGCTTTAGGTGACCTTACGAGTCGCTATTACACGTTGATAGAGCCCCTAGGATTCTTGCTTGACTTCCAGCAGTATGAGGGCGATCATATACGTGAGAGCTGGAGTCTATAAGCACATCCTTAAAAGGTCCCTAGTCGTGGGAGTTTCGAGACAGGGCATCGATACTCCGGAGTAGACTAGTGTATACAGTCGAGACCCCGACGAGGGGCGGTGGCCGGTCTCACAAGCCACTGGTGTCAGTTGATTCACCTAAGATGTATACAGGTGCTCATTGGGTTATGAGTACATCGGACAGGACTCGCCGGGAACCTGCTAGTTGGGTTCATACCAGACGTCAGATAGCAGTTCCCTGGTGACATGTGTACAGGTTAGTTCATCGACTTGAGATCGTCATTTGTCTCGTGTGAGTTCCCACTGTGCTTTGATTACTACCCTACCACGGCTCAAAGGAGTCGTGCAAACAGGTTTTAGTTGGGTACAGTCCCGAGCCACATGGAGGCAGTGAGCGGATCTGCAGGGGTTCGTCTCTCCCGGTATTGGGGGTGAGGTCGCGCTGTGTCGAGGAGAGCCAGAACATGAAAAGTCCTTGGCCAAGGCAGGAGATTTGCTGGTAGGTATTCCAGTAGTATCTCAGGGTGTTCTGGGCTACACTCCGACACGACTTGTACCGCTTTTAGGGGTCTGACTTTTACCAACCCCCTAGGCCCGCCATGCGATGCTCATAGACGAACGGACCGGACTGTACGGATATTGTCACTGACAGGCTCAGTAGGGTGTCAGGATGAGTTCGCTCATCGACGTCCCTTTTGGTCGATAGCTGGTGGCCCGTCACGTATGGCTAATACCTCTGACGTGCTAGTGGTTAAATCCACAGCCATAGTATTGACGAGTCTTTAGAGTCCACCACACAGACAGTTACTCAAGTTTCGGGCGAAACGCTGTAGAGGCCGTATGGAGATATGGCAGGGTTCGATCAGATACGTGCGGTATTGCACGGATCGTGATCGGACAGATTTTACTAGCCGGCTTTGGCTTAAGCCGGATTCTAGTATTAGATAGTGTAGTTTTGTCTCTTTGCATTTGTGTTCAGTGGGAATACAAATGCGGGCATGTATTTGCAGTAGCGGGGTTTTCCTATAATTTATTACGGGATCGGTTTTCTGGGGTTGCCAGTTTGCATTCCGTTCCGGCCGGTTTTCTTTTTCCTTCACGGCCGGACTATCCGTTGGAGGGTGTTATTTGCACATTTGCAAATAACATTTAGTGGAGGGGTTTCTTGCATAATTGTAGCCTCTTCATCATGAGATTCCATTCTTGTCTTACTCATTGCTTTTCATGATGGTTTGAAAAAGAGATTGATTAGTGAGATGAGGGTGACCTTTTGATAATTATCTATTCATTATTCTCCTCTTGATTTAATCATTTCTTTTTACCCCACCCATTTTAGAAGGGGCCGGCCACTGTTAATGAGGTGAGTGGTTTTATTTTGGTGGGAAAAATGTTCCCTTCATGTAATTGCGTGGGCCCCCTTTGAGAGTGTGCTGTTGTTTGTGGGTGTTAATTTCCTTTTGCATGTTTTTAATTTACACTCACAACTCACATGGTTCCACAGAGAACATCTTTGTTCTTGGCCAAACTCATTTTTCACAGCAAGAAAGAATAGCATGCTCCATTTTTTTCCATCAAGCATCCAAGAAAATTCTTGTGCACAAATTCCTCCATAAATGGCAACCTCATAAACCCCAAAGAGACATGGCTACTACACTATTCTACAGCATCCCTTGGACGCGTCGGCTAGCCAACTTCGCGCCCGAGTTGCCTCGGTCAAGAGGTGGGAGCCCGTAAAATATTCCGGCTACGTGGTGCCCTTTCCGACGAGGACGTGACGGAGAGAGATTCCGCGGGAGATCGGAGTGGAGACGAAGACCGAAGGACACGGATCGCTTGGTATACTTCTCTACTCTTTTTCTAGTTTGCTTGTAGCTAGGTTAATGGCCCGGTCCGGGTGAAAAGTGCGCGGTGGTGCCGGTTTGCTAGTTTGCAAAAATTTTGTTTCCGCGTTTCCGGCGTCGGTTCGACGGCCGGGGCGCCGCCGCGGGCTTACACCCGCTTCGTGATTCCTGAAGCTGATCATATTCCTCGATGTGTGGGGTCTTTCACGGGCTGGTACCTCCATCGAGTCAGTCCAATTATTGCCGAGGAGAAGTGGGTGCTTCTCGGATACAGGGCTCCCACTCCGATCCAAGCCACGGGAGTTCCACCGCAACCGCGTGCAGCGGTTCGCCCTCCCTCGAGAGATACCAGCATCGTGCTTATTCCGAAGGCGGCGGCAGTGGATTTAACTCCTACAGCTGGTATGCTATTGCGTACTAGGGCTCAATCAAGGGCCAGTAGGGTGCCAGTAGCAGTGTCATCAACTGCGGCGTCAGCAATGGCCGTGTCGTCATCTGTAGCACCGCCGAGCGAAGACATTGAAAGTGAAGTGGGTCAACGTCGTACCAAAGCGCCAAGGGGAAGGAAGCGATCATCTTCGGCGGTTAGTTATGGGTCTAAGAGGCGGAGGAAGACGATCACCAATCTGCTCGACTCTTTAGTAGAATCCGAGCCTATCCTCCAAGATGAACCGCTAGCCATGCAGGAATCAGATGGTGGTCTACTTTTACCGGGTTCATCTGCCAAGGAAGCTGCACAATTGGCTGAGGCTATCAGACGCTCACAAGAAGAATCCGAGAATGTAAGGATCCCGAAGAGGCCTTACCTTGCCGTCAACTTTTATGAAGACCCTCCGTGGATACGACGGCTATTCATAGGCCCTTTGGAAGAATGGGGCGAAAGGGCTCTTAAGCAGGCCGTCTCAGCCGACGCCGAGAATGCACTTTCATTGTGGACCGGTGGCCACGAGTCTACTCTCGAACCTCGGCGATCATACCTCCTCAGGAAGGAGCATCGGCTTGAACAAGCCATACTTGAAGCTCCCTTGCGCATCGGTATGTTCATGTATCTTTTTGTAATATTTTGTATTGCTTGTATACATACATACATACATACATACATACATACATACATACATATATATATATATATATCCTTATCCTCGTACAAACTTTGCAGGACTTCGGCGGCGGCGGAGGATCTGAATTCGAGTCGCGCTTTGACTGTAGATTCCGCTAATATCCCCAATGAAACACTAATCAGTATGGAGGGGGTCGATGCAACCGTTGCTTCTGCGATGGAGTCTCCCTCGGTGATTCCCACTCTCCAAGCGCTTGCTCCCCCGGGAGAGGCATCTTTGTCGGTCGCCGATCCAATGGATCTTCCTAGGGGCGACCCGAAGATTAGGGGACAGGTAGTCGAGGCCACCTTCCTTCCGGTGGAGCCTACAATGGCAGCCACTGCTCCTCGCTCGGAAGTCGCTACACTGGCCCACGTCCTCGATGATGTGCCTGGGGTCTCGGAGGAGGTCGCCGAAGCTGCTATCCCTCCAGCCCAGAATGGGATAAGCATCGAAAGTAGCCATCTATATTTTACATTAATAATCTCTCCATTATCTGAAACCTTCTGTATTTTCATAATTGCGTGGATTGGCGGCATCTATTGCTGATCTGTCTCCCAGGCAGTCCTTTCAGCGCCTGTTGGAGATGGCCGCTCCGCAGGCGATATCTCCTCAACGCATCGTCTTCTCTTCCGGGCAAGGTTAGTGTCGTTTGCCCTCTTCTCACAGCATTATCATTATTTCATATAATGACATTGATGTCTTTAACAGTTCTGGAAGCCGATGACGAGGTTGAGATTCTTGACGGGCCTGGGGAGCCTTCAGATCCCTCTTGTATGACTGTGGGTAAGTAAAGTCTCAAAGTTGTTCCATCTGCTTTTTGCTTACAAGTCTCGCTGATTGTTTATAAATCTTAACAGCTTTGCCAGCTCTTACCACGCTGGAATCTTGCATAGTCATGCCACCCGGACTCTATGCTCTGCGTGCCTCAGAACGGATGGCAAAGCTAAACCTTCACTCCCTATCAGCTCTGATTGAAAACCTTCATGCCGGCAGTCTGATCACGGCCGAAGCGTTTGCCGCCGAAGCTAACGGTTCTCTTCCCTTTCTTGCCACCTATTATAGTGAAACATTGGTGCAAGTTTGGGTTGAGTTTTGTCGGCAGGTGGAGGCTTGCTTGCATATTCTTGAATGTACACGCCTTCCTTCAGAGGTTGTGGCCAGGTGAGCTTACAGGGGTTGATTAAGCGGTGCGCTGCGAACATGATATCATGTGAGAAGAGGCTCAGCCGCAAGTTTTCGGAGAGGGAGCTGGCCTTCAAAGCGCTGAGGGAGCTTCAAGACAATCTTATGGCCAAGACCACTAGGGCATATGAACTTTGGCGGGTGCTTCAAGAGGCTATCAAGGAGGTGGTAGCCATTGATAAGGCCGCCGTTTTTACTCGTGAAATGGTCGAAGCCCATAAGGTTATTGAAAAAGAGCTTGAAGGCCGGCTTGCCTCCTATCAGGCCCAACAGGCTCAAGCGGAGGCCCGTCTTTTGATGATAATGAATCATGAAGTCGAGGCCTAGCGGAAAAGGGACGAACTGGCAAATCTACTAAATCGCCCGCCGGCTTGAAGAATTGTATATATATTTTTTATTCTTCTTTTGTACATACTCCTGAATGAGAGTATATTTTCTTTTATTCTTTCATAAATTGTACTTTGTATTCATTTTGATTCATGAATAAAAGACATATTTTGCTTCATGATGACGTGTCCCTTTTAGTAAATGCATTTTGTGGATAATCTATTTTGATTTCTCTGTAGGACAGCAATGGCTTAGGATTCAGGGTTAAGATCTTCCTCCTAAGACTTTTCAACTATATGAGCCGTGAGGGTCTCATAAAGAATTTTCTCCCTACAGGTCGAGAGGATCCTGTAGGTGTAATTTCTCCTTGGGAATCGTGAGGACTCCTAAGTGCGTTTTTCTTCTGAGAGTCGTAAGGATCTCCCAAAAGAGTTTTCTCCTTTACGAGTCGAGAGGACCCGTAAGTGATGGATGAGGTTGACATTATCCACATTTCACGGGGTCAGGGGTTGCTCTGGCCATTTCCCACGGGGTCAAGATTGACTTTATCCATGTTCTATGGGACCAGGATTTGCTCTGGATGCTTTCCATTGGGTCAGGATTGACATAGGCCGTGTTCTGCGAGGACCAGGCTCCGCTCTGAATGCTTCCCACGGGGTCAGGATTGACATAACCATGTTCTGCGAGGACCAGGATCCGCTCTGGACGTTTCCCACAGGGTCAAGATTGACATAGGCCATGTTCCACGTAACCAGGAATTTGCTCTGGATGCTTCCCACGTGGTCTGATTGACATAGCCGTGTTCTGTGAGGACTAGGCTCCGCTTTGAATGTTTCCCACGGGGTCAGGATTGACATATGCCGTGTTCTACGTGACCAGGAATTTGCTCTGGATACTTCCCACAGGGTCATAGCCGTGTTCTGCGAGGACCAGGCTCCGCTCTGGATGCTTCCCACGGGGTCGGATTGACATAACCGTGTACTGCAAGGACCAGGATCCGCTCTGGACATTTCCCACGGGGTCAGGATTGACATAGACCGTGTTCCACATGACCAGGAATTTGCTCTGGATGCTTCCCACGGGGTCTGATTGACATAGTCGTGTTCTGCGAGGACCAGGCTCCACTCTGGACGTTTCCCACGAGGTCAGGATTGACATAGGCCGTGTTCCACGTGAGTAGGAATTTGCTCTGGATGCTTCCCACAGGGTCATAGCCGTGTTCTGTGAGGACCAGGCTCCGCTCTGGATGCTTCCCACGGGGTCGGATTGACATAACCGTGTTCTGCGGGACCAGGATCCGCTCTGGACGTTTCCCACGGGGTCAGGATTGACATAGGCTGTATTCCACGTGACCAGGAATTTGCTCTGGATGCTTCCCACGGGGTTTGATTGATATAGCCGTGTTCTGCGAGGACCAGGCTCCGCTCTGGACGTTTCCCACGGGGTCAGGATTGATATAGGCTGTGTACCACGTGATCAGGAATTTGCTCTGGATGCTTCTCATGGGGTCATAGCCATGTTCTGCGAGGACCAGGCTCCGCTCTGGACGTTTCCCACGGGGTCAGGATTGACATAAGCTGTGTTCCACGTGACCAGGAAGGGTTGACTTTATCTGCATTTCACAGAGTCGGGGTTTGACTCTCGGTCATCTATGCACCGCCGAGTTATGGAATAGGGAATTGCCGCGGTTCCGCTTTACTTGATGTTGCATCTGTTGTAATGAGACGAATGTTGAGATGATCTCCAAGCTATCTGTGAACTGTTGAGATTTGGCTTTTTCTTCTGATGGAGCCTGAGGAGGGAAGGTGTGATTCCTTCTTCGTTTGCGCCCCTGGATTGTACACAGGGATTGATGTGATATCACCTGTAGGGCATAAATTTCATTTTTTTATTTCTTTCAGCGATGCTCTATCATTTCAGCATTTATATCACGAAGGTCGTGATTGCCCAATCATTTCGGCTATTTTTCGCGGTGCCCAATCATTTCGGCTATTTTTTTTATTTTTACTCACTACTTTTTATTACGAGTTGCCCAATCATTTCGGCTATTTTGCATGCATATATTTTTACTTGCTGCTTTTTATTTGCAAGTTGCCCCATCATTTCGGCTATTTAGTATGCATGTGTGGCTCGCTGGCTTCTCGCTGCAAGCTTGGGATTAGACACTGATTTCAGCATCAGCACCGCTATAACTGAGATACTGCCAGGAGCGAATCATCATTTACCTCTGTCGATGTCGAACAAAGGTGGCTTAGCGAGCAGGGTTAGGATTCTGTCGACTAAGGCTTTTGACTTCGTGAGCCGTAAGGGTCTCATAAAGGTATTTCTCCCTGCGAGTCGTGAGGATCTCGTATGTGCGTTTTCTCCTTAGGAATCGTGAGGACTCCTAAGTGTATGGCTCTCGTAAGTCGTAAGGATCTTACAAGAGTATTTTCTCCTTCTAAGCCGAGAGGACTTACAAGGGTTGTTCACTGTGCAAACATATCCCTAGTCACGGATGGGACTTTGTTAGGGAAATGTTTATTCGCGCCCGTGGATTGTATACAAGGGTCAGTATTGAGCCGCTTGTAGGGTAATAATTGCGGTTGTGGTGGCCGCTTAAGAACAGGTTCAGATCCCTGTAGCTTAAGATTTTCGAATCTTATGAGCCGTGAGGGTCTCATAAGAGGGTTCCCCTTATGAGTCATAAGGATCTCGCAAGTGTAATTTCTTCTTAGGAATCGTGGGGATCCCTAAGTGTGTTGCTCCCTTGTGAGTCGTAAGGATCTCATGCAGGTGGTTCCTCCTCACAAGGTCGAGAGGACCTCGCAAGTGTCTTTTAACGAGATTGCGCCATTTCGGGTTTTCACAAAACTCGCCGGTAGCCCTGCTGTTTTTACTCACGAAGCCCTTTCAGGTTTTCATCCGTGCCCTTTTTGCTTATGGACATACCGTTTTTTTTGTCAGCCTTAGGATGCTGCAGTCCACAGTAGTTTATCGACATCTTGGTCAACGGTCAGTTTTAGGACACAGTGGTCCATCGTTAGTTTAAGGACGTTTCGGTCTGACGCCAGTTTTAGGACATAGTGGTCCATTGTTAGTTTAAGGACGTTTCGGTCCAAGAAAAGGAAGCCAGCTACTACTTATAGAGTTTAGGCTTAGGAAGATAGCGAGCGGACATAGACGTCGTCATCTATCGTTGACCTAGGCCGTGACTCGTTAGGAGTAGTATATGTTTAGGAAGCGACCGTTTATTGGCCTGAAAGGTCTTTCACCATGCATGTCCATGAGTAAATATGCTCCATCCTGGTAAACTTTGTCTATGATATACGGGCCTTCATAATTCGGCTCGAATTTCCCTCGCTTGGCACGGTTAGGGATCATAGATCTTTTGACCATTAGCACGAGTTCGCCTTGGCGGAATGTTCTCGGTCTAGTCAACCTTTCATATGAGCGCGTCATCTTTGCTTTATAAGCCTCCAGATTTTGTTGCGCCATGAGCCGGGTTTCGTCGAGGGAATTAAGCTCCTCAAGCCGAAGGTGAGCATTTTCTTTGTCTGTTAGCTCGTAGTAAACCTCCACTCATAGAAAGGGTAACTCTATCTCGAGGGGGAGTACCGCTTCTGTGCCGAATACCAATGCATACGGCGTTGTATTTGTGGCCGTTTTGAAAGTAGTTCGATATGTCCAGAGAGCTTCATGCAGTCTCTCGTGCCAGTCCTTCTTATTTCGAGACACCGTCTTTTTCATGATCTTCATCAAGGTCTTGTTGAAAGCCTCGGCTAGACCGTTAGCTCGAGGATTATAGACTGAAGAGTATCACCAGTCTATGTTATGCTGTTGTGCGAAGCGACTGATCTTGTGGCTTCTGTAAACTAGCCCGTTATTGGAGATAATCCGTCACGGAGTGCCGAACCGTTAAATGACGTGTGTCTTGAAGAAATAGAGGATATTCTCCGCCTTCACTTCCCTCAGCAGTACTGCTTCTGCCCACTTGGAGAAGTAATCATTTGTCGCCAAAATGAACCGATGTCCTCTGGACGATGTTGGTTCGATGTGGCCGATTATGTCAGTTCCCCACATTTCAAATGGCCAGCTAGCCACTGTTGGATGTAGTGGATTTGGATGCTGATGGATAAAGTCTCCATGAATCTGGCACGAGTGGCATTGCTTTGCGTATTCTAAGCAGTCGTGGATCATCGTGGGCCAATAATAACCCATCCGTTTGATCTTCAGCTTCATCTTTAGCCCGGCTTGGTGAGAACCGCAGAGTCCGTCATGAGTTTCTTGGACGACTCTCCTTGCCTCTTCAGGTCCCATGCATCTTAACCACAGAGAATCAAATGATCTCTTATACAGAGTATCATTGACAAAGGTGAAAGACAGAGCTCGTTTTATAAGCTGATGTCTTGAGGACGCATCTTTAGGTGTTCGACGGGATTTGAAGTAGTCTATAAAGACTTCTCTCAAATCCTCAGCCTTTTCCTGGTCTTTCATTTGCATAGCCATTGCTCGGTCGCTCCCTTTTCTTCGGACGACTCCGGAGATATTTCTGCCGGTGCAAGAACCCGACTGCTTTGCACAATGATCCTCACATCATCGAGGCTCTCGTCAGCCAGTTCTTTAGCGAGCTTGGCTAACGCATCTGCCTTGCTATTTTCCGCACGCGGTATGCTTTCCAGGGCGTAGGAAGGAATTTGAGTCGGCGGTTGCTGTACTCTCTTGCCGTACTTTACCAACTCTGGCTTGCACATTTGATAGTCGCCGTTTACTTGACTAACGACCAGTTGGGAGTCTCCGTATATGAGGAGGTTTTCAATTCCCATGTCGATAGCGATCTCGAAAACTGCAATCAAAGCTTCATATTCAGCTTCGTTGTTCGTCCTTGGCTCTGTTAAGGAGAAGGCAAAGCGCATTATCCCTCCTTGTGGAGTCACGAAGATGAGGCCTACCCCTGATTTGATTATAGGGGTGCTTTTTTTGCACTTCTTCATGGAAGACGCTCCATCAAAATAGAATTCCCACCGGGTATCATCCCCGTCGATCATGTCAAACGCATGTTCGTCTGGCAATTCGCAGTTCAAAGGAGAATCGGCGGGTATCGGGTGCTCAGCGAGGAAGTCGGCGATAGCCTGTCCTTTCACTGCCTTAAGAGGCCGATAAGTTATCGAGAATTCCATCAAGAGTAGGGCCTATTTAGCGAGATGCCCATGTTCCCCTCCGAATCACGGAGACGAGACCGCGGAGGTTCATCTTGCCTGAAATTCGGGGCAGATGCTAATTGGTGCTATCCGTCCACCTCTCCGAAAATGCCAAGTTGATTTATGGCACCATGTATCGAAGGTTTACGGATGCGGCCGATGTAGAAGACTTCATCAGATTTGCCTTCGTTTGAGGGGTTTTTTTATTGTGGGGACGCTCTTCCCTGCAGGCGCAAGCCCCTGCAGTTAATTACATTACCGCATCGCGGTAACAACTTTCTCCTTCTCCAGATAGTCGCTTCGTGTCGTGGGTGTTTGTTTTGTGTTTGGTTTCCCGTGGATTGTATACGGAGACTAATTTATGTTGTCGCCCGTAGGGCGTGGACTAGTCCAAATCCGTATCTTTCTTAGATTTGGGTTTGGGGGTTGGGTTTAAGGATACGTTAGCATCATTCGAGACTAAGATCAACTTAAACATTTGTTAAGGATATGTTAGTCTCATTTTAGACTAAGATCGACTTAACGAGATCGTTTAGATCCAACAAGAGAGCAATTGGGCTCTATTGTTTAGTTTAAAGACATTGTGGTCCATTAGTTTAAGGACATTACGGTCCATTGTTAGTTTAAGGACATCTCGGTCCATTGTTAGTTTAAAGACATCGCGGTCGAGGTTAAGGACATCATAGTCCATGGGTTTAAGGACTCCACAGTCCAATGTTAGTTTATAGATATTACGGTTGAGGTTAAGGACATCATAGTCCATGGGTTTAAAGACCCCACAGTCCAGTGTTAGTTTAAAGACATCACGGTCGAGGTTAAGGACATCATAGTCCATGGGTTTAAGGACCCCACAGTCCAATGTTAGTTTAAAGACATCACGGTCGAGGTTAAGGACATCATAATCCATGGGTTTGAGGACCCTACAGTCCAATGTTAGTTTAAAGACATCACGGTCGAGGTTAAGGACATCATAGTCCATGGGTTTAAGGACCCCACAGTCTGGTGTTAGTTTAAGGACATCACGGTCGAGGTTAAGGACACCATAGTCCATGGGTTTAAGGACCCCACAGTCCAATGTTAGTTTAAAGACATCACGGTCGAGGTTAAGGACATCATAGTCCATGGGTTTAAGGACCCCACAGTCCATAGTTTAGAGACGTCAAAGTCTGTGAAATGTGTGGTTGTCGGGACCCGTCACCTCTTTGAAGACGTTAAGGAATTACAACGACAAATATCAAAGGAGTGAAGAGATGTACCTTTGAACCAAGGTGGATTAAGTGATCTGTAGTCCAATTTGGAACTAAGATCAATTAATTAAATTATGAGCACAATGGCTCAGTTAAGTTTGAATTGAGGATTTATGGCCAACTTGGGCTAAGTCCAATTAGATTTAAAATGTTGTCCCTTTGTTGGACCATTAGACATTTGTCTGGGTTCAAACCCATATTATTTAGCAATACTAAATAAGAGTTTGAGGGCTCTGGTGATATTTCTATCTTTGACTGAGCATTGAACATTATAGCTCTGAATTTTACTCAATTTTGAGATTCAGTTGAAGGGAAGGCTTTGCCTCTAGAAAATTAGCCAATTTGGCTAAAAGTAGTGTTGAACACTAGGGAACAGCAGTGTTAAACACTGGAAATAAAGCTCTCAAATTAGTGTTAAACACTAGAAGAAAAGGGGGTCACGTGGGGACACGTGAGGGCGCCCAAAGGTGGGGCCAGATCTCCTCACTTTGTTATGCAAATAAGTGTTAAACACTTTTTATTTTTATTTTTGAGCATCACGTGTTGGCACGTGATGGATATCTGTGCGCTGATCACTAAAGCATTTGCTAAGGGGTCACGTGGTAACACGTGAGAGCGCCCAAAGCTTAGATTTCCTTTGCTTTTCTTTTTATGTTTTGGAGGTCACGTGGGAGCACGTGAGGCGTTGCTTCAGAACTTTTTCCTTTTCATTTTTGGGGATCTTTTCAGGGGTCACGTGGGGACACGTGACCTTAGTTCTTTGCATGCATGGAGATCTTTTAAGTCTCTTTATTTTATTTTAAGAATTAAATTCTCTATAGGGTTAAACCCTAATCATGATTTAGAGGAATTAAATTTCTATGTATGTGGAAGAATTAAATTCTTATATAGGGTGAAACCCTAATTTCTTTTTTAGAGGAATTAAATTCCCATATATGTAAAAGAATTAAATTCTTATATAGGGTGAAACCCTAATTTCATTAAGTTCCTGTGAATTTGAGAGAATTAAATTCTCAATTAGGGTTAAACCCTAGTCTCATCTTGAAGGAATTAAATTCCTGTAAATTGGGAGAATTAAATTCTCATATAGGGTTAAACCCTAATTTTGTTTGTCTGGAAGGAATTAAATTCCTATAATTTTAGGACAATTAAATTCTCATATAGGGTTAAACCCTAGCTTCATATCTTGGAGGAATTAAATTCCTGTAATTTTAGGAGAATTAAATTCTCTGAACTCAATTCTCCCCCTAAGTCTTGGATCTGCATGGCAAAATCTCAACCCGATGAGAATTAAATTCTCAACCTATAGGGAGATTTGCTTCTACAGATCTTCAACCAGAGGAAGAACTAAGTTCTTTTTGCAGAAGAGTTAAACTCTTAGATTTTGAGAATTAAATTCTCTTTTGAAGTTTGATCTTTTTCCCTTTTCTCACCTAGGGTTTCTTTCTTGAGAATTGAATTCTCCTCTCTTTTCTCTCTGTTATTGTTTTTTCTTCAGAAAATCTAGATCCCTTCTCTTCTCTTCTTGGCTTCTATTTATAGGAGGAGGAAAAGAATCAATTTGTTTAGTAAATCTCTCATTGAAAGATTTTGTTTATTTTCATAATCAATATGATCCTTTAGATCACTCAGTGAATTTTATTCACCGTTGGATTTTAAATCCAAAAGATATTCTGTTTGTTATTTTTGGTGAGATTTAGGGAAATCTTTCCTTGTCTAAGATTTTTTCATAAATTGGTGATTTTTAATACCCTTGGATTTTTAATTCAACGGTTCCCCGTAATCCTTTTTCGTTTGGAAAGATTTAGAGAAGTTAGAATTTAATTCTATTAAACTATAAGACTTTAAAAGCCTGTCACGTGCTGGGCACGTGACCCTTAGTCATGTGTGAGCACGTGACCCCCCCAATTGGGTCATTTTCTCAGCCGCTTATTCATGCTTCTGCTTTAACTATCATGCGTCAACACGTGACCATTGGTCACGTGTGAGCACGTGATACCTCATTGAGGTAATTCCTGATTTTTAATCAGGGAAACAAATGCCCCCACAGCGTTGCTCTCACGTGTCTGCACGTGAGTGCAACGCTGTCACTTTTATGACCGTTGGATCTGTCTAGGTAATAGGGGAGATGAAACGTTTTCCATCACATCCTATAAATGCAGGGGTCTCTTCAGAAGCGCCTCCACTCTTTCATCTTCTTTCTTGCTAACTTTTCCCTTTGAGAATTTAATTCTCTTTTCTCAGAGCTTAGTTCTCTGCTTCGAATATTTTCAGAGTTTAACTCTGTTCAAGAAAGACCCTTTCTTCAGGTAATGATCTTTGAACGATCGAAGAACTTCCATTCATATGAACTCTTTGGATTTTAAATCCACACCAAGGGTTTTTCCCTTTAATCAAGAACCCATTTTTTCTTTAACTTATTTAAAAAGAAAACCACTCATTCTTTAATCAACAGGCCCTTTAGGGTTTCTTTGATCTTCAGGGGGTTGATGGTGTTTGTCTTTCCCATGGAATTTAATTCCATCTTCAAAGAGTTTTGGCTCTGAAAAAAGTCTCTGGAAATTTAATTCCCCTTTTTCAAAAGGAATTTAACTCCTATGAAGAACTTAGTTCTTCCCAGAGAATTCCTTGGGGTTTTTTTCTTGCCCTGAGTTGTCTCTCTGTAACCAAGAAGAAGAGGCTTGCAGTGGTGCTTTTTTGGGAATTTAATTCCCTTGATTCTGTTTGATTTGTTACAGAGTCCAAGATGGATTTCTCTTAGGGGAATGTGTAGGGTCATTTGAAATCCACTGTTTATTTAATGAGAATCTTCCTTTTGTCTTATTGTAATTGCTTTGCCTCATCATTAGCTGGCCGCCATCTTGATTTTGTGGGACCCATGTGTTTTGTAATCAGTGGTCCCATAAAATGAATCCTTTGTCGCTTTCTTCCACTGTCTTTTTATGCATTTATAAACATATATATATACTATTGGCTTCGCTTTAACAGTTTCCCCTTATTTATTGCAGGTACAATGACGTCTGCTCCGTATTTCCCTTTCACTCACTCGGAAGCCGCTTTCCCCAGTCGCCATCTGACGAAGAAGAGATGGCAATGATCAGGGCTCATGACCTGAATCACACCAACTTACTTCTATGGGGGACCTGGTACGGTCACATCAT
The DNA here is from genome assembly GCA_030015575.1 of Agapanthus africanus. Taxonomy (NCBI): domain Eukaryota; kingdom Viridiplantae; phylum Streptophyta; class Magnoliopsida; order Asparagales; family Amaryllidaceae; genus Agapanthus; species Agapanthus africanus. Next base: position 494,423,752 of record CM057348.1, on the reverse strand, counting down.
CCGTGGTCGCCGGAGTTTCCTTTGCGAAGCACCGACGGAGCCTACCTATCCGTTCCTGCCGATGGATCCTCTGAGGACAGTCTTTGCCGTGGAGATGCCGAATTCGACCCTGATAGGACGGCTTGAGCCTTCGACGACTGGTATCCCAAATCATCCTATCCCGGCCATAGATATTCTGGGACGCCGCATTTGCCAGGGTGAGGCCCAACCATGGGGGAAGATATACAAAATAGGGCTCACCCCCCGACATCCCACGGGCTACTTTCTTTAGGCTCGCTACATCCTGTCCGCCTATCGCGCGCGACTGCAGAGGGTTGGGCTTTATCAGGCGATCTATGCATCCCTTTTCCACTACCCATCTCCTCACGTCTGGTGGGTTAAGGCTTTCCTGAACCAGTGGAATCTCCCCACCAGCACTTTCCTCCTAGGGGATCGCGAAGTTTCGATTTCCTTGGAAGAATTCCGCGAGATCTTGGGGCTTCCGATTAGGGGGACACTTTATGAAGAGCTGCTGCCTCTCGACAAGTACGTCTTTGAAACTGAGCCTGCAATGCTTGACGGCTTGTCTACCGAGAACGTCGTCCGCCACAAGCGCCCAAGTTTGATCAAGGCCCTGGGCATCTTTGATAAACTGTTCACAGAATCTGAGGAGCAGGGCGTCACTTTTAAGAGCTTCATTGCTTGCTTCCTTCGCGAGGGTGTCCTATCGAAGACGGATCCGAAGTTTGCGAACATCAATGACCCCTTTGGGTTTGGTTTGAGCAGGCTGCCGACTAAGGAAGAGGATTTACCGCAGTACTATATTCCTATCATGTCGGCGGTGACTTTTGAATCGATTGCAGCTCCCGGCATGGATGAGGAGACCTTTTTTGTAGGTTTTATCAGTGTTTGGCTCAGCTGGTTTGTCATCCCCATGCATCGCCGCTTCATGAGAGTCTCGGTTATCTACCCTGCTCATCGTATCGCTGAAGGGACACGGCTAGCCGTAGGCATCCCAGCGCTATCACACCTTTATCATGGGTTGGGCGCCGCAGCTAACACCTCAACTCCCGGCGTGGACGTAGTAAACTTTTCTCTCCATTACTTCACATCTTGGATTGAAATGCTTGTGTTGGGGGCCTTTGCTGTGCTCCAGAGACCCGTATTTTATGACGCCTGCACTTTTCCGCGACTCATGCAGCTGGTGGACGCTTCTGCTCCCGACCCGACTCAGTACGGGGCTATTCGCGTGTTGATCGCTCCCTACGCTAGCGCGGGAAGACTGGTATTTATTGATCGGGCCCTATCCTCTCCTTCAGGTCTAATTCAGCAACTATGCGACTTGTCGAAGGAAGAGGTACCTTCTCTGAAGCCTCGGGAGGCCACGCACCTGTACACGATCAGACCAGGTTATCTGATATTCCATCAGAACGGTGCAGCCCTTTTTATGAGGTATAATCCGCATTGCTTCGCCCGGCAGCTTGGATATGATCAGGGCGTACCCTTCGAGGCTTTTACAGTTGCGCTGGTCCCTTCACCCGAAGCTATTCGTGATGCTGCTCATCACTTCGTGAGGCTGAACACTGGTTCCCGTTTCATGATTCCTGAAGCTGACCATATTCCCCGATGTGTGGGGTCCTTTACGGGCTGGTACCTTCATCGGGTTAGTCTAATTATTGCTGAGGAGAAGAGGGTGCTTCTTGGATACGGCACTCCTATTCCGGTTCAGGCCGCGGGAGTTCCGCCGCGACCGCACGCACCGGTCCGCTTTCCCCTGAGGGACACCAGTGTTGCGCTTATTCCGGGGGCGTCGGAGGTGGATCTTACTCCCACAGTTGGTATGCCATTGGGTACCCGGGCTCAGTCGAGGGGTAAAAGGGCGCCAGTAGTAGTACCACCGCCCATGGCATCGACAATGGCCGTGTCATCCTCAGTCGCAGTGCCAAGCGAGGGTGTTGGGAGTGAGGGCGTTGAAGGTGAGGTGGGTCGGCGTCGTGCCAAGGCTCCACGAGGGAGGAAACGATCGTCCTCGGCGGTCGGTTCTGGATCCAAGAGGCGGAGGAAAACGGCTACCAATCTGCTCGACTCTTTAGTAGAGTCTGAGCCCATTCTTCAGGACGAACCATTGGCTATGCAAGAGTCGGATGCTGGCCTACTTTTTCCGAGTTCAACTGCCGAGGAAGCCGCACAATTGGCTGAGGCTATAAGACGTTCGCAAGACGATTCGGAAAACGTAAGGATTCCGAAGAAGCCCTATCCCGCCGTAATCTTTTACGAAGACCCTCCGTGGATTCAGCGACGATTCATCAGCCCTTTAGAAGAATGGGGAGAACGGGCCCTTAAACAGGCCGTTTCGGCCGACGCCGAGGACGCGCTTTCACTGTGGACCGGAGGCCACGAATCCACCCTCGGACCTCGGCGAGCACACCTCCTTGAGAAGGAGCATCGGCTTGAACAAGCCATACTGAAAGCTTCCTTGCGCATCGGTATGTTCCTGTATTTCTTTGTAATACTTCATATTGTCTACACACGTATATATGTATTCTTATCCTTATATGAACTGTGCAGAGACTTCGGCGATGGCGGAGGCTCTAAGCCACGCTCTGACCGTAGAGCCTGCTGACATCTCCAGTGAAACACCACTCAGTGTGGAGGGGGTTGATGAAACTGTCCCTCTTGCGATAGAGCCTGCTGCGGTGGATCCTGCTCCCAAAGCACTCGTTTCCTCGGGGGAGGCACCTTTGGCAGTCGCCGTCCCAATGGGTCTCCCCGAGGGCGACCCGGAGGCTAGGGTGCAGATAACCGAGGCTATCATCCTTTCATTGGAGCCTACAGCGGCAGCCGCTGCTCCACATTCCGAAGCCGCTGCACCAGCCCGCGTCTCCAATATTGTGCCCGAGGTCGCGGCGAAGGCCGTTGAAGCTGCTATCCCTCCAGCTCAGAATGGGAGGAGCGCTGAAGGTAACCTTCTATATTTTAAATTAGTAATCTTTCCATTATCTGAACTCTTTTGTCTTTTCAGAATTGCACGAATTGGCGGCTTCTATTGCCGACTTGTCTCCCAGGAAGTCTTTTCAGCGCCAGTTGGAGATGGCTGCTCCGCAAGCGATATCTCCTCAGCGCATCGTCCTCTCTTCCGGGAAAGGTTAGTGTTGCTTACCCTCTTTTCACAGCATTGTTACTATTCCATAAAATAACATTGATGTCTTTTACAGTTCTGGAGGCCGACAACGAGGTTGAGATACTTGAGGGGCCAGGGGAGCCTTCCGCTCCTTCTTGCATAACTGTGGGTAAGTAAAGTCCCAACGTTGTTCCATTTGTTCTTTGCTTACAAGTTTCACTGACTGTTTATAAATATGAACAGCCCTGCCAGTTCTCACCGTGCTGGAGTCACGCATCGCCATGCCACCCGGCCCTTATACTCTGCGTGCCTCGGAACGTATGGCAAAACTAAGCCCCGCCTCTCTGTCATCCTTGATCGAGGAACTTCGTGCTGGCAGCCTAATCACGGCTGAAGCGTTCGCTGATGAAGCTAACGGCTCTCTTCCCTTTCTTGCCACCTATCATAGCGAAGTAGTGGTGCAAGTCTGGGTTGAGTTTTGTCAGCAGGTGGAGGCTTGCTTGCATGTGCTCGAGTGTACCTGCCTTTCTTCGGAGGCTGTGGCTGCGAAGGCAAGCTTACGGGGCCTGATTGAGCGGTGTGCGGCGAATATGATATCTTGTGAGAAGAGGCTCGGCCGCAAGTTTTCGGAGAGGGAGCTGGTTTCGAAAGCGCTGATAGAACTTCAGGCCAACCTTACGGCCAAGGCCAATAAAGCGTATGAACTTTGGCGAGTGCTTCAAGAGGCTATCAAGGAGGTGGTGGCCATCGACAAAGCCGTCGTGTTCACTCGTGAAAGGGTTGAGGCTCATAAGGCTACTGAGAAAGAGCTCGAAGGCCGGCTTGCCTCATACCAGGCTCAATAAGCTCAGGCGGAGGCCCGTCTTCTGACAATACTGAACCATGAAGGCGAGGCTCAGCGAAAGAGGGACGAACTGGCCAATCTATTGAATCGCCCGCCGAATTGAAGAATCGTAGATATTTTTTATTCTTTCTTTGTACATACTCCTGAATAAGAGTATATTTTTTTTGTTTCTTTCACAAATTGTACTTTGTATTCATTTTGATTCATGAATAAAAGACGTATTTTTCTTCACATTGGTGTGTCCTTTTTTATTGAATGTATTCTGTGGATAGTCTATCTCGGTTTCTTTGCAGGACGACGATGGCTTAGGATTCAGGGTTAAGATCTGCCTCCTAAGACTTTTCAACTTTATGAGCTGTAAGGGTCTCATGAAGAATTTTCTCCCTACCGGTCGAGAGGATCACGTAGGTGTAATTTCTCCTTAAGAATCGTGAGGATTCCTAAGTGTGTTTTCTCTTGAAAGTCGTAAGGATCTCACAAGAGAATTTGCTCCCTTACGAGTCGTGAGGACCCGAAAGTGATGGGTGAAGTTGCCCTTATCCGCATTTCACGGAGTCAGGGGTTGCTCTAGATGCTTCCCACGGGTTCACTGCCATGTTCTGCGAGGACCAGGCTTCGCTCTGGACGTTTCCCACGGGGTCAAGATTGACATTATCCGCGCTCCACGTGACCAGGAATTTTTCTCTGGATGCTTCCCTCGGGTTCACTGCCGTGTTCAACGAGGACCAGGCTCCGCTCTGGATGCTTTACACGGGGTCATTGCCGTGCTCTGCGAGGACTAGGATCCGCTCTGGACGTTTTCCATGGGGTCAAGATTGACATTAGCCGCGTTCCACGTAGCCAGGAATTTTTCTCTTGATGCTTCCCACGGGTTCACTGCCGTGTTCGGCGAGGACCAGGCTCCGCTCTGGATGCTTCACACAGGGTCATTGCCGTACTCTGCGAGGACCAGGATCCACTCTGGATGCTTCACACGGGGTCATTGCCGTGCTCTGCGAGGACCAGGATCCGCTCTGGACGTTTCCTACGGGGTCAGGATTGACATAAGCCGCATTCCACGTAGCCAAGAATTTTGCTCTGGATGCTTCCTACGGGTTCATTGCCGTGTTCTGTGAGGACCAGGCTCCGCTCTGGATGCTTCACACGGGGTTATTGCCATGCTCTGTGAGGACCAGGATCCACTCTGGACTATATACAGTATCCATCACAGCATATCAAATGATCACATCACAGATATCGCAGCAGAAGAAACATATGAAATATTGGATATACTAGGACGTCCGTGCTTTTAATACGAGCCAGTATAAAACACGGATTCCACGGTCGCGATGAATAGCCAAACCCATACCCCTAGACCCCTACGAGAGCGGCAAGCAACCCTACCAATTCTAGAGTTAGGAGACCCAGACTCGACTCCTCGAGTTGGTCTCCCACTGGACTCCAGAACCCAGTTACTTGTGCTCTCCTCCTTAGGTCTATCCTAGTACGGAAAAGTAAATAATATACAAATGGTGACATCATCCGCAACCTGGAAGTGCCCCAATAAAAGAATATTACATACAAGTTTTTACATGAACGAAAATGAAAAACACTCATCTCACATAAAAAAACCCCGGCTATTCAAAACGCGACGATCCAATATAACATATCCAGCAGCACATAACATCACATGCCATCAACGTAAGTAAATATGCCCATCCCAATTGTCGTTGACATATAGCAATGAAACCGGCGATATCACATATTACACTTACGGTTACAGAAAAGAAAGTGTAAAACTACAATAGTTGGAATCCGCAACCTGCATAGACATCGCATGCCTAACCAAATGAATTCCTTAGACATCGCATGCCTAACAATTATAAACCCCGCATTTTAGTCTCATTATCGAAAACACTTTTCAATATCAAGTCGGGCAATTCAACAAGATTCCCGACATCTAGAACGAATGCTCGTTGCAAACTTTAGTGGACGGCCGCACCCCCGATACCGTCGACGAAGTGTACTAAGGCGGAACACCGCTGCCGCGAGCACCCTCACGGATGCTTTCGGCGACGGGGTTCTCCTACAGTCACTTGGTCGGGGCTATGGGGCGTGGCTATCTATTAAGTTTACCCGGCGAGTATCCGCGTACGCAACGTGATTGCGACGGACTTTTGATCACATCAAAATTCCGTGGCAACCGATCAAGTGAGACTAAACTGCTATGTGTATAACATCCAAATCAGTTATCTCATAACTACATGTGGATTCCAAATATTGTATCACATTCCAGATAAATAGAAAATGTTAAACTTTCCGATCGAACAATCAAACACCTAAGTTTTCCCGAAACAGTTCAACACATGAAATAAGTTTAAAAACATTCACTTCATGCCACAGTACCAACGGTCCAGCCGTAGAAGGGTCAAGCCAACGCCTCACATGTGGCACGCCGTACTGCCCCAAACCCTAAGGTTCAAAGGGCAGTTCAAGACGGTCACATAATCGAGTTAAGGTTTGTTGTCTTCTAGAGGGTCCATCGCGTTACTTGCACTACTTAGAACGTTATTAAACTACGGAAAAATCCAACAATTGGAAATTTCCCGGCAGGGGAAAAAGTGGGTATTTATATCCGGTCGAACTTTTCAACATATTCAAAATTATCCGGAAAAGCACACAGACAAAGTTAAAGTTTCCGATCGAATCATCGAATCCCCAAAACACCCCAGAAAACTCAACCGTTGAGTGAAAAATAAAAATTTTCCAGAAGGATCAGCAAACACCAACTGAGGTTACTCAGCAAAAAGGATTCCATGATCTTTACATACGACCGCGGAACCGCCGCCAATACCAGGGTATGGCCGTGGTTCCGCGGCCGTATAGTCATATTACAGTCATATGTTTCACAGTAACCCTTGTATTTTCCTGCTGATATTTTTGAGAATTTTTAATTCACAAAATTCCACAGTTTTGAAAAATGTACAGAGAAGGGTTATTTTTAGGGTTTCGGGGTTCGATCGGGTTTCTAACTTCGTCTACTCATTGCCTAAGGCTCTAGCTAGGCTCTGATACCACTGTAGGGTTTCTAGGCACACTCAAGAGGTTACACAAGGCATCAATCATGCCAAAATCAAAAATTTAGGTGCCGAGAAACCCTAATATAGATCGTTAACTAGAGGATAAGCGAAACAAACAAGCAAGCAAACTACTTTGCTACTAAGTGAATGAAAATACAACCTTTGTAGATCCGGTGCTCCACTTCTTTAGCTCCGTGATGACGTCCCTCCGCTGCGATCATCGGGATCCCGGACTCTAGCGATGGTTTCGTCGGAGAAATGATCGGACTAGGTCGTTGACTTCGATGCCGAAGATGATCTACATTGAGGCGACTCAAACTCAAGCTCCATCTTCACTTGGTCATGAACCTTGTGAAGAAAACATCCTATACAACATGGCAAGTGGTAGAGCATGAAAAAATAGGAAGTGGGTTCACTTTGGATTTGGATTTCTCACTTGATTTCATCACTTGAAATTTTCTAGCAATGGTTTCTTCTCTTCATGAAGATGAAGATGAAGAAAGAAAAGAAAAATGAATCATAATCTCCAAAATAGAAAATCAAGTGAAGTCTATCATTTAGCAACCATGGGTGTGTTAACTTGTGTAGAGAATAAACTAGGGTTTAGATAAATGGTTAGGTTAAGGCATAAAACAAAATGGTTAGAATTTTCAAAGATGCTTAAAAGAAACTTCATGAAGCTTCAAGCAAGAAAACAAATAAAGCCACCATTTTGGTTTTTGCTAAATTAAATAAATAAATAAAACCTTGACCATTAACCTAAACTATGGTTTAAAGCATACACACCCAAGTTTGCATGTATCATCAAACATGATACAAACTACTGCACAAACATATATCGTATATACAATGTGCACAATCTAGTGAGAAAAATAATCTTAAGTGAACCAATACTAGTTAATGTAAAGTAATATATCAAATTATAATTATACATTAAATCATTAAATCAACACTTGATTTAACGATCCGGTCTTAACCGACTAATATCATGTGTATCAATGTATCGAATCAACACTTGATTCGGTAACCTGGCTATATCACATATAACCGACCGATGATACAAATCGCGAGAATAGAATACAGTATCACATACTGGTATTATTCTCGGTCCCGCACATATCTCATATTCGCTCCTATTTCGTTTCGCTTGAGCCAGGAAACCTCTGTGTAGGACTCTAAAGACTCGTCAATACACCGGCAGTAGGTGATGATCATATCAAACACCCACAAGCCGCAAGCGGTCTGCTAAACGTAACGGCCACCCGGGTATTTAGCGATCAGAAGATCAAAGAGCAAGCCCGCTCACACTCCTGTGAATCCAACCAGTAACACTTACCGTACAGTCCGGTCTCGTCGTCTGATATGCCGCATATCTCGCCTAGGGATGGTAAACGTCAGACCCCAGTAGCTCGATAAGTCGTGTCGATATGAGGTCTATAACAGTTCGAGAAACTACTGGTAACACTTACCAGTAAATCTCAGCAACCCTGGCCAGGGATTTCCGGTTATAGCCAATCGAACACAGCGCAACATCAACTCCCTATACCGGGAGAGACGAATCCCCTCCTATCGCTCATTGCCTCCATGTGATTCGGGACTGTACCCAAAAACCACCGTTTTGCACGCCCTCTTAGACGTGGTAAGGTGGAAATCAAAGCACAGTGGGAATCACACAAGACTCTATGACGATCTCGGGTCAACAGACTAACCTGTACCAGTGTCACCAGAGAACTGCCATCTGACGTAAGGTATAATACCATCTGGGAGTTCTCGGCGAGTCCGTCCAGTGTACCCAGTCTCCACTGAGCACCCGTATATCATCTCTGATGTCAAACACCAATGGATATGTGATCATCCATCGCCCATCTGTATGGGTCGAGAAGGTATACGCTAGTCTACTCTGGTATATCGATGCCCCGTCTCGATACACCCACGACTAGGGACGTTGAAGGATGTACTTATGGACTACCATGTCCCCACTAGTATGATCCGCATCATAGTCCAGGTAGTCAAGTACACATCCTAAGGGCTTTACCAACATGTAACAGAGAGACAATCAGTGTACACGTTAAGGTAAAGAGCAACCAGATAGCATACTATCATGTCGAGCAAGAAAGTCCTCCCTATATATGTCCAAGCATCCACTACAATATACATCCTATGTATAGTAATGGCCTCTAAGGCATATATATAACTAACAATCTCCCACTTCCACTAGGGCCATCTGATAGCAGTGGTTGTAGTATCTCATACTCAACCATCCTATAAAAGTCTCTCTCTGGGAAATGGCCCTTGTGAGTGGATCCGCCGTGTTGTCCTCTGAGTCTACTCTTCTAATCTCGATCTTCTTGGAGATCAACCATCTCCATGATTAGGTGATACTGCCTTAGAATATGTCTGGATCACTGATGGGACGGATGTTCCTTGGCATAAGTGTAAGTGCACGGCGGCGCCCCGGCCGTCAATCCGACGGCCAAATGCGGAAACGGTGAATAACTTAAATTTTTGCGAACTTAGCAAACCGGCACCACCGCGCACTATAACCCGGATCGAACCATTAACTAGTCCTAGCTAACTGCAAGAAAGGGAATAGAGATATACCGACGATCCAAGTCCTCCGGTCTTCTCGTCATAGTCCCGATCTCCTGCGGAAAGTCCAGTCTCCTCCTCGTCGCCGGAAGTGCACCACATCGCCTACTTTGTTTACGGGCTCCCACCTCAATGCCGAGGCAACTCGGGTACGAAGCCGGCTACTCGACGTGCCCAAGATTTACTGTAGAATGAGTAGTGTAGAGATCCATGTCTCATTTTGGGGTTAAGGAGGTGCCATTTGGTGGAGGGATGAAACAAGAACAAAATGTGGAGGAGCTTGGGGGTTTTTGGTGCATCAAATGAACAACATATCCCCACTAAGAATTTTTGGACAGCCCCTTAAAATGTTTGGCCGGCCATGCCCATTAGAGAGAGGAGAGAATGAGAGTGGATAGCATGAAGAAGTGAGTGGATCAATCATGCAAGAGGGCATCATGAAAGAATATGATCACAAGCAAAAACCACACACAACCACAACCATCAAGTCCACAAAGTCAATCCATCATGAGAAGGAGAAGTCAATGATGGTGCACATCATGAAAACCATCATGATGCCAAAAAAAGCAAAGACCCCCTCCACAAAAACTTATTTGCAACAATGCAAATAAACCCTCCTCCACCAATCTTCGGCCAATGAACGGAACAAAGGAAATTGGCCGAAACGGAAAGCAAACTGGCAACTCCAGAAAACTGGTCCCGTAATAAATTACGGGAAAACCCCGATACTGTGCATACACACCCGCATCTGTATTTCGACCGAAATACAAATGCAATGAGACAAAATCTCCACTGTACTATACTAGGATCCGGCTTATACCAAAACCGGCTAGTAATATCTGTTTGATCCTGATCCGTGCAATACCGCACGTATCTGATCGAACCCTGCCATATAACCATACGGCCTATAGTACAAACTGTCCGATCCTGATCCGTACAATACCGCACGTATCTGATCGGACCTTGCCATATCTCCATACGGCCTCTACAACCTTTCGCCCGAAAGCTGAGTAACTGAATGTGGGGGACTCTAAAGACTCGTCAACACCTTGGTTGTGGATTTAACCACTAGCACATCAGAGGTATAAGCCAATACGTAACGGGCTACCAGGTATTGACTAAAAGGGACGTCTGTGAGCGAACTCAGCCTGACAACCCTACTGAGCCTGTCAGTGACAATATCCGTACAGTCCGGTCCGTTCGTCTATGAGTATCGCATGGCGGGCCTAGGGGGTTGGTAAAAGTCAGACCCCCAAAAGCGGTACAAGTCGTGTCGGAGTGTAGCCCAGAACACCCTGAGATACTACTGGAATACCTACCAGTAAATCTCCTTGCCTTGGCCAAGGACTTTGTGTAATGGCTCTCCTAGACACAGCACGACCTCACCCCCAATACCGGGAGAGACGAACCCCTGAAGATACGCTCACTGCCTCCATGTGGCTCGGGACTATACCCAACTAAAACCTGTTTGCACGACTCCTTTGAGCCGTGGTAGGGTAGTAATCAAAGTACAGTGGGAACTCACACGAGACAAATGACGATCCCCAGGTCGATGAACTAACCTGCACACATGTCACCAGGGAACTGCCATCTGACGTCTGGTATATGACCAACTAGCATGTTCCCGGCGAGTCCTGTCCGGTGTACTCATAACCCAATGAGCACCTGTATACATCTTAGGTGATCCAACTGACACCAGTGGCTTGTGAGACCGGCCACCGCATCTCGTCGGGGTCTCGACTGTATACACTAGTCTACTAATGGAGTATCGATGCCCAGTCTCGAAACTCCCACGACTAGGGACCTTTTAAGGATAAGCTTATAGACCCCAGCTCCCACTTATATGATCGCCCTCATACTGCTGGTGGTCAAGCAAGAATCCTAGGGGCTCTATCAACGTGTAATAGCGACGTGTCAGGTCACCTAAAGCAGTACACGATGATAAAGGTAAACCAGATAGCATACTATCATCTCGAGTAAGACTGTCCTACCGGGATAGGTCCTCCCTCAATCATTACAATCACGTACCTGTGACCTAATAATTGACTCTGAGGGCACTATCTCCAACAATCTCTCACTTGCACTAAAGGCTAATTATTGCGATGTCGCATACTCACAGCCCGTGTGATACCGAACATCCACCTCCTCTACTAGTCAGTCTCACAAAGCTCGTTTGCGGAACTATTGCGTTCGAGGAATAGCCTCAGTGAGTGGATCCGCTTAGTTGTTTCCTTCTATGTCTCTCTATATCTCAAGTTCGCGGAGAAACCCATCTTCCGAAATGAGCAATACCTGTCTTAGAATGTGTCTGGATGTCTGATGGGACATAGCTCATAAATGAACTCCAAATCCAAACTTCTTAGACTGTATCGTTAACTGAACTTAATCAGTATCCTGCGCCATGCCACCCTCAGTATTGCCTTGGACCACCTGTCCAAAATACTGCCCCTCATCAGAAGGAAAAACTATAACTCTGACAACCTCCTTGTCGTCCATGTCACCTTGGAAGCCTGGAATGATAACTGTCTCCCGAATAAGGCTGTCGTTATCATATCCCTAGAACATCCATTTATGTTCTAAAACTGCTTCCTACGGTTTCTCCAGGATTGGATTAATGTCAACTTATTGCATCTAGTGCAAGAACAACATCTGGTGTGGTACTTGACATCTCATGATTGACTCAATTGCCTGAGCAAGTGATCTGCCAATCATGCACATCCCTCTCCCCTTTAGTCTGTAAGACAGCTTCAGAGAGGGTGACTCCATCACCTGCAGGTACACTACCGTGCCAGGAGTCGTCCATCCTAAATACTCTTAGAATGCTGTCAAGTATCCTGATTGGGAAACCACCCAAATCTAGATCTAATACCATAGATCCAGTAACCAGTATGTCTGATATAATGTCCAAGTCCTGTGTGGAGAAACCACTGTGTGACGACCAAAGTATAACCGGTTGTAGTATAGGAGTTTCCTTTCCTACTCTGTGTATGTCATCCAAACACCATGACATCACACCCTACTACCTTCTCAACAGATCCATCCCCTATTCTGATGAAGTCAAACCTATGACTGTCACGTCAGAAATAGATGATCTATCTCCGCTACATCTGCTTTAGTCTATAAATAGACATAAGCTACCTGTCCACCAATGCTTCCGCTGCTCCCACTGACTACGACAACCCTCTGGCAGAGTCATATACACGTACACTTCTAAAACTAGTTTAGAACGACGCTATACTCATCCTCCCGCCGGGTCTCGCACTCTGGAACAACAGCAATGGTAATTGTGGGTAAACAAGAACTTCCCTGTCACCGTCCTTGAGGCTACCGTAGTACCTCTCGGGTGCCTGAAGTTACCCACCTTATCTGCGGAGTGGCCAATGGAATGTCAATCCAGATTGAATCTTTAGGTTCCTGTCAAATCTTCAGTAATCGTTTGTGGTTCTGGAATCACTTCCAGTTCTACCATACTCCCACTACTGTTTTCTGAAAAAATCCATTTTTATCAAAACTGTGGCGAGTCTAGAACGATATTGCTATCGTCCATCCAGATGGTAGAAAGTCAACCCGCGTCATAGCCTGGGTCAACCCACAAACAGTCATTACTGAAACGTGCCTTGAGTTGTCCAGTGTCTGGTTTTAAGCATAAGCCGTACATCTCCCCGTACCTTAACATCGTTAAGATATGAACTGTTCTATATCCAATATAGAACCAGAGGCACTGATTTAATTGAACCAGATTCAAATCATGCAACTGTCTCCAGTGCATGTCAACTAAATGGAAGGAGGCCGATCAGCGTTACTCAACTTAGGAATGCTTCCAATTATGAGTAACCTGAAAGAGAAGCAAGTTCTCTTAGTCATTACTAGCAACTGAATATCATTGACAAGTATCTACATCTTCAATCTTTTTGAAGAATCCCGATACTTGCTATACCTGGTTCTCTACTCTATTCAAATACCTATAACTTCTCCAAATTCGGACCCTGTGTTTCCACGAAACACCTGTCTAAAAACTAGAGAAGTCATAAGTAAACCGAATATAGTACGAGGACCAACCCCTCTGTCCTGATGGACCCTGGACAACATACAATACTCTGTATAAGTCCCTTGAGTCTGATAACTCATTCACTGTGTGTCGTAGGTTGAAAACTGTACTTATGGTTAAGAAGAATTACACCGCTGTTCAATGCTCCTTACCTAACCATCCACTGATATAGGTAAATGTCATAGACATAATTTCAAAAAGGTACATCTCACTCTATGAAAATAGACGTACAGATATATCAATTTGAAATTGGTGCATAACTGCGGATATTCAAAACCAAATATTTGCCAACCGGCAAACAGCCCAGGTGATTTCCTCAAATATCACCGATTACAACGAATCCCGATATAATGAGGATAATCACCCAATTCCCAATAACTTACTCCCACTCATCATCTGTAAAACCATACAGATGTGAGAATCGTATCTGGTAAATACATACCCTGGAGTAAGTATCTAATCGGGAAATCAGTTTTCTATTAACAGTACACAGTGAAACTGAAACATTGAAATGTTTCGATGGGGTATCCTGGTATTCCTAGTAATGCCTCTTCCAGATTCACGATTGTAACCGTATAATTCTTTGCCACCTCTCCAAATCCCTTCATATGTCTTTAGTCTTTACCTTCTGTACACCCCTTTAGGCCAAATGGTTTTCTTCATTCCCTACCGTTCGGCACCAGCCTATGGTTTGGAAGAAGACTATCCAATAAGCATAATGGGTGTAATGTCCCAATCCTAGGAACACTCGCAATGCGAGAGAAGGTGAAGATAAAAGACACCTGAATAAATCTTATTCCTATTTCTCCTGAACCAGAATCCATCCCCGAACTGGAACAAGTTCCTTTCGAGTTCGTATATAACCATACGATGGAGTATCCAAATAAACTATGGATCTTCGTAGTGATACGGAGTGTCCTGGAGAAATACAAAGGTGATGTGGGAGTGGTAACGAAATACCTGGTTTGGTCGTGAATATCTGTTGCAATTTACTTTGCCCTCTTACTAATCCCTTGCTTTGTCTTAACTTAATACCTTCTGCACACCATCGTTATGCTAATTGGTTTTCTTCATTCCCCACCGGTCGGCACCAGCCTAAGGTTTGGAAGAAGACAATCCAATTTGCGTAACAGGTGTACTACCCCTAAACCAAGGAGTACTCGTAACCTGAGAGAGGGTAAAAGGAAAAGACAACTGAATAATCCTATCCGTTTTCTCCAGAACCGGAAACCATCCTCGAATAAATTCTTTCGAGTTCGTATCTAACCATACGATGGTTTTGTCCAATGGAAGTGGACGTTCGTAGTAATACGGGGTGTCCTGGAGAAAAGGGTAAAAGTAGGAGTGGCAATGAGGTTTGCAACTCTGACAATCCAAAAGCCAGTGTTTAAGAAGGTTTGGTCAACTTGGTCACCGAGTCATAGTCTTAGGGTCGGGTCAAATGGTCGCTGCCAGAGAGAGAGAGAAAAGAAACACTCAGCGTGCACTCTAACCTAGATCAGAATGGTCACCAATTTATCTAATCTGGAAACCTCCCACTGTACCTCAAATTCTCCTCCAAACCTAAAAGAAGAATTAGTCGGGGTTACCCGAGGAGTAAACTAACTCATCAGTGGGAATCGGGATCCAACTATCATTGCATGATAACGTGACGGAATCCGCTCACGCTATCACACTCCAGAAGGTATGCGCATATCTGGCAAGTTTCAGTTCTTTTGAAACTCCCAATGAGATTTCTGCCCCATGCTCTTATGACCTTGACTTTGGCCAACATATCATAAGTCACATGTCAAGTTCTACCCGTCATTCTCCAGGTTAATTTGAATCCACCCGTACACACCCTTGACTTTGGCCAACATGGCAGTACGACTGTTCCAAACCAACGCATCTATCTATGCTGCATATGAATAACCAACAGCTACCAAACACTGTGCCTTGACTTTGGCCAACATACACAGCTTGAATACTATTGACTATCCATATGAAACGACGGAGGGCTACGAATGGTTTCTGGCGAAAACCTTTAACGTAATGAACTTGATATCGTTGAAGGAACGGATAGCTTTTTAAAAATATAGTGACGAAAACCTTTGCTAAAGAGGTCACTCCCGGTGAAGGGATCTCGGCTCTTTCCCCGTAGAATGGGGTGCAGGATATTCCAAATGAATACCGCGATGCAAAGCAAAAGTAATCGGCTATAGTGAAGTTAATGCCCTGACGCAAACTTCTGTCCAAGGGGTCACTCCCGGTGAAGGGATCTCGGCCTTTGCCTCGTCGACTGAGGAGCAGGATATTCCAATGAATACCACGATGCAAAACAAAAGTAAACGTCCTTGCAATAACAGCTTTTTGAAAAGTGTTCCAACAACATCAGATTAGGTTTGTTTTAACTTGCATTGATCCGAATCAATGCAGTCCCATCAATTGATCACACCAAAAAGAACGAAAATATACTGATGTACGTATATGCCATCCGCATTCGCCACTGGGTCCCGTCATTACCCGTTAGGTTAGCTAACTAACGACAGAGCGGGGACTGGAGTAGCGCGGATGCAAAACATATACAACATCTACTAATATATATACCAATATATTATATTCGCTCAAGGCGTGAATAAAATGCAACAACACAGAAATGTACAGCATCACAGAAACAATACAGATATCTGGGATCCCCGGGTTTCACAGAGCCGCTGAAACCCGACGTTCCCCTGGTCGTGTGGATAGCCTGTGCAATGAAATCCTAGACCCCTACGGGCGCGGCAAGTTACCCGCCAAAACCTGAAGCGAGGCAGCCCCCTTCAGCGCCGTGAATGGACCACCCAGCACTTCACGGAATCCGGTAACTTGGGCACCCCTCCTGGGTCAACCTGTACCCCCTACGAGTGCGGCGAATAGCCCGCCAATCCTAGAGTGAAGCCCCCTCCGTCTCAATGCCATGAGATGCGGGCTTGTTGCCCTTCAGAACCCGGCTATCCGTGCACCCCTCCGCGGGGCAATCCTAGTACAGAAAGTAAAATATACATACAACGGGTACATCGACCGCAACCAGGTCGTGCCCCAAAATAATAATACAAACAGGCAGTGACGGCAGTCCACATGTCGGACGCACGCCCCGCAATATCAAATGTACATAATACAACAAAACAGTACTAGCATTGCATCCAGGCTATCCCCCACGACCGATCCGCAACATCACAGCAAATACATAGAACATCAACGTGAATGTCACGTTCGCAAATCCGTCTAACCGGGCTATAGCAGTTAGACCAGATTTACCGATCGAGTGACATTCACGGTCGCAGATATAATGTAAATACTGTGAAAAATGTGTTTAAAATATCCGACCGATCGAATATTAACAAGTGGGCCCCAAAACAATACTGTAGCAGTTACAGAAAATATGGGCCCAATTTTAATATTCCAGAAACCCAAATTTATCCCCAGAAGCCCACTGTAGAAATCCAACACCCTGATTCCTTTACTCAGCGGCGGAACCGCGGCCACAAGCAGGGATTGGCCGCGGTTCCGCGCTCTATTTGAAAGATTAGTGCGTCGTATTTCTACAGTAGTCTTAGGTCTCTCTGTACAGTACTTTTATACAACCTGAAAAATTTTTGGGGACCAAAAAATTTCAACAGAAAACTGTCGTGAGCAAATACGGGTTTTTGGACATTTCGATCGATCGGAACTGAAAAACACATTACACAAAGCTAGACTAAGTTAATGGGGAGGCTCTGATACCACTGTAAGTGCACGGCGGCGCCCCGGCCGTCAATCCGACGGCCAAATGCGGAAACGGTGAATAACTTAAATTTTTGCGAACTTAGCAAACCGGCACCACCGCGCACTATAACCCGGATCGAACCATTAACTAGTCTTAGCTAACTGCAAGAAAGGGAATAGAGATATACCGACGATCCAAGTCCTCCGGTCTTCTCGTCATAGTCCCGATCTCCTGCGGAAAGTCCAGTCTCCTCCTCGTCGCCGGAAGTGCACCACATCGCCTACTTTGTTTACGGGCTCCCACCTCAATGCCGAGGCAACTCGGGTACGAAGCCGGCTACTCGACGTGCCCAAGATTTACTGTAGAATGAGTAGTGTAGAGATCCATGTCTCATTTTGGGGTTAAGGAGGTGCCATTTGGTGGAGGGATGAAACAAGAACAAAATGTGGAGGAGCTTGGGGGTTTTTGGTGCATCAAATGAACAACATATCCCCACTAAGAATTTTTGGACAGCCCCTTAAAATGTTTGGCCGGCCATGCCCATTAGAGAGAGGAGAGAATGAGAGTGGATAGCATGAAGAAGTGAGTGGATCAATCATGCAAGAGGGCATCATGAAAGAATATGATCACAAGCAAAAACCACACACAACCACAACCATCAAGTCCACAAAGTCAATCCATCATGAGAAGGAGAAGTCAATGATGGTGCACATCATGAAAACCATCATGATGCCAAAAAAAGCAAAGACCCCCTCCACAAAAACTTATTTGCAACAATGCAAATAAACCCTCCTCCACCAATCTTCGGCCAATGAACGGAACAAAGGAAATTGGCCGAAACGGAAAGCAAACTGGCAACTCCAGAAAACTGGTCCCGTAATAAATTACGGGAAAACCCCGATACTGTGCATACACACCCGCATCTGTATTTCGATCGAAATACAAATGCAATGAGACAAAATCTCCACTGTACTATACTAGGATCCGGCTTATACCAAAACCGGCTAGTAATATCTGTTCGATCCTGATCCGTGCAATACCGCACGTATCTGATCGAACCCTGCCATATAACCATACGGCCTATAGTACAAACTGTCCGATCCTGATCCGTGCAATACCGCACGTATCTGATCGGACCTTGCCATATCTCCATACGGCCTCTGCAACCTTTCGCCCGAAAGCTGAGTAACTGAATGTGGGGGACTCTAAAGACTCGTCAACACCTTGGTTGTGGATTTAACCACTAGCACGTCAGAGGTATAAGCCAATACGTAACGGGCTACCAGGTATTGACTAAAAGGGACGTCTGTGAGCGAACTCAGCCTGACAACCCTACTGAGCCTGTCAGTGATAATATCCGTACAGTCCAGTCCGTTCGTCTATGAGTATCGCATGGCGGGCCTAGGGGGTTGGTAAAAGTCAGACCCCCAAAAGCGGTACAAGTCGTGTCGGAGTGTAGCCCAGAATACCCTGAGATACTACTGGAATACCTACCAGTAAATCTCCTTGCCTTGGCCAAGGACTTTGTGTAATGGCTCTCCTAGACACAGCACGACCTCACCCCCAATACCGGGAGAGACGAACCCCTGAAGATACGCTCACTGCCTCCATGTGGCTCGGGACTGTACCCAACTAAAACCTGTTTGCACGACTCCTTTGAGCCGTGGTAGGGTAGTAATCAAAGTACAGTGGGAACTCACACGAGACAAATGACGATCCCCAGGTCGATGAACTAACCTGCACACATGTCACCAGGGAACTGCCATCTGACGTCTGGTATATGACCAACTAGCATGTTCCCGGCGAGTCCTGTCCGGTGTACTCATAACCCAATGAGCACCTGTATACATCTTAGGTGATCCAACTGACACCAGTGGCTTGTGAGACCGGCCACCGCCCCTCGTCGGGGTCTCGACTGTATACACTAGTCTACTAATGGAGTATCGATGCCCAGTCTCGAAACTCCCACGACTAGGGACCTTTTAAGGATAAGCTTATAGACCCCAGCTCCCACTTATATGATCGCCCTCATACTGCTGGTGGTCAAGCAAGAATCCTAGGGGCTCTATCAACGTGTAATAGCGACGTGTCAGGTCACCTAAAGCAGTACACGATGATAAAGGTAAACCAGATAGCATACTATCATCTCGAGTAAGACTGTCCTACCGGGATAGGTCCTCCCTCAATCATTACAATCACGTACCTGTGACCTAATAATTGACTCTGAGGGCACTATCTCCAACAATAAGCCACAAATCCATTGTCACACAATGGGAGGAACTAAGTTCATCTTATGAACTAATATACACCCAGACAGCCTCTTTGGTAGCATCTTAAATAGCGATGTATCCAGCCTTCATCGTCTAGTAAGCCATGGTATCTAGCTTGGAACTCTTCCAACATACCGTCCCTTTACTGAGGGTAAAGACAATGCATGTGACTGACATTCAGTCGTCCTTATCACCCTGGAACCCTTCCAGTGATTCTCCCCAGGATCAATTGATACCATCTCACTACATCTAGTGAGTATCCTAACATCCAATTAGATCTATCTCATAGATCCAAAATCCAGGATTTAGTAGGTATCATCTTGATCCTATATGGAGAATCATTGTGATAAGCGGAGATTGACCTAGCGTAGCATAGGAAACTCCTTCCCCATCTAGAGTATGTCATCTACGTACTCTACGAGGATCACCACCATACTCCCTACTACCTTTTCGTTTATACAAGGTTCATCTACCATTTTGATGAAGTCAAACTCTTTGACTACCACATCAAAACAGACGTTCCAACTCCGCGATGCCTTCTTTATCACATAAAACATCTTGCACACGTTTTCGCTGCTTCTACTGTCTACGAAGCCCTCTGACTATGTACTTATAGAATCTCTCTTCTAAAATATCATTTAGAAGAGCAGTCATGACACCCAACCGCCAGATATCGTAGTCATGGTATGTAGCCGTGGCAAGTAGGATCTGGATGGACTTAAGCATAGCTACTTAGAAAAGGTTTCAACAAAATACATACCTGGTCAATGATGCAAACCTTTAACAAGTCTAGTTTTGAAAGTCTCAACTTTTCCAAGTACACCAAGTAATCTTCTCAAGATATACTTGCTCTTGATGGGGATTTAACCCTTCAGATAAAGCAACCAAAGTCCATACTTTGTTGGTGTATAAGGATTCCATCTCAGATTGCTAAGCATCCAGCCATTCTTACAGAGTCCCATTCCTGATGGCCAGCTCAAAACTAGTTGGGTCATCATCTCATGATGCAATCCTCGCTCCCACTGTCATAGAGAAACCAAAGTATCTCTCAGGTGGGTGAGGAATCCTACTAGATCGGCGGAGAGGCTGAGGTTCGTTGGAAACTATTGAATCCTTTGGTTCTACCAAATCATCAGCTGCAGTTTGTATAGCTGGAACATTTCCAGTTCCACATAAGAGACCTTGCCTCGAGCTTGTCCGTATTTTGCTTTTAGACATAGGCCGGACAACCCCAAATCTTAACTGACTTAAGAGATGGGCTCTTCCCTTACCATATCTCATATGGAGTAGTTGGCACCTGATTTGGTTTTGAACCCTATTCAATAGGTATGCAACTTTTCAAGTGCATAACTCCCAAAAGGAAATAGGAAACTTAGTAGTACTCATCATAGAGCACACCATATCATATAGGGTGCTATTGCTCCGCCCTGATATACCATCGTGCTATGGTGTATATGGAGGAGTAATGCTGAGGGAGAATCTCATTCTCCTTTAGGATAGTCCAGGAATTCCGTGCTCAAGTATTCTCCTCCTTGATCACATCAAAGGACATAATACTTATTCCCGTATTTTGGTTCTTTACTTCTAATTTATATTCTGTGAATATCTCAAAAGCTTCGGACTTGTGTTTCAACAGGAACATATGTCTGAATCTTGAGAGATCATCAAAGAATGTAATGAAGTACAAAGAACCGGTCTTGGCATGTGTAGACAGGGGACCTCCATACATTAACATGTATTATCCCAAAAGTTCACTAACTCTTTCTCTGTTTCCATTAAACAGAGCTATGTTCATCTTATCTCTGTGACATGACCAGCAAGTTTCACAAGATGTAAATTCAAACCAATTTAAATATGCATCTATATGTAACTTCAGCTAGTCGGGTCTCATTGATATGACCTAGTCTACAATACCTCAAGAAGGATTCGTTCATGTATGAACTCTTCCTCTTGTGTGTGTTCTGTATACTAAGAACTGTAGTTTGATTTAGAACATCAATGCTTTTAGATAACGTGCCTGAACCGATCAACTTTTGATATAGGAAATGTTCAAAACATTATCCAACAATACAAAATTATATCCTTTCTTTAATAAATAAAGAGATTGATATGATTTTGTATATCAGGTTCGGTATCTAATAGCATTTGTTCAGAATCAATGTATTTGGAAATACAGGGTGACAGTGACCAACAGACTTGGCTGCAACACTTGCACCGTTTTCTGTCTCATGAAACTTATCACCCGTTCTCAGTTTTCTACCTTTCTGTAGCCCATGTAACAGATTACAAATGCGGGATCCTGATCTGGTATCGCATACCCAGGACGTAAAGGATACTGAGAAACAGTTCTCTGTAATGAACACACCCGAAGATGATGCATCAGCATGCACTTTCTTCGTTTGGGCGGCACAGGAATTCTGGTAATCCCCAATTTTCTGCTCTGTTTTATAACAGTTATAAGTTGGAGCGGGACCAACGTTCCCCAGCTCAGTATAACAAGCGGGTTCGGTCAATACATCCGTATTATTATCTTGATTAAGGCGTGATATGGTCGCTACCTGGAGAGAGAGAGAAGAAAACACTCTGCGTGCGCTCTTGCAAGATCAGATTGGTTATTATTTTATCTAGTCAGGATGGCTCCCACTGTTTTTATCAAATCTTCCTTCAAACCCTAAAAAGAAAGACTAGCCGGAATTAATTACACGCTACAAGTTCGCCAATCTTTCAGCCAGGCTAGTGTCGGTACTTTGAGGGAGGTTCCCCGTGCTTTCGCACGGACCTAATTACAGTAAACCTTGTTTTCCTAGAGGCGTAACCCCGTTGACACCTTTCTAGACACCTACTAGATCGGCTAATTGTAATGTGTAAAACTCTCCCAGGAGTAACAATTACTCGCAGCGGGTATCGGGATCCAACTATCTCATAGATGGTATGCAATCTCATTGCAAATTTCAACACTTGAAATTCCCGATAATATTTTGCCCCTAGCGTTCTATGACCTTGACGAATGCCAAACAACCCATAGTCCACTAGTCAAGTTCAACCCGTACATTTCTTGATTGAATTAAACCCACCCGCACGACCCTTGACGAATGCCAAACAACGCCGTACGAATACCCTAATCCAATCTGCATCATATGCATAAGCAGATAAATACTAATTAGCTACCGTACACTACGCCTTGATAAATACCAAACTACCGCAGCACGAATACTAAGTAGTACTTATCTGAAATGACGGAGGGCTACACAGGTTTTTAAGAAAACCATGAGCGTAATGAACTTGATATCGTTGTAGAATCAAATGATTTTTATAATGGAGTGTTTTTGAAGCTTTTCTAGTTTTGCTAAAGGGGTCACTCCCGGTGAAGGGATCGTCGGCCCTTTCCTCATCGAAAAAGGTGCAGGATATATCAAATATACCTCTGTGCAAAGCAAAAACTATAGAATCAATCAAAAGACAAACCGAGGGTTGTAGCATCTGCCGGTTATTGCTAAAGGGGTCACTCCCGGTGATGGGATCTCGGCCCTTTCCTTATCAAATAAGGTGCAGGATGTTCTACAAGGAACACCGCGATGCAAAGCAAGAACTGTAGCTACCTGTTTTTGAAAATTCGATTCCAAAACATCTTAGGTTTCTTTTCTTTCATTAATCATATTAATGGAGTCCCATCATTTAAGCACCTAAACATCACAGATAAATACGACGTACACTTATGCCATCCGCATTCGCCTTGATGTCCCCTCATGCACCGTTAGGTTAGGTAACTAACGACAGAGCGGGGCAGGGCTAGCGCGGGTGTAAAACATAAGTAACATCTATATAATATATCATATATACTATATACAGTATCCATTACAGCATATCAAATGATCACATCACAGATATCGCAGCAGAAGAAACATATGAAACATTGGATATACTAGGACGTCCGTGCTTTTAATACGAGCCAGTATAAAACACGGATTCCACGGTCGCGATGAATAGCCAAACCCACACCCCTAGACCCCTACGAGAGCGGAAAGCAACCCTACCAATTCTAGAGTTAGGAGACCCGGACTCGACTCCTCGAGTTGGTCTCCCACTGGACTCCAGAACCCGGTTACTTGTGCTCTCCTCCTTGGGTCTATCCTAGTGCGGAAAAGTAAATAATATACAAATGGTGACATCATCCGCAACCTGGAAGTGCCCTAATAAAAGAATATTACATACAAGTTTTTACATGAATGAAAATGAAAAACACTCATCTCACATAAAAAAACCCCGGCTATTCAAAACGCGACGATCCAATATAACATATCCAGCAGCACATAACATCACATGTCATCAACGTAAGTAAATATGCCCATCCCAATTGTCTTTGACATATAGCAATGAAACCGGCGATATCACATATTACACTTACGGTTACAGAAAAGAAAGTGTAAAACTACAATAGTTGGAATCCGCAACCTGCATAGACATCGCATGCCTAACCAAATGAATTCATTAGACATCGCATGCCTAACAATTATAAACCCTGCATTTTAGTCTCATTATCGAAAACACTTTTCAATATCAAGTCGGGCAATTCAACAAGATTCCCGACATCTAGAACGAATGCTCGTCGCAAAGTTTAGTGGACGGCCACACCCCCGATAGCGTCGACGAAGTGTACTAAGGCGGAACACCGCTGCCGCGAGCACCCTCACGGATGCTTTCGACGACGGGGTTCTCCTACAGTCACTTGGTCGGGGCTATGGGGCGTGGCTATCTATTAAGTTTACCCGGCGAGTATCCGCGTACGCAACGTGATTGCGACGGACTTTTGATCACATCAAAATTCCGTGGTAACCGATCAAGTGAGACTAAACTGCTATATTTATAACATCCAAATCAGTTATCTCATAACTACATGTGGATTCCAAATATTTTATCACATTCCAGATAAATAGAAAATGTTAAACTTTCCGATCGAACAATCAAACACCCAAGTTTTCCCGAAACAGCTCAATACATGAAATAAGTTTAAAAACATTCACCTCATGCCACAGTATCAACGGTCCAGCCGTAGAAGGTGTAGGGTTCCTAGGCACTCTTGTGAAGGTTCATAAGGCATCAAACATGCCCGGATAAAAATTTAGACGTGCCGAACAACCCAAAGCCGGGATCTTTGCTAGATTATTAGGGTTTAACATGCAAGATGATAACTTTTATCTAAGTGTGAGGGATTACAACCTTTGTAGTCCGCTCCTTCGCTTCACAAGCTCCGAGTAGAAGTCCCTTTGCCCCGATCCACGATCTCCCGGACTCATGAGAGGCTCCACGACTCGAACGATCCATGCTGGCTTGAAGTGTTCCAAATCTCCGATGATCTACGTCGAAGTTGCAAAGACTCAAGCTTTCTCACTCTAAAGAGATGAACACACTAATCTCATGGGCTAGATGAGATGAGGATGAGAGAGTAGTATTTTTGCTTTCTTTTTAAATCATTTTCTCATATTTATTCATCACATGAAGATTTTCTAGTAAGCTTTTTCAAGAGAGAAGAAGATGATAATGGAAAAGATAATGATCAATCCTTTTGTGATAAATAGAAATAAAATCATATGATTGATATATAAACCATGGTCAAGGATGAGTGGCTAATAATGAGTAGAGAATAAACTAGAGTTAGGGTTTGGTTGGGTTAAAATGTGTCATCAACAAATATCTTAACCATGACAAAAGAAGTTGCTTCTAGAAGGTGCATGAAGCATCTAACCCCAATCAAACCCTAACCTCAATTAATCATCCTTAAACATGTTTAACAATTAATCATATCATGTCACAATAATATATATCACATATATATTATATATTTGCAACAAAAGAAAATAATACAATTAACATATATCGCATATATATCAATGTATCATCCAATGAGAAAATGAAATAATAAAGCGAGCCAATATTAGATAATGTAATACAATATATCATATATATTATTATACATTAAATCATCGAATCAACACTTGATCCGACGATCCGGCTATATCGAATATTACCGACTAATATATCATGTACCGATTCATCGAATCAACACTTGATCCGATGACCCGGTTCATAACTAAATATCGCGAGAATATAATACGGTATCCCATATCGCATTATTCTCGGTCCTGCACATATCACATATGTGCCTCTACTCCGTTTCGCCTGAGCCAAGAAACCTCTGTGTAGGACTCTAAAGAATCGTCAATACGCCGGTAGCAGGTGATAATCATATCAAACACCCACAAGCTGCAAGCGGTCAGCTAAACGTAACAGCCACCCAGGTATTGAGCGATCAGAAGATCAACAATCTAGCCTATGCGTTCTCCTGTGAATCCAATCAGTAACACTCCCGTACAGTCCGGTCTGTTCGTCTGATATGTCGCATATCAAGTCTAGGGGTGGTATACGTCAGACCCCAGTAACCGATAAGTCGTGTCGATGTGTGGCTCATAACGGGTCGAGAAACTACTAGTAACACTTACCAGTAAATCTCTATATCAGCCCTGGCCAGGGACTTCCAGTTATAGCCAATCGAACACAGCACAACATCAACTCCCTATACCGGGAGAGACGAATCCCCTCCTATCGCTCATTGCCTCCATGTGATTCGGGACTGTACCCAAAAGCCACCGTTTTGCACGCCCTCTTGGACGTGGTAAGGTGGAAATCAAAGCACAGTGGGAATCACACAAGACTCTATGACGATCTCGGGTCTACAGACTACCCTGTACCAGTGTCACCGGAGAACTGCCATCTGACGTGTGGTATATCACCATCTGGGAGTTCTCGGCGAGTCCGTCCAGTGTACCCAGTCTCCACTGAGCACCCGTACACCATCTCTGATGTCAAACACCGATGGATATAGGATCATCCATCACCCATCATATGGGTCAAGATGCGTATACGCTAGTCTACTCTGGTGTATCGATGCCCTGTCTCGATATACCCTCGACTAGGAACAGTTATAGGATGTACTCATCGACTACCGCGGCCCCACTAGTATGATCTCATCATAGTCCCAGTAGTCAAGTACAGATCCTAAGGGCTTTATCAACATGTGAGAGTAAAACAGTAAACCAATACAAGTCAACATGTTAAGATAAAGTGAAACCAAATAGCATACTATCATGACGAGCAAGAAAGTCATCTCTATATATAACCAAGCATCCATTATAATATACATCATATGTACAACAATGGCCTCTAGGGCATATACATAACTAACAATCTCCCACTTGCACTAAGGCCAGCTGCTGTAGTATCTCATACCTAGCATCCCGAATAATCTCTCAAACTGTATCTGGGGAATAGCCTTCGTGAATGGATCCGCAGTGTTATCCTTCGTATCTACTCTCCTGACCTCGATCTCCCGGCGATCAACTATCTCCCTGATCAGGTGATATCGCCTCAGAATATGTCTGGACTTTTGATGGGATCTGGGTTCCTTGGCTAAAGCCACAGCTCCATTGTTATCACAATACAGATGTATTGGATGCTCAATGGATGGAACCACACCAAGTTCACTAATGAACTTCTTTATCCAGACAGCCTCCTTGGCAGCATCGTTGGCAGCGATGTATTCAGCCTCCATCGTCGAGTCTGCAACGGTATCCTGTTTGGAACTCTTCCAACATACCGCCCCCCCATTGAGGGTAAAGACAAAACCCGAATGCGACTTAGAGTCGTCCTTATCACTTTGGAAGCTGGAATCGGTAAAGGACTCCACCTGGAGTTCTCCGTTACCATACACCAAGAACATCTCCTTAGTCCTTCGGAAGTACTTGAGAATGTTCTTCACAGCTGTCCAGTGACTCTCTCCAGGATCTGCTTGATACCGACTCACTACACTTAGTGAGTATGCTACATCGGGTCTGGTACATAGCATCGCATACATGATAGAGCCTACTGCCGAAGCATAGGGTATCCCTTGCATGCGAGCTCTCTCCAAATCAGTCTTAGGAGACATCTCTTTGGAGAGAGTGAGTCCAGAGATCGTGGGTTGGTTCCCACGCTTGGATTCTTCCATACTAAACCTCTTTAGTATGGTGTCAATGTACCTGGATTGGGACAATCCCAGTATCCGTTTAGATCTATCTCTATAGATCATGATTCCCAATATGCAGGAGGCATCACCTAGATCTTTCATTGAGAATCTCTGTGATAAGAAGAGCTTGACTGATTGCAGCATAGGAATATCATTTCCTATCAAGAGTATGTCATCCACGTACAATACGAGGAAGACAACCTTACCCTCTGCTACCTTCTTATAGATACAAGGTTCATCTATATTTTTGATGAAGTCAAACTCTTTGACTACAACATCAAAACAGATGTTCCAACTCCGCGATGCTTGCTTTAACCCATAAATGGATTTAAGCAGCTTGCACACCTTTCCGCTGCTCCCACTATCTACGAAGCCCTCTGGCTGAGTCATGTACACGCTCTCTTCTAAATCACCGTTTAGAAAGGCGGTCTTAACATCCATTTGCCAGATTTCGTAGTCATGGTATGCAGCAATGGCAAGTAAGATCCGGATGGACTTAAGCATAGCCACTGGAGAAAAGGTTTCGTCATAATCCACACCTGGTCGTTGACGAAATCCCTTTGCTACAAGCCTAGCTTTGAAAGTCTCAACTTTTCCATCTACACCAAATTTCTTTTTAAAAATCCACTTGCTCCCAATGGGTTTTACCCCTTCAGGAGCATTTTCCATAATCCATACTTTATTGGTGTACATGGATTCCATCTCAGATCGCATTGCATCCAGCCATTTCACAGAGTCACCACTCGTGATGGCCTGCTCGAAACTAGTCGGGTCATCATCATCCATGATGCAATCCTCGCTTCCACCATCAATGAGAAAACCGTAGTATCTCTCAGGTGGACGAGAAACCCTACTAGATCGGCGGAGAGGCTGGGGTTCGTCGTGTACTACTGAATCCTCTGGTTCCACTAAATCTTCAGTTGCAGTTTGTGGTGCTGGAACCTCTTCCAGTTCTACCTCTTTGCCACTAATTTCTTTTTCAAGAAATTCCTTTTCTAAAAAGGTGGCATATTGAGAAATAAACACCTTTTGTTCCTCAGCGTGATAGAAAATATATCCTTGAGAATTCTTAGGATATCCCACAAATTTGCAAAGAACTGATCGTGCCTCGAGTTTGTCTGGATTTTGTCTTTTGACATAGGCCGGACAACCCCATATCTTAACTCTTTTAAAATATAGTTTCTTCCCACTCCATATCTCATGCGGTGTGGTAGGCACAGATTTAGACGGAACTTGATTCAATAGGTATGCTGCTGTTTCAAGCGCATAACCCCAGAAGGAAATAGGCAACTTAGCTGTACTCATCATAGAGCGTACCATATCTAATAGGGTGCGATTTCTCCGCTCTGAAACACCGTTGTGCTGTGGTGTATAAGGAGGAGTAAGCTGAGAGAGAATCCCATTCTCTTTTAGATAATGTAAAAACTCACCGCTTAAGTATTCACCTCCTCGATCAGATCGAAGAATCTTAATACTTTTGCCCGTTTGATTCTCTACTTCGTGCTTATATTCTCTGAATTTCTCAAAAGCTTCAGACTTGTGTTTCATCAGGAACACATGTCCGAATCTAGAGAGATCGTCAATGAATGTAATGAAGTAGGAAGAACCGTTCCTGGCATGCGTAGACATGGGACCGCATACATCACTATGTATTAGTCCTAAGAGTTCAGTAACTCTTTCTCCGTGTCCACTAAACGGAGCTTTGGTCATTTTTCCTTTGAGACATGAATGGCAAGTATCATAAGATGATAATTCGAACGGATTCAAATAACCATCTCTATGTAACTTAGCCAGTCGTGTCGCATTGATATGACCAAGTCTATAATGCCACAAGTAGGATTCGTTCATATCTGAACTTTTCCTCTTGTGTGTGTTTTGTATATTCAGCACTGTATTCTGATTTAGAATGAATATGCCATTATGTAACGAGCCTGATGCAATCAACTTTTGATCTAGGAATATGTTCATAACATTATCCTGTATTACAAAATTATATCCCTCTTTACTCAATAAAGAAACCGATATAATGTTGCACATCATGTTCGGTATATAATAGCACTCATTTAGAATCAGTGTATTACGACTTGGCAATACAAGGTGATATTCGCCAACTGCTTTGGCTACAATACTTGCACCGTTCCCTACTTGAACGGAATAATCACCTTTTCCTAGTTCTCTACCTTTTCGTAGCCCATGTAACTGTTTACATATGTGGGATCCTGATCCGGTATCTAATACCCAGGACGTAGGGTGAACTGAGAAACAGTTCTCAATAACTAACACACCCGAAGAAGATGCATCAATATGTATGTTCTTTTGGGCGGCGTGAGAATCCAGATATTCTCCTGTTTCCTGTTCAGTCTTATAACTCTTATAAGAAAGAACGGGTCTAACGTTCCCTTGCTCAGTACAATAATTAGGTTTAGTCAATACATCCATATTATTATCTTGATTATGGCCTGACATGGTCGCTACCTGGAGAGAGAGAGAAGAAAACACTTTTAGCGTATGCTCTTGCAAGATTAGATTGGTTATTATCTTATCTAATCAGGATGTCTCCCACTGTTTTTATCAAATCTACCTTAAAATCCTAAAAGGTAAGATTAGCCGGGATTAATTACACCTTACAATTTCGTCAATCTTTCAGCCAGATCAGTGTCGGTACTTTGAGGGAGGTTCCCCGTGCTTTCGCACGGACCTAATTAAAGTAAACCTCGTTTTCCCAGAGGCGTAACCCCGTTAACACTTTTCTAGACACCTACTTGATCGGCTAATTGTCCTGTGTAAAACTCTCCCAGGAGTAACACTTACTCGCAGTGGGTATCGGGATCCAACTATCTTATAGAAGGTATGCAATCTCATTGCAAATTTCAACATTTGAAATTCCCGATAATACTTTTACCCCTAGCAATTTATGACCTTAACATATTCAACAAATCATAATTGCTAGCCAAGTTCAACCCGTCATTTCCCGATTGAATTAAATCCACCTGCACGACCCTTAACATAGTCAACAAAGTCGCACAACTACCCTAATCCAATCACATCTCATGTTTTAGCAGATAACTACTAATTAGCTACCGCACACTACGCCTTAACATAGTCAACAAACATAGCACGAATACTAACTAGTCTTTATCTGAAATGACGGAGGGCTACGCAGGTTTTTCAGAAAACCCTAAGCGTAATGAACTTGATATCGTTGTAGAATCATGTGTTTTTGTTTTGAAAAGGAGTGTTTTTGAGGCTTTTCTTAGTTTCGCTAAAGGGGTCACTCCCGGTGAAGGGATCGTCGGCCCTTTCCTCATCGAATAAGGTGCAGGATATATCATGTATACCGCTGTGCAAAGCAAAACACTAAAAGCATTCAAAAGACAAACCGCGTTTTGTAGCATCTGCCAGTTTCGCTAAAGAGGTCACTCCCGGTGAAGGGATCGTCGGCTCTTTCCCCATCGAATAAGGTGCAGGATATATCGTATATATCACTGTGCAAAGCAAAACTGTAGCTACCCTTTTTATAAAGTTTTTGATTCTACAACATCTTTAGGTTTCTTTTCTTTTTATTAATCTCATTAATAAATATCCCATCAGCTTATGCTTCCTAAGCATCACAGAAGAAACGAAAGCAGTAATATTTATATATCAGCATATATATATAGTATAAGCATTCGTCTCAGGCAGTAATATGATCTCATCACAGAACATTGCAGCAGAAGAACATATATGAAATATTGGATATACTAGGACGTCCGTGTTTTCAATACGAGCCTGTATAAAACACGGATTCCACGGTCGCGACGAATAGCCAAACGCAC
This sequence comes from Agapanthus africanus, assembly GCA_030015575.1. NCBI lineage: Eukaryota > Viridiplantae > Streptophyta > Magnoliopsida > Asparagales > Amaryllidaceae > Agapanthus > Agapanthus africanus. The sequence goes on along the minus strand of CM057348.1, from coordinate 494,392,241 downwards.
ATCCCAAGACCCCTACGAGAGCGGCAAGTAACACTGCTAATTCTAGGGTTAGAAGACCCGGTCTCGACTCCTCGAGATGGCCTCCCACTGGACCCTAGAACCCGGTTACTTATGCTCCCCTCCTTGGGTCTACCTAATGCGGAAAAGTAAATAATATACACTGGTGACAGCAACCGCAACCTGGAAGTGCCCCAAATAAAAGAATATTACATTACAAATGAATTTTACATGAATGAAAATAAAAACCCTCATCTCACATAAAACCCCCGGCTATTCTGAACGCGACGATCCAATATAACATATCACAGCAACACATAATATCACATATCATCAACGTAAGTAAATATGCGCATCCCAATTGTCGTTGACATATAGCAACGAAACCGGCGATATCACATATTACACTTACAGTCACAGAAAAGAAAGTGTAAAACTACAATATTTGGAATCCACAATCACTTTAGACATCGTAAATCCGAAATATCACATACTTCGCATTTCATGCCTAACTCTATAAATTCCATATATTGTATAACATTCCAGATAAATAGACAGTATTAAACTTTCCGAACAGATAATCAAATACCCAAAGTTTCCTAAAGTGCTCAACTCTTGAGCGGAGTTCAAATAATCCCAGAATATGTCACAGTACCAGTGATCCAGCCGTAGAAGGGTCAAGCCAACGCCTCACATGTGGCACGCCGTACTGCCCCAAACCCGAAGGTTCAAAGGGCAGTTCAAGACGGTCACATAATCGAGTTAAGGTTTGTTGTCTTCTAGAGGGTCCACCGCTTAACTTGTACAATTTTTCCGAAAGATTTAAACCCGATAAAATTTTCAACACTTGAAAGTTTGCCGTACCGGGAAACAGTGAGTTAATGATATCCGTTCAAATAGTTTAACAGTTTCTAAATATCCGGAAAGAAATACGAATTTAAATATTCCGATCGAATCTACGATTACAAAATAAACCCAAGATTTAAACAACACTGGAATCACTTTTAAAAATATCCAGAAGCATCAACAAGCACCTACGGATATTACCAGAAAAGCCACGTGTCTCCAATCGATGAATCCGCCGCGGAACCGCCGCGCAAGCAAGCTTGCGCCGCGGTTCCGCCGCCGTTTGGTCGAATTGGGGGCTCGGGTTTTATGGTAATTCTTAGAATTCCCTGCTGATTTTTTTACATATTTTTAACTCAGAAAAATCCCAAAATTTAAAAAATTTCCAGAGAGGGGTCCAATTTTGTCGTTTCGGGTTCGATCGGAGTTTTAACTTCGTAAACACATCGCCTAATGCTCTAGCTAGGCTCTGATACCACTGTAGGGTTCCTAGGCACTCTTGTGAAGGTTCATAAGGCATCAAACATGCCCGGATAAAAATTTAGACGTGCCGAACAACCCAAAGCCGGGATCTTTGCTAGATTATTAGGGTTTAACATGCAAGATGATAACTTTTATCTAAGTGTGAGGGATTACAACCTTTGTAGTCCGCTCCTTCGCTTCACAAGCTCCGAGTAGAAGTCCCTTTGCCGCGATCCACGATCTCCCGGACTCATGAGAGGCTCCACGACTCGAACGATCCATGCTCGCTTGAAGTGTTCCAAATCTCCGATGATCTACGTCGAAGTTGCAAAGACTCAAGCTTTCTCACTCTAAAGAGATGAACACACTAATCTCATGGGCTAGATGAGATGAGGATGAGAGAGTAGTATTTTTGCTTTCTTTTTAAATCATTTTCTCATATTTATTCATCACATGAAGATTTTCTAGTAAGCTTTTTCAAGAGAGAAGAAGATGATAATGGAAAAGATAATGATCAATCCTTTTGTGATAAATAGAAATAAAAGCATATGATTGATATATAAACCATGGTCAAGGATGAGTGGCTAATAATGAGTAGAGAATAAACTAGAGTTAGGGTTTGGTTGGGTTAAAATGTGTCATCAACAAATATCTTAACCATGACAAAAGAAGTTGCTTCTAGAAGGTGCATAAAGCATCTAACCCCAATCAAACCCTAACCTCAATTAATCATCCTTAAACATGTTTAACAATTAATCATATCATGTCACAATAATATATATCACATATATATTATATATTTGCAACAAAAGAAAATAATACAATTAACATATATCGCATATATATCAATGTATCATCCAATGAGAAAATGAAATAATAAAGCGAGCCAATATTAGATAATGTAATACAATATATCATATATATTATTATACATTAAATCATCGAATCAACACTTGATCCGACGATCCGGCTATATCGAATATTACCGACTAATATATCATGTACCGATTCATCGAATCAACACTTGATCCGATGACCCGGTTCATAACTAAATATGGCGAGAATATAATACGGTATCCCATATCGCATTATTCTCGGTCCTGCACATATCACATATGTGCCTCTACTCCGTTTCGCCTGAGCCAAGAAACCTCTGTGTAGGACTCTAAAGAATCGTCAATACGCCGGTAGCAGGTGATGATCATATCAAACACCCACAAGCTGCAAGCGGTCAGCTAAACGTAACAGCCACCCAGGTATTGAGCGATCAGAAGATCAACAACCTAGCCTATGCGTTCTCCTGTGAATCCAATCAGTAACACTCCCGTACAGTCCGGTCTGTTCGTCTGATATGTCGCATATCAAGTCTAGGGGTGGTATACGTCAGACCCCAGTAACCGATAAGTCGTGTCGATGTGTGGCTCATAACGGGTCGAGAAACTACTAGTAACACTTACCAGTAAATCTCTATATCAGCCCTGGCCAGGGACTTCCAGTTATAGCCAATCGAACACAGCACAACATCAACTCCCTATACCGGGAGAGACGAATCCCCTCCTATCGCTCATTGCCTCCATGTGATTCGGGACTGTACCAAAAAGCCACCGTTTTGCACACCCTCTTGGACGTGGTAAGGTGGAAATCAAAGCACAGTGGGAATCACACAAGACTCTATGACGATCTCGGGTCTACAGACTACCCTGTACCAGTGTCACCGGAGAACTGCCATCTGACGTATGGTATATCACCATCTGGGAGTTCTCGGCGAGTCCGTCCAGTGTACCCAGTCTCCACTGAGCACCCGTACACCATCTCTGATGTCAAACACCGATGGATATGGTATCATCCATCACCCATCATATGGGTCAAGATGCGTATACGCTAGTCTACTCTGGTGTATCGATGCCCTGTCTCGATATACCTTCGACTAGGAACAGTTATAGGATGTACTCATCGAGTACCGCGGCCCCACTAGTATGATCTCATCATAGTCCCAGTAGTCGAGTACAGATCCTAAGGGCTTTATCAACATGTGAGAGTAAAACAGTAAACCAATACAAGTCAACATGTTAAGATAAAGCGAAACCAAATAGCATACTATCATGACGAGCAAGAAAGTCATCTCTATATATAACCAAGCATCCATTATAATATACATCATATGTACAACAATGGCCTCTACGGCATATACATAACTAACAGAAGGGTCAAGCCAACGCCTCACATGTGGCACGCCGTACTGCCCCAAACCCTAAGGTTCAAAGGGCAGTTCAAGACGGTCACATAATCGAGTTAAGGTTTGTTGTCTTCTAGAGGGTCCATCGCGTTACTTGCACTACTTAGAACGTTATTAAACTACGGAAAAATCCAACAATTGGAAATTTCCCGGCAGGGGAAAAAGTGGGTATTTATATCCGGTTGAACTTTTCAACATATTCTAAATTATCCGAAAAAGCACATAGACAAAGTTAAAGTTTCCGATCGAATCATCGAATCCCCAAAACACCCCAGAAAACTCAACCATTGAGTGAAAAATAAAAATTTCTCAGAAGGATCAGCAAACACCAACTGAGGTTACTGAGCAAAAAGGATTCTATGATCTTTACATACGACCGTGGAACCGCCGCCAATACCAGGGTATGGCCGCGGTTCCGCGGCGGTTTAGTCGTATTACAGTCACGTGTTTCACAGTAACCCTTGTATTTGCCTGCTGATATTTTTGAGAATTTTTAATTCACAAAATTCTACAGTTTTGAAAAATGTACAGAGAAGGGTTATTTTTAGGGTTTCGGGGTTCGGTCGGGTTTCTAATTTCGTCTACTCATCGCCTAAGGCTCTAGCTAGGCTCTGATACCACTGTAGGGTTCTTAGGCACACTCAAGAGGTTACACAAGGCATCAACCATGCCAAAATAAAAAATTTAGGTACCGAGAAACCCTAATATAGATCGTTAACTAGAGGATAAGCGAAACAAACAAGCAAGCAAACTACTTTGCTACTAAGTGAATAGAAATACAACCTTTGTAGATCCAGTGCACCACTTCTTTAGCTTCATGATGACGTCCCTCCGCTGCGATCATCGGGATCCCGGACTCTAGCGATGGTTTCGTCGGAGAAATGATCGGACTAGGTCGTTGACTTCGATGCCGAAGATGATCTACGTTGAGGCGACTCAAACTCAAGCTCCATCTTCACTTGGTCATGAACCTTGTGAAGAAAACATCCTATACAACATGGCAAGTGGTAGAGCATGAAAAAATAGGAAGTGGGTTCACTTTGGATTTGGATTTCTCACTTGATTTCATCACTTGAAATTTTCTAGCAATGGTTTCTTCTCTTCATGAAGATGAAGATGAAGAAAGAAAAGAAAAATGAATCATAATCTCCAAAATAGAAAATCAAGTGAAATCTATCATTTAGCAACCATGGGTGTGTTAACTTGTGTAGAGAATAAACTAGGGTTTAGATAAATGGTTAGGTTAAGGCATAAAACAAAATGGTTAGAATTTTCAAAGATGCTTAAAAGAAACTTCATGAAGCTTCAAGCAAGAAAACAAATAAAGCCACCATTTTGGTTTTTGCCAAATTAAATAAATAAATAAAACCTTGACCATTAACCTAAACTATGGTTTAAAACATACACACCCAAGTTTGCATGTATCATCAAACATGATACAAACTAGTGCACAAACATATATCGTATATACAATGTGCACAATCTAGTGAGAAAAATAATCTTAAGTGAACCAATACTAGTTAATGTAAAGTAATATATCAAATATATAATTATACATTAAATCATTAAATCAACACTTGATTTAACGATCCGGTCTTAACCGACTAATATCATGTGTATCAATGTATCGAATCAACACTTGATTCGGTAACCCAGCTATATCACATATAACCGACCGATGATACAAATCGCGAGAATAGAATACAGTATCACATACTGGTATTATTCTCGGTCCCGCACATATCTCATATGTGCTCCTATTTCGTTTCGCTTGAGCCAGAAAAACCTCTGTGTAGGACTCTAAAGACTCGTTAATACGCCGGCAGTAGGTGATGATCATATCAAACACCCACAAGCCGCAAGCGGTCTGCTAAACGTAACGGCCACCCGGGTATTGAGCGATCAGAAGATCAACGAGCAAGCCCGCTCAAACTCCTGTGAATCCAACCAGTAACACTTACCGTACAGTCCGGTCTCGTCGTCTGATATATCGCATATCTCGTCTAGGGGTGGTAAACGTCAGACCCCAGTAGCTCGATAAGTCGTGTCGATATGAGGTCTATAACAGTTCGAGAAACTACTGGTAACACTTACCAGTAAATCTCAGCAACCCTGGCCAGGGATTTCCAGTTATAGCCAATCGAACACAGCGCAACATCAACTCCCTATACCGGGAGAGACGAATCCCCTCCTATCACTCATTGCCTCCATGTGATTCGGGACTGTACCCAAAAACCACCGTTTTGCACGCCCTCTTAGACGTGGTAAGGTGGAAATCAAAGCACAGTGGGAATCATACAAGACTCTATGACGATCTCGGGTCAACAGACTAACCTGTACCAGTGTCACCAGAGAACTGCCATCTGACGTAAGGTATAATACCATCTAGGAGTTCTCGGCGAGTCCGTCCAGTGTACCCAGTCTCCACTGAGCACCCGTATATCATCTCTGATGTCAAACACCAATGGATATAGGATCATCCATCGCCCATCTGTATGGGTCGAGAAGGTATACGCTAGTCTACTCTGGTATATCGATGCCCCGTCTCGATACACCCACGACTAGGGACGTTGAAGGATGTACTTATGGACTACCATGTCCCCACTAGTATGATCTGCATCATAGTCCAGGTAGTCAAGTACACATCCTAAGGGCTTTACCAACATGTAACAGAGAGACAATCAGTGTACACGTTAAGGTAAAGAGCAACCAGATAGCATACTATCATGTCGAGCAAGAAAGTCCTCCCTATATATGTCCAAGCATCCACTACAATATACATCCTATGTATAGTAATGGCCTCTAGGGCATACATATAACTAACAATCGCACGGACCTAATTAAAGTAAACCTCGTTTTCCCAGAGGCGTAACCCCGTTAACACCTTTTAGACACCTACTTGATCGGCTAATTGTAATGTGTAAAACTCTCCCAGGAGTAACAATTACTCGCGGTGGGTATCGGGATCTAACTATCTCATAGAAGGTATGCAATCTCATTGCAAATTTCAACACTTGAAATTCCCGATAATATTTTGCCCCTAGCGTCCTATGACCTTGACGGAGGTCAACAAACCATAGGCTACTAGTCAAGTTCAACCCGTCATTTCTTGATTGAATTAAACCCACCCGCACGACCCTTGACGGAGGTCAACAAGGCCGCACGACTATCCTAATCCAATCTGCATCATATGCATAAGCAGATAAATACTAGTTAGCTACCGCACACTACGCCTTGACGGAGGTCAACAAACGTAGCACGAATACTAAGTAGGACTTATCTGAAATGACGGAGGGCTACGACAGGTTTTTCTGAAAACCTATTGCGTAATGAACTTGATATCGTTGTAGAATCAAACGATTTTAAAATGGAGTGTTTTTAAGGCTTTTTCTAGTTTTGCTAAAGGGGTCACTCCCGGTGAAGGGATCGTCGGCCCTTTTCTCATCGAATAAGGTGCAGGATATATCATATATATCACTATGCAAAGCAAAAACTTCAAAAGTAATCAAAAGACAAACCGAGGGGTGTAGCATCTGCCAGTTATTGCTAAAGGTGTCACTCCCGGTGAAGGGATCTCGGCCCTTTCCTTATCGAATAAGGTGCAGGATGTTCTACAAGGAACACCGCGATGCAAAGCAAGAACTGTAGCTACCAGTTTTTGAAAATTCGATTCCACAACATCTTTTAGGTTTCTTTTCTTTCATTAATCATATTAATGAAGTCTCATCATTTAAATCACCTAAACATCACAGATAAATACGACGTACACTTATGCCATCCGCATTCGCCTCGATGTCCCCTTGTGCACCGTTAGGTTAGGTAACTAACGACAGAGCGGGGCAGGGCTAGCGCGGGTGTAAAACATAAGTAACGCCTATATAATATATCATATATACTATATACAGTATTTATCACAGAACATCAAATGATCACATCACAGATATCGCAGCAGAAGAAACATATGAAACATTGGATATACTAGGACGTCCGTGTTTTATTTTGAGCCTCTTTAAAACACGGATTCCACGGTCGCGATGAATAGCCAAACCCACACCCCTAGACCCCTACGAGAGCGGCAAGCAACCCTACCAATTCTAGAGTTAGGAGACCCGGACTCGACTCCTCGAGTTGGTCTCCCACTGGACTCCAGAACCCGGTTACTTGTGCTCTCCTCCTTGGGTCCATCCTAGTGCGGAAAAGTAAATAATATACAAAAGGTGACATCAACCTCATCCCGGAAGTGCCCCAATAAAAGAATATTACATACATTTTATTATACATGAATGAAAAAAAAAACTCTCATCTCACATAAAACCCCCGGCTATTCAGAACGCGACGATCCAATATAACATATCCAGCAGCACATAACATCACATGACATCAACGTAAGTAAATTTGCGCATCCCAATTGTCGTTGACATATAGCAACGAAACCGGCGATATCACATATTACACTTACGGTCGTAGAAAAGAAAGTGTAAAACTACAACAGTTGGAATCCGCAACCACCTTAGACATCGCATGCCTAACAATTATAAACCCCGCATTTTAGTCTCCATATCGAAAACACTTTTCAATACCAAGTCGGGCAATTCAACAAGATTCCCGATATTCTGATCGAATGCTCGTCGCAAACTTTAGTAGACGGCCACACCCCTAGATGCCGTCGACGAAGTGCACTAAGGCGGAACACCGCTACCGCGAGCACCGGAACGGGATGCTTTTGGCTACGGGGTTCTCCTACAGTCACTTGGTCGGGGCTATGGGGCGTGGCTTTCTATTAAGTTTACCCGGCGAGTATCCGCGTACGCTACGTGATTGCGACGGACTTTTGATCGCATCAAAATTCCGTGGCAACCGATCATTTGAGACTAAACTGCTATGTTTATAACATCCAAATTAGTTATCTCATAACTACTTGTGGATTCCAAATATTGTATCACATTCCAAATAAATAGACAATGTTAAACTTTCCGATCGAATGGTCAAACACCCAAGTTTTCCTTCTAGTTCTCAACACTTGTGAGGAGTTTAAAAACATCCATCACATGCCACAGTACCAATAGTCCAGCCGTAGAATGGTCAAGCCAACGCCTTACATGTGGCACGCCGTACTGCCCCAAACCCTAAAGTTCAAAAGGCAGTTCAAGACGGTCACATAATCGAGTTATGGTTTGTTGTCTTCTAGAGGGTCCATCGCGTAACTTGCACGATCTAGACGTTCTTAAACAAACGGAAAAATACAACACTTGGAAATTTTCCGGGTCGGGAAAAAGTGAGTTATTGATATCCATTCGAACTTTTTAATACTTTCTAAATATCCGAAAAACACAAAGAAATTAAATTTTTCCGATCAAATCAACGAATACAAAATAGACCCCAGAATACTCAACATTTGAGTCAGATAAAAATACCCAGAAAAATATCAGGAAATTGAATAGGAACATTACTGTGCAAAAAGTTAAAGGTGAAGTCACCATATGGCAGCGGAACCGCCGCACGAGCCATGCTCGTGCCGCGGTTCCGCGGCGCCTTGGGAGCCAAACAGTATCGTTTTGCACAGTTTCCTTTATAATTACCTGCTGATGTTTTTAAGCATTTTTAATTCATAAAAATCCCAGATTTTAAAAAATGTACAGAGAGGGTGTCTACTTCGTCATATCGGGGTTCGATCGGAGTTTTAACTTCGTTAACACATCGCCTAATGCTCTAGCTAAGCTCTGATACCACTGTAGGATTACTAGGCACACTAACAAGGTTCTACAAGGCATCAACCATGCCGGATTAAAATTTTAGCCGTGCCGAATAACTCTAAACAAGATCGTTAACTAGAGATTAGGCGAACAAATTCTAGTAGATAACAATTATCACTAAGGGAATACGAAATACAACCTTTGTAGATTGGTCCTTCACTTCTAAAGCTCCTTGATGTAGTTCATTCGCTGCGATCATCGGACACCCGGACTCTCGGACGGCTCCATGAAAAAATTGCAACGGTATTGCTTGAAGTCTTCGAGGCCGAAGATGATCTATGTCGAGAGAATACGGACTCAAGCTTCTACTTCACTAACCAAAGAATTAGTGAAGCAAACACCCTAAATTAAAGTGCTAGTCTAGTAGAGGATGGTGAGATAGGAAATGGGTACACTTTAGAATTTCTTTTCTCACTTTAGTTCTCTCTCTTTTTCAAACCCTAGAATGAAAGTGAAGGAGGAAGAAGATGAGCTCAAAATGAGAATGGATAATGATCAAGAGAGAGAGTCAACTAACCATGGTGAGTGAGTATCATATACTAACTCATGTAGAGACATTACCATAGGTAATCATAGTGGTTAGGTTAACTAATATGTTAAGTAAAACAAAACTAGTGGACTAAGTCAAATGCAAAGATAAGCTTCATGAAGCTTCATGCATGTGTGCTTTATCCACTAATTTTGTATTTACTTTATATATTAAAAACCCTACCAATATAATTAGTATGGTGTATGTCTCATACTCCCATGTAATTTGTATCAACAACCATGATACAAATAGTAAACACAAATAAATATATATATCACATATATATATATATATCAAGTTGTGCACAAGTGAGAAAAAAATCAATGCTTAAGTGAACCAATGTTAGTTAATGTAAATTAGTATATCACATATACAATTATACACTAAATTATTAAATCAACACTTGACTTAATAATCCGGTTATATCATATATAACCGACTAACATACAATGTATCGATTTATCGAATCAACCCTTGATTCGATAACTAGGTTATATCGCATACAACCGATCGATACAAACATTGAGAGAATAGAATACGGTATCACATACACGCAATATTCTCGGTCCCACACATATCACATATGCGCTCCTATTTCGTTTCGCCTGAGCCAGTACAACCTCTATGTAGGACTCTAAAGACTCGTCAATACGCCGGCAGTAGGTGATGATCATATCAAGCACCCACAAGCCGTCAGCGGTACTAGCTGGACGTAACGGCTACCCGGGTATTGAGCGATCAGAAGATCGGAAAGCAAGCCCGCTCCAACTCCTGTAAAAGCCTGACAGTGACACTACCGTACAGTCCGGTCTCCTCGTCTGATATGTCGCATATCAAGTCTAGGGGTAGTAAACGTCAGACCCCAATAACCGATAAGTCATGCCGATATGAGGCTCATAACGGGTTGAGAAACTACTGGTAACACTTACCAGTAAATCTCAGCAACCTTGGCCAGGGATTTCCGGTTATAGCCAATCGAACACAGCGCAACATCAACTCCCTATACCGGGAGAGACGAATCCCCTCCTATCGCTCATTGCCTCCATGTGATTCGGGAATGTACCCAAAAAACACCATTTTGCACGCCCTCTTGGACGTGGTAAGGTGGAAATCAAAGCACAGTGGGAATCACACAAGACTCTATGACGATCTCGGGTCAACAGACTAACCTGTACCAGTGTCACCAGAGAACTGCCATCTGACGTAAGGTATAATACCATCTGGGAGTTCTCGGCGAGTCCGTCCAGTGTACCCAGTCTCCACTGAGCACCCGTATATCATCTCTGATGTCAAACACCAATGGATATGGGATCATCCATTGCCCATCTGTATGGGTCGAGAAGGTATACGCTAGTCTACTCTGGTATATCAATGCCCCGTCTCGATACACCCACGACTAGGGACCTTGAAGGATGTACTTATGGACTACCATGTCCCCACTAGTATGATCCGCATCATAGTCCAGGTAGTCATGTACACATCCTAAGGGCTTTACCAACATGTAACAGAGAGACAATTAGTATACACGTTAAGGTAAAGGTTAACCAGATAGCATACTATCATATCGAGCAAGAAAGTCATCCCTATATATGTCCAAGCATCCACTACAATATACATCACATGTATAGTAATGTCCTTTAGGGCATACATATAACTTACACAAGTGTCTTTTAACGAGGTTGCGCCCTTTCGGGTATTCACAAACACTCGCCGGTGGCCCTGCTGTTTTTACTCACGGAGCCCTTTCGGGTTTTCATCCGTGCCCTTTTTGCTTATGGACATACCGTTCTTATTTTTTTTTATTCTTTTATTTTCTTTCTTTTTTTATCAGCCTTGGGATGCTGCAATCCACAGTAATTTATCGACGTCTCAGTCAACGGTTAGTTTTAGGACATAGTGGTCCACTGTTAGTTTTAAGGACATCTCGGTTCGTTGTTAGTTTAAGAACGTTTCGGTCCACTGTTAGTTTAAGGATGTTTCGGTCCGCTGTTAGTTTAAGGACGTTTCGGTCCGTTGTTAGTTTTAAAACATTTCGGTCCACCGTTGCCGTATTTGAGGCGAATTTCTAGTTTACGGACTTTTCGGTCCATTTGCCGGCTACTACTTATAGAGTTTAGGCTTAGGAAGATAGCGAGCGGACATAGTCGTCGTCATCTATCATTGACCTAGACCGTGACTCGTCAAGCGTAGTATTTCTTCAGGAAGCGACCGTTTATTGGCCTGAAAGGTCTTTCACCATGCATGTCCATGAGTAGATAGGCTCCACCCTGGTAAACTTTGTCTATGATGTATGGGCTTTCATAATTCGGCTCGAATTTCCCCCGTTTAGCACGATTGGGGATCATAGGTCTTTTGACCACTAGCATGAGTTCGCCTTGGCGGAATGTCCTCGGCCTAGTCAATCTTTCGTAGGAGCACGTCATCTTTGCTTTATAAGCCTTCAGATTTTGTTGCGCTATGAGCCGGGTTTCATCAAAGGCATCGAGCTCCTCAAGCTGAAGGTGAACGTTCTCTTCGTCCGTCAGCTCGTAATGAACTGCCATTCGTAGAGAGGGTAATTCTATCTCGAGGGGGAGTACCTGTAACATTTTGGAAAATTATAAATATAAATTTATAATTTAAAAATAATGAGTTATAAAAGTAATATAACATACAGCTTTTGGGTATCGGAATAATATCCGTAAAAATATAGGTATTTTGGTAAATACAAAGAGAAGTGTGTGATATCATAAAAATGATATATTTACTTATTTTAACATGATATTGAATTTTTCATTATGCTAATGACATTTAAGTGATAGGTTAAATCATTTCATATCTTTTATTTCATATGGATTTATATTGTAACATTTTGAAATATTTTAGATAACTAATTATATTATTTATTTAATTAAAACATTTCTTGTATTGTGTTTGTAATAAAAAGAGTCTTTTAAAATGTAGTAGAATTGAATTGGTAATGAAAATAGTGTTTATACAATAACATTTGTAATGAGGGGTTTATATGAAAAGGTTAGTTTCATTATGCAAATTAGAGTGGTATAAGGGTGTTTATGCAAATGGGTCTAGATAATGGTTAAGCCTAAGTTATACCTCCTAGACAACATACCCTAGATTAACCTAGTGTCCACACCTCCTCTTTGCATGAAACCCCCACCATTTTAAATGGTGACACCACCTACTACCTTATCTCTATTATCCCTTAATATGGTAAATTGTGTTCAGTTGAGATATATTAGGTTATGGAACTGAACCTAGTTAGAAAAAAAATAAGATCCTTAGAAAACAATAAGAGAAAAGAAAAGAGAGAAGAGAAAAGAACCAAGGGTTAAAGAACTTCACCACTACAATCAAGCTAGGACTTAGGAGCTTGTGCATCTTGGAGAAAGCCTTTCAACAATCTCCTGTAGGTATAATCTTTACACACTGTAGAATTGTGGTTCTGTAAACGATTAAATGTAAGAATCGGATATCGGGTATAACGTATTTTGATGAAAGTTTAGCTCTGTGAAGATCTGCTATAGTTTGGATGATAATTAAATTGATCAAACAGTACCTTGATCTTATAATCTAGACCTGGAATTAACCATAGAAAAACGAACCTAGGTGCTCGGATTTTGGCCGGCGACAATCACAAGAAATCCGATCTCGCCGGATTTCTGGTAGAGTTGGGTTATGTGGTCTTTAGGGTAGGTCTATGGGTGGGGATTAATGTGCTTGGTATTGTTTTTTTAAGTTAAATTTTCAGTAGGGGAAATCTGGAAGCAAATATCTGAAAAGGGATCAAAATTCTAAAATACGACCCGGATGCTTCGTGACACGATTCTGTTTTTAGTGTTACGGGCAGCGAAGGATTAACTTAGGTTAGTATAAGTGATAGATAGTCGCAATATCCTCACATAACATGTTTGGCTTGTGTCGTATCATAAACTAGGATATTGGTGATAATTGGCATACTATGATTGAATCTGGAACTAATACATATAGTTACTAGAAAAAATAGCAAGATCAAAAGTATAATGAGCAAACTAGAAGTCTACACTTAAAACCTAAGCCCCTAAATCATTGTTTGATCCGGCTACACATAGACAAATTCCGGCGACGCCGGCCCCTTTGTGGGTTTTGGTGTTGGTTTTTCTCCTATGGCTTTGTGTTGGTATTTTACAAGTTTCTGTATTGTTTGTTTTGTCTAAATAATTATACAATAAAATCTGGGAATGTTTTAGAAATGATTTTATAAAATTTCAGATAGGTACGATACGGAGTTTTCGTATTTTGATTTTGCAGCTGAACCGTTGACGTTTATACGTTAACGACAGAATTTTGTTGCCGTTTCTGGGTTACGTGTGCTGTAGGTTCTTACCTACGGGCGTTTAGCTGGTTGGTTTGGTTTTCAATATGATATTTACATCGATATGATTTTAAATACGAATATAAGTACGATTCGAGGATTCCGAGACGGAGATGGCGATATAGCAGCAGGGATTCAGCAAGTCGGGTGGATGGCGTATAGCATCGCCGCAACCTTATAAATATTATTATGATGGTTAGTTAGTATAATAGTTATTCAAGACATTGATATAGTATCGTATCTTATATGTCCTTCATTGCATAAAGTTCATATCTAGTTTTAAGTGAAACATGTGTATAATGATTAGATCCGTACGACATGGATATGATTTGATGAGTTTGTACGAGGAATCATGCCGTACTTAAGATAATACAAGGATTTATGCAAATTGAAAATGAGGAACTTTGTGTGCCGAATATGGCCAATTTATCTTTTGACTCGTAAAGTTAGGTTATATTCTGTTTTTAGGATGTAATACTTGTGTGAGCTATATTCTTTTAAAAACTATAATACGTTGTCTTTTAAATAAAATACGCGGATACGTGCCAGTTTCTAAAACGAATAGCTATTTTAAATTTAGGGCAGCTTCCTTATTTTAAATTTAACGCTTCGATCGCTTCTAAAGATAATGGTATAGCTCATAGCAAGTAATTACAATAGTTACGTTTAGATTAATTTACATGTTTGCATTGTATTACTCATATTATACGTTTCTGCGATTATGCACACTCTGATAGAACACCGCACAAATACCAATGAGTACTATGCTGCACAAGCACTTGAATATATGTTACACTACACCTTATTGGTACTGCCATGTCACTATAGAGCCGTGTTGTTATATATGTATTAAAATAAATAGGATGTTACACCGAAGAACACTTGCAAAAATACTAATGATTACCATGTTGCACGAGCACAGATGCGTATATTACATTACACATCATTAATAGTACCATGACACAGTAGAATTGAAATCTATAATTATGTAGTCTTCTGAATTCCTGTTGTAAGTTACGAATATTAATACTATAAATGCTGTATTTGATTCTTATGGATTTTCTTGATATTTTACTCCTGATGGTATATATCGGTGGTATGGGACACTGTTATATATGTATATATATAATATATCATCAATATAATCTATGCAAGCATTCTTATTTCTTACTTGATATTTTGATATGATGAGTTAAACGTCCACCATGAGTTTTATGTTTCCTGATTTTGATTCCGGACCGGGTGGGGTAGCTATACGGTTTCGGATTTGTGAAATATCCGGACTGAGTGGCGGAGCTATACAGTCGGATACATGGTGGACCCGGATCGAGACCGAGGGGCAGGATGCCGCATTGAGGCGGGGGAGCCTAACGAGGATACTCGATTCCGGAGATAAAAACGAGCACGGCGGATATCCAGGGGATACTGACCGGGGCTCGACTTGGTGCGACAGATATCCAGGGGATACTGATCGTAGCTAGGATATCGGGTGGCGATCATCTATCGAGGTGGTGTCGACGATATCTGTATTTATGTGTCGATGATGGACACGAGAGATTTCGGATTTTGATGTCGATGCTGGACATCTATATATATTGGTATATATTGATATGATAATTATCATGAGGTACACATTTAGATATTATTAGTGGATCCAACCAGGACTGATTCGGAGGACAGTACCTGCATATATTGGTATAGACATTCATATACTAATAAAAGGATTCAAGTACGAGCTATAGATTCTTGATTTTGACTCATATAACATTGGGATATTATACTTGTGATTGCATGATAATTAGTATTGCACATACATGTCATATAGCATATCAGTACAGATTATGATAATACTATACTTATGACCTAGGTATCGTCATGCATTCCGATTTCTACCTTTAGATGTACTTTTATTTACTGAGTTGGCAACTCATCCCCGTTGTGCCACTGTTTCTTGCAGGTTTTATCGCTTGGATTATTAGCGGTTTGGACACACATTCTTTTGGGGATTTATGGGTAAGTGAGTTATTATTATATCATACTCACTCTTGATTATACATTTATTCTTGTATCTAGTGGAAACTCCATCAACTTAGAAATGATATACTATGAACTTAGAATCGAGACTTAGAGTTTATGGGTGGTGATGTCACACTCTTTAGAGTCGACATCTGTTATAAATTTGTTTGGAGGTTCCGTCTTTTAGACGTGAAAGTTAGCTTCCGTTGGAATGCTATTTTATTTGTTGTATCGGGTTTTTATAAAATGCAAAGGAGGTGATGACAAGTTTCAAAACGTCATAAAGGCTTTTCAACATACGATGTTATTTTAAATTGAGATTATCGGCTGATTATTTAAACCTCACCTCTAATATTTTCAAAAAGGGTTTAGATTCCGTGTTTCGGCTTACTTAAACCGCGTCGATGTCTTGAGATGTCACGTGATTTAAGTGCCGGTCACGTGCCACATTTGGGTCCTGACAAAGTTGGTATCAAAGTGTTTGGTTTAACCTTTGTTCGAGTCTAGGTTGACTATATGGAGTCTAGGGATATATTTTGTCACCTGGGCTTGACCTTATAGGACTTAGACTTGATTTTGGGGGTCTTATACCCGAACTTTCGTTATATAGGATGGCCCTTGTTGATGGAGTAGGTACTAAGTAGAGTGACATACCGTACATATGTTCCGGGGCATATATACGATATGATACTCCACCTAAGTTATCTTAGGATTTATATCTTGAGATCTTCCTTTTATTCTTTCCGTTGATCTATCTTCGTCAGCGCATGATTAAGTATTTTGATCACCATGTTATGAGGGCCGAGAGGGTTGCTGTTAGAGATGCGGTCAGAGCAGACTTGTCTGGGACAAGGACTGACCGGGGTGACTTTTTGATGATATGGATACACGTCGTTTATTCGTATTTGATCGAGTTCTAGTAGTAGAGCGAGTTTTCTCGGGATCCGCACGAGATGGCGGAGTTATTGCTAGAAATCAGTGGGACGTTGATTGGATTGATTTAGCGTGCTTGCGCTTTCTAAAAGATAGATCAAAAATATTTACCGCAATCAAGAACGGCGTCGCATGAAGCTAGCCGGTGAATACGGGTCGGTCCACAGGGATGTGTAAATCTTCTTTAAGTTCTTACGAGTTAATTCCAAATGGTGTTTGGATTTATAATTAAACCTAAAAATTGAAGTTGTATGATACTAGGATTAGAAACTTGCTAGGATTAGGTCTAGGGAAAATTTGGTAAACAAAGATCTACATCTCTTTCCATTGCCATTAATTAAATCTATCACATTAGTGTTATGGTAAATATTTATAAAGGGGATTAGGATGATTGGGATGATTGATTCTTCCTCTAGATCCTTGTCCTTCCTTTATTAATCTTTACCCTAACCTCCATGGAAAACCTTGAAATCCGGGCCTTTAGACTACGGAATCACCGCTACCTTGAGGGTAAAAGTGCCGTAGGGAGCGGAATAAGAAGGTATGCATGGAGTTCTAATGTTCATAAAAGTTTGGCAACGAAAAGAGATGAGAGATCTTCATCTCTCAAATCCTTCCCTATTCCTAACCCTAACAAGCGAGGAAACTACTCGCTCATTGAAGGAATAAAAAAAACATGATTTTATTAAGGAGAGAAAACATCGATTGCAAGTTAATAACAGCTAAACTAAATTAAACTAAGGCGAGAAAATGATTTACCTAGGGCAGAGATGAAAAACTACAACTACTGCAAGGAAAATAACCTACTTACTTTTGATGCGCTCTAACTTCAAGAAAACAGAATTTTATTCATGAGTAGAGGCATAAGAAAATACAAGGGTTTGGGTTCTATTTATAGGACATAGAAACCCTAGGTTTACAATTGCTCCGCATGTCTAAAATTACAAATATACCCCCAGAAAATCTTTCCATAGCCTCCTCAGAATTTTGGTAAAATTTTCTTCGCGCACGGGCACTAGACGGCCGCGGAACCGCGGCATGGGTAGGCATTGGGCCGCGGTTCCGCGGCCCATTGAGGAGTTCATTTCATGAATTTTTCTGGGCTGCATCATGGTTCTTTGGTCTTCCTGGTTCTTTATTCCTTTTATCAATTTGGCTTCTGTATTAATTCCAGATTTTCAGTGAACACTTTGCAATGGATCTTTTAACCGTCTGCTTTGTATTTATGGATCTTGCGTTGCCTTGTTGATGGTGAACCGTTCTTCTTCTAGGTTTTACTAAGATCTTCCTATTTGTTGGTCAAAAGTCCTTCTTTTGTGTCGTCTTTGTGTTTTTCACTGTTTTCGCTCCAAGAACCTGTAACCTGTAACATGTAGCAGACATGGGTCAAAAGCACCTGTTTTCATTGTAAAATGCATAAGAATGGGGAATACAAAATGCAATATTATGTTATGAACAAATACCCCCAAACTTATCTTTTGCTCGTCCTCGAGCAAACTTATTTTTTATTCTCGATAGAAATCTAACCTAGCCACACTTTCACAGGGAAACGCGATTACACTGAGCATGTGCAACAAGCCGTTAAACCTCTAGGTGTCCCTAGTAGGAGGAGTGTTGTCTCGTGAGGGTTTTCAGCGGATTACACCCACAAAATCCTATCAATTTGGTTTTTCGACTTTTGTTCTCTAATTAGGTTTTCTAACAAGGAATTCTATTATCGTTGACCCGCAAATTATCCACCCATATTCTTCACGCTTCCTCATTGTTTAACTTAAGATTATATATATCCTGTAGAATTACCTAGCTTTCGGCATTTCTTAAGTTTTCCTTCTAGGGTTCCATCTCCACTTAGGAATTTCTCTCAACTCTATTAAAGATACAAGTTTTATTCTTTATTCCTTTCTCTTATCTAAACTCTAATTACATATCCCCATGTGTGTGTAAATATCACCCCTACACTTGGAAATTCAAATCAAGCAATCGTACTCTCGTCCATTGTCCAAAGCACTTATTAATTGGTGAATTTTCGCTTTCACATCCTTCATGCGACTGTTAATACTTCTTGAGGTACCAACAACCGATTACAAGATGCGTTAGCATTTTAAAGCGTACTTCCTAGTTTTGCAACACCCAAGGCTTTTAGCAGTGACTCCCAAACCAGTTGGTCTAAGGCACTAGGTGATGAAGCACCCTTGCTAAATATTTTTCTATTTTTACAGCCTTAAGTAATCATAAAAACCAGTGTCCATTTTTTTCTTTATTCACCCCTTTTTTTTCTTTTTATTTTCATTGTGCTAAGGACTTTAGAAAAGAGTACTTCAAGGTCTCTTCTACTAATCCAAGTTTCAAGGCGCGTGTTTGTGCATTTTGTAGGGTATATGTTTTCAGAATCTAGACTTAAGCTAGGAATTATTTTTCAAACTTATACTCTAATAAAAGTTTTAATACTTTCCTTCGTTTCGACTTAGCCCAAGAAGTGAACCCAAAATTTGCCTATTTCTAAATAAACTACAAAGACATATATTTTCTACCGTTAAACTTTAAGGAAGGTTATTTTTTAGGGTTTTTAATTTGCTAAGTCTAAGATCTAGTTCTTCCTAGCCATTTAACCTTTTTATCAAACTCAAGTCAATTAGCCAAAATTGAATACAATGATCTTTATAATTTTTGAATTTTTCCAATTTTTATGGGTTATTCTGTTTTCTAATTTTTTTTTATTTTTCAATCTTTTCAAATTTTTATGATTTTTTTATATAAAGATGCAATGCAAAAAGATAACTATATACACTACCCTCTCCCCCAAACTTGAGCAAAGCAGTGCCCTCACTGCCCGGCCCCACGTCGCGCTCGTGAGCGTGACCGTGATCTTTCCCCTCTAGCCAAAAGGGTTTGAATACCCCTCTCAATTTCCGTCAACCGACGGTCGTGATCTCGTGCAGTCGCCCGAAACTCATCCCTCAAAGAATCGATTCTTCTCACTGTTCTCCGCATCAATCGCGCATGCTCCTGTGGAGTTAGTTCTTCCCCGCTCGAAGTCGAGCTCGAGCTAGGGGTGTGTGCGGGTATATTTTCTGCCGGTTCCGTTCGTGTCCAAATATCAGTTAGTCTAGAGTAGGACGAAGTAACGCCCTCTACGAGTGGTCGAACCGGAACACCGTCTATCATGTATGAGTCAAATTCCTCGACGGGGAGGAAATAACGGCAGAGTTGGGTAACAAGCATGGGACATGGGTATATGGTACCTCGTTTCCCCGTACCTATAGATTGGAGCAAAGCAGTGCACATGTCGAACCTTGGATTTTTCATCATCAGTGTGTGTACGACATGTAATGAAGGGGTGAAAAAAGTCGTGTTGTGGGAACTACCAAAGATATTGTTTTGTGCCCACTGGCACACAGTTAAAACGTTCGCGAAAAGGGTCCGTGCTTGGATACCCTTACGCGGCTCTCGTACACAGTCATTCCCCATCAAGGGCATATAATCTTCAAAGCGCAAGGGGTGGTCATGTGCGGGTACACGTGGTATGAGTGTAACCTCGTGTATCATGTCCCTATCGATGTGAATTTCACGATTTTCCCAATTTAGTTTAATGTAACCTAAGTTGTCAAGGCTATTATCCTCCATAGATTCGTAAAATAGGGCAACTAGGTTAGGTAGGGCAAACGCAGATGAGTAATTATAGAGCAGGAAATTCCAGCCCCTCTGTTCGATTTCATGTGCGAAATATCTACCGTATACTTCGTGTGCGAAAACCGGGGAAACATCCCTTTCAAACTGCATTTTATGTGCCATCTAGATATTATTATGTTTTTCTCAGGAAAAATATGTAAGAACAGAGAGTAAAGACACAGATGTACCTCCCCTGAAAATTACAGGGGCTGAAGCTTCAGAGGTGCGTCGGTTCGGCGGTAGGAGACGGCTACGGCGGCGGAAGCGCGGCGTTCTGGTGGCGGCGCTGCGAAATTTTTCTGGAGGGGACAGGAGGTGGCGGCTAGGGTTTTATGAAGATGAAATATTAGGGTTATGAGGACAGGAGGGCTCGGGTCTCTTTAAATAGAGGGGAAAGAGGGTTATTTGAAGAAAACACCCTTAAAAAAGATTTTATGTGTAAATTGAAAATTCAGCTCTTAATTCTGAAAATTTGCAATTAGGTCTAAAAAATTTATTTTTTATTTTCTTATTTTTTTATTTTTTTATGGTATTTTGGGAATATATATTTACAAATTATATACACACCCCAGACTTATTTGAAATAATGTTTTGGAAGAAAAGAAATCTGGGGGTGAAAGTGGAGGAATATTACTCAGTGTAGATCGGCTCCTGCAAGAGCAGGAGCTCCTCCGAAGGGTCCGCTGTGAAGAACGGTTTCAGTCGATGCCCATTCACCTTGAATAAGGTACCGTCTTCAGGATTCTCAAGATCAACCGCACCGTGCGGATAAACGGTGCGGACTACAAAAGGTCCTCTCCATCGGGACCGGAGCTTGCCGGGATGAAAATGTA
This sequence comes from Agapanthus africanus, assembly GCA_030015575.1. Classification (NCBI taxonomy): domain Eukaryota; kingdom Viridiplantae; phylum Streptophyta; class Magnoliopsida; order Asparagales; family Amaryllidaceae; genus Agapanthus; species Agapanthus africanus. The sequence goes on along the minus strand of CM057348.1, from coordinate 494,370,616 downwards.
ACCGAGTGTCATAAAGTAGAACCTGTTGACCAGGTTCAAACGTTTTTCGCAAAAGGTGTTTATCGTGGAACACCTTAGCTCGGTTTTTAGCAATTATGGCATTATCATATGCCTCATCCCTCAGCTCCTCCAATTCATTCAATTGCAGCTTTCGATTGCTGCCCACATCTCCTAAAGATAGATTCAGCTCTTTAATGGCCCAAAATGCCTTATGCTCAATTTCTACTGGGAGGTGGCACGCCTTCCCGTAGACAAGCCGATATGGAGACATGCCAAGATCGGTCTTATATGCAGTACGGAAAGCCCATAATGCATCGATTAATTTGAGTGACCAATCTTTACGGTTTTTAGAAACCGTTTTCTCCAAGATTTGCTTAATTTGCCGATTCGAGACCTCGGCTTGCCCACATGTTTGGGGATGGTATGGCGTTGACAGCTTATGGGTGATAGAGTATTTGCGCATCAGAGACTCAAAAGTCCTATTGCAAAAGTGAGAACCATTATCACTTATTATCGCGCAAGGGTGCCCAAATCGAGAAAAGATGTGTTCTTTAAGAAATCGAACGACGACATTGTTGTCATTCGTTCGACTAGGCACAGCCTCGACCCACTTTGAAACATAGTCAACAGCCAAAAGAATATACACATTTCCAAAAGAGTTAGGAAATTGTCCCATGAAGTCTATACCCCAAACATCAAAAATGTCTACAACCAAAATTGGTTGGAGCGGCATTTCGTTTCTCCGCGATATCCGGCCCAAGTGTTGGCACCGGGAGCAAGTTTTACAGTATTCGAATGCATCTTTAAAGAGTCGTGGCCAATAGAAACCACACTGCAAAACTTTCTCGACTGTCTTCTTTGGGCCAAAGTGCCCGCCACATGCTTGATCGTGGCAAAAAGACAGCACACTCTTGACCTCATTTTCTGGCACACACCGACGAATGATTTGGTCGGAACAATATTTAAAAAGATAAGGTTCATCCCAGTAAAAATGCTTTACTTTGGACAAAAATCGTAGTTTGTCTTGTTTCGACCAATCTTTAGGTATCAAGCCGGTGGCTAAGTAGTTTACAATATCAGCGAACCATGGTTCGCAAGAAACGGTCAAGAGTTGCTCATCGGGGAAAACATCAGTGATAGGAAGTTCAAGTGTAGGTGAGGAAGGAAGTCGTGAAAGGTGATCGGCCACTACGTTTTCACATCCTTTTTTGTCTCTTATAACAAGGTCAAATTCTTGCAGCAAAAGGATCCAACGTATTAGCCTAGACTTAGCATCCTTCTTCGCAAAAAGGTGGCGAAGAGCTGAGTGATCCGTGTACACTGTAACTGGAGAGCCGATTAAATAAGGCCGAAAATTTTCAAGTGCAAACACAACCGCTAAAAACTCTTTTTCTGTTGTTGTGTAGTTTAATTGGGCCTCATTTAATGTTCGGCTAGCGTAGTAAATTACATGCGGCATCTTGTTAATATGTTGTCCAAGAACAGCACCAATAGCAAAATCTGATGCGTCGCACATAATTTCGAAGGGATGCGTCCAGTCTGGAGATGAAATGATGAGCGCAGAAATGAGTGAGTGTTTCAAAGACTCGAACGCTTCCATGCAAGTTGAGTCGAAAACAAAAGTGGTGTCCTTGGCCAATAAGAGAGTCAGGGGTCTAGCAATCTTGCTAAAGTCCTTGATGAACCGTCTATAAAAACCGGCATGGCCAAGGAAAGCTCGGATATCTTTGATGCATTTAGGAAGAGGAAGATTAGAAATGACTTCGATTTTAGCTCTGTCAACCTCTATGCCGTTTTGCGAGATGACATGTCCTAAGACAATGCCTTCTCGTACCATAAAGTGGCATTTCTCCCAATTCAAAGTTAGGTTCTTCTCCCTACAGCGGGTAAAAACTGCGTCAAGATGTTGTAAACACTCGTCGAAGGAGTCACCGAAAATGGAGAAATCATCCATAAAGATTTCCAAAAACTTCTCCACCATGTCCGAAAAGATCCCCATCATACACCGCTGAAATGTAGCGGGTGCATTGCATAACCCAAAGGGCATGCGACGGTAAGCAAAAGTGCCAAAGGGACAAGTAAATGTAGTCTTGTCTTGATCCTCTTTGGCTATGGGGACTTGATTATAACCGGAATAGCCATCTAAAAAGCAGTAGAATTCGTGCCCCGCCAATCTTTCTAGCATTTGGTCAATGAATGGTAAAGGAAAGTGGTCCTTCCTTGTCGCGGCATTGAGTTTCCGGTAGTCGATGCAAACTCGCCACCCAGTTTGGGTGCGAGTGGGAATTAACTCATTTGCCTCATTGGTGATGACCGTGATGCCCGATTTCTTTGGCACGACATGAATGGGGCTAACCCATTGGCTATCCGAGATAGGGTAAATGATACCGCTATCAAGACACTTAACAATCTCCTTCTTGACCGCCTCTTTCATAATGGGGTTGAGGCGTCTTTGTGGATCCCTTGCTGGCTTGGCATCATCCATCAAGTGTATATGATGTTCGACTATGAGGGGACTAATCCCCTTGATGTCCGCCATAGACCAGCCGAAAGCTTGCCGATTATTGTGTAAGACCATTAGAAGAGCCTTCTCTTGCTCAAGGACTAGAGAGGCCGATATGATAACGGGTAAGGTCTCATTTTCACCTAAATAAGCATATTTTAGGTGCGACGGCAAAAGCTTTAGCTCGAGTTTAGGTGGTGAACCAATAGATGGTAACAATGGAGTAACTGTTTCAAACTCGAAGGATTCCATCAAAGGTTCAAATCGAGTGTACGCTACCGAGTCGGATGGTTCAACTAACTCATCCGGAAAAGCAAAAGACTCAAACTCGGATGGAGAGTCTTGAAGATCGTCAACAAAGGTGAAACACTCATAATCTTTGTCCGTAATGAAAGCTGTGTCGGATTCTAGAAGGAACGCACTAGTGGCGTCAACATTGATGTGATCAAACATGAAATTTTCAAACTCACAGTCCTCCTCCGCGATCTCATTGATCGAGCAAACATCAAGTATGCTAGAATTAGGCTCACAAGGCTGACTTCCTAACTTGAAAATGTTGAGTTCAACTGTCATATTGCCAAAAGATAAATTCATTGAACCATTACGACAGTTGATTACTGCGTTAGAAGTCGTGAGGAATGGTCGACCAAGTATCACTGGAATTTGACTCCGGGGGTTAGCGACAGGTTGTGTATCCATAACAATAAAGTCAACGGGGAAAATGAAATCCCCTACTCTAATTAACACATCCTCCAACTCTCCCCTAGGGTGGGTGATTGATCGGTCGGCCATTTGGAGAGTGCAATGAGTAGGCTTAAGCTCTCCAACGCCTAACTGTTCGTACACCGAATAAGGTAGCAAATTGACGCTAGCACCAAGATCTAATAGTGCTCTATTTATGGTCTTGTTCCCAATTGTGATCGAAATAGTAGGACAACCGGGGTCCTTGTTCTTTGGGGGTAAAGAATTGACAAGAGCATCACTAACAGCACCAGCCACGAAAACTTTCTTTGGTACTTGTGACTTCCTCTTTTTGGTGCATAAGTCCTTTAAGATTTTTGCATATGAAGGAACTTGTTGGATTGCATCCAAAAGAGGGATATTTATGCTAACCTGTTTGAACAACTCTACAATCTTCTCCATCTGTGGAGTTGGTTTATTGGATCTCAACCGATTTGGAAAAGGAACATTTTGAAAAGTTGTTGAGTCCAATTTTTGCGGATCAGATTGTTGAGTTGGAACGGAACCCCGTGTAGATGTGTTCGTGTTGTGAGAAGAGGGTCCGTTCGAGCTAGAAGAAGTAGAGCCATGTGAAGGATGGAGAATAGGCTCTAACGAAGAAGAAGAGGAAGATGAAGAACCACCGGCAGAGGTGTCATGGTGAATACCCACATTGTTTTGCAGCACTTTTCCGGATCTCAACGTAGTCACAGCATTCACGTTATGATTCTGCTGTTCATGTGCAACATATGCGTGACCAGGATTTGGGAGTGGTTGAGACGGAAGCTTTCCTTTCTCTCGCTCTTTCAATGCTGCGTTGAGTTGTGCAATTTGTGCCTCAATAGCTTTTATGCTTTGATCGTGTGAGGCACTGTTTTGCACCAAAGATTGAACAGAAGTCTCTATCCTAGCTGTGGACTGTGCAGATTGCTTTAGGAATGCTTCTAGACTTCTTTCGAGCGAGCTAACAATATTTTGAGGGGGGACAAAATTGTTGGGCATAAAATTGTTCATCTGATTAGGGTAAGGTTGCTGTTGGAGAGGTTGCTGAAATTGAGTTTGTGGAGGTGCTTGTTGTTGTGGAGGAGGAGCTCTTTGAAAATTGTTGTTTCCTTGGGATTGTTGATTTTGGTTCCAAGCGAAATTAGGGTGGCTCTTCCAACCCGGATTGTATGTCGAAGAGTATGGATCATTTCTTTGTCGTTGCTGAAAGGCAGCATTGACTTGATCTTGTCCTTGAGTAGATGCAGTGTAAGGACACTCTTCGGTGAGATATGATGGATCCGAACAACAAGCACAAACAGTTCGTGGAGGCACAACAGGGGCAGGAGAAGATGTTGAGATTTTGGTCTCAAGCGCTTCTAGCTTTTTCGTAAGAGCGGCCATCTCGGCCTTCATAGCAATTGACATCTCTACTTGATGTATGCCTGCCCTAGGTTGACCAATAGAAGAAGATGATGATGTGGTCTTGGTGCTCTCCCACTGAATTGTTTGTTCACTAAGATCCTCAAGAAACTGCCACGCTTCCTCACTAGATTTGGACAGAAAGTGACCTTGACTAATGGTTTCTAGCAACTGCTTCGTTGCTGGGTTCCATCCCTCGTATAATGTTTGGCAAAGTTGCCATCTTTCGATCCCATGGTGAGGGCATTGAACGAGTAGGTCTTTGAATCTTTCAAAACATTTCCAAAATGGTTCGGCAGGAAGCTGTGAAAATTGTATAATCTCATTACGGATTTTTGCAGTTTTGTGATGAGGATAGAACTTTTTAAGAAAAGCTTTCACAAACTCGTCCCAATTTCTAATTGAGTGTGATGCGGTACTGTATAGCCACTTCTCGACTAGGTCACATAAGGTGAAAGGAATGACCCTTAGCCTTATAGCGTCATCACTTAATTGGGTAGTTTTCATCATGGCACAAACGTTTTGGAATTTGTTGATAAAGATATATGCATCTTCGGATTCCAAACCATGAAACTTAGGCAGCATATTGATGAAGTGGGGTTTGATCTCAAAATTGTCCCCATTAGCCGGTGGAAGGGAAAGACAAGTAGGAAGGGCGGTGCGGACGGGGTAGAAAAGATCCTGGAGCGCGACTCGTGCGGGCGCTTCAACAGGCGGAAGATTCGGGTTATTCGCACCTAACGGAGGTGGAATCCTTCCCGTCGGTAAGGTGTTGTTAGGATCGTATCCCGACATACCTTCGGAAGAAGAATGTGATGGTGAAAGTGAAGAAGTGGACAAGATTTCGACTTCGGAGTCGAAAGGTTCGTCGGTCGGTACCAACGAAACACGGACTAATCGGGCGCTAGGGTCCCTAGTCCAACCGGACATACACTAAAAGGGTTAGTGTAGTCGAAAGATGAAAGACAGAATGTGGAGGTAAGAAAACGTCAATGAGAGGAAGTGGTGTAAGTGAGTGCAAAGATTTCTTTAGCGACAAGTTGCAAGTTTTGAAAAGATTTTTCCTTTTACTTCTTTTATGTGTGCTTTTGCAAAAAGATTTTTGAAAAGAGACTTGTAACACAAATGCAATTAACCACACATACACAATCAGGCCTAGATCTAGGGTCACCTAGGTCAGCTAGACAGCTCCTAACTGTTCCAAAGGGCTAGAGATAGGACCTCAAACCGCCTCTTCACCGCCAATTGTGGCCAGGTAAGTGCCAGGTAAGTGGGAAGGAACCATGCTGTGGGCCTAATTAAAAACCACTAGCCTTGACACACTTGCCTGGGCACCGCAAAGTCAGGTTAGGATAAACGGCCGACGCCTATACTAGTCCTCTGTCCTATTGAGCTCGACGTCCTTAGGGCTGAGTCTAATATTTTTTAATTAAAAGTGGGCAATGCAAATGCTTTAAGTGATTTTTGGGGTCCTGGGAAGGGTGATGAAATCCCCACCCAATCTGAATTGGTCAATAGCCCCTTAAAGTCAGATTAAAGTATGCAAAGCAGTAAATCACTTGCAATCAATTTGCTTTTTAGCGTGGCGCAAAGAATCCTGCAGAAAATCAATTTATTGGAAGGGGGAAGAAGATTTTTTAGCGCAAAGAATCCTGCAGAAGATTTGACAGAAGATATATGGGGATTTGCATAGGGGAGAATGAGGAAACAAACAGTGCAAATTTCGTGCAGAGAGGACTCCAGAAGACCGCGGTTCCACCGCAGATCCCACCCCAAGACCGCGGTTCCGCGGTGAGAAGAAGAGATCGTGCTCTAAAAAAATTTGTACGGCTCTTCTGTAGCAATCTACCTCTGTTCTGATGTACCTTTTCCTGATTCTCCTTCTGTGTTGTTTCAGATCCATCAATCCTGCAAAGATCCACAAAGAAAACCCTTCAAACAATAAAAAATGATAAAATTTTAACTTTTTGGATTTTTTCAGATTTTATGGTTTTTTTTATATTTTATATTAACCCGAAATTACAAAAAGAAAATTTTTATGCCATCCCCTGCAACGGCGCCATTTGATTGGATTGATTTAGCGTGCTTGCGCTTTCTAAAAGATAGATCAAAAATATTAACCGCAATCAAGAACGGCGTCGCATGAAGCTAGCCGGTGAATACGGGTCGGTCCACAGGGATGTGTAAATCTTCTTTAAGTTCTTACGAGTTAATTCCAAATGGTGTTTGGATTTATAATTAAACCTAAAAATTGAAGTTGTATGATACTAGGATTAGAAACTTGCTAGGATTAGGTCTAGGGAAAATTTGGTAAACAAAGATCTACATCTTTTTCCATTGCCATTAATTAAATCTATCACATTAGTGTTATGGTAAATATTTATAAAGGGGATTAGGATGATTGGGATGATTGATTCTTCCTCTAGATCCTTGCCCTTCCTTTATTAATCTTTACCCTAACCTCCATGGAAAACCTTGAAATCCGGGCCTTTAGACTACGGAATCACCGCTACCTTGAGGGTAAAAGTGCCGTAGGGAGCGGAATAAGAAGGTATGCATGGAGTTCTAATGTTCATAAAAGTTTGGCAACGAAAAGAGATGAGAGATCTTCATCTCCAAATCCTTCCCTATTCCTAACCCTAACAAGCGAGGAAACTACTCGCTCATTGAGGGAATAAAAAAAACATGATTTTATTAAGGAGAGAAAACATCGATTGCAAGTTAATAACAGCTAAACTAAATTAAACTAAGGCGAGAAAATAATTTACCTAGGGCAGAGATGAAAAACTACAACTACTGCAAGGAAAATAACCTACTTACTTTTGATGCGCTCTAACTTCAAGAAAACAGAATTTTATTCATGAGTAGAGGCATAAGAAAATATAAGAGTTTGGGTTCTATTTATAGGACATAGAAACCCTAGGTTTACAATTGCTCCTCATGTCTAAAATTACAAATATACCCCCAGAAAATCTTTCCATAGCCTCCTCAGAATTTTGGTAAAATTTTCTTCGCGCACGGGCACTAGACGGCCGCGGAACCGCGGCATGGGTAGGCATTGGGCCGCGGTTCCGCGGCCCATTGAGGAGTTCATTTCATGAATTTTTCTGGGCTGCATCATGGTTCTTTGGTCTTCCTGGTTCTTTATTCCTTTTATCAATTTGGCTTCTGTATTAATTCCAGATTTTCAGTGAACACTTTGCAATGGATCTTTTAACCGTCTGCTTTGTATTTATGGATCTTGCGTTGCCTTGTTGATGGTGAACCGTTCTTCTTGTAGGTTTTACTAAGATCTTCCTATTTGTTGGTCAAAAGTCCTTCTTTTGTGTCGTCTTTTGTGTTTTTCACTGTTTTCGCTCCAAGAACCTGTAACCTGTAACATGTAGCAGACATGGGTCAAAAGCACCTGTTTTCATTGTAAAATGCATAAGAATGGGGAATACAAAATGCAATATTATGTTATGAACAGACGTGAGGCGTGATGTTTTTCCCTCTCCGAAGATCATGGTGTTGTGTACTGTCTAGGCAGCGGTACCAATCCTTGCTGAGATTATAGAGAAGTTGCTTCCAAAGTTCGAAAAGTTAAAGAGTTGACGATGTTACAAGTATAGATGGATCCGCAGGATTCATAGCCGTTCAGGTGTGGAATGGTTTGAAATTTTAATCCATTGTGGAGCTTCGATACGAGATCGGCGAAATTGATATACTTCTTTCAATGGAGTTTGTTAGACCAGATACAAGTAGTTCAAGAAGGAGATCGTGCGGTAAGTTTTACTCCGACAATTTGAGACGAGTCTTCGAAGATGAGATTACCTCGATTCTTCTACAGAGTAGCAATGATGACGGATTCGTGTTTCCGAGTTTGAAAGACTCTGAGTGGGTCATAACTAAGTATGACTTGCCAATTCGCGTGACGATGAAGATACGCTCCTTAAGGGGTCGATATATGGAATTTATAGGACAAGAGATTGGTATGGAGTTCCAGTGGACAGTTGCTCTACACAGTGGATATTGAATATTTGATGATGCGTACGACTACACTTTCAGGAGGAAATTAAAAAGAAATGACAGTGGTTATTAAAGGAAAAGTGGATTCAGTAATAAATACTAGTTCCCGGTCGGCTGGATAAATGATTTTAGTAGAAGATTTGATTTTCTAGGAGCTTATAATAAATAAGATTGGACTAGGATTAATTGTTAGCACACAAGTCGAAGACAGAGATTTTTGCTATCAACATGTTACGTCATTACGGATTGGACTACTAGTCAAGAAGGTGTGATAGGAAGTATCCATAATAAGACGAATGGTGTTGTTGCTCCTCACCGGGCGATCGCGTAAATAAGCTATGATATTAGAGATCCATAAGAAGAACCTGACTTCAGAGACAGAGAATGTTAGAACGTGCAAACGGCGAGTCGTAATTCTTGCTATACCAATTCCAGTGGTTTAAACACCTTCCTACACTGAAAAGAATGAGCTTCGATGTCCTTTGAATTCGATTTACGTTTTTATAGTCTAAAACATTCATTTTAAACTTTGGAGAAAGGACAACTCGACGTCCGTGATTTTATATATGTATTTTGAAGAATTGAGGATCAAATTATGTTTTGTGCACACCAGGTGCACCTGTTAAGATTTTCGTGCATGGTGACTGCACTCGATTGAAGTGTTATGTACACCGGATGCACTACACTGATTTTTTTGTGCACACCAGATGCCCGTGGTTAAGAATTTATATATATATATATATCCTAGGTATATTTAGTTTGATTTCGTGCACACCAGTTGCACGTTTTGATTTTGCGCACTCTAATGCACTTATTTTTTTTGTGCACTCCGATGCACTTGAGATATAATAGTGCGCCCTGATGCACTTAGATTTGATTTTTGCAACCGATACACTTGGTATTATTTTGTATACTTTTAATTCCATTCAAAATGGGTGCAGTGGATATCGTTTCGTGCACGCCTGTTGCACTTAGTGCTGTTTGTTTTCGTACCGTGAAGTGTGGTTTGAGATTTACGTGCAAACCCCTTTAGGGTTGATCCTGTTTTCATATTTTGCTTTTGATAGGGTATGTTACAATTTTAAATTTTTTTTGTTATATAAAAGAGTTTTTCGCTTGGTCGGGTTCACTGATATTGCACTATGATCATGGCATTGATTGTGTGTATTTAGGATACACAACCATTTTCGTATTTGGCAAAAATTTTGTCATAACTGGAGTAATTCTCATAGCAACCACTAGAGTTACAGTTATGAAAGATTATATCTTTTGAGTTTTCACGCACACGGTTGCGTTGTGATGCATTTTAGCTCATATGGGACTTTGGAGTCTGGTGATATCGAGCAAATTTCATGTTTTAAAATTGGACCCCGGGAAATTTTTTTGGAATTAGTTGATTTGATTGGGAAAAATGTTTTAAGAAAGAGATTGAATTTAAATTCAGGGACCGAATTTCTTTAAGGGGGAGAGACCGTAACATTTTGGAAAATTATAAATATTAATTTATAATTTAAAAATAATGAGTTATAAAAGTAATATCATATACAGCTTTTGGGCATCGGAATAATATCCGTAAAAATGTAAGTATTTTGGTAAATACAAAGAGAGGTGTGTGATATCATAAAAATGATATATTTACTTATTTTAACATGATATTGAATTTTTCATTATGCTAATGACATTTAAGTGATAGGTTAAATCATTTCATATCTTTTATTGCATATGGATTTATATTGTAACCTTTTGAAATATTTTAGATAACTAATTATATTATTTATTTAATTAAAACATTTCTTGTATTGTGTTTGTAATAAAAAGAGTCTTTTAAAATGTAGTAGAATTGAATTAGTAATGAAAATAGTGTTTATACAATAACATTTGTAATGAGGGGTTTATGTGAAAAGGTTAGTTTCATTATGCAAATTAGAGTGGTATAAGGGTGTTTATGCAAATGGGTCTAGATAATGGTTAAGCCTAAGTTATACCTCCTAGACAACATACCCTAGGTTAACCTAGTGGCCACACCTCCTCCTTGCATGAAACCCCCACCATTTTAAATGGTGACACCACCTACTACCTTATCTCTATTATCCCTTAATATGGTAAATTGTGTTCAGTTGAGATATATTAGGTTATGGAACTGAACCTAGTTAGAAAAAAAATAAGATCCTTAGAAAACAACAAGAGAAAAGAAAAGAGAAAAGAGAAAAGAACTAAGGGTTAAGGAACTTCACCACTACAATCAAGCTAGGAGTTAGGAGCTTGTGCATCTTGGAGGAAGCCTTTCAACAATCTCCTGTAGGTATAATCTTTACACACTGTAGAATTGTGGTTCTGTAAACGATTAAATGTAAGAATCGGATATCGGGTATAACGTATTTTGATGAAAGTTTAGCTCTGTGAAGATCTGCTATAGTTTGGATGATAATTAAATTGATCAAACAGTACCTTGATCTTATAATCTAGACCTGGAATTAACCATAGAAAAACGAACCTAGGTGCTTGGATTTTGGCCGGCGACAATCACAAGAAATCCGATCTCGCCGGATTTCTGGTAGAGTTGGGTTCTGTGGTCTTTAGGGTAGGTCTATGGGTGGGGATTAATGTGCTTGGTATTGTTTTTTTAAGTTAAATTTTCAGTAGGGGAAATCTGGAAGCAAATATCTGAAAAGGGATCAAAATTCTAAAATACGACCCGGATGCTTCGTGACACGATTCTGATTTTAGTGTTACTGGCAGCGAAGGATTAACTTAGGTTAGTATAAGTGATAGATAGTCGCAATATCCTTACATAACATGTTTGGCTTGTGCCGTATCATAAACTAGGATATTGGTGATAATTGGCATACTGTGATTGAATTTGGAACTAATACGTATAGTTACTAGAAAAAATAGCAAGATCAAAAGTATAATAAGCAAATTAGAAGTCTACACTTAAAACCTAAGCCCCTAAATCATTGTTTGATCCGGCTACACATAGACAAATTCCGGCGACGCCGGCCCCTTTGTGGGTTTTGGTGTTGGTTTTTCTCCTATGGCTTTGTGTTGGTATTTTACAAGTTTCTGTATTGTTTGTTTTGTCTAAATAATTATATAGTAAAATATGGGAACGTTTTAGAAATGGTTTTATAAAATTTCAGATAGGTACGATACGGAGTTTTCGTATTTTGATTTTGCAGCTGAACCGTTAACGTTTATACGTTAACGATAGAATTTTATTGTCGTTTCTGGGTTAAGTGTGTTGTAGGTTCTAACCTACGGGCGTTTAGATCGTTGGTTTGCTTTTCAATATGATATTTACATCGATATGATTTTAAATACGAATATAAGTACGATTCGAGGATTCTGAGACGGAGATGTCGATATAGCAGCAGGGATTCAGCAAGCTCATCAAGTTGGTGAGTAGATTTATATCTACTGGGAAAGTCGGGTGGATGGCGTATAGCGCCGCCGCAACCTTATAAATATTATTATGATGGTAAGTTAGTATAATAGTTATTCAAGACATTGATATACTATCGTATCTTATATGTCCTTCATTGCATAAAGATCATATCTAGTTTTAAGTGAGACATGTGTATAATGATTAGATCCGTACGACATGGATATGATTTGATGAGTTTGTACGAGGAATCATGACGTACTTAAGATAATACAAGGATTTATGCAAATTGAAAATGAGGAACTTTGTGTGCCGAATATGGCCAATTTATCTTTTGACTCGTAGAGTTGGGTTATATTCTGTTTTTAGGATGTAATACTTGTTTGAGCTATATTCTTTTAAAAACTATAATTCGTTGTCTTTTAAATAAAATACGCGGATGCGTGCCAGTTTCTAAAACGAATATCTATTTTAAATTTAGGGCGGCTTCCTTATTTTAAACTTAACGCTTCGATCACTTCTAAAGATAATGGTATAGCTCATAGCAAGTAATTACAATAGTTACGTTTAGATTAATTTACATGTTTGCCTTATATTACTCATATTATACATTTCTGCGATTACGCACACTCTGATAGAACACCGCACAAATACCAATGAGTACTATGCTGCACAAGCACTTGAATATATGTTACACTACACCTCATTGGTACTGCCATGTCACTATAGAACCGTGTTGTTATATATGTATTAAAATAAATAGGATGTTACACCGAAGAACACTTGCAAAAATACTAATGATTACCATGTTGCACGAACACAGATGCGTATGTTACACTACACATCATTAGTAGTACCATGACACAGTAGAATTGAAATCTATAATTATGTAGTCTTCTGTATTCCCGTTGTGAGTTACGAATATTAATACTATAAATGCTGTATTTGATTCTTATGGATTTTCTTGATATTTTACTCATGATGGTATATATCGGTGGTATGGGACACTGTTATATATGTATATATATAATATATCATCAATATAATCTATGCAAGCATTCTTTTTTCTTACTTGATATTTTGATATGATGAGTTAAACGTCCACCATGAGTTTTATGTTTCCTGATTTTGATTCCGGACCGGGTGGGGTAGCTATACGGTTTCGGATTTGTGAAATATCCAGACTGAGTGGCAGAGCTATACAGTCGGATACATGGTGGACCCGGATCGAGACCGAGGGGCAGGATGCCGCATTGAGGTAGGGGGGCCTAACGAGGATACTCGATTCCGGAGATAAAAACGAGCACGGCAGATATCCAGGGGATACTGACCGGGGTTCGACCTTGTGCAACAGATATCCAGGGGATACTGATCATAGCCAGGATATCGGGTGGCGATCATCTATCGAGGTTGTGTCGACGATATCTGTATTTATGTGTCGATGATGGACACGAGAGATTTCGGATTTCGATGTCGATGCTGGACATCTATATATATTGGTATATATTGATATGATAATTATCATGAGGTACACATTTAGATATTATTAGTGGATCCAACCAGGACTGATTCGGAGGACAGCGCCTGCATATATTGGTATAGACATTCATATACAAATAAAAGGATTCAAGTACGAACTATAGATTCTTGATTTTGACTCATATGACATTGGGATATTATACTTGTGATTACATGATAATTAGTATTGCACATATATGTCATATAGCATATCAGTACAGATTATGATAGTACTATACTTATGACCTAGGTATCGTCATGCATTCCGATTTCTACCTTTAGATGTACTTTTATTTACTGAGTTGGCAACTCATCCCCGTTGTGCCACAGTTTCTTGCAGGTTTTATCGCTTGGATTATCAGCGGTTTGGACACACATTCTTTTGGGGATTGATGGGTAAGTGAGTTATTATTATATCATACTCACTCTTGATTATACATTTATTCTTGTATCTAGTGGAAACTCCATCAACTTAGAAATGATATACTATGGACTTAGAATCGAGACTTAGAGTTTATGGGTGGTGATGTCGCACACTTTAGAGTCGACATCTGTTATAAATTTGTTTGGAGGTTCCGTCTTTTAGACGTGAAAGTTAGCTTCCGTTGGAATGCTATTTTATTTGTTGTATCGGGGTTTTATAAAATGCAAAGGAGGTGATGACAAGTTTTAAAACGTCATAAAGGCTTTTCAACATGCGATGTTATTTTAAATTGAGATTATCGGCTGATTATTTAAACTTCACCTCCAATATTTTCAAAAAGGGTTTAGATTCCGTCTTTCGGCTTACTTAAACCGCGTTGATGTCTTGAGATGTCACGTGATTTAAGTGCCGGTCACGTGCCACATTTGGGTCGTGACAAAGTTGGTATCAAAGCGTTTGGTTTAACCTTTGTTCGAGTCTAGGTTGACTATATGGAGTCTAGGGATATATTTTGTCACCTGGGCTTGATCTTATAGGACTTAGACTTGACTTTGGGGGTCTTATACCCGAACTTTCGTTATATAGGATGGCCCTTGTTGATGGAGTAGGTACTAAGTATAGTGACATACCGTACATATGTTCCGCGGCATATATACGATATGATACTCCACCTAAGTTACCTTAGGATTTATATCTTGAGATCTTCCTTTTATTCTTTCCGTTGATCTATCTTCGTCAGTGCATGATTGAGTGTTTTGATCACCATGTTATGAGGGCCGAGAGGGCTGCTGTTAGAGATGCGGTCAGAGCAGACTTGTCTGGGATATGGACTGACCGGGGTGACTTTTTGATGATATGGATACACGTCATTTATTCGTATTTGATCGAGTTCTAGTAGTAGAGCGAGTTTTCTCGGGATCCGCACGAGATGGCGGAGTTATTGCTAGAAATCAGTGGGACGTGAGGCGTGATGTTTTTCCCTCTCCGAAGATCATGGTGTTGTGTACTGTCTAGGCAGCGGTACCAATCCTTGCTGAGATTATAGAGAAGTTGCTTCCAAAGTTCGAAAAGTTAAAGAGTTGACGATGTTACAAGTATAGATGGATCCGCAGGATTCATAGCCGTTCAGGTGTGGAATGGTTTGAAATTTTAATCCATTGTGGAGCTTCGATACGAGATCGGCGAAATTGATATACTTCTTTCAATAGAGTTTGTTAGACCAGATACAAGTAGTTCAAGAAGGAGATCGTGCAGTAAGTTTTACTCCGACAATTTGAGACGAGTCTTCGAAGATAAGATTACCTCGATTCTTCTACAGAGTAGCAATGATGACGGATTCGTTTTTCCGAGTTTGAAAGACTCTGAGTGGGTCATAACTAAGTATGACTTGCCAATTCGCGTGACGATGAAGATACGCTCCTTAAGTGGTCGATATAGGGAATTTATAGGACAAGAGATTGGTATGGAGTTCCAGTGGAAAGTTGCTCTACACAGTGGATATTGAAGATTTGATGATGCGTACGACTACACTTTCAGGAGGAAATTAAAAAGAAATGACAGTGGTTATTAAAGGAAAAGTGGATTCAATAATAAATACTAGTTCCCGGTCGGCTGGATAAATGATTTTAGTAGAAGATTTGATTTTCTAGGAGCTTATAATAAATAAGATTGGACTAGGATTAATTGTTAGCACACAAGTCGAAGACAGAGATTTTCGCTATCAACATGTTACGTCATTACGGATTGGACTACTAGTCAAGAAGGTGTGATAGAATGTATCCACAATAAGACGAATGGTGTTGTTGCTCCTCACCGAGCGATCGCATAAATAAGCTATGATATTAGAGATCCATAAGAAGAACCTGACTTTAGAGACAGAGAACGTTAGAACGTGCAAACGGCGAGTCGTAATTCTTGCTATACCAATTCCGGTGGTATAAACACCTTCCTACACTGAAGAGAATGAGCTTCGATGTCCTTTGAATTTGATTTACGTTTTTATAGTCTAAAACATTCATTTTAAACTTTGGAGAAAGGACAACTCGACGTCCGTGATTTTATATATGTATTTTGAAGAATTGCGGATCAAATTATGTTTTGTGCACACCAGGTGCACCTGTTAAGATTTTCGTGCATGGTGACTGCACTCGATTGAAGTGTTATGTACACCGGATGCACTACACTGATTTTTTTGTGCACACCAGATGCCCATGGCTAAGAATTTATATATATATATATATATATATATATATATATATATATATATATATATATATATCCTAGGTATTGTTAGTTTGATTTCGTGCACACCAGTTGCACGTTTTGATTTTGCGCACTCTAATGCCTTTGATTTTTTTTGTGCACTCCGATGCACTTGAGATATAATAGTGCACCCTGATGCTCTTAGATTTGATTTTTGCAACCGATACACTTGGTATTATTTTGTATACTTTTAATTCCATTCAAAATGGGTGCAGTGGATATCGTTCATGCACGCATGTTGCACTTAGCGCTGTTTGTTTTCGTACCGTGAAGTGTAGTTTGAAACTTACGTGCAAACCCCTTTGGGGTTGATCCTGTTTTCATATTTTGCATTTGATAGGGTATGTTACAGTTTTAAATTTTTTTTGTTATATAAAAGAGTTTTTTGCTTGGTCGGGTGCACTGATATTGCACTATGATCATGGCATTGATTGTGTGTATTTAGGATACACAACCGTTTTCATATTTGGCAAAAATTTTGTCATAACTGGAGTAATTCTCATAGCAACCGCTAGAGTTACAGTTATGAAAGATTATATCTTTTGAGTTTTCACGCACACGGTTGCGTTGTGATGCATTTTAGCTCATATGGGACTTTGGAGTCTGGTGATATCGAGCAAATTTCATGTTTTAAAATTGGACCCCGGGAAATTGTTTTGGAATGAGTTGATTTGATTGGGAAAAATGTTTTAAGAAAAGGAATGAATTTAAATTCAGGGACCGAATTTCTTTAAGGGGGAGAGACCGTAACATTTTGGAAAATTATAAATATTAATTTATAATTTAAAAATAATGAGTTATAAAAGTAATATCACATACAGCTTTTGGGTATCGGAATAATATCCGTAAAAATGTTGGTATTTTCGTAAATACAAAGAGAGGTGTGTGATATCATAAAAATGATATATTTACTTATTTTAACATGATATTGAATTTTTCATTATGCTAATGACATTTAAGTGATAGGTTAAATCATTTCATATCTTTTATTTCATATGGATTTATATTGTAACATTTTGAAATATTTTAGATAACTAATTATATTATTTATTTAATTAAAACATTGCTTGTATTGTGTTTTTAATAAAAAGAGTCTTTTAAAATGTAGTAGAATTGAATTGGTAATGAAAATAGTGTTTATACAATAACATTTGTATTGACGGGTTTATGTGAAAAGGTTAGTTTCATTATGCAAATTAGAGTGGTACAAGGGTGTTTATGCAAATGGGTCTAGATAATGGTTAAGCCTAAGTTATACCGCCTAGACAACATACCATAGGTTAACCTAGTGGCCACACCTCCTCCTTGCATAAAACCCCCACCATTTTAAATGGTGACACCACCTACTACCTTATCTCTATTATCTCTTAATATGGTAAATTGTGTTCAGTTGAGATATATTAGGTTATGGAACTGAACCTAGTTAGAAAAAAAAATAAGATCCTTAGAAAACAACAAGAGAAAAGAAAAGAGAGAAGAGAAAAGAACTAAGGGTTAAGGAACTTCACCACTACAATCAAGCTAGGAGTTAGGAGCTTGTGCATCTTGGAGGAAGCCTTTCAACAATCTCCTGTAGGTATAATCTTTACACACTGTAGAATTGTGGTTCTGTAAACGATTAAATGTATGAATCGGATATCGGGTATAACGTATTTTGATGAAAGTTTAGCTCTGTGAAGATCTGCTATAGTTTGGATGATAATTAAATTGATCAAACAGTACCTTGATCTTATAATCTAGACCTGGAATTAACCATAGAAAAACGAACCTAGGTGCTCGGATTTTGGCCGGCGACAATCACAAGAAATCCGATCTCGCCGGATTTCTGGTTGAGTTGGGTTCTGTGGTTTTTAGGGTAGGTCTATGAGTGGGGATTAATGTGCTTGGTATTGTTTGTTTAAGTTAAATTTTCAGTAGGGGAAATCTGGAACCAAATATCTGAAAAGGGATCAAAATTCTAAAATACTACCCGGATGCTTCGTGACACGATTCTGTTTTTAGTGTTACGGGCAGCGAAGGATTAACTTAGGTTAGTATAAGTGATAGATAGTCACAATATCCTCACATAATATGTTTGGCTTGTGCCGTATCATAAACTAGGATATTGGTGATAATTGGCATACTGTGATTGAATCTGGAACTAATACGTATAGTTACTTGAAAAACTAGCAAGATCAATAGTATAATGAGCAAACTAGAAGTCTACACTTAAAACCTAAGCCCCTAAATCATTGTTTGATCCGCTACACAGACAAATTCCGGCGACGCCGGCCCCCTTGTGGGTTTTGGTGTTGGTTTTTCTCCTATGGCTTTGTGTTGGTATTTTACAAGTTTCTGTATTGTTTGTTTTGTCTAAGTAATTATACAGTAAAATCTGGGAACGTTTTAGAAATGGTTTTATAAAATTTCAGATAGGTACGATACGGAGTTTTCGTGTTTTAATTTTGCAGCTGAACCGTTAACGTTTATACGTTAACGACAGAATTTTGTTGCCGTTTCTGGGTTAAGTGTGCTGTAGGTTCTAACCTACGGGCGTTTAGCTCGTTGGTTTGGTTTTCAATATGATATTTACATCGATGTGATTTTAAATACGAATATAGGTACGATTCGATAATTCCGAGACGGAGATGGCGATATAGCAGCAGGGATTCAGCAAGCTCATCAAGTTGGTGAGTAGATTTATATCTACTGGGGAAGTCGGATGGATGGCGTATAGCACCCCCGCAACCTTATAAATATTATTATGATGGTTAGTTAGTATAATAGTTATTCAAGACATTAATATAGTATCGTATCTTATATGTCCTTCATTGCATAAAGTTCATATCTAGTTTTAAGTGAGACATGTGTATAATGGTTAGATCCGTACGATATGGATATGATTTGATGAGTTTGTACGAGGAATCATGCCGTACTTAAGATAATACAAGGATTTATGCAAATTGAAAATGAGGAACTTTGTGTGCCGAATATGGCCAATTTATCTTTTGACTCGTAGAGTTAGGTTATATTCTGTTTTTAGGATGTAATACTTGTTTGAGCTATATTCTTTTAAAAACTATGATTCGTTGTCTTTTAAATAAAATACGCGGATGCGTGCCAGTTTCTAAAACGAATACCTATTTTAAATTTAGGGCAGCTTCCTTATTTTAAACTTAACGCTTCGATCGCTTCTAAAGATAATGGTATAGCTCATAGCAAGTAATTACAATAGTTACATTTAGATTAATTTACATGTTTGCAATGTATTACTCATATTATACGTTTCTGCGATTACGCACACTCTAATATAACACCGCACAAATACCAATGAGTACTATGCTGCACAAGCACTTGAATATATGTTACACTACACCTCATTGGTACTGCCATGTAACTATAGAACCGTGTTGTTATATATGTATTAAAATAAATAGGATGTTACACCGAAGAAGAATTGCACAAATACTAATGATTACCATGTTGCACGAGCACAGATTCGTATGTTACACTACACATCATTAGTAGTACCATGACACAGTAGAATTGAAATCTATAATTATATAGTCTTCTGTATTCCCGTTGTAAGTTACGAATATTAATAATATAAATGCTGTATTTGATTCTTATGGATTTTCTGGATATTTTACTCCTGATGATATAAATCGGTGGTATGGGACACTGTTATATATGTATATATATAATATATCATCAATATAATCTATGCAAGCATTCTTATTTCTTACTTGATATTTTGATATGATGAGTTAAACGTCCACCATGAGTTTTATGTTTCCTGATTTTGATTCCGGACCGGGTGGGGTAGCTATACGGTTTCGGATTTTTGAAATATCCGGACTGAGTGGCGGAGCTATACAGTCGGACACATGGTGGACCCGGATCGAGACCGAGGGTCAGGATGCCGTATTGAGGCGGGGGAGCCTAACGAGGATACTCGATTTCGGAGATAAAAAACGAGCACGGCAGATATCTAGTGGATACTGACCGGGGTTCGACTTAGTGCGACAGATATCCAGGGGATACTGATCGTAGCCAGGATATTGGATGGCGATCATCTATCGAGGTGGTGTCGACGATATCTGTATTTATGTGTCGATGATGGACACGAGAGATTTCGGATTTCGATATCGATGCTGGACACCTATATATATTGGTATATATTGATATGATCATTATCATGAGGTGCACATTTAGATATTATTAGTGGATCCAACTAGGACTGATCTGGAGGACAGTACCTGCATATATTGGTATAGACATTCATATACAAATAAAAGGATTCAAGTATGAACTATAGATTCATGATTTTGACTCATATGACATTGGGATATTATACTTAGGATTGCATGATAATTAGTATTGCACATACATGTCATATAGCATATCAGTACAGATTATGATAGTACTATACTTATGACCTAGGTATCGTCATGCATTTCGATTTCTACCTTTAGATGTACTTTTATTCACTGAGTTGGCAACTCATCCCCGTCGTGCCACAGTTTCTTGTAGGTTTTATCGCTTGGATTATCAGTGGTTTGGACACACATTCTTTTGGGGATTGATGGGTAAGTGAGTTATTATTATATCATACTCACACTTGATTATATATTTATTCTTATATCTAGTGGAAACTCCATCAACTTAGAAATGATATACTATGGACTTAGAATCGAGACTTAGAGTTTATGGGTGGTGATGTCACACTCTTTAGAGTCGACATCTATTATAAATTTGTTTGGAGGTTCCGTCTTTTAGACGTTAAAGTTAGCTTCCGTTGGAATGCTATTTTATTTGTTGTATCGGGTTTTTATAAAATGAAAAGGAGGTGATAACAAGTTTCAAAACGTCATAAAGGCTTTTCAACATACGATGTTATTTTAAATTGAGATTATCGGCTGATTAATTAAACCTCACCTCCAATATTTTCAAAATGCGTTTAGATTCCGGGTTTCGGCTTACTTAAACCGCGTCGATGTCTTGAGATCTCACGTGATTTAAGTGCCGGTCATGTGCCACATTTGGGTTATGACAGTACCGCTTCTGTACCGAATACCAACGCGTACGGCGTTGTGTTCGTGGCCGTCTTGGACGTAGTTCGATATGCCCAGAGAGCTTCATGCAGTCTTTCTTATTTCGTGACACCGTCTTTTTCACGATCTTCGTCAAGGTCTTGTTGAAAGCCTCAGCTAGACCGTTAACTCGAGGATTATAGGCCGAAGAGTATCTCCAGTCTATGTTGTGCTGTTGTGCGAAGCGGCTGATCTTGTGGCTTCTGTAGGCTGGCCTGTTATCGGAGATGATCCGTCGTGGAGTACCGAACCGATAAATGACGTGCGTCTTGAAGAAATGGAGTATATTCTTGGTCTTCACTTCCCTCAGCGGTACTGCTTCTGCCCATTTAGAGAAGTAATCAGTTGTCACCAAAATGAATCGATGTCCTCTAGATGATACTGGTTCGATGGGGCCGATTATGTCAGTTCCCCACATTTCGAACGGCCAGCTAGCCACCGTTGGATGTAGTGGATTTGGATGCTGATGGATAAAGTCCCCCTGGATCTGGCACGAGTGGCATTGCTTCGCGTATTCGAGGCAGTCCTGAATCATCGAGGGCCAATAGTAGCCCATCCTTTTAATCTTCATCTTCAGGCCTGCTTGGTGAGAACCGCAGAGTCCGTCGTGAACTTCTTGGACAACTCTTTTTGCTGCTTCAGGTCCCAGGCATCTTAACCACAGAGAATCAAATGACCTCTTGTACAGAGTGTCATTGACGAAGGCAAAAGATAAGGCTCGCTTCATGAGCTGATGTTTTGAGGACGCGTCTTCAGGTGTTCGACGAGATTTGAAGTAGTCTGCAAAGACTTCTCTCCAATCCTCGACCTTATCTTGGTCTTTTGCCTGTAGAGCCATTTGCTCAGTCGCTCCCTTTTCCTCGGACAACTCCGGAGATATTTCTGCCGGTGCAAGAACCCGATGGTTTTGTACCACGATTCTTAGGTCATCGAGGTTCTCATCGGCCAATTCTTTAGCAAGCTTGGCTAATGCATCCGCTTTGCTATTTTCCGCACGCGGTATGCTTTCCATGGTGTAGGAAGGTATTTGGGTCAGCAGTTGCTGTACCCTCTCACCATACTTTACCAGTTCTGGTTTGCACGTTTGGTAGTCGCCGTTTATTTGACTAACGACCAGTTGGGAGTCTCCGTATATGAGGAGGTTCTCAATCCCCATGTCGATGGCAATCTCGAGACCTGCTATCAAAGCTTCATACTCGGCTTCATTGTTTGTCCTTGGCTCTGTTAAGGAGAAGTCAAAGCGCCTTATCCCTCCTTGTGGAGTTACGAAGATGAGGCCTACCCCTGATTTGATTATGGGGGTGTTTTGTTTGCACTTCTTCATCGAAGATGCTCCATCGAAGTAAAGTTCCCACTGGGTATCACTCCCGTCGATCGTGTCAAATGCATGTTCGTCTGGCAGTTCGCAATTCAAGGGAGAATTGGCAGGTATCGGATGCTCGGCGAGGAAGTCGGCGATGGCCTGGCCTTTCACTGCCTTAAAAGGCTGATAGGTTATTGAGAACTCCATCAAGAGCAGGGCCAATTTAGCGAGTCGCCCCGTCAATATGGCCTTTGACATCAAATACTTGAGAGGATCCACCTTCGATATGAGACGGACTTCATGCGCCAATGCATAGTGCCTGAGCTTTGTTATCGCGAAGATTAATGCCAGGCAGTGTTTTTCGATGGGAGAGTAATTGCTTTCTGCCCCCAGGAGAACTCGACTCAAATAGTAGAGGGCTCTCTCTCCTTCCCTTGGTCGTTCTCTTATGCCCACAGTTCGCCTAAAGAACCTTCGAGGGTTGTCGTATACAGGACGAGAGGCTTTCCCTTGACCAGAGCAGCCAGCACTGGCGGATTTTGCAGATACTGCTTGATTTCGTCTAGTGCTCCTTGGCATTTGTGATCCCAAACGAAAAGGATCCCTTTCTTCATTAGGTGACTATAAGGACGGCACTTGCCTGAGAGATTGGCTATAAATTGCCGGATATATGCGAGCTTTCCTTGGAGAGACCGCAGCTACTTGAGAGTCCTTGGCGGAGGCATTTCCATGATCGCCTTGATCTTCGACGGATCTATCTCGATGCCTCGGTGTCGGACGATGAATCCTAAGAATTTGCCCGAGGAAACTTCGAACGCGCATTTGAGAGGGTTCATCTTCAAGTTGTATTGCCGGAGGCGTTGAAACACGATCTTCAGATGCTCTAAATGTTCCTCGTATGATTTGCTTTTAACCACGAGGTCGTCAATATAGCATTCGACAATTTCATGTATGAGGTCGTCGAAGATCTTCGTCATGGCCCTCTGATAGGAGGCATCACCTTGTAGCAGAATATACCCAGAGGGGTCCGGAAAGCGGTGTGCTTCTGGTCCTCTGGATGCATCTTTATCTGATTGTATCCTGATGACCCGTCCATGAAAGAGAAGACTTCATGAGTGGATGTGTAATCTATCATCAGCTCAGTGACTTGTACTGGAAAGTCGTCCTTTAGGCAAGCTTTGTTAAGATCCCGAAAGTCCACGCATATGCGCACTGTCCCATTTTTCTTCATCACCGGGACGATGTTGGCTATCTAATCAGGATACTGAACCTCTTGGATGAAGCCAGAGTCGATTAGCTTCTTGACCTCGGCATTGATGCTCATCTCAAGCTCGAGCCGCATTTTTCCCGGTGCTTGTTTGATTGGCTTGGCGTCCGGAGATATTGCCAATTTATGGACAGCAATTTCTGGATCTAATCTTGGCATCTCAGAATAGTTCCATGCGAAACAATCTTTATGCTGCATAAGCACGTCTTTTAGCATAGCCACCTTTTCTTCAGACAGCAACTCACTGACGGATGTCGGTCGCGGGTCACTTGCCGTTCCCAAATCAATTTTCTTGAGGTTATCTGCAGTGGTATGTATTCCATCTTCTAGCTCTTTTGGCGCCGGTGGAAACTCTGAGATCACCTCATCATCATCGTTTTCGAAGCACCAGGGGAGGTCATCCCTATCCTCAGGCCCTTCTTTTGATAGTGTTATCATATGACAGGTACGAGCTCGCTTCCAAGACCGATGTTGATCTGGTTCTACTCTCGCTGTATGCGTGGCTTTTGGTTCATGCTTCTGCGGCGGATTTACCCTCCAACTGCTAGACAGAGCGAACCTGCCTTGTTGATATTGGTCTTCGACCAAGTTCTTGAAGGTGAAGCAGTCTTCGAGAGGATATCCTATTGCTCGGTGATAAAAGCAATAGTCTGGGTGAGAGACCTCTTTGGCTTGCTCGGGGTGTTTGGACTCCGGAAGTGTAATCATCTGATGTTTTATGGCAAGGTCAAGTATCTTCCGTGTTTTGCTCTGGGGAAAAGAGTATGCTCGACCCATCTTCTTTATAAGAGACGAATCCGGATTGCTCGATTCCCGACCGCGTGGCTTCTTGGTCCCGCTTTGTTGCTGTCGAACGCCTTTCCCGCTCTTTGATTTACTTTTGCCTCTGCATCGGGCCTTTTGTATGACGGGTTGATAGGGAAGAGCATTGTCATTCTCCGTGACCTGCTGAAGGAGGCGCTGCGTCCTGGCTTTCTCATAAATGGCCATTTCGCGGTTATGGTCATCCCGGATCATTTGACCCGTTTCCCTGATAAGCTTGTCCATTCGTTCTTCGAACGACGGACTCAGCATTTTGATGGTAGGATCTTGTTTTGGTTCAGGGTCAGTGTTTTCTAACAGGGCGTCCTCTTCTTCATCGAAGTCATATATGACGTAGCTACCATAGACTCGTTCCCGTTTCTTGGATTGAACATATCCAAGCCCGACCGTTTCCATTCTCCTGTTGGGCAATTTGCGTTGAGTTCCGGGGACAACTTCGATGATATAAGCAGTAGCTAGGATGCGTTTGTGCTTCACCAAGAATGTTTCCTTCGGAAGGCAGCAGCTTCATTCCCATTGATATGGCTTTGGCTATCCTCTTCCTCGTCTTGAACCTGTCTTTATTCGCAATGGAGGTATTTTGATCTGGCGGGGTATTTCAGCCCTTTCGTCCAGTCGCCGACGTTTGGCCTTTTAAAATATGGCCATCTCACGCCCCCGATCAGCTTTGCTTTTAAGAAGAGCTATGTTTAGGAATGCATCAATTATTTCATCTGATGGCCACAGGAGTTCTGGCTCAGAGCCTGCTCCCAGTTTCTTTGTGCATGGAGCCTCTTCCTTATCTAGCGATGAATGAGAGACCACATGGCAACTTGCCACGTAATCTTCAGATTTATCCGATGAGTCTTCTCCATCATTTCCGTTCTCAAGGATGTGACTGAGAAATTCTTGGAGTGTGATTGGAGTCCGCGCCTTCTGGTTATACTCTTCCAGCGCGTCAATCTGCTTTTGCAGGTCTGTGCACTTGTCGCCAGGCTTCATGGGCTTCTTGGATTTCTTCTTCTTTTTCGAAGATTTCGACGGCTGAGTGTGAACACTTTGGCTATCACCACCAATCTTTAGAGTTGGGCATGGCTTCAGCATCCCTTCGATGATCTTGGGTTCCAGCGGGTTCTTCCACCTGATCGCCGGGCATGTTTGGAGCTCATTCAGCATTCTTTTGGTTTTCGCTGAAAGAACGACCTTCCATGGAGCTTCCTCAACAAAAGAGCACGATGCCCCCGGTGTGTCCGTCTTCTTAGGAGTGTACGGTTGTGGTGGGTTTACTTTCCACTTCTCAGACAGCGCAAACTTGCCTTGTTGGTACTGGTCCACGATCCACCCCTTAAAGACGAAGCAATCTTCAATTGGATGGCATACCATTTGGTGGTAAGGGCAATAATTGGGATTATTCGCTTCGCCGGGTTGCAATGGTCGCCTTGGATTCGGCAGATTGATAAGCCTATTGCGCATCGCCAGCTCGAATAGTCTCTTCGTTTTGTCCCGTGGGAACGAGTAAGGACGCTTCATTTTCTCATTGTAGTATCGCCGCCTCTCTTCCAGTTGATCCGCTATTTTTGGGCGCACTAGGCTGCTGTTGAGTATTCGCAACGAAGGTCGCTTTCCCTTTACCCTTTTCGTTCTGCAGCTCAGGCTTCGGAGGAGACGGTTTATGACCTATCTGGTCCATTTAGGCCAGCTTGTCGATTAAAGCTTGGAACGTGGTCGGTTTGAAGAACATCATGAATTGTGAAATAGTTGCATGAGGGTCTAGGGTGCTTACAAACATGCCCACCGCCGGTGCTTCCTTGATGCGTTTTTCGCACTTTGACCACAGATTTCGCCATCGGATTGCGTATTGAACCTAAGTTTTGCCCGGCTTCACCCTTGCACTAATCAACGCTGTTATTGGGGTGCGCTCACTAGCACTTGCAAATCGCTTGGTCAAAAACAACTCCATTTCTGCGAAAGTCTTGACGGAGTCATTTGGAAATTCGGAGTACCACTCAAATGCCGTTTCCGACAAGCTGCCGACGAATTGGCGGTGGAAAAGCTTGTCATCACCACCGGTATTGCCACAAAGAGCCCTGAACTGAACGACATGTTGATGGGGATTGCATGTCCCTTTATATACATGAAACTTGGGGATCGTGTAGCCCTGCAGGTACTTTATCTGATCATACCAGCCTGGATACGGTCGCCCAGTTTTGACGACTTGGCCGGCCGCTTCATTTGCCTGGTGAACTCGTATTTGCTGAGCAATATAGTCATCCAGAGCGGCCTTGGAGATAGTTTCCTCTTTGGCTGCAAAAAAGAGCCGGAGGAGGATTCGATGTCTCTCCTCTATCGTCTTCAATAATGACCGGAGGGTCTTCAGCTGGGGGATCCGGCTGTAACATCATCCCGACCATGTCCTGGAAGAGAAGCGCCATTCGTTTTATGTTGGCAGCTTGTTCTGCAGCTTCTCTGTCCTTCTTTTCGAGGACTCTGCGTAGGAAGTCAGCATCGGTTTCTTGCTCATGATGCTGCTCCGATGACGCCTCCGGGCTTTCTTTTGGTCTGGTGAGTGCAGCCATTGCAGTCAGCATCTCCTGAAGCTTCTGTTGTTGTTGTTTCTGGGCCCTTATTATTGATCAGGTAAGCGGTCGATGGCCTGTCGAAGTGCGGCTTTCTTCTTTTCCAGAAGCCATGTAAACAGTGTGTACCATCATGCCCCCAGACTTAGGGCGTTTGGGCTCAGCGTCT
This sequence comes from Agapanthus africanus, assembly GCA_030015575.1. NCBI lineage: Eukaryota > Viridiplantae > Streptophyta > Magnoliopsida > Asparagales > Amaryllidaceae > Agapanthus > Agapanthus africanus. The sequence goes on along the minus strand of CM057348.1, from coordinate 494,343,207 downwards.
TTACTATTTGTCGCAGTCACATGGGCTTTCTTTGGCTTCCTCCCCTTTTGAGCAGTTGAAGTCGAAGGGGGCGTCGCAGCGGGCACCCAGACAGCTGTTGCCTTTTGTGGCTTAGCAAGACGGTTCTCTTCTTGTTGAACCTTCATCCTTTTCTGTCGGCGAGGGTAATCTTGATCAATTACTGAGTCCCGAACCTGCCGCCAGACTTTGTAAATTTTGGAGGACAGCCGCTGAGGGGACTGTTCTAGCTTTGCTTTCGCAACATTCTCCACGGATGGAGGAGATCTTTTCAGTACGGCAGTAGGAGAGTTCCTGCGCACCTTGTTTAGCAACTCGAAGCTGTTCCTGGTTGGAATGGAAGCATTGACTTCCACCGTTGGGGCTGGTGGAGTTAGCCCAGAGGGAGAGTTGCCCCCAGCCTTTCTTACTCGGCGCCAGTTGCGACGTCGAGCGTGTCGAGCTGTCGGGATTGTTTCAGCTTGAGGGGTGACTTCGTCTTGCCCCCTGTTTTGGAGAAAGGTTGTCGCTGGCGTCATCCTCTTGAAGACTGAGGTCCGTTGAGTAACAGGATTTAATCTGTTAAAGACAGACTTTGGAGAAGGAGCCGGAGTGGTTAATTTTGTAAAGACCGACCCTTTGGCAGGAGAAGCCGGCTTAACGACTTCAGGAGCAGGGATGGCTATCCTCTTCGGAACAACCTTTCCTGGGATCGTAGGCTTCATCATGGGCCCACCGGAACTTTGGCCCAATCTGGGGAAGACTGAAGTGCTGGAGCTGGACAACTTGTTGAGGGGGACCGCAGTAGTTGTAAGCCGATCAAAGACCGACTTCTTGGGAGCTTCTGGTGTTGGTACAGGAGTGCTGAAGCTCATTAGTGGGAGCATAGTCCCGAAAAACAATCCGGTGGTGGCCTGAGTCACCTTGTCCACTGACATCGTGAACAGAGAAGCCGCTTGGGGCCCGTAAGCTATGCCTCCAGATGAGGCGGAACGTAGGTTGCAGTTGCAGTTAGAACACTTTGTGCAAGTTGATGCCATTGATTCTTCGCTTTCTGCACCAAGCAAGACGCCAAATCTCAGTACCTCGAACCCAAAGGCAACCATTAGCAAACCACGATTCGTTCGCGAACACGACACACGAAGTGTGGAGTGGAAAGAGAAAAAGGTCCCACCGGGCGTGCCAGAATCTGTTCCCCGCTGAATCACGGAGACGAGACCGCGAAGGTTCGTCTTGCCTGAAATTCGGGGCAGATGCTAATTGGTGCTATCCGTCTACCTCTCCGAAGATGCCAAGTTGATTTATGGCACCATGTATTGAAGGTTTAAACGGATGCGTCCGATGTAGTAGACTTTGTCAGATTCCCCCTCGATTGAGGGGTTTTTGATTGTGGGGACACTCTTCCCTGCAGGTGCAAGCCCCTGGAGTTAATTACGCTACCGCATCGCGGTAACAACTTTCTCCTTCTCCATATGGTCGCTTCGTGTCGTGGGTGTTTGTTTTTTGTTTGGTTGCCCATGGATTGTATACGGAGACTAATTTATGTTGTCGCCCGTAGGGCGTGGACTAGTCCAAATCCGTATCTTTCTTAGATTTGGGTTTGGGGGGTTGGGTTTAAGGATACGTTAGCCTCATTCGAGACTAAGATCAACTTAAACATTTGTTAAGGATACGTTAGTCTCATTTTAGACTAAGATCGACTTAACGGGATCGTTTAGATCCAACAAGAGAGCAATTGGGCTCTATTGTTTAGTTTAGAGACATTGCGGTCCATTAGTTTAAGGACATTACGGTCCATTCTTAGTTTAAGGACATCTCGGTCCATTATTAGTTTAAAGATATCGCGGTCGAGGTTAAGGACATCATAGTCCATGGGTTTAAGGACTCCACAGTCCAATGTTAGTTTAAAGACATTACGGTCGAGGTTAAGGACATCATAGTCCATGGGTTTAAGGACCCCACAGTCCGGTGTTAGTTTAAAGAAATCACGGTCGAGGTTAAGGACATCATAGTCCATGGGTTTAAGGACCCCATAGTCCAATGTTAGTTTAAAGACATCACGGTCGAGGTTAAGGACATCATAGTCCATGGGTTTAAGGACCCCACAGTCCAGTGTTAGTTTAAAGACATCACGGTCGAGGTTAAGGACATCATAGTCCATGGGTTTAAGGACCCCACAGTCCAATGTTAGTTTAAAGACATCACGGTCGAGGTTAAGGACATCATAGTCTATGGGTTTGAGGACCCCACAGTCCGTAGTTTAGAGACGTCATAGTCTGTGAAATGTGTGGTTGTCGGGACCCGTCACCTCTTTGAAGACGTTGAGGAATTACAACGACAAATATCAAAGGAGTGAAGAGATGTACCCTTGAACCAAGGTGGATTAAGTGATTTGTAGTCCAATTTGGAACTAAGATTAATTAATTATATTATGAGCACAATGGCTCAGTTAAGTCTGAATTGAGGACTTATGGCAAACTTGGGCTAAGTCCAATTAGATTTAAAATGTTGGCCCTTTGTTGGCCTATTAGACATTTGTCTGGATTCAAGCCCACATTATTTAGCAATACTAAACAAGAGTTTGAGGGCTCTGGTGATATTTCTATCTTTGACTGAGCATTGAACATTATAGCTCTGAATTTTACTCAATTTTGAGATTCAGTTGAAGGGGAGGCTTTGCCTCTAGAAAATTAGCCGATTTGGTTAAAAGTAGTGTTGAACACTAGAGAACAGCAGTGTTAAACACTGGAAATAAAGCTCTCAAATTAGTGTTAAACACTAGAAGAAAAGGGGTCACGTGAGGGCGCCCAAAGGTGGGGCCAGATCTCCCCACTTTGTTCTGCAAATAAGTGTTAAACACTTTTTATTTTTATTTTTGAGCATCACGTGTTGGCACGTGATGGATATCTGTGCGCTGATCACTAAAGGGGTCACGTGGTAACACATGAGAGCGCCCAAAGCTTAGATTTCCTTTGCTTTTCTTTCTGTGTTTTAGAGGTCACGTGGGAGCACGTGAGGCGTTGCCTCAGAGCTTTTTCCTTTTCATTTTTGGGGATCTTTTCAGGGGTCGCGTAGGGACACGTGACCTTACTTCTTTGCATGCATGGAGATCTTTTATGTCTCTTTATTTTATTTTAAGAATTAAATTCTCTGTAGGGTTAAACCCTAATCATGATTTAGAGGAATTAAATTCCTACGTATGTGGAAGAATTAAATTCTTATATAGGGTGAAACCCTAATTTCTTTTTTAGAGGAATTAAATGCCCATATATGTAAAAGAATTAAATTCTTGTATAGGGTGAAACCCTAATTTCATTAAGTTCTTGTGAATTTGAGAGAATTAAATTCTCAATTAGAGTTAAACCCAAGTCTCATCTTGAAGGAATTAAATTCCTGTAAATTGGGAGAATTAAATTCTCATATAGGGTTAAACCCTAATTTTGTTTGTTTGGAAGGAATTAAATTCCTATAATTTTAGGAGAATTAAATTCTCATATAGGGTTAAACCCTAGCTTCATATCTTGGAGGAATTAAATTCCTGTAATTTTAGGAGAATTAAATTCTCTGAACTCAATTCTCCCCCTAAGTCTTGGATCTGCATGGCAAAATCTCAACCCGATGAGAATTAAATTCTCAACCTATGGGGAGATTTGCTTCTGCAGATCTTCAACCAGAGAAACAACTAAGTTCTTTTTGCAGAAGAGTTAAACTCTTAGATTTTGAGAATTAAATTATCTTTTGAAGTTTGATCTTTTTCCCTTTTCTCACCTAGGGTTTCTTTCTTGAGAATTGAATTCTCCTCTCTTTTCTCTCTGTTATTGTTTTTTTCTTCAGAAAATCTATATCCTTTCTCTTCTCTTCTTGGCTCCTATTTATAGGAGGAGGAAAAGAATCAATTTGTTTAGTAAATGTCTCATTGAAAGATTTTGTTTGTTTTCATAATCAATATGATCCTTTAGATCACTCAGTGAATTTTATTCACCATTGGATTTTAAATCCAAAGGATATTCTGTTTGTTATTTTTGGTAAGATTTAGGGAAATCTTTCCTTGTCTAAGATTTTTCCATAAATTGGTGATTTTCATCACCTTTGGATTTTTAATCCAACGGTTCCCCCGTAATCCTTTTTCGTTTGGAAAGATTTAGAGAAGTTAGAATTTAATTCTATTAAACTATAAGGCTTTAAAAGCCTGTCACGTGCTGGTACGTGACCCTGGTCACGTGTGAGCACATGACCCCCAATTGGGTCATTTTCTCAGCCGCTTATTTATGCTTCTGCTTTAACTATCACGTGTCAACATGTGACCATTGGTCACGTGTGAGCACGTGATACCTCATTAAGGTAATTCCTGATTTTTAATTAGGGAACTGCCCGTTAATATGGCTTTTGACATCAAATACTTGAGAGGATCCACTTTTGATATGAGATGGACCTCATGCGCCAACGCGTAGTGTCTGAGCTTCGTTACCGTGAAGATCAACGCTAGGCAGTGTTTTTCAATGGGGGAGTAGTTGCTTTCTGCCCCCAGGAGAACTCGACTCAGATAATAGAGAGCTCTTTTTTTCCCTTGATCGTTCTCTTGTGCCCACAGCGCGCCTAAAGAACCTTCGAGGGCTGTTGTGTACAGAACGAAAGGTTTTCCTTTAACGGGAGCGGCCAGTACCGGCAAATTCTGCAGGTATTGCTTGATTTCATCCAATGCGCTTTGGCATTTGTGATCCCAGATGAACGGAGTTCCCTTCCTCATTAAATGACTGTAGGGGCGGCACTTGCCGGAGAGATTGGCTATGAATCGCCGGATATATGCGAGCTTTCCTTGGAGAGATCGCAGCTGCTTGAGAGTCTTTGGCGGGGGCATTTCCATGATCGTCTTGATCTTCGACGGGTCTATCTCGATGCCTCGATGTCGTACGATGAATCCTAGGAATTTGCCCGAGGAAACTCCGAACGCGAATTTGAGAGGGTTCATCTTCAAGTTGTATTGCCGAAGGCATTGAAATACGGTCTTCAGATGCTCTAGATGTTCCTCGTATGATTTGCTTTTAACTACGAGGTCATCGATATAACATTCGACGATTTCATATATGAGGTCATCTAAAATCTTCATCATGGCCCTCTGATAGGTGGCACCGGCGTTCTTTAGACCGAAAGGCACCACCTTGTAGCAAAATATGCCCAAAGGGGCCCGAAAAGCAGTATGCTTCTGGTCCTCAGGATGCATCTTTATCTGATTGTATCCTGATGAGCCGTCCATGAAGGAGAAAACTTCGTGAGTGGATATGTTATCTATCATCAGCTCAGTGACTGGTATTAGAAAGTCGTCTTTTGGACAAGCTTTGTTGAGATCCCGGAAGTCCACACATATGCGCACTGTCCCATTTTTCTTCATCACCGGGACAATGTTGGCGATCCAATCAGGATATTGAACCTCTTGGATAAAACCGGAGTCGATTAGTTTCTTGACCTCGGCATTGATGCTCATCTCAAGCTCAAGCAGCATTCTTCTTGGTGCTTGTTTGATCAGCTTGACGTCTGGAGATATTGCCAATTTGTGTACAGCAATCTCTGGATCTAGTCCTGGCATCTCGGAATAGTTCCATGCGAAGCAATCTCTATGCTGCATAAGCACATCCTTTAGCGCAGCCACCCTTTCTTCAGACAACAGCTCACTGACGAATGTCGGTCGTGGGTCACTTGCCGTCCCCAAATCAATTTTCTTGAGGTTATCTGCAGTAGTATGTATCCCATCTTCTAGCTCTTTCAGTGTCGGTGGAAATTCTGAGATCACCTCGCCATCATCGTTTTCGAAGCACCAGAGGAGGTCATCCGTATTCTCGGGCTCTTCTTTTGACAGCGTTATCGCGTGACAGGTACGAGATCGTTTCCAAGATCGATGTTGATCTTTTTCTACTTTCGCTATACGCGTCGCTTTCGGTTCATGCTTCTGTGGTGGGCTTACCTTCCAGCTGCTGGATAGAGCGAACATGCCTTGTTGATATTGGTCTTCAACCCAGTTCTTAAAGGTGAAGCAGTCTTTGAGAGGATGTCCTATTGCTCGGTGATAGGAGTAATAGTCTGGGTGGGAGATCTCATTTGCTTGCTCGGGGTGTTTGGATTCTGGGAGTGTCATCGTCTGATGCTTTATAATGAGATCGAATATCTTCCTTGTCTTGTCTTGGGGAAAAGAATATTCCCGACCCATCTTCTTTATAAGGGACGGATTCCGGCTGCTCGACTCTTGCTCGTGTGGCTTCTCAGACCCGCTTGGCTACTGTTGAACTCCTTTCCCGCTCTTTGATTTATTTTTGCCTCTGCGTCGGGACTTTTGTATGATGGGTTGATAAGGAAGAGCATTGTCATTCTCCGCGGCCTGCTGAAAGAGGCGCTGCGTCTTGGCTTTCTCGTAAATGGTAATTTCACGGTTATGGTCATCCCGGACCTTTTGACCCGCTTCCCTTATGAGCTTGTCCATTCGTTCTTCAAACGACGGACTCGGCATTTTGATGGTAGGATCTCGTTTTGGTTCAGGGTCAGCGTTTTCTAACAGGGCGTCTCCTTCTTCATCGAAGTCATGTATGATGTAGCTACCATGGACTCGTTCCCGTTTCATGGATCGGACATATCCAAGCCCGACCGTTTCTATTCTCCCGTTGGGCAACTTTCGCTGAGTTCCGGGGACGTCCCAAATCCTATTGTAGAATCGAGCTTGTCGAGTAGTCTGTCTGAAGGGTACCCCTTGGCGCTTCAATAGCCTTTTCAAGCCTTCCGTGTAATATCTAGGCAGACGGATAGGCTGGAGCCTGTCGAGCGTAGAATCGGCGTCATGCCAGATTTCTTTCTCCACTTTGGTTTCCCCAGATCGGTAGAATAGGATCGCCTCTTCACCCTTTCTCCTGGGAGGGACGAAAAATGTCTGCATTTCTTGCACACTATAAGTTTCAAGTGCATCGAGATCTTTGTAATGTTCTTGTGGAACCATGGTAATTTGCAAACTCTGATTATCGCCAGCGAAGGCTTGTATTGACGGCCGAGCGGAAAATATAGTGTTGAGCTCATCTTCCGAGTCGCTGCCGAAGACCAACATAGGGTGGACGGTCCCGGGTTGTTGCGTTGGGGCGGCCTTGAATAAACTATCTCTTCTTCCTCCTCGGTATCACTCCCGAAGACCGGAATAGTGGCGATAGCTTTGTTCTTCGGTTTGTGACATCTTTCCGTATCCTCAAAATCTGGTAAGAAGTATTTTGCATCTTCGTATTCTCGGACTTCATTTACGGAGAATGGATTCAGCTCTCCTGTTACGGTATACTCGAGTCCATCCTTGAAATATTTCATACACTGGTGTTGTGTAGAGGGGATGATGTTGTATTCGTATAACCAAGGCCGGCCAAGCAAAGCGTTGTAGCAGGTCTTAGCGTCAATGACGTGGAATTTAATGTCAGTGACTAGCAGCCCAAATTTCACGACCCGAAATAGCACGTGACTAGCCCTTGAATCATATGAAGTCTATAGAACCCCATCTAATCCAAGTAAGCCAAAAGCCCAGAAATCTAAAACCATTTTAAGGAGTAAATAAAGAAAACTAGTTTTTAAGAAGTAAAGAAAACATGTTTTAAAAGCAAGGTTTTTAAATAAGTAAGCCCAATATGCATTTTTCTCTAATCTTTTCTAAAAATTTCGGCAGAGTTTCCTTTGTAAATACTGACCCCGAACGGGGTACAATATGAATAATATATATACAATGATAAAAGGCATCCCCAAGCGGGAGCTAGCTCTTCGTCAATCGACGGTCACAACCACGCAAGCAGTATAATATACAACGCCGAAGGGCGAGAATCAAAACTCAAAGGAAAACTCAAAATCAACATGAAAACCATAATACTACAACGCGCGACTCTAAGGTTGAAATAATACATAACTGGTTTTCTAAGTCTAAAACAATATACAAGTTTAGTTGATGGAATTTCTAGATACAACTGAATAATACATATACAATGGTGGTTCTGATGCAAAAGAAACCACCTACCAAAGCAAATCACCCGTAAGGAAAGCAGTGTGCCAGAAAAGCTGCAATGGAACCTGTACGGCAAAACCTGTAAGAACTGTGGCACAACGGGGATGAGTTGCCAACTAGTGAATAGAAAACATCACAGAGCAGAAATCGTATGTATGACACAATCCTAGGTCAATACGATCAGATATATATATAAACCTCAAATGAATAAGTCTGAAGCATGATAAAGTGGCAATGTAACATCTATACATGAGTGTAGTGCCAAGTGCTCATGCCAGTGCCTCAGGTAATAACATATCATCAATATGAGGTATGATCAATGCCGACTATATGTATGTGGATATCGTCCACGTGTCACCCAATGACAAAAATATCATGCATGTAAATATCATAAAGCATATGCATGGAAGTATGAGGATGTAAATCAACATGTGTCGCTCGCGACATATCAAATCATGGAACCTGAGTGTCAAGCATCGGCACTCGAAAACATCATGAAACCTGTGTCTTGAATCTGCACGTAAATCCTCATATATCGGGCTCCGTCAGTCCGGATCGGCCCATATCATCTCTCGACTCCGGTCGGTATCCTCCGGATATCCGCCGAGCCCAAATAATATCACCAGTAGGTAGTAGTCCCTCTACCAGGCTCACCGTCTGTATACACAGCATCCCTTTCTTGTCCCGGGGTACCATACCGGGCCCCACCATGTACCCGCACACGGCTCACGACTCCTCCTCGCATGGGGTATATATGTACATCAGAACCGATAAAACTCATGGTGGGCGCACTGAAATATCATATCAATGGTACCGGGTTTTTAAAACAATACATACTCTCTTTTGAAATACCCACGGTTCCCAAATCCAGAAATATCATGGAAACAACATATCTCAATACGTATAATCATAAAGCATGATGTATGCGACATATAAAAGAAATGTTAGCATAACAGTATATCATGCAACATGGAATAGTAATATGCACATATTGAGGGAAACCGCTCTTTTAAAATGAATATAGTTTTAAAATATATCTTGCGGTTCCCAAAATCTTAAATCAAGACAGAATCGTCTATGTATGTGCAAATACATATGTATGCAAGTATGGGTGTACAATAGGTATGTACACAAGTATGAGTGTACAATATGTATGTACACAAGTATGAGTGTACAATATGTATGTACACAAGTATGCCCTGCAAGGGGTCATATCCTGAATGCAACAGTCCTACAGTGTAGTGACATGGCAATTATCGATGATGAAGTGTATGAGCCGGCAAGCAGGTGTACGTGGAACATATGCATCATCGATAATGGTGCTGGTGTCCTAACAGCATAGTTTTAATATAACAATAAATATATTTCAACATGCAATGCGATGCGAAAAGCAAGTATATGTGGCAAATGAATAATAAACACAACAGTGCAGTATCTACATCAATGTATCTATGCCATACTGTTTTGCGATTTGAAAGAAGGCGAATCGAGGTTTTTAGGAAAATAAGGGCTACGGTGTTTTTAAGAAAAGGTGCGTCTTTTGAAAATATCTGTAGAATCTCTTTGCCTGTCTTTAAAATACTCCCGATTCGTTAGTTTTTGAAATAGGTATGACATCGGCCTAGCCTAACATCTACTAGCAAAACTACAGTTCTAACTAACAAGTCAATCGGGAAGGGTATGGAAACCACCTAAATATGAGTCGATATATATAAATATATATATATAAGTATAATAGTCGGTGATCCTGCCTCAAAGGTACCGCGTACGATACAAGATCATATGACATCCTCAAGTCATGAGTGCGGATCTATCAACAATATAAAGCTCGTACGGTAAATCATCGCACGACATCCCAAAAGCTGGGTACGGGTCAATATCACATTCATCTCATCAATTATCTGGTATCCTTATCATCATATCTCATGATCAGGGGTACTGATCTAAGTCTAGTACAAATCGATACCATCTATATAAATATAAATACGTGTGTGAAACACACGTCCAAAGGCCCGCTAAAATCTCATGTCGTATCCCAAATACGAATCACATCATATCACCGATCTCATGGCACTATACCCAATCTCATCGACTCATCTCCAAATATCATCCACTATCCTCATCATCCATGTATATGTATAGCAAATAAGCATGTGTGTGCGTGTGGGTGTAAACCTATTCTAGGGTTCGTATCTAGGAAACTATACTAGTTTATATCTAAACCCTATTATATCCATAGCACACCTAATCACATCTGAATATCCAAGTCACACATAACGCTATCATACATATATATAATTTATATCTAGCATACTAAGCATCGAACTGCGGGGGTGCTATACGCCATCCACCCGACTTCCCCCGTAGATATAATCTACTCATCTTGATCTTGCTTTTCGATGTCAATGTCGCCACCATCTTCTTCATCGTCTCGGATCACCGTAGGGGTACCTACATGTCACACATATCACATCACATTAAAACTAAATCAAAACCAAAATGACACACGAAAACCAAAACGATACGCTTAAAAGCCTATAGGTTAGAACCTACGGTTAGCTCTCGCAAACCAACCCGATATCACTCGAGATAGACGTACAAACGTCACATGATCGAGATAAAGCACAAATACTAAAATCCAGAAATCGAAATACGGAAAACCATAACTCAAATCCAAGCAGCAACTAGAGAAAGTGGTCCAAGATTTTGACTCAGGCTAAAACAAGGCAAACAAACATCTCTGGGTGATGTATAGGGTGTAATTAACCTACAGAAGCAACCTGGGCATCTAACTCAACAGGGGGGCTGGCCACAGGAGCCAAAAATCTAGCCAGGCTGGTTTGATTAGGTAGTTAGGGTCTCTTTTGCAGAGGGTGGTCTCCTGGTGGTCTAACTAAGCCCCTAGTATTGTTTATTTGTCTCAGAACTTCCCCGGATCATTCCAGATTTCTCTGCACGCCAAAAACACTCACAAACCGACATATACTGTTCTGTTTTGGGTTCCAGGTTTTGTATTGTGTTGGATCTGGGTTCATAGCACCATGGGGGGTTTAAGGGTCACCACTAAGGCTTAGTTACACTAACCCAACTCAATTTGACCCTAACCCTCTCTAGGGTTTTCCAAAGTCCACTAAACTTCGCCAAAACGACATTAAACTTGAAAAGCGGCCTAAACAACCTAAACACTACACTATTAGTGAAAGGATATACCTCGCTTAGCACCCATGAATCTTCTACAGCGCCAAAATGAAGACTTTCTTGGTCCATTAAGTAGCTAGAGGGCTTGTGCACCTTTTTTGTGAAATGGGTGTGATGTTTTGGAGTGTTTTTCATGAAGTTATGTGGCTTGAAGATGGAGGAGGAGGGGGGTGCAGCAGCAGCAGTAGCAAAGGAAGAGAGGGGAAAGAAATGAGAGGAAGAAATGATGGGGGATGGCTCATAACAAGGGTTGACCCCTCACCCACTTTTTCTCTCTCTCTCTAATCATACCTCCATATAATACTCTTGTCTTTTCTTTTCTATTTCCTTTAACTTAAAAACAACAACCATGGTAAAAGAACATGAAGTCAAGCCATGGAAATAAATGTAACAAGTGTAAAAATGATACGGTGCAATGTTTTGCACAAATACGCTTAAAACGCGATTAGCGATTTTTAATCGCGATTAGCACTAAATTAGCATATAATTAATCATAAAAACTTAAAATTTGCATAATTCACATAAAACACCCTCTTTTAAGTAATTTCTATAATTTTCCAAATTTTTTCCTATTTATCGGTATTTTATTATACCGCCCTATTAAAATATTCAATATTTTATTATTAAATTATAAAAACTTCCAAAAATAATATTTTATTTTTTTGAAATGTTACAATCTTCCCCTCTTAAAGAAATTCGGTCCCCGAATTTAAATTTAAACCTACAAATTCTAAAACATTTCCATAAAAGTCTAAGCCGTCGGGGCTCCGAAATCATCAATACATAAACGTATCATAGCGCAAGGCATGCGCATGAACAATGAGCAGATAACTCAAAATCAAATCTCCGTCAAGCATCCCGCAATCATCGGAGTCATGGTAAAGACACAACTGTCAAATCCAAAATAAAACCAATATGATATAGATCAGAACTATACATGTAGACCTCAAATCTATACATGTAAATTTCTAAAAGAAATGCTTGCCAAACCTTTTTAAATCGCTGTGCGATGCATATATCACTGCACAGTGGCAGACGTCTACTATAAGAAAATAACCATATATGTATATATCTTTGGTTTAATATGTACGTTCCGCCATTTTGAAAACAATTTAGAAGAGTTTCCTTGTTTTAAACGTTTCGTGTCATATCAGACACATTGGTAAATACTGAGACTATAGCTCGCTTTTTTTTGGAAATCTCTTTAATAACTATCGATGCATGCAAAATATATCCAGGTACTGTCCTCTGACTAGTCCTGTTCAGTACGAAAGCAAATAACAATATCATAAAAACGTACTGGTCCATAAGGAATAAATCCCAAAATGTATATAAGAATACCCTGTGCGTCTGGTGCGCACGGAAATCAAAATCCATATATGTGCTATACATGTGCACAGAAACAATATCTAGGTGCAACGGGTATGCATGAAACATCTGTCATAGGCAACGTGTGCGCCTGACAGCAAAATCAGGTGCATTTGACATACACGAAGAATCCCGATTTAGTGCATCTGGTGTGCACCAAAATCATATTTCAAAACATGCTCTCAACATGCGCAAAAATCCAATTCAGGTGCATCCATCATGCACGAATAAAATCTAAATCATGCACATTCAACATGCACGAAATCAAGAAATCCAATATCAAGCGTGGAACATGCGCAAAATCCAAATCAAATGCATAGTATAGGCATGAAACCAAAATCAACATATCGGATGATATCAAACCGAAGTCAGGTGCAACCGTGGTGCACGAAAACAAATATCATGGAACTCAGCCATCAAGGCTAAATCATGTGAATAGATCGTCCAAAAACACCGAAATCCAAGATGACGGATACGTGATAATCTAATCACCAAATCACAAATCATAAATACTGTCGTCGATATTTCCTCCTTCAAAGTCGAGAAGGTGTCGGTGCATCCCGTACTAGCAGCGCAAGATATCTACTTGCCTCTTACTCGCGGTCTGACGTCCTCTGTCTCTGGGCCCTTATCTTCTCTGTGGATTGCCAATCTCGCTATCCATCGGCTGATCGGCCCTGTCAGGTGTGCTAACGGGGACGATTCCGTCCTAGCACTTCTCTGGCCACCTCTCGGTCAATCCTCACGTCCACTCGTAAAGCAGCACGTCACTGGCGCCGACCTCCGGTCCTCTGAATACACATTATACATCTGATCCTGGTGCAAATCTTATCGCAGCAGTGTCCTGGAAGGAATCCTGCTCAAGGTCTCTTCCGATCTCGCCTATGCCGAACTGTACGGAGGCTGGTACTCTTCCATAATCTTTTCTCGCTCTCTGTACATTTGCGTCCTCAGCACAGCATTTCATCGGAAGTTGGTCACGTCCCAACGCCTCTGTAGACATATCCGACCTTTAATCTTAATGGGGAGTAACAACAGCTCGTCAGCATCTCGCATGAACCTCTTGTCCCACTTGTTTGTATCATCGTCCACTTCGATGTCACGTCTCTATCTGCGCACTGCAATTGTTCTCGGCTACGGTCAATCCTAAGTCTCTCACACGGACTCGAAATTACGAACTCGGTATCTTCATCACTCTTTAGAAGATATCTAGCCGAACATGTCCTCAGGAACTCATCCCAATCCCCGGAGGTATACTCCATACTCGTCCATTCTTGATCAACTCACAACGCATCGGGTTGAGGTCCTTTATCCGAACCTGGTCAGCTATCTCGTCGACGATGCCGGACTCTGGCCTGGTGGTGTGCGCAATATGACCACTCCTGGGTCCAAGTCTTCTCGTATAGTATTCCAGAAAGGTCCTATCGAGGTCTCTCTCAATTCTCGTTTCTGCCGAATTGCCCGGAAGTTATCATCTTTTCTATATCTGTTTCTCATCCCGGAACGGCTGTATGCTCATCGCGACTCCTTCTGGAAGGTATATCCATATACAACGCCTCTGCATGCGTATCGCATCTCTGATGTCAGCGGAGTGGAACGTCATCCCGTCGAATTCTTGTGCGACCTCTTTACACCACTCTGTTCCAATGTCGACTGATTCGGACTCGTCTTCTCGTGGCTGCATGGACTGCGCTCCAACGGCTATACTCGTATCTGGAGTCTCCCAAGCAATGTGTCCCATCACATGATATCCGAATGATATCGAATCATCTGATCGATTTGTCAAAACCTCATAATCCCCCAAGAGATCAACATCTTGAGTACAGTTTAATAGTATTCCAGTACATGCCACAGCACCTGTGGACCAACCGTAGAAAGGCAAACCCAAGCCTCACAAATGGCACCGCTAAACTGCCACAAACCCTAAGGTTCGGAGGCGTTCCATGGTCATTACGTCGAGTTAAGGTTTCATTCTTCTAGAGGGTCCATAGCATTACTTGCATTGTCTTCTGAATACTTTAAACTTGGAAATGGGTTCCTGACATTCGATCGCCTCTATCGACTCTCAACAAATCTGCGTGAAGTCGTCTCTAGCTGGAATCAATCTATCTGATGACCTCGCATCGGGGTAAGCGAACGAACCACATGTCTAGTCATTCATTCTCGGGTGACTAGCGACCTTCCACCATATCTCTAAGTATAACTCATGCTGCAGTAGCTCCAACATCTAGGCGATATCTCGTCATTTGCAGCAACAACTGGCTCATTTGTCTGTACGCTGAACAGCGCCTCAATTAACATGAATAAGCGATATATTAAGGGTCATCACATCCTGGCTGGCTTCTAGCAGTAGCCTGATCCTCTGGTGCCGATCAGCACGTCCGAGAAATCTCGTGGAAACGATCTGTCAAACGCTCATGGCGCGAAAACACAATAAAACGATGCCTCTCTATGCAATCGTACGTCTCTGGAATCATGCCCTGATCAGTCCTCGTCCGTGACGAGCTCGTGCTGACGCAGCTCTAGCTGTAGCTCTCTCTGCCCGTGTGATCGTGGCAGCAAAATCATAACCAGTATCGATGAGGATAGATCATAGGAATGAATATAATACTATGCAAGGAAATGTACATCCTAAGGTTTCTTAAGCGGAGTAGCGTATCGTAAATATGCCGCGGAACATATGTACGGTACGTCACTCTACTCAAGCTACCTACTCCATCAACCAAGGGTCATCCTACGCGACGAAAGTTCGGGTATAATACCCCCTCGACTAAGTCTAAGTTCCGTAAAGTCAAGCCTAAGTTCCGTATATATATATAAACGCTCTAGGCTCCGCATAGTCAAACTTAGACTCGAACCAAGCTTAACCTAGCGCTCTAATACCAACTTTGTCATGACCCAAAATAGCACATGACTAGCCCTTGAATCATATGAAGTCTATAAAACCCCATCTAATCCAAGTAAGCCAAAAGCCCAGAAATCTAAAACCATTTTAAGGAGTAAATAAAGAAAACTAGTTTTTAAGAAGTAAAGAAAATATGTTTTAAAAGCAAGGTTTTTAAATAAGTAAGCCGAATATGCATTTTTAAAATCTCTAATCTTTTCTGAAAATTTCGGCAGAGTTTCCTTTGTAAATACTGGCCCCGAATGGGGTACAACATGAATAATATATATACAATGATAAAAGGCATCCCCAAGCGGGAGCTAGCTCTTCGTCAATCGACGGTCACAACCACGCAAGCAGTATAATATACAACGCCGAAGGGCGAGGATCAAAACTCAAAGGAAAACTCAAAATCAGCATGAAAACCATAATACTACAACGCGCGACTCTAAGGTTGAAATAATACATAACTGGTTTTCTAAGTCTGAAACAATATACAAGTTTGGTTGATGGAATTTCTAGATACAACTGAATAATACATATACAATGGTGGTTCTGATGCAAAAGAAACCACCTACCAAAGCAAATCACCCGTAAGGGAAGCAGTGTGCCAGAAAAGCCGCAATGGAACATGTACAGCAAAACCTGCAAGAACTGTGGCATAACGGGGGTGAGTTGCCAACTCGTGAATAGAAAACATCACAGAGCAGAAATCGTATGTATGACACAATCCTAGGTCAATACGATCAGATATATATATATATATATATATATATATATATATATATATATATATATAAACTTCAAATGAATAAGTCTGAAGCATGATAAGGTGGTAATGTAACATCTATACATAAGTGTAGTCCCAAGTGCTCGTGCCAGTGCCTCAGGTAATAACATATCATCAATATGAGGTATGATCAATGTCGACTATATGTATGTAGATATCGTCCATGTGTCACCCAATGACAAAAACATCATGCATGTAAATATCATAAAGCATATGCATGGAAGTATGAGGATGTAAATCAACATGTGTCGCTCGCAACATATCAAATCATGGAACCTGAGTGTCAAGCATCGGCACTCGAAAACATCATGAAACTTGTGCCTAGAATCAGCACGTAAATCCTCATATATCGGGCTCCGTCAGTCCGGATCGGCCCACGGGCTCGGTCAGTCCGGATCGACCCATATCATCTCTCGACTCCATTCGGTATCCTCCGGATATCCGCCGAGCCCAAATAATATCACCGGTAGGTAGTAGTCCCTCTGCCAGGCTCACCGTCTGTATACACAACATCCCTTTCTTACCCCGGGGTACCATACCGGGTCCCACCATGTACCAGCACACGGCTCACGGCTCCTCCTCGCATGGGGTATATATGTACATCAGAACCGATAAAACTCATGGTGGGCGCACTAAAATATCATATCAAGGGTAACCGAGTTTTTAAAACAATACATACTCTCTTTTGAAATACCCACGGTTCCCAAATCCAGAAATATCATGGAAACAACATATCTCAATGCGTATAATCATAAAGCATGATGTATGCGACATATAAAAGAAATGTAAGCATAATAGTATATCATGCAACATGGAATAGTAATATGCACATATTAAGGGAAACCGCTCTTTTAAAATGAATATAGTTTTAAGATATATCTTGCGGTTCCCAAAATCTTAAATCAAGACAAAATCGTCTATGTATGTGCAAATACATATGTATGCAAGTATGGGTGTACAATAGCTATGCACACAAGTATGAGTGTACAATATGTATGTACACAAGTATGCCCTGCAAGGGGTCATATCCTGAATGCAACAGTCCTACAGTGTAGTGACATAGCAATTATCGATAATGAAGTGTGTGAGCCCGGCAAGCAGGTGTACGTTGAACATATATATCATCGATAATGGTGCCGGTGTCCTAACAGCATAGTTTTAATATAACAATAAACATATTTCAACATGCAATGCGATGCGAAAAGCAAGTATATACGGCAAATGAATAATAAACAAAACAGTGCAGTATCTACATCAATGTATCAATGTCATACTTTTTTCGATTTGAAAGAAGACGAATCGGGGGTTTTAGGAAAATAAGGGCTACGGTGTTTTTAAGAAAAGGTGCGTCTTTTGAAAATATCCGTAGAATCCCTTTGCCTGTCTTTAAAATACTCCTGATTCGTTAATTTTTGAAATAGGTATGACATCGGCCTAGCCTAACATCTACTAGCAAAACTACAGCTCTAACTAACAAGTCAATCGGGAGGGGTATGGAAACCACCTAAATCTGAGTCGATATATATAAATATATATATAAGTATAATAGTCGGTGATCCCGCCTCAAAGGTACTGCGTATGATACAAGATCATATGACATCCTCAAGTCATGAGTGCGGATCTATCATCAATATAAAGCTCGTACGGTAAATCATCGTACGGCATCCCAAAAGCTGGGTACGGGTCAATATCACATTCATCTCATCAATTATCTGGTATCCTTATCATCATATCTCATGATCAGGGGTACTGATTTAAGTCTAGTACAAATCGATACCATCAATATAAATATAAATACGTGTGTGAAACACACGTCCAAAGGCCCGCTAAAATCTCATGTCGTATCCCAAATACGAATCACATCATATCACCGATCTCATGGTACTATGCCCAATCTCATCGACTCATCTCCAAATATCATCCACTATCCTCATCATCCATGTATATGTATAGCAAATAAGCATGTGTGTGTGTGTGGGTGTAAACCTATTCTAGGGTTCGTATCTAAGAAACTATACTAGTTTACATCTAAACCCTATTCTATCAATAGTACACCTAATCACATCTGAATATCCAAGTCACACATAACGCTATCATACATATATATAGTATATATCTAGCATACTAAGCATCGAACAGCGGGGGTGCTATACACCATCCACCCGACTTTCCCCGTAAATATAATCTACTCACCTTGATCTTGCTTGCCGATGTCGATGTAGCCACCGTCTTCTTCATCGTCTCGGATCACCGTGGGGGTACCTACATGTCATACGTATCGCATCACATTAAAACCAAATCAAAACCAAAACGACACACGAAAACCAAAACGATACGCTTAAAAGTTTATAGGTTAGAACCTATGGTTAGCTCTCGCAAATCAACCCGATATCACTCGAGATAGACGTACAAACGTCACATGATCGAGATAAAGCACAAATACTAAAATCCAGAAATCGAAATACGGAAAACCATAACTCAAATCCAAGCAGCAACCAGAGAAAGTGGTCCCAGATTTTGACTCAGGCCAAAACAGGGCAAACAAACAGCTCTGGGTGATGTATAGGGTGTAATTAACCTACAGAAGCAACCTGGGCATCTAACTCAATAGAGGGGCCAGCCACAGGAGCCAAAAATCCGGCCAGGTCGGTTTGATTAGGGAGTTGGGGTCTCGTTTGTAGAGGGTGGTCTCCTGGTGGTCTAACTAAGCCCCTAGTATTGTTTATTTGTCTCAGAACTTCCCCAGATCATTCCAGATTTCTCTGCATGCTAAAAACACTCACAAACCGACATAGACTGTTCTGTTTTGGGTTCCAGGTTTTGTATTGTGTTGGATCTGGGTTCATAGCACCAAGGGGGTTTAAGGGTCACCACTAATGCTTAGTTACACTAACCCAACTCAATTTGACCCTAACCCTCTCTAGGGTTTTCCAAAGTCCACTAAACTTTACCAAAATGACATTAAACTTGAAAGCGGCCTAAACAACCTAAACACTACACTATTAGTGAAAGGATATACCTCGCTTGGCACCCATGAATCTTCTACAGCGCCAAAATGAAGACTTTCTTGGTCCATTGGGTAGCTAGAGGGCTTGTGCACCTTTTTGTGAAATGGGTGTGAGGTTTTGGAGTGTTTTTCATGAAGTTTTATGGCTTGAAGATGGAGGAGGAGGGGGGTGCAGCAGCAGCAGCAACAAAGGAAGAGAGGGGAGAGAAATGAGAGGAAGAAATGATGGGGGATGGCTCATAACAAGGGTTGACCCCTCACCCACTTTTTCTCTCTCTCTCTAATCATACCTCCATATAATACTCTTTTCTTTTCTTTTCTATTTCCTTTAACTTAAAAACAACAACCATGGTAAAAGAACATGAAGTCAAGCCATGGAAATAAATGTAACAAGTGTAAAAATGATACGGTGCAATGTTTTGCATAAATACGCTTAAAGCGCGATTAGCGATTTTTAATTGCGATTAGCACTAAATTAGCATATAATTAATCATAAAAACTTAAAATTTGCATAATTCACATAAAACACCCTCTTTTAAGTAATTTCTATAATTTTCCAAATTTTTCCTCATTTATTGGTATTTAATTATACTGCCCTATTAAAATATTCAATATTTTATTATTAAATTATAAAAACTCCCAAAAATAATAATTTATTTTTTTGAAATGTTACACCAAAGCGCAGCATCAATATCACAGACCCGAGCGTTCGCGGCGATTGGGTGTCAAAACCGGAGATGGTGATTTTGTCACGAGCAAGGTGTTGAACGCTCATGCAGATTTCCTTCAACACTCTCACATTGAGGAGGTTGATGGAGAACCCATTGTCGACCAGGATTTTACCTATCTTGATTTCATGACAGTATCCGGAGACATATAGGGGACGGTTATGCTCACACGTCTCGAGGAGAAGATCTTCATCGCCGAAGGTGATATCCGCGGTGTGCACTTCTTCCAGCTCATCCTTCATCTTTTCTTCGGCGAGGAAAGCTTGGAATTACTTTGGCTCTTGTAGTGTCTTGATCAATGAATCTCTCGCCTCTTTGGATAACAGAAGGGCGTCGAGAATGCATAGTTGCGAAGGTAGCTTTCTCAGGTGTGCCAGAACGTTATAGTCCACCTTACTTATCTTTGGCGGTTAGCTCTTCGACGGCTTGGTCATCAAGGATGATATCCTCAGGAAACTTTTCTTTCCCCTTATCTTTTCTATTTGATCTACTGTTCGAGGGCCAAAGATTCTTTTCGGGCAGCCTGCGATTGCGCAGCTGAATGTTCTCGCAGTTCTTCGGCTCTTCCTCTTTTCCTGACGTGGATTCTTTGAAGAGAGGGCCAAGAGTCATTTCTTCGTCAGAGTCACTCCCGAAGGTGAGAACTTGCGGTCCTCCAGCGTCGACCATTTGACAGTTGCCGGTAGTTCCTTTATGCTCCTCGGTCGTATTTCTTTGCTCCCGACGAGTTTTGCGTTTCATCCGCTTGAAATGTTGCCGGTGAGCAACATATCCCTGCCACCAGTTTTTAAAGGCTATGCACTCTTCAGTAGGGTGTGCAATCCTTCGATTATATAGACGGTATTTAGGATGTATTTCCGCTTCACCAAGAATGTTTCCTTCGGAGGGTGGCGGCTTCATTCCCATTGATATGGCTTTGGCGAACCTCTTCCTTGTCTTGAACCTGCTTTTACTTGCGGAGAATGTACTTCGATCTGGTGGGAGTGTTCCAACCCTTTCGTCCAGTCGCCGGCGTTTGGATTTTTCAAATATGGCCATCTCACGCTCTCGAGCAGCTTTGCTTTTAAGAAGAGCTTCGTCCAGGAATGCATTAATCATTTTGTCTGATGGCCCTAGAAGTTCCGGCTCAGGATCTGCCCCCAGTTTCTGTGTGTAAGGAGCTTCTTCATCGTTTATTGACGAGTGAGAGATCACATGGCAACTTGCCACATAATCTTCAGACTCATCCGACGAGTCTTCTCCATTGTCATCACCTTCGCCCTCAAGGACGTGGCTGAGAAATTCTTGGAGTGTGACTAGAGTCCATGCTTTTTTATTATATTCTTCCAACGCGTCAATCTGTTTTTGCAAGCCCGTGCGCTTGTCACCAGGCTTCACGGGCTTTTTGGTCTTCTTCTTCTTCTTCGAAGACTTTGAAGGAGGTTACTACATAAAGACGAAAAGATTGTTCGAATACTTATTCATTTCTACTGGGCGAAATTTATGGTCAAAATGTGAGCAGCGCATCGAGGAAGCGCCGGCAGTGGGCATGTTCGTGGGCACTCTTGACCCTCAAGCGACTATTTCTCAATTCATGATGTTCTTCAAGCCGACCACATTCCAAGCCTTGATCGACAAACTAGCCCAAATGGACCAGATGGATCATAGACCGTCTCTTCCAAAGCCGGAGCCGCGGAACAAAAACGACATATAGGACATCAATACTAAACGATTTGGTCTTTATGTAGTACATCAATACTAAACGGTATATAGGACATCAACAGCGGAAAATAAATCTCAGTGTATAGAACATCAATACTAATCCCAAACATAAAGAAAAGAAACCACAATTTATAGAACTAAACGATTTCAACTGTCAATAATATACATATCATCTCTTACTCTAAGTCATATACAGGTCTGATGGAGAAACTCTAGATTCAATATACAATACCAAAAGAGGAGGTTACTACATAGGTAACCCACCTAGCAAAAGAGCGATAAACTGATAAGTGGATCTGTCTGCTGCTATACGTCCACTCGACTCCTGCAAAGAACTGTGGCACAACGGGATGAGTTGCCAACTCAGTGAATATAACTAACATATATCGGCTGATAATGTAAGTATGCCGATCTAGAACTAATATCAACAATGATGAATATGATGCATACTAACAGGTGGGAGCATCAATTTGTAATATTCAATATATAAATCCAAAACTAAAATCTCATCAATTATTTTCTAAATAAGGTTCATTTTCTTCCCGTGTCCATCATCGACACAAATCTTCGGTGTTTCATCAGGCATCGTTCCCCGAACGATCCTGTCAATAAATAACACCGGTCGGTATCACCTAGATATCTGCCGTGTTTACCACTGACTCCGGTATCGAGTATCCTCGTTAGGCTCACCGCCTAAAGTGCGGCCCCTGCCCCTCGGCCCCGACCGGGTCCACCATGATCCGGCTGTATAGCTACCCCACCCAGCTCGGATATACGTAAGAAATTCCGCAACCGTATATCTACCCCACCCGGTCCGGAACAAAACCAAATAAAAAAAACGACATTTCATGGTGGACATGTCACATTTATCATAAAAATCATTGAATTATTTCGCTAGTGTTTAAAAACTCAAAGCCATAAATCCATGGTAATCCAATTCATCTTATATCAGAACTACACATACTTGGAGATAAAATATGATAATATTTATGAAAAATAACTACCATTCTTGATGTTCAAGGTATGATGGGAATCCTATTTAGTATAATAAGTACTAAGTGTATATGTGACATGTTAATATCG
Source organism: Agapanthus africanus (assembly GCA_030015575.1). Taxonomy (NCBI): domain Eukaryota; kingdom Viridiplantae; phylum Streptophyta; class Magnoliopsida; order Asparagales; family Amaryllidaceae; genus Agapanthus; species Agapanthus africanus. The sequence continues at coordinate 494,320,440 of CM057348.1, read as the reverse complement.
ACGAGGTGTAGTGTAACATGTAGATATGTGCAGGTGCGGCATAACTCGTCGATAACTGTGCAGTGTTCTAACAATTATTAACATGGCGATGTATATATATCTATATGAATGCATATGATCAATTTAGTACATAAAAGCCCATTTTTATTTAAACTTAACTATAGGCGTATCACGCCATCCATACAAAATCTCCCGGTAGATGTTTAGTCTACTCACCGGAATACGTCGAATCAACTCAGATCACCAATCCATTTCCTTTCCTTGCGGCCTCCGAAGTTTCTGTATTCGAATCTATTATCGCAATTAACTTGTATAAGAAATAGCTAAACTCCGATACGGATAAAACATGAAAATACTAGTTTTACGTATTAGCTATACTAAGTATGATTATCGCAACTTATCAAACACTTATACTAACTGGATTTCAACCCTAACCTGTATCGCTATAGAAAACAGATCGCGATATTCATTAACCATGTCGTATTTTGATTTCTTAGATAAATTTTCCGATATTAACTTCCAGATTCTATCTGCAGTGAAACTAATTTGTTTAAATAACACCAAGTTAGCCAAAATTATACACTGAACCCTACCCAAAAAGCCAAAACTACCTAGCATCCCACAAATCCGGCGACGCTGGATTTCTCCTTTTGGTCGCCGGCCCAAATCCGAGCCCCCTTGTTCGTGTTCCTATAGTTTGCTCTATGTTCCAATTATATCATTTTAGCACTGTTTTGTTAAGTTGATTTTATTCTGACTAACAGCAGATTACTACAGAGTTAAGTTTTCCTAAAAATACGAAATTATAGAACTTGTTCATTTCAAATTAAACCAATTACAGAACCTAAACTCCTACTGTGATTAGGAATATTACCTACAATAATTTATTGGAATAACCCCTCCAAGATGCTAAGCCCATTGTCTTAGCTTGATGGTGATGAAGATTTAGAACCTAGCTTCCTTCTTCTTCTTCTTCCTCTTGTTCTTTCAATGTTTTATTTTGTTTTTCTTTTCTTTTCCTTAGATTTTCAGAAATTTTAATTTACCACAGATCTGAACAAGGTTTATATATGGTAAATGAAAGGGATAAGGTGAAGGAGGAGGTGTGATCAAGCTAGAGGTAATGGTTTCATGCAAGTAGGAGGTGTGAGGTGAGTGTTGTGGATGCAAGCAAGAGGTGTGCTTGCATTATCCTCTTATTTTGTTTTAATCTACACTAAAATTCTGAGCTAATAAGTTTCTATCCCCTTTTTCATTTACAACCCTAACAAATCCCCATTTGCACAAAATCCTAAACTTTACCTAAAAACCCCTCACAACTTAGTTTATTATAAAACACTTATTTTATTAAAATGAAGCTAAAATTGTCACTAAAACCCTTATAACTTATTTATGTTTCATACTAAAATTTTAATTTAAATTGCTTTACATAGAACTTATGAAAATTGACTTATTTGTTTTTAACAACTTTGTGATTTATCATATTATTATTAAATTAATTAATTTTATTTATTTCTAAATTTTCAAAATGTTAAAACGCTGCTCCGAGGTCTCTGGATTTTCTTTTGGCCCAGTGAGTGCGGCCATTGCAATCAGCATCTCCTGAAGTTTCTGCTGCTGTTGTTCCTGAGCCTTCGTTATCGATCGAGTAAGCGGTCGATGACCCGTAGAAGCACGGCTTTCCTCTTTCCTGGAAGCCATATAAATGGTGTGTATTACCATGCCCCCGGACTTGGGGCGTTTAGGTTCGGTGTCTCTGCGGTTTGTCGCGGACATGGGGGCTTTCTCCGGCCTCCTTCTCTTTTGAGCGGTTGACGTTGAGGGAGCCGTTGCAGCGGGCACCCAGACGGCTGTCGCCTTTGGTGGCTTGACAGGATGGTTTTCTCCTTGTCGAGCTTTAGGATTCTTTAATCAGCAAGAGTAGTCCTGGTCAATCACCAATTCTTGGACTTGTCGCCAGACTTTATAAATTTTGGATGACAGCCGCTGAAGGGGCTGCTCCGGCTTCTTTTCTGTAGTAATCTCCATAGGTGGAGGAGATCACTTCAGCACGGCAGTCGGAGCGTTCTTGCGAACCCTCCTAAGCGGTTCAAAGTTGTTCCTAGTTGGAACAGCAGCATTGATTTCTACAATCGGAGCTGGCGGAGTTCGCCCAGAGGGGGAGTTGCCCCGGCCTTCCTTACTCGGCGCCAGTGGCGACGTCGAGCATGTTGTGCGGATGGGATTGGTTCAGCTATGGAGATGGCTTCGTCATGCCCCTGTGTTGGCTAAGGGATGCCGCCAGCGTCATCCTCTTAAAGACCGACGTCCGTTGAGTATCAGTATCCAATCTTTCAAAGACAGACCTTTGGGCAGGAATGGGAGCAGGAGTGGCCAGCCTTGTAAGGACTGATCCTTTGATTGGAGAAGCTTCTTTGGTGATCCTAAGAGCAGGAATGGCTATCCGTTTTGGGATGGCCGCTTCAGGTATCGTGGGCTTCTTGACGGTCCCATTGAAGTTCAGGCTCAGCCTATCGAAGACTGATGTTGTCGGCTTGGCATTGGATGACCCGTTGAGAGGGGCCATGGTGGTAGTGAGCCGATCAAAGACCGACTTCTTCTGCGCTTCTTGTGGCAGCGGGATGTTAACGCTCACTGGTGGGAGCATGGTCCCGAAGAACAACCCGGTGGTAGCCTGCGTTACCTGCTCTACCGGTATTATGAAAAGCGAGGCCGCTTGGGGACCGTATGTCACTCCTCCGGACGGGACGGAGCGAGAGTTGCAGTTGCAGCTGGTACAGGTTGAAGCCATTGATCTTCTGTTTTCTGCAAGGAGCAAGACACCAAATCTTAGTATCTCGAACCCAAGGGCAACCATATCAAACCGCGATTCGTTCGCGAACACGACACAGGAAGTGTGGAGTAGAAAGAGGAAAAGGTCCCACCGGGCGTGCCAGAATCTATTCACCGCCGAAAACCGGGAAAACAAACGTCTTGCCTGAATTTGGGGGCGGATGTTAATTGGTGCTATCCGTCCATCTCTCCGAAAATGCGAAGTTAATTTATGGCACCACGTATCGAAGGTTCAAACGGATGCGGCCGATGTAGCAGACTTCGTCAGATTCCCCCTCATTTGAGAGGTTTTTGATTGTGGGGACGCTCTTCCCTGCAGGCGCAAGCTCGTGCAGTTAATTACGCTACCGTATCGCGGTAACAACTTTCTCCTTCTCCAGATGGTCACTTCGTGTCGTGGGTGTTTGTTTTGTTTTTTCGTTGCCCGTGGATTGTATACGAAGACTAATTTATGTCGTCGCCCGTAGGGCGTGGATTAGCCCAAATCCGTATCTTCTTAGATTTGGGTTTGGGGGTTAGGTTTAAGGATACGTTAGTCTCATTTGAGACTAAGATCAACTTAAACGTTTGTTAAAGATACGTTAGTCTCATTTGAGACTAAGATCAACTTAACTGGATCGTTTAGATCCAACAAAAGAGCATTTGGACTCTATTGTTTTAGTTTAGGGACTTTGCAGTCCATTGTTAGTTTAAGGACATTACGGTCCAAGGTTAATGACATCATAGTCCGTGGGTTTAAAGGGACCCCACAGTCCGAGGTTAAGGACATCATAGTCCATGAGTTTAAGGACCCCACAGTCTAGTTTAAAGAACTCATAGTCTGTGAAATGTGTGGTTGTCGGGACCCGTCACCTCTCTGAAGACGTTGAAGGATTACAACAACAAATATCAGAGGAGTTCAGAGATGTACCCTTGAACCAAAGTTGATTGGGAGATCTGTAGTCCAATTTGGAACTAAGATCAATTGATTAGATTATGAGCACATTGGCTCAGTTAAATCTGGATTGAGGACTTATGGCCAATTTGGGCTATGTCCAATTAAGTTTGAAATGTTGGCCCTTTGTTGTACTATTAAACATTTGTCTGGGTTCAACCCCCTATCATTTGGCACTGCTAAACAGGGGTTCTGACAACATTTTATCTCTATTGAGTGCTGAGCACTCATATGCCATATAAAATGATCAATTTTGGAAGGCAAGAATGTACTTGAGACTCGGTAAAAAGAGGAGTCTTGCCTCAGAAGGCCTTAGCCAATTTAGGCTAGGATTGATTTGAATATAGTGTTAAACACTAACATATATATTTGATGGTCACGTGTTCCCACGTGATGCGCTGAAAATAGTGTTAAACACTAAGGACAAAACACTCAAAAATAGTGTCAAACACTAAAATTGGATTGGTCACGTGGGACCATGTGAGGCCTCTGAAGATGGGGACCAGTCTTCCTTTGCTTTATTCTCAGAGTATTCAAAAGTATCAAACACTTAAGTCTTCATAGCCATCACGTGTAGGCACGTGATAGGCACCCATGCACTGATTTATTAAAGTGTTTTACCAGGGTTCACGTGGGAACACGTGAGGGCGCCCAAACTCGATTTTTCCTTTGGCTTTGTTCCTTTTATTATGAGAGTCACGTGGGAACACGTGAGGCCTTGCCTCTGAGCTTTTTTCCTTCTCATTTTGGGGGATCTGTTTAGGGGTCATGTAGGGGCACGTGACCTAGTTTTATTCTTTCTTTTTTGATCAATGATGATTGGGGTCACGTGTCACCATGTGACCAAGTTTTTTACGTGCATGGAGAGCTTTCAAGTCTCTTTGTTTAAAGAATTAAATTCTCTGTAGGGTTAAACCCTAATTCTGTTTTAGAGGAATTAAATTCCTATGTATGTGGAAGAATTAAATTCTTATATAGGGTTAAACCTTAGTTTTGTCTTGGAGGAATTAAATTCCTGTGAATTTAGGAGAATTGAATTCTCATGCAGAGTTGAACCCTAATTTTATTTGGAGGAATTAAATTCCTATGAAATTGGGAGAATTAAATTTTCATATAGGGTTAAACCCTAGTTTTATTTGGAGGAATTAAATTCCTATGAATTTGGGAGAATTAAATTCTCTAAACTCAGTTCTCCCTCTAAGTTTTGGATCTGCATGGCAGAATCTCCTCAATGAGAATTAAATTCTCAACTTGTGGGGAGATTTGCTTCTGCAGATCTTCAACCAGAGGAAGAGCTAAGTTCTTTTGAAGAAGAGTTAAACTCTTAAATTGAGAATTAAATTCTCTTTTTTTTGTTTTATGGAGCTTAGATCTCTTTCCCCTTTCTCGCATAGGGTTTCTTTTCTTGAGAATTAAATTCTCCTTTCTTTTCTCTCTGCTATTGTTTTTCTTCAGAAAATTCCAAGATCCAAAAATCATCTTTCTCTCCTCTTCTTGGCTCCTATTTATAGGAAAAGGAAAAGAATCAATTTGTTTAGTGAATCTTTCATTGAAAGATTTTATTTGTTTTTGTAACTAACATGATCTTTTAGATCACTCAGTGAATTTTATTCACTATTGAATTTTTAGTCCAGAAGATATTCTGTTTGTTATTTTTGGTGAATTTTAGGGAAATCTTTCCTTGTATAAAATCTTTCCATAAATTGGTGATTTTTAATCACCGTTGGATTTTTAATCCAACGGTGCTCTATTTTACAGAGCATAATCCTTTTTTGTTTGGAAAGATTTAAAGAAATACTTTCCCAGTTAGGGTCATTTATTTCCCTTAATTAGAATTTAATTCTATTAATTCAGAAGGCTTTTAAAGCCCATCACGTGTTGGCACGTGATCCTAATATTTGACCATTGAAATAGAATTTAATTCTATCAATTAAAGAGTTTAGGAGCCTGTCACGTGTTAGCACATGACCCTTTTGGTTAAACATTTTATTCAGAATTTAATTCTGCCTTTAACAGAGCTAAGGAATCATCACGTGTCAACACGTGACCCTTGGTCACGTGTGAGCACGTGATGCCTCATTGAGGTTTTTTCCTTAGCTGTTTTGTTATATTCTCTTTTGACTAGAATTTAATTTTATAAAGTAAAGATCACAGGAACCTATCACGTGTCAGCACGTGACCCTTGGTCACATGTGAGCACGTGATACCCCATTGGGGAATTTCCTGATATTTTATCAGGAAACAGTCATCATGTTGTCCCCCCCCTCTCTCATCAATCATGTGTTCTCTTTTTCTTTTCTTTTCTCTCTCATCTAAAAAGAACCAAATAACACAAATACAATAAAACAAACATGCAACAAAATGTAACATGTCATGACGCAGTAACCATGGTTAATTAAAAAGACGGATTTGGCTTAATCATTATTAGTAGTGCACTAATCAAGTTTAATTTAAACATGCATATAATTAATTGCATAATTAATTATAAAATGCCCAAATCCAATAAATACCTTTAAAATTAATAATACATATTAAAATCCAATTATTTTCCAAATATTGATATTTAATTATACCATTTTACGAAAACCCTAATTCGCAAATCGAATAGTTTTCGTGAAATATATTATTTTAATATTTAAATTTCAAAAATAATATTTTATATTTCTGAAATGTTACATTACTGCACATTTTTATATCACATTTATCGTTTACATTTCATTTTTATGCTACTTTGGGTGTTTTTGTCATTAAATACAAATTGCAGGACTTAATTGCAAAAGGACGGAAAAGTGCACTAAAGTGAAGATCACGTGTGTGGAATGTAATTCATGGAGATAATCAGAAAAACTGAAGAGCAATTATCACAATTGAAACAAAGTTTGGGAATCTCAACATAAAATAAAACGCAACAAACTGTTTACGAGCGTGCGATGGAATTCAATTCGGAGCTAAATAAAGAATTAAGAATCAATTAGTAGTTTTGGAACAAACTCTGGAAATCTAGAGATTAAAACAAATATTATGGAAGAAACCAAAATATCCCAGGTGCAAAAATTTCTGCCGAAATGCCCATACTAGAAGATTCGGCTGGATTTCTGAACCATATCAAGTCCAGATTTTTAGCGACGATTCGTATTTTTTAGTTATTCTGTAAAGTTTTTTCCAAGTCTCACAAAAGACTATATAAATTCCTTTACAGTCTAAGGTTTAAAACCATCTCTCTCATTACTTTCGAACTAGGGTTTTCTAAAGAGGGAATAGCAATTTGTAAGTTTTTTTATGCCATTAATAATGTTTAGTTATTTTAATTTCAATATGAGTAACTAATCTTTTTCTAAGTGTTTTTTATTTGCTATTTTTTGTGGTGTGATGTTTTTTGTAACTTTTATTCTTACTTTTATATGAATGTTTCTTAATCTATGTATGTTTATCTCTTTTTGTTCTTTATCTAAAAATCTAATTTTTATGAAAAGTTGACACCTTTAAGTAAAAATTAGGGATAAATAAGAAACCTAGAAACTAATTAGATTGATGATAGAATGACAACATAGAAACTTAATTAGAGATGGTGGAGATAATTATAGATCATAAACATTCAATCTAGTTAATTGCTTTAATTTAGGAAAACCTAAAACATGGTAGGTGTAAATCCATGACCTACAAATATGCATAGATGGTTAACTTAGATAATTTTAATAAACTAGAATTAAGGTTTTTAATTAAATCTAAATGATATAATATAATTGATAGGATAAAATAAAATAAAATAATTTATCTTATGCTTTTATGTTGTTAATAGATCATTAATTAAAACTAGAAAAGAGAATAAAAGTTTATTAAACCACCACATTAGAAAATAAAATAAAAACCCTAAAGCTTTCTCTCTCTTTGAAAACCAACTCTTATTTTAAATTTCACTTTTAAATTCTTAGATTTTTAAAATGAAAACTTTTTGCAACTTAGTTAAAATTGATTAAACACACCTCTTTGTGAAAACAATCCTCAAGTACTACTGCGATCAAACTGTATGCTTACAGTTTAATTTGGAGACTAATAAAATCCCTATCAAGTTTTTGGCGCCGTTGCCGGAGAGGCGTTGTCTTTAATTGATTTTAATTAAGTTTTAGTATTTAATTTTAGTTTTATTTTATTTTATTTTATTAGATTTGATTCTATGAATTCTCTGTTTTAATTTTCGGGAATCAAGACAAACTTTCGGAGAGAGCGGATCGAGAAGAACAGGAGGAAAATTTTCTGAAGACCCAGAGTGAAAATGTTTCAGCCAAAACATACATTACATCTAATTCGGCCGGAAAAAAAATTTGGGTTCTGAAATTTTTTTGTTGCATTTCTCGAGTACGTTCTAGAACTTTGTTCTAATTTTTGAGCAAGTGTCAATTTTGCAACAGAATCGAGGCAAATCTCTAGAGTTTAGGTACGATTTCGTTCTTCCTTAATTTATTCTTTTTTCCAACTAACAGTTTTTGCAGATTTCTATGCGCAGCATAAAAAAGCAAAAAAATTAGTTTTAGTTTTTTGGTTTGTTTTAGATTTTATTTTGCATTGTATATTTAAAAAGATTTTAAGGGGCAACACCCAAATACAGATTAGGTGAGGATTTCATCACCCTTCCTAGGCTCCACAAATCACAACTGAGTATCGGTATTAACCTACATTAACTTAAAAAATATTTAGGCTTCAGCCCCCTAAGGTCATATAACGCTCAATAGGACAAGAGGAGGTTGTAGGTAATCTAACGGTTATCCGATTCAATCTTGAGATGTCTAGTTATATGTGACTAGTTGTGGTTATTTAATTAAGTCCTGCTATTTCGGTGATTTGTATAGCATAACTCTCTCACTTAACTGGCACTGATCTGGCTTCAATATTGTTGAAGAGTTGTTAGAGGATCTATTCTGTAATTTGTCTCTTAGTAGTTAGGAGCGGGTCTACTAACTTAACCTAGGTAACCCTATATCTAGGTTGTTTGCGCATCTTTGATTGTGATTTTTTTAGAATCCCTGGTCATCATAGTTTTTGCATATAAAAAAACATAAAAGAATATAACTAATATTCTTTTGCGTATGGTGTATGCACGTATGGGGTCGAGACCAAAAACATAGATTGAATCATCTTGATTTAGAAGATCCAATGGCTGAGATCGTTCCCGCTACACCCACCCTACAGGATAGATGCTATACTGTCCGCAAATCATTGCCAATCCTGTACAATCTTACCGCTAGCAGTCGATGACTATGAAATTAAACCTGCTTTCATAAACTCAGTTCCTAAATTTCATGGTCTAGAATCTGAAGACGCCTATGTCTTTATGAGGGAATTTGAGGACTTGTGCCTAATGTTCAAATTGAAGCAGTTAAATCAAGATGCTGTAAAACTTAGACTAATACCATTTGCCCTCACTGATTAAGCTAAGCATTGGCTTTACAGTATGCCAGCCAAACACTATTCACATATGGGAGTAGTTTACTAAAGCTTTCCTTAAAAAATTCTACCTGCATTTTAAAACCGCTAAATTCAGAAATAAAATTAGGACATTTTCACAAAAACCGGGGGAATCTTTTTGGAAATATTTTAAACGTTTTAAAGACCTTCTCATTAAATGCCCACATCACAATATAGCTAAGTGGGAATTATGCCAGATAGTGTATGATGGTATGGAGTCTAAACTTATGATAGAGTCATTGTCGAGACGACTTTATGATGAAAAAGGAAGATAACGCATGGAATTATCTAGGGGAATTATCTGATAAAACCATGCAATGGGAGAGTACTAATGAGAGAGGTTCGACCACATCTAGGGGAGGGTTACACACAGTTGAAGCTACTATAGGGATGTAAGCCGAGTTAGCAGTAATAAGAAAATCAATAGAAAAGCAATCAACTACAACCGTCCCCGTCCAACAAGTTAGCAAATTCTCTCCATGCCTAAACTGTCAAGATTCTTTCCACCTTTTTGATGAATGTATCCTTCTAAGCGGTCCTCAAAGACAAGAGACCGCCAATGCTACATATCAAAATAATAATAATAATAATCCTTATTCTCAAACTTATAACCAGGGGTGAAGGAACCACCCTAAGTTACAATAGAATTAAGGCAACACTAGCCAACAATTCCAAAACCTAAGACAAGGTCCTCCACCAAACCCTACCCAACCTAATGCACAGTATCCACATCAAGGGTATAGGAATGAAAATGATAGGATTAATAACGTTGAACAGCAGCTGAACACCCTTCTGCAAAATGAACTTACGTCACTTAAACAATCAATGGCTAATATGGAAAGACGGATTGGTCAGCTCGTTGCAGCATAAGGAGGACGTGAGCTAAGCACCTCACCTAGTCAACCTGTTACAAATCCTACTCAAATGAATGCATATAAATACGTTGAGATCGGAAAAACAGGTTGATAACCAGGTTAAGATGCTCGATAATTCTGTTGAGGTACCAGCCGATGAGGAGCAACAAACTCCCGATATTCCTACAAAACCGACATCGATTCCCACACCTACACCCACATTCCACCCATCTTCTATAGATATCCCACTTGAGCTTAGAGTACCATATCCAAAACGTTTAAAGGCCAAGAAGCAAGATGCTAAAGTGGCAAAGATGGTGGACTCATTTAAACAGGTCAATGTCAACATACCTCTCCTAGACATGATTGACCAAATTCCATCCTATGCTAAATTTCTTAAAGACCTATGCACTAAAAAGAGGGAAACTCAAGTGCCTAAGAAGGTTTTTCTAGCAGGTAATGTTAGTGACGTCCTATGTAATGCATTGCCCATAAAATATAAGGACTCGGGTTGTTCTACTATTTCTTGCATCATAGGAGTTGCAATCATTAATAGAGTTATACTTGATCTAGGTGCAAGTGTAAACCTTCTACTTTTTTCATTCTATGCACAGCTAGGATTGGGAGATTTTCAACCTACGAAGATTACCTTACAGTTGGCCGATCAATCCATTAAGACACCAAAAGATGAGATCAAGGATGTGTTATATAAAATAGGGGAATTTATATTCCCTGTGGATTTTATTGTTTTAGAAATACAATATGTTAAAAACCCTACAAATCAAATTCCGGTGATTCTAGGTCGACTATTCTTAGCTACCTCAAATGCGTTAATCAACTGTCGCAATGGTTCTATGCAGCTTTCCTTTGGAAACCTTAAAATAGAATTAAATATGTTCAACCTTGGAAGCCAACAGAGCGACATTGTATGATCATAATTGTGAAGTCCATTTAATTCAAGAAGTTTCTCACAATGAGATAGGTAACTTTGAGGATGGTGGGTTGAAAGAGTTAAAAGAAACATTTAGAGAGGATGTATTTAATAGTGATGACGATGAGAGCGATTCTTTATTTGTTGATACACATGATCAACTTAATAATACTTCTCCTATTCTTCATCATCAACTTAATACGGTAATGTCTCGAAATAGCTTTCTTGAAAACCAAATTTTGTTGTCAGAAAAGGAGAAAAAGAAATTGACTTCTTTTAATGAATCTTTAAAAAACGAAAAAGAGAACTTGATTTTATCTTGCAATTCTTTGAAGAAGAAAATAATAGTTTGATTAAAATTTTTACTAGTGAAAATGATATTTTGATTGATAGATTAGAAAACGAGAAAAATATTTTTCTTTCACAAATTCATAAATGAGAAAGGGACAAAATTGAATTTTTATCAAAACTTGCTATTCAATCAAAAACTATTAATGCTTTACAAATTGAAAATGAAGATTTAATTTTGGCATTAGATGTTTGGAGAAATAATCATGAAAAGTTGATTTCAACTTTTAAAAGAAAATTTGATTCTTTAAAATTATCCTATAATTCTCAAGACGCGTTGATAAAGGAAAAGATTGAACTTTCCCAAACAAAGCGAAAAACTTTTTAAATAAAGGTGATTTTGATTTTAAAACTTCAAATTTTCAAAAACCCTTTTCATCTAAATTTGTTAGCCACTATTCTAATCATAAATCTAGTTCCATGGGTATATCTAATCATACTTGTCACTATTGTGGTGCACATGGTCAATTTACATATTCTTGTGAGTTGAAAAAAAAATTATTTTTATATCCCAATTTGAAATGGGTCCTCAAATCAAACCCCAATACACCCAAGAAAGTTTGGGTACCAAAATATACACCCACATCTTATTTTGTAGGAATTGAGAATTTAAAACCGGGAAGATTTCGGAAAAGGTAACATAAATGTGCGGGTATAACAAGGTATGTACTCTAACACAATGAAGACATTGTTTAACATAAGTGTGGGGTGATTTTGTTGCAATTATTTAAATTTTTTATTTATTTATTATCTTTTAGGTTTTTATTTACATTTTATTTTAGATTTTTGAATATAAAAGAGAGGAAGAGATTTACGAAAAGCAAAAAAAATAGATGTTTTATAATAAAACTAGTAATATGTGGTCATGAGCTGTTGTCCTAAGGGTTAGTAAGATGAATGAGTCACTAGTCTGCGGATAGAAATAAATATGAAAGATAGTCTCTATTCTTGAGTCCAAACTTCTGAATGTTGATACCCTATTACATGCACATACACACATCTTGAAGCTTGAGTTAGTAGAAGAGACCTTGAAATACTCTTGTCTAGAATGTCTCGGTATGAAGGGAAAATATAATTATCAACAAAAGATAAAGGCCACGGAAAAAAAGAAGAAAAAATAATATCACGAAAAAAATGAACACTGTCTTGCAATCGTCAAGGTAGCATAAAAAATTCAGCGAGGGTGCTTCATCACCTAGTGACTTAGACTAACAGGTTTGGGATCATTTACTATGCCTTAAGTATTGCAAGATTAGGATATTGCTAATTATGCCTTAATAAGTGAGCGCATTCATGAATCGGTTGGTTAGTGACTCAAGAAGCATTAACGTTCACGTGAAAGGAGTGTGAGCAACTCCACCAAAAATGTCACAGGCTAAAAAGTACCAGGGAGCTGTGGGCAAAGGTATGATAGCTTGAATTGAATTGTCAGAGTGTAAGGGTGTCCTTTATACACACGTAGAGGTATATAATCGATGTTTAGAGAGGAGATAGGGAGGATGACTAAGATGATGTTCTATTGAGGGAGGATGTGATTTTCGTCTTCTTTTCAAGACTATTAAGATAAGGCTCAGGAAAACAAAAAATCTAGTGTAGTTCAAAACTCTTATTTTCAAGTTTTTTCTTTTATATGTTCCTATCTTTGTATTTAGTTTTCACTTTTCTATTTTTGTTTCCTTTATTTTCTTTTATAAGAGCAGGAGTAGTTTAATTAGATTTTAGTTGATAGAGTTAGATATTAGTTTAGTTGAAACTCTAGATTTGCTCGAGATCTAGCAAAAGATAAATGTGGGGTATTTAATTGGTGCAATTTGTTGCACATTTTTATATCACATTTATCGTTTACATTTCATTTTTTATGATACTTTGGGTGTTTTTGTCATTAAATACAGATTACAGGAATTAATTGTTAAAAGACAAAAAAGTGTGCTAAAGTGAAGATCACATGCGTGAAATGTACTTCAGGGAGATAATCAGAAAAATTGAAAAGCAATTATCACAATTGAAACAAACTTTGGAAATATCAACACAAAATAACAGAAGATGCAACAAACTGCTTACGTACGTGCGATGGAAATCAATTCGAAACTCAAGCAAAAACCGAGAATCAATTTGCAATTTTGGAACAAACTCTGGAAATCTAGAGATTAAAACAAATATTATGGAAGAAGCTAAAATATCGCAGGTGCAAAAGTTTCGTCCGAAATGCCCATACTAGAAGGTTAGGTTGGATTTCTGAAGCATATCAAGTCCAGATTTTTAGCGACGATTCGTATTTTTAGTTATTCTGTAAAGTTTGTTCCAAGTCTCATAAAAGACTATATAAACTCCTATATAGTCTAGGGTTTAAAATCATCTCTCTCATTACTTTCGAACTAGGGTTTTCTAGAGAGGGATTAGCAATTTGTAAGTTTTTTTATGCCACTAATAAAGTTTAGTTATTTTAATTTCAATATGACTAATTGATCTTTTTCTAGGTATTTTTTATTTGCTATCTTTTGTGGTGTGATGTATTTATAACTTTTATTCATGCTTTTATATGAATTTTTCTTAATCTATATATATTTATCTCTCTTTATTCTTAATCTAAAAAATCTAATTTTTATGAAAAGTTGACGCCTTTAAGTAAAAATTAGGAATATATAAGAAACCTAGAAACTAATTAAGTTGATGATAGCATGACAACCTAGAAACTTAATTAGGGATGGTAGAGATAATTATAGATCATAGACATTCAATCTAGTTAATTGATTTAATCTAGGAAAACTTAAAACATGGTAGTTATAGATCCATGACTTACAAATATGCATAGATGATTAACTTAGATAATTTTAATAAACTAGAATTAGGGTTCTTAATTAAATCTAAATGATATAATATAATTGATAGGATAAGATTAAATAAAATAATTTATCTTATGCTTTTAAGTTATTAATAGATCATTGGTTAAAAATAGGAAATAGAATACAATTTTATCATATAAACCACCATATTAGAAAAGCAAATAAAAGCCCTAGAGCTTTCTCTCTCTTTGAAAACCAACTCTTATTTTAAATTGAACTTTTAAATTCTTAGATTTTTAAAATAACAACTTTTTGCAACTTAGTTAAAATTGATTAAACACATCTCTTCGTGGGAACGATCCTTAAGTACTACCGCGATAAAGCTCTATACTTGCGGTTTAAATTGGAGACTAATAAAATCCCTATCACAAAGTATCTGCTTACCTTCATTGATGACTTTTCGAGAAAGGTTTGGGTCTATTTCTTGAAGCACAAAAGTGATGTGTTTACTACATTCAAGCAATGGAAAACGCTACTTGAAAAGCAGACAGAAAAGCAGATCAAGAAACTGAGGACAGACAACGGGTTAAAGTTTTACGGTGGAGATTTCAACGATTTCTGTAAAAACAAAAGGATAGTTCTGTATCATACCGTTGTCTACACACCATAGCAGAATGGAGCAGCGAAGCATATGAATCGAACTCTTATGGAGAAAGATCGGTGTGCATGTTGTCTAAAGAAGCGCTTGGCAAGGAGTTTTGGGCAGAAGCGGTGAACACGGCATACTTCATTGTGAATCGGTCACCTCATATATTGCTAGACAGAAGACACCGGAGCAGGTATGGTTAGGAAAGCACGCCGATTATTCAACACTTAAGATGCTTGGTTGTCCCGCTTATGCACATTGCTGTGAAGGCAAGTTGAATTCTTGAGCGAAGAAGTGCATATTTCTTGGTTATGCTGCCGGCGTTAAAAGTTATAGATTGTGATGTTCAGATCCTAAATTGCCTAAATTTATGATTAACAGAGATATGACTTTTGATGAATATGTTATGTTGAAGCCGAAGATTGTGAAATCTCCAGTTGAAAATAGTTCAAAGAAGAATGAGTCGAGCGTTGATATTGAGGTCGGTGAAAGCTCGGGTTTGCAGGAGATCTCTCCTTTACCATCGTCTGAAGAAGCTCATGATGAGCAATGCCATGATGAGGGGTATCTTCTCGCTCATGACCGAAAAGAAAGGATATTAGACCGCCACAAAGATATGGCTATAATGATCTAGTGGCGTATGCGCTGTCCGTTGCAGAGACAGTTGACAGTAGAGAGCCGACGAGCTATCAACAAGGCATCTCATCCGATTAGTCAGCCCGTTGTCTAGTAGCTATGAATGAAGAGATTGAGTCTCTTCACAAGAACCAGAATTGCAAACTCATGAAGCCCGAAGGAGGAAAGAAAGTAATTGGATATAAGTGGGTTTTCAAGAAGAAAGATGGTCACCAAGGGGCGGTTGATACGAGATACAAAGCACGGTCGGTAGCTAAAAGCTATTTCCAGGTTCAGGGAGTTGAGTTTAATGAGGTATTTTCTACGGTTGTTAAGCACACCTCTATACGTGTCTTGCTCGGTTTGGTAGCTATGCAAAATTTGGAGATCGAGCAGCTCGATGTGAAGACAGCATTCTTGCATGGTGATTTGATAGAGAAGATCTACACTCAATAGCCCAAGGGTTTTGAAGTTGAAGGCAAAGAAGACCAAGTTTTTTTGCTAGAGAAGTCTTTGTACAGTTTGAAACAGTCACCTAGACGTTAGTATAAGAAGTTTGACTCCTTAATGATAGATATTGGGTTTACGAGAAGTATGGGCGATAGTTGTGTTTATTCGAAGTAGCTCGCTGATGGTTCTTTTAAATACTTGCTATTTTATGTTGATAATATATTGATAGCAGAAAGGTATATGGTTGATATTCAGAATTTGAAAGAACAGTTGAAAGGCAAGTTTGAGACCAAGGATTTGAGAGTGGCCAAGAAAATACTTGGTATGGTGATAAGATGAGATCGTAAGGGAGGAAAGCTTTACATGTCTCAACATCGATATGCTGAGAAAGTTTTGGAGCGTTTCGGCATGACAGATGCTAAATTGGTAAGTACTCTGTTGGCAACTCATTTTAAACTTTCAGCTCGTTCATTACCGCAAACATAGAATGAGATTAAGTATATGTCGAATGTTCTATATAAAAATGCAGTGGGTAGTATTATGTATGCCATGGTTTGTACACGACCGACATTTCACATATAGTTCTGTTGTTAGTCGTTATATGGCATCTTCTGGTAAAGCCCATTGGCAGACAGTGAAATGGATATTACGATATCTACGAGGTACGTCAAACGCGGGGTTGGTGTTTGGAAGGATTGACGACAGTTTGGTACTGGATTTCAAACATAGTCCCGGTAGGTGATCTCGACAGACGAAGTCGAACACCGATTATATATTCTCCTTGGAAGGATGTGTCATCAGTTGGCGTGCTTCGTTATAGCCTACGATATCATTGTCTATGATGGAGGCGGAGTATATGGCCGTTGTTGGGGCCGTTAAGGAAGCAGTCTGTTTGAAGGGATTATTTTCGGAACTTGGTATTCAAAATGATACAATAGTAGTCTACTGCGATATCCAAAGTAGTATTCACTTGACGAAGGTTCAGATGCATCATGACAGGACGAAGCACATTGATATACGTTACTAGTTTGTGCAGGAAGTCATTGAAAAAGAAAAGATTTTTATGAAGAAGGTTAGCACAACAGATAATCTAGCCGACATGTTAACGAAATCTCTTTTGGTTGTTAAGTTTGAGCATAGCTTGAACTTAATTGGAGTGCATCACACTCATTTAAGCCCTTGAGGGGTTTTGTGGTGAAGATATTATTAATTTTGGTGGAGGAGTTTGTGGGAATGCGAGGCAAGGTGGAGATTTGTTGTGATGCCTCTCATTCTATCCCTGTTGATTTCCTAAGTTGATCCGGTGTTATCATCGAAGCTGTTTGAGATTGAAGTTTATTTATAAGACAGGTGACAGATGTGTGGAGCTAAAGCTCCAACCGTCTGCCTAGACTCTATATGCTTAGCATGTAGGGTTTCGTTAGCACCTTAGCAAGGTTTTGGCAAACATCAATCATGCTACTTTAAAATTTTGGGGTGCTAAACAAACCCTAACCAAGATCTTAACTAAATAATTAGGGTTAAACATTGAATGTAAACTCTTTACATCTAAGTGAACAAGAAATACGACCTTTGTAGACCGGTCCTTCACTTCAATAGCTCCGTGTAGTAGTCCCTACGCTGCAATCATCGAACTCCCAGACTCTAGAAAGGCTCCCATGAAGAAATGAACAAGCTTGCTTTGAAGTCTTCGAGGCCGAAGATGATCTACGTCGAGGAGACACTAGCTCATGCTATTTCTTCACTAATTGTATAGATTAGTGAAGCAAACACCCTAAACTAAATGGCTAATAGTACAGGATGATGAAGTAGGAATATTGCTCACTTTAGATTTGGTTTTCTCACAATCTATCATCACTTTGTCAAAAGCTAGAAAGCTTAAAAACGAGGAAGAAGAAGATGAAACTCAAGTGATAAAAGAATGAATCCATTAAGGTTAAAAATGCAACCCTAGGTGAGTATATCATATATCTAACCCTTGTAGAGAGTTAACCATTGTGTATGGTTAATGGTTGGGTTGATAAATATCTTAAGGAAAACAAAAGAGTGGACTAAGTCAATGGTTATCTTGAAACTTCTCCAAGCTTCCAACCATCAAAATATCTCCACTAATTGTAATTACTTAAGAATAAATATTAACCCTAACATTAACCCTAGTATGGTATAAGTCTCATACATACATATTGCATGTATAACCTGGCATGACACAACAATATATATCATATCACATATATATTTTGTGCAAAAAGAATATAATTAATATATATCACATATATATTAATGTATCATAATGAGAAAAATGAATACTTAAGTGAGCCAATATTAGTTAATGTAATTTAATATATCAAATATATTAATTCTACATTAAATAATTAAATCAACATTTGATTTAATAATCCGGCTATATTACATATAACCAACTAATATCAAATGTAACAACTTATCGAATCAACACTTGATCCGATAACATGGCTATAACTCATATAACCTTTGATGTCACATATCACGAGAATAGAATGCGGTATCACATACGCGCATTAATTTCGGTCCCGCACATATCACATATGTGCTCCTACACCGTTTCGCATGAACCAGGAAACCTCTGTGTAGGACTCTAAAGACTCGTCAATACGCCAGCCGTAGGTGATGATCATATCAAACACCCACAAGCCGCAAGCGGTCTGCTAAACGTAACGGTCACCTGGGTATTGAACGATCAGAAGATCAACAAGCAAGCCTGCTATAACTCCTGCGAATCCAATCAGTAACGCTACCGTACAGTTTGGTCTCTTCGTCTAATATGTCGTATATCACAGCCTGGGGTTGGTATAACGTCAGACCCCAATGGCCTAATAAGTCATGCCGATACAAGGTCCATAACGGTTTGAGAAACTACTGGTAACACTTACCAGTAAATCTCAGCAATCTTGACCAGGGATTTCCTGTTATGGCCAATTGAGCATAGCGCAACATCAACTCCCTATACTGGGAGAGACGAAACCCTTCCTATCGCTCATTGCCTCCATATGACTCGGGACTGTACCCAAAAGCCACCGTGTTGCATGATCTCTTAACCGTGGTTAGGTGGAAATCAAAGCACAGTGGAAATCATACAAGACAATGACGATCTCGGGTCTACAGACTAACCTGTACCAGTGTCACCAGAGAACTGCTATCCGACGATAGGTATAATACCATCTAGGAGTTCTCGACGAGTCCGTTCAGTGTAGCCAGTCTCTACTGAGCACCCGTATATCTTCTCTGATGTCAAACACCAATGGATATGGGATCATCCATAGTCCATCATATGGGTCGAGAAGCGCATAAGCTAATCTATTGTGGAGTATCGATACCCTATCTCGATACTCTCACGACTAGGAACATTTGAAGGATGTACTTATCGACTACCATGTCCCCACTAGTATGATCTGCATCATAGTCCTGGTAGTCAAGTACTGATCCTAAAGGCTTTATCAACATATAATAGAGAGACAATCGGTATACATGTTAAGATAAAGTGCAACCAGATAGCATACTATTATGTCGAGCAAGAAGGTCCTCCTTATATATGTCCAAGCATCCACTACAATATACATCACATGTACAGTAATGGCTCCTAGGGCATACATCTAACTAACATAGCATACATTGGGCAAACGTATGACTCTATAAGTCCAGACGTCTGTGAGCACTCTGCTTTTTTGAAGACGTGAAGGTCAGACGTCTGAACATCCTTATTCAAACGTCTGGGTATACTCTGTTGATTCGAAGATACTTAGACAGACGTCTTTGAATCGTTCTGCAGACATTTGCCGTGTTCATGGCCGGATATTTTCTTTAGTTAGGAAATTAGTTATTTGGGTAAATCTTTTATATGCTATATATATTGAAGAATGTAGCAACCCTAGATCTGTGATGCCTTTGTGATAGCTATTGAATGAACCCTTTTGCTATTGTGAGAACTAGGGTTTATTTATGGGATTTGTATTCGTCCACCGTTTTGTACTCCTCCACTTTTGGTTATTAATAAAGTTTCGCTTTCGCCTATTGTGTTGGTTAGTACTCTATATTTCTAAGTCTATTAAGGTGGGTTTAGTGTCCTAATACTAATAATTGATACGGGCGGTCCTCCGTCGTCGTAAAGTAGTAAAGAATCAAGTCGTCCCCGCGAAGCTTTCGAGAAGAGGGGTAATTTATCTGTAGTTTATATTTGATTGCTTCTTTATCATTTGTGTTATTGCTTCATAATCGTCTTGTCGCAAAGTACCCCGCCTATGAAAACAGGCTTCCATGTGCGTCTTCAACTATTAACGATGACCTTTTGGGTAGATTCTACCAACTTGCCCGTATTCAATGAAAACACATCGAATCCATATTCGACACGAAAAGAAACCATTGGTAGATGCGATATATAAATAGTTCGGCCCATCATAGTTCCTACATTGGAGATAAAAGAAACCATTGGTAGATGAGATAATCATCTTGCATTGCCATTGATTGCTTACAAAGCTAAGGCAAGGATCCAGGAGCTCCGAACGTCGGAAGAAAGATGAGATTGTTTCCATGGAAACTGGCGACGGTCGCACTACTAGAGATCGAAGAGGCGTGACGGGATTGTTCAAGCGTGAAAGCCGGACAGCTGGACACAAGTTTGTACCTAGTTTTATCGACGCACTTGGTATATCAACAGTATTATCAATATACCAAAACTCACCAAATAAAGGAGTTTGTTATGATAATGGAATTAATATAGTAAGTGAAAGATGCTTGTTTTTTCATAGAAGTTATATATATGTATAAAAGGATCGCATGTCAAAAAACTAGCAATTTCCTAATACTAGCAGCTTATAAACAGAGCATGTAAAGCAAAACATTACGGAACCCCACAAACTTAAGCAAGCGTAACCATGTTGTTATGATTGAAAAACGCCCTTCGCTCCTTCAATTTTGTTTTAGCTTATGATTTAAAATCTGGAACAATATATAGCATTGTTTTAAGAATGTGATAGCTTATGATTTAGAAATTTGGAACAATAGTATTGTGATTTAAGAACTTTCCATTGAAAACAATTGTTATCATCACAAGAACGGTAATATACTCCAATTTGGATTCTAAAATCAATTGAATCCATTTTGGTAAATTGTAAAATGGTAACACATGTACGAAACATTGAATCAATTTC
This sequence comes from Agapanthus africanus, assembly GCA_030015575.1. Taxonomy (NCBI): domain Eukaryota; kingdom Viridiplantae; phylum Streptophyta; class Magnoliopsida; order Asparagales; family Amaryllidaceae; genus Agapanthus; species Agapanthus africanus. The sequence continues at coordinate 494,299,401 of CM057348.1, read as the reverse complement.
GCTGGTTAGGCTATTAGATATTCGTTCGGGCAGGTAGTGAGAAACAACAAGATCTCTGTAACAAAGATTAAATAGTAAAACCTGTAATAATATGACTATAAGAAAAAGAGAAGAATATGACTATACTTTGTTAATGTCCCCTCACTGGTACAGATTATACAATCCCTGGCTCCAATTAATCTCGCAAAAAATGTATTTAGAGATATTATATTCATCGATGACCGAGAAATTCTAGACTTATAGCAGAGGGTGCCAGTCCATGATCAGATAGATAGATATTGAGGGTTGTAGAACTTGCTCAAATGCCTAATCCCATTTTCACAAAGAATTGTTACTATTATGTGTCCTGGACCTAAAGATGGTGCCAATTTCATGGCTCCAACACAATTCATAGCTGACGAGCTCCCGACGAAAAGTCCATCGTTCTGTAAAAGAAACCTGGTACATATCACATTTTAAGATAACTACCAGAAGTTACACATCGCAGGTAAATACGATGAGTTTTCACTAAATCCCCATAAACTATTACTAAAATGCCATAAGTATCACATTTTTGAGATAGATATATAATCTATATATACTGGCAATAAAGACCATGAGCTCAGTCAGTGGCTGATAAATACAATGAACTTTTTAATGCCATATCTTTTCAATTATAATTGTTCGTATGGTATTGAATCAATGGCTAAATTGAAAAACAACATGGTATTTAATTGATATTGTTCAAATTTGGGTTACTTATTAATATCCCTTTTTGATTCTCAAAGGGGATCACAACCACCACCACGACCATCACCCACCCCACCCCCAAAACAAAAAACAAAAATCTACATCTAACTTGTTTTAGTTTTAGATGAAGCAAGAAAAGGGGAAATAATTTAGAAGCAGATATGGATAAGAATCTAACACTTTCTATTTTCATATACAATACATGTTAATGAAATAACAGTTTTCCGAACTAGAGCTGGAATTCTAAAAGACATGAAGAAGGCAAAAAAATTCAATTAATTCTGATTATTTGAGATGTTATGAAGGAAAAAGATATTAATGAATTCATTACAAGAAAATATAAATGCTTATATAAACAGAAAGAAAAATAAATGCTTATATAAACAGAAAGAAATGAGCATATTAAACAACACATGATATCAGCCCCACAATTTTTCATCGGATATAATAATTGAAGATCGGCAGTCGAACCATACTATTGTGATATGAGAACACTCTTTGGTCCATCGAGTAGTACTTAACTGTCGGGCTAATCATGCAGCATCTTTCCACCTTTTTGGTCTTCAGATCATAGGATAAGACCGTATATTTCTTCTTTCTGCCGATCCTCAAGTACAGTTTCTCTCCACCTTCAAAGGGTAAGGGCCACACATCGTAACCATCGAAAAGCATCTCCGAAGCAATCCTCCCTATCCTCCTCCTCCTCCTCATTGTGTGGCAAAAACTGGAAAACACGTCTCGGTTACCTTGAACCATATCGTCAAAGATCACCAAGCATGTGTGCTCCCACACTTTAGTACTTTCAGGTTTCATCATCCAGACTTGTGTGCATTTGCTATCAACCCTTGTACATGTGGCAAAACCATTGCATGCCCCGATCTCCTGATGAAAGCGTGGCGAGTCTTGCTCAGGTAGCGTTATACAATGGGCAAGATCATTCCGAACATCATACGATATCAAATACTCGTTGCAGTCCCAATACAGTACCCCGCCCACGAAAACAGGCTCCCCCGCGCGTCTTGAACTATTAACGATGAACTTTTGGGTAGATTCTACCCACTTGCCCGTATTCGACGAAAACACATCGAATCCATATTCGGCATGCATTGAAATATTTCGTCGGATAGGATGGACCAGTTTGTAACGGTCTGGTGCGGCTACCGGATCAAACGCTAACCCAATCGAATCTCGAGACCTGTCATCGATAATGGCATGGTGCTCCTTCGTTGCCGGGTTGCAAACATATAAATAGTTCGGCTCGCCATATTTCCAGCATTGCCGGGTTGCAAACATATAAATAGTTCAGCTCGCCATATAAATATGGCATGGTGCTCCTTCGTTTCCGAGAGGCGTGACGGGATTGTTCGAGCACGAAAGCCGGGTCGCTGGACACGAGTTTGTACCAAGTTTTATCGACGCACTTGAATCTTGCGAGGGTCTTGAAAGGAAGAAAGGGGATGATATGAGAGAATATGTTGTCCTGAGGAACTTCAACAGGGCTCTCTCTCCTTGGCCTCTTTGATGGAGGAGGATCCATGATGAAAAGTCAACGCAAAGTTGTGAATAATTAATGTAGAAAAATATTGAAGAGTAAATACTACCACATTAATTTATATATATGGAGGCAAAGCTTAATAATACAGCAACTCCTGATTATATTACGATTCTCTCAAGAAAAGATAAAGCAATATAACCGCTTGCCAAAATTAGAAGTTACCTATTAAAACCTTCTGTTTAAACCAAAATTTTAAGTTCCAAATAATCTGTGCTGATATTTTGGGGGGAAAGAAATTTTAAGTTCCAAATAATTAAATTAAATACCCAACAATTTAAAAACTTTGATAAGGCTAAAAAGAAATTCAAATAAGAAAAAGAAATATATGTAATCTAGGATTACTTTTGGCTGCACGTGTGTTTAAGATTACACTTAACGAATAACAAAAATATAACCATATTAAAGAAATCAATAATATTAAAGTAGGTGCTACTCCAGTTGGAGTGCTATAAAAATAAACGCTTTCCCATTTTGGTAAATTATAAACTTTTTATTTGGTAATCCAATACATGGCAAGAGATGTACGTAGCAAACATTGCATCAATTAACTGAGAAAAAACAAGATCTATGTCCGATTACAAAATAAATACAAAAACTTGAATTAAAATATAAAAAGAAAAAGGAAAAAAGAATGACTATACTTTGTTGATGTTCCCTCACTGGTACAGATTACCTAATCCCTAGCTCCAATTGATCCTGCAAAAATTGCTGTTAAAATAACTCTCGAGCGAAATTATACTCTATCAATGATCAAGAAATTCTAGACTTGTAGCAGAGGGTGCCGGTCCATGATCAGATAGATGTTGAGGGTCGTAGAACTTGCTCAAAAGCCTAATCCCGTTATCACAAAGAATTGCGACTATTGTGTGTCCCGGACCTAATTTCATGGCTCCAACACAGTTCATTGTAGACGAGCTCCTGACGAATAGTCCACCGTTCCTTAAGAGAAACCTCATACAGATCACATTTTAAGATAACTACCATAAGAGAAACCTGGCACCTCAAAGCCTTCTGTACTATTTGTCCAACCTGTTTCAACATCTTTCATGTAAAACCAAATCCTCTGTCTTATGGGAGACTGCATTATAGCAGTTAACCATATACAATCCACGGGTATCTATCGTGACATAGAAGTCAATTTGTGATATTGAAGTCGAATACATCCACCACGAAACTTGCCCTATGGGTCTAATGTTTCAAGCGCACCGTATACTATTCACGGGCAAGCTTCGTGATATTGAACTCAAAAATCCCAAAGATCATAAACACATGCCCCTACGGATAAATCCGTAGGGGCAACCAGTAGTCCCTACGGATTTATCCGTAGGGACTCAAAATACGTTCATAGGTCCAAAAGCCGCAGGGGCAAGTCTTTTTCCTGAACATGCCCCTACGGAGTAAACTTTGCCCCTAGGCTTAATGGGTAGGAGCGGTTATCCTGCAGATTACTCCGCAAGGTAAAAATATTTTTTAAACTTTCTGTTAAAAACATTAAAAAATCGTACTTACAGAGTTATACGTAGGGGGTTATTAATGCCCCTACGTCTAAGTCTATAGGGATAAGTTTTCCCCCTATTACTAAGTTCATAGGGACCAAATATCATACATTATGATATTTTGTCTCTACGAATTAATTCGTAGGGGAAATATGTGTCCCTACGGATTAATCCGTAGGTGCAACAGTTGCCCCTACGGATAAATTCGTAGGTACAAAAAATCAGGGTTTTTTTTTATAAAAAGAGCTTCCTGTTTTTTTCTCCCGTCGTGTGCACAATAATATATATATCATATAGCCAAATACAGAAATATTCATAAACAATATCGCACGCATAATATTTAGCCAAATATAGAAATATTCATAAACAATATCGCACGCATAATATATAAAGAAATAAACAAAAAGATTACGAAATCAATCTAAAATCATCGTAAACATCCAAACAACCACCGATATCGTCTAAAACATACAATATATATCAAATAAGTACATCCAACCTAAAAAATATAAATAAATATGTCCTAGCTCAGTCCAGCTCATCTACCTCTAATAAACGCCGAAATCTGGCGTATCTGCTCCTCGGTGCAGCACCGGGTCGACAAAAAATCGACTAAGGAAGGAGTGGTCTGTGCAGAAGTCTGAATGGTCTGTACAGGAGTCTGGGTGGGTTGTAGAGCCATAAGAGTGACCTGCGGAGCCACAGCTGAAGGAGTGACATGTGGAGCCGCAGCTGAAATAGCATATCGAATCTGTAAAATTGTGTTTGTGTAATAAACGAGTAAGAACGGTGTACTAGATTTAGTGGAATTCGTATCAATATCAGATTATTGCGAAACCGAGAATTTATATATGCTTTGTTGAGATTCCACACGTTCTGTTGAAATTCATATGTTATGTATGAGAATTTATACATGTTAAAATTCCACACATTCAGGACTTTGCTTTTTTACCCCAATCTAAGAATACTTAGGGCCTTAGGCCTAGTTTGGGTATCTAGTTTGGAAAACCGTAGTTTATGTAAGTCTACGGTAGCGCCCCGGCCGTCTGTCCGAGACCAAAATGCGGAAACGAAATTTTTTTCTAAACTTGAAACCGGCGCTATCGCAGACTTTAATCCCGGATCGAACCATTAACCTATAACTAGCTAACTAGAGAAGGGTTAGAAAAGCTATACCGATCGATCCGTGTCCTTCGGTCTTTGGCCACCAACCCAAGATCCTCCCGGCATCTCCGATCTCCGGTCTCCTCATCGGAAAGGTCACCACATCAAGAAGTCTTTTTACGGGCTCCCACCTCTGAACCGAGCAACTCGGATACGAAGTTTGCTAGCCGACGTGTCCAAGATGGCTGTAGAATATACGTAGAACACTTTGTCTCAAGGGTTAATCGAAGTTGCCTTTAGGAAGTGTGAGGAGAAATGGGCTTTGGAATTGAGCTAGGAATTTTTGTGCAAATCAAATGAGATCAAATCCTCACTCACAAAAAATTGGGGCTGCTTAAAAAACTCTCGGCTATGAAGGAATAAAGGAAAATGGCCAAAAAGGAATGCAAACTGGCAACTTAAAAAAGCGATCCTGTAATAAAATTACAGGGTAACTCCGCAGCTGTATATACATACCCGTATTTGTATTCCAACCGAATACAAATGCAATGAGACAAAATCTACACAGTATAATATTAGGATCCGGCTTAAACCAAAGCCCGCTAGTATTATCCGTCCGAACCATGACATGTGCACAAGTGCATGAGTATGTTCTAACCCTGCCATAAATCCATACGGCCTCTACAACGTTTCGCCCGAAACTTGAGAAACTGTCTGTGGGGGACTCTAAAGACTCGTCAATACACTGGCTGTGGATTTAACCACTAGCACGTCATTGGTACTAGCTGTACGTAACGGGCTACCAGGTATTGACTAAAAGGGAGGTCGATGAGCGAACTCATCCTGACACCTTACTGAGCCTGTCAGTGACAATATCCGTACAATCCGGTCCGTTCGTCTATGAGCATCGCATGTCGGGCCTAGGGGATTGGTAAAAAGTCAGACACCCAAAAGCGGTACAAGTCGTGTCGGAGTGTAGCCCAGAACACCCTGAGATACTACTGGAATACTTACCAGTAAATCTCCTGCCTTGGCCAAGGACTTCGTGTAATGGCTCTCCTAGACACAGCGCGATCTCACCCCCAATACCGGGAGAGACGAAAGCCCTGCCGATCCGCTCACTGCCTCCATGTGGCTCGGGACTGTACCCATTTAAAATCTGTTTGCATGACTCCTTTGAGCCGTGGTAGGGTAGTAATCAAAGCACAGTGGGAACTCACACGAGACAAATGACGTTCTCAGGTCGATGAACTAACCTGTACACATGTCACCAGGGAACTGCTATCTGACGTCAGGTATAATACCAACTAGTATGTTCCCAGCGAGTCCTGTCCGGTGTACTCATAACCCAATGAGCACATGTATACATCTTAGGTGAATCAACTGACACCAATGGCTTGTGAGACCGGCCACCGCCTTTCATCAGGGTCTCGACTGTATATACTAGTCTACTAATGGAGTATCGATGCCCAGTCTCGAAAACTCCCTCGACTAGGGACCTTTTAAGGATGTGCTTATAGACTACCCAACTCCCACGTATATGATCGCCATCATACTGCTGGTAGTTAAGCAGGAATCCTAAGGGCTCTATCAAAGTGCAATAGTGACCTGTAATGTCACCTAAAGCATGTACACGATGATAAAGATAAACCAGATAGCATACTATCATCTTGAGTAAGACTGTCCTACCGGCATAGGTCCTCCCTCAATCATTGCAATCATGTGCCTGTAATCCAATAATTGACATTGAGGGCACTATATCCAACAATCTCCCACTTGCACTCAAGGCTAATTATTGCGATGCCGCATACTCACAGCCCGTGTGATACCGAACACCCAACTCCTCTACTGGTCAGTCTCACAAAGCTTGTTTGCGAAACTATTGCGTTCGAGGAATAGCCTCAGTGAGTGGATCCGCTCTGATGTTTCTTTCTATGTCTCTCTTTATCTCAAGTTCGCAAAGAAAGCCATCTCCTGAAATGAGCAATACCTGTCTTAGAATATGTCTGGATATTTGATGGGACCTAGTTCATAAATGAACTCCAAATCCAAACTTCTTAGACTGTATCGTCAACTCAACTTAATCAGTATCCTGCGCCATACCTCCCTCAGTATCCGCTTGGACCTCCTGTCAAAACAACTGCCCTTCGTCAGAGGGAAAATTATAACTCTGACAGTCACTCTGTCATCCAGGTCACCTTGGAAGCCTGGAATGATAATCGTTTCCTAAAAGAGGCCGTTGTTATCATATCCCTTAGAACATCCACTTATGTTCTAAAACTGCTTCCGAACGTTTCTCCAGGATATGATTAATATCAACTTATTGCATCTAGTGCAAAAAACAACGACTGGTGTGGTACTTGACATCTCGTGATTGACTCAATTGCCTAAGCAAGTGATCTGCCAATCATGCACATCCCTCTCCCCTTTAGTCTGTAAGACACCTTTAGAGAGGGTGACTCCATCACCAGCAGGTACACCACCATGCCAGGAGTCATCCATTCTAAAACACCTTTAGAATGCTGTCTAAGTACCCAGATTGGGAAACTACCCAAATCTAGATCTAAAACCATAGATCCAGTAACCAGAATGTCTGATATTACATCTATATCCTATGTGGAGAAACCACTGTGTGACAACCAAAGTATAACCGATCGTAGTATAGGAATTTCACTTCCTACTCTGTGTATGTCATCCAAATATCAGGACATCACACCCTACTACCTTCTTAACAGATCCATCCCCTATTCTGATGAAGTCAAACCTATGACTGTCACATCAGAAATAGATGATCTATCTCCGCTATATCTGCTTTAGTCTATAAATAGACATAAGCTACTTGTCCACTATACTTCCGCTGCTCCCACTGACTACGACAACCCTCTGGCAGAGTCATATACACATACACTTCTAAAGCTAGTTTAGAACGACGCTATACTCATCCTTATGCCGGGTCTCACAGTCTGGAACAACAGCAATGGCAAGTCTGGGTAAACAAGAACCTCCCTGTCACCGTCTTTGAGCATACCGAAGTACCTCTCGAGTGCCTGAGGTTACCCACCTTATCTGCGGAGTGGCCAATGGAATGTCAAACCAGATTGAATCTTTAGGTTCTTATTAAATTTTCAGTAATCGTTTGCGGTTCTGGAATCACTTCCGGTTCTATCATACTCCCACTATTGTTTTCTGAAAAAGTCCATTTTACTAAAACTGTGGCGAGTCAAGAACAATATCACCATTGATCTTCCAGATGGTAGAAAGTCAGCCCTCGTCATAGCCTGGGTCAACCCACAAACAGCCATTACAGAAACGTGCCTTGAGTTATCCAGAGTCTGGTTTTAAGTATAAGCTGGACAACTCCCCGTACCTTAACATCGTTAAGATATGAACCGTTCTATATCCAATATAGAAACAGAGGCGCTGATTTAATTGGAATCAGATTCAAATCATGCAGCTGTCTCCAGTGCATGTATAACTAAATGGAGAGAGGCCGATCAGCATTACTCAACTTAGGAGTGCATCCAAACATGAGTAACCTAAAAGAGAAACAAGTTTCTTAAAAACCATTACTATCAACTGAATACCATACACAAGTATCTACATCTTCGATCTCTTTGAAGAATCCCGATACTTGCAACACATGGTTCTCTACTTTATTCTTATACCTATAACTTCTCAAAACTTGGACCCTTTGTTTTTACGAAACACTTGTCTAAAACTTGAGAAGTCATAAGTAAACAGAATATAGTACGAGGTCCAACCCCTCTGTCCTAATGGACACTGGACAACATACGATGCTTTTTATAAGTCCTCTGAGTTGAATAACTCAAACCCTGTGCGTCGTAGGTTGAAAACTGTACTTATGGTTAAGAAGAATTACACCGCTGTTTAATGCTCCTTACCTAATCATCAACTGATATAGGTAAATGTCATGGACATAATTTCAAAAGGTTATATCTCAATTTATAAAAATAAACGTACAGATATATCAATTTGAAATTGGTGTATAACTACGGATATTCAAAACCAAATATTTGCCGTCCGGCAAACAACCCAGGCGATTTTCTCAAATATCACCAATTACAACGAATCCCGATATAATGAGGATGATCACCTAATTCCCAATAACTTACTCCCACTCATCATCTGTAAAGCCATACAGATGTGAGAATCATACCTGGTAAATACATACCCTGGAGCAAGGGTCAAATTGGGAAATCAGTTTTCTGTTAACAACACGCAGTGAGACTGAAACATGAAAATGTTTTGAAGGAGTATCCGGGTATTCTTAGTAATGCATCTTCCATTATCAGATTCACAACTGTAACCGTATATTTCTTTGCCATCTCTCCAAATCCCTTTATATGTCTTTAGTCGTTACCTTCTGTACACCCCTTTAGGCTAAATGGTTTTCTTCCTTCCCTACCGTTCGGCACCAGCCTATGGTTTGGAAGAAGACTATCCAATAAGCGTAATAGGTGTACTGTCCTAATCCTAGGAGCACTCGCAACCCGAGAGAAGGTAAAGATAAAAGACAACTGAATAAAATCTTATTCCTATTTCTCCTGAACCAGAATCCATCCCCGAACTGGAATAAGTCCCTTCGAGTTCGTATATAACCATACGATGGAGTATCCAAATAACTGTGGATCTTCGTAGTGATACGAAGTGTTCTGGAGAAATACAAAGGTGAAGTAGGAGTGGCGATAAAATACTTGATTTGGTCGTGAATAGCAGTCGCAATTTACTTTTCCCTCTTACTAATCCCTTTATTTGTCTTTACTTAATACCTTCTGTACACCATCGTTAGGCTAATTGGTTTTCTTCATTCCCCACCGTTCGGCACCTGCCTATGGTTTGGAAGAAGACTATCCAATTAGCGTAATAGGTGTACTGTCCTAATCCAAGGAGCACTCGCAACCTGAGAGAAGGTAAAAGGAAAAGACGACTGAATAATCCTATTCATTTTCTCCAGAACCGAAAACCATCCTCGAATCTGGAACAAGTTCCTTCGAGTTCGTATATAACCATTCGATGGTTTTATCCAATGGAAGTGGATGTTTGTAGTAATACGGGGTGTTCCGGAGAAAAGGGTAAAAGTAGGAGTGGCAATGAGGTATGCAACTCAGACAATCCAAAAGCCAGTGTTTTAAGAAGGTTCAGTTAACTTAATCACTGAGTCATAGTCAAGGGTCGGGTCATGGTCGCTGCCAAAGAGAGAGAGAAAAGAAACACTCTGTGTGCACTCTAACTTAGATCAAAATGGTTATCACTTTATCTAATCAGGAAACCTCCCACTGTAACCTCAAATTCTCCTCCAAACCTGAAAGAAGAATTAGTTGGGATCACCCGAGGAGTAAACCAACTCATCAGTGGGAATCGGGATCCAACTATCATCGCATGATAACGTGATGGAATCCATTCACGTTATCATATTCCAGAAGGTACGCGCATGCCTGGCAAGTTTCAGTTTCTTTAGAAACTGTAAGTCGATGTACTACACCCCAATACTTGTGGGGAGGCGGAATTTTCAAAAACGAACTTGTTTAGTGAACGAACATCGACTAACCGCTTGAATCGAAGCTAAACTATAAATAACCAAACACAAAGTGTTTCTAAACTACTGTGTTTAGGGATTATACCTAATGAACCAACTCCTTCGTCTTTACAAACTCCTTATCCTCCTCGGCCTTCTTTTTGTAGTAGACGATCCACCCGAGAGCAAAACTCCAAGCTTAGCCTCCAAACTTGAGGCAACTAACCTTCTTGGATTGCTAATCAAAGAAGATAGATTGAGATAGAGTGATGGTTATGGATTGTTTAGTCTAACTAATCCTAGATCTCAACACATGAGGGGTGAGGATTAGTCTTTTGAAGAGAGAGAGCTTGAGGAGAGAGAATGTGTAGATGATAATGAGATGAGATTATTGAGTATCATGATAAATATGAAGCATTCTCATTTTTGAAGAAAAGAATAATACATGATGAATAAGCATGCTTCACAAATATCTAATGGTGATTCATTATCATGAGTCATTAAGCATTTATGATGCTTTAATGATATGAATGAATCACCCTCATGACTCATTAATCTCATTCATTGCATATGACACCTAAACCTCCTTAGTCACCACTTCTAGAAGCTTCTCGCACAATTACGAGAACGCCCCTCCAATCCGCAAAAATACGGAAAAAATTTAGACTGTAAAAATCCAATAACCGGATACCAGTAACTGGCTTAAACCAAAGCCGACTGGTAAAAACTGTCCGAAAGTCGTATGCGCGTAAACGCACGTATGCGTCCGAACCCTTGTCGTAAAATCATACGACCTCTATATCGTTTCGCCTGGAATAGGAAACTCTCTGTGTGGGACTCTAGAGACTCGACTACTACGCTGGCAGTGGGTTTAACCACAGACCGCAAGCGGCACTAGCTGTACGTAACGGTCCCCAGGTAGTTGTCGATAAGAAGGCCGATGAGGAAACCCATCCGAACTCCTACTGAGTCTGATGTGACAATCTCCATACAGTCCGGTCCGTTCGTCTCAGACTATCGCATATCCGGCCTAGGGGGCGGCAAGCGTCAGTCCCCTAATAGCGGTATAAGTCGTGTTGGAGGGAAGCCCATTACACCCTGAGAAACTACTGGAACCTACCAGCAAATCTCGTTTGCCCTGGCCAGGGACTTTGCGTAATGGCTCTCCGACACAGCGCGATATCAACTCCCAATACCGGGAGGGACGAATCCTGTCTAACCGCCACTGCCTCCAAGTGCTCGGGACTGCACCCAACTGTTACCTGTTTGCACGACTCCTTTGAGCCGTGGTAGGGTAGCAATCTAAGAACAGTGGGACACACTCGAGGCGAAGTAGCAGTGTCAAGTCTGCGGACTATGCTGTACTCATGTCACCTGGGAACTGATAACTGACGATGGGTATAATACCAACCAATCAGTTCCTCGGCGAGTCCTGTCCGGTGTACCCGTAACCTAACGAGCACCTGTATACTATCTCCAGTACGGCGTACTGATGGCTGTGGGACAGACCATTTCCCCAACTGGGATGAGAAGCGTATACACTTGGTCTACTCCGGAATATCGATGCCCTATCTCGATAATCCATCGACCAGGGACCTGTATAGGATGTTGCTTACAGACTACCCAGCCCCCACTAGTGTGACTGCCATCACGACGCTGGTAATCAAGCAAAGATCCTATGGGATCTACTAATATGTATAAGTGATACGTTACAAGAGACATGTACACATATTAAAGTAGACACAAACCAAGTAGCATACTACCATTTTTAGCAAGACTGTATATATAACTGTGAATATCCTAAGCTTCCATTAAGTAATATACAATCTAGTATGATACAATAATGGCCTCTAGGGCATATACACTAACAATCTCCCACTTGCACTAGGGCCATGAGCTGGCATATCGTAGACCTATCATCTCGAATAGCCTCTCGAACTGCGTCTGAGGAATAGCCTTTGTGAATGGATCAGCAGTGTTATCCTCCGTCTTTACTCTCTTCACCTCGATCTCCCGGCGATCTATGATCTCCCTGATCAGGTGATACCGCCTTAAGATGTGTCTGGACTTCTGATGGGACCTGGGTTCCTTCGCTAAAGCAATAGCGCCGTTGTTGTCACAATATAGAGGTATTGGATCAACACTGGTAGGAACCACCTTAAGTTCTGTGAGGAACTTCTTCATCCAGACTGCTTCTTTTGCGGCATCGCAAGCAGCTATGTACTCTGCTTCCATCGTTGAGTCTGCAACGGTCTCCTGCTTGGAACTCTTCCAACAGACCGCCCCTCCATTGAGGGTAAAGACATAACCCGACATGGACTTGGAGTCATCTTTGTCACTCTGGAAGCCGGAGTCGGCAAAGGCCTCCATCTGAAGGTCTTTTCCGCCATATACCAAGAACATCTCCTTAGTCCTCCTCAGGTACTTGAGAATGTTCTTTACTGCTATCCAGTGATTCTCCCCTGGGTTTGCTTGATACCGGCTTACTACGCTCAATGCGTATGCTACATCTGGTCTGGTACATAACATCGCATACATTATAGAGCCTACCGCAGAAGCGTAGGGTATAATCGACATGCGATCCCTTTCCAAATCAGTCTTGGGAGACATATCTTTTGAGAGGGTGATTCCGTGACAAGCCGGTAGGTTACCGCGCTTAGAATCTTCCATACTGAATCTCTTCACTATGGTGTATATGTACCTGGACTGTGAAAGTCCCAATATCCTTTTTGATCTATCACGACAGATCCGGATCCCCAGAATGTAGGTGGCATCACCCAAGTCTTTCATGGAGAATTTATGTGACAAGAATCTTTTGACTGACTGTAATATAGGAATATCATTTCCTATTAGGAGAATGTCATCCACGTACAAGACGAGGAATACTACAGCTCTCCCTACAATCTTACTGTATATGCATGGTTCATCTGGATTTTTGATAAAGTCAAATTCTTTGACAGCATCATCAAAACAGATGTTCCAACTCCGCGATGCCTGCTTTAGTCCATAAATGGACTTAAGCAGCTTGCATACTTTACCGCTGCTCCCACTCTGAATGAATTCTTCTGGCTGATCCATATAGACGCTTTCTTCCAAATTACCATTTAGAAAGGCCGTCTTTACGTCCATCTGCCAGATTTCATAATCATGGAAGGCAGCAATAGCAAGAAGGACCTGAATAGATTTAAGCATAGCCACTGGAGAAAAGGTTTCGTCATAGTCCAAACCAGGTCTTTGACGGAAACCCTTTGCAACAAGTCTAGCCTTATAGGTTTCAACCTGTCTATCCACACCAATCTTCTTTTTGAAGATCCATTTGCATCCTACGGGTTTTACCCCATCTGGAGCAATGTCCAAAGTCCATACTTTGTTGGTGTACATGGACTCCATTTCGGTTCGCATTGCATCCAGCCATTTTACTGAGTCACCGCTCTGAATGGCTTGCTGGAAGCTAGTAGGCTCATCGTAATCAATAGTGCAATCCTCTCTATCCCCGTCAATGAGAAAACCGTAGTATCTCTCGGGCGGATGAGATTGCCTACTACTCCTGCGGAGTGGCGTTGGGATGTCCCTTTCTTCTGAAACCTGTGGTTCTACCATACTTTCAGTAACAGTTTGTGGTTCTGGAATTTCTTCCAGTTCTATTGCGCTCCCACTTTTCTGATTTTCCAAAAATTCAGTTTCCAAGAAGCAGGCATGAAGAGAAACAAAGACCTTTTGTTCCTCTGCGTAATAGAAATAATATCCCTTAGAGTTCTTTGGATATCCCACAAATTTGCATTTTACTGAGCGTGCCTCGAGCTTGTCCGCATGCTGCTTCTTCACAAAAGCTGGACATCCCCATGTCTTAAGATACTTAAGACTAGGTTTCTTCCCACTCCACATCTGATATGGTGTGGTAGGCACAGTCTTGGTTGGAACTCGGTTCAAAAGATATGCCGCTGATTCTAGCGCATATCCCGAGAATGATCGCGGTAACTCAGCGTTACTCATCATGGAACGAACCATATCCAATAGGGTTCGATTCCTTCTTTCCGATACACCGTTATGTTGTGGTGTGTACGGAGGAGTAAGCTGAGAGAGAATTCCATTCTCTTTTAAGTAACCCAGGAACTCGGCACTTAAGTATTCACCACCTCGATCAGATCTTAGTGTCTTTATACTCTTGCCTGTTTGTTTTTCTACTTCATTCTTGTATTCTTGGAATTTCTCAAAGGCCTCGGATTTATGCTTCATTAAGAAGACATATCCATACCTAGAAAAATCATCCGTAAAAGTAATGAAGTAGGAATAACCACCTCGCGCATGTGTAGATATTGGACCGCACACGTCACTGTGTACGAGTCCCAAGAGCTCGCTTGCTCTTACTCCGTGTCCAGTGAACGGAGTTTTTGTCATCTTTCCTATGAGACAAGATTCACAAGTAGCATAAGATTGATATTCGAACGGATTCAAATATCCTTCTTTATGTAACTTAGTCAACCTTTTCTCATTGATGTGACCTGGTCTACAATGCCATAAGAAAGCCTGATTTAATTCCGGAGACTTTCTTTTAAGTGTGTTCTGGACACTGAAAATCTGTGCTTGATTTAATACGTATATTCCGTTTTCTAATGTACCTGACCCAATCAAATCTTGATTTAGGTGGATGTGAACCACATCTCTTGTAAAAGCAAAATCATATCCTTCCTTAGAAAGTAAGGGTACGGATATGATATTACAAGTCGTACCTGGTACATAAAAACAGTTACGCAGAATCAATATCTGCCCAGTTGTCATTCCAAGATGATATTCCCCTACGGATTCAGCGTTCATGCTCATTCCGTTAGCAACTGTAAGGGTCATATCACCTATCCCGATAACCCTACGATTTCTCAGAGCCTGTAATGAATTACAGATGTGAGTTCCTGATCCGGTATCCAATACCCAGGAAGTAGGGTTAACTAACATACAGTTCTCTATCATAAACACACCCGAAGTCGAAGCCACAACATGCTTCGTATCCTGGCTACTGGCTTCTAAAGCCCTGCAATCACTCTGCCAATGCCCAATCCCATAGCAATAGGAATGTCCCTCAATAGGGTGGTCCAGCTTGTCATAGGCAATGGACATCTGGACAGACTTTTGCCAGTCATATAAGTCAGATTCAGTCAAATTATTATCTAGATGTAACCTATGTGTGGTCATAGGGTCGCTGCAATTTAAGAGAGAGAAGAAGATACTATTAGCATGATGCTCTTGCAAGTTTAGAGTGGTTTTAATTTATCTAAACAGGATGGCTCCTACTGTTTCTCGAATCCCTCCTCAAACCATAAAAGAAGAATTAGCCAGGACAATTCTCACCGTACAATACTTGCTTAACCGTTCAGCCAGGCCAGTGTCGATACTTCGAGGGAGGTTTTCCAATGCTTTCGCGAAGTTCCTTAATTAAATAACCTCTTTTCTCTGGGGGCGTAACCCCGCTGACACCTTTCTTGGCACCTACTTGGTTTATAGCATTGATCGTTAAGTGACGAATCCCCTGATAAGTAGCATGTACTCACAGTAGGATCGGGATCCAAAATATCATCGTAAGATAATGTTGAAGGAATCCTACCAACATTCATCAAACTCCAAAATGGTATGCATCTCTCTGCAAATTTCAGTTTCTTTTGAAACTCCCGATATGGATTTTTGCCCCATGCTCTTATGATCTTGACTTTGGCCAACAAATCATAAGTCACATGTCAAGTTCTACCCGTCATTGTCCAGGTTAATTTGAACCCATCCGTACATACCCTTGACTTTGGCCAACAAAGCAGTACGACTGTCCCAAACCAACGCATCTATCTATGCTGCATATGAATATTTAATAGCTACCAAACACTGTGCCTTGACTTTAGCCAACAAACACAGATTGAATACTATTGAATACCCAAATGAAATGACGGAGGGCTACGAATGGTTTTGGCAAAACCGTGAACGTAGTGAACTTGATATAATCGAAGGAACCTGATACTTTTTAAAAGGAGTGGCTAAAGCTCCGCAATTAAAAATTCTGATCCTTTTAAAATAACCGAGTGGTTTCTTTTTAAATTTGTTCCAACGATTAAACTTCGGTTTATTTTCTTTGCATTATAGATAATGCGTCCCATCATTAACCTATCATTGCAGAAAACAACGAAAATACAACGTCCTCTTATGCCATCCGCATTCGCCACGGGGTCCCGTCATCACCCGTTAGGTTACTTAACTAACGACAGAGCGGGGGCTGGGCTAGCGCGGGTGTAAAACATAAGTGACGTCTAAATAGCTATTTATATATAGATATTGTACATTCGTCAGACGCAATAATAAGCATTCCAGATCACAGATAAACTTTATTGGATATGCAAGTAATCCGCGTTTCTTTTGAGCCTGCAAGGAAAGACGGATTACACAGTTGTGATGAATAGCCATTACCCCACCCTCGACCCCTACGGGTACGGCAAACTACCCGCCCGGCAGTTTGTGCACCCCACCTTGGGTCAGTCCTAGGAGCAGAAACAGTAAAATGAAATAATACAACGGTGGCTACAACCGCAACCTGGATGTGCCCCGCAAAAATAATATTACAACAAATTACATTTACAACAAATGAATTAAATAATAACCCATTGCTAAACCCCGGCTATACACCACAACAGTCCAATACAGTTCATATGCACAAACAGATAAAACCATTACAGAAATGTGCAACCCCCTGCCAACCGACATACTAGCAGTTAGGGGAGGTTTACGAACACATTAAACAATCACAGATATAATCCAATATGCAAATACTGTACAATTTCGATCGATTAAACACATTTAATATTGCTCCAAAAACTGCTCTGTAAAACTGAAACCTGAGCAAATATTAAATATCCCAGAAAATCCCAATTATCACAGAGAACCACTGCAGGGTTCCTAGGCACACTAGTGAGGTCTCCTAAGCCATCAACCATGGCAATTTCAAAAATTATGGTGCCTACAAACCCTAAACTACGGATCGATAACTAGATGTCTAGGCGAAAAGAAAGCTAGCTAACAACTTAGCTAAAGAGAATACGGAAATACAACCTTTGTAGATCCGGTGCTCCACCTCCACGGCTCCGCAACGATGTCGTCTCCGCTGTCCAAATCAAATCCGGGCTCTAGAGTCGGCTTCGTCGGAGAATGGGCAAGCTAGGTCGTCGATGTCCATGCCGAAGATGATCTACGTCGAGGCATCGATGAATCAAGCTCCACCTTCACCAAACCGTGAAAAGTTGTGAAGGAAACATACTCTACTACTTGGCAAGAGGTAGAGGATGAAGAAATAGGAAGTGGGTAGACTTTAGAATTGGATTTCTCACTCATTTCCAACAATCACCATTGATGGACCTTGCTTTTCTTCACTTGAAGAATGAAGAAGAAGAAGAAAGATATTATGATAAGTTAATAGAAAAAGAAAAGAAAATGAATTCTTATCATAATTCTAACTAGAGTTAAGTGTAGAGAATGAATCATGGTTAGTGGGAATGGTTAGGGTTAAGGATGAGATAAGGATGGTTGACTTGAACAAAGCTTCATGAAGCTTCAACTAAAGAACAAAAGAAGCCACCATTCTTTTTCTCATTCTTTTCCAAAATGAATAAATAAATAAATAAAGGAAAAGAAACCCTAGCCATTCTTTTAACCATGGTTTAATTCTTTGCACTTAACCAAGTTAGCATGCATCATCAAACATGATACATACAAGTGCACAAAAACATATCGCATATGCAATGCGCACAATCCAAGTGAGAAAATCCGTCTAAAGTGAACCGATACTAGTTAATGCAAAGTAATATATCAAATATATAATTATACATTAAATCATTAAATCAACACTTGATTCAATGATCCGGTCATGCGCACATAACCGACTGGTATCATTAGTAACATCTTATCGAATCAACACTTGATCCGATAACCCGGCTATATCGTATATAACCGATCAATGTCACATCGCGAGAATCGAATACAGTATCACATACTCGTATTATTCTCGGTCCCGCACATATCTCATATGCGCTCCTATTTCGTTTCGCTTGAGCCAAGAAACCTCTGTGTAGGACTCTAAAGACTCGTCAATACGCCGGCAGCGGATGATGATCATATCAAACATCCACAAGCCGCAAGCGGTCTGCTAAACGTAACGGCCACCCGGGTATTGAGCGATCTGAAGATCGACGAGCAAGCCCGCTCACACTCCAGTGAATCCGACCAGTAACACTACCGTACAGTCCGGTCTGATCGTCTGATATGTCGCATATCTCGCCTAGGGGTGGTAAACGTCAGACCCCAATAGCTCAATAAGTCGTGTCGATATGAGGTCTATAACTGTTCGAGAAACTACTGGTAACACTTACCAGTAAATCTCAGCAACCCTGGCCAGGGATTTCCTGTTATAGCCAATCGAACACAGCGCAACATCAACCCCCATATACCGGGAGAGACGAATCCCCTCCTATCGCTCATTGCCTCCATGTGACTCGGGACTGTACCCAAAAACCACCGTTTTGCACGCCCTCTTGGACGTGGTAAGATGGAAATCAAAGCACAGTGGGAACCACACAAGACTCTATGACGATCTCGGGTCAACAGACTACTCTGTACCAGTGTCACCAGAGAACTGCCATCTGACGTGAGGTATAATACCATCTGGGAGTTCTCGGCGAGTCCGTCCAGTGTACCCAGTCTCTACTGAGCACCCGTATATCATCTCTGATGTCAAACACCGATGGATATGGGATCATCCATCGCCCATCTGTATGGGTCGAGAAGGTACACGCTAGTCTACTCTGGTATATCGATGCCCCGTCTCGATACACCCACAACTAGGGACTTTGAAGGATGTACTTATGGACTACCATGTCCCCACTAGTATGATCCGCATCATAGTCCAGGTAGTCAAGTACAGATCCTAAGGGCTTTCCAACATGTAACAGAGAGACAATCAGCATACACGTTAAGGTAAAGGGTAACCAGATAGCATACTATCATGTCGAGCAAGAAAGTCCTCCCTATATATGTCCCAGCATCCACTACAATATACATCCTATGTACAGTAATGGCCTCTAGGGGATACATATAACTAACAATCTCCCACTTGCACTAGGGCCATCTGTAGCAGTGGTTTGAAGTATCTCATACTCAACCATCCCATAAAAGTCTCTCTCTGGGAACAGGCCTTTGTGAGTGGATCCGCTGTGTTGTCCTCTGAGTCTACTCTCCTAACCTCGATCTCCCTGGAGATCAACCATCTCCATGATCAAGTGATACTGCCTTAGAATATGTCTGGATCACTGATGGGACGGACGTTCCTTGGCATAAGCCACAACTCCATTGTCTCACAATGGTTGGAACGTAGTTCATCTCATGAACCAATATACACCCAAACAGCCTCTTTGGTAGCATCTTAAGTAGCGATGTATCCTGCCTTTATCGTCTAGTATGTCACGGTATCCAGCTTGGAACTCTTCCAGCACACCGTCCCTTTACTGAGGGTAAAGACAATGCCTGTGACTGACACCCAGTCGTCTTTATCACCCTGGAACCCTTCCAGCGATTCTCCCCAGGATCGAATTGATACCATCTCACTACAACTAGTGAGAATCCTAACATCCAATTAAATCTATCTCATAGATCCAAAATCCAGGATTTAGTAGGTATCACTTTAATCCTATATGGAGAATCTTTGTGATAACCGGAGATTGATCGAGCGTAGCATAAGAAACTCCTTTCTTATCAAGAGTATGTCATCCACGTACTCTACGAGGATCGTCACCATACTCCCTACTACCTTTTTGTATATACAAGGTTCATCTACCATTTTGATGATGTCAAACTCTTTGACCGCTTCATCAAAACAGATGTTCCAACTTCGCGATGCCTGCTTTATCATATAAAACATCTTGCACACGTTTCCGCTGCTCCCACTGTCTACGAAGCCCTCTGGCTGTGTACTTATAGACACACTCTTCTAAAACATCATTTAGAAAAGCAGTCATGACACCCAACCACCAGATATCGTAGTCATGGTATGTAGCCGTGACAAGTAGGATCTGGATGGACTTAAGCATAGCTACTTGAAAAGGTTTCATCATTATCCGTACCTGGTCAATGATGCAAACTTTTAACAAGTCTAGCTTTGAAAGTCTCAACTTTTCCATCTACACCAAGTAATCTTCTCAAGATATACTTGCTCCTGATGGGGATCTAACCCTTCAGATATAGCAGCTAAAGTCCATACTTTGCTGGTGTATAAGGATTCCATCTCAGATCACTAAGCATCCAGCCATTCTTACAGAGTCCCACTCCTGATGGCCAGCTCGAAACTAGTTGGGTCATCATCTCATGATGCAATCCTCGCTCCCACTGTCATAGATAAACCAAAGTATCTCTCAGGTGGGTGAGGAACCCTACTAGATCGGCGGAGAGGCTGAGGTTCGTTGGAATTTACTGAATCCTTTGTTTCTATCAAATCAACAGCTGCAGTTTGTATGGCTGGAACATTTCCAGTTCTACATAACAGACCTTGCCTCGGGCTTGTCCGGATTTTGCTTTTAGACATAGGCCGGACAACCCCAAATCTTAACTGACTTAAGACATGGGCTCTTCCCATACCATATCTCATATGGAGTGGTAGGCAACTGATTTGATTCGAGCCGTATTCAATAGGTATGCAGCTTCTTAAGTGCATAACTCCCAAAAGGAAATAGGTAACTCGGTAGTACTCATCATAGAGCACACCTTATCACATAGGGTGTGATTGCTCCGCCCCGATATACCATCGTGCTATGGTGTATACAGAGGAGTAATGCTGAGAGAGAATCTCATTCTCCTTTAGAAAAGTCCAGGATTTCCGTGCTCAAGTATTCTCCTCCTTGATCTCATCAAAGGACATAATACTTATACCCACATTTTGGTTCTTTACTTCTAACTTATATTCTGTGAATATCTCAAAAGGTTCGGACTTGTGTTTCAACAGGAACATATGTCTGAATCTTGAGAGATTATCAGAGAACGTAATGAAGTATAAAGAACCGTTCCTGGTATTTGTAGACAGGGGACCTACATACATCAACATGTATCATCCCAAAGAGTTTATTAACTCTTTCTCTGTTTCCAGTAAACGGAGCTACGGTCATCTTATCTTTGTGACATGACTGGCGAGTTTCACAAGATGTAAATTCAAACTGATTTAAATATGCATCTAAATGTAACTCCAGCCAGTCGGGTTACATTGATATGACCTAGTCTACAATGCCTCAAGAAGGATTCGTTCATTTCTGAACTCTTCCTCTTATGTGTGATCCGTATACTAAGAACTGTAGTTTGATTTAGAACATTAATGCTTTTAGATAACGTGCCTGAACCGATCAACTTTTGATATAGGAAATGTTCAAAACATTATCCAACAATACAAAATTTTATCATTTCTTTACTGATAAAGAGACTGATATGATTTTGTATATCAGGTTCGGTATCTAATAACATTCGTTCAGAATCAATGTATTGGTAATACAGGGTGACAGTGACCAACAGACTTGGCTGCAACATTTGCCCCGTTTTCTGCCTCATGAAACTTATCACCCGTTCTCAGTTCTCTGCCTATCTGTAGCCCTATGTAACAGATTACATATCTGGGATCCTGATCTGGTATCACATACCCAGGACGTAAAGAATACTGAGAAACAGTTCTGTATAATGAACACACCCGAAGATGATGCATCATCATGCACTCTCTTCGTTTGGGCGGCACGGGAATTCTGGTAATCCCCAATTTCCTGCTCTGTCTTATAACAATTATAAGTTGGAGCGGGACCAACGTTCCCCAGCTCAGTATAACAAGCGGGTTCGGTCAATAATCCGTTTTATTATCTTGATTAAGGCGTGATATGGTCGCTACCTGGAGAGAGAGAGAAGAAAACACTCAGCGTGCGCTCTGTCAAGAATAGATTGGTTATTATTTTATCTAATCAGGATGGCTCCCACTGCTTTTTATCAAATCTTCCTTCAAACCCTAAAAGGAAAGACTAGCCGGGATTAATTACACACTACAAGTTCGCCAATCTTTCAGCCAGGCCAGTGTCGGTACTTTGAGGGAGGTCCCCCGTGCTTTCGCACGAACCTAATTAATGTAAACCTCGTTTTCCCAGAGGCGTAACCTCGTTGACACCTTTCTAGACACCTACTTGATCGGCTAATTGTAATGTATAAAACTCTCCCAGAAGTAACTCTTACTCGCAGCGGGTATCGGGATCCAACTATCTCATAGAAGGTATGCAATCTCATTGCAAATTTCAACACTTGAAATTCCCGATAATATTTTGCCCCTAGCTCGCTATGACCTTGACGCAGGCCAACAAACCATAGTCCGCTAGTCAAGTTCAACCCGTCATTTCCTGATTGAATTAAACCCACCCGCACGACCCTTGACGCAGGCCAACAAAGTCGCACGACTACCCTAATCCAATCACATCATATGCTTATACAGATAAGCACCAGTTAGCTACCGCACACTACGCCTTGACGCAGGCCAACAAACGTAGCACGAATACTAACTACTACTTATCTGAAATGACGGAGGGCTACGACAGGTTTTTCTGAAAACCTATTGCGTAATGAACTTGATATCGTTGTAGGATCGAATGAATTTTGAAATGGAGTGCTTTTGAGGCTTTTCTTGTTTTGCTAAAGGAGTCACTCCCGGTGAAGGGATCGTCGGTCCTTTCCTCGTCGAATGAGGTGCGGGATATATCATATATATCGCTGTGCAAAGCAGAACTCTTAAAAGCAATCAAAAAACAAACCGAGTGTGTAGCATCTGCCAGTTATTGCTAAAGGAGTCACTCCCGGTGAAGGGATCTCGGCCCTTTCCTTATCGAATAAGGTGCAGGATATATCATATATACCGCTGTGCAAAGCAAGAACTGTAGCTACCTGTTTTAATTTTGAAATTCGATTCTACAACATCTTAGGTTTCTTTTATTTCATTAATCACATTAATGAAGTCCCATCATTTAAATACCTAATCATCACAGATAAATACGACGTACACTTATGCCATCCGCATTCGCCTCGATGTCCCCTCGTGCACCGTTAGGTTAGGTAACTAACGACAGAGCAGGGCAGGGCTAGCGCGGGTGTAAAACATAAGTAACGTCTATATAATATATCATATATACTATATAAAGTATCTATCAAAGAACATCACATGATCGCATCACAGATATCGCAGCAGAAGAATCATATGAAATATTGGATATACTAGGACGTCCGTGTTTTCAATACGAGCCAGTATAAAACACGGATTCCACGGTCGTGATGAATAGCCAAACCCACACCCCTAGACCCCTACGAGAGCGGCAAGCAACCCTACCAATTCTAGAGTTAGGAGACCCGGACCCGACTCCTCGAGTTGGTCTCCCACTGGACTCCAGAACCCGGTTACTTGTGCCCTCCTTCTTGGGTCTTTCCTAGTGCGGAAAAGTAAATAATATACAACAGGTGACAACTCCCGCAACCTGGAAGCGCCCCAATAAAAGAATATTACATACAAGTTTTTACATGAATGAAAATGAAAAACACTCATCTCACATAAAAACCCCCGGCTATTCAAACACGACGATCCAATATAACATATCCAGCAACACATAACATCACATGTCATCAACGTAAGTAAACATGCGCATCCCAATTGTCGTTGACATATAGCAACGAAACCGGCGATATCACATATTACACTTACGGTCACAGAAAAGAAAGTGTAAAACTACAACAGTTGGAATCCGCAATCTGCATAGACATCGCATGCCTAATCAAATGAATACCTTAGACATCACATGCCTAACAATTATAAACCCCGTATTTTAGTCTCTTTATCGAAAACACTTTTCAATATCAAGTCGGGCAATTCAACAAGATTCCCGACATCCTGATCGAATGCTCGTCGCAAACTTCAGTAGACGGCCGCACCCCTAATACCGGCGACGAAGTGCACCAAGGCGGAACACCGCTACCGCGAGCACCCGGAGGGATGCTTTCGGCGACGGGGTTCTCCTACAGTCACTTGGTCGGGGCTATGGAGTGAGGCTGTCTATTAAGTTTACCCGGCGAGTATCCGCGTACGCTACGTGATTGCAACGGACTTTTGATCACATCAAAATTCCGTGGCAACCGATCAAGTGAGACTAA
Organism: Agapanthus africanus; assembly: GCA_030015575.1. Taxonomy (NCBI): domain Eukaryota; kingdom Viridiplantae; phylum Streptophyta; class Magnoliopsida; order Asparagales; family Amaryllidaceae; genus Agapanthus; species Agapanthus africanus. Next base: position 494,274,758 of record CM057348.1, on the reverse strand, counting down.
AGTGCTATGTTTATAACATTCATTTAGTTATCTCATAACTATTGTGAATTCCAATTATTGTATCCCATTCCAGATAAACAGAAAATGTCAAACTTTTCGATCGAACAATCGAACACCCAAGTTTTCCCGAAACTGATCAACACATGAAACAAGTATAACAACATTCCGTTCGTGCCTCAGTACCAACGGTCCAGCCGTAGAAGGGTCAAGCCAACGCCTCACATGTGGCACGCCGTACTGCCCCAAACCCGAAGGTTCAAAGGGCAGTTCAAGACGGTCACATAATCGAGTTAAGGTTTGTGTCTTCTAGAGGGACCATCGCGTTACTTGCACTACTTAGAACGTCGTTAAACTACGGAAAAATCCAACACTTGGAAATTTCCCGACAGGGGAAAAATTGGGTATTTATATCCGGTCGAACTTTTTAACATATTCAAAAATTATCCGGAACGACACATAGACAAAGTTTGACAATCCGATCGAATATATGAACTCCCAATACAACCCAAAATACTCAACTCTTTATTTCAGATTAAAAATTCCCAGGAAAACCAGCACTGAAAAATAGGAGTTACTGTGCAAAATTGAGTGCCTAATAAGACAAAACGGCGGCGGAAGGGCCGCATTAGCACGCTAATGCCGCGGTTCCGCCGCACTTTAGAAAGATCATTAGGTAATTTTTGCATCGTAATTCTTAGATTTACCTGCTTGTTTTTCTGCATATTTTTAATTTGCAAAAATCCACATTTTACAAAAAAGTACAGAGAGCAATTTGGAAATCGGATTTCGGTTCGATCGGACTTCAAACTCCGTCTACGCTTCGCCTAAGGCTCTAGCTAGGCTCTGATACCACTGCAGGGTTCCTAGGCACACTAGTGAGGTCTCCTAAGCCATCAACCATGGCAATTTCAAAAATTATGGTGCCTACAAACCCTAAACTACGGATCGATAACTAGATGTCTAGGCGAAAAGAAAGCTAGCTAACAACTTAGCTAAAGAGAATACGGAAATACAACCTTTGTAGATCCGGTGCTCCACCTCCACGGCTCCGCAACGATGTCGTCTCCGCTGTCCAAATCAAATTCGGGCTCTAGAGTCGGCTTCGTCGGAGAATGGGCAAGCTAGGTCGTCGATGTCCATGCCGAAGATGATCTACGTCGAGGCATCGATGAATCAAGCTCCACCTTCACCAAACCGTGAAAAGTTGTGAAGGAAACATACTCTACTACTTGGCAAGAGGTAGAGGATGAAGAAATAGGAAGTGGGTAGACTTTAGAATTGGATTTCTCACTCATTTCCAACAATCACCATTGATGGACCTTGCTTTTCTTCACTTGAAGAATGAAGAAGAAGAAGAAAGATATTATGATAAGTTAATAGAAAAAGAAAAGAAAATGAATTCTTATCATAATTCTAACTAGAGTTAAGTGTAGAGAATGAATCATGGTTAGTGGGAATGGTTAGGGTTAAGGATGAGATAAGGATGGTTGACTTGAACAAAGCTTCATGAAGCTTCAACTAAAGAACAAAAGAAGCCACCATTCTTTTTCTCATTCTTTTCCAAAATGAATAAATAAATAAATAAAGGAAAAGAAACCCTAGCCATTCTTTTAACCATGGTTTAATTCTTTGCACTTAACCAAGTTAGCATGCATCATCAAACATGATACATACAAGTGCACAAAAACATATCGCATATGCAATGCGCACAATCCAAGTGAGAAAATCCGTCTAAAGTGAACCGATACTAGTTAATGCAAAGTAATATATCAAATATATAATTATACATTAAATCATTAAATCAACACTTGATTCAATGATCCGGTCATGCGCACATAACCGACTGGTATCATTAGTAACATCTTATCGAATCAACACTTGATCCGATAACCCGGCTATATCGTATATAACCGATCAATGTCACATCGCGAGAATCGAATACAGTATCACATACTCGTATTATTCTCGGTCCCGCACATATCTCATATGCGCTCCTATTTCGTTTCGCTTGAGCCAAGAAACCTCTGTGTAGGACTCTAAAGACTCGTCAATACGCCGGCAGCGGATGATGATCATATCAAACATCCACAAGCCGCAAGCGGTCTGCTAAACGTAACGGCCACCCGGGTATTGAGCGATCTGAAGATCGACGAGCAAGCCCGCTCACACTCCAGTGAATCCGACCAGTAACACTACCGTACAGTCCGGTCTGATCGTCTGATATGTCGCATATCTCGCCTAGGGGTGGTAAACGTCAGACCCCAATAGCTCAATAAGTCGTGTCGATATGAGGTCTATAACTGTTCGAGAAACTACTGGTAACACTTACCAGTAAATCTCAGCAACCCTGGCCAGGGATTTCCTGTTATAGCCAATCGAACACAGCGCAACATCAACCCCCATATACCGGGAGAGACGAATCCCCTCCTATCGCTCATTGCCTCCATGTGACTCGGGACTGTACCCAAAAACCACCGTTTTGCACGCCCTCTTGGACGTGGTAAGATGGAAATCAAAGCACAGTGGGAACCACACAAGACTCTATGACGATCTCGGGTCAACAGACTACTCTGTACCAGTGTCACCAGAGAACTGCCATCTGACGTGAGGTATAATACCATCTGGGAGTTCTCGGCGAGTCCGTCCAGTGTACCCAGTCTCTACTGAGCACCCGTATATCATCTCTGATGTCAAACACCGATGGATATGGGATCATCCATCGCCCATCTGTATGGGTCGAGAAGGTACACGCTAGTCTACTCTGGTATATCGATGCCCCGTCTCGATACACCCACAACTAGGGACTTTGAAGGATGTACTTATGGACTACCATGTCCCCAATAGTATGATCCGCATCATAGTCCAGGTAGTCAAGTACAGATCCTAAGGGCTTTACCAACATGTAACAGAGAGACAATCAGCATACACGTTAAGGTAAAGGGTAACCAGATAGCATACTATCATGTCGAGCAAGAAAGTCCTCCCTATATATGTCCCAGCATCCACTACAATATACATCCTATGTACAGTAATGGCCTCTAGGGCATACATATAACTAACAACCACCACAAGAAAAATGGCTCCCTGACTCGTCATAACGGCGGCGGATCCGCGGCGGCAACAGTGCTATGCGCCGCGGATCCGCGGCTCCGTAGGCGATTCAGGGCACCAAATTTTTTGTGTGTTCTACTACTATCATTTTAAGCTTTCTGAACATCCCTGAAAAATTTTAGGACATCATTTTAAAATCGACAGAAAACTGATGTTTTTAGGGTTTTCCGGCTTCGTTTTTCCGTTCGAAATTCGTACAAATTTGCAATAAAGTTATTTATTGTTTAGCGAGGCTCTGATACCACTGTAAGTCGATGTACTACACCCCAATACTTGTGGGGAGGCGGAATTTTCAAAAACGAACTTGTTTAGTGAACGAACATCGACTAACCGCTTGAATCGAAGCTAAACTATAAATAACCAAACACAAAGTGTTTCTAAACTACTGTGTTTAGGGATTATACCTAATGAACCAACTCCTTCGTCTTTACAAACTCCTTATCCTCCTCGCCCTTCTTTTTGTAGTAGACGATCCACCCGAGAGCAAAACTCCAAGCTTAGCCTCCAAACTTGAGGCAACTAACCTTCTTGGATTGCTAATCAAAGAAGATAAATTGAGATAGAGTGATGGTTATGGATTGTTTAGTCTAACTAATCCTAGATCTCAACACATGAGGGGTGAGGATTAGTCTTTTGAAGAGAGAGAGCTTGAGGAGAGAGAATGTGTAGATGATAATGAGATGAGATTATTGAGTATCATGATAAATATGAAGCATTCTCATTTTTGAAGAAAAGAATAATACATGATGAATAAGCATGCTTCATAAATATCTAATGGTGATTCATTATCATGAGTCATTAAGCATTTATGATGCTTTAATGATATGAATGAATCACCCTCATGACTCATTAATCTCATTCATTGCATATGACACCTAAACCTCCTTAGTCACCACTTCTAGAAGCTTCTCGCACAATTACGAGAACGCCCCTCCAATCCGCAAAAATACGGAAAAACTTTAGACTGTAAAAATCCAATAACCGGATACCAGTAACTGGCTTAAACCAAAGCCGACTGGTAAAAACTGTCCGAAAGTCGTATGCGCGTAAACGCACGTATGCGTCCGAACCCTTGTCGTAAAACCATACGACCTCTATATCGTTTCGCCTGGAATAGGAAACTCTCTGTGTGGGACTCTAGAGACTCGACTACTACGCTGGCAGTGGGTTTAACCACAGACCGCAAGCGGCACTAGCTGTACGTAACGGTCCCCAGGTAGTTGTCGATAAGAAGGCCGATGAGGAAACCCATCCGAACTCCTACTGAGTCTGATGTGACAATCTCCATACAGTCCGGTCCGTTCGTCTCAGACTATCGCATATCCGGCCTAGGGGGCGGCAAGCGTCAGTCCCCTAATAGCGGTATAAGTCGTGTTGGAGGGAAGCCCATTACACCCTGAGAAACTACTGGAACCTACCAGCAAATCTCGTTTGCCCTGGCCAGGGACTTTGCGTAATGGCTCTCCGACACAGCGCGATATCAACTCCCAATACCGGGAGGGACGAATCCTGTCTAACCGCCATTGCCTCCAAGTGCTCGGGACTGCACCCAACTGTTACCTGTTTGCACGACTCCTTTGAGCCGTGGTACGGTAGCAATCTAAGAACAGTGGGACACACTCGAGGCGAAGTAGCAGTGTCAAGTCTGCGGACTATGCTGTACTCATGTCACCTGGGAACTGATAACTGACGATGGGTATAATACCAACCAATCAGTTCCTCGGCGAGTCCTGTCCGGTGTACCCGTAACCTAACGAGCACCTGTATACTATCTCCAGTACGGCGTACTGATGGCTGTGGGACAGACCATTTCCCCAACTGGGATGAGAAGCGTATACACTTAGTCTACTCCGGAATATCGATGCCCTATCTCGATAATCCATCGACCAGGGACCTGTATAGGATGTTGTTTACAGACTACCCAGCCCCCACTAGTGTGACTGCCATCACGACGCTGGTAATCAAGCAAAGATCCTATGGGCTCTACTAATATGTATAAGTGATACGTTACAAGAGACATGTACACATATTAAAGTAGACACAAACCAAGTAGCATACTACCATTTTTAGCAAGACTGTATATATAACTGTGAATATCCTAAGCTTCCATTAAGTAATATACAATCTAGTATGATACAATAATGGCCTCTAGGGCATATACACTAACAGAAACTCCCGATGTGATTTTTACCCCATGCTCTTATGACCTTGACGAAGGCCAACATATCATAAGTCACATGTCAAGTTCTACCCGTCATTGTCCAGGTTAATTTGAACCCACCCCTACATACCCTTGACGAAGGCCAAAATAGTAGTACGACTGTCCCAAACTAACGCATTTATCTATGCAACAGAAAAGTAACAATAGCTACCATACACTATGCCTTGGCGAAGGCCAACATACATAGCATGAATACTAAGTGCTACCTTTCTGAAATGACGGAGGGCTACGAATGGTTTTTGGCGAAAAACCTTTAACGTAATGAACTTGATATCGTTGAAGGAACCGGATAGCTTTTTATAAAAATATAGTGGCGAAAACCTTTGCTAAAGAGGTCACTCCCGGTGAAGGGATCTCGGCTCTTTCCCCGTAGAATGAGGTGCAGGATATTCCAACTGAATACCACGATGCAAAGCAAAAAGTAATCGACTATAGTGAAGTTATTACCCTGACGCAAACTTATGTCCAAGGGGTCGCTCCCTGTGAAGGGATCTCGGCCCTTGCCTCGTCGACTGAGGTGCTGGATATTCATAACCAAATACCACTGTGAAAAACAAAAGAGAACGTCCTTGTAATAACAGCTTTTTGAAAAATGTTCCAACAACATCAAACAGGTTTGTTTAGCTTGCATTGATCAGAATCAATGCAGTCCCATCAATTGATCACACCAATAAAGAACGAAAATATGATGTACGTATATGCCATCCGCATTCGCCACTGGGTCCCATCATCACCCGTTAGGTTACTTAACTAACGACAGAGCGGGGACTGGACTAGCGCGGGTGTAAAACATATACAACATCTACTAGTATATATATCAATATATAATAATCGCTCAAGGCGTGATAAATGCAACATCACAGAAATGTAATAAGCATCACAGAACAATACAGATAATCTGGAAACCCCGGGTTTCACAGAGCCGCAACTGAAACTCGACGTTCCCCTGGTCGTGTGGATAGCCTGTGCAATGAAATCCTAGACCCCTACGGGTGCGGCAAGTTACCCGCCTAAACCTGAAGCGAGGCAGCCCCCTTCAACAAAGTGAATGGACCACCTAGCACTTCATGGAATCCGGTAACTTGAGCACCCCTCCTTGGTTCAACCTGTACCCCCTACGAGTGCGGCGAATAGCCCGCCAATTCTAGAGTGAAGCCCCCTCCATCTCAAAGCCATGAGATGCGGGCTCATTGCCCTCTAGAACCCGGCTATCCGTGCACCCCATCGCGGGGTAATCCTAGTACAGAAAGTAAAAATATACAACGGGTACATCGACCTCAGCCCGGTCGTGCCCTAAAAGAATAATATACAAACAGGCAGTGACGGCAGTCCACATGTCGGACGCTCGCCCCGCAATATCAAATGTACAAATACAACCAAACTGTATTACCATTGCATCCAGACTATCCACCACGACAAATCCGCAACATCACATCACAATACAGAACATCAACGTGAATGTCACGTTCGCAAATCCGTCTAAAAGAGCTATAGCGATTAGACAAGATTTACCGATCAAATGACATTCACGGTCACAGATATAAAGTAAGCACTGTGAACTAACATATTTAAAATTTTTGATCGACAAAATTTCCCGAAGTAGGCCCCAAGCACAAATCCAGTACTCAAAATAATCTAGGCCAAAACAAAAATTACCAGAAACCCCAATTCCAAGTCAGAGACCACTGTAGAAAATTTGGTGCAGTGAAGCTACAGGATGGCGGCGGAACCGCGGCCAGAACAGGGTTATTGCCGCGGTTCCACGGCGGCATTGTAGAATCATGCAACCTAATTTTCACAGATGACTTAGAAATGCCTGCCTGATTTTCTGCAGTAGTCAAAATAATTTTTTGACCACAAAAAAAATTCGACAGAAACTTCGTTTTTGAAATTGCGGTTTCGGAAATTTTGTTCGATCGATGTTCTAAACACGTTAGAGCAAGCTAGTAAAGGTTAATGGCGTGTCTCTGATACCATGTAAGTCTACGGTAGTGCCACGGCCGTCTGTCCGAGGCCAAAATGCGGAAACGAAAACTTTTTCTAAACTTGAAACCGGCGCTATCGCAGACTTTAATCCCGGATCGAATCATTAACCTATAACTAGCTAACTAGAGAAGGGTTAGAAAAGCTATACCGATCGATCCGTGTCCTTCGGTCTTTGGCCACCAACCCAAGATCCTCGCGGCATCTCCGATCTCCGGTCTCCTCGTCGGAAAGGTCACCACATCAAGAAGTCTTTTTACGGGTTCCCACCTCTGAACCGAGGCAACTCAGACACGAAGTTTGCTAGCCGACGTGTCCAAGATGGCTGTAGAATATACATAGAACACTTTGTCTCAAGGGTTAATCGAAGTTGCCTTTAGGAAGTGTGAGGAGAAATGGGCTTTGGAATTGAGCTAGGGATTTTTGTGCAAACCAAATGAGATCAAATCCTCAGTCACAAAAAATTGGGGCTGCTCAAAAAACTCTCGGCCATGAAGGAATAAAGGAAAATGGCCAAAAAGGAATGCAAACTGGCAACTTCAAAAAGCGATCCTGTAATAAAATTACAGGGTAACTCCGCAGCTGTATATACATACCCGCATTTGTATTCCAACCGAATACAAATGCAATGAGACAAAATCTAAACAGTATAATACTAGGATCCGGCTTAAACCAAAGCCCGCTAGTATTATCCGTCCGAACCATGACACGTGCATAAGTGCATGCGTATGTTCGAACACTGCCATAAATCCATACGGCCTCTACAACGTTTCGCCCGAAACTTGAGAAACTGTCTGTGGGGGGCTCTAAAGACTCGTCAATACACTGGCTGTGGATTTAACTACTAGCACGTCAGTGGTATTAGCTGTACGTAACGGGCTACCAGGTATTGACTAAAAAGGAGGTCGATGAGCGAACTCGTCCTGACACCCTACTGAGCCTGTCAGTGACAATGTCCGTACAGTCCGGTCCGTTCGTCTATGAGCATCGTATGTCGGGTCTAGGGGGTTGGTAAAAGTCAGACCCCCAAAAGCGGTACAAGTCGTGTCAGAGTGTAGCCCAGAACACCCTGAGATACTACTGGAATACTTACCAGTAAATCTCCTGCCTTGGCCAAGCACTTCGTGTAATGTCTCTCCTAGACACAGAACGATCTCACCCCCAATACCGGGAGAGACGAAAGCCCTGCCGATCCGCTCACTGCCTCCATGTGGGTCGGGACTGTACCCAACTAAAACCTGTTTGCACGACTCCTTTGAGCCGTGGTAGGGTAGTAATCAAAGCACAGTGGGAACTCACACGAGACTAATGACGATCTCAGGTCGATGAACTAACCTATACACATGTCACCATGGAACTGCTATCTGACGTCAGGTATAATACCAATTAGCATGTTCCCGGCGAGTCCTGTCCGGTGTACTCATAACCCAATGAGCACCTGTATACATCTTAGGTGAATCAACTGACACCAATGGCTTGTGAGACCGGCCACCGCCCCTCGTCGGGGTCTCGACTGTATACACTAGTCTACTAATGGAGTATCGATGCCCAGTCTCGAAAACTCCCTCGACTAGGAACCTTTTAAGGATGTGCTTATAGACTACCCAACTCCCACGTATATGATCACCGTCATACTGCTGGTAGTCAAGCAAGAATCCTAAGGGCTCTTTCAAAGTGCAATAGTGACCTGTAATGTCACCTAAAGCATGCACACGATGATAAAGATAAACCAGATAGCATACTATCATCTTGAGTAAGACTGTCCTACCGGCATAGGTCCTCCCTCAATCATTGCAATCACATGCCTGTGATCCAATAATTGACTTTGAGGGCACTAAATCCAACAGTTTATTTTAAGTGAAGGTAAAAATGATGCTTACTCTAACTTCTAAGCCCGTATCTCTTCTTAATTGTTTAGATTTGATGAGATACTTGGTTTTGGAGTTATTTAATTTCCAAAACAATGTTTTCTTCTCAAGTTTTGAGTTTGGATAATCATAACTTTTTAAACTCCAAAATGAAAAAAGTTGTGGCATCGTTAGGATTATAGAGTTCAGTTTAGATAATTTTATGTAAGTCTGATTAATCAAATTTAAGTCTAAAACCAAATAAGCTCAGGCTACTAATATTGCATATGCTACTATCTATAATGTAATATAATATTTTTCTAATAAGTAATATACGTACCAACATCTCCTTCAACTCCTCGACGGTGGTCTTCAATATGGCAACATCATGCTCCAAATGTCGCTCATGGGAGGTAGGGGAAGCAACTGCCGGAGTGGAGACCAACATCAAATGAGCCCTGCTAGGACGAAGTCCTGATTTGTACATTGTTTTGCGTATGCGTTTTGAAAGATAGATTTTGAAATCAAATAACTAACCGTAATCAAGAATGGGTCGCTTGGTAGCTAGCCGGTTGAGTACGAGTCGATCCACAGGGATTTTATGTATTTTCTAGTTGTTCTAACGAGTCAATTTCAATTGTGGCAGGTTTGATTTTCAATAAAAACTAAAGTTGAATTTTTGTTTGTTTTTAATTTAACAACTACGGCAGATAAATAAAATTAATAACTACGGCAGATAAATAAGATTTATAATTAGGGCAGATAAATAAAATTTATAACTAGGGCAGAGAAGAAATTAAACTAAGCCAAGATAAAGAAAACTTACTTTATATTGATGCACTCTTTTACAATTACAATGAAATGAAAATTTAAGATCTAGAATTAAAAAGAGGCATGCTCCAAAAAGAGCTGTAGGGTTCCTATTTATAGATTATAGAAACCCTAGGGTTTACATCTGATCCCTATCTACATTTACAAAACTACCCTGAGAAAACCCAATCAATGCACCGACTCCACCGACATGCACCGACACGCACCGACACGTGCACAGCACGGCCGCGGATCCGCGGCCATAAGCATGGGTTGGCTGCGGTTCCGCGGCCATGTGATGGGCTTGTTGGCTCAATTTTCTAGGGCTTCTTCCTGTTGCTATTTGCTTCTGTTTTCTTCACTTGGTTCTTTAGACTCTTTTCTAATTTCGTCCAGATTTTCACAGTGCAGAAATGTTGTGGACTTTTACCGTTCGCTTCGCTTTGAAGTCTTGAATCTTGCGCTGCCTTTGTACTTTGTGAAATTGTTCATTGATCTTCGTTTGTTTTTCAAACTGTATGCATGATAAAGATTCTTCTATATGTTGGTTGTAGTCTCACTTTTGTAGCATCTTTTCATCATTTTCACTGTTTTGTTCCGAGAACCTGTAACCAGCAACTATGTAGCAGACATGGATCAACGGCACCTATTTATTTGTAAAATGAATAAGAATGGGGAATATAATAATGCAAAATTATGATATGAACAAATACCCCCAAACTTATCTTTTGCTCGTCCTCGAGCAAAACTAGTTTATTCTCGAAAAAGACCTAACCTCACTTTCGCAGGGAAACGCGATTGCACTGAGCTCGTGCAACAAGCCGTTATACCTCTAGGTGTCTCTAGTAGGAGGAGTGTTGTCTCCTGAGGGTTTTCAGCGGATACTACCCACAAAATCCTATCAATTTGGCCTATTGTCTTTTATTCTACAATTCGGTTTTCTAGCAAGAAATTCTATGATCTTCAACTCAGAAATTATCAACCCATATTTTTCACGCTTCGTTATCATTTAACTTAAGATTGTATATGTTTTGTAAATTTATTTATCTTTTAGCATCTTTTGAGTTTTTCTTCTAAGGTTCCATCTCAACTTAGGAATTTTTATCATTTCTATTAAAGATATAAGTCCTATTTTTCATTCCTATCTCTCATCCAAACCCCAATCATATATCCCTACGTGTGTGTATGTATCACCCCTACACTTGGAAATTCAATTCAAGCTCTTATATTCTTGTCCATTGTCCAAAGTACTTTTAGTTGGTGAATTTTTAGATAAAATTGCTCACACATCCTTCATGCGACCGTTTATACTTCTTGAGGTACTAACGACCGATTACAAAATGTGTTTGCGCATTAAGGTGTAATTTCTCGTCTTGTAATACTTAAGGCTTTTAGCAGTGACTCCCAAACCAGTTGGTCTAAGGCACTAGGTGATAAAGCACCCTCGCTATATATTTTTTATTTTATGCAGCCTTAAGTAATTACAAAACCAGTGTTCATTTTTTTATATCTCTTTATTCACAATTGTACTTTTATTTTATTTTCCTTCATACTAAGGATTTTAAACAAGAGCATTTCAAGGTATCCTCTACCATTCCAAGTTTTAAGGTGCGTGTTTGTGCAAGTTATAGGGTATATATTTTCAGAATTTAGACTTAAGGTTCGGAATTATTTTTTAGACTTATACTCCAATAAAAATTTCAATACTCTTCCCTTATTTTAACTTAGCCCAAGAAGTGAACTCAAAAATTGCCTATTTCTAAGTAAACTACAAGGACATATATTTTCCACCGTTAAATTTTAAGAAAGGTTATTTTTAGGGTTTTTAATTTACTAAGTTTTGGATCTAGTTTTTCCTAGCTAGTTAACCGTCTTGTCAAACTCAAGTCAATTATGGCCGAAATTGAAATTTTCAATTTTTTATAATTTTCAATTTTTTATGGTCTTTAAAATAAGTATGCAAATGCAAAAATATACATATGAATGCGAAGGAAGAAAGCTAACCGAGCACACCCCCAAACTTAAACTTGACAGTATCTTCACTGTCAGGCTACACCAAGAGAGTCAAAATTTGTCGGCACTCCCCTGTTTATTTTTTTTATTTTTTATTTTATTGTTAAAAGAAAAGGAAAAAAACAAAATATACCCCCAAACTTAAGTGAAGCAGTGTTTCCACTGTTGAAGCATTAACGTTCAGAGTTAGGGAGGAGAAAAACACAGTATCAAGCTACACAAGGCCTTACACAGGCCAAAGGTTAGCACCAACCATTCAAATATTTTATCGTTATAATAGTGTGGTTGGTGAAAGAATGGAGTGTAGATAAAAGAAATGAGAAACACACGAGACCGTGTGGAGATAGAAGCAGTATATGGTTTCGGTGGAGGAGAAGAATGGCGGAAAGGAAAAAGAAATGGTGGTGGTTCGACTTCTTCAGGTGGAGGTCGATTAATCACAAAATCCGTGTCGTTTAGGAATGCAAGTTCGTCAGCAAAAAGTTCTTCAAAACTCTCATCGATATAATTGAACATTTTGCTTTCAGTAAGTTTTGTGCCAGAATTTATCATACTTGATTTGTCAAAAATAATGGAGGTAGAAGACTCGAAAAACCCATCTATCTCATTTTCAAAAGTATCCAAATCAAGTTGGTTTTCTGGAATGATCAAACTTGAATTATCGAATTGTGATTCATCAACACTCACTATCATTAAAAGAAGATTAGAAGAAGAACCAGAGAAAGTGGGAGAAAGAAGTTGAATACGAACTTGAGGGTGGAGATGGAGTGTATAAATTAGCACAATTTGTAATGACCGATGTGTAAAAATCGATTGTGCTAATCTATCAACCCACGGAGAAACGAGATCAAATCCCTCAAGATTCGTGAGAAAACATGGGTACATCGAACTTGGTAAACCGGACGTTGAAAATAAAAGTGTAACGGTTTCTTGCGCGGTCGGAACGAGGATGGAGGGAAGTGATTGAGGAAGGGTATCGGTTAAAGATTCAGGAGGGTGTGCGCAGTTAATAAAAGGGATAGAATGAATTGGAAAATCCGACTCCTCTTGTAAAACTGCTTCATCATCAATAATTTCCTCAATATTCTCCTCAAAATTTAGCTTATACATGCTATTCTCATCAAAATCAAGACGCATATGAAGTTTGGGAACAACATTTAATGACTCGGGATGATGAATTGGAAAGAGAAACTCATCCAAATCTGTGGGTTCATCATCCAAAATATTCCCAGCGTCGATATCCTTAATCAAGTGAAAATCAATTTTCTTAGACACCTCATCAAAAGAATGGATATCAATCAATTCAGGTTCTAGAGTGGAGGTGTAGAGGTCAAAAGGATTGGTGATGGTTTCACTAGAAAAGGGCTCTTCACAATCAGGTAAATCAAACACTACAAAGTCGCACAACTCATTACACGTTTTATCTTCAACTGGTGAATCATTTGGGACACTTGTTTGAAAACCGGAGTTGTGGGATTCAATTGGGGATGGGTAGGTTTGATTTGGAAGTGTGTACAACTCACTCTCACCACTCAAATTCTCACTCTGTCCAACCGCCTCACCATACATTGGATTTTTTGGAGCTAGTTGGAAACTAACTACCGGGTCACTAGGTTGTATAAGGGCGGCCATGGACGCAATCAAATCCTTCATCTGTTGGTTTGTTGCTACTATATAAGCTTCCAACGACCGTTCCAGACTAGACATGGGTTGTGAAGGGGTTTTAGTAAAAGATTCAAAGTTGTTTGGTTACTGGAAACTCCCAAATGGCTGTGTAGAAGCAACGTCTAGTGAAGGTGCGAAAGTCGGGTAGGACTGGTAGGAATTGAATGGTTGGACAGGAGTAGGATCAACATTTGGATAAAATGGTGAATGGACTTGTTGATCCCAAGAACTAGAAGTGTTGAAAGGAGTGAAAGATCGGTTACGAGATTGTTCTATATGTTCAGCAATAGATATGGGTTTTGGAGTTACCTCCGGACTCTCAAAAGGGGTATCAACGTAAGAAGGTGGTGAAGGTTGAAACGGTTGATACAAAGTGGATTGCGGAGTCCAACTGTTTCTCCTAGACACGTCTATTCGATCTTTCAAAGAAATTTTGGGCATGGAGGGGTCGTCCGTAATTCGACCAAAATAATGTGCGTAAGAAACAATGTTTGGTTGAGGGTACCAAAGTTCGGCAAAAGTTTTGCGATGTGGTGTACTCATGATGTGAGAAAGGAGAAGAAAAAGAATGTGATGATATTTTTGATTTTTTTTTTATTTAATTTTTTTTTAAAAAAAATTGTTTGTTTTTAGAGTTTTGAAAATTTTGAAAGTGTTGAAAGAGTTTTTGCAAAAATTTGTACGGAACTACGGCACAATTTCAAACAATCACAATTTAAGCATGCACAATCAAGCCTAGAGCTAGGGTCTCCTAAGTCAACTAGACTGCATTTAACTGTTCCAAAGGGCAAGTTGTGAGATCCTCAAATCGCCTCTTCACCGCCAATTGTGGCCAGGTAAGCACAAGTAAAGAAAGGAGGGATCCGCTCACGAATCACCGTGAGACGGGCCTTTTAAAATTACTTTTCCCACTTGTCTAGCCTAGGCACCACAAAGTCAGGTTTAGATAAACGACCGATGCCTACAACCTTTCCTTTGTCCTAATGAGCACGACAGTCCTTATTGGCTGAGTCTAATATTTTTTTTAATTAACTCGAGAGTTGATGCATATGCTTCTTGTGATTTCTGGGGTCTTAGGAAAGGTAATGAAATCCCCACCTAATCTGGATTGGTGTTAAAGCCCCTTAAAAGTCCGTTTTTAAAAAAAATGCAAAGCAGTAAACACACAAAATCTAAAACACTTTCAAAATTTTTTATTTGGCAGCGTAAAGAATCCTGCACAAAAATAATTTATTGGAGAGGGAGAAGAATTTTACGCAAAGAACCCTGCAGGAAAATTTTTCAGTGGAGCACAGGGGGTTACAGAGGAGGTAAGGAATACTTACAGGAAAAATTTGATTGCTGACGTCAACAACTCGCGGCGGATCCGCCGCCAAATGCTGCCTAAGACCGCGGTTCAGCGGTGTGATGGTTGCTCAGATCTCCAAAATTTTTCTGTTTGCTATTTTTATTCTCCTCTGTCTGTTCGGATCTTCTGTTTCTGATTTGTTTACTGGATTTTTCCAGATCTGAATCAGTCCATCTTATTTTCCTGCACAATTCACACAATACCTCTCAAAAAGAACAAGATGATAATTTTTTTATATTTTATATTTTTCAGTTTTTTATGATTTTTTAATTTTTTTTAATCAACCTGAAATTACAAAAAGAAAATAACTACGCCATCCCCGACAACGGCGCCATTTGATTTGTACGTTGTTTTGCGTATGCATTTTGGAAGATAGATTTTGAAATCAAAGAATTAACCGCAATCAAGAACGGTGTCGCTTGGTAGCTAGTCGGTTGAGTACGGGTCGGTCCATTGGGATTTTGTGTATTTTCTAGTTGTTCTAACGAGTTAATTTCAATTGTGGTAGGTTTGATTTTCAATAAAAACTAAAGTTGAATTTTTGTTTGTTTTTAATTTAACAACTACGGCAGATAAATAAAATTAATAACTATGGCAGATAAATAAGATTTATAACTAGGGCAGATAAATAAAATTTATAACTAGGGCAGAGAAGAAATTAAACTAAGGCAAGATAAAGAAAACTTACTATATATTGATGCACTCTTTTACAATTACAATGAATTGAAAATTTAAGATCTAGAATTAAAAAGAGGCATGCTCCAAAAAGAGCTGTAGGGTTCCTATTTATAGATTATAGAAACCCTAGGGTTTACATCTGATCCCTATCTATATTTAAAAAACTACCCTGAGAAAACCCAGTCAATGCACCGACTCCACCGACACGCACCGACACGTGCACAGCATGGCCGCGGATCCACGGCCATAAGCATGGTTTGGCCACGGTTCCGCGGCCATGTGATGGGCTTGTTGGCTCAATTTTCTAGGGCTTCTTCCTGTTGCTATTTGCTTCTGTTTTCTTCACTTGGTTCTTCAGAATCTTTTCTAGTTTCTTCCAGATTTCCACAGTGCAGAAATTTTGTGGACTTTTACCGTTCGCTTCGCATTGAAGTCTTGAATCTTGCGCTGCCTTTGTACTTTGTGAAATTGTTCATTGATCTTCGTTTGTTCTTCAAACTGTTGGCATGATAAAGATTCTTCTATTTGTTGGTTGTAGTCTCACTTTTGTAGTATATTTTCATCATTTTCACTGTTTTGTTCCGAGAACCTGTAACCTGCAACTATGTAGCATACATGGATCAAAAGCACCTATTTATTTGTAAAATGAATAAGAATGGGGAATATAATAATGCAAAATTATGATATGAACAAGTTCTCGGCCTCTTTCCCAACCACTATGGTGCCCTCCGTGTGCGGTGTCTAGGACTGGGGTCAGAATGATCGGATCAGTCTTTCCACTAAAATCAATCCCTGATACCTTTACCACCCGCTCCTACACCCATGTTAAGCATTAAAATATAAGTATATCATTTAAATTTGAACTTATCAAAACAAAATTCCATTCGAATTAGAAAAAATATTAACACGTACGCAATACTCCAGGGTAGCAGTGTCGGGGCATCGAAGCTCGCCCGTGGCGGGATCTGTTAAGGTGCTGTGGACGGCCAGATACGCGGTCAATACGCTCGGTGTACCACCCTACGCCAAGGTCCGAGCTCTCTGCAATTCACTAAAAATTTATATATATTATAAAATAACTTTTAATATCACATTATATCAAAATAGATATATTGTAATTTACCGATGCCTCCATGGCACAACTAATGTTCCTCGAGCCACCTATGTAGGTAAGACGACCCTTCTTCGCGGACTTCCGATTCTCCTTGTTTTGATCGGTCTGTGTCTGTACAACACAATCCGATTTAGTTTTCTAATTAAGCAACAAAAAAAAAAATTATATACTAAATAATGAATTACATTTAAATTACAACCTTCTTTCGCTCATACTCATAATACTGGCACAAACGAGGTCATGTAGCTACATCGGCCATAAAGGCCGGAGACTGTAGGAGAGCCGCTCTCTCAGCCTCGAGGGTCGCTAGCCATAACTTGTAGCAATCGACCTTCAGCTCGTTCCTATTATATCGGACCTTAGCTTGCATGTTCTTCATAAGACCCAGGTAAAGAGCGTGAAGATTGAGCAATCTGTCAGGGTGATCAGGGTCGGGTATAGGCTGAAAGACGTTATCCAACAGCAAATATAAGAAAATAATGTCTTTAAATTATAGGTGTTAAATAATAGTAAATTTATTTGATAAGTCAAATGAAAATATATATTAATACCCGAGCCTGATCCCAAAAGAGAGCAAAGGAGCGCCGGTGCTGATCGCCCCACTCAACGTGAAAAGGATACTTCTTTTGGATGCGGCTCTCGTCCTCCATATACCGGCCGAACTTCTCGGCATTATCGCTGGTGTAGCGCTAATCTGGGGTAAAAAAGAGGAGGAATGGTCCATCTCCCTAGCTCTATTACGCCTCATCCCGTGGGATTGATTCGGTCCTCAAGTCCCCCCTCTCGGGTTGTGGCTGCCCAACATAAACAAAATAAATAGATATACAAGCAATATCAAGACAAAACAGTATTTAAAATTCAAGAATTAACGAAAATTAAGGTGCGAAATATACCTCCAGTGACAGCAGCACGAGCCTGAGCCCGGGCAGCAGCATGAGCGGGACGATAGTTCCTCCGGTGAGAAACAGCCGGTGACCCGGACATGGATGCATCCCCTCCAAGTAGAAAATAAACATTGATGATAAAATTACATGAAGTTCATGGTTATTCTTAGAGAATATATAAAATGATAAAACTAATTTTTATAAAAATAAAGGCTGACTACATCTACCAAAATGGTAAAACTAATTGAGAGCTTAAATTATTTGCATTATGAAAATAAAGATAAATGCAAACCCTAAATTCAAAATGGTACTTGTTAGTCAAATTTGGGCCCTTTGGATAGGCTAGCGTGTCCAAGTCATCGTCTTTTTTGTGAAAAAGATCTTATAGTTAAGAATACTAACCTGCAGACTGCGTAGAGGGTACGGAAGTGGCGGGAATGGCCTCTTCCCGCATGTGGAGGCACCACCTACAATTAGACAATCAAAATTTGATTATATAAGTAATTGCAAGAAGAATGTGTGTATATCTATAATATAACATTCTAAATCAATATGCATGCAACATAGGATATATAAACATACCTGCGATTACGGGAGTGGCCTCTGCCCCGGATATGGAGGCACCACCTATAATTAGACAATCAAAAATTGATTATATAAGTAATTGCAAAAAGAATGTGTGCAATATAGGATATATAAACATACCTGCAGGTGCAGGAGTGGCCTCTGCCTTGGATGTGTAGGCACCACCTACAACTAGACAATTAAAAATTGACTATATATGTAACTTTAAAATGAATATGCGTGTATATCTATAATATTATATTCGAAATGAATTTGCATGTAATATATCTGGAGGTGTGGCAAAGTTTACACAGAAGGAGTCATCCGAAGGGGATACGGATCGGGGTGCAAGACCAGCCCTCTGGAGTTCCCTACGTAGCTTCCTGGGTAGCAGAACCGCTATGCCTCTGCCTCTACTGCTCCCTTGCCCCAGTCGGTGCTCCTGCCGCCCTCTTTGCTCCTAGCGTCGTCTTCAGACCTAGATAAAAATACAATCATTACATATGCATGCAATATATGTATAGATTGTAGAAAATGTGAAGTAATAGTAAAACATTATAGATAACTTTTTCGTTTCGTAGACGCATTAGATGCCTTGGGAATATCTACTTGAATTTCATCATCAATATCATTCCTAACCCATGGAACTTCACACTCAGCTGAAAACAACCCTTCTTTGGAGACAGTTGGTCAGAGCACTCTAAATCTTCTCTCTTCTTCATCCTCATCGCTGTCTTCCATACGATCCTCGAATTCTGGGATATTGTAAACATCCCTAGGTTTCCAACGGCATACGACGCTCAATCCCGGATGCTTCAAGCACTGTGAGTAGTATACTTGAAACGCTTGTTGCGGAAAGATAAATGGATCGTCCTGGCCGTAAAATCGAAGTGTGTTTACACTAGTCAATCCATATTCATCTTTCAAGTCTTGAGATTGTTTCTCCACTTATCCATATCGGTTCGTATATCGTACCAAATATACTGAAATATATAAAATGGTTCTGATCGTCCGGGATATTGGATACCAAGTATGCAATTTAAGTACCTATAATAAATCACACCATCAGATCCTACGGTCACAATCCCACTATTATGGGTGGCTCGAGATGTTTCTATGTCCTAACTTTAAATTTGTTTCCAAGGACACCGAATTCTTTATAGTATGCAACCTCCATGCTAGGAAACTGAGCTAAACATCTTGAGTCTCTCTCTAATCATGCAAACAAGTTCGGATCGTAGATATGACAAAACAAATTTTGCGGAAAATACATAACGATATAGGTTTAGATTAAGATTGGTTGCAATAACATGTTATTAGAACAACTTACATGATCTGCAACCTAATCGCAAAAATTTTCCTGATGATATTTTTCCAATCGTTCATCATTCCAATCAGGATGCCTCTCACGTACTTCATCAATATGAATTTTGTTCTCAACAATAAATTATGACATCAATATTATATCATTTCATACACACACACACAAATATAACAATTAATCCAAAAAAAACTTACACTCTAATTTCTTTAAGACATACGCTATTGAGAAGGATAAACCGATATATCTTGTTGATAAACATGGGGTCTACTATCTTATAATCAACTTTACCATATGCTCGTCCTGAATTCTCCAAAGTCGGTTAAGTTTCATCTCAATGTTCTCATCCAGATAGCGGGAATAAAATATGGTTACTTTATCTAGAAGATAATCTTGCATGATAGAACCCTCTGGTCGATTTCTATTGCGTATATACTGTGTTAGAGTGTAGAGGTACCTAAAAAATATGTTAAATAAATAAATACGGGCGGTCATATAAGACAACAATAATTTTACAAAATGTGTGAAACGAAAAATTCAACGTACCTTTCGACGGGATACATCCATCGATATTGACCGGTCCGGCAAACTTAGCCTCGGTTGCAAGATGAACCGTCAGGTGTATTATGATATTGAAGAACGACAGCTGGAAAATACGCTCAAGCTTGCACAATATCAAGGAAATCGAATTTTCTGGATTCTCCAATGTAACAAAATCCAAGGTTTTAGCACACAATTCCCTTCAAAAGCAACAAAGGTCATTGATTACTTACCAACCGATTCGAGAAGGGAAGTCCTGAGGGCTAATGGGAGAAGGTACTCCATAATAACATAGTGATCATGACTTTTCAGCCCATCAATCTTACCTTTCACAATCTTTATCTTCTTACAAAATGATCCTGAGAAACCTGTGGGAACATTAAAATCATGCAACACCTGCAGAAACCATTTCTTCTCCGATTGTGACATATGATACACGGCATTTGGAAGTACAAAATTTCTTGGTTTACTCGCTATCGGTTTGAAAGTTCTTAGTGCCCTCGCCGTGGCAACCGCGGCCGATGCGGAACCGAAAAACAAAAATTATCATGAGAGCACTAGACATAAATCCCTAGCAATCTTTCCAAACATCAAAACTAGCAAACTAGCATGCAAGGTTTAAGAATTACAACCTTTAATGTGTGTCCACCCAATCGTGGAAGATTCCTCCAAACTCTTCGTAGGCCATCGGGAACAAGCTTAAGAGACGACCGTTCTTGCCGAAGATGATCCGCTGGAGGAAACCTATCCAAGCTCCAGCTTCACTTCATGAAGCAACTGACACTCCAAGCTCGCTAGGAATGGAGAGTGGGGATGTAGGAATTTTCCACTATCATTTTCTCTCAAATACCAAAGCTCAAGAGAGCTATGAAGAAGAAGGAGGAGGTGAAGAGGCTAGCCATAAAAAATGAACTAAGTGTTGAGAATGTGTTGTGTGTAATGAGAGAATAGAATATGGCTTCATATTATTTTTCTAACCATCCAAAAAATATCTCACAGATTTTGTAATAAACAAAAGAAGCACACCATTCTCTACATGTACACAACCATGCTTAAAGCCACTTCACCATCCACCTCATTTCTATGAATATTCATAAATGAATATTCAAAATTGAGGTGTCCTCCTTCTAGAAATATTTCCATATAAATACGGAATACTTCCCGGTATACGTATCGAAATACATATACGCGTATCCGTATAAAAATACGAATAGCCAAGAGAGAGAAAATGAATAGTGAACAATAAAACTAGAATATATATTAAAAATATATATGTAAATTATTAAATCAAAACTTGATTTAATAATCCGGCTTAATCCTAAACTGGTTAGTATTATCAACTGTCTGAATAAAGTCCGTATAGCTTGTACATGTATTTAATTGGACCCCTATATGTACCAACATACGCCATCTACATCATATCTCCTAAACCGGAAAAACCCTCTGTGTGGGACTCTAAAAACTCAAAAATACGCTGGCAGTGAGTTACTGAATAAATCCATAACCACAAGCACGTCAGCGGCACTAGTTGTACGTAACGGCTACCCAGGTATATACCGAAAGGGAGGTCGACAATCAAGTTCGTCTGTACCCAACTAAGCCTGAATATGACAATCTCTGTATAGTCTGCTCTCTTCGTCTAAGAGTATCGCATACCGGGTCTAGGGGTGGATAACGTCAGACCCCTAATAACCCGATAAGTCATGTCGAAATCAAGCTCATCACCAATCGAGAAACTACTGAACTCATGTCAGTAAATATCATCCAGCATGGCTACGGATTTAGGATGATATCCAACCGAACACAGCGCGATATCGACTCCTAATACCAGGAGAGACGAATCCCTGACAATCACTTACTGCCTCCATGTGGCTCAGGACTGTACCCAACTAAAACCTATTTGCACGACTCTTTTCAGCCGTGGTAAGGTAGTAATCTAAATACAGTAGGAACTCATATGAGACAAATGACGATCTTAGGTCAAAAGACTAACCTGTACTTATGCCACTAGAGAACTTCTATCTGACAATAGATATAATACCATATAGAAGTTCTTGGCGAGTCCATCCAGTGTACTCACCTTCAGTGACTGCCTGTATACTATCTTAGGTAACACAACACCAATGGCTTGTGAGACCAGCCACCGCCCCTCATCGGGGTATCGAAACGTATACACTAGTCTACTCCGGAATATTGATGTACAGTCTCGATACTCCTTCGACTAGGGACGTTTAAGGATGTGCTTATGGACTACCCAGCTCTCACGTACATGATCACCATCATAATGCTGGTAGTCAAGTAAGAATTCTACGGGCTTCATCATTATATATTAGCGACACGTAATAACAAGTAAAACGTATACACATCAATGATAAAGACAAACCAGATAGAATACTATTATTTCGAGTAAGACTATTCTACCAGTATAGATCCTCCCTTAATTGTCATAATCGCGTTCCTGCAATTACAATAATTGCCTTGAGGGCAGTATATCCAACAATCTTCCACTTGCACTTAAGCTTGATTATTGCGGTATCGCATACCCACATCCCGTATGCTACCAAATATCCAATTTCTCTACTAATCAGTTTCGCAAAGCTAGTTTGAGAAACATCCGTATTCGAGTGATACCCCGCATCAGTGAATGGATCCGCTGTAATATTCTAACTTCATCTCTCTATATCTCAACTTCATGGATATCAACAATCTCCCAAACTGAGTGATACCCCATCTCAAGAATTTGTCTAGATACATGATGGGACAAAATTCATAAATGAACAATTTTATCCGACAAACTTCTTAGGCTGTATCCTCTGTTGAGTCATAACCAGCATCCTGCACAATACCTACCTCAATATCCCTATTGGAACCTTATCCAATATACTGCTCCTCAGAAATGGGTAAACTCAAAACTCTGACAGTATCACTGTCATCCAGGTCACCTTGGAAGCCTGAACTGAAAACCGCCTCCTGAAAGAAGCTGCCATTACCAAATACCAAGAACATCCTCTAATGTTCTTAACCGCTTCTCTTTGTTTCTCTAGGATTGGATTAATATCTACTTACTACAGTAAGTGCAGAAGCAATATCTGGTTTGGTACAAAACATTCCATGATTGACTCAATTGCCTAAGCAAATGATATGTTATTTATGTGAGTCCCTCTCCTCATCAGTCTGAAAGACATCTCTTTAGAGAGGGTGGCTCCATTACTTACAGGTAGACTACCACGCTAAGAGTCATCCATTCTAAACTAGTTTAGAATGGTGTCCAAGTACCCGAATTCGGACACTTACTTAATCTAGATCTATCGATATAGATCTAGTCACTAGAATTCTTGATATGCTATCATATCCAATGTGGAGAAAACATCTTATGACAACCAAAGTTTGACCGATTGTAGTATAAGAATATCACTTCTTATTAGGAGTATGTCATCCAAATCCCAAGACAGTACTCCCTACACCCTTCTTACTAGGTTCATCTGTTGTTTTGATGAAGTCAAACACCTTGACTCTAACATCAAAACAGATGATCCGTCTCCGCTATACCTGGTTTAGTCTATAAGCAACTTGCACATCTTCCGCTGCTCCCACTGACTATGGTAACCCTCTGGCAAAGTCATATACACGTGCACTTCTAAATTCCTATTTAGAAAGATATTATAGCCATCCACCTGTTAGATATCATAGTCAAGAATAGCAGCAGTGCCAGGTCATATCTGTATGGACTTTAGCGTAGACACTGAAGTAAAATTCTCATCACAATCTACAACGCGTATTTGATGAGAATGTTTATAACAAGTCTAGCCTTATTAGGTTAATACCTTTCCGCCTGCACAGATCTCGAAAGATCTACTTTCTCCTAATGGGTTTTACCGCTTCTAGAGTGTCCAATAAAGTCTAAAATCCATAATTTTCTGAAGTGCGTGGAGTCCAACTTGGATGTAAAGCATCTGGTCACCTGAAAGTTATCACTTCCTCTGACCTGCTGATTACTAGTAGGGCCATCATCATAATGATGCCGACCTCCCTGTCACCATCTACGAGAAAACCGAAGTATCTCTCGGATGGCTGAGATCACTTACTAAATCGGCAGAGTGGCTAAGGTTTGTCGAGTCCAATTGAATCTGCAGGTTCTACTAAATTTTCAGTAACTATTTGTGGTTCTAGAATCACTTCCAGTTCTACCATACTCCTACTAGTTTATTTTGTAAAAAGATTTCTTTTTATAAAAAGGTGGCGAGTCAAGAACAATATAACTATTGATCTTGAAAATGGTAGAAGCAAAACCCTAGCGAATACCTGGGATAATCCACAAAGTGCCATTACCGAAGCGTGCCTTGATTTTGTCAAGATTCTGCTTTTAAACAAAAACCGGATGATTTAGATGGAATTTTTACGATCAAAATTATATTACCGCAATCAAGAATGGCGTCGCTTGGTAGCTAGCCGATGAATACGGGTCGGTCCACAGGGATGTTGTAAATCTCCAAAATGTTCTTACGAGTTAATTCCAAAGGGTGTTGGATCTTTTAATTAAATCTAAAAACTAAGTTGTGTTATACTAGGATTAGGAAACTTGCTAGGATTAGGTAAAGTTTGGTAAATAAAGATCTACATCTCTTTCCAATGCCTTAAATTAGATATCATATTAGGGGTTATGTTAAATATTAATAAAGGGGATTAGGATGATTGGGAAGATGTTTCTTTCTCTAGATCCTTGTCCTTCCTTTCTTAATCTTTACCCTAACCTCTATGGAAAACTTACAGATCCGGTCTTTTATACTACGGTATCACCGTTACCTCGTGGGTAGAGTACCGTAGGGAGCGGAATAAGAAAGTATGCATGGAGTTCTAATTGTTCATAAGAGATTGGCAAAGAAAAGAGATGAGAGATCTTCATCTCTCATACCCTTCCCTATTCCTAACCCTAACAAGCGAGGAAACTACTCGCTCATTGAGGGATCTACGAAAGACATAATTTTTATTTTTGTTTTGATTAAAGAGATGAAAGATCTACTACAGATTAAAAGAAATTCTAAACTAGATTAGACTAGGGCAAGAAAAGAAATTACCTAAGGCAGAAATTAAAACTAAAACTAGGGCAGAAAAATAAACCTACTTACGATTGATGCTCTCCAACTTCAAAGAAAACTGAAATTTTATTGATGAATAGAGGCATGAGAAAATACAATGATTTAGGCTTCTATTTATAGGAGATAGAAACCCTAGGTTACAATTGATTCGCACGTCTGCATTTACAAAAATATCCCTAGGTTGAGTAGTCAGCGCCGCAGCAGAATTTTGGTAAAAAATCTTCAAGTATAGGCTCTTAATGGCCGCAGAACCGCGGCCTGGGTAAGGTTTGGGCCGCGGTTCCGCGGCCCAATCAGAAGATTGTTGGCTGAAGTTTTGGGGTATGCTTCTGGGCTTCTTGGGCTTTCTGATTCTTTGGTTCTTTTCTTCATTTGGATTTTAGATCTTCTCCAGATCTTTCAGTGAAAACTTGTAGTGGTCTTTTAACCGTTCGCTTTGACATCTTGGACCTTGCATTGCCTTGTACATTGTGAACTGTTCTTCGTCTAGGCTTGACTAAGATCCTTCCATTTGTTGGTCAAAAGTCCCTTTTTTGTATCGTCTTTTGTCTTTTTCACTGTTTTCGCTCCAAGAACCTGTAACCTGTATTATGTAGCAGACATGGGTCAAAAATACCTGTTTTATTGTAAAATGCATAAGAATGGGGAATATAATAAGGCAAGATTATGATATGAACAAATACCCCCAAACTTATCTTTTGCTCGTCCTCGGGCAAACTTATTTTTTTTATTTTCGACAAAAACCTAACCTCACTTTCACAGGGAAACGCGATTGCACTGAGCTCGTGCAACAAGCCGTTAAACCTCTAGGTGTCCCTAGTAGGAGGAGTGTTGTCTCCTGAGGGTTTTCAACGGATACTACCCACAAAATCCTATCAATTCGGCTTTTCGACTTTTGTTCTCCAATTAGCTTTCCTAACAAGGAATTCTATTATCTTTGACTCATAAATCATCCACCCATATTCTTCATGCTTCCTTATCATTTAACTTAAGATTATATATGTTCTATAGACTTACTTAGCTTTCGGCATTTCTTAAGTTTTCCTTCTAGGGTTCCATCTCCACTTAGGAATTTTTATCAACTTTACTAAAGATACAAGTTCTATTCTTCACTTATTTCTCTCATCTAAACTCCAATCACATACCCCTACGTGTGTGTAAATATCATCCCTACACTTGGAAATTCAAATCAAGCAATCATACTCTTGTCCGTTGTCCAAAGCACTTATTAATTGGTGAATTTTTAATTGAATTTTTGCTTACACATCCTTCATGCGACCGTTAATACTTCTTTAGGTACCAACAACCGATTACAAGATGCGTTAGCACTTTAAAGCGTACTTCCTAGTCTTGCAACACCCAAGGCTTTAGCAGTGACTCCCAAACCAGTTGGTCTAAGGCACTAGGTGATGAAGCACCCTCGCTAAATATTTTTCTAATTTTTATCCTTAAGTAATCACAAAAACCAGTGTTCATTTTTTTTCTTTATTCACACTTGTATTTTTTTCATTTTCTTCGTACTAAGGACTTTAGAAAAGAGCATTTCAAGGTATTCTCTACTATTCCAAGTTTCAAGGTGCGTGATTGTGCAAATTTATAGGGTATACATTTTCAGAATCTAGACTTAAGCTAGGAGTTATTTTTCAAACTTATATTCTAATAAAGATATCAATACTTTTCCTTTGTTTCGACTTAGCCCAAAATGTGAACTTAAAATTTGCCTATTTCTAAATAAACTAAAAAGACATATACTTTCTACCGTTAAACTTTAAGGAAGGTTATTTTTAGGGTTTTTAATTTACTAAGTCTAAGATCTAGTTTTTTCTAGCCAGTTGACCTATTTGTTAAACTCAAGTCAATTAGCCAAAATTGAATACATTAATTTTTATAATTTTTGAAGTTTTCAATTTTTTATGGGTTTTTCTTTTTCTATTTTTTTTATTTTTTAAATTTTTCAAATTTTTATGATTTTTATATAAGGATGCAAATGCAAAAATATACATATGAATGCGAAGGAAGAAAACTTACAGAGCATACCCCTAAACTTAAACTGGACAGTGTCCTCACTGTCATGCTGCACCAAGTGGGTCGATAATTTTGGCGATTTCCTACTTATTAATAATCATATTTACAAATGATACATCCCCCCAAACTTATTTGAAATAAGGTTTTGGAAAAATTGAATGGAAATTCAGGGGTGAAAGTGGAGGAAAATCAATCGGTGTAGATCGGCTCCTGTAAAAACAGGAGCTCCTCCGAATGGTCCGCTGTGAAGAATGGTTTCAATCAATGTCCATTTACTTTGAATAAAGTACCGTCTTCCGGATTTTCAAGATCGACCGCACCGTGCGGATAAACGGTGCGAACTACAAATGGTCCTTTCCACCTAGAACGGAGCTTGCCGGGGTGATAATGTAACCGAGTATCATAGAGTAAAACCTGTTGACCAGGTTTAAACATTTTTCGCAGAAGGTGTTTATCATGGAACACCTTAGTTCGGTTTTTAGCAATTACAGCATTATCATAAGCCTCATCCCGCAGCTCTTCTAGTTCATTTAATTACAGCTTTTGATTGCTGCCCGCATCTCCTAATGATAAATTCAACTCTTTGATAGCCCAAAATGCCTTATGCTCAATCTCTACTGGGAGGTGGCAAGCCTTCCCGTAAACAAGCCGGTATGGAGATATGCCAAGATCGGTCTTGCATGCAGTACGGAAGGCCAATAGTGCATCGATCAATTTGAGTGACCAATCTTTACGGTTTTTAGAAACCGTTTTCTCCAAGATTTGCTTGATTTGCCAATTTGAAACCTCGGCTTACCCACATGTTTGGGGATGGTATGGTGTTGACAGCTTATGGGTAATAGAATATTTGTGCATTAAGGACTCGAAAGTCCTATTGCAAAAGTGAGAACCATTATCACTTATAATAGCTCGAGGGTGCCCAAATCGAGAAAAGATATGCTCTTTAAGAAATCGAACGACAACCTTGTTGTCATTCGTTCAGCTAGGCACAGCCTCGACCCACTTCGACACGTAGTCAACAGCCAAAAGAATATACACATTCCCAAAAGAATTAGGAAATGGTCCCATGAAGTCAATTCCCCAAACATCAAAAACATCCACAACCAAAATTGGTTGGAGTGGCATTTCGTTTCTCCACGATATCCGGCCCAAGTGTTGGCACCGGGAGCAAGTCTTGCAGTATTCATATGTATCCTTGAAGAGTCGTGGCCAATAGAAACCACACTGCAAGACTTTCTCGGCTGTCTTCTTTGGGCCAAAGTGCCCGCTACATGCTTGATCGTGGCAAAAAGACAGCACACTCTTAAACTCGTTTTCCGGTACACACCGACGAATGATTTGGTCGGGACAGTATTTAAAAAGATAAGGTTCATCCCAGTAAAAATGCTTTACTTGGGACAAGAAGCGAAGTTTATCCTGTTTCGACCAATCTTTAGGTATCAAGCCGGTGGCTAAGTAGTTTACTATATCAGCGAACCATGGTTCGTAGGAAACGGTTAAGAGTTGCTCATCGGGAAAAACATCTTTTATTGGAAGTTCAAGTGTAGGCGAAGAAGGAAGTCGTGAAAGGTGATCGGCCACTACGTTTTTATATCCTCTTTTGTCCCTTATGACAAGGTCAAACTCTTGTAGCAAGAGGATCCAACGTATCAGCCTCGATTTAGCATCCTTCTTCGCAAAAAGGTGGCGAAGAGCTGAATGATCCGTATACACAATGACTGGAGAGCCGATTAAATAAGGCCAAAATTTTTCAAGTGCAAACACAACTGCTAAAAACTCTTTTTCTGTTGTTGTGTAGTTTAGTTGGGCCTCATTTAGTGTTCGGCTAGTGTAATAAATCATGTGCGGCATCTTATTAATGTGCTGTCTAAGAACAGCACCAACGGCAAAATCTGATGCGTCACACATAATTTCGAAAGGATGCGTCCAGTCTGGAGATGAAAGAATGGGCGCAGAAATGAGAGAGTGTTTCAAAGACTCGAACGCTTCCATGCAAGTTGAGTCAAAATCAAATGTTATGTCCTTGGCTAATAAGAGAGTCAAAGGTCTAGCAATCTTGCTAAAATCCTAGATGAACCGTCAATAAAAACCGGCGTGGCCAAGGAAAGCTCGGATGTCTTTGACGCATTTAGGACGAAGAAGATTAAAAATGACTTCAATTTTTGCTTTATCAACCTCTATGCCGTTTTGCGAGATGACATGTCCTAAGACAATGCCTTCTCGTACCATAAAATGGCACTTCTCCCAATTCAAAGTTAGGTTCTTCTCCCTACAGCGGGTAAGAACAGCGTCAAGGTGTAGCAAACACTCGTCGAAGGAGTCACCAAAAATGTAGAAATCATCCATAAAGATCTCTAAAAACTTTTCAACCATGTCTGAAAAGATCCCCATCATACACCGCTGAAATGTAGCGGGTGCATTGCATAACCCAAAGGGCATACGACGATAAGCAAAAGTGCCAAAAGGACAAGTAAATGTGGTCTTGTCTTGACCTTCTTTGGCTATGAGGACTTGGTTATAGCCGGAATAGCCATCTAAAAAGCAGTAGAACTCGTGCCCAGCCAATCGTTCTAGCATTTGGTCAATGAAAGGTAAAGGAAAGTGGTCTTTCCTTGTCGCGGCATTGAGTTTTCTATAGTCGATGCAAACTCGCCACCCAGTTTGGGTTCAAGTAGGAATTAACTCATTTGCCTCATTGGTAATGACCGTGATACCCGATTTCTTTGGCACAACATGAATGGGGCTAACCTATTGGCTATCCGAGATAGGGTAAATGATACAACTATCAAGACATTTAACAATCTCCTTCTTGACAGCCTCTTTCATGATGGGGTTGAGGCGTCTTTGTGGATCCCTTACTGGCTTGGCATCATCCATTAAGTGTATATGATGTTCGACTATGAGGGGACTAATCCCCTTGATGTCCGCCATAGACCAGCCAAAAGCTTGCCGATTATTTTGTAAGACCATTAAAAGGGCCTTCTCTTGCTCGAGAGCTAGAGAGGCTGATATGATAACGGGTAGGGTCTCATTATCACCTAGATAAGCATATTTTAGGTGCGACGGCAAAAGCTTTAGTTCGAGTTTAGGAGGTGAAACAATAGATGGTAACAATGGAGTAACTGTTTCAAACTCGAAGGATTCCATCAAAGGTTCAAATCGAGTGTACGCAACCGAGTCGGATGGTTCAACTAACTCATCCGAAAAAGCAAAAGACTCAAACTCGGGTGGTGAGTCTTCAAAATCGTCTACAAAGGTGAAACACTCATAATCGTTGTCCGCCGTGAAAGTTGTGTCGGATTCTAGGAGGAACGCACTAGTGGCGTCGACACTGCTGTGATCAAACATAAAATTCTCGAACTCACAGTCCTCCTCCGCGATCTCATTGATCGAGCAAACATCAAGTACGCTAGAATAAGGCTCGCAAGGCTGATTTCCCAACTTGAAAATGTTGAGTTCAATTGTCATATTGCCAAAAGATAGATTCATTGAACCATTTCGACAATTGATCACCGCGTTCGAAGTCGCAAGGAATGGTCGACCAAGTATCACCGGAATTTGACTCCGGGGGTTAGCGACAGGTTGTGTATCCATAACAATAAAGTCAATGGGGAAAATCAAATCCCCTACTCTAATTAACACATCCTCCAACTCTCCCCTAGGATGGGTGATGGATCGGTCGGCCATTTGGAGAGTACAATGAGTGGGCTTGAGCTCTCCAACGCCTAATTGCTCGTACACAGAATAAGGTAGCAAATTGACACTAGCACCAAGATCTAATAGTGCTCTATTGATGTTCTTGTCTCCAATTGTTATTGAAATAGTAGGACAACCGGGGTCCTTGTGCTTTTGGGGCAAAGATTGGACAAGAGCATCGCTAACAGCACTAGCCACAAAAACTTTCTTTGGTACTTGTGACTTCCTCTTTTTGGTGCATAAGTCCTTTAAGATTTTTGCATATGAAGGAACTTGTTGGATTGCATCCAAGAGAGGGATATTTATGCTAACCTGTTTGAACAACTCAACAATCTTCTCCATCTGTGGAGTTGGTTTATTGGATCTCAACCGGTTTGGAAAAGGAACATTTTGAAAAGTTGTTGAGTCCAATTTTTGCGGATCAGATTGTGGAGTTGGAACGGATCCCCGTGTAGATATGTTCGTGTTGTGAGAAGTGGGTCCGTTCGAGCTAGAAGAAGTAGAGCCGTGTGAAGGATGGAGAATAGGCTCTAACGAAGAAGAAGAAGAAGAAGGTGAAGAAGATGAAGAAGGACCACCGGCAGGGGTGTCATGGTTAATACCCACATTATTTTGCAACACTTTTCCGGATCTCAACGTGATCACAGCATTTACGTTATGATTCTGCTGTTCATATGCAACATGTGCGTGACCGGGATTTGGCAGTGGTTGAGATGGAAGCTTTCCTTTCTCTCGCTCTTTCAACGCAGTATTGAGTTGTGCAATTTGTGCCTTAATAGATTTGATGTTTTGATCGTGTGAGGCACTGTTTTGGACCAAAGATTGACTAGAAGTTTCTAATCTCGCTGCGGATTGTGTAGATTGCTTTAAGAACGCATCTAGACTTCTTTCGAGAGAGCTAACCTTGTCATTCTGAGGTGGAACAAAATTGTTTGGCGGGTAAGAAGTGTTAGGCACAAAATTGTTCACTTGATTAGGGTAAGGTTGCTGTTGGAAAGGTTGTTGAAATTGAGTTTGTGGAGGTGCTTGTTGTTGTGGAAGAGGAGGCTTTTGAAAATTGTTGTTTCCTTGGAATTGTTGATTTTGGTTCCAAGCGAAATTTGGGTGACTCTTCCAACCCGGATTGTATGTCGAAAAGTATGGATCATTTTTTTGTCGTTGCTGAAAGGCAGCATTGACTTGATCATGTCCTTGAGTAGATGCAGTGTAAGGACACTCTTCGGTGAGATGTGATGGATCCGAACAACAAGCACAAACAGTTCGTAGAGGCACATAAGGGGCAGGAGAAGGCGATGAGATTTTGGTCTCAATCGCTTCTAGCTTTTTCGTAAGAGCGGCCATCTCGGCCTTCATAGCAATCGACATATCTAAGTGATGTATGCCTGCCCTAGATTGACCACTAGAAGAAGATGATGTGGTTTTGGTGCTCTCCCACTGAATTGTTTGTTCACTAAGATCCTCAAGAAACTGCCACGCTTCCTCACTAGATTTGGATAGAAAGTGACCTTGACAAATGGTTTCTAGCAACTGCTTTGTTGCCGGGTTCAATCCCTCGTATAATGTTTGGCAAAGTTGCCAATTTTTTATCCCATGGTGAGGGCATTGAACGAGTAGGTCTTTGAATCTTTCAAAACACTTCCAAAATGGTTCGGACGGAAGCTGAGAAAATTGTATAATCTCATTACGGATTCTAGCAGTTTTGTGATGAGGATAGAACTTTTTAAGAAAGGCTTTCACAAACTCTTCCCAATTCTTAATTGAATGCGACGCGGTGCTGTATAGCCACTTCTCGGCTAAGTCAAATAAGGTGAAAGGAATGACCCTTAGCCTTATAGCATCGTCGGATAATTGGGTTGTTTTCATCATAGCGCAAACGTTTTGGAATTTGTTGATAAAGATATATGCATCTTCGGATTCCAAACCATGAAACTTAGGCAGCATATTGATGAAGTGGGGTTTGATCTCAAAATTGTCCCCATTTGCCGGTAGGAGGGAAAGACAAGTAGGTAGGGCGGTGCGGATGGGGTAGAAAAGATCCTGGAGCGCGACTCATGTGGGCGCTTCAACATGAGGGTGATTCGGGTTATTCGCACCTAACGGAGGTGGAATCATTCCCGTCGGTAAGGTATTGTTAGGATTGTATCCCGACATACTTTCGGAAGAAGAATTTGAAGGTGAAAGTGAAGAAGTGGAAAGGATTTCGACTTCGGAGTCGAAAGGTTCGTCGGTCGGTACCAACGAAACATGGACTAATCGGGCGCTAGTGTCCCTAGTCCAACCGGACATACACTAAAAGGGTAGTGTAGTCAAAAGATGAAAGACAGAATGTGGAGGTAAGAAAACGTCAATGAGAGAAAGTAGTGTAAGTGAAGTGCAAAGATTTCTTTAGCGACAAGTTGCAAGTTTTTGAAAAGATTTTTCCTTTTTCTATTTATGTGAGCTTTTTGCAAAAAGATTTTTGAAAAGAGACTTTTGACTCAAATACAATCAACCACAAATGCACAATCAGGCCTAGATCTAGGGTCATCTAGGTCAGCTAGACAGCTCCTAACTGTTCCAAAGGGCTAGAAATAGAACTTCAAACCGCCTCTTCACCGCCAATTGCGGCCAGGTAAGTGTCAGGTAAGTGGGAAGGAACCACAGTAGTGGGCCTAATTAAAAACCACTAGCCTTTGACACACTTGTCTAGACACCGCAAAGTCAGGTTAGGATAAACGGCCGATGCCTATAACTAGTCCTCTATCCTATTGAGCGCGACGTTCTTAGGGCTGAGTCTAGTATTTTTTTAATTAAGAGTGGTCAATGCAAATACTTTAAGTGATTTCTGGGGTCCTGGGAAAGGTGATGAAATCCCCACCTAATTTGAATTGGTCAAAAGCCCATTAAAGTCCGATTAAAATATGCAAAGCAGTAAATCACTTGCAATCAATTTTCTTTTAAGCGCGGCGCAAAGAATCCTGCAGAAAATCAATTATTGGAAGGGGGAAGAAGATTTTTAGCGTAAAGAATCCAGCAGAAAATTTGGCAAAAAGATATATGGGGATTTGCAGAGGGGAGAATGAGGAAACAAACCGACAAAATTTCGCGCGCTGACGACGCAAACGGACCGCGGTTCCGCAGTGGGAGCTAGGTTACGGCCGCGGAAGGGCGGCGGCACGGCGGCTTCAGAGCTCTTGAATTTTTATATTGTTCTGTTGTTCCAAATCCCTACTGTTCTGATCTACCTTTTTTTGTTTCGTACCCTGGATTTTTCCAGATCCGTCAATCCTGCAAAGATTCACAAAGAAAACCCTTCAAACAATAAAAGATGATAGAATTTTTTATTTTTATTTTTTTGATTTTTTCAATTTTTATGGTTTTTATATTTTAGATTAACCCGAAATTACAAAAAGGAAATTTTACGCCATCCCCGGCAACGGCGCCATTTGATTTAGATGGAATTTTTACGATCAAAAATATATTACCGCAATCAAGAACGGCGTCGCTTGGTAGCTAGCCGGTGAATACGGGTTGGTCCACAGGGATGTTGTAAATCTCCTAAATTTTCTTACGAGCTAATTCCAAAGGGTGTTAGATCTTTTAATTAAATCTAAAAACTAAGTTGTGTTATACTAGGATTAGGAAACTTGCTAGGATTAGGTTTAGGTAAAGTTTGGTAAATAAAGATCTACACCTCTTTCCAATGCCTTAAATTAGATATCATATTAGGGGTTATGGTAAATATTAATAAAGGGGATTAGGATGATTGGGAAGATGTTTCTTCCTCTAGATCCTTATCTTTCCTTTCTTAATCTTTACCCTAACCTCCATGGAAAACTTACAGATCCGGTCTTTTATACTACGGTATCACCGTTACCTCGTGGGTAGAGTGCTGTAGGGAGCGGAATAAGAAAGTATGCATGGAGTTCTAATTGTTCGTAAGAGATTGGCAAAGAAAAGATATAAGAGATTTTCATCTCTCATACCCTTCCCTATTCCTAACCCTAACAAGCGAGGAAACTACTCGCTCATTGAGAGATCTACGAAAGACATAATTTTTATTTTTGTTTTGATTAAAGAGATGAAAGATCTACTACAGATTAAAAGAAATTCTAAACTAGATTAGACTAGGGCAAGAAAAGAAATTACCTAAGGCAGAAATTAAAACTAAAACTAGGGCAGAAAAATAAACCTAGTTACGATTGATGCTCTCCAACTTCAAAGAAAACTGAAATTTTATTGATGAATAGAGGCATGAGAAAATACAATGATTTAGGCTTCTATTTATAGGAGATAGAAACCCTAGGTTACAATTGATTCGCACGTCTGCATTTACAAAAATATCCCTAGGTTGAGTAGTCAGCGCCGCAGCAGAATTTTGGTAAAAAATCTTCAAGTATAGGCTCTTAATGGCCACGGAACCGCGGCCTGGGTAGGGTTTGGGCCGCGGTTCCACGGCCCAATCAGAAGATTGTTGGCTGAAGTTTTGGGGTATGCTTCTGGGCTTCTTGGGCTTTCTGATTCTTTGGTTCTTTTCTTCATTTGGATTTTAGATCTTCTCCAGATCTTTCAGTGAAAACTTGTAGTGGTCTTTTAACCGTTCGCTTTGACATCTTGGACCTTGCATTGCCTTGTACATTGTGAACTGTTCTTCGTCTAGGCTTGACTAAGATCCTTCCATTTGTTGGTCAAAAGTCCCTTTTTTTTGTATCGTCTTTTATCTTTTTCACTGTTTTCGCTCCAAGAACCTATAACCTGTACTATGTAGCAGACATGGGTCAAAAGTACCTGTTTTATTGTAAAATGCATAAGAATGGGGAATATAATAATGCAAGATTATGATATGAACACCGGATAACTCCATATTTTATCAATCTCAAAATATGCAACCAATCTATATTCATATAGAATCAAAGGCATTGATTTAGTTGGGACCAGATTCAAATGCTATGCAGCTATTTCCAGTGCATACCACAAATGGAAAAAGGCCATACAACATTACTCATCATGGAGCTCACTCGTGGATGAGCAACCTGTGAGAGAATCAAGTTCTCAATATTACTATCATGGAATATCTAGCATAAGTATCTACATTTTCGATCACTTCGAAGAATCCTGATCCTTTCAACGTATGGTTCTCTACTTTATTTTTTTACCTATAAACTTCTCAAAATCTTTGGACCTTGCATTACAATGAATGCATGTCTAAAAATATAGAACTCATAGATAAACTGAATGAAGATTACCAACCCCTTGTCCTGAAGGACACTGGAAAACATACATTTTCATGTATAAGTCCCAAGAGTATACTAACTCAAATTCCGTGTGTTGTAAGTTGAAAACTGTATTTTGGACAAGAATGTCTTACACCGTTATTCAATGCACCTTACCTTATCCTTAACTGATAAAGGTAAATGCTTAGAACACAATTTTCAAAATTTATATCTCACTTTATAAAATAAAGATATAGATATTCAATTTTAAAATTAGTGCATAACAACGGTTATTCGAAACCAAATATTTGTCGTAAGGCAAAACCAGGTGATTTAATCTAATATCGTCAATTTCTACGAATTCTGATATTGAGGATCAAATCATCCATTTCACAATATTCTACTCATACTCAGTATCTGTAATGCCGTACAGATGTGAGATCCTAATCTGGTATATACATGCCGTGGAGTCAGATTTAATTTGGAAAACAGTTCTCATTTACAAGTACACAGAAAAACTGAAACATGAAAATGTTTCTAGGGGTGGCCGGCTATTCCTAGTAATGCTTCTTCCACTGTCTAGATTCATGACAGTAGTCGCAATTTTCTTTGCCCTCACTTCAATTCCTTTATTTTTCTTTACATCTTACCTTTTGTACACCGCACTTAGGCTAATTAGTTTTCTTCCATTTCTACCTTTCGGCACTAACCTAAGGTCTAGAAGTGTTGGATATAATGCCCTCAAGTCAATTATTGTAATCGCAGGCAGGCGATTGTGATGATTGAGAGAGGACTTGTACGGATAGAACAGTCTTACTCAAGATGATAGTATGCTTTCTGGTTTGTCTCTATCGTCATGTACATGCATTATGTGGTATTACAGATCACTATTACATATTGATAGAGCCTATATGATTCTTTCTTGACTACCAGCATTATTATGGTGATCATATACATGGGAGATGGGGGTCCATAAACACATCCTTAAATCTCCCTAGTCAATGGAGTATCGGGATTGAGCATCGATACTCCGGAGTAGACTAGTGTATACTTTTCGAGATCCCAACAAGAGGTGGTGGCCGATCTTATAAGCCATTGGTGTCAGCGAGTCACCAAAGATAGTATACATGTGCTCATTGGGTTATGAGTTACACTGGACGGACTCGCCGGGAATATGCTAGATGGTATTATACCAATTATCAGATAGCAGTTCTTAGGTGACATGAGTATAGTCTGTCGATCTGAGATTGTCATTTGTCTCGTGTGAGTTTCCACTGTGCTTTGATTACTACCCTACCACGGTCTAAAGGAGTCGTGTAAACATGTTTTAGTTGGGTACAGTCTCGAGCCACATGGAGGTAGTGAGCGAATAGTCAGGGATTCGTCTCTCTTGGTATTGGGGGCAGATGTCGCGCTGTGCACGAGTAGCCATCACCAGAAATCCTTGGCCAAGGTGGACGAGAATTACTGATCAGTAGTTTCTCAGTGGGTGATGGGTTTCACACCGACACGAAATATCGTGTTATCAGGGGTTTGACTTTATCCATCCTCTAGACCCGATATGCGATACTCTTAGATGAACAGACCGAACTGTATGGAAATTGTCACAGATAGGCTCAGTAGGGGTACGGTTGAGCTTGCTCGCCAGCCTTCCTTTCGCTCAATACATGGGTAGCTGTTACATACAGCTAGTGCTGCTGACGTGCTTATGGTTAAACTCGCTACCAGCGTATTAATGAGTCTTTAGAGTCCCACACATAAGGTTTTCCATTTCAGACGATATGATGTAGATGATGTATGTTGGTACATACTGGTGTCCGATTAAATATGTGTACAAGCTACGCGGACTTTAATCGAACGTTTGATAATATTAGCAACTTATGATTAAGCCGTATTATTAAATCAAGTTTTGATTTAATAATTTATATATATATATAATATATTTAATATATGTATTCTAGTATTATTGTTCACAATTCATTTTCTCTCTTGGCTATTCGTATTTGTATACAAATATGCGTATATGTATTTCGATACGTATACCGAGTTGTATTCCGTATTTATACGGAATATTTTCTAGAAAATGGACATCTCATTATATGATTTACTTTTTAGAAAATCATTTGCAAATGAGGTGGAGGGTGAGGTGGCATGAGCATGGTTGGAGGTATGTAGAGAGGAATGGGCCATTATTTATTTATTGTAAAATATTATGAGATATTTTCCATGGTTGTAAAAATTAGAAGCCATTCTATTCTACATACTACTAAACTCGTCATTCTATAATTCTTCATAGTTCTTCTATGCTAGCTCACTCTTTCTTAAGTTGCTCATCCCCATGTTTCTTCACCTCCTCCTCCTTCTTCTTTAGTTGCTCACTTGAGATTTGGAAATGAGAGAAAAAGATAGTGGAAAATTCCTATATTCCCACTCTCCATTGCTAACGACCTTGGAGTGTCGGTTGCTTCGTTAGGCGAAGCTGGAGCTTGGATCGTTTCTCTCAGGTGGTTCATCTTCGGAAAAGGAGGACCGGCTTGCAAACGCAATCCGGAGCACTTGAAGAAGGTTTGAGGATGTGAGTATCCTACACATAGTAGATTAGTTTATCTCACTAGGTTTTTGTATACAAGTTCTAGCTCTTTAGTTCGATTCATGGTTTCAAAACTTTAGCAAACTAGAAATTTTTGAAATCCATGTTGCCATCTTCGAAAATTAGCTTGCTAGTGTGCCTAAATTCCCAGCAGTGGTATCAGAGACATGCTAAAAGCTAGACTTGTTTGCACTAATTTAGAGTTTCGATCGACGGAATTTTTCGAATCGCATTTCCAAAAACATTGCTTGCTGTTCGAATTTCAAAGTTGTTCAAAAAAAGTTTATGGTTGCATTAAAATTATGTGCAGGCAAATTTGGAGCTATGAAAAAAATTTGGGTACTGTTAAGTCGAAAATATTGCACTTTTAACATAAAAATTTCCTTACTTTTCTTAATCATATAAATGTGTTTGTTATAAATATAACACATATTAGAAGTTCATATGCAAAATATCATTTACCATGTGTTATACATTATAATCAACATTTTTGAAAGAAATTGTATGGTTTTTTATGCATAATATTTTTGTATCTCTAACATTCTTCATTGAGATCTTGTGCAAAGTTAGCTCAGGTCAGATATCGGGAATCAGAAATCTACCGATAAAATATAGGAAACCGAAGAATTAAATTCTGGCAGAGACTTAGAAAAGATAAGAAGATTCCAGATATCAAAAGAAGACCCAAAGACCAACAGAAGAAAACACCTGAAGTTTCAACCAATGAAGCCACCAATTGGCCGCGGAACCGCGGCCGAGTCAGGCCGATCCGCCGCGGATCCGTGGCCGATTCAGGGACTTGGGGTTCGGGAGTTCTCTGGAAGCTTCTTTATAACAACTTAGCTTGTTGAGAAAGGTTCTTTGTAACAACTAAGCTTGTTCTGGAAGTTTCTTTATAACAACCTAGCTTGTTGGGGAAGCTTGATTTGGGGCTATAAAAAGGACCGAGGGCTTGAGATGCGGGAGACCCCGGAATTTCATCCAATTTTTCATCCAATTCAATACAAATCCAGGAACAACATCAAATCCAAGATCCAAAATCAAGAATCATTGAGAAGTTCATCAAGCGATTCAATAAAAGATCCTTTACACGAAGCCAATCATCATCGAGCACATGATCCACGACAGTTCCAAGCCTCACGGTGATCGAGCGACGTGAAGATCGATGGAAAAATTACCTCTTCAAGGGAGTGATCGAGAGCAATTCTTCTTGTAATCTCATATTGAAAAAGTTGTAATTTGAAGGTTAATAATAAAGGTGATTAATTAGTTTAAATTTCGCTTTCTTTTAATTTCCGCATTATGAATTCTTTCTTGATTTGATGCGCGAGTAATTCTCCGCTCGATTGGATTCGTAGGATTAGGGTAGATCATTGGGTGAGAAAATTCCATACTCCTTTTAATTCTTATGAAGTTTATAAACCTTAGCAAAAGAATCATCAACATCCTTATCGGGCTCGATATCAATTTCTTGATAATCTTGACCTCAATTTGAGATAAGATTGACGATCCTTTTGTTAAGGGCTAGATAGTGAATGGTGATCAATGAAAAGACAAGGATCAATAGAGAAGAAACCCTAGTTTCTTACAAAAGAATCCTAATCCTCATTCATCGCCATCAATCTAGTATTAAATCTATCAATAGATAAGAGGAGTCATCTTGAGTCATCATCCAGGGCTACTAAATCCAATCGAATCTGACAAGCCTTCTTCATATTTTCTTGATAATTAGATCTTGAACATTTTCTTGATTTCCTCCCTTGAAAAAAATTTCTTGATTTTATTAAAACTACTACTTCAACTAAATCTTGAACCATTTCTTGAATTTCTTTATTAGTTCTTTCGACTTATCTAAAGCAAGAATTTACGAATTCCTCGAATCCTATAGGACGACCAGTACTCACTAACGCTCGCTACACACGACACCGTTATTGATTGCGGTTACTTTACTACTTTTCTTTGATCAATCAAACGGCGCCGTTGCCGGGGATCCGTGCGTAATTTTTTCTTTCTTACTATTTGGGTTGAAATATTATTATTCCATCAAAATATAAATCAAGAATGCATCTTGTGCTCAACGATAAGTGTGTGAATTTTGCGAGGGAATTTGGAATTATTGTAGCAGGGAGAAAGATTCAGGCATTCATCAAGACCAGAGGAGCAAAAGAAGCACCCATACCAAAACTTTAGCAAACTGGAAATTTTTGAAATCCATGTTGCCATCTTCGAAAATTAGCTTGCTAGTGTGCCTAAATTCCCAGCAGTGGTATCAGAGACATGCTAAAAGCTAGACTTGTTTGCACTAATTTAGAGTTTCGATCGACGGAATTTTTCGAATCGCATTTCCAAAAACACTGCTTGCTGTTCGAATTTCAATGTTGTTCAAAAAAAGTTTATGGTTGCATTAAAATTATGTGCAGGCAAAATTAGAGCTATGAAAAAAATTTGGGTACCTAAGTCCTAAATTCGACCGTGGAACAGAAGTCAAATGCACCATTTGGCCGCTGAACCGCGGTCCAATTTTGGCTACAGTGCCCCAAAGGTTTTCTGGGGCTCTAGTTCATGGAAATATGATTTTTGTAATATTTGTTTTTGGTCCAGATTTTTGTTTGTGTACTGGTTTGTACTTGGGGGACCAATGCGGAAAATTTTAATCGACTGAAATTTTAAATTTGTGTTTTTCTGAGCATTTGTTTCTGCGACCTTGAATATCATGGTGTGGTATAATCCGACTGGTTTCTATATGCACAATCAGACGGATTTACGAACATGATATTCGCGTTGATGTTCTGTGTTGCTCTGGGATTATGGTTATGTTGGATTTGTCGCGATGGATTGCCTGGTGTACGTAGTATTAGATGTAGTTCTCTGTGATGTAATGTATATTCGTAATGCGTGGCGAGCGTCCGATATGTGGACTGCCTTCATCGCGGCTTGTATTATTCTTTGGGGCACGTTCAGGTTGCGGGCGTAGTCACCGTTGTATATTCAGTTTTTCCATTACATGCACTAGAATTACCCCGCAGTGGAGTGCTCGAGTAGCCGAGTTCTAGAGGACAACAGGCCTCCATCTCATGGCGTTGAGACCGGGGTGCTTTACTCTAGAATTGTTGAGCTATTCGCCGCACTCATAGGGGTATAGGATTGACCCATGAAGGGGTGCCCAAGTCACCGGATTTCGAAAGTGCTCGGTGGCCCACTTATTTCGTTGATTAGGATTTCCTCGCTTCTGGGATTGGCGGGTGGCTTACCGCACTCATAGGGGTCTAGGGTCTGATACTACGGGATATCCACATGACCGGGAAAATTGCATTTCATATTTGGCACCATTGAAATGTATTTTTCCTTGTTTATCCGCATTTCCATATTGTGTTTGGTTCCGCTGTGATTCTGCTGCGATACTTCTGTGATGTTACTTGATATCATGCATGAGACGAATGTTCATATATATTATATATATCTAGTAGATGCTATATATGTTTTGCATCCGCGCTAGTCCTGTCCCCGTCTTGTCGTAAGTTAAGTAACCTTACGGTGAAGACCTGGGACCCTGTGGCGAATGCGGATGGCATATATGTGCGTGATTATTTTTGTTTCTTTCTGGCATGATATGATTAGTTGATCGGACTGCATTAATTCTGATTAGTGCAAGGAAAACAAACCTAAATGATGTTGTTGGAACCAATTTTTGAAAACTAACATTACAGGTGGATTCTTTTGCTTTGCATCGCGGTATTTGGTCATGAATATCCTGCATCTCATTCGACGAGGCAAGAGCCTAGATCCCTTCACAATGAGTGGCCTCTTGGGCAAAAGTTTACATCATTATAATAACTTCACTATAGTCGATTCTTTTGCTTTTCACAGCGGTATTCGATTAGGAATATCCAGCACCTCATTCGATAAGGAAAGAGCCTAGATCTCTTCACAGGGAGTGACCTCTTTGGCAAAAGTTTATACCACTATATATTTGTAAAACCACTTATTTAAAAAATGCGGAGTCTAAACCACTCCTTTTCAAAACCACTCAAGTTCCTTCAACAATATCAAGTTCATTACGTTAAAGGTTTTTCTCCAAAAACCAACCGCAGCCCTCCGTCATTTCCTATGAGTAGTACTTAGTATTCGTGCTGCGTTTGTTGACTGTGTCAAGGCGTAGTGTGCGGTAGCTAAGTGGTGCTGGTTTATAGCATATAGATGCGATTGGTTAGGACAGTCGTGCAGCCTTATTGACTGTGTCAAGGGCTCGTGCGGGTTGGTTTAATGCAATCAAGATAATAACGTGTTGAACTTGACTAAGACCCTTTGATTTGTTGACCGTGTCAAGGTCACTTGGGTCCTAGGGGTAAAAACCATATCGGGAGTTTCAAATATAAAGGATACTTACCAGGCATGCGCATACCTTCTGGAGTGTGGTGACTTGAGTGGCTTCCATCAGGTTACCATGCGATGATAGTTGGATCCCGATTCCCACTAATGAGTAAGTGTTACTCCGCGGGTGATTTTCAGATGATCCCGACTAATTCTCCTTTTAGGTTTTGAAGGAGAATTCGAG
Source organism: Agapanthus africanus (assembly GCA_030015575.1). NCBI lineage: Eukaryota > Viridiplantae > Streptophyta > Magnoliopsida > Asparagales > Amaryllidaceae > Agapanthus > Agapanthus africanus. The sequence continues at coordinate 494,231,505 of CM057348.1, read as the reverse complement.
GAAACAATGGGAGTCATCCTGATTAGATAAAGTGATTAACCAATCTAATCTAAGTTAAAGTGCATGTTGAATGTTTCTTTTCTCGCTCTTTGGCAGCGACCATGACCTAACCTTAAAATAAAACTCATGAACCAAGTTAACTGAACCTTCTTATACACTTTGGTTTTGGATTGTCATGATTCATGACAAAGTCATATATATCCCTGACACTCCTACTTCCCCTTTGTATTTCTCCAGAACACTCCGTATCACTATGAAGATCCATATTACTTGGGTATGCCATCGTATAGTTACATACGAACTCGAAGAAACTTATTTCAGTTCGAGGATGGATTCCGGTTCTGGGGAAATTGAATAGGATTATTTGGTTGTCTTTTCTCTTTACCTTCTCTCAGGTTGCGAGGGCTCCTAGTATTAGAAGAGTACACCTATTACGCTTATTGGATATTCTTCTTCCAAACCATAGGCAGATGCAGAAAGGTAGGGAAGGAAGAAAACCAATTAGCCTAAGTATGGTGTACAAAAGGTAAGAAGTAAAGACATATAAAGAGATTGGAGCGAGGGCAAGGAAAATTGCGACTACTATCATGAATCTAGATAATGGAAGAGGCATTAATAGGAATACCCGGCCACCCCCTCGGAACATTTTCATGTTTCAGTCTTACTGTGCGATGTTAATTGAAAACTGCTTTCCCAATTAGATTCTTACTCTAGGGTATGTATTTCCCAGACTTTATTTTTACATCTGTATGGCATTACAGATGCTGAGTGGGAGTAGAATATTGGCAATTGGGTGATTAGATCCTAAATATCAGAATTCTTTATAATCGGTGATATTTGAGGAAATCACCTGGGTTTTGCCTAACAGCAAATATTTAGTTTTGAATATCCGTTGTTATACACCAGTTTCAAACTGTTATATCTGTATGTTTATTTTATAAAGTGAGATATAACTTTTTGAAATTATGTTTATGACATTTACCTTTATCAGTTGATGATTAGGTAAGGTGCATTCAACAACGGTGTAATTCTTCTTAACCATAATACAGTTTTCAACCTATGACGCACAGGGTTTGAGTTAAAACTGCTTTCTCAATTAGATTCTGACTTCAGGGTATGTATTTACCAGACTTTATTCTCACATCTGTTTGGCATTACAGATGATGAGTGGGAATAGAATATTGGGAATTGGGTGATTAGATCCTCAATATCATAATTCTTTATAATTGGTGATATTTGAGGAAATCACCTGGGTTTTGCCTAACGGAAAATATTTGGTTTTGAATATCCGTTTTTATACACCAGTTTCAAACTGATATATCTATAAGTTTATTTTATAAAGTGAGATATAACTTTTTGAATTTATGTTTATGAGATTTACATTTATCAGTTGATAATTAAGTAAGGTGCATTCAATAACGGTGTAATTCTTCTTAAACATAACACAGTTTTCAACCTACGACGCACAGGGTTTAAGTTATTAAACTCAGAAAACTTATACAAAGTATTGTATGTTGTCCAATGTCCATTAGGACAACGTACTATATTCCGTTTACTTATGAATTCTCTAATTTTAGACATGCATTTCGTTGAAATACAAGGTTCAAATTTTGAGAAGTTTTAGGTATAAGAATAAAGTAGAGAACCATACGTTGTAAGTATCAGGATTCTTCAAGATGATCGAAGGTGTAGATACTTATGCTAGGTATTCTGTCGTAAGTAATATATTTGAGAACTTGCTTCTCTTTTAGGTCATTCATCTGTGGGTGTGCTCCTAGATGAATGATGTTGCATGGCCTTCTTCCATTTAGTCGATATGCACTGGAAACGGCCGTATATATTTTGAATCTGGTTCCAATTAAATTAGTGCATTTGTTTCTATATTGGATATAGAATGGATTCCTACCTTAACGATGTTAAGGTATATAGAGTAATCCGGCTTATGCTTAAAACCGGAATCCGGATAAAGTCAAGGCACGTTTCAGTAATGGCAGTTTGTGGGTTATCCCGGGTTTTGACTAGGATTAACATTCTACCATTTAGAGGATCAATAATTATATTGTTCTTGACTCGTCACCCATTTTAGTAAAATGAATTCTTTTCATAAAACAAAAGTGGGGGTATGGTAGAATTGGAAGTGATTCCAGAACCACAATCGTTTACTGAAAATTTAGTAGAACCTAAAAATTAAATTTGATTTGACAATCCATTATCAACTCCGCAGATTTGGTGGGTAAGCTCAGCCACCCGAGAGGTATTTCGGTCTCCTCAAAGACGGTGACAGTGAGGTTCTGATGACCCAAGCTTGCCACTACTGTTATCCTAAACTATGAGATCTGGCATGTGGATGACTATAACATCGTTCTAAATTTGTTTTAGAAGTACACGTGTATATGACTCTGCCAGAGGGTTGTTGTAGTCAGTGGGTGCAGCGGAAGCGTAGTGGGCAAGTAGCTTATGTCTATTTATTGACTAAAGCAAGTATAGCGGAGATAGATCATCTATTTTTAATGTGACAGTCATAGAGTTTAACTTTAACTGAATAACTGATAGACCTGGTATGAAGGTAGTAGGGAGTGATGCCCTGGTATTTGGATAACATAGTCCTGATAGGAAGTGATGTTCCTATACTACGATCGGTTATACTATGGTTGTCACAAGGTGTTTCTCCACTTAGAATCTAGACAAAATAGCATGGACTCTGGTGACTAGATTATGGTTTTAGATCTAGATTTGGGAAGTGTCCCAATTCGGATACTTTGACGCTATTCTAAAGTGCTTTAGAATGGATAACTCCCGGTGTGGTGGTGTACCCGCAGGTGATGGAGTCACTCTCTCTAAGGAGATGTCTTCTAGACTGACGAGGAAAAGGATTTGCATGATTGACATATCACTTGCTTAGACAATTGAGTCAATCATAAGATTCAAGTACCATCCCAGATATTGATTTTGCACTAGCTGCAATAAGCATACGTTAATCCAATCCTGGAGAAATATTGGGAAGCGGTTATGAACATGAGAGGATGTTCTTGGTATATGGTAACGGCAGCCTCCATAAGGAGGCTGTTATTATTTCAAGCTTCCAAGGTGACCTGGATGACAGAGTGACTATCAGAGTTAAAGTTTACCCTCTTCTGAGGGGTAGTATATTGGACAGATGGTCCAAGTGGATATTGAGGAAGGCATGGCGCAGGATACTGATTAAATTCAGTGGAAGATACGGTCTAAGAAATTTGTTAGATTTATAGTTCATTTATGAACTTGGACTCATCAGATATCCAGACAAATTCTAAGACATGTATCGCTCATTTTGGGAGATACACTTTCTCCGCAAAGTTGAGATATAAAGAGATAAAGATAGAAACATTAGAGCTGATACACTCACTGAGGCTATTTCTCGAACGCGATAGTTTCACAAACTTGCTTTGGGAGACTAATTAGTATAGAAGTTGGGTGTTCGGTATCACACGGACTGTGGGTATGCGACACCGCAATACTTAGCCTTAAGTGCAAGTGAGATATTGTTGGATATAGTGCCCTCAAGTCAATTATTGTAATCCCAGGCAAGCGATTGTGATGATTGAAGGAGGATCTATACGGGTAGAAAAGTCTTACTCGAGATGATAGTATGCTATCTGGTTGGTCTCTATTATCATGTACATGCATTATGTGGTATTACAGATCACTATTACTTATTGATAAAGCCTATAAGATTCTTTCTTGACTACCAGCATTATGATGGCGATCATATACGTAGGAGCTGGGTGGTCCATAAGCACATCCTTAAATGTCCCTAGTCGAGGGAGTGTCGGGACTGGGCATCGATACTCCGGAGTAGACTAGTGTATACTTTTCGAGACCCCGATGAGGGGCGGTGGCCGGTCTCACAAGCCATTGGTTTTAGTTAGTCATCTAAGATAGTATACAGGTGCTCATTGGGTTATGAGTTACACTAGACAAACTCGCCGGGAACATGCTAGATGGTATTATACTTATTGTCAGATAGTAGTTCTCAGGTGGCATGAGTACAGGTTAGTCTGTTGACCTGAGATCGTCATTTTTCTTGTGTGAATTCCCACTGTTCTTTGATTACTACGCTACCATGGCTCAAAGGAGTCGTGCAAACAGGTTTTAGTTGGGTACAGTCCCGAGTCACATGGGGCTGTGAGCGGATCGTCAGGGATTCGTCTCTTCCGATATTAGAGGTAGATGTCACGCTGTGCATGGGTAGCCATCACCAGAAATCCTTGGCCAAGGTGGACGAGAATTACTGATTTGGATCAGTAGTTTCTCAGTGGGTGATGGGCTTCACACCGACACGAAATATCGCATTATTAGGTGTTTGACTTTATCCACCCCGTAGACCCGATATGTGATACTCTTAGACGAATAGACCGGACTGTACGTAGATTGTCACAAACAGGATCAGTAGGGATACGGATGAGTTTGCTCGTTGGCCTTCCTTTTGCTCAATACCTGGGTAGCCGTTACGTACAGCTAGTGCCGCTGACGTGCTTGTGGTTAAACTCACTGCCAGCATATTGACGACTTTTTAGAGTCCCATACATAGGGTTTTCCGGTTCAGGCGATATGATATAGATGACGTACGTTAGTACATACCGGTGTCCGATTAAATATGTGTACAGGCTACGCGGACTTTAATCGGACGGTTGATAATACTAGCGGCTTAGGATTAAGCCGGATTATAAAAATCTAGTTTTGATTTAATAATTTATATATATATATATATATATATTTAATATATGTATTGTAGTATTATTATTCACTATTCATTTTCTCTCTTGGCTATTCGTATTTTTATACGAATACGCGTATATGTATTTTTGATACGTATACCGGGTTGTATTCTTTATTTATACGGAATATTTTCTAGAAGATGGACACCTCATTATATGATTTTCTTTTTAGAAAATCATTTGCAAATGAGGTGGAGGGTGAGGTGGCATGAGTATGGTTGGAGGTATGTAGAGAGGAATGGGTCATTATTTGTTTATTGTAAAATGTTGTGAGATATTTTCCATGGTTGTAAAAATTGGAAGCCATTCTATTCTACATACTACCACACTCATCATTCTACAACATTTTATACATAGTAGATTAGTTTAGCTCACTAGGTTTTTGTATACAAGTTCTAGCTCTTTAGTTCGATTCATGCTTTCGGAACTTTTGCAAACTAGAAATTTTTGAAATCTATGTTGCCATCTTTGAAAATTAGCTTGCTAGTGTGCCTAAGATCCCAGCAGGAAGAAGACTATCCAATAAGCGTAATAGGTGTACTCTCCTAATACAAGGAACTCTCACAACCTGAGAGAAGATAAAGGGAAGAGACAACCGAATAGTACAATTCAATTTCTCCAGAACAAGTGGCCATCCTCGACCGAAATAATTTTTTCGAGTTCGTATGTAACTATACAATGGCATTTCCAAGAAACATGGATCATCGTAGTGATACGGAGTGTTCTGGAGAAAAGAAAAGGGAAAGTAGGAGTAGTAGGGAAATATACGACTTTGTCATGAATTATGACAATCCAAAGCCAAAGTGTGTAAGAAGGTTCGGTTAACTTTGTTAATGAGTTTTAGTTTAAGGTAAGTCAAAGATTGCTGTAACCAAAGAGAGATAAGAAACACTCAGCGTGCACTCTATCAAGATTAGATTGGTTATCACTTTATCTAATCAAGATGGTTCCCATTGTTTTCCTGAATTCTCCTTCAAACCATAAAAGGAGAACTAGTCGGGGTCATTTACACCTTACAAGTTCGCTAACCGTTTCGCCAGGTCGGTGTTGGTACTCCGAGGGAGGCCTCACGTGCTTTTGCATGGACCTAATTAAATAACCCCGTTTTCGCAGAAGCGTATCCTCGTTAACACTTTCTAGACACCTAACAGGTTAGCTAGTTGTGAAGTGAAAATCTCCCGAAGAGTAATACCTACTCATCTGTAGGAAGCAGGACCAAACTATCATTGTGTGATAACTTTGACGGAAGCCGACCAAAATTACCACACTCCAGGTGGTATGTGCAAACTTGGTAAGTTTCCTTTATTTTTGAAACTCCCGATATGGTTTTTGCCTTTAGGACCCAAGTGACCTTGACACGGTCAACAAATCAAAGGGTCCTACTCAAGTTTAACCCATCATTATCTTGATTGCATTAAACCCATGTGCACGAGCCCTTGACACAGCCAACAAAGCCGCACGACTATCCTAACCAATCGCATCATATGCTACAAACAAGCACCACTGTAACGACTCTGAAATCCTTATACAGAATTATTTGTTTAAATGTATAGAAAAGGGTATTTCAGCCTGTGTAGGAGTTATAAATTATTTTTGTTTAATAAAAGCAAGAAACAACTTGTATCTCACTTGTAAAGCCTCTACATTGCTGTGACATAGCCTATATGTTCGATTCCCATAAGTCCCAATTATTTTTAAAAAATTTCTTTTAAATTTTTTGAAATCCCAAGAGTTGCACGTGCAATTCATGGAGAAATGAAAGCTTTCAGAAAAATCAAACAGGCACAAAGAGGAGTAAACACACATTTAAACACGTGGCACGAATCTCGAGGCAACCTACCCAAATCCGACCGCCCATTTCCATCAAATGGCCTTCGCCGACGGTCCAATTGGCTCCAAACGACTTCGTGCTTTGGACACAAGTCAATTCGACTCCCCTTAACTCGTCTGCACTGTTTGATTTTCCTGAAATCAAATAAAGACTCTTCAAATCCCTAATTAACATCATTAAATCTATTTTAATTCATTTTATTTCACACCCTCTCTCATTTTTACCCTATAAATACCACCTCATGCCCTAACTCTCCTCTATTCTGAAAATTTCCTCAAAATTCTCTAAGTTCAAGAAGGGTTAAGGCTATTCAAGTGGAGTTAAGTAAGCCAAGAGGAGTAGCGATCAAATTTCGACGACCGGTGCATCTTTGACGAGACCAAGACCCCCCTCTCTTCCTTACCCTCTTTCTAATACTACACAACGAGTAAGTCCCTCTTCTCTCTATTTCTTTCATCTCAAATCGCCTTCTAAAAACATATCGACAAAGTGGAGTTAGCTCCGACATATTGTTATTTTTAACAATTGTAATTCACTTTATAAGCAAAATAGGTCAAACTAACATCCCAACACCACACTTAACCTTATGTATATCATTTAGCTTTTAATTTAACAAAAAATTTCATGTGAAACAATCATATAACAAACTTTTCATTAAAATACCATGAACTTTAGTGTAACTATCATTTCAATAATTGTTAAATATACCTTTAGGAAAATTTCACGGGGTAACGACCTACCTAACACGCACACTATGGTTTTATAGCACGATATATATATATATATATATATATATATATATATATATATATATATATAGTTGGTCCAAAGAATAAGTTTTTCATTGAAATACCACAGTTTTTATAAAAAGGGTTTCTTTTAATCAATATTTTTGAATCCTTGGCAATTACGCCTCTACAACCCTCGTTAGGGGACCCTCTAATAGATGGTGTGGATTATCGCTTATCTTTGGGATAATAGAGCGAGATGCAGAACTTCTCACGGAGTATTCAGTCTCGAAAGGAAATAAAAATACAGTTTTAAAGAAATACAACTTTTCTAAATAAAACTAAACTTTGGAAAATTATATAAAACTATGAATCCGCATTTTCAATAAAAACATATTATGAACCTATATTTTTTAAAATGAAAGATTAGATTTTTAATAAAATATCATCAAGTTTCCAAAAGAAATAGTTTTCATTAAAATACCATAACTTTTAAAAACTAGGTTTTATCACTTAAATGCCACAAAAACTAAAATATATCTTTATAAAAACTCTAAATAATATAAATCACCTTCGACGCTTATTTTTAAACCTTATTAACATATTTTTCATAAAACCCCCTCGAAATATGCAAACAATATTTAAGGACTCTAGATTAATATAGGTTTAAACGGGATCAATTCTCTTGAGCCCCGGGATGACGGAGAAAGTGAGTACTTGCCTATTTAGGTTAGACAACTTAACGGAGTTATCAATGATAATTGTCTTGGAAAAAAACACAAATCCTGTCGTGCATGTGCAGCAGTTGTCCGATTTCTCCCGAACATAAGATCTTCAATAGTTAAATCAATCCATATGAAAAGACCTAAACTCGAATCCAAACTCAAATTTAAACTCGAATCTAAACTTGAGCTCAAACCCCAAACTCGAAACTTGAATCTAAACTTGAACTAGAACTCAAATCTAAACTCGAACATGAACTCGAACCTAATCTACTCGAACAAACTTGACTCGAACCATGATTGCAATTGTTATGACTCGCATATTACTCGACTCACTCGACTCCATTCTACACCTTTTGCAATCTATGGTTTCGATCAAAACATGTTATAATCAATCAATCAAATTAATTAAGTATATTATACAGTTATAAACTAGTTATACTCGGAGTGCTTGGGATAGTTTCTTGTGTGAATCCAACGGAGCTTCAGGAGTCCCGTATTAACCTCTTTTTTTATTTTACTCGAATATCAATCGGATAGACTCATCCACAGCCTAGAGTCCCGATACTAACACATGAAATGGGCCCGTGTTTCCTTGCTCTTGGGGCCCCACTCTTGAGGTCGTGAATACTTCTACTTCACTTACAACACTGCTAACACAAGGTCGTAACAGGTTCGCCGCACACTTTATTCCTACTACTGAGATCCGGGCATAATGATTCCAGCAGGGGTTGGATCCTAAAATCTATGCTGCACTCGCTACAGGGGATTTCCCAACCCATGAGCTTTCTTTGAAGGTTGCATGACGTTATGAGGCAGTTGTAAAGAAGAAGAGCAGGCCGCAGACTGTCGGTGTGAAATGCCCTATGCACCAGATCACGAGAGGCCAGTTTTCCATAGACCACCTCGGAGGCCAGTAGGTTCGTTCGCTAACAACAGGCCAGAATTTTGCACCTACTGCAAAAGAACCGGGCACCTTGTGAAGAACTGTCATAGGACGAACACCTTGTACCTGATCTGTGGGTCTTCTACTCACGCCATCGGAGCATGCCCCCAAAACCGAGGACATAACAACCATCCAGCTAGACCGGCGATCCAAGCTCCTCCTACCTGGTTAGCTTTACCAGTTCCAGCTCCCCGCACCCAGACCGCTTAACTCCAACGCCAAGTGTTTAACCAGGCACAGAGGAAAGTGCTGCGACGCCAAGCATTCACTATGTTGGTTGAAGAAGCTGAAGCTACGGGTCAGGTTATCACCGGTAAATCTCTTCCTTATTCTTTTTCAAGTACTTTCAATTCATAACCATCTTATATTTGTTATACCTAAACATATCACACACGACTTAGGTTCAATCTTAGTAGCCTCCCTACCTGCACTCGTGCTCTTCGACACTGGGGTGTCACATTACTTTATATCGCAACGGTTCGTAAGAACTCATGTGATCCCAGTTAAGCCACTCGTATCCAGCTGGAACGTTAGTTCAGGGAACGGCGTTCTAAAAGTAAACTTGGGATACGATCTGTGTCCAGTAGTCGTTTGCAGTCGAGAATTCTACACAGACTTCAAGGTGCTGGACATACCGAATTTCGACGTAGTCATGGGAATAGACTGGCTGGGAACTTTCTTCACTACCATCGATTATCGCCAACGGAGGGTATTGTTTGAATTACCAGATCACCCAGTGTTCTACTTCAAAAGTGGAGACCGTACCTTGGAGCCTGTCATCTTCCGAGCAAAACCAAAGAAGGCAGAGATTGCAGCGTTGCAAGAGGAAGGATCGAAGCCAGAGGTAGTTCGAAAGTTCGAGGATGTATTCCCGGAAGATATATTAGGTTTGCCTCCCGATCGAGCCCTTGAATTCAACATTGATTTTCAACTTGGTGCACAACCAGTAATAAAAGCTCCATACCATTTAAGTCCAGAGGGATTGAAGGAGATCCGTATTCAGTTGGATGAACTACTGAAGAAAGGTTGGATCCAACCTAGGAGGCTTATTTTTAAAAACTCTAAATATTATAAATCACCCTCGAGGCTTATTTTTAAACTATATTAACATATTTTTCATAAAACCCCCTCGAGATATGCAAACAATATTTAAGGACTCTAGATTAATATAGGTTTAAGCGGGATCAATTCTCTGGAGCCCAGAGAAGCCGGAGAAAGTGAGTGCTTGCCTATTTAGGTTAGAAAACTTAACGGAGTTATCAATGACAATTGTCTTAGAAAAAAACACAAATCATGTCGTCTATGTGCAGTAGTTGTCTGATTTCTTCTGAACATAAGATCTTCCACAGTTAAATTAATCCATATAAAAAAGACCTGAACTCGAATCCAAACTCAAATCTAAACTTGAATCTAAACTCGAACTCAAAGCCCAAACTCGAAACTCGAATCTAAACTTGAACTCAAATCTAAGCTCGAACATGAACTCGAACCCAATTTACTCGAACAAACTTGACTCAAACCATGATTGAAATTGTCATGACTCGCATATTCCTCGACTCACTCGACTTCATTCTACACCTTTTTCAATCTATGGTTTCGATCAAGACATGTTATAATAAATAAATCAAATTATTTAAGTATATTATATAGTTATAGACTAGTTATACTTGGGGTGCATGGGATAGTTAATTGTATGAATCCAACGGAGCTTCAGGAGTCCCGTATTAAGCTCTTTTTTTATTTTACTCGAATATCAATCGGATCGACTCATCCACAGCCTAGAGTCCCGATGCTAACACATGAAATGGGCCCGTGTTTCCTTGCTCCTGGAGTCCCACTCTTGAGTCCCACTCTTGAGCTCGTGAATACTTCTACAGCTGCGTTGATATTCACACCTGGAACTTAACGTTAACATAGTGACCTATAGTATATACTTACCCATGAATATATACTCTTACTCGTCATATATATTCTACAATTGTCATTTTTCTTTACTCCTACTTTATCCTTGGGACTTACCGAGCGCTAGTTCGCTGACAGGAATTCCACTCACTCTTTTTTTCTTGGAATGTTCGTCAGATACGGTCGAGACGGAGGAAATGGAGCCACGGAGGAAGACCAGGATTAACTTAGCCTCGCTTTCTATTTAGTTTATGTATACCACATGTTTAGGCATTTTCCTTTATTGTATTTACTTTCCAGTTGAAACTCATGTACCTGTAAATATTGGAGGTTGAATGTAAATAAAGATGTTTGTTGAAAAATTTTACAGTCTCCATTTATTCTTGCATTGTGTATTATTGTTTCAATACGCTTAGTATATTTATTTAGGGAATGACCTTTCCTGGATAAATATGCTGCGGGCTTGCCACATCACCGTTTCCGCCTACTGGGAAGCGGGGCGTGACAACCACTTAGCTACCGCACACTACGCCTTAACACAGTTAACAAACGCAGCACGAATACTAAGTACTACTCGTAGGAAATGACGGAGGGCTACGGATGGTTTTTGGCGAAAAATCATTAACGTAATGATCTTGATATCGTTGAAGGAACTCGAATGGCTTTGAAAAGGAGTGGTTTAGGCTCTGCAAAGGAGTGGTTTAGGCTCCGCTTTTAAAACTAGTAACATAAACTTTTGCTTAAGAGCGAACTCCCCATGAAGGGATCAAGGCTCTTTCCTCATCGAATGAGGTGAAGGATATTCCTAACCGAATACATCTACGCAAAGTAAAAGAATATGACTATGGTTTTGAAGAAAATCGAGTAGTTTTAAAAATTAGTTCCGACGACATCATATGGGTTTGTTTTCACTTTGCATTAAACATATAATGCGGTCCCATCAAACAAGTTTCTAAACCACACCAGAAACAACCAAAATAGCATGTTTTTATATGTCATCCGCATTCTCTACGAGGGCCCGGGTCTTCACTGTAAGGTTACTTAACTTACGGCAGGGCGGGGACAGGGCCAGCGCAGATGTAAAACATATAGAAGCATCTACTGAATATATATATATATATATATATATATATATATATATATATCATCGCAAACAAGTAATAATCATCACAGGCAGATAATAACCATCACAGGCATGCGAACTACAATATGGAATAGCGGATAAACTAGGAGCCCCGCGTTTTATCTTAACTACAAATGAAATGCGACGTTCCCCAGTCGTGTGGATATCCCATACAACATCGATTCTAACCCTCTACGAGCGTGGCGAGCCATCTGCCAATCCTACATATAGGCAGCACGATCTCAGCTCCATGAGATGGTCACCCTCTGAATTCTGGAATCCGGTGACTCGTGCTCTCCTCCGAGGGGTAATCCCAATACAGAAATGAAATATATATACAAAGGTGATAATGACCGCATCCTGGTCGACCCCAATAAAATAATATGCATAATATGCAAACGACAGTCATGAATTGCTCGTATGCACAAACAGTACAAAACAAAATCTGAGACAAAAAGAGGTATACCAAAAATCTAGTTTCTACAATTCCAAGCAACTGACAAAATTTGGGGAAAAACATAGAAAAGTGGGAAGGGAATCTCGAGCAAATCTTGGCCATAGTTTCTCTGTTTTTCCTCAAATTTTGTGTCAAGTTTCATTCTTAAAAGGTAGTCCACCGACATGTACAAAAAAAATTTTAGGTTCCATTTTGAAATGGACAGAAATTTGGAAATCGAAACTAAATACGGGTAAATTTTCGGTCTCGAAACTAAAACATTGTCTAATCTAGTTCTAGTGTTTGGTTTGGCTCTGATACCATTGAAAGTTCCTAGTACCCTCGCAGCGGCAGCTGCGGCCGATGCGGAACCGAAAAACAAAAATTATCATGAGAGCACTAGACACAAATCCTTGGCAATCTTTCTAAACACCAAAACTAGCAAACTAGAATGCAAGGTTTAAGGATTAAAACCTTCGATGAGTGTCCGCCCAATCATGGAAGACCCCTCCAAGCTTCTCGGAGGCCGTCGGAAACAAGCTTGAGAGACGGCCGCCCTTACCGAAGATGATCTACCTTAGAGAACCGATCTAAGCTCCAGCTTCACCTAGTGAAGCAACCGATGCTCCAAACTCACTAGGAATGGACAATGGGGATGCACGAATTGTCCATTATCATTTTGTTAGTGATATGTATACCTTAGAAGCCATTATTGTATATTATAGTGGATGCTTGGACATATATATAGAGGAATTTCTTGTTCGACATGATAATATGCTATATGGTTGTTCTTTATCTTAATATGTACACTTATTATTATTATACGGTCTCTATGATACATGTTGATAAAGCCCTTAGGATGTTAGCTTGACCATCAGGACTATGATTCAGATCATACTAGTGGGGCTTGTGTAGTCCGCAAGCACATCCTTTACCAGTTCCTAGTTGAGGGGAAATCGAGACAGGGTATCGATATTCCAGAATAGACTAGTGTGTACGTTTCTTGACCCTGTATGGGGCGATGGTTGATCTCACAACCATTGGTGTTTGATATCAAAGATTGTACACAGGTGCTCATTAGAGAATAGGTACACCGAACATGACTCGCCGAGAACTCCTAGATGGTACCAATCCTATCGTCAGACAGCAGTTCTCTAGTGACACTTGTACATGTTAGTCTGTAGACCCAAGATTGTCATAGAGTCTTGTGTGGCTCCCACTGTACTTTGATTTCCTCCCTACCAAGGCTCAAAGAAGTCGTGCAAACAGGTGGATTTTGGGTACAGTCCCAAGTCACATGGAGGCAATGAGCAATAGGACGGGTTTCGTCTCTCCCGGTATAGGGAGTTGATGTTGCGCTATTCTCGATTGGCTGTAACAGCAAGTCCCTGGCTAGGGCTGATGAGATTTACTGGTAAGTGTTATCAGTAGTTTCTTGCATGGTTATAGACCACACATCGGCATGACTTATCAAGTTACTAGGGTCTGACGAATCCACCCCTAGACTTGATATGCGACATATCAGACGAAGAGACCGGACTGTAAGGTAAGTTTTGCTTATAGGATTTGCGGGAGTTTGGATAAGATTGCTTGTAGATCTTCTATTCGCTCAATATCTGGGTAGCCGTTATGTCCAGCTAGTACCGTTGACGGCTTGTGGGTATCTGATGTGATCATTACCTACAACAGGCGTATTGACGAGTCTTTAGAGTCCCACACAGAGGTTTCCTAGCTCAAGCGAAATGAAGTAGGGCACATATGGTGATATGTGCGGGAGCTTGATTAAATACGAGTATGTGATGCCGTATTCTAATTTCGCGATATTTGATATCGGTAAAGTTATATGTGATATAGCCGGATTGTTGAATCAAGTATTGATTCAATGATATGTTATATGTATATATATATTTGATACTGGTTGGTTATATATGATATGACCAGATTATTGAATCAAGTGTTGATTTAATGTAGTATTGAATATTTGTCGGTTATATATGATATGACCGGGTTATTGAATCAAGTGTTGATTTGATAAATTGATATACATATAAATGATATTAGTCGGTTATATATGATATAGCCGGATTATTGAATCAAGTGTTGATTTAATAATTTGATATATATATATATTTATATTTGATATATTAATATATATCAACTAATATTAGCTCACTAATGATTTTCTTCTCTTGATTATATATAATGATATATATATATATATAATTTAATATATAATACACTATTGTGTCATGCTAGATGATACATAGAACATGGGTGTATAAGACTCACACCTTGGGTTAAAGATATTAGTGATGATTTATATTTAAAAGGAAATTAAAATGAGAAGGAAATGAGTCATGGCTTGGATGCTTGCAGAAACATTGAGAAGCCATGACCCATCCTCTCATTTTTGTCTCTATCTTAGATATTTATTCATCACAATAATATCTTGGGCTTATGGTTGATTCTCACTTGACTTGAGATTTTTTTTCTTCACCCAAGTTCTTCTTCTTCCTCTCTAGTTTTCTTGAGTTGGAAAAAAAACAGAGAAAAGGATTTCTAAAGTAAGCAAAATTCCTACTTCATTAACCTATTCTCATCTAGCCCATTAGATTAGGTTGTTTTCTTCACCAATTCTTTGATTAGTGAAGAGGTAGCTTGAGTTAGAGTAACTTCAAGGTGGATCATCTTCGGCCTCGAAGACGACAAAGCAAGCTCGTTCCTTTCACCAAGTAGAGCTAAGAAGAGTTCTAGGGACTACTACTTGGAGCTATTGAAGTGAAGGACTTGGTTTACAAAGGTTGTAACCCTATTCACTTAGTGTAAAACTTGTTTACTTGCTTCTAAACCCTAATAATCTAATTTGATTCTAGGTTAGTGTAGCTTAGACCTCTAGATCTTTTAAAATTGCATACTTGATGCATGTGGAAACCTAGTAGAGGTGCTAAGGAAAACTTTCTTGGTATCAGAGTCAAACTAGAGCATTAGGCGATGTCTAGACAACGTTAAAGTGTTCGATCGAATTTCGAAACCTACATTTTACCAAGTTTCTGTCCATTTTTCAAAAGTCGATATTTTTCAAATTAAAAATATGCAGAAAATTATGCAGGTTATTTGATGGAGCCCCAAGAAATACGAGGCCTCTTCTCCACTAAACCGCCGCGAAACCGCAGCCTAAACCCTAGTTTGGCCGTGGTTCCGCGGAAAGATTATGGAGTTGAGGGTTCCATTTTCTTGTGCTGCTCCATTTTGTGATTCTGGGTTTTCTGGGTATTTTTTTTGTGAGGCTCAAGTTGTTGAGGTCTCTGTGATTTGTGCGTGTTTTATAATTCGATCGAAATATTTAATATCGTCTAAATATATATGATATGTGATACAATATTTGGAATCCACATTAATTAGTTTTGTGAAAACTAGTTTGTATTTTGTAAATCTCGCGTTTTAGTCTCTTTTGATCGATTGTCATGAAGTTTCGATTCGGATCAAAACTCCATCGCAATATCGTATTGTACGCGAATAGCCGCCGGGAAACACTACTAGATAGCCACGCCCCATAGCCCCGACCAAATGACTATAAGAGAAACCTGTTGCTAAAAGCATCCACTCAGGTGCTCGCGGCCGCGGTATTCCGCCCAAGTGCACATCGTTGACGGCATCAGGGGTGCGGCAATCTACTAAATTTCCCGACGAGCCTTCGATCATTTCATCAGGAATCTTGTTGAATTACCCGACTTGATATTAAAAAGTGTTTTCAATTCGAGACATAAATGCAAGATTTAAAGGGTTAGACATGAAATCTGAGATATGAGATATTCCGGGTTTATGATGTCTAAGGTATATGCGGATTCTAATTATTGTACCTTTTCATTTCTTTTCTACGACCGTAAGTATAATATGTGGTGTATCCCCGATCTCATTGCTATACATCAACGACATTCGGGATACGTATATTTACTTACGTTGATGACATATGATGTTATGTGTTGCTGTGATATATTATATTGGATCGTCGTGATTGAATAGCCGGGTTTTTTTTGCGTGAGATGAAAGTTTTTCTATTTTCATTCATGTAAAAATTTGTATGTAATATTCTTTTATTGGGACACTTCCGGGTTGAGGATGTTGTCACCATTGATGTATATTATTTACTTTTCCGCATTAGGATAGACCCAAGGTGGAGAGCACAAGTAACCGGGTTCTAGAGTCTAGTGGGAGACCATCTCGAGGAGTCGAGACTGGGTCTCCTAACTCTAGAATTGGCAGGGTCACTTTCCTCTCTCGTAGGGGTCTAGGGATGAAGGTTTAGCTATTCGTCACGACCGTAGAATTCGTGTTTTTCATTACTGACTTAATTTAAAACACGGAACTCTTAGTATATCCTATATTTCATATGTTTTTTTCTGCTGCCTAAATTCTGTGATGTGATCATATAACTGCGTGAGACGAATGCTATATATATATATGATATATATAATAAACATTGTTTATGTTTTGCACCCGCGCTAGTCCTGCTCCCGCTATGCCGTTAGTTAAGTAACCTAACGGTGCATGACGGGGCCCCGTAGTGAATGCGGATGGCATAAGCGTACGTTCTATTTTCGTTTCTTCTGTGATGTTTAGGAAACATAAATGATGGGACGCCATTAATGAGATTAATGAAAAGAAAAGAAATCTAAAGATATTGTAGAATCAAATTTTTCAAAAAGGTAACTCTAGTTATTTGCTTTGCATAGCGGTATTCCTTTATGAATATCTAGTACCTCATTCGATAAGGAAAGAGCCTAGATCCCTTCATTGGGAATGACCTCTTTAGCAAAACTAGCAAATACTGCAACCCATTCGGCTTGTTTTGAAAAACTACTCGATTTTAATAAGCAGAGCTTAAACCACTCCTTTTCAAATCACTGGATTCTACAAAGATATCAAGCTCATTACGTTAAAGGTTTTATTCAAAACCAGTCATAGCCCTTCATCATTTTAGATAAGGACTATTCAGTATTCGTGCTGCGTTTGTTGGCCTTCGTCAAGGCAAAGTGTACGGTAGCTGATTAGTGTTTATCTGCCGCATATGATGTGATTGGATTAAGGTAGTCGTACGGCTTTGTTGACCTTGTTAAGGGTCGTACGGGTGGGTTTAATTCAATCACGAAATGACGGGTTGAACTTGACTAGCGCTTATGATTTGTTGACCTTGTTAAGGTTATAAGTTGCTAGGGATAAAAACAGATATTGGGAATTTCTGTTGGATATGTATGCCCTAGAGGCCATTATTGTATATGTATACATTTGGATGCTTGGACATATATATGTACAGGACAATCTTGCTCGATATGATAGTATGCTATCTGGTTTGTCTTTATCTTAACATGTGTATGTTTTACTTGCTATTACATATTTGGAATTGCATGTTGATAAAGCCCGTAGGATCATTGCTAGACTACCTGAGTTATGATGGTGATCATACTTGTGGGAGCTGGGTAGTCGGTACGCACATCCTTAAATGGTCCCTAGTCATGGGAGTATCGAGACTGGGCATCGATATTCCGGAGTAGACTAGTGTATACATTTCTAGATCCTGACGAGGGGAGATGGTTTTGTCCCGCAACCATTGGTCTTTCGCACCTAAGATCATATACAGGTGCTCACTAGGGGTGAGTACACCGGACGGACTTGCCGAGAACTTTCAGATGGTACTATACCTATCGTCAGGTAGAACTTCTCTGGTGACATGAGTACATGTTAGTCTTTAGACCTGAGATCGGCACTTGTCTCGTGTGAGTTCCCACTGTGCTTTGATCACTACCCTACCACGGCTCTACTGAGTCATGCAAACATGTTTTGGTTGGGTACAGTCCCGAGCCATATGGAGGCGTGAGCAATTGTCGGGGATTCGTCTCTCCCGGTATAGGGAGTCGATATCGCACTGTGTTCGATTGGTCAGGACCATAAGACCTTAGCCAAGGCAGTTGGGATTTACTGATAGGCTGATCAGTAGTTTCCCAGATTAGTCCTGAGCCACATCAGCACGAATTACCGGGTTATTAGGGTCTGACATTTACCATCCCCCAAACCCGGTATGCGATATTCTAAGACGAAGAGACCGGACTGTACGGAGATTGTCACAGATAGACTCAGTAGGGATCCGGATGAGTTTGTTTGTCGGCCTTCCTTTTCGACAGGTACCCGGGTAGCCGTTACGTACAGCTAGTGTCGCTGACGTGCTTGTGGTTATGGATTTATCCAGTAACTCACTGCCGGCGTACTGTCAAGTCTTTAGAGTCCCACACAGAGGGTTTCCCTGGTTCAGGAGAAATGATGTAGTAGCCTTATTGGATACGTGCAGGGTTCCGATCGATTGATGTACTTTGTACCCGGACTTTCGATCCGACAGTTGGTAATACTAGTCGGCTCGGGTTTGAGCCGGATTATTATATCAGGTATTGACTTGATAATTTACATATATATATTTCGATATGTATATTCTAGTATTACGTTCTTCATGTTATTCTATCTC
Organism: Agapanthus africanus; assembly: GCA_030015575.1. Classification (NCBI taxonomy): domain Eukaryota; kingdom Viridiplantae; phylum Streptophyta; class Magnoliopsida; order Asparagales; family Amaryllidaceae; genus Agapanthus; species Agapanthus africanus. The sequence goes on along the minus strand of CM057348.1, from coordinate 494,212,546 downwards.
TTTGGGCATTCTTGTTTTTATCCGAATGCAGGTATGTATATACAGCAGACTGTAATCCGTATTTTATTATAGATTACCTTTTAGAAGGTGGACACCTCATCATGGACTTTTCCATTTATTGATAAATGGAAATGAGGTGGAAATTGGAGGAGAGGGAGGAATGGTGAGAGCCATGACTTCAATAGTTGACAAATGAATTATTTATTCATTTGGATCAACTATTGAAGTATGGTTGCTAGTTCTTTATTATGAAAATTCATACACAAAACCATTGTGTTGATTTTTCTCTCACATGAATGCTTCATTATTCTTGAGCTCCCATTTTTGCTTCACCCTCCTCCCTCCTCTTGAGTTTCCTCCACCTTCATCATCTTCCTCTTTACTACCCTCTCATGAGTTGAAAAACAAGTGAAGAGGCAAGATAGAGATAGTAGAACATATAGAACTCCACACTGCATCCTAGACAACTTGGATTAGCAACCCAAGTTCTCTAGTTGCTTCTATTGACACTAGGTTAGGAGCTAGAGCCATGGATCACATCCCTCGGGTGGATCATCTACGACAAAAGAGGACCGGGGAACAAGCTCGATCCCGGAGAACCGATGGAGCGGGAAAAGAAGATCAAGCATGTTCAGGGTGGTCACTAGGAGCATATGATGAGGAAAAAAGACCGAAGGACTTGGATCGTTTGGTGAGACTTCTTTCATAGTAGATAGCACTACTAGTTTAGCTAGATAGGTTTATGGTAACATCCGGGTTTATTGGGTTATCCTAGCACCATTTTTGAAACCCTAGAAAAGATTTGTTCTGCAAACCGTCACGTTCGATGGCTCGGGCGTTCACTGGATTCTACAAAGATATCAAGTTCATTATGTTAAAGGTTTTATTCAAAACCAGTCATAGCCCTCCGTCATTTCAGATAAGGACTATTCAGTATTCGTGTTGCGTTTGTTGGCCTCCGTCAAGGCATAGTGTACGGTAGCTGATTAGTGCTTATCTGCCGCATATGATGCGATTGGATTAAGGTAGTTGTACGGCTTTGTTGACCTTGTTAAGGGTCGTACGTGTGAGTTTAATTCAATCACGAAATGACGGGTTGAACTTGACTAGCGCTTATGATTTGTTGATCTTGTTAAGGTCATAAGTTGCTAGGGATAAAAACAGATATTGGGAATTTCAAGTGTTGAAATTTGCAATGAGATTGTATACCTTCTATGAGATAGTTGGATCCCGATACCCACTGGGAGTATGTGTTACTCCTGGGAGAGTTTTCCATTTTACAATTAGCTGATCCAGTAGGTGTTTAAGAAAGGTGTTAACGGGGTTATGCCCCGTGGAAACGAGGTTATTTAATTAGTTCCATGCGAAAGCATGGGGAGACTCCCTCGGAGTACCAATACCTGCCTGGCTGACCAATTGGCGAACTTGTAGGGTGTTATTAATCCCGGCTAGTCTTACCTTTTAAGGTTTGAAGGAAGATTTGATAAAAACAGTAAGAGCCATCCTGATTAGATAAGATAATAACCAATCTAATCTTGCAAGAGTGCACGCTAAAGTGTTTTCTTCTCTCTCTCTCTCCAGGTAGCGACCATGAAACGCCTTAATCAAGATAATAATATGGATGTATTGACCGAACCAGCTTATTATACTGAGCTGGAGAACGTTGGTTCCGCTCTATCTTATGATTGTCATAAGTCTGAGTAAGGAATAGGGGAATATCAGGATTCCCACGCAACCTGAATGAAGAAAGAGCATGATGATGCATCTTCTTTGGGTGTGTTCATAACCGAGAACTGTTTCTCAGTATGCTCTACATCCTGGGTATTGGATACCGGATCAGGATCCCATGTTTGTAATTCATTACATGGGTTAAGAAGAAGTAGAGAACTGGGAAAAGGTGATATGTCTCTCAAAGTAGTGAATGGAGAAATTGTTGCAGCCAAAGCAGTTGGTGAATATCACCTTGTATTACCAAATGGCAATACATTGATTCTGAACGACTATTATTTCATACCAAAAATGATGTGCAATATAATATCAATTTCTTTATAGATAAAGAAGGAAACAACTTTGTATTAGAGAAAAATGTTATGAACATTTTTCTTAAATCAAGTATTGATTGGGTTCGGTACGTTGTGTAACGGTATATACATTCTAAATCAAACTACAGTTCTAAACATACAGAACACACACAAGAGGAAAAGTTCAGAAATGAACGAATCCTTCTTGTGGTATTGTAGACTTGGTCATATCAATGCGACAAGACTAACTAAGTTACATAAAGATGGATATTTGAATCCATTCGAATTTACATCTTATGAAACTTGTGAGTCATGTCTCAAAGGCAAATTGACCAAAACTCCGTTTACTGGACACGGAGAAAGAGCTACTGAACTCTTGGGACTGATACATAGTGATGTATGTGGTCCTATGTCTACACATGCCAGGAATGGTTTTTCGTACTTTATTACATTCACCGATTATCTCTCAAGATTCGGACATGTGTTCTTGTTGAAACACAAATCTGAAGCTTTTGAGAAATTTAAGGAATATAAGTATGAAGTAGAGAACCAAACGGGTAAAAGTATTAAAATACTACGATCTGATCGGGGAGGAGAATACTTGAGCATGGAATTTAGAGACTATTTAAAAGAGAATAGGATTCTCTCTCAGCTTACTCCTCCGTATACACCACAGCACAACGGTGTATCGGAACGGAGGAATCGCACCCTATTAGATATGGTGCACTCTATGATGAGTGTTGCTGAGTTACCTGTCTCTTTTTGGGGTTATGCACTTGAGACAGCTGCATACCTATTGAATCAAGTTCCATCAAAATCAATGTCTAAAACACCATATGAGATATGGAGTGGAAAGTGACCATATCTTAAACGAGTTAAGATATGGGGTTGTCCGGCCTATTTTAAAAGACAGAATCCAGACAAACTCGAGGCATGATCAGTTCTTTGCAAGTTTGTAAGATATCCAAAGAATTCACATGGATATATCTTCTCCCACACTGAGGAACAAAAAGTGTTTGTTTCTCAATATGCCACCTTTTTATAAAAGGAATTTCTTGAGAAAGAAATTAGTGGTAATGAGGTAGAACTGGAAGAAGTTCCAGCTCCACAAACTATAACTGATGATGTGGTAGAACTAGAGGATTCAATAGTCCCCGACGAACCTCAGCCACTCCGCAGATCTAGTAGAGTTCCTCATCCATCTGAGATATACTACGATTTTCTCATAGACGGTGGAAGTGAGGATTGCATCATGGAAGATGATGAACCAACTAGTTTTGAGCAGGCCATCACAAGTGGGGACTCTGTGAAATGGATGGATGCTATGCGATCTGAGATGGAATCCATGTATACCAACAAAGTATGGACTTTGGATGTTGCTCCTGAAGGGGTAAAACCCATTGGGAGCAAGTGGATCTTTAAGAAGAAACTCGGTGTAGATGGAAAGGTTGAGACCTTCAAATCTAGACTTGTAGCAAAAGGTTTTCATCAACGACCAGGTGTCGATTATGATGAAACCTTTTCTCCAGTGGATATGCTTAAGTCCATCAGGATCCTACTTGTCATTGCTGCATACCATGACTACGAAATCCGACAGATGGACGTCAAGACCGCTTTTCTAAATGGTGATTTAAAAGAGAGAGTGTAAATGACACAGCCAGAGAGCTTCGTAGACAGTGGGAGCAACGGAAAGGTGTGCAAGCTTCTTAAATCAATATATGGATTAAAGCAGGCATCGCGAAGCTGGAACATCTGTTTTGATGTAGAGGTCAAAGAGTTTGACTTCATCAAAAACGTAGATGAACCTTTTATATACAAAATGGTTGTAGAGAGTAAGGGTGTCTTCCTCGTATTGTACGTGGATGATATACTCTAGATAGGAAATGATGTTCCTATGCTACACTCGGTCAAGCTCTTCTTATCACAAAAGTTCTCCATGAAAGATCTAGGTGATGCCTCCTACATCCTGGGGATTAAGATCTATAGAGATAGATCTAAACGGATGTTGGGATTGTTCCAATCCAGGTATATTGACACCATACTAAAGAGGTTTAGTATGGAAGATTCTAAGCATAGTAATTTACCCGCTTGCTCAGGAATCACTCTCTCCAAAGAGATGTCTCCTAAGACTAATTTGGAGAGGGCTTGCACGCAAGAGATACCCTATGCTTCTGCAGTTGGATCTATCATGTATGCGATGTTATGTACCAGACCGGATGTTGCTTACGCACTTAGTGTGTTAAGCAGGTATCAATCAGATCCCGGGGAGAAACACTGAACTGCTGTGAAGAACATTCTTAAATACTTAAGAACTAAAAAAATGTTCTTGATGTATAGTAACGGAGAACTCCAGGTAGAGTCTTTTACCGATTCGAGCTTCCAGAGTGATAAGGACGACAGTAAGTCGGTCTCGGGTTTTGTCTTCACCCTCAATGGAGGGACGGTATGTTGGTAGAGTTCCAAGCAAGATACCGTGGCAGACTCGACGATGGAGGCTGAATACATCGATGCCAACAATACTGCCAAAGAAGCTGTCTGGATGAAGAAGTTCATTGCTCAACTTGGTGTGGTTCCATCCATTGAGCATCCAATACCCTTGTATTGTCATAACAATAGAGCTTTGGCTTTGGCCAAGGAACCCCGGTCCCATCAGCGATCCAGACATATTCTTAGGCGGTATCACCTGATTCGGGAGATAGTTGATCACCGGGAGATCGAGATCAGGAGAGTTGACACGAAGGACAACAGAGTGGATCCACTCATGAAGGCCCTCCCCCAGACACAGTTTGAGAGACTTTTTGGGATATTGGGTATGAGATACTACAACAACTGGTCTTAGTGCAAGTGGGAGATTGTTAGTGATATGTATGCCGTAGAGGCCATTATTGTATATTATAGTGGATGCTTGGACATATATATAGAGGACTTTCTTGTTCGACATAATAGTATGCTATCTGGTTGCTCTTTATCTTAACATGGACACTTATTATTATTATACTGTCTCTCCGATACATGTTGATAAAGCCCTTAGGATGTTAGCTTGACTACTAGGACTATGATGCAGATCATACTAGTGGGGCTTGTGTAGTCCGCAAGCACATCCTTTAACAATTCCTAGTCGAGGGGATATCGAGACAGGGCATCGATATTCTAGAATAGACTAGTGTGTACGTTTCTTGGCCCTGTATGTGGCGATGGTTGATCCCACAACCATTGGTGTTTGATATCAAAGATTGTACACAGGTGCTCATTAGAAAATGGGTACACCGAACAGGACTCGTCTAGAACTCCTAGATGGTACCATACCTATCGTCAGATAGCAGTTCTCTGGTGATACTTATACAGGTTAGTCTGTAGACCCGAGATCGTCATAGAGTCTTGTGTGGTTCCCACTGTGCTTTGATTTCCTCACTACCGCGGCTCAAAGGAGTCGTGCAAATAGGTGGATTTTGGGTACAGTCCCGAGTCACTGGAGGCAATGAGCGATAGGAAGGGTTTCTTCCCTCCCGGTATAAGGAGTTGATGTTGCGCTATGCTCAATTGGCTATAACAGCAAGTCCCTTTCCAGGGCTGATGAGATTTACTGGTAGGTGTTATCAGTAGTTTTTCGAATGGTTATAGGCCACACATCGGCATGACTTATCAAGTTACCAGGGTCTGACAAATCCACCCATAGACTTGATATGTGATATATCAGACGAAGAGACCGGGTTGTATGGTAAGTGTTGCTTATAGACTTTGCGGGTGTTTGGAAAAGCTTGCTTGTTGATCTTCTATTCGCTCAATACCTGGGTAGCCGTTATGTCCAGCTAGTACCACTGACGGCTTATGGGTATCTGATGTGATCATTACCTACTGCAGGCGTATTGACGAGTCTTTACAGTCCCACACAAAGGTTTCCTAGATCAAGCGAAACGAAGTAGGGCACATATAGTGATATGTGCGGGAGCTTGATTAAATACGAGTATGTGATGCCGTATTCTAATCTCGCGATATTTGATATCGGTAAAGTTTTATGTGATATAGCCGGATTGTTGAATCAAGTATTGATTCATTGATATGTTATATGTGTATATATATTTGATATTGGCTGGTTATATATGATATGACCAGATTATTGAATCAAGTGTTAATTTAATGTAGTATTGAATATTTGTCGGTTATATGTGATATGACCGGGTTATTGAATCAAGTGTTGATTTTTTAAATTGGTATACATATAAATGATATTATTCGGTTATATATGATATAGCCGGATTATTGAATCAAGTGTTGATTTAATAATTTGATATATATATATATATTTGATATATTAATATATATCAACTAATATTAGCTCACTAATGATTTTCTTCTCTTGATTATATATAATGATATATATATATATATATATATTATTTAATATATAATACACTATTGTGTCATGCTAGATGATACATAGAACATGGGTTTATAAGACTCACACCTAGGGTTAAAGATATTAGTGATGATTTATATTTAAAAGGAAATTAAAATGAGAAGGAAATGAGTCATGGCTTGGATGCTTGTAGAAGCATTGAGAAGCCATGACTCATCCTCTCATTTTTGTCTCTATCTTAGATATTTATTCATCACAATAATATCTTGGGCTTATGGTTGATTCTCACTTGAATTGAGATTTTTTTTCTTCACCCAAGTTCTTCTTCTTTCTCTCTAGTTTTCTTGAGTTGGAAAAACAAAAAGAGAAAAGGATTTCTAAGGTGAGCAAAATTCCTACTTCATCAACCTACTCTCATCTAGCCCATTAGATTAGGTTGTTTGCTTCACTAATTCTTTGATTAGTGAAGAAGTAGCTTGAGTTAGAGTAACTTCAAAGTGGATCATCTTCGGCCTCGAAGACGATAAAGTAAGCCCATTCCTTTCACCAAGTGGAGCCAAGAAGAGTTCTAGGGACTACTACTTTGAGCTATTGAACTGAAAGACTTGGTTTACAAAGGTTGTAACCCTATTCACTTAGTGTAAAACTTGTTTACTTGCTTCTAAACCATATTACTCTAGTTCTATTCTAGGTTAGTGTATCTTAGACCTCTAGATTTTTTAAAATTGCATACTTGATGCATATGGAAACCTAGTAAAAGTGCTAAGACACACTTTCACATTTTCTCTCAAATACCAAAGCTCAAGAGATCTATGAAGAAGAAGGAGGAGGTGAAGAGGCTAGCCATCAAAAATGAATTAAGTCTTGAGAATGTGTTATGTGTAATGAGAGAATAGAATATGGCTTCATATTATGTTCCTAACCATCCAAAAAATATATCACACATTTTATAATAAACAAATGATGCATATCCCTCTCTACATGTCCACAACCATGCTCAAAGCTACCTCATCTTTTTCCACCTCATTTCTATGAATATTTATAAATGAATATTCACAAATGAGGTGTCCTTTTTCTAGAAGTATTTTCGTATAAATACGGAATACTTCACGGTATACGTATCGAAATACATATACACGTATCCGTATAAAAATATGAATAGGCAAAAGAGAGAAAATGGATATTGAACAATAATACTAGAATATATATATTAAATATATATATATATATATATATATTATTAATTCAAAACTTGATTTAATAATCCGGCTTAATCCTTAGTAGGCTAATATTATCAACCGTCCGATTAAAGTCTGTGTAGCTTGTACACATATTTAATCAGACCCCCGTATGTACCAACATACGTCGTTTACATCATATCGTCTGAAACGGATAAACCCTTTGTGTGGGACTGTAAAGACTCGATAATACGTTGGCAGTGAGTTACTGGATAAATCTATAACCACAAGCACATCAGTGGCACTGGCTGTACGTAACGACTACCCAGGTATATGCTGAAAGGGAGGTCGACAATCAAGTCCGTCCATACCCTACTGAGCCTAAATATGACAATCTTCGTATATTCTGTACTCTTTGTCTAAGAGTATCATATACCCGGTCTAGGGATGGATAACGTCAGACCCCTAATAACCCGATAAGTCATGTCGGAGTCAAGCTCATCACCAACGGAGAAACTACTGAACTCATATCAGTAAATATCATCCACCGTGGCGACGGATTTAGGATGATAGCCAACCGAACACTCCGTGGCATCGACTCCTAATACCCGGAGAGATGAATCCCTGACAATCGCTCACTGCCTCTATATGGCTCGGGACTATACCCAACTAAAACCTATTTGCATGACTCCTTTGAGCCGTAGTAGGGTAGTAATCTAAGTACGGTGGTAACTCACACGAGACAAATGACGATCTCAAGTCAAAAGACTAACCTATATTTATGCTACTAGAGAACTTCTATCCGACGATAGATATAATACCATCTAGAAGTTTTCGGCTAGTTCGTCCAGTGTTCTCACCTCCAGTGAGCATCTGTATACTATCTTAGGCGACACAACACCAATGGCTTGTGAGACCGGCCACCGCCCCTCGTCGGGGTCTCGAAACGTATACACCAGTCTACTCCGGAATATCGATGCCCAGTCTCGATACTCCCTCGACTAGGGATATTTAAGGATGTGCTTATAGACTACCCAGCTCTCACGTACATGATCGCCATCATAATTCTAATAGTCAAGCAAGAATCCTATGGGCTTCATCATTATGTATTAGCAACACGTGATAACAAGTAGAACGTATACATATCAATGATAAAAACAAACCAGATAGCATACTATCGTTTCGTGTAAGACTGTTCTACCTGTATAAGTTCTCCTTCAATTGTCATAATCGCATTCTTGTAATTACAATAATTTCATTAAGGGCACTATATCCAACACAGTTTAGGATTCAATTCACTTCTAATTTCCCAGTCATGAAGATCCATCTGAGGACGGAGGTTGTCTTTCGATTTTCCGTCTTTATAAAGAAGCAAGTTAAGTGCATGCTCGGATACTCTTTTCTCTATGTGAATGATATCTAGACAACGACGCACTAAATTTTTTGACCAGTACAGAAGCTCGTAGAAAATTCTTAACTTGTTCCAGTATGGTAGTTTGTCTTGTTTTGTCGGATCTATCCCGAAGGTCAAGTTATTGTAACCATCTCACTGAGCAATCATGTCCTCTTCAGACAATGAGGATGGAGGCCCAAGAAGCTCCTGATAACCATTAAAGTGAGCATCGTCTAACCTGTAAGGATGTTCTAGAGGTAGGAAACACCGATGACCGCAATAAAAAACCTTCCTACTAAATTTCAACAATTTCGATGTTGTATCTCTGTGGAAGTAAGGACATACTTTGTGATCATATATGGACCAACCTGATAGCATTCTATATGCAGGAAAGTCATTAATTATCCATATTAAAGCGCACGCATCGTGAAAGTTGTATTTGTGTTTGCATCGTAAGTCTATACACCATCAATATTGTTTCCTGGTGAGTTTTGTCTGTCAATAAAATGCGGTAGCATAAACTAGGGTTGATCCATAGCCAACAACGGTGATAGATTATAAATCATCCTTACAACGTACCATGTGTCGTGGCTTCCAGACATACAGTTGAATAGGAAGAAGCCATCACTAGCCATTTCGAGCCTGACATTGCGAGGATTACTACTGAATGTTTGGTGCATCTTATCGAAATCCTTCAATGCCGATGAATTTCTTGGATGACTCATTTTTCCATCTTCGTTTGGAGCAAAACGGTGATGCCAAATCATTGCCTTGGCTGTCTTCTTACACCTGAATAGCCTTTGCAGCCTCTGTGTTATCGGAAAGTATCATGCTATCTTGACAGGTATATCTGGCTTCATATCAGATACTTTCAGCTTATACCTGACCTCTCCGCAGGTTGGACACTCTTTCAAATCTGAATTCTCTTTCCGGTATAACATGCAATCTTTGGGACATGCATGAAACTTTTCACAGTTTAGACCCAAATCAGACATCATCTTCTGGGCTTCGTACCAGCTCTCGAGCACGTTATTTCCCGGGGGCATAGAATCTTTCATGAACTTCAGAAGTATCGTGAATGACTTGTTGCTCTATCCATTTAGGCACTTAATCTAGAAAAGATGGATGAACCATGATAGGGTGGAATACTTTGCATTCTCATGAATTGGTCTTCTAGCATCATTCATAAACTTTTCATACTTATCCGTACACGGTCCTTGACCGGAAGGAATATCTTCTTCGGTAGGATTACTATCATCGAGAGCAGCCTCTACTATGTCCTCCATTTCTTCTCCAGGAAAGAAGTTATTGTCTTCTTCTTCTTCCGCCACATTACCGTTTGCTCCTTTTTCTTCCGCCGCATTACCATCTTCTTCTTCTCTTTCCCCATGATATAGCCAAGTTTTATAAAGTCTAGTAAAACCATGTTTAACGATATGAATCTCAACGATTTCTATCTGCTGCCAGAACTTATTCCCACATCTATCGCACGGACAGAGAATTTTCTCTAACACGATCTTATTATATGCGCGTACAAATTCAATGAAAGAAGCAACTCCTGTGATAAACTTAGATTGTATGCATTGTTGCCGATCCACGTCCATCCAGTCCTTAACTCTGATGTACTCATAAGTCATTTTAGACTGTATAACATATAAATTGTAAGTTATGGAAGTTGGTTTTTTAGGTGACTATATTGAGAAATCTAAGAACGAGATGATTATTGACAAAGAAGATAATGGGAAAGGCAAGTTTGTCATTGAAAAGATAAATTATCGATTAACAAAGTTATGTTTGAAGATACCCAAGTATGAGTTGTATTCTGTGTATGTGTGTTTCAATTTATGATTTTGCTTAGGTGTAGGGTTGTTAGTGTGTATGTGCTTTGTGTATATATGTGTTGTGTATTCATGTTGTGTGTGTGTGTTTTGGATCTCGGGGGTAAGGATTCTATCCCATTAAGAATATATAGAGCAGACACCCATTTGCTTGTGCTTTCATCCGTTTCGAGAAAATTTCAGCAGTACCTCCCCGCTGTTCTCTGAGTACATTGTAATAGAATAGATAATCATTTCAATGCCGTGAAACAACATTGAAATGAACATCTAATCTATCTTTGTACACGGAGAACTAGCGGAAAAATACCAATGAAATAACTCAAAACGAATGAAAACACAAGTGAATGCATGTGTTTTCTTTATACATTCCTAACTTGTCCAAACTAGACAAATCTATCGGTTATCATACGATTGAATTTTTTCTTCATATAGACTACACGATAATTGTTAGCACCGAATAATACCGTCCGATATTTAACAACCTTCGTGTAATTTTATGTCACGACGAATATCGAACGTATGTTAACCGATAGACGGGGACTAAGCCGCGCTTTGATTTTCATATATGACTATCAATGAAAATATGAAAATTTCATATTATCATCGAGTATCATAAATAGGTTTTAATTTGAAGATTAACTTGAATTGCTTTTACGTTTACATTTCAATTTCAAGGGTTTAAATTGTTTAGTTTATGGTAAAGTTTTTTACGTTTACGGTAAAGTTTTATGTTTATGTTATCGTCAAGTATCCTACAAGAATTCTCCACATTACCCGAATCCTAATACTTCAACCTAATAATAAGCTTAACCCTAACTAACCTTAATTAACCATTAACCCTAACCCTAATCATAACAATAACCCTCTCTAACCCTACCCTTAATCCTAATACTAACCTACGTTTATGGCAACCATAATCTTATTCATCACCCTAACCAAAATTTACCTAATTAACCCTAATCCTAATCGTCATGCACCCAATCCCTAACCTTAATTAATCCAAATTAATCTAATTAACCATAATCATCACCCTAAACCAAATTAACCCAAATTAACCATAATCATCACCCAAACACTAATCCTAATTAACCCAAACCCTAACCCAAATTAAACATATTTAACTTAATTAGCCCAAAGTACCCCTAACCCTAACCATAATCATCACCCAAACTCTAATCCTAATTAATACAAATTACCCTAATTAACCTAAATTTACCCTAACCATCACCCTAACCCAAATTTCACCTATGAACTCCATCATCATTAACATCACCAAACAACCACCATCACCAATAATCATCGTCGTCTTCATCAACAACATCATCTACTTCTTCTGCTTCTTTTAAAAATCGATTTTTAAAAATGGAATAAAAAATTTTATGTACCTGGAAAAGAATTAGGGCACTGGAAGGCGACGATGACTACTCACCGGCAATGGAAGCTAGACAACAAAGAAGACTCAGTGATGGAGCTTGGGGAGATGGAAGGGGGCGATGGAGCTCGAGGCGATGGAAAGGGGCGATGGAGCTTGAAAAGATGGCAGGTGGAGTTGGAGCTCACCGGCGATGGAAGCTAGACGGCGGGGATGGATCTCGACGGCGGTTATGGAATCCGGACGGCGGCAATGGAAGTCTTACGGCGACGGAATGTTTTTAGGGGGCAGGAACGATTAGGGCACAATGTCGACAGGAAAATTATTTGGGGATTTAATTATCAACCTTTTTTAGATACCCAAACATTGCCCTTATGGCTTTATCCGCAGGGTTTAGTCTTGTGGCTCCGTAGGGACAAAATCAAATATTAAATTTTAATAAATTTAGTTTATAGATGTCCCTACGGAGTTCCATAGTTTGTCCCTACATATATATCCATAGGGGTAAACAAAAATTATCCCTACGCAATGTTCCATCCGTAGGAGCAACCCACATTTGTAGTAGTGCCTATGGGGGATTGCATCATAGCAATCTACCATATACAATCCATGGGATACCATCATGACATAGAAGTCAACAAAAACCGATTCCAATTGGTCCGAGATGACCTTAAACTAATATTTTGGTCCGAAATGACCTTAAACTAATATCTCCCACCAAAATCCAACAAACCCTGGTTCGAGACGACCTTAAACTAATATTTACGTCCGAGATGACTTTAAACTAATATTTTGGTCAGAAATGAACTTAAACTAATACCCATGTCTGAAATGACTGTAAACTAATATACGCATGAAACCCTGCCATGGCCCCCAAGTCCCTAAATTAGATCTATGGACCATTACGTCCCTAAACTGGAATCCTGCCCTGTGGCAAGTAAAATAACTTGTCATATACAATTCACGGGCATCCATCATAGCATAGAAGCTAATTGTCTTTTTTCTGTTCCCCCAGGTGTGCACCCTGCGACATGCCCCATTCTCAGCAAGTCCCACCAGACGTGCTGGTCAACTATCACCATCTTTTAAATATCTATCGTGATATAGAAGTCAACCATCCCACTGAGCATGCCCTATGGCAGGTTAGCATAATATTAACCTATCATATACTATTCATGGGCTTCTTTCGTGGCATAGAAGTCAAAATGTGATACTGAAATCAAACACAACTGAAACCATAATAACCCATGGTCTGAGATGACCCTTAAGTAATACCTGGTCCGAGACGACCCTAAACTAATACATGGTCCGAGATGACCTTAAACTAATGTCCATGTCCGAGATGACTTTAAACAAATACCATGATTTGGGACAAACTTAAACTAACACTCATGTCCAAGATGATTGTAAACCAATGAAACTTACCCATGTTAGTTATATGTATGCCCTAGAGGCCATTACTGTACATAGGATGTATATTGTAGTGGATGCTGGGACATATATAGGGAGGACTTTCTTGCTCGACATGATAGTATGCTATCTGGTTGAACTTTACCTTAACGTGTATACTGATTGTCTCTCTGTTACATGTTGGTAAAGCCCTTAGGATATGTACTTGACTACCTGGACTATGATGCAGATCATACTAGTGGGGACAGATAGTCTATAAGTACATCCTTCAAAGTCCCTAGTCGTGGGTGTATCGAGACGGGGCATCGATATACCAGAGTAGACTAGCGTGTACCTTCTCGACCCATACAGATGGGCGATGGATGATCCCATATCCATCGGTGTTTGACATCAGAGATGATATACGGGTGCTCAGTAGAGACTGGGTACACTGGACGGACTCGCCGAGAACTCCCAGATGGTATTATACCTCACGTCAGATGGCAGTTCTCTGGTGACACTGGTACAGAGTAGTCTGTTGACCCGAGATCATCATAGAGTCTTGTATGGTTCCCACTGTGCTTTGATTTCCATCTTACCACGTCCAAGAGGGCGTGCAAAACGGTGGTTTTTGGGTACAGTCCCGAGTCACATGGAGGCAATGAGCGATAGGAGGGGATTCGTCTCTCCCGGTATAGGGAGTTGATGTTGCGCTGTGTTCGATTGGCTATAACAGGAAATCCCTGGCCAGGGTTGCTGAGATTTACTGGTAAGTGTTACCAGTAGTTTCTCGAATTGTTTTAGACCTCATATCGACACGACTTATCGAGCTATTGGGGTCTGACGTTTACCACCCCTAGGCGGGATATGCGACATATCAGAAGATCAGACCGGACTGTACGGTAGTGTTACTGGTCGGATTCACTGGAGTGTGAGCGGGCTTGCTCGTCGATCTTCAGATCGCTCAATACCCGGGTGGCCGTTACGTTTAGCAGACCGCTTGCGGCTTGTGTATATTTGATATGATCATCATCCGCTGCCGGCGTATTGACGAGTCTTTAGAGTCCTACACAGAGGTTTCCTGGCTCAAGCGAAACGAAATAGGAGCGCATATGAGATATGTGCGGGACCGAGAATATTGCGTGTATGTGATACCGTATTCCATTCTCGCGATGAATGTATCGATTAGGTTATATGCGATATACCCTAGTTATCGAATCAAAGGTTGATTCGATAAGCCGATACATAGGATACTGGTCGGTTATATGCGATATGACCGGATCGTTAAATCAAGTGTTGATTTAATGATTTAATGTATAATTATATATTTGATATATTACTTTGCATTAACTAGTATTGGTTCACTTTAAATGGATTTTCTCACTCGGATGTGCGCATTACAAATGCGATATGATTTTGTGCACTTGATTGTATCATGTTTGATGATACATGTTTACTTGGTTAAGTGCAAAGAATTAAACCATGGTTAAAAGAATGGCTAGGGTTTCATTTCCTTTATTTATTCATTTATTTATTTGTTTATTCATTTTGGAAAAGAAGAGAAAAGAATGGTTGCTAGTTTTGGAGTTTAGTTGAAGCTTCATGAAGCTTTGATCAAGTCAACCATTCTTATCTCATCCTTAACCCTAACCATTCCCACTAACCATGATTCATTCTCTACACTTGACTATAGTTAATGATATGATAAGTATTTGTTTTTCTATTATTTTTTAATTAACTTATCATATATTTCTTTCTTCTTCTTCTTCTTCATGAGCAAGGAAGAAAAAGCTTTCTTCATCAATGGTGATTGATGATAAAGAGTGAGAAATCCAATTCTAAAGTCTACCCACTTCCTATTTCTTCATCCTCTACCTCTTGCCAAGTAGTAGAGTGTGTTTTCCTTCACAAGTTTTTAGGGCTTGGTGAAGGTGGAGCTTGATTTAGCGATGCCTCGACGTAGATCATCTTCGGCATGGACATCGACGACCTAGCTCGCTTATTCTCCGATGAAGTCGACGCAAGAGCCCGGATTCTTTTTGGACAGCGGAGAGGACTTCATTGCGGAGCTATGGAGGTGGAGCACCGGATCTACAAAGGTTGTATTTCCGATTCTCATAGTTAAGTGTTAACTAGTTAGCTTTTTCGCCTAGTTTTCTAGCAAACGATCCGTAGTCGGGTCTCTCGGCACCTAGATTTTTTGAATTTGGCATGTTCGATGCCTTGTGAGACCTCACTAGTGTGCCTAGGAACCCTACAGTGGTATCAGAGCCTAGCTAGAGCCTTAGGCGAAGTCTAGACGACATTTGAAGTCCGATCGAACCCGAAAGTCCAAAACAAACATGCTCTCTGTCCAATTTTTAAAATCTGGGATTTTTCAACATTAAAAATATGCAGAAAAATCAGCAGGCAATTCTAAGAGATACTGTAAAATTCGTGAACCCAATTCCTTCAATGCGCCGCGGTTCCGCGGAACGAGCTTGGCTCGTGCGGCGGATCCGCGGCCGTTTTGTTTTTTCTGGGATCCAAATTTGCACAGTAATTGATAATATGCAGTGCTGTTTTTCCTGGGTATTTTTGATATTTTTCCAGAGTTTTAATTTTCAGGGTTGTTTTGGGGATTCGAATGTTCGATCGGATTATCGAATTTTGTCTATGTGGCTTTCCGGATAAATTTTAGAATATGTTAAAAAGTTCGACCGGATATAAATACCCAATTTTTCCCCTGTCGGGAAATTTTCAAGTGTTGGATTTTTCCGTAGTTTAACGACGTTCTAAGTAGTGCAAGTAACTCGATGGACCCTCTAGAAGACAACAAACCTTAACTCGATTATGTGACCGTCTTGAACTGCCCTTTGAACCTTCGGGTTTGGGGCAGTACGGCGTGCCACATGTGAGGCGTTGGCTTGACCCTTCTACGGCTGGACCGTTGGTACTGAGGCACGAACGGAATGTTGTTAGACTTATTTCATGTGTTGAGCTGTATCGGGAAAACTTGGGTGTTTGACTGTTCGATTGGAAAGTTTGACATTTTCTATTTATCCGGAATGGGATACAATAATTGGAATTCACAATAAGTTATGAGATAACTGAATGAATGTTATAAACATAGCAGTTTAGTCTTACTTGATCGGTTGCCACGGAATTTTGATGTGATCAAAAGTCCGTCGCAATCACGTAGCGTACGCGGATACTCGCCGGTAAACTTAATAGACAGCCTCACTCCATAGCCCCGACCAAGTGACTGTAGGAGAACCCCGTCGCCGAAAGCATCCGTTCAGGTGCTCGCGGCAGCGGTGTTCCGCCTTGGTGCACTTCGTCGACGGTATCGGGGTGCGGCCGCCTACTGAAGTTTGCGACGAGTATTCGATCAGGCTGTCGGGAATCTTGTTGAATTGCCCGACTTGATATTGAAAAGTGTTTTCGATAACGAGACTAAAATGCGGGGTTTATAATTGTTAGGCATGCGATGTCTAAGTAATTCATTTGGTCAGGCATGCGATGTCTGAGATGGTTGCGGATTCCAACTGTTGTAGTTTTACACTTTCTTTTCTGTGACCGTAAGTGTAATATGTGACATCGCCGGTTTCGTTGCTATATGTCAACGACAATTGGGATGCGCATATTTACTTACGTTGATGACATGTGTTGTTATGTGTTGCTGGATATGTTATATTGGATCGTCGTGTTTGAATAGCCGGGGGTTTTTATGTGAGATGAGTGTTTTTCATTTTCATTCATGTAAAAACTTGTATGTAATATTATTTTATTGGGGCACTTCCAGGTTGCGGAAGTAGTCACCTTTTGTATATTATTTACTTTTCCGCACTAGGATAGACCCAAGGAGGAGAGCACAAGTAACCGGGTTCTGGAGTCCAGTGGGAGACCAACTCGAGGAGTCGAGTCCGGGTCTCCTAACTCCAGAATTGGTAGGGTTGCTTGCCGCTCTCGTAGGAGTCTTGGGGTGTGGGTTTGGCTATTCATCGCGACCGTGGAATCCGTGTTTTATACTGGCTCGTATTGAAAACACGGACGTCCTAGTATATCCAATATTTCATATGTTTCTTCTGCTGCGATATCTGTGATGTGATCATGTGATGTTCTATGATAGATACAGTATATAGTATATATGATATATTATATAGACGTTACTTATGTTTTACACCCGCGCTAGCCCTGCCCTGCTCTGCCGTTAGTTACCTAACCTAACGGTGCACGAGGGGACATCGAGGCGAATGCGGATGGCATAAGTGTACGTCGTATTTATCTGTGATGTTTAGGTATTTAAATGATGGGACTTCATTAATGTGATTAATGAAATAAAAGAAACCTAAGATGTTGTAGAATCGAATTTCAAAATAAAACAGGTAGCTACAGTTCTTGCTTTGCACAGCGGTATATGTGATATATCCTGCACCTTATTCGATGAGGAAAGGACCGAGATCCCTTCACCGGGAGTGACTCCTTTAGCAATAACTGGCAGATGCTACACACTCGGTTTGTCTTTTGATTGCTTTTAAGTGTTTTTGCTTTGCACAGTGATATATATGATATATCCCGCACCTCATTCGACGAGGAAAGGACCGACGATCCCTTCACCGGGAGTGACTCCTTTAGCAAAACTAGAAAAGCCTCAAAAACACTCCATTTCAAAATTCATTTGATTCTACAACGATATCAAGTTCATTACGCAATAGGTTTTCAGAAAAACCTGTCGTAGCCCTCCGTCATTTCAGATAAGTACTGGTTAGTATTCGTGCTACGTTTGTTGACTATGTTAAGGCGTAGTGTGCGGTAGCTAATTAGTGCTTATCTGCATAAGCATATGATGTGATTGGATTAGGATAGTCGTGCGACTTTGTTGACTATGTTAAGGGTCGTGCGGGTGGGTTTAATTCAATCGGGAAATGACGGGTTGAACTTGACTAGCACTTATGATTTGTTGACTATGTTAAGGTCATATAGCTGCTAGGGGCAAAATATTATCGGGAATTTCAAGTGTTGAAATTTGCAATGAGATTGCATACCTTCTATGAGATAGTCGGATCCCGATACCCGCTGCGAGTAAGAGTTACTCCTGGGAGAGTTTTACACATTACAATTAGCCGATCAAGTAGGTGTCTAGAAAGGTGTTAACGAGGTTACGCCTCTGGGAAAACGAGGTTTACATTAATTAGGTTCGTGCGAAAGCACGGGGGACCTCCCTCAAAGTACCGACACTGGCCTGGCTGAAAGATTGGCGAACTTGTAGTGTGTAATTAATCCCGGCTAGTCTTTCCTTTTAGGGTTTGAAGGAAGATTTGATAAAAAGCAGTGGGAGCCATCCTGATTAGATAAAATAATTACCAATCTATTCTTGCCAGAGCGCACGCTGAGTGTTTTCTTCTCTCTCTCTCCTGGTAGCGACCATATCACGCCTTAATCAAGATAATAAAACGGATTATTGACCGAACCCGCTTGTTATACTGAGCTGGGGAACGTTGGTCCCGCTCCAACTTATAATTGTTATAAGACAGAGCAGGAAATTGGGGAATACCAGAATTCCCGTGCCGCCCAAACGAAGAGAGTGCATGCTGATGCATCATCATCGAGTGTGTTCATTACAGAGAACTGTTTCTCAGTATCCTTTACGTCCTGGGTATATGATACCGGATCAGGATCCCAGATATGTAATCTGTTACATAGGGCTACAGATAGGTAGAGAACTGAGAACGGGTGATAAGTTTCATGAGGCAGAAAATGGGGCAAGAGTTGCAGCCAAGTCTGTCGGTCACTGTCACCCTGTATTACCAAAACATTGATTCTGAACGAATGTTATTAGATACCGAACCTGATATACAAAATCATATCTGTCTCTTTATCTGTAAAGAAACGATATAATTTTGTATTGTTGGATAATGTTTTGAACATTTCCTATATCAAAAGTTGATCGGTTCAGGCACGTTATCTAAAAGCATTGATGTTCTAAATCAAACTACAGTTCTTAGTATACCGAACACACACAAGAGGAAGAGTTCAGAAATGAACGAATCTTTCTTGAGGTATTGTAGACTAGGTCAGATCAATGTGACCCGACTAGCTAGAGTTACATAAAGATGCATATTTAAATTAGTTTGAATTTACATCTTGTGAAACTCGTCAGTCATGTCACAAAGATAAGATGACCATAGCCCTGTTTATTGGAAACAGAGAAAGAGTTAGTAAACTCTTGGGATGATACATGTTGATGCATGTAGGTCCCCTGTCTACACATGCCAGGACTGGTTCTTTATACTTCATTACGTTCTCTGATAATCTCTCAAGATTCAGACGTATGTTCTTGTTGAAACACAAGTCTGAACCTTTTGAGATATTCACAGAATATAAGATAGAAGTAAAGAACCAATAAGGGTACAAGTATTATGTCCTTTGATGTGATCAAGGAGGAGAATACTTGAGCACGGAAATCCTGGATTATTCTAAAGGAGAATGAGATTCTCTCTCAGAATTACTCCTCCGAATACACCATAGCACGATGGTATATCGGGGCGGAGCAATCACACCCTATATGATATGGTGTGCTCTATGATGAGTATTACTGAGTTACCTATTTCCTTTTAGGGGTTATGCACTTGAGAAGCTGCATACCTATTGAATAGGGTTCCAATCAAATCAGTTGCCTACCATTTCATATGTGATATGGAAAGGGATGAGCCCATGTCTTAAGCTAGTTAAGATCTGGGGTTGTCCGGCTTTGTCTGAAAGCAAAATCCGGACAAGCTCAAGGCAAGATCTGTTATGTAGAACTGGAAATGTTCCAGCTATGCAAATTGCAGCTGATGATTTGACAGAACCAAAGGATTCAGTAGATTCCAACGAACCTCAGCCTCTCCGCCGATCTAGTAGGGTTCCTCACCCACCTGAGAGATACTTCGGTTTCTCTATGACAGTGGGAGCGAGGATTGCATCATGAGATGATGACCCAACTAGTTTCGAGCTGGCCATCAGGAGTAAGACTCTATAAGAATGGCTGGATGCTTAGTGATCTGAGATGGAATCCTTATACACGGACAAAGTATGGACTTTGGTTGCTATATCTGAAGGGTTAAATCCCCATCAGGAGCAAGTATATCTTGAGAAGATTACTTGGTGTAGATGGAAAAGTTGAGACTTTCAAAGCTAGACTTGTTAAAGGTTTTCGTCATTGACCAGGCGTGGATAATGATGAAACCTTTTTCCAGTAGCTATGCTTAAGTCCATCCAGATCCTACTTACCACGGCTACATACCATGACTACGATATCTGGTGGTTGGGTGTCTTGACTGCTTTTCTAAATGATGATTTAGAAGAGAGCATCTATAAGTACACAGCCAGAGGGCTTCGTAGACAGTGGGAGCAGCGGAAACGTGTGCAAGATGTTTTATATGATAAAGCAGGCATCGCGGAGTTGGAACATCTGTTTTGATGGATTAGTCAAAGAGTTTGACATCATCAAAATGGTAGATGAACCTTGTATAAACAAAAAGGTAGTAGGGGGTATGGTGATGATCCTCGTAGAGTACGTGGATGACATACTCTTGATAGGGAAGGAGTTTCCTATGCTACGCTCGATCAATCTCCGTTTATCACATGGATTCTCCATATAGGATCAAATCGATACCTCCTAAATCCTGGATTTTGGATCTATGAGATAGATTTAATTGGATGTTAGGATTCTCACTAGTTGTAGTGAGATGATATCAATCGATCCTGGGGAGAATCACTGGAAGGGTTCCAGGGTGATAAAGACGACTGAATGTCAGTCACAGGCATTGTCTTTACCCTCAGTGGAGGGACGGTATGTTGGAAGAGTTCCAAGCTAGATACCGTGACATACTAGACGATAAAGGCAGGATACTTCGCTACTTAAGATGCTACCAAAGAGGCAGTCTGGATGTATATTTGTTCATGAGATGAACTTAGTTCCTCCCATTGTGTGACAATGGAGTTGTGGCTTATGCCGAGGAACACCGGTCCCATCAGTGATCCAGACATATTCTAAGGCAGTATCACCTGATCATGGAGATGGTTGATCTCCAGGGGATCGAGGTCAGGAGAGTAGACTCAGAGGACAACACAGCGGATCCACTCACAAAGGCCTGTTCCCAGAGAGAGACTTTTATGGGATGGTTGAGTATGAGATACTACAACCACTGCTACAGATGGCCCTAGTGCAAGTGGGAGATTGTTAGTTATATGTATGCCCTAGAGGCCATTACTGTACATAGGATGTATATTGTAGTGGATGCTGGGACATATATAGGGAGAACTTTATTGCTCGACATGATAGTATGCTATCTGGTTGAACTTTACCTTAACGTGTATACTGATTGTCTCTCTGTTACATGTTGGTAAAGCCCTTAGGATATGTACTTGACTACCTGGACTATGATGCAGATCATACTAGTGGGGACAGATAGTCAATAAGTACATCCTTCAAAGTCCCTAGTCGTGGGTGTATCGAGACGGGGCATCGATATACCAGAGTAGACTAGCGTGTACCTTCAAGACCCATACAGATGGGCGATGGATGATCCCATATTCATCGGTGTTTGACATCAGAGATGATATACGGGTGCTCAGTAGAGACTGGGTACACTGGACGGACTCGCCGAGAACTCCCAGATGGTATTATACCTCAAGTCAGATGGCAGTTCTCTGGTGACACTGGTACAGAGTAGTCTGTTGACCCGAGATCGTCATAGAGTCTTGTGTGGTTCCCACTGTGCTTTGATTTCCATCTTACCACGTCCAAGAGGGCGTGCAAAACGGTGGTTTTTGGGTACAGTCCCGAGTCACATGGAGGCAATGAGCGATAGGAGGGGATTCGTCTCTCCCGGTATAGGGAGTTGATGTTGCGCTGTGTTCGATTGGCTATAACAGGAAATCCCTGGCCAGGGTTGCTGAGATTTACTGGTAAGTGTTACCAGTAGTTTCTCGAATTGTTATAGACCTCATATCGACACGACTTATCGAGCTATTGGGGTCTGACGTTTACCACCCCTAGGCGGGATATGCGACATATCAGACGATCAGACCGGACTGTACGGTAGTGTTACTGGTCGGATTCACTGGAGTGTGAGCGGGCTTGCTCGTCGATCTTCAGATCGCTCAATACCCGGGTGGCCGTTACGTTTAGCAGACCGCTTGCGGCTTGTGGATGTTTGATATGATCATCATCCGCTGCCGGCGTATTGACGAGTCTTTAGAGTCCTACACAGAGGTTTCCTGGCTCAAGCGAAACGAAATAGGAGCGCATATGAGATATGTGCGGGACTGAGAATATTGCGTGTATGTGATACCGTATTCCATTCTCGCGATGAATGTATCGATTAGGTTATATGCGATATACCCTAGTTATCGAATCAAAGGTTGATTCGATAAGCCGATACATAGGATACTGGTCGGTTATATGCGATATGACCGGATCGTTAAATCAAGTGTTGATTTAATGATTTAATGTATAATTATATATTTGATATATTACTTTGCATTAACTAGTATTGGTTCACTTTAAATAGATTTTCTCACTCGGATGTGCGCATTACAAATGCGATATGATTTTGTGCACTTGATTGTATCATGTTTGATGATACATGTTTACTTGGTTAAGTGCAAAGAATTAAACCATGGTTAAAAGAATGGCTAGAGTTTCATTTCCTTTATTTATTCATTTATTTATTTGTTTATTCATTTTGGAAAAGAAGAGAAAAGAATGGTTGCTAGTTTTGGAGTTTAGTTGAAGCTTCATGAAGCTTTGATCAAGTCAACCATTCTTATCTCATCCTTAACCCTAACCATTCCCACTAACCATGATTCATTCTCTACACTTGACTATAGTTAATGATATGATAAGTATTTGTTTTTCTATTATTTTTTAATTAACTTATCATATATTTCTTTCTTCTTCTTCTTCATGAGCAAGGAAGAAAAAGCTTTCTTCATCAATGGTGATTGATGATAAAGAGTGAGAAATCCAATTCTAAAGTCTACCCACTTCCTATTTCTTCATCCTCTACCTCTTGCCAAGTAGTAGAGTGTGTTTTCCTTCACAAGTTTTTAGGGCTTGGTGAAGGTGGAGCTTGATTTAGCGATGCCTCGACGTAGATCATCTTCGGCATGGACATCGACGACCTAGCTCGCTTATTCTCCGATGAAGTCGACGCAAGAGCCCGGATTCTTTTTAGACAGCGGAGAGGACTTCGTTGCGGAGCTATGGAGGTGGAGCACCGGATCTACAAAGGTTGTATTTCCGATTCTCATAGTTAAGTGTTAACTAGTTAGCTTTTTCGCCTAGTTTTCTAGCAAACGATCCGTAGTCGGGTCTCTCGGCACCTAGATTTTTTGAATTTGGCATGTTTGATGCCTTGTGAGACCTCACTAGTGTGCCTAGGAACCCTACAACCCAATGGACCACTATGTCCCTAAACTGGAATTCTGCCTTATGGCAAGTAAAATAACTTGTCATATATAATCTACGGGCAACCATCATGACATAGAAGTTAATGTCTCACCCTATCTATGTCTGAAATGACTCTAAACTACTATCCATGTCCGAGATGGCTCTAAACTACTACTCATGTCCGAGATGACTCTAAACCAATACATATACCCAATCTTTGTGGCGTAGAAGCCAACTATATTTATCCTACTAGATGTGTTGATCAATGATTGGGCGTTACCACCAATCAAGTTCCACCTGGCATGTACCATCCATGGGCTTCTCCTTACAAGCATGTACCATGTGTTCTCCTGTAGCTTCCCTACGGCCTGGATAATACATTCTATAAAACCGTACACAATCCACAGCGTAAATAGCAGTTGAAGCACATGTTTACCCAACGGCAGAGATAAATGTAAATTGAGACGTACAATATTGTATATGACATTCATGAAATATATATTTTAACTGCTGTTGTTACATGATTTTGTTGTTGAATATATACATCATGCTATTGCCATTTATTTTGCTCTCATATTTAATGCAATCAGAAATAAACCACTTATAGAAAGTTCACTCTGTTTAATACGAAGGGATAATTAAATACAGAGGCTTGTGCCTGTAGGAAATCCAGTCCCCACGATCAAAAAACCCTTTTCGAATGGTGAATCTGAGAAGTCACTCTATATTGGTCGTATCCGCTCGAACCCTCAGCCATGTCTGTGTCGCAGCAATGCGTCGTGCTGAGAAGCTATGCAGATCTGCATCGATCTGACCTCGTAAACAACCCTGAGAGCCCTAAGGTTTTCCAGGATCCCTTTTCGAAGGCGAACACAGACGTCTTCCATATTTGGGCTGGTTATATTTGTTTAGTTAGGAAATTTATTCTTTGGAAAAATATTTTGTAGGCTATATATATATAGTAGTATGTATTAACCCTAGAAGAGATGCCTTTTGTAATAGCTATTGAGAGAACCCTTTTGCTATTGTGAAAACTAGGGTTTATTCGAGGGATTTGTATTCGTCCACCGATTTGTACTCCTTCACTTTTGGTTATTAATAAACCTTCGCCTTCGCTCGTTGTTTTGGTTAGTACTCTATATTCCTATTTACCCGTGATTTGCTTATTTGATTACTTCCCTATCCTCTGTGTTATTGCTTCGTGATCTTATTGTCGCAACAAACTCGCTGATATCTTTTAGTTGTCTTGGAAAATACTATTGTTAGTCTTGTTTACCGATGCAACTGTTTAGTGTTTTTTTTATAGTAATTAATGAATCTGTGCCCATGTAATGTGGAGAATTCAAATAGAAGGGGACTTGCTTTGTAATCTTTTTGATATTGAAAAGAATTAAGAGATTTTCTCTCTACTTTCTCCTCCTTCCTTGAGGTGTTCATGTTTCTTGCTATCTTTTTACATCCTCTTTTATCCCATTTGATATCAAAGCTCATGTGATTCACTCCTGTATATTACCTTCCATCCTTATGGCAGCAAGAACAAGATGAGCTAGAGGTGGACGTGGAATCCCCATGATGGAGGATTTTAGAGATGATAGAGAGGCAGATATTCAGGCACTTCATAGGCAAGTTGAGGCCCTTACCTGTGCCCTACTTACCAAGAAGCTCGAAGTGAGCGGAGTTCAAGCCGTGGTTACTCTAGTGATGATTCAGATGATGTGAATGTAGAGTGTTTTTCATTACCCTATTGAGATAGAAATGCGCATCGCTTGTTAGGCATATTACAGATTCCCCCTACTTTGGGTTAGGCTGGGGTTTAACAATTGTGGGGATCCAAATCTCCGGCAGCCGCGGACTAATCTGCTGTTAATTACCCCTCGCTTTTTGAGCGATGGAATCTCCGATTAACAAGTCAAACAGATTATGCGAACTCAAAATGCAATATGTGCGTGTTGTGTTTAGGAACAAGCTGAGGGTGCTTCGGGTATATCGAGGGCCTCACAGAGTTTTTATGAGGGAACTTGCTATCTTTTTCTAATGGGAGAGATGATGAGTGTATATATGTCAAATGCGCGCGTGGCAAGGTGTGCACTTGACAAAACACGCATCTAACAAGGTACGCGCTTGCCAAGTGTGCACCTGCCGAGATGTGCACCTAGCAAGGGGCGCACATGACAAGTGCGCACCTACCGAGACGCGCATCTAGTAAGGTGCACACTTGATAAGGTGTGAGGAAGTGAAGGGGGCAAAAGGGTCCTAAGTGGGCCAAAAGGTCTAGTAAGGTGAGTACTTAGGAAAGTGCGCACCTAGCAAGGTGCACACTTGTCTCGATGTGTATCCAACGGGGTGCGCACCTGGGCCGGTGCACACTTGTCTCGATGTGTATCCAATGGGGTGCGCACCTAACCAAATGGGCATCTAGCACGGTGCAAGTAGGGTCTAAACCCAATGAAGCAACAGTCCAAAAATACTAAGATTTTGACTTTTGAATATCAAAATGGGCCCTTTTCCCTTTTTTGAAGACTCCTGACGTGCGCACTTTGAAAAAAAGAAAGAAGGATGGGGAAAAAGACTTAAGCAATAAAGAGCGGTTCAAAACTCAATATTTTTGTTTTTGGGGGAATCAAGATTAGGATTCTTATTATCTCTTCTTAAATCATCATGGGGGTCTTTTATAAGCTTACATCATTTACATTTAGCCCCTTGGCTTGTATAAATTTGGATTTTGCCTATTTAAAAAAAAAAATTACATTTAATCTTGTTCTTTTCTTCTTCTCTTTTGTCCAGTCCCTCTTCATGTTCGGGCTCGACTTGGGCATGAGCCCAGTTGACCTGGGCTTGGGCCTGCTTGCTTAGACTTAGGTTCGAGCTTGAGCCAACTTAACTTGGATTCGGGCTTGGGTCTGGGCCCATTTTTCGGGCCTTGACTTTGACTTATTAACCTTAACCTTGGGGTGTAATTTTTAACCCCAAAAGTGAACCCATTTGCTAACCGATGTACTCGGTGGGTGATGGAGAGATTCATTTATGCATCGAAAACCATCAAGGTTGATCTACCAGAGTTTCATGGTCGTTTACAACCTAATGAGTTCCTCGATTGGCTTAGTGCTGTGGAAAAGTTCTTTGAATACAAGGAGATTCCTGAAAACCAACGGGTAAAGCTTGTGGCTACCAGGCTGAGAGACTACGCGTCAGCATGGTGGGACAAGATTCAAGATTTGAGACTACATAATAGAAAGACTAAGATCTCTTATTGGGAGAAAATGAAGGCCTGACTCTGGGAGTTCTTCCCTCAAATTTTGCACAAAATGTTTTTCCTCAATACAACAAGTTGCAACAAGGAGATAGAGATGTTTTTTACTACACCGAGGAATTCTACAGGTTGATGGCCCGAAATAACACCCAGAAGACCTATAAGCAACCTGTGGACAGATATGTTGGAGGTTTATGACAGCCTATTCAAGATTAAGTCGAGATACGATGAGTTTGGAAGTTAAAGGATGCTTATCAACTCGTCTTGAAAGTAGAGTCAAAACTAGCTCGCAATGGTGCACGAAAGTTTGCTGATGGTCGCTGATGGAGGTCGGGTCTCCTTCAGATGCTTGCTGTCCTCCGTCGATCTGTAGCGAGCGCTATTGAACGGTTGAGATTTGGATTGAAGGTTGTCTTCTTAGGCGTGTGGATCTCAATGGGTTGATTTTGAGGTGAAGCCGAGCTATCTGCAAAGAAGTCCCCGGGTGGGTGACCACCGTAGGACCCTCCGACAATCAAGTTAGCGGAGGAAAATGAGCAGAGTAACGGCTTATTTGATTAAAATTTCCTTACCAGAGTCGTCTGAGAGAGGGGTTTTATAGGGGTCGCATAGAGCGAGCGGATGCGAGATCTTCGCCTTCGGTTACGCCCCTAACATTACGCCTGCGTGAGTGACGAGATCCACCATTAATGGTGGGATACGCTCGTTAATGGAGGATGCGCCAGCGTGGGATGCAGGACGTGGGGCGGCGGATATCTCGCTCTGGTGAGATACGTGGAGCCGTTGCGGAAGAGCTAAGGCCTCGCATTCTCGTTTGTCTGGGAGAGCTGAGGAGGCTTAGCTTGGTGTGAGCTTGAAGACGAGCCGAGAGGCCGAGGAAGCTCAGCTCTATAATAGTTCGGAGACGAAAACAGATGGGTGGCGCCAGTTCGGCGGCTGGGTCGCTCTTGGACAAGCGGTGGAGTTTAAGCTCGAAGACGAATCGAGAAAGGTAATCAGTGCTCCACACTGATTTTACCTCGGTAGCCTCCCAGGAGTCTGGTGAGCTATCATGGGTGACACGTCATTCGCCACGTGTCATGATCTGAAGAATTCCCACTTATGAGTATCATCACTAGCTCCCCACTTTCGTTCCGACCTATTTATGGGTCGGGTCGAGAGTGGCCTGTTTGGTTCTTCTCGGCCCAGCTTGTTGCCGAGAATCCTTGGCGCGGATTTTCCAGGGCGACGTGGTGTACAGAAGTTGCGTCGTTCATATTTCCGAGCCCACGTGACAAATTCCCGAGCACTTAGATCTTCGCACGTATCTTTGATGACATCAGCGGATCAGTGAAATGATCGCGCATTAAAGAGGGGGCGCTGATTCGCTCGTCTATCTGTTGGGTCATAGGCCACGCGTCTGCAGCAGGTTGGCGGACGCGACAGGTTATTGCTGTCGCCTGCGATCGAAGGGACGTCCCCAATGATCATTCAACACGTGGAGACTTGACGGCTGGCAGACGCAAAGCTTTGTTTTGGCAGGAATTGATCTGGGCTGTTGGATTCCTTCTCTGGAGGGTATAAATAGGAGGGGACCCCCATAGGGCCAATACCTCCTTCATAATTTCCCTTCGTTGCCAAAGATTGCTCGGCGCTCCATCCTTTAGATCGGATCCTTTGCGCTCTTTCCTCGGATAACTCATTTCTTTGAATCAGGTTAGATGTCTTCTTCCGAGGAGTCTGTAGAAATAGTTAAGGTTGAGTCTAGGCAGTCTTCTGCCTCTTTGGCAGCCGGCAGCCAAGAGGGTTCTCTTGTTGCTTCCTCTGTATCAGGATCGCCCTATAGAGTCAGGGCAACCCGCGTCGCTAGCCGTCCGGCGGCAACAAGGTCCCCTAATGTGCGTATTGGGAACGCCCGCGATGCGCCCTCCATCTTGAGGGATCTGGACGAGCTTGCCGAGATTCGGGCTCATTTCCATATCCCTTCTAACTATTCGCTCCGTTTGGCTAAAGGGGGGCGAACGGGCGGACCAGGTGCAGGGGAAGGAGATTGCCTTATATTTGGAAGCGTTCCGAGCGGGAATGCGCCTGCCCTTTCCAACCGAGATATGTGGGGTACTTCGTTGCTTCCATCTTTCCCCAGGCCAGCTAGCGCCGAACTCGTGGAGAATCCTTCTCGGGTTTCTAGTCCGGTTGAAACTTGAGGACATCCCCTTCAGCTTGACCCTTCTTACTTCTTTTCTCTGCTATAAAAATCACCCCGGCACTAGAAAGAACGAGCCGAGCTAAGTGTATTTTCCCTTTAAAAAACACAAGGCCGGGATGGCCGGGTCGGGCGTGGTAGTCGTTCCTTCTTCTATCCACGACTAGAAGGAGAAGTTTGTATTCGTCGGGCCGCCCGAGGGCGAGGATTGGCCCATTCCTACACAATGGCACATGGCCGACTGCCCGAGTGTGAAGCAGTCATCCTTGCCTGAGGCGGGGGCGGTATCCATGTGGGAGCCGATCCAGCGGACCGACGTCCTGCTTTCCGAGCAGGTTCTTAGCTGGGCCTGGCTCAGCCCCGCGCGTTTCATGGGTGAGTTAGGTCTTTGGACGATCTGTTTAGACTTGAATGATTTATTTTTCCCTTCTAGCACCACTAACTCTTTCGTGTATTCTCCTATCGCAGGATAAATGGACCGATCTAAGATCTTAGCTTCCATAGCCGCTACGTCCCAGAAGAAGGCCGGGGGCGTGAGCTTGTCTCGAGGCGGCCTGAGCTTGGCCCTGAGACCATCTCCACCGGCAAGGCCTTCCGCAGCGCCTCGAGCTCCCGATGACCGCCGTGGGTGCAGCCAGAAGCATGCACGAGACCCGGTGCCCTTAGCGAGGGGGGAAGAGGGTGTCGAGGTTCCCTTTAAGTGGAAAAATACGATTTCCCACCCGCTTTCCACTGAGATTCATGAGGGGATTCCCGTGCAGGAGGGGAACGTCTGCTTTGTGGTCCCCTCGGGGCTTTCGGTTGCCGACAGCTTGCTCTCTGACATAGAGAAATCGGCCAGGGGCAAAATTCCCCGGGGGATCCTGAAGGCCCAAGTGGCCGCCATCGCTCAGGAGGCGGTTCAGGTCGGTACCCGTTTCCTTTAAGGATTCCGTTAAGTGCTCTTTCTTAATTTGAATGTTTCTAACAGCTTCTGTTGCTTTCTTCAGATCTCCAACACTCGCCCTCATCGTAAATATGGAATCCGAGGAAATTGCCCCGGCCATGAGGAAGGTGGGGGAATCGTCTTCGCGGGAGGAGGATCTGCGCCTTGAGCTGCAGTAGGAGAAGGAGAAGACAACCGCCCTCGAAACCCGGTTGGCTGCCGAGGCGTTAACGGTCTCCAAGTGCCAGGAGTCCCAATGACTTCTGAGTGCGTCCAACCAAGCCGTTCAGGCTAAGTTGGAGGAGATGGGCAAGCGCTATGCCACAATGAAGAAGTTGAGGGATGCCATCAAGAGGGAGGCCGAGGCGGTGCTTGAGGTGGCGAAGATGTCAGACCAGTTCTACGCCGATATCGCCGAAGCCTCGGCCATCATTTGGCACGAGGCACTTGATGCCGTCAAGGCGTTGATGCCGGAGATTGCCAACGGTGAGCTCCGTGCCAGAGTCCTGTTCTCGGTGGATACGCTGCAAGTGGCTGGCGCCAGGGAGGCCATCGGGGGGAGGAGGTTGCAGAGGTAGAAGCCCCGACCCCTGAGGACGGTGCCGAGCAAGGCGAGACTAGGGCGGATCCCACAGCATGAGCCTTTTCGCCTTGTGCATTTTTTGTTTTTACTTTTTATTTTTCAAATTTTGTAAGCCTCTGGGCACCTTTTGTAAGGCTGAGGAGCCCAGAGTACCTTGTAAAAATTTCTGGAGCCTGAATAAAGCTGTTTATTTTCCTCTGCATGATTGTATTTTCTACGTGAGTGCTTCAGCTTGTCAGTCTTTTCCTCGAATCAAGTGTTAGGTCCTAGGTCGATGACCGGCCTTTAGACGACGATCGTGCATCGAGTGTTAGTCGATTAGTCGCCAAGTGTAGGAAGGTCGGTGCCCTCCCGCTCCCCGGAGTCGAGGTGGCGATCGTTCATTTAGGAGTAATCGAAAAATACCCAAGTGTTGGGAGGTCGGTATCAGTCCATTCTTCAGGTTCGGATTGACTACCATGTCTCTAAGCGTGAGTTGAGAATAGCCAAGTTAGAATAGGTCGGTGACAACTGATTCCTTCTTGATGTGATTCCCCGACCTGTATCTTCGTAGGGTATGAATCTACCCCTCGAAGATTAGCCAAGCAGGAATCTGCACAGTGGTCTCTTCAGGAAGACTTTTTGACCGGGCAGGGAAGCTGCTCGGTGACCTCTAGATGAGGGCTTTGATCCGTAGTGTATATGGTAGGAATCTACCTGCCAGGGATGGACCGGGCAGGGAGGTTACTCGGTTTCCTCGGGACGAGGGCTTTGATCCTTGGCATAGATGGGTAGGAATCTACCTGCCAGGGATGGACTGGGCAGGGAAGCTGCTCGGTGGCCTCGTGATGAGCGCTTCGATCCTCGGCGTAGACGGATAGGAATCTACCCGCCAGGGATGGACCGAGCAGGGTAGCTGCTTGGTGGCCTCAATGTGAGGGCTTTTGATCCTTGGCGTAGATGGGTAGGAATCTACCCGTCAGGGATGGACCAGGTAGGGAAGCTGCTCGGTGGCCTCATGATGAGGGCTTCGATCCTTGACGTAGATAGGTAGGAATCTACCCACCAGGGATGGACCGAGCAGGGTAGCTGCTCGGTGGTCTCAATATAAGGGCTTTTGATCTTTGGCATAGATGGGTAGGATTCTACCCGCCAGGGATTGACCGGACAGGGAAGCTGCTCGGTGGCCTCGAGATGAGGGCTTCGATCCTTAGCGTTGGTTGGTAGGGAACTACCCGCTAGGGATTGACCGGGCAGGGAAGCTGCTCGATGGCCTCGAGATGATGTCTTCAATCCTTAGTGTTGGTTGGTAGGGAACTACCCGCTAGGGATTGACCGGGCAGGGAAGCGGCTCGATGGCTTCGAGATGATGTCTTCAATCCTTAGTGTTGGTTGGTAGGGAACTACCCGCTAGGGATTGACCGGGCTGGGAAGCTGCTCGGTGGACTCGAGATGAGGGCTTCGATCTTTAGCGTTGGTTGGTAGGGAACTACCCGCTAGGGATTGACCGCGCAGGGAAGCTGCTCGGTAGCCTCGTGATGAAGGCTTTTTAGACTTCGCTTCAACTTCATGAGGCGTCGTTCGATCTTCCCTGACCCGTAAAATCAGGAAGAGTGACCATCGCAGATGACGCATGGCAGAAGCTCATTTAAGACAGAAACTTCGTGAGGCGTCGTTCGATCTTTCATGACCCGTAAAATCAGGAAGAGTGACCGCTTAGGGTCTCGTGAAGATCGGCATGGTTGACACGTAGCGGTTCCATTTTGGGGAATTGAATATTTCCCGCGATCCGCGTCGCTGCACGCATAAATCTGGGTCATTGGAGATTCTTGTTGAGGCTATAAATAGCGAAGGCATGTTGGTTTCTTTCTAGCCTTGTGTTTTTGAAGATGGCCGGGTATCTCGTTTCCACGTCTTTGAAGACATGGCTCACGTAGTAGATCGGCTTCTGCACACCCTCGACATCTCGGACAAGCACCGAGCCTGCAGCTTGGTCGGAGACCGCAAGGTACAGTAGTAGCTCGTCTCCTTCGACTGGTCGGGTGAGCAGTCAGGGAGTAGTTAAGTGCGCCTTTAGTTGCTCGAAAGCGTTTTGACATTCCTCTGACCATTCGAACTTAGGGATCTTTCTCAGGGCTTTGAAGAACGGGAGGCACTTTTCTCCTGATCTTGACATGAAGCGAGTTAGAGCGTCCACTCTCCCTGTGAGCTGCATGATCTCGACATTGCTCTTTGGTGTGGCCATGTTGAGAATGGCGCTGATCTTTTCAGGATTTGCTTCGATTCTTCGGTGGGTTACTATGAAACCGAGGAATTTCCCACTGGTGACTCCGAATGCGCACTTAGCCGGATTGAGCTTCATTTTATACTTGCGGAGGACATCGAATGTCTCGCCAAGATCTTTGGTGTGCTCATCCGATGAGGTTGACTTTATGAGCATGTCGTCGACGCAGACCTCCATGTTCCTCCCAATCTGCGGTTTTAACAATTTGTTAACTAGGTGCTGATATGTAGCCCCAGCATTCTTAAGACCGAAGGGAATCACTTTGTAGCAGTACACCCCCCGGTCCATGGTGAACGTGGTAAGTTCTTCATCTGCCGCGTTCATCCGGATCTGATTGTAGCTGGAGAAAGCGTCCATGAAGCTTAGTAGTTCATGGCCGGCCGAGCTGTCCACTAGCCGGTCTATCTGAGGGAGGGGATAGTTGTATTTCGGGCAGGCCTTGTTCAGATCAGTGAAGTCGACGCACATGCGCCATTTCCCATTCGCCTTTTTGACCATGACCACATTCGCTAAACAATTCGAGTAGGCTATATTTCTGATGAAGTTGGCTGCGAGCAATCTATCGACCTCATCCTCAATCGCCTTCTGCTTGATCGGCATGAAACTTCGCTTCTTTTATCGGACGGGTCAGGCCTTCGGGTTGACCCAAAGCTTGTACGATATTACTTTAGGGTCGATCCCGGGCATGTCGGATGGTACCCAGGAGAACACGTCCGAGATTCCTCGGAGAAAACGGATCAAGTCCTCACGACAGTCTCCCGTCAGGAGGGATCCGATCTGGACGGTCCGTCCATCGACCCCCTCAACGAGGGGGACTTCTGTCAGCGCTTCTACCGGGGCTCCTCGGATTTCTTTCTGGTCGTCGCGCGTGTCCAAGGACCCCTGGAAATCGTCTGTATCTTCGAAGTTGTCGCTTTGCTCTCCGGCGGAGGATGTCGAGGTGAATCAGATCTTGGCGATCTGCTGGTTCCCGTAGGCCCGGCCTATCCCCCCTTGGTCTAATGGAAATTTGATCGCAAGGTGATAGGTCGAGATTTGTGCCCGGAGGGCGTTCAATGTCGGGCGGCCCAGGAGGATGTTTTAGGATGAAGGGACCCTAGCAACGATGAACTCCACCGGCATAGTCCTCGTATGGCCCACTTCTCCAATGTTGAAGAGGAGGGTGACCACTCCCTCGGCCGGGATGGAGTAGTTGGTAACCCCCGAGAGGACATGGGCCGTAGGTCGTGTAAGTCCACGTTGCTCACCCCGGTTCTTACGGGGAGGCGGAAACGGTAAAAAACGATTTTTGGCGCAAAGGAAACATGGACTAAAAGAAGGATCTTTGCTAAACAACAAACTAGAAAACTACATGAGGTTCTATCTACTATGCCATAGAGATTATACCTCACGATACCGGTCCTTCATGTCTTCTCTCCGGTGTCCTGCTCGTCCATCCAAGCTCCGAGGATCGATCCGGATCTTGATCACCTCCGTGGCCTCCTTGAGTCGAAGACGATCCACCTGAGAGTTGTGTTCCGAACTCCACCTCGAGCCGAGGCAACTAGGGCAAAAAGATCGCTAGGCTTGATGTCCTAGGTTGTGTAGAAGTAGTAGATGGATGTGTTTTTCTAATTGGATCTTTTTTCTCTCAACACATGAAATCAAAGGAATTTTCAAGAGGAGAAAGAAGAACTAGCAACCATGGAGCTTTCTCATATCAAGAGAGAGAATAAAAAAAATTATGAACCAAAAGAAAAGGACCCATGGTTACAATAATGCATAAACATCATCATGACTAATCTTTTCAAGATAAAGTTGATGGCTAGCTTGACTTGACCATTTTCATATCATAAAAAGAACAAGAAAACCAAAGAAGAATCTAGACCTCACATGAAGATGCTAGTCAACTTTGGTCAAACGGTCAACAAAGTCAAGTGTGGTCAAATGGTCAAAGCAATTAGCCATAACATAATTATCACTAAAAAGATTAGTAAATAATGTCCCCGGCTCATAATGGTTTTGACCGAACCTACTGCCAAAACCCAAATGAGTCCGCCTCATAATGGTGTTCCCCTCCGAACGGCGGCCAAGACATGGACGTCTTGCCTGAGATTCGGGGCAGATGCTATTTGGTTTTATCCGTCCACCTCTCCGAAGATGCCAAATTGATTTATGGCACCGTGTATCGGAGGTTTATACGGATACGGCCGATGTAGCAGACTTCGTCAGATTCCCCCTCGCTTGAGGGGTTTTTGATTGTGGGGACGCTCTTCCCTGCAGGTGCAAGCCCCTGCAGTTAATTACGCTACCGCATCGCGGTAACAACTTTCTCCTTCTCCAGAATTTCACTTCGTGTCATGGGTGTTTGTTTTATTTGTGGTTGCCCATGGATTGTATACGGAGACTAAGTTATGCCGTCGCCCGTAGGACGTGGATTAGTCCAAATCCGTATTTACTTAGATTTGGGTTTGGTGTTTTAGTTTAAGGATACGTTAGCCATATTGAGGCTAAGATCGACTTAAACGTTCGTTAAGGATACGTTAGCCTAATCTCCAGACTAAGATCAACTTAACGGGATCGTTTAGATCCAACAAAAGAGCAATTAGCTCTATTGTTTAGTTTAATGACGTTGTGGTCAATTTCCAGTTTAGGGATATGGTGGTCCATGTTCCAGTTTTAGGGACGTGGTGGTCCATGTTCCAGTTTAGGGACGTGGTGGTCCAACATTCCCATTTGGGGACGAGCATTAGTTTAAGGATATTAACATTCCCATTTCAGGACGAATATTAGTTTAGGGACATTTCGGTCCACCATTCCCATTTCGGGACGAATATTAGTTTAAGGACGTTTCGGTCCACGAGTTTAAGGACCCCGCAGTCCGTATATATGTGTGGTTGTTGGGACCCGTCACCTCTCTGACGTCGTTGAAGGATTACAACGATAGGGGTCAGAGGAGTTCGGAGATGTACCCTTGAACCGGATGTAAATTGATTTAGGAGAGCAGCCTTGCTCAGTCAATTTAATTTGAGGACTTACGGCCATGATTGGGCTAAGTCCAGTTGATAATGTTCAACAATTTATTTGCTTTTGGCCTGTTAGGCCTTTATTTGGGCTCTGCCATCTTTGAATGATGCACAGCATCTAAATTAGTCTCTTGGACCTTTATTTGGGCTCTGCCCCCCTTTTTTTTTATAATGCATTGCATTTCCTTTTTTGTTGGGCCTGTTGGGCCTTTTAATTGGGCTCTGTCCCTACAGCACATTTTCTTTTTGGTCTGATAGACCTTTTTATTGGGCTCTACCCTTAATAATACATTGCATTAAACGCTCTGACAACGCCCCACATGGCTTGTCAGGCGCCTTGTGCCGATTGAGGAGCGCAAGGCGCAAACTCATGTGATGGTGACACGTGTCATGCTCTGGTGAGCGCAAGCGCAACAGCGCAGTGCGCTGCGCTGTTGCGCTGCTGAAACGTGGCGCGCTCTGGTGAGTTGCGCCAATTTCATAGAGTAATGCTCTATCTTAAAAGAGCAGAGCGCAAGTGGTTCTGGTGCTGACACGTGGCGCTCTCTGGTGGTTTGCGCCAACCCAGGAGCGCAACAGTACAGTTTTGCAAGTGCAAGGCACTGTTTCAATAACTTGATCCAATTTTGGATTCAAGAAAAGAATTTTTAAGATTCCAGAACCAATGGTTCATAAAAAAGTGCAAGGCACTATTATTATTTGTTTTTTTATTGAAGATCATTGATCTTGTTCTTAGATCAATGATCTATTAGAAGAAATTCTTCTATTTTATGAAGGTTTTTACCTTTTTCTTGAATTTTCTTCAGAGTTCTCTCTGTTTTGAGGTGCTTAATCTCTCACAATGTTGATCCTTTGAGTTGGGGTCTAGGGGTCTTTATATAGTACCCATAAATTTGTTAAGTTTGTTAAAGAGATCTTTCTCTGAGTGATTTGGGGAATTTTCCCCACCGTTGGATTTTTGATCCAAGGGCTTCTGTTTTACAGAAGACAATCTTCTTGTTTTAACAAGAACAGAAGAATCTTACTAGAATTTAATTCTGTTTGGCGCAAACGCCCCAGCGTGTGACACGTGTCGCACAGCGCAGCGCAACTGCGCTTGCGCATCTGCGCTGACACGTGTCGCGCAGCGCAACTGCGTTTGCGCTGACACGTGTCACGCAGCGCAGCGCTTGTGGAACTGCGCCGACACGTGTCGCGCAGCGCAGTGCTTGCGCAACTGAAGCGTTGCTTCTTTTAATTTTTGTTTTAAATAGAGCCTTGCTCTAATTGGGCACGCTGCCTTGGGCGCTGCGCTCCCTGCGCTGGCGTGTCTGCTTTTGACACGTGGCGCTCTGCGCGCAGCGCAGAGGATCTGAAGCGTTGCTTCATTTATTAAAATTTAAATTTTCAAAGTGGAGCTTTGCTCTGATTGAGGGAAACAGAAGCGTTGCTTCGTCTCCCGCCTTGGAATTTGAACAGAGCTTTGCTCTGATTGGGGTAAACAAATGCCCCCCCACCGTTGCGCTTACGTAGCCCCAAACGTGAGCGCAGCGGTGGCAGAATTCCAACCGTCGCGCCATCCCTCGGAAGCTGAAACGGCTCTTCAATGCCTATAAATAGGACCTTTGGTCCTTTAGATAATTTTCATCTCTTCATAGGAATTTTATTCAGAGCTCTGCTCTTTTGTTTAAGCACTTTTTAAAGTTTGAACTTTAGGTAAAAATTAATTTGGATTAAATTAAATCAATTTTAAGAGCCTTGCTATCAATAGATCCCTGATCTAAAGAAGACCCATTTAGGGTTTCACTTAGCAGAGCTTTGCTCTGAAGGGGTAGAGAACTAAGGAGAACCCTATTAGGGTTCCATTGATACAGCTTTGCTCTCTAAAAGATTTCCCTTGTATTTTCTCATTTCGTTAATGGAGCTTTGTTCTTTCCAAATCATACAAAAGAACTCTTAGGAGTTTTTCATTGATCTTGGAGTTTAAAGATGACATTTTATTCCTCGGTGCATTATATCGCTTTGCTTAATCAGTCTTTCTAATAATTTTGTTGATTCTCTTTCACAGAAACAATGGACGCCCACATGTACGATCTTGACAAGATCATCTCTTACAGGGACATCCGCCGACTTGGCCGTTCTCAAAATCGAGAGTTCACAAACGCGGAGTGTGCTGAAATCATGAGCCGCTTCGACGCATATAACGGTCAACTACTTCCCCGACGTTCCTCCCTCCTGAAGCTTCTCGTGGGAGCCATCTGGGAAGCGCTTCCCCTATTCTGTTCCGGTGTGCCGCTTAGGGCGTTGGATGCCGCCGAGGATAAGGTGCACTCGGTGTACCTGATGAACTTAATCTCGAAGAGACGGCGAGACAATCTTATCGATCTCCTGCACCAGGCCTTCCAACAGTCCGCCATACTCGCTGCTTATTGGAGGGAGGAGGATATCCGTGGGGACCCCGACGCTTGTGCTCGCGAAAGAAAGTACACTAGGATGGTTCGCCAGGCTTGGAAAATCTTAGATAAGGTTACTTTCGAGTTCCTTAATCCATGTCCTAGGTTCGAGGTTATACCGTTATAAACATTTCAATAATGTTGTTATTTATTTCTTTATGATTGTAAAAGCCCTTTGAAATATGAATGGAAGATTTTTATTTCAGCTTGTCTTATTTCTCGTTCTGAGTCTTTTGCACACACATGAATGGATGAGTCTCGAACGCTTGACCAAATGCAAATTGAATGCCCTTTTTGTCGCTTCCCTCTTTTTTTTATTATCAGTATACTGCTTTAGTAAACATGATTGATAGGTGATAGAGCGAGCATCCTGTATTGGCTTCTTCAAAAGGCAGCGATGGCTTAGGCCGCAGGTTCAAATCTGCTGCTTAAGACTTTTCAACTCTATGAGCCGTGAGGGTCTCATAGAGACTTTTCTCCCTATGGATCGAAAGGATCTCGTAGGTGGATTTTTTCCTTAGGAATCGTGAGGATTCCTAAGTGCGTTTTCTCTTTTAAGTCGTAAGGATCCTATAAGAGAATTTTCCCTCTTACGAGTCGAGAGGACCCGTAAGCGGTTGTTTCCCTCCTTGTCGAGATTCGAGTTTGGAGAGTGAGACCCGTGAATAGTATGCAAGAGACCGTTTTGGGCCAACTTTCAGGGTCCTAGTGCTTAGGGAACAAGTTTTTTAATCCTTACTGCCTAAGGCTTTATCTTACGAGTCGAGCCGCATCGAGAAGTTCTCGCAAAGACATCAATTTCTTCACAAGTCGAGACGAATCGAGCATTTCTCATAAGAACATCCTAACGTCATAGTTAACCTATGCTCTTTACGACAGAAGTCCGTT
Source organism: Agapanthus africanus (assembly GCA_030015575.1). NCBI lineage: Eukaryota > Viridiplantae > Streptophyta > Magnoliopsida > Asparagales > Amaryllidaceae > Agapanthus > Agapanthus africanus. The sequence goes on along the minus strand of CM057348.1, from coordinate 494,173,050 downwards.
AGGGTCTGTGGTACTTAGGGTTTTGGCCGTCGTACCGTAACATAAGCTGATATATTCCTCGATAGGCAATCGTGCTGTTTGAGTAGCCCTGCGACTGCCGTGTCTCTGATCCCTTCGGGGGCTGGACAAGACGTCTTCAAGCAATCCTCCTTAGCAGTTTGACCGTCGAAAGAGCAAGCGTTAGGAATTTTGCCGTGCCACTTTTTACTTGAGGTTAGGCTCATTTTAGAAAGCCCCGATGAGTCATAACCACTCCGCGCTGGTGTGGGATGATCTCCGATAATCTTTCAGGTTTTATGTGAGTTGCCGTCAAGACCCTGAAGCTAGGAATTTGGCTTTTGCTTCGTTTTTGACATTGCGTCTGCTGTATCGAAACGAATGTCGCGGTTGTCTCTAGGTTGTTGGTGAACCGTCGAGGTTTGGAACTAGGGATTTTGCCGTGGCTCCGTTAGTTTGATTGTCGCGTCTGAACCCTGCTGGAGGAAGAACGCTGGGTGACATCTCGTCTGCTGTATCGAGACGAACGTCGAGGTGGTGATCACTCCGTGCTAGTGTGAGATGATCTCCGATGGTCTTTCAGGTTTTATATGAGTTACCGTCAAGACCCCGAAGCTAGAAATTTGGCCTTCGCTTCGTTTGCCTTGTCATGTCCAGATCCTACTGGAGGAAGGACGTTATTGTTGACATTGCGTCTGCTGTATCGAGACGAATGTCATGGTTGTCTCTAGGTTGTTGTTGAACCGTTGAGATTTGGCTTCGCTTTCTGGCGGAGCCTGTCGGGAAGGTATGGTTCCCTCTTTGTTTGTGCCCCTGGATTGTATACATGGATCGACGTGATCTCATCTGTAGGGCAAAAGTGTCATCATATATATATTTTTTTATTGTTTTATTTCCGCGATGCTCTATCATTTCAGCTTTTATACCGCGAAAGTCGTGATTGCCCAATCATTTCGGCTATTTTTCGCGGTGCCCAATCATTTCGGCTGTTTATTTTATATTTACTCGCTTCTTTTTATTGCGAGTTGCCCATTCGTTTCGGCTATTTTGCATGCATACATTTTTACTTGCTGATTTTTATTGCAAGTTGCCCCATCATTTCGCCTATTTCGTATGCATGTATGGCTCGCTGATTTTTTTTTATCGCGAGTGTGGAATTTGGAATCTGGTGCCAATCTCAGCATCAGCATCGCTGCAACTGGAATATTGCCAGGAGCGAATCATCATTTGCCATGAAAGGACTTGGAATTTGATACCGGTTTAGGCATCAGCATCGCTACAACTGGGATATTGCCAGGAGCGAATCGTCATTTGCCTCTGTCGACGTTAAACAAAGGTGGCTTAGCGAACGGGGTTAAGATCCCGTCGACTAAAGCTTTTGACTTCATGAGCCGTAAGGGTCTCACAAAGGTATTTCTCCCTACAAGTCATGAGAATCTTGTAGGTGTGCTTTCTCCTTAGGAATCGTGAGGATTCCTAAGTGTATATTCCCCTGTAAGTTGTAAGGATCTTACTAAAGGGTTTTCTCCTTATAAGTCGAGAGGATTTACAAGGGTCGTCCACCATATGGACATATCCCTAGCCACGGGTGGGACTTGGTTAGGGAAATGTTTATTTGCGCCTATGGATTGTATACAAGGGTCAGTATGAGCCGCTTGTAGGGCAATATCGAGGGTTGAAGGAGTTGCTTAAGAACAGGTTCAAGTCTCTGTAACTTAAGACTTTCAAATCTTATGAGCCGTGAGGGTCCCATAAGAGAGTTCTCCTTACGAGTCGTGAGGATCTCGCAAGTGTATTTTCTCCTTAGGAATCGTAAGGATCCCTAAGTGTGTTGTTCCCTTATAAGTCGTAAGGATCTCACGCGGGTGGTTTCTCCTTACAAGGTCAAGAGGACCCTGTAAGTGCCCTTTCGGGTTTTCACAAACACTCGCTGGTAGTCCTGCTGTTTTTACTCACGGAGCCCTTTCAGGTTTTCATCCGTGCCCATTTTGCTTATGGACATACCCTTTTTTTGTTTTTTTAATCTTTTTTTTAAATGAGGTCGCGACTTTTCGGGTTTTCACGAACACTCGCTGGTAGCCCTGCTGTTTTTACTCACGGAGCCTTTTCGGGTTTTCATCCGTGCCCATTTTGCTTATGGACATACCGTTTTTTTTAATTAATTTATTTATTTATTTTTTTTTCACGTCAGCCTGAGGATGCCGCGGTAGTAGTTTAAAGACGTTTTGGTCATTTGCAAGTTTTAGGACATTGCGGTCCATCGTTAGTTTAAGGGCGTTTCGGTCCACCGTCGCCGTATTCGAGGCGAATCTCTAGTTTACTGACTTTTCGGTTTATGGGGCTTTCTCTATGACTGAGCATGATGCCCTCGGCGTATCCATCTTTCTCGGAGCGTGCGGTTGTGGCGGGCTCACCTTCCAGTTTTCGGAGATGACGAACTTGCCTTGTTGGTATTGATCTTCAACCCAGTTTTTGAAGACGTAGCAAACCTCGATCAGGTGACCTACCGTTTGGTGGTAAGGGCAATAATCGGGATCGTTAACATCGCATGGCCGCAACGGACGTTTTGGACTCGGCAGATTGATGAGTCTGTCGCGCACTGCCAGCTCGAACAGTTTCCTTGTTTTATCTTGAGGAAACGAGTAAGGACGTTGCAACTTTACCTGGAGGGGTTGCCGCTTGTTGTTTCGGCAAACAACCGGTTTAGGGCCATTTGATTGTTGTTGAGTATTGGCTACGAGGGTTGTTTTTCCCTTCTCTTTATCCTTTTTGCTCGATCCTTTATTTGCGAGGCCGAGATTTTTTTTGAGTAGCGTGCGATTGCACGGCTGAACGTTCTCGCAACTCCTCAATTCTTTCATTTTTGAAATGGATTCCTTGAGGAGAGGGTTAAGGGCAGTTTCTTCGTCAGAGTCGCTTCCGAAAGTGATAATTTGCGATCCCTTGGAGTCGGCTATGTAACAGTCGTCGACGGCTCTTTTGCGCTCATTTATCGCATTCTTCTGATGTCTACGAGCTTCACGCTTTGTCCTGTTGAAGTGTTGCTTTTGAGTGACATACCCTTGCCACCAACACTTAAAGGAGTCGCAGTCTTCGGTAGGATGTATGATCTTCTGATGATATAAGCAGAAGTTAGGATGCATCTCTACTCCACCAAGAGTATTTTCTTCAGAGGGTGGTAGCTTCATTCCCGCTGACAAGGCTTTAGCAAACCTTTTCCTCGTCTTGAATTTGTTTTTATCCGCAGCGGATGACTTTTGATTTGACGGGAGTGCCTCGACTCTTTGGTCCAGTCGTCGGTGTTTGGCTCCTTTCAATATGGCTATCTCACGCTCTTGATTGGCTTTAACTTTCTGACGAATCTCATTCAGGAAGGCATCGATCAACTCATCTGACGGCCGTGGAATTTCTGGTTTAGGGTCCGCTCTCGGTTTCTCGGTGCAAGGAGCCTCTTTATCATCCGCCAATGAGTGAGAGATCACATGACAAGTTTCCCCGGTGCGTCTGTCTTCCTTGAAGTGTGCGGCTGTGGTGGGTTTACCTTCCACTTTTCAGACAGGACAAACTTGCTTTGTAGGTACTGATCCTCGATCCATCCCTTAAAGACGAAACAATCCTCGATCGGGTGACTTACCGTTTGGTGGTAAGGGCAATAATTAGGATTGTTGAGATCGCCTGGCTGCAATGAACGTTTCGGACTCGGCAGATTGATGAGTCCGTTGCGCGTGGCCAGCTCGAACAATTTTCTCGTTTTATTTTGAGGAAACGAGTAAGGACGTCCCAGTCTCTCCTCGAGGGATGGGCGTGGACGCACGTTGTTTTGGCGAACAACCGGCTTTAAGTTGCTCGGCCGTTGCTGAGTATTAGCGACGAGAGTTGCTTTCCCTTTCCCCTTCTCATTTCGAGAGTCCGGTTTTGGAGGAGACGGTCCATGGCCCATCTGGTCCATTTGGGCTAATTTGTCGATCAAGTCTTGGAAGGTGGTCGGCCTGAAGAACATCATGAATTGCGAGATGGTCGCTTGCGGATCAAGAGTGCCCATGAACATGCCTACCGCAGGTTCTTCTTCGATGCGTTGTTCGCATTTCGACCATAGGTTCCGCCATCGTGTTGTGTATTGGACCCACATTTCTCCTGGCCTTATCCTGGAATTTATCAGTGCTGTTATCGGGGTGTGTTCACTAGCACTCGTGAATCTTTGTGTAAACAGTAGCTCCATCTCCGCAAATGTTTTGACAGAGTCGTTAGGTAGCTCCGATTACCATTCAAAAGCTGTTTCTGCTAAGCTGCTGACGAATTGGCGAAGCAACAATTTGTCATCACCTCCAGTATTTCCGCATAAGGCCCTGAATTGAGCGACATGCTGATGTGGATTCCCTGTCCTTTTATATACGTGGAACTTAGGTATTGTATAGCCCGGCGGGTACTTAATCTGATCGTACCAGCTCGGATATGGTCGCCCCGTCTTGACAACTTGGCCAGTTGCCTCAGTCGCCTGATGAACCCGGATCTGCTGGGCTATATATTCGTCCAAGTCAGCTTTGGAGATTATCTCCGCCTTGGCTGTCGATAGAGCCGGTGGAGGATTTGACGTTTCTCCCCTATCATCTTCAAGGACGATTGGAGTATCATCAGCAGGAGGATCTTGTTGGATCATCATTCCCACCATGTCTTGGAACAGGAGGGTCATTCGCTTTATGTTGGCTGCTTGTTCAGCAGCCTCTTTATCCTTCTTCTCCAATATCCTGCGAAGGAATTCAGCGTCAGTTTCTTGCTCCTAGCGTTGATCCGAGGACGCTTCAGGGCTTTCTTTTAGCCCAGTGAGTGCGGCTATCGTAGTCATCATTTCCTGAAGCTTTTGCTGTTGCTCCTGCGCTTTGGTCACCGATCGTGTGAGCGGTCTATGACCTGTAGATATGCGGCTGCCCTCTTTACCAGACACCATGTAGACGGTATGAACTACGATGCCCCCTGACTTAGGGCGTTTGGGTTTACCACCCTTGATATTCGCCATCGGCGTGAGGACTTTCTCCGGCCTTCTTCTCTTATGGGCCATTGAAGTTGAGGGGGCCGTTGCTTTGGGCACCCAAGTGGTCGTCGCCTTTCGTTGCTTGACCGGGGGATTTTCATCTTGCCGACCTTTCGACTTCTTGTGTTGGCGAGAGAAATTAGGATCAATCATAGATTCTCGGACTCGTCGCCATGTCTTGTAGATCCTGGAGGACAGCGATTGAGGAGACTGCTCCGGCTTTTCTGCTTCCACGGCGGTCTCTACCGATGGAGGAGATCTTTTGAGCACCGCAGTTGGCGAATTCTTGCGTACCCTGTTCAGCAGCTCAAAGCTGTTCCCAGTTGGAACAGCAGCATTAACTTCCATCGTCGGAGCTGGCGGAGTTATCCCAGAGGGGGAGTTGCCCCCGGTCTTCCTTATCCGGTGCCAGTGGCGTCGTCGGGCGTGACGAGTTGTCGGTATTGGTTCAGAGACAGCTTCTTCTTGCCCCCTGTTCAGGCGAGGGACTTTGCCGGTGTCAGCCTATTGAAGACTGACGTCCGTTGAGGAGTTGTGTCCAAGCGGTCAAAAGCAGATTTTTGAGTGGGAGTGGGAATAGTCAGCCTTGCAAAGACTGACTCTTTGACAGGAGAAGCCGCCTTGGCGACTTCAGGAGCAGCCGTCTTCTTTGGGGTGACCGCCTCAGGTGTTATGGGCTTCTTGATAGGCCCTTTGGTGCTCGAGCTCAGCCTGGTGAAGACTGAAGAATTGGACGACCCGTTGAGGGTGCCGTGGGAGTAGCAAGTCGATCGAAGACTGACTTTCTTGAAGCTTCCGGTGCGGGCACAGGGATGGTGAAGCTTGCTGGATGGATCATGGTCCCGAAGAACAGGCCAGTGGTGGCCTGAGTCACTTTCTCCATGGGCATAGTAAGGATGGAGGCCGCTTGAGGCCCATATGCTACGCCTCCAGGTGAGGCGGAGCGTCGGTTGCATTGGCACCTTGAGCAGTTCAAGCAATTTGAGGCCATTGATGCTTGATTTCTGCGCCGGGCAAAAGACCAAATCTTAGTGATTTGAAATCCAAAGGCAACCATTAACAAATCGCGATTCGTTCGCGAAGACGACACACGAAGTGTGGAGTGGAAAGAGGAAAAGGTCCCACCGGGCGTGCCAGAATCTGTTCTCCTCCGAACGGCGGCCAAGACATAGACGTCTTGCTTGAGATTCGGGGCAGATGCTATTTGGTTTTATCCGTCCACCTCTCCGAAGATGCCAAGTTGATTTATGGCACCATGTATCGGAGGTTTAGAGGGATACGGCCGATATAGCAGACTTCGTCAGATTCCCCCTCGCTTGAGGGGTTTTTGATTGTGGGGACGCTCTTCCCTGCAGGCGCAAGCCCCTGCAGTTAATTACGCTACTGCATCGCGGTAACAACTTTCTCCTTCTCCAGAATTTCACTTCGTGTCGTGGGTGTTTGTTTTATTTGTGGTTTCCCGTGGATTGTATACGGAGACTAAGTTATGCCGTCGCCCGTAGGACGTGGATTAGTCCATATCCGTATTTACTTAGATTTGGGTTTGGTGTTTTAGTTTAAGGATACGTTAGCCATATTGAGGCTAAGATCGACTTAAACGTTCGTTAAGGATACGTTAGCATAATCTCCAGACTAAGATCAACATAACGGGATCGTTTAGATCCAACAAAAGAGCAATTAGCTCTATTGTTTAGTTTAATGACGTTGCGGTCAATTTCCAGTTTAGGGACATGGTGGTCTATGTTCCAGTTTTAGGGACGTGGTGGTCAATGTTCCAGTTTAGGGACGTGGTGGTCCAACATTCCTATTTGGGGACGAGCATTAGTTTAAGGACATTTCGGTCCAACATTCCCATTTCGGGACGAATATTAGTTTATGGACGTTTCGGTCCAACATTCCCATTTTGGGACGAATATTAGTTTAAGGACGTTTTGGTCCACAAGTTTATGGACCCTGCAGTCCGTATATATGTGTGGTTGTTGGGACCCGTCACCTCTCTGACGTCGTTGAAGGATTACAATGATAAGGGTCAGAGGAGTTCGGAGATGTACCCTTGAACCGGATGTAAATTGATTTAGGAGAGCAGCCTTACTCAGTCAATTTAATTTGAGGACTTACGGCCATGATTGGGCTAAGTCCAGTTGAGAATGCTCAACAATTTATTTGCATTTGGCCTGTTAGGCCTTTATTTGGGCTCTGCCATCTTTGAATGATACACAGCATCTAAATTAGTCTGTTGGACCTTTATTTGGGCTCTGCCCCCTTTTTTTATAATGCATTGCATTTTCTTTTTTGTTGGGCCTGTTGGGCCTTTTAATTGGGCTCTGTCCCTACAGCACATTTTCTTTTTGGTCTGATAGACCTTTTTATTAGGCTCTGCCCTTAATAATACATTGCATTAAATGCTCTGACAACGCCCCACGTGGCTTGTCAGGCACCTTGCGCCGATTGGGGAGCGCAAGGCGCAAACTCATGTGATGGTGACACGTGTCATGCTCTGGTGAGCGCAAGCGCAACAGCGCAGTGCGCTGCGCCAGTGCGCTGCGCTGTTGCGCTGCTGACACGTGGCGGGCTCTGGTGAGTTGCGCCAATTTCAGAGAGCAATGCTCTATCTTAAAAGCGCAGAGTGCAAGTGGTTCTGGTGCTGACACGTGGCGCTCTCTGGTGGCTTGCGCCAATCCAGGAGCGCAACAGTGCAGTTTTGCAAGTGCAAGGCACTGTTTCAATAACTTGATCCAATTTTGGATTCAAGAAAAGAATCTTTAAGATTCCAGGACCAATGGTTCATAAAAAAGTGCAAGGCACTATTATTATTTGTTTTTTATTGAAGATCATTGAACTTGTTCTTAGATCAATGATCTATTAGAAAAAATTCTTCTATTTTATGAAGGTTTTTACCTTTTTCTTGAACTTTCTTCAGAGTTCTCTCTATTTTGAGGTTCTTAATCTCTCATAATGTTGATCCTTTGAGTTGGGGTCTAGGGGTCTTTATATAGTGCCCATAGATTTGTTAAGTTTGTTAAAGAGATCCTTCTCTGAGTGATTTGGGGAATTTTCCCCACCGTTGGATCTTTGTTCCAAGGGCTTCTGTTTTACAGAAGACAATCTTCTTGTTTTAACAAGAACAGAAGAATCTTACTAGAATTTAATTCTATTTGGCGCAAACGCCCCAGCGCGTGACACGTGTCGCGCAGCGCAACTGCGCTGACACGTGTCGCGCAGCGCACGGCGCAGCGCAACTGCGCTTGCGCATCTGCGCTGACACATGTCGCGCAGCGCAATCGCGTTTGCGCTGACACGTGTCACGCAGCGCAGTGCTTGCGCAACTGCGCTGACACGTGTCGCGCAGCGCAGCGCTTGCGCAACTGAAGCGTTGCTTCCTTTAATTTTTGTTTTAAATAGAGCCTTGCTCTGATTGGGCACGCTGCCTTGGGCGCTACGCTCCCTGCGCTGGCGTGTCTGCTTTTGACACCTGGCGCCCTGCGCGCAGCACAGAGGATCTGAAGCGTTGCTTCATTTATTAAAATTTAAATTTTCAAAGTGGATCATTGCTCTGATTGGGGGAAACAGAAGCGTTGCTTCGTCTCCCGCCTTAGAATTTGAACAGAGCTTTGCTCTGATTGGGGTAAACAAATGGTTTTGACCGAATCAACTGTCAAAACCCTAATGAGGCACCATCTTCTTCTTCGCTCCTCATAACTGTGCATACACACCCGCATCCGCATTCCGTAGAATGCGAATGCACAGAAGACAAAACAAATCCATCCATACAATACTAGGATCCGGCTTAAACCAAAGCCCACTAGTATCGTCTGCCCGAACAGCGTACGCACACAAGTGCACGTAAGTGATCGTAGCCCTGCCGTAAAACCATACGGCCTTTACACGTTTCGCTCAGTGCAGGGAAACTCTCTTTGTGGGACTCTAAAGACTCGACACTACGCTTGCAGTGGGTTTAACCATAGACCGCAAGTGGCACTAGCTGTACGTAACGGTCCCCCGGTAGATGTCGATAAGAAGGCCGATGAGGTAAACCCATCCGAACTCCTATTGAGCCTGAATGTGACAATCTCCGTACAGTCCGGTCCGTTCGTTTGAGAACATCGCATGGCGGGCCTAAGGGGTGGTGAACGTCAGTCCCCTAATAGCGGTACAAGTCGTGTCGGAGTGTAGCCCAGAACACCCTGAGATAACACTGGAAACCTACCAGAATATCTCGCTTGCCCTGGCCAGGGACTACAATGTGTAATGGCTCTCCTAGACACAACGCGATATCAACCCCCAATACCGGGAGAGACGAATCCTGTCTAACCGTCACTGCCTCCAAGTGCTTCGGGACTGCACCCAACTACTACCTGTTTGCATGACTCCTTTGAGCCGTGGTAGGGTAGTAATCAAAGTACAGTGGGAACACACTCGAGACGAAGTGACAGTGTCAAGTCAGCGGACTAAGCTGTACTCATGTCACCTGGGAACTGATAACTGACGATAGGTATAATACCAACCAACAGTTCCCGATGAGTCCTGTCCAGTGTACTCGTAACCTAACGAGCACCCGCATACTACCTCTAGTACGACGTACTGATGGCTGTGGGACAGACCATCTCCCCTGCTGGGATGAGAAGCGCATACGCTAGTCTACTCCGGAGTATCGATGCCCTGTCTCGATAGTCCTACGACTAGGGACCTGTATAAGGATGTGCTTATAGATTACCCAGCCCCCACAAGTGTGACTGCCATCACAACGCTGGTAATCAAGCACAGATCCTAAGGGCTCTACTAATATGTATAAGCGATATGCTAAAAAGAAACACATGCACATATTGAAGTAGAGACAAACCAAGTAGCATACTACCATTTTGAGCAAGATTGTCTATACAACTGTGAATATCCCAAGCTTCCATCAAGTAATATACAAGCTAGTATGATACAGTAATGGCCTCTAGGGCATATACACTAACAATCTCCCACTTGCACTAAGGCCATGTACTGGCGTATCGAAGACCTATCATCTCGATCAGCCGCTCGAACCGAGTCTGGGGTAGGGCCTTCGTGAGTGGATCTGCAGTGTTATTCTCTGAATTTACTCTCTTCACCTCGATCTCCCGGCGATCTACGATCTCCCTGATCAGGTGGTACTGCCTCAAAATGTGCCTGGACTTCTGACGGGACCTGGGTTCCTTCGCTAAAGCTACAGCGCCGTTGTTGTCACAATACAGTGGTATTGGATCAACAATGGTAGGAATCACCTGAAGCTCCGTGAGGAACTTCTTCATCCAGACAGCTTCCTTTGCGTCATCGCAAGCAGCTATGTACTCCGCTTACATAGTTGAGTCAGCAACGGTTTCCTGCTTGGAACTCTTCCAGCAAACCGCCCCTCCATTGAGGGTAAAAACATAACCCTACATGGACTTGGAGTCATCCTTGTCACTCTGGAAGCTGGAGTCAGCAAAGGCCTCGATCTGGAGGTCTTTTCCGCCATACACCAAGAACATCTCCTTAGTCCTTCTCAGGTACTTAAGAATGTTTTTTACCGCTATCCAGTGTTTCTCCCCTGGGTCCGACTGATACCGGCTTACAACGCTCAATGCGTATGCTACATCTGGTCTAGTACACAACATCGCATACATTATAGAGCCTACCGCAGATGCGTAGGGTATAGATGACATGCGAGCCCTTTCCAAATCAGTCTTGGGAGACATCTCTTTGGAGAGGGTGATTCCGTGACAAGCCGGTAGATTACCGCGCTTGGAATCTTCCATACTGAATCGTTTCAGCATGGTGTCGATGTACCTGGACTGCGAAAGTCCCAACATCCTCTTAGATCTATCATGATAGATCTGGATCCCCAGAATGTAGTTGGCATCGCCCAGGTCCTTCATGGAGAGCCTCTGTGACAAGAATCCTTTGACTGACTGTAGCATAGGAATATCATTTCCTATTAGGAGAATGCCATCCACGTACAAGACGAAGAATACCACAGTTCTCCCTACAATCTTACTGTAAATGCATGGTTCATCTGGGTTTTTGATAAAGTCGAATTCCTTGACAGTATCATCAAAGCAGATGTTCTAACTCCGCGATGCCTGCTTCAGTCCATAGATGGACTTGAGCAACTTGCACACTTTACCGATGCTCCCACTCTGAATGAATTCCTCCGGCTGATCCATATAGACGCACTCTTCTAAATTTCCATTTAGGAAAGCCATCTTTACGTCCATCTGCCAGATTTCATAATCGTGGAAGGCAGCAATGGCAAGAAGGATCTAAATGGATTTGAGCATAGCCACTGGAGAAAAGGTCTCGTCATTGTCCAAACCAGGTCTTTGACGAAAACCCTTTGCAACAAGTCTACCTTTATAGGTTTCAACTTGCCCATCTACACCAATCTTCTTTCTGAAGATCCATTTGCAGCCTACGGGTTTTACCCCTTCTGGAGCAAATTCCAAAGTCCAAACTTTGTTGGTGTACATGGACTCCATCTCGGTCCGCATTGCATCCAGCCATTTTACTTAGACACCGCTCTGAATGGCTTGCTAGAAGCTGGTAGGCTCACCATAGTCAATGGTGCAATCCTCTCTATCCCCGTCTATGAGAAAACCGTAGTATCTCTCGGGCGGATGAGACTGCCTACTACTCCTGCGGAGTGGCGCTGGGATGTCCGGTTCTCCTGAAACTTCTGGTTCTTCCAAGCTTTCAGTAATAGCTTGTAGTTCTGGAATTTCTTCCAGTTCTACTACGCTCCCACTTATTCCTTCTTCTAAAAACTGATGTTCCAGAAAGTGGGCATGACGAGAAACAAAAACCTTTTATTCCACTGCGTAATAGAAAAGATACCCCCTGGAGTTCTTTGGGTATCCCACAAACTTACACAATACTGAGCGTGCCTCGAGTTTGTCCGCATGCTGCTTTTTAACAAAAGCTGGACATCCCCATATCTTCAGATATTGAAGATGGGGTTTCTTCCTACACCACATCTGATATGGTGTGGTAGGCACAGTCTTGGAGGGAACCTTGTTCAAAAGATATGCAGCTGATTCTAGTGCATAACCCCAGAAGGATCGCGGTAACTCAGCCTTACTCATCATGGAACGAACCATATCCAATAGGGTTCGATTCCGCCTTTCCGATACACCGTTGTGCTGTGGTGTGTATGGAGGAGTAAGCTGAGAGAGAATTCCATTCTCTTTTAAGTAGTCCAGGAACTCGGCACTCAAGTATTCACCACCTCGATCAGATCTCAGTGTCTTGATACTTTTGTCTGTTTGTTTTTCAACTTCATTCTTGTATTCCCGAAATTTTTCAAAAGCCTCGGACTTGTGCTTCATAAGGAAGACATGTCCATACCTAGAGAAATCATTTGTGAAAGTAATGAAGTATGAATAACCACTTCGCGCATGTGTAGACATTGGACCACACACGTCACTATGTATGAGTCCCAAGAGCTCGCTTGCTCTTTCCCCGTGTCCAGTGAACGTAGTCTTTGTCATCTTTCCCATGAGACAAGATTCATAAGTGGCATAAGACTGATACTCGAACGGATTTAAGTATCTCTCTTTATGTAACTTTGTTAACCGTGTCTCATTAATGTGACCCAGTCTACAATGCCATAAGAAAGCCTGATTTGTTTCCGGAGACTTTCTTTTAAGTGTGTTCTGGACACTGAAAATCTGAGCTTGATTCAATACGTATATTCCGTTTTCTAATGTACCTGACCCAATCAGAACTTGATTTAGGTGGATGCGGACCACATCGTTTACAAAAGTAAAATCATATCCTTCCTTAGAAAGTAAGGATACAGATATGATATTACAAGTCGCACCTGGTACATAAAAACAGTTACGTAGAATCAATATCTGCCCAGTTGTCAGTCCAAGATGATATTCCCCTACGGATTCAGCGTTCATGCTCATTCCGTTAGCAACCCTGAGAGTCATATCACCTATCCTGATAACCCTACGGTTTCTCAGAGCCTGTAACGAATTACAGATGTGAGATCCTGATCCGGTATCCAATACCCAGGAAGTAGGGTTAACTGACATACAGTTCTCTATTACAAACACACCCGAAGCCGAAGCCACAACATGCTTCGAATCCTGGCTACTGGCTTTACTAGCCCTGCAATCTTTCTGCCAATGTTCATTCCCGTAACAATAGGAACGTCCCTCTTTTACTACATCCAGTCCCGAAACTTTTGCCCTTCTCTTTCCTTCCACTTCCCTGGTTTCCTTCAGGGTAGAAGGTAGAGACTGTAGAATCAAGTCAGCATCTGACCCGTTCTTCAACGTGGTCTTCAGGTCCGTGAGCTCAAAATAGCCGGTCTCTGTAAGGACGTTGCCCCTACAGATGCCCCGATAGCCAACCTCGCTTGAAGCAATTAGTTCGAGGTCTCATATCTTGCGATACGAGATTGCTCTTCATATAAATCTTTGTTATGGAGGAAGATAGAAACTAAGTCCATCTTCTCGTGCTGCCTCTGGTATACACCATCAACTGAGGCTAACACGAGGCACTTGGCTTTCGCACAGTCTTTTTCCGATGTCTTACGGATATCAATATCCATAACAGGCAAAACTGGTCCTGAGACGGCAGGGGTTGGATTAGTTAAGAAGCGTCCCAGCTTGTTATGGGCAATAGACATCTGGACAGACCTTTGCCAGTCATAACATTCAGATTCAGTCATTTTATTATCTAGATGTAACCTATGTGTGGTCACTGGGTCGCTGCAATTAAGAGAGAGAGAAGAAAACACTCAGCATGATGCTCTTGCAAGTTTAGATTGGTTTTTAATTTATCTAAACAGGATGGCTCCCACTGTCTCTCGAATCCCTCCTCAAACCAAAAAGGAAGAATTAGTCAGGATCAATCTCACCGTACAATACTTGCTTAACCGTTCAGCCAGGCCAGTGTCGGTACTTCGAGGTAGGTTTTCCAACGCTTTCGCGAAATTCCTTAATTAAGTAAACTCTTTTCTCTGTGGGCATAGCCCCGCTAACACCTTTCTAGACACCTACTTGGTTTATAGCATTGATCGTTAAGTGAGAAAGTTCCCGAGGAGTAGCATATACTCACAGTAGGATCGAGATCCAAATATCATCGTGTGATAAAACTGAAGGAATCCTACCAGAATCATCACACTCCAAATGGTATGCAGCACTAGCAAGATTCAGTTTCTTTAGAAACTCCCGATGTGGATTTTTGCCCCATGCTCTTATGACCTTGACGAAAGCCAACATATCATAAGTCACATGTCAAGTTCTACCCGTCATTATCCAGGTTAATTTGAACCCACCCGTACATACCCTTGACGAAGGCCAAAATAGTAGTACGACTGCCCCAAACCAACGAATCTATCTATGCTACAGATAAATATTCAGCAGCTACCAATCACTATGCCTTGGCGAATGTCAAAATACATAGCTTGAATACTACTGAATATTTAGCTGAAATGACGGAGGGCTACGAATGGTTTTGGCGAAACCGTGAACGTAGTGAACTTGATATAATTGAAGGAATGAGATAGCTTTTAAAAGGAGTGGTTCAAGCTCCGCATTTAAAAGTTGGTTTTTGAAAAGAACCGAGTGGTTTTGAAAGTGTTCCAACGACTTTACTTTGGTTTATTTTCTTGCATTAATTTTAATGCGTCCCTTCATTTAATCCTACCATTGCAGAAAACAACGAAAATATGACGTACGCTTATGCCATCCGCATTCGCCATGGGGCCCCGTCATCACCCGTTAGGTTACTTAACTAACAACAGAGCGGGGGCTGGACTAGCGCGGATGCAAAACATAAGCAACGCCTAAATAGATATCATATATAGATATATACATTCGTCAGATGCGATGATAGCCAATCCAGATCACAGATGAACACTTTGGATATACTAGGAATCCGCGTTTCGTTCAAGCCTGCAATGAAAGACGGATTACACGGTCACGATGAATAGCCAAACCCCACCCTAGACCCCTACGGGTGCGGCAAACTACCCGCCAAGTACCCGAAGCGAAGCAACCTCCCTCAATAATGTGAGTAGGCCACTCGGCACTTCGAGATACCCGGTAGTTTGTGCACCCCACCTTGGGTCTATCCTAGGAGCAAAAACAGTAAAAGAAATTATACAATAGCGGCTACAAGCTCATCCGGGATGTGCGGCCATAAAATAATATTACATCAATTACAAATTTTACATTGAATGAAAGCAAAAGAAACTCTCATCTCACATCCACCCGGCTATTCATCCGCGACAATCCAACGAGTTCTTATACACAAACCATCAACATTACAGATCACAGATATGTATAACCCCCACTAATCGACGTATAGCGATTAGTAGACATTCAATACATATATCACATCACAGATAATATCCATTAGCTAAAGTCTACGGAATTTCGATCAAAATACGGATTTGTAACCACCCCAAACACAAATTTATTTTCTGGAAATTCTGGGAAGAAACAAAATATACTAAAAATCCCAAAACATCCAACTAAGAACACTGCACCAAACCCGGTCCACGGCCGAGTCAACTCGGCCGCGGATCCGCGGCAAGAAGCGCATTCTTGCCGCGGTTCCGCGGCGCTTTGACCGACTGACTGGATCGTTTTTGGTGAGTGTTTTTAGAAAACCCTGAGCCGATTTTTCATGTATGTCAAATTATTTTTAGAGCAGTATAAAAAATCGGCAGAAACATGGTTTTTCCGGACGTGTTTTGTGAATTTTTTTTCCGATCGAAGTTCTAAATACTTTGCTAATAAGCTAGTTTGTGTTTATCTAGGCTCTGATACCACTGTAAGTCCACGTTGCTCACCCCGGTTCTTACGGGGAGGCGGAAACGGTAAAAAACAATTTTTGGCGCAAAGGCAGCATGGACTAAAAGAAGGATCTTTGCTAAACAACAAACTAGAAAACTACATGAGGTTCTATCTACTATGCCATAGAGATTATACCTCACGATACCGGTCCTTCGGGTCTTCTCTCCGCTGTCCTGCTCGTCCATCCAAGCTCCGAGGATCGATCCGGATCTTGATCACCTCCGCGGCCTCCTTGAGTCGAAGACGATCCACCCGAGAGTTGTGTTCCGAACTCCACCTCGAGCCGAGGCAACTAAGGCAACAAGATCGCTAGGCTTGATGTCCTAGGTTGTGCAGAAGTAGTAGATGGATGTGTTTTTCTAATTGGATCCTTTTTCTCTCAACATATGAGAGCAAAGGAATTTTCAAGAGGAGGAAGAAGAACTAGCAACCATGGAGCTTTCTCATATCAAGAGAGAGAATAAAAAAAAATTATGAACCAAAAGAAAAGGACCCATGGTTACAATAATGTATAAACATCATCATGACTAATCTTTTCAAGATAAAGTTGATGGCTAGCTTGACTTGACCATTTTCATATCATAAAAAGAAAAAGAAAACCAAAGAAGAATCTAGACCTCATATGAAGATGCTAGTCAACTTTGGTCAAACGGTCAACAAAGTCAAGTATGGTCAAATGGTCAAAGCAATTAGCCATAACATAATTATCACTAAAAAGATTAGTAAATAATATCCCCGGCTCATAATGGTTTTGACCGAACCTACTGCCAAAACCCAAATGAGTCCGCCTCATAATGGTTTTGACCGAATCAACTGTCAAAACCCTAATGAGGCACCATCTTCTTCTTCGCTCCTCACAACTGTGCATACACACCCGCATCCGCATTCTGTAGAATGCGGATGCACAGAAGACAAAACAAATCTATCCATACAATACTAGGATCCGGCTTAAACCAAAGCCCACTAGTATCGTCTGCCCGAACAGCGTACGCACACAAGTGCACGTAAGTGATCGTAGCCCTGCCGTAAAACCATACGGCCTCTACACGTTTCGCTCAGTGCAGGGAAACTCTCTGTGTGGGACTCTAAAGACTCGACACTACGCTGGCAGTGGGTTTAACCACAGACCGCAAGCGGCACTAGCTGTACGTAACGGTCCCCAGGTAGATGTCGATAAGAAGGCCGATGAGGTAAACCCATCCGAACTCCTTCTGAGCCTGAATGTGACAATCTCCGTACAGTCCGGTCCGTTCGACTGAGAACATCGCATGGCGGGCCTAAGGGGTGGTGAACGTCAGTCCCCTAATAGCGGTACAAGTCGTATCGGAGTGTAGCCCAGAACACCCTAAGATAACACTGGAAACCTACCAGTATATTTCGCTTGCCCTGGCAAGGGACTACAATGTGTAATGGCTCTCCTAGATACAGCGCGATATCAACCCCCAATACCAGGAGAGACGAATCATGTCTAACCGTCACTGCCTCCAAGTGCTTCGGGACTGCACCCAACTACTACCTGTTTACACGACTCCTTTGAGCCGTGGTAGGGTAGTAATCAAAGTACAGTGGGAACACACTCGAGGCGGAGTGACAGTGTCAAGTCAACGGACTAAGCTGTACTCATGTCACCTGGGAACTGATAACTGACAATAGGTATAATACCAACCAACAGTTCCCGACGAGTCCTGTCCAGTGTACTCGTAACCTAACGAGCACCCGCATACTATCTCCAGTACGACGTACTGATGGCTGTGGGACAGACCATCTCCCCTGCTGGGATGAGAAGTGCATATGCTAGTCTACTCCGGAGTATCGATACCCTGTCTCGATAGTCCTACGACTAGGGACCTGTATAAGGATGTGCTTATAGATTACCCAGCCCCCACAAGTGTGACTGCCATCACAATGCTGGTAATCAAGCAAACATCCTAAGGGCTCTACTAATATGTATAAGCGATATGCTAAAAAAAAACACATGCATATATTGAAGTAGAGACAAACCAAGTAGCATACTACCATTTTGAGAAAGATTGTCTATACAACTGTGAATATCCCAAGCTTCCATCAAGTAATATACAAGCTAGTATGATACAGTAATGGCCTCTAGGGCATATATACTAACAGGTCGAACGGCCCTAGGCCCATACGCCGGAAGCAGTCAAAAAAGAGGATCTCTGCCGAGCTCCCGGAATCGACCAATATCCTCTGTACCTCGTAACGGTAGACCCGTGCCATTATCATGAGAGGGTCGTTGTGAGGCAAGGATATACCATGGAGGTCTTCGTCGGTGAAGACGATGGGCTCAGTGGTCCTGCACTTCTTCTGGGGGGATCGTTTGTACCCTCGATGGGTAGGAGGTTGTGATTTTCGCCGGCTCTTCAGGCTCTTTCCGTGGTAACGACCATGATTTGCCCGATGGTTAATTCCCCGGGAGGAGGCTGGTTCTCCCGTTCCCGATCCGCTTGTCGCTTGTCCCGTAGGTACTTCGCTAGGTGGCCAGAATGGACCAACTCCTCGATGTAGTCACAGAGTTGTTTGTAGTTTTCGGTCGAGTGACCCTGCGACTTATGGAAGGCGCAGTATGGGCCCCGGATGCGCTTAGCCGCTCTAGGGGTGACCGGCGGGAGCTTGAATAATCTCTCGCCCTTCGCCTCCTCCAACAGCTCGGTCTGGGAGATGTTAAGAGGAGTGTACTCCTGAAACTTCGGGGAGTATAGCTTTGGTCGGTCGACCCTCTTCTTTTCTTCTCTGCCCTCTTTTTTTGGTCGTCTTGGTCACCCCGGAGCAGGTTGGCGTTCACCTCCGACTCGAGTTAGATCTCTCGTTCGGTCTAAGGTTTTACCCCGGCCATGGTCTTAGGTTGCGCTAATGCAAAAGAGCTGAGCCACTCTTTGTGCCTAAGACCCGACCTTAGTGCGGTGATGACAGTTTCATCCCCGTGCTCAGGGACCTCGAGGAGAGCGTTGTAGAAGCGAGTGACGTATCCCTTAAAGGATTCCTTGTCCCTGCTCTTTATGGTGAAGAGGTAATCAACAGTCTGCTTCTGTCGTCTATTTTCGACGAAGTGACCGAGGAACTGGGTGGCCAGCTCATCAAAGGTAGAGATGGAGCATGGCGTAAGTCCTCGGAACCAGTCTCGTCCAGCCCGGATGAGGGTGGCTGGAAATGCTCAGCATTGGGCAGCGTCGGAGTTATCCTGGAAGCTCATGCCCGCCGTAAATGCGTGTAGATGGTCCTTTGGGTCGGATTTCCCGTCGAAGAGGGCCACCTTAGGCGGTTTGTTCCTGGACGAGACATGCTCGGCCAGCAGTTCCTCCGTAAAAGGTTTTGTCAGCGAATCGGCGGAGTATCGGGACCTTCGACGCCTGGCCATCCCGGTGTATGCCATCTATTTTCTTCTCGAGGGCTTCAAGGCGGTTGTGGTACCCCAAGGATTCGGCGCAGTTAGAGTGGTAGCCATTTCGCTCCTGGTCTGCATAGTAGTGCGGTTTCGATTACGCTCTATCAAATTTCTCAGATCCTCGGGCGACGTCCTTTTGGAGCGGTCTTGATGCGAGTTATTTGAGTGGTCCCAGCGAGGGAGAGGGCGTTGGTCGTGCCTGGAAGTGGGCGAGCTGACCGACACCTCCTTGGGTGGCACGGGAACGCGGTGGGCATCACAGCGATGGTCTCTTTCCTGGGATAGCGGCGTAGAGCCGTACGACACCCAACGGGTCATTGAATCGATCGTTGCGTGGGAGCCGCGGTTGTCGGAGTCGGCACGCCTGTGTTCGAGGGCTTCGAGGGGAGTAATGTTATCCGCTCTTCTACCGACATTGTGATCCTTGGGAGGTGTAATGGCGATTTGGGAGGCTGGAACCGCCGCTTGAACGCGAATGAGCGCATCCACCATTAACATGAGTCTGTCGATCCGGGCGGATAAGACGACAATAGCATTGGGAGGATGAGACGGGCCGCTCCCGTCTTCGTTGTGGGGGAGGCGACGACTCGTACTGGGATCGCCACGGTTCTCGCTCGCCATTAGGTTGAAGATAGAGGATCAACTTTGATAGGGGAAGAAACTTACAACTTCCCACAGATGGCGCCAACTGATGGAGGTCGGATCTCCTTCAGATGCTGTCCTCCGTCGATTTGTAACAAGCGCTGTTGAACGGCTGAGATTTGGATTGATGGTTGTCTTCTTGGATGTGTGGATCTCAATGGGTTGATTTTGAGGTGAAGCCGAGTAATTTGCAAAGAAGTCCCGGGGTGGGTGACCACCGTAGGACCCTCCGATGAACAAGTTAGCCGAGGAAAATGAGCAGAGTAGCGGCTTATTAAATTAAAATTGTCTTACCTGAGTCGTCAGAGAGAGGGGTGATCAGTCGAAAATACTGCATCTTTATACCGGCAATTTCCCTATCATTTGCACTCATCTAGAAGTGTTCGGCATTCATATAGCACATATTAGCAAATCAGTCGTTAAATATAAGATTGCATGTGTTAGACTTTAAAACCGGCATTTCTAGGGAAATTGACTGTATTTTATGGCATCGCATCATCCCTGTATTGCGCAACACTTGTTTCGAGATTTATGCAGGAACAAAGCCAAAAGAAGCTGATCAAAATTACACCAACTCCAAGATTTAAGATCTGGTAGCAATCTAGAGGGAAAACTAAAATTCAACATATCAAAACAAGGCCCCAATATCATCCCAACCAAGTACCAGAAAGATAAAGACCCAAGGCCCAGAATGCGCCGCGGATCCGCGGCGCTATGGTGGCTTCAAGTGCACAGTTTTCTACACATGGCTACCTCTAACTGTACAAGCTTCCAGAAGACTCCCGATTCTCCACGTGGCACATCTAGAAGGCTCGGCTTAACAAACTTCATCTAGAAGTTTCTCCTCAACAAACTTTTGGAGGGAAATTCAAATCTCCTCAACAAACTTTTGGAGGGAAATTCAAAATTCAAATCCTAGATCTAGAGTTTTGATGGTCTATAAATAGAAGCCTAGACCTAGGGTTAAAGTTCATTAATTCCTAATTCTTCAACATATCTCTCCCTCTTCTTCCACAAGTTGAATGACACGACTTGTGCGAAACCCTAACCTTAATTCCAATCCAAATTCAAGATCCCGAGTACCATTCAAGCAAGAAGCCTTCAACATTTTAGGAGCCGAGCCGATCTTCAATAGGGCAAGTGATCCAAGCCGATCCGCGACTCAAGGAGACGAGCGAAGCCAAATCGACGATCGAGTTCTTTCTCTTGTAGTTCTTGAGCGATTGTAACGAAATTGTTGATATAAATAAAAGGTGAAATTCTTTAATCTTGCTTTCTTTAAATTCTTGCATCATGATTCGATCTCAATTTGTGATTGTGATTCTTGTTATGATGTTTGAGTAAAACTCCGCTCGTAAAGGAGTCGAGACGATCAATAGAATGATGATGATTTAGATCTTTTTACAATTCTTAAATCCTATAACGATTGTAAATTCTTGTGAATCAAATGATCGATGACCTAGTTTCGGGATGATCCTTTCTTGATTGTGTTCACTCGAAACTAGGGAACAACTATTGATCATTTGATTAACTTGAAGCTAGAATTTGAATGAGATTCATCGAAAGGATAAAGGATAAAGACGAGGAAACCCTAGCTTCTTCGCAAGATCCTTAACCTCGACGAATTATCATCGATCTAGTATCAATTCGCTAAAGGATAAGAACATGAAATCATTAGATCTCATCACATCTATAGATCTGATCGATTCCTACGAGCCTCATTTAGATTCTTGATATTTGGTTGGAAAAATCAACAAATTACCACTTCTTGATTTTTAATGCTTTCTTAGATCTAGATATTTTCTCTTTCTTGAAATGCAATTTTAAATCATGAATTGTTTTCTTTTCTTTTCCCTAAAATTTCGACTCATCTAATTCGAAAGACGAACGATTACACTTTCCCTGTGGACGATCCGCACTTACTAACGCGCTACATTCGACACCGTTATCGATTGCGGTCAAATAATTTTTGGTTGTGATTTCTTTACAATTTTCTAAAACTACACAATCGAGAAATATCATTCAATCAAATGGCGCCGTTGCCGGGGATTGTGCGCTAATTGTTCGTATTTTGAAATTTGAGTTGAAAAGTTTATTCTATCCAAATTTTTAGATCAAAATTCGCGCAAACACTAATACGAGTTGTTGTGATTTGTGCGAGAAAATCTAGAATCATTGGAGCTGTGGAAAAAATTTCAGATAATTCCAGAGAGCTCCTGAGGTGAACAGGAATAGTAGCTGAAAATTTAGTGCAGCGATCAAACTTTTCCACCGCGATTCCGCGGTTTAAGGAGTTAATTTCGGCGGTTCCGCCGCGCACTTAGGGTTTCTCTGCACAAAATTTTTCAGGTACTCTCTAACTTTCTTATCTCCTTCCTAAATCTGCTCCAAATAACATTTTGTGCAGGTTTCTTTGCAAATAATCGCAGCGCCGTGCAAAAAGCAAAATTAAAATTTATGTGTGTTTTGATTTTTGGTTGTTTGCATATTAATACGGAAATTAAGGGGCACGACCAAATCCAGATTAGGTGGGGAGTTCATTACCCTTCCTAAGCCCCAAAAATCACAAACTTGCATCCGCATTACCCTCATTAACTAAAAAATATCTAGAGATGACTCTAAGGACCGTCGTGCTTACTTAGGACAGAAGAAGGCCGTGGGTAATTCATTACTTATCCGCGTTTCTTTTGTGGTGTCTAAGGTAAGTGTGTCGAAGGCTAGTGGTTACTTAATTAGGCCCACTACTTACGTAGTGGAGAACCTCCCACTTACCTGGCACTTACCTGGCCACAGGAGAGACAAAGAGGCAG
Organism: Agapanthus africanus; assembly: GCA_030015575.1. Lineage (NCBI taxonomy): Eukaryota > Viridiplantae > Streptophyta > Magnoliopsida > Asparagales > Amaryllidaceae > Agapanthus > Agapanthus africanus. The sequence continues at coordinate 494,150,355 of CM057348.1, read as the reverse complement.
TGGAGGATTTATCCTGCGACTTGTCTTTTGGCAGTTAGGAGCGGTCTAGAGCCTGATCTAGGTGACCACTAGATTTTAGGGTATTGCTTGTTGCATTTGTGTGATTGCATCATTTTGTTTAAAATCCGTATCATTTTTCAAAACAAACACCAACACTTCATTTCCCCTAATTATATCTACGCTGCCACTTGTACTAACCCTTTTTAGTGCAAGATAGGCTGGACGACGGGATTCTAGTGCCTGTTCAGTCCGCGTCCCCCGATCGACCCTAAAGTCGGTATTTCTACATTTACCTTTTCTTTACCCACCACCACACCCACATCGATGGATCCGTCTCCATCGAACTTCTTTTCCACTACCCTGTCGCCGTCCTTTGGTGCGCAGAATCCATCTCGCATCTCTCTCCAAGAAAGGTGCTATCCAACACGAGGTCCCCTTTCTACTTGCCTTTCCATTCCACCAGCCAACGGGGAAAATTTTCAGATTAAACCCCAATATATTAACTTTCTACCAAAATTTCACGGTCTCGAGACTGTGGACGCATACGTGTTTATTACGAAATTTGAAAATGTATGCGCAATGATGGGTACCTCACAACTGTCTGTGGATGCTTTGCGTCTTCGTCTTCACCCATTTACCTTGTGCAATTTAGCCGAGAAGTGGCTATATTACACTACCGCACATTCCATTTCAAATTGGGAAGAATTCATAAAAGCATTCCTTAAGAAATTCTACCCACATCATAAAACAGCTCGAGTCCGTAGCGAAATATATCAATTCACCCAGCTTCCAAATGAAACATTTTCACAATGTCTTGAACGTTTCAAGGATCTGTTAGTCTAATGTCCACATCACGGCATCCCAAGATAGGAACTGTGCAGAATCATTTATGAGGGCATTAATCCTAACACAAGACAGACCCTTGAATCCATGTGTCAAGGCAACTTCATGACTAAAGATGATGGGGAAGCCTGGAAATTCCTCGAAGATTTCGCTGAAAAATCTTTACAATGGGAGGGTGTGAGTCAATCGTCTAGGGATGGCAAAGATATTTCCATAGGAGTTAGAGCTGACATTGCAGCTATACACAAGAAACTCGAGACTATGGAAAACAAATTTTTAGCCGCCACCCTAAATCAAATGTCACTCTCCAAAACTGTATGTGGATGCTGTTCTGATCCTTCTCATTTGACGGAAGAATGTCCACAAAATTCTTCGTTTCAAGGTCATACCAATGCCGCATTTCAAAGACCTAAAAACGATCCATTTTCTTCCACTTATAATCAGGGTTGGAGGAATCACCCTAACTTTGGTTGGAACCAATCACAATCTCAAAACACGGTTCCAACCCAAAACAATTTCCAAAGGGTCTCTCCACCACAACAGCAACCACCACTTCAATTAAGTCAGCACCCCTTCTAAGCACAAAACTTCCAAAATCCGGCCAACACTTTTTCACCACATGAAAACTCTTTGCAATTGACCGGTACAGATAATATCTCTGCACTAGCACAAACCTTGGATACTTTCATGAAACAATCCATCCAAGGGATGGCAAGTTTGCAATCTTCCATCGAGAATGTGATGAAGATCATTGTGTCTCAAAATGAGAATATCAAATCGATGGAAGAACAAATTGCACAACTAAAAGCCGAAATGAGTGCAAGAGAGAAAGGGAAACTTCCAGCTCAACCTTTACCCAATCCTGGCTATTCACATCTTGTGAATGCAACCACGTTGAGATCTGGAAGAGTGCTTGACAATCACATTGGGGAAGAGTTTGATGATACTGATAAATCAATCAATAACACCCCGGCTGAGACCTTACCTCACACACATACTTCTAATTCTGACCCCAGTTCTTCTACCCCACCACCTTTCTGCGAGCCTATTCTTCGTTTCCCAAAAGGCTCGCCACCTCAGCCCATCTCTTCTAGTTCTTCAAAGACGATCCCCACTCCTCTTTTGGGATCACGTCTACCCCCACTTCCTTCTCTTATGATGGACCCAGCGCTTATTGCTAAAGCACCTTATCCTAATCGGTTAAGGGCAAACACACCGAGTCCATATATGGAGAAGATTATGGACATTTTCAAGCAAGATAACATCAACATCCCTCTCCTAGATGCCATCCAACAAGTTCCGTCCTATGCGAAAACTCTTAAGAACTTGTGCACTAGGAAGAGGAAGACTCAAGTGCCCAAGAAGATTTTCATGGCAAAGACTGTAGACACGGCTTTTCCCCAGCAATTACCAAGGAAACGTAAGGATCCTGGCTATCCTACTATTTCCATTTCTATTGGGGAAAAACACATCAACCGTGCTCTACTAGATCTGGGCGCTAGTGTTAACTTGCTTCCATACTCAGTTTATGAGCAATTAGGTATCGGAGAGTTGAAGCCAACCCATTGCACTCTCCAGATGGCTGACCGATCAATCACCAAACCTAGGTATGAACTGGAGGATGTGTTAATAAAAATCGAGGAATTTATATTCCCTGTGGACTTTATTGTAATTGATACACAGCCTGTAGCGAACCCACGGAATCAAATTCCGTTGATTTTAGGTCGCCCTTTTTTGGCCACTTCCAACGCAATAATCAACTGTCGTAATAGTTCTATGGCCTTATCCTTCGGGAATAGGTCAATAGAGCTGAACATTTACAAGTTGGGAAGTGTACCCTCCGAACCTACTGCTCAGGTCTGTTCTGTCGACTTAATGGATGTCGACAGTGTTAGTTATATGTATGCCCTAGAGGCCATTACTGTACATAGGATGTATATTGTAGTGGATGCTGGGACATATATAGGGAGGACTTTCTTGCTCGACATGATAGTATGCTATCTGGTTGAACTTTACCTTAACGTGTATACTGATTGTCTCTCTGTTACATGTTGGTAAAGCCCTTAGGATCTGTACTTGACTACCTAGACTATGATGCGGATCATACTAGTGGGGACATGGTAGTCCATAAGTACATCCTTCAAAGTCCCTAGTCGTGGGTGTATCGAGACGGGGCATCGATATACCAGAGTAGACTAGCGTGTACCTTCTCGACCCATACAGATGGGCGATGGATGATCCCATATCCATTGGTGTTTGACATCAGAGATGATATACGGGTGCTCAGTAGAGACTGGGTACACTGGACGGACTCGCCGAGAACTCCCAGATGGTATTATACCTCACGTCAGATGGCAGTTCTCTGGTGACACTGGTACAGAGTAGTCTGTTGACCCGAGATCGTCATAGAGTCTTGTGTGGCTCCCACTGTGCTTTGATTTCCATCTTACCACGTCCAAGAGGGCGTGCAAAACGGTGGTTTTTGGGTACAGTCCCGAGTCACATGGAGGCAATGAGCGATAGGAGGGGATTCGTCTCTCCCGGTATAGGGGGGTTGATGTTGCGCTGTGTTCGATTGGCTATAACAGGAAATCCCTGGCCAGGGTTGCTGAGATTTACTGGTAAGTGTTACCAGTAGTTTCTCGAATAGTTATAGACCTCATATCGACACGATTTATCGAGCTATTGGGGTCTGACGTTTACCACCCCTAGGCAAGATATGCGACATATCAGACGATCAGACCGGACTGTACGGTAGTGTTACTGGTCGGATTCACTGGAGTGTGAGCGGGCTTGCTCGTCGATCTTCAGATCGCTCAATACCCGGGTGGCCGTTACGTTTAGCAGACCGCTTGCGGCTTGTGGATGTTTGATATGATCATCATCCGCTGCCGGCGTATTGACGAGTCTTTAGAGTCCTACACAGAGGTTTCCTGGCTCAAGTGAAACGAAATAGGAGCGCATATGAGATATGTGCGGGACCGAGAATAATGCGTGTATGTGATACCGTATTCTATTCTCGCGATGAATGTATCGAATGGTTAGATGTGATATAACCTAGTTATCGAATCAAGGATTGATTCGATCAACTGATACATTGGATACTAGTCGGTTATATGCGATATGACCGGATCGTTAAATCAAGTGTTGATTTAATGATTTAATGTATAATTATATATTTGATATATTACTTTTCATTAACTAATATCGGTTCACTTTAAAATGGATTTTCTCACTCGGGTGTGCGCATTATATATGCGATATGATTTTGTGCACATGTATGTATCATGTTTGATGATGCATGCTAAATTGGTTAAGTGTAAAGATTAAACCATGGTTGTGAATGGTTAGGGTTATGTTTTCTTTTTCATTTATTTATTTATTAGTTATTCATTTGGAAAAGAAAATTAAAAGCAAAAAGGGAAAAATGGTTGCTATTTTGTTTTGTTCATGAATCTTCATGAAGCTTTGACTTAGTTAACCATTTTGTCTCATGCTTAACCCTAACCACTCCACTAACCCTAGTTCACTCTCTACAACTAACCATGGTCATGTTATGATAAGAATGAGTTTCTTTTCTAATTAAAATAATTCTTATCATATCATAACTCTTTCTTCTTCTTCTTCATTTTTCTTTGAAGAAAACCAAGCTCCATCAATGGTGATTGTTGGAAAAGAGTGAGAAATCCAAAACTAAAGTTAACCCACTTCCTATTTCTTCATCCTCTACCTCTTGCCAAGTAGTAGAGTGTGTTTACTTCACAAGTTTCATGACTTGGTGAAGTTGTGAGCTTGATCTAGCGATGCCTCGACGTAGATCATCTTCGGCATGGACATCGACGACCTAGCTTGCCCATTCTCCGACGAAGCCGACGCTTGAGCCCGGATTTGATTTGGACAGCGGAGAGGACCTCGTTGCGGAGCTATGGAGGTGGAGCACCGGATCTACAAAGGTTGTATTTCCGTATCTTGTAGTTAAGTGTTAACTAGTTTGCTTTTTCGCCTAGTTTTCTAGCAAACGATCCATAGTCGGGTCTCTCGGCACCGTTAAAATTTTAATTTGGCATGATCGATGCCTTGTGAGAACTCATTAGGGTGCCTAGGAACCCTACAGTGGTATCAGAGCTACTAGGCATTGGATGTCGACCTATGGGGGGTTCTCACTGTGTGACAGTGTGGCGAAGCATAGGCTCTTACCCCCAGGGTGTCCCGAGACCGGAAGGTGTTCCGGCGGGTTGTAGTCCTCGCGAGGGGGCATGCGTAAAAAGTAGCCGCTGAGGGACCCGTTGGTGCCACGGCGACCCCATTGGATAGGGTTGCTGCCTGACCTACAGTGGTATCAGAGCCTAGCTAGAGCCTTAGGCGAAGTCTAGACGGAATTTGAAACCCGATCGAACCCAAAACACCAAATCAATCTTGCTCTCTGTACTTTTTTGAAAACAGTGAGTTTTTCCAAATTAAAAATTGCTAAAAAATTCAGCAGGGAAAAATAAGAATTACGGTGCAAAAAGTTTCTGGTGAACAGTAAATTTCGCGGCGGATCAGCGGCATAAGCCCTGCTTATGCGGCGGTTCAGCGGTCCCATGATGACGTCAGCTCCTCATTTCTGCACAGTAATTCCTGATAAATTCTTCTGAGTTTTCTGGGAATTTTTAAAATTTATTCCAAAGTTGATTTTTCTGGGTTGTTTTGGGGATTCGGGTGTTTCGATCGGAGTATCAAATTTTGTCTGTGTGGCTTTCCGGATAATTTTTAGAATATGTTAAAAATTTCGACCGGATATAAATACCCAATTTTTCCCCTGTCGGGAAATTTCCAAGTGTTGGATTTTTCCGTAGTTTAACGACGTTCTAAGTAGTGCAAGTAACGCGATGGACCCTCTAGAAGACAACAAACCTTAACTCGATTATGTGACCGTCTTGAACTGCCCTTTGAACCTTCGGGTTTGGGGCAGTACGGCGTGCCACATGTGAGGCGTTGGCTTGACCCTTCTACGGCTGGACCGTTGGTACTGAGGCACGAACTGAATGTTGTTAGACTTATTTCATGTGTTGATCAGTTTCGGGAAAACTTGGGTGTTCGATTGTTCGATCGGAAAGTTTGACATTTTCTATTTATCCGGAATGGGATACAATAATTGGAATTCACAATAAGTTATGAGATAACTGAATGAATGTTATAAACATAGCACTTTAGTCTCACTTGATCGGTTGCCACGGAATTTTGATGTGATCAAAAGTCCGTCGCAATCACGTAGCGTACGCGGATACTCGCCGGGTAAACTTAATAGACAGCCTCACTCCATAGCCCCGACCAAGTGACTGTAGGAGAACCCCGTCGCCGAAAGCATCCGTCCGGGTGCTCGCGGCAGCGGTGTTCCGCCTTGGTGCACTTCGTCGACGGTATCAGGGGTGCGGCCGTCTACTGAAGTTTGCGACGAGCATTCGATCAGGATGTCGGGAATCTTGTTGAATTGCCCGACTTGGTATTGAAAAGAGTTTTCGATTTTGAGACTAAAATGCGGGGTTTATAATTGTTAGGCATGCGATGTCTAAGTAATTCATTTGGTCAGGCATGCGATGTCTGAGATGATTGCGGATTCCAACTGTTGTAGTTTTACACTTTCTTTTCTGTGATCGTAAGTGTAATATGTGATATCGCCGGTTTCGTTGCTATACGTCAACGACAATTGGGGTGCGCATATTTACTTACGTTGATGACATGTGATGTTATGTGTTGCTGGATATGTTATATTGGATCGTCGTGTTTGAATAGCCGGGGGTTTTTATGTGAGATGAGTGTTTTTCATTTTCATTCATGTAAAAACTTGTATGTAATATTCTTTTATTGGGGCACTTCCAGGTTGCGGAAGTAGTCACCGTTTGTATATTATTTACTTTTCTGCACTAGGATAGACCCAAGGAGGGGAGCACAAGTAACCGGGTTCTGGGGTCCAGTGGGAGACCAACTCGAGGAGTCGAGTCCGGGTCTCCTAACCCTAGAATTGGTAGGGTTGGTTGCCGCTCTCGTAGGGGTCTAGGGGTGTGGGTTTGGCTATTCATCACGACCATGGAATCCGTGTTTTATACTGGCTCGTATTGAAAACACGGACGTCCTAGTATATCCGATATTTCATATGATTCTTCTGCTGCGATATCTGTGATGTGATCATGTGATGTTCTGTGATAGATACAGTATATAGTATATATGATATATTATATAGACGTTACTTATGTTTTACACCCGCGCTAGCCCTGCCCCGCTCTGTCGTTAGTTACCTAACCTAACGGTGCACGAGGGGACATCGAGGCGAATGCGGATGGCATAAGTGTACGTCATATCTATCTGTGATGTTTAGGTACTTAAATGATGGGACTTCATTAATGTGATTAATGAAATAAAAGAAACCTAAAGATGTTGTAGAATCGAATTTCAAAATAAAACAGGTAGATACAGTTCTTGCTTTGCATAGCGGTATATGTGATATATCCTGCACCTTATTCGATGAGGAAAGGACCGAGATCCCTTCACCGGGAGTGACTCCTTTAGCAATAACTGGCAGATGCTACACACTCGGTTTGTCTTTTGATAGCTTTTAAGAGTTTTTGCTTTGCACGGTGATATATATGATATATCCTGCACCTCATTCGACGAGGAAAGGACCGACGATCCCTTCACCGGGAGTGACTCCTTTAGCAAAACTAGAAAAGCCTCAAAAGCACTCCATTTTAAAATCATTTGATTCTGCAACGATATCAAGTTCATTACGCAATAGGTTTTCAGAAAAACCTGTCGTAGCCCTCCGTCATTTCAGATAAGTACTGGTTATTATTCGTGCTACGTTTGTTGACTATGTTAAGGCGTAGTGTGCGGTAGCTAATTAGTGCTTATCTGCATAAGCATATGATGTGATTGGATTAGGGTAGTCGTGCGACTTTGTTGACTATGTTAAGGGTCGTGCGGGTAGGTTTAATTCAATCGGGAAATGACGGGTTGAACTTGACTAGCACTTATGATTTGTTGACTATGTTAAGGTCATATAGCTGCTAGGGGCAAAATATTATCGGGAATTTCAAGTGTTGAAATTTGCAATGAGATTGCATACCTTCTATGAGATAGTTAGATCCCGATACCCGCTGCGAGTAAGAGTTACTCCTGGGAGAGTTTTACACATTACAATTAGCCGATCAAGTAGGTGTCTAGAACGGTGTCAACGGGGTTACGCATCTGGGAAAATGAGGTTTACATTAATTAGGTTCGTGCGAAAGCACGGGGGACCTCCCTCAAAGTACCGACACTGGCCTGGCTGAAAGATTGGCGAACTTGTAGTGTGTAATTAATCCCGGCTAGTCTTTCCTTTTAGGGTTTGAAGGAAGATTTGATAAAAAGCAGTGGGAGTCATCCTGATTAGATAAAATAATAACCAATCTATTCTTGCAAGAGCGCACGCTGAGTGTTTTCTTCTCTCTCTCTCCTGGTAGCGACCATATCATGCCTTAATCAAGATAATAATACGGATTATTGACCGAACCCGCTTGTTATACTGAGCTGGGGAACGTTGGTCCCACTCCAACTTATAATTGTTATAAGACAGAGTAGGAAATTGGGGATTACCAGAATTCCCGTGCCGCCCAAACGAAGAGAGTGCATGCTGATGCATCATCTTCGGGTGTGTTCGTTACAAAGAACTGTTTCTCTGTATCCTCTACGTCCTGGGTATGTGATACCAGATCAGGATCCCAGATATGTAATCTGTTACATAGGGCTACAGAAAGGTAGAGAACTGAGAACGGGTGATAAGTTTCATGAGACAGAAAACGGGGCAAGTGTTGCAGCCAAGTCTGTTGGTCACTGTCACCCTGTATTACCAATACATTGATTCTGAACGAATGTTATTAGATACCGAACCTGATATACAAAATCATATCAGTCTCTTTATTAGTAAAGAAATGATAAAATTTTGTATTGTTGGATAACGTTTTGAACATTTCCTATATCAAAAGTTGATCGGTTCAGGCACGTTATCTAAAAGCATTGATGTTCTAAATCAAACTACAGTTCTTAGTATACGGAACACACACAAGAGGAAGAGTTCAGAAATGAACGGATTCTTCTTGAGGTATTGTAGACTAGGTCAGATCAATGTGACCCGACTAGCTGGAGTTACATAAAGATGCATATTTAAATCAGTTTGAATTTACATCTTGTGAAACTCGCCAGTCATGTCACAAAGATAAGATGACCACAGCTCCGTTTATTGGAGACAGAGAAAGAGTTAGTAAACTCTTGGGATGATACATGTTGATGTATGTAGGTCCCCCGTCTACACATGCCAGGACTGGTTCTTTATACTTCATTACATTCTCTGATAATCTTTCGAGTTTCAGACCTATGTTCCTGTTGAAACACAAGTCCGAACCTTTTGAGATATTCACAGAATATAAGTTAGAAGTAGAGAACCAATAAGGGTATAAGTATTATGTCCTTTGATGAGATCAAAGAGGAGAATACTTGTGCACGGAAATCCTGGATTATTCTAAAGGAGAATGAGATTCTCTCTCAGCATTACTCCTCTGTATACACCATAGCACGATGGCATATCAGGGCGGAGCAATCACACCCTATATGATAAGGTGTGCTCTATGATGAGTACTACTGAGTTACCTTTTTCCTTTAGGGAGTTATGCACTTATGAAGTTGCATACCTATTGAATAGGGTTCCAATCAAATCAGTTGCCTACCGCTCCATATGAGATATGGTATGGGAAGAGCCCATGTCTTAAGCTAGTTAAGATTTGGGGTTGTCCGGCCTATGTCTAAAACCATAATCCAGACAAGTTCGAGGCAAGGTCTGTTATGTAGAACTGGAATAGTTCCAGCTATACAAACAACAGCAGATGATTTGGTAGAACCAAAGGATTCAGTAGATTCCAACGAACCTCAGCCTCTCCGCCGATCTAGTAGGGTTCCTCACCCACCTGAGAGATACTTCGGTTCCTCTATGACAGTGGGAGCGAGGATTACATCATGAGATGATGACCCAACTGGCTTCGAGCTGGCCATCAGGAGTAAGACTCTGTAAGAATGGCTGGATGCTTAGCGATCTGAGATGGAATCCATGTACACCAGCAAAGTATGGACTTTAGTTGCTATATCTGAAGGGTTAAATCCCCATCAGGAGCAAGTATATCTTGAGAAGATTACTTGGTGTAGATGGAAAAGTTGAGACTTTCAAAGCTAGACTTGTTAAAAGTTTGCATCATTGACCAGGTGTGGATAATGATGAAACCTTTTCAAGTAGCTATGCTTAAGTCCATCCAGATCCTACTTGCCACGGCTACATACCATGACTGCGATATCTGCTGGTTGGGTGTCTTGACTGCTTTTCTAAATGATGATTTAGAAGAGAGCGTCTGTAAGTACACAGCCAGAGGGCTTCGTAGATAGTGGGAGCAGCGGAAACGTGTGCAAGATGCTTTATAGGATAAAGCAGGCATCGCGGAGTTGGAACATCTGTTTTGATGGATTAGTCGAACAGTTTGACATCATCAAAATGGTAGATGAACCTTGTATATACAAAAAGGTAGTAGGGAGTATGGTGGCGATCCTCGTAGAGTACGTGGATGACATACTCTTGATAGGGAAGGAGTTTCCTATGCTACGCTCGGTCAATCTCCGTTTATCACAATGATTCTCCATATAGGATCATAATGATACCTACTAACTCCTGGATTTTGGATCTATGAGATAGATCTAATTGGATGTTAGGACTCTCACTAGTTGTAGTGAGACGGTATCAATCGATCCTGGGGAGAATCACTGGAAGGGTTCCAGGGTGATAAAGACGACTGAGTGTCAGTCACAGGCATTGTCTTTACCCTCAGTAAAGGGACGGTATGTTGGAAGAGTTCCAAGCTAGATACCGTGACATACTAGAAGATAAAGGCTGGATACATCGCTACTTAAGATGCTACCAAAGAGGATGTTTGGGTGTATATTAGTTCATGAGATGAACTACGTTCCTACCATTGTAAGACAATGGAGTTGTGGCTCATGCCGAGGAACGCCGGTCCCATCAGTGATCCAGACTTATTCTAAGGCAGCATCGCCTGATCATGGAGATAGTTGATCTCCAGGGTGATCGAGGTTAGGAGAGTAGACTCAGAGGACAACACAGCGGATCCACTCACAAAGGCCTGTTCCCAGAGAGAGACTTTTATGGGATGGTTGAGTATGAGATACTGCAACCACTGCTATCAGATGGCCCTAGTGCAAGTGGGAGTTGTTAGTTATATGTATGCCCTAGAGGCCATTACTGTACATAGGATGTATATTGTAGTGGATGCTGGGACATATATAGGGAGGACTTTCTTGCTCGACATGATAGTATGCTATCTGGTTGAACTTTACCTTAACGTGTATACTGATTGTCTCTCTGTTACATGTTGGTAAAGCCCTTAGGATCTGTACTTGACTACCTGGACTATGATGCGGATCATACTAGTGGGGACATGGTAGTCCATAAGTACATCCTTCAAAGTCCCTAGTCGTGGGTGTATCGAGACGGGGCATCGATATACCAGAGTAGACTAGCGTGTACTTTCTCGACCCATACAGATGGGCGATGGATGATCCCATATCCATTGGTGTTTGACATCAGAGATGATATACGGGTGCTCAGTAGAGACTGGGTACACTGGACGGACTCGCCGAGAACTCCCAGATGGTATTATACCTCACGTCAGATGGCAGTTCTCTGGTGACACTGGTACAGAGTAGTCTGTTGACCCGAGATCGTCATAGAGTCTTGTGTAGCTCCCACTGTGCTTTGATTTCCATCTTACCACGTCCAAGAGGGCGTGCAAAACGGTGGTTTTTGGGTACAGTCCCGAGTCACATGGAGGCAATGAGCGATAGGAGGGGATTCGTCTCTCCCGGTATAGGGGGGTTGATGTTGCGCTGTGTTCGATTGGCTATAACAGGAAATCCCTGGCCAGGGTTGCTGAGATTTACTGGTAAGTGTTACCAGTAGTTTCTCGAATAGTTATAGACCTCATATCGACACGACTTATCGAGCTATTGGGGTCTGACGTTTACCACCCCTAGGCAAGATATGCGACATATCAGACGATCAGACCGGACTGTACGGTAGTGTTACTGGTCGGATTCACTGGAGTGTGAGCGGGCTTGCTCGTCGATCTTCAGATCGCTCAATACCCGGGTGGCCGTTACGTTTAGCAGACCGCTTGCGGCTTGTGGATGTTTGATATGATCATCATCCGCTGCCGGCGTATTGACGAGTCTTTAGAGTCCTACACAGAGGTTTCCTGGCTCAAGTGAAACGAAATAGGAGCGCATATGAGATATGTGCGGGACCGAGAATAATGCGTGTATGTGATACCGTATTCTATTCTCGCGATGAATGTATCGAATGGTTATATGTGATATAACCTAGTTATCGAATCAAGGATTGATTCGATCAACTGATACATTGGATACTAGTCGGTTATATGTGATATGACCGGATCGTTAAATCAAGTGTTGATTTAATGATTTAATGTATAATTATATATTTGATATATTACTTTTCATTAACTAATATCGGTTCACTTTAAAATGGATTTTCTCACTCGGGTGTGCGCATTATATATGCGATATGATTTTGTGCACATGTATGTATCAAGTTTGATGATGCATGCTAAATTGGTTAAGTGTAAAGATTAAACCATGGTTGTGAATGGTTAGGGTTATGTTTTCTTTTTCATTTATTTATTTATTAGTTATTCATTTGGAAAAGAAAATTAAAAGCAAAAAGGGAAAAATGGTTGCTATTTTGTTTTGTTCATGAATCTTCATGAAGCTTTGACTTAGTTAACCATTTTGTCTCATGCTTAACCCTAACCACTCCACTAACCCTAGTTCACTCTCTACAACTAACCATGGTCATGTTATGATAAGAATGAGTTTCTTTTCTAATTAAAATAATTCTTATCATATCATAACTCTTTCTTCTTCTTCTTCATTTTTCTTTGAAGAAAACCAAGCTCCATCAATGGTGATTGTTGGAAAAGAGTGAGAAATCCAAAACTAAAGTTAACCCACTTCCTATTTCTTCATCCTCTACCTCTTGCCAAGTAGTAGAGTGTGTTTACTTCACAAGTTTCATGACTTGGTGAAGTTGTGAGCTTGATCTAGCGATGCCTCGACGTAGATCATCTTCGGCATGGACATCGACGACCTAGCTTGCCCATTCTCCGACGAAGCCGACGCTTGAGCCCGGATTTGATTTGGACAGCGGAGAGGACCTCGTTGCGGAGCTATGGAGGTGGAGCACCGGATCTACAAAGGTTGTATTTCCGTATCTTGTAGTTAAGTGTTAACCAGTTAGCTTTTTCGCCTAGTTTTCTAGCAAACGATCCGTAGTCGGGTCTCTCGGCACCGTTAAAATTTTAATTTGGCATGATCGATGCCTTGTGAGAACTCATTAGGGTGCCTAGGAACCCTACAGACAGCAGCGAATTTGATGATCCTCATGATACCGATCTTGACTATTTTCATACGTTATTGTTTGACCCAACTATGTATCATACACATACGGACTCTTCCACCGAGATGTCCGGGTCAACAATTAATACTGATTATGAACTGCTTTTAGAGTCTGAAGATCACCCCGCACTTTGTGATGACATTATTCATCGGTGTATTGATGGAACTTTTGAGGAAATCTTCGCTGAAGAACTTGCATTTTTGAATGACACGGGTGTTGAGATGAATCATCTCCCAATCAATGAAATTGAACCTCCACCCCTTCTTTTGAACTGTAAAAAGAATGCGAGCAATCCATCACATTCACTGCATCGTCTCTCCAAAATGAGAGGCACACACTTTCTATTCCACCACTTACCCTTTCCCCACTTCTTCTTCCACCAACCAGAGCACTGCATTGATAAAAAATTTGAATGGTTGGTGTTAACATTCGGTCTTTGCAAAGCTTGGCATCGACCAATGATTTTTGACCCCCTCATGTGATTTTCAAAGATTAACATTGCATAACTCAAGTTTAGGGGGGCATGTTTTCTGGCTCTTGAAAAGAAAATTTTTACAAAATAATGAGCCAAAAATAAGTTTGGGGGAGGTTCTTCACTTAAATATTTTGCCTCCACTAATAAATTCCTCCCAGGCTTACAGGTTTTTTCGAGATTTAGCAGAAGGCAACAGTGATGACACTGTTGAAAACAAGTTTGGGGAGGTTTGTGCTTATTTTTGCATCATTTGCATATCATTTGCATAAGCACAAGACATTTTTGAAAACCATAAAAATTTAAAAAAAAAATTCAAAACTATAAAAATATTTTTGTACATAAATAAGATAATAAAAGTTTAGATAGTGAAAAATTACATCCATAAGATTAGAAAAATTTAAGAAAACTAAGAAAATTAGAAGTTTTCTTATACGAACTAGTAATAAGTAGTTATGAGCCGTTGTCCCAAGGGTTAGTAAGATGAAAGAAGTCACTAATCTGAGGATAAAAATAAGTCTGAAAAATAGTTTCTATTCTGGAAAGCCAAACATTTTGAATGTTGATACCCTGCTATTCGCACTTACACACGTCTTGAAGCCTGGGATAGTAGAGGATACCTTGAAATGCTCTTGTCTTAAAGCCGATGTATGAAGGAAATAAAAAAAAAGTGAATAAAAAATATATAAAGTGGTGAGAAAAATGGACACTGGTTTTGTTATCACCGAGGGCAATAAAAAATATATAGCGAGGGTGCCTCTTCACCTAGTGCCCTAAGGCCAACTGGTCTGGGAGTCACTGCTATGCCTGAGGTGGTGCAAGACGAGGAAAATACACCAAATAAGCAAGCACATGAGTAATCGGTCGGTTAATACCTCAAGAAGTATTAACGGTCGCATGAAAGTGTGTGAGCAATCCTAAATATTAATTAATTAAAAAGTACTGAGGCTGATGGGCAAGAGTATGATAGCTTGAATTGAATTCTACGGGTGTAGGGATGTCCTTTATACACACGCAGGGTGATATGATCGATGTTTGGAAGAAAGATAAGAATGAAGAATAAGACGATGTTTTATTGAGGGAGGATGTGATTTCTGATATCTTTTCATGACCATTAAGATAGGGCTCATGACAACCGAAAAGCTAGCTTAGTTGGAAACCCTAATTTTCAAGGCTTTTCTTTTATGATTCTTGTCTTTAAATGTAATATTCATGATCTTCCTTTTATTATTGGATTTTGTGGGTGCAATCCGCTGAAAACCCTCAGGAGACAACACTCCTCCTACTAGGGACACCTAGAAGTTTAAAGGCTTGTTACACGTGCTCAGTGCAATCGTATTGCCTACGAAAATGTGCTTTTCTCTTTCTTTATTTTCTCCTTCTTTTTAATAAAACATTCGCTCGAGACGATCGAAAATAAGTTTGGGGGAATTTGATCAGTCGAAAATACTGCATCTTTATACCGGCAATTTCCCTATCATTTGCACTCATCTAGAAGTGTTCGGCATTCATATAGCACATATTAGCAAATCAGTCGTTAAATATCAGATTGCATGTGTTAGACTTTAAAACCAGAATTTCTAGGGAAATTGACTGTATTTTATGGCATCGCATCATCCCTGTATTGCGCAACACTTGTTTCGAGATTTGTGTAGGAAATTACAGGAACAAAGCCAAAAGAAACTGATCAAAATTACACCAACTCCAAGATTTAAGATCTGGTAGCAATCTAGAGGGAAAACTAAAATTCAACATATCAAAACAAGGCCCCAATATCATCCCAACCAAGTACCAGAAAGATAAAGACCCAAGGCCCAGAATGCGCCGCGGTTCCGCGGCGGGAGCGCGCTTGCGCCGTGGATCCGCGGTGCTATGGTGGCTTCAAGAGCTCAGTTTTCTACACGTGGCTACCTCTAACTGTACAAGCTTCCAGAAGACTCCCGATTCTCCACGTGGCACATCTAGAAGGCTCGGCTTAACAAACTTCATCTAGAAGCTTCTCCTCAACAAACTTTTGGAGGGAAATTCAAATCTCCTCAACAAACTTTTGGAGGGAAATTCAAAATTCAAATCCTAGATCTAGAGTTTTGATGGTCTATAAATAGAAGCCTAGACCTAGGGTTAAAGTTTATTAATTCCTAATTCTTCAACATATCTCTCCTTCTTCTTCCACAAGTTGAGTGGCACGACTTGTGCGAAAGCCTAACCCTAATTCCAATCCAAATTCAAGATCCCGAGTACCATTCAAGCAAGAAGCTTTCAACCTTTTAGGAGCCGAGCCGATCTTCAATCGGGCAAGTGATCCAAGCCGATCCGCGACTCAAGGAGACGGGCGAAGTCAAATCGACGATCGAGTTCTTTCTCTTGTAGTTCTTGAGTGATTGTAATGAAATTGTTGATATAAAAAAAAGGTGAAATTCTTTAATCTTGCTTTCTTTAAATTCTTGCATCATGATTCGATCTCAATTTGTGATTGTGATTCTTGTTGTGATGTTTGAGTAAAACTCCGCTCGTAAAGGAGTCGAGACGATCAATAGAATGATGATGATTTAGATCTTTTTACAATTCTTAAATCCTATAACGATTGTAAATTCTTATGAATCAAATGATCGATGACCTAGTTTCGGGATGATCCTTTCTTGATTGTGCTCATTCGAAATTAGGGAACAACTATTGATCATTTGATTAACTAGAAGCTAGAATTTGAATGAGATTCATCGAAAGGATAAAGGATAAAGACGAGGAAACCCTAGCTTCTTCGCAAGATCCTTAACCTCGACGAATTATCATCGATCTAGTATCAATTCGCTAAAGGATAAGAACATGAAATCATTAGATCTCATCACATCTATAGATCCGATCGATTCCTACGAGCCTCATTTAGATTCTTGATATTTGGTTAGAAAAATCAACAAATTACCACTTCTTGATTTTTAATGCTTTTTTAGATCTAGATATTTTCTCTTTCTTGAAATCATGAATTGTTTTCTTTTCTGTTCCCTAAAATTTCGACTTATTTAATTCGAAAGACGAACGATTACACTTTCTCTGTGGACGATCCGCACTTACTAACGCGCTACATTCGACACCGTTATTGATTGCGGTCAAATAATTTTTGGTTGTGATTTCTTTACAATTTTCTAAAACTACACAATCGAGAAATATCATTCAATCAAGGGGTTTTATAGGGGTCGCATGGAGCGAGATTTTCTCCTTCGGTTACGCCCTTGACGTTACGTCTGCGTGAGTGACAAGATCCACCATTAATGGCGTGATCGCTCGTTAATGGGGGATGCGCCGACGTGGGATGCGGGACGTGCGGCGACGGATATCTCGCTCTGGCGAGATACGCGGAGCCGTTGCGGAAGCACTAAGGCCTCGTGTTCTCGTTTGTCCGGGAGAGCAGGGGAGGCTTAGCTCGGCGTGAGCTCGGAGACGAGCCGGGAGGCCGAGGAAGCTCAGTAATATCTCGGAGATGAGCACAGGTGGGTGGCGTCAGTTCGGCGGCTGGGTCGCTCTTGAGCAAGAGGTGGAGTTTAAGCTCGGAGACGAACCGAGAAAGGTAATCAGTGCTCCACACTGATTTTACCTCGGTAGCCCCTCGGGAGTCTGGTGAGCTGTCACGGATGACATGTCATTCGCCACGTTTCATAATCCAAGGAATTCCCACTTATGAGCATCTTCGGTCGCAGCTCTTCTTTAGCCAAAGGTGAACCTTCTAACACTGGGAAAAGTTCTCAGAAGCAAGGAGAAACCAGTAAGAAATCAACAAATACCCAATCCAGAAACCAAGCATGTCGCTCTAATCAGCTACGTCCTTATTTCAAATGTGGAAAATCTGGTCATTATATGAATGCATGCCCAACAAGGAGAAATGACGCTCGTGTGGCACTTGTTGATGGGAACGATGAAGAGGAGCATGAAAGGAACCTAGAGCCATTTTATGATGATCATGGTGATGGTGATGATGCTGATAACCTGAAACGTGTTGAGATTGAACAAGAAGAAGGTGAAAGTTTTGTGATTCGAAGGTCATTAGCTGGATCAAAACATGATCATGAAGAAGATTGGTTGAGGCATAACATTTTCAAGACCAGATACAAGTCTAGTGGCAAGGGTTGCTCTCTCGTTGTCGATGAAGGAAGCTTCGAGAACATTGTTTCTGAAGAGATGGTGAATTAGCTAAACCTCAAAACCGAGCCTCATCCTAAACCGTACAAGATTGCATGGTTCAAGAAAGTAAATGAGGTAAAAATTACAGGAAAACGTCTTGTTTCCTTTTTTATGGGGAAAATTATCATGATGAAGTCTGGTGGGATGTAACACCTAAGGATGTTGGTCACAAACTTTTGGGCAGACCTTGGCAGTTTGATAGAGCTTGTTTACATGATGGTAGAAAGACTACTTATGCTATTAAGATGGGAAATACTAAAGTTGTTCTTGTGTTGTTCCTGCAAACCTTGGCTGTTTGATAGAGCTTGTTTACATGAGCCCTAAGGAGCATGAAGAACTGAATAAACAGGTAATGCAGTTGCTGATGAAAGGCTGCATTAGGGAAAGCGCGCCTTGGTCCTTGTGTTGTTCCCGCCCTCCTCACTCCAAAAAAAAAGATGGAACCTGGCATATGTGTGTTGATAGCCGATCGAGCTCTGAATCGGATCGCCATCAAGTACTGATTTTCAATGCCAAGAATCGATGACATGCTTGATATGCTGGCCTGTGTTTAGGTCTTTTCCAAGGTTGATCTTAGAAGCGGATATCATCAAATTAGAATCAAACCAGGTGATGAATGAAAAACCGCATTCAAGACGCGAGAAGGCTTATTCGAGTGTCTTGTCATGCCTTTTGGTCTCTCCAACGCTCCAGGCACTTTCATGAGGGTAATGAATCAACTCCTTTGTCCTTTCATTGGAAAATTTGTAGTAGTTTATTTTGATGATATTAATCTTGTGTATAGCCCTAACAAGAATGATCATGTAGAGCGTTTAAGGTCCGTCCTTCACACTCTACGAGGTGAAAAACTATATATAGGCCTCAAGAAGTGTTGCTTCATGACTTCTAGCCTTTCTTTTCTTGGTTTTATTTTTACCCATGCAGGTATTAAAATGGATGATGAGAATGTTAAAGCTGTCCAGGATTGGACAATTCCAAAATCTCTACAGGAAGTACGAAGTTTTCATGGATTAGCATCATTTTATCGCCGGTTCATTAGAAATTTCAGTGCTATTGCGGGACCCTTGACTGATTGCATAAAGGGAGAATTCAAATGGACACCGGAGGCTAAGAAAAGTTTCAAACTTATCAAAGAGAAGCTATCCACTGCTCCTATCCTCGCTTTGTCAAATTTTGAGAAAGTTTTCGAAGTAGATTGTGATGCTTCTCATATGGGAATTGGTGCCGTGCTCGGTCAAGAAGGCCATCCAATTGCCTTTTAAAGTGAAAAATTGAATGAAGCACCAAAGAAATACTCTACGTATGATGTCGAACTCTATGCTATTGTACAAGCCCTTCGACATTGGCGGCCTTACTTGATCCAAAGAGAGTTTACTTGAATTCGGACCATGAAGCTTTGAAGCACATCAACTCGCAAGCAAATTTGAATCGAACACATGCTAACTGGGTTTCTTTCTTACAAGAATATACTTTTGTGTTGAAGCATAAAAGTGGAAGCTGCAATGAAGTAGCTGATGCCCTAAGCAGACATGGCGCACTTTTAAATACGATGAGCGTGCAGCTGGAAGGTTTTGATAGTATCAAGGAGATGTATAAGAAGGATGATGATCAAAGCAAGATATTATTGGCCGACTATTCATCATGATGTTGTTCGATATGTGTGAAGGTGTCGGTTTGCCTAAAACTCTAAGAGGTATCGACTTTATCTTTGTTGTTGATAGATTTTCAAAAATGGCTCACTTTTTCCATGTAAGAGAACTATGGATGCCTTTTATATTGCTGATCTTTAATTCGATGAGGTAGTCAAACCATGGACTTCCCAAAAGTATTACCTCTGATCGAGACACTAAATTCCTTAGCCATTTTTGGAGGTGCTTGTGGAACGAGGTTGGTACTAATCTACTTTATAGCGGTGCTTACCATCCTCAAGCTGACGGTCAAACGGAAGTTGTCAACCGTGCTTTGGGAAATTTGCTGCGAAGTTTTGCTGCCAAGAAATCTAAGCAGTGGGATTCACCTCTTTCGAGAGCTGAATTTGCATACAACTCTGTGGTGAATCGTTCTACAGGGAAGAGTCCCTTCAAAGCAGTCTATGGTCGAGCTACAACTTATTATTCAGATCTTGCAAATATTCGAGAATCGCCATTGTGGAGCAAGAAGGCTGAAGATTTTGCTGATACTATAGGAAGGATACATGATGAAGTAAGAAAGAAACTTGAAAAAAGTAATACAGCATAAAAAGACGCAGCAGATGCTCATCATCGAATCAAAATTTTTAATGAGGGTGATCTTGTTTGGGTTTATTTAAAGAAGAAAAGGTTCCCTGTTGGTTCTTATAACAAGCTCAAAGGGAAGAAGATGGGTCCTTGTTGCATTTGGAAGAAGATAAATAACATTGTCCACAAGATTGACCTTCCTCCAAATATACATAATCATTCAACTTATTTAATGTTAGGGATTTAGCAACATTTTATGGCGAGGATTCTAACACGAGGTCGAGTTCTTCTCAACCTGGAGAGAATGATGGAGTGCATTAACTACTACTTTGGAAGTTGATAAATATTTATTATAAACTCTCTGGTACCTTCTAGTTGTCTTGGCAAATACTATTGTTGGTCTTGGTATCGGATACAATTCTTTGTGCCCATGTAGTATGGAGAATTCAGAAAGGGACTTGATTTGTAATCATTTTTATATTGAAAAGAATTAAGAGATTTTCTCTCTTCTTTTTCATGCTTCCTTGGTGTGTTCTTGTTTCTTGCTATCTTTTTTTCATCCTCTTTTATCCCACTCTGATGGAAGTCCTTTTCAGATCTCCTTCAGATGTTGTCTTCCGTCGATCTCCCGGTGGATTCTGAAGGGGATCTCCTGTTGTGTGTGGGTCTCAATGGGTTTTGAGGAAATTTGGAGATTAGAGGAGTTGGACACCAAGTACCTGCAAAGAAGTCCCGGGGTGGTTTGACACCACCGAGGGCCTTCCGACGATCAAGTTAGCACTAGATCCAAGCAGCATAATGGCTAAGTGGAGTCAAAAAATGCCTTTCTTGACCCCTATGTGATGAGGGTTTATATAGCGGTGATGGCACGCAGCAACAGGCGCGAGAATCTCGCCGGCAGTTACGCTCCCGACGTCATGCCTGCGTAGAGAGCGGATCGCCCATTAATGGGGATCGCGGAGGCGTGGAACGTGGGATGTTGCTGGCGGAGAATCCGCGCATTGCGAGATTCGCGGAGCGGCGGTTACTCCTGTGAGCGGTGGAGCTGGTCGGAAGACCGAGGAAGACAGCCTCGGCCGGGGGACTCGGAGACGAGCGAGAAGGCCGAGGAGACTTAGTCTTGTGGCAACTCAGGGCGAGCTGAGGGGCCGAGGAGGCCAATCTGCAGGGAGCCCCGAGGAAGGCTAGCTTGTGATTGCAGGTCGGGTACAGGGGAGGCCTGGTCGGCCTCTGTGGGCCCTTTCTTCCGAGTTTTGGGACTTGCCATCCGCCACGTGTCCTGATCCTAGGCGTCGCCAATGTTGAGCATCATCATTAGCCCCCCACTCTTGTCCTGACCAGCCAGCGGGTCGGGTCAGGAGTGGACCGCCGGACCGCCCGGGGTGAGCTCCCTCCTAAGGTTTCGTCAGGACGAGTCCCCGGGTCGTGAGTTATCTTTTCTGCCAGCGAATCAGGGTGAAATCTCCACATTTAAGGCGGGTGCGCCGGTTCGTGTATCTTGCCTTTGAAGTGACGACCCACGTGTCGAGCGTCGGTTGGCTGACGCGACGTGTACAGACCTGCGACGTCTGAAAGGATGCGGTCCAGTGTGGGGACGACAAGTGAAGCAATCGGGGCCGTCAGATGCGAGAAGGTGTCTTGGCGGGAGATGAAGGGCACCGTTGGATGAGGTCGCTTGTGGCGATAAAATAGGGGTGGGGCCCGTTCCGGGGCCCCTACTCCTTCGTATTTCCCGTTCCAAGTCTCAGTTGCTCGGCGCTCGTCTTCTTCCTTCCACTTTCGTTCCCCGTGGATCATTCTTCCCAAAGTTAGATGTCTTCTCTTGTCGAGTTGGTAGATGTCGTTGGGGTAGGTTCTAAGAACTCTTTAGGTGAGCCTGAGTCCTCCCGGGGGCAAGGGTTGGCCCCTCTTCCTGGGATCATATGGCGGGGGCAACCCCAGGGAGGAGGCGGTAGATGCTGCCCCTGGTGCTTTGTGTTGGATAAGGCATGAGGACGAGCTTGCCAACGCGCGGGCTTGCTTCCACATCCCCTCACTCTATACGCTCCGCCTGGCCAAGGAGGGAGAGAGGGCAGACCAAGTATGGGGCAGGGAGATCGCCCTGTATTTGGAAGAATTTTGGGGTGGAATGTGTCTGCCCTTCTCTCCTGAGGTCGTTGAAGCGTTGAACTTCTTCGGGTTAGCCCCCGGTCAGTTGGTGCCGAACTCGTGGAGGATTCTCCTCGGGTTCCTGGTCCGCCTGAAATTACAGGCGATCCCCTTCAGCCTTTCCCTCCTTGATTCTTCCCTCGTCTTCAAAAATCACTCCGGTGGTCGAGCGGGCGACCCGAGGTGGGTTTATCTCTCTTTCAGAAAGCGACCAGGGAGCCCCGCCGGGACGGGGGTTGTGGCCCTGCCTTCTTCCATTCATGACTGGAAGAAGAAGTTCTTCTTCATTTCCCCTCCCGAGGGCGAGGACTGGCCCGTGCCTGATGAGTGATCGAGGGAGAAGCACTTACCGGGGAACCAGTCCAGTCACCCCGTTGCGCTGAGAGTAGCGTCGTGGGAGCCCATCCCCCGTTTCGACGTGCTGTTGTCTGATAAGGTTCTGAGTTGGGCCGGGCTCAGCCCCGTTGAGTTCGTCGGTAAGTTTAGGTTTTCCTTTTTGGTTCGTATATTGCCCGTATCGCTGACTCCCTCTACATTTGGTTCTGTGCAGGACCCATGGACATAGACTCGCTCCGGGATTCAATGCGCCAGCCGAGGCCGGCTGCGTAGGTTGGGGGCGCCGGCTCTCCCCGTTCACAGCCTGCCCCGGCTCCTTCTCCCCCGGCGGTAGTGCCCCGTGAGCGCTCAGAAGCGAATCTCACCCCAGGGTCCAGCAGAACGTCGGGTCGGAGGCGGGCCCGGATTCTAGAGGACCCGGCCTCGGAAGAGGAGACCGGCTCTCCCTCAAGGCCGTTCGAGAGGAGGTCTACCCGGGGACCGTCTTCGCCGATCACGGTGGAGGAAGGCAGTCTCCAGTTCGCCGTGCCTTCAGGGCTATCCGTCGCGGATAGCCTGCTGCATGAGATAGAGGCATCGGCCGGGGGTAGAGTCCCCGGGGGGACCTTCATGGCTCAACTGGCGTCCATCGCTCAGGAGTCCGTGCAGGTAAGCTCTTATCTTTCATTACTATTATTCTTTGAGGTTCGGTGCCTCTCTCATCTTCCTGATCTCTCTTCTGCCTTTTAGGTCTTTCAGCACGTCGCCCTCGCCTTAGGCATGGAGGCTGAGGTGGTAGCCACGGCGATGAAAGCTGCGGGCCAGCTCGCCTCGCTAGAAGAGAGCTCCAAGCGGGAGCTGGAGGCGATGAAGGCGAGGCTCGTCGTCCTGGAGGGTGAGGTGGAGGCCGGGAAGCGGGAGGTCACCCGGCACCGCGAGGCCGCCGCGGTCGCTGAGGCCAAGTTTGAGGACGCTCAGGTGCTGGTCGGCAATCTGAAGAAGATAGTGAAATCCCTCCGGAAGAAGCTGGTGGCGGTGGCCGAGTGGGCGAAGTCAGCCGACCTGAGGGCAGCCAAGTTGGCCGACCTCTCGGCGGCGAAGGCGGTGGAGGGCTACAAGAAGTCGAAAGATTTCTATGATGACTTGGCCGTCGCCACGGCCCTCATCTGGCACGAGGCCCTCGACCCTGTTAAGGCCCGAGTGCCGGGGTTCGCCGATGAAGAGCTCCGAGCCCAGTACCCCCTCGCGGACACCAGCAGGAAGGGGCAGGAGATTAATGACGAGAAAGTTGCCGAGGACCCAGCTCGCCTTGTGGTGGATGTCGAGGGCCCCGAGGTCGCTCCTGGCCCCGAGGCCTAAAGCCCCCGTCTTCCTCCTCTTTTTATTTTGCTGCATCCAGAACTTTGTAAGCCTCCGGACATTTTGTTAGGCTGAGGAGCCAAAAATACCCTCTGTAAAGACCGCCTTTTAGTAATAAAACATTTTCTTTCTTTGGTTTCCTTGATTTGCGCTTTTGTCTTTTGTTCATGAAGAATACTTGTAAAATTTTTCTTCTTGCGCTGTTGGGCCTCCATGTCAGGTCGGCTATCTGCCTAGCGATCGTCCGTCGAGTTGATTCAAGCGCTGCTGAGGAGAAGGAGTCTCCATGGCCCCGAATTCGAGGGGGGATCGCTTGAGACTTGGATAGACCTGATGCCCCTGGTTGGTAGCTCGGGCCGTCTGCGTGTGGTGGGCGGAGGGCTGTCCGCCTTATTTGGACCGAGCAGGGTGGCTGCCCGGTTGCCTCTTGCGAGGGTTTTTGATCTTTCAGGACGGGGACCGAGCAGGGTTACTGCCCATTGCCTCTTGGCGAGGACTTTGATCCCTGTCGGTTGTGATAGGAAGCTACCAGTCGGGGATAGCCAAGCAAGGACTCGACTGCCTCTGGGAGGACTTTGGTCCTTGGCGCAGGAGGGGCTGTAGAAGCCTACCAAGGACCCTTGGCCGGGCAGGGTTACTGCCCGGTGTCTCTTGGCGAGGGCTTTTGTCCTGAAGGATAGCCGAGCGAGGGATCCTTAGGCTCGACTGCCTCTGGGAGGGCTTTCTGATCCTTGGCATTGAGGTAGGGGAGCTGCTTGCCAGGGATGACAGAGCAGGGGAGCTGCTAGGTTGCCTCTTGGCGAGGGCTTTGGTTCATGGCGTTGCGGCAGGGAGGCTACCCACCAGGGATAACTGAGCAGGGCAGCTGCTAGGTTGCCTCTTGGTGAGGGCTTTAATCCTTGGCATTGCGGTAGGGGAGCTACCCGCCAGGGATGACTGAGCAGGGCAGCTGCTAGGTTGCCTCTGGGAGGACTTTCTGATCCCTGGCATTGCGGTAGGGAAGCTACCCACCAGGGATAACCGAGCAGGGCGGCTGCTGGGTTGTCTCTTGGTGAGGGCTTTGACCTTTAGCGCTAGGGGGCCTGAGGAGGCCGGCTGAGGATAACCGGGCAGGGCAGCTGCTCGTTCGAATCTTCAAGAGGCTTCGCCCGACCACACACCTGGGGAAAAGGAACGGTTAGCATGCGCATTGGATGCGGGGGGAGGTGAAGCGTCAGGGCCGCGTCGCTTCGGTTCCGTCGGAGGAGGATTGATGATCGCCGCGTGGCAGCAACTCCTTGGACGAGAGTAGGCAACCGTTGAGTTCCCCTGGGGGCGCAGCGGGCTATATAAGGCTGAAGGAGTACTAGTCCTTCCTTCCCTTGCAAACAGAGTGTTGAGAATGCAGGACTTCCTTTTACCATCCCTGACATCATCAATTTCGAAGATGTGTACCTTTATGACCAGAACTGTACCGAGGACACGGTGCAGGTGGTGTACGGGAGCATCGAGGACCACTTCGGCCGGTTGCACCTCCGACGTTCTTCCCTGCTGCAGCTGCTGATGTACTCCATTTGGAGGGCGTCCCGGGGCTTTACAACCCCCTGTCCGAGCAGCTCTACGACGAGGCCGTGGGCAAGCTGTGGTCTTTGAGGCACTTCGGCCTCATCTCCGTGAACCGGCTGGCTCGCTCGGAGGCGCTCATCCACGAATGCTATGAGTTGAGGCTCGGGACCAACACGCACGGGGGGAACCGACAGGAGAGGTTAGATCTCGCGAGGCCTCGACTAGCAGAGATCTTCACCGAGTATCACGAGCAGTGCTCTCTGCACCCCGTTCCCCCGTTGTTGTAATAGTAATTTTTTCTTTTTGTATGTAAGGCCGAGGAGCTCATAATACCCCCTCCCTGTTTTTGAATAAATAAGAACTTTTCTACTTCTGTTCTGCTGACCTTTATTAAATTGACAATATGCCTTAGGGAGAGTTTACATTGTTTCGAAAGAAAAGTACAGGCTAATAGATGACCCTATCAGCGTGGCCCGAGCTTCCTGGAGGCTTGCTGGTCTCCGTGCCTGGCGCCGGGTACAGGGCACTCCGTGTGCCGGACTGGTTCTCCGCGGAAGCAAGCATGATCTGGCCAATGGTCAGCTCAGCGGGAGGAGGACGCTGCTCCTGCTCGCGGTCGGCCTGCCGTTTATCCCTTAAATAGGCGGCGAGGTGCCCCAATCGGATGAGTTCCTCGATGCAATCCCGGAGTTGCTTGCAATCCTCGGTGGCGTAGCCCAGCGTCCAGTGGAAGGCGCAGTAAGGGCCCCGGGTCCGCTTTGAGGCCTGACGCGGGATTGGAGGGAACTTGAAGAACCCCTCGCCTTTGGCCTCCTCTAATAACACTGTGAGGGAGACGTTGAGCGGGGTGTTGTAACAACCGAGTTCAGTTATACCAATTTTTGTTCCGTATATTATCTGTAGTATTTTACTGATATGTCTTGATTGAATGTGAATGGTAGTTACACTTTTACATTACATTTGACCCGACCCGCTTACTTGAACCTGTTTGATTCTTATTTATAGATTATCTTGATTTGTTGCGTGGACACGTGCATCTCATTTTTTTAGTACATACTGGTAATTATCTAGTGTCGCATCTTTTATCATATAACATTTTAGGTCACAGAAAATAATTTAAAATTACATTTCATAACCTGCATGATACTCTTAACCCCGTGGTAGCATCCGCACATCTTTTTCTCGTCCCGTTCAGTGAAACAGACGTGTTTGGATGGCTAAGCGCACGTACGTGCATCCGTTCTTGGGGGTATGCATTTTCCTTGACTGAGCATTCATTTTGAAATTTGGAAGTCGCATATATTTTTTATATTTTTAATCCGAATTTTTAGACCCGACCCGGACGTGTTTTGGAGTAGATTTGTATTTGTCAAAATCTCAAAACGGACTAATATTATATTCTTTATATATTATAAACTATTAATATAATTCTTAACTAAAATATTATTTTATCCTTATTTCCCTAACTGTTAGACTTTTTTTACAATTGTATATATTAGTATTTAACTAAAATCAAACTACTAATCGTCTCTCTCTCTCCCTAAAATATATTTAAAACTGATGAATCTCTCTCTCTCTCTCATTAATTTACACGTGAATCTCTCTCTCTCCCTTTCTTCTCCTTCTCCAAAATTTTTCCTTCCGCCTCACGCAAACCTAACCTAAACGTTCCTGCAGCCTCGCCATCGCCAGGACTCGTTGCCGTCGCTTACAACCTCGTCGACCATCCTTCGCCGTCGCTACCACCGCCGAGGCCATCGTCCTCACCTCTCTCACCTCCATCTCCTTTCCCGACCACCCTCGGAGAACCCCACAAACCTTAACCCCGCCTGCACACCCACAATCGCCTTCGCCCTCGAACCCATCACCGAACAACCCATGCTCCCGTCGCCTCCATCACCTCATCACCTCCCTCCTCCTCTGCCCTACACCAAACCCGACCCAAGAACACCCGAGCACCCTTCACCCGACGTGAATCCCCTGCAACCCTACCCACACCTGAGACATCGCAAAACATTGGAGAGAAATTGTTTCGACATCTTCAAAGATTCACATCAGAACAACGAGGCATGTCAGGTGATGTTTTACACAAAGCATTCCTAGCCACAGAAGAGGGTTTTCTGTCAGTTGTGAGGAAAGAATTCCATATCAAACCTCAATTTGCAGCGGTTGGATCATGTTGTTTGGTGGGTGTCATTTGTGGTGGGATGCTATACATTACAAATGCTGGAAATTCTCGGGCTGTGCTATGAAGATTTGAGAGAGACCTTAGTGAAGTTATTGTTGTGCAATTGTCGGCGGAGCATAATGCATGTCATGAAACTATTAGAGATGAACTAAGGCTGCTTCATCCTGATGATTCGAAGATTGTGGTTCTGAAGCACAAGGTTTGTTATGTTAAGGGCATTATACAACCATCAAGCTTGGATCTTGCATCCGTTGTGTTGTTTTCATGACCGTCGTCTCCGAGATCGCCGGAGCCGTGACGACGTCGACATTTCGACGACCCAACGAGCGTACCTGACCCGTGTGATCCCCTTGTACGTTGTCTGGATCCGTTCCGTATACCGTGCGCGCGTCGCGACTTTTCCCGCCGACGTGTGACGTTCCGTATACGCGTTTATTGATCTGTCGAGGGAAGTAAAACTTGCTACATGTTACTTAATTTATTACATATACATTTTATGGCACATTAAACCCGTAGTCTGACCTTAATACCATGATTTTCCTTTCATGCTCGATGTCGCGTTATATCATTTTATTTTCCAAACTTGAAATCTACCGTGTGCATTTACTTTATTAACCCAATAACCACATTTATATGTTTTAATCACATTTTAACTATTGACACGGCCTATGGTATTCTCTATATAGTTTTGCTCCATCGGGCACTCAGGTGCATTTTAACCTGTTTTTTTTCATCCGGTGAACATATTTATATATCATTGCATCCCTAAAATTTCTTAATACCTGATAACATGAGTAAACATCCATTTTAGTTATGCTGTAGTTAGGTAATGTTGAAACTATCCCTTAAACACAAATGATAGCCGTGCATCAATATAATGTAATCTGTACCATTTGTATATCATATTCCAGTTTATTGTTCTGTTAGTACCCATGCTTGATTATTTATAATCTTGATTATGCTAGTTGATTATGAGCACCCACATGATACCTGGTATACCCTGACATGACTTGCTACACATATTACCTGACCCGACATGGTACCGTACACTACTTGACTCGACCTGATATACCATGGCTTGACCCGTTACTTGATCTTGTGTCTAATGCCAACAAACCTGACATGTAGTCCTCACGGACCGTTCTTGTTGTCTGTCCAGACAAACCTGCTCTTACCTGATCCTTTGTTGGCATTAGTTCTTGATTACTGAATACCTGACTTGACATACACAACTTGGGGGTATAGGGAAATCAAAAGTGTAAATTAAAGTGTAACTTAAAAGGGTATTACTTGATCCGTGGTCCCGGGGGGTAACGGGACAGAGCCATTCGTGACTCTTACCTATTCCTGATCCGTGGTCCCGGGGGGTAACGGGACAGAACCACTATTGGTTCACATATTCCTGATCCGTGGTCCCGGGGGATAACGGGATATATCCTTTGAGTTACATGGAGAATTACTCAAATTGATTTCAAAGACTTGAGAGTAGATAACCCAATAGAACAGTTTAGTTTACTCACTGCACACTACCCTTCATTGCCCTGATTTACATTACTGTTACATCTGCTTTTCATTCATGATTATATTTGCATTGCCTGTTACCCTGTTTATATTTTATTGCTTGAGGACATGACGCGCTGACGTCTGGGTTTTGCATGGCCCATATTCTTCTACCTTGTTGCAGACTGATCAGGAGTATTGCCGCTGTTAGACGAGCGGTGAAGTTCCTGTCGGTATATAGGTTCACTTCCAGGTGTTTCATTTATTGTTTCTTTTGGCTTCCGCATATTGTTATTTCTTGACTCTTTTACTCTGGCTTATGGACATGTACTAGATAGTTAGTTTACTTTCCTGTTCTTAATATCTCTACAGACGTAATGTGACTGTGGAAGGATGTTTCCTATCTACAGGTTGCATGGTTGGCTATGTCACGTGTCCGTCTTAGCATACTCTGGGAAGCGGGGCGTGACATGGTTCTTTTGGTATCAGAGCCATAGGATATAGGTTAATCGGGTTTGATTCTTTTGTAGTTGGGTATTGGACCCAATACATGAATCAGAATACTTGTGATTAGGAACATGTCCTGCCACCTTGATTATCGTGATTATTGAATCATATCCTTCCCTTGATCCCTTGTTTGGGCGATATGCAAACCACTTTGCATTTCGACCTGAAATCTTTTGGTTTTCTATTGTTTCTCCCTGTTTCTTGATTCTGATACTAGGATTTGGGCGACTTGGCTGGAGTTATGTAATTGTACCCATGAACTGCAGTATGGTTATAATGCGGTACTCTATTTAAGTAACTTGGAGTCCTGGTCTTGATTCACTTCCTTATTCCATGATCGTTATATTACCTTATTTCTCTCGGTTTCATTGTTTACCAGTTATTGTTTTATCGCAAGCTTGAATTCTGTTTACCGTGCTTATCTTCTTCAGTGTTTGGCTTTAGGTGAAATCGTTTCAGGTATCCTACTTGATCATGTCCTTCCCGCATTAGAATTATTCAATTCTGGTGCATTCCTTGTTTGTTGTTGTCTTGGGAATGGATTTTCTCGGCACTTTCCATGCTCACATTGATTGTAGAGCAAAGAAAGCGAATTTCCAGATTCCCGGACATCCAGAGTTTGTTTTTGCTGGAAGAAGCAGTTCTGTCGGGCCAGTCGAGTTTAGGGCTAGGCCGAAAAATAATGTTCTTTCGTCGATGGAAGCTGATAAGGAAGAAGCGCCAGCTGTAGTTCGAGAATTCATGGACGTGTTCGAAGACATCTCGGGTTTATCGCTAAAACGAGATGTGGAGTTTGTGATTAATCTTGTTCCTGGTGCAGCGCTAATCTCAAAGGCTTATTATCCAATGGCACCAGTGGAGTTGGAAGAAATCAAGAAGCAGATTGCTGAATTTCTTGAGAAGGGTGGATTCGCAGCAGCAACTCACCTTGGAGAGCTCCAGTTCTCCTAGTAAAGAAGAAAGATGACATAAGGAGGATGTGCATCGATTATCGAGAATTTAGACCGGGTGACTATTAAGAACAGTACCCGATCCCTAGCATTGGCAAATTATTTGAGCAGCTTAGTGGTACGAGGGTATTCTGGAAACTGGATTTGTGATCCGGATACCATCAGGTCTGAGTTAAATCAGAAGATATTTGCGAGACTGCGTTCCGAACTCAGTATGGACATTACGAGTATTAGTGATGCCCGTCGGAGTAACGAATACACCGGCATTATTTATGGACTTGATGAACCGAATCTTTTCGCCATACTTGGACCAATTTATGGTGGTGTTCATTAAAGATATTTTGGTCTACTCGGGGAGTATTGAAGAGCATGCGGCACACTTGAAGATCGCACTGCAGACATTGCGGCAAGAAAGATTGTATGCAAAGATGAGCAAGTGCAAGTTTTAGTTTGAAGATGTGAAGTTTTGGGGACATGTTGTAGCTGAAGTTGGAATCGCCGTTTACCCAAGAAGACTGCAGCAGTTCAAGATTGGCCGATTCCGAAGAGCGTAGCAAAGATCAGAAACTTTCTTAGACTTGTCGGGTATTACAGAAGGTTATTAGAGAATTTTGCTCGATTGGATGAGCCTCTGACCAAGCTTACGCATAAGAAAGTACCATTTGTGTAGATGAATAAGTGTGCGTCAGCCTTTGAAGCGTTGGAGCAAGGTTGATGACCACTTTTGTTTTGACCGTACTAGACGGTTCCGGAGGATTGATGATTCACAGAGACGCATCTGGAAAAGTTTTGGGATGTGTTTTGATACAGCATGAGAAGATTGTAGCTTACGCGTTGAGACAGTTGAAGACCCATGAGAAGAATTACTCAACTCATGACTTGGAGCTTGCGGCTGGGATTTTCGCTTGAAGATTTGGAGACACTACTTATTGGGCGAAAGAGGTCGAAATATTCACCAATCACAAAAGCCTAAAGTACGTGTTCGCTCAGAAGGAGCTAATTATGAGACAACGAAGATGGTTGAAGCTGATGGCTGACTACGATCTTGATCTTGAGTACCATCCGGAAAAGTTAATGTTGTGCCGGAAGCGCTTAGTCGGTTGCCAGCAATTCTGATGTTGACTGCACCAAGGGAACTTATTGAAGACTTTCGGAGATTCGAGTTGGAGATCGTGCTACCGCGTTCTTTAGGATAGATGATGCAACTGCAAGTACAGTCATCGTTGATCGAGGATATTGAAGCTGTGCAATTGCAAGACCCAAGATTGCAGAAGTTTCGAGAACAGGTTGAAGTTGGACTTCGAACGGGCTTGGTGGTTCATGAAGATGGTTCGTTGTGATAGTTGTTTGTGTGTGCCAATGGGGGTATTCGTGAAGAGCTTATGAAGAAGGCACACAGTTCAGCATATTCCGTACAACCAGGAGGCACGAAGATGTACCGAGTTATACGATAGCAATTCTGATGGAAAGGCATGAAACGGGAGATCGCCGCTTTGTAGCAAAGTGCTTGGTGTGTCAGCAAATTAAGGCTGAGCATCAAAGGGTTGCTGGTTTATTGCAACCACTTCCGATTCCTCAGTGGAAGTGGGAACATATAACCATGGATTTCATGACAGCCTTATCGCGGAGTCCAAAGGGTAACAATGCAGTTTGGGTGATTGTGGATCGTTGACCAGGGCAGCTCATTTCATCCCATTTCGAGTTGGTCAATCAACAGAAGCTTTGGAAGAACGGTACATGCAGGAGATTGTAAGATTGCATGGAGTGCCGGTGAGCATCGTGTCCGACTGTGACACTCGTTTCTTATCACACTTCTGGAGGAGCTTACAGGAAAGTTTGGGAATTCGATTGAAGTTTGGCACAGCTTATCATTCTCAGACAGATGGCCAGTCGAAGAGAACGATCCAAACTCTTGAAGACATGTTGAGAGCTTGCATGTTATACTTCAAGGGTTCATGGGAGGATCATCTACACTTAGTGGAGTTTTCTTACAATAACAGTTTTCAGCCGACTATTCAGATGGCTCCATTCGAACCTTTATATGGCCGCAAGTGTCGTTCACCTGTTTGTTGGGACGATATTAGTGAACGAAAATTGTTGGAACCGGATTTGATCATGCAGACAGTTGAGAAGGTTAATACTATCCGGAATCATATGAAAGCAACACAAGACAGACAGAAGAGTTGGGTAGACATATCGAGAAGACCTCTAGAGTTCGCCGTTGGTGATTTGGTATTCTTGAATATATCACCGACTAGAAGGGTGTTTCGTTTCGGAAGTCGAGGAAACCTTAGTCCTCGATTCATTGGACCTTTTGAGATTTTGGAGCGTGTTGGAGATGCAGCGTATCGATTGGCGTTACCACAATTTTTGGCGAATGTTCATGACGTGATTCATGTATCTCAACTCAGTAAGTATGTTTGAGATGAAACGCATGTGTAAGATCATTCGGAGCTGACTGTACGTGAAGATTTGACTTTTGAGGAGCAACCAATGTCGATTGTGGATCGAAGGGAAAAGATTCTTAAGAACAAAGTTATCTCTTGTATTTGTTTCTTAGGGTAATCGCTCACATGGATAATCAACTTGGGGAACGAGAAGATGAAATCCGGCAGAAGTTTGCACATCTATTCTTGAAATTCTTAATTGTTTATCCTTTTGTTCTTGGAATTTCGAGGACGAAATTCTTTTGTAGTTGGGTATAATGTAACAACCGAGTTCAGTTATACCAATTTTTGTTCCGTATATATTATCTGTGGTATTTTACTGATATGTCTTGTTTGGATGTGAATGGTAGTTACACTTTTACATTACATTTGACCCGACCCGCTTACTTGAACCTGTTTAATTCTTATTTATAGATTACCTTGACTTGTTGCATGGACATGTGCATCTCATTTTTTTAGTACATACTGGTAATTATCTAGTGTCGCATCTTTTATCATATAACATTTTAGGTCACAGAAAATAATTTAAAATTGCATTTCATAACCTGCATGATACTCCTAACCCCGTGGTAGTATCCGCACATCTTGTTCTCGTCCCGTTCAGTGAAACGGACGTGTTTGGATGGCTACGCGCACATACGTGCATCCGTTCTTGGGGTTATGCATTTTCCTTGACTGAGCATTCATTTTGAAATTTAGAAGTCGTATATATTTTTTATATTTTTAATCCGAATTTTTAGACCCGACCCGGACGTGTTTTGGAGTAGATTTGTATTTGTCAAAATTTCAAAACGGACTAATATTATATTCTTTATATATTATAAACTATTAATATAATTCTAAACTAAAATATTATTTTATCCTTATTTCCCTGACTGTTTGATATTTTTTATAATTTTATATATTAGTATTTAACTAAAATCAAACTACTAATCGGCTCTTTCTCTCCCTAAAATATATTTAAAACTGATGAATCTCTCTCTCTCTCTCTCTCATTAATTTACATGTGAATCTCTCCCTTTCTTCTCCTTCTCAAAAATTTTTCCTTCCGCCTCACGCAAACCTAACCTAAACGTTCCTGCAGCCTCGCCATCGCCGGGACTCGTTGCCGTCGCTTACAACCTCGTCGACCATCCCTCGCCGTCGCTACCACCGCCGATGCCATCGTCCTCACCTCTCTCACCTCCATCTCCTCTCCTGACCACCCTCGAAGAACCCCACAAACCTTAATCCCGCCTGCACACCCACGATCGCCTTCGCCCTCGAACCCATCACCGAACAACCCATGCTCCCGTCGCCTCCATCACCTCATCACCTCCCTCCTCCTCTGCCCTACACCAAACCCGACCCAAGAACACCCGAGCACCCTTCACCCGACGTGAATCCCCTGCAACCCTACCCCACGCCTGAGACCTCGTGATACATTGGAGAGAAATTGTTTCAACATCTTCAAAGATTCACATCAGAACAATGAGGCATGTCAGGTGATGTTTTACACAAAGCATTCCTAGCCACAGAAAAGGGTTTTCTGTCAGTTGTGAGGAAAGAATTCCATATCAAACCTCAATTTGCAGCGGTTGGATCATGTTGTTTAGTAGGTGTCATTTGTGGTGGGATGCTATACATTGCAAATGCTGGAGATTCTCGGGCTGTGCTATGAAGATTTGAGAGAGACCTTAGAGAAGTTATTGCTGTGCAATTGTCGGCGGAGCATAATGCATGTCATGAAACTATTAGAGATGAACTAAGGCTGCTTCATCCTGATGATTCGAAGATTGTGGTTCTGAAGCACAAGGTTTGGCATGTTAAGGGCATTATACAACCATCAAGTTTGGATCTTACTTCCGTTGTGTTGTTTTCGTGACCGTCGTCTCCGAGATTGCCGGTGCCGTGACGACGTCGACATCCCGACGACCCAACGAGCGTACCTGACCCGTGTGATCCCCTTGTACGTTGTTTGGATCCGTTCCGTATACCGTGCGCGCGTCGCGACTTTTCCCGCCGACGTGTGACGTTCCGTACACCCGTTTATTGATCTGTCGAGGCAAGTAAAATTTGCTACATGCTACTTAATTTATTACATATATATTTTATGGCACATTAAACTCGTAGTCTAACCTTAGTACCATGATTTTCCTTTCATGCTCGATGTCGCGTTATATCATTTTATTTTCCAAACTTGAAACCTACCGTGTGCATTTACTTTATTAACCCAATGACCACATTTATATATTTTAATCACATTTTAACTATTGACACGGCCTATGGTATTCTCTATATAGTTTTGCTCCATCGGGCACTCAGGTGCATTTTAACCTGTTTTTTTTTCATCCGGTGAACATATTTATATATCATTGCATCCCTAAAATTTCTTAATACCTGATAACATGAGTAAACATCCATTTTAGTTATGCTGTAGTTAGGTAATGTTGAAACTATCCCTTAAACACAAATGATAGCCGTGCATCAATATAATGTAATCTGTACCATTTGTATATCATATTCCAGTTTATTGTTCTGTTAGTACCCATGCTTGGTTATTTATAATCTTGATTATGCTAGTTGATTATGAGCACCCTGATTGGTTATAAAATTCAAGACTGTGTAAATCGAATAAAATGAATAAGTTTCTTTGTGTCGGTATTTAGAAAATTGAATAAAATTCACAATCAAAGAATTATATTTGACCGCAATCAATTACGGTGTCAGTTGTAGATCGTAAGCGAGTGCGGATCGTCCACAGGGATTGTGCGATTCGTTTCTATGTTAGATTTGTTTGAATTGAAAAGTTAATCGAAAAGAAAAGAAAACATGATTCAAGATTTTATCAAATGTTTCAAGTGTTACTATTCTAATCAAGAATCAAGAAAATGATAAACATCAAGAATCGAGTTTCGATAGAATTCCAATCACTTAGGGTTTCAAGATTTGTAATAAAGCTCGTAGGAATCGATTAGATTGTAGATGTGATGAGGATTAGAAATCAACGTTTCTTATCCATTAGCGAATTGATGCTAACACGATGTCGATTGATCGAGGGTTAAGGATCTTGCGAAGAATTAGGGTTCTTCGTCCTATCCTTTGTCCTTTCGATGAATCACATTCACTAGATAGCTTCTTGAAAATCCAATGATCGATCGTTGATTCTCTAGATCGTGCGAAAGAATCAAGAACCCATTTCACATCGATCTAGATCATCGATCATTCTATTTTCAAGAATTTATAATTGCTATAGGACTTAAGAAAACGTTTAAAGATTTATCAACATCATCATTCTACGATCATCTCGACTCCTCCACGAGCGGAGTTTATTCACACATCATCACAAAGAATGTATTCAAGAATTGAAATGAAATCATGATGCAAGAATTAAAATGTACACAAGTTTAAAGAATCTTCACCTTTATTATATTA
Organism: Agapanthus africanus; assembly: GCA_030015575.1. Taxonomy (NCBI): domain Eukaryota; kingdom Viridiplantae; phylum Streptophyta; class Magnoliopsida; order Asparagales; family Amaryllidaceae; genus Agapanthus; species Agapanthus africanus. Next base: position 494,113,731 of record CM057348.1, on the reverse strand, counting down.
ACAAGAAGTTACAACTCTCAAGAATTACAAGAGGAAGGAACTTTGCTCGTCGAATCTTGCATCGCTCGGCTTCTTGAGTCTTGGATCGCTTCGACCTCTTGCTCCGATGAAGTCCGGCTTTGCTTCTAAAGGGTTGTAGAAGACTTGCTTGGCATGAACTCCATGAATCTTGAAGTGGGTATTTGTGGATTGGATTAGGGTTAGGGTTTGGAGGTGGTTGTTGTTAGGTAGAAGAAGAACTAGGGTTTCTACTCAACAACAATGAATTTTCTCACAATGAATCAATGAATTGAATTGAATGAATAATCCCTTTACAAGTGAGCCTAGGGTCCTATTTATAGATTTCCCAAACCCTAGGCCTTGAGTTTGAAATAGAAGTTCCCTCCAAAAGTTTGTTGAAAGACTTCTAGAAGTAGTTAGTTAGGCTTAGCTTAGGGTTTAAGCTAAGATTTAGGGTGAAGTTTCTAGAATACAAGGCTAGTTTAGTGTAGACCCAAGTGTTTGCTGATCTGGCAGAAGGTTCTGGGGTCTTCTGGAATTTAACATGTCTTGCTGAAGTGTGGGCCCTGAGAGAAGCATTGTGCACCAAAAATTTAGGGCTGACATGGCATAACTGCCGCGGAACCGCGGCTTAAGCCGGCTCCCGCCGCGGTTCCGCGGCGCTTTGATGGCTTCATGGCTTGGTTCTTCTGGTGACTGCTTGGGCTGACATTTGGGGCTTTATCTGATGTGTTGATTTGTGTTTGTCCCTTTGGATTGATACCAGAACTGAAATCATTGTGTTGGCGTATCTTTTAGCGGTGTAGATTTGAGCAAGCTTCTGATTTTCCTGCACAGACTTCGAAACACGGGTTGCGATATATAGAAATGATGCCATGTTATGAAATGCAGTCAATTTCCCTAGAAATGCCGGTTTTAAGGTCTAACACATGTAATCTGATATTTTGCGACAGATTTGCTAATATGTGAAATATGAATGCCGAACACTTCTATATGAATGCGAATGATAGGGAAATTACCGGTTAAAAGATGGAATATTTTCGACTAATCACACCCACATGATACCTGGTATACCCTGACATGACTTGCTACACATATTACCTGACCCGACATGGTACCGTACACTACTTGACTCGACCTGATGTACCATGGCTTGACCCGTTACTTGATCTCGTGTCTAATGCCAACAAACCTGACATGTAGTCCTCATGGACCGTTCTTGTTGTCTGTCCAGACAAACCTGCTCTTACCTGATCCTGTGTTGGCATTAATTCCTGTTCACTATCTAAACTTTTATTATCTTATTTATGTACAAAAAAGTGTAAATATTAAAATATTTTTATATTTGAAATTTTTTAAATTTTTGTGGGTTTTGAAATTTTTTAAATCTTTATAGATTTTTAAAAGAAATGTTTTGTGCTTATGCAGATGATATGCAAAAATAAGCACAAACCTCCCCCAAACTTGATTTCAACAGTGTCCTCACTGTTTCCAATCGCTATACCTACAAAAACTGTAAGCCTGGGGGGGAATTATTAGTGGGGACAAAATATATAAGTGAAGAACTTCCCCCAAACTTATTCTTTTCACTCACCTTCATTCAAAACATGATGCAGTGATATACAGGATATGAAGGTGAGACGGAGGAATTTTAATCCAAATAAACTGGCTTTTGTAAGAACAAGAGCTCCTCCGTGGGGTCAGTGGAAAAATACGGCTTTAGTCTATATCCATTCACTTTGAAAAATATGCCGTTTTTAACATTTTCTACTTCTACTGCCCCGTGCGGGTATACAGACCGCACAACAAAAGGTCCCTTCCACCGAGATCGAAGCTTACCCGCGTGAAGGTGTAATCGTGAATCATAAAGAAGGACTTGTTGACCAGGTGAAAATGTTTTCCTCAAAATGTTTTTATCGTAAAAAACCTTAGTCCTATTCTTTATGATTACAACATTATCATAAGCTTCATCGCGGAGTTCGCTTAGCTCATTTAGCTGCAGCTTCCGAAAGGTGCAGGCTTCTTTTAGATCAAAGTTTATTTTCTTTATAGCCCACAATGCTTTATGCTCTATCTCGACGGGTAAGTGACATGCCTTCCCAAACACTATCCTATATGGAGACATCCCTAGGTCGGTTTTATATGCAGTTCTGAATACCCAAAGAGCATCCGTCAGTTTGGTCGACCAGTCTTTTCTATTCTTAGCAACAGTCTTCTCCAGGATAAGTTTGATTTGTCTATTTGAGATTTCAGCCTGCCCGCTCGTTTGGGGATGATAGGGTGTAGAAAGTCGGTAGTTGATTGCGTATTTTCGCATCAGAGTCTCAAAAGATCTGTTGCAGAAATGTGTCCCATTATCGCTAATAATAGCGCGTGGGTGTCCAAATCGCGAAAAGATATTCTCTTTCAAGAACTTAATGACAACTTTCCTGTCATTAGTGCGACATGGAATGGCTTCAACCCACTTTGAGACATAATCAACCGCCAGCAGTATGTACAAATTCCCAAAGGAGTTGGGAAAAGGACCCATAAAATCAATGCCCCAAACATCGAATATTTCAAAAACCAGAATGGGTTGCTGAGGCATTTCATTTCTCCGGGATATTCTACCCATGTACTGACACTGTGTACAGGTTTTGCAATGCTCAAATGCGTCCTTGAATAAGGTCGGCCAATAAAATCCACATTGCAAAACCTTTTCCGCCGTCTTTTTAGGACCGAAGTAACCCCCACAGGCCTGATCATGACAAAAAGAAAGAACACTCTTGAACTCTTATTTCAGGACACACCGGCGAATGATCTGATCAGGACAATATTTAAACAAATATGGATCATCCCAGTAAAAGTGTTTTACTTGGGATAGAAAGCGGTATTTGTCCTGTTTTGACCAATCGCTGGGTATAAGTCCCGTGACAAGATAGTTCATAATATCCCTGAACCATGGTTCAGCGGATACGTTCAAGAGTTGTTCATCAGGAAACAAATCATTGATCGGCAGGGTCACAAGGGAAGAAGAGATGCGTGAAAGATGGTCGGCTACAACGTTTTCACATCCTTTCTTATCTTTGATAACAAGATCAAATTCTTGTAACAGAAGGATCCAACGTATTAGTCGACCTTTTGCATCTTTCTTCGCCAGAAGATGTTTTAAAGCGGAATGGTCAGTGTACACAACTATAGGAGAGCCAATTAAGTAAGGCCTGAATTTTTCTAATGCAAATACAACCGCTAAAAGTTCTTTCTCGGTGGTTGTATAGTTGATTTGTGCATCGTTCAGGGTCTTACTTGCATAATAGATCACGTGTGGCATCTTTTCAATGTGCTGTCCTAAGACTGCACCTACTGCAAAATCAGATGCGTCACACATCAGCTCAAAGGGGTAGTCCCAATTTGGAGACGATAGAATGGGGGCTGAAGTGAGTGAGTGTTTAAGTGAGTTGAAAGCTGTCTCACAGTCCGAGTCAAAGTGGAAGGTCGTATCCTTGGCCAGGAGAAGAGTTAAAGGTCTAGCAATTCTGCTAAAGTCCTTAATGAATCTTTTATAAAAGCCCGCATGGCCAAGGAAAGATCGAATATCTTTGACGCTTTTGGGATGAGGGAGGTTTTGAATGACATCTATCTTAGCTCTGTCAACCTCAATGCCTTTCTGTGAAATAACATGTCCAAGTACAATTCCTTCTTGGACCATAAAATAGCATTTTTCCCAATTCAAAGTCAAGTTCTTCTCTTTGCAATGAGTAAGAACAGTGTCAAGATTCGATAGGCAATCGGAAAAAGAGTCTCCAAAAATCGAGAAATCGTCCATAAAGATCTCCAGAAAATTCTCTACCATATCAGAGAATATCCCCATCATACACCGCTGAAAGGTAGCGGGAGCATTGCATAACCCAAAGGGCATGCGACTGTAAGAAAATGTACCAAAAGGACAAGTAAAAGTGGTTTTATCTTGATCCTTTTTGGCGATGGGGACCTGATTATAGCCTGAGTATCCGTCCATAAAGCAATAATACTCTCGTCCCGCTAAGCGTTCCAGCATTTGATCAATGAATGGTAGAGGAAAGTGGTCTTTCCTCGTGGCAGCATTGAGTTTTCTGTAATCAATACATACACGCCACCCAGTTTGGGTGCGTGTCTGAATTAACTCATTTGCTTCATTGGTTATAATAGTGATGCCGGATTTCTTAGGAACGACATGTATAGGACTCACCCATTGGCTATCGAAGATGGGATATATAATACCATTATCTAGGCATTTGATGATCTCTTTCATCACCGCTTCCTTCATGACGGGATTTAACCGTCTCTGTGGTTCTCGGGTTGGTCTGGCATCATCCATCACATGTATATGATATTCAACAATCAAGGGACTAATCCCTTTGATGTCCGCCATACTCCAACCAAACGCCTCTTTATTAGATCTCAATACCGATAAAAGTGCATTCTCTTGCTCTGATACAAGAGAAGCGGATATAATAACCAGTAAAGACTCATTCTCACCTAAATAAGCATATTTAAGATGAGAAGGTAAAATTTTGAGATCTAATTCAGGCGGAGAAATGATAGAAGGAGGGATCATCGAGTGATTTTTGGAGTTACAAAGAAGCTCAGAGCCTGTGAAAGATACAGACTCGGGTGGAGAAAAGTCAGAAGTGCAGGACTCAAGTGTAGGAAAAGTGTCCTCACTAAGATCATGTGTAAAGTCAAACAGAGATGTGGTAATGTCGTCGAGATCTAGAAAGCAAAGATCCTCAGCTCCACAACTATCGGGAGCGATCTCGTGGACAGAGCACACATCTAGAATATGAGCAGAGGGTTCTGATGGCTGACTTCCAATTTTGTAGATATTTAGTTCAATGGTCATATTTCCAAATGATAAGTTCATTGAACCATTTCTACAATTTATAACAGCATTGGAAGTGGCAAGGAAATAACGACCCAGAATCACCGGAATTTGGCCCCGGGGGTTTGCTACAGGCTGTGTGTCGAGCACAATGAAGTCTACAGGGAAAACAAATTCCCCGACCTTTATCAACACATCCTCTAGTTCACCCCTTGGTTTGGTGATTGAACGGTCTGCCATTTGGAGAGTGCAGTGAGCAGGTTTCAGCTCTCCAATCCCTAATTGCTCATATACAGAATATAGAAGTAGGTTAACACTTGCGCCAAGGTCTAAAAGAGCACGATTTATGTTTTTACCCCCAATAGAAATCGATATTGTAGGACATCCTGGGTCCTTACGTTTCTTTGGTAGCTGGGGTATAAAAGCAGTGCTAATATTATTAGACATAAAGACCTTCTTCGGCACTTGAGTCTTCCTCTTCCTAGTACACAAGTCCTTAAGAATTTTCGCATAAGCGGGGACTTGTTGAATTGCATCTAGGAGAGGGATATTGATGTTAACCTGTTTGAACATTTCCATAATTTTCTCCATATGAGGACTCGTTCTGTTAGCCCTTAACCGATTCGGGTAAGGTGCTTTCGCAATGAGCGTCGGGTCCATCATAGGAGAAGGAAAAGGGGGTATACGAGATCCCAAAAGAGGTGTGGGGACCGTCTGTGGAGAACTAGAAGGGCTATACTGAGGTGTCGAGCCTAGTGGGAAATGGAGAATAGGCTCGCGAGAAGGCGGTGGGGTAGAAGAAGAAGGATTAGAAGGAGAAGTGTGTGTGTGTGGAAAGGTCTCAGCCGGGGTGTTGATTTGATTTTCAGTATCATCAACTTCTTCCCCAACATGGTTGTTCAGCACTCTTCCCGATCTCAACTTTGTGACGGCATTTACATTGTAATGCCCAGGATTCTGTAGGGGTTGAGAGTGAAGTTTCCCTTTTTCTCTCGCACTCATTTCGGCTTTAAGTCGTGCGATTTCAGCTTCCATCGTTCTGATACTCTCAGCTTGGGACGCTGAGTTTTTCTTTATCTCACCGACGGAAGATCTAACCTCAGCCGAAACCTCTATGAAATTTGACAAAAGTGATTTCATGGTTTGAGTGAATTGAGAGAACTCGTCAGAACAGGTCAAAGGATTAGACTGTGCAGGAGTGTTGACCTGATTTTGGAAGTTTTGTGACTGGTAGGGGTGCTGAGTGAGTTGAAGGGGTTGCTGTTGTGGTGGAGGAAGAGCCCTTTAAAATTGATTCGTGTTTGGAACCGTGTTTTGAGATTGGTTTTGGTTCCAAGCGAAATTCGGGTGATTCCTCCAACCCTGATTGTACGTGGAAGAGTATGGATCGTTTCTAGGTCTTTGAAATGCGGCATTAGAATGATCGTGACCTTGAAACGCAGAGTTTAATGGACATTCTTCCGTTAAATGAGACGGATCAGAACAGCACCCACAAACAGTTTTGGGGAGCGACACTGGGTTTAGGGAGGCTACTGCAAATTTGTGTTCCATAGCGTCGAGCTTCTTTTGCATTGCTGCCATCTCAGCTCGAATACCTATGGACACATCTATTTGGTGTATGCCACCCCTATTCAATGGTTGGGTTCCACTCTCCCACTGTAGTGATTTTTCAGCGAACTCTTCTAAATACTTCCAAGCTTCCCCATCATCTTTGGTCATAAAAGTACCTTGACACATGTTTTCAAGGCTCTGTTTAGTGTTTGGGTTAATACCCTCATAAATGATTCGGCACAATTCCCATCTCGGGATGCCGTGATGAGGACACTGAAACAAAAGATCCTTGAAACGTTAAAAGGATTTAGAGAATGGTTCAGTAGGGAGCTGGGCAAATTGATTCAGTTCGCTACGGATTCGAGCTGTCTTTTGTATTGGGTAAAATTTCTTAAGGAATGCAGCGACGAATTCTTCCCAATTCGTAATAGAGTGTGCGGTAGTGTTATATAGCCACTTCTCGGCTATATCGCACAAAGTAAATGGAAGAAGTCATAGACGCATAGCATCCACTGAAAGTTGTGACGTACCCATCATTGCGCATACGTTTTCAAATTTGGTAATGAAAACGTAAGCGTCCTCAGTCTCGAGTCCGTGGAATTTGGGTAAAAGGTTGATGTATTGGGGTTTGATCTCAAAGTTATCCCCATTGGCTGGTGGTGTGGATAAGCAGGTCGAAAGAGGACCTCGCAGTGGATAGCACCTCTCCTGGAAAGAGATGCGGGGTGGATTCTGCACACCAACGGACGGCGGCAAATTAGGGTTAAAGAAGTTTGATGGATTCGGATCTATCGAAGTGGGTGTGGTAGTGGGTAAAGAAGAAGTAAATGGAGAAATATCGACTTCGGAGTCGATAAAGGGTACGCGTACTAAACGGGCACTAGAATCCCGTGTCCAGCCTATCTTGCACTAAAAAGGGTTAGTACAAGTGGCGGCGTTGACTTATAATTAGGGGTATGAATGAATGCGGTGTTTGCTTTGAAAAAGGGACAGATTTTTGAAAAAATGATGCGACACAACAAATGCAGCACACAACCCTAAAATCTAGTGGTCACCTAGGTCCGGCTCTAGACCGCTCCTAACTGCCTAAAGACAAGTCGCAGGATAGAATCCTCCACTGCCTCCTTGTCCCCCTGTGGCCAGGTAAGTGCCAGGTAAGTGGGAAGGTACTCCACTACGTAAGTAGTAGGCCTAATTAATAACCACTAGCCTTCGACACACTTTCCTAGGCACCACAAGAAAACGCGGATAAGCAATGAATTACCCACGGCCTTCTTCTGTCCTAAGTGAGCGCGACGGTCCTTAGAGTCATCTCTAGATATTTTTTAGTTAATGTGGGTCAATGCGGATGCAAGTTTTGCGATTTTCGGGGTCTAGGAAGGGTAATGAAATCCCCACCTAATTTGGATTTGGCCGTGCCCCTTAATTTTCGTATTTAGAATGCAAACAACCAAGAAACAAAATCACGCACAAATTTACTTTTGCTTTTGCGGCGCAGCGATTATTTGCAAAGAAATCTGCAGAAAATTATTAGTTGGAGCTAAAAAGAGGAGAGAGGAGAAGGTAAGAAGTTACCTGAAGCAAAAATTTTGCAGAGATCCCCCAAGAATGCCGCGGTTCCGCCGCATATGGGTACTAAGACCGCGGTTCCGCGGTTGGATGATGCGATCACTGAACCAAAATTCACCAGGGAGCTTCTGTAGACTCCCTCTGCTCTCTGGTATATTCCAAAAATTATTTCACATTCACAGAAAGCTCCAGATCTCCTTGCAATGAACCACAACAAATCGTTTAGGGTTTGCACGAATTTTGATCTTAAAAATCACAATGGAATAAATCTTTCAATTCAAACTTTAATATGAAACGAATTAGCGCGTAATCCCCGGCAACGACGCCATTTGATTGGTTATAAAATTCAAGACTGTGTAAATCGAATAAAACGAATAAGTTTCTTTGTGTCGGTATTTAGAAAATTGAATAAAATTCACAATCAAAGAATTATATTTGACCGCAATCAATTATGGTGTCAGTTGTAGATCATAAGCGAGTGCGGATCGTCCACAGGGATTGTGCGATTCGTTTCTATGTTAGATTTGTTTGAATTGAAAAGTTAATCGAAAAGAAAAGAAAATATGATTCAAGATTTTATCAAATGTTTCAAGTGTCACTATTCTAATCAAGAATCAAGAAAATGATAAACATCAAGAATCGAGTTTCGATAGAATTCCAATCACTTAGGGTTTCAAGATTTGTAATAAAGCTCGTAGGAATCGATTAGATTGTAGATGTGATGAAGATTAGAAATCAACGTTTCTTATCCATTAGCGAATTGATGCTAACACGATGTCGATTGATCGAGGGTTAAGGATCTTGCAAAGAATTAGGGTTCTTCGTCCTATCCTTTGTCCTTTCGATGAATCACATTCACTAGATAGCTTCTTGAAAATCCAATGATCGATCGTTGATTCTCTAGATCGTGCGAAAGAATCAAGAACCCATTTCATATCGATCTAGATCATCGATCATTCTATTTTCAAGAATTTACAATTGCTATAGGACTTAAGAAAACGTTTAAAGATTTATCAACATCACCATTCTACGATCATCTCGACTCCTCCACGAGCGGAGTTTATTCACACATCATCACAAAGAATGTATTCAAGAATTGAAATGAAATCATGATGCAAGAATTAAAATGTACACAAGTTTAAAGAATCTTCACCTTTATTATATCAACAAGAAGTTACAACTCTCAAGAATTACAAGATGAAGGAACTTTGCTCGTCGAATCTTGCATCGCTCGGCTTCTTGAGTCTTGGATCGCTTCGACCTCTTGCTCCGATGAAGTCCGGCTTTGCTTCTAAAGGGTTGTAGAAGACTTGCTTGGCATGAACTCCATGAATCTTGAAGTGGGTATTTGTGGATTGGATTAGGGTTAGGGTTTGGAGGTGGTTGTTGTTGGGTAGAAGAAGAACTAGGGTTTCTACTCAACAACAATGAATTTTCTCACAATGAATCAATGAATTGAATTGAATGAATAATCCCTTTACAAGTGAGCCTAGGGTCCTATTTTTAGATTTCCCAAACCCTAGGCCTTGAGTTTGAAATAGAATTTTCCTCCAAAAGTTTGTTGAAAGACTTCTAGAAGTAGTTAGTTAGGCTTAGCTTAGGGTTTAAGCTAGGGTTTAGGGAGAAGTTTCTAGAATACAAGGCTAGTTTAGTGTAGATCCAAGTATTTGTTGATCTGGCAGAAGGTTCTGGGGTCTTCTGGAATTTGACATGTCTTGCTGAAGTGTGGGCCCTGAGAGAAGCATTGTGCACCAAAAATTTAGGGCTGACGTGGCATAACTGCCGCGGAACCGCGGCTTAAGCCGGCTCCCGCCGCGGTTCCGCGGCGCTTTGATGGCTTCATGGCTTGGTTCTTCTGGTAACTGCTTGGGCTGACATTTGGGGCTTTATCTGATGTGTTGATTTGTGTTTGTCCCTTTGGATTGATACCAGAACTGAAATCATTGTGTTGGCGTATCTTTTAGCGGTGTAGATTTGAGCAAGCTTCTGATTTTCCTGCACAGACTTCGAAACACGGGTTGCGATATATAGAAATGATGCCATGTTATGAAATGAAGTCAATTTCCCTAGAAATGCCGGTTTTAAGGTCTAACACATGTAATATGATATTTTACGACAGATTTGCTAATATGTGAAATATGAATGCCGAACACTTCTATATGAATGCGAATGATAGGGAAATTGCCGGTTAAAAGATGCAATATTTTCGACTAATCACACCCACATGATACCTGGTATACCCTGACATGACTTGCTACACATATTACCTGACCCGACATGGTACCGTACACTACTTGACTCGACCTGATGTACCATGGCTTGACCCGTTACTTGATCTCATGTCTAATGCCAACAAACCTGACATGTAGTCCTCACGGACCGTTCCTGTTGTCTGTCCAGACAAACCTGCTCTTACCTGATCCTGTGTTGGCATTAATTCTTGATTATTGAATACCTGACTTGACATACACAACTTGGGGGTATGGGGAAATCAAAAGTGTAAACTAAAGTGTAACTTAAAAGGGTATTACTTGATCCGTGGTCCCGGGGGGTAACGGGACAGAGCCATTCGTGACTCTTACATATTCCTGATCCGTGGTCCTGAGGGGTAACGGGACAAAACCACTATTGGTTCACATATTCCTGATCCGTGGCCCCGGGGGATAACGGGACATATCCTTTAAGTTACATGGAGGATTACTCAAATTGATTTCAAAGACTTGAGATTAGATAACCCAATAGAACAGTTTAGTTTACTCACTGCACACTACCCTTCATTGCCCTGATTTACATTACTGTTACATCTGCTTTTCATTCATGATTATATTTGCATTGCCTGTTACCCTATTTATATTTTATTGCTTGAGGACATGACGCGCTGACGTTTGGGTTTTGCATGGCCCAGATTCTTCTACCTTGTTGCAGACTGATCAGGAGTATTGCCGCTGTTAGACGAGCGGTGAAGTTCCTGTCGGTATATAGGTTCACTTCCAGGTGTTTCATTTATTGTATCTTTTGGCTTCCGCATATTGTTATTTCTTGACTCTTTTACTCTGGCTTATGGACATGTACTAGATAGTTAGTTTACTTTCCTGTTCTTGATATCTCTACAGCCGTAATGTGACTGTGGAAAGATGTTTTCTATTCACAGGTAGTATGGTTGGCTATGTCACGTGTCCATCTTAGCATACTCTGGGAAGCGGGGCGTGACAGGTGTACTCCTTGAACTTTGGGTGATAGGGCTGCTGACGCTCCTGCCTCTCCTCCCGAGCCCTTTTCTTCTAGTCGGATCGTTCTACCCGGGAGAGGTCCGCGTTCACCTCGGACTCCAGCTGAACCTCGCGCTCGGTCCACGCCTTGACCTTGACCATGGTCTTAGGCTGTGCCCACACAAAGGAGCGCATCCACTCTTTGTGCCTCAGGCCAGATCTGAGCGCCATGATGACGGTCTCGTCCCGGTGCTGGGAACCATGAGGAGGGCGTTGTAAAAGCGAGTGATGTAAGCCTTGAACGTCTCCTTGTCTCCACTCTTAATTGTGAAGAGGTATTCGACCGTGCGCTTCTGCCGACGGTTCCTAATGAAGTGGCTGAGGAACTGAGTAGCCAGCTCGTCGAAAGTCGAGATCGAGCGAGGCTTGAGTCCTCGGAACCAGTCCCGACCAGAACGGATGAGGGTAGCAGGGAAGGCCCTGCACTGGGCGGCGTCGGAATGGTCCTGGAAGCTCATTCCCGCGGTGAAAGCATCCAAATGGTCTTTGGGGTCGGTTTTCCCATCGAACAGAGAGACCTTCGGGGGTTTGTTTCTCGAGGAGACGTGGACAGTGAGCAGTTCCTCGGTGAACGGTTTGGTGAGCGAGTCGGCGGCGTACTCAGCCCCGTCGGCCGAGAGGTGACCTTCCCGACGCATGCTCTCAATTTTCTTCTCGAGGGCGTCGAGTCTGCCGTGGTACCTCGAGGACTTGGCGCCTTGGGCTCCCTGGCCTCTGCCGTGGGAGACCTGCGTCTGGGGCACGGCTCCGGTTTCTCTCGATGAGGTTCCTCAGATCACCGGATGCGGTGGCTCCCGAGCCGTCGTAGCGATCCCCTTCTGTGCGACCTCGCCGGGGGAGTGGGTGTCGGTCATGCCTGTGGGCAGGTGAGGTGACCGACATCTCCTCAGGAGGGGCAAGGGTTGCGAGGAGGCTCGAGGCGTGGTGCTCCGGTGGCGGGCCTCGGGGTGGAGCCGCTAGGCGCCCAACGGGCCTCAGGGAGTATGGGTCCATGGGATCCGTGGTCGGGAGTCGCAGCCCGCCCGTAGTCGGCCATGCTGATGGGGGCAGAGCATTCTGGAGGCGGAGGAGCGGCGATCTGGAGCCCAAGCCCGGCCGTTTGGGCGCGAACGAGCGCCTCCACAAGAGACTGTAGCCGATCTATTCGGCTGGCGAGGGCGTGGATGATGGTCGCCGGAGGGGGTTCATCCGCGCCTCCGGTGAGAGGGAGGCGGTGGTTGGTACCCGAATCTTCAGAATGGTCGCTTGCCATGTGGACGGAGATCGGAAGGCCAACTTTGTTTTTATGGAGTTTGCTTTCCTACAGACGGCGCCAACTGATGGAAGCCCTTTTCAGATCTCTTTCAGATGTTGTCTTCCGTCAATCTTCCGGCGGATTCTGGAGGGGATCCGCTGTTGTGTGTGGGTCTCAATGGGTTTTGAGGAAATTTGGTGATTGGAGGAGTTGGACGCCAAGTACCTGCAAAGAAGTCCCGGGGTGGTTTGACGCCACCGAGGACCCTTCGACGATTAAGTTAGTACTAGATCCGAGCAGCGTAATGGCTAAGTGGAGTCAAAAAATGCCTTCCTTGACCCCTCTGTGATGGGGTTTATATAGCGGTGACGGCACGCAACAGTAGGCGCGAGAATCTCGCCAGCAGTTATGTTCCCGACGTCACGCCCGCGTAGAGAGCGGATCGCCCATTAATGGGGATCGCGGAGGCGTGGAACGTGGGATGTTGCCGGCGGAGAATCCGCGCATGGCGAGATTCGCGGAGCGGCGGTTATGCCTGTGAGCGGTGGAGCTGGTCGGAGGACCGAGGAAGACGGTCTCGGTCGGAGGACCGAGGAAGACGGTCTCGGCCGGGGGGCTCGCAGACGAGCGAGAAGGCCGAGAAGACTTAGTCTTGTGGCAGCTCAGGGCGAGCTGAGGGACCGAGGAGGCCAATCTGCAGGGAGCCCCAAGGAAGGCTAGCTTGTGATTGCAGGTCGGGTACAGGGGTGGTCTGGTCGGCCTCTGTGGGCCCTTTCTTCCGAGTTATGGGACATGCCATCCGCCACGTGTCCTGATCCTAGGCGTCGCCAATGTTGAGCATCATCACACTCTGTCAACTATATACACCGGCAACAAATACCATGAACTCAGTCGATGGCAGATAAATACAATAAACTTTGAATGCCATATCTTATCAATTATCAACTATATACAATACCATGAACTCAGTCGATGGCAGATAAATACAATAAACTTTTAATGCCATATCTTATCAATTATCAACTATATACAATACCATGTTCCGTATGGTATTAAATCAATGGCTAAATTGAAAAACAACATGGTATTTAATTGATATTGTTCAAAGTCTGTGTTACTTATTAGCAACCAACTAAGTGCACGGTTTTCGTCTATAATTTCTTAAGTTTATGGTACTATCTCAAAAAAGACAACACTTGATTGTGTTTTTTCCACCTTTTTTGATGAAAACAACAGTTGATTGTATTGTGGTGAAACTTAGGCAACCGATGTATTTTGGTGAAAGTAGGCCCACAAGAAACCGTTTCTTGTAATTAAGATTTGTTTGGATGCCTTTAGATTGCCACACTTTTTTGTGTTGTTTGTGATCGTCGTGGGTTTGCAGTTCAGAGTATGCAACGCTTATCACATAACAATGTCTTATTAATATCCCTTCTTGATTCTCAAAGGGGGTCACAACCACCAACACCACCCACCGCCCCCAAGAAAAACCGAATAACTTGAAGCTAGGTAATCGATCGTTGCACAAAATCTACATCTAACTTGTTTTAGTTTTAGACAAAGCAAGAAAAGGGGAAATAATTTAGAAGCAGATATTGATATGGATAAAAATCTAACACTATCTATTTTCATATGCAATACATGTCAATGAAATAACAGTTCATGCAACCAGAGCTGGAATTCTATAGGACATGATGAAGGAAAAATGAAAAAAATTCAATTAATTCTGATTATATGAGCTGTGAGGAAGGAAAAAGATATTAATGAATTCATTACAAGAAAATATAAATGCTTATATAAATGGAAAGAAAGGATCATATCAAACTACACATGACATCAGCCCCAAGATGACTGAGGATCGGCAGTTGAACCATACTATTGTGATACGAAAACACTCTTTAGTCCATAGAGTAGTACGTAACTGTCAGGCTAACCATGTAACATCTTTCCACCTTTTTTGTCTCCAGATCATACGATAATACGGTATATTTCTTCTTCCCGTTTCTTCCAATCCTCAAGTATAATTTCTCTCCGCCTTCAAAGGATAAGGACCACACATCGTAACCATCGAAAAGCATCTCCGAAGAAGTCCTCCCTATCCTCCTCTTCCGCATTGTGTGGAAGACACTGGAAAACACGTATAGGTTTCGTTGAATCATGTAACATTTCAGAAAAATAAAATATTATTTTAGGGAATTTTTATAATTAAAATAATAAAATATTGAATATTTTAATAAGGCGGTATAATTAAATACCGATAAATTGGGAAAATTTTGGAAAATTATGGAAATTACTGAAATGAGGGTGTTTTATGTGATTTGGGCGAATTATGAATTTTTATGATTAATTATATTCACTTTTAGTGCTAATCGCGATTAAAAATCGCTAATCATGTATTAAACCGGATTTGTGCACATGACATGCATCATGTCATTTTTATACTTGTTACATTTTATCATGGCTTTTCTTCTTGTTTCATACCATGGTGGTTGTTTTATTTGAGAGAAGAAAAGAAAAGAAAGTCAAAGGTGACACAATGATGGCAAGAGGTGTGGGCATGAGAGAGAGGGGGTGAGGGGTCAAACCAAAGTGATGGCTCATTGTTCTCTCTTCATTTTTCCTTCATCTTTCTCACTCTCTCACCATCCATGGCAGCACCCTCTCCTCCCTCCTCTTCAAACCCTCAAAACACCCCCAAAACAAACCCAAAATCCCATCTCATTTTCATTAAAAATGTTCACTAGCTCAAGAGAAGCACATTGGACCAAGAAAAATCGAGTTTTGAGGACTTTGGGCAACTCAAGAAAATTCTTGAGTTGCCAAATGAGGTATTTCCTTCACCCTTACCATAGTTTTCCATTCACTTTAGCACCTATATTTGTTTGGAACAGATATATCGATGTTTAGTGAACTTTGAAATTTCCAGTTACGGTTAGGGTTTGAATTGAGTTGTAAAGTGAAATTGAGACTAGTAGTGACCTTAAACCCTGTTAGTGATATCATATTGGACTAAAACCTGAGACTTAGCCCCGGAATACGAACTTTGAAAATCTGCCGATATTGAAATTGTGAATTCTGTGTGAGTGTAATGGAATCTGCTAACACTCGGAGACCTGAAAAATTATTTTACAAGGACAGTGATACATGCAGGCACCTAGGAAGCTACCATGAAAACCCTAGCCCCTAACTCCTCAACCTGGCCGCAGATTTAACCCAGATGTCCGCAAATTGCGGCCTGGGTCCTACCATTTTGAGTTTGTTCTATAGCTCCATTGTCTGTAAATTAGACCCTTGGCATATGCAAAATTGTCTGGTTTGACCTAGAGTAAAATCTGGGGCCATTTACAATAATTGATGTTTTGATTTGAGATTTCATTTCTAGTATTTTGAATTCTGGATTTGCGTATTTGTGTTTTTCCTCGATCACTTGACGTTTGTACAACGATATCGAGGATGTTGATGGTGTTGGAAGCGTAGTCCATAGGTTCTAACCTATAGGCCTTAGCGTGTCGTTTTGGGTTTTCCGATGTGATTTTCATGTGCTTTTACGATTGTGTTATTTTTTGTAAGTACCTTCACGAGGGTTTCATATGATGAATAAGATGAAGGCGACATCGACACCGGCACGCAGGATGCAAGGTGAGTAGATTATATCTACGGGGGATGTCGGGTGGATGGCGTATAGCACTCCCGCAGTTCGTGGTGATGTATACGAATACGTATACACACATATATATTTTATATGTTGATTTGAATTTATTGATGATAAAGATGGATTCTAGATGTCCTTGGATTGGTTTAGCGTTAGTTGCGAAACCCTAAAGTAGTGGTTGCACCCACACACGCGCACACATACTTGCATACATTCTTTCTTTCACTTGTGCGTATATGGGAATATATATTTATGTGTTCACATGGGTATGGGACTATGTGTACATATACTGGATTATGAGGATAGTACTTGGGATTTGAGATGAGTCGATGAGATTCGATTTGAGGCCGTGAGATCGGTGATATGACAGGATTCGTATTTGAGATACGACATGATGTTTTAGCGGGTCCTTTGACGTAGTGTTTCATACACGTGCATGCATACATAAATGGTATTAGTATTGTACTAGACGCAGATCAGTACCCCGGATTATGATCTTTGATAAAGAAGATACCAGATGAATAATGTGATGAATGTGATATTGACCCGTACCTAGATTTGGGATGACGTACGACGGATTTACGTACGAGCTATATATTGATGATAGATCCACACTCTTGACTTGAGAATGTCATATTATAGATATTGTGTCGTATGTGATACTATTGAGGCGGGATCACCGACTAATATATATATATATATGTATGTATGTATGTATGTATGTATGTATTGACTCAGATGATATGCGGTTTCCTTACCTTTTGTTTAGCCTGATTGCTCAGCCCTATAGTTTAGTGTAGTTGATAGACTAGATTCGATTCCTACCTATTTTGAAAACTAACGAATCGTGGGTATTTAAAAAAGACAGGCCAAGGGATTCTACGGATATTTCAAAGGACGTATCTTTTCTTAAAAACACCGTAGCCCTTATTTCCAAAACACCGCGATTCGTGTTTATTTCAAAAGGCACTACTGTATGACTTATATTTATATTAAATACAGATTAGTTATCATTGTGTTTATCATTCAACTCCCGCACCTTATTACTGTTCGCTCCGCATCGCATACTTATATTGTGATTTCATATACCATTATTGATATCATGCTGTTAGGACACCAGCACCATTACCGATGATGCGTATGTTTCACGTACACTTACTTGCCGGCTCACATACATCCTCATCGGTAATTGCCATGTCACGTACACTTTAGACAATACTATTTCATCGACATAGCTTGTTAGCTGATAGTTTCGACATAACATTAGTGTACTTGCCTTATATGCTAGTTTTGACATTGCAGTTATTACTTGCTACTTCATGCATATTATTCACTGTCATGCCGTATTATGGAGTTTTATGCCTACATTCACTGGTTACGTGCTATTGATGATTGGATTTCGGATTTTCCTGAGATTTCCTGAATTTGGGGGAAAACCGCAAGAATATTTATAAACTTCTCTCTCTTTTTAAAATAAAAACTGCGGTTTTCTCATGATGTATGAGTCGTCCACCATGAGTTTTCTGTTGAATTTCGAGACCCGATTCGAGGAGTCGGATGAACCGTCTCGGGTACATGGTGGACCCGATAAGGTATCCCGGGGCAAGAAGATCGAGTAGTAGATGATGAGCCCGGCTGGGGAAGACTACCTACCGGTGATTTTATCTGACGCGTCGGATATCCGGAGGATACCGTCGTGGTCCTGTGATTGATGTTAGGGGCCGATCCGGACTGACGGTGCCCTAGATAGTGAGATTGAGATACTGAGATTTTGAGATTTGATGATACAGGCCAGTACGGATAGCCGGAGCCTGAAATATTGAGATATTGGGATTTATGTTTTGTGTCGATGCTAGACACTGTTTATGCTGATTTCATTTATGATACCTCGTTTTAAATATACAGAAATCTCACTAAGTTATGAAAGCAGTTTCTTCATTTACATGTATTCTGTTTTCATGCATTCATACCTCATCCATATGATATATTGCGACCTGAGGCACTGACACGAGCACATGAGATTACACTTGGGTTAGATGGTTACCCTTGCCACCTTCTCATACTTCAGACTTATCATTTTGAGGATTATATATATATAGATATATTGATCGTATGACCTAGGATTGCGTCATACATGCGATTTCTGCTCGTAGATATTTTCTATTCACGAGTTGGCAACTCACCCCCGTTGTGCCACAGTTTCTTGTAGGTTTTGCCGTACAGGTTTCATTACGGCTTTGCTGGCACACTGCTACCTTTCCGGGTGATTTGCTTGGTAGGTGGGTTCACTTGCATCGTGACCACCATTATACCTTGTATATTATTTATTTCAGTTGTATCTAGTAAACTCCATCAACCAAACATGTATTTATTTCAGACTTGAGACCAGTTGTTTATTCTTTCGACCTTACAGTCGCGCGTTGTATTTCTATGGATTTTATGCTGTTTTGAGTTTCCTTTTCTGTTGTGATCCTCGCCCTTCGGCGTTGTATATTATATTGCTTGCGTGGTTGTGACCGTCGTTTGACGAAGAGCTAGCTCCCGCTTGGGGATACCTTTATTCATTATATATGCTTTATCAGGTTTTGTACCCGTTTGGGGTCAGTATTTACAAAGGAAACTCTGCCGAAATTTTTAGAAAAGACTTGTGATTTTAAAATGCATATTTCGGCGTATGTTGCAAACTACTTGATTTAAATTGGTTTTTCTTTCACTCTACTACTTTTCTTGGTTTGGATTTCTGGGTTTTTCGGCTTACTTAGATTACGTACGCCTCGAGACGTTTCGTAATTTAAGTGCCAGTCATGTTCCGTACTTTCGGGACGTGACAATATCGTCAAAGATCACCAAGCATGCATGCTCCGAAACTTGGTTGCTTTCAGGTTTCATCATCCATACTTGTATGCATTTGCTATCATCCCTTATACATGTGACAAAACCATTGCATACCCCAATCACCTGATTAAGGTGCGGCGAGCCTTGCTCAGGTAGCATTATGCAATCGGCAAGATCATTCTGGACATCATACGATATCAAATACTCGACGCCGTCCCAATACAGTACCCCGCCCACGAAAACAGACTTCCCTGCTCTTTGTATTGAACTATTAATGATGACGTTTTGGGTAGATTCTACCCACTTGCTCGTATTCGAAGAAAACACATCGAATCCATATTCGGCACCAATTGAACTATTTCGTCCGATAGGATGGACCAGTTTGTAACAGTCTGGTGCGGCTACCGGATCAAACGCTAACCCCATCGAATTTCGAGACTTGTCGTCGATAATGACATGGCTCTCCTTTGTGGCCGGGTTGAAAATATATAAATAGTTCGGCTCATCATAGTTCCAGCATTGGAGACAAAAGAGACCATTTGTAGATGCGATAATCCTCTTGCATTGCCATTGACCGCTTATAAAGCTAAGGCAAGGATCCGGGAATCCAATTGGAGCACCGAACATTGGAATAAAGACGAGATTGTTTCCATGCCAACTGATTAGTCCAAAAATACTTGTTAACCGTAATCAGAAACGGCGTCACTTTACAGCTAGCCGGTGAATACGGGTCGATCCACAGAGATGTGTAATTTTCTTAATGTGTTTTTACGAGTTGATTCCAAATGTTGTTTGGATTGATTTATTATGTCTAAAAAACCTAGATCTATCAATAAACTAAATTAATCTAAATTAAAGTCTTGCTAGGGTTAGGCTTAGGGGAAGTTGGGAGATTAAAGGTTTCCTCACCGCTTTCAATGCCTTATTTTAGATCTATTAGATGTTGTGGTAATTATCAATAAAGTGGATTAGAATCTTTTGGGAAGATATTTCTTCCTCTAGATTCTTATCCTTCCTTTATCGATACTTACCCTAAGCTCCATGGAAAACACGCGCAACCGGTCCTTTACACTACGGTGTCACCATTACCTCGAGGGATAAGGTGCCGTAGAGAGCGGGGTGTGCGTGCATGCATGGAGTTCTAATTCTTAGGTGTGAATGGCATGAAAGGGATGAGAGATCTCATCTCTCAAACCTTTCCCTAAGGCTAACCTTAACAAGCGAGGAGATTACACGCTCATTAGGGGATTAAAAGACATTCTAATTAAAAGAGAATTAAAAGCGAAGAAATAAAATTACTTACTAATTTTTATTGATGGCTCTCTCCAAGCAATAATACAGAACAGATCTGAATTTGTGTATTGAAAAGAGGCATGGGTTTTACAGATCTGTGATTACAATTTATAGGTAAACAGGGAAACTAGGGTTACAGATTCTCGCACACGTTATTTTACAGATATGCCCACGGAAAATCTAAACCCCCGCACTAATGCACCGACTCACGAAATTTGCACCGACACGGGCTCTAAATGGCCGCGGAACTGCGGCAAATGTGGGCTTGGGCCGCGGTTCCGCGGTCCTTTGGTGAGCTCAGCTCACCAAACTTTCTGGGCTGCATCTTGGGTGTTAGGGCTTCTTTATTCTTCACTCCTTTTCTCTGTTTGGCTTATTATTCTTCTCCAGATCTTCAGTGAAAATTCGTATTGGTCTTTTAACCGTTTCACTTTGACATTCTGGACCTTGCACTGTTCTTCATCTAGGCTTGACTAGGATCCGTCTACTTGTTGGTCAAAAGTCCCTTTTCTGTATCAACTTTCGTCTTTTTCACTGTATTCGCTCCAAGAGCCTGTATCCTGTAATATTCAACAAACGTGCGTCAAGAGTACCTGTTTATTTATAAAACGAATAAAATTGGGGAGTACAATAATGCAATATTATAGTATGAACAAATACCCCCAAACTTACCTTTTGCTCGTCCTCGAGCAAACTTATTATTTTATTCTCTAAAATCCTAACCGCACTTTCGCAGGGAAACACGATTGCACTGAGCACGTGCAACAAGCCGTTAAACCTCTAGGTGTCCCTAGTAGGAGGAGTGTTGTCTCCTGAGGGTTTTCAGCGGATACTACCCACAAAATCCTATCAATTCGGCCCATTGACTTTTGTTCTCCAATTAAGTTCTCCAACAAGGAATTCTATTATCTTATACTCGTAAATTATCCACCCATATTCTTCACACTTCCTAATCATCTAACTTAAGATTATATATGTTATGTAGACCTACTTAGCTTTCGGCATCTCTTAAGTCTTCCTTCTAGGGTTTCATCTCTACTTAGGAATTTCTATCAACTCTATTAAAGATACAAGTTCTATCTTTCATTCCTCTCTCTTATCTAAATTCCAATCACATACCCCTACGTGTGTGTATAGATCACCCATACACTTGGAAATTCAAATCAAGCAATCATGCCCTTGTCCGTTGTCCAAAGTACTTATTAATACGTGAATTTTTAATTGAATTTTGCTTACACATCCTTCATGCGACCGTTAATACTTCTTGAGGTACCAACGACCGATTACAAGATGCGTTAGCACTTTAAAGCGTACTTCCTAGTTTTGCAATACCCAAGGCTCTTAGCAGTGACTCCCAAACCAGTTGGTCTAAGGCACTAGGTGATGAAGCACCCTCGCTAAAGATTTTTCTATTTTTACAGCCTTAAGTAATCACAAAAACCGGTGTCCATTTTTTTCCTTTATTCACTTTTTTTTTCTTTATTTTCATTGTACTAAGGACTTTTAGACAAGAGCATTTCAAGGTCTCTTCTACTATTCAAAGTTTCAAGGTGCGTGATTGTGCAAGTTGTAGGGTATACATTTTCAGAATCTAGACTTAAGCTAGGAACTATTTTTCAAACTTATACTCTAATAAGAACATCAATACTCTTCCCTTGTTTCGACTTAGTCCAAGAAGTGAACCCAAAATTTGCCTATTTCTAAATAAACTACAAGGCATATACTTTCTACCGTTAAACTTTAAGGAATGTTATTTTTAGGGTTTTTAATTCACTAAGTTTAAGATCTAGTTGCTCCTAGCTAGTTAACCTATATGTCAAACTCTAGTCAAATAAGGCCAAAATTGAATACAATTATTTTTATAATTTTTCAAAATTTTTAAATTTTTATGGGTTTTCAAAAAAGTATGCAAATGCAAAAATATGTACAAATGAATGCGAAGGAAGAAGACGTACCGAGCATACCCCCAAACTTGAACTTGACAGTGTCCTCACTGTCATGCTAAACCAAGAGGGTCAAAATACCGGCACTTCCCTGTTTATTTATTTACAATTTTATATTTTTTTATTGTTAAGAAAAACAAAAATATATACAGAAAGGCCCTCCCCCAAACTTCATTTAAACTATGTTAGACATTACTGCCAAACCTTGCATAGACCAAACGTTAACACCAACCAGTTGAAAAATTTATCAGTAAAGAGTATTAGTTGGTGGAAGAATAAGTCGTAGCGATCCATAAAGAATTGGGGAAGATAGAAGTGGTGGTATGGAAGGTATGGAGGTGAATAGACAGGAGGTGGTGATGAATCAAAACGAGAATGCGAATGATCAGCAATTAGTGAAATGTTGGCATTCTCGTAGCTTCTTAAAAGAAATGAGGGTGGTTCAACTTATAAAGGAGGAGGTTGACTAACCACAATACCCCCAAAATGTTCCTGTGGGTCCTCTATTGACTTAGCATCATCCATCAATTTCATATGATATTCAATTATAAGGGAACTGATCTCCTCGATGTCCGCCATAGTCCAATCGAAAACTTGCCGCCTATCTTGTAAGACTTTTAAAATAGCGTTCTCTTGCTCGAAGGCTAGAGAGGCTGATATTATAATGGGAAAAGTCTCATTCTCACCTATGTAAGCATATTTAAGGTGAGGCGGTAAGGACATGAGTTCGAGTTTCGGAGGCGAAAGAATCATTGCGGAATCTACCTCGAACTCAAAGGACTCCAACACAGGTTCGAAATCATTGCAAACAACCGATTCGGATGGTTCAACTAACTCATCCACAAATTCAAAAGACTCATATTCGGGCTGTGAGTTGTCATCATCCGAAAAAGTGAAACATTCATAATCCATATCGGTTGTGTCAACGGTGGTAGGCTCAAGGAGGGACGCATTAGTGGCGTCAAAACTGTTTTCATCAAACAAGAATCTTTCAAGCTCGCAGTCCTCCTGCGTGATTTCGTGAACAGAGCAAACTTCTCGTGTATTAGTTTTAGGCACGGGGGGCAGACTTCCCATCTTATAAATATTGAACTCACTAGACATCTTCCTAAAGGATAGAGTCATGGAGCCATTGCGACAGTTTATTACAGCATTGGAAGTGGCCAAAAATGGTCGACCGAGGATCACCGGAATTTGGTTCTGTGGGTTAGCAACAGGTTGTGTATCCATAACAATAAAATCAACGGGGAATATGAACTCCCCAACTTTGATCAACACATCCTCTAGCTCACCCCTTGGATGGGTGATTGATCAATCAGCCATTTGGAGAGTACAACGAGTGGGTTTCAACTCTCCAACCCCTAATTGTTCGTACACGGAGTAGGGAAGCAGGTTAACACTAGACCCAAGATCTAAAAGTGCTCGATTAATTTTCTTATCCCTAATTGTGATTGAAATCGTAGGACAGCCGGGGTCCTTTCGTTTTTGGGGTAAGGTTTGAGGGTGGTTAATAGCATTGCTCACTGCACTAGCCACTAGCACTTTCTTGGGTACTTGAGATGCCTTTCTCTTTGAGGTGCATAAGCCCTTTAAGATTTTCGCGTATGAAGGGACTTGTTGGATTGCATCCAAGAGAGGTATATTTATGCTAACCTGCTTAAATAACTCCACAATCTTCTCCACTTGTGCAGTTGGTTTATTGGGACTCAACCTGTTTGGAAATGGAGCACTTTGAAAATTTGTTGAGTAAAATGTCTGTGGAGTAGAATGTGGAGTAGGAACGGCACCCCGTGTAGATGTGTTCGTGTTGTGAGAAATGGGTCCGTTCGAGTTAGAAGAAGTAGAGCCGTGTGAAGGGTGGAGAATAGGCTCTAAAGAAAAAGGTGAAGAAGAAGGTGAAGAAAATGAAGAAGGGGAAGATGACGATGGAGAAGAAGAAGAAGAAGAACCACCGGCGGGGATTTCATCACTAATACCCACATTATTTTGCAACACTCTTCCGGATCTCAACGTGGTCACCGCATTTACATTGTGATTGTGATATGCGTTTTGAGTGTGCCCGGGATTTGGCAATGGTTGAGATGGAAGCTTTCCCTTTTCTCTTTCGCTCAACGCAGCAGTTAATTGTGCAATTTGTGCCTCAATAGATTTGATACTTTGATCGTGTGAAGCATTGTTATGCATCAAAGACTGAACATAATTTTCAAATCTTGCTGCGAATTCTGTAGATTGCTTGAGAAATGCATCTAGACTTTTTTCTAGCGAGATAACCTTATCATCATTAGGTTGAACCAAATTGTTCGTTTGATTTGTATAAGGTTGTTGTTGGAAAGGTTGCTGGTTTTGAGTTTGTGAAGGTGCTTGTTGTTGTGGAGGAGGAAGAGGTCTTTGAAAATTGTTATTTCCTTGGAATTGTTGATTTTGGTACCAAGCGAAATTTGGGTGACTCCTCCACCCCGGATTGTATGTCGAAGAGTACGGATCGTTTCTTTGTCGTTGCTGAAATGCAGCATTGACTTGATCCTGTCCTTGAGTAGATGCATTATAAGGACACTCTTCGGTTAGATGCAATGGATCCGAACAACAAGCACAAACAGTTCGTGTGGGTAAAGCAGGGGCAGGAGAAGACGATGAGATTTTGGTCTCAATGGCTTCTAGCTTTTTCATAAGTGAGGCCATCTCGGCCTTCATAGCAATCGACATATCTACTTGATGTATGCCTGCCCTAGATTGACCAATAGAAGAAGATGATGTGGTCTTGGTACTCTCCCACTGAATTGTTTGCTCACTAAGATCCTCAAGAAACTGCCACGCTTCGTCGCTAGATTTGGAAAGAAAATGACCTTGACATATGGTTTCTAGCAACTGCTTCGTTGCCGAGTTCAATCCCTCGTATAATGTTTGGCAAAGTTGCCAACTTTCGATCCCATGATGAGGGCATTGAACGAGTAGGTCTTTAAATCTCTCGAAGCACTTCCAAAATGGTTCGGAAGGAAGCTGTGAAAATTGTATTATCTCGTTACGGATTCTAGCAGTTTTGTGATGAGGATAGAACTTTTTCAGAAAAGCTTTCACAAACTCGTCCCAATTTCTAATGGAATATGATGCGGTGCTGTATAGCCACTTCTCGGTTAGGTCACATAAGGTGAAAGGAATGACCCTTAGCCTTATAGCGTCATCACTTAATTGGGTCGTTTTCATCATAGCGCACACATTTTGGAATTTATTGATAAAGATATATGCATCTTCAGATTCCAAACCATGAAATTTTGGCAGCATATTGATGAAATGTGGTTTTATTTCAAAATTGTCCCCATTTGCCGGTGGGGGTGAAAGACAGGTAGGTAAAGAAGTGCGGACGGGGTAGAAGAGATCCTGGAGCGCAACTCGTGCGGGCGCGACAACAGGCGGGTGATTCGGGTTATTCGCACCTAACGGAGGTGGAATCATTCCCGTCGGTAAGGTATCGTTGGGGTCGTGTCCCGACATACCTTCGAAAGAAGAATTTGAAGGTGGAGGTAAGGAAATGGAGGGAATTTCGACTTCGGTGTCGAAAGGTTCGTCGGTCGGTACCAACGAAACACGGACTAATCGGGCGTTAGTATCCCTAGTCCAAAGTGACATACACTAAAGGGGTAGTGTAGTCAGAAAAAAAAATTGAAAAACAGAATGTGGAGGTAAGATAACGTCAATGAGAAGAAATGGTGGACGTGAGGTGCAAGTTTCCTTTAGCGACAAGTTGCAAGTTTGAAAAGATTTTTCTTTTTTTTTTTTATTTATGTGAGAGTTTTGCAAGGAGGTTTTTTTTGAAAAGAGACTTATGACACAAATGTATCAACCACACATGCGCAATCAGGCCTAGACCTAGGGTCACCTAGGTCTGCTAGACAGCTCCTAACTAGGGCTAGAAATAGGACCTCAAACCGCCTCTTCACCGACAATTACGGCCAGGTAAGTGCCAGGTAAGTGGGAAGGAACCACAATAGTGGGCCTAATTAATAACCACTAGCCTAGACACACTTGCCTAGACACCGCAAGGTCAGTTAGGATAAACGGTCGATGCCTATACTAGTCCTTTTCCTATTGAGCTCTATGTCCTTAGGTCTGAGTCTAGTATTTTTTAATTAATTGAGGTCAATGCAAATTCTTTAAAGTGATTTCTGGGGTCCTGGGAAGGGTGATGAAATCCCCACCCAATCTGAGTTTGGTCAATTAGCCCCTTAAAGTCCGATTAAATTATGCAAAACAATAAAATTCACTTGCAATCAATTTTTAGCGCGGCGCAAAGAAACCTGCAGAAAATCTGTTATTTAGAAGGGGGAAGAAGAATTTTTTTTTTTAGCGCAAAGAGACCCTGCAGAAAGTTTTCACAGAAAGATATATGGAGGTTGCAGAGGGGAGAAGGAGGGATCTAACCATGCAAAATTGATGACCTGAAGTGGCTAAAACGCGGCGGAACCGCGGTCTGGGGCATGCAAAAACCGCGGAAGCGCGGCGGTCTGGTGGGATCACTCTCTGGAAAAAATTGCACCGCTCTGTTATCAAATTTCCCCTCTATTCTGATATGCACTTTTCTGATCAGCCTTCTGTAAAATCTTCAGATCTGCGATTCTTTGCTGTTCCTTCAAAATTCAAAAGATGCACCCTTTAAACAGATCAAAATTGATAATTTTTTATTTCTTTTTTTTATTTTCAGATTTTTATAATTTTTAAAATTTATATCAACCCGAAATTACACAGAAAGAAATTTTACGCCATCCCCGGCAACGGCGCCATTTGATTAGTCCAAAAATACTTGTTAACCGTAATCAGAAACGGCGTCGCTTTGCAGCTAGCCGGTGAATACAGGTCGATCCACAGAGATGTGTAATTTTCTTAATGTGTTTTTACGAGTTGATTCCAAATGTTGTTTGGATTGATTTATTATGTCTAAAAAACCTAGATCTATCAATAAATTAAATTAATCTAAATTAAAGTCTTGCTAGGGTTAGGCTTAGGGGAAGTTGGGAGATTAAAGGTTTCCTCACTGCTTTCAATGCCTTATTTTAGATCTATTAGATGTTGTGGTAATTATCAATAAAGTGGATTAGAATCTTTTGGGAAGATGTTTCTTCCTCTAGATTCTTATCCTTCCTTTATCGATACTTACCCTAACCTCCATGGAAAACACGCGCAACCGGTCCTTTACACTACGGTGTCACCATTACCTCAAGGGATAAGGTGCCATAGAGAGCGTGTGAATGGCATGAAAGGGGTGAGAGATCTCATCTCTCAAACCTTTCCCTAAGGCTAACCCTAACAAGCGAGGAGATTACTCGCTCATTAGGGGATTAAAATACATTCTAATTAAAAGAGAATTAAAAGCGAAGAAATAAAATTACTTACTAATTTTTATTGATGGCTCCCTCCAAGCAATAATACAGAACAGATCTGAATTTGTGTATTGAAAAGAGGCATGGGTTTTACAGATCTGTGATTACAATTTATAAGTAAACAGGGAAACTAGGGTTACAGATTCTCGCACACGTTATTTTACAGATATGCCCATGGAAAATCTAAACCCCCGCACCAACGCACCGACTCACGAAATTTGCACCGACACGGGCTCTAAATGGCCGCGGAACCGCGGCAAATGTGGGCTTGGGCCGCGGTTCCGCGGTCCTTTGGTGAGCTCAGCTCACCAAACTTTCTGGGCTGCATCTTGGGTGTTAGGGCTTCTTTATTCTTCACTCCTTTTCTCTGTTTGGCTTATTATTCTTCTCCAGATCTTCAGTGAAAATTCGTATTGGTCTTTTAACCGTTTCACTTTGACATTTTGGACCTTGCACTGTTCTTCATCTAGGCTTGACTAGGATCCGTCTACTTGTTGGTCAAAAGTCCCTTTTCTGTATCAACTTTCGTCTTTTTCACTGTATTCGCTCCAAGAGCCTGTATCCTGTAATATTCAACAAACGTGCGTCAAGAGTACCTGTTTATTTATAAAACGAATAAAATTGGGGAGTACAATAATGCAATATTATAGTATGAACTCCAACCGGCGAAGACAACACCACTAGAGATCGGAGAGGCGTGACGAGATTGTTCGAGGGCAAAAGCCGGATCGTTGGACACGAGTTTGTACCAAGTTTTATCGATGCACTTGAATCTGCCGAGGGTCTTGAAAGGAAGAAAGTGGAAGATATGAGAAAATATGATGTCCTGAGGAAGTTCAACGGGGCTAACCATGCAACATCTTTCGTGATGATTGAGGATCGGCATTCGAACCATACTATTGTGATATGAAAACACTCTTTAGTCCATTGAATAGTACTTAACAATCGGGCTAACCATGCAACATCTTTCTACCTTTTTGGTCTTCGGATCATAGGATAACATTGTATAGTTCTTCTTTTTGCCGATCCTCAAGTACAATTTCTCTCCGTCTTCAAAGGGTAACGGCCACACATCGTAACCATCGAAAAGCATCTCCGAAGCAGTCCTCCTAATCCTCCTCCTCCACATTGTGTGGAAAAACTCGAAAACACGTCTCTGTTTTCTTGAATCATCTCATCGATGATCACCAAGCATGTACGCTCCCACACTATGTTACCTTAAGGTTTCATCATCCAGATTTGTATGCATTTGCTATCAACCCTCGTACATGTGACAGAACCATTGCATACCCCAATATCCTGATGAAATCGTAGCGAGTCTTGCTCAGGTAGCGATATATACTCAGCAAGATCTTTATGAACATCGAACGATATCAAATGCTCGTCGCAGTCCCAATACAATACTCCGCCAACAAAAACAGGCTTCCCTTCATGTCTTAAACTATTAACGATGATCATTTGACTAGATTCTACCCACTTGCCCGTATTCGACGAAATCACATTGAATCCATACTCAGCACACATTGAAATATTTCATCGCATAGGATGGATCAGTTTGTAACAATCTAGTGTGATTACTGGATCAAATGCTAACCCAGTCGAAGCTCGAGACTTGTCGTCGATAATGACATGGTGCTCCTTCGTTGCCGCATTGGAAATATATAAACAGTTCTGCTCATCATAATTCCAGCATTGGAGATAGAAAAGACCATTGGTAGATGCAATAATCCTTTTGCATTGCCATTCGCTTATGAAGCCAAGGCAAGGATCCAGGATTCCGATCGGATCTCCGAACGTCGGAATAAAGGCGAGATTATTTCCATGGCAACCAGCGAAGACCGCACCGCTGGAGATCGGAGAGGATTGACGAGATTGTTTGATGGAGCTCCTTTTCAGGCCTCCGTCAGATGTTGTCTTCCGTTGATCTCGCGGTGAACTTAGCTGAATATCCTTCGTTGCGTGTGGGTCTCAATGGGTTTTTGGAGGAGGAGGTGAGATGAGGACGCTATTGCCGAGTACCTGCAAAGAAGTCCCGGGGTGATTTGGTACCACCGAGGACCCTCCGACGCTCAAGTTAGTGATGAGATCCGAGCAGAGTAACGGCATAAAAGTGTAGAAAAATGGCTTACTTGACCCCTCTGTGATGGGGGTTTATATAGCGGTGGCGGCATGCAGCAGCAGGCGCGAGAATCTCGCCTGTAGTTACGCTCCCGATGTCACGCCCGCGTAAAGAGCGGATCGCCCGTTAATGGGGATCGTGATGGCGTGGAACGTAGGATGTTGCCGGCGGAGAATCTGCGCATGGCGAGATTTGCGGAGCGGCGGTTACGCCTGTGAGTGGTGGAGTTGGTCGGTCAGAGGGATCGAGGAAGATGGTCTCGGCGGGAGAGCTCGGGAACGAGCGAGAGGGCCGAGGTATCTTGGTCCTGCGATATCTCGGAGGCGAGCTGAGAGACCGAGGAAGCCAATTC
Organism: Agapanthus africanus; assembly: GCA_030015575.1. NCBI lineage: Eukaryota > Viridiplantae > Streptophyta > Magnoliopsida > Asparagales > Amaryllidaceae > Agapanthus > Agapanthus africanus. The sequence continues at coordinate 494,083,702 of CM057348.1, read as the reverse complement.
GCAAGAGCCCTGAGGTGAGCCAACTTTGTGCTTCTAGGTCGGGCCTGATCGACCCCTGTGGGCCCTCTCTTCTGAGTTCTGGGAGATGTCATCTACCACGCGTCATGATCTTGGGGTTGCCAGTATCGAGCACTATCATTAGCCCCCCACTCTTGTCCCGACCAGATAGTGGTCGGGTCAGGAGTGGACTGTCGGGCCTCCCGAGATGAGATCCCTTCTATGGTTTCATTGGGACAAGTCCTCGGGCCGTCGGTTGTCATTTCCGCCCGCGAATCAGGGTGGGATCTTTGCATTTAAAGAAGGTGTGCCGGTTCGTGCTCTCTGTAGTCGAAGCGACGGTCCACGTGTCGATCGTCGATTAGCCGATGCGACGTGCGCAGGTATGTTTCGCCCAATCAGAGAAAAGCTCTGTTGAAATTCAAAATTCAAAATTTTGAAGCAACGCTTCAAATCTCGGGCGCAACACGCCACATGTCAGGCGCTGATACGTCAGCGCAGCGCCCAAGAAGGCGCGCCCAATCAGAGCAAAGCTCTATTTTAAGCAAAAATTAAAGAAAGCAACGCTTCAGTTGCGCAAGCACTGCACTGCGCGACACGTGTCAGCGCAGTTGCGCTGCGCTGTGCGCTGCGCGACACGTGTCAGCGCAGTTGCGCTGCGCTGTGCGCTGCGCGACACGTGTCAGAGCAGTTGCGCTGCGCGACACGTGTCATGCGCTGGAGCATTTGCGCCAAAAGAATTAAGATTTTAAAGAAATCTTTCTGTTCTTGTTAAAATAAGAAGATTTTCTTCTGTAAAACAGAAGCCCTTGGATCAAAGATCCAACGGTAGGGAAAATTCCCCAAATTACTCAGAGAAAGATCTCTTTAACAAATTTAACTAATTTATGGGCACTATAAAAGGACCCTAGATCTCAATTCAAAGGCATCAACATTTTTTTTTTTAAAAAGAGAGAAAGAGAACTCTGAAGAACTCCTCAAGAAAAAAAAAGGTAAAAACCTTTAGAAGGAAGAGAAAGTTCTCTTATGAACAGATCATAGATCTAAAAATAAGATCAATAATCTTTAATAAAAATAAAAAATATATATAATAAAATAGTGCTTTGCACTTTTTATGAACCTTTGGTTCTTTGAGATAAAAAAAAACAAGAAAAAACTTATCTTTTCTTTGATCTAAATTAGATCAAGAAATCAAATAGTGCTTTGCACTTCTGTTCTTGAATCTAAAAGATTCTTAGTGCTTTGCACTTCCAAACTGCGCTGTTGCGCTCTTGGGAAAGCGCCACGTGTCAGCATCTGAATCACTTGCACTATGAGCGTTGAGATAGAGCTCTGCTCTCTGTGATTGGCGCAACTCACCAAGATGCGCCACGTGTCAGCAGCGCAAGCGCAGCGCACTAGCACAGCGCACTGCGTTTGCATGACACGTGTCGTCATCACAAGCGCTTGCGCTCTCTGATTGGCGCAAAGCGCCTGAAAATGCAATGCATTTCCTGAAGGGCCAGGCCCAATTAAAAGACCAAACAGGCCTAATTAAATTGATGCTCTGCATCATTTATAAATAGGCAAAGCCCAAACAAAATAATAAAAATGCTATGCAGATGCCTTGCAGTGCCCAAAATAAATTGATGCTCTGCATCTGTTATGGGCAGAGCCCAAACAAAAAAATAGAAAATAATGCAACGCATTATTTAAAAATGGGCCAAGTCCTAACACAGGTCTAACAGACCAAAAAACAAATAAAAGGCGTTGAATACTTTTCAACTGGACTTAGCCCAATTCTGGCCGTAAGTCCTTAAGTTAAATTGAATTGAGCGCAAATGCTCTCTTAAATTAATTTACCTCCGGTTCGAGGGTACATCTCCGAACTCCTTTGACACTTCTCGTTGTAATCCTTCAACGACGTCAGGGAGGCGATGAGTCCCAACGACCACATGGATATTGACTGCGGGGTCCTTAAACTCGTTGACCGAAACGTCCTTAAACTAATAGCGGACCACCACGTCCCTAAACTGGAATATAGACCACCACGCCTCTAAACTGGAATGCGGACCACTACGTCCCTAAACTGGCGACGGACCACCACGTCCCTAAACTGGAATATAGACCACCACGTCCCTAAACTGGAATGCGGACCACTACGTCCCTAAACTGGCGATGGACCACCACGTCCCTAAACTGGAACATGGACCACCACGTCCCTAAACTGGAATAATAGAGTCTCCAAATGCTCTTTTGCCGGATCTAAACGGTCCCGTTTAAGTTGATCTTAACCCCAAACACGGCTAACGTATCCTTAAACATTCAAATGGACTATAAAACCCGAAATCAACTTAGGCTCAAGGGTACATCTCCGAACTCCTCTGACACCTATCGTTGTAATCCTTCAACGACGTCAGAGACGTGACGAGTCCCGACGGCCATATATTAAATGGATCACCACGTTAAGTCGATCTTAGTCCTAAACGGAACTAACGTATCCTTAACGAACGTTTAAGTTGATCTTAGCCTCAATATGGCTAACGTATCCTTAAACTAAAAACACCAAACCCAAATCTAAGTAAATACGGATTTGGACTAATCCACGTCCTACGGGCGACGGCATTATTCAGTCTCCGTATACAATCCACGGGCAACCACAAACAAAACAAACACACACGACACGAAGTGAAATTCTGGAGAAGGAAAAAGTTGTTACCGCGATGCGGTAGCGTAATTAACTGTAGGGGCTTGCGTCTGCAGGGAAGAGCGTCCCCATAATCAAAAACCCCTCAAGTGAGGGGGAATCTGACAAAGTCTGCTACATCGGCCGCATCCGTCTAAACCTCCGATACACGGTGCCATAAATCAACTTGGCATCTTCGGAGAGGTGGACGGATAAAACCAAATAGCATCTGCCCCGAATCTCAGCGTCAGGACATCGCAGTCCTATGCGTCGCCGTTCGGAGGGGAACAGATTCTGGCATGCCCGGTGGGACCTCTTCCTCTTTCCACTCCACACTTCGTGTGTCGTCCTCGCGAACCAATCGCGGTTTGTTAAATGGTTGCCTTCGGATTTCAAGTTACTAAGATTTGGTCTTTTTTCTGGCGCAAAACTCAAGATTCAATGGCCTTTAACTGCACCAACTGCTCGAAGTACCACTGCAACGGACGCTCCACCTCACCGGGAGGTGTAGCATATGGGACCCAAGCGGCTTCCTTCCTCGCTCAGCCGGTAGACCAAGTGACCCAAGCCACCACTGGTCTATTCTTCGGGACCATGATCCCACCTACAAGCTTCTCTGAGCCAATACCTACACCGGAAGTGAACAAGAAGTCGGTCTTCGACCGGCTCACTGCTACGACGACCCCTGTCAACGGGTCGCTCACTACCAAACCGACAGCCTCTGTTTTCACCAGGCTAAATCAGAACTCTAAATTGGCTGTCCCAAGGAAGGCAATAACTGCTGCTCCAGAAGTCGTCAAGGCGGCTTCCCCTGTCAAAGAATCAGTCTTTTCAAGATTGACGATTCCTGCTCCCGCCTTTGCTCGAGGATCCGTCTTCGACAGGTTGAATATCACCCCTCAAAAAACAACCTCAGTCTTTAAGAGGCTAACACCGGCGGCGCCTCATTCAGGCAGGGGGCAAAAAGAAGCAATCTCTATCTTCGAGCCAGTCCCAACGGCTCGTCGTGCTCGACGTCGCCATTGGCAACGAGTAAGGAAGGCACGGGGCAACTCCTCCTCAGGGCTTACTCCACCGGCTCCAGTGGTGGAAGTCAACGCTGCTATTCCAATTAGGAACAGTTTTGAACTACTGAGGAGGGTACGTAAGAACTCTCCAACCGCTACATTGAAGAGATCTCCTCAACCTGCGGAGAGAGCTCCAGAAACGAAGCAAGAACAGCCCCCTCAACGGCTGTCCTAAAAAATATACAAGGTTTGGCGGAAGGTTCAAGACTTCGTAATTGACCCCGAGCATTCTCGTCGACAGAAAAAGGCGAAGGTGCAAGAAGAAAAAGACCGTCCGATCAAACAGGAAAGGAGGACAGTCACTAGGGTGCCCACTACAACGGCCCCTTCAACTTCAACGGCCCATAAAAGAAGAAGGCCGGAGAAAACCCCCGCGCCAACGACAAATATCAGAGGTGGTACACCCAAACGCCCTAAGTCAGGGGGCATCGTAGTGCATACCGTCTATGTGGCGTCTGGTAAAGAGGACAGTCGCATATCTACGGGTCATCGACCTCTTACGCGATCAGTGACCAAGGCGCAGGAGCAGCAGCAGAAGCTCCAAGAAATGATGAACGCTATGGCCGCACTTACAGGGCCAAAAGAAAACCCTGAAGCGTCCTCGGATGAACACCAAGAGGAAGAAACCGACGCCGAATTCCTTCGTCGGATATTGGAAAAGAAGGACAAAGAGGCTGCTGAACATGCAGCCAACATACAGCGTATGGGCCTCCTCTTCCAAGACATGATAGGGATGATGATACAATAAGATCCTCCGGCTGAAGAGCCCCCGACCGTCCTTGGAGACGATAGGGGAGAGACATCAAATCCTCCGCCAGCCCTATCAACAGCTAAGGAGGATACAATCTCCAAAGCTGATTTGGATGAGTACATAGCCCAACAAATACGGGTTCATCATGCGACCGAAGCAGCCGGCCAAGTCGTAAAAACAGGACGGCCATATCCAAGTTGGTACGATAAAATCAAGTACCCACCCGGTTACACAATTCTCAAGTTCCATGTCTACAAGGGGACGGGCAATCCTCACCAACATGTTGCCCAGTTCAGGGCACTCTGCGGCAACACCGGTGGTGATGACAAGCTCTTACTTCGCCAGTTTGTTGGAAGTTTATCGAATACGGCGTTCGAGTGGTACTCTGAGCTCCCGAACGACTCTATCAAAACCTTCGTGGAAATGGAGCTGTTGTTTACTCAGCGTTTTGCAAGCGCTAATGAACGTACCCCGATGACGGCACTGATTAACGCCAGGGTAAAGCCAGGCGAGACGTGGGTTCAGTACGCTATACGATGGCGGAACTTATGGTTGAAGTGCGAGCAGCGCATTGAAGAAGCTCCCGCAGTGGGTATGTTTGTGGGAATCCTCGATCCGCAAGCAACCATCTCACAATTTATAATGTTTTTCAAGCCAACTACCTTCCAGGCCTTGATTGACAAACTAGCGCAAATGGATCAAATGGGCTATAAACCCCCTCTTCCAAGGCCGGACTCCCGAAATGACAAAGGGAAGGGAAAAACGATCGTCGTCGCTAATGCTCAACAACAACCGAGCAACTCGAAGCCGGTCGTGCGTCAAAATAATACGCGCCCGTACGTAAACCTTGAGGAGAGACTAGGACGTCCTTATTCCTTTCCCCGCGATAAAACGAGGAGGTTATTCGAGCTGGCGTTGCGCAACAGACTCATAAATCTGCCGGATCCAAAATGTCCGTTGCGACCAAGTGATGTCAACGAGCCCAACTACTGTCCTTATCATCGAGTACTAGGCCATCCGATCGAAGATTGCTACGTTTTCAAGAATTGGCTTGAAAACCAGTACCGACAGGGCAAGTTCGCGTTATCTGACAAATGGAAGGTGAATCCCCCGCAGCCCCACACCTCTAAGGGGACGAATACGCCGGGGGCAACATGCTCCGTCATTGAAGAAGCTCCTTGGGAGGTTGTATTATCAGCCAAGACAAAGAGGATGCTAAACGATCTTAAAACATGTCCAGCGATCAAGTGGAAGAACCCGTTGGAACTGCAGGTCATTGAAGGGATGTTGAAACCACGTCCAACTCCAAAGACCGATGGTGGTGGTTCAAGCACTTGCAGCCAGCCGTCAAAATCTTCGAAGAAGAAGAAGAAAAAGAAGTCAAAGAAGCCCGTGAAGCCTGGCGACAAGCGCACGGACCTGCAAAAACAAATTGACGCGCTGGAGGAATACAACCAGAAGGCATGGACTCCCATTACACTCTAAGAGTTTCTCAATCATATCTTTCAAGAAGAAGGTGATGGAGAAAGTTCATCTGATGGGTCTGAGGAACACGTGGCGAGCTGTCATGTGATTTCCCATTCGTTCATAAACGAGGAGGAGACTTCTTGTACTGAAACGCCGGGGGCAGATACCGAATCAAAAATTCTGGGGTCATCGGATGAAGTAATTGACGCATTCCTCAATGAAGCTCTCTTAAAAAGTAAAGCTGATCGGGAGCGCGAGGAGGTTATATTCGAAAGGGCCAAACGCCAGCGCCTTGACGAAAGAATTGAGATACTTCCGCTGGAGCGAAGTACACCCACTGCGGACAAAAGCAAATTCAAGATAAGGAAAAGATTTGCCAAGGCCATATCAATGGGCATGAAGCTACCATCCTCCGAAGGAAAAATTACTGGTGAAATGGAAATGCACCCCTCCTATTGCTTGTATCATCGGAAGATTTCGCACCCCACTGAAGAGTGCAAAGCTTTCGATAGATGGTGGCAAGGGTATGTTGCTCATCGACAACACTTTAAGCGAGAGAAACGCAAAATTCGTCGGGAGCAAAGAAATACGACCGAAGGGCTTAAAAGAACTGCTGGCGATTATTGCATGGTTAACACCGACGGATCACAAGTGCCAACATTCGGGAGCGATTCTGATGAAGAGCTGGAACTTGCCCCTCTCTTTAAAGAGTCCACTTCGGGAAAAGAAGAAGTATCGAAGGTTTGCGAAAATATCCGGCTACGTAATCGCACGTTGCCCGAAAAGAACCTCGGACCCTCGAACAGAAAAGATAAAGGGAAAGAAAAGGCCCCTGAAGATATCGTCTTAGATGACCAAGTGGTGGAAGAGCTAGCTGCCAAAGACCCGCCAAAGAAGAATAAGGTGGATTACAACGTCTTAGCACATCTGAGGAAGCTACCCTCACAACTCAGCATTCTTGACGCTCTTTTGCTGTCAAAGGAGGAGAGAGATTCGTTAATTAAGGCACTCCAAGATCCGGAACAATTCCAAGCATGTCTGGCCGAGGAAAAGATGATGGATGAATTGGAGGAAGTGGACACGGCCGATGTCACTTTCGGCGACGAGGACCTTCTCCTTGGGACGTGCGAACACAATCGCCCCCTCTATGTCTCAGGATACTGCCATGATATAAAAATAGGCAAAATCCTGATCGATAACGGGTCGTCTATTAAGCTACTCAACGTGCGGGTGTTAAAAGAAATCTGCATGAGCGTCCAGCACCTTGCTCGGGATAAGATCACCATCTCCGGGTTCGACTCCCAATCGTCAAAGACTCTTGGATCTGTGATACTGACGCTATGCTTTGGGCTGCTCGTCACGGACATTAAATTCCACGTCATAAATGCTAAGACATGCTACAACGCTTTGCTCGGCCGACCATGGTTACACGAGTACAACATCATCCCTTCTACACAACATCAGTGTATGAAGTATTTTAAGGATGGTTTCGAGTATACCGTGACGGGAGAACTGAACCCGTTCTCTGTGAACGAGGTCCGCAAATACGAAGATGCCAAATACTTCTTACCGGATTTCGAAGATACGGAGAAGTGTCACAAGCCGGAGAATAAAACTAACGCTACCATCCCTGTCTTCGGCAGTGATACCGAGGATGAAGAGGAGATAGTTTATTCGGGCCCGCCCTAGCACAACAAGCCGGGACTATCTACTCCTACATTGATCTTTGGCAGCGACTCAGAAGATGAAGTCCACGCGGTATTCTCTGCTCGGCCCTCAATACAAACATCCGCTGGCGAAGAGCGAAGTTTGCAAGTCGCCATGGTGCCACCTAGACACCATAAAGAACTGGATCCACTCGATACCTACAGTATAGCAGAGCTGCGGACGTTCTATGTCCCTCCCAGGCGAGGAAGCGAGAAAGCAATTCTGTTCTACCGCTCTGAAGAAACCAAGGTGGAAAAAGAAATATGGCATGGCGCGGATCCTACGCTTGACAGACTTCAGCCTATCTGTCTTCCCAGATATTATACGGAAGGTTTGAAAAAGCTGCTGAAACGCCAGGGGATATCCTTCAAGCAGACCGTTCGAAAAGCCAAGTTCTATGACAAAGTCTGGAACGTTCCCGGGACTTAACACAAACTGCCTAATGGGAGAATGGAGACAAAAGGACTTGGATACATCCTGTCAAAGAAACGAGAGCTACTAAACAGCTGCTATGTCATGTATGACTTCGATGAAGAAGCGGATGCTCAATGGGAGGACGTTAATCCTGAGACAGTGAAAGTTCCAAATGCAAAAGATCCCAGTCCGTCGTTCGAAGAACAAATGGACAAGCTCATGAGGGAAGCAGGTCAAAAAGTCCGGGACGACCATAACCGCGAAATGACCATCTACGAGAAAGCCAGAACGCAACGCCTCCTTCAACGGGCCGTGAAAGATGAAAATGCTGCTCCTTGTCAACCGGTTATAAAGAAGGCTCGGCGCAAAAGCGGAAATAAGTCGAAAGGCCAAAAAAGCGCTCAACAGCAACAAAGCAGAGCTAAGAAGCCACGCAAACGGGAGTCGAGTGTTATTGATCTATCCCTCATGAAGAAAATGGGTCGAGCGTACTCGTTTCCTCGGGACAAGACGAAGAAGATACTTGATCTTGCTCTAAAACATCAAATGCTTACACTGCCGGAGTCCAAAAACCCCGAACAAGCAGGCGAAGTCTCTGACCCAAACTATTGCTCTTACCATCGAGTAATAGGGCATCCTCTTGAAGATTGCTTCACCTTCAAGAATTGGGTTGAAGATCAGTATCAGCTTGGCAAATTCACTCTGTCTGACAACTGGAGGGTAACGCCGCCACAGAAGCACGAGCCCAAGGCCACGAAAGAAGAACCGGTTCCACATTGGGATTGGAAGCGAATTCGCACCTGTCACATGATTACAATATTAAAAGAAGAGCCCGAGGACTTAGATGAGCTCCCTTGGTGCTTCGAAAACAATGACAATGAGGTAATCTCAGAATTTCCTCCAGCTCCGAAAGAACTGGAGGATGGAATACATACCACTGCAGATAATCTCAAGAAAATTGAGTTGGCGACGGAGAATGATCCACGACCGACATTTGTCAGTGAGCTATTATCTGAAGAAATGGTGGCTTCATTAAAAGACCTGCTTATGCAGCACAAAGATTGCTTCGCATGGAACTATTCCGAAATGCCGGGACTAGATCCAGAAATTGATGTGCATAGATTGGCGATATCTCCGGACGTCAAGCCAGTTAAACAGGCGTCGAGAAGAATGAGGCTTGAGCTTGAGATGAGTATCAATGCCGAGGTCAAGAAGCTGATCGATTCTGGCTTCATCCAGGAGGTTCAATATCCTGAATGGATCGCCAACATCGTCCCGGTAATGAAGAAAAATGGGACAGTGCGCATATGCGTAGACTTCCGGGATCTTAATAAAGCTTGCCCGAAGGACGATTTCCCAGTGCCAGTCACCGAACTGATGATAGACAATACGTCCACTCATGAAGTTTTCTCCTTCATGGACGGCTCATCGGGGTATAACCAGATAAAGATGCATCCTGAAGACCAGAAGCACACCGCCTTCAGGACCCCTTTAGGAATATTTTGTTATAAGGTGATGCCCTTCGGTTTAAAGAACGCCGGTGCTACCTACCAGAGGGCCATGACGAAGATCTTTGATGACCTTATACACGAAATCGTCGAATGCTATATTGACGATCTCGTGGTTAAAAGCAAATCATACGAGGAACATCTTGAGCATCTAAAGACCGTATTTCAACGCCTTCGGCAATACAACTTGAAGATGAACCCTCTCAAGTGTGCATTCGGAGTTTCTTCAGGCAAATTCCTGGGATTCATCGTCCGACACCGAGGTATCGAGATAGATCTGTCTAAGATCAAGGCGATCATGGAAATGCCTCCACCTAGGACTCTTAAGCAGTTGCGATCTCTCCAAGGGAAGCTCACATACATACGGCGATTTATAGCCAACCTCTCTGGAAAGTGTCGCCATTACAGTCACCTGATGAAGAAGGGAACTCCATTCGTCTGGGATCAAAAATGCCAGCGCGCGCTGGATGAAATTAAACGGTACCTGCAGAACCCGCTAGTGTTGGCTGCTCCGGTTAAGGGAAAACCTCTCATTCTTTATACAACCTCCCTCGAAGGTTCCTTAGGCGCATTATGGGCACAAGAGAACGATCAAGGAAAAGAAAGAGCACTCTACTACTTAAGTCGAGTTCTGCTGGGGGCAGAAAGCAACTACTCTCCCATTGAAAAACACTGCCTGGCGTTGGTCTTCGCGATAACAAAGCTCAGGCACTATGCGTTGGCGCATGAGGTCCATCTCATTTCGAAGGTGGACCCTCTTAAGTATTTAATGACAAAGGCCATACTAACGGGGTGACTCGCTAAATGGGCCCTGCTCTTGATGGAGTTCTCGATAACATATCAACCTCTCAAGGCAGTGAAAGGCCAGGCCATCGCCGACTTCCTCGCTGAGCATCCGATACCGGCCGATTCTCCTATGAATTGCGAGTTGCCAGACGAACATGCGTTCGACGCAATCGACGGTGGTGATACCCGATGGGAGCTCTATTTTGATGGAGCATCTTCCATGAAGAAGCGCAAATAATGTACCCCTATAATCAAATCGGGAGTAGGCCTCATCTTCGTAACTCCACAAGGAGGGATTATGCGCTTCGCCTTCTCCTTAACAGAGCTGAGGACAAACAATGAAGCCGAATACGAAGCTCTGATAGCAGGCCTCGAGATCGCCATCGACATGGGAATTGAAAATCTCCTCATATATGGAGACTCCCAACTGGTCGTTAGTCAAGTAAACGGCGACTACCAGACATGCAAACCAGAATTGGTGAAGTATGGCGAAAAGGTGCAACAGTTGTTGACCCAAATCCCCTCCTACACTTTGGAGAACATACCGTGTGCGGAAAACAGCAAAGCGGACGCGTTGGCCAAACTTGCTAAAGAACTGGCCGACGAGAACCTCGATGACGTAAGAATCGTGGTATAAAGCCGTCGGGTGCTTGCCCCAGCAGAAATATCTCCGGAATCATCCGAAGAGAAGGGAGCGACTGAGCAAACGACCCTGCAAGTAAAAGACCGGGAAAAGGCTGAGGATTGGAGAGACGTCTTCATAGACTACTTTAGGTCCCACCGAATGCTTGAAGAAGCGTCCACAAGACATCAGCTTATGAAACGAGCTCTGTCTTTCGCCTTCGTCAATGATACTCTGTACAAGAGATCGTTTGATTCTCTGTGGCTGAGATGCTTAGGACCTGACGAAGCGAGAAGGGTCATCCAGGAAGTTCATGACGGACTCTGCGGTTCTCACCAAGCAGGCCCAAAGATGAAGTTGAAGATCAAACGGATGGGCTACTACTGGCCCACGATGATTCAGGACTGCCTCGAATATGCGAAGCATTGCCACTCATGCCAAATTAATGGGGCCTTCATCCATCAGCATCCAAATCCGCTACACCCGACAGTGGCTAGCTGGCCATTCGAAATGTGGGGAACTGATATAGTCGGCCCCATCGAACCAGCATCGTCTAGAGGACATCGTTTCATCTAGCAACGACTGACTACTTCTCTAAGTGGGCAGAAGCAATACCGCTGAGGGAAGTAAAGACGAAGAATATCCTCCATTTCTTCAAGACGCATGTCATATATCAGTTTGGAACGCCAAGACGGATCATCTCCGATAACGGGCCAGCCTACAGAAGCCACAAGATCAGTCGCTTCGCGCAACAGCACAATATAGACTGGAGATATTCCTCGGTTTATAATCCGCGAGCTAACGGTCTAGCGGAGGCCTTCAACAAGATCATGAAGAAAACAGTGTCACGAAATAAGAAGGACTGGCACGAAAGGATGCAAGAGGCTCTCTGAGCGTATCGAACCACGTTCAAGACAGCCACTAACACAACGCCATATGCGTTGGTATTTGGGACGGAAGCAGTACTCCCCCTTGAGATAGAGTTACCCTCTCTACGAGTGGCAGTCCACTACGAGCTGACGGACGAAGAAAATGCTCACCTTCGGCTTGAGGAGCTTGACGCCCTTGAAGAAACACGGCTCATAGCGCAACAAAATCTGGAAGCTTATAAAGCAAAGATGACGCGCTCATACGAAAGATTGACCCGACCGAGGACATTCCGCCAAGGCGAACTTGTGCTGTGGTCAAAAGGCCTATGATCCCCAATCGCGCCAAGCGGGGAAAATTCGAGCCAAACTATGAAGGCCCATACATCATAGATAAGGTCTACCAGGGTGGGGCCTATCTACTCATGGACATACACGGTGAAAGGCCTTTCAGGCCGATAAACGGTCGCTTCCTAAATAAATACTACGCTTAATGAGCCACAGCCTAGGTCAATGATAGGTGACGACGACCATGCCCGCTCGCTATCTTCCTAAGCTCAAGTTTTATAAGCAGTAGCCAGCCTCTCAATGTCGGACCGAAATATCCTTAAACTAATAGCGGACCGAAACGTCCTTAAACTAATATCGCAGCATCCTTAGGCTGACGAGATGAATAAAAAAAAATTAAAAAAAAATATAATAAATAAAAACGGTATGTCCATAAGCAAAAAGGGCACGGATGAAAACCCGAAAGGGCTCCGTGAGTAAAAACAGCAGGGCTACCGGCGAGTGTTCGTGAAAACCCGATAGGGCACGACCTCGTAAAAAAAAGAGAAAAAGAAAATAAAAAGAATAAAAAAAAACGGTATGTCCATAAGCAAAATGGGCACGGATGAAAACCCGAAAGGGCTCCGTGAGTAAAAACAGCAGGGCTACCGGCGAGTGTTCGTGAAAACCCGAAAGGGCGCGACCTCGTAAAAAAAAAGAGGAGAAAAAGAAAATGAAAAGAATAAAAAAAACGATATGTCCATAAGCAAAATGGGCACAGATGAAAACCCGAAAGGGCTCCGTGAGTAAAAACAGCAGGACTACCGGCGAGTGTTTGTGAAAACCCGAAAGGGCGCAACCTCGTTAAAAGACACTTATAGGGTCTTCTCAACCTTGTAAGGAGAAACTACCCGCGTGAGATCCTTACGACTCACAAAGGAGCAACACACTTAGGGATCCCCACGATTCCTAAGGAGAAAATACACTTGCGAGATCCTCACGACTCGTAAGGAGAATTCTCTTATGGGACCCTCACGGCTCATAAGATTTGAAAGTCTTAAATCATAGAGACCTAAACCTGTGCTTAAGCAAAATCCCCCATATCCTTCGACACTGCCCTACAAGTGGTTCAATACTGACCCTTGTATACAATCCACGGGTGCGAATAAACATTTCCCTAACCAAGTCTCATCCGTGACTGGGGATATGTTCGTATGGTGAGCGACCCTTGTAAGTCCTCTCGATTTACAAGGAGAAAACCCTCCTGTAGGATCCTTACGACTTACAGAGGAACATGCACTTAGGAATCCTCACGATTCCTAAGGAGAAAATACGCTTACAAGATCCTCACGACTTGTAGGAAGAAATACCTTTGTGAGACCCTCATGGCTCATGAAGTTAAAAGCCTTAGTCGACAGCGCCTTAACCCAGTTCGCTAAGCCATCTTTGTTCGACATCGACGGAGGCAAATGATGATTCGCTCCTGGCAATATCCCAGTTGTAGCGGTGCTGATGTCGAAATCGGTGTCTAATTCCAGGTTTACGGCGGAAAGCCAGTAGGCCACACATGCATACGGAATAGCCGAAATGATTGGGCAACTTGCAATAAAAAGTATGCATGCAAAATAGCCGAAATGATTGGGCAACTCGCAATAAAAAGCAGCGAGTAAAAATAAAATAAATAGCCGAAATGATTGGGCAATCGCGACTTTCGCGATATAAAAGCTGAAATGATAGAGCATCGCGGAGATAAAACAAAAACAAATGATGATAAGACTTTGGCCCTACAGTTAAAATCACATCGATCCCTGTATACAATCCAAGGGCGTAAACAAAGAGGGAACCATACTTTCCCAACAGGATCCGCCAGAAAACGAAGCCAAATTCCGACGGTTCATCCCAACGCCAGGGAAACAAATAATCCGTAGCAAACTCCTCGACTCACGGATACAAACACTCCTTGACGAGAGCCTCCTGATCCGCGTCGACTCGCAGAGCCACCAGTGCCTCCGTGGGAAATCCTCGACTCGTTTCAAACCCTAAGGAAACAAATAATCCTCGGCACTTGGGAAACAAATAATCCCTAGCAAACTCCTCGACTCATGGATACAAACACTCCTTGACGAGAGCCTCCTGATCCGCGTCGACTCGCAGAGCCACCAGTGCCTCCGTAGGAAATCCTCGACTCGTTTCAAACCCCAAGGAAACAAATAATCCTTGGCGCTTGGAAAACAAATAATCCCTAGCAAACTCCTCGACTCACGGATACAAACACTCCTTGAAGAGATCCTCCAGATCCGCGTCGACTCGCAGAGCCACCAGTGCCTCCGTGGGAAATCTTCGACTCGTTTCAAACCCCAAGGAAACAAATAATCCTTGGCGCTTGGGAAACAAATAATCCCTAGCAAACTCTTCGACTCACGGATACAAACACTCCTTGACGAGAGCCTCCTGATCCGCGTCGACTCGCAGAGCCAGTGCCTCCGTGGGAAGTCCTCGACTCGTTTCAAACCCCAAGGAAACAAATAATCCTTGGCGCTTGGGAAACAAATAATCCCTAGCAAACTCCTCGACTCACGGATACAAACACTCCTTGACGAGAGCCTCATGATTCGCGTCGGCTCGCAGAGAAACCAGTGTCTCCGCGGGAAATTCCCGATTCGTCTCAACTTGCAAATGAAACCTCAGGCAGCAGGGACTAAAAAACTTGCTTCCTGAACAATGAGACCCTGCAAGTCGATCCAAAAAGGTCTCTTGCATACTATTCACGGGTCTCACTCTCCAAAGTCAAATCTCGACAAGGAGGGAAACAACCGTTTACGAGCCCTCTCGACTCGTAAGAGGGAAAAATTCTCTTATAGGATCCTTATGACTTATAAGAGAAAATCACACTTAGGAATCCTCACGATTCCTAAAGAGAAAAACCCACCTACGAGATCCTCTCGATCCGTAGGGAGAAAAATCTCTACGAGACCCTCACGGCTCATAGAGTTGAAAAGTCTTAGGCAGCAGATCTGAACCTGCGGCCTAAGCCATCGCTATTTCTTAAGAAAGTCAAGATGCGTGCTCTATTATCTGTTGACCATGTTTACTCATGTGGCGTGCTGATAATAAAAGAAAGAAAAGGCGGAGAAATGACACAAGACATTACAGAAAATGTGTATCTTTTATTCATAAACTTGATTGGGTACAGAATACATTGTGTTAAAGAATAAAAAAAAAATATATATATATACACATTCTTTTATCTACAAGCACAAACGATACAAAGAAGGATAGCTACTGAGGAGGAAGTGTCTTTAGTAAATCCATAAGTTGCTCTCGCACTTCCTTCAGCGCCTCCTCCTGAGCGGCTGCTACGACCACCTCCGCTTCCACCTGGGTCCGCTGCTGTAAAAAGGATGAAAGTTGCTCCTCCGCCGCCTTCTGGGCTGCTTCCTGGCTGGGTGCATCTCGCTCGACAATGTCAAGTTGTTGCCTCAATGATAACCCTTCGGAGAGACATTGCAGAAGGCCCTCAAAGACAACCCTCAGCAGTGCGGCATTGGCCTCCACCCGAGCATGCAGTTGGGCAGACTTGCTCGAAGTCTCACCGCGCTCCTTACGCCTTGAAATGACTTCTTGTTCGAGGTGGCGGAAGTAAGAAGCGCTCTGCTAAATCCACGCTGTTCTTTGATTGCTGGCGGCCAAGGTCTCAGGAGCGGGACGCAGCGACTCCAACTGATGCAGGCGGGCCTCGATCTCCCTGCAATGGTTAACCCAAGATGCGATGATGCCCTCATCATGAAAGTTTACGAGTATTGCCAGCATCGGGTTAACCACCGTAGCAAAGTTTGCGGCGGATGTAGGAGTTTCAACGTCGAGTTCCTCGACGTAGTCACTCAACATGCGCAGACTATTCGCGGCGCCTTTTGAAGACGGACTTCTCAGATAAGGACCTGCCGGCATTGTAATACGAGGCTCGAAGGGCGCCGAGGCCGGAACGACAGCTGAAAAGAAACAGGATGCGATCAGATAACAGTACAGAAAATAAAGAGAGGGAAGTTATCGATATGATAGTCGCTGTACCAGTTGAGACAGGTGGCAAGGCCGGAAGGGCCGGTGGCGCAGCTGATCTTTTATCCCCTCCTTCAATCTGTAGCGCTGCAGTCGGGATGAGAAAAAGGGTTAGAAGTAATTCCATCAATAGAAAAGAAAGATATCAATGGAAATCATACTCACCAGCGCCACCAGAGGAAGAAGCGAGTTCGGATGGGAAGGAGAAGTGTGGGAGCAACATCTGATATACATGATCAAAGAGCACTCCTGAAAAGACACAACAATATGACTTTAGTACACGAATTATACGTCTGAAGTATAGGATTAATAAATTGCAAACCCATACCTTCCGACATCTTAGATGGTATGAGAGAGGGTTGAGAGGTGACCACCACCAAGGCAGTCGTTGAAGGCGCTCCCTCAAGCAGTGGAGCATCGGCGCTGGCTGCGCCTGCGTTACAAGAAAGGTGAACTTGTCAGAAAAGATTGTAAAGTAAAGAAAAACAGCAACTTGGGGATTACCTGAGGAGCTCCCGGCTGAAACGGAGGCGACTCCCTCCTCTATCGACATGAGACCACCGCCCGTAGCCTCATCGCCCGACTCAATGGGGGCCGTCGTCGTGCTCGCGTGACCAGGAGACGGCAAGAGGTCATAGGCAGGGAGGGCAATGATTGGAGCGTTGCCGGATTCTTGGAAGGAAGCGGCTGACTCTTCCCCAAGAGTCGTGCCCATCTCATCCGCTACTTCTTTGGGCTCCGCCGTCTCCATCGGCTCATCCACCATCACCACGAGGTCGCCGGCCTCAAGCGCCTCGTCCGCCACTACCCTGGGCTCGGTTACGACGATCATCACATTTGCCGCCGTTTTAGGCTCGGCATCAATGACCTTCTCGGCTATAGACCCCTCCACCTCCATCTCAGGCTCCGAAGCATCAGCGACGTTGCCCACCGTCGGCTCAGGTCCGGCAGGTGCCGCCCCCTCTGTTTCTTTGGGTACAACGGTCTCTGCCTCCCCCTCGGTCGGACTTGGCCCTGCAAGATAGAATATATAAGAACCGACAGCTTTATGAGTCTAGCAATGAAATTCTGAAGGAAGTATTACCTGAGGTAGACTTGTCGTTAGCCTCTCTATTGGCGCGGATCGCCTGTCTATGAGCTGTAGACAGGGCGACCGGGGCCTCTTCGGATGGAGTGTCAGCACGAGGGACGGTACTGGGGCCCGCTCCCATAGCCAAGGCAGCCCTGCGTTCCTTTGCTTTGCACCTCGATCGCTTCCGTTCCTCCCGGGCTGTCGCGATGGACCTCTGTGACGCTTCCTTTAAGGCGTTGTCATCCTCGTTCAGAGATGCCTCCAGAGCCTTTAAGGCATCTCTCATCGTCTCTTCAAGACGAACCTCCTGCGGTGGCCCAGAGGAAGCGGGAACATCGGCGGCTGGCGGAACATTTGCGTCGCTTGGTGGGAACGGCATTGAGGTTTCTGCAATAAAAAGGGAGAGGTTAGATCGACCATAACACGAGGGAGATGGAGACTTGATGAATTAAAACTTACTAAGGCCCATAGACGCTCTAAGACGTTTCTCCTCCTGGAAAGTCTTCAAAGAAGCGGCAATGGCTTCTTCATCAGTGATGCCTGTTGGAAGAAAGGAAAGAAAAGCGTTAATCAAAGGCAATGAGGAAGATATGTTGCAATAAAGAAAATGTGACTAGTAACTACCTGATTGCGCAAGCTTAGCTAGCCTTGCGTCACGCCTTGCTAACCACGCTGAAGTTTCGAGAGTGGCCTCCAAGTCTGTATCATCCGGGGGTGGCAAGATTAATCCCTCGTTAGTCCCATATTCACTCAGGCCCTCGGCATAGGGAGCGTGGGGTTCCTGACCAAATACGACATCTGCAGCGAAGAGCGATTTCTTTTTCTTTTGCCCGCCAACCCTAGGTGCACGCGGGATCGATTTACGTTTAGCAGCCACCTTGGGACGACGGGTCCCGATGTCCGCACCCACGTCAGACTCCGGTGAGGATACAACCACTGTCTCTATTGGAGCATAGGGCGCTGCAGGTGCATCTGTGACATCAGGGAGCGACAATCCACGGGGAGGACTTTGCGCATGCGGTGGCCCGGTTCTAACCTCTTTTAGAGGAGCAACTACTGGAGTCCTCGGGACCAAAAGACCGTTGCGGTCACTGCCTGGAGGCGCACCCTTACGGTCGACCAGTAGTCGCCTTTCCTCCTTTATAACGGCTCCTGTCGTATGATTATTGTAATACCCAGCCCTTTTTATACACCTATATTCGTATATCTTTTTCACCCATAAAATTTATTTATGATTATCTATTTATTTTCAAAATCCCATTAAATCCAGACCTTACCTATCATTCCCTCCGGCCCGAAGCCCATTTCTTTTATTTGAAAATTTAAAACCCAAAACTAAATATTTTTTTCCTAAACCCAAATCCCAAGCTTACCCCTTTTTCCTATTTGATTCTTCCTCTAAATACCTCAGCCCATATCCTATTTTCCAACCTATTTTCCTAAGCCCACTACCAATTTTCCTTTCTTTTTCTCTGGCCTAAAGTCTCAGCCCATTTCTTTATTTTGTATAAACCTAATTTCTTTTACAAAGGCCTCAGCCCGAGCCCAGAACTTTAATTTCATTTTATTATTAATTCTTTAACCTACAGCCCACCGAGCCAGCCCACTCCCTTAAAATTCTCTATTTAATTTTCCTTTTTCTTCTTCTATTCTACTGGCCTGGCCCACTGTTCCCTCAGCAGCCGCTCCCGCGTCCCCAGCCCACGCCCGCACCCGCTTCACTGACCCGACCCGCTTCTATACCCTTTCTCCCCAACGGCTCTCCTAATCTCCCGCCCACGCCATTGATTCTTCGATCCCTTATCTCCGCCGCTTCCCACGCCCACGCGCTGCCGTTCTCCCCACGACTCGTGCGCCGTTACCCCGACGTGCTCACCCCTCGTCTCTCCTAACCCCTCGAACTCACCATCGCTCTCCTCTCGTCTCCCATTCTCTCTCGAACTCGCGCCCACCGCCATCTCCTCACCGCCGCTCACCGACCACCTCATCTCTTCATTCGCCTTCTCCCAACACCGCGACCCCCATAGCCGCACCTTCCTTGTCGTCAGCAGCACCACCATCACCCCATACAATCCACACCCGAGCACCCCCTGCCGAGCACCCCTGCACACCAACCCTGCACCGAGCTCGACCACCTTGCACCCTCACCGCCGGCGTCCCGTCTTCCCGACGACCACCATCGTCGACCACCAACTCCATCGACACCATTCATCCTCCTCGTCAACATCATCTCCATCGCCATCGTCTATCCCTGCATCTCTCTCCCTCCTTCTCTCTCCTTTCCTCTGTTTTTTACTCTCTCTTTCTCAATCCCTCTCTGGTTCTCTCTCTCTTTGTCACCTCTCTGCGTCTCTCTCTTTCTCTCTCACTTCTCTCTCTCTCTCTCTCACTCTCGATCTAACTCTCTATCTCTATCTCACTCTCTGTCCCTCACTCTCACTTTCCCTCTCTTAAATCTCTCTCAAATTTCTCTCTCTCTCTCTCTAACACCCGCTCTACCGACCACCACAGCGAGCAACTCCACGTCATCGACCACCACCCTCGCCGTCAAAACCCCAGTAACCAAGCCTTCGCTGCCATACTCGAGCTCCTAGCCTAGTCCAAGCTCCGAGGCCGAGCCAAGATCGAGCCGAGGCCCAACCTTACTGCGTTCCATACCACTGCTGCTGTACAATCCCGTGACGTGTCCAGGCAAGTATTTTACTTGCTTACATGCTATTTACTTAAGTTACAATCGTTAAGTACATAGATTATAAAGTTACAAGTTTAAACCAATTATGTGCCATACCTGTTCGACGCGTGTTCCCAAAGAAAATACTTTTCTAAATTGACGGAACTGGATTACTTACATTGGCCCTTGCTGTGATGATCACCTTGTGCAAGTTTCGCTGGAAAACATGACCGCTAACGACTAAAACAACTACCCTCAAGTTTAACCGTAAAACTGGAATTTTACTGTACCTGGAAACCGTTAAAATTACCATAAATTGTATTCACAATGGAATGATGCGTTCAAGGGCTCAAATCGAAGCTAACTCGACGAACTATAACCCTATACTAGTTTCCAAATATTCCTATACTCAAACTGTGTTAATATTTGGATCGGAGTGCGACTCTGGACTGCAGTCCAGAGCGACTCCAGTTGTTGCTTTCTGTTCCGTAATGGGTACCACAGGATTTCCTGAACTCGTAAATTGCGGAACTCTGCTGTTTATTATAGGTGAATCTGTTATCTAAATAATACGTTTCATCCTGTTTCGTCATCATTTACTATTTTATCTGTAATTTAAAAGATCGGGACGCATAACAGTCCCAACAGAATCAGAATTGATATATTAATATTAAACAGTGTATATCTCCTGACGTA
Source organism: Agapanthus africanus (assembly GCA_030015575.1). NCBI lineage: Eukaryota > Viridiplantae > Streptophyta > Magnoliopsida > Asparagales > Amaryllidaceae > Agapanthus > Agapanthus africanus. The sequence goes on along the minus strand of CM057348.1, from coordinate 494,063,090 downwards.
CAGACGCGATCGAAGATCCGTCTATTGCATTGAAATCTTTAATGAAAACCCTAGATTTCATCAAGCTGTAGCGTCGCTAAAATCTGATCCCAACTTGGATTAAAATGCGTTGCGAAACGGACTTCCGATTCTGAAACCGGGTTTCCAGTCGTGAACGCTTAAAATGAAATGGCTATAGTTAATGATCCTGGAACCCGATTGGCATGAAACTAAATTCGATGGATAGGTAACTGAACATACTATTTAATCCCCGTTCATTGTTTCAATAAACTGTAACCATATGATTTATGATAATTTATGCAAGTGGTAGATTATTGATTCATGACATCCTAAACATGCTTTATATACTGTTTACGCATCATATCATACACATGTCGTTGCATTGATAACATAGTGATAACGTGCATTTACCCAGTGTTAGGTTTTAGTGATGATTGTGGCAAGTATGTTAGTGTTCGTGTATCCGTGAATAAGTGAAAGTGATACGTAATTGTACACAATCAGTGAACCTTATTATTATATTGCATTGTCGACGTCTGTGGAACACGTGTACGTGTAACTATAAGTGGTATAGGACACTTATGGAAGCTCTTGCACGGGTGTCACAGATAAGGCACCAGACACTGCCATTTATCTTAGGTATTAGTCGGGACGTGCTTGATGGAGGTCTTGCCTCCAGCTCTCGCGCAGACTTATCACAGACCGATTGGTATTTAGGGTTATGGTTAGCGTTTGATGTAGACCATGGGGTGTGGGGTAGTTCGAGTGTGAGTTCAACAGAATCTCGGGAGTCCCATGCCGGCTTATATATTTAGGGAGATATATGGAGATTTACAGGGTATGTGATTATCACCGTGATATACATGTTGGGCCCGTGGTCCCTTGCCCTTGGGTGGAGGACACTCGCGAGTGGTTGACTCTCACACTTGGACTGACGATAGGTTTAGTGACCTGTACAGTGAGACTTAGAGACTGATAGGGATGATAGCATCGATATACATACTTACTGTGTTGACATACGTGGCATATCATTCTACTGCTTTTACTGTTCCGCTGCATTGATTACTGTATGTTCATACCCATACTGCCATTGACCTACTGTTATCTATTATCACTGTTAGAATTGTCACATGAATTTATATATTATATTGCTATTGTGTCGCTCTGACGACCTGAGTATGCATGCTCAGTGTGAGGAGAAGATTTAGCCTGGACCAGGACTAGACGTACTTCACAGACACCTAGTTTTGATATCTAGAGTTATATCCATATTTGTTCCCCATCAGGTCAGTCCTCTACATTGTTTCTTTCAGTTACTGCATTTCTCATTACCTGCGCAATATTTACTGTTTACCATGAAAAACTAGAATCCGAAGTATGACTACGGCAGGACATTTCCTTGACCGTAGGAGTATGGCTGGCCTTGTCTGCCCCTCGTATTCCGTATTTTGGGAAGCGGGGCGTGACATGGTTTAGTTGGTATCAGAGCCAGGTTTTGCTTCGATTGGGATTGCAGTTTTCCGCGTATAGCTTGACAATCGGTCTAGATTGTGAACTTGATATTCTTAATCCATATTCACATTGAGTGTTCTGCTATCCATTCACTAGAGTTTCAGGTGACTTGGCAAAGTTTCGTGGTTGTAATTGTGAACTACATCACGATTATACTACCATACTCTGTTTAAGTGACTTGGAGTCACACAGTTGATTTTCCGCTTGTAATAAATTTCATCACATATGATATTCTTGAATCTTTGTCCAATCCATATTATATCCTTATAGCTTGTGCCTTATATCATCCTTAAAATTATTGTTTCAGGATCATGTCTTCCAGCAACTCTTCCTTTATCTCCACTCCCCAAAATCAGACCGTTGAGATTCTGAGTGTACTGCAAGGTCTAAAGGAAAGCCAGGAGCGAACAAACGACTTGTCGACTGAAGGATTGAGAAGGCAGGTGAATCAGGCACCAACGGGAGTCTCAAATCATAAAGGGATCCCTGTTAGACGAGGAAAAGAGAAGAAGATGAAGCGTCAATTTGTTTTCCCGCGACAGAAGCAGCAGAAGACCCTATGTTGTGGGTATTGTAAAAGGCCAGGACATCTTCAGAGGGATTGTCGCCGCGCCCAAGGGAAATGTCTGATTTGCGGATCCAGCGAACATCTCATTAACGGTTGCCCAGAAAGGAAAGAGCTACAGGGAGGAGATTCGTCCACACTCCCCACTTCTGCCGAGTAACGATTATTGCGTAGTTCGCGCTTCGAGGATAAAGCGGACCCAACACAGGATTCAATTCGCGTGACGAGGATGCAGCGGTCGAGCAATCAAAGAAGAATTTTCATGTTTTCTAATTTCAGTAATAATGTTATCACCCTCTTATAAATATTTCTTTCCATTTGAAATCTTGTATCCGTCGAACTTTTAGTTGAATGAAATAAAAACTTTGAATCGTAATGTTTGAATCATTCTCTTGCTTTCCCCTTATTTATACTATTCATTATCACAGCATTTTAATCCTGATCTTTCAGTTCCTGCCACCGCACATTTTCCTATACTTCGTGCACTTAGCTATTTTCTTGATATATTCCACTGTCTAATCATGACTCTTTCTTTTCAGGCCATGGCCCACCCTAGAGCAGCGCCGTATCTAGATGAGGATGCACAGTCATGCGTTTCCTTAGATCACACGCTGATGAGTTCTGACGATGAAATCAACGGTCCCCAGGTCAATTTCGAAAACGACGATTCAGAAAACGAAGGAGTAGCCGCCCCAGAGTTTGACATGATAGGTGATTCCGACTAAGAGGAAGGAGACCCTGAAGATAACCCGATAGAGGAAGACCCCGAGGAAGAACCGATAGAAGAAAATCCAGTTGAGGAAAATCCCGTGGAAGAGAATCCAGAAGAAGAGGATCACATGGAATCGGACTTCGATGAAGAAGCTCCACCCGAGGAAGAAGGACCAGAAGATCAAGACCCTACGGTAGAAGAGCTCCCACTGGCGATACCTGCGAGGCGCTATGGAAATGGACGCCCCTATCTGAGTGCGCGAGCCTACCGCAACCTGCTGAATCTTCACAACCGCGACTGACGAGATTTCTTTTGATGCTGTCTTTCTGGCCAAATAAAACTGTGTATAGTTTAGGGCCACTTCTTGTCTTTGAGAATGCTTTGTTTAAAATCTTCTGGAATGAAATAAATTGTTGAGTCCGCAAATCTTTTAATCTTCTTAGTTCACTTGTTGCTCGCTTATTTCTTCTATACCATTATTTTTCCTACCAAGATCTGTCCACCCCTACTTCTTACATTGCCTTAATCCTCGCTAAGATTAACTAGTACCACACTCGATCTTTTGAGGTCCACCCTTCATCCTTCGCTTGTGCCTCGTTTGTAATCCTTCTGGGAGGAGAAAATTTTGGAGAATCTTCCGAGTTAGTCAAACCTTCAAATCTTGATTCATATGATGTACCGACCGCTATCCTTCCCATATTTTTCCCCTTGTAGTCCTTTGCTGCTCACCCTTATTTCCTGTACTGACCAGACCCCAAATCTTTTTTACCTTCAACTTAAATCCGTCACACTCCAACCTTAGGTATGAGCCACACTTTATGGTAACCCCTACCCTAGTTGTCCTATATATAATTATGTTTGCTCTATTACCCTAACTATATTTTGGGACACAATTATTCGGATTTTGGTTATCATTATTTTGTATTTATCGAAGAGTGCGTATTATCGACTATTCCCGTTTCACGCATTTCGAGTACTCCACTACTAGCTTTCCCATTATTTTTTTTCGTAGCGCAACCTTACACCGCACATACTTTCGTTACATGTTCCTTAATTTCACTATACAAGTTTTCTAAATTATTTTAAACCCATTTTATCGATACATTATCCTAAAATGTTTTAACCTACCGATTAATTTTTCACTACTTTATTCTCGTTATTTTATTTTCGGGTTTTGTGCCTATGTTTACTATTATAAATGGTTGTGCCTTATACTTATTATTTCTGTTGTGCTACTTTTGATATATTGATATGTGCATACATCGAGTACACCTCGAATATCATTGTTCGTTGTTGTTGTTATTGCTATTCTTGTATACATGTAGTTGCCCTATAGTTATTCCTGTCTTATACCTATTTAGACCTGTCTTTTGTATGTTGTTCTTACATATTTATACCTTCAAATTTCTTCGTCCACGGATTTCTAATAAACCTTTATGTGTTAGTTTGCAATATAATAGCTTTCGCCTATGTTTGTATAACTTATCGTTTATTTTAAATTTCGAGGACGAAATTTTTGTAAGGGTGGTATGATGTAATACCCAGCCCTTTTTATACACCTATATTCGTATATCTTTTTCACCCATAAAATTTATTTATGATTATCTATTTATTTTCAAAATCCCATTAAATCCAGACCTTACCTATCATTCCCTCCGGCCCCAAGCCCATTTCTTTTATTTGAAAATTTAAAACCCAAAACTAAATATTTTTTTCCTAAACCCAAATCCCAAGCTCACCCCTTTTTCCCATTTGATACTTCCTCTAAATACCTCAGCCCATATCCTATTTTCCAACCTATTTTCCTAAGCCCACTACCAATTTTCCTTTCTTTTTCTCTGGCCTAAAGTCTCAGCCCATTTCTTTATTTTGTATAAACCTAATTTCTTTTACAAAGGCCTCAGCCCGAGCCCAGAACTTTAATTTCATTTTATTATTAATTCTTTAACCTCCAGCCCACCAAGCCAGCCCACTCCCTTAAAATTCTCTATTTAATTTTCCTTTTTCTTCTTCTATTCTTCTGGCCCGGCCCACTATTCCCTCAGCAGCCGCTCCCGCGTCCCCAGCCCACGCCCGCACCCGCTTCACTGACCCGACCCACTTCTACACCCTTTCTCCCCAACGGCTCTCCTAATCTCCCGCAACGCCATTGATTCTTCGATCCCTTATCTCCGCCGCTTCCCACGCCCACGCGCTGCCGTTCTCCCCACGACTCGTGCGCCGTTACCCCGACGTGCGCACCCCTCGTCTCTCCTAACCCCTCGAACTCACTATCGCTCTCCTCTCGTCTCCCATTCTCTCTCGAACTCGCGCCCACCGCCGTCTCCTCACCGCCGCTCACCGACCACCTCATCTCTTCATCCGCCTTCTCCGAACACCGTGACCCCCATAGCCGCACCTTCCTTGTCGTCAGCAGCACCACCATCACCCCATACAATCCACACCCGAGCACCCCCTGCCGAGCACCCCTGCACACCAACCCTGCACCGAGCTCGACCACCTTGCACCCTCACCGCCGGCGCCCCGTCTTCCCGACGACCACCATCGTCGACCACCAACTCCATCGACACCCTTCATCCTCCTCGTCAACATCATCTCCATCGCCATCGTCTATCCCTGCATCTCTCTCCCTCCTTCTCTCTCCTTTCCTCTATTTTTTACTCTCTCTTTCTCAATCCCTCTCCGGTTCTCTCTCTCTTTGTCACCTCTCTGCGTCTCTCTCTTTCTCTCTCACTTCTCTCTCTCTATCTCTCACTCTCGATCTAACTCTCTATCTCTATCTCACTCTCTGTCCCTCACTCTCACTTTCCCTCTCTTAAATCTCTCTCAAATTTCTCTCTCTCTCTCTCTTTCTCTAACACCCGCTCTACCGGCCACCACAGCGAGCAACTCCACGTCATTGACCACCACCCTTGCCGTCAAGACCCCAGTAACCAAGCCTTCACTGCCATACTCGAGCTCCTAGCCTAGTCCAAGCTCCGAGGCTGAGCCAAGATCGAGCCGAGGCCCAACCTTACTGTGTTCCATACCACTGCTGCTGTACAATCCCGTGACGTGTCCAGGCAAGTATTTTATTTGTTTACATGCTATTTACTTAAGTTACAATCGTTAAATACATAGATTATAAAGTTACAAGTTTAAACCAATTATGTGCCATACCTGTTCGACGCGTGTTCCCAAAGAAAATACTTTTCTAAATTGACGGAACTGGATTACTTACATTGGCCCTTGCTGTGATGATCACCTTGTGCAAGTTTCGCTGGAAAACATGACCGTTAACGACTAAAACAACTACCCCCAAGTTTAACCGTAAAACTGGAATTTTACTGTACCTGGAAACCGTTAAAATTACCATAAATTGTATACACAATGGAATGATGCGTTCGAGGGCTCAAATCGAAGCTAACTCGACGAACTATAACCCTATACTAGTTTCTAGATATTCCTGTACTCAAACTGTGTTAATATTTGGATCGGAGTGCGACTCTGGACTGCAGTCCAGAGCGACTCCGGACTGCAGTCCAGAGCGACTCCAGTTGTTACTTGCTGTTCCGTAATGGGTACCACAGGATTTCCTGAACTCGTAAATTGCGGAACTCCACTGTTTATTATAGGTGAATCTGTTATCTAAATAATACAGGTGGTTTCATCATGTTTCGTCATCATTTACTATTTTATCTGTAATTTAAAAGATCGGGACGCATAACAGTCCCAACAGAATCAGAATTGACATATTAATATTAAACAGTGTATATCTCCTGACGTACAGACGCGATCGAAGATCCGTCTATTGCGTTGAAATCTTTAATGAAAACCCTAGATTTCATCAAACTGTAGCGTCGCTAAAATCTGATCCCAACTAGGATTAAAATGCGTTGCGAAACGGACTTCCGATTCTGAAACCGAGTTTCCAGCCGTGAACGCTTAAAATGAAATGGCTATAGTTAATGATCCTGGAACCCGATTGGCATGAAACTAAATTCGATGGATAGGTAACTGAACATACTATTTAATCCCCATTCATTGTTTCAATAAACTGTAACCATATGATTTATGATAATTTATGCAAGTGGTAGATTATTGATTCATGACATTCTAAACATGTTTTATATACTGTTTACGCATCATACCATACACATGTCGTTGCATTGATAACATAGTGATAACGTGCATTTACCCAGTGTTAGGTTTTAGTGATAATTGTGGCAAGTACGTTAGTGTTCGTGTATCCGTGAATAAGTGAAAGTGATACGTACTTGTACACAATCGGTGAACCTTATTATTATATTGCATTGTCGACGTCTGTGGAACACGTGTACGTGTAACTATAAGTGGTATGGGAAACTTATGGAAGCTCTTGCACGGGTGTCACAGATAAGGCACCAGACACTGCCATTTATCTTAGGTATTAGTCGGGACGTGCTTGATGGAGGTCTTGCCTCCAGCTCTCGCGCAGACTTGTCACAGACCGATTGGTATTTAGGGTTATGGTTAGCGTTTGATGTAGACCATGGGGTGTGGGGTAATTTGAGTGTGAGTTCAACAGAATCTCGGGAGTCCCATGCCGGCTTATATATTTAGGGAGATATATGGAGATTTACAGGGTATGTGATTATCACCGTGATATACATGTTGGGCCCGTGGTCCCTTGCCCTCGGGTTCTACCCTTGGGTGGAGGACACTCGTGAGTGGTTGACTCTCACACTTGGACTGACGATAGGTTTAGTGACCTGTACAGTGAGACTTAGAGACTGATAGGGATGATAGCATCGATATACATACTTACTGTGTTGACATACGTGGCATATCATTCTACTGCTTTTACTGTTCCGCTGCATTGATTACTGTATGTTCATACCCATACTGCCATTGACCTACTGTTATCTATTATCACTGTTAGAATTGTCACATGAATTTATATATTATATTGCTATTGTGTCGCTCTGACGACCTGAGTATGCATGCTCAGTGTGAGGAGAAGATTTAGCCTGGACCAGGACTAGACGTACTTCACAGACACCTCGCTTTGATATCCAGAGTTATATCCATATTTGTTCCCCATCAGGTCAGTCCTCTACATTGTTTCTTTCAGTTACTGTATTTCTCATTACCTGCGCAATATTTACTGTTTACCATGAAAAACTAGAACCCGAAGTGTGACTACGGCAGGACATTTCCTTGACCGTAGGAGCATGGCTGGCCTTGTCTGCCCCTCGTATTCCGTATTTTGGGAAGTGGGGCGTGACAATTATACCAGTCTTTGTATACGTTGAGGAGTCGTGGAGCACAAACCGGCGCACTGATAAAGAAACGAGAACCCGTATTCAGGCGCATGAAATGATGCAGCGCGTTCTCCATCCCTTCTTTAGTGGCAGCGGGTTCCAGTAAGAAAGCTTCCAAGGGGACCCCTTGATCGTAGCCCAGTTGTTGGGCAAAACGATGCGGGTTATATCTCATGAAAATCGCCGCACCATTCTGCCTGAAGACTAGGAAGCCCGGTCTAATAGAATATAAGTGAAGGGTCTCCCGGGCAGTTAAAACCGAAGCTCCATCCTTGAAAGTGTCTTGTAATGGTCGCACTGCGGTGGTGGACGCTTTTCCAATAGTCAGCACCTTGTCAATAAAAGACATCCCGGCTCCAACGGTGTGAGAGCGAAGGAGTAAGCCCCTGGCGTTCTGTGGAGACGGGGTCACGATAGATGCGCCAATCAGCTGTATGATGCGAGGGAAACCACACTTGTCGAAAAACGAGGGCCTTTTGTGCATGCCGAAGACACCCGCCGTATGTAGCTCGAGCCACGACATAAAGTAGTGCATCGGGAAGACCACGTGCAATACCCCGGGCTCGTTAGCATCCGCTGCTCGGCTGAGGCCATGATATAGGTGCGCCAAGCCAGCGATCCCAATAGCCACCTTTACTCCGATGGCCATCCGGTGGGCCGGGTAAAAGACAGAGGGCCGCATCCGATGAGAGTGCATTGGGATTGCAAACCAGCTCAGCCACAATCCAAGAAATCCCAAGAAAAAGGCCTCCTCATCCATTCCAGGGGCCGCAATTTCTGTAAATGACATGGTAGGGAAGTCAGAAAGAAAAAAACCCTTTTGATCTATCTCCCTCTTCGGTAGGTTGTCCACACCTAGACCGAAAGGGTCATCCAGAGCGGCAAACTTGGCAGCCTCTGATGAGATGACGCTTGGGCGAAGGAACCGAGCGATGAAATCTTCAAAGTTAACCCCCCGACTGCCATGTTCGATAAAAAGAGATTCATAGATGTTCAACACCTTAATCAAGCTTGGGAATTGATGTTGAACGGCATTCTCCGGTGTGACCCCCTTACCACCGGCCTAGCACCTGTAAGTCCATGCTACCTCTCCCGGTACTTTCGGGCATGCGGAATTTGGTGAACAACAATTTTCTAGAGGTGGTAACATGGACTCAAAACCGGATCTTTGTTAAACATCTAACTAACAACCTAACTAGGAGTTGTTAACTACTCGGTTAGGGGGTTATACCTTTCTTTCTTGAACTCCTTCGTCTTCAAGCCTCGATGGTTGTCCGGATCGGCTTCACCCCGTCGTCTCCTTGCGCCGAAGATCGATCCACCTGAAAGCTTCTACCTTTGGCTTCTTCTTCGGTCTTTGAAGAAAACTAGTTCACTTGGTTTGCTAAACCTTATGAACTAGAGTGAGTAGAGAAAAGTGTGTTAGGATTTTCTCTATGGTTCTTGGTTCTCAACACATGAGACAAGTGAACCATAGACTAAGGAGAGGGAGAGCAAGAGGAAGAAGATGAGAGCTCAAGAACAAGAGAGAGAATGAGAAAGACTTTTCTCACTTGGCTCTCATAATCCAAAACCATCATCACAAAAATAGTAATCAAGTATTGTGTAAAATGGTTCAAGTCAAAATGGCTAAATCATTTCATGCACTCATATTGCACAAGAGAACAAGCAAGTGAAAAGTCTTTGCCATGAAATGATAGCCATTGTCATCATGATGGTCAACTAGTCCAACCTAGTCAACCGGTCAACAAAGTCAACCCCTCAACAACCATGTCACCACAATACTTAATTAATATTATTGTTAATCATATATCATATTCTCATTAGGGTTGAGCAAAAAGTCAATAGTCAACAGTCAACGGTCAACAACCCTAATGAAAATCCTCTGCCTCTGTCTCTCCGCCAACTGTGCATACACACCCGCATCCGCGTTCCAAGGAACACGAATGTAAACTGGATAAAACCAATCCCAATACGTACACTAGGATCTGGCTTAAACCAAAGCCCGCTAGTGTAAACTGTCCGGACACTAAACGTGCACAAGTGCACGGATGTGACTGAACCCTGTCGCAAAACCATGCGACCTGTCGCAAAACCATGCGACCTCTACTCTTTTGCCTAAAGGCGAATAGCTTTCTGTGTGGGACTCTAAAGACTCGACACTACGCTGGCAGTGGGTTTAACCACAGACCGCAAGCGGCACTAGCTGTGCGTAACGGTCTCCAGGTAGATGCCGACAAGAAGACTGACGAGGTGAAACCCATCTGAACTCCTACTGAGCCTGAATGTGACAATCTCCGTACAGTCCGGTCTGTTCGTCTGATACATCGCATGGCGGGCCTAGGGGGCGGTAAACGTCAGTCCCCTAATAGCGGTACAAGTCGTGTCGGAGTGAAGCCCAATACACCCTGAGATAGCACTGGAAGCCTACCAGTATATCTCGCTTGCCCTGGCCAGGGACTACCCGTGTAATGGCTCTTCTAGACACAGCGCGATGTCAACCCCCAATACCGGGAGAGACGAATCCTGTCTAACCGTCACTGCCTCCAAGTGCTTCGGGACTGCACCCAACTACTACCTGTTTGCACGACTCCTTTGAGCCGTGGTAGGGTAGTAATCAAAGTACAGTGGGAACACACTCGAGGCGAAGTGATAGTGTCAAGTCAGCGGACTAAGCTGTACTCATGTCACCTGGGAACTGATAACTGACGATAGGTATAATACCAACCGGTCAGTTCCCGACGAGTGCTGTCCAGTGTACTCGTAACCTAACGAGCATCCGCATACTATCTCCAGTACGACGTACTAACGGCTGTGGGACAGACCGTCTCCCACACTGGGACGAGAAGCGCATGCGCTAGTCTACTCCGGAGTATCGATGCCCTGTCTCGATAGTCCTGCGACTAGGGACCTGCATAAGGATGTGCTTATAGATTACCCAGCCCCACTAGTGTGACTGCCATCACAACGCTGGTAATCAAGCAAAGATCCTAAGGGCTCCACTAATTTGTATAAGTGATAAACTAAAATAAATACAAGTACACATTGAAGTAGAAACAAACTAAGTAGCATACTACTATTTTGAGCAAGATTGTATATACAAGGTGAATATCCCAAGCTTCCATTAAGTAATATACAAACTAGTATGATACAGTAATGGCCTCTAGGGCATATACACTAACAGCACCAAAGACGTACACATCTGTCGGGAGCAGCTCCTCATAATGTTCTCCCATGACTGGTAGACCGGATACCTCCGTGAACTCCTCCAAAGAGATGGACACTTCCCGATCCATGGCAAGGAAAGTGTGGGTAGGAATGTTCCACTGCTCCAGGAAAGCTTTAAACCACCAGGTGGGGAGCGTGGGATACTGGAAGAGAGAGACGTAGACCGCGGTGTACAATCCTAATCTTATCAACTGCGACTTCTTCGTCGACAGGATATACCGGGCCCACGGCAGGTAGCCAATCGGATGGCGGGGGATCAGACCAATGTTATATGATTGCCCCCAGGGTCTCACCTCGCCCTGACAGATACGACGTTCTAGAATATCCAAGACCATGGGACGTTGGACCGGAACCGCATCCATAGCGGGATGAAGGAAGCTGTTCGCGGTCCAGTCCACCATCTCCACGGCATACTGCACCGACGGTGGGGTAGCATAATGAATCGCCGTGATTGGCTCAGACGGCACCGCGCATGTGAAGCTGCGTCGACCCATAATGATCTGGTTATACCAAGACCCCCAAAGGTGGAGATTCTTGTACTCCGGGTCGTATTCTCTAATCATAGCCAAGACTTCACGGTCCAAGGGCCCTTCGGGAAACCCTTCCTCCGAGCGGACGAACGGAAACGAGGTGTCGAGAGACATGATCGCTGCAAAAGAACAATCTAGTCGTTAGTGTTGTAATTCCAACGCTTGGCGTTTAAAAAGAAAAATACGTTAATCGATTAATTAAATTTAATTAATTACACCACACAGCAGTACGGCGGGTAGAAGACTGAAGGGGGACCCACAAAATCTGGATGACAATATGTCAGTTGGTCCCCAGGAAAACATTCTCACTAATAATAATGATAAAAGAATCCCTAAAGACCAAGAGAAAATCTCCTCTTTCAGAGCAAAGCTCTGTCACAGAATGACACTTGTCAAATTCTGGTCTCAAAGGAATAAAATTCCTTAAAAAAAAAAGCATAGCTCTATGGTAATAATGGAAAGGTCCATCAGAAAATGTTACATCTAGAAGAATTAAAATTTTTGGAATCTTAAAAAAATTATATATCCATGAAAAACTCATGAATTTTTTTTCATTTTTCAGATATAAAAGATCTACAGATGATTCAAAGAGCAAAGCTCTGTTTATGAAACCCTAATGGGGATCTCTTTAGATCAAAAGATCTGTAAGAGCAAAGCTCTATTGGTTAATTAAAATTAACTTAAGATTAATTTTACCTAAAATTTTCTAACTTGGAAAATAAGAGCAAAGCTCTAAAGTTCAGGAAACGAGAGCAAAGCTCTGGAGTTCTAAGCAAGAGCAAAGCTCTGGAAATAAAAATCTTGAAACGGTGAGATTTTTCTAAGGGCCAGAGGTCCTATTTATAAGGCGCTTGCGCCCCTTGAGCTCACCCCTTGATCCAACGATCAGGAGTTTGCCACCGCTGTACTCGCGTATGCGCCACGTGAGCGCAACGGTGGGGGGGCATTTGTTTCGCCCAATCAGAGAAAAACTCTGTTGAAATTCAAAATTCAAAATTTTGAAGCAACGCTTCAAATCTCGGGCGCAACGGGCTACATGTCAGGCGCTGATACGTCAGCGCAGCGTCCAAGAAGGTGCCTCCAATCAGAGCAAAGCTCTATTTTAAGCAAAATTAAAGGAAGCAACGCTTCAGTTGCGCAAGCATTGCTCTGCGCGATACATGTCAGCGCAGATGCGCTAGCGCAGTTGCGCTGCGCTGTGCGCTGCGCGACACGTGTCACGCACTGGAGCATTTGCGCCAAACAGAATTAAGATTTTAAAGAAATCTTTCTGTTCTTGTTAAAACAAGAAGATTTTCTTTTGTAAAACAGAATCCCTTGGATCAAAGATCCAACGGTGGGGAAAATTCCCCAAATCACTCAGAGAAAGATCTCTTTAACAAATTTAACTAATTTATGGGCACTATAAAAAGGACCCTAGATCTCAATTCAAAGGCATCAACATTTTTTTTTTTAAAAAAGAAAGAAAGAGAACTCTGAAGAACTCCTCAAGAAAAAAAAAGGTAAAAACCTTTAGAAGGAAGAGAAAGTTCTCTTATGAACAGATCATAGATCTAAAAACAAGATCAATGATCTTTAATATAAAAAAAATATATATATATAATAAAATAGTGCTTTGCACTTTTTAGGAACCTTTGGTTCTTTGAGATAAAAAAAAACAAGAAAAAACTTATCTTTTCTTTGATCTAAATTAGATCAAGAAATCAAATAGTGCTTTGCACTTCTATTCTTGAATCTAAAAGATTCTTAGTGCTTTGCACTTCCAAACTGCGCTGTTGTGCTCTTGGGAAAGCGCCACGTGTCAGCATCTGAATCACTTGCGCTATGAGCGTTGAGATAGAGCTCTGCTCTCTATGATTGGCGCAACTCACCAAGATGCGCCACGTGTCAGCAGCGCAAGCGCAGCGCACTAGCGCAGCGCACTGGCGCAGCATGACATGTGTCGTCATCACAAGCGCTTGCGCTCTCTGATTGGCGCAAAGCGCCTGAAAATACAATGCATCTCCTGAAGGGCCAGGCCCAATTAAAAGACCAAACAGGCCTAATTAAATTGATGCTCTGCATCATTTATAAATGGGCAAAGCCCAAACAAAATAATAAAAATGCTATGCAGATGCCTTGCAGTGCCCAAAATAAATTGATGCTCTGCATCTGTTATGGGCAGAGCCCAAACAAAAAAATAGAAAATAATGCAACGCATTATTTAAAAATGGGCCAAGCCCTAACACAGGTCTAACAGACCAAAAACAAATAAAAGGCGTTGAATACTTTTCAACTGGACTTAGCCCAATTCTGGCCGTAAGTCCTTAAGTTAAATTGAATTGAGCGCAAATGCTCTCTTAAATCAATTTACCTCCGGTTCGAGGGTACATCTCCGAACTCCTCTGACACTTCTTGTTGTAATCCTTCAACGACGTCAGAGAGGCGACGGGTCCCAACGACCACATATGGATATGGACTGCGGGGTCCTTAAACTCGTGGACCGAAACGTCCTTAAACTAATAGCGGACCACCACGTCCCTAAACTGGAATATAGACCACCACGTCTCTAAACTGGAATGCGGACCACTACGTCCCTAAACTGGCAACGGACCACTACGTCCCTAAACTGGAATATAGACCACCACGTCCCTAAACTGGAATGCGGACCACTATGTCCCTAAACTGGCGATGGACCACCACGTCCCTAAACTGGAACATGGACCACCACGTCCCTAAACTGGAACAATAGAGCCTCCAAATGCTCTTTTGCCGGATCTAAACGGTCCCGTTTAAGTTGATCTTAGCCCCAAACACGGCTAACGTATCCTTAAACATTCAAATGGACTATAAAACCCGAAATCAACTTAGGCTCAAGGGTACATCTCCGAACTCCTATGACACCTATCGTTGTAATTCTTCAACGACGTTAGAGAGGTGACGAGTCCCGACGGCCATATATTAAATGGATCACCACGTTAAGTCGATCTTAGTCCTAAACGGGACTAACGTATCCTTAACGAACGTTTAAGTTGATCTTAGCCTCAATATGGCTAACGTATCCTTAAACTAAAAACACCAAATCCAAATCTAAGTAAATACGGATTTGGACTAATTCACGTCCTACGGGCGACGGCATTATTCAGTCTCCGTATACAATCCACGGGCAACCACAAACAAAACAAACACACACGACACGAAGTGAAATTCTGGAGAAGGAGAAAGTTGTTACCACGATGCAGTAGCGTAATTAACTGCAGGGGCTTGCGCCTGCATGGAAGAGCGTCCCCACAATCAAAAACCCCTCAAGCGAGGGGGAATCTGACAAAGTCTGCTACATCGGCCGCATCCGTCTAAACCTCCGATACACGGTGCCATAAATCAACTTGGCATCTTCGGAGAGGTGGACAGATAAAACCAAATAGCATCTGCCCCGAATCTCAGCGTCAGGACATCGCAGTCCTGTGCGCCGCCGTTCGGAGGGGAACAAGGTCTGTGGCGTCTAATGGGACTCGGTCCAGCGCTGGGCCGCCACGTGGAACGATCGGAGCCGCTGGGCGCGATGAGCCCTTTCGGCGGGAGACGATGGGCGCTGTTGGATGTGGCAATAAATACGAGTGGTGTCCGTCCTAGGGCCCTTAGTCTTTCATATTTTCCTCTCTCAAGCCCCAGCTGCTCGACGCTCGTCTCCCCTCTTTGGTTTCCAACCTTTGGAGAATTTCTTTCCCAAGTTAGATGTCTTCTTCTGTAGAATTAGCAGACGTTGTAGGAGTAGATGCTAGGGTCCCTTTAGATGTTTCTGAGTCTCCTCGGGGAGCAGGGGCTTGGCCCTCTTCCCGAGGTCGTGAGGCGGGGGCCGCCTCCAGAGAGGAGGCGGCAGATGTGGCCCCCAGCACCTCATGCTGGGTAAGGCATGAGGACGAGCTCGCCAGCGCTCGGGCTTGCTTCTACATTCCCCCGCGCTATGCGCTCCGTCTAGCCGAGGAGGGAAAGAGGGCAGACCAGATACGGGGCAGGGAGATAGCCCTGTATTTGGAAGCTTTTGGGGGCAGAATATGCCTGCCCTTCTCTCCTGAGGTCATCGCCGCCCTGAACTTCTTTGGCTTGGCCCCTAACCAGTTAGTGCCGAACGCGTGGAGGATCCTCCTTGGGTTCTTGATCCGCCTGAGGCTGCAGGTGGTTCCTTTCAGTCTCTCCCTTCTTGATTTCTCCCTCGCTTTCAAGAGTCACCCTGGCGGTCGAGCCGGCGACCCGAGATGGGTTTACTTTACTTTTAGGAAGCGGCCGGGGGTCGCTGCTGGGACCGGGGTCATGGCCTTGCCATCCTCTATTCATGATTGGAAAAATAAATTTTTTTTCGTTTCCCCTCCCGAGGGCGAGGACTGGCCGGTGCCAACCAAGTGGTCGAGGGAGAAGTGTCTGTCGGGGAACCTTTCCGATGACCCTGCCGTGGTGAGAGTGGCATCATGGGAGCCCGTCCCTCGTCATGACGTGCTGCTATCCGAGAGAGTTTTGAGCTGGGCCGGGCTTAGCCCCGTCGAGTTCGTCGGTAAGTTAGGCTTGCCTTTTGGGTTTACATTTTACTCGTGTTGCTGATCTGTTGGGTGTTTGTTACATGCAGGATCCATAGACTTCAGCATTCTCTGGGATGCTATGCGCCAGCCGAGGCAGCCTACTAGGGCCAGGGGCGCCAGTTCTTCTCGGGCGCAGCCCGCTCCTGCCCCTACTGCCCCGGTAGCGGCTCCCCGAGGAAGCTCGGCGGCGGATCCCGCCCGGGACCCCAGCAGAGCATCGGGCCGGAAACGGGCCCTAATTCTGGAGGACACGGCTTCGGAAGAGGAGATCGGCTCTCCCTCGGAGCCGCTCAAGAAGAGTTCTCGGAGGCCCTCCCGAGGCCGATCCTCGCCGACCGTAGTGGAGGAAGGGGGGCTCCAGTTCGCGGTGCCATCGGGGATATCGGTCGCAGACAGCCTCCTGCACGAAATAGAGACCTCGGCCGGGGGTCAAGTTCTTGGAGGGACCCTCAGGGCCCGGCTGGCGTCGATCGCCCAGGAGTCCGTGCAGGTAAGCCCCCAGTTCATCATGAGGTTTGGTGCCCTTTTCTGTTTTCTGACCTTTTGTGTCTTCCCAGGTTCTCCAGCACGTGGCCCTTGTTAGTTATGTATATGCCCCAGAGGCTATTGTTGTACATATGATGTATATTATAATGGATGCTTGGATATATATAGAGAGGACTTTCTTGTTCATCATGATAGTATGCTATTTGGTTTCACTTTATCTTAACATGTTGACTTATATATGTTTACTGTCTTACTCTCACATGTTGATAAAGCCTTTAGGATTTGTACTCGACTACTGGGACTATGATGAGATCATACTAGTAGGGCCACGGTAGTCAATGAGTACATCCTATAACTGTTCCTAGTCGAGGGTGTGTCGAGACAGGGCATCGATACACCAGAGTAGACTAGTGTATACGCATCTTGACCCATATGATGGGCGATGGATGATCCCATATCCATCGGTGTTTTGACATCGGAGATGGTGTACGGGTGCTCAGTGGAGACTGGGTACACTGGACGGACTCGCCGAGAACTCCCAGATGGTGATATACCATACGTCAGATGGCAGTTATCCGGTGACACTGGTACAGGGTAGTCTGTAGACCCGAGATCGTCATAGAGTCTTGTGTGATTCCCACTGTGCTTTGATTTCCACCTTACCACGTTCAAGAGGGCATGCAAAACGGTGGCTTTTGGGTGCAGTCTCGAATCACATGGAGGCAATGAGCGATAGGAGGGGATTCGTCTCTCCCGGTATATGGAGTTGATGTTGTGCTGTGTTCGATTGGCTATAACTGGAAGTCCCTAGCCAGGACTGATATAGAGATTTACTGGTAAGTGTTATCAGTAGTTTCTCAACCTGTTATGAGCCTCACATCGACACGACTTATCGGTTACTGGGGTCTGACGTATACCACCCCTAGACTTGATATGCGACATATCAGACGAAGAGACCGAACTGTACGGGAGTGTTACTGATTAGATTCATAAGAGAATGTACATGCTAGCTTGTTGATCTTCTGATCGCTCAATACCTGGGTGGCTGTTACGTTTAGCTGACCGCTTGCAGCTTGTGGGTGTTTGATATGATCATCACCTACTGCCGGCGTATTGACGATTCTTTAGAGTCCTACATAGAGGTTTCTTGACTCAGGTAAAACGGAGTAGGAGCACATATATGATATGTGCAGGACCGAGGATAATGCGATATGAGATACCGTATTATATTCTCGCGATATTTTGATATGAGCCGGGTCATCGTTGATTCGATGAATCGGTACATGATATATTAGTCGGTTATATTCGATATAGCCGGATTGTCGGATCAAGTGTTGATTCGATAATTTAATGTATAATAATATATATGATATATTGCATTACATTATCTAATATTGGCTCGCTTTATTATTTCATTTTCTCACCGGGTAATACATTGATATATATGCGATATATATTAATTGTATTATTTTCTTTTGTTACAAATATATTTTATATATGTGATATATAATATAGTAACATGATATGATTACTAATGCAACATGTTTAGTGGAGATTAAATAAGGTTAGGGTTTGATTTGGGTTAGTTCTTTCTTGATACTTCTAGAAGGATTTCTTTTGTAATTAGTTAAGATATTATGGTTGATATTTTCAAGTGACTCATTCTTTAACCCAACCCAAACCCTAGCCCTAGTTAATTCTCTACATGAGTTAGCCTTGTCATAGTTGACCATGGTTACATTATTAATCATATATCATTTCATTATTCATCACAAAAGGATTTATCTATTATTTCTTCTTCTTCTTGAACCTTGAGTTTTGAGAAAGCTTTCTAGGTTTTCTTTATGTGAAGTTTTTGTGTGAGAATTTGATATAAAAAGAAAGAATAAATACTACTTCATTATCCTCATCTAATCTAGCCAATTAGATTAGTGTGTTCACCTCATTAGAGAGAGAGCTTGAGTTATAGAAACTTCGAGGTAGATCATCGGAGAAAACGAAGACTACAAGCTAGCATTGATCGTTCGAGTTGTGGAGCCTCTCTTGAGTCCGGGAGATCGTGGATCGCGGCGAAGGTACTTCTACTCGGAGCTTATGAAGCGAAGGAGCGGAATACAAAGGTTGTAATCCCTCACACTTAGTTGTAAAGATATTTACTTGCATGTTAAACCCTAATAATCTAGCAAAGATCCCGGCTTTGGGTTGTTCAGCACATCTAAATTTTTATTCGGGCATGGTTGATGCCTTATTAACCCTTGTAAGAGTGCCTAGGAACCCTACAGTGGTATCAGAGACTAGTTAGAGCATTAGGCGACGTGTATACGAAGTTAAAACTCCGATCGAACCCCGAAACATCGATAATGACCCCCTCTCTGGAAATTTTGTAAAAATATGATTTTTTCTGCATTAAAAATACTTTAAAATATCAGCAGGGAATTTTAAGGGTTACCATAAAATGCGAGCCTCCAAGGCTCTAATATAGCCGCGGAACCGCGGCAAGAACCTACATGTCGTGGCGGTTCCGCTGCAGGAACAGTGAATTGGGGACAGTTTTTTAAACAGTAATATCCATAGCCAATCCTGCATATTTCTTGGTATTTTTAATCCGACTCAAGTGTTGAGTGTTCTTGGGATTATTTTGAATTCGTTGATTCGATCGGAAAATTTAATTTCGTTCTGTTTTCCGGATAATTTAGAAACTGTTAAAATATTCGAACGGATATCATTAACTCATTTTTTCCCGGCACGAAAAACTTTCAAGTGTTGAATTTTTCTTGAGTTTAAATCTTTCGGAAAAACGTGCAAGTAACGCGGTGGACCCTCTAGAAGAACACAAACCTTAACTCGATTATGTGACCGTCTGAACCGCCTCTAAACCTTAGGGTTTGGGGCAGTACGGCGTGCCACATGTTAGGCGTTGGCTTGACCATTCTACGGCTGGACCATCGGTACTGTGACATATTCTGGGATTATTTGAACTCCGCTCAAGTATTGAGCTATTTAGGAAATCTTAGGTATTTGATTATCCGATCGGAAAGTTTAATATTGTCTATTTATCTGGAATGTCATACAATATGTGAAATTCATATAATTAGGCATGAAATGCAAAGTATGTGATATTTCGGATTTATGATGTCTATAGCGATTGTGGATTTCAAATGTTGTAGTTTTACAATTTCTTTTCTGTGACCGTAAGTGTAGTATATAGTTGTATTGCCGGTTTTCATTGCTATACATCAACGACAATCGGTGTATGCATACATACTTACGTTGATGATATGAGATATTATGTGTTGCTGTGATATGTTATATTGGATCATCGTATTCTGAATAGCCGGGGTTTTTATATGAGATAAGGGTTTTTATTTTCATTCATGTAAAATTCATTTGTATATAATATTCTTTTATTGGGGCACTTCCGGGATGAGATTGATGTCACCAGTGTATATTATTTACTTTTCCGTATTAGGTAGACCCAAGGAAGGGAGCACAAGTAACCGGGTTCTAGCGTACAGTGGGAGGCCATCTCGAGGAGTCGAGACCGGGTCTCCTAACCCTAGAATTGGCAGTGTTACTTGCCGCTCTTGTAGGGGTCTAGGATGTGGGTTTTGCTATTCATCGCGACCGTGGAATCCGTATTTTATACCGGCTCGTATTAAAAATACGGACATCCTAGTATATCCAATATTTTATATATGTTCTTCTGCTGCAATGTTCTGTGATGAGATCATATTACTGCCTGAGACGAATGCTTATACTATATATATATGCTAATATATAAATATTACTGCTTTCGTTTCTACTGTGATGCTTAGGAAGCATAAGCTGATGGGACTTATTAATGAGATTAATAAAAAGAAAAGAAACCTAAAAGATATTATAGAATCAAAACTTTATAGAAAGAGTAGCTACAGTTTTGCTTTGCATAGCGGTATATATGATATACCCTGCACCTTATTCGATGAGGAAAGAGCCGAGATACCTTCACCTGGAGTGACCTCTTTAGCGAAACTGGCAGATGCTACAAACTCGCGGTTTAGTTTTTGACAGCTTATATAGTTCTTGCTTTGCACAGCGGTATATATGATATACCCTGCACCTTATTCGATGGGGAAAGAGCCGAGATCCCTTCACCGGGAGTGACCTCTTTAGCGAAACTAGAAAAGCCTAAAAAACATTCCTTTTCAAAATCACTTGTTTCTATAATGATATCAAGTTCATTACGCTCATGGTTTTCTGAAAAACCTGTGTAGCCCTCCGACATTTCAGATAGATATTATTTAGTATTCGTTCTATGTTTGTTGACTTAGTCAAGGCGTAGTGTAAAGTAGCTAAATAGTGTTTATCTGCTAAAGCATGAGATGTGATTGGATTAGGGTAGTCGTATGGCCTTGTTGACTTAGTCAAGGGTCGTAGGGTGGGTTTAATTCAATCGGGAAATGTACGGGTTGAACTTGACTTGCGATTTATGGTTTGTTGACTTAGTCAAGGTCATAGATCGCTAGGGGCAAAATATTATCGAGAATTTCAAGTGTTGAAATTTGCAATGAGATTGCATACCTCCTATGAGATAGTTGGATCCTGATACCCACTGCGAGTAAGAGTTACTCCTGGGAGAGTTTTACACAGGACAATTAGCCGATCAAGTAGGTGTCTAGAAAAGTGTTAACGGGGTTAAGCCTCTGGGAAAACGAGGTTTATTTTAATTAGGTCCGTGCGAAAGCACGGGGAACCTCCCTCAAGTACCGACACTGATCTGGCTGAAAGATCGACGAAATTGTAGGGTGTAATTAATCCTGGCTAATCTTACCTTTTAGGGTTTGAAGGAAAATTTGGTAAAAACAGTGGGAGCCATCCTGATTAGATAAGATAATAACCAATCTAATCTTGCAAGAGCATACGCTAAAGTGTTTTCTTCTCTCTCTCTCCAGATAGCGACCATGTCAGGCCATAATCAAGATAATAATATGGATGTATTGACTGAACCCGCTTATTATACTGAGCAGGGGAACGTTGATCCCGTTCTTTCTTATAAGAGTTATAAGACTGAACAGGGAATAGGAGAATATCTGGATTCTCACGCCACCCAAACGGAGAACATGCATGTTGATGCACCTTCTTCGGGTGTGTTAGTTATTGAGAACTGTTTCTCAGTTCACCCTACGTCTTGGGTATTAGATACCGGATCGGGATCCCACATATGTAAATTGTTACATGGGCTACGGAAAGGTGGATAACTGGGAAAAGGTGATCATTCCGTTCAAGTTGGGAATGGTGCAAGTATTGCAGCCAAAGCAGTTGGCGAATATCACCTTGTATTACCAAGTCGTAATACACTGATTCTGAATGAGTGCTATTATATACCAAACATGATGTGCAACATTATATCAGTTTCTTTACTAAGTAAAGAAGGATATAATTTTGTAGTACAGGATAATGTTATGAACATCTTCCTAGATCAAAAGTTGATTGCATCAGGCTCGTTACATAATGGCATATTCATTCTCAATCAAAATACAGTCTTTAATATACAAAACACACACAAGAGGAAAAGTTCAGAAATGAACGAATCCTTCTTGTGGTATTGTAGACTTGATCATATCAATGCGACACGGCTAGCTAAGTTATATAAGGATGGATATGTGAATTCGTTCGAATTATCATCTTATGATACTTTCCATTCATGTCTCAAAGGAAAAATGACCAAAACTCCGTTTAGTGGATACGGAGAAAGAGTTACGGAACTCTTAGGACTGGTACATAGTGATGTATGCGGTCCTATGTCTACGCATGCCAGGAACGGTTCTTTCTACTTCATTACATTCACTGACGATCTCTCTAGATACGGACATGTGTTCCTAATGAAACACAAGTCTAAAGCTTTTGAGAAATTCAGAGAATATAAGCACGAAGTAGAGAACCAAACGGGCAAAAGTATTAAAATCTTTCGATCTGATCGAGGAGGAGAATACTTGAGCAATGATTTTCTGGATTATCTAAAAGAGAATGGGATTCTCTCTCAGCTTACTCCTCCTTATACACCATAGCACAACGGTGTATCGGAGCGGAGGAATCACACCCTATTAGATATGGTGCGCTCTATGATGAGCGATGCTGAGTTGCCTATTTCCTTCTGGGGGTATGCGCTTGAGACAACCATATATCTATTGAATCTGGTTCCATCTAAATCTGTACCTATCACACCATATGAGATATGGAGTGGGAAGATACCATATTTTAAACGAGTTAAGATATGGGGTTGTCCGGCCTATGTCAAAAGGCAAAATCCGGACAAACTCGAGGCACGATCAGTTCTTTGCAAGTTTGTGGGATATCCAAAGAATTCTCAAGGATATTTTTTCTACCACGCTGAGGAAGAAAAAGTGTATGTTGCTCAACATGCCACCTTTTTGGAAAAGGAATTTCTTGCAAAAGAAATTAGTGGCAAAGAGGTAGAGCTGGAAGAGGTTCCAGCACCGCAAACTACAACTGATGATTTATTGGAACCAGAGGATTCAGTAGTACCCGACGAACCCCGGCCTCTCCACCGATCTAGTAGGGTTTCTCATCCACCTGAGAGATACTATGGTTTTCTCATTGATGGTGGAAGCGAGGATTGCATCATGGAAGATGATGACCCGATTAGTTTCGAGCAGGCCATCACGAGTGGTGACTCTGTGAAATGGCTGGATGCAATGCGATCTGAGATGGAATCTATGTACACCAACAAAGTATGGACTTTGGAAAATGCTCCTGAAGGGGTAAAACCCATTAGGAGCAAGTGGATCTTTAAAAAGAAAATTGGTGTAGATAGAAAGGTTGAGACTTTCAAAGCTAGACTTGTTGCAAAGGGTTTTCGTTAACGACCAGGTATGGATTATGACGAAACCTTTTCTCCAGTGGCTATGCTTAAGTCCATCCGGATCTTACTTGCCATTGCTGCATACCATGACTACGAAATCTGGCAAATGGATGTTAAGACCGCCTTTCTAAACGGTGATTTAGAAGAGTGCGTGTACATGACTCAGCCATAGGGCTTCGTAGATAGTGGGAGCAGCGGAAAGGTGTGCAAGCTTCTTAAATCCATTTATGGGTTAAAGCAAGCATCGCGGAATTGGAACATCTGTTTTGATGTTGTAGTCAAAGAGTTTGAATTCATCAAAAATATAGATGAACCTTGTATTTATAAGAAGGTTGCAGAGAGTAAGGTTGTATTCCTCGTATTGTATATGGATGACATACTCTTGATAGGAAATGATGTTCCTATGCTACAATCAGTCAAGCTCTTCTTATCACAAAGATTCTCAATGAAAGATCTAGGTGATGCCTCTTGCATATTGGGAATAATGATCTATAGAGATAGATCTAAACGGATACTGGGATTGTCCCAATCCAGGTACATTGACACCATACTAAAGAGGTTTAGTATGGAAGAATCCAAGCGTGGGAACCAACCCACGATCTCTGGACTCACTCTCTCCAAAGAGATGTCTCCCAAGACTGATTTGGAGAGAGCTCGTATGCAAGGGATACCCTATGCTTCAGCAGTAGGCTCTATCATGGATGCGATGCTATGTACCAGACCCGATGTAGTATACTCACTAAGTGTAGTGAGTCGGTATCAAGCAGATCCTGGAGAGAGTCACTGGAAAGCTGTGAAGAACATTCTCAAGTACTTGCGAAGGACTAAGGAGATGTTCTTGGTGTATGGTAACGGAGAACTCCAGGTGGAGTCCTTTACCGATTCCAGCTTCCAAAGTGATAATGACGACTCTAAGTCGCACTCGGGATTTGTTTTTACCCTCAATGGAGGGGCGGTATGTTGGAAGAGTTCCAAACAGGATACCGTTGCAGACTCGACGATGGAGGCTGAATACATCGCTGCCAACGATTCTGCCAAAGAAGCTGTCTGGATAAAGAAGTTCATTAGTGAACTTGGTGTGGTTCTATCCATTGAACATCCAATACCTCTGTATTGCGATAACAATGGAGCTGTGGCTTTGGCCAAGGAACCCAGGTCCCATCAAAAGTCCAGACATATTCTGAGGAGGTATCACCTGATCAGGGAGATAGTTAATCGCCGGGAGATCGAGGTCAGGAGAGTAGATACGAAGGACAACACTGCGGATCCACTCATGAAGGCCATTCCCCAAATATAGTTTGAGAGATTATTCGGGATGCTAGGTATGAGATATTACAGCAGCTGGCCTTAATGCAAGTGGGAGATTGTTAGTTATGTATATGCCCTAAAGGCCATTGTTGTACATATGATGTATATTATAATGGATGCTTGGAGATATATAGAGAGGACTTTCTTGCTCGTCATGATAGTATGCTATTTGGTTTCACTTTATCTTAACATGTTGACTTATATATGTTTACTGTCTTACTCTCACATGTTGATAAAGCTCTTAGGATTTGTACTCGACTACTGGGACTATGATGAGATCATACTAGTGGGGCCACGGTAGTCGATGAGTACATCCTATAACTGTTCCTAGTCGAGAGTGTGTCGAGACAGGGCATCGATACACCAGAGTAGACTAGCGTATACGCATCTTGACCCATATGATGGGCGATGGATGATCCCATATCCATCGGTATTTTGACATCAGAGATGGTGTACGGGTGCTCACTGGAGACTGGGTATACTGGACGGACTCGCCGAGAACTCCCAGATGGTGATATACCACATGTCAGATGGCAGTTCTCCGGTGACACTGGTACAGGGTAGTCTGTAGACCCGAGATCGTCATAGAGTCTTGTGTGATTCCCATTGTGCTTTGATTTCCACCTTACCACGTCCAAGAGGGCGTGCAAAATGGTGGCTTTTGGGTGCAGTCTCGAATCACATGGAGGCAATGAACGATAGGAGGGGATTCGTCTCTCCCGGTATAGGGAGTTGATGTCGTGCTGTGTTCGATTGGCTATAACTGGAAGTACCTGGCCAGGGCTGATATAGAGATTTACTGGTAAGTGTTACAGTAGTTTCTTGACCCGTTATGAGCCTCACATCGACATGACTTATCGGTTACTGGGGTCTGACGTATACCACCCCTAGACTTGATATGCGACATATCAGACGAAGAGACCGGACTGTACGGAAGTGTTACTGATTGGATTCACAGGAGAATGTACAGGCTAGCTTGTTGATCTTCTGATCGCTCAATACCTGGATGGCTGTTACGTTTAGCTGACCGCTTGCAACTTGTGATTGTTTGATATGATCATCACCTACTGCTGGCGTATTAACGATTCTTTAGAGTCCTACATAGAGGTTTCTTGACTCAGGCAAAACGGAGTAGGAGCACATATGTGATATGTGTAGGACCGAGGATAATGCGATATGAGATACCGTATTATATTCTCGCGATATTTTGATATGAGCCGGGTCATCGGATCGAGTGTTGATTCGATGAATCGGTATATGATATATTAGTCAGTTATATTCGATATAGCCGGATTGTCGGATCAAGTGTTGATTCGATAATTTAATGTATAATAATATATATGATATATTGCATTACATTATCTAATATTGGCTCTCTTTATTATTTCATTTTCTCACCGGGTAATATATTGATATATATGCGATATATGTTAATTGTATTATTTTTTTTTGTTACAAATATATATTATATATGTGATATATAATATAGTAACATGATATGATTACTAATGCAACATGTTTAGTGGAGATTAAATAAGGTTAGGGTTTGATTTGGGTTAGTTCTTTCTTGATAAGTACTGTTCATATCATCGTTTTTTACATGTGTGCTTAGATTTCCCTGCTGAATTTTTTAAGGATTTTTAATTATGAAAATCAACAGTTTTGAAAAAATGTCCAGAGAGCGCTGAAAAAATCGTATTTTTCGGTTCGATCGGAGTTTTAACTTCGTTAAAGTGTCGCCTAATGTTCTAGGTTGGCTCTGATACCAATGTTGGGTTTACCTAGCAGCTCATGAAGGGTTTGGAAGCATCACATGTACCAAAGATTAAATTTTTAGGGTGCTAAGTAAGCATACAAAGAATCATTCCTAGAAAAATTAGGGTTTCAAAAACAACACTTCAACACAAGTAGATTAAGCTAGGGTTTTGAGAGTACGACCTTTGTAGCTCCCTACGCTAGACTCCTCGGCTACTTGGGGTTTGGAAAAAGTCCGCTTGAGCTCCTCTAGGTCCACGATGATCCACCCGGCGTCCGCTTTGTCCAAGCTTGCAACTTCACTCGATCAAGAGAAAGAAATGAAGCTAACACTCTAAACAAGTGGGCAAGACTTGTGTAGAATGATGTTGTGGTGGCTTTTCTCACTTCAAAAACCTAACTTGATGAGTATTTTGCTCACTACAAAAATCTAGAGAGCAAAAGAAGAAGGAGGAAGAAGATGATGGCTTTTTGAACAAGAGAGAAAAGATAATCTCTATTGAAAAATAGAAAATATACGAATATATATTTTCCACTTCTCATCTCAAACCATGGTTAAACAATAAAGATATTATTGAACTTGAGTTAAAACACAAAAGGAAAGTTAACCCATGGTTAAATGGTGGGTGAGCATGGTTAGGTCAAAGAAGAGTGTAGAAAGAAACTATGAATTATCCTTTCCTTTTTCTATTTGTTTTAAAACAAATGCAATAATAATACATATATATAAAACCATGGTGCGAGTCTTATATTGCCACCATTTTCTATGTATATACAACCATGAAGGATGATGTATGTATGTATGTGTGCATGCACATCTATATGTGCATGAAACAAGAAAGAATGCATACATGCATGCATACATCAAAAATACAAGAAAGGATTTTAAGTGAGAAACTAATGGTTAAATGATAAATCAACACTTGATTTATCAATCCGGCCATATCACATACGACCTAACCAAAAGCAAGCCGCCCGATCAATATACGGTATCTTATACGCGCATTTTGACCGGGTCCATGCGCATATCGCATACGCGCACCACAACGTTTCGCCTGGACTAGGTAACTCCTTTGTGGGACTCTAAGACTCGTCAATACGCCGGCAGTGGGTGATGATCATATCAAGAACCCTCAAGCCGCAAGCGGTCAGCTAAACGTAACGGCCACCCGGGTATTGAGCGATTAGAAGAATACAAGCGAACCTGCTACAACTCCCATCAAGCCAACCGGCAACACTACCCGTGCAGTCCGGTCTCCTCGTCTGATATGTCGCATATCAAGTCTAGGGGTGGTAAACGTCAGACCCCAATAACCGATAAGTCGTGCCGATGTGAGGCCCATAACGGGTCGAGAAACTACTGGTAATACTTACCAGTAAATCTCTAAAACAGCCTTGGCCAGGGACTTCCCTGTTACGGCCAATCGAGCACAGCGCAACATCAACCCCCAATACCGGGAGAGACGAAACCCCTCCTATCGCTCATTGCCTCCATGTGACTCGAGACTGTACCCAAAAACCACCGTTTTGCACGTCCTCATGGACGTGGTAAGGTGGAAATCAAAGCACAGTGGGAATCACACAAGGCTCTATGACGATCTCGGGTCTACAGACTAACCTGCACAAGTGTCACCTGAGAATTGCCATCTGACGTGAGATATAATACCATCTGGGAGTTCTCGGTGAGTCCGTCCAGTGTACCCAGTCTCCACTGAGCACCCGTATACCATCTCTGATGTCAAACACCAATGGATATGGGATCATCCATTGCCCATCTCATGGGTCGAGAAGCGTATACGCTAGTCTACACTGGTATATCGATGCCCCGTCTCGATACACCTACGACTAGGGACCTTGAAGGATGTACTTATAGACTACCATGTCCCCACTAGTATGATCCGCATCATAGTCCAGGTAGTCAAGTACATATCCTAAGGGCTTTACTAATATGTAACTATAAGACAGTATAAAGAGACAAGTATACATGTTAAGATAAAGAGCAACCAGATAGCATACTATCATATCGAGCAAGAAAGTCATCTCTATATATGTCCAAGCATCCAATATAATATACATCATCTGTACAATACTGGCCTCTAGGGCATACATACAACTAACAATCTCCCACTTGCATTAGGGCCAGCTGCTGTAGTATCGCATACCGAGCATCCCGAAGAGTCTCTCAAACTGTATCTCGGGAATGGCCTTCGTGAGTGGATCCGTCGTGTTATTCTTCGTGTCAACCCTCCTGACCTCGATCTCCCGGCGATCAACAATCTCCCGGATCAGGTGATACCGCCTTAGAATATGCCTAGATCGCTGATGGGACCTGGGTTCCTTGGCCAAAGCCACCGCTCTATTGTTATCGCAATACAAAGGTATTGGATTCTCAATGGATGGAACCACTCCAAGTTCAGTAATGAACTTCTTGATCCAGACAGTCTCTTTGGCAGCATCGTTGGCAGCGATGTATTCAGCCTCCATCGTCGAGTCTGCCACGGTTTCCTACTTGGAACTCTTCCAGCTAACCGCCCCTCCGTAAAGGGTAAAGACAAATCTCGACTGCGACTTAGAGTCGTCCTTATCACCCTGGAAGCTCGAATCGGTAAAGGACTCCACTTGGAGTTCTCCGTTACCATACACCAAGAGCATCTCTTTAGTCCTTCGTAAGTACTTAAGAATGCTCTTCACGGCTGTCCAGTGACTCTCTTCAGGATCAGCTTGATACCTGCTCACTACACTTAGTGTGTATGCTGCATCGGGTCTGGTACATAGCATCGCGTACATGATAGAGCCTACAGCCGAAGCATAAGGTATCCCTTGCATGCGAACTCTCTCCAAATCAGTCTTGGGAGACATCTCTTTGGAGAGAGTGACTCCAGAGATCGTGGGTAAGTTCCCACGCTTGGATTCTTCCATACTAAACCTCTTTAGTATGGTGTCAATGTACCTGGATTGGGACAATGCCAATATCCGTTTGGATCTATCTCTATAGATCCTTATTCCCAATATGCAGGAGGCATCACCAAGATCTTTCATTGAGAATCTTTGTGATAAGAAGAGCTTGACCGATTGCAGCATAGGAATGTCATTTCCTATCAAGAGTATATCATCCACGTACAATACGAGGAAGACAACCTTACTCTCTGCCACCTTCTTGTAGATACAAGGTTCATCTACGTTTTTGACGAAATCAAACTCTTTGATAACGACGTCAAAGCAGATGTTCCAACTCCGCGATACTTGCATTAATCCATAAATGGATTTAAACAGCTTGCACACCTTCCCGCTGCTCCCACTATCTATGAAGCCCTCTGGCTGAGTCATGTACACGCACTCTTCTAAATCACCGTTTAGAAAGGCGGTCTTAACATCCATTTGCCAGATTTCGTAATCATGATATGCAGCGATGGCAAGCATAATCCGGATGGATTTAAGCATGGCTACTGGAGAAAAGGTCTCGTCATAGTCCACACCTGGTCTTTGACGAAAACCCTTTGCAACAAGTCTAGCTTTGAAAGTCTCCACTTTCCCATCTACACCAAGTTTTTTCTTGAAGATCCACTTGCTCCCAATGGGTTTTACCCCTTCAGGAGCATCTTCCAAAGTCCATACTTTGTTGGTGTACATGGATTCCATCTCGGACCACATAGCATCCAGCCATTTCACTGAGTCCCCACTCGTGATGGCCTACTCGAAGCTAGTTGGGTCATCATCCTCCATGATGCAATCCTCGCTCCCACCATCCATGAGAAAACCGTAGTATCTCTCAGGTTGGCGAGGAACCCTACTAGATCGGTGGAGAGGCTGAGGTTCGTTGGGAGCTACTGAATCCTCTGGTTCCACTAAATCTTCAGTCGCGGTTTGTGTATCTGGAACCTCTTCCAGCTCCACCACTTTGCCACTAATTTCTTTTACAAGAAATTCCTTTTCTAAAATGGTGGCATGTTGAGAAACAAACACTTTTTGTTCCTCACTGTGGTAGAAAAAATACCCATATGAGTTCTTTGGATATCCCACAAAGTTGCAAAGAACTGACCGTGCCTCGAGTTTGTCCGAATTTTGTCTTTTGACATAGGTCGGACAACCCCATATCTTAACTCGTTTAAGATATGGCCTCTTCCCACTCCATATCTTATATGGTGTGGTAGGTACAGATTTAGATGGAACTTGATTCAATAGGTATGTTGCTGTCTCCAGCGCATATTCTAGAAGGAAATAGGTAACTCAGCTGTGCTCATCATAGAGCGCACCATATCTAATAGGGTATGGTTCCTCCGTTCCAATACACCGTTGTGCTGTGGTGTATATGGAGAAGTCAGCTGAGAGAGAATCCCATTCTCTTTTAGGAAGTCCAGGAATTCATTGCTCAAGTATTCACCTTCTCGATCAGATCGAAGGATTTTAATACTTTTTCCGGTTTGGTTCTCGACTTCTTGTTTATATTCTCTAAATTTCTCAAAAGCTTCTGATTTGTGTTTCATCAGGAATACATATCCGAATCTAGAGAGATCGTCAGTGAATGTAATGAAGTACGAAGAACCATCCCTGGCATGTGTAGACATGGGACCGCATACATCACTATGTATCAGTCCCAAGAGATCAGTAACTCTTTCTCCGTGTCCCGTAAACGGAGTTTTGGTCATCTTGCCTTTGAGACATGACTGGCAAGTGTCATAAGATGAAAATTCGAACGGTTTCAAATATCCATCCTTATGCAACTTAGCTAGTCGTGTCGCATTGATGTGACCCAGTCTACAATACCACAAGAAGGATTCGTTCAGTTCTGAACTCTTCCTCTTATGTGTGTTTGTTATACTCAGAACTGTTGATTGATTTAGAACATAAATGCCATTGCACAACGTGCCTGATCCAACCAACTTTTGGTTACGGAAAATGTTCATAACATTATCCTGTAATACAAAATTATATCACTCTTTACTCAACAAAGAAACCGATATAATGTTGCATATCAGGTTCGGCATGTAATAGCATTCGTTCAGAATCAATGTATTACCAGTTGGTAATACTAGGTGATATTCTCCGACGGTTTTAGCTGCAACAATTGCACCATTTCCAACCCTTATGTCTTTATCACCTTCTCCAAGTTCTCTACCTTTCTTAAGCCCATGTAACTGATTACATATATGGGATCCTGACCCGGTATCTAATACCAAGGACGTAGGGCAAATGGAGAAACAGTTCTCTGTAACGAACACACCCGAAGAAAATGCATCAACATGCACTTTCTTCATTCGGGTGGCATAGGAATCCTGGTATTCCCCTATGTCCTGTTCAGTCTTATAACTCTTATAAGAAAGAACGGAACCAACGTTCCCCAGCACAGTATAACATGCGGGTTCGGTCAATACATCCATATTATTATCTTGATTAAGGCATGACATGGTCGCTACCTGGAGAGAGAGAGAAGAAAACACTTTAGCGTATGCTCTTGCAAGATCAGATTGGTTATTATCTTATCTAATCAGGATGGCTCCCACTGTTTTTATCAAATCTTCCTTCAAACCCTAAAAGGAAAGACTAGCCGGGATTAATTACACCCTACAACTTCGCCGATCTTTCAGCCAGGCCAGTGTCGGTACTTTGAGGGAGGTTCCCCGTGCTTTCGCACGGACCTAATTAAAGTAAACCTCGTTTTCCCAGAGGCGTAACCCCGTTGACACCTTTCTAGTCACCTACTTGATCGGCTAATTGTCCTGTGTAAAACTCTCCCAGGAGTAACAATTACTCGCAGTGGGTATCGAGATCCAACTATCTTATAGAAGGTATGCAATCTCATTGCAAATTTCAACACTTGAAATTCCCGATAATATTTGTTAGTTATATGTATGCCCTAGAGGCCATTACTGTACATAGGATGTATATTGTAGTGGATGCTGGGACGTATATAGGAAGGACTTTCTTGCTCGACATGATAGTATGCTATCTGGTTGCTCTTTACCTTAACGTGTACACTGATTGTCTCCCTGTTACATGTTGGTAAAGCCCTTAGGATCTGTACTTGACTACCTGGACTATGATGCGGATCATACTAGTGGGGACATGGTAGTCCATAAGTACATCCTTCAAAGTCCCTAGTCGAGGGTGTATCGAGACGGGGCATCGATATACCAGAGTAGACTAGCGTGTACCTTCTCGACCCATACAGATGGGCGATGGATGATCCCATATCCATTGGTGTTTGACATCAGAGATGATATACGGGTGCTCAGTAGAGACTGGGTACACTGGACGGACTCGCCGAGAACTCCCAGATGGTATTATACCTCACGTCAGATGGCAGTTCTCTGGTGACACTGGTACAGAGTAGTCTGTTGACCCGAGATCGTCATAGAGTCTTGTGTGGTTCCCACTGTGCTTTGATTTCCATCTTACCACGTCCAAGAGGGCGTGCAAAACGGTGGTTTTTGGGTACAGTCCCGAGTCACATGGAGGCAATGAGCGATAGGAGGGGATTCGTCTCTCCCGGTATAGGGGGTTGATGTCGCGCTGTGTTCGATTGGCTATAACAGGAAATCCCTGGCCAGGGTTGCTGAGATTTACTGGTAAGTGTTACCAGTAGTTTCTCGAATAATTATAGACCTCATATCGACACGACTTATCGAGCTATTGGGGTCTGACGTTTACCACCCCTAGGCGAGATATGCGACATATCAGACGATCAGACCGGACTGTACGGTAGTGTTACTGGTTGGATTCACAGGAGTGTGAGCGGGCTTGCTCGTCGATCTTCTGATCGCTCAATACCCGGGTGGCCGTTACGTTTGGCAGACCGCTTGCGGCTTGTGGATGCTTGATATGATCATCATCTGCTGCCGGCGTATTGACGAGTCTTTAGAGCCTACACAGAGGTTTCCTGGCTCAAGCGAAACGAAATAGGAGCGCATATGAGATATGTGCGGGACCGAGAATAATTCGTGTATATGATACCGTATTTTATTCTCGGGATGAATGTATCGATTGGTTGTATGCGATATAACCTAGTTATCGATTCAAGCGTTGATTCGATAAGCCGATACATTGATATTAGTCGGTTATATGCGATATGACCGGATCGTTAAATCAAGAGTTGATTTAATGATTTAATGCATAATTATATATTTGATATATTACTTTGCATTAACTAGTATCAGTTCACTTTAAATGGATTTTCTCACTCGGGTGTGCGCATTGCATATGCGATATGATTTTGTGCACTTGATTGTATCATGTTTGATGATACATATCTTTTTTGTTAAGTGTAATGAATTAAACCTAGGTTGAGTAAATGATTAGGGTTTTCTTTTATTCATTCATTTATCTTTTCATTTGCATTTAAAAGATAAATGAGAAAAGGAAAAGAAGTGAAAAATGGTGGCTAGTTTTGTTTTCAACATGAAGCTTCATGAAGCTTTCATTAAGTCACCATTTTTGTCTCATCTCCTTAACCCTAGCCATTCTTTAACCTTGATCAATTCTCTACACTTAACTTGGGTTATGTTATGATAAGAATGGATTATTCTTTTCATTTTAAATATTTCTGATCATAACAATTTCCTTCTTCTTCTTCATTTTCTTCAAGTGAAGAAAGCTTGCCTCCATCAATGGCAAGTGATGAAAAAGAGTGAGAAATCCAAATCTAAAGTCTACCCACTTCCTATTTCTTCATCCTCTACCTCTTGCCAAGTAGTAGAGTGTGTTATCTTCACAAGTTTCATGACTTGGTGAAGTGAGAGCTTGATCTTGCGATGCTTCGACGTAGATCATCTTCGGCATGGACATCGACGACCTAGCTCGCTTATTCTTCGACGAAGCCGACGCTAGAGCCCGGGAGTTCACTTGGACAGCGAAGGGACTTCGTTGCGGAGCTATGGAGGTGGAGCACCGGATCTACAAAGGTTGTATTTCCGTTTCCTTATAGTTAAATTGTTAACTAGTTTCTTTTTCGCCTAGATTTCTAGCCAACGATCCGTACACTAGGGTTTCTCGGCACCATAATTTTTGAAAATGGCATGTTCGACGCCTTGTGAGACCTCTCTAGAGTGCCTAGGAACCCTACAATATTTTGCCCCAAACGATCTATGATCTTGACAAGGTCAACAAACCATAGACCGTAAGTCAAAGTCAACCCGTCACTTCTTGATTGAATTAAACCCACCCATACGACCCTTGACAAGGTCAACAAGGCCGTACGACTACCATAATCCAATCTGCATCATATGCATAAGCAGATAAATACTGGTCAGCTACCGTACACTGCGTCTTGACAAGGTCAACAAACGCAGCACGAATACTAAGCAGGACTTATCTGAAATGACGGAGGGCTACGACAGGTTTTTCTGAAAACCTATTGCGTAATGAACTTGATATCGTTGTAGAATCGAGTGAATTTTGAAATGGAGTGATTTTGAGGCTTTTATTAGTTTTGCTAAAGAGGTCACTCCCGGTGAAGGGATCTCGGCTCTTTCCTCATCGAATAAGGTGCAGGATATATCATATATATCACTATGCAAAGCAAAACTCCAAAAGCAATCAAAAGCAAACCGAGTGTTGTAGCATCTGCCAGTTTCGCTAAAGAGGTCACTCCCGATGAAGGGATCTCGGCTCTTTCCTCATGGAATAAGGTGCGGGATATATCATATATATCGCTATGCAAAGCAAAACTGTAGCTACCCTTTTTGAAAAAAATTGATTCTACAACATCTTTTTAGGTTTCTTTTCTTTCATTAATCACATTAATGAAGTCCCATCATTTAAGTCACCTAAACATCACAGATAAATACGACGTACACTTATGCCATCCGCATTCTCCTCGATGTCCCCTCGTGCACCGTTAGGTTAGGTAACTAACGACAGAGCAGGGCAGGGCAAGTGCGGGTGCAAAACATAAGTAACGTCTATATAATATATCATATATACTATATACTGTATCCATCAAAACATATCAAATGATCACATCACAGATATCGCAGCAGAAACATAGATATAATGTGGGATATACTAGGACGTCCGTATTTAGTATTTAGCCAACAATAGAAAATACGGATTCCACAGTCGCGATGAATAGCCAAGCCCACACCCTGGACCCCTACGAGAGCGGCAAGCGACCCTACAAATTCTGGAGTTTAGGAGACCCGGTCTTGACTCCTCGAGATGGCCTCCCACTGAACCCCAGAACCCGGTCACCTGTACTCCCCTCCTTGGGTCCATCCTAATGCGGAAAAGTAAATAATATACAACACTGGTGGCAACAACCTCAACCCGGAAGTGCCCCAAATAAAAGAATATTACATTACAATTGAATTTACATGAATGAAATTATAAAACTCTCATCTCACATAAAAAAACCCCGGCTATTCAATTGCGACAATCCTGCACATCATATCTCAGCAACACATAATATCATATATCATCAACGTAAGTAAGTATGCGTACCCCAATTGTCGTTGATGTATAGCAACGAAACCGGCGATATCGACATACTACACTTACGGTCACAGAAAAGAAAGTGTAAAACTGCAATATCTGGAATCCACATTCTCTTTAGACATCGTAAATGCGAAATATCACATACTTCAAATTCATGTCTAGCTATATGAATTCCACACATTGCATAACATTCCAGATAAATAGACAGTATTAAAGTTTTCGAACGAATGATCAAATACCCAAAATTCCCTAAAGCTCAACACTTGAGCGGAGTTCAAAAACCCGGAGTGTGACACAGTAGTAGCGGTCCAGCCGTAAAAGGGTCAAGCCAACGCCTCACATGTGGCATGCCGTACTGCCCCAAACCCTAAGGTTTAAAAGGCAGTTCAAGACGGTCACATAATCGAGTTAAGGTTTGTTGTCTTCTAGAGGGTCCACCACAAAACTTGCACGTATTTCCGAAAGGTTTAAACCCCGTGAAAAAGTGAGTAAATGATACTCGTTCGAACAATTCAATACTTTCTAATTTACCCGGAAAAGACACGAAATCAAAATTCCGATCGAATCACCGACTCCAAAACAATCTCCAGAATATACAGCACTAAATTCATATTAAAAATCCCCCCAAAAAATATACAAGTAGAGAAAACAATTACTGTACAAAAACGACAAATTGATTCATCCGTACGGCCGCGGAACCGCGGCCGAAGCAGGCTATTGCCGCGGTTCCGCGGTGATAAGTACTGTTCATATCATCGTTTTTTACATGTGTGCTTAGATTTCCCTGCTGAATTTTTTAAGGATTTTTAATTCTGAAAATCAACAGTTTTGAAAAAATGTCCAAAGAGCGCTAAAAAAACCATATTTTTCGGTTCGATCGAAGTTTTAACTTCGTTAAAGTGTCGCCTAATGTTCTAGGTTGGCTCTGATACCAATGTTGGGTTTACCTAGCATCTCATGAAGGGTTTGGAAGCATCACATGTACCAAAGATTAAATTTTTAGGGTGCTAAGTAAGCATACAAAGAATCATTCCTAGAAAAATTAGGGTTTCAAAAACAACACTTCAACACAAGTAGATTAAACTAGGATTTTGAGAGTACAACCTTTGTAGTTCCCTACGCTAGACTCCTTGGCTACTTGCGGTTTGGAAAAAGTCCGCTTGAGCTCCTCTAGGTCCACGATGATCCACCCGGCGTCCGTTTTGTTTAAGCTTGCAACTTCACTCGATCAAGAGAAAGAAATGAAGCTAACACTCTAAACAAGTGGGCAAGACTTGTGTAGAATTATGTTGTGGTGGCTTTTCTCACTTCAAAAACCTAACTTGATGAGTATTTTGCTCACTACAAAAATCTAGAGAGCAAAAGAAGAAGGAGGAAGAAGATGATGGCTTTTTGAACAAGAGAGAAAAGATAATCTCTATTGAAAAATAGAAAATATACGAATATATATTTTCCACTTCTCATCTCAAACCATGGTTAAACAATAAAGATATTATTGAACTTGAGTTAAAACACAAAAGGAAAGTTAACCCATGGTTAAATAGTGGGTGAGCATGGTTAGGTCAAAGAAGAGTGTAGAAAGAAACTATGAATTATCCTTTCCTTTTTCTATTTGTTTTAAAACAAATGCAATAATAATACATATATATAAAACCATGGTGTGAGTCTTGTATTGCCACCATTTTCTATGTATATATAACCATGAAGGATGATGTATATATGTATGTGTGCATGCACATCCATATGTGCATAAAACAAGAAAGAATGCATACATGCATGCATACATCAAAAATACAACAAAGGATTTTAAGTGAGAAACTAATGGTTAAATGATAAATCAACACTTGATTTATCAATCCGGCCATATCACATACGACCTAACCAAAAGCAAGCCGCCCGATCAATATACGGTATCTTATACGCGCATTTTGACCGGGTCTATGCGCATATCGCATACGCGCACCACAACGTTTCGCCTGGACTAGGTAACTCCTTTGTGGGACTCTAAGACTCGTCAATACGCCGGCAGTGGGTGATGATCATATCAAGCACCCCCAAGCCGCAAGCGGTCAGCTAAACGTAACGGCCACCCAGGTATTGAGCGATCAGAAGAAAACAAGCGAACCTGCTACAACTCCCGTCGAGCCAACCGGCAACACTACCCGTGCAGTCCGGTCTCCTCGTCTGATATGTCGCATATCAAGTCTAGGGGTGGTAAACGTCAGACCCCAATAACCGATAAGTTGTGCCGATGTGAGGCCCATAACGGGTCGAGAAACTACTGGTAACACTTACCAGTAAATCTCTAAAACAGCCCTGGCCAGGGACTTTCCTGTTACGGCCAATCGAGCACAGCGCAACATCAACCCCCAATACCGGGAGAGACGAAACCCCTCCTATCGCTCATTGCCTCCATGTGACTCGGGACTGTACCCAAAAACCACCTTTTTGCATGCCCTCATGGACGTGGTAAGGTGGAAATCAAAGCACAGTAGGAATCACACAAGACTCTATGACGATCTCGGGTCTACAGACTAACCTGCACAAGTGTCACCTGAGAACTGTCATCTAACGTGAGGTATAATACCATCTGGGAGTTCTCGGCGAGTCCGTCCAGTGTACCCAGTCTCCACTGAGCACCCGTATACCATCTCTGATGTCAAACACCAATGGATATGGGATCATCCATTGCCCATCTCATGGGTCGAGAAGCGTATACGCTAGTCTACACTGGTATATCGATGCCCCGTCTCGATACACCTACGACTAGGGACCTTGAAGGATGTACTTATAGACTACCATATCCCTACTAGTATGATCCGTATCATAGTCCAGGTAGTCAAGTACACATCCTAAGGGCTTTACCAACATGTAACTATAAGACAGTATAAAGAGACAAGTATACATGTTAAGATAAAGAGCAACCAGATAGCATACTATCATATCGAGCAAGAAAGTCATCTCTATATATGTCCAAGCATCCAATATAATATACATCATCTGTACAATACTGGCCTCTAGGGCATACATACAACTAACACGCGGTGGCTTCTGGATGAGGGCTTTTGACCTCTGGCGTCGTGGGTAGGCAACTACCAGCCTGGGATGAACGAGCGGAGCAGCCGCTTCTATCCTGGCGTCGCGGGCAGGGAGCTACCAGCCGGAGTATTTACCGAGCAGGGTAGCTGCTCGGTTGCCTCTTTCGAGGGCTTTGATCCTTCAAGACGGGTACCGAGCAGGGTTACTGCTCCATGCCTCTTGGTGAGGACTTTGATCCCTGTCGGTTGTGGTAGGAAGCTACCAGCCGGGGATAGCCGAGCGAGGGCCTGACTTCCTCTGGGAGGACTTTGGTCCTGGGCACGGGAAGAGCTATAAGGCTGTAAGAAGCCTACCGAGGACCCTTGGCCGGGCAGGGTTACTGCCCGGTGCCTCTTGGAGAGGGCTTTTGTTCTGAAAGATAGCCGAGCGAGGGAACCTCGGGCTCGACTGCCTCTGAGAGGGCTTTTTGATCCCCGGCGTTGCGGCAGGGAAGCTGCTTACTGGGGATAGCCGAGCGAGGGGACCTCGTGCTCGACTGCCTCCGGGAGGGCTTTTTGATCCCGGCGTTGCGGCAGGAAAGCTGCCCGCTGGGGATAGCCGAGCGAGAGAACCTCGGGCTCGACTGCCTCTGAGAGGGCTTTTTGATCCCCGGCGTTGCGGCAGGGAAGCTGCCCGCTGGGGATAGCTGAGCGAGGGGACCTCGGGCTCGACTGCCTCCGGGAGGGCTTTTTGATCCCGTCGTTGCGGCAGGGAAGCTGCCTGCTGGGGACGACCGAGCAGGGAAGCTGCTGGGCTGAATCTTGTTGTGGTGTATCCGGACCGTTCAGCTATAGGTGCGGGGAATCGGAACGGTCGGGGCAACGGCGCGCGTTGCTATCCTATTGAATGCTGGGGAAGGCGAAGCGCCAGGGTCGCGTCGCTTCGATTCCACCGGAGAAGGCTTGATGGTTGTCGCGTGGCAGCGATTCCCTGGGTGAAAGGGTGCGACGGTTGGGCTGGGGATTGGGCTATATAAGGCTGAAGGAGTACTGGTCTTTTCATCCTTCATAAACAGATTGCCGAGAATGCAGGACTTCCTGTTCACCATCCCCGACATCGTCCGCTTCGAAGACGTGTAGCTCTATGACCCGTACTGCACCGAGGACACGGTGCAGCTGGTCTACGGGAGCATCGAGGACCATTTTGGCCGGCTGCTCCCCCGACGCTCCTCCCTGTTGTAGTTGCTGAGTACTCCATCTGGAGGGCATCGCCGGGGATTTACAACCCCTTGTCGGAGCTGCTTTTTGACGAGGTCGTGGGCAAGCTGCGGTCTTTGAGGCGCTTCGGCTTAATTTTTGCGAACCGGCTGGCCCGCTCAGAGGCGTTCGTCCGCGAATGCTACGAGCTGAGGCTCGGGGTCGATGCCCGCGGGGGGAACCGGGGACAGAGGCTAGAACTGGCGAGGCCCCGGTTGGCGGAGATTTTTACCGTGTACCACGAGCAGTGCTCGCTGCACCCCTTTCCCCCACTATTGTAATTTTCTTTTCTTTTGCATGTACGGCTAAGGAGCCCATAATACCCTTTGAATAAAAAAAGCTTTTCTTTCTTTTTCGCAACGCTCCATTGATCTTTATTAAAATTAACAATAGATCCTAGGAAGAATTTACATTGCTTCAAAAGAAGGGTACATGCTAGAAGATGACTTTGTTGGCCGGGGCCGAGCTCCCTGAAGGGCTGTCTGCCCCCGCGCTTGGTATAGGGCATGGGGCTCCCTGAGCTCCGGGCTAGCCGTCCGCTGAAGCAAGCATGATCTGACCGATGGTCAGGTCGGCGGGAGGGCGATGCTGCTCCTGCTCGCGGTCGGTCTGCCGTTTGTCCCTCAGGTAGGCGGCTAGGTGCCCAGACCGGATGAGCTCTTCGATGTAGTCCCTCAGTTGTTTGCAGTCCTCCATGGCGTGGCCCAGTACCCGGTAGAAAGCGCAGTAGGGGCCCGGGTTCGCTTCGCGGCCTGACGCGGGACCGGAGGGAACTTGAAGAACCCCTCGTTCTGGGCCTCCTCCAGCAACACCACGAGGGAGACGTTGAGGGGGGTATACTCCTGGAACTTCGGGTGGTAGGGCTGCTGACGCTCCGGCCTCTCCTCCCGAGCCCTCTTCTTCTGGTCGGGCCGTTCTGCCCGGAGAAGGTTAGCATTCACCTCGG
Organism: Agapanthus africanus; assembly: GCA_030015575.1. Lineage (NCBI taxonomy): Eukaryota > Viridiplantae > Streptophyta > Magnoliopsida > Asparagales > Amaryllidaceae > Agapanthus > Agapanthus africanus. The sequence goes on along the minus strand of CM057348.1, from coordinate 494,021,648 downwards.
ATTCCAGTTGGACCTCGCACTCGGTCCACGCCTTGATCTCGGCCATGGTCTTAGGTTACGCCAGCACGAAGGAGCGCAACCATTCCTTGTGCCTCAGACCAGATCTGAGTGCCGTTATGACGGTTTCGTCTCGGTGCTCGGGCACCTCAAGAAGGGCGTTGTAGAAACGGGTAATGTATGCCTTGAATGTTTCCTTGTCCCCACTCTTAACCGTGAAGAGGTAGTCGACAGTTCCTCACGAAATGGCTGAGGAACTGAGTAGCCAGCACGTCGAAGGTCAAAATCGAGCGGGGTTCGAACCCCCGGAACCAATCCCGACCTGCGCGGATAAGGGTGGCCGGGAAGGCTCTGCACTGGGCGACGTCGGAGTGATCCTGGAAGCTCATCCCCGCGGTGAAAGCGTCCAAGTGGTCCTTCGGGTCAGTTTTCCCATCAAACAGAGAGACCTTTGGGGGCTTGTTGCGCGAGGAGACGTGGACGGCGAGCAGTTCCTCGGTGAATGGCTTTGTGAGCGAGTTGGAGGCGTACTTAGCTCCGTCACTCGAGAGGTGAGCTTCTCGGCGCATGCTCTCGATCTTCTTCTCGAGGGCGTCGAGCCGACCGTGGTACTCCGGGGAATCGGCGCCTCGGGATCTCTGGCCCCCGCTGTTGGTGACCTGCGTCTGGGAGCGTCCCCGGTTCTTCTCAATGAGGTGCCTCAGGTCCCGGGGTGAGGTAGCTCTTGAGCCCCCTGGGCGGACCTCTTCTGTGCGGCCCCACCGACGGTGGTCTGGCCGACCACACCCGTGGATAGGCGAGGTGACTGACATCTCCTCAGGGGGATAGGGGTCACGAGGAGGCTCGAGACGAGGCGCCCTGACGGCGGATCTCGGTGTCGAGCCCTGGGGCGCCCAACGGGCCTCAGGGAGCACCAGTTCGAGAGACCGGCGGCCAGGGAACATGGCTTGTTGGTGCTCGGCCATCCAGACAGGGACAGAGCCTTCTGGAGGCGGTGGAACGGCGATTTGGGGCCCGGGCGCGGCCGTTTGGGTGCGGACGAGGGCCTCCACGAGGGATTACAGGCGATCTATCCGGCCTGCGAGGGCGTTGATGACCGTCATGGGAGGAGGTTCATCCCCGCCTTCAGTGAGTAGAGGGCGGCGGCTGGTACCGGGGTCTCCAGAATGGTCGTCTGCCATGAGGGTGGAGATAGGAAGGACAACTTTGTATTTTGTGGAGTTATGTTCCCACAGACGGCGCCAACTGATGGAGCTCCTTTTCAGGCCTCCGTCAGATATTGTCTTCCGTTGATCTCGCGGTGAACTTAGCTGATTATCCTTCGTTGCGTATGGGTCTCAATGGGTTTTTAGAGGAGGAGGTGAGATGAGAACGCTGTTGCCGAGTACCTGCAAAGAAGTCTCGGGATGGTTTGGTACCACCGAGGACCCTCCGACGCTCAAGTTAGTGATGAGATCCGAGCAGAGTAACGGCATAAAAAGGTAGAAAAATGGCTTACTTGGGTTTTTAGAGGAGGAGGTGAGATGAGAACGCTGTTGCCGAGTACCTGCAAAGAAGTCTCGGGATGGTTTGGTACCACCGAGGACCCTCCGACGCTCAAGTTAGTGATGAGATCCGAGCAGAGTAACGGCATAAAAAGGTAGAAAAATGGCTTACTTGACCCCTCTGTGATGGGGGTTTATATAGCGGTGGCGGCATGCAGCAGCAGGCGCGAGAATCTCGCCGGCAGTTACGCTCCCGACGTCACGCCCGCGTAAAGAGCAGATCGCCCGTTAATGGGGATCGTGATGGCGTGGAACGTGGGATGTTGCCGGCGGAGAATCTGCGCATGGCGAGATTTGCGGAGCGGCGGTTACGTCTGTGAGTGGTGGAGTTGGTCGGTCGGAGGGACCGAGGAAGATGGTCTCGGCGGGAGAGCTCGGGAACGAGCGAGAGGGCCGAGGTATCTTGGTCCTGCGGTAGCTCGAAGGCGAGCTGAGAGACCGAGGAGGCCAATTTGCAAGGGCCCTGAGATGAGCCAGCTTTGTGCTTGTAGGTCGGGCCTGATCGGCCCCTGTGGGCCCTCTCTTCTGAGTTCTGGGATACGTCATCTGCCACGCGTCATGATCTTGGGGGTCGCCAGTATCGAGCACTATCATTGTTCGAGCGCGAAAACCAGGTCGCTGGAAACGAGTTTGTACCAAATTTTATCGACGCACTTGAATCTAGCGAGGGTCTTGAAGGGAAGAAAAGGGAGGATATGAGAAAATATGAAGTCCTGAGGAAGTTCAACTGCCCTGTCTCTCTCCTTGGCTTCTTTGATGGAGGAGGATCCATGTTGAAAAAGCAACGCAAATTAAGTTTAATCAATGCAGAAAAATATTGAAGAGTAAATACTACCACATTAATTTATATATATGGAGGCAAAGCGACTCCTATTCCTATTACGATTCTCTCAACAGAAGATAAAAGTAGTATAATCTTCCTCAACAAAAATATAACCGCTTACCAAAATTAGAATTAACCTAAGTTATCCCTCTGTTTAAACCAAAATATTGCCATATATTTTACATTTAAATTATTTAATTTGTGCTAGCCCAACGCTAGCTAGTTGATATTAAAAATTTTAGTTTTAAATAAAAGACCCAACAATTAAAAAACTTGGACAAGGCTAAAATGATTCAAATAACAGACTGGGATTACTATAATTACATAACAAAAAAGTATATCAAGATTACACTAGTTTGCGCCCAATTAATTTTTACAAATTGCTTGCTATAAGAAAAATAAGAATAATAACAAAAATATAATCGTAAAGGCTTGTTCCACCTAAAACCTCGGATAGTTGAAATGGCCCGATCGTTTCAAAAAAAAAAACCAATAATTAAGATGTGTGAAAAATAATATTTTGACTAGTTGATAGGCACATACAACATAGTTATTTGCAACATGACTTGCACATGCTCCACAAATTAATGGCTTATTTCACGGAAAGCCTCTTGGAGTTAGGGGGAATATCCAAAAAACCCCGTATAGTTATGCCGTTATTCGAAAACCCGCTGAGGTTTATAACCGTTACCCCGCAGCCCCTTATCGCTAAATTTAACATGTCATGTGGAGTTCCATATATAAGCATCGCATATAAGTTAGGAGGAGCTGCATTTACAAGTGAAAGAGGGCTAGTTATAAATATGACCCAGTATTAGGGTTGTATTAATTTATGATATATTAATAAAAATTAAAAATTTAGAAAAGTTTGAGGTATTTTAGTGAAATTATGACATTAGAAAAGTTTAGGAAGCTTTATCGAAAAAGGGTTTTCAAGTTCATGGTATTATTATGAAAAGAATTTATAAAAATTAAGGTATTTATTTGATACAGAAGTTATATTTGTTTAGGGTAATTTTTTTTCAAACGCCAGCACCAGCGCTGACGTGACGCCTACATGGCATTCAGTAGCCAAAAATGGACTACTTTTGTAAACTCTTTTGAAAGTGGCTTCTTTTTATTAATATTATTTTAAATTAGTTTATTCCAAAAAATTGTTGAACCATTTATTAGTTTGATAGAAAATCACTTGGCTTAATTCACTATCGATAGAGGGAGAAAAAAAGCAAAGGAGATGTACTTCAATATTTTGGTATACCCACGTAGAAGAATGGAAAGACAATAAATTGATGAGGAGAGAGGAGAGGGAGAGGTGGGTTGCCCACCAAACGAGGCATAGCCTTTTAGTTAGATAAGTTCCCATGTATATTGAAACCCAACACACATCAAATGTTAAATGTAACATGGTGTCAGAGCCCACAGCGGCAGTGTTGAGGTAACGGAATATCCGTCCGAAGATTCGGATTCGGTGGTAAAACGAACAGAAACTGGTGAAATATACGGTCAAACTGAATATTTGGACGAATAGCACGAATAAGCAGCTGAATAACATGAATGTTCAACAGAATTACCCCATTATGCCCCAAAAAAACCTATAACTACAAAACAAGTGTCGGATTCACAACTTAATTAAAATATAAGTGGGACCCATACTTATTATTTCATAAACACTCTATCATCATTTCTATATCCTTATCAGTTCGGACGCATTACTATTAGCCCATTGGTATATTAGTTTTTTATAACTTTATATTTATTTTTTGAACTTTTCATATGTATAATATGAAAATATTGATGACCCATAATCCAAATAAACTGAATATTCACCTAATTAACAGGATATTCTTTATTCGTTGGCCAACCGAACAAATTCTGAATTCGTTTTTTACAACATTGCTCAGCAGTGTCTTTGAGAGAGCAGTCTACAAGCACTGAGTGTTCTGAGTGCCTATTTGAGAAATAACCTCTACAAGTGCTACGTGATCAATCTGAATCTACAAACACAGTACTTATGAGAGAGCAGTCTAAGTATTGTGAGTGCCCATGAGAGATAACTCTACAAGAATTGAGCGGTCCGTGGGAAAAAATCCTCAACGTTAAAAATGTGGAGGACCGTTGAGAAGTGTGGGAATAATAGCAAGGTTGTAAAATCTGTATCCAAGTTCCGTTCGGTTTGCCGGTGTATAAAGGATATTGGAATTATTTAAAAATAAATCGGTTTATCTAGATCATTAGGGTGCCGTCAATATTTTAATGTCAATATTAAATATATTATATAACAAGCTTAAGTAAAAAAAAACAAATCCTTTAGCTATATTACGAGAAACCCCTGAAAACTTCCAAAATTACGTGAAACTACCCCGGTATAAATTTTTTCCAGTTTTTTGGTAGTTTCATGCAATTTATTGCTCATGTAGCATCTTATTTCTGATAGTTTTTCGTATTTTTTTAAAGTTTTGTGTTAATTTCTTATGTATTTTAAAATTTTTGTGTTCTTGTGTATTTTAAAAGTTTTTTGGGGCTTCTCGTAGTTTGGTTAAAATGTTTTTTTTTAAATTTAAGCCAATATAATATAGTATACGAGAAAACGGAGTATAAAATGGCATTGTAGGAATTTCCTACATTGGCCGATGACTTGGCACAACATCATCCATTAATGCATGTGCAAGTTAATCTTCCGCCTACAAGCATTAATTGCATTTGTTTGGAAAAAGATGGAGTAAGAGGATCCATGAATAATGTAACGCCAAGTGTAGGAAATTCCTTCAGTAGCACTCTATACTCTGTATCCTCATAGTACACACACTAATAGACATTTTATAGTTCATATATTCAATGAGACATTTTCACAAACTCTTGATGGATACGATGTAAATTATGAAACTTATATGTAATATAAATAAATTATTATAAATAATAAGGAAATAATATGAAGAACTAAACAATCATGTACAAATACACAAACACTTAAATATAAAGAACAACACAAAATTGGAGGGAAAACCCTTGTGTGAAATTACCTCAGTTTGAAATCACCATTCAAAGGAGGCGTGAACTAGAAGTCTTGTAGTAGGCATAGCGGGAGGGAGTCATGATTAGAAAGTAGGAGGAGAAAGTAGATACCGACGAGCGTAAGAAGTAGCCGGAGATGAGGACGAGATCGAAGTGGTGTAAGTTGTTGTGGCCTTATGACCCAACAATTTGAACCCGGCCCGGTTTGTTAGAGAAACGAGAAAAATCTCTCGTTCGTGACCGCACCGCACACGAAAATTGTTGAGATTGTGGAGATCAATATCGGTAAATTGTTGAGGAAAATCTGGACATTTTTGGGGGGTGAAGGGTACAGGAGAAATGTCTATAAAAGAGAGAACAGTGTACCTCTCTTATCATCGACGAGAATCCACTATAACCGGAGCCCCAAATCCAACTCGAAATCGCTTTATTCCTGCATTGGTACCAGAGTGATCCTCCATTGTTTTCCCCAATCGAACACCACCGCACAAGCTCCTCTGACCTGTCACGATACCCTCACTGTCGCCCCCCCTCCCCCCCACCTCACCACTGATTTTTGGCGCCTCTTCTCCCTCGCTTGCTACCTAAAATCTTCTCTGATTCTTCGTTGATTCCATTGCAGATTCTTTGATCCAAATCTCGCTGCAATCTCGTTTCTGCTCGTCGCTATCATGATCTCGATCTCACATCAATTAGTTTCGCTCATCAGGTAAATTTTTTTGTTGATGAGGTAACATCACGATTTTTTTCAATCCAGATTTTTTGTTCAATAGAAAAGTGCTGGGGATTTTGATCTGTTAGAGAAGAAGGCTTATTTTTTTTTATTTATAATAGCTGTAGAACATACTTTATATTGTTTATATTTCATTCCATTATAAATCACTTAGCATTATAGTTGGTTTTCCTTGCTTCACAGCATTTGTTTGCCCCCCTTTAGTCCTTGGTTCGAACCCCATTGGAATTTTTGTGTGTATTTGTTTAACCTTTTTTTATTCCCTTTCGATCCATTTTTGTTTCTGGAATTTTTTTACACGGTAGCACATATATATATATTTTTATCAAATAATTAATTCGATATTTATAAATTGTTATACCTTAACATAGGTTACTTGTTCCCATTTGTTTGTTTATCTGTCACGGTCAATTTTTTTATAATATTATTACTTGTTTTCATAACCTTTTATCACCAAATTATGTCTTTTTGGATTTTTTTCGAAACCTTACTAAAATGGCTAGTAAATTAAATGTTTTTGAATTGGCAAAAATAGAACACCTTAATTGTACCAACTATGATATATGGCATAGGAAGATTAGATATGGACTTATCCATGACAACGTAGATAACGTCATAGAAGACACCGCTCCTATTCTCGGAGATGATCCTACTGTGAAACAAAAGAGAGAATATAAGCTGTGGAAATTAAATAACAAGAAAGCTAAAAATCATATATTAATGTTCATGGAAGATATCTTGATGAAAGTTTTTGAAACTTATGAAACTGCAAAAGAATTATGGAATGCAATTAAGAAAAAATATGACACTACATCTGAAGTGAACATTCAACTTTTATTACATAAATATAACTCTTCTTATATGCAAGAAGATGATAATGTAATTGAACATTGTAATATGATAAATGTCATGGCTGAGGATGTTGCTAATGCTGGAACTAAAATTTTAGAGAAAATGCAAATACCAAACATTCTGAATAGCTTACCACCATCACTAGATATGGCTGGCGGTACCATTAAACGCGTCACTGACTTGCTATCTCAGTTAACAATAGGGCAGGATTTAGTAGCTAGAAGGAAAGGTTTAGAAATGAATTTTTTGTAGGGTGAAGAGCTGAATGTTATATAGAATAGGCCTTCACGTGATATACATAAGAACAAGAATCGGAATATAGGGACTATAAAAGCTCAGTTAAAGGGATTCAAACAGCAAGACTCTCGAAAGAAAGTACTAAAAGGAGCTTGTTATAATTGCGGAAAGCATGGTCATTTTAAGAATGACTGCCCAAGAAAACAATCTAATTCGGGTACATCAAAGCATAAAGCACCACAAAAGCATGAGTTCGTTGGTGTGATCGAGTATAATGCTGCAAGTGCAGACATTGATGGCTAGTGGATTGATTCGGGTGCTACTAGGCACATTGCAAAGACCCGGCTAGGATTGCCAAATATATGGAACTAAAGAAAGGAGAACGTCACATTTATATGGGAAATAATACTTATTTAGATGTTGAAGGTATTGGAACTTATAGGATGGATGATGGGGACAATGGTATGGTCCTCAAAGATGTGTACTATGCGCAGGTATTAGGCGTAACTTGGTTTTAGTTCCCGCACTGTTGAAAAATGGACTAAAGGTCCGTTTTTATATTAATCGAGTTTCAAGAGGGAAGAATAAGAAAGTTTTTTCCATGGAAAAATGTGTACCTGAACATAATTTATTTTGTCTCCCCGTAGTGACCGATGATGTTATTACTAAAGTTTCTGATTTGAATTATTCCTTTTGCTATTTATCTGATTATGATCTTTGGCATATAAGATTAGGACATGCAGGTACATCTAAGATAAATTAGATAATTAAAATGAACATGTTGCCAACCCTTACAGGTGTAAGAACATTACCTTGTGAATATTGCTTGACTGGAAAAATGACTAAAACCCCATTTTTAAGAGATCAAAGAGCAAATGAATTGTTGGGTTTAGTTCATTCAGATATTTGCGGGCCTTTAAATATTAAGACTCACGGTAACAAGGAATATTTCATAACATTTATAGATGACTATTCCAAATTTACTTTTGTATATCACTTAAACAGAAAATTGGAAGGTTTTGAATGTTTTAAGAGATATAAGGTTGAAGTAGAACGTAAACTTGAAAGAAATATTAAAATATTGAGAACTGATAGGGATGGGGAATTCAATTCAAAAGAACTTGATAACTATTGCATTCAATATGGAATTAAAATGCATACAACAATGTCTTATTCGCCACAATAGAGTGGTGTGGCTAACAAAAGAACAGAACATTGTTAAATGCAGTAAGATGCATGTTATCTCATTCTGGCCTCTCCAAGGAATTTTGGGCAGAAACAGTGCTGAGTGCAAATTATATTCACAATCGAATTGCCATTAAATCAGTAGAATCCACACCATATGAACTTTGGAATTGGCACAAACCTATGTTGAGTCATCTTAAGCTGTAGGGTTGTATAGCCCATATTCTTATTCCATCTCAACTTAGAGAAAAATTAGATTTTAGAACTTTGAGGTGTAGATTTATAGGGTATCCTTAAAAGTCAAAGGTATATAGGTTTTTCCAAGAAGAAAAAGGAGTCATTGAAAGTAGAGATACTACATGAGGAAATAGAACCTCTGTTTGTAATATATGATGACTATTAAAATAATTTTCTGGTAAATGACCCAGTTGTTAGAGATGGGATAGATCATCCCATTTTGGAAGATGAACCTATAATTGATGATACACCTATAATAGATATACAACATGAACCTATTCATGAACATGTTCAACTTGCATACCTAAGTGGTAACAAAAGAGTTAGAACGTCACCAGCATGGATGTATGACTATTACATGTACTCATGTGAACCATCATGTTTCTCAGTTAATTTGGGCATTAATAAACATACAGATCCCATGACATTTATTGATGCGATGAAGTCGCATCAGTCAGAATTATGGTTAGAGGCCATGAAAGAAAAACTTGAATCCATAGAAAGGAATAAGGTATCGGAGCTATGCGAATTTCTGGAAGATAGGAAGTCGATAGGATGCAAATGGGTACTAAAGAAGAAATATCGTGATGATGGGACCGTTGATAAATTCAAGGCCCAATTAGTTGCCAAGGGGTTTAATCAAAAGGCAAGGTAGATTTTCAGGAGACATTCTCTTGTAGCTAAGTTTGCATCCATCAGGATGGTTTTAGCAATCGTTGCACATCTTGACTTGGAACTTTTCCAAATGGATGTCAAGACTGCATTCCTTAATGGAAAGTTGAAGAAAGCTATACATATGAAACAACCTAAGGGATTTCAGGTAGAAGAAAAAGAAGATAAGGTATACAGATTGAAGAAATCTTTATATAGTTTAAAACTGTCATCTAAACAATGGTATCTCAAATTTCATAATACAGTTATCTAACTTGGTTTTGTTGTGAACAAATTGAATAACCGTGTGTATGTATTGAAGAGTGGGTGCTGTTTTTCAGTATTATCTTTGTACGTGAATGATATTTTGCTAGCTGAAAATGACATAGAAGTGTTGAGCAAGATCAAATTAATACTTAGTAGTGAATTTGAGATGAAGGATATGAGAGATGCATCCTATATTCTTAGTATAAAGATCCTTAGAGATAGAAAGTCTAGAATGTCAAGTTTGAACCAAGAAAGGTATCTGCACACAATACTTAGAAGATTTGAGATGCAGAATTGCAATCTGGCACCTACACCATTAGTTATAGGAAAGCGGTTGTGCAAAGATCAATATCCTGGAGAAAGGCAAAAACCGCTTACAAACCGCTTAATACCCCATATGCTTAAGTTGTTGGAAGCTTGATGTATGCAATACTGAGTACTAGACCGGACTTGGTGTACCCAGTGAGTCTAGTTAGTAAATACCAAAGTAATCCTGGTCCAGCACATTGGGAAGCTATTAAGAAGATTTTAAAGTATCTAAAATACTATGCAGCATAAGTTGGTTTATCAAGCAAACTCGCTTGAGATTCTTGGTTACTCCGATATTGACTGTAGGGTGTTTTTCGTCACCCCATTGAGATGGGAATACGCGCGCGCTTGTCAGGCGCATTATAGATTCCCCCTACCTAGGGTAGGCTGGGGTTTATTGATTGTGGGGATCCGAATCTCCGGCAGCCGCGGACTAAGCTGCCGTTAATTACCCCTCCCATTTAGAATGGGAGAACCTCCGATTGACGAGTTAAATTGGTCATGCGAACTCAAGGTGCAGTGTTGTGTTTTGAAGGGGTTTTGGATATATCGCGGGCCCCGCAGAGTTTTTACGGGAGTCCCGCTACCCGGATAGCGGGCTGGAGGTCAAGGGGGCTAGCAGCCCACTTGCGGGGTGCTGGGCAGCGCCCCGGTGAAATTTTTTTTAAGGGAGGCACAGTGTTGTGGAGTGTGTGTGTATAAAAAGGGGAAAAGCGCCCAAAGGACGCGTGGGGCCAGCGCCTAACGTGCCTAGCACGCGAGCGCTGGGTGCTAGCGCATCACGTTCCCGGCGCGTGAGCGCTGGGCACTTGAGCGCTAGGCGTTCGAGCGCTAGCGCTTCACGTGCCCGGCATATGGGCGCTGGGCGCTCGAGCGCTGGGCGCATCACATGCCCGGCACGTGGGTGCTGGGCGCTTGAGCGCTTGGGCGCTTGAACGCAAGGCGCTCGAGCGCTAGCGCATCACATGCCCGGCACGTGGGCGCTGGGCGCTCGAGCGCTAGCGCTTCATGTGCCCGGCAAGTGGGCGCTGAGCGCTTGAGCGATTGGGCGCTAGGCGCTCGGACGCCGGTGAGAAAAAGGGGCTTTTAGCCCCAGAAATAAGATTTAAAATCCCGAAAGAGGATTTAGAGTGGAGTTAAACTCCTAAGATGTTTTTGGAGATGATGAAAGAGGCTTTCCCCTTGAGCTCTGGATCTTCCCAAAGTGGGATTTTTGGGAGATGGGTCTCCTTCTTCTTCCCCTCGGTTGGCCGGATCTTGGATGGAAAATAGGGGTGATTTTAAAAATCTCTCCTTTTTAAGATCTGATGGAAAATCCAAGCTCCCCTTTGTGGGTTTTGTAGTGAAAAGCTATTTAGTTTTGGAAAAGGAAGAGTAAAACTCTTGATTTAATTCAAAGAAAGAAAAAGGTTTTAGAATCTTGAGGAAGGAGAAGATCACAGATCTTGATTCTTTTTGGGGGAGAGAAAAAGTTGTTGAGATATTTTCATTATCTTTGCTTTTATAGGCTATACACTTTACATATGGCCCCTTGGGCTTTACAAAAATGATATTTTGCCCATCCCATGGCTCATGTGCTATTTCTTTTTGCACATAAGCCATGGGGGCTTTACAAAAATTTGGCTTTATGCCTATTTTCTTACATTTAAAAGAAAAATAAAATAAATACACCAAAATTATTTATTACAAAATTTTTATTTTGGCATGGGGGAGGCCGGCCGCTTCATGTTCGGGCTCGACCCGGGCATTAGCCTCTTTGACCTGGGCTTGGGCCCACTTGGCTTGGGGTTGACTTTGATTTTGACTTGGTCAACCGGGGTGTAAATTTTTACCCCAACAAATTGCCCCCCATCAATAAATGCACACCATACATATGGGTCATGTGCATGAAATTGATGGATCTTCTTTTACGTGGAGGCGACTTGATTCGGTTCCCGCTTTTTGGGAAGCTGGCACTGCCCTTTTTACGACATGGACGGTTGATGCTGCCCTTTTAGCGACTTGGACGGTCGATGCTGCCCTTTTAGCGGCTTGGATGTTCGATGCTGCCCTTTTTGCGACGTGGACGGTCGGTGCTGCCCTTTTAGCAACTTGGACGGTCGATACCGCCCTTTTAGCGACTTGGATGGTCGATTTTGCCCTTTTAGCTACTTGGATGGTCGGTTCGGCCCTTTTTGCGATGTGGACGGTCAGTTCGGCCCTTTTCGCGACTTGGACGGTCGGTTCTGCCCTTTTCGCGACTTGGACGGTCGGTTCTGCCCTTTTTGTGACTTGGATGGTCGGTGCTGCCCTTTTAGCGACCTGGACGGTCGGCTCTGCCCTTTTTGCGACTTGGACGGTCGGTGCTGCCCTCGGTCGGTGCTGCCCTTTTAGCGACTTGGACGGTCGGTTCTGCCCTTTTAGCGACTTGGACGGTTGGTTCTGCCCTTTTTGCGACTTGGACGGTCGGTTCTGCCCTTTTAGCGACTTGGACGGTCGGTGCTGCCTTTTTAGCGACTTGGACGGCCGGTTCTGCCCTTTTTGCGACTTGGACGGTCGGTTCTGCCCTTTTAGCGACTTGGATGGTCGGTGTTGCCTTTTTAGCGACTTGGACGGTCGGTTCTGTCCTTTTCGCGACTTGGACGGTCGGTGCTGCCCTTTTTGTGACTTGGACGGTCGGTTCTGCCCTTTTCGCGACTTGGACGGTCGGTTCTGCCCATTTTGTGACTTGGACAGTCAGTGCTGCCCTTTTGGCGACGTGGACGGTCGGTTCTTCCTTTTTCGCGACTTGGATGGTCGGTTCTGCCATTTTTGCGACTTGGACGGTTGATGACACTATTTCCCTCATTCCCAGTTTAACGACTTAGGGGTCATCTGTTCCCAGTTTAACAACTTAGAGGTCATCTATTCACAGTTTAAAGACTTAGGGGTCGTTTACATTGGAGTTTGGAATTTTGGGGTTAGGGTAGGCATCAACGTTGCTAATAAGGAAGCACATGTGCCAGGAGCAATTCATTATTTGCCTTTTCCTGTTGGGGGCGATGGCTTAGGAGACAGGTTTAGGTCTCTATCACCTAAGGCTTTTCAATTTTATAAGCCGTAAGGGTCCCATAAAAGCATTTTCTCCCCACGAGTCGAAAGGATCTCGTAGGTGTACTTTCTCCTTAGAAGTCGTGAGGACTCCTAAGTGTGTTTTTCCTTTGTGAGTCGTAAGGATCCCACGAAGGTGTTTTCTTACGAGTCGTGAGGATCCCGTAAGGTTTATTCTTCTCATGCATCGTGAGGACGCATGGGTGGGACTTCCCAAATGGAGCATAATTCTAAGGGCGAAGACCGGCCGCTGGTCGGGTGATTGCAATGGGGCATGGGTATGATGAGAATTATTTGAGCCCGTGGATTGTATACGGTAGCCAGTTTGGGGACAAACCGTAGGGCCGGGGGAATTTTGGAAAATTGTATTTTGGTTGGCGTCTGCATCGCTGCACTGGAATATGATACCAGGAGCGACTCATCATTCGCCGTCGGGGCATTCAGAGTTTGGTTGGCGTCTGCATCGCTGCATTGGAATATGGTACCAGGAGCGACTCATCATTTGCCGTCGGGGCATTAAGAGTTTGGTTGGCGTCTGCATCGCTGCACTGGAATATGGTACCAGGAGCGACTCATCATTCACCGTCGGGGCATTCAGAGTTTGGTTGGTGTCTGTATCGCTGCACTGGAATATGGTACCAGGAGTGACTCATCATTCGTCGTTTGGAGACTTGGAATTTGGATCTTGTTTGGCATCAGTATTGCTGCACTGGAATAATGCAATGAGCAACTCATCATTTGCCCCGGGAGGACTTGGGATTTGGTTTTTGGGTCGGCATCAGCACCACTATCACTGAAGCGTAACGTGCAGGGTTACCCAAGACGGCAGTAAGGTTTCAGGAGGTATCGTCCATACCAAATTCAAAAATTTGCCGTTTTAGCTAACCCTAACAAAGAATCGTAAACTAGAAATATACGGAATAACATATGCAAACACTTTGCAATCTAAGTGAGCAAGGAATACAACCTTTGTAGACCGGTCCTTCACTTCAATAGCTCCGTGTAGTAGTCCCTTTCGCTATGATCGTAAACTCCGGACTCTAGAGAGGCTCCACGAAGAAATGAACATGCTTGCTTCGATGACTTCGAGGCCGAAGATGATCTACGTCGAGGAGACACTAACCCAAGCTATTTCTTCACTAGGTCATGAACTTTGTGAAGAGAACACCCTATACTATATGGCAAGTAGTAGAGGATGATGAAGTAGGAAGTGGGCTCACTTTAGAATTGATTTTCTCACACCTTTTCTCATACCTCCATTGAAGCTAGAAAGCTTTTGAAGAGGAAGAAGAAGATGAAGATAGAACTCATCATATGAGTTCATCCAAATGAATAATGCAACTATGGGTGAGTTAAGCCCTCATGCTTAACTCATGTAGAGAATTAACCAAGGTATAAGGTTAAGGGTTGGGTTAACTAATATCTTAAGGAATGACAAAAGAGTGGACTTTGTAAATATTTCTACAAGCTTCATCAAGCTTGACAACATTGACCAAGTCTTACTCTTTTGTTATTCTTAAGAAAATAAAAACCCTAATTTAACCTTATGATGGTATAAGTCTCATACACCCTTCTAGCATGTATCATTAAGCATGACACAATACATGTACACAAATATACATATCACATATATACAATGCGCACATCAAGTGAGAAAAGAATCATAAGTGAGCTAATACTAGTTAATGTAATGTAATATATCAAATATATAATTTTACATTAAATTATTAAATCAACTCTTGATTTAATAATCCGGCTATATCATATATAACCGACTAATATCATGTGTAACAACTTATCGAATCAACACTTGATCCGATAATCCGGCTATATCGCATATACCCGACCAATGTCACAATTCGCGAGAATAGAATACGGTATCCCATATCGTATCAATCTCATTCCCGCACATATCATATATGTGCTCCTACTCCGTTTCGCTTGAGCCAGGAAACCTCTGTGTAGGACTCTAAAGACTCGTTAATACGCCGGCAGTAGGTGATGATCATATCAAACACCCACAAGCCGCAAGCGGTCTGCTAAACGTAATGGCCACCCGGGTATTGAGCGATCAGAAGATCAACAAGCAAGCATGCTCACACTCTTGTGAATCCAATCTGTAACATTACCGTACAGTCCGGTCTCTTCGTCTGATATGTCGCATATCTCGTCTAGGGGTGGTAAACGTCAGACCCAAGTAACTCGATAAGTTGTGTCGATATGAGGCTCATAACGGGTCAAGAAACTAATGATAGCACTTACCAGTATATCTCTGAAGCAGCCTTAACCAAGGACTTCCTGTTATAGCCAATCGAGCACAGTGCAACATCAACTTCCTATACGGGGAGAGACGAAACCCCTCCTATCCCTCATTGCCTCCATGTGACTCGGGACTGTACCCAAAAGCCACCGTTTTGCACGTTCTCTTGAACGTGGTAAGGTGGAAATCAATGCACAGTGGGAATCACACAATGCTCTATGACAATCTCGGATCTACAGACTAATCTGTACCAGTGTCATCAGAGAACTGCTATCTGACATGAGGTATAATAACATCTGGGAGTTCTCGGCAAGTCCGTCCAGTGTACCCAGTCTCCACTGAGCACCCATATACTGTCTCTGATGTCAAACACCAATGGATATGGGATCATCCATCGCCCATCTACATGGGTCGAGAAGCTATACGCGAGTCTATTCTGGTATATCGATGCCCTGTCTCGATACACCCTCGACTATGAACATTTGAAGGATGTACTTAGCGACTACTCTGTCCCCACCAGTATGATCTGCATCATAGTCCTGGTAGTCAAGTACTCATCCTAAGGGCTTTATCAACATATAACATAGAGAGAATCAGAGTACATGTTAAGATAAAGTGCAACCAGATAGCATACTATCATGTCGAGCAAGAAAGTCATCCATATATATGTCCAAGCATCCACTACATAATACATCGTATGTACAGTAATGGCCTCTAGGGCATATATATCATTAACAATCTCCCACTTGCACTAGGGCCATCTGTTGTAATATCTCATACCCAACAATCAGCAGTGGTTGAAGTATCACATACTCAACCATCCCATAAAAGTCTCTTCTGGGAATTGGCCTTTGTGAGTGGATCCTCCGTGTTGTCCTCTGTATCTACTCTCCTTAACCTCGATCTCCCTGGACAGATCAACCATCTCCATGATCAGGTGATACTGCCTAAGAATATGTCTGGATCACAGATGGGACGGGGGTTCCTTGGCCTAAGCCACAACTCCATTGTCACACAATGGCAGGAACGAAGTTCATCTCATGAACTTATATACATCCATACTACCTCTTTAGTAGTATCCTTGGTAGCAATGTATCTAACCTTTATCGTCTAGTTTGCCACGGTATCTAGCTTGGAACTCTTCCAACATACCGTCCCTCTACTGAGGATAAAGACAATGCCTGTGACTGACATTCAGTCGACCTTACCACCCTGAAAGCTATCCAGTGATTCTCCCCAGGATCGATTGATACCATCTCACTACACCTAGTGAGAATCCTAACATCCATTTTAGATCTATCTTATAGATCCAAAACTCAGGATTTAGGAGGTATCACCTTGATCCTATATGGAGAATCCTTGTGATAAGAGGAGATTGACCGAGTGTAGCATAGGAAACACCTTCCCTATCTAGAGTATGTCATCCACGTACAATACGAGAATCACCACCATACTCTCTACTACTTGTTTGTATATACAAGGTTTATCTACCATTTTGATGAAGTCAAACTCTTTGACTACCACATCAAAATAGATGTTCCAACTCCGCGATGCCTGCTTTAACCCATAAAGCAACTTGCACACGTTTCCGCTGCTCCCACTGTCTACTAAGCGCCCTGGCTGTGTACTTACAAACGCTCTCTTCTAAATCATCATTTAGAAAAGCAGTCATGACACTCAACCGCCAGATATCGTAGTCATGGTATGTAGCAATGGCAAGTAGGATCCGGATGGACTTAAGCATAGGCACTAGAAAAGGTTTCATCATTATCCACACCTGGTCGATGACGAGAACTTTTTACAACTTGTCATAGCTTTGAAAGTCTCAATTTTTCTATGTACACCAAGTAATCTTCTCAAGATATACTTGCTCCTGATGAGGATTTAACCCTTCTGATAAAGCAACCAAAGTCCATACTTTGTTGGTGTATATGGATTCCATCTCAGATCGCTTAGCATCCAACCATTCTCACAGAGTCCCCACTCCTGATGGCCTGCTCGAAACTAGTTGGGTCATCATCTCATGATGCAATCCTCGCTCCCACTGTCATAGAGAAAACCGAAGTATCTCTCAGGTGCGTGAGGAACCCTATTAGATCGGCGGAGAGGCTGAGGTTCGTCGGAAGCTATTAAATCTTTTGGTTCTACCAAATCATCAGCTGTAGTTTGTATAGCTGGAACTCCTTCCAGTTCTACCTCATGACCACTAATTTCTTCACAAGAAATTCCCTTTCTCAAAAGGTGGCATGGTGAGAAAAAAACACCTTTTGCTCCTTAGTGTGGTAGAAGATATTCCCTTGCATATGCTTGGGACATCCAACAAACTTCCATAGAACTGACCTTGTCTCGAGCTTGTCCGGATTTTGCTTTTGACATAGGCCGGACAACCCCAAATCTTAACATCCTTAAGAGATGGGCTCTTCCCATACCATATCACATATGGAGTGGTAGGCTTGATTTGGTTGGAACCCTTTTCAATAGGTATGCAGCTTCTCAAGTGCATAACCCCCAAAAGAAAATAAGCAACTCAGTAGTACTCATTATAGAGCACACCATATCACATAGGGTGCGATTTCTCCGCCCCGATACACCAACGAACTATGGTGTATGCGGAGGAGTGATGCTGAGAGAGAATCTCATTCTCCTTTAGAATAGTCCAGGAATTCCTTGATCAAGTATTCTCCTCCCTGATCTCATCATAAGACATAATACTTATACCCTTTTTGGTTCTCTACTTCTAACTTATATTCTGTGAATATCTCAAAAGGTTCAGACTTGTGTTTCAACAGGAACGCATGTGCGAATCTTGAGAGATCATCAGTGAATGTAATGAAGTACAAAGAACCTGTTCTGGCATGTGTAGACAAGGGACCTACATACATCATCATGAATCAATCCCAAGAGTTCACTAATTCTTTCTCTATTTCCAATAAACGGAGCTATGGTCATCTTATCTTTGTGACATGACTGGCAAGTTTCACAAGATGTAAATTCAAACTGATTTAAATATGCATCTAAATGTAACTTAGCTAGTCGGGTCGCAGTTGATATGACCTAGTCTACAATGCCTCAAGAAGGATTCGTTCATTTCCGGACTCTTCCTCTTGTGTGTGTTCTGTACGTTAAGAACTGTGGTTTGATTTAGAACGCATATGCTTTTAGATAACGTGCCAGAACCGATCAACTCTTGATATAGGAAATTTTCAAAACATTATCCAACAATACAAAATTATATCCTTCTTTACAAAATAAAGAGACTGATATGATATTGTATATCAGGTTCGGTATCTAATAACATTCGTTCAGAATCAATGTATTTGGTAATACAGGGTAATAACTGCCAACATACTTGGCTGCAACACTTGCACCATTTTTAACTCTTAAAACTTATCACTCATTCCCAGTTCTCTACCTATCTTTAGCCCATGTAACGGATTATATATGCGGGATCCTGATCCGGTATCACGTACCCAGGACGTAAAGGATATTGAGAAACAGTTCTCTGTAATGAACACACCCGAAGAAGATGCATCATCATGTACTTTCTTCTTTTGGGCGGCACGGGAATTCTAGTAATCCCCTATTTCCTGCTCGGTCTTATAACAATTATAAGTTGGAGCGGGACCAACGTTCCCTAGCTTAGTATAACAAGCGGGTTCGGTCAATACATCCATATTATTATCTTGATTAAGGCATGACATGGTCGCTACCTGGAGAGAGAGAGAAGAAAACACTCAGCGTATACTCTTGCAAGATTAGATTGGTTATTAATATATCTAATCAGGATGGCTCCCACTGTTTTAGTCAAATCTTCCTTCAAACCCTAAAAGGAAAGACTAGCCGGGATTAATTACACCTTACAATTTCGCCAATCTTTCAGCCAGGCCAGTGCCGGTAGTTTGAGGGAGGTTCTCCGTGCTTTCACACGGACCTAATTAAAATAAACCTCGTTTTCCCAGGGGCATAATCCCGTTGACACCTTTCTAGACACCTACTTGATCGGCTATTTGTAATGTGTAAAACTCTCCCAGGAGTAACTCTTACTCGCAGTGGGTATCGGGATCTAACTATCTCATAGGAGGTATGCAATCTCATTGCAAATTTCAACACTTGAAATTCCCGATAATATTTCGCCCCAAGCGTCCTATGACCTTGACAAAGGTCAACAAACCATAGGCTGCTAGTCAAGTTCAACCCGTCATTTCCTGATTGAAGTAAACCCACCCGCACGACCCTTGACAGAGGTTAACAAGGTCGCACGACTACCCTAAATCAATCACATCATATGCTTATACAGATAAGCACTAATCAACTACCGCACACTATGCCTTGACAGAGGTCAACAAACGCAGCATGAATACTAACTATTACTTATCTGAAATGACGGAGGGCTACGACGGGTTTTTTTAGAAAACCCTTCGCATAATGAACTTGATATCGTCGTAGAATCAAGTGATTTTGAAAAGGAGTGCTTTTGAGGCTTTTACTAGTTTTGCTAAAGAGGTCACTCCCGGTGAAGGGATCTCGGCTCTTTCCTTATCGAATAAGGTGCAGGATATTTCACAAATACCACTATGCAAAGCAAAAACTATAAAAGTAATCAAAAGGCAAATCGAGTTTGTAGCATCTGCTAGTTTTGCTAAAGAGGTCACTCCCGGTGAAGGGATCTCGGCTTTTTCGTTATTGAATAAGGTGCCGGATATTCTACAAGGAATACCGCTATGCAAAGCAAGAACTAGAGCTACCAGTTTTTAAAACAAGTTTCTAAAATATCTTTTAGGTTTCTTTTGTTTCATTAATCTCATTAATGAAGTCCCATTTTTATTATGCTTCACAAGTATCACGTTTGAAACGAAATCAACAATATACAATATATATCTCATATATATAATATAAACATTCATCTCAGGCAGTAATATGATCTCATCACAGAATATTGCAGCAGAAGAACATATATGAAATATTGGATATACTAGGATTTCCGTGTTTTATATCAAGCCAGTATAAAACACGGATTCCACGGTCACGATGAATAGCCAAACGCACATCCCTAGACCCCAACGAGAGCGGCAAGTAACCCTGCTAATTCTAGAGTTAGGAGATCCAGTCTCGACTCCTCGAGATAGTCTCCTACTGGATCCTAGAACCCGGTTACTTATGCTCCCCGCCTTGGGTCTATCCTAATTTGGAAAAGTAAATAATATACAATGGTGACATCATCCTCAACCCGGAAGTGCCCCAATAAAAGAATATTACATACAATGAATATTATATGAATGAAAATGAAAAACTCTCATCTCACATAAAACCCCCGGCTATTTAATCACGACGATCCAATATAACATATCACAACAACACATAACATCACATGTCATCAACGTAAGTAAATATGCGTATCCCAATTGTCGTTGACATATAGCACCGAAACCGGCGATACACCACATATTACACTTACAGTCGCAGAAAAGAAAGTGAAAAACTACAACAATTGGAACCTGCAACCACCTTAGACATCATAAACCCAACGTATCACATACTTTGGATTTCATGCCTAACCAAATGAATTCCTTAGACATCACATGCCTAACAATTATAAACCCCGCATTTTAGTCTCGATCTCGAAAACACTTTTCAATATCTAGTCAGGCAATTCAACAAGATTCCCGACATCCTGATCGAATGCTCGTCGGAAACATTAGTAGACGGCTGCACCCCCCGATACCGTCGACGAAGTGCACTAAGGCGGAACACCGCTGCCGCGAGCACCCGAACGGATGCTTTTGGCGACGGGGTTCTCCTACAGTCACTTGGTCAGGGCTATGGGGCATAGCTATCTATTAAGTTTACCCGGCGAGTATCCGCGTACGCTACGTGATTGCGAAGGACTTTTGATCTCATCAAAATCTCGTGGCAACCAATCAATTGAGACTAAACTGCTAGATTTATAACATTCAAACTAGTTATCTCATAACTACATGTGGATTCCAAATATTTTATCCCATCACATATTATTCGGACGACGATAAACTCTTCGATCGATTCATCAATGTCCCACAATTTCCCGACAGCTCTACACTTGAGCACAGTTTTAATAATGCCCAGAAGATGCCACGGTACCTATGAACCAGCCATAGAAGGGTCAAACCAATGCCTCACATGTGACAATGCTAAACTACCACAAACCCTAGGGTTCAAGTGACGGTTTTGACGGCCACATAATCGAGTTAAGGTTTACGTTCTTCTAGAGAGTCTATAGAATCACTTGCATGTTTTTCCGAATACATTAAACTTGGAAAAATGGGTTTTTGACATTCGATCGAACTTTTGAACTTCGCCTAGACAATACATGAATAACTCGAAATAATGTTAAAACTATGAATACGAAACACTCCGAATTGCTTATAGTGTAAGATTACATCACATGCAAAATTAGCCAAAATAAACAACACCTGAAACACTAAAACACAGAGCCCAGTGCATGGAAAAAAATTGGGACTAAAACACCCCTATAGGGCCGGCCTCCTCGGAAATTGTGACCATGTGCTCGGCCAAAATCCAAGCGCATGATCCCAATTTTCTCCCATGTTCATCTATATGCCCAAATATGATTCTGCATTTGTTTGAAAAATTTTCTGAAAGCTTTTTAAAATCGACAGAAAGTATAGTTTCGTGTTTCAAGTTACGGAGTTGTTTCGGTTTAGTAATTTTAACAAAATCCGTATTAATTTCTAGCATGTCTCTGATACCACTGCAGGGTTACCCCAGACGGCAGCAAGGTTTTGGGAGGCATCGTCTATGCTAAATTCAAAAATTTGGCGTTTTAGCCAACCCTAACAAAGAATCGTAAACTAGAAATATACGGAATAACATATGTAAACACTTTGCAATCTAAGTGAGCAAGGAATACAACATTTCTAGACCGGTCCTCCACTTCAATAGCTCCGTGTAGTAGTCCCCTTCGCTGCGATCGTAAACTCCGGACTCTAGAGAGGCTCCACGAAGAAATGAACATGCCTGCTTCGATGACTTCGAGGCCGAAGATGATCTATGTCGAGGAGACACTAACCCAAGCTATTTCTTCATTAGGTCATGAACTTTGTGAAGAGAACACCCTATACTATATGGAAATTAGTAGAGAATGATGAAGTAGGAAGTGGGCTCACTTTAGAATTGATTTTCTCACACCTTTTCTCATACCTCCATTGAAGCTAGAAAGCTTTTCAAGAGGAAGAAGAAGATGAAGATAGAACTCATCATATGAGTTCATCAAAATGAATAATGCAACCATGGGTGAGTTAAGCCCTCATGCTTAACTCATGTAGAGAATTAACCAAGGTATAAGGTTAAGGGTTGGGTTAACTAATATCTTAAGGAATGATAAAAGAGTGGACTTTGTCAATATTTCTACAAGCTTCATCAAGCTTGACAACATTGACCAAGTCTTACTCTTTTGTTATTCTTAAGAAAATAAAAACCCTAACCTTATGATGGTATAAGTCTCATACACCCATCTAGCATGTATCATCATGTATGACACAATACATGTACACAAATATACATATCATATATATACAATGTGCACATCAAGTGAGAAAAGAATCATAAGTGAGCTAATACTAGTTAATATAATGTAATATATCAAATATATAATTATACATTAAATTATTAAATCAATTCTTGATTTAATAATCCTGCTATATCATATATAACCGACTAATATCATGTGTAACAACTTATCGAATCAACACTTGATCCGATAACCCGGCTATATCGCATATACCCGACCAATGTCTCAATTCGCGAGAATAGAATACAGTATCTCATATCGTATCAATCTCGGTCCCGCACATATCATATATGTACTCCTACTCCGTTTCGCTTGAGCCAGGAAACCCCTGTGTAGGACTCTAAAGACTCGTCAATACGCCGGCAGTTGGTGATGATCATATCAAACACCCACAAGCCGCAAGCGGTCTGCTAAACGTAACGGCCATCCGGGTATTGAGCGATCAGAAGATCAAAAAGCAAGCTTTCGCACACTCCTGTGAATCCAATCAGTAACACTACCGTACAGTTCGGTCTCTTCGTCTGATATGTCGCATATCTCGTTTAGGGGTGGTAAACGTCAGACCCCAGTAACTCGATATGTCGTGTCGATATGAGGCTCATAACGGGTCGAGAAACTACTGATAACACTTACCAGTATATTTCTGAAACAGCCTTGGCCAAGGACTTCCTGTTATAGCTAATCGAGCACAACGCAACATCAACTCCCTATACCGGGAGAGACGAAACCCCTCCTATCGCTCATTGCTTCCATGTGACTCAGGACTGTACCCAAAAGCCACCATTTTGCACGTTCTCTTGAACGTGGTAAGGTGGAAATCAAAGCACAGTGGGCATCACACAAGAATCTATGACGATCTCGGGTCTATAGACTAACTTGTACCAGTGTCACCAGAGAACTGCCATCTGACGTGGGGTATAATACCATCTGGGAGTTCTCAGTGAGTCCGTCCAGTGTACCCAGTCTCCATTGAGCACCCGTATACTGTCTCTGATGTCAAACACCAATGGATATGGGATCATCCATCGCCCATCTACATGGGTCGAGAAGCTATACGCTAGTCTACTCTAGTATATCGATGCCCTGTCTCGATACACCCTCGACTAGGAACATTTGAAGGATGTACTTAGCGACTACTCTGTTCCCACTAGTATGATCTACATCATAGTCCTGGTAGTCAAGAACTCATCCTAAGGGCTTTATCAACATGTAACATAGAAACAATCAGAGTACATGTTAAGATAAAGTGCAACCAGATAGCATACATCATGTCTGTAAGTCCATGCTGCCTCTCCCGGTACTTTCGGGCATGCGGAATTTGGTGAAAAACAATTTTCTAGAGGTGGTAACATGGACTTAAAACCCGGATCTTTGTTAAACATCTAACTAACAACCTAATTAGGAGTTGTTAACTACTCGGTTAGGGGGTTTATACCTTTCTTATCTCGAACTCCTTCGTCTTCAAGCCTCGATGGTTGTCCGAATCGGCTTCTCCCCGTCGTCTCCTTGCGCCGAAGATAGATCCACCTGAAAGCTTCTACCTTTGGCTCCTTCTTCAAACTTTGAAGAAACTAGTTCACTCGGTTTGCTAAACCTTGTGAACTAGAGTGAGTAGAGAAGAGTTTGTTTGGGATTTTATCTATGGTTCTTGGTTCTCAACTCATGAGACAAGTGAACCATAGACTCAAGAGAGGGAGAGCAAGAGGAGGAAGATGAGAGCTCAAGAACAAGAGAGAGAATGAGAATGATAGAATGAGAGAAGACTTTTCTCATTTGGCTCTCATAATCCATAACCATCATAACACATCATAGCAATCAAGTATTATGTGATGGTTTAAGCAACAATAGCCATATCATTTCATGCACTCATTTTGCACAAGAGAGCAAGCAAGCAAAAGTCTTTGCCATGAAATGATAGCTATTGTTATCATGATGGTCAACTAGTCAAGTCTAGTCAACCGGTCAACAAAGTCAACAAGTCAACAAAGTCAACCCCTCAACAACCATATCACCATAATACTTAATTAATATAATTGTTAATCATATATCATATTCTCATTAGGGTTGAGCAAAAAGTCAACAGTCAACGGTCAATGGTCAACAACCCTAATGAGAATCCTCTGCCTCTGTCTCTCCGTCAACTGTGCATACACACCCGCATTCGCGTTCCAAGGAACACGAATACATACTGGATAAAACCAATCCCAAAAGGTGCACTAGGATCTGGCTTAAACCAAAGCCCGGTAGTGTAAACTGTCCGGACACTGTACGTGCACAAGTGCACGGATGTGACCGAACCCTGTCGCAAAACCATGCGACCTGTCGCAAAACCATGCGATCTCTACTCTTTTGCCTAAAGACGAATAGCTTTCTGTGTGGGACTCTAAAGACTCGACACTACGCTGGCAGTGGGTTTAACCACAGACCGCAAGCGGCACTAGCTGTGCGTAACGGTCCCCAGGTAGATGCCGACAAGAAGACTGACGAGGTGAAACCCATCTGAACTCCTACTGAGCCTGAATGTGACAATCTTCGTACAGTCTGGTCTGTTCGTCTGATACATCGCATGGCGGGCCTAGGGGGGCGGTAAACGTCAGTCCCCTAATAGCGGTACAAGTCGTGTCGGAGTGAAGCCCAATACACCCTGAGATAACACTGGAAGCCTACCAGTATATCCCGCTTGCCCTGGCCAGGGACTACTCGTGTAATGGCTCTCCTAGACACAGCGCGATGTCAACTCCCAATACCGGGAGAGACGAATCCTGTCTAACCGTCACTGCCTCCAAGTGCTTCGGGACTGCACCCAACTACTACCTGTTTGCTCGACTACTTTGAGCCGTGGTAGGGTAGTAATCAAAGTACAGTAGGAACACACTCGAGGCGAAGTGACAGTGTCAAGTCAGCGGACTAAGCTGTACTCATGTCACCTGGGAACTGATAACTGACGATAGGTATAATACCAACCGGTCAGTTCCCGACGAGTCCTGTCCAGTGTACTCGTAACCCAACGAGCACCCGCATACTATCTCCAGTACGACGTACTGACGGCTGTGGGACAGACCGTCTCCCACACTGGGATGAGAAGCGCATGCGCTAGTCTACTCCGGAGTATCGATGCCCTGTCTCGATAGTCCTGCGACTAGGGACCTGCATAAGGATGTGCTTATAGATTACCCAGCCCCACTAGTGTGACTGCCATCACAACGCTGGTAATCAAGCAAAGATCCTAAGGGCTCCACTAATGCGTATAGGTGATATAATAAAATAAACACATGTACACATTGAAGTAGAAACAAACCAAGTAGCATACTACTATTTTGAGCAAGATTGTATATACAAGGTGAATATCCCAAGCTTCCATTAAGTAATATACAAACTAGTATGATACAGTAATGGCCTCTAGGGCATATACACTAACAATCTCCCACTTGCACTAAGGCTATGTACTGGCGTATCGAAGACCTATCATCTCGATCAGCCGCTCGAACTGAGTCTGGGGCAAGGCCTTGGTGAATGGATCTGCAGTGTTATCTTCTGAAGCAACCCTCCGAACCTCGATCTCCTGGCGATCCACGATCTCCCTGATCAGGTGATACCGCCTCAAGATGTGTCTGGATCTCTGATGGGACCTGGGTTCCTTCGCTAAAGCTATAGCCCCGTTGTTGTCGCAATACAGAGGTATTGGATCAACAATGGACGGAACCACCTGAAGTTCTTTCAAGAACTTCCTCATCCAGACAGCTTCTTTTGCGGCATCAGATGCAGCGATGTATTCCGCTTCCATCGTCGAGTCTGCAACGGTTTCCTGTTTGGAACTCTTCCAACACACCGCCCCTCCATTGAGGGTAAAGACAAAACCCGACATGGACTTGAAATCATCCTTGTCACTCTGGAAGCTGGAGTCAGCAAAGGCCTCGATCTGGAGGTCTTTTCCTCCATACACCAAGAACATCTTCTTAGTCCTTCTCAGGTACTTGAGAATGTTCTTTACCGCTATCCAGTGTTTCTCCTCGGGGTTTGACTGATACCGGCTTACTACACTAAGTGCATAAGCTACATCCGGTCTAGTACACAACATCGCATACATTATAGAGCCTACCGCAGAAGCGTAGGGTATAATAGACATGCGATCCCTCTCCAAATCAGTCTTGGGAGACATCTCTTTAGAGAGGGTGATCCCGTGACAAGCCGGTAGGTTACCGCGCTTGGAATCTTCCATACTGAATCTTTTCAGTATGGTGTCGATGTACCTGGACTGTGAAAGTCCTAATATCCTCTTGGATCTATCACGATGGATCCGGATCCCCAGGATGTATGAGGCATCACCCAGGTCTTTCATGGAGAACCTGTGTGACAAGAACCCCTTGACAGATTGTAGCATAGGAATGTCATTTCCTATTAAGAGAATGTCATCCACGTACAAAACGAGGAATACAACAGTTCTCGCTACAAATCTACAATAGATGCATGGTTCATCTGGATTTTTGATAAAGCCAAATTCCTTGACCGTCTCATCAAAACAGATGTTCCAACTCCGCGATGCCTGCTTTAGTCCATAGATGGACTTAATCAACTTGCACACCTTTCCGCTGCTCCCACTCTGAATGAAACCCTCTGGTTGGTCCATATAGACACTCCTCTAAATTTCCATTTAGAAAAGCGGTCTTTACGTCCATTTGCCAGATCTCATAATCGTGGAAGGCAGCAATGGCAAGAAGGATCCGAATGGACTTCAGCATAGCCACTGGAGAAAAGGTTTCGTCATAGTCCAAGCCAGGTCTTTGACGGAAACCCTTTGCAACAAGTCTAGCTTTATAGGTCTCAACCTGTCCATCTACACCAATCTTCCTTTTGAAGATCCACTTGCATCCTACGGGTTTTACCCCGTCTGGAGCAATGTCCAACGTCCATACTTTGTTGGTGTACATGGACTCCATTTCGGTCCGCATTGCATCCAGCCATTTTACTGAGTCAACGCTCTGAACGGCCTGCTGGAAGCTAGTAGGCTCATCATAATCTATGATGCAATCCTCTCTATCCCCGTCTATGAGAAAACCGTGGTATCTCTCGGGCGGATGAGACTGCCTACTACTCCTGCGGAGCGGCGTAGGAATGTCCTGTTCTTTTGAACCCTCTGGTTCCACTAAGCTTTCAGTAATAGCTCGTGGTTCTGGAATTTCTTCCAGTTCTACTGCGCTCCCACTAATTTCCTTTTCTAAGAACTGGTGTTCTAGAAAGTGGGCATGACGAGAAACAAAAACCTTTTGTTCCTCTTCGCAATAGAAGAAATATCCCTTGGAGTTCTTTGGATATCCCACGAACTTGCACTGTACTGAGCGTGCCTCGAGCTTGTCCGCATGCTGCTTTTTGACAAAAGCTGGACTTCCCCATGTCTTAATGTGATTAAGATAGGGTCTCTTCCCACACCACATCTCGTATGGTGTAGTAGGCACAGTCTTAGTGGGAACTCGGTTCAAAAGGTATGCAGCTGATTCTAGCGCATACCCCCAGAATGATCGCGGTAACTCAGCGTTACTCATCATGGACCGTACCATATCTAATAGGGTTCGGTTCCGTCTCTCCGATACACCGTTATATTGCGGAGTGTATAGAGGAGTAAGCTGAGAGAGAATTCCGTTCTCTTTTAAATAGTCCAGGAACTCGGCACTTAAGTATTCTCCACTTCGATCCGATCTTAGAATCTTGATACTTTTGCCGGTTTGTTGTTCTACTTCATTCTTATATTCCTGGAATTTTCCAATGGCTTCGGACTTATGTTTTATTAAGAAGACATAACCGTACCTTGAGAAGTCATCCGTAAAAGTAATGAAGTAAGAATAACCGCTTCGCGCATGTGTAGACATTGGACCGCACACGT
Organism: Agapanthus africanus; assembly: GCA_030015575.1. NCBI lineage: Eukaryota > Viridiplantae > Streptophyta > Magnoliopsida > Asparagales > Amaryllidaceae > Agapanthus > Agapanthus africanus. Next base: position 493,993,027 of record CM057348.1, on the reverse strand, counting down.
CGCTGTGTACGAGTCCCAAGAGCTCGCTCGCCCTTACTCCGTGTCCAGTAAACGGAGTCTTTGTCATCTTTCCTTTGAGATAGGATTGACAAGTGGCATACGATTGATATTCGAATGGATTCAAATATCCTTCTGTATGTAACTTCGTTAACCTTCTCTCATTGATGTGACCCAGTCTACAATGCCATAAGAAAGTCTGATTGATTTCCGGAGACTTTCTTTTGTGTGTATTCTGGACATTGAAAATCTGTGGATGGTTTAATACGTATATACCATTGCTTAATGTACCTGACCCAATCAGAACTTGATTAAGGTGAATGTTTACAACATTATTTACAAACGCAAATTCATAACCTTCTTTAGAAGTCAAAGATACAGAAATGATATTACAAGTTGCGTTGGGTACAAAATAGCAATTACGCAAAACCAAAACGTGTCCATCCGACAACACCAGGTGATAGTCCCCCACGGCCTTAGCATCCATGCTAGCTCCGTTTGCAACTTTGAGGGTCAAGTCACCTGCCTTCAAAACCCTACGGTTTCTCAACGCCTGCAAAGAATTACAGATATGAGATCCTGATCCGGTATCCAATACCCAGGAAGTAGAGTTTATTGAAAGACAGTTTTCAATAACATACACACCTGAAGCTGAAGCCGTAACCTGCTTCAGATCCTGTGTTCTGGCCTTCCAAGCCCTGCAATCATTTTTCCAGTGTCCCTTCTTATGACAATAGAAGCATTCTTCCTTATCCACAAGCTTTCCCACTTTCTTTGTTGCTTTTGCCTTTCCCTTCGTATCCACTTTACTAACACCGCCCCTTGGTTTGGCAGGGGCTTTCTTCTTCTTTCCCTTGGCTTTCGCCTTGGACCTAGAAGAAGAAGATCCTCCTACAAACAAAGTGGATGTCTCCCTACCTTTCTGTAGGGTGCCCTCTGCGCTCCTCAGCATGTTGAGGAGTTCTGAAGTTCAACTTCCTTTTCTTGTAAGTTGAAGTTCAGTATAAACTGGGCGTAAGTGGAAGGAAGGGACTGGAGAATCAAGTCCGTATAGAGCTCATTCTCCAACGTGGTCCCAAGGTCCGCGAGCTCCTCAATGCAGCCAATCATCTTAAGCACGTGTTCCGCTACCGATGATCCGACGGCCAATCTTGCCGAAAATAACTTCTTCGACACTTCGTATCTTGCGATACGAGATTGCTCTCCATACAGTTCTTTTGTATGAAGAAATATGGATTCCAGGTCCATATTCTCGTGCCTCCTCTGATGTTCATTGTCCATAGAGGTAAGCACGAGGCACTTGGCCTTCGCGCAGTCTAGTTCCCAGGTCTTACGGATTTCCTTATCCGCGACGCTGGTTTTGAGACCTGGGACAGGGGGAGCTTTGGTGGTAAGAAGATACCCCAGCTTGTCGTAAGTGATTGCCATCTTGACATTCTTGAGCCAATCTTTGTAGTTTGGCCCTGTCAGTATGTTTTTATCTAGAAGTAACTTAAGTCCAGTCATGTCGATTGGTCGCTGCAATTAGGAGAGAGAAGAAACACTTAAGATGATGCTCTTGCAAGTTTAGAATGGTTTTTAGTTTGTCTAAACAGGATGGCTCCCACTGTTTCTCGAATCCCTCCTCAAACCAAAAAGGAAGAATTAGTCAGGATCAATCTCACCGTACAATACTTGCTTAACCGTTCAGCCAGGCCAGTGTCGGTACTTCGAGGGAGGTTTTCCAACACTTTCGCGAAGTTCCTTAATTAAATAACCTCTTTTCCCTGGGGGCGTAGCCCCGCTAACACCTTTCTAGACACCTACTTGGTTTATAGCATTGATCGTTAAGTGAGAAATTTCCCGAGGAGTAGCATATACTCACAGTAGGATCGGGATCCAAATATCATCGCGTGACGAAACTGAAGGAATCCTACCAGAATCATCACACTCCAAATGGTATGCAACACTAGCAAGTTTCAGTTCTTTTGAAACTCCCGATGTGGATTTTTGCCCCATGCTCTTATGACCTTGACTTTGGCCAAAATATCATAAGTCACATGTCAAGTTCTACCCGTCATTCTCCAGGTTAATTTAGATCCATCTGTACCTACCTTTTACTTTGGCCAAAATGGCAGTACGACTGTCCCAAACCAACGCATCTATCTATGCTACACATGAATACCCAATAGCTACCAATCACTATGCCTTGACTTTGGCCAACATACACAGCTTGAATACTATTGACTATTCATGTGAAACGACGGAGGGCTACGAATGGTTTTGGCAAAACCGTGAACGTAGTGAACTTGATATAATCGATGGAACGAGATAGCTTTTAAAAGGAGTGGCTCAAGCTCCGCATTTAAAAGTTAGTTTTGAAAAGAATCGAGTGGTTTTTCGAAAGTGTTCCAACGACTTTTACTTGGTTTATTTTTCTTGCATTAGTTCTTTTAATGCGTGATATTCTTGCATTAGTTCTTTTAATGCGTCCCATCATTTAATCCTACCATTGTAGAAAACATCCAAAATATGACGTACGCTTATGCCATTCGCATTCGCCACGGGGCCCCGTCATTACCCGTTAGGTTACTTAACTAACGACAGAGCGGGGGCTGGGCTAGCGCGGCTGTAAAACATAAGCAACGCCTAAATAATATCATATATAGATATACTGCAATGATAGCCATTTCAGATCACAGATGAACACATTGGATATACTAGGAACCCGCAATTCGTACGAGCCTGTAACGAAAAGCAGATTACACGGTTGCGGTGAATAGCCAATACCCCACCCAAGACCCCTACGGGTGCGGCAAATTACCCGCCAAATACCCGAAGCGAAGCAACCTCCCTCAACTCCGTGAGTAGGCCACTCGGCACTTCGGCATACCCGGTAGTTTGTGCACCCCCTCCATGGGTCTATCCTAGGAGCAAAAACAGTAAAAAGAAATTATACAATGACGGCTACAACCCCGACCCGGTTGTGCGGCCATACAAATAATTATTACATCAATTTACAAATTTACATGAATTGAAAGAAAAGAAAACTCTCGTCTCACAACCCCCGGCTATTCACCCGCGACAATCCAATGAATTCATATACACATACCAATAACATTACAAATCACAGATTTGTATAACCCCCACTAATCGACATATAGCGATTAGCAGACGTTCAATACAAATATCACATCACAGAAAAACCCGTCAGCTTAAGTCTTTTAGAAGTTCGTTCAAAAATACGGATTTTCAGGCCCCAAACACAAAATTTTCGTTCTGGAAAATTTGGGCAGAAAATACATATTCCAAAAATCCCAAAATACCCCTATGAACATACTGTAGCAAAGAAGACCCAGAGAGGAGCCAAGACGGCCGCGGAACCGCGGCGATAGCAAGCTATTGCCGCATTTCCGCGGCTCTTTGATGGGATCAAGGGACCATTTTTCTACAATATGCTCTAAAAACCCTGAGTCGATTTTTGGTGTATGTCAAATAATTTTTGCAGCACTTTGAAAATCGACAGAAAGTTTGAAAACGGGGTTCATTTCGGGACTTTTTCTTTGATCGATCTTCTAGCTACTTTGCTAACATGTTAGATAGAGTTTAACTAGGCTCTGATACCACTGTAAGTCCATGCTACCTCTCCCGGTACTTTCGGGCATGCGGAATTTGGTGAAAAACAATTTTCTAGAGGTGGTAACATGGACTTAAAACCCGGATCTTTGTTAAACATCTAACTAACAATCTAACTAGGAGTTGTTAACTACTCGGTTAGGGGGTTTATACCTTTCTTATCTCGAACTCCTTCGTCTTCAAGCCTCGATGGTTGTCCGAATCGGCTTCTCCCCGTCGTCTCCTTGCGCCGAAGATAGATCCACCTGAAAGCTTCTACCTTTGGCTCCTTCTTCGAACTTTGAAGAAACTAGTTCACTCGGTTTGCTAAACCTTGTGAACTAGAGTGAGTAGAGAAGAGTTTGTTTGGGATTTTATCTATGGTTCTTGGTTCTCAACTCATGAGACAAGTGAACCATAGACTCAAGAGAGGGAGAGCAAGAGGAGGAAGATGAGAGCTCAAGAACAAGAGAGAGAATGAGAATGATAGAATGAGAGAAGACTTCTCTCATTTGGCCCTCATAATCCATAACCATCATAACACATCATAGCAATCAAGTATTATGTGATGGTTTAAGCAACAATAGCCATATCATTTCATGCACTCATTTTGCACAAGAGAGCAAGCAAGCAAAAGTCTTTTCCATGAAATGATAGCTATTGTTATCATGATGGTCAACTAGTCAAGCCTAGTCAACCGGTCAACAAAGTCAACAAGTCAGAAAAGTCAACAAGTCAACAAAGTCAACCCCTCAACAACCATGTCACCATAATACTTAATTAATATAATTGTTAATCATATATCATATTCTCATTAGGGTTGAGCAAAAAGTCAACAGTCAACGGTCAATGGTCAACAACCCTAATGAGAATTCTCTGCCTCTGTCTCTCCGTCAACTGTGCATACACACCCGCATTCGCGTTCCAAGGAACACGAATACATACTGGATAAAACCAATCCCAAAAGGTACACTAGGATCTGGCTTAAACCAAAGCCCGCTAGTGTAAACTGTCCGGACACTGTACGTGCACAAGTGCACGGATGTGACCGAACCCTGTCGCAAAACCATGCGACCTGTCGCAAAACCATGCGACCTCTACTCTTTTGCCTAAAGGCGAATAGCTTTCTGTGTGGGACTCTAAAAACTCGACACTATGCTGGCAGTGGGTTTAACCACAGACCGCAAGCGGCACTAGCTGTGCGTAACGGTCCCCAGGTAGATGCCGACAAGAAGACTGACGAGGTGAAACCCATCTGAACTCCTACTGAGCCTGAATGTGACAATCTTCGTACAGTCCGGTCTGTTCGTCTGATACATCGCATGGCGGGCCTAGGGGGCGGTAAACGTCAGTCCCCTAATAGCGGTACAAGTCGTGTCGGAGTGAAGCCCAATACACCCTGAGATAACACTGGAAGCCTACCAGTATATCCCGCTTGCCCTGGCCAGGGACTACTCGTGTAATGGCTCTCCTAGACACAGCGCGATGTCAACTCCCAATACCGGAAGAGACGAATCCTGTCTAACCGTCACTGCCTCCAAGTGCTTCGGGACTGCACCCAACTACTACCTGTTTGCACGACTCCTTTGAGCCGTGGTAGGGTAGTAATCAAAGTACAGTAGGAACACACTCGAGGCGAAGTGACAGTGTCAAGTCAGCGGACTAAGCTGTACTCATGTCACCTGGGAACCGATAACCGACGATAGGTATAATACCAACCGGTTAGTTCCCGACGAGTCCTGTCCAGTGTACTCGTAACCCAACGAGCACCCACATACTATCTCCAGTACGACGTACTGACGGCTGTGGGACAGACCGTCTCCCACACTGGGATGAGAAGCGCATGCGCTAGTCTACTCCGGAGTATCGATGCCCTGTCTCGATAGTCCTGCGACTAGGGACCTGCATAAGGATGTGCTTATAGATTACCCAGCCCCACTAGTGTGACTGCCATCACAACGCTGGTAATCAAGCAAAGATCCTAAGGGCTCCACTAATGCGTATAGGTGATATAATAAAATAAACACATGTACACATTGAAGTAGAAACAAACCAAGTAGCATACTACTATTTTGAGCAAGATTGTATATACAAGGCGAATATCCCAAGCTTCCATTAAGTAATATACAAACTATTATGATACAGTAATGGCCTCTAGGGCATATACACTAACAATGTCGAGCAAGAAAGTCCTCCATATATATATGTCCAAGTATCCACTACATAATACATCGTATGTATAGTAATGGCTTCTAGGGCATACATATCACTAACATAACGCCAGGAGCGACTCATCATTTGCCATTTCCCGTTGGGGAGCGATGGCTTCGGAGACAGGTTTAGGTCCCTGTCATCTAAGACTTTTCAATTTTATGAGCCGTAAGGGTCTCATAGAAGCATTTTCTCTCTACGAGTCAAGAGGATCTCGCAGGTGTATGTTCTCCTTAGGAATCGTGAGGATTCCTAAGCGTGCTGCTTCTTTGTGAGTCGTAAGGATCTCACGCAGGGATTTTCTTCTCACAAGGTCGAGAGGACTTTGCGAGTGTATTTTATCTCTTTTTACGAGTTTGCACCCTTTCGGGTTTTCACAAACTCGCTGGCAGTGCTGCTGTTTTTATTCACGGAGCCCTTTTGGGTTTTCATCCGTGCCCGTTTTGCTTGTGGACATACCCTTTTTTTGGCCACTGGTGGGACTTTAAAAGTAGTCTCACCGGCAGGACTTAGGAGAGATAGGGGTCGTTTATTCCCGTGGATTGTATACGGTTTTACAGGATATATGATCTAGACCGTAGAGCTTGTGTGCTCAATTCGCCTGCGACTTGGAGCATTCATGCGTAGTATTTCTTGAGATATCGGCCATTGATGGGTGGCATGGGTCTTTCTCCCTCGGCACTTATTAGTTGGTAGGATCCTCCATCGAACACTTTCTCGATGACGTATGGTGCTTCCCAGTATGGCTTGAATTTTCCCTTGGCATGCTGATTTGGGATGATCAGTTTTCTGAGGACTAACACCAATTCACCTTTCTTGAAAGTGCGGAGACGGGTCATCTTGTTATAGGCCCGTGACATTTGGGCTTGGTATAGCTCCAGATTTTGCTGCACCGCGAGCCTCTTTTCTTCGAGGGCGTCAAGCTCTTCCAGCCGAAAGAGCATGTTTTCCTCCTCCGCCAATTCGTGTTGAACGGCCATTCTTAAACTTAGAATTTCGACTTCGAGGGGGAGGACTGCCTCCACTCTGAAGAGAAATGAGTATGGAGTGGACTGAGTTGGAGTACGGTGCATGGTACGATATGCCCACAATGTCTTGTGAAGCTTGAGATTCCAGTCTCTCTTGTTGGTTGAAGCATTTTTCCTCAGGAGCTTGCATAGAGTCTTATTGAAGGCTTCGGCTAGACCATTGGCTCTTGGATTATAGATGGAGGAATATCTCCAGTCTATCTTGTGTTGAGTAGCGAATCTTGAGATTTTGAATCTCTTGAAAGAAGGCCCGTTGTCAGAAATGATTCTTCTTGGTGTACCGAAGCAGTATAAAATATTATGCTAGAAGAACGTAAGAATATGTTCTGTCTTGACTTCTTTTAGCGGGACTACTTCAGCCCATTTGGAGAAATAGTCAGTTGCTGCCAATATGAACCGGTGGCCTCTGGATGACGGAGGATCAATTGGGCCAACTATGTCGGTGCCCCAGACTTCGAAGGGCCATGATGCCACCATAGGATGCAACGGATTGGGATGCTTGTGAATGAAATCAACGTGAATTTGGCAGACATGACATTTCTTTGCATGCTCTCTGCAATCCCGTATCATGGCGGGTCAGTAATACCCAAGCCATTTAATTTGAAGTTGCATCTTGGGGCCAGATTAGTGAGCACCGCAAACGCCCGAGTGAACTTCTTTCATGACTTTCTGGGTTTCGGCCGATGACAGAAATCTGAGCCAGAGTTGGTCATATGACCTACGGTATAGCGTGTTATTTACAAACACGTATCGGAGAGCTCTCTTCTTCAGCTGAATTCTTGCAGATTTTCCTTCGGGCAGCTTGTCATATCGGAGGTACGCTATAAAGGGTTCTCTCCAATCGGGCTCGTCTTGGATGATCGAAGCTTCTTCGGCAGGACTGCTCTTCTGTTCCGCACTTTCCTCTTCTCGTAGAGAGACTGGGGGTAGAATTTGCCGGCTCCTGACTGTGATCAGAATTTCGTCCTTGTCAGGATCAGCCAGCTCCTTGGCTAAGCGAGTGAGTATGTCAGCCTTTCGATTCAACGCTCTAAGGACTCTCATTAGTTCAATGTGAGTGAACCGTTTCATGAGTTTCACCACTCGGCTTCTGTACCAAGCTAACTTGGGTTTGTATATCCTATAGTCGCCGCTTACTTGGTTGACGACAAGCTGAGAGTCACCGTAAACCCGTAGCCGAAGGACATCCATTTCTATGGCGAGCTCCAGACCAGCTTTCAGAGCCTCGTACTCAGCCTCGTTGTTTGTACGAGGCTCGGTGAGAGCAAAAGAACACCGTAGGGTTCCCATCGATGGCGTAATGAACACCAATCCTATCCTTGCTTTTATCTTCGGGACGCTTGATTTGCTGGAGGTCCTTATTGTTGAGGCTTCATCGAAGTAGAGCTCCCAACATGGCTCATCTTCCTCGAGGTGCAATATTTGTTCATCAGGTAATTCAAAATTTAGCGGCGACCCTTCTGGTATAGGATGAGCAGCGAGGAAATCGGTGAGGGCTTGCCCTTTTATTGCTTTTTGAGGAGTATAAACTATGTCAAACTCAAGCAGCATGACAGCCCATCTTGCCATTCTGCCGGCTAGGCTTGCCTTGGTCATTAAGTGTTTAAGCGGGTCGACCTTGGAGATCAGCATTACCCGATGAGCAAGAAGATAGTGCCTCAACTTCTTCACAGCGAATATCAGAGCCAGGCATTACTTTTCGACCAGGGAATAGTTGTGTTCCGCCCCGACTAAAGTTCTACTGAGGTAGTAGAGGGCATTCTCCTTTCCCTCCTCGTTGTTCTGGGCAAGGAGTGCACCGAGTGACTTGTCTAGCGCGGCAGTATAGAGAATCAATGGTATATTTGGAATGAGAGCGGCCAGCACTGGAGAGTACAACAGGTACTGTTTGATGCTTTCGAACGCTCCTTGACATTCAGCATCTCAGACAAAAGGAGCTCCTTTCTTCACGAGCTTTGAGAAGGGCCTACATCTCCCCTATAAATTTGAGATAAACCTTCGTATATAAGCAAGATTGCCTTGAAAAGATTTTAGCTGGGTCAGATTCTTCGGAGGGGGCATCTCCTTGATGGCCTTTATCTTTGATGGGTCAACTTCGATCCCTCGATGTCGGACTATGAAGCCTAGGAATTTTCCCGATGACACACCAAAAGCGCACTTTAGAGGATTCATCATCAGATCGTATTCCCTCAGTCTCGTGAGAACGGTCCTAAGATCTTGGATGTGATCGGCCATGGCTTTAGTCTTGATGACCAGATCATCAACATAGCATTCGACGACTTTATAGATTATGTCCTCAAAGATATTGGTCATCGCCCTCTGATATGTAGCACTTGCGTTCTTCAGTCCGAACATCATCACTTTGTAGCAGTATATTCCGATCGGGGTTCGAAATGCTATGTGTTTCTCATCCTCAGGCGACATCTTGAATTGATTATATCCAGACGAGCCATCCATGAAGGTGAATAGCTCGTAATTTGAGGTTTCATCGACCATCATTTCTATGACCGGTAGCGGGAAGTCATCTTTTAGACATGCCTTGTTGAGGTCCCTGAAATCGACACAAACTCAGATCTGCCCATTTTTCTTCTTCACTGGGACTATGCATGCGATCCAGTCCGCATATTTCTCTTCCCTGATGAAGCCGGCATCGATGAGTTTCTTGGTTTCCTCGATGACCTTTTCTTCCAGTTCCCTTCTCATTCTTCGAGGAGTTTGTATGACTGGCTTAGCATCATGAGATATGGCCAGGTTATGCACGGCCACTTCAGGAGAAATGCCAGGCATTTCTTTATACGTCCATGCGAAGTAGTCGACGAACTCATGCAGCAGGGCGATTATCTGCTCTTTCATTTCCTCTGACAAGAGTGAGCTGATGTAGGTCGGCCTTGGATTATCGGGCGTTCCTAAGTCAATCTCGGTTAACTCGTCAAAGGTTGCTTGTCCGCCATCTTCGAGCCCTTGAGGAGCTTCTTCTGGCTCGGCTAGCTCGTCATCATCATTTGACCTTTCGCTGGCTTCACCAATATGGATCATGTAGCATGCCTTGGAATCAAGCTGGATGAAACCTATGCCCCATCTATCTGGAATTCGACCATCGATGAGTGCTCGGACCTGAAGCGGATGCCACAGCCCTTCATAGAACTTTGGTTCGGACTCCGTTTGATATAACCGGCATCCGCACCTTTTGAAGTATTCCCGCATCTCGGGTGCATAATATCTAGGATTGAGGACGGCTCTTATGCCTCTCTCATAGGGAAGGCACGCGGCAGACAAATCGTCCGGGTGCACAACGGGGTTTGACCCATAAAACAGGATGCTCTTCTGTCCACTTTTTCTCCCGGGGATGTAGAAAGTTTTCATCTGGTCCACGGTAGTGATTGACAATGCATCGAGCTCTTTGCACATCCGTTCTGGCACCCTTGTGATGGCCAGGGACCCTTCTACAATTTCTAAGGTCTCTCGTAGTTTCGCTTGCTGCATGGGGGTCCAATCTGCACAGCTGTTGCACGGTAGGTCCTCTTCTTCCGACTCTTCAGTGTCGCTGCCAAGATAAGAGCGGACTTTATTGCCAGATAGGCTTTCAATATCGGAATCGTCCATATCACTACCGAAACAAGGGCAATTTTTACGGAAGGACGGACTTCCAGCGTTGGACTCATCAGTGTCACTACCGAAACGCGGGCGTACTTGGGCGTTTTTGCTTCTGAAAGTGACAGCTGGCTCAGATTTGCTTTTGAGTCTTAGGGCCGCTCTGTCCTCAGTCGGTTGTGGCTTAGAATTTTAGTGGTTCATAAAGTACCGAGAATCCTCATATCGGACTTTATGCATACCGAACGGCTGGATGTCTCCGTCAATGCGTCTTTCTTCGCCATTTTTAGTATACTTCATACATTGATAGAGAGTTGACGGAATGATGCCGTAATCGTGGAGCCACGGCCGTCCCAAGAGAATTTTATAAGACGTGTCAGCGTCGATCACCTATATCTTAGCTTTGGTCTGCAGATCCCCAAATTTGATTGGTAGAGCTATGGACCCCAGAACTTGCTGGCAATTTTGGTTGAAGCCTTGAATGACAATCCTTTCCCTTAACAGGTGTCGGACGTACATTGACAAAATCTTCAGAGTTTGCAAGTTCATGATGTTCACTGAGGACCCTGGATCAATCAATATGCGATTAATCCGGTTTCCGTCGCTATACCCTGTCACGTAAAGTGGCCGATTATGCTCAGCCGTTCCTAGTAGCAAGTCTTCGTCCTTAAACATGACTGTGGAGGCATGCAGAGCGTACTGGGCTTCTTTCATATTAATTTCCACAAAGCGAGCCTGATACCGCTCGGGGTTCTGTAGAGCGTGAATGAGAACCTCTCGAAGCTCTTTAGATAGGACTAAGGCATCATAGATGCTCAGGAGAGACGGGAGCTTTCGGAGATGAGCCAATACATTGTAGTCCACTGAGGAAGGACTTGAGTCTTCATTAGCCGGTTCTCTTCCCTCTTCCTCATTAGCCACCTATTTTTCCTTTCCTTTTGGGGCGTTTCCCTGATTTGGAGCTAGAGCCCTTCCGCTTCTGAGCTGGGTTTGGTTGGCCTTTGTGGCGAGCTCCTCGTCCTCTTCGGGAAAACATAGCTCTTCCTCAGAGTTGTTGCCAAGATGGATGGCGTAGCAGGTCACTATAGGGATCTCTTCATTGGAGTCTTCTTTTAACTCCTCCAGAATTTCAGCCGCTTCTATAGGGAGGAACTCCTTCAATTGAATCAGATTTCTTTCCTTCTGTTCATAGTCTTCGAGGGAATCGATATATCTTTGAATGTTCGATCTCCCTGCAGACTCTTTTTCGCGCCGAGCTGCACTTTTCTTCTTCTTGAGCTTCTTGGATTTTGAGCCTGATGGAGCCGCATTGGTAGCTGGAATGGTAGGCTTCTTCTGCCCTTCCCATTCCGTCCTGGGCTCTTTCTGAAGTACTTTCAGCATCTTCTTTGTCTTATTAGATATGTGCTTACTCCAAGGAGGCTGCGGTGAGTCGGTTTCATTTCTCAAGGCAGCAGGTTCGGCTGTCTGCTCCTAGAAGGCTTCAGCTTCTGTCTGTATAAAGTTGGTGGTTGCAACTTGATTGTTCACCAACACGCTTTTGGAAAGCTCGATCTCTCCAGCCTTGTACTTCTTCTCGACCCAGTCTTTGAAGATATAGCAATCTTCGATCGCATGGCTCACTACTTGGTGGTATAGGCAATACAGGGGATTATCGGTCATTTTTGCTTCTTGAGGTCTTTTCGACTCTGGAAGTTGTAGACCGTTGTTCAAGGCATCTTTAAATATCTTCCGGACCTTGTCCTTTCTGAAAGAGTAAACCTTGTTCTTTTTCTCCTCTAGGGAAGGCCTTTCTCCTCCCAGCACTGGCTTTCGAGACCGGTTGGTTTTGGATTCGCCCGCCCTTCGCTTGTCTCCATTGTCGGACGTATTAAAGACATTGGTACTGCTGGAACTCCCACTTCTACGGTTGTTGTCCCGCTTTCTTTTCCAAGTCTTGTCTCTCTGAGAGTCCGGGGTGGACTCTTTCTTCGAGCGTTCCAGCATTTGGACTTCTTGGTTAGCTCTTTAAACGTCTTGAGGTCTGTTGTACACAAGAATGGGACCATCCAATTGCTGAGGTTCCCAATGAGAAGGCCGATGGACTGGTTCTGCTCCTGCGGCGGTTCACACTTGACTGCGAGATTACGCCATCAGGCGATAAAGTCGGTGTTGCTTTCATTCTTCCTCGGCTTGGTCCTCACAAGGTCGGCAATAGAGATTTTATCACTGACACTCATGAACCTTTGCCAAAACAGAGACTCCATTTGGGCAAAGGTAATGACGGACCCGTTTGGTATACTCGCGTACCAGTCAAAAGCGACACCGGTCAGGCTGTTGACAAACTGACGAAGAAGGAGCGCATCATTGCCCCCTGTATTTCCGCACGATGCTTTGAAATGGGTGACGTGCTGATTTGCATTTCCCGTTACGTCGAATCTTCCGAACTTAAGAATGATGTAGTCGCTCGGGAACTCGATCAGATCGTACTGTGCAGGATATGGACACCCACTACTGCCAATTTCATTCTGAGCTTCAGCTTCGGCCACCAATGTTTTAACCTTGCCGGTGACCAAATCCATTATCCGATCTTGTGTTAGCGGGATGGTGTTATCTGGGGCCAAGGCGTTCCCAGAAGCGGAATGTGGCCGGCTTTCGTGCGGCTCGACGAATCTTGGACCCAAAGGGATAGGCATCGGCCGCTTCGGATTGTCATCATCTGGCTCATGAGTAGCGACTTGTGCTTGATTGGGAGGCGCTCAAGCAATTTGAGCCGTAAGCTGCATCATAACGTTCGTTAGGTCGTCAATTTTCGAATAGCGCTTGGCCATCTCTTTATCTTTGCTCTTGAGCTGTTTTCGAAGCTCTTGAAGCAGCTCTTGCTCCGCGGTCCTGGGGCGGAAAGTCGGCTCTTCCTCGCTGTCCGAGCTTGACTCTGCCTGGACGAAAGGGTCCTTCTGCCCATCGTCCTCATCTAGAGGGTTTTCATCATCCAGCAGAGGCGGCTGTTCTTAGGAAGCGGCAACCACATTCAAGCCATATTGGGCTTGGGATGTGGTGGCCCCATCCTTGCTTTTGCTGCGAAGGTTGTCGCTGGGGTGCCCGCTTGCCATATAGACCGTATGGATAACATATCCAGCAGTCTTTTTTATTATCGGCGACTGATTTCTCGGATCGCTGTCTTGACCCTTTTTTTGGTAACGGTCGGTTGAGTGAAGGCGGCTTTCCTGGCCGGATTCTTGAATGGTGCTGACGCTTCCTTTTTGGTTTTGCCTCACTGTTTTTGTGCGGCACAGAGCGCCTGATAGACTCTTGAAGAGACAGTGTCACATTTTTTCTGTTGGGGCCGGGACACGTCTCTTTGTAGTAACGTTCAGACCGCTGTCTTCTTGATAATGGCGGTCATGTTATTTTTTTGAACCCACTTCAGAGATTCAAAGGAATTGCTGATTTTTACGGCCGATTCAGTCGTCATTGCAGGATGACTCTGCTCTTAGAATCTTATACGATTCCACTCGGCCGGAGCTCTGGCCCTTTTGTTGGCTCGATACCTGAGCTGCTTCTGCCTTAACTTTTCTGTTTTAAGCACTTGGCAGACTTCGGCTCTTCGGGAAGACGCGTAGACCGATTGATAAAGAGGCCAGAGGAGACACTCGATCGGGCATTTGTTGGAGTCATCGCCTGAGCCCGCTCACAACGTTTGATGTTGCCCTTTGTACCGGAAGTCTTGCCCCCAGCTGGAGCACTATAGATTCGTTCAGACACCTTCTTAAGTTTCGGTTGTGGTGCCTTGGCGATCACAACATTCGGCCTCTTGCCCATTGAGACCGGCTTGGCCATCTGTTTTGCCGGGATTTCTTCCAGATGAGCGCTTCCGGCAGGGTAGATGATGACGGAGCCAAACTGGCAGGCAGTTCCTCCCACTGTCGACTGAGGCTTGCGGAGAGAACCACACGAGCATTGACCTTGACCATATACGGGATCGGGGTCGCCTCGGAAGCTGAATTCATCTTGGGAGACATTGTCGTTGAAAGTTGATTGTTGCACGGAAAAAAAACATCATTTCAGTACAAGCAATCGATTTGTATATTGATTGAGTTCGCATGAAATTTTAACCCGAAATATGGGAGGAGAGAAATGTCCCACCGGGCGTGCCAGAATCTGTAGGGTGTTTTTCGTCACCCCATTGAGATAGGAATACGCGCGCGCTTATCCGGCGCATTACAGATTCCCCCTGCCTAGGGTAGGCTGGGGTTTATTGATTGTGGGGATCCGAATCTCCGGCAGTCGCGGACTAAGCTGCCGTTAATTACCCCTCGCATTTGGAACGGGAGAACCTCCGATTGACGGGTTAATCTGGTCATGTGAACTCAATGTGCAGGGTTGTGTTTTGAAGGGGTTTTGGATATATCGGGGGCCCCGCAGAGTTTTTACGGGGGTCTTGCTATATGGATAGCGGGTTAGGGGTCAACGGGGTGAGCAGCCCCCTTACGGGGTGCGGGCCAGCGCCCCGGTGAAATTTTTTTTAAGGGAGGGACAGTGTTGTGGAGTGTGTGTGTGTGTGTGTATAAAAGGGAAAAGCACCCAAAGGATGCATGGGGCCAGCGCCTCATGTGCCTAGCACGCGAGCGTTGGACGCTTAGGCGCTAGCGCATCACGTGCCCAGCATGTGAGCGCTCGGCGCTTGAGCGCTAGGCATTCGAGCGTTAGCGCTTCACGTGCCCGGCACATGGGCACTGGGCGCTTGAGCGCTAGGCGCTCGAGCTCTAGCGCATCATGTGCCCGGCACGTGGGCGCTGGGCGCTTGAGCGCTCGGGCGCTGGGTGCTTGGGCGCTTGAACGCAAGGCGCTCGAGCGCTAGCGCATCATGTGTCCGGCACGTGGGCACTGGGAACTTGAGCGCAAGGCGCTCGAGCGCTAGCGCTTCACGTGCCCGGCACGTGGGCTCTAAGCGCTTGGGCGCCGGCGAGAAAAAGGGGCTTTTAGCCCCAGAAATAGGATTTAAACTCCCGAAAGAGAATTTAGAGTAGAGTTAAACTCCTAAGATGTTTTCGGAGATGATAAAAGGGGCTTCTCCCTTGAGCTCTAGATCTTCCCAAAGTGGGATTTTTGGGAGATGTGTCTCCTTATTCTTTCCCTCGGTTGACCGGATCTTGGATGGAAAAGGGGGGTGATTTTAAAAATCTCTCCTTTTTAAAATCTGATGGAAGATCCAAGCTCCCCTTTGTGGGTTTTGTGGTGAAAAACTATTTAGTTTTAGAAAATGAAGAGTAAAACTCTTGATTTAATTCAAAAGAAAGAAGAAGATTTTAGAACCATGAGAAAGGAGAAGATCACAGATCTTGATTCTTTTTGGGAGAGAGAAAAAGTTGTTGAGATATTTTCATTATCTTTTCCTTTTAGGCTATACACTTTACATATGGCCCCTTGGGCTTTACAAAAATTGCATTTTGCCTATCCCATGCCTCATGTGCTATTTCTTTTTGCACATAAGCCATGGGCTTTACAAAAATTTGGCTTTATGCCCATTTTCTTACATTTAAAAAAAAAAAGAAAAGAAAAGAAAAGAAATACACCAAAATTATTTATTACAAAATTTTTATTTTGGCATGGGGGGAGGCCGACCGCTTCATGTTCGGGCTCGACCCGGACATTGGCCCACTTGACCTGGGCTTGGGCCCACTTGGCTTGGGGTTGACTTTGATTTTGACTTGATCAACCGGGGTGTAAATTTTTACCCCAACATTGACTTTGGAGGAAGCAAAGATGATGGAAAGTCTACTTCGAGAAATTTTTTTATCTTTGGATGTGCAGCTGTTTCTTGGGGTAACAAGAAACAGGGATGTGTAGCTATGTACACACAAGAAACTGAGTATATAGCCTGTAGTATGGTAACTACTCACATAGTCTGGATTAGATGATTCCTTGAGGATTTGGTTCTTAATATGGTGGATGGATTAATTGAGATTTACTGTGATATTCAAGCCGCCGTCAGCTTGATTCACAGTGGTGCAAATAGTTCGAAAGGAAGACATATTGAAGTTCAGTATCACTATATTCATGATATTATGGAGAAGGAAAAAGTCAACGTGACTTACAAAAATATTCATCAAACATGTCGGTTTGATTGGACTTAGAAATGTCGAAGTTGAATATTTTTCATGAATAATGAGAAGGAGGCAAATCATGGATAGTGGTAGTCTCGGTTTTCATGAAGAGTGAAAGGTGCGCATATCTCACAGAGATTAGGAGTATGTGTAATTATATCTTGAGCCACATCTCATGAATAATAGGAGTATGCTCGGAAAGCATTTGGCCATTCGACCAAGTTGGAGATATAAGTTGTTGTGGCCTTATAGCCCAATAATTTGAATCTGACCCGAGTGTAGGAATTTTCGACTATAATTTTCTCTCATTTCTCAAGCTCAAAAAAGCAATGAACAAGGAGGAGGAGTAAGAGGATGAGAGTTAGCCATAATAAAAATGAGTTAAGTCTTAGCATGAATGAGAGAATGACTTCATGTTATTTTAAAACCATCAAATAAAATATAACAACATTTTTTTCCATGAGAGAAGTTATTTTACAACCATCAAATAAAATATAACAACCATTTTTTTCCATAAACAATTGAAGCACATCCCTCCGTACAAGCTCACAACCACACCCAAAACCGCCTCACCCTCTACCTCATTTCCAATTGATTTTCTAAAAATAAAATCAAATAATGAGGTGTTCTCCTTCTAAAAGTATTCCGTATACATATGGAATACAACCATGTATACGTATCGAAATACATATACACGTATCCTTATAAAAATACAAATAGCCAAAAGAGAGAAAATGAAGAGTGAACATAATACTAGAATATATATATATATATATATATATATATATATATATATATATATATATTAAAAACATATATGTAAATTAATAAATCAAAACTTGATTTAATAATCCGGCTTAATTCTAATCCGACTAGCATTATCAACCGTCTGATTAAAGATTGTGTAGCTAATACATGTATTTTGTCACGCCCCGCATCCCAAAATACGGAATACGAGAGATGACTAGGCCAGCTATGCTCCTACGGTCAGGAAACAATCCCGCCGTAGTCACACTTCAGCTTCTAGCATTACATGGTAGTCAGTAAACAGTATTTGAGTAAAGGAAAATCACAGTTTACAACTTTATTACATTGCAATTTGGAAAAGTTCGAGATACATTTATTTCACAGAATAAAAAACTAACCAATAAAACAAATGCTGAAATCAAAATAAGTAGCACTGGTGATGCAGTCTAGATCTCCCCAATCTCGAAGGATAAGTCCTGCTCCAGGGCTGGATCCACTTCGTACTCTGAGCATGCACACTCAGGACGTCAGGGATACACATATAGCAATAAATATATATAATGGGCGTGCAGTATTATTAAACATGAGGAGTACAATGAATTGCAGAACATGTGTATAATAACATCAACTGAATATGAATAGTGAACTATGAGTAACATGTCGGTGAACTAAGCAATGCATATGTCACTACTTAACGGTCACTAAGTCCATGAAATCAATTGGTGGAGAGGATACTCGTGTTTAACAAGGGTCTCGTGCATGTCCATGACTACAGTCCACTGTACCCGGGACATAACCCTGTCAGTTGTGCCGCTAGGCCCACGACCTAAAGTGTGTGTGTGTGTGTCACTGATAGCGAATGATAATCCTCTAAATCACTATACCTCGCTAAATACGAGTTCAATTCCATCTTGATTTCCCCATTCCCCAGGTTATGGTATGCATTCATGTATTGAATAGGTTGTAGACAAATACGTATCACTGTCGCTTTCAATCACTTTTCCACTTATCAATATCACTGTCGTATTTGCCACAACCCAATCACTAATATTAATATATCGACAATGCAGATGATCACTATGCAGCAGGTATAACTGAAGCATGAAAATATGCAGAAATGCACTGAACATGTATTCATTATTCTATAACGACCAATACCATATAAATTGTAAAATTTACGGTAAATCATACGCATAGAATTGACCAAAATAATATAAAAGGCGTATGAAGCACACTTGATTTTCTAAACAGTAAAATTTATTTCAGGTCAATCGGAGTTCAGGTTAGGGAAATATCCTCAATTGAGGGCAGCGATCGATTTCTGGGATTCCAGTTTTAGAACCGGAAGCCCAACTTCACGCGCATTTTACCAGTGATTATGTTCAGATTCAGGTATTGCCCTAGTTGAATAAAATCTTGTTTTTCCAGTTAAATTTCCAATGCACTAAACGGATTATCAATCACACCTATACGTCAGAAGTTATGTTCAGATTAATTTGACAATGTAATGAACATTTCTGCAGAAACTGCAGAACACAATGACATTCCAAAATACAATTTAAATATCAAACGACCGTAAAAATGCACGGGACCAATTTCAGAGGTTAGATAATTAAGTTGTATATGCGACCATGTGGAGCTCCATGCATTTCCAGTTTTATACAGGTAGTTACAGGTGCTTAAAACTCAGGTTCCCCCGTAGAATGCCACCCCGGACTGTAGTGCAGAGTTGCATCCCCGGTCAAATATCGTTACTGTAATCTATCGATTTCAAAATATAAACTAATTATGGTTCTAAATTATCGAGTCGGTTTCGATATGAGCCATAAAAAATTACATTACGAGTTATATTGAATTAATTATGAATTTTGTAAATCGTCGTATACTATAAATTTCAGATTCGATGTCGCATCTTGGAGATGTCATTTCATATGCGAAATCGTAATGTCTTGATCCCAATTTTCACAACGACCCCAATTAATAGTAAATGAGGATAATGATCAGAAATAATTCTACTGTGTGATGTATCCGTGTGAGAGCAATTAAACAACCAAAATACTAATGACATGATAAGGCCTTTGCTCTGTAGAGATCAACGTAATAACTGTCATTTTAAACACTTAAATGAATACTGATGAAATCAAGCTAGCAAAAACGCGTCAATATGATTACTTACATATATTAATATTCATAAAAGTACACCAAACTTATGAAGCAACATGCATATATCTTAACTAGAAATAATGCACAGATCGCATCTGAGGTACCAAATTATAATAAAGATGGTTATTGTTTAACACACTCACTAACAACTATTTATCTATGCTTAGTGTAGTTAAACATGTATGCATAACAGTATGCTCTCTCATAGAAGTACTACTCAAATTAAAGATCATCGATTCGCTCGGTATAATTTATTTAGCATTAAAGCAAGTTAGAGAGGTTTACTTGCCTGTGACGAAGTCGATGGTACGGCAGCGACGTCAACGGAAATGGCCCGAGCAGCAACAACTCAAGTAGTCGCAATAGCACGAAGGCCATGGTCTGGGCTCGGCTGCTCGCTGGATGAGGATCAAGAGAGGGAGGCGATGGCGTAGGGATGGTTTGCTGGGCAAAGTGTGGGGTCGCCAGCGATGGGTTGCTGATTGACGACGGTGATGGCTGTGGCCTCGACAGCGAATGGTTGCAGGCGACGGTGGCAGTGGTCGGGTGTGCAAGAGGAGCTCGGGCGCTGTTGGCTGGAGGAGACGAAGAGAAGGTTTGAGTCGCTGGAGAGTTCGCCGGCGGTGAGGCAGGGGTCGGTGCAGTGGGCTGTGGCGGCGGTGGTCGGAGCTTGGAAGACGTTCGGTGTTGAAGATGTGGTCGATGGAGAGGGGTGTTGTGGTGTACTGGGAGCTCGCGGCCGGAAAGGTTGCAGTGGTCTCGGCGACGGGGATCTTGGAGTTGGGTTTGTGATGAGAGAGGAGGTGTTGGTTCGGGAGGGGAGAAAAACTCATGGTGGTTGCGGTGCTGGAGAGGTGCAAAGAGAAGGAGAGTGAGAAAGAGACGTTGGCGAGATGAGGGGATGCAGGTGCGGGGAACCTGGATTCATTGGCGACGAGGCCACATCGACGTGGAGTCGTTCTCGTGGAGGTGAGCACGAGGAAGAGTGGAGTCGAAAGGAGGAGCCGTTAGAAGGAGTGTCCGTTGTGGGAGCGGATCATGGGGATGACAGGCGCGAGGAGTAGGCATGGGCATGAGAAGCGTGCATGGAGCGTTGGGAAAAGGGAGGGAAAAAGATGAGCGTGGGAGGAAGACAAGGGGGAGCAGGTCGGGGTCGGGTCGGCGTGGGTCGGGTCGGGTAGAATAGGATTGGGTTTTAGTTTTAGGATTAATAAAATAATAAAATATGTATAAAAATGTAATAAATTCGAAATAAAATCTGAAAAAAATACGGAAAATTATATTCGGAACTGGGGATTTACATCATACCCCCCTTACAAAAATTTCGTCCTCGAAATTAAAACGAAAACAACGGAACAACACGCTATACAAACAGATGCGAAAAATATGCACGGATGTCCTCCTCGCGTTCCCAGATTAGCTCCCCTGGAGAACGTCCACCCTAAGAAACTCGAACCAGTGGATGACTTTGTTCTTCAGTACTTTTTCCCGACGATCGAGAATGGTAGTAAGCTGCTCCTCGTAGGACAGATCAGTGCCCAAAGTTAACTCCGAGTGATCCAGAATATGGCTGTCGTCCCGAACATAGCGCCTCAACTGAGATAATGAAAAGTGTTGTGCACACCAGCTAGCGATGGAGGTAAGGCAAGACGATAAACCACCTCTCCCACTCGCTCTAGCACCTCGAAAGATCCGATGAATCGGGGACTGATTTTCTCGCGACCTCCAAACCTGGTAACACCTCGGGTAGGAGAAATCTTCAAAAACACATGATCTCTGACCTCAATTCTAAACCTCTCCTGCTGGCATCCGCCCAACTCTTCTGTCGGTCCCGAGCCATCTTAATATGCTGTTTGATCATCTAGACCTTGTCTACCATCTGAACAATAAGTTCGGGGCCCAGTAATCTCCGTTTTCCCGCGTCATCCCAACAAACAGGGGATCGACATTTCCGTCCGTAAAGTGCCTTGAATGGTGCCATTTTGATGCTAGCTTGGAAACTGTTGTTATAAGAAAACTCCACCAGATGAAGGTGATCCTCCCATGATCCCTGGAAGTCTAGCATGCAAGCCCTCAACATGTCCTCGAGCGTCTGAATAGTATGCTCGGACTGTCCGTCCGTCTAGGGATGATAAGCTGTGCTGAACTTGAGACGTGTACCCAGATTCTCCTGTAAGCTCTTCCAAAAGTGTCAAACAAATCTGGTGTCTCGATCCGACACTATACTGACTGGAGCCCGAAGTCGCACTACCTCTTGCATATATTTCTCCGCAAGCGTCTCTGTCGACTGGCCCACATGAAAGGGTATAAAATGTGCAGCTTTTGTAAGGCGGTCGACGATAACGCAGACCGCGTTGTTGCCCCTAGGGCTCCGTGGTAAGGCAGTCACAAAATCCATAGTGATGTGCTCCCACTTCCACTTGGGTATCGGATGCGGTTGCAATAGTCCAGCCATCCTCTGGTGCTCTGCTTTTACTTGCTAGCATAAAAAACACCTGGATACGAACCGTGCAATCTCTCGCTTCATCCCGTTCCACCAAAAGTTTTGCTTTAGATCTCGATACATTTTCGTGCCTCCCGGATGCACAGAATAAGCCGAACTATGAGCCTCAGCTAATACCTCTTCTCGAACATCTCCCTTGGGGACACAGAGCCTGCTATCGAATCTTAGAGAACCATCCCGATGTATGAGTAGGTCCGTCTTCAGCCCGGCTTCCACCTGCTATCTGAACTTTTGCAATCGAGGATCAGCAGCCTACGCCACCTTAATGTGATCTATAAGAGAAGACTGCACCTCTAACTACCAGAATTGCCTGATTGCACTCAGTGTAACAACCTCTAGTTCGAGCTTATGAAAATCCTCAATGATGCTTTTCTGACTGGTCAACATCATGACTGCCGGCTTGCGACTGAGAGCGTCTGGTATGATATTTACTATCCCCGGATGATACTGTAAGTCCAAGTCGTAGTCCGCCATTAATTCTAGCCACCGGCATTGCCTCATATTCAGTTCTCTCTGAGTGAACACGTACTTCAGACTCTTGTGATCCGTGTACACTTCCACCTTTTCGCCCAACAAGTAATGTCTCCAGATCTTCAATGCGAAAACCACTGCTGCTAACTCCAAGTCATGCGTTGGGTAGTTCCTCTCATGATTCTTCAGCTGGCGTGAGGCATAAGCAACTATCCAACTGTGCTGCATCAGGACGCAGCCTAAGACTTTCCCCGAAGCATCTCTATGTATCACCAAACCACCTGAATTATCCGGTACTGTAAGAATAGGCGCCGTGGTCAATTTCTACTTTAGTACCTCAAAAGCCCGAGTACACTCCTCCGTCCATACGTACGGTACTTCCTTCCTCGTCAGCTTCGTTAAAGGTTCAGCAACTCATGTAAAGTCTTGAACGAACCGCCGATAATATCCTGCCAATCCCAGGAAGCTTCTGATCTCGGCCAATCTCTAACAGATTCTATATTCGCTGGGTCTACTGAGATGCCTTCGCCCATAACAACGTATTCCAAGAACTGCACTTTGTCGAGCCAGAACTCACACTTGCTTAATTTTGCATATAGCTTCTCTTCCCGAAGAATTTGTAATACCGTCCGCCAGTGTTCGGCATGCTCCTCCTGGGTCTTAGAGTAGACTAGTATTTCATCGATGAATACAATGACAAACGTGTCCGAGTACTTCGCAAATACTCTATTCATCAGATCCATAAATATAGCTGGAGCATTGTAACACCGAACGGCATCACAAGAAACTCATAATGCCCGTATCATGTCCTGAAAGCCGTCTTGCATATATCTTCGGCCGCTACTCTGATCTGGTGATAGCCTGAACGAATATCCAGCTTCGAAAATACCTTGGCCCCACCCAACTGATCAAATAAGTCGTCGATACGTGGAATGGGGTATTTGTTCTTGACCGTAACCCTGTTCAGCTCCCGGTAACCTATGCACATCCGTAGCGATCCGTCCTTTCTCTTCACCAACAAGACTGGTGCACCCCACGGCGAAGCGCTTGGGTGAATAAATCCCTTCTTCAGGAGTTCTCTAATTTGTTTCTTCAATTCTGCCAACTCAATTGGCGCCATCCTATAAGGAGCTTTGGAAACTGGCACCGTTCTTGGAATCAAGTCAATAGAGAATATCAAGATGCAAGGAGGCGGCAGACCTGGTAAATCTTCAGGGAACACATCAAGAAAATCCAGAACGATCTCTGGGGATGGACTCTCATCAATCTCCATAGCTGTCAATGCTTTTGGCTTGGCTCTAAACTTGGCTGGCTCCAAAGACTCGCTCCCGCCTTCGAAAACAAACTCAGGGTGATTGGGAATGCGAAAAGTCACCTTCCTTGCTCGACAATCAATAATTGCATGCAATGTACTTATCCAATCCATCCCGAGATCGCATCATAACTGCCCGTCCCGATTAAAAGGAAATTCACATAGAATTCCCTGCCGCATACTACCACCGGACATAAGCTACACTCTTGGTTGGACACAATAATACCGTTACCCGTATGTATCTCCCAACCCTTGGTAAACGGCTCATGAGGTATAAAGTGTGTGCCGGCAAACCGCGTGGAAATAAAACAATGTGAAGCACCCGAATCGAAAAAAACTCTGGCTGGTACAGAATGAAAAAGGATGGTACCTGTAACTACGTCTCCAGAAGCCTATGCCTGCTCGGCGGATAAGGTGAAAGCCCGTCCCTGATTTTGACCTGTACCAGTCTGCCTCTGATTGAAGGACCGCTGTTGAGGCACCCAAGGTAGACCACTCTGAGCTAAAGTGCCATACGAAGGTTGTTGTTGCTCGAACCCTCCCTGTAGCTCAGATCTCTGGGGACACCAGCCGACCCTATGCTCGCTGGATCCGCAAATCAGACGCTGCCCCTTAGCTCTACGGCAATCTCTCTGCATGTGTCCTGGCCTTTGACAATAATCGCAAAATAGGGCTCTTCGTTGCGGCTGCTGAGGTGAAAAGGTATGCTTCATCTGTGTGACACCTGGCCTGTGAACTGGGATGGATCCACGGGGCGGAATGGTAGGCCGTGCCGGAACTACATGGGGTCTTCTGTCCATTGATCGTTGGCCCTTGGCCTTCTCTGCCAATCTTTCTTGTACTCGGGCAGCATTTAAAACTTGGGCGAAGGTTGGTAGGTCGAGAGACGCGATGAGTAATTGCAGTTCAATATCGAGCCCTTGCTGGAAACGTCTTGCCCTGGCGGATTCGGTGGCTACCATATATGGTGCCAAGCGACTCAGCCGATTGAACTCTGGGGCGTAGACATCCACTGAGCATCCATTTTGCTTCAACATAATAAACTTTTCCTCCATCTCGGCCTTGGCAGTAGCCGGAGAGTAATGATCCAGGAAGAACGTGCAGAACGTGTCCCATCCAATAGGTTTCTCTAGCCGGCTCTCCTCTACGGACCACCACGTGCGGGCCTCGTCCTCTAGTTGAATCTTCACTACGTTCACTCTGTTGTCGTCAGGAATTCGAGCGGCAGTCAGGAGGTTCTCTACGATGATGAGCCATTGTTCGGCCTCAAGTGGGCTTGCTGATCCCGTGGACACTGCTGGATGAAGCCTCCTGAAATCGGAAACGGTACCAAACCTAGCCTGTGTAGTTGGTACGAGCGCGCCCTCGGGGGCGGGAACAGTCGTAGATCTCTCCAGGGTGGTAATTGCAGTCTCCTGTACCGCCTTTAATCCCTCGGCCAGATGATCGGTCTTCCTCTCTTGAGCTTGGGCCAGGGTCGTCAGTGTTCGAAAGATCTTCTCGGTACGATCGTGGTGACCGGCACCTGAGGAGTTGCCTGAGGAGTCCATATTCCTGAAAAGATCAAAAGAAATCAGATTCAAGCAAGGCTTCACAATGATTCAACGATGATTAGGAAATGAGGAAGAATGCAATAAAGCATACGCTAAGGGTGTAACTCAGTCTAGAGGTCCCACCACGGAACTGTAATTTCATCCAAAACCTGGCTCTGATACCAACAAAACCATGTCATGCCCCACTTCCCAAAATACGAAATACGAGAGATGACTAGGCCAGCCATGCTCCTACGGTCAGGGAACAATCCCGCCGTAGTCACACATCGGCTTCTAGCATTACATGGTAGTCAGTAAATAGTACTTGAGTAAAGGAAAATCACAGCTCACAATTTTATTACATTGTAATTTAAAAAAGTTCGAGGTACATTTATTTCACAGAATAAACAACTAACCAATAAATCAAATGCTGAAATTAAAGAAAGTAGCGCTGGTGATGCAGTCTAGATCTCCGCAATCTCGAAGGATAAGTCCTGCTCCTGGGCTGGATCCACTTCTTCCTCTGAGCATGACACTCAGGTCGTCAGGGCGACACATATAGCAAAAAATATATATAATGGGCGTGCAGTATTATTAAACATGAGGAGTACAATAAATTACAGAACATGTGTATAATAACATCAACTGAATATGAATAGTGCACTATGAGTAATATGTCGGTGAACTAAGCAATGCATATGTCACTACTTAACGGTCACTAAGTCCATGAAATCAATTAGTAGAGAGGATACTCATGTTTAACAAGGGTCTCGTGCATGCCCGAGACTACGGTCCACTGTGCCCGGAATATAACCCTATCAGCCGTGCCGCTAGGCCCACGACCTAAAGTATGTATATATATATCACTGATAGCGAATGATAATCCTCTAAATCACTGTACCTCGCTAAATACGAGTTCAATTCCATCTTGATTTCTCCATTCCCCAGGTTATGGTATGCATTCATGTATTGAATAGGTTGTGGACAAATACGTATCACTGTCGCTTTCAATCACTTTTCCACTTATCAATATCACTGTCGTATTTGCCACAACCCAATCACTAACATTAATATATCGACAATGCAGATGATCACTATGCAACAGGTATAACTGAAGCATGAAAATATGCAGAAATGCACTGAACAGGTATTCATGATTCTATAACGACCAATGCCATGTAACTTGTAAAATTTACGGTAAATCATACGCATAGAATCGACCAAAATAATATAAAAGGCGTATGAAGCACACTTGATTATCTAAACTGTAAAATTTATTTCAGGTCAATCGGAGTTCAGGTTAGGGAATTATCCTCAATTGAGGGCAACGATCGATTTCTGGGATTCCAGTTTCAGAACCGGAAGCCCAACTTCGCGCGCATTTTACCAGTGATTATATTCAGATTCAGGTATTTCCCAAGTTGAATAAAATATAGTTCTTCCAATTATGTTTCCAACGCACTAAACGTATTATCAATTGCACCTCTATGTCAGAAGTTATGTTCAGATTAATGTGACAATGTAATGAACATTTCTGCAGAAACTGCAGAACACAATGACATTCCAAAATACAATTTAAATATCAAACGACCGTAAAAATGCACGGGACCAATTTCATAGGTTAGATAATTACGTTTTCTACGCGACCATGTGGGGCTCGCATTTCCAGTTTTATATAGGTAGGTAAAGGTGCTTAAAACTCAGGTTCCCCCGTAGAATGCCACCCGGGACTGCAGTCCAGAGTTGCATCCCCGGTCAAATCTCGTTGATGTAATCTATCGATTTCAAAATATAAACGAATTATGGTTCTAAATTATCGAGTCGGCTTCGATATGAGCTATAAAACATTACATTACGAGTTATATTGAATTAATTATGAATTTTGTAACACGTCGTATACAGTAAATTTCAGATTCGATGTCGCATCTTGGAGATGTCATTTCATATGCGAAATCGTAATGTCTTGCTCCCAATTTCACTACGATGCTAATTAACAGTAAATGAGGATAATGATCAGAAATAATTCTACGGTGTGATGTATCCGTGCGAGAGCAATTAAACAACCAAAATATTAATGACATGATAAGGCCTTTGCTCTGTAGAGATCAACGTAATGACTGTCATTTTAAACACTTAAATAAATACTGATGAAATCAAGCTAGCGAAAATGCGTCAATATGATTACTTACATATATTAATATTCATAAAAGTACACCAAACTTATGAAGCAACGTGCATATATCTTAACTATAAATAATGCACAGATCGCATCTGAGGTACCAAATTATAATAAAGATGGTTATTGTTTAACACACTCACTAACAACTATTTATCTATGCTTAGTGTAGCTAAACATGTTTGTATAACAGTATGCTATCTCATAGAAGTACTACTCTAATTAAAGATCATCGATTCGCTCAGTATAATTTATTTAGCATGTAAAGCAAGTTAGAGAGGTTCACTTGCCTGTGACGAAGTCGATGGTACGGCAGCGACGTCAACAGAAATGGCCCGAGCAGCAACAACTCAAGCAGTCGCAATAGCACGAAGGCCATGGTCTGGGCTCGGCTTCTCGCCGGATGATGATTGAGAGAGGGAGATGATGGTGTAGGGATGGTTTGCTGGGCAAAGTGGCGGGGGTCGCCGGCGATGGGTTGCTGATTGACTACGGTGATGGTTGTGGCCTCGACAGTAGCTGGTTGCAGGCGACAGTGGCAGTGTTCGGGTGTGCAAGAGGAGCTTGGGCGTTGTTGGCTGGAGGAGACGAAGAGAAGGTTCGAGTCGCTGGAGAGTTCGCCGGCGGTGAGGCAGGGGTCAGAGCAGTAGGCTGTGGCGGCGGTGGTCGGAGCTTGGGAGACGTTCGGTGTTGAAGATGGGGTCGATGGAAAGAGGTGTTGTGGTGTGCTGGGAGCTCACGGCCGGAGAGGTTGCAGTGGTCTCAGCGATGGGGAGCTTGGAGTTGGGTTTGTGAAGAGAGAGGAGGTGTTAGTTCGGGAGGGGAGAAAAACTCGTGGAAGTTGCGGTGCTGGAGAGGTGCAAAGAGAAGGAGAGTGAGAAAGAGACGATGGAGATAAGAGGGGAGGCAGGTGTGGGGATCCCGGATTCGTTGGCGACGAGGCCACGTCGACATGGAGTCGTTCTTGCAGAGGTGAGCATGAGGAAGGGTGGAGTCGAGGGGAGGAGCCGTTGGAGGGAGTGTCCGTTGTGGGAGCGGGTCGTGGGGATGTCGGGCGTGAGGAGTGGGCATGGGCGCGAGAAGCGGGCGTGGAACGTTGGGAAAAGGGCGGGAAATAGATGAGCGTGGGAGGAAGATGAGTGGGAGCAGGTCGGGTCAGGTCGACGTGGGTCGGGTCGGGTAGAATAGGATTGGGTTTTAGTTTTAGGATTAATAAAATAATAAAATATGTATAAAAATGTAATAAATTCGAAATAAAATCAGAAAAAAATATGGAAAATTATATTCGGAAATGGGGATTTACATATTTAATCGGACCCCTGCACGTATCAATATACAGCTTCTACATCATATCACTTGAACCGGGAAAACCTTCTCTGTGGGACTATAAAGACTCGATAATACGCTGAAAATGATTACTGGATAAATCCATAACCACAAGAATGTTAGTGGCACTAGTTGTACGTAACGACTACCCAGGTGTATGCCAAAAAGGAGGTCGACAATCAAGTCCTTCTGTACCCTACTGAGCCTAAATTTGACAATCTCCGTACAGTCCGGTCTCTTCTTCTAAGAGTATCGTATACCGGATCTAGGGATGGATAACGTCAGACCCCTAATAACCTGATAAGTCATTCCAGAGTTAAGCTCATCACCAAATGAGAAACTACTGAACTCCTATCAGTAAATATCATCCACCATGGTCATGGATTTAGGGTGATGGACAACCGAACACAGCACAATATGACTCTTAATACCAGGAGAGACGAATTCCTAACAATCGCTCACCGTCTCCATGTGGCTAAGGACTGTACCCAACTAAAATATGTTTGCACGACTCTTTTAAGCCGTGGTAGGGTAGTAATCTAAGTACAGTGGGAACTCACACGAGAAAAATGATGATCTAAGGTCAAAGGACTAACAAGTACTTATGCCACTAGAGAACTACTATCTAACGATATGTACAATACCATCTAGAAGTTCTCGGCGAATCCGTCTAGTGTACTCACTTCCAGTGAGCACCTGTATACTATCTTAGGTGACACAACACCAATGGCTTGTGAGACCAGCCACCGCCCCTCGTCAGGGTCTAGAAACGTATACACTAGTCTATTCCGGAATATCGATACCCAATCTTGATATTCCCTCCATTAGGGACATTTAAGGATGTGCTTATAGACTACCCAGCTCTCACATATATGATCCCATCATAATGCTAATAGTCAAGAAAAAATTCTACGGTCTTCATCATTATGTATTAGCGATACGTAATAACAAGTAAAACGTATACACATCAATGATAAAGACAAACCAGATAGTATACTATCATTTCGAGTAAGACTGTTCTACCTGTATAGGTCCTACCTCAAATATCATAATCGCCTACCTGAAATTACAATAATTTCCTTGAGGGCACTATATCCAACAATCTCCCACTTGCACTTAAGGCTAATTATTACAGTATCGCATACCCACAGCTCGTGTGCTACTGAATACTTAACTTTTCTACTAATCAGTTTCACAAAGCGTGCTTGTGAAACATCCGTGTTTGAGAAATAGCCTCAGTGAATAGATCCGCTACAATGTTCCAACTTCCCCTCTCTATATCTTAACTTCACGGAGATCAACAATCTCCCGAACAGAGTGATACCCCGTCTCAAGAATTTGTCTAGATACTTGATGGGACCAAATTCATAAATGAACAATTTTATCCAACAAACTTCTTGGGATGTATCCTCTGTTGAGTCATAACCAGCATCCTGCACCATGTCCACGTCAATATCCCTATTGGAACCCTATCCAATATACTGCTCCTCAGAAGAGGATAAACGCAAAACTCTGACAGCATCTCTATCATCCAGGTCATCTTGGAAGCCTGAACCGATAACTGCCTCGTGGAAGAGGCTGCTGTTACCTTATACCAAGAACATCCTCTTATGTTCTTAACCGCTTCCTTTTGTTTCTCCAGGATTGGATTAATATTTGCTTATAATAGCAAGTGCATAAGCAATATCTGGTTTGGTATATGACATCACATGACTGACTCAATTGACTAAATAAATGATATGTCATTCATGCGAGTCCCTCTCCTCATCAATCTGAAAGACATCTCTTTAAAGAGGATGACTTCATTACCTGCGGGTAGACTGCCACGCCAGGAGTCATCCATTCTAAACTACTTTAGAATGGTGTCCAAGTATCTGAATTGAGACACTTCCCAAATCTAGATCTATCGATATAGCTCTAGTTACCAAAATCCCTGATATCTTATCCAGATCCTATATGGAAAAATGTCTGTGACAACCAAAGTCTGACCGATTGTAGTATAGGAATATCACTTCCTATCAAGAGTATGTCATCCAAATCTCAGGACATAACTTCCTATGTCATTCTTACTAGTTTCATCTATTTCTTTGATGAAGTTAATCACCTTGATTATCACATCAAAATAGATGATTCATCTTCGATATGCATACTTTAGTCTGCGAATAGATATAAGCAAGTTGCATACCTTCTGCTGCTCACACTAACTACGATAATCCTTTGGCAAAGTCATATACACGTACACTTCTAAATTCCATTTAGAAGGACGTTATAGTCATCCACCTGCCAGATATTATAGTCAAGAATTGTAGCAATGCCAAGTCAAATCCATATGGACTTCAGCATAGACACCGAAGTAAATTCTCATCACAATCCACACCGAGTATTTGATGAAAATCTTTACAACAAGTCTCGCCTTATTAGGTTAATACCTTTCTGTTAGTGTATATGCCCTAGAGGCCATTACTGTATCATACTGGTTTGTATATTACTTAATGGATGCTTGGGATATTCACCTTGTATATACAATCTTGCTCAAAATAGTAGTATGCTACTTGGTTTGTTTCTACTTCAATGTGTACATGTGTTTATTTTAGTATATCGCCTATACACATTAGTAGAGCCCTTAGGATCTTTGCTTGATTACCAGCGATGTGATGGCCGTCACACTAGTGGGGCTGGGTAATCTATAAGCACATCCTTATGCAGGTCCCTGGTCGCAGGACTATCGAGACAGGGCATCGATACTCCGGAGTAGACCAGCGCATGCGCTTCTCATCCCAGTGTGGGAGACGGTCTGTCCCACAGCCGTCAGTACGTCGTACTTGAGATAGTATGTGGGTGCTCGTTAGGTTACGGGTACACTGGACAGGACTCGTCGGGAACTGACTAGTTGGTATTATACCTATCGTCAGTTATCAGTTCCCAGGTGACATGAGTACAGCTTAGTCCGCTGACTTGACACTGTCACTTCGCCTCGGGTGTGTTCCCACTGTACTTTGATCACTACCCTACCACGGCTCAAAGGAGTCGTGCAAACAGGTAGTGGTTGGGTGCAGTCCCGAAGCACTTGGAGGCAGTGACGGTTAGACAGGATTCGTCTCTCCCGGTATTGGGGGTTGACATCGCGCTGTGTCTAGGAGAGCCATTACACGAGTAGTCCCTGGCCAGGGCAAACGAGATATACTGGTAGGTTTCCAGTGTTATCTCAGGGTGTTTTGGGCTTCGCTCCGGCACGACTTGTACCGCTATTGGGGGACTGACGTTTACCGCCCCCTAGGCCCGCCATGCGATGTATCAGACGAACAGACCGGACTGTACGGAGAATGTCACACTCAGGCTCAGTAGGAGTTCAGATGGGTTTCGCCTCGTCGGTCTTCTTGTCGGCATTACCTGGGGACCGTTACGCACAGCTAGTGCCGCTTGCGGTCTGTGGTTAAACCCACTGCCAGCGTAGTGTCGAGTCTTTAGAGTCCCACACAGAAAGCTTTTCGCCTTTAGGCAAAAGAGTAGAGGTCGCATGGTATTGCGACAGGTCGCATGGTTTTGCGACAGGGTTCGGTCACATCCGTGCACTTGTGCACGTACAGTGTCCGGACAGTTTACACTAGCGGGCTTTGGTTTAAGCCAGATCCTAGTGTACCTTATGGGATTGGATTTATCCAGTTTGCATTCGTATTCCTCGGAACGCGGATGCGGGTGTGTATGCACAGTTGACAGGGAGGCAGAGGCTG
Source organism: Agapanthus africanus (assembly GCA_030015575.1). NCBI lineage: Eukaryota > Viridiplantae > Streptophyta > Magnoliopsida > Asparagales > Amaryllidaceae > Agapanthus > Agapanthus africanus. The sequence continues at coordinate 493,960,559 of CM057348.1, read as the reverse complement.
CGGATTCTCATTAGGGTTGTTGACAGTTGACCGTTGACTATTTTACTTTATGCTCAACCCTAATGAGAATATGATATGTGATTAACTATTATATTAATTAAGTATTATGGTGATATGGTTGTTGACTTGTTGACTTTGTTGACTTGTTGACTTTTGTTGACTTGTTGACCGGTTGACTAGGCTTGACTAGTTGACCATCATGATAACCATAGCCATCATTTCATGGCAAAGACTTTTGTTTACTTGCTCATTTGTGTAAAATGAGTGCATGAAATGATATGGTTGTGGTTGCTTCTAACCATCACATAAGACTTTTGTTAATATGATGAGTTATCATTGCTTTGGATTATGAGAGGGTGAGAGACAAAAATACTTGCTCATTCTTTCTTGCTCATTCTCTCTCTTGTTCTTGAGCTCTCCTCTTGCTCTCACCCTCAACCTCTTGCTCCCTCTCTTGATCTATGGTTCTCTTGTCTCATGAGTTGAGAATCAAGAACCATAGATAAAATCCCATTCTATTTCCTCTCTACTCATTCTAGTTCACTAGGTTTAGCAAACCAAGTGAACTAGTTTCTTCAAAGAACGAAGAAGGAGCTAAAGGTTGGTGCTTTCAAGTGGATCTATCTTCGGCGTACGGAGACGACGAGAAGGAGCCATCGGACCACCATCGGAGCTTGAAGAGAAGGAGTTCAAGTTTTAGGTATAACCATCTCTATCCGAGTAGCTAACTCTCTTTAGCTAAGTTTGCTAGTTTTAGTTTAGTCAAAGATCCCGACTTTGCTTAGTCCATGTTGCCCCTTGCGCTTAAAATTTGATTTTTATACCGTTTCCGCCTCCCCGTAAGAACCGGGGTCGCAACGTGGACTTACAGTGGTATCAGAGCCTAACTAAACTTAAACTAGCTTGGTAGTAAAGTGTAACGAAGTTCGGAACCGGAAAAAAATCCAAAAACCTAACTTTTACAAAACCTGAGTTTCTGTTGAAATTTTTTCTGGTCAAAATGAAAAACTTTATACTCCTAAATTCGGCTCAGGGTTTTGTGTGAACACCCATGAAAAACGGTCCACTGTTTCGTTCAAAGCGCCGCACTTCCGCCGCACGAGGTAGGCATGTGCCGCGGAAGCGCCGCGGTTTGTCGTCTTCTCTGCATCGTTTTTCGTGCAGTGTGTGTCTGTGTTGGTTTTGGGATTTTTGGAATATATTATATGTGCCCAGATTTTCCAGACAAGAAATTTCCTTTTGGGGTCCTATAATTCCGTATTTTTTCCGAACTTCACTGCACTTTGACTATGATGGTTATATCTGTGATGCTTGCATGTATTGAACGTCGGCTAATCGCTATAAGTCGATTGGTCGGGGTTATACATGATCTGTGTTTGATATTGGAATGTGTATATAAATATGTTGGATTGTCGCGGGTGAATAGCCGGGGGTTGTGAGACGAGAGTTTTCTTTTCTTGCAATTCATGTAAATTTGTAAATTGATGTAATAATTATTTGTATGGCCGCACAACCGGGTCGGGGTTGTAGCCGTCATTGTATAATTTCTTTTTACTGTTTTTGCTCCTAGGATAGACCCATGGAGGGGTGCACAAACTACCGGGTATGCCGAAGTGTCGAGTGGCCTACTCATGGAGATGAGGGAGGTTGCTACGCTTCGGGTACTTGGCGGGTAGTTTGCCGCACCCGTAGGGGTCTTGGGTGGGGTATTGGCTATTCACCGCGACCGTGTAATCTGTTTTTGTTACAGGCTCGTACAAATTACAGATTCCTAGTATATCCAATGTATTTATCTGTGATCTGAAATGTTTATCATTGCAGTATATCTATATATGATATTATTTAGGCGTTGCTTATGTTTTACAGACGCGCTAGCCCAGCCCCCGCTCTGTCGTTAGTTAAGTAACCTAACGGGTAATGACGGGGCCCTGTGGCGAATGCGAATGGCATAAGCGTACGTCATATTTTGGTTGTTTTCTGCAATGGTAGGATTAAATGATGGGACGCATTAAAAGAACTAATGCAAGAATATCACGCATTAAAAGAACTAATGCAAGATAATAAACCAAGTTAAAGTCGTTGGAACACTTTCGAAAAACCACTCGGTTCTTTTCAAAAACAACTTTTAAATGCGGAGCTTGAGCCACTCTTTTTAAAAGCTATCTCGTTCCATCGACCAAATCAAGTTCACTACGTTCACGGTTTTGCCAAAACCATCCGTAGCCCTCCGTCGTTTCATATGAATAGTCAATAGTATTCAAGCTGTGTATGTTGGCCAAAGTCAAGGCACAGTGATTGGTAGCTATTGGGTGTTCATGTGTAGCATAGATAGATGCGTTGGTTTGGGACAGTCGTACTGCCATTTTGGCCAAAGTCAAGGGTAAGTACGGATGGATCCAAATTAACCTGGATAATGACGGGTAGAACTTGACATGTGACTTATGATATTTTGGCCAAAGTCAAGGTCATAAGAGCATGGGGCAAAAATCCACATCGGGAGTTTCATAAGTACTGAAACTTGCTAGATTTGCATACCATTTGGAGTGTGATGATTCTGGTAGGATTCCTTCAGTTTCGTCACGCGATGATATTTGGATCCCGATCCTACTGTGAGTATATGCTACTCCTCGGGAAATTTCTCACTAATCGATCAATGCTACAAACCTAGTAGGTGCCTAGAAAGGTGTTAGCGGGGCTACGCCCCCAGGGAAAAGAGGTTCTATAATTAAGGAACTTCGCGAAAGCGTTGGAAAACCTCCCTCGAAGTACCGACATCGGCCTGGCTGAACGGTTAAGCAAGTATTGTGCGGTGGGATTGATCCCGACTAATTCTTCCTTTATGGTTTGAGGAGGGATTCGAGAAACAGTGGGAGCCATCCTGTTTAGACAAACTAAAAACCACTCTAAACTTGCAAGAGCATCATGCTGAGTGTTTCTTCTTCTCTCTCCTAATTGCAGCGACCAATCAACATGACTGGACTTAAGTTACTCCTAGATAAAAACAAACTGACAGGGCCAAACTACAAAGATTGGCTCAGGAATGTCAAGATAGCAATCACTTATGACAAGCTGGGGTATCTTCTTACCACCAAAGCTCCCCCTGTCCCTGGTCCAACTTCCAGCGTCGCGGATAAGGAAATCCGCAAGACTTGGGAGATTGATAGCGCGAAGGCCAAGTGCCTCCTGCTTGCCTCGATGGACAACGAACATCAGAGGAGGCATGAGAATATGGACATGGAGTCCATATTGCTCCATACAAAAGAACTGTATGGAGAGCAATCACGTATCGCAAGATACGAAGCGTCGAAAAAGTTATTTTCGACAAGAATGGCCGTCGGATCATCAGTAGCCGAGCACGTGCTAAAGATGATCGGCTACATTGAGGAGCTCGCTGACCTAGGGATCACATTGGAGAGTGAGCTATATACGGATATAGTTCTCCAGTCCCTTCCTTCCACTTACGCCCAGTTTATACTGAACTTCAACTTACAAGAAAAAGAGGTTGAACTTTCAGAGCTCCTCAACATGCCGAGGAGCGCAGAGGGCACCCTACAGAAAGGTAGGGATACATCCACTTTGTTTGTAGGAGGATCATCTTCTTCTAGGTCCAAGGCGAAAGCCAAGGGAAAGAAGAAGAAGGCCCCCGCCAAACCAAGGGGCGGTGTTAGTAAAGTGGATACGAAGGGAAAAGCAAAAGCAACAAAGATAGCGGGGAAGCTTGTGGACAAGGAAGAATGCTTCTATTGTCATAAGAAAGGACACTGGAAGAATGATTGCAGGGCCTGGAAGGCCAGAACACAGGAATTGAAGCAGGTTGCAGCTTCAGCTTCAGGTGTGTATGTTATTGAAAATTGTCTTTCAATAAACTCTACTTCCTGGGTATTGGATACCGGATCAGGATCTCATATCTGTAATTCTTTGCAGGCGTTGAGAAACCGTAGGGTTTTGAAGGCAGGTGACATGACCCTCAAAGTTGCGAACGGAGCTAGCATGGATGCTAAAGCCGTGGGGGACTATCACCTGGGAATGTCAGATGGACATGTTTTGGTTTTGCGTAATTGCTTTTTTGTACCCAACGCAACTTGTAATATCATTTCTGTATCTTTAGTTTCTAAAGAAGGTTATGAATTTGCGTTTGTAAGTAATGTTGTAAACATTCACCTTAATCAAGTTTTGATTGGGTCAGGTACATTGAGTAATGGTATATACGTGTTAAACCAACCACAAATTTTCAACGTCCAGAATACACACAAAAGAAAGTCTCCAGAAATAAATCAGACTTTCTTATGGCATTGTAGATTGGGTCACATCAATGAGAGAAGGTTGACTAAGTTACATACAGAAGGATATTTGAATGCGTTCGAATATCAATCGTATGCCACTTGTCAATCTTGTCTCAAAGGAAAGATGACAAAGACTCCGTTTACTGGACATGGAGTAAGAGCGAGCGAGCTCTTGGGACTCGTACACAGTGACGTGTGCGGTCCAATGTCTACACATGCCCGAAGTGGACATTCTTACTTCATTACTTTTACGGATGACTTCTCAAGGTACGGTTATGTCTTCTTAATGAAACATAAGTCCGAGGCCTTTGGAAAATTCCAGGAGTATAAGAATGAAGTGGAGAAACAGACCGGCAAAAGTATTAAGATTCTAAGATCGGATCGAGGTGGAGAATACTTAAGTGCCGAGTTCCTGGACTATTTAAAAGAGAATGGAATTCTCTCTCAGCTTACTCCTCCATACACCCCGCAACATAACGGTGTATCGGAGAGACGGAACTGCACCCTATTGGATATGGTGCGGCCCATGATGAGTAACGCTGAGTTGCCGCGATCATTCTGGGGATATGCGCTAGAATCAGCCGCATACCTTTTGAACCGAGTTCCCACTAAGACTGTGCCTACTACGCCATTTGAGATGTGGTGTGGGAAGAGACCCCATCTTAATCACATTAAGATATGGGGAAGTCCAGCTTTTGTCAAAAAGCAGCATGCGGACAAGCTCGAGGCACGCTCAGTACTGTGCAAGTTTGTGGGATATCCAAAGAATTCCAAGGGATATTTCTTCTACTGTGAAGAGGAACAAAAAGTTCTTGTTTCTCGTCATGCCCACTTTCTAGAACACCAGTTCATAGAAAAAGAAATAAGTGGGAGCGCAGTAGAACTGGAAGAAATTCCAGAACCACGGACTATTACTGAAGGTTTAGTGGAACCAGAGGGTTCGGAAGAACAGGACATTCCTACGCCACTCCGCAGGAGTAGTAGGCAGTCTCATCCGCCCGAGAGATACTACGGTTTTCTCATAGACGGGGATAGAGAGGATTGCATCATAGATTATGATGAGCCTACTAGCTTCCAGCAGGCCGTTCAGAGCGTTGACTCAGTGAAATGGCTGGATGCAATGCGAACCGAAATGGAGTCCATGTACACCAACAAGGTATGGACGTTGGACTTGCTCCAGACGGGGTAAAACCCGTAGGATGCAAGTGGATCTTCAAAAGGAAGATTGGTGTAGATGGACAGGTTGAGACCTATAAAGCTAGGCTGGTAGCAAAGGGTTTTCGTCAAAGACCTGGCTTGGACTACGACGAAACCTTTTCTCCAGTAGCCATGCTGAAATCCATTCGGATCCTTCTTGCCATTGCTGCCTTCCACGATTATGAGATCTGGCAAATGGACGTAAAGACAGCTTTTCTAAATGGAAATTTAGAGGAGTGTGTCTATATGGACCAGCCGGAGGGTTTCATTCAGAGTGGGAGCAGCGGAAAGGTGTGCAAGTTGCTTAAGTCCATCTATGGACTAAAGCAGGCGTCGCGGAGTTGGAACATCTGCTTTGATGAAACGGTCAAAGAATTTGGCTTTATCAAAAATCCAGATGAACCATGCATCTATAGTAGATTTGTAGCGAGAACTGTAGTATTCCTCGTTTTATACGTGGATGACATTCTCTTAATAGGAAATGACATTCCTATGCTACAATCTGTCAAGGGGTTCTTGTCACACAGGTTCTCCATGAAAGACCTGGGTGATGCCTTGTACATTCTGGGTATCCGGATCTACCGTGACAGATCCAAGAGGATATTAGGACTATCACAGTCCAGGTACATCGACACCATACTGAAGAGATTCAGTATGGAAGATTCCAAGCGCGGTAACCTACCGGCTTGTCACGGGATCACCCTCTCTAAAGAGATGTCTCCCAAGACTGATTTGGAGAGGGATCGCATGTCTATTATACCCTACGCTTCTGCGGTAGGCTCTATAATGTATGCGATGTTGTGTACCAGACCGGATGTAGCTTATGCACTGAGTGTGGTAAGCCGGTATCAGTCAAACCCTGGGGAGAAACACTGGATAGCGGTAAAGAACATTCTCAAGTACCTGAGAAGGACTAAGGAGATGTTCTTGGTGTATGGCGGAAAAGACCTCCAGATCGAGGCCTTTGCTGACTCCAGCTTCCAAAGTGACAAGGATGATTCCAAGTCCATGTCGGGCTTTGTCTTTACCCTCAATGGAGGGACGGTGTGTTGGAAGAGTTCCAAACAACAAACCGTTGCAGACTCGACGATGGAAGCGGAATACATCGCTGCATCTGATGCCGCAAAAGAAGCTGTCTGGATGAGGAAGTTCTTGAAAGAACTTCAGGTGGTTCCGTCCATTGTTGATCCAATACCTCTGTATTGCGACAACAACGGGGCTATAGCTTTAGCGAAGGAACCCAGGTCCCATCAGAGATCCAGGCACATCTTGAGGCGGTATCACCTGATCAGGGAGATCGTGGATCGCCAGGAGATCGAGGTTCGGAGAGTCGCTTCAGAAGATAACACTGCAGATCCATTCACCAAGGCCCTGCCCCAGACTCAGTTCGAGCGGCTGATCGAGATGATAGGTCTTCGATACGCCAGTACATGGCCTTAGTGCAAGTGGGAGATTGTTAGTGTATATGCCCTAGAGGCCATTACTGTATCATACTGGTTTGTATATTACTTAATGGATGCTTGGGATATTCACCTTGTATATACAATCTTGCTCAAAATAGTAGTATGCTACTTGGTTTGTTTCTACTTCAATGTGTACATGTGTTTATTTTAGTATATCGCCTATACACATTAGTAGAGCCCTTAGGATCTTTGCTTGATTACCAGCGATGTGATGGCCGTCACACTAGTGGGGCTGGGTAATCTATAAGCACATCCTTATGCAGGTCCCTGGTCGCAGGACTATCGAGACAGGGCATCGATACTCCGGAGTAGACCAGCGCATGCGCTTCTCATCCCAGTGTGGGAGACGGTCTGTCCCACAGCCGTCAGTACGTCGTACTTGAGATAGTATGTGGGTGCTCGTTAGGTTACGGGTACACTGGACAGGACTCGTCGGGAACTGACTAGTTGGTATTATACCTATCTTCAGTTATCAGTTCCCAGGTGACATGAGTACAGCTTAGTCCGCTGACTTGACACTGTCACTTCGCCTCGGGTGTGTTCCCACTGTACTTTGATCACTACCCTACCACGGCTCAAAGGAGTCGTGCAAACAGGTAGTGGTTGGGTGCAGTCCCGAAGCACTTGGAGGCAGTGACGGTTAGACAGGATTCGTCTCTCCCGGTATTGGGGGTTGACATCGCGCTGTGTCTAGGAGAGCCATTACACGAGTAGTCCCTGGCCAGGGCAAACGAGATATACTGGTAGGTTTCCAGTGTTATCTCAGGGTGTTTTGGGCTTCGCTCCGGCACGACTTGTACCGCTATTGGGGGACTGACGTTTACAGCCCCCTAGGCCCGCCATGCGATGTATCAGACGAACAGACCGGACTGTACGGAGAATGTCACACTCAGGCTCAGTAGGAGTTCAGATGGGTTTCACCTCGTCGGTCTTCTTGTCGGCATTACCTGGGGACCGTTACGCACAGCTAGTGCCGCTTGCGGTCTGTGGTTAAACCCACTGCCAGCGTAGTGTCGAGTCTTTAGAGTCCCACACAGAAAGCTTTTCGCCTTTAGGCAAAAGAGTAGAGGTCGCATGGTATTGCGACAGGTCGCATGGTTTTGCGACAGGGTTCGGTCACATCCGTGCACTTGTGCACGTACAGTGTCCGGACAGTTTACACTAGCGGGCTTTGGTTTAAGCCAGATCCTAGTGTACCTTATGGGATTGGATTTATCCAGTTTGCATTCGTATTCCTCGGAACGCGGATGCGGGTGTGTATGCACAGTTGACAGGGAGGCAGAGGCTGCGGATTCTCATTAGGGTTGTTGACAGTTGACCGTTGACTATTTTACTTTATGCTCAACCCTAATGAGAATATGATATGTGATTAACTATTATATTAATTAAGTATTATGGTGATATGGTTGTTGACTTGTTGACTTTTGTTGACTTGTTGACTTTGTTGACTTGTTGACTTTTGTTGACTTGTTGACCGGTTGACTAGGCTTGACTAGTTGACCATCATGATAACCATAGCCATCATTTCATGGCAAAGACTTTTGTTTACTTGCTCATTTGTGTAAAATGAGTGCATGAAATGATATGGTTGTGGTTGCTTCTAACCATCACATAAGACTTTTGTTAATATGATGAGTTATCATTGCTTTGGATTATGAGAGGGTGAGAGACAAAAATACTTGCTCATTCTTTCTTGCTCATTCTCTCTCTTGTTCTTGAGCTCTCCTCTTGCTCTCACCCTCAACCTCTTGCTCCCTCTCTTGATCTATGGTTCTCTTGTCTCATGAGTTGAGAATCAAGAACCATAGATAAAATCCCATTCTATTTCCTCTCTACTCATTCTAGTTCACTAGGTTTAGCAAACCAAGTGAACTAGTTTCTTCAAAGAACGAAGAAGGAGCTAAAGGTTGGTGCTTTCAAGTGGATCTATCTTCGGCGTACGGAGACGACGAGAAGGAGCCATCGGACCACCATCGGAGCTTGAAGAGAAGGAGTTCAAGTTTTAGGTATAACCATCTCTATCCGAGTAGCTAACTCTCTTTAGCTAAGTTTGCTAGTTTTAGTTTAGTCAAAGATCCCGACTTTGCTTAGTCCATGTTGCCCCTTGCGCTTAAAATTTGCTTTTTATACCGTTTCCGCCTCCCCGTAAGAACCGGGGTCGCAACGTGGACTTACACTTTCCACCTACACAAATCTCGAAAGATCTACTTGCTCCTAATGGGTTTAACCCCTTCAAGAGCACCCAACAAATTCCATAATTTGCTGAAGTGCGTGGAGTCCAACTTGGATATAAAACATTCAACCATCATCCAGAAGTCACCACTTCACATGGTCGGCTGATAACTAGTAGGGCCATCATCACCATTATGCTGACTTCTCTGTCACCGTCTAAGATAATACCAAAGTATTTCTCGGATAGTTGAGGTCATCTACTAAATCAGCGGAGTGGCTAAGGTTTGTCGAGTTTCAGTTGAATCTCCAGGTTCTACTAAATTTTCAGTAACTGTTTGTGGTTCTGAAATCATTTCTAGTTCTACCATGCTCCCATTAGTTTCTTTTGCAAAAAAATCCTTTTATAAAAAGGTGGCGAGTCAAGAACAAACCAATTATTGATCTTGAAAATGGTAGAAGAAAAACCCCAGCAAATGTTTGGGATAAAGCATTAAACTGCCATTACTAAAACGTGCCTTGAGTTTGCCGGATTCTGCTTTTAAACAAAAACCAGATAACTCCATATCTTAACAATCTCAAGATATGCAATCATTCAATATCCATATAGAATCAAATGCACTAATTTAAATGGAAAAATATTTAATTGGTATGCATATGTTTATAGTGCAAATCACCTAAATGGAAAAAGGCCATACGACATTACTCACCAAGGAGCGCACTCACGGATGAGTAACCTATGAGGGAATCAAGTTCTCAATATTACTACGACCCAGCATAAGTATCTATATCTTCAATCACTTCGAAGAATCATGATACTTCCAACGTATGGTTCTCTACTTTATTCTTATACCTATAAACTTCTCAAAATCTTTGGAACTTGCATTTCAACGAATGCATATCTAAAACCAGAGAACTCATAGGTAAAATGAATGAAATAAGATTACCAATCCCTTTTCCTAAAGGACACTGGACAACATACATTACTATGTATAAGTCCCAAGAGTACACTAACTCAAATTCTGTGTGTTGTACGTTGAAAACTGTATTCTGGTTAAGAATGTCTATACCGTTATTCAATGTACCTTATCTTATCCTCAACTGATAAAGGTAAATGTTTAGGACATAATTTTCAAAATTTATATCTCACTTTATAAAATAAAGATACAGATATATTATTTTAAAAATTGGTGTATAACAACGGTTATTCAAAACCAAATATTTGTCGTTAAGCAAAACCAGGCGATTTAATTCAATATCACCAATTGCTACGACTTCCGATATTGAGAATCAAATCGTCCATTTCCTAATATTCTACTTCTACTCAGCATCTGTAACGCCATACAGGTGTGAGAATCTAATCTGGTATAAACATACCCTGAAGTTAGAATTAATTTGTAAAACAGTTTTCAATTATAATATCACAGAAATTCTGAAACATGAAAATGTTTCAAAAGGGTGGCCGGGTATTCCTAATAATGCTTCTTCCACTGTCCAGATTTACGGCAGTAATCGCAATTTCCTTTTCCCTCACTCCAACCATTATATGTCTCTACATCATACCTTCTGTACACCACACTTACGCTAACTGGTTTTCTTCTTTCCCTACCTTTCAGCACCAACATAAGTTTGGAAGAAGACTATTCAATAAGCATAACTGGTGTACTCTCCTAATACATGGAGCTCTCGCAACCTGAGAGAAGGTAAAGAGAAGAGACAACAAAATAATCCTATTCAATTTCTCCAGAACCAGTGGTCATCCTCGACTAAAGTAACTTCCTCTAGATCGTATATAACTATACGATGGCCTTTCCAAGAAATATGGATCATCATAGTGATACGAAATGTTTTGGAGAAATACAAAGGAAAAGTAGGAGTAGCAGGGATATATGTGATTTTGTCGTGAATCATGACAATCCAAAACCAAAGTGTGTAAGAAGGTTTGGTTAACTTGGTTAATGAGTTTCAGTTAAAGGTAACTCATGGTTACATAATCAGAGAGAGAAAAGAAATACTCAGCGTGCACTCTATCAAGACTAGATTGGTTATCACTTTATCTAATCAGGATGGCTCCAACTGTATGCTCAAATTCTCCTTCAAACCCTAAAAGGAGAACTAATCGGGATCATATCCACCTTACAAGTTCGCTAACCGTTTAGCCAGGCCAGTGTTGGTACTCTGAGAGAGGCCCCCATACTTTCGCACGGACCCAATTAAATAACCCCATTTTCACAGAGGCGTAACCTCGTTAACACTTTCTAGACACCTAATAGGTTAGCTAATTGTGAAGTGAAAATCTTCCGAGGAGTAATACCTACTCATCGGTGGGAATCAGGACCTAAATATCAATGTGTGATAATTTTGATGGAAGCCGACCAAAATTACCACACTCTAGAAGGTATACGCAAACTTGACAAGTTTCCTTTATATTTGAAACACCCGATGAAGTTTTCGCCTCAAACGGCTTATGAACTTAACAAGATCAACAAATCATAAGCCGCTAATCAAGTTCAACCGTCATTATCTTGATTACCCTAAACCCACTTGTACGAACCTTAACAAAGTCAACAAATTCGTATGACTGTCCTAATTAATCGCATCACCATGCACAGAAAAGCACCATTTAGTTACAGTACACTACGTCTTAATAAGGTCAACAAACATAGAACGAATACTAGGTACTACTAATCTGAAATGACGGAGGGCTACAACTGGTTTTTAGCGAAAAACTTTTAACGTAATGAACTTGATATCGTTGAAGAAATTCAAGTGGTTTTTAAAAGAAGTGGTTTAGGCTCCGCTTTTAAAACAAGTGGTTTTGAAGTATACCGATTGGTTTTGAAGAGACCCGAGTAGTTATAGAAAAATAAAGTTTTGCTTAAGAGCGGACTTCCCATGAAGGGATCAAAGGCTCTTTCCCCATCGATTGAGGTGCAGAATATTCCTAGCCAAATAACTCTATGCAAAGCAAAAGGATATAACTATAAGTTTTAAAATTTGTTTCCGACAATATCAATTAGGTTTTTTCCCCTTGCATTAAACATATAACGCCGTCCCATCAAACAAGTTTCTAAGCCATACCAGAAACAACCAAAATAACATGCTTTTATGTACCATCCGCAATTGCCACGGGGTCCCGGATCTTCACCGTAAGGTTACTTAACTTACGACACGACGGGGACAGGGCTAGCATGGATGCAAAATATATAGAAGCACCTAATATATATATATATATATATATATATATATATATATATATATATATATATATATATATATATCATAGGGATGTAATAACATCACAGACATACAACAAACAAAATAGAATAGAGGATAAATTAGGAGCTCCGCGTTTCATTTGAGCCACAAATAAAATGTGACGATCCCCGGTCGTGTGGCTAACCCATACAACATCGATTCTAGACCCCTACGAGTGCGGCAAGCCACCTGCCAATTATAGAAACTAGGTAACCTGCCTCAACACCATGAGTTGGTCACCCGTCGCTTTCTACAATCCAGTAACTTGGGCACTCCTCCACGGATCGATCCTATAATCCCTACAAGTGTGGCGAGCAACCCGCCAATTCTAGAGCATGGTTTCCCGGTCTTAAACACCATGAGACGGCCACCTACCGCACTCTAGAATCCGGCTACTCGAGCACTTCTCCTGTGTTAATCGTAGTACAGAAATGAAATATATACAATGGTGAAATTGACCGCATCCTGGTCGAGCCCCAATAAAAGAATATACATAAAATGGAAACGGTGGCCACAAGTTGGAGATCGTCCTGAACAAATGAATAGAAATAAACATAACATTACAGTTCATACAAAACACACGAGGGGCTATCCGACACGACAATCCGGCTAAACCATAACAATGATACATATCACAAGAACAATACAAGCAACGAGAGTGCAACCCCGTCTAGTCGAACATATACCAATTAGACGATATTTAACAACACAAAAACACTGATAAGAAACCCATGATCATAGAATTCATCACCCTGAAGAGAACACTCAAAATTCCAAACGTTGAAAATCGAGTGCATTCCGAAATCTAAATAATCCATTCTTTTTGCCAACACCAAGAGTCCGAATGACCCAAAAAAGGCCCCCGGGAAGTCCTTAGGGTACCCACGATCCTCCTCGCAGGTTCTTGGTCCGAACTAAGAGCCCGCGGCGATCGAAACACGCAAAAAGTATGGAATTTTGGACAGCCACATAAAAACAGTTTTCAACCCACAAAATCAGCCACTGTTTTCGAAAAATGACTTTGAAAACGGTTCTCCGAGACTCTATGGGTCGCCCAAGATCCATGACGGAGTCCCTGTTCCAAAACGAGTGCTCCGGGTATCAAGTTTAAGCTTTAAAAAAACAGTTAGAAATGCAGACAACGGCTGTTAGGACAGAAAACTAATGGCTGAATTCAGCCACCTAAAACAGGCCCAATTTTAAAATCCAAGTTTAGAAAATGGCGTCCCGAGACACTATGGGATACCCTCGATCCCCGATGGAGTCTTAGTTGCAAAACTATAGTTCCGGGATCGAGTTTTCACAAGAAAATATCTGTTTTGTAACAAGAAAATATCTGGCTGAATTTTTGGCTGAAAAAACAGTAACTTTCGTACACGTTTTGTGATGAATTCTTAAGTCATGCAAGAACGTTTTGGTGTATGGTTGGCTCTGATACAATGTTGGATGGCTTGTGCTTACGCCGAAGAATCCACGGTTAATGCGGAACATATTTTAATAATTTTAAAGCAAGTAAAGTCCCACATGGAGGGTTTTTCCGGTTCATACGATATGATGTAGATGCCATATATTGATACGTGCAGGGGTCCGATTAAATACGTGTAGTGGCTACACGGACTTTAATCGGACGGTTGATAGTACTATCCGGTTTAGAATTAAGCCGGATTATTAAAGCAAGTTTTGATTTAATAATATATATATATATATATATATATATATATATATATATATAAGAGAGAGAGAGAGAGAGAGAGAGAGAGAGAATAATGGAGGAAAGATGCCATAGGAGGGGATTTCCTCCTACGGCGTCGAAAAAATATATCCTCCCTCATTTTTCCGCCGATCGGTACTCGCCATCTTCATCGTTATCATTTAAGATGTGGGTACACCAAATTTCATGTGATTCAACAACCTTTTCACCGTTGATTTAGCAATGTAAAAAGTTCTATTGTCGGTAAACCGTTAATTTTGAACCCACTAAATCAACGGTGAAAAAGTTGTAGAATCGCATGAAATTTGGTGTACCCACATCTTAGATGATAACGATGAAGATGGAGGGTGCCGATCGTCGGAAAAAATGAGGGAGGGTATATTTTTTCGATGCCATAGAAGGAAATTCCCTCCTATGGTCTCTTTCCTCCATTAACCTCATATATATATTCTAGTATTATGTTCACTATTCATTTTCTCTTTCTTGGCTATTTGTATTTTTATACGGATACACGTATATATATTTCGATACGTATACCGGATTGTATTTCATATTTATACATAATACTTCTAGAAGGAAGACACCTTATTATTTTATTTTATTTTTAGAAAATCAATTGGAAATGAGATGGAGTGTGAGATGGTTTTAGGTATGGTTGTGAGCATGTAGAGAGGAATGAGCTTCAATTGTTTATCGAAAAAAAATGTTGTGATATTTTATTTGATGGTTGTAAAATAACATGAGGCCCTTCTCTCATTCATGCTAAGACCTAACCCATTTGTATTATGGCTAGCTCTCATCCTCTTTCCCCACCTTCTTCTTCATTGCTCTTTTAAGCTTGAGAAAAGAGAGAAAATTATAGTAGAAAAATCCTACATCCCCAAACTCCATTTCTAGTAAGTTTGGAGCATCGGTTGCTTCACTAAGTGAAGCTGGAGCTTGAATCGGTTTTCCTCAGGTGGATCATCTTCGGTAAGGGCGGTCTCCTCTCGAGCTTGTTCCCGATGGCTTACATGGAGCTTGGAGGGATCTTCCATGATTGGGTGGACACGCGACAAGAGTTGTGTTGGGGTTCCTAGCGTCCTGGCCGTCGACCGCGGCCGTTACGGAACAAAATTTTTTGTTGTTTAAAAACTTTTGCGCTAGAGACATCTTCCTTGAATCGAAACCAAACATGAAACTAGCAAACTACAAGATGTTATCTACTGAGATAGAATTGTTATACTAAATGATTCGTGCCCTTCGGTCTTCTGCCCTCTTCTTTGACTCCTTGAGGTGTCCTCGATTGAGTTTGGGCGCCGGTCTTCCTCCGTCGAAGATGATCCACCCGAGAGATGTAGCTCATGGCACTAACTCCACACTAAGAATCTAGTAAAGCAACTAGGGACTTTAAGTTGCTAATCTAGAGTGCCCAGGGATGTAATGAGTAGCTCTAAGTGTGTATCTATCTCTCTTCAACCCTTGATTCTCAACACATGAGATAGTAGGGTAGAAGATCAAGAAGAAGGAGGAGGAGCTCAAGAAAAGTAGTGAAGAGAGAAGAAGTAAATGGTGAGAGTGTTTCAAAACCAACCATGCATGAGCTCAAGTGAGAAGAACTCAAGTGAGTAAAACTCATGTGGAAAAACAAATGAGCAAAAACTTGCGAGAGAAAAACAACAAGCATGGTTTTATAAAACACAATTTCCAAATATAATAATGCAACCATACTTGAATAGTGAGCACAAATGAATAAACAATTCATTTGTCAACACTATTCAAGCCTAGGTCTCACCATACTCTCTCCTTTACCTTTACACCTCATTTCCATTTAATTTAATAAATTGATAAAACAAAATGAGGTGTCCACCTTCTAGAATGTTTTCCGTATAAATATGGATTACACTCAACTGTATATACATACCCGTATTCATACCAAAATACAAATACCCAAAGAGATAGAATAACACAAAGAATATAATACTAGAATATACATATCGAAATACATATATGTAAATTATTAAATCAATATCAGATTTAATAATCCGGCTCAATCCCGAGCCGGCTAGTATTATCAACCGTCCGATCGAAAGTCCGTGTAACTAGTACAATCATTCGATCAGAACCCTGCATGTATCAAAATACGGCTACTACATTATTTCTCCTGAACCAGGAAAATCCTCTGTATGGGACTCTAAAGACTCATCAATACGCTGGCAGTGGGTTTAACCACAAGCACGTCAGCGGCACTAGCTATACGTAACGGCTATCCAGGTATTAAGCGAAAGGAAGGCCGATGAGCAAACTCATTCGAACCCCTACTGAGCCTTTCTGTGACAATCTCTATACAGTCCGGTCTGTTTGTCTAAGAGTATCGAATATCGAGTCTAGGGGTTGGATAAATTCATACCCCTAATAACGTGAAATTTCGTGTCGGTATGAAGCCCATCACCCACTGAGAACCTACTGATCCAAATTAGTAATTCTCGTCTACCTTGGCCAAGAATTTCTGGTGATGGCCACCCGTGCACCGCGCGACATCAACCCCTAATACCGGGAGAGAATAATCACCGACGATCCGCTCACTGCCTCTATGTGGCTCGGGACTGTACCCAACTAAAACTTGTTTGCACGACTCCTTTGAGCCATGGCTGGGTAGCAATTAAAGCACAGTGGGAACTCACACAAGACAAATGACGATCTCCGGTCAACAGACTAACCTATACTCATGTCACCTGAGAACTGCTATCTGACAATAGGTATAATACCATCTAGCATGTTCCCGACGAGTCTGTCCAGTGTACTCATAACCCAATGAGCACCTGTATACTATCTTAGATGACTAACTGACACCAATGGCTTGTGAGACCGGCCACCACCCCTCGTCGGGGTCTTAAAAACTATACACTAGTCTATTCCGAAGTATCAATGCCCAGTCTCGATACTCCCTTGACTAGGGACATTTAAGGATGTGCTTATAGACCACCCAGCTTCTACGTATATAATCGCCATCATAATGCTGGTAGTCAAGCAAGAATCCTATGGGCTATATCAACATGTAAGAGTAATTTGTAATACCACATAATGCATGTACATAATGACAGAGACAAACTAGATAACATACTATCATCTCGAGTAAGACTGTTCTACACATATAGGTCCTCCCTCAATCATCACAATCGCGTGCCTATGATTACAATAATTGACTTGAGGGCACTATAGCCAACAATCTCCCACTTGCACTTAAGGCTAATTATTGCGATGTTGCATACTTACAGCCCGTGTGATACCGAATACCCAACTTCTTTACTAATCAGTCTCGCAAAACCCGTTTGTGAAACTATTGCGTTCGCGAAATAGCCTTAGTGAGTGGATCCGCTCCAATGTTTCTATCTTTATCTCTCTAGATCTCAACTTCATGGAGAAAGACCATCTCCCGAAATGAGCAATACCAGTCTTATAATTTTTCTGGATATCTGATGGGACCCAGTTCACAAATAAACTCCAAATCCAACAAACTTCTTAGACCGTATCTTCCACTAAATTTAATCAGTATCCTGCGCCATGCCTTCCTCAATATCCTCTTGGACCATCTGTCCAACATACTGCCCCTTTATCAGTCACTCTATCACTCTGACAGTCACTCTATCATCCAGGTCACCTTGGAAGCCTAAAATGATAACCGCCTCATGAAGGAAGCTACCATTACCATATACCAAAAATATCCTCTTATGTTCATAACTTCTTCCCAATGGTTCTCCAGGATTGGATTAACATATATGCTTATTGCAACCAGTGCAAAAGCAATATCTGGTGTGGTACTTGACATTTCATGATTAACTCAATTGCCTAAGCAATTGATATACCAATCATGTAAATTCCTCTCCTCATCGGTTTAGAAGACATCTTTTTAGAAAGGGTGACTCCATCATCTGCGGGTACACCACCACGTCAGGAGTCTTCCATTCTAATACACTTTAGAATGGTGTCAAAGTACCTAAATTGGGTCACTTCCCAAATCTAGATCTATAACCATAGATCTAGTGACCAGAATTCCTGATATTTTATCCAGATCCTATGTGGAGAAACACTTTGTGACAAATACAGTATAACCGATCATAGTATAGGAATATCACTTCCTATCAAGAACATGTCATCCAAATACCAGGACATCACTCCCTACTCCCTTCTTACCAGGTCCATTTATTGTTCTGATGAAATCAAACTCTATGACTGTCACATCAAAAATAGATGATCTATCTCCGATGTACTCGGTTTAGTCTATAAATAGACATAAGCTCCTTTCCCACCATGCTTCTGCTGTTCCCACTGACTACAACAACCCTCTAGCAGAGTCATATATACGTGCACTTCTAAATCTAATTTAGAACGACATTGCAGACATCCACCTGCCAGAGCTCATAGTCTAGGACAGAAGTAGTGGCAAGCTTGGGTCATCAAAACTTCCCTGTCACCATCCTTGAGGAGACCGAAGTACCTCTCAGGTGGCTGAGGTTACCCACCAAATCCGCGAAGTGGCTAATGGACTGTTGAATCCAATTGAATATTTAGGTTCTACTAAATTTTCAGTAATTGTTTGTGGTTCTGGAATCACTTCCAGTTCTACCATACTCCTGCTAATGTTTTCTAAAAATAATTCATTTTACTAAAATGGGTGGTGAGTTAAGAACAATATAACTATTGATCTTCCAAATGGTAGAATGTTAACCCTCATCAAAGCCCGGGAAAACCTACAAACTGCCATTACTGAAACGTGTCTAGAGTTTATCCGGATTCTAGTTTTAAGCATAAGTCGGACAACTCCATATACCTTAATATCTTTAAGATATGAATTCATTCTATATCCAATATAGAAAAAAATTCACTAATTTAATTGGAACCAGATTCAAAAATCAAGCAGCCTTTTTTAGTGCATATCAACTAAATAGAAGAAGGCCAAACAACATTACTCATCAAGGAGCATACTCACGGATGAGTAACCTGAGAGCGAAGCGAGTTCTTAAATATATTACTTACAACGGAATACCTAGCATAAGTATCTAAATATTCGATCAGTTCGAAGAATCCTCATACTTGCAATATGCGGTTCTCCACTTTATTCTTATACCTATAACTTCTTAAAATTTGGACCTTATATTTCAATGAAATACTTGTCTAAGACCAAATATGTCATAAGTAAACGGAATATATTATGAGCACCAACCTATTTATCCTAACAGACATCGGACAACATACAATACTTTGTATAAGTCCTCTGAGTTTAATAAATCAAACCCTGTGTGTCATGGGTTGAAAACTATACTATGGTTAAGAAGAATTACACCGCTGTTGAATGCAACTTACCTAACCATCAACTGATATAGGTAAATGTCATAGACATAATTTCAAAAAGTTATATTTCACTTTGTAACAACCCTAAACTTTCTATACAATTTTTTTCAAAAATACAGAAAGGGGTACTTGAGCCTGAGCACAAGTTATAAATTTGATTTGTTTTTGAACAGCAAGAAGGAGCTTGTAGCTCATTGGTAAGACCTTACACTGCTATGTTAGTGTATATGCCCTAGAGGCCATTACTGTATCATACTAGTTTGTATATTACTTAATGGAAGCTTGGGATATTCACCTTGTATATACAATCTTGCTCAAAATAGTAGTATGCTACTTGGTTTGTTTCTACTTAAATGTGTATATGTGTTTATTTTATTATATCACCTATACGCATTAGTGGAGCCCTTAGGATCTTTGCTTGATTACCAGCGTTGTGATGGCAGTCACATTAGTGGGGGCTGGGTAATCTATAAGCACATCCTTATGCAGGTCCCTAGTCGCAGGACTATCGAGACAGGGCATCGATACTCCGGAGTAGACTAGCGCATGCGCTTCTCATCCCAGTGTGGGAGATGGTCTGTCCCACAGCCATCAGTACGTCGTACTGGAGATAGTATGCGGGTGCTCGTTAGGTTACGAGTACACTGGACAGGACTCGTCGGGAACTGACCGGTTGGTATTATACCTATCGTCAGTTATCAGTTCCCAGGTGACATGAGTACAGCTTAGTCCACTGACTTGACACTATCACTTCTCCTCGAGTGTGTTCCCACTGTACTTTGATTACTACCCTACCATGGCTCAAAGGAGTCGTGCAAACAAGTACTAGTTGGGTGCTGTCCCGAAGCACTTGGAGGCAGTGACGGTTAGACAGGATTCGTCCCTCCCGGTGTTGGGGGTTGACATCGCGCTGTGTCTAGGAGAGCCATTACACGAGTAGTCCCTGGCCAGGGCAAGCGAGATATACTGGTAGGCTTCCAGTGTTATCTCAGGATGTTTTGGGTTTCACTCCGACACGACTTGTACCGATATTAGAGGACTGACGTTTACCGCCCCTAGGCACGCCATGCGATGTATCAGACGAACAGACCGGACTGTACGGAGATTGTCACATTCAGGCTCAGTAGGAGTTCAGATGGGTTTCACCTCGTCAGTCTTCTTGTCGGCATCTACCTGGGGACCGTTACGCACAGCTAGTGCCGCTTGCGGTCTATGGTTAAACCCACTGCCAGCGTAGTGTCGAGTCTTTAGAGTCCCACACAGAAAGCTATTTGCCTTTAGGAAAAAGAGTAGAGGTCGCATGGTTTTGCGACAGGGTTCGATCACATCCGTGCACTTGTGCACGTACAGTGTCCGGACAGTTTACACTAGCGGGCTTTGGTTTAAGCCAGATCCTAGTGTACCTTTTGGGATTGATTTTATCCAGTATGCATCCGTGTTCCTCGGAACGTGGATGCGGGTGTGTATGCACAGTTGACGGAGAGACAGAGGCAGAGGATTCTCATTAGGGTTGTTGACCGTTGACTGTTGACTATTGACTTTTTGCTCAACCCTAATGAGAATATGATATATGATTAACAATTATATTAATTAAGTATTATGGTGACATGGTTGTTGAGGGGTTGACTTTGTTGACTTGTTGACTTTGTTGACTTGTTGACTTTGTTGACCGGTTAACTAGGCTTGACTAGTTGACCATCATGATAACAATAGCTATCATTTCATGGCAAAGACTTTTGCTTGCTTGCTCTCTTGTGCAAAATGAGTGCATGAAATGATATGGCTATTGTTGCTTAAACCATCACATAATACTTGATTGCTATGATGTGTTATGATGGTTATGGATTATGAGAGCCAAATGAGAAAAGTCTTCTCTCATTCTATCATTCTCATTCTCTCTCTTGTTCTTGAGCTCTCATCTTCCTCCTCTTGCTCTCCCTCTCTTGAGTCTATGGTTCACTTGTCTCATGAGTTGAGAACCAAGAACCATAGATAAAATCCCAAACAAACTCTTCTTTACTCACTCTAGTTCATAAGGTTTAGCAAACCGAGTGAACTAGTTTCTTCAAAGTTCGAATAAGGAGCCAAAGGTAGAAGCTTTCAGGTGGATCTATCTTCGGCGCAAGGAGACGACGGGGAGAAGCCGATTCGGACAACCATCGAGGCTTGAAGACGAAGGAGTTCGAGATAAGAAAGGTATAAACCCCCTAACCGAGTAGTTAACAACTCCTAGTTAGGTTGTTAGTTAGATGTTTAACAAAGATCCGGTTTTGAGTCCATGTTACCACCTCTAGAAAATTGTTTTTCACCAAATTCAGCATGCCCGAAAGTACCGGGAGAGGTAGCATGGACTTACAGTGGTATCAGAGCCTAGTTAAACTCTATCTAACATGTTAGCAAAGTAGCTAGAAGATCGATCAAAGAAAAAGTCCCGAAATGAACCCCGTTTTCAAACTTTCTGTCGATTTTCAAAGTGCTGCAAAAATTATTTGAGATACACCAAAAATCGACTCAGGGTTTTTAGAGTATACTGTAGAAAAATGGTCCCATGATCTCATCAAAGCGCCGCGGAAACGCGGCAATAGCTTGATATTGCCGCGGTTCCGCGGCCGTCTTGGCTCCTCTCTGGGTCTTCTTTACTACAGTATGTTCATAGGGGTATTTTGGGATTTTTGGAATATGTATTTTCTGCCCAGATTTTCCAGAACGAAAATTTTGTGTTTGGGGCCTGAAAATCCGTATTTTTGATCGAACTTCTAAAAGACTTAAGCTGACGGGTTTTTCTGTGATGTGATATTTATATTGAACGTCTGCTAATCGTTATATGTCGATTAGTGGGGGTTATACAAATCTGTGATCTGTAATGTTATTGGAATGTGTATATGAATTCATTGGATTGTCGCGGGTGAATAGCCGGGGGTTGTGAGACGAGAGTTTTCTTTTCTTTCAATTCATGTAAATTTGTAAATTGATGTAATAATTATTTGTATGGCCGCACAACCGGGTCGGGGTTGTAGCCGTCATTGTATAATTTCTTTTTACTGTTTTTGCTCCTAGGATAGACCCATGGAGGGGGTGCACAAACTACCGGGTATGCCGAAGTACCGAGTGGCCTACTCACGGAGTTGAGGGAGGTTGCTTCGCTTCGGGTACTTGGCGGGTAGTTTGCCGCACCCGTAGGGGTCTTGGGTGGGGTATTGGCTATTCACCGCGACCGTGTAATCTTCTTTTCGTTACAGGCTCGTACGAATTGCGGATTCCTAGTATATCCAATGTGTTCATCTGTGATCTGAAATGGCTATCATTGCAGTATATCTATATATGATATTATTTAGGCGTTGTTTATGTTTTACAGCCGCGCTAGCCCAGCCCCCGCTCTGTCGTTAGTTAAGTAACCTAACGGGTAATGACGGGGCCCCGTGGCGAATGCGAATGGCATAAACGTACGTCATATTTTGGTTGTTTTCTGCAATGGTAGGATTAAATGATGGGACGTATTAAAAGAACTAATGCAAGAATATCACGCATTAAAAGAACTAATGCAAGAAAAATAAACCAAGTAAAATTCGTTGGAACACTTTCGAAAAACAACTCGGTTCTTTTCAAAACTAACTTTTAAATGCGGAGCTTGAGCTACTCCTTTTAAAAGCTATCTCGTTCCATCGATTATATCAAGTTCACTACGTTCACGGTTTTGCCAAAACCATTTGTAGCCCTCCATCATTTCAGTTAAATATTCGGTAGTATTCAAGCTATGTATTTTGACCTCACGCCAAGGCATAGTGATTGGTAGCTGCCGGATATTTATCTGTTGCATAGATAGAATGCGTTGGTTTGGGACAGCCGTACTGCCATTTTGGCCTACGTCAAGGGTAGGTACGGGTGGGTTCAAATTAACCTGGATAATGATGGGAAGAACTTGACATGTGACTTATGACATTTTGACCTCACGCCAAGGTCATAAGAGCATGGGGCAAAAATCCACATCGGGAGTTTCATAAGTACTGAAACTTGCTAGAGTTGCATACCATTTGGAGTGTGATGATTCTGGTAGGATTCCTTCAGTTTCGTTACGCGATGATATTTGGATCCCGATCCTACTGTGAGTATATGCTACTCCTTGGGAAATTTCTCACTTAACGATCAATGCTATAAACCAAGTAGGTGTCTAGAAAGGTGTTAGAGGGGCTACGCCCCCAGGGAAAAGTGCTTATTTAATTAAGGAACTTCGCGAAAGCGTTGGAAAACCTCCCTCGAAGTACCGACACCAGCCTGGCCGAACGGTTAAGCAAGTATTGTACGGTGAGATTGATCCTGACTAATTCTTCCTTTTTGGTTTGAGGAGGGATTCGAGAAACAGTGGGAGCCATCCTGTTTAGACAAATTAAAAACCATTCTAAACTTGCAAGAACATCAAGCTGAGTGTTTCTTCTCTCTCCTAATTGCAGCGACCAATCGACATGACTGGACTTAAGTTACTTCTAGATAAAAACATACTGACAGGGCCAAACTACAAAGATTGGCTCAGGAATGTCAAGATGGCAATCACTTACGACAAGCTAGGGTATCTTCTTACCACCAAAGCTCCCCCTGTCCCAGGTGCCAAAACCAGCGTCGCGGATAAGGAAATCCGTAAGACCTGGGAACTAGACTGCGCGAAGGCCAAGTGCCTCGTACTTGCCTCTATGGACAACGAACATCAGAGGAGGCATGAGAATATGGACCTCGAATCCATATTTCTTCATACAAAAGAACTGTATGGAGAGCAATCTCGTATCGCAAGATACGAAGTGTCGAAGAAGTTATTTTCGGCAAGATTGGCCGTCGGATCATCGGTAGCGGAACACGTGCTTAAGATGATTGGCTACACTGAGGAGCTCGCGGACCTTGGGACCACGTTGGAGAATGAGCTCTATACGGACTTGATTCTCCAGTCCCTTCCTTCTACTTACGCCCAGTTCATACTGAACTTCAACTTACAAGAAAAGGAAGTTGAACTTTCAGAACTCCTCAACATGCTGAGGAGCGCAGAGGGCACCCTTTAGAAAGGTAGGGAAACATCCACTTTGTTTGTAGGAGGATCTTCTTCTTCTAGGTCCAAGGCGAAAGCCAAGGGAAAGAAGAAGAAAGCCCCCGCCAAACCAAGAGACGGTGTTAGTAAAGTGGATACGAAAGGAAAGACAAAAGCAACAAAGAAAGTGGGAAAACTTGTGGATAAGGAAGAATGCTTCTATTGTCATAAGAAAGGACACTGGAAGAATGATTGCAGGGCTTGGAAAGCCAGGACACAGGAATTGAAGCAGGTTGCAGCTTCAGCTTCAGGCGTGTATGTTATTGAAAACTGTCTTTCAATAAACTCTACTTCCTGGGTATTGGATACCGGATCAGGATCTCATATCTGTAATTCTTTGCAGGCGTTGAGAAACCGTAGGGTTTTGAAAGCAGGTGACATGACCCTCAAAGTTGCAAACGGAGCTAGCATGGATGCTAAGGCCGTGGGGGACTATCACCTGGGAATGTCAGATGGACATGTTTTGGTTTTGCGTAATTGCTTTTTTGTACCCAACGCAACTTGTAATATCATTTCTGTATCTTTGGTTTCTAAAGAAGGTTATGAATTTGCGTTTGTAAGTAATGTTGTAAACATTCACCTTAATCAAGTTCTGATTGGGTCAGGTACATTAAGCAATGGTATATACGTGTTAAACCAACCACAGATTTTCAATGTCCAGAATACACACAAAAGAAAGTCTCCGGAAATAAATTAGACTTTCTTGTGGCATTGTAGACTGGGTCACATCAATGAGAGAAGGTTGACGAAGTTACATACAGAAGGATATTTGAATCCGTTCGAATATCAATCGTATGCCACTTGTCAATCCTGTCTCAAAGGAAAGATGACAAAGACTCCGTTCACTGGACACGGAGTAAGAGCGAGCAAGCTCTTGGGACTCGTACACAGCGACGTGTGCGGTCCAATGTCTACACATGCGCGAAGCGGTTATTCTTACTTCATTACTTTTACGGATGATTTTTCAAGATTCGGACATGTCTTCTTAATGAAACATAAGTCCGAAGCCTTTGGAAAATTCCAGGAATATAAGAATGAAGTAGAAAAACAAACCGGCAAAACTATCAAGATCCTAAGATCGGATCGAGGTGGTGAATACTTGAGTGCCGAGTTCCTGGACTATTTAAAAGAGAACGGAATTCTCTCTCTGCTTACTCCTCCATACACTCCGCAACATAACGGTGTATCGGAGAGATGGAACCGAACCCTATTGGATATGGTACGGTCCATGATGAGTAACGCTGAGTTACCGCGATCATTCTGGGGGTATGCGCTAGAATCAGCCGCATACCTTTTGAACCGAGTTCCCACTAAGACTGTGCCTACCACACCACATGAGTTATGGAGTGGGAAGAAACCCTATCTTCAATATCTGAAGATCTGGGGATGTCCAGCTTTTGTCAAAAAGCAGCATGCGGACAAACTCGAGGCACGCTCAGTACTGTGCGAGTTTGTGGGATACCCAAAGAACACCAGGGGGTATCTTTTCTACCACGCAGAGGAACAAAAAGTCCTTGTTTCTCATAATACCCACTTTCTAGAACACCAGTTCTTGGAAAAGGAAATTAGTGGGAGCGCAGTAGAACTGGAAGAAATTCCAGAACCACAGACTATTACTGAAAACTTAGTGGAACCAGAGGGTTCAAAAGAACAGGACATTCCTACGCCACTCCGCAGGAGTAGTAGGCAGTCTCATCCGCCCGAGAGATACTGCGGTTTTCTCATAGACGGGGATAGAGAGGATTGCATCATAGATTATGATGAGCCTACTAGCTTCCAGCAGGCCGTTCAGAGCGTTGACTCAGTAAAATGGCTGGATGCAATGCGGACCGAAATGGAGTCCATGTACACCAACAAAGTATGGACGTTGGACATTGCTCCAGACGGGGTAAAACCCGTAGGATGCAAGAGGATCTTCAAAAGGAAGATTGTTGTAGATGGACAGGTTGAGACCTATAAAGCTAGACTTGTTGCAAAGGGTTTCCGTCAAAGACCTGGCTTGGACTATGACGAAACCTTTTCTCCAGTGGCTATGCTGAAATCCATTCGGATCCTTCTTGCCATTGCTGCCTTCCACGATTATGAGATCTGGCAAATGGACGTAAAGACCGCTTTTCTAAATGGAAATTTAGAGGAGTGTGTCTATATGGACCAACCAGAGGGTTTCATTCTGAGTGGGAGCAGCGGAAAGGTGTGCAAGTTGCTTAAGTCCATCTATGGACTAAAGCAGGCATCGCGGAGTTGGAACATCTGCTTTGATGAGACGGTCAAAGAATTTGGCTTTATCAAAAATCCAGATGAACCATGCATCTATAGTAGATTTGTAGCGAGAACTGTAGTATTCCTCGTTTTATACGTGGATGACATTCTCTTAATAGGAAATGACATTCCTATGCTACAATCTGTCAAGGGGTTCTTGTCACACAGGTTCTCCATGAAAGACCTGGGTGATGCCTCATACATCCTGGGGATCCGGATCCATCGTGATAGATCCAAGAGGATATTAGGACTTTCACAGTCCAGGTACATCGACACCATACTGAAGAGATTCAGTATGGAAGATTCCAAGCGCGGTAACCTACCGGCTTGTCACGGGATCACCCTCTCTAAAGAGATGTCTCCCAAGACTGATTTGGAGAGGGATCGCATGTCTATTATACCCTACGCTTCTGCGGTAGGCTCTATAATGTATGCGATGTTGTGTACCATACCGGATGTAGCTTATGCACTGAGCGTGGTAAGCCGGTATCAGTCAAACCCTGGGGAGAAACACTGGATAGCGGTAAAGAACATTCTCAAGTACCTGAGAAGGACTAAGGAGATGTTCTTGGTGTATGGCGGAAAAGACCTCCAGATCGAGGCCTTTGCTGACTCCAGGTTCCAGAGTGACAAGGATGATTCCAAGTCCATGTCGGGTTTTGTCCTTGTCCTCAATGGAGGGGCGGTGTGTTGGAAGAGTTCCAAACAGGAAACCGTTGCAGACTCGACGATGGAAGCGGAATACATCGCTGCATCTGATGCCGCAAAAGAAGCTGTCTGGATGAGGAAGTTCTTGAAAGAACTTCAGGTGGTTCCGTCCATTGTTGATCCAATACCTCTGTATTGCGACAACAACGGGGCTATAGCTTTAGCGAAGGAACCCAGGTCCCATCAGAGATCCAGACACATCTTGAGGCGGTATCACCTGATCAGGGAGATCGTGGATCGCCGGGAGATCGTGGATCGCGAGGAGATCGAGGTTCGGAGGGTTGCTTCAGAAGATAACACTGCAGATCCATTCACCAAGGCCTTACCCCAGACTCAGTTCGAGCGGCTGATCGAGATGATAGGTCTTCGATACGCCAGTACATGGCCTTAGTGCAAGTGGGAGATTGTTAGTGTATATGCCCTAGAGGCCATTACTGTATCATACTAGTTTTTATATTACTTAATGGAAGCTTGGGATATTCACCTTGTATATACAATCTTGCTCAAAATAGTAGTATGCTACTTGGTTTGTTTCTACTTAAATGTGTACATGTGTTTATTTTATTATATCACCTATACGCATTAGTGGAGCCCTTAGGATCTTTGCTTGATTACCAGCGTTGTGATGGCAGTCACACTAGTGAGGGCTGGGTAATCTATAAGCACATCCTTATGCAGGTCCCTAGTTGCAGGACTATCGAGACAGGGCATCGATACTCCGGAGTAGACTAGCGCATGCGCTTCTCATCCCAGTGTGGGAGATGGTCTGTCCTACAGCCATCAGTACGTCGTACTGGAGATAGTATGCGGGTGCTCGTTAGGTTATGAGTACACTGGACATGACTCGTCGGGAACTGACCTGTTGGTATTATACCTATCGTCAGTTATCAGTTCCCAGGTGACATGAGTACAGCTTAGTCCGCTGACTTGACACTATCACTTCGCCTCGAGTGTGTTCCCACTGTACTTTGATTACTACCCTACCACGGCTCAAAGGAGTCGTGCAAACAGGTAGTAGTTGGGTGCAGTCCCGAAGCACTTGGAGGCAGTGACGGTTAGACAGGATTCGTCCCTCCCGGTGTTGGGGGTTGACATCGCGCTGTGTCTAGGAGAGCCATTACACGAGTAATCCCTGGCCAGGGCAAGCAAGATATACTGGTAGGCTTCCAGTGTTATCTCAGGGTGTTTTGGGCTTCACTCCGACACGACTTGTACCGCTATTAGGGGACTGACGTTTACCGCCCCCTAGGCCCGCCATGCGATGTATCAGATGAACAGACCGGACTGTACGGAGATTGTCACATTCAGGCTCAGTAGGAGTTCAGATGGGTTTCACCTCATCAGTCTTCTTGTCGGCATCTACCTGGGGACCGTTACGCACAGCTAGTGCCGCTTGCGGTCTGTGGTTAAACCCACTGCCAGCGTAGTGTCGAGTCTTTAGAGTCCCACACAGAAAGCTATTCGCCTTTAGGTAAAAGAGTAGAGGTCGCATGGTTTTGCGACAGGCCGTATGGTTTTGCGACAGGGTTCGGTCACATCCGTGCACTTGTGCACGTACAGTGTCCGGACAGTTTACACTAGCGGGCTTTGGTTTAAGCCAGATCCTAGTGTACCTTTTGGGATTGGTTTTATCCAGTATGCATCCGTGTTCCTCGGAACGCGGATGCGGGTGTGTATGCACAGTTGACGGAGAGACAGAGGCAGAGGATTCTCATTAGGGTTGTTGACCGTTGACCGTTGACTATTGACTTTTTGCTCAACCCTAATGAGAATATGATATATGATTAACAATTATATTAATTAAGTATTATGGTGACATGGTTATTGAGGGGTTGACTTTGTTGACTTGTTGACTTTGTTGACTTGTTGACGGTTGACTAGGCTTGACTAGTTGACCATCATGATAACAATAGCTATCATTTCATGAAAAAGACTTTTGCTTGCTTGCTCTCTTGTGCAAAATGAGTGCATGAAATGATATGGC
Source organism: Agapanthus africanus (assembly GCA_030015575.1). NCBI lineage: Eukaryota > Viridiplantae > Streptophyta > Magnoliopsida > Asparagales > Amaryllidaceae > Agapanthus > Agapanthus africanus. The sequence continues at coordinate 493,931,125 of CM057348.1, read as the reverse complement.
TATTGTTGCTTAAACCATCACATAATACTTGATTGCTATGATGTGTTATGATGGTTATGGATTATGAGAGCCAAATGAGAAAAGTCTTTTCTCATTCTATCATTCTCATTCTCTCTCTTGTTCTTGAGCTCTTATCTTCCTCCTCTTGCTCTCCCTCTCTTGAGTCTATGGTTCACTTGTCTCATGAGTTGAGAACCAAGAACCATAGATAAAATCCCAAACAAACTCTTCTCTACTCACTCTAGTTCACAAGGTTTAGCAAACCGAGTGAACTAGTTTCTTCAAAGTTCGAAGAAGGAGCCAAAGGTAGAAGCTTTCAGGTGGATCTATCTTCGGCGCAAGGAGACGACGGGGAGAAGCCGATTCGGACAACCATCGAGGCTTGAAGACGAAGGAGTTCGAGATAAGAAAGGTATAAACCCCCTAACCGAGTAGTTAACAACTCCTAGTTAGGTTGTTAGTTAGATGTTTAAAAAAGATCCGGTTTTGAGTCCATGTTACCACCTCTAGAAAATTGTTTTTCACCAAATTCCGCATGCTCGAAAGTACCGGGAGAGGTAGCATGGACTTACATGCTAAACCAAAGCACTAGAGTTCAAATGCAATCAACCACACATTTTTTTGAATTAAATTCTTTTAATCTTTTAGAAGCCCAAGAGTCTACACGTGCATTACACTTAATAGGGTAAGTTACAGAATAAACAAACGGGTCCACGAGTCAAGATGAAGCGACAAGGACACGTGGCAAGGAGGCGAGCCCCGGCTCGGCTTACTCGGGCCGGCGAGGAGGTGAATCGGCCCGGCGCCGCCGGTTCCAGTGAGCTAAAAACGCTAATTTCTTTAAACCTCTACGACTCCTGAACTCCCCCCATAACCTCTGTATTATTTAATTTCCCTGCACATTTACAGAGCAAATTAAAACCCCTATTTAATCTATTTTTAATACAAAATTTTAATACACACTTTCATTATCTTAAACCCTAATTTTTCCTATAAATACCACCCTCAAATAACCCTTCCACACTCCCAAATCCCTTCCCAAACTCTCAAGAAAATTCCCAAGACTTTTTGTGTGCAAGTGGGGTTAGCAAAGGGCGAAGCTCCAGCGAACTTCCGACGGCATTCCGAGTTTCCGACAACGAAAAGACGCACCGGTGGCCCAAACTTCCTCTTCCTCCTCTTTTGACCCTAATCCAATAAGTCCCTAATTCTTCTTCTTTTCTCTATTCTAAAAATATTCAAAACTAAAACCAGACGAAAGCGGAGTTAATCCGACTTCCGATTCGGTGTTTCCTTAAAAAGTTCTATTTTTCTTAAACACAATAATACCAAACTCTTATGTCATGAACATTAAACATTAACAAAGGCAATAGAACAAGTTTGACATCAAAATAATAATCGTAGCAAGTTTTATTCCGCTTTTTATATTAAAATACTTTCATGTTTCATTTCGACATACTTGAACTTTTTAAACCGTAGTACCTTAGAAAACTTACGAGGTAATGACCTAGCTCCTCAAAACACTCATATGTAACATAACACGATAAAATTGGGAATATAGATTTGGGAAAAATACGATTTTACACATAACTACCTCCGACTTATAAAAACCTTTTTCTACAATATATGTGTATTTTAACAAATCTTTGCAAATGTACCTCTACAACCTATTTCGGGAAACCCACTCGGTATGGTGCGGATTATCGTATATCCTCGGGCTTAGTAGAGTAAGATGCAGACCTCCGCAAGGAGCATACGATCTCGAAAGATTTAAAATACAATTTTCTTTAGAAAATATGATTTTTATTATAAATAAAACTTATATTTTTAATAAATAAATATATATGTAATTAATATCAAAATATCTATTTTTAATATTTATAATATTCCACATTTCCAAAATTCAAGAAAAATATCTCATTTATAAGAAAATACCATAAAATTCCAATATTACAAATAAATATCATATATTATGAAATTAGGCTTTATTCACTAGAAATGTCATATTAATAAAATATAAATCCCTGAAAACTCTAAAGACGATAATAAAATACTTGAGGTGTATTTTGAAAATTATACAAAATTATTTTTACATAACACCCCCTTAAGTTATACTAAATTACAATAAGGACACTAGTAAACATAGGTTTAAGCGGGACCAGTCTCTTGAGCCTCAGGGAGCCGGAGTGTAACATTTCAGAAAAATAAAATATTATTTTTGGGAATTTTTATAATTAAATAATATTATATTGAATATTTTAATAAGGCGGTATAATTAAATACCGATAAATTGGGAAAAATTTGGAAAATTATAGAAATTATTAAAAAGAGGGTGTTTTATACGAATTATGCAAATTATAAGTTTTTATGATTAATTATACACTATTTTAGTGCTAATCGCGATTAAAATCGCTAATCGGGCTTTTAGCTTGTTTTGTGCAAACATGCACCATATCTTTTTTTAACACTTGTTACATTTTTCCTACATGGATTTCTCTTCACTTTTCATTCATGGCTTTGGTTTTGTGAGAAGAGAAAATAAAAGGAAAAGAAAAAGAAAAGAATAGAATATAGAAGTATGGGTAAGAGAGAGAAAGAGTGGGTAAGGGGTCAACCTATGTCTTGAGCCATTCCCTCTTCATTCTTTCACTCATTTCCTCTTCCCTCCCTCTCCTTGCTGCTGCTGCTTCCTTCTCTCTCACCTTGCCTCTCTACCTCCTCAAATCATCATAATAAATACCTCAAAACCCAATACCCATATCAATAAAAAGATGCACAAGCTCACTAGCAACACATTGGACCAAGAAAACTTGCATTTTGGACACTTGGGGCAACTCAAGAAAATTCTTGAGTTGCCAAATGAGGAATTTCTTTCATCCTTACCATAGTTTTCCATTCACTTTAGCACCTATGTTTGTTTGGAACCGATATATCGATATTTAGTGGACTTGAGAAATTCTAGTTCGGGTTTATGGAAATTTTGAGTTGTGATGCGTAATTGAGCTCAGTAGAAGCACACAACCCCTCTAGTGCTAGAATTCAGACCTAAACCAGAGACTAGAACCCCGGAATACGGATTTAGAAACCCGATATCGGAAGAATTGTGGATTCTGTGTGTGTATATGAAATCTGCTAACACCCGGGCGACCTGAAAATTATTTTGCAAGGACAGTGATTTATGCAGGCACCTAGGAAGCTTCCATGAAAACCCTAGCTCCTAAGCCCACTTTCAGGCCACAAAAATATCCCTTCTGGCCGCAATTTGCGGCCAGACCTTGGACAAATTGATTCATGTTTGTTCTGTAGCTTTGTTTTCAGTAAACTAGACCCTTGGCATATGCAAAATTATCTGATTTGACCCAGGGTAAAATTTTGGACCATTTTCAATAGTTGCTGTTTTGATTTGGGGTTTCATTTTGTGTATTTTAAATTCTGTATTTTTGTAATTTATGTTGTATTCGATCACTTGACGTTTGTACGTCGAAATCGAGTGTTAATTGGAGGTTTTGAAAGTGTATTCCATAAGTTCTAACCTATAGGCATTTAACGTGTTGTTTTGGTTTTGAATTGAGTTTTAATGCGACACGATACATTATGATGTGTAGGTACCCTACGAAGACTTCGAGACGACAAGCAAGCGCGTGGCGACGTCGGCAACGGAAAGCAAAGAGCAATATGAGTAGATTATATCTACGGGGGAAGTCGGTTGGATGGCGTATAGCACCCCCGCAGTTCGATATTTAGTATACTATATATATATATATATGATAGCGTTATGTGTGTCATGGATATTCAAGATGTGATTGGTGTACTATGGTTAGATTAGGGTTTAGAAGTAAACTAGTATAGTTTCCTAGTTGTGAACCCTAGAATAGGTTTACACCCACACGCACACACATGCTTAGTTGTTATACTTATACCTGGATGATGAGGATAGTGGATGATATTTGGAGATGAGTCGATGAGATTGGGCATAGTGCCATGAGATCGGTGATATGATGTGGTTCGTATTTGGGATACGACATGAGATTTACCGGGCCTTTGGACGTGTGTTTTACACACGCATTTATATTTATAGATGGTATCGGTTCGTACTAGACTTACCCCAGTTCATGAGATGTGATGATAAGGATACCAGATAAACGATGAGATGAATGTGATATTTGACCCGTACCCAGATTTGGGATGCCGTACGACGGATTTGTTAGTTATATATATGCCCTAGAGGCCATTGTTGTACATATGATGTATATTATAATGGATGCTTGGATATATATAGAGATAACTTTCTTGCTCGTCATGATAGTATGCTATTTGGTTTCTCTTTATCTTAACATGTTGACTTATATTAGTTTACTGTTTTACTCTCACATGTTGATAAAGACCTTAGGATATGTACTCGACTACTGGGACTATGATGAGATCATACTAGTGGGGCCACGGTAGTCGACGAGTACATCCTATAACAGTTCCTAGTCGAGGGTGTTAGTTATATGTACGCCCTAGAGGCCATTACTATACATAGGATGTATATTGTAGTGGATGCTTGGACATATATAGGGAGGACTTTCTTGCTCGACATGATAGTATGCTATCTGGTTGATCTTTACCTTAACGTGTACACTGATTGTCTCTCTGTTACATGTTGGTAAAGCCCTTAGGATGTTTACTTGACTACCTGGACTATGATGTGGATCATACTAGTGGGGACATGGTAGTCCATAACTACATCCTTCAAAGTCCCTAGTCGTGGGTATATCGAGACGGGGCATCGATATACCAGAGTAGACTAGCGTATACCTTCTCGACCCATACAGACGGGCGATGGATGATCCCATATCCATTGGTGTTTGACATCAGAGATGATATACGGGTGCTCAGTGGAGACTGGGTACACTGGACGGACTCGCCGAGAACTCCCAGATGGTATTATACCTTACGTCAGATGGCAGTTCTCTGGTGACACTGGTACAGAGTAGTCTGTTGACCCGAGATCGTCATAGAGTCTTGTGTGGTTCCCACTGTGCTTTGATTTCCATCTTACCACGTCCAAGAGGGCGTGCAAAACGGTGGTTTTTAGGTACAGTCCCGAGTCACATGGAGGCAATGAGCGATAGGAGGGGATTCGTCTCTCCCGGTATAAGGGGTTGATGTTGCGCTGTGTTCGATTGGCTATAACAGGAAATCCCTGGCCAGGGTTGCTGAGATTTACTGGTAAGTGTTACCAGTAGTTTCTCGAATTGTTATAGACCTCATATCGACACGACTTATCGAGCTATTGGGGTCTGACGTTTACCACCCCTAGGCGAGATATGCGACATATCAGACGATCAGACCGGACTGTACGGTAAGTGTTACTGGTTGGATTCACTGGAGTGTGAGCGGGCTTGCTCGTCGATCTTATGATCGCTCAATACCCGGGTGGCCGTTACGTTTAGCAGACCGCTTGCGGCTTGTGGGTGCTTGATATGATCATCATCTGCTGCCGGCGTATTGACGAGTCTTTAGAGTCCTACACAGAGGTTTCCTGGCTCAAGTGAAACGAAATAGGAGCGCATATGAGATATGTGCGGGACCGAGAATGATACCAGTATGTGATACTGTATTCGATTCTCGCGATTTGTGACATTGATCGGTTATATGCGATATAGCCGGGTTATCGGATCAAGTGTTGATTCGATAAGTTGTTACTGTAGATATTAGTCGGTTATATGCGATATGACCGGATCATTAAATCAAGTGTTGATTTAATGATTTAATGCATAATTATATATTTGATATATTACTTTGCATTAACTAGTATCGGTTCACTTTAAATGGATTTTCTCGCTCGGATGTGCACATTGTATATGTGATATACTTTTTGTGCACTTGATTGTATCATGTTTGATGATACATGCTCTCTAGGGTTTGTGTAAAGATTAAACCATGGTTGTGTAATGGTTAGGCTTTTCTTTTTCATTTATTTATTTATTTCATTTATTTTATTTTGGAAAAGAAATGGCAAAAGAAAAGAAAATGGTTGCTAGTTTTGTTTTACATTGAAAGTTCATGAAGCTTTGATTAAGTGACCATTTTGTCTTCATGCTTAACCCTAACCATTCCTTTTAACCATGATTTATTCTCTACACTTGACCATGGTTGCCACATGATAAGTATTCAATTTATTTTCTATTTTGAATTAACTTATCATAATATTCTTTCTTCTTCTTCTTCATCTTCTTCAATGAAGAAAGCTTCACTTCATCAATGGTGACTTGATGAAATGAGTGAGAAATCCAATTCTAAAGTGAACCCACCTCCTATTTCTTCATCCTCTACCTCTTGCCAAGTAGTAGAGTGTGTTTCCTTCACAAGTTTTCAAGGCTTGGTGAAGGTGGAGCTTGATCTAGTGATGGCTCGACGTAGATCATCTTCGGCACGTCGTCGATGACCTAGCCCGCTCTTTCTCCGATGAAGCCGACGCTAGAGCCCGGGATTTGATATGGACAGCGAGGAGACTTCATTGCGGAGCTATGGAGGTGGAGAAACGGATCTACAAAGGTTGTATGTTCGTTTACTTTTAGTTAAGATGTTAACTAGCTCATTTGTCGCCTATATTTCTAGCCAACGATCCGTATTAGGGTTTCTCGGCACCGTAATTTTTGAAATTGGCATGGTTGATGCCTTGTGAGACCTCTTGAGAGTGCCTAGGAACCCTACAGTGGTATCAGAGCCTAGCTAGAGCCTTAGGCGAAGTCTAGACGACGTTTGAAACCCGATCGAACCAAAACCCTAGCTCTCAAAATGCTCTCTGTCCAATTTTTAAAAATCTGGATTTTTCAATATTAAAAATTTGCAGAAAAATTAGCAGGGTCTTATTTGAATTACTGTGAAAGACGAGGGTCTAATTCGAATATTCCACCGTGGAACCGCGGCATAAGCCTGCACATGCGGCGGTTCCGCGGCCGTACTGTCCCTTTGACCAATGTTTTCTGCACAGTAATTCATATAATTGAATGATATATTTTCTGGGTATTTTTAATGTGACTCTACAGTTGAGTTTTCTGGGGTTGTTTTGGGGATTTGAAGATTCGATTGGATTATCAAGTTTTGTCTATGTGGCTTTCCGGATAATTTTTGAATATGTTAAAAGGTTCGACCGGATATAAATACCCAATTTTTCCCCTGTCGGGAAATTTCCAAGTGTTGGATTTTTCCATGGTTCAAAGACGTTCTAAGTAGTGCAAGTAACGCGATGGACCCTCTAGAAGACAACAAACCTTAACTCGATTATGTGACCGTCTTGAACTGCCCTTTGAACCTTAGGGTTTGGGACAGTACGGCGTGCCACATGTGAGGCGTTGGTTTGAACCTTCTACGGCTGGACCGTTGGTATTGAGGCACGAACTGAATGTTTTTAGACTTGTTTCATGTGTTGATCTGTATCGGGAAAACTTGGGTGTTCGATTGTTCGATCGGAAAGTTTGACATTTTCTATTTATCCGGAATGGAATACAATAATTGGAATTCACAAGAAGTTATGAGATAACTGAATGAATGTTATAAACATAGCAGTTTAGTCTCACTTGATCGGTTGCCACGGAATTTTGATATGATCAAAAGTCCGTCGCAATCACGTAGCGTACGCGGATACTCGCCGGGTAAACTTAATAGACAGCCTCGCCCCATAGCCCCAACTAAGTGACTGTAGGAGAACCCCGTCGCCGAAAGCATCCGTTCGGGTGCTCGCGGTAGCGGTGTTCCGCCTTGGTGCACTTCGTCGACGGCGTCGGGGGTGCGGCCGCCTACTGAAGTTTGCGACGAGCATTCGATCAGGATGTCGGGAATCTTGTTGAATTGCCCGACTTGATGTTGAAAAGTGTTTTCGATTTTGAGACAAAAATGCGGGGTTTATAATTGTTAGGCATGCGATGTCTAAGGAATTCATTTGATTAGGCATGCGATGTCTATGCAGGTTGCGGATTCCAACTGTTGTAGTTTTACACTTTCTTTTCTGTGACCGTAAGTGTAATATGTGATATCGCCGGTTTCGTTGCTATATGTCAACGACAATTGGGATGCGCATATTTACTTACGTTGATGACATGTGAAGTTATGTGTTGCTGGATATGTTATATTGGATCGTCGTGTTTGAATAGCCGGGGTTTTTTTATGTGAGATGAGTGTTTTTCATTTTCATTCATGTAAAAACTTGTATGTAATATTCTTTTCTTGGGGCGCTTCCAGGTTGCGGAAGTTGTCACCGTTGATGTATATTATTTACTTTTCTGCACTAGGATAGACCTAAGGAGGAGGGCACAAGTAACCGGGTTCTGGAGTCCAGTGGGAGACCAACTCGAGGAGTCGAGTCCGGGTCTCCTAACTCTAGAATTGGTAGGGTTGCTTGCCGCTCTCGTAGGGGTCTAGGGGTGTGGGTTTGGCTATTCATCGCGACCGTGGAATCCGTGTTTTATACTGGCTCGTATTAAAAACACGGACGTCCTAGTATATCCAATATTTCATATGTTTCTTCTGCTGCGATATCTGTGATGTGATCATGTGATATGTTCTGTGATAAATGCTGTATATAGTATATATGATATATTATATAGACGTTACTTATATTTTACACCCGCGCTAGCCCTGCCCCGCTCTGCCGTTAGTCACCTAACCTAACGGTGCACGAGGGGACATCGAGGCGAATGCGGATGGCAAAAGTGTACGTCGTATTTATCTGTGATGTTTAGGTACTTAAATGATGGGACTTCATTAATGAGATTAATGAAATAAAAGAAACCTAAGATGTTGTAGAATCGAATTTCAAAATAAAACAGGTAGCTACAGTTCTTGCTTTGCACAGCGGTATATATGATATATCCTGCACCTTATTCGATAAGGAAAGGACCGAGATCCCTTCACCGGGAGTGACTCCTTTAGCAATAACTGGCAGATGCTACACACTCGGTTTGTCTTTTGATTGCTTTTATGAGTTTTTGCTTTGCACAGTGATATATATGATATATCCCGCACCTCATTCGACGAGGAAAGGACCGACGATCCCTTCACCGGGAGTGACTCCTTTAGCAAAACTAGAAAAGCCTCAAAAGCACTCCATTTCAAAAATCGTTCGATCCTACAACGATATCAAGTTCATTACGCAATAGGTTTTCAGAAAAACCTGTCGTAGCCCTCCGTCATTTCAGATAAATCCTGTTTAGTATTCGTGCTGCGTTTGTTGACCTTGTCAAGGCGCAGTGTGTGGTAGCTAACCAGTATTTATCTGCTTATGCATATGATGCAGATTGGGTTAGAGTAGTCGTGCGGCCTTGTTGACCTTGTCAAGGGTCGTGCGGGTGGGTTTGATTCAATCAAGAAATGACGGGTTGAACTTGACTTGCGGTCTATGGTTTGTTGACCTTGTCAAGGTCATAGATCGTTCGGGGCAAAATATTATCGGGAATTTCAAGTGTTGAAATTTGCAATGAGATTGCATACCTTCTATGAGATAGTTGGATCCCGATACCCGCTGCGAGTAAGGTTACTCCTGGGAGAGTTTTATACATTACAATTAGCCGATCAAGCAGGTGTCTAGAAAGGTGTTAACGAGGTTACGCCTCTGGGAAAACGAGGTTTACATTAATTAGGTTCGTGCGAAAGCACGGGGGACCTCCCTCAAAGTACCGACACTAGCCTGGCTGAAAGATTGGCGAACTTGTAGTGTGTAATTAATCCCGGCTAGTCTTTCCTTTTAGGGTTTGAAGGAAGATTTGATAAAAAGCAGTGGGAGTCATCCTGATTAGATAAAATAATAACCAATCTATTCTTGCAAGAGCGCACGCTGAGTGTTTTCTTCTCTCTCTCTCCAGGTAGCGACCATATCACGCCTTAATCAAGATAATAATACGGATTATTGACCGAACCCGCTTGTTTTACTGAGCTGGGGAACGTTGGTCCCGCTCCACCTTATAATTGTTATAAGACAGAGCAAGAAATTAGGGAATACCAGATTTCTCGTGCCGCCCAAACGAAGAGAGTGCATGCTGATGCATCATCTTCGGGTGTGTTCATTACAAAGAACTGTTTCTCTGTATCCTCTACGTCCTGGGTATGTGATACCAGATCAGGATCCCAGATATGTAATCTGTTACATAGGGCTACAGAAAGGTAGAGAACTGAGAACGGGTGATAAGTTTCATGAGGCAGAAAATGGGGCAAGAGTTGCAGCCAAGTCTGTTGGTCACTGTCACCTTGTATTACCAATACATTGATTCTGAACGAATGTTATTAGATACCGAACCTGATATACAAAATCATATCAGTCTCTTTATTAGTAAAGAAATGATAAAATTCTGTATTGTTGGATAATGTTTTGAACATTTCCTATATCAAAAGTTGATCGGATCAGGCACGTTATCTAAAAGCATTGATGCTCTAAATCAAACTACAGTTCTTAGTATACAGAACACACACAAGAGGAAGATTTCAGAAATGAACGGATCCTTCTTCAGGCATTGTAGACTAGGTCATATCAATGCGATCCGACTGGCTGAAGTTACATATAGATTCATATTTAAATCAGTTTGAATTTACATCTTATGAAACTTGCCAGTCATGTCACAGAGATAAGATGACCATAGCTCCGTTTACTGGAAACAGAGAAAGAGTTAGTAAACTCTCGGGATGATACATGTTGATGTATGTAAGGTCCCCTGTCTACACATGCCAAGACCGGTTCTTTGTACTTCATTACATTCTCTGATGATCTTTCGAGATTCAGACCTATGTTCCTGTTGAAACACAAGTCCGAACCTTTTGAGATATTCACAGAATATAAGTTAGAAGTAGAGAACCAAAATAAGGGTATAAGTATTATGTCCTTTGATGAGATCAAGGAGGAGAATACTTGGGCACGAAATTCTTGGACTTTTCTAAAGGAGAATGAGATTCTCTCTCAGCATTACTCCTCCGTATACACCATAGCAAGATGGTATATCGGGGTGGAGCAATCACACCCTATATGATAAGGTGTGCTCTATGATGAGTACTACTGAGTTACCTTTTTCCTTTTGGGAGTTATGCACTTGAGAAGCTGCATACCTATTGAATAGGGTTCAAATCAAATCAGTTGCCTACCACTTCATATTTGATATGATAAGGGAAGAGCCCATCTCTCAAGTTAGTTGAGATTTGGGGTTGTCCATCCTATGTCTGAAAAGCAAATTCCGGACAAGCTCGAGGCAAGATCTGTTATGTAGAACTGGAAATGTTCTAGCTATACAAACTGCAGCTGATGATTTGAAAGAACCAAAGGATTCAATAGTTACCAACGAACCTCAGCCTCTCCGCCGATCTAGTAGGGTTCCTCACCCACCTGAAAGATACTTCGGTTTCTCTTTGAGAGTGGGAGCGAGGATTGCATCATGAGATGATGACCCAACTAGTTTCGAGCTGGCCATCAGGAGTAAGACTCTATAAGAATGGCTGGATGCTTAGTGATCTGAGATGGAATCCTTATACACCAACAAAGTATGGACTTTGGTTGCTATATCTGAAGGGTTAAATCCCCATCAGGAGCAAGTATATCTTGAGAAGATTACTTGGTGTAGATGGAAAAGTTGAGACTTTCAAAGCTAGACTTGTTAAAGGTTTTCGTCATCAACCAGGCGTGGATAATGATGAAACCTTTTCAAGTATCTATGCTTAAGTCCATCCAGATCCTACTTACCACGGCTACATACCATGACTACGATATCTGGTGGTTGGGTGTCATGACTGCTTTTCTAAATGATGTTTTGGAAGAGAGCGTCTATAAGTACACAGCCAGAGGGCTTCGTAGACAGTAGGAGCAGCGGAAACGTGTGCAAGATGCTTTATAGGATAAAGCAGGCATCGTGGAGTTGGAATATCTGTTTTGATGTGTTAGTCAAAGAGTTTGACATCATCAAAATGGTAGATGAACCTTGTATAAACAAAAAGGTAGTAGGGAGTATGGTGATGATCCTCATAGAGTACGTGGATGACATACTCTTGATAGGGAAAGAGTTTCCTATGCTACGCTCGATCAATCTCCGCCTATCACAATGATTCTCCACATAGGATCAAAATGATACCTCCTAAATCCTGAGTTTTGGATCTATAAGATAGATTTAATTGGATGTTAGGATTCTCACTAGTTGTAGTGAGATGGTATCAATTGATCCTGGGAAGAATCACTGGAAGTGTTCCAGGGTGATAATGACGACTGAGTGTCAGTTACAGGCATTGTCTTTACCCTCAGTAAAGGGACGGTATGTTGGAAGAATTCCAAGCTAGATACCATGGCATACTAGACAATAAAGGCTGGATACATCGCTACTTAAGATGCTACCAAAGAGGCAGTTTGGATGTATATATTTCATGAGATGAACTTAGTTCCTCCCATTGTGTGACAATGGAGTTGTGGCTTATGCCAAGGAACGTTCGTCCCATCAGTGATCCAGACATATTCTAAGGCAGTATCACCTGATCATGGAGATGGTTGATCTCCAGGATGATCAAGGTTAGGAGAGTAGACTCAGAGGACAACACGGCGGATCCACTCACGAAGGCCTTTTCCCAGAGAGAGACTTTTATGGGATGGTTGAGTATGAGATACTACAACCACTGCTATCAGATGGCCCTAGTGCAAGTGGGAGATTGTTAGTTATATGTATGCCCTAGAGGCCATTACTATACATAGGATGTATATTGTAGTGGATGCTTGGACATATATAGGGAGGACTTTCTTGCTCGACATGATAGTATGCTATCTGGTTGATCTTTACCTTAACGTGTACACTGATTGTCTCTCTGTTACATGTTGGTAAAGCCCTTAGGATGTTTACTTGACTACCTGGACTATGATGCGGATCATACTAGTGGGGACATGGTAGTCCATAACTACATCCTTCAAAGTCCCTAGTCGTGGGTATATCGAGACGGGGCATCGATATACCAGAGTAGACTAGCGTATACCTTCTCGACCCATACAGATGGGCGATGGATGATCCCATATCCATTGGTGTTTGACATCAGAGATGATATACGGGTGCTCAGTGGAGACTGGGTACACTGGACGGACTCACCGAGAACTCCCAGATGGTATTATACCTTACGTCAGATGGCTGTTCTCTGGTGACACTGGTACAGAGTAGTCTGTTGACCCGAGATCGTCATAGAGTCTTGTGTGGTTCCCACTGTGCTTTGATTTCCATCTTACCACGTCCAAGAGGGCGTGCAAAACGGTGGTTTTTGGGTACAGTCCCGAGTCACATGGAGGCAATGAGCGATAGGAGGGGATTCGTCTCTCCCGGTATATGGGGTTGATGTTGCGCTGTGTTCGATTGGCTATAACAGGAAATCCCTGGCCAGGGTTGCTGAGATTTACTGGTAAGTGTTACCTGTAGTTTCTCGAATTGTTATAGACCTCATATCGACACGACTTATCGAGCTATTGGGGTCTGACGTTTACCACCCCTAGGCGAGATATGCGACATATCAGACGATCAGACCGGACTGTACGGTAAGTGTTACTGGTTGGATTCACTGGAGTGTGAGCGGGCTTGCTCGTCGATCTTCTGATCGCTCAATACCCGGGTGGCCGTTACGTTTAGCAGACCGCTTGCGGCTTGTGGGTGCGTGATATGATCATCATCTGCTGCCGGCGTATTGACGAGTCTTTAGAGTCCTACACAGAGGTTTCCTGGCTCAAGAGAAACGAAATAGGAGCGCATATGAGATATGTGCGGGACCGAGAATGATACCAGTATGTGATACTGTATTCGATTCTCGCGATTTGTGATATTGATCGGTTATATGCGATATAGCCGGGTTATCGGATCAAGTGTTGATTCGATAAGTTGTTACTGTAGATATTAGTCGGTTATATGCGATATGACCGGATCATTAAATCAAGTGTTGATTTAATGATTTAATGCATAATTATATATTTGATATATTACTTTGCATTAACTAGTATCGGTTCACTTTAAATGGATTTTCTCGCTCGGATGTGCACATTGTATATGTGATATACTTTTTGTGCACTTGATTGTATCATGTTTGATGATACATGCTCTCTAGGGTTTGTGTAAAGATTAAACCATGGTTGTGTAATGGTTAGGCTTTTCTTTTTCATTTATTTATTTATTTCATTTATTTTATTTTGGAAAAGAAATGGCAAAAGAAAAGAAAATGGTTGCTAGTTTTGTTTTACATTGAAAGTTCATGAAGCTTTGACTAAGTGACCATTTTGTCTTCATGCTTAACCCTAACCATTCCTTTTAACCATGATTTATTCTCTACACTTGACCATGGTTGCCACATGATAAGTATTCAATTTATTTTCTATTTTGAATTAACTTATCATAATATTCTTTCTTCTTCTTCTTCATCTTCTTCAATGAAGAAAGCTTCACTTCATCAATGGTGACTTGATGAAATGAGTGAGAAATCCAATTCTAAAGTGAACCCACCTCCTATTTCTTCATCCTCTACCTCTTGCCAAGTAGTAGAGTGTGTTTCCTTCACAAGTTTTCAAGGCTTGGTGAAGGTGGAGCTTGATCTAGTGATGCCTCGACGTAGATCATCTTCGGCACGTCGTCGATGACCTAGCCCGCTCTTTCTCCGATGAAGCCGACGCTAGAGCCCGGGATTTGATATGGACAGCGAGGAGACTTCATTGCGGAGCTATGGAGGTGGAGAAACGGATATACAAAGGTTGTATGTTCGTTTACTTTTAGTTAAGATGTTAACTAGCTCATTTGTCGCCTATATTTCTAGCCAACGATCCGTATTAGGGTTTCTCGGCACCGTAATTTTTGAAATTGGCATGGTTGATGCCTTGTGAGACCTCTTGAGAGTGCCTAGGAACCCTACAGAGGGTATATCGAGACAGGGCATCGATACACAAGAGTAGACTAGCGTATACGCATCTTGACCCATATGATGGGCGATGGACGATCCCATATCCATCGGTGTTTGACATCAAGGATGGTATACGGGTGCTCAGTGGAGACTGGGTACACTGGACGGACTCGCCGAGAACTCCCAGATGGTATTATACCTAATGTCAGATGGCAGTTCTCCGGTGACACTGGTATAGTTAGTCTGTAGACCTGAGATCGTCATGGAGTCTTGTGTGATTCCCACTGTGCTTTGATTTTCACCTTACCACATCCAAGAGGGCGTGCAAAATGGTGGCTTTTGGGTACAGTCCCGAATCACATGGAGGCAATGAGCGATAGGAGGGGATTCGTCTCTCCCGGTATAGGGAGCTGATGTTGTACTATGTTCGATTGGCTATAACTGGAAGTCCCTGGCCAGGGCTGATATAGAGTACTACTGGTAAGTGTTATCAGTAGGTTCTCGACCTGTTATGAGCCTCATATCGACATGACTTATCGGTTACTGGGGTCTGACGTATACCACCCTTAGACTTGATATGCAACATATCAGACGAAGAGACCGGACTGTATGGGAGTGTTACTGATTGGATTCACAGGAGAATGTACAGGCTTGCTTGTTGATCTTCTGATCGCTCAATACCTGGGTGGCTATTACGTTTAGCTGACCGCTTGCAGCTTGTGGGTGTTTGGTGTGATCATCACCTGCTACCGGCGTATTGACGATTCTTTAGAGTCCTACACAGAGATTTCTTGACTCAGGCAAAACGGAGTAGGAGCACATATGTGATATGTACGGGACCGAGAATAATACGATATGAGATACCGTATTCTATTCTCGCGATATATGATATCAGCCGGGTCATCGGATCAAGTGTTGATTCGATGAATCGGTATATGATATATTAGTCGGTTATATGCGATATAGCCGGATTGTCGGATCAAGTGTTGATTCGATAATTTAATGTATAATTATATATGTAATATATTACATTACATTATCTAATATTGGCTCGCTTTATTGATTCATTTTCTTACCGGATAATACATTGATATATATGCGATATATGTTAATTGTATTATTTTCTTTTGTTACAAAAATATATTATTTATATGATATATAATATTGTAACAAGTTATGATTACTAATGCAACATGTTTTGTGGACATTAAACATAGTTAGGGTTTGATTTGGGTTAGCTTATTCATGAAGCTTCTAGAAACTTTTACTTTGTTTCTTGCTTAGATATTTTGTTTAGATATTTTACTTGATATTTCTAACCCAACCCAAACCCTTCACCCTAGGTTAAATCTCTACATGAGTTAAGCCACTCATTCTTAACTCAAGGGTTGTATTTGTAACCATGGTGATTATTCATTATTCATCACAAAAGGAATTATTTTCTTCTTCTTCTTCCTTGAGCTCTTAAAAAACCTTTCTAGGTTTTATTTTGTGATGATTTAGTGTGAGATTATGAAAAAAAATAAGAGCCAAATTCCTACCTCATCATCCTCATCTAATCTAGCCTATTATATTAGGGTGTTCACTTTATTAATACTTGATTAGAGAAGTGAGAGCTTGAGTTAAAGAAATTTCAAGGTAGATCATCTTTGAAAAGGAAGACTTCAAGCAAGCATGGATCGTTCGTCTTGTAGAGCCTCTCTTGAGTCCGGAAGATCATGGATCGCGGCGAAGGGACTACTACTCGGTGCTTATGAAGCGAATGAGCTGACTACAAAGGTTGTAATCCCTCTCTCTTACTTGTAAATGTGTTTATTGCATGTTTAACCCTAATTATCTAGCAAAGATCCTCGCTTTGGGTTGTTCGGCACGTCTAAAATTTAAATCGGGCATGGTTGATGCCTTATAGACCCTTGTGACAGTGCCTAGTAACCCTACAGGATTTACGTACGAGCTTTATATTGATGATAGATCCGCACTCTCGACTCAAGGACGTCATATTGTATATTGTATCGTATGTGATACTATTGAGGCGGGATCATCGACTATTATATTTATATATATATATCGACTCAGATTTAAGTGGTTTCCATACCTTTTGATTAGCTTGTTAGTTAGATCTGTAGTTTACTTAGTAGATGTTAGACTAGACCCGAGTCATACCTATTTCAAAACTAACGAATTGTGAGTATTTTAAAGACAGGCAAAGGGACTCTACGGATATTTTCAAAAGACGCATCTTTTCTTAAAAACACCGTAGCCCTTATTTTACTAAAAACCCCGATTCGTCTTATTTCAAATGGCAACACTGTATGACATTTTTATATTGATGTAGATTCTTCACTGTTGTGTTTATTAGTCAATCTCTGCATATTCTTGCTATTCGCATCGCATTGCATGTGTAAATGTGTTCATTGTTATGTTAAAACCATGCTGTCAGGACACCAGCACCATTATCGATGATGTGTATGTTCCACGTACACCTGCTTGCCGGCTCACACACTTCATCATCGATAATTGCCATGTCTCTACATCGTAGGATTGTTGCATCAGGATATGAACCCTTACATGACATACTTGCGTACATACATATTGTACACTTATACTTGCGTACATACATATTGTACACTCATACTTCCGTATATACATATTGTACACTCATACTTGCGTACACACATATTGTACACTCATACTTGCGTACACACATATTGTACACCCATACTCGCGTACACACATATTGTACACCCATACTCGCATACATACGTATTTGCACATACATAGATGATTCTAGCTTGATTTGGAGACTTGGGAACCGCAATATACATTTTAAAAAGGATTTATTTTAAAGGAGCGGTCTGTAGGGTTGCTAGGCACACGCACAAAGGTCTAGGAGGTATCAACCATGCCCGATTTAAAATTTAGCCGTGCCGAACAACCCAAAGCCGGATATTTAAACTAGAGATTAGGCGAAAACAAGCATGTTAAACACTTTAACACTAAGTGAGAGGGATTACAACCTTTGTAGATCCGGTCCTTCACTTCTAAAGCTCCGTGTTGAGGTCCTTTCGCTGCGATCATCGTGTTCCGGACTTTCGAGAGGTTCCACGAAGAGAAAGATGTAGTCTTGCTTCCGATCTTCGATAACAAAGATGATCTACCTTGAAGTTTCATTAACACAAGCTAACACTCACTAAATGAAGTGAACACTCCCATCTAAAGGGCAAGGATAGATGAGGATGGTGAAGTAAGATTTTTGCTCTCATTTATAATCTTTTTCTCACACATAATTCATCACAAAATCAAAGCTAGAAAGCTTTTTAAGAAGGAACTCAAGGAAGAACAAGAAAATAAATGATTAATTCTTTTGTGATGAATAATGAAAGCCTTGATAAGGTTAGAAATGCAACCATGGTTCAATAACCATTGTAGAGATTTTACTGGGGTTAAGGGTTAGGGTTAAGTTAAAGAAATATCTTGCAAAATATCTTTTCCAAAACAAAATTGAAAACCTTCTAGAAACTTCTTGAAAAGCTTAACCCTAATCAAACCCTAACCTTGTTTAATCTCCACTAAACATGTTGCATTAATAACCATATCATGCTACAATATTATATATCACATATATAATATTTATTGTAACAAAATAAAATAATACAATTAATATATATCGCATATATATCAATCTATTACCCGAGCGAGAAAAAGAATCTTTTAGTGAGCTAATATTAGTTAATGTAATTTAATATATCATATATATTATTATACATTAAATTATCGAATCAACACTTGATCCGACAATCCGGCTATATCGCATATAACCGACTAATATCTCATTTACCGATTCATCGAATCAACACTTGATCCGATGACCCGGCTAATATCAAATATCATGAGAATAGAATACGGTATCACATATCGCATTATCCTCGGTCCTGCACATATCACATATGTGCTCCTACTCCGTTTTGCCTGAGCCAAGAAAGCTCTATGTAGGACTCTAAAGAATCATCATTACGCCGGCAGTGGGTGATGATCATATTAAACACCTACAAGCTGCAAGCGGTCAGCTAAACGTAACAGCCACCCAGGTATTGAGCGCTCAGAAGATCAATAAGCAAGCCTGTATATTCTCCTGTGAATCCAAACAGCAACACTCCCGTACAGTCCGGTCTCGTCGTCTGATATGTCGCATATCTCGCCTGGGGGTGGTAAACGTTAGACCCCAGTAGCTTGATAAGTCGTGTCGATATGAGGTCTATAACAGTTCGAGAAACTACTGATAACACTTACCAGTAAATCTTAGCAACCCTGGCCAGGGATTTCCAGTTATAGCCAATCGAACACAGCACAACATAAACTCGCTATACCGGGAGAGACGAATCCCCTTCTATCGCTCTTTACCTCCATGTGATTCGGGACTGTACCCAAAAGCTACCCTTTTGCACGCCCTCTTGGACGTGGTATGATGGAAATCAAAGCACAGTGGGAATCACACAAGACTCTATGACGATCTCGGGTCAACAGACTACTCTGTACCAGTGTCACCGGAGAACTGCCATCTGACGTGAGGTATAATACTATCTGGGAGTTCTCGGTGAGTCCGTCCAGTGTACCCAGTCTCTACTAAGCACCCGTACACCATCCTTGATGTCAAACACCGATGGATATGGGATCATCCATCGCCTATCATATGGGTCAAGATGCGTATACGCGAGTCTACTCTGGTGTATCGATGCCCTGTCTCGATACACCCTCGACTAGGAACAGTTATAGGATGTACTCGTCGACTACCGTGGCCCCACCAGTATGATCTCATCATAGTCCCAGTAGTCGAGTACATATCCTAAGGGCTTTATCAACATGTAACATGGAGACAATCAGAGTACATGTTAAGATAAAGTACAACCAGATAGCATACTATCATGTCGAGCAAGAAAGTCCTCCCTATATATGTCCAAGCATCCATTACAATATACATCGTATGCACAGTAATGGCCTCTAGGGCATACATATAACTAACAATCTCCCACTTGCACTAGGGCCATCTGTTGTGGTATCGCATACCTAACAATTAGCTGTGGTCGAAGTATCTCATACTCAACCATCCCATAAAAGTCTCTACTGGGAAAAAGGCCTTTCTGAGTGGATCCGCGCTGTCATCCTCTGTGTCTACTCTCCTAACCTCGATCTACCTGGAGATCAACCATCTCCATGATCAGGTGATACTGCATAAGAATTATATCTGGATTTCTGATGGGACGGGGGTTCCTTGGCATAAGCCATAACTCCATTGTCACACAATGGTAGGAACGAAGTTCATCTTATGAACCTATATATATCCAGACTGCCTCTTTGGTAGTATCCTTGGTAACGATGTATCTTGGCTTTAATCTTCTAGTAAGTCACGGTATCTAGCTTGGAACTCTTCCAACATACCGTCCCTCCACTGAGGGTAAAGACAATGCCTGCGACTGACATTCAGTCGTCCTTATCACCCTGGAACCTTTCCAGTGATTCTTCCCAGGATCGATTGATACCATCTCACTACAACTAGTGAGAATCCTAACATCCAATTAGGTCTATCTCATAGATCCAAAACCCAGGATTTAGGAGGTATCATTTTGATCCTATATGGAGAATCCTTGTGATAAGCGGAGATTGACGGAGCGTAGCATAGGAAACTCTTTCCCTATCAAGAGTATGTCATCCACGTACTCTACGAGGATCACCACCATACTCCCTACTACCTTTTTGTATATACAAGGTTCATCTACCATTTTGATGATGTCAAACTCTTTGACTACCACATCAAAACAGACGTTCCAACTCCGCGATTCCTGCTTTATCCTATAAAGTATCTTGCACACGTTTCTGCTGCTCCCACTGTCTACGAAGCCCTCTGGCTGTGTACTTATAGACGCTCTCTTCTAAAACATCATTTAGAAAAGCTGTCATGACACCCAACCACCAGATATCATAGTCATGGTATGTAGCCGTGGCAAGTAGGATCTGGATGGACTTAAGCATAGCTTTGAAAGTATCAACTTTTCCATGTACACCGAGTAATCTTCTCAAGATATACTTGCTCCTGATGGGGATTTAACCCTTCAGATAAAGCAACCAAAGTCCATACTTTGTTGGTGTATAAGGATTCCATCTCAGATCGCTAAGCATCCAGCCATTCTTACAGAGTCCCACTCCTGATGGCCAGCTCGAAACTAGTTGGGTCATCATCTCATGATGTAATCCTTGCTCCCACTGTCATAGAGAAACCGAAGTATCTCTTAGGTTGGTGAGGAACCCTACTAGATCGGCGGAGAGGCTGAGGTTCGTTGGTTACTATTGAATCCTTTGGTTCTATCAAATCATCTGCTGTAGTTTGTATACCTGGAACTCCTTCCAGTTCTACCTCATGAACACTAATTTTTTCACAAGAAATTCCCTTTCACAATGGTGGCATGTTGAGAAACAAAACATTTTTGTTCCTCGATTAGGTAGAAGATATTCCCTTGCATATGCTTAGGATATCCAACAAACTTCTATAGATCTGACTTTGCCTCCAGCTTGTCCGGATTTTGCTTTTTGGACATAGGCCGGACAACCCCAAATCTTAACAGATATAAGATATGGGCTCTTCCCTTTCCATATCACATATGAAGTGGTAGGCAACTGATTTGATTTGAACCCTATTCAATAGGTATGCAGCTTCTCAAGTGCATAACTCCCAAAAGGAAATAGGAAACTCAGTAGTACACATCAGAGAGCACACCATATCACATAGGGTGTGATTGCTCCTCCCCGATACACCGACGTGCTGTGGTGTATACAGAGGAGTAATGCTGAGAGAGAATCTTATTCTCCTTTAGAATAGTCCAAGAATCCCGTGCTGAAGTATTCTCCTCCTTGATCTCATCAAAGGACATAATACTTATACCCATTTTTGGTTCTCTACTTTTAACTTATATTCTGTGATTATCTGAAAAGTTTCGGACTTGTGTTTCAACAGGAACATATGTCTGAATCTAGAGAGATCATCAGTGAATATAATGAAGTACAAAGAACCGGTCTTGGCATGCGTAGACAGGGGACCTTCATACATCAGCATGTATCAATCCCAAGAGTTCACTAACTCTTTCTCTGTTTCTAATAAACAGAGCCGTGGTCATCTTATCTTTGTAACTTGACTGGCAAGTTTCACAAGATGTAAATTCAAACTAATTTAAATATGCATCTAAATATAACTTCGCTAGTCGGGTCGCATTGATATGACCTAGTCTACAATGCCTCAAAAAGGATTCATTCATTTCTGAACTCTTCCTCTTGTGTGTGTTCCGTATACTAAGAACTGTAGTTTGATTTAGAACGTCAATACTTTTTTTAGATAATGTGCCTAAACCGATCAACTCTTGATATAGGAAATGTTCAAAACATTATCCAACAATACAAAATTATATCCTTTCTTTACTAATAAAGAGACTGATATGATGTTGTATATCAGATTCGGTATCTAATAAAATTCGTTCAGAATCAATGTATTCTTGTAATACAGGGTGATAGTGACCAACAGATTTGGCTGCAACACTTGCACCGTTTCTATCTCATGAAACTTATCACCCGTTCTCAGTTCTCTACCTATCTGTAGCCCATGTAACAAATTACATATGTGGGATCCTGATCCGGTATGAAATACCCAGGACGTAAAGGATACTGAGAAACAGTTCTCTGTGTAATGAACACACCCGAAGAAGATGCATCAGCATGCACTTTCTTCGTTTGGGCGGCACGGGAATTCTGGTAATCCCCTATATTCTGCTCTGTCTTATAACAATTATAAGTTGGAGCGGGACCAACGTTCCCCAGCTCAGTATAATAAGCGGGTTCGGTCAATACATCCATATTATTATCTTGATTAAGGCGTGATATGGTCGCTACCTGGAGAGAGAGAGAAGAAAACACTCAGCGTGCGCTTTTACAAGATTAGATTGGTTATCAATTTATCTAATCAGTATGTCTCCCACCGTTTTAGTCAAATCTTCCTTCAAACCCTAAAAGGAAAGACTACCCGGGATTAATTACACTCTACAAGTTCGCCAATCTTTCAGTCAGGCCAGTGCCGGTACTTTGAGAGAGGTTCCCCGTGCTTTCGCACGAACCTAATTAAAGTAAACCTCATTTTCGCAGGGACGCAACCCCATTGACACTTTTCTAGACACCTACTTGATCGGCTAATTGTAATGTGTAAAACTCTCCCAGGAGTAACTCTTACTCGCAGCGGGTATCGAGATCCAACTATCTCATAGAAGGTATGCAATCTCATTGCAAATTTCAACACTTGAAATTCCCAATAATATTTTACCCCTAGCGTCCTATGACCTTGACGAATGCCAACAAAGCATAGGCTATTAGTCAAGTTTAACCCGTCATTTCCCGATTGAATTAAACCCACCCACACGACCCTTGACGAATGCCAACAAAGTCGCACGACTACCCTAACTCAATCTTCATCATATGCATAAGCAGATAAGCATAAATAGCTACCACACACTACGCCTTGACGAAAGCCAACAAACGCAGCACGAATACTATGAAGTACTTATCTGAAATTACAAAGAGCTACGACAGGTTTTTAAGAAAACCTTTTGCGTAATGAACTTGATATCGTTGTAGAATCAAGTGATTTTAAATGGAGTGTTTTTGAGGCTTTTCTAGTTTTGCTAAAGGGGTCACTCCCAGTAAAGGGATCGTCGGCCCTTTCCTCATTGAATAAGGTGCAGGGTATATCATATATACCACTATGCAAAGCAAGAACTATTGAAGCAATCAAAAGACAAACCGAGTTTGTAGCATCTGTTAGTTTCACTAAAGAGGTCACTCCCGGCGAAGGGATCTCGGCTCTTTCCTTATCGAATAAGGTGCTGGAAGTTCTACAAGGAACACCGCTATGCAAAGCAAGAACTAGAGCTACCAGTTTTTAAACAAGTTTCTACAACATCTTTAGGTTTCTTTTTAGTTTCATTAATCTCATTAATGAAGTCCCATTTTAATATGCTTTACAAGCATCACATTTGAAACGAAATCTGCAATATAACATATATCTCATATATAAAATATAAACATTCGTCTCAGGCAGTAATATGATCTCATCACAGAACATTGCAGCGGAAGAACATATATGAAATATTGGATATACTAGGACGTCCGTGTTTTAATACGAGCCTGTATAAAACACGGATTCCACGGTCGCGATGAATAGCAAAACCCACATCCCTAGACCCCTACGAGAGCGGCAAGCAACACTGTCAATTCTAGGGTTAGGAGACCCGGTCTCGACTCCTCGAGATGGTCTCCCACTGGACCCCAGAACCCGGTTACTTGTGCTCCCCGCCTTGGGTCTACCTAATGCGGAAAAGTAAATAATATATAAAGGTGACATCATCCTCAGCCCGGAAGTGCCCCAATAAAAGAATATTACATACAAATGAATTTTACATGAATGAAAATAAAAAAAAACCCTCATCTCACACAAACCCCCCGGCTATTCAGAACACGACGATCCAATAAAACATATCACAGCAACACATAATATCACATATCATCAACGTAAGTAAGTATGCATACACTGATCGTCGTTGATGTATAACAACGAAGACCGGTAATACAACTACATACTTCGCTTACGGTCACAGAAAAGAAAGTGTAAAACTACAACAGTTGGAATCCGCAACCTCCTTAGACATCGCATGCCTAACCAAATGAATTCCTTAGACATCGCATGCATAACAATTATAAACCCCGCATTTTAGTCTCATTATCGAAAACTCTTTTCAATATCTAGTCGGGCAATTCAACAAGATTCCCGACTACCTGATCGAATGCTCGTCGCAAACTTTAGTAGACGGCCGCACCCCCGGATGCCGCCGATAAAGTGCACTAAAGCGGAATGCCGCTGCCGCGAGCACCCGAACGGATGCTTTTGGCGACGAGGTTCTCCTACAGTCACTTGCTCGGGGCTATGGGGCGTGGCTATCTATTAAGTTTACCCGGCGAGTATCCGCGTACGCTACGTGATTGCGACAGACTTTTGATCATATCAAAATTCCATGGCAACCAATCAATTGAGACTTTTATAACATTCAAATTAGTTATCTCATAACTACCTGTGGATTCCAAATATTGAATCACATTCCAGATAAAAAGACAGTGTTAAACTTTTCGATCGAATAATCAAACATCCAAGATTTCCCAAATAGCTCAACACTTGAGCGGAGTTCAAAAATATCCATCACATACCACAGTACCGATAGTCCAGCCGTAGAAGGGTCAAGCCAACGCCTCACATGTGGCACGCCGTACTGCTACAAACCCTAAGGCTTAGAGGCAGTTCAAGACGGTCACATAATCGAGTTAAGGTTTGTTGTCTTCTAGAGGGGCCACCGCGTTACTTGCACGACTTAGAACGTTCTTAAACTCGAGAAAAAATCTTTTGAAAAAATTTCCGACAGGGCAAAAAGTGAGTTATTAATATCCGTTCGAACTTTTTAACAGTTTCTAAAATTATCCAGAAAAATAAACGAAGTTAGATTATCCGATCGAATCAACGAGTCCCCAATACAACCCAGAAAACTCAACACTTGAGCAAATTAAAAATTCCCAGAAGACTGCAAAAGAACTCAGAATTATTACAGTGAAGTTGCCGGCCCCAAAGACACTGTTCCGCCGCGGAACCGCGGCCACGTGCGTGGTTTGGCCGCGGTTCTACGATCACGTGACCGATTTAGGAGTCCGTACTTCACAGTAATTGTTAGAATCTCCTGCTTATTTTTCTGAGTATTTTTAATGCAGAAAAAATCAACATTTTAAGAAATGTCCAGAAAGGGGTAAAATCGGGGTTTTCCGGGTTCGATCGGACTTTAAACTTCGTCTAGACTTCGCCTAAAACTCTAGCTTGGCTCTGATACCACTGTAGGGTTGCTAGGCACACGCATAAGGGTCTACGAGGAATCAACCATGCCCGATTTAAAATTTAGCCGTGCCGAACAACCCAAAGCCGGATCTTTAAACTAGAGATTAGGCGAAAACAAGCATGTTAAACACTTTAACACTAAGTGAGAGGGATTACAACCTTTATAGATCTGGTCCTTCACTTCTAAAGCTCTGTGTTGAGGTCCCTTCGCTGTGATCATCGTGTTCCGGACTCTCGAGAGGTTCCACGAAGAGAAAGATACAGTTTTGCTTCCGATCTTCGACAAAAAAGATGATCTACCTTGAAGTTTCATTAACACAAGCTAACACTCACTAATTGAAGTGAACACTCTCATTTAAAGGGTAAGGATAGATGAGGATGATGAAGTGGGATTTTTGCTCTCATTTATAATCTTTTTCTCACACATAATTCATCACAAAATCAAAGCTAGAAAGCTTTTTAAGAAAGAACTCAAGGAAGAAGAAGAAAATAAATGATTAATTCTTCTGTGATGAATAATGAAAGTCTTGATAAGGTTAGAAATACAACCATGGTTCAAGTTACCATTGTAGAGATTTTACTAGGGTTAAGGGTTAGGGTTAAGTTAAAGAAATATCTTGCAAAATATCTTTTCCAAAACAAAAATGAAAACCTTCTAGAAACTTCTAGAAAAGCATAACCCTAATCAAACTCTAACCATGTTTAATTTCTACTAAACATGTTCCATTAATAACCATATCATGTTACAATATTATATATCACATATATAATATTTATTGTAACAAAATAAAATAATACAATTAACATATATCGCATATATATCAATGTATTACCCGAGTGAGAAAAAGAATCTTTTAGTGAGCTAATATTAGTTAATATAATTTAATATATCATATATATTATTATACATTAAATTATCGAATCAACACTTGATCCGACAATCCGGCTATATCGCATATAACCGACTAATATCTCATTTACCGATTCATCGAATCAACACTTGATCCGATGACCCGGCTGATATCAAATATCGTGAGAATAGAATACGGTATCATATATCGCATTATCCTCGGTGCTACACATATCACATATGTGCTCCAACTCCATTTTGCCTGAGCCAAGAAACCTCTATGTAGGACTCTAAAGAATCGTCAATACGCTGGCAGTAGGTGATGATCATATCAAACATCCACAAGCTGTAAGCGGTTAGCTAAATGTAACAGCCACCCAGGTATTGAGCGCTCAGAAGATCAACAAGCAAGCCTGTACATTCTCCTGTGAATCCAAACAGCAACACTCCCGTACAGTCCGGTCTCGTCGTCTGATATGTCGCATATCTCGCCTAGGAGTGGTAAACGTCAAACCCCAGTAGCTTGATAAGTCGTGTCGATATGAGGTCTATAACAGTTCGAGAAACTACTGATAACACTTACCAGTAAATCTCAGCAACCCTGGCCAGGGATTTCCAGTTATAGCCAATCGAACACAGCACAACATCAACTCCCTATACCGGGAGAGACGAATCCCCTTCTATCGCTCATTGCCTCCATGTGATTCGGGACTGTACCCAAAAACCATCTTTTTGTACGCCCTCTTGGACGTGGTAAGATGGAAATCAAAGCACAGTGGGAATCACACAAGACTCTATGACGATCTCGGGTCAACAGACTACTCTGTACCAGTGTCACCGGAGAACTGCCATCTGACGTGAGGTATAATACCATCTGGAAGTTCTCGGCGAGTCCGTCCAGTGTATCCAGTCTCTACTGAGCACCCGTACAGCATCCTTGATGTCAAACACCGATGGATATGGGATCATCCATCGCCCATCATATGGGTCAAGATGCGTATACGCTAGTCTACTCTGGTGTATCGATGCCCTATCTCGATACACCCTCGACTAGGAACAGTTATAGGATGTACTCGTCGACTACCGTGGCCCCACTAGTATGATCTCATCATAGTCCCAGTAGTCGAGTACATATCCTAAGGGCTTTATCAACATGTAACATAGAGACAATCAGAGTACATGTTTAGATAAAGTACAACCAGACAGCATACTATCATGTCGAGCAAGAAAGTCCTCCCTATATATGTCCAAGCATCCATTACAATATACATCGTATGTACAGCAATGGCCTCTAGGGCATACATATAACTAACACGGTCTTTGTCACGACCCGAAAGTACGGAACGTGACCGGCACTTAGATTACGAAGCGTCTAGAGACGCAACGTAACCTAAGTAAGCCGAAGCCCAGAAATCTAAACCATAAAAGAAGAAGAAAAACATGTAGAAAACAAGTTTAAAAACAAGATCAAATTTTCTCAAAAATTTCGGCAGAGTCTCCTTTGTAAAAACTGGCCCCAAACGGGTACAAACAAGTATAAATACATATAAACAATAAAATGTATCCCCAAACGGGAGCTAGCTCTACGCCAAAAGGCGGAAACAACCATACTAATGCACAATAGTATACAACGCCAAAGGGCGAGGCTCAAAACTCAAAAGAAAACAAAACCAACAGATATCATAATAATACAAGCGCGACTCTAAGGTCGAAACAAATAAATGGTCCAGTAAACTATCAAGTAATACAAGTTTGGTTGATAGAGCTTTCTAGATACAAATGAAATAATAAAAATACAATGGCGGTCCAGATACAAGTGAACCAAACTACCGTGCAAATCACCCTGA
This sequence comes from Agapanthus africanus, assembly GCA_030015575.1. Lineage (NCBI taxonomy): Eukaryota > Viridiplantae > Streptophyta > Magnoliopsida > Asparagales > Amaryllidaceae > Agapanthus > Agapanthus africanus. Next base: position 493,902,600 of record CM057348.1, on the reverse strand, counting down.
ATGAAAAGATGTGCCAGCAAGCTGCTGGGAAAAAACATCGAACCTGTAAAAAAATTTGGCACAACGGGGGTAAGTTGCCAACTCGTGAGTAGAAGATATCTGCGAAAAGAAATCGAATGCACGACGCTATTCTAGGTCATAATAATATACTAATATAATACTAATCATCTAGTAATGGCAGGGTAATAAACTACGTGTAGTGCAAAAGCTCCGTGCCCGTGTCAGTGCCTCAAATAGTAATATGTCATGTGAATGAGTATGCATGCACCATGAACGTAAAAACAATCAATCCGGAAATCTGGAAATATCTGTATAAGAAATCTTTAGCTTTTATCATGGTAAACTGTGTATAGAAATCTGAAATATCAACGATGAAATCCATGGAAATCCGTGTCAAGCATCGACACAAAACATGTAAATCTCAAGTCTCAATACCTCATAATCTCAATGTCTCATAGTCTCAATATCTCGGGCTCCGTCAGTCCGGATCGGCCCATATCATCAAATCTCACGACAACGGTCGGTATCCTCCGGATATCCGCCGCGCCAGACATCATCGGTAGGTAGTCCTCCCCTGCCAGGCTCATCGTCTACAACTCGATCTTCTTGCCCCAGGGTACCATACCGGGCCCACCATGTACCCGAGACGGTTCATCCACTCCTCGAATCGGGTCTCGAAATCCAACAGAAAACATGAAATCTCATGGTGGACGACACATACATCACGAGAAAACCGCAACTTATATTTTAAAAAGAGAGGAGGAGAGAGAGAGAGAAGTTTTTATATATATTCTTGCGGTTTCCCCCAAAAATCCGGAAATCTCATAGAAATACAAAATCTCAAAATCATGAATAAGTATATGATAAGTGTCGACATATGCCCATAATACTGCATGATAACATGAAAATGTGAATGCATGAAATGTCTGAGTAATAAATGCCATGTCAATACTAACACCAAAGAGTAATCACGATGTAATATCGATCTAGCTGTTAGCTGATTCTATCAATAAAAGATAATGTGATCTAAAGTGTACGTGACATAGCAATTACCGATGATGATGTGTATGATCCGACAAATACGTGTGCGTGGAAAATGCGCATCATCGGTAATGGTGCTGGTGTCCTAACAGGAAAGGTGTTATTCTGCTTATAGAAACATTTATATGAACATGCAACATTATGATTACGGTATGAATGTAAAGACGGATGTGTAATAACCACTCATCTGTGATATACAAGTAAAACTACAACTATATGACTCGAACTTACACTAGTGTCCATCTAACCCCCTAAGGAACTAAACCTAAGAAACTAGTCGATAAGAAATAGGAGTACACCTAAAGTCTGAATCCATATCTCTAATAGTCGGCGATCCAGCCTCAATAGTGTCACGTACGTAGTACGGCTTTCTCGAATCAAGAGTGCGGATCAATCATCACATATATGTTTCATACGGTAAAATCCATCGTACGGCATCCCAATATCGGGGTACGGGTCAAGTATCACCTACGTGTCTCATCATTCGTTTAATACCGTCATTAACACATGTCATGATCAAGGTGCTATACTATAATCGCATACTGTTAGTTATTTGTATGCCCTAGAGGCCATTACTATACATAGGATGTATATTGTAGTGGATGCTGGGACATATATAGGGAGGGCTTTCTTGCTCGACATGATAATATGCTATCTGGTTAATCTTTACCTTAACGTGTACACTGATTATCTCCCTGTTACATGTTGGTAAAGCCCTTAGGATCTGTGCTTGACTACCTGGACTATGATGCGGATCATACTAGTGGGGACATGGTAGTCCATAAGTACATCCTTCAAAGTCCCTAGTCGTGAGTGTATCGAGACGGGGCATCGATATACCAGAGTAGACTAGCGTGTACCTTCTCGACCCATACAGATGGGAGATGGATGATCCCATATCCATCGGTGTTTGACATCAGAGATGATATACGGGTGCTCAGTAGAGACTGGGTACACTGGACGGACTCGCCGAGAACTCCCAGATGGTATTATACCTCACGTCAGATGACAGTTCTCTGGTGACACTGGTACAGAGTAGTCTGTTGACCCGAGATCGTCATAGAGTCTTGTGTGGTTCCCACTGTGCTTTGATTTTCATCTTACCACGTCCAAGAGGGCGTGCAAAACGGTGGTTTTTGGGTACAGTCCCGAGTCACATGGAGGCAATGAGCGATAGGAGGGGATTCGTCTCTCCCGGTATAGGGGGTTGATGTTGCGCTGTGTTCGATTGGCTATAACAGGAAATCCCTGGCCAGGGTTGCTGAGATTTACTGGTAAGTGTTACCAGTAGTTTCTCGAATTGTTATAGACCTCATATCGACACGACTTATCGAGCTATTGGGGTCTGACGTTTACCACCCCTAGGCGAGATATGCGACATATCAGACGATCAGACCGGACTGTACGGTAGTGTTACTGGTTGGATTCACTGGAGTGTGAGCGGGCTTGCTCGTCGATCTTCAGATCGCTCAATACCCGGGTGGCCGTTACGTTTAGCAGACCGCTTGCGGCTTGTGGATGTTTGATATGATCATCACCTGCTGCCGGCGTATTGACGAGTCTTTAGAGTCCTACACAGAGGTTTCCTGGCTCAAGCGAAACGAAATAGGAGCGCATATGAGATATGTGCGGGACCGAGAATAATTCGTGTATATGATACCGTATTTTATTCTCGGGATGAATGTATCGATTGGTTGTATGCGATATAACCTAGTTATCGATTCAAGCGTTGATTCGATAAGCCGATACATTGATATTAGTCGGTTATATGCGATATGACCGGATCGTTAAATCAAGTGTTGATTTAATGATTTAATGCATAATTATATATTTGATATGTTACTTTGCATTAACTAGTAATGGTTCACTTTAAATAGATTTTCTCACTTGATTTGTGCACATTGTATATGTGATATATTTTTGTGCACTTGATTGTATCATGTTTGATGATATATGTTAACTTGGATTTGTGTGAAGATTAAACCATGGTTGTGAGAGTGGTTAGGGTTTTGTTTATTCTCTTATTATCTATTTATATATTCATTTTGGATAGTTTTAAGGATGGTGGCTTGTTTTGTTTTATGTGTTGAAGCTTCTTGAAGCTTTGATCAAGTCAACCATTCTTATCTCATCCTTAACCCTAACCATTCCCACTAACCCTAGTTTAGTCTCTTCACATAACCATGGTTGGATTATGATAAGTTTTGATTTTCTTTTTTTATTTGAAATTAACTTATCATAAGACTCATCATCTTCTTGCTTTCTTCTTCTTCTTCACTTCATGAAGAAAGCTTCACTTCATCAATGGTGATTGATGAATTAGAGTGAGAAATCCAATTCTAAAGTCTACCCACTTCCTATTTCTTCATCCTCTACCTCTTGCCAAGTAGTAGAGTGTGTTTCCTTCACAAGTTATCATGGTTTGGTGAAGGTGGAGCTTGATCTAGCGATGCCTCGACGTAGATCATCTTCGGCACGAAGCCGACGACCTTGCCCGCTCGTTCTCCGATGAAGCCGACGCTAGAGCCCGGATTTGATTTGGACAGCGGAGAGGACCTCATCTCGGAGCCGTGGAGGTGGAGGACCGGATCTACAAAGGTTGTATTTCCGTTTACTTGTAGTTAAGTGTTAACTAGATTTCCTTTTCGCCTAGAGATCTAGTCGACGATCCGTAGTCTAGGGTTTCTCGGCACCGTAATTTTTGAAATTGGCATGGTTGATGCCTTGTGAGACCTCCTTGGGGTGCCTAGGAACCCTACAGTGGTATCAGAGACTAGCTAGAGCCTTAGGCGAAGTCTAGACGGAATTTGAAGTCCGAACGAACCGAAAACCCACCCCGGAAAATGCTCTCTGTCCTTTTTCTAAAATCTGGGATTTTTCGAAAATAAAAATATGCAGAAAAATCAGCAGGGAATCCTAAGAATAACTGTGCAACACGAGTCCATAATCCCATCATTCCGCCGCGGTTCCGCGGCACGAGCATGGCTCGTGCGGCGGATCCGCGGCACGTTTGTCGTTTTGTGCGTCTAATTCTGCACAGTAATTCTTAGTTTTGTGTGCTGGTTTTCCTGGGAATTTTTAATATTTTTTCCAGAGTTGAATTTTCTGGGTTGATTTGGGGATTCGGTGTTTCGATCGGAGTATCAGATTTTGTCTATGTGGCTTTCCGGATAATTTTTAGAATATGTTAAAAAGTTCGACCGGGTATAAATACCCAATTTTTCCCCTGTCGGGAAATTTCCAAGTGTTGGATTTTTCCGTCGTTTAACGACGTTCTAAGTAGTGCAAGTAACGCGATGGACCCTCTAGAAGACAACAAACCTTAACTCGATTATGTGACCATCTTGAACTGCCCTTTGAACCTTCGGGTTTGGGGCAGTACGGCGTGCCACATGTGAGGCGTTGGCTTGACCCTTCTACGGCTGGACCGTTGGTACTGAGGCACGAACTGAATGTTGTTAGACTTATTTCATGTGTTGGATTGTATCGGGAAAACTTGGGTGTTCGATTGTTCGATCGGAAAGTTTAACATTTTCTGTTTATCTGGAATGGGATACAATAATTGGAATTCATAAGAAGTTATGAGATAACTGAATGAATGTTATAAACATAGCAGTTTAGTCTCACTTGATCGGTTGCCACGGAATTTTGATGTGATCAAAAGTCCGTCGCAATCACGTAGCGTACGCGGATACTCGCCGGATAAACTTAATAGACAGCCTCACTCCATAGCCCCGACCAAGTGACTGTAGGAGAACCCCGTCGCCGAAAGCATCCGTTCGGGTGCTCGCGGCAGCGGTGTTTCGCCTTGGTGCACTTCGTCGACGGTATCGGGGGTGCGGCCGCCTACTGAAGTTTGCGACGAGTATTCGATCAGGATGTCGGGAATCTTGTTGAATTCCCCGACTTGATATTGAAAAGGGTTTTCGATTTTGAGACTAAAATGCGGGGTTTATAATTGTTAGGCATGCGATGTCTAAGTAATTCATTTGGTCAGGCATGCGATGACTGAGGTGGTTGCGGATTCCAACTGTTGTAGTTTTACATTTTCTTTTCTGTGACCGTAAGTGTAATATGTGAAATCGCCGGTTTCGTTGCTATATGTCAACGACAATTGGGATGCGCATGTTTACTTACGTTGATGACATGTGATGTTATGTGTTGCTGGATATGTTATATTGGATCGTCGTGTTTGAATAGCCGGGGGTTTTTATGTGAGATGAGTGTTTTTCATTTTCATTCATGTAAAAACTTGTATGTAATATTCTTTTATTGGGGCGCTTCCAGGTTGCGGAAGTTGTCACCGTTTGTATATTATTTACTTTTCCGCACTAGGATAGACCCAAGGAGGAGGGCACAAGTAACCGGGTTCTGGAGTCCAGTGGGAGACCAACTCGAGGAGTCGAGTCCGGGTCTCCTAACTCTAGAATTGGTAGGGTTGCTTGCCGCTCTCGTAGGGGTCTAGGGGTGTGGGTTTGGCTATTCATCACGACCGTGGAATCCGTGTTTTATACTGGCTCGTATTGAAAACACGGACGTCCTAGTATATCCAATATTTCATATGTTTCTTCTGCTGCGATATCTGTGATGTGATCATGTGATGTTCTGTGATAGATACAGTATATAGTATATATGATATATTATATAGGCGTTACTTATGTTTTACACCCGCGCTAGCCCTGCCCCGCTCTGCCGTTAGTTACCTAACCTAACGGTGCACGAGGGGACATCGAGGCGAATGCGGATGGCATAAGTGTACGTCGTATTTATCTGTGATGTTTAGGTACATAAATGATGGGACTTCATTAATGTGATTAATGAAATAAAAGAAACCTAAGATGTTGTAGAATCGAATTTCAAAATAAAACAGGTAGCTACAGTTCTTGCTTTGCACAGCGGTATATATGATATATCCTGCACTTTATTCGATAAGGAAAGGACCGAGATCCCTTCACAGGGAGTGACTCCTTTAGCAATAACTGGCTGATGCTACACACTCGGTTTGTCTTTTGATTGCTTTTAAGAGTTTTTTCTTTGCACAGTGATATATATGATATATCCCGCACCTCATTCGACGAGGAAAGGACCGACGATCCCTTCACCGGGAGTGACTCCTTTGGCAAAACTAGAAAAGCCTCAAAAGCATTCCATTTTAAAATTCATTCGATCCTACAACGATATCAAGTTCATTACGCAATAGGTTTTCAGAAAAACCTGTCGTAGCCCTCCGTCATTTCAGATAAATCCTGTTTAGTATTCGTGCTGCGTTTGTTGACCTTGTCAAGGCGCAGTGTGCGGTAGCTAACCAGTATTTATCTGCTTATGCATATGATGCAGATTGGGTTAGGGTAGTCGTGCGGCCTTGTTGACCTTGTCAAGGGTCGTGCGGGTGGGTTTGATTCAATCAAGAAATGACGGGTAGAACCTGACTTGCGGTCTATGGTTTGTTGACCTTGTCAAGGTCATAGATCGTTCGGGGCAAAATATTATCGGGAATTTCAAGTGTTGAAATTTGCAATGAGATTGCATACCTTCTATGAGATAGTTGGATCCCGATACCTGCTGCGAGTAAGACTTACTCCTGGGAGAGTTTTACACATTACAATTAGCCGATCAAGTAGGTGTCTAGAAAGGTGTCAGCGAGGTTACGCCTCTGGGAAAACGAGGTTTTACATTAATTAGGTTTGTGCGAAAGCACGGGGGACCTCCCTCAAAGTACCGACACTGGCCTGGCTGAAAGATTGGCGAACTTGTTGTGTGTAATTAATCCCGGCTAGTCTTTCCTTTTAGGGTTTGAAGGAAGATTTGATAAAAAGCAGTGGGAGCCATCCTGATTAGATAAAATAATAACCAATCTATTCTTGACAGAGCGCACGCTGAGTGTTTTCTTCTCTCTCTCTCCAGGTAGCGACCATATCACGCCTTAATCAAGATAATAATACGGATATTTGACCGAACCCGCTTGTTATACTGAGCTGGGGAACGTTGGTCCCGCTCCAACTTATAATTGTTATAAGACAGAGCAGAAAATTGGGGATTACCAGAATTCCCGTGCCGCCCAAACGAAGAGAGTGCATGCTGATGCATCATCTTCGGGTGTGTTCGTTACAAAGAACTGTTTCTCAGTATCCTCCGCGTCCTGGGTATGTGATACCAGATCAGGATCCCACATATGTAATAAGTTACATAGGGCTACAGAAAGGTAGAGAACTGAGAACGGGTGATAAGTTTTCATGAGGCAGAAAACGGGGCAAGAGTTGCAGCCAAGTCTGTTGGTCACTGTCACCCTGTATTACAATACATTGATTCTGAACGAATGTTATTAGATACCGAACCTGATATACAAAATCATATCAGTCTCTTTATTAGTAAAGAAATGATAAAATTTTGTATTGTTGGATAATGTTTTGAACATTTCCTATATCAAAAGTTGATCGGTTCAGGCACGTTATCTAAAAGCATTAATGTTCTAAATCAAACCACAGTTCTTAGTATACGGAACACACACAAGAGGAAGAGTTCAGAAATGAACGAATCCTTCTTGAGGCATTGTAGACTAGGTCATATCAATGCGACCCGACTGGCTGAAGTTACATTTAGATGCATATTTAAATTAGTTTGAATTTACATCTTGTGAAACTCGCCAGTCATGTCACAAAGATAAGATGACCACAGCTCTGTTTATTGGAAACATAGAAAGAGTTAGAAAACTCTTGGGATGATACATGTTGATGTATGTAAGGTCCCCTGTCTACACATGCCAGGACAGGTTCTTTGTACTTCATTACATTCTCTGATGATCTTTCAAGTTTCAGACCTATGTTCCTGTTGAAACACAAGTCCGAACCTTTTGAGATATTCACAGAATATAAGCGAGAAGTAGAGAACCAAAATACGGGTATAAGTATTATGTCCTTTGATGAGATCAAGGAGGAGAATACTTGAGCACGGAATTCCAGGACTATTCTAAAGGAGAATGAGATTCTCTCTCAGCATTACTCCTCCGTATACACCATAGCACGATGGTATATCGGGGCGGAGCAGATACACCCTATTTGATATGGTGTGCTCTATGATGAGTAATACTGAGTTACCTTTTTCCTTTTGGGAGTTATGCACTTATGAAGTTGCATACCTATTGAATAGGGTTCCAATCAAATCAGTTGCCTACCACTCCATATGTGATATGGAAAGGAAAGAGCCCATATCTTAAGTTAGTTAAGATTTGGGGTTGTCCGGCCTATGTCTAAAAACAAAATCCGGACAAGCTCGAGGCAAGGTCTGTTATGTGGAACTGGAAATGTTCCAGCTATACAAACTGCAGTTGATGATTTGAAAGAACCAAAGGATTCAGTAGATTCCAACGAACCTCGGCCTCTCCGCCGATCTAGTAGGGTTTTCTCACCCACCTGAGAGATACTTCTGTTTCTCTATGACAGTGGGAGCGAAGATTGCATCATGAGATGATGACCCAACTAGCTTCGAGCTGGCCATCAGGAGTGGGACTCTGTAAGAATGGCTGGATGCTTAGCGATCTGAGATGGAATCCATGTACACCAGCAAAGTATGGACTTTGGCTGCTATATCTGAAGGGTTAAATCCCCATCAGGAGCAAGTATATCTTGAGAAGATTACTTGGTGTACATGGAAAAGTTAAGACTTTCAAAGCCAGACTTGTCAAAGGTTTGCATCATTGACCAGGTGTGGATAATGATGAAACCTTTTCAAGCAACTATGCTTAAGTCCATCCAGATCCTACTTGTCACGGCTACATACCATGACTATGATATCTGGTGGTTGGGTGTCATGACTACTTTTCTAAATGATGTTTTAGAAGAGTGCGTCTATAAGTACACAGCCAGAGGGCTTCGTAGACAGTGGGAGCAGCGGAAACGTGTGCAAGATGCTTTATAGGATTAAAGCAGGCATCGCGGAGTTGGAACATCTGTTTTGATATGGTAGTCAAAGAGTTTGACTTCATCAAAATGGTAGATGAACCTTGTATAAACAAAAAGGTAGTAGGGAGTATGGTGACGATCCTCGTAGAGTACGTGGATGACATACTCTTGATAAGAAAAGAGTTTCTTATGCTACGCTCGGTCAATCTCCGCTTATCGCTAGGATTCTCCATATAGGATCAAAGTGATACCTACTAAATCCTGGATTTTTGATCTATGAGATAGATTTAATTGGATGTTAGGATTCTCACTAGTTGTAGTGAGATGGTATCAATCGATCCTGGGGAGAATCGCTGGAAGTGTTCCAGAGTGATAAAGACGACTGAATGTCAGTCACAGGCATTGTCTTTACCCTCAGTGGAGGGACGGTATGTTGGAAGAGTTCCAAGCTAGATACCGTGACATACTAGGCGATAAAGGCTAGATACATCGCTACTTAAGATGCTACCAAAGAGGCAGTCTGGGTGTATATTGGTTCATGAGATGAACTTAGTTCTTCCCATTGTGTGACAATGGAGTTGTGGCTTATGCCGAGGAACGCAGGTCCCATCAGTGATCCAGACATATTCTAAGGCAGTATCACCTGATCATGGAGATGGTTGATCTCCAGGGAGATCGAGGTTAGGAGAGTAGACTCAGAGGACAACACAGCGGATCCACTCACAAAGGCCTGTTCCCAGAGAGAGACATTTATGGGATGGTTGAGTATGAGATACTACAACCACTGCTATCAGATGGCCCTAGTGCAAGTGGGAATTGTTAGTTATATGTATGCCCTAGAGGCCATTACTATACATAGGATGTATATTGTAGTGGATGCTGGGACATATATAGGGAGGACTTTCTTGCTCGACATGATAATATGCTATCTGGTTAATCTTTACCTTAACGTGTACACTGATTGTCTCCCTGTTACATGTTGGTAAAGCCCTTAGGATCTGTGCTTGACTACCTGGACTATGATGCGGATCATACTAGTGGGGACATGGTAGTCCATAAGTACATCCTTCAAAGTCCCTAGTCGTGGGTGTATCGAGACGGGGCATCGATATACCAGAGTAGACTAGCGTGTACCTTCTCGACCCATACAGATGGGCGATGGATGATCCCATATCCATCGGTGTTTGACATCAGAGATGATATACGGGTGCTCAGTAGAGACTGGGTACACTGGACGGACTCGCCGAGAACTCCCAGATGGTATTATACCTCACGTCAGATGGCAGTTCTCTGGTGACACTGGTACAGAGTAGTCTGTTGACCCGAGATCGCCATAGAGTCTTGTGTGGTTCCCACTGTGCTTTGATTTCCATCTTACCACGTCCAAGAGGGTGTGCAAAACGGTGGTTTTTGGGTACAGTCCCGAGTCACATGGAGGCAATGAGCGATAGGAGGGGATTCGTCTCTCCCGGTATAGGGGGTTGATGTTGCGCTGTGTTCGATTGGCTATAACAGAAAATCCCTGGCCAGGGTTGCTGAGATTTACTGGTAAGTGTTACCAGTAGTTTCTCGAATTGTTATAGACCTCATATCGACACGACTTATCGAGCTATTGGGGTCTGACGTTTACCACCCCTAGGCGAGATATGCGATATATCAGACGATCAGACCGGACTGTACGGTAGTGTTACTGGTTGGATTCACTGGAGTGTGACCGGGCTTGCTCGTCGATCTTCAGATCGCTCAATACCCGGGTGGCCGTTACGTTTAGCAGACCGCTTGCGGCTTGTGGATGTTTGATATGATCATCACCTGCTGCCGGCGTATTGACGAGTCTTTAGAGTCCTACACAGAGGTTTCCTGGCTCAAGCGAAACGAAATAGGAGCGCATATGAGATATGTGCGGGACCGAGAATAATTCGTGTATATGATACCGTATTTTATTCTCGGGATGAATGTATCGATTGGTTGTATGCGATATAACCTAGTTATCGATTCAAGCGTTGATTCGATAAGCCGATACATTGATATTAGTCGGTTATATGCGATATGACCGGATCGTTAAATCAAGTGTTGATTTAATGATTTAATGCATAATTATATATTTGATATGTTACTTTGCATTAACTAGTAATGGTTCACTTTAAATGGATTTTCTTACTTGATTTGTGCACATTGTATATGTGATATATTTTTGTGCACTTGATTGTATCATGTTTGATGATATATGTTAACTTGGATTTGTGTGAAGATTAAACCATGGTTGTGAGAGTGGTTAGGGTTTTGTTTATTCTCTTATTATCTATTTATATATTCATTTTGGATAGTTTTAAGGATGGTGGCTTGTTTTGTTTTATGTGTTGAAGCTTCTTGAAGCTTTGATCAAGTCAACCATTCTTATCTCATCCTTAACCCTAACCATTCCCACTAACCCTAGTTTAGTCTCTACACATAACCATGGTTGGATTATGATAAGTTTTGATTTTCTTTTTTTATTTGAAATTAACTTATCATAAGACTCATCATCTTCTTGCTTTCTTCTTCTTCTTCACTTCATGAAGAAAGCTTCACTTCATCAATGGTGATTGATGAATTAGAGTGAGAAATCCAATTCTAAAGTCTACCCACTTCCTATTTCTTCATCCTCTACCTCTTGCCAAGTAGTAGAGTGTGTTTCTTTCACAAGTTATCATGGTTTGGTGAAGGTGGAGCTTGATCTAGCGATGCCTCGACGTAGATCATCTTCGGCACGAAGCCGACGACCTTGCCCGCTCGTTCTCCGATGAAGCCGACGCTAGAGCCCGGATTTGATTTGGACAGCGGAGAGGACCTCATCTCGGAGCCGTGGAGGTGGAGGACCGGATCTACAAAGGTTGTATTTCCGTTTACTTGTAGTTAAGTGTTAACTAGATTTCCTTTTCGCCTAGAGATCTAGCCGACGATCCGTAGTCTAGGGTTTCTCGGCACCGTAATTTTTGAAATTGGCATGGTTGATGCCTTGTGAGACCTCCTTAGGGTGCCTAGGAACCCTACACATACATCAATCATATATCATTGCCAGCATAAATATACATCGTTAATTTATCCTCAGAAATGTCATGTCACATATATCATATCTTGATCAAGTCACATATGTCAAGTCGTGTTAAGTCACACCTATAAGATATCGAAATCAAGTTACACCTTTATGATATCGCAATCAAGTTACACCTATATGATGTCGAAATCAAGTACACCTATATGATGTCGTAATCAAGTCATACATATATCATATCATAATTTCAGGCACAGGTTACAGTCCGGGTTCTATTTTAGAGTCCCATGTACTTCAATATCATCACCACCCTTTATTATTGTTCATGTATACAAATCCACTATCTCATTTTCTAATGATCCTGTAGGGTTCCTAGGCACACTCATGAGGTTCCACAAGGCATCAACCATGCCAAAATCAAATTTTTCTTGTGCCGAGAAACCCTAATGCAAGATCGTTACTAGAGGTAAGGCGAAAAACATGCAAGTTAACTACTTTAATTACAAGTGAAAGGGATTACAACCTTTGTAGATCCGGTCCTCCACTTCTTTAGCTCCGTGTTGACGTCCCTCCGCTGCGATCATTGGGATCCCGGACTCTACTGTTAGTTTCATCGAAGAAATGAGCGGGCTAGGTCGTTGACTTCGATGCCGAATATGATCTACGTCGAGGCGACTCAAACTCAAACTCCGTCTTCACTTGGTCTTGAACCTTGTGAAGAAAACACACTCTACTACATGGCAAGTTATAGAGGATGAAGAAATAGGAAGTGGGTTCACTTTAGAATTGGATTTCTCACTTGATTTTTTCACTTGGAATTTTCTTGCAAGTTTTCTTCTTCATGAAGAAGAAGAAGAAGAAGAGAATAGAAAATGAATTATGTGAAAAAAAAAAATTCAAGTGAAGACTTATCATTTAGCAACCATGGGTGAGTAAACTCATATAGAGAGTAAACTAGGGTTTAGGTAATGGTTAGGTTAAAGGATAAAACAAAATGGTTAGACTTTTCAAAGATGCTATAAAGCTTCATGAAGCTTCAAGCATAAAACAAAGAAAGCCACCATTTTATTCTTGCCAAAATAAATAAATAAATAAATAAAACCCTAACCATTAACCTAAACTTGGTGTAAGTCATACACACACCCAAGTTTGCATGTATCATCAAACATGATACAAACTAGTGCACAAACATATATCATATATACAACTTGTGCACATCAAGTGAGAAAATCAATCTTAAGTGAACAATACTAGTCAATGTAAAGTAATATATCCAATATATAGTTATACATTAAATCATTAAATCAACACTTGATTTAATGTTCCGGTCATACTGCATATAACCGACTAATATCAAGTGTATTAATATATCGAATCAACATTTGATTCGTTAACCCGACTATATCTTATATAACCGTCCGATGATACAAATCGCGAGAATAGAACACAGTATCACATACTGGTATTATTCTCGGTCCCGCACATATTTCATATGCGCTCCCATTTCGTTTCGCTTGAGCCAAGAAATCTCTGTGTAGGACTCTAAAGACCCGTCAATACGCCGGCAGTAGGTGATGATCATATCAAACACCCACAAGCCGCGAGCGGTTTGCTAAACGTAATGGCCACCCGGGTATTGAGCGATCAGAAGATCAACGAGCAAGCCTGTTCACACTCCTGCGAATCCAACCAGTAACACTTACCGCACAGTCCGGTCTGTTTGTCTGATATGTCGCATATCTCGCCTAGGGGTGGTAAAACGTCAGACCCCAGTAGCTTGATAAGTCATGCCGATGTAAGGTCCATAACAAGCATGAAACTACTGATAACACTTACCAGTATATCAGTGCAACCCGGGCCAGGGATTTCCAGTTATGGCCAGTCGAGCATAGCGCAACATCAACCCCCAATACCGGGAGAGACGGATCCCCTCCTATCGCTCATTGCCTCCATGTGAATCGGGACTGTACCCAAAAACCACCTGTTTGCACGACTCAGTAGAGCCGTGGTAGGGTGGAAATCAAAGCACAGTGGGAGACACACAAGACTCTATGACGATCTCGGGTCAACAGACTAAACTGTACCAGTGTCACCAGAGAACTGCCATCTGACGTGAGGTATAATACCATCTAGGAGTTCTCGGCGAGTCCGTTCAGTGTATCCAGTCTCCATTGAGCACCCGCATACCATCTCTGATGTCAAACACCAATGGATATGGGATCATCCATAGCCCATCACATGGGTCGAGAAGATATACGCTAGTCTACTCTGGAATATCGATGCCCCGTCTCGATATTCCCACGACTAGGAACATTGAAGGATGTACTCATTGACTACCCAGGCCCCACTAGTATGATCTACATCACATGCTAAGGGCTTTATCAACACGTAACAGAGAGACAGTAAGTAAACATGTTAAGATAAAGAGCAACCAGATAGCGTACTATCATGTCGAGCAAGAAAGTCCTACCTATATATGTCCCAGCATCCACTACAATATACATCTTATGTACAGTAATGGCCTCTAGGGCATACATATAACTAACAATCTCTCACTTGCACTAGGGCCATCTGTAGCAGTGGTTACAGTATCTCATACTCAACCATCCCATAAAAGTCTCTCTTTGGGAAAAGGCCTTTGTGAGTGGTTCCGCCATGTTGTCTTCTGAGTCTACTCTCCTAACCTCGATCATCCTGGAGATCAACTATCTCCATGATCAGGTGATGCTGCCTCAGAATATGTCTGGGTCACTGATTGGACCTGGGTTCCTGGGCCAAAGCCACACTTCTATTGTCACACAATGGTAGGAACCTAGTTCATCTCATGAACTAATATACACCCAAACTTCCTCTTTGGTAGTATCTTTGATAGCGATGTTACCAGCCTTTATCGTCTAGTCTGCCACGGTATCTCAGCTTGGAACTCTTCCAACATACCGTCCCTCCACTGAGGGTAAAGACAATGCCTGCGACTGACATTCAGCCGTCCTTATCACCCTGGAACCTTTCCAGTGATTCTCCCCAGGATCGATTGATACTATCTCACTACAACTAGTGAGAATCCTGATATCCATTTAGATCTATCTCATAGATATAAAATCTAGGATTTAGGAGGTATCACCTTTATCCTATTTGGAGAATCCTTGTGATAAGAGGAGATTGACCTTGTGTAGTATAGGAAACTATTTTCCTATCAAGAGTATGTTGTCCACGTACAATACGAGGATCACCACCATACTCCCTACTACCTTTTTGTATATACAAGGTTCATCTACAATTTTGATGAAGTCAAACTCTTTGACTACCACATCAAAACAGACGTTCCAACTCCGCGATGCCTGCTTTATCCTGTAAAGCAACTCACACACGTTTCCGCTGCTCCCACTGTTTACGAAGCCCTCTGGCTGTGTACTTATAGACGTTCTCTTCTAAATCAATATTTAGAAAAATAGTCATGACACCCAAACGCCAGATATCGTAGTCATGGTATGTAGCCATGGCAAGTAGGATATGGATGGACTTAAGTACAGCCACTGGAAAAGGTTTCATCATTATCCACGCCTGGTCGATGACGAAAACCTTTAACAAGTCTAGCTTTGAAAGTCTTAACTTTTCCATCTACGCCAAGTAATCTTCTCAAGATATACTTGCTCCTGATGGGGATTTAACCCTTCAGATAGCATCCAAAGTCCATACTTTGTTGGTGTACATGGATTCCATCTCAGATTGCTAAGCACCCAGCCATTCTTACAGAGTCCCCACTCTTGATGGCCTGCTCGAAACTAGTTAGGTCATCATCTCATGATGCAATCCTCGCTCCCACTGTCATCGAGAAACCGTAGTATCTCTCAGGCGGATAAGGAACACTGCTAGATCGGCAGAGAGGCTGAGGTTCGTCGGAGACTATTGAACCTTTTGGTTCTATCAAATCATCAGCTGTAGTTTGTATAGCTGGAAATCCTTCCAGTTCTACAGAACTGACCTTGCCTCGAGCTTGTCCGGATTTTGCTTTTGACATAGGCTGGACAACCCCAAATCTTAACTTACTTAAGAGATGGGCTCTTCCCATACCATATCTCATATGGAGTGGTAGGTAGTGATCTGATTCGAACCTAATTCAATAGGTATGCAACTTCTCAAGTGCATAACCCCCAAAAGGAAACAGGTAACTCAGTAGTACTAATCATAGAGCGCACCATATCACATAGGGTGCTATTGCTCCGCCCCGATACACCGACGTGCTGTGGTGTATACGGAGGAGTAATGCTGAGAGAGAATCTCATTCTCCTTTAGAATAGTCCAGGAATCCCATGCTCAAGTACTATCCTCCCTGATCTTATCATAGGACATAATACTTATACCCGTATTTTGGTTCTCTACTTCTAACTTATATTCTGTGAATATCTCAAAAGCTTCAGACTTATATTTCAACAGGAACATATGACTGAATATTGAGAGATCATCAGAGATTGTAATGAAGTACAAAGAACCGGTCCTGGCACATGTAGACAGGGGACCTTACATACATCATCATGTATTAGTCCCATGAGTTTACTAACTCTTTCTCTGTTTCCAATAAACAGAGCTATGGTCATCTAATCTTTGTGACATGACTGGCAAGTTTCACAAGATGTAAATTCAAACTGATTTAAATATGCATCTAAATGTAACTTCAGCCAGTCGGGTCGCATTGATATGACCTAGTCTACAATGCCTCCAGAAGGATCCGTTCATTTCTGAACTCTTCCTCTTGTGTGTGTTCTATATACTAGGAAATTGTAGTTTGATTTAGAACGTCAATGCTTTTAGATAACGTGCCTGAACCGATCAACTATTGATATAGTAAATGTGCAAAACATTATCCAACAATACAAAATTATATCCTTCTTTAGTAATAAAGAGACTGATATGATTTTGTATATCAGGTTCGTTATCTAATAACATTCGTTCAGAATCAGTGTATTTTGGTAATACAAGGTGATAGTGACCAACAGACTTGGCAGCAACACTTGCACCGTTTTCTGTCTCATGAAACTTATCACCCGTTCTCAGTTCTCTACCTTTCTGTAGCCCATGTAACAGATTACATATCTGGGATCCTGATCCGGTATCAAATACCCAGGACGTAGAGGATACAGAGAAACAGTTCTTTGTAATGAACACACCCGATGAAGATGCATCATTATGCACTTTCTTCGTTTGGGTGGCATGGGAATCCTGGTATTCCTCTATTTCCTGCTCTGTCTTATAACAATTATAAGTTGGAGCGGGACCAACGTTCCCCAGCTCAGTATAACAAGCGGGTTCGGTCAATACATCCATATTATTATCTTGATTAAGGCGTGACATGGTCGCTACCTGGAGAGAGAGAGAAGGAAACACTCTGCGTGCGCTCTTGCAAGATCAGATTGGTTATTTATTTTATCTAATCAGGATGGCCCCCACTGTTTTTATCAAATCTTCCTTCAAACTCTAAAAGGAAAGACTAGCCGGGATTAATTACACTCTACATGTTCGCCAATCTTTCAGCCAGGCCAGTGCCGGTACTTTGAGGGAGGTTCCCCGTGCTTTCGCACGGACCTAATTAAAGTAAACTTCGTTTTCCCAGGGGCGTAACCCCGTTGACACCTTTCTAGACACCTACTTGATCAGCTAATTGCAAAGTGCAAAACTCTCCCAGGAGTAACAATTACTCGCAGTGGGTATCAGGATCCAACTATCATATAGAAGGTAAGCAATCTTATTGCAAATTTCAACACTTGAAACTCCCGATAAAGGTTTTTACCCCTAGTACTTATGACCATAATTATGGTCAACAAATCATAAGCACTAGTTAAGTTCTACCTGTCATTTCGTGATTAATTAGACCCACCCACATGACCCTTAACTAAGGTCAACAAAGTCACGCGACTGTCCTAACTAATCTCATCATATGCGGTGTAGGAAGACATCACTTAGCTACCGTACACTGTGCCTTGACTATGGTCAACAAACACAGCACGAATACTAAGTACTCTACTTCCTAAAATGACGGAGGGTTGCGGATGGTTTTTAATAAAACCTTTAACGCTTTGAACTTGATCTCGTTGCGGAATCAAATGGTTTTTAAATGGAGTGTTTTTGAGGCTTTTCTAGTTTTGCTAAAGGGGTCACTCCCGGTGAAGGGATCGTCGGCCCTTTCCTCATCGAATAAGGTGCATGGTATATCATATATACCGCTGTGCAAAGCAGAAACTATAGAAGCAATCAAAAGACAAACCGAGGGTTGTAGCATCTGCCGGTTATTGCTAAAGGAGTCACTCCCGGTGAAGGGATCGTCGGCCCTTTCCTTATCGAATATGGTGCTGGATATTCTACAAGGAACACCGCTATGCAAAGCAACAACTAGAGCTACCTAATTTTTGAAATTCGATTCCACAACATCTTTTAGGTTTATTTTCTTTCATTAATCTCATTAATGAATGTCCCATCATTTAAGTCCACCTAAACATCACAGATAAATACAACGTACACTTATGCCATCTGCATTCGCCTCGATGTCCCGTCTGCACCGTTAGGTTAGGTAACTAAATGCAGAATGGGGCAGGGCTAGCGCGAGTGTAAAACATAAGCAATATCTATATAATATATCATATATACTATATTCAGTATCAATCTGAACATATCATATGATCACATCACAGATAACGCAGCAGAAAATATCATATGAAATATTGGATATACTAGGACGTCCGTGTTTTATTTTGAGCCTGTATAAAACACGGATTCCACGGTCGTGATTAATATCCAATCCCATACCCCTAGAACCCTACGAGAGCGGCAAGCAACCCTACCAATTCTAGAGTTAGGAGACCCGGACTCGACTCCTCGAGATGGTCTCCCACTGGATCCTAGAACCCGGTTACTTGTGCTCCCCTCCTTGGGTCTATCCTAATACGGAAAAGTAAATAATATACAATGGTGACATCATCCTCAACCTGAAAGTGCCCCAATAAAAGAATATTACATACAAGTTTTTACATGAATGAAAATGAAAAACACTCATCTCACATAAAAAAACCCCGGCTATTCAAACACGACGATCCAATATAACATATCCAGCAACACATAACATCACATGTCATCAACGTACGTAAATATGCCCATCCCAATTGTCGTTGACATATAGCAACGAAACCGGTGATATCATATATTACACTTACGGTCACAAAAAATAAAGTGTAAAACTACAACAGTTGGAATCCGCAACCTGCATAGACATCGCATGCCTAACCAAATGAATTCCTTAGACATCGCATGCCTAACAATTATAAACCCCGCATTTTAGTCTCAAAATCGAAAACTCTTTTCAATATCAAGTCGGGAAATTCAACAAGATTCCCGACATCCTGATCGAATGCTCATCGCAAACTTTAGTAGACGGCCGCACCCCCGGATGCCGTCGACGAAGTGCACTAAGGCAGAACACCACTGTCGCGAGCACCCGAATGGATGCTTTTGGCGACGGGGTTCTCCTACAGTCACTTGGTTGGGGCTATGAGGCGTGTCTATCTATTAAGTTTACCGGCGAGTGTCCGTGTATGCAACGTGATTGCGACGGACTTTGATCACATCAAAATCCCGTGGCAACCGATCAAGTGAGACTAAACTGCTAGAT
Organism: Agapanthus africanus; assembly: GCA_030015575.1. NCBI lineage: Eukaryota > Viridiplantae > Streptophyta > Magnoliopsida > Asparagales > Amaryllidaceae > Agapanthus > Agapanthus africanus. The sequence goes on along the minus strand of CM057348.1, from coordinate 493,882,970 downwards.
TTATAGCATTCAAATTAGTTATCTCATAACTACTTGTGGATTCCAATTATTGTATCACATTCCAGATAAATAGACAATGTTAAACTTTCCGATCGAATAATCAAACACCCAAGTTTTCCCGAATAGCTCAACACTTGAGGGGAGTTTGAAAACATCCATTTCATGCCACAGTACCAACGGTCCAGCCAAAGAAGGGTCAAGCCAATGCCTCACATGTGGCACGCCGTACTGCCCCAAACCCTAAGGTTCAAAAGACAGTTCAAGACGGTCACATAATCGAGTTAAGGTTTGTTGTCTTCTAGAGGGTCCATCGCGTTACTTGCAATACTTTGAACGTTCTTAAACTACGGAAAAATCCAACACTTGGAAATTTTCCGGGTCGGGAAAAAGTGAGATATTGATATCCAGTCGAACTTTTTAACACGTTCTAAATTACCCGGAAAAACTAAACAAAGTTAAATTATCCGATCGAATCAACGATTCCCCAATACAACCCTAGAAAACTCAACACTTGAGTGGAATTAAAAAATTCCCAGAAAAAAATGACAAGAAAGGACCTAAGAATAAATATATGAAGTTCCAGGGACTAATTCATAATTTTGGCCGCGGTTCCGCGGTCAAATTTTTGAGTTACAGGTCCGTACTTCACAGTAATTCTTAGTTATTCCTGCTTAATTTTCTGAGCATTTTTAATTTGGAAAAATCCACAGTTTTAAAAAATGTACAGAGAAGGGTGTAGTTTAGGGTTTCGGGGTTCGATCGGGTTTCTAACTTCGTCTACACTTCGCCTAAAGCTCTAGCTAGGCTCTGATACCACTGTAGGGTTCTTAGGCACACTCATGAGGTTCCACAAGGTATCAACCATGCCAAAATTTCATGTGCCGAGAAACCTTAATGCAAGATCGTTACTAGAGGTAAGGCGAAAAACATGCAAGTTAACTACTTTAACTACAAGTGAAAGGGATTACAACCTTTGTAGATCCGGTCCTCCACTTCTTTAGCTCTGTGTTGACGTCCCTCCGCTGCGATCATCGGGATCCCGGACTCTACTATTAGTTTCATCGAAGAAATGAGTGGGCTAGGTCGTTGACTTCGATGCCAAAGATGATCTACGTCGAGGCGACTCAAACTCAAGCTCCGTCTTCACTTGGTCATGAACCTTGTGAAGAAAAAACACTCTACTACATGGCAAGTTGTAGAGGATGAAGAAATAGGAAGTGGGTTCACTTTAGAATTGGATTTCTCACTTGATTTCTTCACTTGGAATTTTCTAGCAAGCTTTCTTCTTCATGAAGAAGAAGAAGAAGAAGAGAATAGAAAATGAATTATGTGAAAAAGAAAATTCAAGTGAAGACTTATCATTTAGCAACCATGGGTGAGTAAACTCATGTAGAGAGTAAACTAGGGTTTAGGTAATGGTTAGGTTAAAGGATAAAACAAAATGGTTAGACTTTTCAAAGATGCTATAAAGCTTCATGAAGCTTCAAGCATAAAACAAAGAAAGCCACCATTTTATTTTTGCCAAAATAAATAAATAAATAAATAAAACCCTAACCATTAACCTAAACTTGGTGTAAGTCATACACACACCCAAGTTTGCATGTATCATCAAACATGATACAAACTAGTGCACAAACATATATCATATATATAACTTGTGCACATCAAGTGAGAAAATCAATCTTAAGTGAACAATACTAGTCAATGTAAAGTAATATATCCAATATATAATTATACATTAAATCATTAAATCAACACTTGATTTAATGATCCGGTCATACTGCATATAACCGACTAATATCAAGTGTATCAATATATCGAATCAACATTTGATTCGGTAACCCTGCTATATCTTATATAACCGTCCGATGATACAAATCGCGAGAATAGAACACAGTATCACATACTGGTATTATTCTCGGTCCTGCACATATCTCATATGCGCTCCCATTTCGTTTCGCTTGAGCCAGGAAAGCTCTGTGTAGGACTCTAAAGACTTTTCAATACGCCGGCAGTAGGTGATGATCATATCAAAAACCCACAAGCCGCAAGCGGTCTGCTAAACGTAACGGCCACCCGGGTATTGAGCGATCAGAAGATTGATGAGCAAGCCTGCTCACACTTCTGCGAATCCAACCAGTAACACTTACCGCACAGTCCGGTCTGTTCGTCTGATATGTCGCATATCTCGCCTAGGGGTGGTAAAATGTCAGACCCCAGTAGCTTGATAAGTCATGCCGATGTAAGGTCCATAACAAGCACGAAACCACTGATAACACTTACCAGTAAATCAGTGCAACCCTGGCCAGGGATTTCGAGTTATGGCCAGTCGAGCATAGCGCAACATCAACTCCCAATACCGGGAGAGACGAATCCCCTCCTATCGCTCATTGCCTGCATGTGAATCGGGACTGTACCCAAAAACCACCTGTTTGCACGACTCAGTAGAGCCGTGGTAGGGTGGAAATCAAAGCACAGTGGGAGACACACAAGACTCTATGACGATCTCGGGTCAACAGACTAAGTTGTACCAGTGTCACCAGAGAACTGCCATCTGACGTGAGGTATAATACCATCTGGGAGTTCTCGGCGAGTCCGTTCAGTGTACCCAGTCTCCACTGAGCACCCGCATACCATCTCTGATGTCAAACACCAATAGATATGGGATCATCCATCGCCCATCACATGGGTCGAGAAGATATACGCTAGTCTACTCTGGAATATCGATGCCCCGTCTCGATATTCCCACGACTAGGAACATTGAAGGATGTACTCATTGACTACCCAGGCCCCACTAGTATGATTTACAACACATTCCTGGAAGTCGAGTACACATCCTAAGGGCTTTATCAACACGTAACAGAGAGACAGTAAGTATACATGTTAAGATAAAGTGCAACCGGATAGCGTACTATCATGTCGAGCAAGAAAGTCCTACCTATATATGTCCCAGCATCCACTACAATATACATCTCATGTACAGTAATGGCCTCTAGGGCATACATATAACTAACAGATCTGCTAACATCATAACACGACTGTATAGCCAAGAATCACGGCATCAAGCCCAGTTATACTGTTCCTTTCCCGTGTATCATATCACATTCTTGTATCACATATATGTGTGGTATGTGTGTATGTATATATATATAAATATATATATATATATATATATATTTATATATATACACCTACACCTAGTCCTATATATATATACACATACACGTATACACCACGTCGAGTTTCTGTGTGTGTGCGTGTGTGTATATCTATCTGAAACCTACGAATCTTCTCCAAGATATTCATCCTCTGGTAAGGTCTTTCTAAATCAGTCTAGTCCAACCTAAGGTCGTTACTAGGGTCCTACTCACCAAGGATCTAAGGTCACGTCTAGCTTCCTAACGACAAAAAATATTACTACTATTCTACGTTTGCGGGGGTGCTAAACGCCATCCACCCGACTTCCCCCGTAGATATACATCTATTCACATGGTCCTTGTCTGCCGAAGACGATGTCGCCTTCTTCTTCTTGCTCGTCCGAAGTCCACGTGAGGGGTACCTATAAGCAAACATATGTAGTATCGTAAACAGAATCACGGACAAAAGTCAAAATGACGCACGGAACGCGCATAGGTTAAAACCTATGTCCCGCTCATGCAAAAGAACCAAATATCGCTCGATATCGGCGTACAAACGTCGATTGATCAAGATAAATATCAACAAACAACTCATAATTTTAAAACTCATCACTTATAATACAAAACATAATTTAATCCATCGAAACCCTAAAAATCGATCAAATCGTCCGATTTCGAAAAACCCGAAAATGCCAATTTACCGTTTTACTTCAAAGCTTACTGTATAAATGAAACTAATAGTCAAAATACTCATTAATTAACCTAACTAGATTATAGAAACCATTACCATATTTTTAACACCCTAATTTATATTAGTTTGAAAATTCTAGTTGCAAACTTGCCCGATTTCGATACTTTTAAGAAAAATTTCAAAATATCACAACTAAACTTGATTTTGCATGAATTAATGTATTAAACTATAATTCATGATGATAATAATATAATGAAATCATAATTTAGATTTTAAACCTCATTTATTTAAGAATTTCCAAATTCTAGTTAGCAAAAATAGCATTTTTTTATTACTATTTTTCAATTATCAATAGAAACTAGTAACCAATTTAAGTTTTTCTTTCAACTAACAAGTTAATATCCTCTTTAAAACCACAGTCTAGTGTTTCAAATATTAATTGGAATTTTATCTCACCAATAAATATAATATACATAAATCTAGTTTGCAAATTTACTTCATTTAAACAATTTGAATGAACAAATTACAATATATCAACCATGCATGATTTTTCCCATTTCTAAAAATGTTAAACTAGTTATAATAACCCCACTTAAATAGTAAAAACCATAACATGATTTTACAAACCCTAACTTGAATTTTAAAACTTGTAGATAGAATTTATTTATTAAATCTAATTATGCTTAAATGAAACATTTAATAACAAAAAATCAAAAGAAGAAGATTTATAACTTCATAACATGAAATCCAAACATGAAAATAAGCCTCCAAAATGAATGCTTTCCATCTCCAAAATCCATATAAAGATGAGCAAAGAATAGAGGGTAGGAATTAATTAGGATTTTGTGGATTTTTATTTGGATTTTTGTAGGATTTTTGATGATTTTTGGAGGTAATTTAAATTTGGAAGATGAGGGGCTGCCATGAGGAGGGTGAGGCCGGCCACTAGGGAGAGAAAGAGAGGAGAGTGAGAAAAGTCAAGAGAAGTGTAGAAGGTTTCACTAAAATATCATACAATTTAGTCTTTTCATGAATTTATTTAAAAATTCTTTATTTTCTTCACTCCATTTGACTTAGAATGGTCTAGAACCATTGTAAAATTTTGAAAATAAATTTTGCATGAAACACAATTGATTCTAAGATGCAATGGTTCATTTTTGGATATTAAACCCATTCAAATTTGTAATTTACACTAATTTAGTGTAAAAATAAAGCTTATGTTAACATTTAAAATAATTAATTTAGGAAAAATATTTAATTAAACTAAAATTTATAAGTGGCTAAATAAACACCATTTACTAATAATAACATAATTAAAATAGGTATTTTTAAATTTATAGTGAAGAATAATTACGGTTTAGCTTTATGAAAACTACGTTTACTTTACCGAAATTATAAAATTCACTTAAACGATTTTATTTATTTAATTATTTATTTAATTATTTTTAAAACGTTACAATCTTCCCCCCTTTAAGAAATTCGGTCCCCGAATTTAAATTAAAACTCCCCCCAATTACTAAAACATTCAGCCAAAACACTCAAATCGTCAGGGCTCCGAAATCATCAATACAAAACTAAAATCAACTCCGTCAAGCATAACACAATCATCGGAGTTATGGAGAAAATAAAATACCAAAACCCAATACGAAAACCAAATAATACACATCAAAACTACAACTTATATATAGTGCGCATCATAGTAAAATCATCCAAATATCTGGAAAAAGAAGCATGCAAGAACCCCTTTTGAAAATCGCCGTGTGATGCACGTGTCACGGCATAAGTAGCGGACGTTTATTTAAAAAAAATAGCTATATATATCTTTTATTTAACATACACGTCCCGCCTGGTTATCAAATCAATAGTAATGATTATAAAAGCATACTGCTCAAACTGAAATCAATCCCAATCACATCATAAAAATATCATGTGCGTCCGGTGCGCACTGAAATCGAAACCAAATACAGATGCCACGAATACACACAAAAACAAAACTGAGTGCAACAGGTGTGCACCAAAAACATCTGTCAAGTGAAACGGGCATGCACGACTCCAATATCAGGTGCATCTAATCTGCACAAAACCCCGATTTAGTGCATCTGGTGTGCACAAAATCGCATCAAGTGCGCCAAGTGTGCGCAAGAATCTCAATCAGGTGCACATGGTGCACGAAAACATACACCGAATATCAAAATCGAAATCACAGTACGAAAATGCATGAAAACTAGGTCGAAGCATATGTCAAAATCATGTGTAACCATATGCACGAAATCAAATCAAAATCTCAAAATTTATTAAAACCAAATCAAGTGCGCTGGGTACGTACTAAACAACATCAATACCACTGATATATGAAACACAAATAGAATGTAATGAAGGTACACATAAGAAATACCAATTGTAGAACAAAGTCCTCAAAATACCAAAATCCAATCAACGAAAATATGAAATTCAAATCACCAAATCACAATCGTAAACACTATCGTCAATGTGCGCCTCTTTCCCCCTTTCCTCTGGTGTTGACTGCTTCGAACTCGTCTCTTTGTAGGTATGCTGACTGCGCTACCAACGGCAATACTCATATCTAGAGTCTCCCACGTAGTCGATCCCTTCACCTGATATCCGGACTACATTGAAATTTTCGATCGATCCATCAAAATCCCATAATTCCCCGAGAGCTCAACACTCAAGTACAGTTTAAAAATATACGGTACATACCCTAGCATCGATGGTCCAGCCGTAGAAGGGCAAACCCAAGCCTTACTAATGGCACCGCGGAACTGCCGTAAACCCTAAGGTTCAAGGACGTTCTCGTGGTCATTATGTCGAGTTAGGGTTTCATTCTTCTAGAGGGTCCATCGAAATACCTGCATGTTCTTCCAAATACCTTAAACTTGGGAAAATGGGTTTTCTGATAATCGTTCGAACCCTTTAACTTCGTCTGGACGGCATGTGAATACCCTTCGTCCGCACGCTAAACAATGCTTCAATCCTCAAGAATAACCAATACCCTAATGGTTATCACATACGATCCGCAGCTCCCTCTGCTCGTGCGACCGTGGTAACAGAAACCACCTTCCGACATCGACAAAGATAGGTCAAAGGAACGATTGAAATACGGTGCAAGGAAATGTACATCCTAAGGCTACTTGAGAAGAGTAGCGTATCGTAAGTTTGCCGCGGATCATACCCACGGTACGTCACTCTACCTAAGTCGCCTACTCCATCAACCAAGGGTCACCCTAGACATATACAAGGTTAAACCTAGCGCTCTGATACCAACTTTGTCATGACCCGAAAGTACGGAACGTGACTGGCACTTAGATTACGAAGTGTCTAGAGACGCAACGTAACCTAAGTAAGCCGAAGCCCAGAAATCTAAACCATAAAAGAAGAAGAAAAACATGTAGAAAACAAGTTTAAAAACAAGATCAAATTTTCTCAAAAATTTCGGCAGAGTCTCCTTTGTAAAAACTGGCCCCAAACGTGTACAAACAAGTATAAATAGATATAAACAATAAAAAGCATCCCCAAACGGGAGCTAGCTCTACGCCAAAAGGCGGAAACAACCATACCAATGCACAATAGTATACAACGCCAAAGGGCGAGGCTCAAAACTCAAAAGAAAACAAAACCGCCAGATATCATAATAATACAAGCGCGACTCTAAGGTCGAAACAAATAAATGGTCCAGTGAACTATCAAGTAATACAAGTTTGGTTGATGGAGCTTTCTAGATACAAATGAAATAATAAAAGTACAATGGCAGTCCAGATACAAGTGAACCAACCTACCGTGCAAATCACCCTGAATGAAAAGATATGCCAGCAAGCTGCTAGGAAAAACCTGTACATCGAACCTGTAAAAAAAATTTGGCACAACGGGGGTGAGTTGCCAACTCGTGAGTAGAAGATATCTGCGAAAAGAAATCGAATGCACGACGCTATCCTAGGTCATAATAATATACTAATATAATACTAATCATCTAGTAATGGCAGGGTAATAAACTACGTGTAGTGCAAAAGCTCCGTGCCTGTGCCTCAAATAGTAATATGTCATCTGAATGAGTATGCATTCACCATGAATGTAAAAACAATCAATCCTGAAATCTGGATATATCTGTATAAGAAATCTTTAGCTTTTATCATGGTAAAATGTGTATAGAAATCTGAAATATCAACGATGAAATCCATGGAAATCCGTGTCAAGCATCGACACAAAACATGTAAATCTCAAGTCTCAATACCTCATAATCTCAATGTCTCATAGTTTCAATATCTCGGGCTCCGTCAGTCCGGATCGGCCCATATAATCAAATCTCACGACAACGATCGGTATCCTCCGGATATCCGCCGCGCCAGCCATCACCGGTAGGTAGTCCTTCCCTGCCAGGCTCATCGTCTACAACTCGATCTTCTTGCCCCGGGATACCATACCAGGCCCACTATGTACCCGAGACGGTTCATCCACTCTTCGAATCGGGTCTCAAAATCCAACAGAAAACATGAAATCTCAAGGTGGACGACACATAAATCACAAGAAACCGCAACTTATATTTTAAAAAGAGAGGAGGAGAGAGAGAGAAGCTTTTATATATATTCTTGCGGTTTTCCCCAAAAATCCAGAAATCTCATAAAAATCCAAAATCTCAAAATCATGAATAAGTATATGATAAGTGTCGGCATATGCCCATAATACTGCATGATAACATGAAAATGTGAATGCATGAAATGTCTAAGTAATAAATGCCATGTCTATACTAACACCAGAGAGTAATCACGATATAATATCGATCTAGCTGTTAGCTGATTCTATCAATAAAAGATAATGTGATCTAAAGTGTACGTGACATAGCAATTACCAATGATGATGTGTGTGGGTCGGCAAATACGTGTGCGTGGAATATGCGTATCATCGGTAATGGTGCTGGTGTCCTAACAGGCAAGGTGTTATTCTGATTATAGAAACATATATATGAACATGCAACATTATGATTACGGTATGAATGTAAAGACGGATGTGTAATAACCACTCATCTGTGATATACAAGTAAAACTACAACTATATGACTCGAACTTACACAAGTGTCCATCTAACCTCCTAAGGAACTAAACCTAAGAAACTAGTCGATAAGAAATAGGAGTACACCTAAAGTCTGAATCCATATCTCTAATAGTCGGCGATCCAGCCTTAATAGCGTCATGTATGTAGTATGGCTTCCTCGAATCAAGAGTGCGGATCAATCATCACATCTATGCCTCGTACGGTAAAATCCGTCGTACGGCATCCCAATATCGGGGTACAGGTCAAGTATCACCTACGTGTCTCATCATTCGTCTAATACCATCATCAACGCATGTCATGATCAAGGTGCTATACTGTAATCGCATACATCAATCATATATCATTGCCAGCATAAATATACATCGTTAATTTATCCTCAGAAATATCATGTCACATATATCATATCTTGATCAAGTCACATATGTCAAGTCATGATTAAGTCACACCTATAAGATATCGAAATCAAGTTACACCTTTATGATATCGCAATCAAGTTACACCTATATGATGTCGAAATCAAGTACACCTATATGATGTCGTAATCAAGTCACACATATATCATATCATAATTTCAGGCACAGGTTACAGTCCGGGTTCTATTTTAGAGTCCCATGTACTTCAATATCATCACCACCCTTTATTATTGTTCATGTATACAAATCCACTATCTCATTATCTAATGATCCGCTAACATCATAACACGACTGTATAGCCAAGAATCACGGCATCAAGCCCAGTTATACTGTTCCTTTCCCGTGTATCATATCACATCCTCGTATCACATATATGTGTGGTGTGTGTGTGTATATATATATACCTACACCTAGTCCTATATATATATACACATACACGTATACACCACGTCGAGTTTCTGTGTTTGTGCGTGTGTGTATATCTACCTGAAACCTACGAATCTTCTCCAAGATATTCATCCTCTGGTAAGGTCTTTCTAAATCAGTCTAGTCCAACCTAAGGTCGTTACTAGGGTCCTACTCACCAAGGATCTAAGGTCACGTCTAGCTTCCTAACGACAATAAATATTACTACTATTCTATGTTTGCGGGGGTGCTAAACGCCATCCACCCGACTTTCCCCGTAGATATACATCTACTCACCTGGTCCTTGTCTGCCGAAGACGATGTCGCCTTCCTCTTCTTCCTCGTCCGAAGTTCACGTGAGGGGTACCTATATGCAAACATATGTAGTATCGTAAACTGAATCACAGACAAAAGTCAAAACGACGCACGGAACGCGCATAGGTTAAACCTATGTCCCGCTCATGCAAAAGAACCAAATATCGCTCGATATCGGCGTACAAACGCCGATTGATAAACATCAACAAACAACTCATAGTTTTAAAACTCATCACTTATAATACAAAACATGATTTAATCCATCGAAACCCTAAAAATCGATCAAATCGTCCGATTTCGAAAAACCCGAAAACGCCAATTTACCGTTTTACTTCAAAGCTTACTGTATAAATGAAACTAATGGTCATAATACTCATTAATTAACCTAACTAGATTATATAAACCATTACCATATTTTTAACACCCTAATTTATATTAGTTTGAAAATTCTAGTTGCAAACTTGCCCGCTTTCGATACTTTTAAGCAAAATTTCACAATATCACAACTAAACTTGATTTTGGATGAATTAATGTATTAAACTATAATTTATGATGATAATAATATAATGAAATCATAATTTAAATTTTAAACCTCATTTATTGAAGAATTTCCAAATTCTAGTTAGCAAAAATAGCATTTTTTTATTACTATTTTTCAATTATCAATAGAAACTAGTAACCAATTTAAGTTTTTCATTCCAATAACAAGTTAATATCCTCTTTAAAACCACAATCTAGTGTTTCAAACATTAATTGGAATTTTATCTCACCAATAAATATAATATACATAAATCTAGTTTCCAAATTTACTTCATTTAAACAATTTGAATGAACAAATTACAATATATCAACCATGCATGATTTTTCCCATTTCTAAAAATGTTAAACTAGTTATAATAACCCCACTTAATTAGTAAAAACCATAACTTGATTTTGCAAACCCTAACTTGAATTTTAAAACTTGTAGATAGAATTTATTTATTAAATCTAATTATATTTAAATGAAACATTTAATAACAAAAAATCACAAGAAGAAGATTTATACCTTCATAACATGAAATCCAAACATGAAAATAAGCCTCCAAAATGAATGCTTTCCATCTCCAAAATCCATATAAAGATAAGCAAAGAATAGAGGGTAGGAATTAATTAGGATTTTGTGGATTTTTATTTGGATTTTTGTAGGATTTTTGATGATTTTTGGAGGTAATTTAAATTTGGAAGATGAGGGGCTGCCATGGGGAGGGTGAGGCCAGCCACTAGGGAGAGAAAGAGAGGAGAGTGAGAAAAGTCAAGAGAAGTGTAGAAGGTTTCACTAAAATATCATACAATTTAGTCTTTTCATGAATTTATTTAAAAATTCTTTATTTTCTTCACTCCATTTGACCTAGAATGGTCTAGAACCATTGTAAAATTTTGAAAATAAATTTTGCATGAAACACACTTGATTCTAAGATGCAATGGTTCATTTTTGCAAATTAAACCCATTCAAATTTGTAATTTACACTAATTTAGTGTAAAAATAAAGCTTATGTTAACATTTAAAATAATTAATTTAGGAAAAATATTTAATTAAACTAAAATTTATAAGTGGCTAAATAAACACCATTTACTAATAATAACATAATTAAAATAGGTATTTTTAAATTTATTGTGAAGAATAATTACGGTTTAGTTTTATGAAAACTACGTTTTACTTTACCGAAATTATAAAATTCACTTAAACGATTTTATTTATTTAATTATTTTTAAAACGTTACAGTCTTCCCTCTATATGTGCATATTACTGTTTTATGTTGCATGATATACTGATATGCTTACATTTCTTTTATATATCGCATACATCATACTTTATGATTATACTTATTGAGATATATTGTTTCCATGATATTTCTGAATTTGGAAACCGTGGTCATTTCAAAAGAGAGTATGTATTGTTTTAAAACCCCGGTTACCTTTGATATGATATTTCAGTTTGCCCACCATGAGTTTTATCGGTTCTGATATATTTATATATACCCCATGCGAGGAGGAGCCATGGGCCGTGTGCGGGTACATGGTGGGGCCCGGTATGGTACCCCGGGGCAAGAAAGGGATGCTGTGTATAAAGATGGTGAGCTTGGCAGAGGGACTATTACCTGCTGGTGATAGTATTGGGGCTCGGCAGATATCCGAAGGATACCGACCGGAGTCGAGAGATGATATGGGCCGATCCGGACCGACAGAGCCCGTGGGCCGATCTGAACTGACGGAGCCCTATAAATATGATGATTTACGTGCCGATGCTAGGCACAGGTTTAATGATGTTTTCAAGTGTCGATGCTAGACACTCAAATTCCATGATTTTGATGTGTCGCGAGGGACACATGTTGATTTATATCCTCATACTTTCATGCATATGCTTTTATGACTTTTACATGCATGATGTTGTTATGTCATTGGGTGACACGTAGACGAGATCCACATACATACAGACATTGATTACATAGTTGGATGATATCCACATATTTAGACTTCATGATATAGTTGACACCGATTTGACAATGATGTCATCGATCATACCTCACATTTATGATATGCTGTTACCTGAGGCACTGGTACGAGCACTTGGTACTACACTTATGTATAGATGTTTACCCCTGCCACTTTATCATGCTTCAGACTTATTCATATTGAGAATTTATTATTATTGATCGTTTGACCTAGGATCATACATATGATTTCTGCTCTGTGATGTTTTCTATTCACGAGTTGGCAACTTACCCCCGTTGTGCCACAGTTCTTGCAGGTTTTGCCGTACATGTTTCATTGCGGCTTTTCTGGCACACTGCTTCCTTTCTGGGTGATTGCTTTGGTAGATGGGTTCACTCGCATCGTGACCACCCTTGTATTTATTTTAATCAGGTGTATCTAGTAATTCCATTAACCAAACTTGTATATTGTTTCAGACTTAGGAAACCAGTTGTGTATTATTTCGACCTTATAGTCGCGCGTTGTAGTATTATGGTTTTCATGATGTTTTTGAGTTTCCTTTTGAGTTTTGATTCTCGCCCTTCGGCGTTGTATATTATATTGCTTGCGTGGTTGTGACCGTCGATTGATGAAGAGCTAGCTCCCGCTTGGGGATGCCTTTTATCGTTATGCATATATTATTCTAGTTGTACCCCGTTTGGGGACAGTATTTACAAAGGAAACTCTGCCGAAATTTTCAGAAAAGACTTGAGGATTTGAAAATGCATATTCGGCTTACTTATCTAAAAACCTTATTTTTAAAAACTTGTTTTCTTCACTTCTTTAAAACTAGTTTTCTTTCATTTATTATTTAAAATGGTTTTAGATTTCTGGGCTTTTGGCTTACTTGAATTAGATGGGGTCCTATAGACTTCATATGATTCAAGGGCCACTCACGTGCTATTTCGGGTCGTGAAAAAGTTGGTATCAGAGCACTAGGTTAACCTTGGTTCGAGTATAAGTTTGACTATGCGGAGCCTAAAGCGTTTATATATATTCGGAACTTAGGCTTGACCTTACGGAACTTAGACTTAGTCGAGGGGGTATTAGACCCGAACTTTCGTCGCATAGGTTGACCTTGGTTGATGGAATAAGTGACTTCAGTAGAGTGACGTACTATGTATATGTTCCGCGGCATACTTACGATACACTACTCTACTTAAGGAGCCTTAGGATGTACATTTCCTTGCACAGTATTATATTCATTTTTATAATCTATCCTCATCGATATTGGTTATGGTTTTACTGCCACGATTGCACGGGCAGAGAGAGCTACGGCTAGAGTTGCGTCAGCATGATCTCGTCATGGACAAGGACTGACCAGGGCATGATTCCAGAGACGTACGATTGCATAGAGGCGTCGTTTTATTGTATTTTCGCACCGTGAGCGTTTGACAGATCGCTTTTACGAGATTTCTCGGACGTGCAGATCAGCACCAGAGGATCAGGCTACTGCTAGAGGACAGCCAGAATGTGATGACCATTGATATATCGCTTATTCATGATGATTGAGGCGCTGTTCAGCGTACAGACGAATGGGCCAGTTGTTGCTGCAAATGACGAGATATCAACCAGATGTTGGAGCTACTGCAGCATGAGTATATACTTAGAGATATGATGGAAGGTCGCTAGTCACCCGAGGATGAACGACTAGGACATATGGTTCGTTCGCTTACCCCGATGCGAGGTCATCAGATTGATTGTTCCAGCTAGAGACGACTTCACGCAGATTCGTTGGTAGTCGAGAGAGACGGTCGAATGTCAGGAACCCATTTCCAAGTTTAAAGTATTCGGAAGACAATGCAAGGAATGCTATGGACCCTCTAGAAGAATGAAACCCTAACTCGACGTAATGACCATAGAACGCCTTCGAACCTTAGGGTTTGCGGCAGTTTAGCGGTGCCATTTGTGAGGCTTGGGTTTGCCCTTCTATGGTTGGTCCACAGGTGCTGTGGCATGTACTGGAATACTATTAAACTGTACTCAAGATGTTGATCTCTTGGGGAATTATGAGGTTTTGACAAATCGATCGAATGGTTCGACATCATTCGGATATCATGTGATGGGATACATTGCTTGAGAGACTCCAAATACGAGTATAGCTGTTGGAGCAGAGTCCATGTAGCCACGAGAAGACGAGTCCGAATCAGTCGACATTGGAACATAGTGGAGTAAAGAGTTCGCACGAGAATTCGACGAGATGACGTTCCACTCCGCTGAAATCAGAGATGCGATACGCATGCAGAGGCGTTGTATATGGATATACCTTCCAGAAGGAGTTGCGATGAGTATGCAGCCGTTCCGGAATAAGAAACAGATATAGTGGACCTCACCCAGATTTGAGAGAGATCTCGACAGGACCTTTCTGGAATACTATACGAGAAGACTTAGACCCAGGATCAGTCATGTTATGCACACCTAGGAGACCGGTAAGCTGACCAAGTTCGGATAGTGGACCTCACCCAAATACGTTGTGAGTTGATCAAGAACGGACGAGTATGGAGTATACCTCAGCAGGTTGGGACGAGTTCCTGAGGACGTGTAGATATCTTCCACAGAGTGATGAAGATACCGAGTTCGTGATTTTGAGTCCGTGTGAGAGACTTCGGGTTGACCGTAGCCGAGAACATTTGCAGTGCGCAGATAGAGACGTGACGTCGAAGTGGACGATGATACAGACAAGTGGGACAAGAGGTTCGTGCGAGATGCTGACGAGCTGTTGTTACTCCCTGTTAAGATTAAAGGTCGGATATGTCTACAGAGGCATTGGGATGCGACAAGTTTCCGAGGAAATGCTGTGCTGAGGACGCAGATGTCCAGAGAGCGAGAAAAGATTATGCAAGAGTACCAGCCTCCGTACAGTTCGGCATAGGCGAGATCGGAAGAGACCTTGAGCAGGATTCCTTCCAGGACACTGCTGCGATAAAATTTGCACCCAGGATTAGATGTGTGATGTGTATTCAGAGGACCGAAGGCCGACGCCAGTGACATGCTGCTTTACGAGTGGTCGTGAGGATTGACCGAGAGATGACCAGAGAAGTGCCAGGACGGATCGTCCCCGTTAGCACACCTGACAGGGCCGATGAGCCGATGGATTGTGAGATTGGTAATCCACAGATGAGATAAGGACCCAGAGACAGAGGACGCCAGACTATGAACAGGAGGCAAGTAGATATCTTGCTCTGCTAGCTTGGGATGCACCAGCACCTTCTCGACTTTGTAGGAGGAAATATCGATGACGGTATTTATGATTTGTGATTTGGTGATTTGATTATCACATATCCGTCACTTGGATTTCAGCATTTTTGGCGATCAATTCGCATGATTTTGTCTTGATGACTGAGTTTCATGGTATTTATTTTTGTGCACCACAGTTACACCTGACTTCGGTTTGTTGTCATTCGATATGTTGATTTTGATTTCATGCCTATGTTATGCATGTGATTTGACTTATGCTTCCAGCATAGTTTTCATGCACTTTTAGTGTTTTGTTGTGATTTGTGGACGCTGATGCACATGGTTGTGAGATTATATACCGCGGTATACCTGATTTGTATTGAGCTTTATTGTGTACCGTCGATTTCGATTCTGATATTGATGTTGATTTCGTGCACTCTGTGCATTTCTTTTGGATTCTTGCGCATATTTGACACGCTTGATATTGGATTTCATGATTTCATGCATGTTGGATGCACATGATTTAGATTTTATTCGTGCATGATGAATGCACCTGATTTGGATTTTCGCGCATGTTGGGCGCAGGTTATGAGATGCGATTTTGGTGCATACCAGATGCACAAAATCGAGATTCTTCGTGCATGATAGATGCACCTGATTTTGCTGTCAGACACACCCGTTGCCTTTGACAGGTGTTTCATGCACACCCGCTGCACTTAGATGTTGTTTCTGTGCACACGCGGGGCACATTTGTGGATTTTGTTTTTCTTGCGTACCAGACGCACGTAGCATTCGTATGCACATTTTTGGGATTGATTTCTTATGGAGCAGTACGTTTTTATGATATTTGCTATTTGTTTTCGTACTGAGCAGGACTAGTCAGAGAACAATACCTGGATATATTTTGCATGCATTGATAGTTATCGAAGGGATTTCCAAAAAGGGGGCTATAGTCTCAGTATTTACTTACGTGTCTGATATGACCCGAAACGTTTAAAACAAGGAAACCCTTCTAAATTGTTTTCAAAATGGCGGGACGTACATATTAAACAAAGGATAAGTATATATATAATTATTTTCTTGCAATAGACGTCCGCCACTGTGCTGCAATGCGCGCATAGCACAGCAACATGAAAGGTTTGGCATGAAATTCCTTCAGATATTTACATGTTTAGATTTGATGTCTACATGTATAGTTTCGATGTATATCATATTGGTTTTGTTTTGGATTTGACATTTGTGTCTTTACCATGACTCCGATGATTGCGGGATGCTTGACGGGGTGTTGATTTTGAGTTATCTGCTCATTGTTCGTACGCATGCATTGCGCTACGATGTGTTTTATGTATTTATGAATTCAGAGCCTCGACGACTTGGACTTTTTACTGAAATGTTTTAGTATTTGAGGGTTTTAAATTTAAATTCGGGGACCGAATTTCTTTAAAGGGGAAGACTGTAACATTTTATAAAAATAAAATATTATTTTTGGGAATTTTTATAATTAAATAATATTATATTGAATATTTTAATAAGGCGGTATAATTAAATACTGATAAATTAGGAAAAATTTGGAAAATTATAGAAATTATTAAAAAAAGGGTGTTTTATATGAATTATGCAAATTATAAGTTTTTATGATTAATTATACACTATTTTAGTGCTAAGCGCGATTAAAATCGCTAATCGGGCTTTAAGCGTGTTTTGTGCAAACATGCACCATATCTTTTTTTAACACTTGTTACATTTTTCCTACATGGCTTTCTCTTCACTTTTCATTCATGGCTTTGGTTTTATAAGAAGTGGAAAGAAAAGGAAAAGAAAAAGAAAAGAATAGAATATAGAAGTATGGGCAAGAGAGAGAAAGAGTGGGTGAGGGGTCAACCTATGTCTTGAGCCATTCCCTCTTCATTCTTTCACTCATTTCCTCTCCCCTCCCTCTCCTTATTGCTGATGCTGCCTTCTCTCTCCCCTTGCCTCTCTACCTCCTCAAATCATCATAATAAACACCTCAAAACCCAATACCCATTTCAATAAAAAGATGCACAAGCTCACTAGCAACACATTGGACCAAAAAAGTTTGCATTTTGGACACTTAGGGCAACTCAAGAAAATTCTTGAGTTGCCAAATGAGGTATTTCTTTCACCCTTACCATAGTTTTCCATTCACTTTAGCACCAATGTTTGTTTGGAACCGATATATCGATGTTTAATGGACTTGAAAAATTCTAGTTAGGGTTTATGGAAATTTTGAGTTGTGATGTGTAATTGAGCTCAGCAGAAGCCACACAACCCCCTAGTGCTAGAATTTAGACCTAAACCAGAGACTAGAACCCTGGAATATGGATTTAGAAACCCGATATCGGAAGAATTGTGGATTCTATGTGTGTATATGAAATCTGCTAACACCCGGGTGACCTGAAAATTATTTTGCAAGGACAGTGATACATGCAGGCACCTAGGAAGCTACCATGAAAACCCTAGCTCCTAAGCCCACTTTCAGGCTGCAAAAATATCCCTTCTGGCTGCAATTTGCAGCCAGACCTTGGACAAATTGATTCGTGCTTGTTCTATAGCATTGTCTCCAGTAAACTAGACCTTTGGCCTATGCAAAATTGTCTGATTTGACCTAGGATAAAATCTAGGACCATTTTCAATAGTTGCTGTTTTGATTCGGTGTTTCATTTTGCGTATTTTAAATTTTGTATTTTTGTAATTTATGTTGTATTCGATCACTTGACGTTTGTACGTCGAAATCGAGTGTTATTTGGAGGTTTTGAAGCGTAGTCCATAGGTTCTAACCTATAGGCTTTTAACGTGTCGTTTTGGTTTTGAATTGATTTTTAATGCGACACGATACGTTATGATGTGTAGGTACCCCATGAAGACTTCGAGACGACAAGCAAGCGCGTGGCGATGTCGGCAATGGAAAGCGAAGAGCAATGTGAGTAGATTATATCTACGGGGAAGTTGGGTGGATGGCGTATAGCACCCCGCAATTCGATATTTAGTATACTATATATATATATATATATATATATATATATATATATATATATATATATATGATAGCATTATGTGTGACATGGATATTCAAGATGTATGTGATTAGGTGTACTATGGTTAGATTAGGGTTTAGAAGTAAACTAATATAGTTTCCTAGTTGTGAACCCTAGAATAGGTTTACACCCACACGCACACATATGCTTACTTGTTATATTTATACCTGGATGATGAGGATAGTGGATGATATTTGGAGATGAGTCGATGAGATTGGGCATAGTGCAATGAGATCGGTGATATGATGTGGTTCGTATTTGGGATATGACATGAGATTTTAGCGGGCCTTTGGACGTGTGTTTTACACACGCATTTATATTTATAGATGGTATCGGTTTGTACTAGACTTAGATCAGTACCCCAGTTCATGAGATATGATGATAAGGATACCAGATAAACGATGAGATGAATGTGATATTTGACCCGTACCCAGATTTGGGATGCCGTACGACGGATTTACGTATGAGCTTTATATTGATGATAGATTCGCACTCTTGACTCCAGGACGTCATATTGTATATTGTATCGTATGTGATACTATTAAAGCGGGATCACCGACTATTATATTTATATATATCGATTCAGATTTAGGTGGTTTCCATACCCTTTGATTAGCTTGTTAGTTAGATCTGTAGTTTACTTAGTAGATGTTAGACTAGACCTGAGTCATACCTACTTCAAAACTAACGAATCATGAGTATTTTAAAGACAGGCAAAGGGACTTTACGGATATTTTCAAAAGATGCACCTTTTCTTAAAAACACCGTAGCCCTTATTTTACTAAAAACCCCGATTCGTCTAATTTCAAATGGCAAAACTGTATCACATTTTTATATTGATGTAGATTCTTCACTGTTGTGTTTATTAGTCGATCTCTGCATATTCTTGCTATTCGCATCGCATTCCATGTGTAAATGTGTTCATTGTTATATTAAAACCATGCTGTCAGGACACCAGCACCATTATCGATGATGCGTATGTTCCACGTACACCTGCTTGCCGGCTCACACACTTCATCATCGATAATTACCATGTCACTACACCGTAGGATTGTTGCATCAGGATATGACCCCTTGCATGATATACTTGCGTACATACATATTGTACACTCATACTTGCGTACATACATATTGTACACTCATACTTGCGTACATATATATTGTACACTCATACTTACATACATACATATTGTACACTTATATTAGTGTACATACATATTGTACACTCATACTTGTGTACACACATATTGTACACCCATACTCGCCTACATACGTATTTGCACATACATAGATGATTCTGGCTTGATTTGGAGATTTAGGAACCGCAAGATACATTTTAAAAAGGATCCATTTTAAAGGAGCGGTCTTCCCTCGATATGTGCATATTACTGTTTTATGTTGCATGATATACTGATATGCTTACGTTGCTTTTATATGTCGCATACACCATGCTTTATGATTATACGCATTGAGATATGTTGTTTCGATGATATTTCTGGATTTGGGAACCGTGGTCATTTCAAACGAGAGTATGTATTGTTTTAAAAACCCGGTTACCCTTGATATGATATTTCAGTGCGCCCACCATGAGTTTTATCGGTTATGATATATATATATACCCCATGCGAGGAAGAGCCGTGGGCCGTGTGCGGGTACATGGTGGGGCCCGGTATGGTACCCCGGGGCAAGAAAAGGATGCTGTGTATACAGACGGTGAGCTTGGCAGAGAGACTACTACCTACCGGTGATAGTATTGGGGTCGGCGGATATTCGAAGGATACCGACCGGAGTCGAGAGATGATATGTGCCGATCCGGACTGACGGAGCCCGTGGGTCAATCCGGACCGACAGAGCCCTATATATATGAGGATTTATGTGCCGATGCTAGGCACAGGTTTCATGATGTTTTCGAGTGTCGACGCTAGACACTCAGGTTCCATGATTTTGATGTGTCACGAGGGACACATGTTGATTTACATCCCCATACTTTCATGCATATGCTTTTATGACTTTTACATGCATGATATTGTTATGTCATTGGGTGACACGTGGACGAGATCCACATACATACAGACATTGATTACATAGTTGGATGATATCCACATATTTAGACTTCATGATATAGTTGACACTGATTTCATGATGATGACATCGATCATAGCTCATATTTATGATGTGTTGCTACCTGAGGCACTGGCACGAGCACTTGGTACTACACTTATGTATAGATGTTTACCCCTGCCACCTTATCATGCTTCAGACTTATTCATATTGAGGAATTATTATTACTGATCGTTTGACCTAGGATGAGTCATACATACGATTTCTGCTCTGTGATGTTTTCTATTTACGAGTTGGCAACTCACCCCCGTTGTGCCACAGTTCTTGCAGGTTTTGCCGTATAGGTTTCATTGCGGCTTTTCTGGCACACTGCTTCCTTTCTGGGTGATTGCTTTGGTAGGTGGGTTCACTCGCATCGTGACCATCCTTGTATTTATTTTAATCAGTTGATCTAGTAATTCCATCAACCAAACTTGTATATTGTTTCAGACTTAGGAAACCAGTTGTGTATTATTTCGACCTTAGAGTCGCACATTGTAGTATTATGGTTTTCATGATGTTTTTGAGTTTCTTTTTGAGTTTTGATCCTCGCCCTTCGGCGTTGTATATTATATTGATTGCATGGTTGTGATCGTCTATTGACGAAGAGCTAGCTCCCGCTTGGGGATGCCTTTTATCGTTATGCATATATTATTCTTGTTGTACCCCGTTTGGGGCCAGTATTTACAAAGGAAACTCTGCCGAAATTTTCAGAAAAGACTTGAGGATTTAAAAATGCATATTCGGCTTACTTATTTAAAAACCTTGTTTTTAAAAACATGTTTTCTTAACTTCTTTAAAACTAGTTTTCCTTCATTTATTATTTAAAATGGTTTTAGATTTCTGGGCTTTTGGCTTACTTGAATTAGATGGGGTCCTATAGACTTCATATGATTCAAGGGCCAGTCACGTGCTATTTCGGGTCATGACACGGAGATATGGGTGCTTGCCTATTTAAGATATACAACTTAACAAATGGTGATATCAACACGGTAATCGTCTTTGAAAAAGACACAAATCCGGCCGTCCATGTGCATTGGTTACCGATAGTACCAAAACATAACTCAATTTCTTTTCAAATTGTCTGACACCGACTGAGTCTCAATATAATTAATCTAACTTGAATATAATTCAAGTACAAACTACAATTCAACATTGTAAGTGCATGGCGGCGCCCCGGCCGTCAATCCGACGCCGGAATACGGATGCGGTGATTTACTTTAACTTTTCAAACCGGCACCACCGCGCACTATCAACCCGGATCGTGCCATTAAACTAGTCCAAGCTAACTTCAAGATGGGAAGAGAGATATACCGAGTGATCCGTGTCCTCCGGTCTTCTCGTCGTCGTCCCGATCTCCCGCGGAATGTCCGGTCTCCACCTCCTCGCCGGAAGGGCACCACGTCGCCTGCTTCTTTTACGGGCTCCCACCTCTATACCGAGGCAACTCGGGCACGAAGTTGGCGAGCCGACGTGCCCAAGGTTTGCTGTAGAATGTGTGTAGAACTCATGTCTCATTTTGGGTAGTGGATGTTGCCTTTGTGGTGGAGGAAATGAAATGTGAACTTTTGTGGAGGAACTTGGGGATTTTTCTAGCATCAAGAGAGCAAAATCCCCACTACAAAAAAATGGGCAGCCCCTCCTCATCTTTGGCCGGCCATCTCTTCGGGAGTGGAGAGAATGAGAGAGAGTGTGTATCAAAAAGAAGGGAGCCACACCATAATGCAAGTGAGAGAGAGGTCAAATGATATCATGAAAGAAAATGATCACAAACACAAACCTACACTCCACCAACCTCATCATCTCATCACAAAGTCAAGCCATCATGAAAGAAGAAGTCAAATGGTCAAGGGATGGTGCAACCATCATGATCCAACAATATGCAAAGAACACCCTCAACAAATACTTATTTGCACAAATGCAAATAAGCCCTCCTCCACCAAACTTCGGCCATTGAAAGATACAAAAAAATATGGCCGAAACGGAAAGCAAACTGGCAACTCCAGAAAACTGGTCCCGTAATAAATTACAGGAAAACCCCGATACTGTGTATACACACCCGCATCTGTATTCCGACCGAAACACAAATGCAATGAGACAAAATCTACACTGTACAATACTAGGATCCGGCTTAAACCAAAGCCCGCTAGTATTAACCGTCCGATCCTGATCCATGCTATACCGCACGTATCTGATCGAACCCTGCCATATCTCCATACGGCCTCTACAGCGTTTCGCCCGAAACTTGAGCAACTGAATGTGGGGGACTCTAAAGACTCGTCAACACCTTGGTTGTGGATTTAACCACTAGCACGTCAGAGATATAAGCCAATACGTGACGGGCTACCAGGTATTTGTTAGTTATATGTATGCCCTAGAGGCCATTACTGTACATTGGATGTATATTGTAGTGGATGCTGGGACATATATAGGGAGGACTTTCTTGCTCGACATGATAGTATGCTATCTGGTTGTTCTTTACCTTAACGTGTATACAGATTGTCTCTCTATTACATGTTGGTAAAGCCCTTAGGATGTGTACTTGACTACCTGGACTATGATGCGGATCATACTAGTGGGGACATGGTAGTCCATAAGTACATCCTTCAAAGTCCCTAGTCGTGGGTGTATCGAGACGGGGCATCGATATACCAGAGTAGACTAGCGTGTAGCTTCTCGACCCATACAGATGGGCGATGGATGATCCCATATCCATTGGTGTTTGACATCGGAGATGATATACGGGTGCTCAGTAGAGACTGAGTACACTGGACGGACTCGCCGAGAACTCCCAGATGGTATTATACCTCACGTCAGATGGCAGTTCTCTGGTGACACTGGTACAGAGTAGTCTGTTGACCCGAGATCATCATAGAGTCTTGTGTGGTTCCCACTGTGCTTTGATTTCCATCTTACCACGTCCAAGAGGGCGTGCAAAACGGTGGTTTTTGGGTACAGTCCCGAGTCACATGGAGGCAATGAGCGATAGGAGGGGATTCGTCTCTCCCGGTATAGGGGGTTGATGTTGCGCTGTGTTCGATTGGCTATAACAGGAAATCCCTGGCCAGGGTTGCTGAGATTTACTGGTAAGTGTTACCAGTAGTTTCTCGAATTGTTATAGACCTCATATCGACACGACTTATCGAGCTATTGGGGTCTGACGTTTACCACCCCTAGGCGAGATATGCGACATATCAGACGATCAGACCGGACTGTACGGTAGTGTTACTGGTTGGATTCACTGGAGTGTGAGCGGGCTTGCTCGTCGATCTTCAGATCGCTCAATACCCGGGTGGCCGTTACGTTTAGCAGACCGCTTGCGGCTTGTGGGTGTTTGATATGATCATCACCTGCTGCCGGCGTATTGACGAGTCTTTAGAGTCCTACACAGAGGTTTCCTGGCTCAAGCGAAACGAAATAGGAGCGCATATGAGATATGTGCGGGACCGAGAATAATGCGTGTATGTGATGCCGCATTCCATTCTCGCGATGAATGTATCGGAAAGGTTGTATGCGATATAACCTAGTTATCGATTCAAGCGTTGATTCGATAAACCGATACATTGAATACTAGTCGGTTGTGTGCGACATGACCGGATCATTGAATCAAGTGTTGATTTAATAATTTAATGCATAATTATATATTTGATATGTTACTTTGCACTAACTAGTATTGGTTCACTTTAAACGGATTTTCTCACTTGGAATGTGCACATTGTATATGTGATATATTTTTGTGCACTTGTATGTATCATGTTTGATGATGCATGCTAACTTGAGTTTGTGTAAAGATTAAACCATGGTTATTTAAATGGTTAGGGTTTTGTTTTTCATATCTATTTATTCATTTATTTATTTATTTTCTTTTTGGAAAAAGAAATGAGAAGAATGGTGGCTTTCTTTGTTTGTAGTTGAAGATTCATGAACCTTTGACTTTGTCCACCATTCTTATCTCATGCTTAACCTAACCATTTGATTTAACCCTAGTTCAATCTCTACACTTGACCATGGTTTAGATTATGATAAGTTTTGATTTTTCTTTTCATTTTGAATTAACTTATCATAACTATTTCCTTCTTCTTCTTCATTCTTCAAGTGAAGAAAGCTTGCCCCATCAATGGCAAGTGATGGAAATGAGTGAGAAATCCAATTCTAAAGTCTACCCACTTCCTATTTCTTCATCCTCTACCTCTTGCCAAGTAGTAGAGTGTGTTTCCTTCACAAGTTTCATGACTTGGTGAAGGTGGAGCTTGATTCATCGATGCCTCGACGTAGATCATCTTCGGCTTGGACATCGACGACCTAGCCCGCCCATTCTCCGACGAAGCCGACGCTTGAGCCCGGATTTGATTTGGACAGCGGAGAGGACCTCGTTGCGGAGCCGTGGAGGTGGAGCACCGGATCTACAAAGGTTGTATTTCCGTATCTCTTAGTTAATTGTTAACTAGTTTACTTTTCGCCTAGAAATCTAGCCAACGATCCGTTGACTAGGGTTTCTCGGCACCATAATATTTGAAATTGACATGTTCGATGCCTTGTGTGACCTCTTGAGAGTGCCTAGGAACCCTACAGTGGTATCAGAGCCTAGCTAGAGCCTTAGGCGAAGTCCAGACGGAATCTGAAACCCGATCGAACCGAAACCCTACCCGCAAAATTGCTCTCTGGACGATTTTGAAATACTGGGATTTTTCCAGATTAAAAATATTCAGAAAACTCAGTAAAATAATCTAAGAATTACTGTTGAAATTTGAGGCCTTGATTCATTAAAGGGGGCGCGGATCCGCGGCCTCACAGTAGGTTCAGGCGGCGGATCCGCGGCCCTTTTGTCGTGTTGTGCATTAATTTCTACACAGTAATTCTTATATATTATTTATGGTGTTTCTGGGAATTTTTAATATTTATTCAAGAATTGAATTTTCTGGAGTTGTTTTGGGGATTCGGTGTTTCGATCGGGGTATCAAATTTTGTCTGTGTGGCTTTCCGGATAAATCTTAGAATATGTTAAAAAGTTCGGCCGGATATAAATACCCAATTTTTCCCCTGTCGGGAAATTTCCAAGTGTTGGATTTTTCCGTAGTTTAACGACGTTCTAAGTAGTGCAAGTAACGCGATGGACCCTCTAGAAGACAACAAACCTTAACTCGATTATGTGACCGTCTTGAACTGCCCTTTGAACCTTCGGGTTTGGGGCAGTACGGCGTGCCACATGTGAGGCGTTGGCTTGACCCTTCTACGGCTGGACCGTTGGTACTGAGGTACGAACTGAATGTTGTTAGACTAGTTTCATGTGTTGATCTGTATCGGGAAAACTTGGGTGTTAGAATGTTCGATCGGAAAGTTTAACATTTTCTATTTATCTGGAATGGGATACAATAATTGGAATTCACAAATAGTTATGAGATAACTGAATGAATGTTATAAACGTAGCAGTTTAGTCTCAGATGATCGGTTGCCACGGAATTTTGATATGATCAAAAGTCCGTCGCAATCACGTAGCGTACGCGGATACTCGCCGGGTAAACTTAATAGACAGCCTCACTCCATAGCCCCAACCAAGTGACTGTAGGAGAACCCCGTCGCCGAAAGCATCCGTTCGGGTGCTCGCGGCAGCGGTGTTCCGCCTTGGTGCACTTCGTTGACGGTATCGGGGGTGCGGCCGTCTACTGAAGTTTGCGACGAGTATTCGATCAGGATGTCGGGAATCTTGTTGAATTGCCCGACTTGATATTGAAAAGAGTTTTCGATTTTGAGACTAAAATGCGGGGTTTATAATTGTTAGGCATGTGATGTCTAAGGAATTCAATTGGTCAGGCATGCGATGTCTGAGGTGGTTGCGGATTCCAACTGTTGTAGTTTTACACTTTCTTTTCTGTGACCGTAAGTGTAATATGTGATATCGCCGGTTTCGTTGCTATATGTCAACGACAATTGGGATGGACATATTTACTTACGTTGATGACATGTGATGTTATGTGTTACTGGATATGTTATATTGGATCGTCGTGTTTGAATAGCCGGGGTTTTTTATGTGAGATGAGTGTTTTTCATTTTCATTCATGTAAAAACTTGTATGTAATATTCTTTTATTGGGGCGCTTCCAGGTTGCGGAAGTTGTCACCGTTTGTATATTATTTACTTTTCCGCACTAGGATAGACCCAAGGAGGGGAGCACAAGTAACCGGGTTCTGGGGTCCAGTGGGAGACCAACTCGAGGAGTCGAGTCCGGGTCTCCTAACTCCAGAATTGGTAGGGTTGCTTTCCGCTCTCGTAGGGGTCTAGGGGTGTGGGTTTGGCTATTCATCGCGACCGTGGAATCCGTGTTTTATACTGGCTCGTATTGAAAACACGGACGTCCTAGTATATCCAATATTTCATATGTTTCTTCTGCTGCGATATCTGTGATGTGATCATGTGATGTTCTGTGATAGATACAGTATATAGTATATATGATATATTATATAGGCGTTACTTATGTTTTACACCCGCGCTAGCCCTGCCCCGCTCTGCCGTTAGTTACCTAACCTAACGGTGCACGAGAGGACATCGAGGCGAATGCGGATGGCATAAGTGTACGTCGTATTTATCTGTGATGTTTAGGTAACTTAAATGATGGGACTTCATTAATGTGATTAATGAAATAAAAGAAACCTAAGATGTTGTAGAATCGAATTTCAAAATAAAACAGGTAGCTACAGTTCTTGCTTTGCACAGCGGTATATGTGATATATCCTGCACCTTATTCGATGAGGAAAGGACCGAGATCCCTTCACCGGGTGTGACTCCTTTAGCAATAACTGGCAGATGCTACACACTCGGTTTGTCTTTTGATTGCTTTTAAGTGTTTTTGCTTTGCACAGTGATATATGTGATATATCACGCACCTCATTCGACGAGGAAAGGACCGACGATCCCTTCACCGGGAGTGACTCCTTTAGCAAAACTAGAAAAGCCTCAAAAACACTCCATTTCAAATTCATTTGATTCTACAACAATATCAAGTTCATTACGCAATAGGTTTTAAGAAAAACCTGTCGTAGCCCTCCGTCATTTCAGATATGTACTAGTTAGTATTCGTGCTGCGGTAGTTTGGCATTCGTCAAGGAGTAGTGTACGGTAGCTAACTAGTATTTATCTGCTTGAGCATATGATGCGATTGGATTAGGGTATTCGTACGGCGTTGTTTGGCATTCGTCAAGGGTCGTGCGGATGGGTTTAATTCGATCAAGAAATGTACGGGTTGAACTTGACTAGTGGACTATGGGTTGTTTGGCATTCGTCAAGGTCATAGCGAGCTAGGGGCAAAACATTATCGGGAATTTCAAGTGTTGAAATTTGCAATGAGATTGCATACCTTCTATGAGATAGTTGGATCCCGATACCCGCTGCGAGTAAGAGTTACTCCTGGGAGAGTTTTATACATTACAATTAGCCGATCAAGTAGGTGTCTAGAAAGGTGTCAGCGGGGTTACGCCTCTGGGAAAACGAGGTTTACATTAATTAGGTTCGTGCGAAAGCACGGGGGACCTCCCTCAAAGTACCGACACTGGCCTGGCTGAAAGATTGGCGAACTTGTAGTGTGTAATTAATCCCGGCTAGTCTTTCCTTTTAGGGTTTGAAGGAAGATTTGATAAAAAGCAGTGGGAGCCATCCTGATTAGATAAAATAATAACCAATCTATTCTTGCAAGAGCGCACGCTGAGTGTTTTCTTCTCTCTCTCTCCTGGTAGCGACCATATCACGCCTTAATCAAGATAATAATACGGAATATTGACCGAACCCGCTTGTAATACTGAGCTGGGGAACGTTGGTCCCGCTCCAACTTATAATTGTTATAAGACAGAGCAGGAAATTGGGGATTACCAGAATTCCCGTGCCGCCCAAACGAAGAGAGTGCATGCTGATGCATCATCTTCGGGTGTGTTCGTTACAAAGAACTGTTTCTCTGTATCCTCTACGTCCTGGGTATGTGATACCAGATCAGGATCCCAGATATGTAATCTGTTACATAGGGCTACAGAAAGGTAGAGAACTGAGAACGGGTGATAAGTTTCATGAGACAGAAAACGGGGCAAGTGTTGCAGCCAAGTCTGTTGGTCACTGTCACCCTGTATTACCAATACATTGATTCTGAACGAATGTTATTAGATACCGAACCTGATATACAAAATCATATCAGTCTCTTTATTAGTAAAGAAATGATAAAATTTTGTATTGTTGGATAATGTTTTGAACATTTCCTATATCAAAAGTTGATCGTATCAGGCACGTTATCTAAAAGCGTTGCTGTTCTAAATCAAACTACAGTTCTTAGTATACAGAACACACACAAGAGGAAGAGTTCAGAACTGAACGAATCCTTCTTGAGGCATTGTAGACTAGGTCATATCAATATGACCCGACTGGCTGGAGTTACATTTAGATGCATATTTAAATCAGTTTGAATTTACATCTTGTGAAACTCGCCAGTCATGTCACAAAGATAAGATGACCATAGCTCCGTTTACTGGAAACAGAGAAAGAGTTAGTGAACTCTTGGGATGATACATGTTGATGTATGTAGGTCCCCTGTCTACACATGCCAGGACTGGTTCTTTATACTTCATTACGTTCTCTGATAATCTTTCGAGTTTCAGACCTATGTTCCTGTTGAAACACAAGTCCGAACCTTTTGAGATATTCACAGAATATAAACGAGAAGTAGAGAACCAGAATACGGGTATAAGTATTATATCCTATGATGAGATCAGAGAGGAGAATACTTGTGCACGGAATTCATGGACTATTCTAAAGGAGAATGAGATTCTCTCTCAGCATTACTCCTCCGTATACACCATAGCAAGATGGTATATCGGGGCGGAGCAGATACACCCTATTTGATATGGTGTGCTCTATGATGAGTACTACTGAGTTACCTATTTCCTTTTGGGAGTTATGCACTTGAGAAGCTGCATACCTATTGAATAGGGTTCCAATCAAATCAGTTACCTACCATTTCATATGTGATATGGAAAGGGAAGAGCCCATGTCTTAAGCTAGTTAAGATTTGGGGTTGTCCGGCCTATGTCTAAAAGCAAAATCCGGACAAGCTCGAGGCAAGATCTGTAATGTAGAACTGGAAAAGTTCCAGCCATACAAACTACAGCTGATGATTTGATAGAACCAAAGGATTCAGTAGATTCCAACGAACCTCAGCCTCTCCGCCGATCTAGTAGGGTTTCTCACCCACCTGAGAGATACTTCGGTTTCTCTATGACAGTGGGAGCGAAGATTGCATCATGAGATGATGACCCAACTAGCTTCGAGCTGGCCATCAGGAGTAAGACTCTGTAAGAATGGCTGGATGCTTAGCGATCTGAGATGGAATCCTTATACACCAACAAAGTATGGACTTTGGTTGCAATATCTGAAGGGTTAAATCCCCATCAGGAGCAAGTATATCTTGAGAAGATTACTTGGTGTAGATGGAAAAGTTGAGACTTTCAAAGCTAGACTTGTTAAAGCTTTTCGTCATCGACCAGGCGTGGATCATGATGAAACCTTTTCAAGTGACTATGCTTAAGTCCATCCAGATCCTACTTGCCACGGCTACATACCATAACTACGATATCTGGCGGTTGGGTGCCATGACTGCTTTTCTAAATGATGTTTTAGAAGAGAACGTCTATAAGTACACAGCCAGAGGGCCTCGTAGACAGTGGGAGCAGCGGAAACGTATGCAAGATGCTTTATATGATAAAGCAGGCATCGCGGAGTTGGAACATCTGTTTTGATGGAGTAGTCAAAGAGTTTGACATCATCAAAATGGTAGATGAACCTTGTATAAACAAAAAGGTAGTAGGGAGTATGGTGGTGATCCTCGTAGAGTACGTGGATGACATACTCTTGATAAGAAAGGAGTTTCTTATGCTACGCTCGATCAATCTCCGTTTATCACAAAGATTCTCCGTGTAGGATCAAAATGATACCTCCTAAATCCTGGGTTTTGGATCTATGAGATAGATTTAATTGGATGTTAGGATTCTCACTAGTTGTAGTGAGATGGTATCAACCGATCCTGGGGAGAATCACTGGAAGGGTTCCAGGGTGATAAGGACGACTGAATGTCAATCACAGGCATTGTCTTTACCCACAGTAAAGGGACGGTATGTTGGAAGAGTTCCAAGCTAGATACCGTGGCATACTAGAAGATAAAGGCGGGATACATCGCTACTTAAGATGCTACCAAAGAGGCTGTTTGGGTGTATATTGGTTCATGAGATGAACTATGTTCCTCCCATTGTGTGACAATGGAGTTGTGGCTTATGCCAAGGAATGCCGGTCCCATCAGTGATCCAGACATATTCTAAGGCAGTATCACCTGATCATGGAGATAGTTGATCTCCAAGGAGATCGAGGTTAGGAGAGTAGACTCAGAGGACAACACAGCGGATCCACTCACAAAGGCCTGTTCCCAGAGAGAGACTATTATGGGATGGTTGAGTATGAGATACTGCAACCACTGCTACAGATGGCCCTAGTGTAAGTGGGAGATTGTTAGTTATATGTATGCCCTAGAGGCCATTACTGTACATTGGATGTATATTGTAGTGGATGCTGGGACATATATAGGGAGGACTTTCTTGCTCGACATGATAGTATGCTATCTGGTTGTTCTTTACCTTAACGTGTATACAGATTGTCTCTCTATTACATGTTGGTAAAGCCCTTAGGATGTGTACTTGACTACCTGGACTATGATGCGGATCATACTAGTGGGGACATGGTAGTCCATAAGTACATCCTTCAAAGTCCCTAGTCGTGGGTGTATCGAGACGGGGCATCGATATACCAGAGTAGACTAGCGTGTAGCTTCTCGACCCATACAGATGGGCGATGGATGATCCCATATCCATTGGTGTTTGACATCGGAGATGATATACGGGTGCTCAGTAGAGACTGAGTACACTGGACGGACTCGCCGAGAACTCCCAGATGGTATTATACCTCACGTCAGATGGCAGTTCTCTGGTGACACTGGTACAGAGTAGTCTGTTGACCCGAGATCGTCATAGAGTCTTGTGTGGTTCCCACTGTGCTTTGATTTCCATCTTACCACGTCCAAGAGGGCGTGCAAAACGGTGGTTTTTGGGTACAGTCCCGAGTCACGTGGAGGCAATGAGCGATAGGAGGGGATTCGTCTCTCCCGGTATAGGGGGTTGATGTTGCGCTGTGTTCGATTGGCTATAACAGGAAATCCCTGGCCAGGGTTGCTGAGATTTACTGGTAAGTGTTACCAGTAGTTTCTCGAATTGTTATAGACCTCATATCGACACGACTTATCGAGCTATTGGGGTCTGACGTTTACCACCCCTAGGCGAGATATGCGACATATCAGACGATCAGACCGGACTGTACGGTAGTGTTACTGGTTGGATTCACTGGAGTGTGAGCGGGCTTGCTCGTCGATCTTCAGATCGCTCAATACCCGGGTGGCCGTTACGTTTAGCAGACCGCTTGCGGCTTGTGGGTGTTTGATATGATCATCACCTGCTGCCGGCGTATTGACGAGTCTTTAGAGTCCTACACAGAGGTTTCCTGGCTCAAGCGAAACGAAATAGGAGCGCATATGAGATATGTGCGGGACCGAGAATAATGCGTGTATGTGATGCCGCATTCCATTCTCGCGATGAATGTATCGGAAAGGTTGTATGCGATATAACCTAGTTATCGATTCAAGCGTTGATTCGATAAACCGATACATTGAATACTAGTCGGTTGTGTGCGACATGACCGGATCATTGAATCAAGTGTTGATTTAATGATTTAATGCATAATTATATATTTGATATGTTACTTTGCACTAACTAGTATTGGTTCACTTTAAACGGATTTTCTCACTTGGAATGTGCACATTGTATATGTGATATATTTTTGTGCACTTGTATGTATCATGTTTGATGATGCATGCTAACTTGAGTTTGTGTAAAGATTAAACCATGGTTATTTAAATGGTTAGGGTTTTGTTTTTCATATCTATTTATTCATTTATTTATTTATTTTCTTTTTGGAAAAAGAAATGAGAAGAATGGTGGCTTTCTTTGTTTGTAGTTGAAGATTCATGAACCTTTGACTTTGTCCACCATTCTTATCTCATGCTTAACCTAACCATTTGATTTAACCCTAGTTCAATCTCTACACTTGACCATGGTTTAGATTATGATAAGTTTTGATTTTTCTTTTCATTTTGAATTAACTTATCATAACTATTTCCTTCTTCTTCTTCATTCTTCAAGTGAAGAAAGCTTGCCCCATCAATGGCAAGTGATGGAAATGAGTGAGAAATCCAATTCTAAAGTCTACCCACTTCCTATTTCTTCATCCTCTACCTCTTGCGAAGTAGTAGAGTGTGTTTCCTTCACAAGTTTCATGACTTGGTGAAGGTGGAGCTTGATTCATCGATGCCTCGACGTAGATCATCTTCGGCTTGGACATCGACGACCTAGCCCGCCCATTCTCCGACGAAGCCGACGCTTGAGCCCGGATTTGATTTGGACAGCGGAGAGGACCTCGTTGCGGAGCCGTGGAGGTGGAGCACCGGATCTACAAAGGTTGTATTTCCGTATCTCTTAGTTAATTGTTAACTAGTTTACTTTTCGCCTAGAAATCTAGCCAACGATCCGTTGACTAGGGTTTCTCGGCACCATAATATTTGAAATTGGCATGTTCGATGCCTTGTGTGACCTCTTGAGAGTGCCTAGGAACCCTACAGTATTGACCAAAAGGGACGTCGATGAGCAAACTCATCCTGACACCCTACTGAGCCTGTCAGTGACAATATCCGTACAGTCCGGTCCGTTCGTCTATGAGCATCGCATGGCGGGCCTAGGGGGTTGGTAAAAGTCAGACCCCCAAAAGCGGTACAAGTCATGTCAGAGATCAGCCCAGAACACCCTGAGATACTACTGGAATACCTACCAGTAAATCTCCTGCCTTGGCCAAGGACTTTTCATGTTCTGGCTCTCCTAGACACAGCGCGACTTCACCCCCAATACCGGGAGAGACGAACCCCCGAAGATCCGCTCACTGCCTCCATGTGTCTCGGGACTGCACCCAATTAAAACCTGTTTGCACGTCTCCTTTGAGCGTGGTAGGGTAGTAATCAAAGTACAGTGGGAACTCACACGAGACAAATGACGATCCTCAGGTCGATGAACTAACCTGTACACATGTCACCAGGGAACTGCTATCTGACGTCAGGTATAAGACCAACTAGCATGTTCCCGGCGAGTCCTGTCCGGTGTACTCATAACCCAATGAGCACCTGTTTACATCTTAGGTGAACCAACTGACACCAGTGGCTTGTGAGACCGGCCACCGCCCCTCGTCGGGGTCTCGAATGTATACACTAGTCTACTCTGGAGTATCGATGCCCTGTCTCGAAACTCCCACGACTAGGGACCATTTAAGGATGTGCTTAAAGACTACCATCTCCCACGTATATGATCGCCCTCATACTGCTGGCAGTCAAGCATGAATCCTAGGGGCTCTATCAACGTGTAATAGTGACCTGTCTGGTCACCTAAAGCAGTACACGATGATAGAGATAAATCAGATAGCATACTATCATCTTGAGTAAGACTGTCCCACCGGAATAGGTTCTCCCTCAATCATTGCAATCACGTGCATGTGATCCAATAATTGACTCTGAGGGCACTATCTCCAACAATCTCCCACTTGCACTCAAGGCTAATTATTGCGATGTTGCGTACTCACAGTCCGTGTGATACCGAACACCCAACTCCTCTACTAGACAGTCTCACAAAGCTCGTTTATGAAACTATTGCGTTCGAGGAATAGCCTCAGTGAGTGGATCCGCTTTGATGTTTCTTTCTATGTCTCTCTATATCTCAAGTTCGCGGAGAATGCCATCTCCCGAAATGAGTAATACTTGTCTTAGAATGTGTCTGGATGTCTGATGGGACCTAGCTCATAAATGAACTCCAAATCCAAACTTCTTAGACTGTATCGTCAACTGAACTTAATCAGTATCCTGCGCCCTGTCTCCCTCAGTATCTTCCTGGACCACCTGTCCAAAATACTGCCCCTCGTCAGAGGAAAAACTATAACTCTGACAACCTCCCTGTCGTCCAGGTCACCTTGGAAGCCTGGAATGATAACTGTCTCCCTAATGAGGCTGTCGTTATCATATCCCTAGAACATCCACTTATGTTCTAAAGCTGCTTCCGATTGTTTCTCCAGGATTGGATCAATATCAACTTATTGCATCTACTGCAAGAACAACATCTGGTGTGGCACTTGACATCTCATGATTGACTCAATTGCCTAAGCAAGTGATCTGCCAATCATGCACATCCCTCTCTACTTTAGCCTGTAAGACACCTTTAGAGAGGGTGACTCCATCACCTGCAGGTACACCACCATGCCAGGAGTCGTCCATTCTAAATACTCTTAGAATGCTGTCTAAGTACCCTTAATTAGGAAACCACCCAAATCTAGATCTAAAACCATAGATCTAGTAACCAGTATGTCTGATATAATGTCCAAGTCCCATGTGGAGAAACCACTGTGTGACGACCAAAGTATACCGATCGTAGTATAGGAATGTCACTTCCTACTCAGTGTATGTCATCCAAATACGAGGACACCACACTCTACTACCTTCTCAACAGATCCATCCCCTATTCTGATGAAGTCAAACCTATGACTGTCACATCAGAAATTGATGATCTATCTCCGCTATATCTGCTTTAGTCTATAAATAGACATAAGCTATCTGTCCACCAATGCTTCCGCTGCTCCCACTGACCACGACAACCCTCTGGCAGAGTCATATAGACGTACACTTCTGAAGCAAGTTTAGAACGACGCTATACTCATCCTCCTGCTGGGTCTCACAGTCTGGAACAACAGCAATGGCAAGTGTGGGTAAACAAGAACCTCCCTGTCACCGTTCTTGAGGCTACCGGAGTACCTCTCGGGTGCCTGAGGTTACCCACCTTATCTGCGGAGTGGCTAATGGAATGTCAAATCAGATTGAATCTTTAGGTTCCTATGAAATCTTCAGTAATCGTTTGTGGTTCTGGAATCACTTCCAGTTCTACCATACTCCCACTACTGTTTTCTGAAAAAATCCATTTTTATTAAAACTGTGGCGAGTCTAGAACAATATCACTATTGATCTTCCAGATGGTAGAAAGTCAACCCTCGTCATAGCCTAGGTCAACCCACAAACAGCCATTACAGAAACGTGCCTTGAGTTGTCCGGTTTCTGGTTTTAATCATAAGCCAGACAACTCCCCGTACCTTAACATCGTTAAGATATGAACTGTTCTATATCCAATACAGAAACAGAGGCACTGATTTAATTGAACCAGATTCAAATCATGCAGCTGTCTCCAGTGCATGTCAACTAAATGGAGTGAGGCCGATCAGCATTACTCAACTTTGGAGTACTTCCAATTATGAGTAACCTGAAAGAGAAGCAAGTTCTCTTAATCATTACTATCAACTGAATACCATCCACAAGTATCTACATCTTCGATCTCCTTGAAGAATCCCGATACTTGCAACACCTGGTTCTCTACTTTATTCAAATACCTATAACTTCTCAAAATTCGGACCCTATGTTTCCACGAAACACCTGTCTAAAAACTAGAGAAGTCATAAG
Organism: Agapanthus africanus; assembly: GCA_030015575.1. Taxonomy (NCBI): domain Eukaryota; kingdom Viridiplantae; phylum Streptophyta; class Magnoliopsida; order Asparagales; family Amaryllidaceae; genus Agapanthus; species Agapanthus africanus. Next base: position 493,846,434 of record CM057348.1, on the reverse strand, counting down.
TAAACTGAATATAGTACGAGGACCATCCCCTCTGTCCTAATAGACGCTGGACAATATACAATACTCTGTATAAGTCCCCTGAGTCTAATAACTCAATCCCTGTGTGTCGTAGGTTGAAAACTGTACTTATGGTTAAGAAGAATTACACCGCTGTTTAATGCTCCTTACCTAACCATCAACTGATATAGGTAAATGTCATCGACATAATTTCAAAAAGGTACATCTCACTCTATAAAAAATAGACGTACAGATATATCAATTTGAAATTGGTGCATTATAACGGATATTCAAAACCAAATATTCGCCGTCCGGCAAACAACCCAGGTGACTTCCTCAAATATCACCAATTACAATGAATTCCGATATAATGAGGATGATCACCTAATTCCCAATAATTTACTCCCACTCATCATCTGTAAAACCATACAGATGTGAGAATCAAACCTGGTAAATACATACCCTGGAGCAAGTATCTAATTGGGAAATCAGTTTTCTTTTAACAGTACACAGTGAAACTGAAATATTGAAATGTTTCGTATGGGGTATCCGGGTATTCCTAGTAATGCCTCTTCCATTATCCAGATTCACAACTGTAACCGTATAAATCTCTGCCACCTCTCCAAATCCCTTCATATGTCTTTAGTCATTACCTTCTGTACACCCCTTTAGGCCAAATGGTTTTCTTCCTTCCCTACCGTTCGGCACCAGCCTGTGGTTTGGAAGAAGATTATCCAATAAGCATAATGGGTGTACTGTCCCAATCCTAGGAAATCTCGCAATGCGAGAGAAGGTGAAGATAAAAGACACCTGAATAAACCTTATTCCTATTTCTCCTGAACCAGAATCCATCCCCGAACTGGAACAAGTTCCTTTCGAGTTCGTATATAACAATACGATGGAGTATCCAATAAACTGTGGATCTTCGTAGTGATACGGAGTGTCCTGGAGAAATACAAAGGTGAAGTGGGAGTGGTAATGAAATATTTGGTTTGGTCGTGAATATCAGTCGCAATTTACTTTGCCCTCTTACTAATCCCTTTCTTTGTCTTTACATAATACCTTCTGTACACCATCGTTAGGCTAATTGGTTTTCTTCATTCCCTACCGCTCGGCACCTGCCTATGGTTTGGAAGAAGACTATCCAATTTTCGTAATAGGTGTACTATCTCCTAAACCAAGGAGTGTAAGTCCACGTTGCGACCCCCGGTTCTTACGGGGAGGCGGAAACGGTATAAAAATCAAATTTTTAGCGCATGGGGCAACATGGACTAACAAAGTCGGGATCTTTTCTAAACTAAACTAGCAAACATGCAAAGGAGAGTTAACTACTCGGATAAAAGGTTATACCTAACTTGAACTCCTTCTTCTTGAAACTTTTGTAGGGTTTGATGGTTCTTTCCTTGTTGCCTTCTTCCGTCAAAGATGGATCCACCTGAGGGTTCAACCTTCGGGCTCTTTCTCGAACTTTGAGAGAACTAGAATCTTCGGCTTGCTAAACCTTTGAACCTAGAGTGAGTAGAGAGTGTCTTTGGGGTGTTTTAATCTCAAGGAGAGGGATTCTCAACTCATGAGAAGGATTCTCCTTGAACTAGAGGAGGAAGAAGAACAAGTGAGGAGAGAGAATGGTTATGATAGAATGAGCTTATTCTTTTCATTTTACAACCATATCACAAATGAAAAGAATTATCAATTAACAATAATAATAAAATGAAATAGTTGATGGATGGTTTGGAATGACCATTATCATTACATTCATTAAATGAATTTTGCTAGAATCAAAGAGTATCTTTGCAAAGTAATGATGATGGTCAAACATTCAACCATGGTCAACAAGTCAACCATGGTCAACAAGTCAAAAAAATCCAACCATGACACAATTTCATTTAATTAATATTATTAATTGATATATCATAATTCCATTAGGGTTTGGAAAAAGACGACTGTCAACTGTACATACGCACCCGTTCCGAAACCCTAATGAAAATCCTATTCCTCCGCCTCAATCAACTGTGCATACACACCCGCATTCTTGTTCCGAGGAACATGAATACCAAGAGATAAAATCAACCCCTAAACGTATACCAGTATCTGGCTCAAACCAGAGCCTACCAGTAATATCCGTCCGGACTCCAAACGTGCACAAGTGCGCGGATGAGAACGAACCCTGTCGCAAAGCCATGCGACCTCTACTCTATTTTGCCCAGAGGCGAATACCCTCTGTGTGGGACTCTAAAGACTCGACACTACGCTGGCAGTGGGTTTAACCACAGACCGCAAGCGGTACTAGCTGTGCGTAACGGTCCCCAGGTAGATGCCGACAAGAAGGCTGACGAGGTGAACCCCATCTGAACTCCTACCGAGTCTGAATGTGACAGTCTCCGTACAGTCCGGTCTGTTCTTCTGATACATCGCATGTCGGGCCTAAGGGGCGGTAAACGTCAGTCCCCTAATAGCGGTACAAGTCGTGTCGGAGTGAAGCCCAAAACACCCTGAGATAACACTGGAAGCCTACCAGTATATCTCGCTTGCCCTGGCCAGGGACTACTCGTGTAATGGCTCTCCTAGACACAGCGCGATGTCAACCCCCAATACCGGGAGAGACGAATCCTATCTAACCGTCACTGCCTCCAAGTGCTTCGGGACTGCACCCAAATACTACCTGTTTGCACGACTCCTTTGAGCCGTGGTAGGGTAGTGATCAAAGTGCAGTAGGAACACACTCGAGGCGAAGTGCCAGTGTCAAGTCAGCGGACTAAGCTGTACTCATGTCACCTGGGAACCGATAACTGACGATAGGTATAATACCAACTGGTCAGTTCCCGACGAGTCCTGTCCAGTGTACTCGTAACCTAACGAGCACCCGTATACTATCTCCAGTACGACGTACTGATGGCTGTGGGACAGACCATCTCCCACACTGGGATGAGAAGCGCATACGCTAGTCTACTCCGGAGTATCGATGCCCTGTCTCGATAGTCCTGCGACTAGGGACCTGTATAAGGATGTGCTTATAGATTACCCAGCCCCCACTAGTGTGACTGCCATCACAACGCTGGTAATCAAGCAAAGATCCTAAGGGCTCCACTAATGTGTATAGGTGATATACAAAAATAAACACATGTACACATTGAAGCAGAAACAAACCAAGTAGCATACTACTATATTGAGCAAGATTGTTTATACAAGGTGAATATCCCAAGCTTCCATTAAGTAATATACAAACTAGTATGATACAGTAATGGCCTCTAGGGCATATACACTAACAATCTCCCACTTGCATTAAGGCCATGTACTGGCGTATCGAAGACCTATCATCTCGATCAGCCGCTTGAACTGAGTCTGGGGTAGGGCCTTGGTGAATGGATCTGCAGTGTTTTCTTCTGAAGCAACCCTCCGAACCTCGATCTCCTTACGATCCACGATCTCCCTGATCAGGTGATACCGCCTCAAGATGTGCCTGGATCTCTGATGGGACCTGGGTTCCTTCGCTAAAGCAATAGCCCCGTTGTTGTCGCAATACAGAGGTATTGGGTCAACAATGGACGGAACCACCTGAAGTTCTTTCAAGAACTTCCTCATCCAGACAGCTTCTTTTGCGGCATCGGATGCAGCGATGTATTCCGCTTCCATCGTCGAGTCTGCAACGGTTTCCTGTTTGGAACTCTTCCAACACACCGCCCCTCCATTGAGGGTAAAGACAAAACCCGACATGGACTTGGAATCATCCTTGTCACTCTGGAAGCTGGAGTCAGCAAAGGCCTCGATCTGGAGGTCTTTTCCGCCATACACCAAGAACATCTCCTTAGTCCTTCTCAGGTACTTGAGAATGTTCTTTACCGCTATCCAGTGTTTCTCCCCAGGGTTTGACTGATACCGGCTTACCACACTCAGTGCATAAGCTACATCCGGTCTGGTACACAACATCGCATACATTATAGAGCCTACCGCAGAAGCGTAGGGTATAATAGACATGCGATCCCTCTCCAAATCAGTCTTGGGGGACATCTCTTTAGAGAGGGTGATTCCGTGACAAGCCGGTAGGTTACCGCGCTTGGAATCTTCCATACTGAATCTTTTCAGCACGGTGTCGATGTACCTGGACTGTGAAAGTCCTAATATCCTCTTGGATCTATCACGATGGATCCGGATCCCCAGGATGTATGAGGCATCACCCAGGTCTTTCATGGAGAACCTTTGTGACAAGAACCCCTTGACAGATTGTAGCATAGGAATGTCATTTCCTATTAAGAGAATGTCATCCACGTATAAAACGAGGAATACTACAGTTCTCGCTACAAATCTACTATAGATGCATGGTTCATCTGGATTTTTGATAAAGCCAAATTCCTTGACCGTCTCATCAAAGCAGATGTTCCAACTCCGCGATGCCTGCTTTAGTCCATAGATGGACTTAAGCAACTTGCACACCTTTCCGCTGCTCCCACTCTGAATGAAACCCTCTGGCTGGTCCATATAGACACACTCCTCTAAATTTCCATTTAGAAAAGCGGTTTTTACGTCCATCTGCCAAATCTCATAATCGTGGAAGGTAGCAATGGCAAGAAGGATCCGAATGGATTTCAGCATAGCCACTGGAGAAAAGGTTTCGTCATAGTCCAAGCCAGGTCTTTGACGAAAACCCTTTGCTACAAGTCTAGCTTTATAGGTCTCAACCTGTCCATCTACACCAATCTTCCTTTTGAAGATCCACTTGCATCCTACGGGTTTTACCCCGTCTGGAGCAATGTCCAATGTCCATACTTTGTTGGTGTACATGGACTCCATTTCGGTCCGCATTGCATCCAGCCATTTTACCGAGTCAACGCTCTGAACGGCCTGCTGGAAGCTAGTAGGCTCATCATAATCTATGATGCAATCCTCTCTATCCCCGTCTATGAGAAAACCGTAGTACCTCTCGGGCGAATGAGACTGCCTACTACTCCTGCGGAGCGGCGTAGGAATGTCTTGTTCTTTCGAACCCTCTGGTTCCACTAAGCTTTCAGTAATAGTCTGAGGTTCTGGAATTTCTTCCAGTTCTATTGCGCTCCCACTTACTTCTTTTTCTAAGAACTGATATTCCAGAAAATGGGCATTCCGAGAAACAAGGACTTTTTGTTCCTCTGCGTAATAGAAAAGATACCCCCTGGAGTTCTTTGGGTATCCCACAAACTTGCACAGTACTGAGCGTGCCTCGAGCTTGTCCGTATGCTGCTTTTTGACATAAGCTGGACATCCCCAAATCTTCAGGTACTGAAGATAGGGTTTCTTCCCACTCCATAACTCATATGGTGTGGTAGGCACAGTCTTAGTAGGAACTCGGTTCAAAAGGTATGCAGCTGTTTCTAGCGCATACCCCCAGAATGATCGCGGTAACTCAGCGTTACTCATCATGGACCGTACCATATCCCATAGGGTCTGGTTCCGTCTCTTCGATACACCGTTATGTTGCGGAGTGTATGGAGGAGTAAGCTGAGAGAGAATCCCATTCTCTTTTAAGTAATTCAGGAACTCGGCACTTAAGTATTCTCCACCTCGATCCGATCTTAGAATCTTGATACTTTTGCCGGTTTGTTTTTCTACTTCATTCTTATATTCCTGGAACTTTTCAAAGGCTTCGGACTTATGTTTCATTAAGAAGAAATAACCGTACCTTGAAAAGTCATCCGTAAAAGTAATGAAGTAAGAATAACCGCTTCGCGCATGTGTAGACATTGGACCGCACACGTCGCTGTGTACGAGTCCCAAGAGCTCGCTTGCTCTTACTCCATGTCCAGTGAACGGAGTCTTTGTCATCTTTCCTTTGAGACAGGATTGACAAGTGGCATACGATTGATATTCGAACGGATCCAAATACCCTTCTGTATGTAACTTAGTCAACCTTCTCTCATTGATGTGACCCAGTCTACAATGCCATAAGAAAGTCTGATTGATTTCCGGAGACATTCTTTTGTGTGTATTCTGGACATTGAAAATCTGTGGTTAGTTTAATACGTATATACCATTGCTCAGTGTACCTGACCCAATCAGAACTTGATTAAGGTGAATGTTTACAACATTACTTACAAACGCAAATTCATAACCTTCTTTAGAAACCAAAGATACAGAAATGATATTACAAGTTGCGTTGGGTACAAAAAAGCAATTACGCAAAACCAAAACATGTCCATCTGACATTCCCAGGTGATAGTCCCCCACGGCTTTAGCATCCATGCTAGCTCCATTCGCAACTCTGAGGGTCATGTCACCTGCCTTCAAAACCCTACGGTTTCTCAACGCCTGCAAAGAATTACAGATATGAGATCCTGATCCGGTATCCAATACCCAGGAAGTAGAGTTTATAGAAAGACAGTTTTCAATAACATACACACCTGAAGCTGAAGCCGCAACCTGCTTCAGTTCCTGTGTCCTGGCTTTCTAAGCCCTGCAATCTTTCTTCCAGTGTCCACTCTTATGACAATAGAAGCATTCTTCCTTTCCCACAAGCTTCCCCGCAATCTTTGTTGCCTTTTCCTTTCCCTTCATACCCACTTTACTAACACCGCCCCTTGGTTTGGCGGGGGCTTTCTTCCTCTTTCCCTTGGCTTTCGCCTTGGACCTAGAAGAAGAAGATCCTCCTACAAACAATGCGGGTGTTTCCCTACCTTTCTGTAGGGTGCCCTCTGCGCTCCTCAGCATGTTGAGGAGTTCTGAAAGTTCAACTTCCTTTTCTTGTAAGTTGAAGTTCAGTATAAACTGGGCGTAAGTGGATGGAAGGGACTGGAGAATTAAATCCGTATAGAGTTCACTTTCCAACGTGGTCCCAAGTTCCGCGTGCTCCTCAATGTAGCCAATCATCTTAAGCACGTGGTCCGCTACCGATGATCCGATGGCCAATTTTGCCGAAAATAACTTCTTCGACCCTTCGTATCTTGCGATACGAGACTGCTCTCCATACAGTTCTTTTGTATGAAGAAATATGGATTCCAAATCCATATTCTCGTGCCTCCTCTGATGTTCGTTGTCCATAGAGGCAAGCACGAGGCACCTGGCCTTCGCGCAATCAATCTCCCAAGTCTTACGGATTTCCTTATCCGCGACGCTGGAGGTGGGACCTGGGACGGGGGGAGCTTTGGTGGTAAGAAGATACCCCAGCTTGTCGTAAGTGATTGCCATTTTGACATTCCTAAGCCAATCTTTGTAGTTTGGCCCTGTCAGTATGTTTTTATCTAGAAGTAACTTAAGTCCAGTCATTTCGATTTGGTCGCTGCAGGGGGAGAGAGAAGAAACACTTTAGCATGATGCTCTTGCAAGTTTAGAGTGGTTTTTAATTTGTCTAAACAGGATGGCTCCCACTGTCTCTCGAATCCCTCCTCAAACCATAAAGGAAGAATCAGTCGGGATCAATCCCACCGCACAATACTTGCTTAACCGTTCAGCCAGGCCAGTGTCGGTACTTCGAGGGAGGTTTTCCAACGCTTTCGCGAAGTTCCTTAATTTAAGAACCTCTTTTCCCTGGGGGCGTAGCCCCGCTAACACCTTTCTAGGCACCTACTAGGTTTATAGCATTGATCGTTTGGTGAGAAATTTCCCGAGGAGTAGCATATACTCACAGTAGGATCGGGATCCAAATATCATCGCGCGATGAAACTGAAGGAATCCTACCAGAATCACCACACTCCAAATGGTATGCAAATCTAGCAAGTTTCAGTACTTATGAAACTCCCGATGTGGATTTTTGCCCCATGCTCTTATGACCTTGGCATGAGGTCAAAATGTCATAAGTCACATGTCAAGTTCTTCCCATCATTATCCCGGTTAATTTGAACCCACCCGTACCTACCCTTGACGTAGGCCAAAATGGCAGTACGACTGTCTCAAACCAACGCATTCTATCTATGCAACAGATAAATATCCGGCAGCTACCAATCACTATGCCTTGGCGTGAGGTCAAAATACATAGCTTGAATACTACCGTATATTTAACTGAAATGATGGAGGGCTACGAATGGTTTTGGCGAAACCGTGAACGTAGTGAACTTGATATAATCGATGGAACGAGATAGCTTTTAAAAGGAGTGGCTTAAGCTCCGCATTTAAAAGTTAGTTTTGAAAAGAACCGAGTGGTTTTTCGAAAGTGTTCCAACGACTTTAACTTGGTCTATTATCTTGCATTAGTTCTTTTAATGCGTGATATTCTTGCATTAGTTCTTTTAATGCGTCCCATCATTTAATCCTACCATTGCAGAAAACAACCAAAATATGACGTACGCTTATGCCATTCGCATTCGCCACGGGGTCCCGTCATCACCCGTTAGGTTACTTAACTAACGACAGAGCGGGGCCTGGGCTAGCGCGGCTGTAAAACATAAGCAACGCCTAAATATAAAGCAATGATAGACATTACAGATCACAGATGAATACATTGGATATACTAGGAATCCGCAATCCGTTCGAGCCTGCAACGAAAAACGGATTACACGGTCGCGGTGAATAGCCAAAACCCCACCCAAGACCTCTACGGGTGCGGCAAACTACCCGCCAAGAACCCGGTAGTTTGTGCACCCCTCCATGGGTCTATCCTAGGAGCAAAAACAGTAAAAAGAATTATACAATGACGGCTACAACCCCGACCCGGTTGTGCGGCCATACAAATAATATTACTACATCAATTTACATATTACAAATGAATGAAAGAAAAACAAAAGCTCATCTCACACCCATCCCGGCTATTCACCCGCGACAGTCCAACACATTCATATACACATTCCAATATCAAACACAGATCACAGAGATGTATAACCCCGACTAATCGACTTATAGCGATTAGCCGACGTTCAATACATACAAACATCACAGATATAACCAATATAGCCGAAGTGTAGCGAAGTTCGAAAAAAATACGGATTTATAGGACCCCAAAAGTAAATTTCTTTTCTGGAAAATCTGGGCACATATAACATATTTGAAAAATCCCAAAACCCTACCAGAAGAACACTGCACAAAACACGATCACATGAAGAGCCCAAAAGGCGGCGGATCCGCGGCGAAGAGAATAGCTGAGGCCGCGGATCCGCGGCGGTTTGAAGGATTCATGGGATCGTTTTTGGTGGGTGTTCTCACAAAACCCTGAGCCGATTTTAGGAGTAAAACTTTTTACTTTTAGAGCAGAAAAAATTTCAACAGAAACTTAGGGTTTTAGAATTTCCGGTTTTGCGATTTTTCCGTTTCGAACTTCCATACACTTCGCTACCAAGCTAGTTTAAGTTTAGTTAGGCTCCGATACCACTGTAAGTCCACGTTGCGACTCCCGGTTCTTACGGGGAGGCGGAAACGGTATAAAAATCAAATTTTTAGCGCATGGGGCAACATGGACTAACAAAGTCGGGATCTTTTCTAAACTAAACTAGCAAACATGCAAAGGAGAGTTAACTACTCGGATAAAAGGTTATACCTAACTTGAACTCCTTCTTCTTGAAACTTTTGTAGGGTTTGATGGTTCTTTCCTTGTTGCCTTCTTCCGTCAAAGATGGATCCACCTGAGGGTTCAATCTTCGGGCTCTTTCTCGAACTTTGAGAGAACTAGAATCTTCGGCTTGCTAAACCTTTGAACCTAGAGTGAGTAGAGAGTGTCTTTGGGGTGTTTTAATCTCAAGGAGAGGGATTCTCAACTCATGAGAAGGATTCTCCTTGAACTAGAGGAGGAAGAAGAACAAGTGAGGAGAGAGAATGGTTATGATAGAATGAGCTTATTCTTTTCATTTTACAACCATATCACAAATGAAAAGAATTATCAATTAACAATAATAATAAAATGAAATAGTTGATGGATGGTTTGGAATGACCATTATCATTACATTCATTAAATGAATTTTGCTAGAATCAAAGAGTATCTTTGCAAAGTAATGAAGATGGTCAAACATTCAACCATGGTCAACAAGTCAACCATGGTCAACAAGTCAACAAAATCCAACCATGACACAATTTCATTTAATTAATATTATTAATTGATATATCATAATTCCATTAGGGTTTGGAAAAAGACGACTGTCAACTGTGCATACGCACCCGTTCCGAAACCCTAATGAAAATCCTATTCCTCCGCCTCAATCAACTGTGCATACACACCCGCATTCTTGTTCCGAGGAACATGAATACCAAGAGATAAAATCAACCCCTAAACGTATACCAGTATCTGGCTCAAACCAGAGCCTACCAGTAATATCCGTCCGGATTCCAAACGTGCACAAGTGCGCGGATGAGAACGAACCCTGTCGCAAAGCCATGCGACCTCTACTCTATTTTGCCTAGAGGCGAATACCCTCTGTGTGGGACTCTAAAGACTCGACACTACGCTGGCAGTGGGTTTAACCACAGACCGCAAGCGGCACTAGCTGTGCGTAACGGTCCCCAGGTAGATGCCGACAAGAAGGCTGACGAGGTGAACCCCATCTGAACTCCTACTGAGTCTGAATGTGACAGTCTCCGTACAGTCCGGTCTGTTCGTCTGATACATCGTATGTCGGGCCTAGGGGGCGGTAAACGTCAGTCCCCTAATAGCGGTACAAGTCGTGTCGGAGTGAAGCCCAAAACACCCTGAGATAACACTGGAAGCCTACCAGTATATCTCGCTTGCCCTGGCCAGGGACTACTCGTGTAATGGCTCTCCTAGACACAGCGCGATGTCAACCCCCAATACCGGGAGAGACGAATCCTATCTAACCGTCACTGCCTCCAAGTGCTTCGGGACTGCACCCAACTACTACCTGTTTGCACGACTCCTTTGAGCCGTGGTAGGGTAGTGATCAAAGTGCAGTGGGAACACACTCGAGGCGAAGTGCCAGTGTCAAGTCAGCGGACTAAGCTGTACTCATGTCACCTGGGAACTGATAACTGACGATAGGTATAATACCAATTGGTCAGTTCCCGACGAGTCCTGTCCAGTGTACTCGTAACCTAACGAGCACCCGTATACTATCTCCAGTACGACGTACTGATGGCTGTGGGACAGACCATCTCCCACACTGGGATGAGAAGCGCATACGCTAGTCTACTCCGGAGTATCGATGCCTTGTCTCGATAGTCCTGCGACTAGGGACCTGTATAAGGATGTGCTTATAGATTACCCAGCCCCCACTAGTGTGACTGCCATCACAACGCTGGTAATCAAGCAAAGATCCTAAGGGCTCCACTAATGTGTATAGGTGATATACAAAAATAAACACATGTACACATTGAAGTAGAAACAAACCAAGTAGCATACTACTATATTGAGCAAGATTGTTTATACAAGGTGAATATCCCAAGCTTCCATTAAGTAATATACAAACTAGTATGATACAGTAATGGCCTCTAGGGTATATACACTAACAAGGAGTACTCGCAACCTGAGAGAAGGTAAAAGAAAAAGACAACTGAATAATTCTATCCGTTTTCTCTAGAACCAGAAACCATCCTTGAATAAATCCTTTCGAGTTCGTATATAACCATACGATGGTTTTGTCCAATGGAAGTGGACGTTCGTAGTAATATGGGGCGTCCTGGAGAAAAGGGTAAAAGTAGGAGTGGCAATGAGGTCTACAACTCTGACAATCCAAAAGCCAGTGTTAAGAAGGTTCGGTTAATTTTGGTCTCTGAGTCATAATCTTAGGGTCGGGTCAATGGTTGCTGCCAAAGAGAGAGTGAAAAGAAACACTCAGCGTGCACTCTAACCTAGATCAGAATGGTTACCAATTTATCTAATCTGGAAAGCTCCCACTGTAACCTCAAATTCTTCTCCAAACCCGAAAGAAGAATTAGTCGGGATCACCCGAGGAGTAAACCAACTCATCAGTGGGAATCGGGATCCAACTATCATCGCATGATAACATGACGGAATCCGCTCACGTCATCACACTCCAGAAGGTATGCGCGTATCTGGCAAGTTTCAGTTTCTTTAGAAACTCCCGATGTGATTTTTGCCCCATGCTCTTATGACCTTGACTTTGGCCAACAAATCATAAGTCACATGTCAAGTTCTACCCGTCATTCTCCAGGTTGATTTGAATCCACCCGTACCTATCCTTGACTTTGGCCAACAAGGCAGTATGACTGTTCCAAACCAATGCATCTATCTATACTGCATATGAATAACCAACAGCTACCAAACACTGTGCCTTGACTTTGGCCAACAAACACAGCTTGAATACTATTGACTATCCATATGAAACGACGGAGGGCTACGAATGGTTTCTGGCGAAAACCTTTAACATAATGAACTTGATATCGTTGATGGAACGGATAGCTTTTTAGAAATATAGTGACGAAAACCTTTGCTAAAGAGGTCACTCCTGGTGAAGGGATCTCGGCTCTTTCCCTATAGAATGAGGTGCAGGATATTCCAACTGAATACCACGGTGCAAAGCAAAAGTAATCGGTTATAGTGAAGTTATTGCCCTGACGCAAACTTTTTGTCCAAGGGGTCACTCCCGGTGAAGGGATCTCGGCCCTTGCCTCGTCGACTGAGGAGCAGGATATTCCAACTGAATACCACCGTGCAAAACAAAAGTGAACGTCCTTGCAAATAACAGGTTTTTGAAAAATGTTCCAACAACATCAGATTAGGTTTGTTTTTAACTTGCATTGATCCGAATCAACGCAGTCCCATCAATTGATCACACCAATAAAGAACGAAAATATATTTATGTACGTATATGCCATCCGCATTCGCCACTGGGTCCCGTCATTACCCGTTAGGTTAGCTAACTAACGACAGAGCGGGGACTGGACTAGTGCGGATGCAAAACATATACAACATCTACTAATGAATATATCAATATATAATATTTCGCTCAAGGCGTGATAAAATGCAACATCACAGAAATGTATAGCATCACAGAACAATACAGATATCTGGGATCCCCAGGTTTCACAGAGCCGCTACTGAAACCCGACATTCCCCTGGTTGTGTGGATAGCCTGTGCAATGAAATCCTAGACCCCTACGGGCGCGGCAAGTTACCCGCCAAAACCTGAAGCGAGGCAGCCCCCTTCAGCACCGTGAATGGACCACCCAGCACTTCACGGAATCCGGTAACTTGGGCACCCCTCCTTGGTCAACCTGTACCCCCTATGAGTGCGGCGAATAGCCCGCCAATTCTAGAGTAAAGCCCCCTCCGTCTCAATACCATGAGATGCGGGCTTGTTGCCCTCTAGAACCCGGCTATCCGTGCACCCCTCCGCGGGGCAATCCTAGTATAGAAAGTAAAATATACATACAACGGGTACATCGACCGCAACCTGGTCGTGCCCCAAAAGAATAATATACAGGCAGGCAGTGGCGGCAATCCACATGTCGGATGCTCGCCCCGCAATATCAAATGTACATAATACAACAAAAACTGTACTAGCATTTCATTCAGGCTATCCCCCATGACCAATCCGCAACATCACAGCAATACACAGAACATCAACGTGAAGGCCACGTTCGCAAATCCGTCTAATCGGGCTATAGCAGTTAGACAGGATTTACCGATCAAGTGACATTCACGGTCGCAGATATAATGTAAATACTGAGAACTAATGTGTTTAAAATATCCGATCGATCAAATTTTACCAAGTGGCCCCCAAGTATTACTGTAGCAGTTAAAGAAATTCTGGGCCCAAAAATAATATTCCAAAACCCTAATTTTCAGCCCAAAAGCCCACTGCAAAAAATTGGTGAAGTGAAGCTAAATTCCTGCGGCGGAACCGCGGCCAAATAGGGGTTACGGCCGCGGTTCCGCGGTCATATGGAGAGATCATGTCACCAAAATTTTACAGTGTTCTTAGGATTATCTGCACATCATTCTGCAACACCCTGAAAAATTTTTGGAAATTTTTTTTTTCGACAGAAACTGATTGTACATGAAAACGCGGTTTTGGGATTTTTGTCCGATCGGAAATGTAAAACACATTAGACAAAGCTAGACTATGTTAATGGCGAGGCTCTGATACCACTGTAAGTGCACGGCGGCGCCCCGGCCGTCAATCCGACGCCGGAATGCGGAAGCGGTGATTTACTTTAACTTTTCAAACCGGCACCACCGCGCACTATCAACCCGGATCGTGCCATTAAACTAGTCTAAGCTAACTACAAGATGGGAAGAGAGATATACCGAGTGATCTGTGTCCTCCGGTCTACTCGTCGTCGTCCCGATCTCCCACGGAATGTCCGGTCTCCACCTCCTCGCCGGAAGGGCACCACGTCGCCTGCTTCTTTTACGGGCTCCTACCTCTATACCGAGGCAACTCGGGCACGAAGTTGGCGAACTGACGTGCCCAAGGTTTGCTGTAGAATGTGTGTAGAACTCATATCTCATTTGGGGTAGTGGATGTTGGCTTTGTGGTGGAGGAAATGAAATGTGAACTTTTGTGGAGGAACTTGGGGATTTTTCTAGCATCAAGAGAGCAAAAATCCCCACTACAAAAAAATGGGCAGCCCCTCCTCATCTTTGGCCGGCCATCTCTTCGGGAGTGGAGAGAATGAAAGGGAGTGTGTATCAAAAAGAAGGGAGCCACACCATAATTCAAGTGAGAGAGAGGTCAAATGATATCATGAAAGAAAATGATCACAAACACAAACCCACACTCCACCAACCTCATCATCTCATCACAAAGTCAAGCCATCATGAAAGAAGAAGTCAAATGGTCAAGGGATGGTGCAACCATCATGATCCAACAATATGCAAAGAACACCCTCCATAAATGCTTATTTGCACAAATGCAAATAAGCCCTCCTCCACCAAACTTCGGCCATTGAAAGATACAAAGAAATATGGCCGAAACGGAAAGCAAACTGGCAACTCCAGAAAACTGGTCCCGTAATAAATTACAGGAAAACCCCGATACTGTGTATACACACCCGCATCTGTATTCCGACCGAAACACAAATGCAATGAGACAAAATCTACACTGTACAATACTAGGATCCGGCTTAAACCAAAGCCCTCTAGTATTAACCGTCCGATCCTGATCCGTGCAATACCGCACGTATCTGATTGAACCCTGCCATATCTTCTTACGGCCTCTACAGCGTTTCGCCTGAAACCTGAGCAACTGAATGTGGGGGACTCTAAAGACTCGTCAACACCTTGGTTGTGGATTTAACCACTAGCACGTCAGAGGTATAAGCCAATACGTGACGGGCTACCAAGTATTAACCAAAAGGGACGTCGATGAGCGAACTCATCCTGACACCCTACTGAGCCTGTCAGTGACAATATTCATACAGTCCGGTCCGTTCGTCTATGAGCATCGCATGGCGGGCCTAGGGGGTTGGTAAAAGTCAGACCCCCAAAAGCGGTACAAGTCGTGTCAGAGATCAGCCCAGAACACCCTGAGATACTACTGGAATACCTACCAGTAAATCTCCTGCCTTGGCCAAGGACTTTTCATGTTCTGGCTCTCCTAGATACAGTGCGACCTCACCCCCAATACCGGGAGAGACGAACCCCCGAAGATCCGCTCACTGCCTCCATGTGGCTCGGGACTGCACCCAACTAAAACCTGTTTGCACGTCTCCTTTGAGCGTGGTAGGGTAGTAATCAAAGTACAGTGGGAACTCACACGAGACAAATGACGATCCTCAGGTCGATGAACTAATCTGTACACATGTCACCAGGGAACTACTATCTGAGGTCAGGTATAAGACCAACTAGCATGTTCCCGGCGAGTCCTGTCCAGTGTACTCATAACCCAATGAGCACCTGTATACATCTTAGGTGAACCAACTGACACCAGTGGGTTGTGAG
Source organism: Agapanthus africanus (assembly GCA_030015575.1). Classification (NCBI taxonomy): domain Eukaryota; kingdom Viridiplantae; phylum Streptophyta; class Magnoliopsida; order Asparagales; family Amaryllidaceae; genus Agapanthus; species Agapanthus africanus. The sequence goes on along the minus strand of CM057348.1, from coordinate 493,830,689 downwards.
ACCGGCCACCGCCCCTCGTCGGGGTCTCGAATGTATACACTAGTCTACTCTGGAGTATCGATGCCCTGTCTCGAAACTCCCACGACTAGGGACCATTTAAGGATGTGCTTATAGACTACCAGCTCCCACGTATATGATCGCCCTCATACTGCTGGCAGTCATGCATGAATCCTAGGGGCTCTATCAACGTGTAATAGCGACCTGTCTGGTAACCTAAAGCAGTACACGATGATAGAGATAAACCAGATAGCATACTATCATCTTGAGTAAGACTGTCCCACCGGAATAGGTCCTCCCTCAATCATTGCAATCACGTGCCTGTTATCCAATAATTGACTCTGAGGGCACTATCTCCAACAAACATGAATCTATGAATCTATATATTCAATCTGTTCAATCTAATCAATCTATATTGACCGAACCGAACCATGGATATACATCCATCTACATGATTCTCTAGTTACATCCATTTACTAATATCATGGTTTCGGCAAGTCATCCATCTATACAATTATAATACAATAAAATACAATGCTTACAATACAAACAAGACATCGCGGGGTTTATAAGGGGTAGATTGGTATGGAAGGTGTTAGAAGTGGCACGAGACTGCAACCATAAGACACCTAACCTGAATTCAATTGTCGTTAGTCCGTGGTATTATCGACGGAGCCTTGTACTCAGTATACCATAGTCTCTGGTCTAGTGAGACTCCTCTCGTATACACTGGCCTCTTCTGTACCAAGCTACAAACAACTACGTTAACATAACAAACAACATTATAATAGTTATACTCTCTTTCTGTCTATTCTACTTCTCTCTCTTTCTTTGGGACTTACCAAGCGATTTGTTCGATGACGACATTCTCTTTCTTCTTCTTTGGAATGTCGTCAGGTGATTCGAACTCACTGGAGATCGATCCCACCAGCGAGGATTTGGACCAGCTAGATTTCAACCCGGAACTCTAGTTACTTGTACATTTCATTTCAGTATATTCTATTTCTGTTATGCCACTGTTTAGGCAATGCTTTCCATTCCATGTATTTACTTTTCAGATGTATTGTAAAAAGAATGTTAATAAATAAAGTTGTTGTTCAATTATATCTATTGTCACTGTCTCTTGTGCATTTTACTTATATTGCTTAGATACGCTTAGCGTGTTTACTTCTCAGTAAATACGTAGCGGACTTGTCGCGTCCTCTGCTCGTATACCGGGAAGCGGGACATGACAGGTTTTGTTGGTGGCCTATGCAGGTCAGAGCTATATGGAACCCTACCATGCAGGTCAGATCTGTATGGAACCCTACCATGCAGTTTAGCTCCGCGTGGACAACCTAAGAAATATAACACAAGAAATAGCAACTGAAAACATTCCTTACAATACCTATCCCTTAAATCTCATCATAAATTTTGAATCTATCATAACCCAAATCTTTCTTCCAAGGTTATAGATTCCCCAAACAACACCAGCACAAATGTCAAAAACACTCCCCCACCACTACCACTCACACCTTCCGTCGCTGCTCCGATCAACGAGCAGATGGTTCTGCTTGAGGCAATTCGCAGTGTCCTAGAAGGACAGCAGCACCAGACTGCTATTCTAATGAACAGTCCCGAGGTAGAAGCACCTGGAGTGAAGCAATTCAGGGCCTTGCACCCCAAGCAATTCTTAGAAAAAGAGAGCCCTCTAGAAGCGGAGGAATGGGCTCAAAGCATTGAAAATGATCTGGCAGCGGCACAAGTGCCAGAGATAGCTTGTGTTGGATATGTATGCCCTAGAGGCCATTATTGTATATGTATACATATGGATGGTTGGACATATATATGTAAAGTACAGTCTTGCTCGATATGATAATATGCTATTTGGTTTGACTTTATCTTAACATGTGTATGTTTTACTTGCTATTACATATCTTTTATACATGTTGATAAAGCCCGTAGGATCAATGCTAGACTATATGCGTTGTGATGGCGATCATACTTGTGGGAGGTGGGTAGTCGGTACACACATCCTTAAATGGTCCCTAGTCGTGGGAGTATCGAGACTGGGCATCGATATTCCAGAGTAGACTAGTGTATACGTTTCTAGACCCCGACGAGGGGCGATGGTTTGGTCCCACAACTATTGGTCTTTAGACCTAAGATCGTATACAGGTGCTCACTGGGGATGAGTACACCGGACGGACTCGCCGAGAACTTCCAGATGTTACTATACCTATCGTCAGGTGGAAGTTCTCAGGTGACATGAGTACAGATTAGTCTTTAGACCTGAGATCAGCATTTATCTCATGTGAGTTCCCACTGTGCTTTGATCACTATCCTACCACGGCTCTACTTAGTCGTGCAAATAGGTTTTGGTTGGGTACAGTCCCGAGCCACATGGAGGCAGTGAGCTATTGTCGGGGATTCGTCTGTCCCGGTATAGGGAGTCAATATCGCACCGTGTTTGATTGGTTAGGACTATAAGACGTTTGCCAAGGCAGTTGGGATTTACTGATAGGCTGATCACTAGTTTCCCAGATTGGTACTGAGTCGCATCAGCACGAATTATCAGGTTGTCAGGGTCTGACGTTTACCACCCCCTAGACACGGTATGCGATACTCTCAGACGAAAAGACCGGACTGTATGGAGATTGTCACAGATAGGCTCAGTAGGGATCCGGATGAGTTTGCTCGTCGGCCTTCCTTTTCGACAGGTACCCGGGTAGCCGTTTCGTACAGCTAGTGCCGCTGACGTGCTTATGGTTATGGATTTATCCAGTAACTCTCTGCCGGCGTACTGTCGAGTCTTTAGAGTCCCACACAGAGTGTTTTCCTGGTTCAGGCGAAATGATGTAGTAGCCGTATTGGATATGTGCAGGGTCTCGATCGATTGATGTACTTTGTACACCGACTTTCGATCGGACAGTTGGTAATACTAGCCGGCTCGGGTTTGAGCCGGATTATTAAATCAGGTATTGGTTTAATAGTTTACATATACGTATTTTGATATGTATATTCTAGTATTACGTTCTTCATGTTATTCTATCTCTTTGGGCATTCATGTTTTTATCCGAATGCAGGTATGTATATACAGCAGACTGTAATCCGTATTTTATTACGGATTACCTTCTAGAAGGTGGCCGCCTCATTATGCTTTTTCTGTTTATTTGATAAATAGAAAATGAGGTGGAAAGTGTGAGGTATGGGAGGAATGGTGATAACTATGCTTTAATAGTTAACAAATGAATTTTTAATTCATTTGGAGTTACTATTGAAGTATGGTTGTTGATTGTTTATTCTAGAAATTCATACACAAAACCTTTGTGTTGTTTTTCTCTCTCATGTATGCTTCATTATTTTCTTGAGCTCCCATTTTGCTTCACTCTCCTCCCTCCTCTTGAGTTTCCTCCACCTTCATCTTCTTCCTCTTCACTACCATTCTCATGAGTTGAGAAACAAGTGAAGAGTCTAGAAAGAGATAGCAAACACTTAGATCATCACACTACATCTTAAACTACTTTGTTTAGCAACCCAAGTTCTCTAGTTGCACCACTTTACATATTGTTAGGAGCTAAAGCCATGGATCATATCCCTCTGGTGGATCATCTACGACAAAGAAAGACTGGAGAACAAGCTTGATCCTGGAGGACCAATGGAGCCGGAAATGGAGATCAAGCATGTTCAAGGTGGCCACTAGGAGCACATGATGAGGAAAGAAGACCGAAGGACTTGGGTCACTTAGTGAGATTTCTTCATCATACTAGATAGCATTACTACTTTTGCTAATTAGGTTTATGGTAAGATCCGGGTTAAATGTTATTCTAGTGCCATGTTTCAATTCGTAGAATTTTTTTTCCGCATTTGGTCACGGAAGTTGGCCGGGGCACTAGGGTAACCCTTCATGGTATCAAAGCCAGCCCATAAACCCTAGACTAGAAAATTTAAACAATGTTAAAACAACGAAACCGAAACGACTCCGTAACATCGAAACCAAACTGCAGTTTCCGTCGATTTTTTAAAGGCTTCAAATTTTTTTTTTAAACAACTGCAGAGTGATCCTTAGACTGTGAGATGTACCCAGAACAAAAACGATGCATTTCTACCATGATATGGCCGGCCAATACCCCTCTAAAACTAGCCTCCTCGGTTTAAGTTTGGAGAAATGGGTCGAGTTTTTTTCTGGGTTCTTATCTCGAGGAGTTTTCTTGTCTGGTGTTGCTAGTTTTTTGCCCAAGTTTGTTTTTCTGTACGGGGCAATTCAGAGTGTTTCAAAGTCGTTATATTTGACATTGTTTAATGGTTTACAGTATATTCAGTTTTATCTGCGACAGCGAATGTCATTCGATCAGTAAAACTTGTCTGATTGCTATATGTTCTTTTAGACGGGTTTTGCGAACATGACATTCGTGTTGATGTTTTGTGCGTGTGCTGTGATTGTGGTTGGATAGTCGTGGTGGATAGCATGTGGTGCAATATTAGTGGAACAGTTTAAGATTCATTTGTACATTTGTTATTGCGGGACGAGTGTCCGACATGTGGACTGTCGTCTTTGCCGGGTTGTATATTATTTGTTTAGGGCACGACCGGGTTGAGGTCGATGTCACCAGTTGTACATATTATTTTCATTTTCTGTACTAGGATTACCCCACGGTGGAGTGCACAAATAGCCGGGTTCTAGAAGGCAACAAGCCCGCATCTTATGGCGTTGAAACGGAAGGGTTTTCATTCTAGAATCGGCAGGCTATTCGCCGCACTCGTAGGGGGTATAGGATGACCCACGGAGGGGCTCCCAAGTTACCGGATTCCGTGAAGTGCTGGATGACCCATTCACTTTGTTGAAGGGGGTTGCCTTACTTCTGGGATTGGTGGGTAACTTGCCGCACTCGTAGGGGTCTAGGTTTTCATTGCACAGGCTATCCACACGACCGGGAACGTCGGGATTTATTTGCGGCTCAAATGAAACCCGGGACTCCAAGATTATCCACCATTCTGTATTGTTGGCTGAGATTCTGTGATATTACTTATTATCATGCCTGGGATGAATGTTATATATACTTATATATATACTAGTAGATGTTGTATATGTTTTGCACCCGCGCTAGTCCAGCCCCCGCTCTGTCGTTAGTTAAGTAACCTAACGGGTGATGATGGGACCCCGTAGCGAATGTGGATGGCATATACGTATATTGTATTTTCGTTCTTTTTGTGGTGTGATAGGATTAACTGATGGGACCGCATTAATTTTGATTAATGCAAGATAAGAAAACCTAAATGATGTTGTTGGAACAAATTTCGAAAAACTATAGTTATATTCTTTTGCTTTGCATAGTGCTATTCGATCATGAATATCCAGCACCTCATTCCAAGAGGCAAGAGCCGAGATCCCTTCGCGGGGAGTGACCTCTTGAGCAAAAGTCTATACCTTAGATTACTCGGTTTCTTCAAAACCAGAAATTTTCAAAAGGCGGAGCTTAAACCACTCCTTTTTCAAAACTTCTCAGGTTCCTCCAAGGATATCAAGTTCATTACGTTAACGGGTTTTTCGCCAAAAACCCAGCCGTAGCCCTCCATCATTTCAGATAAGTAGTATTTAGTATTCTTGCTGTGTTTGTTGGCATCCGTCAAGGCATAGTGTACGGTAGCTGAATAATACTTATTTGTAGCATTGAGATGCATTAGTTTAGGACAGTCATACAGCCTTGTTGGCATCCGTCAAGGGCGAGTATGGGTGGGTCTAAATTAATCAGGACAATGACTGGTAGAACTTGACTTGCGCTTTATAATTTGTTGGCATCCGTCAAGGTCATAAGACGCCTGGGGCAAAAACAACATCGGGAGTTTCAAACATACAAGAAACTTGCAGAATTTAGCATAACTTCTAGAGTGTGGTGACTAGAGTGGATTCCATCTAGTGCATCACACAATGATAGTTGGATCTGTAGGGTTACTAGGCACTCTCACAAGGTTCTACAAGGCATCAACCATGCCCGATTTAAATTTTAGATGTGCCGAAAAACCCTAACCAAGATCTTAGACTGGAGATTAGGCGAAAACATATAGCTAGTAAACAACTTTACTTCTAAGAGTTTGGGATTACAACCTTTATAGTCCGGTCCTTCACTTCATAAGCTCCGTGTTGTGGTCCCTTCGCTGTGATCATCAAGTTCCTGGACTCTAGAGAGGCTCCACGAAGAGAAAGATGCATGCTTGCTTCCGATCTTCCATAACTAAGATGATCTACCATGAAGTTTCTTTAACTCAAGCTCTCACTCACGAATCAAGTGAACACCCTAATCTAATTGGCTAGATTAGATGAGGATGATGGACTAGGATTTATGCTCTTATTTGTTTTCATAATCTCACACTAATCCATCACAAAACACAAAGCTAGAAAGCTTTGCAAGGAGGAGGAGGAAGAATAATAATTATTAATTCTTTTATGATGAATAATGAAAAGTTATTATAATTACAAATGCAAGCATGGTTAAGTCAAGAAAGACTTAACCATTGTAGAGAGTTAAGTAGGCTTAAAGGGTGTGGGTTGGGTTTGGAAATATCTCACAAAATATCAACCATAATATCTTTGCAAGAAACAAAAGAAAAGCTTCTAGAAGCTTCATGAATAAGCTAACCCAAATCAAACCCTAACCATGTTTAATCTCCACTAATCATGTTGCAATAGTATGTTGGATGTATATGCCCTAGAGGCCAGTATTGTATATATATACATATGGACACTAGGGATATGTATGTACAGAACAATCTTGCTCAATTTTATAGTATATTATTTGACTTGTCTTTATCGGGATATGTGTATTTATTTGTATTGTTGTAATATCTAGCTTGCACATATTCATAAAGACTCGATACGGTGGTATACTATAGTGGTTTGTCTTTATCTTAACATGGCATATGTCATACTAGTTATTACATATTGCGGTTATATGTTGATAAAGCCCCCAGGATCTTGCTTGACTACCTGCGTTGTGATGGCGATCATACTTGTGGGAGCAGGGTAGTCCATAAGCACATCCTTAAATGGTCCCTAGTCGCGTGAGTATCGAGACTGGGCATTGATACTCCAGAGTAGACTGGTGTATACGTTTTTACCCCCGTCGGGGGATGGTTGGTCCCACAGCCATTGGTCTGATGCAGCTAAGATCGTATGCAGGTGCTCACTGGGTATGAGTACACTGGACGGACTCGTCGAGAACTTCCATGTGGTACTATACCTATCGTCAGATGGAAGTTCTCAGGTGACATGTGTACAGGTTAGTCTTTGGACCCGAGATCGGCATTTGTCTCGTGTGAGTTCCCAATGAGCTTTGATCACTATCCTACCACGGCTCTACTGAGTCGTGCAAACATGTTTTAATTGGGTTCAGTCCCAAGCCACATGGAGGCAGTGAGCGATTGTCGGGGATTCGTCTCTCACGATATAGGGAGTCGATATCGCACTGTGGTTCGATTGGTCAGGACCATAAGACCTTGGCCAAGGCACTTGGGATTTACTGATAGGTTGATCAGTAGTTTCCCGGATTGGTCCTGAGCCACATCGGCACGACTTATCAGGTTATTAGGGTCTGACGTTCACTATCCCCTAGACCCGGTATGCGATATTCTTTGACGAAGAGATCGGACTGTACGGATATTGTCACGGATAGGCTCAGTTGGAGATCCGGATGAGTTTGTTCACCGGCCTTCTATTCGACAGGTACCTGGGTAGCCGTTACGTACAGCTAGTGCCGCTGACGTACTTGTGGTTAAACCCACTGCCAGAGTACTGTCGAGTCTTTAGAGTCCCACATAGAGGGTTTTCCTGATTCAGGCGAAATGATGTAGTAGCCGTATTGGATACGTGCAGGGTTCGATCGATTGATGTACTTTGTACTCGGATTTTCGATCGGATAGTTGGTAATACTAGCCAGCTCGGGTTTGAGCCGGATTATTATATCAGGTATTTATTTAATAATTTACGTATTTGTATTTCGATACATATATTCTAATATTACGTTCTTCGTGTTATTCTATCTCTTTGGGCGTTCAGATTTTTATCTGATTGCCGGTATATATATACTGTAGTCGGAAATCCGTATTTATTACAGTTTTCCTTCTAGAAGGTGGACACCTCATTTTGTATTTTCCATTTATTTGATAAATGGAAATGAGGTGTAAAGTTAAAGGTATGGGAGGAATGGTGATAACCATGCTTTAATAATTCATAAATGAATTTATAATTCATTTGGAGTTACTATTGAAGCATGGTTGTTGATTGTTTATTGAAAGAATTCATACACAAAACCAAGGTGTGTGAATTTCTCTTTCATGCTTCATTCATTTTTCTCTTGAGCTCTCATCTCCTCCCTCCTCTAGCTTTCTCCTCCACCTTCAACTTCTTCCTCTTCACTACATTTCTCATGTGTTGAGATACAAGTGAAGAGGCTAGAAAGAGATAGAACACTTAGACATCAAAACTACATCCTAGACTACTTGGACTAGCATCCTAAGTTCTCTAGTTGCTCTTTTTGGCACATAGTAAGGAGCTAGAGCCATGGATTATATTCCCCGGATGGATCATCTACGACAAAAGAAGGCCGGAGAACAAGCTCGATCCCGATGGACCGATGGAGCTGGAGTTGGAGTTCAAGCAAGTTCAAGGTGCATGCAAGGAGCTAAGGATGAAGAACGAAGAACGAAGGACTTGGTTCGTTTGGTTAGAATTCCTCATCATAGTAGATAGAACTCTAGTTTAGCTAGTTAGTTTTATGGAAAGATCCGGGTTTTAGAGTTAAACTAGTGCCAAGTTATTGTTCGTTAGAAATTTTTTGTTCCGCATTTGGCCACGGAAGTTGGCCGGGCACTAGGGTAACCCTTCATGGTATCAGAGCCACCCATAAAACTTACACTAGCTAGTTCAAACGTGTTTAGAATAACGATCGACCGAAAATTTCAAAAACTGCATTTCAAATCATGAGTTTTCTGTCGATTTTTAAACGTGCTCGAAAAATCAATTTTATGGTCCCAGAAAATCATGCAGGCTTTTCTAAGACCCCTGAAGAAATTTGGTCACGTGATCCCTCCAAACCGCCGCGGATCCACCGCTCAAACCCCCTATAGGCGGCGGTTCCGCGGCCGTTTTGAGGCCCACGTGAACAAAATTTCTTCTGGGCCTCTTATTTTTGGAAATTGTGGTTTCTGGAATAATTACTTTTTGGGCCCAGATTTGTTATAGTGTTGGTTTAATACTTGGGGCCCACTTGGAAAGTTTAGTCGATCGTAATTTTAAAATACATATTTTATTTTCAGTACATTCACCTTTTATCTGCGACAGAGAATGTCACTCGATCGGTAAAACTCATCTAACTGCTATATGTTCCTTTAGACGGGTTTTGCGAACGTGACATTCGCGTTGATGTTGTGTGCTTGTGCTGTGATTGTGGTTGGATTGTCGTGGTGGATAGCATATGGTGCAATGTTAGAAATACAGTTTATAATTCATTTGTACATTTGTTATTGCAGGGCGAGCGTCCGACATGTGGACTGCCGTCTTTGCCGTTTGTATATTATTTTGGGACACGACCGGGCTGAGGTCGATTTCACCGGTTGTATATATTTTTTAATATTTTGTACTAGGGTTACCCCACGGCGGAGTGCACGGATATCCAGGTTCTAGAAGGCAACAAGCCCGCATCTCATGGCATCGAGATGGAGGAGGCTTCATTCTCATGGCGCTGAGACGGAGGGGGCTTCATTCTAGAACTGGCGGGCTATTCACCGCACTCGTAGGGGGTACAGGTTTTCATTGCACATGCTATCCATACGACCAGAACGTCGGGTTTTATTTGTGGCTCAAATGAAACCCGGGGCTCCAAGATTATCCACCATTCTGTAATGTTATCTGTGATGCTGTTTATTATCACGCCTGGGACGAATGTTATATATACTTATATATATTCTACTAGATGTTGTATATGTTTTTCACCCGTGCTAGTCCAGCCCCCGCTCTGTCGTTAGTTAAGTAACCTAACGGGTGATGACGGGGCCCAGTGGCGAATGCAGATGGCATATACGTACATCGTATTTTCGTTCTTTTCTGGTATGATAGGTTACAAATTTGATGGGGCCGCATTAATTTTAATTAATGCAAGATAAAAAACCTAAAAGATGTTGATTGGAACTAGATTTTTAAAAACTGACATTACAGACGTTCTCTTTTGCTTTGCACAGTGGTATTCAGTTTGGAATATCCAGCACCTCATTTGACGAGGCAAGGGCTGAGATCCCTTCACCGGGATTGACCCCTTGAGTAAAAGTTTGCATCAGGGTAATAACTTTAATATAGTCGACTATTTTTGCTTTGCATCGTGGTATTCATTTTGGAATATCCTGCACCTCATTCGACGAGGAAAGAGCCGAGATCCCTTCACAGGGAGTGACCTCTTTGGCAAAAGTTTTCGCCACTATATATTTACAAAACTACTCAGGTTCCTTCAACGATATCAAGTTCATTACGTTAACGGGTTTTTCGCCAAAAACCCAGCCGTAGCCCTCTGTCATTTCCTACGGGCATTATTCAGTATTCGTGCTGTGTTTGTTGACCTTGTCAAGGCGTAGTGAACTGTAGCTAGGCGATGTTTGTTTGTAGCACATGATGCGATTAACTAGGACAGTCACATAGCCTTTTTGACCTTATCAAGGGCTTATGTGGGTGGGTCTAGGGTAATCAATATAATGATAGGTTGAACTTGACTAGCAGTTTATGATTTGTTGACCTTGTCAAGATCATAGGTTGTTAGGGGCAAAAACCATATCGGGAGTTTCAAATATACAGGAAACTTGCAGATTTAGCATACCTTCTGGAGTGTGGTTACTAGAGTGGATTCCATCTAGTGCATCACACAATGATAGTTGGATCCCGATCCCACTGATGAGTAGGATTACTCTCGGGAGATTATCACACTTAACAATCAATGCTATAAACCAAGTAGGTGTCTAGAAAGGTGTTAACGGGGCTACGCCTCCAGGGAAAAGAGGTTATGTAATTAAGGAACTTCGCGAAAGTGTTGGAAAACCTCCCTCGAAGTACCAACACCAGCCTGGCTGAAAGGTTAAGCAAGTATTGTGACGTGCGATTAATCCTGACTAGTTCTTTTTTTAGGGTTTGAAGAAGAATTTGAGGAAACAGTGGGAGCCATCCTGCTTAGATAAATTAATAACCAATCTAATCTTGCAAGAGCCCACGCTGAGTGTTTTCCCTCTCTCTCTCCTGTTAGTTATATGTATGCCCTAGAGGCCATTACTATACATAGGATGTATATTGTAGTGGATGCTGGGACATATATAGGGAGGACTTTCTTGCTCGACATGATAGTATGCTATCTGGTTGCTCTTTACCTTAACGTGTATACTGATTGTCTCTCTGTTACATGTTGGTAAAGCCCTTAGGATCTGTACTTGACCACCTGGACTATGATGCGGATCATACTAGTGGGGACATGGTAGTCTATAAGTACATCCTTCACAGTCCCTAGTCGAGGGTGTATCGAGACGGGGCATCGATATACCAGAGTAGACTAGCGTGTACCTTCTCGACCCATACAGATGGGCGATGGATGATCCCATATCCATCGGTGTTTGACATCAGAGGAGATATACGGGTGCTCAGTAGAGACTGGGTACACTGGACGGACTCGCCGAGAACTCCCAGATGGTATTATACCTCACGTCAGAAGGCAGTTCTCTGGTGACACTGGTACAGAGTAGTCTGTTGACCCGAGATCGTCATAGAGTCTTGTGTGGTTCCCACTGTGCTTTGATTTCCATCTTACCACGTCCAAGAGGGCGTGCAAAACGGTGGTTTTTGGGTACAGTCCCGAGTCACATGGAGGCAATGAGCGATAGGAGGGGAGTCGTCTCTCCCGGTATATGGGGGTTGATGTTGCGCTGTGTTCGATTGGCTATAACAGGAAATCCCTGGCCAGGGTTGCTGAGATTTACTGGTAAGTGTTACCAGTAGTTTCTCGAACAGTTATAGACCTCATATCGACACGACTTATTGAGCTATTGGGGTCTGACGTTTACCACCCCTAGGCGAGATATGCAACATATCAGACGATCAGACCGGACTGTACGGTAGTGTTACTGGTCGGATTCACTGGAGTGTGAGCGGGCTTGCTCGTCGATCTTCAGATCGCTCAATACCCGGGTGGCCGTTACGTTTAGCAGACCGCTTGCGGCTTGTGGATGTTTGATATGATCATCATCCGCTGCCGGCGTATTGACGAGTCTTTAGAGTCCTACACAGAGGTTTCCTGGCTCAAGCGAAACGAAATAGGAGCGCATATGAGATATGTGCGGGACCGAGAATAATGCGTGTATGTGATACCGTATTCAATTCTCGCGATAAATATATCGAATGGTTGTATGCGATATAACCTAGTTATCGATTCAAGCGTTGATTCGATAAGCCGATATATTGTATACTAGTCGGTTGTGTGCGACATAACCGGGTCATTGAATCAAGTGTTGATTTAATGATTTAATGCATATTTATATATTTGATATATTACTTTGCATCAACTAGTATCGGTTTACTTAAGATGGATTTTCTCACTCGGATGGGCGCATTGTATATGCGATATACTTTTGTGCATTTGCTTGTATCATGTTTGATGATACATGATTGTTTAAGTGTAAGTTAAGAATAAACCATGGTTATTAATATGATTAGGGTTTTATTTCCTTTTATTATTTATTTATCTATTTATTTATTTTGGAAATAATTAGAAAAGGAATAAGAAGAAAATGGTGGCTATTTTTGTTTCATATTGAAGCTTCTTGAAGACTTTGACCTAGTGACCATTTTGTTCTTATCCTTAACCCTAACCATTCCATTAACCATGGTCTTTTCTCTACACTTAACTAGGGTTCAAGTTATGATAAGAATTGTTTTTCTTTTCATTATTCTTTTAACTTATCATAACAATGATCTTCTTCTTGCTCTTCTTCTTCTTCATGAAAAGCAAGCTCCATCAATGGTGGATTGATGGAAAGAGTGAGAAATCCAATTCTAAAGTTAACCCACCTCCTATTTCTTCATCCTCTACCTCTTGCCAAGTAGTAGAGTGTGTTTCCTTCACAAGATTTTAGGGTTTGGTGAAGGTGGAGCTTGATTCATCGATGCTTCGACGTAGATCATCTTCGGCATGGACATCGACGACCTAGCTTGCCCATTCTCCGACGAAGCCGATCCTAGAGTCCAGATTCGATTTGGACAGCGGAGAGGACCTCGTTGCGGAGCTATGGAGGTGGAGCACCGGATCTACAAAGGTTGTATTTCCGTATTTTATATAGTTAACTGTTAACTAGTTCTTGTTCGCCTAGAAATCTAGTTATCGATCCGTAGCTTAGGGTTTGTAGGCACCGTAATATTTTAATTTGTCATGTTCGATGCCTTGTGAGACCTCCTTGGGGTGCCTAGGAACCCTACAGTGGTATCAGAGCCTAGCTAGAGCCTTAGGCGATCCCCGGACGGAATTAGAAACCCGATCGAACCAAAATCCCATTGCAAAATTGCTCTCTGTACTTTTTTCAAAACTGTTGATTTTTGGCAATTAAAAATATCCAGAAAAATAAGCAGGCTTTTTTAAGAATTACTGTGAAATTTGGTACCCTGATTCCACAAAAGCGCGGCGGAAGGGCCGCACAAAGGGGGTTTGTGCGGCGGAAGGGCCGCCAATTAGAAGCCGACACGTGTCAAATTTCACTGTAACTTGTAAAATGCTGTTCTCATTTTCCTGGAATATTTAAACTGAACTCAAGAGTTGAGTTGTTCTGAGTTGTTTTGGGAATCATTGTTTCGATCGGAAAGTCTAATTCTGTCCATGTGTTTTCCGGATAAATTTTAGAATATGTTAAAAAGTTCGACCGGATATAAATACCCGATTTTTCCCCTGTCGGGAAATTTCCAAGTGTTGGATTTTCCATAGTTTAACGACGTTCTAAGTAGTGCAAGTAACGCGATGGTCCCTCTAGAAGACACAAACCTTAACTCGATTATGTGACCGTCTTGAACTGCCCTTTGAACCTTCGGGTTTGGGGCAGTACGGCGTGCCACATGTGAGGCGTTGGCTTGACCCTTCTACGGCTGGACCGTTGGTACTGAGGCACGAACGGAATATTGTTAGACTTGTTTCATGTGTTGATCTGTATCGGGAAAACTTGGGTGTTCGATTGTTCGATCGGAAAGTTTAACATTTTCTGTTTATCTGGAATGGGATACAATAATTGGAATTCACAATAAGTTATATGATAACTGAATGAATGTTATAAACGTAGCAGTTTAGTCTCACTTGATCGGTTGCCACGGAATTTTGATGTGATCAAAAGTCCGTTGCAATCACGTAGCGTACGCGGATACTCGCCGGGTAAACTTAATAGACAGCTTCACTCCATAGCCCCGACCAAGTGACTGTAGGAGAACCCCGTTGCCGAAAGCATCCGTTCGGGTGCTCGCAGTAGCGGTGTTCCGCCTTGGTGCACTTCGTCGACGGCGTGAGGGGTGCGGCCGTCTACTGAAGTTTGCGACGAGCATTCGATCAGGATGTCGGGAATCTTGTTGAATTACCCGACTTGATATTGAAAAGAGTTTTCGATTTTGAGACTAAAATGCGGGGTTTATAATTGTTAGGCATGGGATGTCTAAGTAATTCATTTGGTCAGGCATGCGATGTCTGAGGTGGTTGCGGATTCCAACTGTTGTAGTTTTACACTTTCTTTTCTGTGACCGTAAGTGTAATATGTGATATCGCCGGTTTCGTTGCTATATGTCAACGACAATTAGGATGGACATATTTACTTACGTTGATGACATGTGATGTTATGTGTTGCTGGATATGTTATATTGGATCGTCGTGTTTGAATAGCCGGGGGTTTTTATGTGAGATGAGTGTTTTTCATTTTCATTCATGTAAAAACTTGTATGTAATATTCTTTTATTGGGGCGCTTCCAGGTTGCGGGAGTTGTCACCTGTTGTATATTATTTACTTTTCCGCACTAGGATAGACCCAAAGAGGGGAGCACAGGTAACCGGGTTCTAGGGTCCAGTGGGAGACCAACTCGAGGAGTCGAGTCCGGGTCTCCTAACCCTAGAATTGGTAGGGTTGCTTGCCGCTCTCGTAGGGGTCTTGGGGTGTGGGATTGGCTATTCATCACGACCGTGGAATCCGTGTTTTATACTGGCTCGTATTGAAAACACGGACGTCCTAGTATATCCAATATTTCATATGTTTCTTCTGCTGTGTTTTATCTGTGATCATGCGATGTTCTGTGACAGGTATTATATATAGTATATATGATATATTATATAGACGTTGCTTATGTTTTACACCCGCGCTAGCCCTGCCCCGCTCTGTCGTTAGTTACCTAACCTAACGGTGCACGAGGGGACATCGAGGCGAATGCGGATGGCATAAGTGTACGTCATATCTATCTGTGATGATTAGGTAACTTAAAATGATGGGACTTCATTAATGTGATTAATGAAATAAAAGAAACCTAAGATGTTGTAGAATCGAATTTCAAAATAAAACAGGTAGCTACAGTTCTTGCTTTGCACAGCGGTATATGTGATATATCCTGCACCTTATTCGATGAGGAAAGGACCGAGATCCCTTCACCGGGAGTGACTCCTTTAGCAATAACTGGCAGATGCTACACACTCGGTTTGTCCTTTGATTGCTTTTAAGTGTTTTTGCTTTGCACAGTGATATATATGATATATCCCGCACCTCATTCGACGAGGAAAGGACCGACGATCCCTTCACCGGGAGTGACTCCTTTAGCAAAACTAGAAAAGCCTCAAAAACACTCCATTTCAAAATTCATTCGATCCTACAACGATATAAAGTTCATTACGCAAAAGGTTTTCTTAAAAACCTGTCGTAGCCCTCCGTCATTTCAGATAGGTAATAGTTAGTATTCGTGCTGCGTTTGTTGACTCAGTCAAGGCGTAGTGTGCGGTAGCTGATTATTGTTTATCTGCAAAGCATATGATGCGATTGGATTAGGGTAGTCGTGCGGCCTTGTTGACTCAGTCAAGGGTCGTGCGGGTGGGTTTAATTCAATCGAGAAATGACGGGTTGAACTTTACTTGTGGTCTATGATTTGTTGACTCAGTCAAGGTCATAGGTCGCTTGGGGCAAAATATTATCGGGAATTTCAAGTGTTGAAATTTGCAATGAGATTGCATACCTTCTATGAGATAGTTGGATCCCGATACCCGCTGCGAGTAAGAGTTACTCCTGGGAGAGTTTTACGCATTACAATTAGCCGATCAAGTAGGTGTCTAGAAAGGTGCCAACGGGGTTACGCCTCTGGGAAAACGAGGTTTACATTAATTAGGTTCGTGCGAAAGCACGGGGGACCTCCCTCAAAGTACCGACACTGGCCTGGCTGAAAGATTGGCGAACTTGTAGTGTGTAATTAATCCCGGCTAGTCTTTCCTTTTAGGGTTTGAAGGAAGATTTGATAAAAAGCAGTGGGAGCCATCCTGATTAGATAAAATAAAACCAATCTATTCTTGACAGAGCGCACGCTGAGTGTTTTCTTCTCTCTCTCTCCTGGTAGCGACCATATCACGCCTTAATCAAGATAATAATACGGATATTTGACCGAACCCGCTTGTTATACTGAGCTGGGGAACGTTGGTCCCGCTCCAACTTATAATTGTTATAAGACAGAGCAGGAATTTGGGGAATACCAGATTTCCCGTGCCGCCCAAACGAAGAGAGTGCATGCTGATGCATCATCTTCGGGTGTGTTCGTTATACAGAACTGTTTCTCAGTATCCTTTACGTCCTGGGTATATGATACCGGATCAGGATCCCACATATGTAATCTGTTACATAGGGCTACAGATAGGTAGAGAACTGAGAACGGATGATAAGTTTCATGAGGCAGAAAACGGGGCAAGAGTTGCAGCCAAGTCTGTCGGTCACTGTCACCCTGTATTACAATACATTGATTCTGAACGAATGTTGTTAGATACCGAACCTGATATACAAAATCATATCAGTCTCTTTATCTGTAAAGAAACGATAAAATTTTGTATTGTTGGATAATGTTTTGAACATTTCCTATATCAAAAGTTGATCGGTTCAGGCACGTTATCTAAAAGCATTGATGTTCTAAATCAAACTACAGTTCTTAGTATACGGAACACACACAAGAAGAAGAGTTCAGAAATGAACGAATCCTTCTTGAGGCATTGTAGACTAGGTCATATCAATACGACCCGACTAGCTAGAGTTACATTTAGATGCATATTTAAATCAGTTTGAATTTACATCTTGTGAAACTCGCCAGTCATGTCACAAAGATAAGATGACCACAGCTCTGTTTATTGGAAACAGAGAAAGAGTTAGTGAACTCTTGGGATGATACATGTTGATGTATGTAGGTCCCCTGTCTACACATGCCAAGACCGGTTCTTTATACTTCATTATATTCTCTGATAATCTCTCAAGATTCAGTCATATGTTCCTGTTGAAACATGAGTCCGAACCTTTTGAGATATTCACAGAATATAAGCTAGAAGTAGAGAACCAATACGGGTATAAGTATTATGTCCTTTGATGCGATCAAGGAGGAGAATACTTGAGCACGGAATTCCTGGACTATTCTAAAGGAGAATGAGATTCTCTCTCAGCATTACTCCTCCGAATACACCATAGCACGATGGTATATCGGGGCGGAGCAATCACACCCTATTTGATATGGTGTGCTCTATGATGAGTACTACTGAGTTACCTATTTCCTTTTGGGAGTTATGCACTTATGAAGTTGCATACCTATTGAATAGGGTTCAAATCAAATCAGTTGCCTACCACTTCATATGTGATATGATAAGGGAAGAGCCCATCTCTTAAGTTAGTTAAGATTTAGGGTTGTCTGGCCTATGTCTAAAAGCAAAATCCGGACAAGCTCGAGGCAAGGTCTGTTATGTAGAACTGGAAAGGTTCCAGCTATACTAAATACAGCAGATGATTTGATAAAACCAAAGGATTCAGTAGATACCAACGAACCTCAGCCTCTCCGCCGATCTAGTAGGGTTCCTCACCCACCTGAGAGATACTTCGGTTTCTCTATGACAGTGGGAGCGAGGATCACATCATGAGATGATGACCCAACTAGTTTCGAACTGGCCATCGAGAGTAAGACTCCGTAAGAATGGCTGGATGTTTAGTGATCTTAGATGGAATCCTTATACACCAGCAAAGTATGGACTTTGGCTGCTAGATCTGAAGGGTTAAATCCCCATCAGGAGCAAGTATATCTTGAGAAGATTACTTGGTGTAGATGGAAAAGTTGAGACTTTCAAAGCTAGACTTGTTAAAGCTTTTCGTCATTGACCAGGCGTGGATCATGATGAAACCTTTTCAAGTGACTATGCTTAAGTCCATCCAGATCCTACTTGCCACGGCTACATACCATGACTGCGATATCTGGTGGTTGAGTGTCATGACTGCTTTTCTAAATGATGTTTTAGAAGAGTGCGTCTATAAGTACACAGCCAGAGGGCTTCGTAGACAGTGGGAGCAGCGGAAACGTGTGCAAGATGTTTTATATGATAAAGCAGGCATCGCGGAGTTGGAACGTCTGTTTTGATGAAGTAGTCAAAGAGTTTGACATCATCAAAATGGTAGATGAACCTTGTATAAACAAGAAGGTAGTAGGGAGTATGGTGACGATCCTCGTAGAGTACGTGGATGACATACTCTTGATAAGAAAGGAGTTTCTTATGCTACGCTCGATCAATCTCCGCTTATCACCATGATTCTCCATATAGGATCAAAGTGATACCTCCTAAATCCAGGGTTTTGGATCTATGAGATAGATCTAAATGGATGTTGGGATTCTCACTAGTTGTAGTGAGATGGTATCAATCGATCCTGGGGAGAATCACTGGAAGGGTTCCAGGGTGATAAAGACGACTGAATGTCAGTCGCAGGCATTGTCTTTACCCTCAGTAAAGGGACGGTATGTTGGAAGAGTTCCAAGCTGGATACCGTAACATACTAGACGATAAAGGCAGGATACATCGCTACTTAAGATGCTACCAAAGAGGCTGTTTGGGTGTATATTGGTTCATGAGATGAACTATGTTCCTACCATTGTGTGACAATGGAGTTGTGGCTTATGCCAAGGAACGCCGGTCCCATCAGTGATCCAGACATATTCTAAGGCAGCATCGCCTGATCATGGAGATGATTGATCTCCAGGATGATCGAGGTTTGGAGAGTAGACTCAGAAGACAACACAGCGGATCCACTCACAAAGGCCTGTTCCCAGAGAGAGACTTTTATGGGATGGTTGAGTATGAGATACTTCAAACCACTGCTACAGATGGCCCTAGTGCAAGTGGGAGATTGTTAGTTATATGTATGCCCTAGAGGCCATTACTATACATAGGATGTATATTGTAGTGGATGCTGGGACATATATAGGGAGGACTTTCTTGCTCGACATGATAGTATGCTATCTGGTTGCTCTTTACCTTAACGTGTATACTGATTGTCTCTCTGTTACATGTTGGTAAAGCCCTTAGGATCTGTACTTGACCACCTGGACTATGATGCGGATCATACTAGTGGGGACATGGTAGTCTATAAGTACATCCTTCACAGTCCCTAGTCGAGGGTGTATCGAGACGGGGCATCGATATACCAGAGTAGACTAGCGTGTACCTTCTCGACCCATACAGATGGGCGATGGATGATCCCATATCCATCGGTGTTTGACATCAGAGGAGATATACGGGTGCTCAGTAGAGACTGGGTACACTGGACGGACTCGCCGAGAACTCCCAGATGGTATTATACCTCACGTCAGATGGCAGTTCTCTGGTGACACTGGTACAGAGTAGTCTGTTGACCCGAGATCGTCATAGAGTCTTGTGTGGTTCCCACTGTGCTTTGATTTCCATCTTACCACGTCCAAGAGGGCGTGCAAAACGGTGGTTTTTGGGTACAGTCCCGAGTCACATGGAGGCAATGAGCGATAGGAGGGGAGTCGTCTCTCCCGGTATATGGGGGTTGATGTTGCGCTGTGTTCGATTGGCTATAACAGGAAATCCCTGGCCAGGGTTGCTGAGATTTACTGGTAAGTGTTACCAGTAGTTTCTCGAACAGTTATAGACCTCATATCGACACGACTTATTGAGCTATTGGGGTCTGACGTTTACCACCCCTAGGCGAGATATGCAACATATCAGACGATCAGACCGGACTGTACGGTAGTGTTACTGGTCGGATTCACTGGAGTGTGAGCGGGCTTGCTCGTCGATCTTCAGATCGCTCAATACCCGGGTGGCCGTTACGTTTAGCAGACCGCTTGCGGCTTGTGGATGTTTGATATGATCATCATCCGCTGCCGGCGTATTGACGAGTCTTTAGAGTCCTACACAGAGGTTTCCTGGCTCAAGCGAAACGAAATAGGAGCGCATATGAGATATGTGCGGGACCGAGAATAATGCGTGTATGTGATACCGTATTCAATTCTCGCGATAAATATATCGAATGGTTGTATGCGATATAACCTAGTTATCGATTCAAGCGTTGATTCGATAAGCCGATATATTGTATACTAGTCGGTTGTGTGCGACATAACCGGGTCATTGAATCAAGTGTTGATTTAATGATTTAATGCATATTTATATATTTGATATATTACTTTGCATCAACTAGTATCGGTTTACTTAAGATGGATTTTCTCACTCGGATGGGCGCATTGTATATGCGATATACTTTTGTGCATTTGCTTGTATCATGTTTGATGATACATGATTGTTTAAGTGTAAGTTAAGAATAAACCATGGTTATTAATATGATTAGGGTTTTATTTCCTTTTATTATTTATTTATCTATTTATTTATTTTGGAAATAATTAGAAAAGGAATAAGAAGAAAATGGTGGCTATTTTTGTTTCATATTGAAGCTTCTTGAAGACTTTGACCTAGTGACCATTTTGTTCTTATCCTTAACCCTAACCATTCCATTAACCATGGTCTTTTCTCTACACTTAACTAGGGTTCAAGTTATGATAAGAATTGTTTTTCTTTTCATTATTCTTTTAACTTATCATAACAATGATCTTCTTCTTGCTCTTCTTCTTCTTCATGAAAAGCAAGCTCCATCAATGGTGGATTGATGGAAAGAGTGAGAAATCCAATTCTAAAGTTAACCCACCTCCTATTTCTTCATCCTCTACCTCTTGCCAAGTAGTAGAGTGTGTTTCCTTCACAAGATTTTAGGGTTTGGTGAAGGTGGAGCTTGATTCATCGATGCTTCGACGTAGATCATCTTCGGCATGGACATCGACGACCTAGCTTGCCCATTCTCCGACGAAGCCGATCCTAGAGTCCAGATTCGATTTGGACAGCGGAGAGGACCTCGTTGCGGAGCTATGGAGGTGGAGCACCGGATCTACAAAGGTTGTATTTCCGTATTTTATATAGTTAACTGTTAACTAGTTCTTGTTCGCCTAGAAATCTAGTTATCGATCCGTAGCTTAGGGTTTGTAGGCACCGTAATATTTTAATTTGTCATGTTCGATGTCTTGTGAGACCTCCTTGGGGTGCCTAGGAACCCTACATCTCCAGGTATTAACCATTTCACGCCCTAATCAAGATAATAAAATATATCGCTTGACCAATCCGAATTCTTATTCGGGGCTAGGGAACGTCGGTTCGGCTCTAACTTATGGCAACGGTCATGAGTATGAGCATGGGAAAGAGGATTGTTTGAATTCTTTAATGACCCCATCGAAGAAGAAACATACTGTTGCGTCTTCTTCAGGTGTTCTTGTTATTGAGAACTGTTTTTCGGTCAGTCCTACCTTCTGGGTACTCAATACCGGATCAGGATCTCATATCTGTAATTTATTACAGGGACTGAGAAAAAGTAGGATAGTTGGACCTGGTGATATGTCCCTCAGAGTAGGGAATGGAGCACAAGTTAATGCTGTTGCCGTCGGTGAATATTACCTAGTATTGCCAAATGGCAATACTATGATTTTGAACTATTGCTACTATGTGCCTTCCATGCTTTACAACATCATATCAATTTCTTTACTTGATAAAGATGGATATAACTTTGTTCTTGATAGAAATATCATGAACATTTACCTTGATAAGGTACTGGTTGCAGAAGGTACACTCTGTAATTGTATCTATGTTCTAAATCAGAACACAGTTCTCAATATACAAAACACACGCAAGAGGAAGAGTTCAGATACGAACGAATTCTACTTGTGGCATTGTAGACTTGGTCATATCGGAGAGAAAAGACTAAGTAAGTTACATAAAGGTGGATTCTTGAATATGTTCGAATTTTCATCTTATGAAACTTGTCAGTCTTGTCTCAAAGGAAAGATGACCAAATCTCCGTTCACCGGGCATGGAGAAAGAGCATCGGAGCTCTTGGGACTCATACACAGTGATGTATGTGGTCCAATATCTATACATGCAAGGGGTGGGTTCTCATACTTCATCACATTCACTGACTATCTCTCTAGGTTCGGATATGTGTATCTTGTGAAACACAAATCTGAAGCTTTTGAGAAATTCAAAGAATTTAGAAGAGAAGTAGAGAACCAGACAGGCAAAATTATTAAGATCCTCGGATCTGATAGAGGAGGGGAGTATTTAAGCACGGAATTCCTAGAATACCTAAAAGAGAATGGAATTCTCTCTCAGCTTACTCCTCCATATACACCACAGCACAACGGTGTGTCAGAGAGGAGGAATTGTACCCTATTGGACATGGTTCGCTCCATGATGAGTAATGCTGAGTTGCCTCTTTCATTCTGGGGATATGCGCTTCAAACGGCGACACATCTACTGAATCACGTTCCATCCAAGTCCGTGCCTAAAACACCATTTGAGATGTGGAATGGTAAGAAGCCATATCATAAAAATTTTAAGATATGGGGTTGTCCGGCTTATGCTAAAAAGCATAAACAAGATAAACTAGAGGCACGGTCAGTTTTATGTAAGTTTGTCGGATATCTAAAGAACATTTATGGATATCTGTTCTACCACACCGAGGAACAGAAGGTGTTTGTTGCTCAACATGCTGTTTTCTTGGGAACATAGTTTCTTGCAAAAGAAATTAGTGGGAGCACGGTAGAACTGGAAGAAATTCCAAAGGGACAAACTGTGACTGAAGACTTGGTGGAACCTCAGGATTCAATAACCCCGGATGAACCTCAGCCACTCCGCAGATCTAGTAGGATTTCTCATCCGCCTGAGAGATACTATGGTTTTCTCATAGATGGGGATCGAGAGGATTGCATCTTGGAAGAAGATGATCCTACTAGTTTCAGGCAGGCCATTATCAGTAGGGACTCTGATAAGTGGCTGGATGCTATGCAATCTGAAATGGAGTCCATGTACACCAATAAAGTGTGGACCCTGGAAGTTGCTCCACCTGGGATAAAACCCATTGGATGCAAATGGATCTACAAGAAGAAACTTGGTGTAGATGGGCAGGTGGAAACCTATAAGGCTAGACTCGTTGCAAAAGGTTTTCGTCAAAGACCAGGAGTGGACTATGATGAAACCTTTTCTCCAGTGGCTATGCTCAAATCCATTAGGATCCTGCTTGCCATTGTTGCCTTCCATGATTATGAGATCAGGCAGATGGACGTAAAAACGGCTTTTCTAAACGGAAGTTTAGAAGAGTGCGTTTATATGGCGTTTATATGGATCAGCCAGAAGGTTTTATAGACAGTGGGAGCAGCGGGAAGGTGTGCAAGTTACTTATATCCATTTATGGATTGAAGCAAGCATCGCGGAGCTGAAACATCTGTTTTGATGAGACAGTCAAGGACTTTGACTTCATCAAGAACGAAAATGAGCCTTGTATTTATAAGAAGATTGTAGGAAGAACTGTCGTGTTCTTAGTCTTGTACGTGGACGACATTCTTTTGATAGGAAATGACATTCCTATGCTACAATCGGTCAAGCTATTCTTATCACAAAGGTTCTCCATGAAAGACCTAGGTGATGCCTCGTACATTCTGGGGATCAAGATCTACAGAGATAGATCCAAGAAATTACTGGGACTTTCACAGTCCAGGTGTAGGGTTGCTAGGCATTCTAACAAGGGTCTACGAGGCATCAACCATGCCCGATTTAAAAATTAGCCGTGCCGAACAACCCAAAGCCGGATCTTTAAACTAGAGATTAGGCGAAAACAAGCATGTTAAACACTTTAACACTAAGTGAGAGGGATTACAACCTTTGTAGATCCGGTCCTTCACTTCTTAAGCTTCGTGTTGAGGTCCCTTCGCTGCGATCATCGTGTTCCGGACTCTCGAGAGGCTCCACGAAGAGAATGATGCAAAGAGAATGATGCAAACTTGCTTCCGATCTTCGATAACAAAGATGATCTACCTTGAAGTTTCATTAACACAAGCTAACACTCACTAAATGAAGTAAACACTCTCATCTAAAGGGCAAGGGCAGATGAGGATGATGAAGTAGGATTTTTTCTCTCATTTGTTTTCTTATTCTCACTCATTTTTCATCACATAAACAAAGCTAGAAAGCTTTTCAAGAAGGAACTCAAGGAAGAAGAAGAATGAATAATGATTGAATCCTTCTGTGATGAATAATGAAAAGATAATCATGATGAATAATGCAACCATGGTTGAATAAACCTTTGTAGAGATTTAACTAGGGCTAGGGTTTGGGTTGGGTTAAAGCATGAGCATTTGAAAATATCTTAGCAAAAACAAAAAGAAACCTTCTAGAAACTTCTAGAAAGCATTAATCCAAATCAAACTCTAATCTTGTTTAATCTCCACTAATCATGTTGCATTAGTTATCATATCATGTTACAATATTATATATCACATATATAATATTTATTGTAACAAAAAAAACAATACAATTAACATATATCGAATATATATCAATGTATTACTCGAGTGAGAAAAAGAATCTTTTAGTGAGCTAACATTAGTTAATCTAATTTTAATATATCATATATATTATTATACATTAAATTATCGAATCAACACTTGATCCGACAATCCGTCTATATCACATATAACCAACTAATATCTCATTTACCGATTCATCGAATCAACATTTGATCCGATGACCCGGCTGATATCAAATATCTCGAGAATAGAATACGGTATCTCATATCGCATTATCCTCGGTCCCGCACATATCACATATGTGCTCCTACTTCGATTTGCCTGAGTCAAGAAACCTCTGTGTAGGACTCTAAAGAATCGTCAATACGCCGGCAGTAGGTGATGATCATATCAAACACCCACAAGCTGCAAGCGGTCAGCTAAACGTAACAGCCATCCAGGTATTGAGCGCTCAGAAGATCAACAAGGAAGCCTGTACATTCTCCTGTGAATCCAATCAGTAACACTCCCGTACAGTCCGGTCTCGTCGTCTGATATGTCGCATATCTCGCCTAGAGGTGGTAAACGTCAGACCCCAGTAGCTTGATAAGTCGTGTCGATATGAAGTCTATAATAGATCGAGAAACTACTGATAACACTTACCAGTAAATCTCAGCAACCCTGGCCAGGGATGTCCAGTTATAGCCAATCGAACACAGCATAACATCAACTCCCTATACCGGGAGAGACGAATCCCCTCCTACCGCTCATTGCTTCCATGCGATTCGGGACTGTACCCAAAAGCCACCTTTTTGCACGCCCTCTTAGATGTGGTATGATGCAAATCAAAGCACACTGGGAATCACACAAGACTCTATGACGATCTCGGGTCAACAGACTACTCTGTACCAGTGTCACCGGAGAACTGCCATCTGACGTGAGGTATAATATCATCTGGGAGTTCTCGGCGAGTCCGTCCAGTATACCCAGTCTCTACCGAGCACCCGTACACCATCCTTGATGTCAAACACCGATGGATATGGGATTATCCATCGCCCATCATATGGGCCAAGATGCGTATACGCTAGTCTACTCTGGTGCATCGATGCCCTGTCTCGATACACCCTCGACTAGGAACAGTTATAGGATGTACTCGTCGACTACCGTGGCCCCACTAGTATGATCTCATCATAGTCCCAGTAGTCGAGTACATATCCTAAGGGCTCTATCAACATGTAACATAGAGAAAATCAGAGTACATGTTAAGATAAAATATAAACAGATAGCATACTATCATGTCGAGCAAGAAAGTCCTCCCTATATATGTCCAAGCATCCATTACAATATACATCGTATGTACAGTAATGGCCTCTAGGGCATACATATAACTAACAATCTCCCACTTGCACTAGGGCCATCGGTTGTGGTATCACATACCCAACAATTAGCTATGGTTGAAGTATCTCATACTCAACTATCCCATAAAAGTCTCTACTGGGAAAAAGGCCTTTGTGAGTGGATCCCGCTGTTGTCCTCTGTGTTTACTCTCCTAACTTCGATCTCCCTGGAGATCAACCATCTCCATGATCAGGTGTTACAGCCTAAGAATTATATCTGGATTTCTAATTGGACAGGGGTTCCTTGGCATAAGCCACAACTCCATTGTCACACAATGGTAGGAACGAAGTTCATCTCATGAACTTATATATATCCAGACTGCCTCTTTGGTAGCATCCTTGGTAACGATGTATCTTGCTTTTAATCGTCTAGTAAGTCACGGTATCTAGCTTGGAACTCTTCCAACATACCGTCCCTCCACTGAGGGTAAAGACAATGCCTGCGACTGACATTCAGTCGTCCTTATCACCCTGGAACCTTTGCAGTGATTCTCCCCAGGATCGATTGATAACATCTCACTACAACTAGTGAGTATCCTAACATCCAATTAGATCTATCTCATAGATCCAAAACCCAGGATTTAGGAGGTATCGCTTTGATCCTATATGGAGAATCCTTGTAATAAGCGGAGATTGACCGAGCGTAGCATAGGAAACTCCTTCCCTATCAAGAGTATGTCATCCACGTACTCTACGAGGATCACCACCATACTCTCTACTACCCTTTTGTATATACAAGGTTCATCTACCATTTTGATGAAGTCAAACTCTTTGACTACCACCTCAAAACAGATGTTCCAACTCCGCGATGCCTGATTTATCACATAAAACATCTTGCTTACGTTTCCGCTGATCCCACTGTCTACGAAGCCCTCTGGCTGTGTTCTTATAGACGCTCTCTTCCAAATCATCATTTAGAAAAGCAGTCATGACACCCAACCGCCAGATATCGTAGTCATGGTATGTAGCCGTGGCAAGTAGGATCTGGATGGACTTAAGCATAGCTTTGAAAGTCTCAACTTTTCCATGCACACCAAGTAATCTTCTTAAGATATACTTGCTCATGATGGGGATTTAACCCTTCAGATAAAGCAACCAAAGTCCATACTTTGTTGGTGTATAAGGATTCCATCTCAGATCACTGAGCATCTAGCCATTCTTACAGAGTCCCACTCCTGATGGCCAGCTCGAAACTAGTTAGGTCATCATCTCATGATGCAATCCTCGCTCCCACTGTCATAGAGAAACCGAAGTATCTCTCAGGTGAGTGAGGAACCCTACTAGATCGGCGGAGAGGCTGAGGTTCGTTAGAATCTATTGAATCCTTTGGTTCTACCAAATCATCTGCTGTAGTTTGTATAGCTGGAACTCCTTCCAGTTCTACCTCATGACCAATAATTTCTTCACAAGAAATTCCCTTCCACAAAGGTGGCATGCTGAGAAACAAAACATCTTTTGTTTTGCGGTTTGGTAGAAGATATTCCCTTGCAAATGCTTGGGATATCCAACAAACTTCCACAGATACTGACTTTGCCTCGAGCTTGTCCGGATTTTTCTTTTAGACATAGGCCAGACAACCCCAAATCTTAACAAACTTAAGATATGGGCTCTTCCCTTTCCATATCACATATGAAGTGGTAGGCAACTAATTTGATTTGAACCCTATTCAATAGGTATGCAGCTTCTCAAGTGCATAACTCCCAAAAGGAAATAGTAACTCAGTAGTACTCATCATAGAGCACACCATATCCCATAGGGTGTAAATGCTCCGCCCCGATACACCGATGTGCTGTGGTGTATACGGAGGAGTAATGCTGAGAGAGAATGTCATTCTCCTTTAGAATAGTCCAGGATTTCCTTGCTCAAGTATTCTTATCCTTGATCTCATCAAAGGACATAATACTTATACCCGTTTTTGGTTCTCTACTTCTAACTTATATTCTGTGATTATTTCAAAAGTTTCGGACTTGTGTTTCAACAGGAACATATGTCTGAATCTTGAGAGATCATCAGAGAATGTAATGAAGTATAAAGAACCGGTCCTGGCATATGTAGACAGGGGACTTTCATACATCAACATGTATCAATCCCAAGAGTTCACTAACTCTTTCTCTGTTTCCAATAAACAGAGCCGTGGTCATCTTATCTCTGTGACATGACCGGAAAGTTTCACAAGATGTAAATTCAGATTAATTTAAATATGCATCTATATGTAATTTCAGCTAGTCGGGTCGCATTGATATGACCTAGTTTACAATGCCTCAAGAAGGATTTGTTCATTTCTGAACTCTTCCTCTTGTGTGCGTTCTATACATTAAGAACAGTGGTTTGATTTAGAACGTCTATACTTTTAGATAATGTGCCTAAACCGATCAACTCTTGATATAGGAAATGTTCAAAACATTATCCAACAATACAAAATTATATCCTTCTTTACTAATAAAGAGATTGATTTGATGTTGTATATCAGGTTCGGTATCTAATAACATTCATTCAGAATCAATGTATTCTAGTAATACAGGGTGATAGTGACCAACAGACTTGGCTTCAACACTTGCACCGTTTCTATCTCATGAAACTTATCACCCGTTCTCAGTTCTCTACCTATCTGTAGCCCATGTAACAGATTACATATGTGGGATCCTGATCTGGTATCTCATACCCAGGACGTAAAGGATACCGAGAAACAGTTCTATGTAATGAACACACCCGAAGATGATGCATCAGCATGCACCTTCTTCGTTTGGGCGACACGGGAAATCTGGTATTCACCAATTTCCTGCTCTGTCTTATAACAATTATAAGTTGGAGCGGGACCAACGTTCCCCAGCTCAGTATAACAAGCGGGTTTGGTCAAATACATCCGTATTATTATCTTGATTAAGGCGTGATATGGTCGCTACCTGGAGAGAGAGAGAAGAAAACTCTCAGCGTGCGCTTTTACAAGATTAGATTGGTTATCAATTTATTTAATCAGGATTTCTCCCACTGTTTTAGTCAAATCTTCTTTCAAACCCTAAAAGGAAAGACTAGCCGGGATTAATTACACCCTACAAGTTCGTCAATCTTTAAGCCATGCCAGTGTCGGTACTTTGAGGGAGGTTCCCCGTGCTTTCGCACGGACCTAATTAAAGTAAACCTCGTTTTCCCAGGGGCGTAACCCCGTTAACACCTTTTTTGACACCTACTTGATCGGCTAATTGTAATGTGTAAAACTCTCCCAGGAGTTACTCTTACTCGCAGTGGGTATCGGGATCTAACTATCTCATAGAAGGTATGCAATCTCATTGCAAATTTCAACACTTGAAATTCCCAATAATATTTTACCCCAAGCCTCCTATGACCTTGACAAAGGCCAACAAACTATAGGCTGCTAGTCAAGTTCAACCCGTCATTTCTTGATTGAATTAAATCCACCCGCACGGCCCTTGACAAAGGCCAACAAGGTCGCACGACTACCCTAATCCAATCTGCATCATATGCATAAGCAGATAAGTACTATTCAGCTACCGCACACTACGCCTTGACAAAGGCCAACAAACGCAGCATGAATACTAAACAGTCCTTATCTGAAATGACGGAGGGCTACGACAGGTTTTTAAGAAAACCCTTTGTGTAATGAACTTGATATCGTTGTAGAATCGAGTGATTTTAAATGGAGTGTTTTTTAGGCTTTTCTAGTTTTGCTAAAGAGGTCACTCCCGGTGAAGGGATCGTCGGCTCTTTCCTCATCGAATAAGGTACAGGATATTTCACAAATACCGCTGTGCAAAGCAAGAACTATAGAAGCAATCAAAAGACAAACCGAGTTTGTAGCATCTGCTAGTTTCGCTAAAGAGGTCACTCCCGGTGAAGGGATCTCGGCTCTTTCCTTATCGAATAAGGTGATGGATGTTCTATAAGGAACACCGCAATGCAAATCAAGAACTAGAGCTACCAGTTTTTAAACAAGTTTCTACAATATCTTAGGTTTCTTTTATTTCATTAATCTCATTAATGAAGTCCCATTTTATTATGCTTCACAAGCATCACATTTGAAACGAAATCTGCAATATAACATATATCTCATATATATAATATAAGCATTCGTCTCAGGCAGTAATATGATCTCATCACAGAACATTGCAGCAGAAGAACATATATGAAATATTGGATATACTAGGACGTCCGTGTTTTAATACGAGCCTGTATAAAACACGGATTCCACGGTCGCGATGAATAGCCAAACCCACATCTCTAGACCCCTACGAGAGAGGCAAGCAACACTGCCAATTCTAGGGTTAGGAGACCCGGTCTC